>BSBN01000500.1:2500000-5000000 GCA_027924645.1 Cunninghamia lanceolata | reverse complement strand
ATCTCCAACCCAAAAGTGCTAGCAATCCCCTTGGGAGTCAAATCAGCAATTAATCTGTCATGTAGCATTACCTTTCTTGTATTAGGGTCATACAAGATTACACAGTCTAGACACAGATCATTTGCCTCCATAGCCAGAGGAAACCCTACAGCTCTATATAGTCCACTATCCCAAATACATTTCATATCTGGGGAGGCATCTACAGCAGTGATTTTCTTCAACACATCCTCTGCATCATAAGTTCCTATGTTCGTATCAGTGCCCATTCCACTTGTACCAATCAGGGTTGGACAACCTCTGTATATCGGCAATTCTTCTTTTTCTACTTCCTTCCTTTGTTTTCTCTCTTTCTTTATTTCATCCCCAGAGTCTTTCTTTTGTTTAGGGGCCAACCTGTAGAAGTATACATGTCTCAATTTGCGTTTCTAATTCATATCTAGGGTTTTACTGTGAATATCTGTTTTCTACCATTTACCCTAACCTGTTTGTTTTTCCTATTATTTTACCCTTAAAGGGACTAAGCTCTGTTTAGCTAATTAATAGTTAAAATAGTAATTTTAACAAATGCATGCATTTTGAAAGTGAAATTACTGTAACTAACAGTTGAGTTTTACCATTCAAAAATTAAACAGGGTCCCAAGATAAATACCTGTTTCTGTGACCATTCAACCTTTGACGTTGACTTACTTTTACCTTTCACCTTCACCCAGCAACTGTAACTTCGTCAATCCGGTAAATTCCGTTCAATTTTACTGTGATAGTGCCCTTTTCTACAATTTTCAACGTTAACAATATATCTTGAAAGCAAAATAACAATAATTCTGCCCTAACCCTCATTAAATTCCTTTTATTTGAGTGTTAAACTTGCATTAATTACTGTAATTAATGCACTGTGACCTTCGGCTTTCCTTTTTCAGTGTTTGAGTTTTTTAAACTTTTGACTGTTAGCTTAATTAGACATGCATTTTCTTTTGTATATCTCATTGTATGCTTTTCTTGTATCTTCGAACATACAACCACTTTATGCATACAATTGAACTAAAGCCTTTCCTCTTTTACCTTTTCCGTACCCCCTTTGTACTTCCTTCTTGTATACCTCACTTGTATATTCTATTGTATAATTGCATATACACACACATTATACAAACATTCTTTACCTTTTATTCTTTCGCAATGCCCTTTGATTCTTTGTATATCGGGATTGTACATTATAAACATGCAAACACCCAATATACAAGGACTTCTCCGTTTTTAACTCTTTTATGATATCTGTCTCATATTTCTGCTTTGTATCTCTGAATGTACATCTTCTTGTACATCATAAAATATACATTCTCATTATACAAACATTTTAATGTACAAACGTTGGGACCCACTTTACCTTTCCTTTGTATCTCTGCAATGTTCAAAACTCAATGTATCTCTTAGTATACAATTCGGATGTGATACATTGAATTAACTATATTTTAATCTTCTTGAGTTCCAGCTTGTATGTGAAAAGTGATGTACATTTCGAGCATACATACAAGAGGAAATATGCAACAGTTTAACTTCATTTTATAATCCCTTCGGTCCCGGTTTGTATAAAGTGCAATGTATATCAGAGTTGAATATAAGAAATGTACAATGCGCAATATGTATTAACTTTATTATCTTTGATAACTTTTCAGTTCCGTGCTTTGTATAAATCACAATGTATATTTAACCTTGTATATCCCAAAACATACCTAAGGCAAAAAACATACAACAACTTAACTTTATTTTATAATTGCCTCGATTCTGGCCTGTATAAAGTGTTTGTATATTTCGTTGTATATTTTATTTCATCCAAATATACAAACCCCAATATACAAGCGATGGACTTAACTATTTATTCACTTGAACTTTGAACCCTTCTTAATTCTACCTTGTATAAAACACAATGTATACCTGATATTCATTAAGTCCCGATACATTGTATTTACCAAAATTTGCTTTACCCTTGAACTTGCATTGTATAAAGTGGAATGCACGCCTCCCGATACATTGCATACAATACCTAACGTATACAACCATTATGCATTATTTAATAACATTTCAATTCCATGATGTATATTATTCTTTGTATCTCATGATTGTATATTTCGTATCCACCAAATATACAAGTGCCGAACATACATCGATTATACCAACCTTAATACCTCTTCAATTTTGTGCTATGTATAATCCCTTGTATATTTGTATGTCTTCCATTTGCCCAAATATACAAACCAGAATATACATAGTGGATTTCAACATGTATACATTCCAACCTAACTCCTTTCGGGTCCACCTTGTATGTATGTATAAAATATTTCTTAAATGCATACAAGGAAAAAAGTAACAAAATAATAAAGCCCGACAACTTCTCCTTTTGTGACCAATACAAAAGCACGATATACAAACGCACTTGTATATGAAACGACCTTGCATATAAAAAGGACTTTGTATATACAAAGCACAAACCCTCTAATTGTACATTTCCCAAAAACAACAATGACTTGCAAAATACAGCGAATTTTAGAAAAATTCAAAAAGCAACCCCTGTTTATTTTCAACAAGGAATTCACCCGTACTTTGACCTGGTACTCAAATACAATTTTTTTCCTAATTCAACAAGGTTTGAATTTTTAGTTCCTCTTCCCTTTTACCACCAAGAAAACCAACATCAGCAGGGGTCCTCATTTTGCTAAGGAGTAAAATGGGGCGTGTTGTGAGCATCACAACAGGTACCTTCCATACTTGGAAATTATCAGCAACAAAATATGCATATTCTCTACGACAATGATAATGAGAAGCTTTCTTTTACCTCTACTAGTTGTGGTGAGTTATCTCAACTGAACTTCAATCAATGCTTTATGGTTTGAGGATCGCCAGCTTCGACTCTGGGGCTGCTCAGCTTGATCACTTTCTTTCTATTTCCTTTTATTATTTCTGCACTTTCATACTAATTTATAAGCATTGCCATAGAGTAGATGCGCTCACTTATTTCAACTTTATATATGGAAGGAACTTTCAAAACAATTATAAGCTTTACCTCACCTCTCTTTTAAATTCTATAAATTAAGTGATTTGTATTGGATCATGGAAATACTAAGCCACTAATAACATATACTCTAGTCAAAATGAGATTTAGGATATGTTGGACGTAATTAATTTCTAACCACATGAACACCACCAAACATCAACAAAGTGGTCAACATAAACATTCAAGGTAGAAGCTTCTCCCACTGCCTAGATAGTTCTCCCACCAACCCTTTTGTTCATTTCTACGGATATGTTTTAAACATGCAGATTTGTAGATAAATCTTCCTACGACCATTTTCTATGCATGTGTTTTGAATGTGCATATTTCCAAAAGTTCTAAGACCTCTATTAATAGAGGTAGTTATAATCTATTTGGCAATGAATGAAATTATTTATGCATCATATATCTTTCTGTGTTCTCCTCTATCTTTGTCTTTCAGTCTGATATCAGAGTAGATGAGATCCAGAGTGAGCAAGAGATTGTAGGAACAAAGATGAGATTGGAACCGCAGCTGAGAAAAGAGAAGTCAAGCAACCAAAGATAGAAGTTGTTCAAGTCCAAAGACTAATCATTGTTCAACATCAAGCATAAAAGATAAGAAGGTTTATGAAAAATTGGAATCTGCCTGCAAGGAGCTCACAAGGAAGACTAGAAGCTGCCAAAAATTTGGGCTGCGAAACTTCAGCTATTTCATTAATCCACCTTAGGCTTAGTCAAGAGAAAGCCCTAGGTCACTGGAGAAACAAAGAAAAAGAGAAATCAAATATTGCAGCCACTTCCAAAAAAAAGACTCTATTTGTTTGCTCTTCTTTAAAATGTTGCTAAAGAACTTTGGCAGCAAGATTGCACTTTCAGGGGAGTAGATGAAGGAGGATTGCCTGGCTGTAGCCAATAGAAGGAATGAAGCTGTTTCAATTTTAAGCCACAGCCAGATTTAAGGGAAGGAAATCACCAAGGAAAATGCAAGAGATCACAGTCAAAGTGGTGAATTCGAGTGAAGCCACCAAACAGGAGAATGGCATCCAAGTAGTCTCACCCTACCTCAAATTCTATTATGGCATCCAAGTAGTCTCACCCAACCTCAGATTCTATTATTTACGGGTAAGAACTATGATTTGTGGGCAATAAAAATGAAGACTTTGTTTTGTTCACAAGATTTATGGGAGATAGTTCAAAATGGGTTTGTAGAACCTATAGATCAAGCTACATATCAAGCATTAACTCAAGCAGAAAAAGATGAACTTAAAGGAAAATAAAAAGAAAGATGCTAAAGCCCTGTTCTTTATTTAGCAAGCAATGGATGATTCAGTGTTTCCTAGGATTGCTGCAACAACTAAGTCTAAACAAGCTTTGGAAATCTTAGAAACTTAATACCAGGGAACAACTAAAGTAAAAGTAGCAAAATCACAGACACTAAGAAGCAATTTTGAAAATCTTCAAATGAATGCATTAGAATCTATAGATCAATTCTTTAGTAATGTAATGAATATTAGAAATCAAATGAGGTCGCATGGAGAGAATGTATATGATCAAAACATGATAGAAAAAGTTCTTAGAAGCCTTCTTAACAAATTTTATGCAATAGTAGTTGCAACTGAAGAATCGAAAGATTTATCTCAATTGTCAATAGATGAAATTGATGGGATCTTTGTTATCCCACGAAACCAAGATGAATAGGAAAAACAATTCTTGTTTGGAGTATGTTTTTAGATCACAAGTGTCATTTGATAGAGGAAGAGGAAGATTGAACTTCAAAGGAAAAGAAAGAGGCAGAGGTGGACACATGAGTCCAGATCAAGAAGAAATGACCAATCAACCCAATCAAAGTTTCAATAATAGAGGATGTGGAAGAAATTGATTTCTACAACAATCATCAAGGTTTGATAAGTCTCACATTCAATGTTATTATTGTAGGAAATTTGGCCATCTTGAAAATGAATGTAGAAAGAAACAAGTAGAGGTGGATAAACAAAAAGAAAATTGCTTAGATGTATCTGATAATACTGGAAGTTTACTTATAACTTGTAATGTTGCTCAAAAAAGTTCTAGTGATATATGGTTTTTAGACAGTGGATGTAGCAATCACATGACATGCAATAGAGAGTTATTTGCTAGTTTGGATGACTCTATAAAACTAAAATAAAATTGGGAAATGATAGAAAAGTATTTGTAATGGGGAAAAGTGTTATAAATGTTTTGACTAAGAATGAAGAAAAGAAATATATACCTGATGTTTTCTTTGTACTTGGTTTAAAATACAATTTGATAAGTATTAGTCAATTAGTGCAAAAAGGGTATAGAGTTCTCTTTAACAAAAATGTATGCACAATTCTAGATAGAAGTCCTAGTGATAGGTTAATTGCAAGCATTGAAATGACTAGGAACCAAATGTTCCCCTTCCAGATTCACTGCATCCAAAGAGTAGAGGAAGTTGACTTCAAGACAATGTTCTTAGACTAGACATGACTTTGGCACTTGAAGTATGGTCATCTTCATTTTGGAGGTTTAAGTTTATTAAAGACAAAAAATATAGTGAAACAATTACTGGTCATAGAGCATCTAGCTAGTTCATGCGAAAGTTGTATATTGGAAAAACAACATAGAGAAAGTTTTCCAACAAAAAGTTCATATAGAGCAAGGACACCATTAGAATTAGTTCACACTGATATATGTGGGCCAATGCATACTCCATCTTTAGGAGGAAACATATATTTCCTAACATTTATTGATGATTTTAGCAGGAGGACCTATATATACTTTCTCAAGCATAAGTCCAAAGCCTTTGATAAATTCAAGGAGTTTAAAGCCTTGGTGAAAAAACAAAGTGGCCTATACATCAAGGTACTCAGATTCGATAGAGGTGGTGAATTTATTTCTAATGAATTTCTAGATTTTTGTAGATATCATGGAATTAAGAATCTATTTACAACAAGGTACACACCACAAGAAAATGGTGCAGCTGAGAGGAAG
This sequence comes from Cunninghamia lanceolata, assembly GCA_027924645.1. NCBI lineage: Eukaryota > Viridiplantae > Streptophyta > Pinopsida > Cupressales > Cupressaceae > Cunninghamia > Cunninghamia lanceolata. The sequence continues at coordinate 4,993,984 of BSBN01000500.1, read as the reverse complement.
AATAGAACCATAATGGAGATGACTAGAAGTATGCTAAAGGCCAAGAATTTATCCAATGATTATGGGTGGAAGCAGTAGCATGTACAATATACATTTTGAACATGAGTCCTACAAAGAATGTCAAGGAAAAAATTCCATAGGAAGAATGGAATGGTAAGAAACATAGTGTATATCATTTTTAATTTTTTGGATGTGTTGCTTATTCACTGGTACCATATGAATTGAGAAGAAAATTGGATGATAAAAGTGAGAAATGTATTTTTATTGGTTATAAATTGAACAATCAAAAGTTTACAAATTGTATAATCCCAATTCAAAGAAATTGATTATTAGTAGAGATGTTGAATTCAAAGAAGAAGAATCATGGGATGGAAATGTTAACAAAATAGTCATAGGTGGAGCACCAATATCTCATAGTGAAGAAGAACTAGAAGAACAAGGTGGTTAGTCAAATCAAACACCACCAAGTAGTCCACTAAGAAATTTTGTGCAAGGCACATCATCAGGCCATCCAGATCATCCTAGTCCCAATTCACATGTAAGTGATGAGTCAAATCCTACACTTGCCTCATTAAGACCAAGGTATAGAGGTAACAAAACAAAAATCTTAAAAGAGATATTTGATCAAGGTGAAGAAAATGTAGATTTGTATTCAATTTTTTCTTTATTCTCTTATGATCCTTTATATTTTGAAGAAGCAGTAAAAGAAGATAATTGGATCAAGGTGATGGATGAAGAAATGGACTCTATTGAAAGAAATCAAACATGGGAGTTAGTGAATCTACATGAAGGTAAAAATTGTGTAGGAGTCAAATGGGTTTATAAGACTAAATTTAATGTTGAAGTTAAAATTATAAAACATAAAGCAACATTAGTTGCATTTGAAAGGATATTCACAATAGTACGGGATTGATTATAATGAAACATGTGCTCCAGTTGCTAGACTTGATATAGTTAGAACTATTTTATCAATAGCCACACAAAATAATTGGAAGGTTTATCAAATGGATGTCAAATCAGCTTTTTTAAATGGTTCTCTTGATGAAGAAGTTTATGTTCAACAACCACCTGACCTTATGAAGTATATGGGCATGAAAATAAAGTATATAAATTGAAAAAGACACTTTATGGTTTGAAATGGGTACCTAGGGATTGGTATAGTAGAGTTAATTCATATTTGATAAGTAATGAATTCAATAGAAGTAGTAGTGAGCCCGCATTCTATATAAAGATCAATGAGCAAGGTAAAACTTTGATTGTGTGTTTGTATGTTGATGATTTGATTTACACTAGAAATTTGTCAATAAACATGTTTAAGTCAGCCATGATGAAAAAATTTGAAATGATAGATTTAGGCTTGATGAGATACTTCTTAGGCATTGAAGTTATTCAATCTGATAAAGGTATCTTCATTTGTCAATCCAAGTATGTAAAGGATGTGTTGAGAAGATTCAAAATGTTGAATTGTAATCTAGTATCAACTCTAGTTGCAATAGGAATAAAACTTAGCAAAGAGGATAAGGGCTCAACTGTTGATCCAACTATGTTTAAAAGACTTGTTGGAAGTCTGATGTATCTCATAGCTACTTGGCCAGATATTATGTATGGTGTTACTTTGATCTCAAGGTTCATGGATTCACCTTGGGATTCTCATTGGCAAGTCATAAAAAGAATATTGAGATATGTTGTAGGAACAACAGGATATGGAATTCTATATTCCAAAAATAATGATTTTGGTTTGATTGTTTATATTGACAATGATTTTGTAGGTAGCATAGATGATAGGAAGAGCACTTCCACACATGTCTTTCATCTTGGATTAGGAGACTTTGTGTCATGGGCATCGAAGAAGCAACCTATAGTGACAATTTCATCAGTCGAAGAAAAATATGTAGTTGCAACTGCCATAGCATGTCAAGCAATATGGACGCGTCAAGTTTTTTCAGATTTTTTGCATAATCAAGAGGAACTAACACCAATAATTTGTGATAACAAGTCAACAATTGCACTATCAAAGAATCATGTCTTTCACAAGAGGAGTAAGCATATTGATATGAGGTACCACTTCATTTAGGAATTGGTTAACAATGGACAAATCTACCTTGAGTTCTACAAATTTGAAGATCAATTGGTATATATTTTCACTAAGGTATTACCAAAGGACAAATTTGAATATCTACAATAAATTTGGCCATTGTTGGTATTGAATTAATTAGTGGTAGAAATTAAGGGGGAATGTTGGATGTAATTAATATCTGTTAGTGTATACCTTTATTCCTAAGTGTATACACATTTGTATTTAACCTTTCCACATGTTACTTTGAACATGTCAAAGTAGTTGGTCATTTTTGAGAGATGTCGACTTGCATCGACACCTCGTGCTATGTTTGTGGGAGGTTACTCTCCACAACTCCATGTAGAGGAGTCCTATACTCATTTCATGGAGATTCAGGTACCCACACTCACCTATTTATACTCACCTCATTTGGTGATACAATTTGGTTGATTCATTGCAAACTTGTGTGCTTGTTGTTTATTCTATGATCTTGTTTTCTACATGGTATCAGAGCCTTGTGGATTAGCTTCAAGCCATTGTTTGTTTGCTATGCAACTCACTCTCTTACATGCCGGTCTTCATTCTGTGAGGTTTTTCTTGTTTGGTTTGTTTTCTATTAACTACATTGTTATGTATTGAATGCCCTTACAAGGGCTTGTGTGACAGAGGTTTTAGAATGCCCACAGAGGGCATTGTTGCTTCGTGCCAAAGGGCCAAGCTATTGGTACCTTCACCCTGTGCCCTCAGCTCATATTGGCACCCTCACTTTGCCTTGTCATCACACAAAGGATGATGATGGCCCCTATGGAAATGCCCTTTGAAGGATAGTTTAATCAATGCCAAAAATGTGTTCTTTGGCATCTATTCACTACAAAAGCAGCGTGTCATTTGTGCTTTCCTCAGATGCCCTACAGGTGCCCTTGGTCAATAGAATCTAAAGCATCCTCACACACCCCTATTTTACCCTCTTTAACAGCCTGCAAGACCTTTACTTGCAGTGACGACCATCAAAGTTATTTAATGAGATGTTAGCACTATTCAACTAACATAAGAAACTTGGTGGGGGGGTTAATGTCAATGAGGGGGAGGGGAGACCTTTTCAAATCTTTAGCCCTTGGTCACATGGGGTTTTAGCCCCTAGTCATGCATAACCCAAGGGGGCTTAATTTTTCTCCTCTTTTCATTTTTTCTCCAATAAATTTGCATGCAAATTTAATTTTCCAAAATTTGAAATTTTTTTTGCTGAAGAAGGGTTTTTTTGTAAATGCAAAAATGTGTATGTCCTATAAATTTTGCAAATCAACTTGAAATCAAGTTCTTCTTTTTGCAAAAGTGGATGCTTTTTCATTACCGATCCAACAAGCATAATATCGTACTAATCTTATAAAGTGCTAGTTTATGTCTTTTTGGGTGACTTGCAAACTCACTTCTTCTAAAAAGTGTCAATCTTTGGGGGGGGGGAACAAATAATCAAAGGGAGTAAGAGTGTTCACAATGCACTACTTTATAAAGTTCCACTTTAAGGGGGGGAATTAAGTAAGAGTAATCATGCACTCAAACTTATAAAGTGTTACCTTAAAAATTGAGTTTAAATAGAGTCTAATTTGCAAAATTGAGGAAAACAACTTCACAACTAGAGAGTAAAAAGAGAATTTCATGGCACCTTCAAAATCAGAAGTCAACAAATGGATTCTTAGTTTAGTGCAATAGATCACATGTCACCTTATAAAGAGGTGTTTGTGACAATCAAACCATGCAACACCTTCAAAATACTTATGGATGATATCTATTATAATGTTTGTGGTAAGGGAACTGTAAAGTTAGGAAATGGATTTGCACATAATGTATTTTTCATTCCTGAACTATTAAGGAATCATCTATCCATATATCAACTCACATGTTCTACCAAAATAGTTGAGTCCATGGCCACAATAGTCCTAATCAGAGAATCACAAAGTCAAAAAATTTAGTAGTAGCGAAGGTTTGTCACTTTCACTATAGCTTCATTTTTTCACACTCTACATCAGATGAAGAGCACTCTCATAATGCGACTTCAGAACCTAGTGTTAATTCACGAGTCAGCTTAGTTGGTTCTATATAGTGGGTTGATTGAACTCCAATAGCATATTTGTTTGTAAATACACTCATAGAGTGTCATATAATTGAATATGAGTAACACAAAAATAGAAATTGGGAAAATTGTACTCACACTGATCTATAAAGTGTAATGAGGGGTTGTAACAATCACAACTTGAATCATATAGATTCTCTTCTCATTCCTATGTGCACTTAAAGTACATCCTTGTTTTCATTCTTTTGTACATTTCTTAGACCTACATCCTAGTCTTCATCCCTTACATACTACCAACTTCAAATAGTTTGCTGAATTCTCTTAGAATTAAGGGAAAGACAAAATTTACAATTGTTTCATGCTTCAAGAGATCTTCATCTCTACATCTGAATCGGCATTGGCATCAACTTTTGAAGGGGTTTTCTATGCCTTTCTTTCTTTTTTTTTTTAGAGGATAGTTTTTTCCCACTGAGTTTTCTATCTTTCTCCATTTTAGAGAGTTTGCATTGTATTTGAGTACCTTATTAGGCTTCATGGCTAGGACTCATTTTTCTTTTGCATTGTACATGGGTACCTCACTAGGCTTATAGCTGGGACCCATTTTTCATAATACTCACCTAAGCTATGCTTAAGGGGGGTATTAGTGTATACCTTTATTCCTAAGTGTATACACATTTGCATTTAACCATACTTAGGCATTTTTCCACATGTTACATCGAACATGTGAAAGTAGTTGGTCATTTTTGAGAGATGTATACTTGCATCGACACCATGCGCTATGTTTGTCAGAGGTTACTCACCACAACTCCATGTAGAGGAGTCCTATTCTCGTTTCATGGAGATCTAGGTACCCACACTTACCTATTTATACTCACCTCATTTGGTAATATAATCTGGTCGATTCATTGCAAACTTGTGTGCTTATTATTTATTTTATGATCTTGTTTTCTACAATTTCTAACCACTAGAACACCACCAAACATCAACAAAGTGGTCAACATAAACATTTAAGGAAGAATCTTCTCCCACCACGTGGATAGTTCTCCCACCAACCCTTTTGTTTATTTCTACACATATGATTTAAACCTATAGATTTCCAGATAAATCTTCCACCGACCATTTTCTACCCATGTGTTTTGAATGTGCATATTTCCATAAAATTCTGAGACCTCTATTAATAGAGGGAGTTGTAATCAGTTTGGCAATCAATGAAATTGTTTCTTCATCATATATCTTCCTATGTTCTCTTCTATTTCTATCTTTTAGTATAAGGACAACCTTAAAGGGCTAAACAAATTATTCCTTTCATTTTTTTTTTCATTGAGAAAGTTATGGTTTAGAGTGCTTTAGGGAGTTCACAATAGAATATCCATGTCCACTAAATTTTGGAAATTTTGCAGTAATTGCAAGTCTAAGATTCTAGATTATTTCTATAAAGGGTTTATAAAATACATCATCACATTAATCAACATCTACAATAGTGATTTTTGTATTGAAAATATATATTTTTTCAATGTTATTTAATTTTTACAACTTTAAATATAATCTTGTTGATATGTGCTAGACAACTAAGAGGGGGGGTGAATCAATTCTCACAAAAACTTAAACACTTTATACAATTTAAACATTCACCATGTATCCACAATTATTATGATTTAATAATGAGTGCATAAAATTAGAAACTTAACCACATATACAACATCAAACACAAGAGACACCAGATTTACGTGGAAAACCCTAAGGTGGGGAAAAACCATAGAGAGAATTAACTCTCAATATATATTGCAATCTTGAAATAATGATGTTCAGGCTTGGTCACTCCACGGGCCTAAACATACTGGCTTATTTCCATGAAGTACAACTAGGTCTAGCAGACTCACTACCTCAACCCTCAACCTAGCAAGATTACAATAAGGGTTGTTAAACCCTACTGGTGGCTTACTACCAGACTCACTGCCATGATCAACACCTTTCTATATTTGCAACTAAAGTACAATAATTTCCCTTCTCTGCTCTTCATTTGCTCTACTCTTCCTCTTCTTTACTCTGCCTCTTCTTTGCTCTGCCTTTTGGACCTTTCTTAATATCTTTTCATTTTCACTCAAGGACACCTTTTCCACAACTCAACTACAAGTATTTATACACTACATCAACCTTGGAATGATCATCAAGGTCGGTATCACAATCATCAACCATTGGAACAATCTCCAAGGTCGGTATTACAAACATTTACAAAATAGGTCCTGACCTATTACAACAATGTACAAAGGAAATGAAATGTGGATCACGCCATGCCTTAGGTGGGACTCAAACATGATCTTCTAACAAGGGTCATTGTACCTCATCATTTAATCATATTTCTTTTGTCAAATCTAGGGTTGTGTCCTTGGCTATCTGCAATGGTGCAGGAGCACCTAGAAAATCCTGTTTTCTTTTGTAATAAGGTCTATATGACCAATGCCTTTTCATTTCAGTTTGTATATAGGTCCTTCAAGACCTAGAACCCAATTTTGTAAGTCCAAAGTGACTTAAAACACACTTTTGTCATATTGTAATCACATAGTGCCAAAACAGGGTAGTAGGATAGTTTGAAGCAATTTTGGATCAGTTGGTCTCCCAATTGTTTGCATCGGTTGGTTTTCCAACTACTGGCAGGTTGAGTTGATAACAACCAGAGGAAGGAACTATCTAAGAAAAAGGAGGAGAAGTGTGAAGGAGGTGTGTATTGTTCTAAGGAGAAATAAAACTATTATGTTCCATTAATTTAATTTCTGTTCCCTGTAACTGCAATTTATATAACTGTAGATTTCTATTCTTTCTGTGCTTTCCACTATTACAGTATGTCGATATGAAGCATTCCACTAGTACAATTTATATCAAAATTAGTGGAAAGAGTTCATTGTACAAGTATTTGCTTTTTGTTTCTTGTTTTGTTTTTTGAGTTCGATGGTGCAGAGGATCCAGACATAATGTTTTATACAGTAGGGTGACCTAGCATCTCCATGTACTAGGGTTCAATTGAAGAGGAAGAAAGTAAACTATGCATTGGCGAATCATTGGGACTCACAACAAGTCCCCTGAAGTCGAGAAGTCTCACCAAGGGAGTTGGTCCATTAGGGCATCGGTTGAAGGATAGAAGACTCCGCCAATAGAAGTAAGTCTCACCGATGATGAAGAGTTGATTGACTCGGTGTGAGTCCTGTTGTATCTTGCCGAAGATAAATTTAGTTGAGCTATCGGTGTAAGGTAGAACAACGGTAAGACTAGAGAAAGTCATATCGATTCTTGTTGTTTGATGATCAGGATGTATTAGTGGCTCATTTATTAAGTCTTACCATCTGTGAGAAAAGTGGGACCCATTTTGTGTTTTCTCTATGCGCTCCCCATCATATTGGTATCAGAGTGAGTTTTAAAGATCACTCGGGTGGTGTGGTCTTGGTGTATGTTAGACAATGAAAGTGAAGCAAAGGCTAACATGATGCCTCCTAAAAGCATATCAGAAGATGTAGTGAAGAAACTGGTTGAAGTGATGTTTGAGTCCAAGATCGAGGAGTTGAAAAGAACCAAGGGTAAGGATAGGGAAGATGAAAGTGATAGCGATGAAGGAGATACATAAATTGATGAAACCAATAAGAGGACAAAGGAGATACCAGTAGACCAGAGGGCATTTGTAGATGCTTTGAAGTCAGTCAATAGGGACACCATAGATGAGTTACCTATGTATGGTGGAAGTATGGAAGCTGAAGAGGTGATTGACTGGATTGAGGCATTGAAGAATCATTTTGAATACAATGAAGTCCCTGATGATAAGAGGGTTAAGTTGGCAAAGGCAAGATTGAAGGGGTCTACTCTTGCATGGTGGAATTATGAGTAAGGAGAGAGAGTCAAGGAGGGGAAGAATATGATAACCTCCTAGGAAAGGATGAAGACCAAAATCAAGGCACAATTCTTACCCCTGGACTATAACATATAGATGTATAAGAAATTGCAGAACCTAAGATAGAGAGACCTTGATGTGAATGCATAGACACAAGAATTTCATAAACTTAGTCTCAAATCAAAGAGACAAGAAGAAGAGTCAGAGAAGGTGGCAAGGTATCTGAATGGCCTAAGGATGAACATCCAAGATGAGATCAACATCTTAGCACTAGAAATAGTGAACAAGTGTTTCCAAATGGCCTTAAGGGCTAAAGAGAAAGAGTGAGAAGAATAATAGAGGTAGAGGAGGAAGGAGTTTCAGAGGCAGAGGTAGTTTCAAAGGAAGAAGTCCTAACCAGAGGCCTAGTGGTGAGTCTAGCCAAGAAGAGCAAGTTGGAGACTCAAGTAGCAGAGGAGGCTATCGAGGAAGAATGCCTAATGGAAGGGGTGGGACAAATGGATCAGGTAGAGGATCCAAGTTCTCCAATATGAGATGTTATGACTACAATGAGATAGGGTACCTAGCATACAAGTGTCCAGAGAAGGCCTCAACTTCTCATGGTGGTGAGAAGAGAACCACTTTGATTCAAGAAGATGCAAGGAGTGTGACTAGTGCAAGAGCACCTAGAAAATCATGTTTTCTTTTGTAATAAGGTCTATTTGACCAATGCATTTTCATTTCAGTTGTATCTAGGTTCATTTTGTAAGTCCCAAGTGATTTTAGGACAATTGTCAAATTGTAATTACATAATGCGAAAATAGCGTAGTACGGTTGTTTAGATAGTTGTCTCCTAGCCACTTGGAAACCTCCCAGCCTCTTGGAGTTAGTTTGGTACTACTCAGGGCGAGTTGATAAATGCTCAGAGGATGGAACCAAATGGGATATATATCACTTTCATTGTAAATAGATCAGAGAGGAGTGTGATCGAATGTAATTGAGATTGTTCTAAGAAGAAAAAAAAGATTGTTCTGTTCCGTCAGTTTGATTCCCATTTTCCTGTTATCACATAGATCTTGTGAATAAAACAATGTCTTCATCTTCTGTCACTTTGAAGGGCAAAAAGAGGAAGACTCATGCTAGCAGAATGGGCATTGGGAGGGCTGTGGTTGGGACCCCTAAAAATCCTAGTAGGACCCCTGTGGGATAGAGTAGCAAGTCTCAATCTTCTGCTAAGGTTATTAAGGATGGTTTCTCCTCTGGAGTTCGGCGGTCGAGGCGAATTGCTGGCAAACCTGCTCAAAAAGTGAAACTTCTTGATTATTCTAAGAGCGCTTCTGAGGAGTCCTCCCAGGGGGATGAGGATAAAGATATGGATGTCTAGGAAATCTCTGAGGATGCTGATGGTAAGCAGGAGATGCATGTGATGGAGGCTACTACTGAGGATGCTGCTGATTCTGCTGGTAGTGCTGGCAAAGTGGGTGAGATGTTTGTGGAAGAAGCTGACGATGACAGGGACACTGATGCTAGCCTGGGAGCTAAAATCGTGGTGCTGCGGGCTCGCATTGAGAAACTGGAGTAGAATCTTTCCACTGTGCTCAGGAATTCTATTTTCCTCAATGTTTCTGTGCTACAGAACCTGGGGGTTACTGCTACTGTTGACAATGTTGATCTTGCTAAGAAATTGGATGACATTATTAAATCTATGGGTAAGTAAGAAGAGATTCTGCCTCCTTAAACTTTGCTTTTATATTGATGATACTCTGCTACTCTGTAATTACTATCTTAGTTTATAGCGGCTGGTTTTGTTGTTTATGCTGGGAAAATAGTATTTGATGTATTTGGTTTAAGGCACTTTTTGTGCTTGTTGTCTTTGTGGGCTCTCTGCTTTTTGTAAGGGTTCGGCCCCTTGTTTAGCCGCCTTATATTATCAAAAACAATGTCTTCATCTTAATACTCTGATAATCATAATTCTTACCAATGATGAGAGGAATTTGTGGTTGAGTGAGACTGCTACTAACATTAGGTAATCTAATTTAGCTCTCAAAAAGCATTAATCATTTGCTTGATGATTCTTGAAAATTTTAATCCAAACTTTGATACTAGATTGTTGGAAACATTGGGCGTGCTTTGTTCTTTAATGAAGTCTATTCTCTAACAAAATACTATTGTAATTTGTCAAAAAAAGTGTTCAAAAAATAAAGATAAACATACAAAGAATAAAAGATTGTTGTATTTTATATATAAATGAACCAAAACAAAACATAGAAACACAAAGGAAAATGAAATTGAATTTCCAAATGTCATTTATGATTGCCATGTAAATGATTTATTAAAAAAAAAAAAACCTACGATTGTTCCTCCCCCTCCCCTCTCTCTCCACACACACACTTTTACAACCACTTTTTGAAAAAATATCAAAATGCAAATACCATATCTATCCCTCTCTAAAATTTCAGTTGATAATTGTATATAAGAAGTATAAAATTCTAGAGAATATATAAGTTCTACTCTAAGCTAAACACATTTTAGACTATTTTATAGTATAGATGCACTTTATGAATTAGCTTATTCATTTAATGTTATATTTAAATTAAGAGATGGGGTCAAACTTATAATTTCAACATAATTCCCGTCATTATACAATATAAAAAATTAATTTCATAAATTAAGAAAAGTCAAATAACCTTTACTGTGTCTACTATTAATGATATCATAATTATATAGATCTTACGTATCTTTATTTCTAAATACAAAATTCTTAAGAAATAAGAATATTTTTGACAATTTCTTCCCAAACATAAGACACTCGTGCAAGCTAATATCGTATGACAATGCATAAAACCATATTCTTAAAGTGTTACTTGAGCGCATATAGATCACTGCGTCGACCATATTTTTTAATGGGTTAAACACTAAAAACATACTTAAGCAATTCGGAGCGGAAATTGCTAGGTGGGAATTGTTATACACAAACCCTTCCAAGGATACACAGGCCCCAATTCTACGCCATCTTCAAATTTTTAATGGAACAACAAAATAGCAGCCTCCTCCTCGGTTTCTCCCATGACAATTGGCGCCAGGAAATCCTTCTGTTTTCCCTGTTTGGAAGAATCGCAAATGCCCAAATCTCCTCTCAGAATCCCACGTTACAGCCTTGTAATTGTGAACCCCAAGAACAATGAGTAGCATCCAGCGATAGTATTTGAAGACATGGAAGGGCTTTTAATAAACATCTTCCACAAAAGGGTATAACAAGGAAAGCAATATACAGAACCTTTCTGCCGGCGTGGTATATTGCTCTGCAATGGCACGTATCAATAGTCTTGCCCTAATCCTGCTGGCCATGATAACGGCGATGAACGGGCGGGTGCAAGTGAAAGCCTTCCGAGCAGATATGCAGCGCGTGTGGGGTAGAAGCATGACTAATCACGAGCGCCTACGCCACGCCGTCCACAGAAGTAATGCCAGGCTCAAAAGATTACAAACCGTAATTACAGGAGAAGTAGCTGTCGCCGCTGACGTGGGGGCGCCTGTGAAGCGTGGGGATGGAGAATTCTTGATGACAATGGGCGTCGGAACCCCACCGCGGAAAATGATTGGCATCGTTGACACAGGAAGCGATCTGATTTGGACGCAGTGTCAACCCTGCACAAGCTGCTTCTCTCAGCCCGACCGCATCTTCGACCCGGCCAAATCTTCCACCTACAGCAAAGTGTCGTGTTCCTCTCCCCTCTGCTCTGCCCTACGCACCCAAACCTGCACGCCAGACTGTGAGTATTCCTACTTCTACGTTGACGGGTCGGAAACCCACGGAGTGTTGTCAAACGATACATTTAGCATGTGGTACACCAGCGGAAAGCAGCAATCCATCCCAGGGGTGGTATTTGGGTGCAGCCATTCCACACCAGGAGACGGCTTTTCTGAAGAGGACGGTCTGGTGGGACTGGGACGAGGAAGCCTCTCCTTCATTTCGCAGATTGGTTCCATGGTTGGATCGAAATTCTCTTACTGTCTCACCTCCGATGCCGACAAATCAACAAGTCCTCTTTTCTTCGGCAACGCAGCCGGCTTGAAAGGAGACAATATCAAGTCTACGCCGATGGTAAAAAACTCCGCCCGTCCGGAACTGAACACGTACTACTACATCTCTGTGACAGGAATCAGCGTGGGGAAAACCTTGGCGGACATTCCAGACGGAACATTTGATATTCGAAAGGATGGAAGCGGAGGCTTCATCATCGACTCGGGCACCACTGTCACATATCTTTCACCCAAGGCCTTCAATGCAGTTGCCCAGGCTTTGAATTCGGCACTCGGATGGAAAGAAGCCGACGGCTCTGATTACGGATTTGATCTCTGCTATTCGGTACTTTTCGGAGCAAGGCCAACTAGTCTTCCCAACATTACGTTTCATTTGGGCGGGGATGCCGATTATGTTGTGGAAGGAAAAGACAGTTTTGGTATCGTGGCTCCGGGCACTGGTTTGTTCTGTTTGCTCATGCTGAAAATCCCTACATCCGAATCGAAGGTACCTTCCATACTTGGAAATTATCAGCAGCAGAATATGCATATTCTCTACAATAATGATAATGAGAAGCTCTCTTTTACGCCTGCTAGTTGTGGTGAGTTATCTAAACCAAACTTCGATCAACGCTTTATGGTTTCAGGATCGCCGGCCTCGACTCTAAGGCTGCTTAGCTTGATCGTTTTCTTTCTATTTCCTTTTATTATTTCTGCACTTTCATACTAATGTATAAGCATCTCCATCACTGTATTTGAATATTATCCATTTCAGCAGTTAAATAGTCAATAGCAATTTTACACACCATTCATAATAAAAAGTGGTAAATATTTGTTCTTTTTTATCGGCCAAAATTGAACTTTGACTGTTGAAGTGGATGATATTTAAGACTAGCCCATTACCATAGAGTAGATGTGCTTACTTATTTCAACTTTTTTTTTTTATTAAATATATGGAAGGAACTTTCAAAACAGTTATAAGCCTTACCTCAACTCTCTTTTAAAGTCTACAAAAATATGTGATTTGAATTGGATCATGGAAATACTAAGCCACTAATAACATATACTCTCGTCAAAATGAGATTTAGTATAAGGACAACCTTAAAAGGGTCAACAAATTGTTCCTTTCATTCTTTTTTATTTCATTAAGAAAGTCTTGGTTTAGAGTGATTTACGAAGTTCACAATAGAATGTCCATTTCCACTAAATTTTGGAAATTTTGCAGCAATTGCAAGTCTAAGGATGTTGATTGATTCTATAAAGGGTTTATAAAATACATCATCACATGCATCAACCTTTACAATGTTGGAATTAGCCAAGGATTCTCTATAACTTGATCAGCGCTCTCACAATATGGAAATCAAACAAATAGAGATGAGAAATCAATGAAATTGATGAACCTATTAAGAACATAAACTTATATTGATCTCACTTACAAATTTATATGAGAATGTCTCATTATATAGGCCTGGAAGAGGCAATCCACCTTGCATCTAGATTGACAAGTGCCTCATGATGTGGCACATGCATAAAGAGATATGTCCTATAGGTGTCAACCTTTGGATCACTTGGAATGTGCAAACCAACAACCTTGTGTGACAAGTGTTGGATGGTTACAAAGTGCCTTTTGAGGTGAGGTGGAAAGTCTTCCAACCTCAAAAGGTATGCACATGAGGTTTACCAAACAACTTGGTAACCTCAAACCTCTAAAGATGTTGTCTAACATCATCAACCTAAGTACACTTAAGATATAGTGAATAGATAAATTATTCACTCTAACACCCCCCTTAAGTGTTACTTGGGAGATCGCAAAAGTGCAATAGATACAAAGATATGGGTCCTGGCTACTAGTCCATGTTAGGTACCCATGTACATAGTTTCTCATAAGGTTGAGTAAAAGAGAAAACCCAATGGGAACAAAACTCCTCTTCAAAAGGAGAAACAAAATGTATGAAAAAATAAAACAAATGAAGAAGGACTTAGATCATGAATCCCCTAGGACAACTTCTTTCACATGTGTACAATAGAGTTCTCCAAAGAAAAAGATACAAAGAGAGACTTAGAAGCCCCCCATAAGATATATTGTAGTGCTCATAGATGCTCGATGAAGTATGTTGAAGTTGCTCCGTGAATGTCAAATAATGTTTCTCCCATTAGGAAAAAAGAGAACTATAAGTATGTGCAATGAATCTTCCCATGGAAGAGGAAGATGATAATGTTAGAAACACGGTTGCTGTTGCACCAAAAGGTTGACCTGTTAATGCCCGATACAACCTCCAGAGTTAATGAATCCACGGGAGTCGGTTAAACCATGTCACAAATCCCGCAAGAGATGCTTGCTCACTGCCAACAATCCCCCCTAGTGTCACTAATGGGGGAGATTCAAACCTGGAGCCTTTGGCTTTGATACCAATTGTTGGAAACATGGTTGTCGTTGCACCAAAAGGTCGACCTATTAATGCCTGATACAACTGCCAGAGTTAATGAACCCACGAGAGACAGTTAAGCCATGTCACAAATCTCGTGAGAGATGCTAGCTCACTACCAATAGATAGCTCTTTGGATGTTGTACAAAATCCAAAGATAAGTATGAATCCTTCACAAAGTGATGATGGACCTTGATGATAGTACTGAAATCATCTGAAACCTGCTCCATAAGAACTAATGCGAAGGATGAAGATGGATGCACAATAGCATCAAGATGGCTATCATCAAAAGTGTCTACCAAATATGCGTAGTGAGAATCATCAACCAATCATGCAATGTTTGTCAAGTACTCATCCAAAAAAATTGGTGGTGGAAGACTGATGGAAGTAGCCTATTGATGGAAGTCTGTGGCAGCCAAAGATGTAGGTTCACAAGGAGATGTGATCTTAGGAAGAACCAATGTACAGTAAACAACTCCAAGGTTCAAATATCCATATTGAATCTCCTTATCCAAGTGTAATTCATGAAGATTATTATGTAAGTCTACAATATGTGAAGAACCAAAGCAATAGAAAAAATATAAGTGAGACTCATGATCTACTTGTCCCATTGCAACAATGTCTCTACTCTGCAAATCTCTTATGATCACTGAATTAGGCATGAATTCAACTATTTTCCATGTCCCACTATGAGTGATTTGATAAATGGAAAAGAGACTATTGGATAAAGAAGGGACATACAAAACATCATTGATTGTGCCTTCACCAATTTCTATAGTGCCTTTTCCATATGCTATCATGTAGGCATTATTTCCCATGAAAATAGGTGGATATGAACCTGGTTCATAGGTGGGAAATGTATTTTGTGAATTTTCCATGTCACGTGAAGCCCCTAAATCTAGAAGCCACTTAGATGATGTATTATTAGTAGAGGCAACTGATGCCATTCCTTTGATCTTATTCACATTTGTAGATGATGGAGAAGAAGAGCCACCTGAGGAGTTGATTTGATTCTTCTTAGTAAGAAGTTCTAACTCAACTATTTGATAGTTGAGATTGTCTCTTTAGTTTTCAAAACAATGGTGTTCTTCATGCCCAAGTTTGTTACAATAACTACAAGTGGGTCTTTCCTTAGACTTTTTCCCTTTGGATGGAGTAGTTTCTTCAATTTGAGATTTTGATTTTGATCCCTTAGATAGGTCCTTGTTTGTTTTCTTCACCTTAGGAGTTGAATTCTTTTCACCACTAGCAACTAGATCATGATTTTATGAAGACTTGAGTGTGCCCATTTGAATTAATTTATCTTGCTTTTGTGTTAGATAAACAACAAACTCGGCTAGAGAAGTAAAATGACTTCCTAATGAGCATTGTGTGGCATAAAAAGTTGAAACAAATACTAAATAATCTGGAACTAGCTTTTATAAGACACTTATGATCAATTGATCTTCATCTTTGTCAATCTTACACACTTTCAATTGTGACCAAGTAATGAGTTTAACTTGGTGAAGAAATCTTGAATTGTCACAAAATCTCAAGGATTGAGACTTATTAATTCATTCTCCAAATGATGACCTCTCATTATATCTTACATGCCAAACAATGTTTCTAATGTTGTTAAGACATCATTAGGTGTTTTAGAATCATTAACATGAAACAATAGGTCTGGAAAAATGGCCATACAAATAGTGCCATAGACTTCATCAAGTCGATTAAACCACTTCCTCTTTTCAGAAGACGTGGTATGTTTAGGAGATATTTGGTTGGATTATTTCATTCAGGAGGATATGTTGTTCAAAGAAAATCAATTGTGTATACCTAGGAGTTCAATGAGAGATAATTTGATCAAGGAGAAGAATAGTGGTGGATTAGCAGGACATTTGGGAATGGATAAGATAGTAGCTTTGGTGAGTGAACTTTATTTTTAGCCTTAGATATATAAGGATGTAAGGAAATTTGTTTAGAGTTGTAGAATTTGTCAAGTTGTAAAAGGGAGTAGTCAGATATATTACTAGTTTGTACAAATCTTTGACAATACCAGAGAGACCTTGGGAAGATATAAGCATGGATTTCATACTAGGTTTGCCAAGAACACAGAAAGGACATGATTCTATATTTGTAGTAGTGGGCAGATTTTCAAAGATGGCACATTTCATTCCTTGTAAGAAGACAAATGATGTTGTACATGTTGCTAATCTATTTTTCAAGGAGATTGTGAGATTGCATGGATTACTAAAGAGTATAGTTTCAAACAGAGATACAAGATTCATAGGATATTTTTTGAGGACATTGTGGAAGAAGATGATGAAAGACCTAAAGTTTAGTTCAACATTTCACCCATAGACAGATGGACAAATAGAAGTGGTAAATAGGAGTTTGGGTAACTTGTTGAGATGTTTAGTAGGAGATAAAGGAAGAAATTGGGATATAATTCTATCACAGGAAGAGTTTGCATACAATAATTCAATAAGCAGAAGTACAGGGAAGACACCATTTGAAGTTGTAAAAAGAGTACAACCTAGAGGAGTCACAAAAGTTGAGGGACATCAACATGGATGAAAAAAGAAGTACAAAAGTAGAAGAATTTGTAGGATACATGGAGACAGTACACACTCAAGTTAGGAAGCATTTGGAAGAGATAAATAGCAAGTATAAGGAACAAGCAGATGAGAAGCAGAGACATAAGGAATTTTCTGTTAGAGATGAAGTAATGGTATATCTTAGGAAGGATAGATTTCCAGTAGGGACATACAATAAGCTGAAGATGAGGAAGTTTGGACCATGTAAGATTCTTAAGAAGTTTGATTCAGGGAATGCATATGAAGTGGAGCTACTGGAAACATTTGGTATATCACATATATTCAACATTGCAGATCTATATCATTATCATGAGGAAGAATCAAGTGATAGTCTTGAAGATGGATTGAAGGATCAGTTACCACATCAACAACCAGAGCAGATAAAGAAGATCTTAGATAGCAGAGTTGAATGCAACACCAAAGGGAAGTAGTATAAAGAGTAATTGGGTAAGTGGAAAGGAAGACCGAAAGAAGATTTATCATGGATTTTTCAGGCTGAGGTAGACCACCTTGGTTTTCCTCTAGCCCAACAAAGTGAGGGACTCACTTTTTCAACAACCCTGGGTGTCTGATGTAGGAGCATGCTAGGTTGAAGAGCAATCTTGCATCAACAAAAATATTTTCTTTCTTTCTTTTCTTGTAGTTTAGTCATTTGTAATTTCAACATCTTCTACTACATTCTACCACATCTTCATTTTAGAGCTCATAGAGTAGGAATTAGATTCTACACTATCTCAGCTACACTATTTGCAATGGCACACATCGATAGTCTTGCCCTAATCCTGCTGGCCATGATAATGACGATGAATGGGTGAGTGGGAGTGAAAGCCTTCCAAGCAAATATGTAGTGTGTGTGGAGTAGAAGCATGACTAATCGCAAGCACCTATGCCATGCCAGGCTCAAAAGATTAGAATCTATAATTAGAGGAGAAGCATCTCTCGCCGTTGATGCGGGGGCACCTGTCAAGCATGGGAATGGAGAATTCTTGATGACAATGGGCATCAGAACCCCACCACAGAAAATGATTGGCATCATTAATATAAGAAGCGATTTGATTTGGATGCAGTGTTAACCTTGCACAAACTGCTTCTCTTAGCCTGACCACATCTTCAACCCTATCAAATCTTCCACCTACAACAAAGTGTCATGTTCCTCTCCCCTATTATCTTCCCTACGCACCCAAACATACACGCCAGACTATGAGTATTCATATATGGCAATGGGTCAGAAACCCATGGCTTGTTCTCAAATGGTATGTAACTTAGCATGTGGTATCCCAGGGGTGATATTTGGGTGCAACCATGTCACACTAGAAGATGACTTTTCTGAAGAGGACACTCTGGTGGGACTTGGATGAGGCAACCTCTCCTTCATTTCAAAGATTGGTTCCACGGTTGGATCCAAATTCTCTTATTGTCTCACCTCTAATGCCGACAAATCAACAAGTCCTCTTTTCTTTGGCAGTGCAACCAGGTTGAAAGGAGACAATATCAAGTCTACGCCGATGGTAAAAAACTCCACCAAGCATCTGGAACTAAACACATACTACTACATCTCTATGACAGGAATCAACGTGGGGACAACCTTGGTAGACATTCCAGATGGAACATTGGATATTCAAAAGGATGGAAGCGGAGGCTTCATCATCGACTCGGGCACCACGGTCACATATCTTTCACCCAAGGCCTTCAATGTAGTTGCCCATGCTTTGAATTCCATAGTCGGATGGAAAGAAGCTGATGACTCTGATTACGGATTTGATTTGTACTATTCGGTGCTTTTCAGAGCAACCCCAACTAGTCTTCCCTGTTGGGAATTAAAGTGTCTCAACCTTTGCAAATTCCTAATGTTGTATTTATTTATCCCATGTTGAGTTGGCATAGTCAGCACCTTGTGTATATGCAGCAGGGTAAATTTTGGTGACTTTGGCAGCCGCGGTTTCCCCCTTGAATAATTAATGGGGGTTTGGGGGCAATGCCCCTGAAACCTCAAATAATTTTTAATTAATGACAAGTTTCGGTGAGTATCTTTGCACGAGAGAAAGGCATCTTTGGGCGGTCAAGGGAGGTTTTCGTCAAGAAGAAGGACGGAACCCTTAGACTGTGTATAGATTATCAGATGCTAAATAAGGCAACAATAAAGAATAAGTATCCACTACCACGTATTGATGATCTATTCGACCAAATGCGTGGTGCATCAGTATTTTCTAAGATAGATTTGAGATCTGGATACCATCAGTTGAGGTTGAAAGATGAAGATATTCACAAGACTACATTTAGAACAAGATATGGCCATTATGAGTTTACTGTGTTGCCATTTGGATTAACTAATGCACCAACCGCTTTCATGAATCTCATGAATAGTGTTTTTAGAGATTGACTTGATAAATTTGTCCTAGTTTTCATTGATGATATTCTGATATATTTGAAAAATGAGGAGGAGCATAGACAACATCTTCAAATTGTTTTGCAACGATTAAGAGAACAGAAATTATATGCGAAACTCTTGAAATGCACTTTCTTTCAGAAAGAAGTGTAGTATTTGGGACATACAATATCAGCTGAAGGGATATCAGTTGACCCAGCTAAAATTAAGGCTATTATGGAATGGTCTATACCTTCTAATGTTTCAGAAGTACAAAGTTTTATGGGATTGGCCGAATATTACAGAAAATTTGTTTTGAATTTCTCAAGTATTGCTAGTCCAGTTACTTCTTTGTAGAGAAAAGGAAAATGGTTTGTTTGGACTGAAGAATGTCAAAAGGCATTTGATTTATTAAAAGAGAAGTTAACAACAACACCAATCTTGAACTTCCTTGATCTTGAAGGGTAATTTGAGGTTATTACTGATGCCTCAGGAGAAGGATTAGGAGTTGTGCTTATGCAAAGGGTGTGTAATAGCCTATGAATCAAGAAAGTTGAAAAACTATGAGAAGAATTACGCTCCTCATGGCTTAGAACTAGCAGCAGTGATTCACACCCTTCAGATGTGGCGACATTATTTGTTGGGAAAGACTTTTATACTAAAATCAGATCATCAAAGTCTTCATTACATATTTACACAACCTCATCTCAGTGAAAGACAAAGGAGATGGTTAGAATTAATATTAGATTATGACTTTGAGATTTCTTACATCAAAGGTAAAGAAAACCGAGTAGCTGATGCTTTAAGCAGAAGAAGACACATAGCTTCTATAATCTCTATTCATGCTAATTTTAAAGATTTAGTATTGCAAAGTTTAGCTAGAGATGAATATTACGAGCAGGTGAAGCAAGCTCTGCAGTTAAACCCTAGGGATCCAAGATATGATGGATTCCATTTTGAGTCAGATGGATTGATGAGATTTAAGGGAAGAATCTACATTCCTAATTCTGTAGAACTTAGAAACCTTGTTTGGAAGGAAGTTCATTGTGCACCTTATTCCGGACACCCATGAGTAACAAAACTTTTAGCTGATGTCAAACCGCTATATTTCTGGAAGGGAATGAAAAGCGATGCTGCAAGGTTTGTAGCAAGTTGCTTGGAGTGTCAGAGAGTGAAGGCAGAACACCAACATCCTGCTAGATTGTTATACCCGCATGATATTCCAGAATGGAAATGGTAGGTTGTTAGTATGGATATTGTTCAAGGGTTACCAATGTCTAAGAATAGACATGATGCAATATTGGTTGTTGTAGATAAACTAACCAAGGTAGCACATTTTATACTAGGAAATTTGACAAATGGAGCTCATATTTTAGCTCAGAAATTTGTGCAAGAAATATTCAGATTGCATGGGGTACCTGAAAAGATTATATCTGATAGAGATGCTCAAATAACCTCTTGGTTTTGGCAAACTTTATTTTTAGCATTAGGGACTAAACTCAATGTGAGCACCGCTTACCATCCTGAAACTGATGGAAAAACAAAAAGGGTTAATCAGGTCGTAGAGGATCTTTTAAGAATGTATTGCATGGATCATCAATACAGATGGGAGGAATATTTACCTCTTGTTGAATTTGCCTATAACAATTCCTATCATTCTGCCATTAAAATGGCACCATTTGAAGCATTATATGGAAGGAAATGCAGAACTCCTATAAGCTGGGATAAGCTTGAAGATAGGATAAGCATCGGACCTGAAGTGCTTGCAGATATGGAAGAAAAAGTGAAAATAATTAGGAAGAGGTTGGCAGAAGCCAATGACACGTAAAAAAGTTATGCAGATCGCAAACGGGTGCCTAGACATTTCTCTGTTGGTGAGAAAGTTCTTTTGTGAGTGAAACCCCATAAAAGCTCAATCAAATTTGGTAAATCATCAAAGTTGGCTCCTTGATATGTCAGACCTTTTGAAGTCCTTGAGATTATCAATCCAATGGCCTACAAAATTGCTCTACCTCCAGTCTTGTCCAAAATGCATAATATTTTTCATGTTTCATACCTTAAGAAATATTTTGTAGGTAATGACCACATTCTTAAATGGAATTCTTTATAGATACAAGAGCCAAGAGTGGTTGTGTGATGCAAAGGAAAAGAACAACTCAACTCCTTAAAGGCATAGTTCATAACAATGGGTTTCAAATCCACAACCTTATCATAAACCAAGGCCCACTACATAGCACAACTTTGTTTTTTTCAACTTTTTCAGGCCTAAAACAGACTTCACAAGCCTTCTCATACCTTAGGATTATTGATTCAATAGAAACAAACACTTACCAAGGTCTGTCCCACCATACAAGCAACCATCCTTTCATTGACTATCCAAACTCCTAGTAGCCTCCCAAAAAGGACTGTCAGAACTTATCTCTTGGTGCAAACCTCTCTTTAAGACTGTGATTACCTTTTTGGATACCCTTTATGCTCATGAAGAACATGTGTTAAATTGGGGTGGAGGTCTTTTAGAACAAATGACACAAAATTAGATATTTCAGATAGAGAACTGGCCTAATTAGGCGTGTCGTTGCACAAGGGCTTATTGAAAATGGACACTCCACAACTCTCCACACCTTGCCAATGCTTGGAGCACTTCACAAAAGGTCTGCAAATGCTCATTGAATCATCAAAATTACCTTTCCATCATATATTTTAAGAAAACCTAGTTTGTAACTCCCAAGACTGCCCTCTACTAGTCTGAAACAGAGCAGAACAGCACTAGGGTGCCTTCAAATCCAATGTAAACCTTGATCATCAGATCTAGACATTAGTCTTTAGATACTAAAGTTTATTTCACGTCATCTTACTCATGTATGGACTCAACACCATATAAAAAGATCCAAGAAACTCCATTAAACTACTCACTATTTACCCTAAGACAGGGTTTTAACCACTTTCAGAGAAATCACAACTAACTCAAAACAAAACCAAAATGCATGAAACAAAAAGGAAATGGAGGGTGATTGAATATACTTTCATTTGAAATCAAAAAGAAGTGTCCTCATGCCCGTACTGGGCCGTACCATTCAAGAAAACAACAAATTTCTGAAGTAAAATATAGAAAACAGTGCCTGTTTGTCATTCCATTTCAAATCTCCAATCACCCACGACTTCTTTGAAGGTTACAAGGCCTTTTAAAGGCATTACAACATGACCTTTCAGTTTCTAACTTCCTTGGAATGAACTAAGAGCCAAATGACCCTTCAACTTCCACGTTTGCATTTTTTTTTCAATTTTACATGACAACCTTTACATTGTATGCAATATTTTGCATTTTTGAACCTCCTAATGACCTAAACACCTAATAGTGACTTGATTAACCTCATTACAATGTTGAACCATTAAAATTTAATCAAACGCCTATGGAAGTATCAATTTGTCGAGGTGCTCCTGCACCATACAACCAACCAACAAAGATTTCCAAGTCCCTTGGAAATGTATCTGCAAAAAAAAACTACCTTTTCCTACATCTCCTCTGGCTTTATCTCCAATGTTCTCAGCTTCAATCTTCCAATCTTTAGATTAATAGAAAGGTGACCAACCAACGAACAAAATCTAAACTACCATCATCTTAGAGAATCTTCAGGCTCCCTCTACTCCCATCAGTGGAGTACTCTTCATGCTGCAACATCAAGTGCTTCTTCAGTTAGGTATCCATCTCTCTACTACTTCACAACACCAACTCACCAAACCATTCATCTCACCCAACAGCAGATTCTGGTGATGCACCTACCACTCTCTCCTCAATGGTTTCTCTCTGCACCCTTATCCAGCCTAATCTCCATTAGAGAATGGTCATGACAAACCTCATCTTGTTTGCCCACACACACAAGCTCAGAAAACATTCTTCTACAGCTAGATGGACCAAGCACCTGTAACCAAACAACTTAGCAAACAAAATAACAGTCACCAACCAAACATATTGTTTCAACTCTTCATCTCAAAAATCAAATACATAACATTTCCTCCCAGAGCTTTTGCTAGCTCTGATACCAATAATGATGTAGAGGAAAAGAACAACTCAACTCCTTATAGGCATAGTTCATAACAATGGGTTTCAAATCCACAACCTTATCATAAACCAAGGCCCACTACATAGCACAACTTTGTTTTTTTCAACTTCTCAGGCCCAATCCACATTTCACAAGGCCTTCTCATACCTTAGGATTATTGATTCAATAGAAACAAACACTTACCAAGGTCTGTCCCACCATACAAGCAACCATCCTTTCATTGACTGTCCAAACTCCTAGTAGCCTCCCAAAAAGGACTGTCAGAACTTATCTCTTGGTGCAGACCTCTCTTTAAGACTGTGATTACCTTTTTGGATACCCTTTATGCTCATGAAGAACATGTGTTAAATTGGGGTGGAGGCCTTTTAGAACGAATGACACAAAATTAGTTATTTCAGACAGAGAACAGGCATAATTAGGCATGTCATTGCACAAGGGCTTATTGAAAATGGACACTCCACAACTCTCCACACCTTGCCAATGCTTGGAGCACTTCACAAAAGGTCTACAAATGCTCATTGAATCATCAAAAGTACCTTTCCATCAGATATTTTAAGAAAACCTAGTTTGTAACTCCCAAGACTGCCCTCTACCAGTCTGAAATAGAGCAGAACAGCAATAGGGTGCCTTTAAATCCAATGTAAACCTTGATCATCAGATCTAGACATTAGTCTTTAGAAACTAAAGTTTATTTCATGTCATCTTACTCATGTATGGACTCAACACCATATAAAAAGATCCAAGAAACTCCATTAAACTACTCACTGTTTACCCTAAGACAGGGTTTTAACCACTTTCAGAGAAATCACAACAACTAACTCAAAACAAAACCAAAAAGCATGAAACAAAAAGGAAATGGAGGGTGATTGAATATACTTTCATTTGAAATCAAAAAGAAGTGTCCTCCTGCCCGTACTGGGCTGTACCATGTAAGAAAACAACAAATTTCTGAAGTAAAATATAGAAAACAGTGCCTGTTTGTCATTCCATTTCAAATCTCCAATCACCTACAACTTCTTTGAAGGTTACAAGGCCTTTTAAAGGCATTACAACATGACCTTTCAATTTCTAACTTCCTTGGAATGAACTAAGAGCCAAATGACCCTTCAACTTCCAAGTTTGCATTTTTTTTTCAATTTTACATGACAACCTTTACATTGTATGCAATATTTTGCATATTTGAACCTCCTAATGACCTAAACACCTAATAGTGTCTTGATTAACCTCATTATAATGTTGAACCATTAAAATTTAATCAACTCCTATGGAAGTATCAATTTTTCAAGGTGCTCCTGCACCATTGTGATCGAGCCACTCAAGGTGCTCGAAATGCGTAAACTTCGTTTACGTAATCGAGAGGTTTTGCAATGCAAAACTCAGTGGGACCAATATGGCGAGGATAGTGCCATTTGGGAAGACTATAATGACATCCACCAAAGATTTCCTTATCTTTTCAAAAACATTAATGTTAAACTATAAAAGTTTGTTTTATGTTAAAATTTTGCTTGATAAACTCAATCATTGGGGACGATGATTCTATAGGGGAAAGATATGTTACATTCCCTTTTTGGATTTAATATTACTATTTACTTTTTCTTAAATAGTACAGTTATGTGGATATGTTTTAACATCATAGGAACTAATGATATGAATAGAAAAGGTTAATTTTATGAAATTATGGAATCTACTTGATTATGATCAATTTGATGTTATGAATTAAAATGTCTTTCGATATGAAAATGAAATGATTTGATATAAATATGTTTTGATCAGAACATTGGTACTCCAACCACAAATTGTATGTGAGATTGTCAATGACAAGAGTAGATGGAACATATTCGCCAAGAAGAAAGAAGAAGAGAAAGTATCTTTGAGAAAGAGAGAATAGACTCTGGAATAATCCATGGGTGCTTGCCACTAAAAATGAATGTCAGGCAGACAAACCTAGATGCTTTGAGTTAAGCTTTGAGTTTTGGGCTAAGTCAATTTTAGTCGAGATGTCAAGGTTTGCAAGAATAGGTCTTTCTCCTTTCGTAAGTCGTCATATTGAGTATGGGAAATCGACATCAGTGTTGTAATACTCTAAATCGTGTCGTCAAAATATGAATGATTGATATATTGTTTATATGTATATATATGTATATATATGTATATACTTGTGGTTGAGTTGTAAGTCATGTCTTGTTGTGTTTCGGTGCAAAAGTTGAAACTTGTGCATAAGTCGATCCCAAACCTTGTTTTGCATTTGCATTCAAGTCATTGTTATCATCATAAAGTTATACGAGCGTATGACGTAAACGTCTCCTTGCAAAATTTGACGGATGTTGAATTGTTCTTTATTGGGCTATTATCGAATATTAAAGGGTTTAAATAATTTAAATCTAGAGACCATGGTGTTTAGTACCCTTGGTCATATGGTATTGGAATATGTACTATTATTGTTAGTTATATTTAAAATGTCATTTTGAGATAATTCCTTTATTCATTAGTGATGTTGGTAATCGGGCAGAAGCTTGACAAGAACTCACTTAAGTCCTTTCTTGATGTCTTTGATTTTGAAATAATCTTTTACCTTCAAACTTTAGACCTCATGATGGTCGTCGGTCTAGCTTTTAATTTGTAGTCCATGCATTTGTTTTATACTCATAAGCGGATATGAGTAGTATGACAATTTGTTAAAATTGCCAACCACCACCTTGCCAAGTGTGGAGCTCCATCTTGGAGAATGATTGCGGAATGAGTGGAATGGCCAAACCATTTTCTGGTTGTGGTCGCATAAGGAGGAGAACATTTTTGCATGCCAGGTAGTTACCCTTATCGATAGGCATGGTCTTGTGAGTGGAGGAGACAGTTATCTTTCGCAGTTAGACAGGATTTAGAGGTTGAAGAGTCAGTTTTGAAGGGAGAACATGGAGGAGAAGCAGGACAAGACTAAGCAAGAAGCAAAAAGGTGAATAGCTAAGAGAGGATTGAATACCTTGGACTGGTCTATAAGTAGACACAGAAGAATAACTTCAGGTTCTCTTCACCTCATCTCTGCGTAGTCGTAGTTTTCTTGTAATAAGTAATGTCTTCACTTGCATTTCGAAGGAACATAGAATTTGCTTAAAGATACAAAGTGTCATTTGTTATCGACCGTAGCCTACATGTTTATATCATCTTCAAAATGAGAGCAATGTTTTTGTCTCCTACACTACACCGCACCATAGACGTGAAACCCACAGTTTATTGCATTGTCCTGTGAAGGTCAAGATTAATGTGTAGTCGTTGGTTCAACTTTAGGAGGTTTTTGGTTATGTGTAGAGTGCAATTTAGATTATGTGTTTGGTCTTAAAACATCTCACAGCTATTACAAGCCGCAGTGGCAAAACCTTTGTCGATATAGACTGATTTCTCTTTTGGACAATCGAATACCATTGCTTGGTTCTGTCAAGTTTAACAGTCAGCTAGTTTTAAAGTAAAAGATTTGTTTTGTGATAACCATCGATAGAGGAGAATCAAAGGTGTGAAGTGTAAGTCAAAAACATGCAAGACTTCACAGTCCTCCTCTATTTTTGAGTTAAAAACTGGTCGGTCGACCATGGTGAAATTACTAACCTAGCTGCGAATAATAACAAGCTTTAGTCTTTTTGCTTTTGTAAGTAATTCTTTTTCTATTGAAGTAGTTAAACTATTGTGTCCCCGAGAGAAGACTTTACAGTTATACAAATTAATATTATGAAGTTTTAAAAACAATGTAATGAGTCTTTTGTCAAGTATCAATCTTAGACTTGCATGCAATCTTATTGCTAGTAGAAACAATATGATAGGGTTTTCTAAATGTTTAGATTGACAAAGATTAAGCTATGTCGAAGATTTCGACAAGTCGAAGTAGAATCTTATGAGTGTTAAATTTTAACGTAGGGTCTTCAAACATTTGTATACTTTAAATTGGCTTTTAATGAAACCCTTCGGAAAACAATAAAGATGAGTTTAGTGACCACTCTTGAGTGGATAAATTAAGCAGTGGGCTAACTTAAAGATCAATGAAATAGCTTATAGCATTATCTGAATAATCGATAAGCTAAGATCCCATTCTTTTGACATGTGGACAGAAATGTCTCCATGAGCTAAGTAGAAAGAGAGTAAACCTTGTTGCCATGCGTTAATGCATGATGAATTTTCAAACACCTTGAGGTTATCGAGGTCGTTATATTGAACTTATATATATAGGTAACTGTAGGATTGCGATTAATTCGAGTCGAGTGGGGTGGGTGAACTTATTACTTGCATTGCTACAATGGTAATTATATTCAAATCCTTTGGCCAAGGTAATGCATGATCCTCAAGTGCAATGATAGTTCACTGTGACTGGATGGCATAGCTTGTGGAGTGGTCATGCTTGACTAGAGGGTATCTAGGGGATTGCATGAAAATAAGTTACGTAGGTTACAACAATAGAACTCAGATGGCAAACACCATTGGTTATCCTAAGTCTATCCTCTTTGAGTAGGGTAGGGCCACTTCCAGATAGGAAGGAGTGTGGGAGAGTGACGGTCTGTGGTTGGAGGTTAAGCTCCTTGAAGATACTTTCTCTTCTAAATTCTTGAGGATTGTCGAGACTTGAATTTGGATGGTCGACAATCAAGATGCAATGACTTTGGTAAGTTTCTATTTTGGATTTGTTCTAAGTAACTTTTAACAACATATTGTTTAAATATTATGAATGACTATATCCTTTTGTATAAGTTATAAATTCATGATTATTGTTAGTTGATGGATGTTCTCCTTAGTTATAAGAATTGGAAACAAATTACTTTTCTATTTTTAACTTTCAAAAAAAAAAATTATTACCTTTGGTTAAAACTTAGTTTTTAGGGTGAAAACAAAACTGGGTGTTACAAGGGCAACCCCATCACTGCACAAGACCATTGACTTTGACCCTTCATGGACTACCTGCCTAACTTTAGCCCTATGAAATTGAACACCGTCGGTAATACATTTTCTCATCATCTTAGATTTTAACTACCTCCTATTAACCCTTCCATAAGGCCTATCAAGGAACTTCTTGGTCTTGTCATCAACGTAGACAACAACCCCTTACCAAGTTGTATCCAGGCAGTCCAGAAGATCCTATAGTAGAAATCAATGTAGAAGCCGATTATGGATACCATTCTCAGAGAACACAAAGGATTGCATTTGGGTAGTTTGAATTCCTATCAGGTATGTACTAGGAACCCATACAAACATAAGCAACTGAATGTTTTGAAAACCCAACTAAAGTTTTTTAATACCCCTACAGAAATGTCAAGGGTTTGAGTCTCAGGTGGAGCGAACCCTAGCCTTCATTCCCAGTGATGACAGAAACCAGGTCTGGAGCAGCTAAAAAAGACATCCTTCATCTAAGAAGTTATCTACAGGATCACAATTCTGTCCTTGGAGCTAACCCTTTCCCTCTAATCCCCCCAACTACTGATCCTCCTCATGAATTCTCATCACCTGGCTATGTACATCGTGCCTTTCAATTTCTAAAACATTCAGTCTCACTTTCACTTTGCCCTTTGCCTCCCCTTCCATCGTCACCTTATAGGTGGTCACAAGTTCGAGTCCGACGGACAAGGAATACGGCCCTTCACTTATCATAATATTATGAAAGGAATGCTCCACCATCTTGCATATACCACTGGCATCCACCAAGTCCTCCAGCTCTACCTTGACAAAGGACATTCATTGGATCCTCTAGAGCATAGCCTTGACCTCTTCAACCAAATATAGCACAAAAGCTTCCAAAAAAGAAAATACCTTCAACACATGCAAATGCAACAATTCTCTCTGCAAATGAACCTAGAACTCTCAATCAAGCAAAGGGCACATTCATCTTTTCTTGCAACATGAGGAATGATGTGAATAGCATATCCTATTTAGGAAACCACTAGTTTGAAAAAGAAAACTCCTATTTCTGTGGAGTCACCAACTTTAAGTCTCTACTCGGTATGATAATTTAAGATACCTAAATTGGAAACAACTGTGGGACCCGGCTGCATGCGCTACTGCGCCTCCTCTTCAATCTTTAATATTATTTGGTGAAGGGAAGAGGAAGAGGATAGAGAGAAAAATAGAGGGCTATAGCCCTTTACATTTGTATAAAACTTTTTAATAGAAATAAAAAGAAACAAAGATTATATAAATTATTATTGTAGGTAATTTTCTCTCACACCAAAAAAGACATATATTATCTGCATAAATTTGAGTTGCTGCTCATACATCATGAAAATGAAAAATAGAGCATTACCCAGCTTTTTCTACTACACCCAACATCCATACTAAAACAACAATCACAATACTTCTATTTTTCAACAAAAAACCCAGCATACAAGTAAAACTAAAAACTAGCCTATGCTGGACTTAACAGTAAATTAAAATTGGACCAAAAAAAGAGTCTGCTCTTTTCCATACGTAAGAGAGGAGACCATACTCCTGAAAGACATCTCTGCAAAAGAAATTAATGAAGACAAGTGAGGCCATACCTCACACCATACATCTTGCAAAAATATTAATAAAAACAAGACAGAATAGAGAGGACAGATCAAAGATTGGAGAGGTCAGCAATATGTTTACAAAAGTCTTCAATGTTCAATGAGATGCAATGTCCTATCTACTACAATGTTGGAGGATGAACAATGAACAAAAGTAATTACAGTGGTTGGGATTAATATTCCAACACTTCCCCTTAATCACAACTACCACCTTCTTTGATACCCAAATGATCTCTTTGAAACACAAAACTTTCTTTCCCTAAGGCCTTGGTGAAACTATATGTACACCGATCTTGAGACATGTAAAAATCCAAAAATATTTCTCCATTGTTGATTAGTTCGCTAATGAAATGATACCTCGTATCAATATGTTTACTTATTTTGTGAAAAACTGGATTCTTTGACAATGCTATAGCTGAGTTGTTGTCACAGTAGATCCTTGTTGCCTCTTGTTGTTCTTGCCTGAGATATTTCAAAACTCTTCTCATCCAAACTTCTTGACATGATGCACTTGTGGCTACTACATACTCTGCTTCAGCTGATAAAAGAGTGACAATTGGTTGTTTCTTTGAAGCCCTTGAAACTACACCTATTCCAAAATGAAAAACATAACCAGAAGTACTCTTCCTATCATCGATGCTCCTTGCACAATCACTATCTATAAATCCTATCAGCTTGAACTCATTTGATGTTGAGTACTGAATACCATAGTTCCTTGTTCCACTCACATATTTGAGTATTCTTTTTCCTACTTGCAAATGAGAGTCCTTTGGAGACTCCATGAACCTTGAGATAAGACTAGCAGCATACATTATATCAGGCCTTGTGGCTATTAAATACATGAGGCTACCAACAAGCCTTTTATATAAAGTTGGATCAATGTTGGCTCCATTATCATCCTTGCTTAGTTTTAGTCCTGTGACAATTGGTGTTGGAGCTGATTTGTAATTTGTCATGTTAAACCTTTTCAAAATGTCATTTGCATACTTAGTTTGGAAGACGAATATACCATTACCATTTTGATTTACCTCAATGCCAAGAAAATACTTCATGAGACCCAAATCAGTCATTTCAAACTCCTTTTTCATAGCTGCTTTGAACAAATCAATTGCCAAATCACCCATGAATATCAAATCATAAACATACAAGCAAACAATTATTATCTCACCTTGCTCATTCATCTTGGTATACAATGTAGGCTCACTGCTGCATCTATTGAAGCCGTTTTGCAAAAGATAAAGAGTCAATTCTCCTATACCAAGCTCTTGGGGCTTGCTTAAGTCCATAGAGTGCCTTTTTCAGTTTGTAAACTTTGTCTTCTTGACCCAAAATCTCATACCCAGGTGGCTGCTCCACATACACTTCTTCTTCAAGGTAGCCATTCAAAAAAGCTAATTTCAATCCATTTGGTAAATTGGCCACTTGTTTTAAGCTGCTATTGTAAGTATAGTTCTCACAGTATCTAATCGAGCTACTGGAGCAAATGTCTCATTGTAATCAACCCTGAGCTGTTGTGAATATCCTTTTGCCACTAGTCTTGCTTTATGTTTTTGCACATCACCATTTGCATCTAATTTGGTTTTGTAAACCCACTTCACTCCTATGACATCCTTGTCTTTTGGAAGAATCACTAACTCCCATGTTTGATTCTTTTCAATTGCATTAATTTCATCATCCATTGGATTTACCCATTTTTCATGTTTGATAGCATCTTCATAATGAATTAGATCTTCTACTTGTGAATAAAATGCAAAAAGAGAAATCAGACCAGCATTGTTCTCACCTTCATTTTGATCATAAATGTCTCTCAAACTTCTAATTTTTTGTCTCCTCAAGCTTGCCAATGTAGGATTTGACATATCACTTGAACTTTGACTTGTGGAATGTGGACTTGATGGTCCTGCACCCTGATTGCCACTTGTAGATGGTGTTTGATGTACATTTGAAGGAGTGGATGCTTGAATGCATGGGGCTATCCTTACACTTGATGATGGTGTCATTTGATGACCACTTTATTGAACTTGAATGGGTGTGGAAGGAGTCACATTCAATGGAGTACCTGTTGTTATAAAAACTTCTCTATCTTCTTGTGGTAAGTTGGCTGCAATATTGATTGTTTTCTCCAAACTTCCATCCCATGCTTCATCTTCTGTGAATTGCACATCTTTGCTGATTATAACTTTCTTGATTATTGGATTGTATAGTTTGTATGCCTTTGACTCATCACTATAACCAACAAATATACACTTTTCTCCCTTGTTGTCCAACTTTTTTCTCAACTCATCTGGCACATGTGCATATGCCACACATCCAAATACTCTCATGTGAGGAACACTATGCTTTCTTCCAGTCCATGCTTCTTTGGGAATCATATTCTTCACACTCTTTGTTGGACATCTATTCATAATGTATGTTGCACAAGCTACAACTTCAACCCAATATTCATTTGACAAATGTTTTTCTTTCAACATACTTCTTGCAATTTCCATGATTGTTCTATTTTTCCTTTCAGCCACCCCATTTTCTTGAGGTGTGTACCTAGTTGTGAATTGCTTCTGAATCCCATGGTCTTTGAAAAAATTTAAAAATTCATTTGAGACATTGTACTCACCACCTCTATCTATTCTCAATGCCTTGATGTAGTGCCCACTTTGCTTCTCAACAAGTGCCTTGAATTGATGGAAATAATCAAACACTTCATTCTTTTGTCTTAGGAAGTAGACCCATGTTTTTTCTTGAATAGTCATCAATGAATGTCAAAAGTAGAATCTTCCACCAATTGATGGTGTTTGCATTGGCCCACATAAATCTAAATGAACAATTTCTAAAGGTGGCTTTGCTCTAATTGACTTTCTAGTTGGAAATGTCTCTCTATGTTGCTTTCCCAAGATGCACCCTTCACATACTCTTTCTGGTTTCTCTATTAATGGAAAACCCTTTACCATACTGTTCCTATTTAGTAGGTTCAAACCTCCAAAGTTAAGATGCCCAAATCTTAGATGCCATAACCAATTTTCATCTTTTATTTCTACTTGAAAGAGGGTTTGTGTAACTGCTGTAACTTCTTTTTTATCCTCTTGTGGGTTCATTGTGGGTTGTGCTTGAGCATATTCCACATTCAAATCTAGCTTAATCTTTAGGGGAAACATTCTATTGTTTGTCATTTGCACTTTAGCAATAAGTTGATTACTTGAAAATTTATCTAGAATAGTGCATTCTTTGTTTTTGAAGAAGACTCTATACCCCTTTTGAACAAGCTGCCCAATGCTCATTAGATTGTGTTTTAGACCAGGCACAAAATACACATCTGAAATATACTTCTTTTCCCCCTGTTTAGTTAGAATGTTGATGTTTCCTTTACCCATAACTGAAACTTTGTTGTCATTACCCAATGTGACATCTGATTTTACACTTTCATCTAAACTTGAGAACATTTCTAAGTTCCCTGTCATGTGATTGCTACAACCTGAGTCTAAAAACCATACATCCTTTTGATTCTCTTGTGCTACATTGCATGCTATGAACATATTACCCTGATTTTGGTTTTCTCTTGTAAAGTTTGCATTTTGTCTACTGAAATCAGATTGTTTTTTCCTACATTCATTTGAATAATGCCCATATTTCTTACAATAATGACATTGAATTTGAGACTTGTCATACCTTTGACCTTGTGGTTTATTTTGAGATAGGTTTGGGCTTGAGTTTTGGCTGCTACCTCTTCCACTTGAGTTTGATGGGCTACTTCTTCCACCTCTATATGAACTCTTTCCTCTACTTCTGAAATTCAATCTTTCTCTGCCTCTACCATGGCTAATTGAAGCTTGTGTCTTGAATGGATGCTCCAATGATGAGTTTGCTAACCTGCTAAGCCTATGCTCGTGAGAAATGAGAGATGCATGGAGCTCATCAACTAAAATTTGTGAGAGATTCTTTGTCTCCTCTATGGTCACAACTATGGATTCAAACCTTGTGGGTAAACTCCTTAATATATTTTCAACAATCCTTCTATCTTCAAGTGTTTCACCATGAGATCTAATTTGATTAACTAAACCCATCACTTGTGTGAAGAAAGTGTCTATTGAATCTGAATCATTCATGAATATTGTTTCAAAATTCCTTCTTAGCATTTGCAACTTAGTTGTTTTCACCTTTGTCATTCCTTAATAGGCTGTTTGAAGTGTATCCCATGCTTGTTTGGACTTAGTTGCTGCTGTAATCCTTGGAAAAATGCTCTCATGCATTGCTTAAAATATGTAGAAGAGAGATTTGAATTCCTTCTTCCCATTATCCCTCAACAAATCTTTCTATGCTTGAGTCAATGCATTGTATGCTGCTGCATCTGCAGGTTCTGGAAATCCATTCTCAACAAGCTCCCAAATATCTTGAGAACAAAACAAAGCTTTCATGGTGATTGCCCAGTAGTCATAATTCTTGCCATTAAACTGTGGAATTTTTGGGTTTGTCAAGCTTGTGCTTGATGTCATTGTTGACTGTGAAAAGCCTTTGTCTTCTTGAGAAAACATTGTTTGAAATGCCCTTGCTTGAAACCTCTGTTTGAAAATATCCTTAGCTCTAATAAAACCTGAGCTTATAACCAAGCTCTGATACCAGGTGAAGAGAAGAGGCAGAGGATAGAGAGAAAAATAGAGGGCTACAGCCCTTTACATTTGCATAAAACTTTTTAACAGAAATAGAAAGAGACAAAGATTATATAAATTATTATTGTAGGCAATTTTCTCTCACACCAAAAAAGACATATATTATCTGCATAAATTTGAGTTGCTACTCATACATCATGAAAACAAAAAATAGAGCATTACCCAACTTTTTCTGCTACACCCAACATCCATACTAAAACAGCAATCACAATACTTTTGTTTTTCAACAAAAAAACCTAGCATACAAGTAAAACTAAAAACTAGCCTATGCTGGACTTGATAATAAATTAAAATTGGACCAAAAAAAAGGTCTTCTCTTTTCCATATGTAAGAGAGGAGACCATACTCCTAAAAGACATCTCTGCAGAAGAAATTAATGAAGACAAGTAAGGTCATACCTCACACCATACATCTTGTAGAAGTATTAATAAAAACAAGATAGAATAGAGAGGACAGATAGAAGATTTGAGAGGTCAGCAATATGTTTACAAAAGTCTTCAACATTCAATGAGATGCAATGTCCTGTCTGTTGTAATGCTGGAGGATGAACAGTGAACAAAAGTAATTACGGTGGTTGGGATTAATATTTCAACATTTTGGAAAAAAATTTCAAACTGTTGGCCTGGTTTTTCTGAATTTCAAAAGTCACAACATTGAGTGTCAATGGCCTTTATGGCATTCTTCAAAACCTTTTCTGATCAGGTGCCAATTCAAGCCACCTACAACCCTTTCTGATCAAAAAGAGTAAAGCGTCCTCTTACCTGATAATTGCGGCTCTATTCGCTTTCAATCTAACTCCAATCTAAGGCTGCGAACCAGTATCTCCTTCTCTGATACCATGCAAAACCTTTTGTCTTCAAACAACAACTTTAACCTTGTAAACCCTTTGCCCAACCTGCTCTCCCTGGATCTCACAAACTTTGATACTAATTGTTAGTAAATAAGATAAACAAAGAGCATAAGAAAATACACATAGACACAGATATTTAACATGGTTCACCAATGTGGTTACGTCCATGGGAAAGCAGGCCAATAATCTTCTTATTATTTGCAGCATCATACATATGGTTTTTCCCTCAGATATATACAATAGTCTTCAAGAGAAGATGAAGAGACAAAACATGGAATATGAAATGAAGAGTCGGACTTCACATCCAACATTTATAGTGCTAGAAAATTGTATCACGTTGTAAAAAGATCCATGCAACAAAATTTTCTAAACTCATCAGTTGTTCCTATCGACATATACCTTGAATCTCTCATTTGTAGTTCCTATTGACGTATTCCTTGAACTTCCTATGAGTGCATCCTTTACTACTATTATGCTCGAACATTAGAGCAACTTCAACGGCACTGGGACCCATAGCTGTGCCTCCAGAAACACGACGACCAGTGTAAACTTCTGCCACAGGATTGCTCGAATGATCGTTGCTAGGTTGCCAAAAAAACAGACATTTGGTATGTTTCAAACACTAGGTTATTTCCTGTTCAAGTGATATGGTTGCTAACTATTCAACGTTCAATTTGTTAAGATATAATTGTCTTCAACAACTTGTAAAATGTTCCAACTCTTTTAGTATAAGTTGCAGATCTGTAGCGTGACGTTGAACTCGTCTTAACCGTTGCCTTAACAATAACTATTTCTTTTAATTCATGGTTTGTTTAGTTAAAGTTTATCACTGACTTGGTTTTTAGAGTCATTGTTATAAATCTGCTAACCTTTGTGTTAAATTCAAATCGTTTGTGTTAGTGTTAATTATAAATGATGAATCCAGCACCGCCAGTAACCAGAATGCATTTGTTGAGGCCCTCTTTGGAGTATCCATTCATCTCCATCTTATAAAGAAAGCAAAATATCATTGTTTGCATGACATTTCCAAGTTGGGGAGATAATTGGGAGTTTCATTCTTCAAGGATATAAGTTGATTTTTTTGGCAATACCTAACGTGCTCGGACTGAGTTTGTATGCAGCGATTCATTCGATCAACGGAGGAGGGATCTCAAATTGATGAAGTAGCAATTCTTCAATTTTACCTAAAAGGGACATTGTTTATGAGTTTCGAGTTGGTTATGTTTTTGTTAATGTGGCTGGGTTTATTTCATTGTTAAAAGGAGCAGTTGTTGGTTGCAGGCAGCCATTCGAATTTGGATTTAAAACTTTAATCCCCAGTGAAATTACGCATAGGCTTCTATCAAACATTAAACATCATTTCATAGAAAATAACGAGTGTTTTCTTTTAGCTACAACATGTAATTTTGTAACCACAACATCAAACTTAACTGGCAGACAAACTGCCACATGTGATCAAAGTTATTTGCTAATTGCTAGTGACAAGCTAACTGCCGGAGTGCCCTTTTTTAGCCCTTGAAGGCTATTTTTCTCAAACAAACATAACTTGCTCAAATTTTATCGGATTTTCATAATTTTGTAGGTGTTGGAAAGGTGATTTAGAGAGCTACACAGTAGTCCTATCATTTATTTCATATTTATCACAAATTTGTAGTTATAATCATTTGAAATTCAGATTTTTGTCTTGAAACATCAAACATTTTTCTTTCTTTCTATGCATTTAAGATTTTGTGGGTTTTTGCATAAATATTTGTCTTGTGTTAGAAATTTTCTTGCAGCTTTATGCCTATCCAAGACAAAGTTTTTTCAAACTACTAACTAATTTTTTGCAACACCGCAGTCAAAGATTCAATTTTCTCTACTAGTTTAGCTGCACTAAATTAGAATAGTGGGAAATAACTTATTTACTATGTTTTTAGGATCTTGATTGGACATATGCTCTCCCCTCACACTCTTGAGTGATCTTGGGGATCAAAAGTCTATTTTTCTTTCTTTGTTATTTGTTCTATCCCTGAGTGCTATCTCATGTATGCTCTCTCCTTGCATTTCACATGATCTAGGAGATCAAAAGTGAATATTATTCCTTCCCTTTAGGAGGCCTACTAGGGGATTTCATCACCCCTAGGGATGACCTCAACTACGTGTTGCGGCATGGTATATAAATATTGTGATTCGAAAGATAGCTTTAAAGGAAGGACCCTCTCACCTCCAAGAAAAAAACCTCTGGGATACTTGGTCCACCAAGGCTCGTGTGGTTGAGTGTTAGTTGATTGGGATACCTCTATTCACAGACTTGTCCCCCATACCTTATTTATAATAGGACATCCCCTAGAAGCCTTGTATTATCCTAGTTTAAGACCTTTTGGTCATCATACCTTGTAGTGCACCATTGTAAAGGAGGGGAAGATGCTCACTGTAGCATTATACTTGAGATAGACATTACCTTTGAGCAAGACGAAAGTCTCCTTGGTAAGGGGGTAAGGTGGTTTAGGACCTTACTTTTCCTATCTATCCAAGCTATAGCACCGAAGGTATTAGTGGGGGTGGGAATCCTGGTTCTCTAAGAGTTGGGATTGGCCCACAACCATTTTGTGAGATCTACAATGTATGATACTCCCACCTGAATAAATACTAGGTTGTTCTTGTGCTTGGCGTGTCTTTTTGTGCTATACCAGTATTAGCCATTATAGGTGTGAATAAATTCACACCCACTTCCCAGTACAAGTCAATCAGCCATTGTGTTTACTCTATTTTTTTCAAAAATTTCTTGTCAAATCAAACCAAATTCACATTTTTAGCCAAATCTTTGGTCCTATACACATTTGGTATCAATTTTTTATCATTAAACCAAAATCCCATTAGCTTGACCTCTGAAATTGAGATTCTATCATCCTTTCTTGTCACATCTCAAGTGGGACCTTGTCATTTTGAATCCTAAAAAGCTCTTCAATCGATCAAATCATCAAATCCAATCCATTTCCCACCTAATTCATTTGTCGTCATCTTGCTCATATTTTCATCCTTGAACCAATTCTAATCCTCATTCGTCAAAATGGTTGTGATCATCAACAAATCTAGGTCAAATCCAAAACCCAAAATTATAATCCAAGGCGGTCAAATATTCATTCCTAATGATGATGAGAACCTTGTAGATCATGACGCATATTTTAATGCTCATGAACTATATATCCCCCCATATTCACTTCCACCAACATCACTATCACCCCAAGAATATGAGGAAATACAAGGTCTTAAACATATCTATGATGGTTTTAATCGTACCACTAAGGCAATGTTAAGAGATAATTTCCGTCATGTGCCCTTAGCACATCTCATCATTGGAGATTCTTATGATGATGTTACCTCAACATCATCATCCTATATGTAATCCCCATCAACTTCATACAAACCTTCATCCCCTCATGACCCTAGAAAATCTAGAATACAAAATCTTACCGATCAGTTTTGGGATGTGATTGAAACTTTACGTCAAGAAAAACAACAAGCTATCTTCAAACAATGAGAAGAAGAGGAATTTATTTAAAAAATAAAACATTCATATGAATAATTGAGTCCTCTTGATCAAACTCTACTTCGAGAGTGATATAGACATCTCCCTATAGCACCGTTCATCTTTGAAGATTCACAAGATCATTCTTATCATCCTAACACATCAACACCCAACCCTATGAATCATCTCCATCCACCTCATACAAACCTTCATCTCATAATGAACCCCTTTACATAGAAGTTAATATCAAAAGGTTTTTTAGTCAAAAGG
Source organism: Cunninghamia lanceolata (assembly GCA_027924645.1). Classification (NCBI taxonomy): domain Eukaryota; kingdom Viridiplantae; phylum Streptophyta; class Pinopsida; order Cupressales; family Cupressaceae; genus Cunninghamia; species Cunninghamia lanceolata. The sequence continues at coordinate 4,954,746 of BSBN01000500.1, read as the reverse complement.
GTTCTAATATATTGTGGCTCAAGGTTAAACTTGTGCACTCTAAGGTGTGTTAAACAATTGGGATACTCCACCATGTATATTGAAAAATACCATTTCATCACTATTAAAACCTATGATAAAACTGAAAAGAGATCTAAAATTACTATTCAATTGCCCATCAAATTAGGTCCAGCCCTAGTGGAAATCACTTGTCAAGTCCTAGACCTCAATCTCCCTTATAATATCCTCCTAGGATGCCCATGGATTCATGCCATGAGGTTTGTTCCTTCCACCTATCACAGATGCATCAAATTTCCATTTAATGATCAAGAGGTTACCATTTATACCAACCCAAATCCTTTTGAATAGTACCTAATCAATGACAAGGCCAACCATCTACCTCATTTATTGATCATACCACCGAAAGTCCTAGATCTACACATGACCATACTGAAACAAATCATGCACTTCAACTCCAACAAGATCCTGAAACCTTACAACTTGTTCATCTCTCCATGGATCATTATCCTGATTTTTATATGAGAATATCTTTATGATTCTATGGCTGAATTTCCTGACGATATCTTTGAGAGAGAAAAAGCATGAAGAAAATAAAAAAAAGCTAGGGCCAAGGCTCAAGCTAATCTCTCTTCATCCAATTCACCACATAAATCCCATGAGTCACCCCCATCATCATGCCAACCTAGTCCCTCCACATCAACCAATCTCATGAATATTCCTTAATATCCATCTCAAAATATTCCACAACATGAGCATGCTAGTACTAGTCACTCCTCGCACCAAGATCAAGAATCCTTAAGCCACCTTAATGCTACCTTTAACAAAGGAAATACCACCTCAAGTTTGGAATCATACACCAATTCATCTACTAGTACCCCTCATCCATCTATCCCTATGGAGCATCCATCATATAATCCTTCAAACCTTCCAAATCCTAATCTATTAAGCCAATCCCCAATATACTTAAAGTCTAAACCATCCAATCTTCCACCTAAGTCCAATCCTATTATTCATCCACCTAATTCCAATCATAAGCCTACACCTTCCACCATCATTATCCATCCATTATATTGTCCATCCACCCATATACTTATGAAGGATGTGATTGGTGCAGTCACGATAGGAGGGTTCATAGAATGAACTGTCTAGACTATGCAGTAAAAGTAAACACAATGGAAACAACCCAAAGAAATAGAACAAATGTAGATTCAGTCATTCAGTATATCATAGAATTCAAATAGAGATCATTCGGCAACATGCAGGCTTACAATTAGGGCTCATGGGCTTGATTACATACATGCGCAAGATAAAGCTTTGAAGCTCCTTCGTACAAAATCCAAAATATCAATCTTCTAAATCATGAGAACTATGTTAACTACTTTTCTAAGGATCTATTACATCAATATACATCATCTCTAGACCAATAGATTCCTCTGCGTCAGCCAAGGAAGATCACAAATTCTAAAGAAGAGATGTAACATGTGTACACAGATAGGTTAGACCTAAATGCATAGAACACTTCCAGAAAATGAATGGAATGATGTGCGGATCTTTAGGAAAGGTTGGCCATGAACCAAAGATCATTGAATGATGTATCATTAGGATCCATAGATCAAGAAATGCTTCTGCAAGTTTCTCCTTTAGGTGGTTGTCTGCGATTATTCGAATGCTCTGTTTTAAGAAACTGTCAACTTCTGATAGCGATATCTTTCCAGTATTGAAGTGTGGATCTCTAAACTCTGGATATGATGTAGATGAATGAATGTAGATGTTAAATCTAGCTCCATAAGATCTAAAAATGCTACTGGACCACGATACAGAATCTGCTTCTAACTAAACTGCCTAAACTAAACTGAAAAGAAATAAAATGAACTACAAACAAAATGAAATGCAAATGTTTTTGGTTGATGCAAAATTGCTCTTGAACTAGGGATGCTCCTGCATCAGACATCTGGGGTTATTGAAAAAGTGAGTCCCTTACTTTGCTGGAGCTAGGGGAGAACCAAGACGGTCCACCTCAGCCTGAGAAATCCATGATGAATCTTCTTTCGGTCTACCTTTCCACTTCACAAGGTATTCTTTGTATTGTCTTCCTCTAGTGCTGTGTCCAACTCTGATGTCTAAAATGTCTTCAATTTGCTCCAGTGCTTGTTGTGACAACTGCTTGTTCAAGTCTTCTTCCCTGCTATCACTAAACTCTGCTTCATGATACTGATATAGGTCTGCAATGTTGAAAATAGGTGAAATACCCAATGTCTCTGGTAATTCCATCATATGCATTCCCTGAATCAAAATTCCTGAGTATCTTACAAGGTTCAAACTTCTTCCTTTTTAACTTGTTATATGTCCCAACTAGAAATTTTTCTTTTCTCAAGTACACCATCACTTCATCTCCAACTTCAAATTCCTTATGTCTTCTCTTCTCATCAACCTTCTCTATGTACTTACTATTCATATTCTCCAAATGCTTCTTAACCTGATTATGCATTGTCTTCATGTGATCTGCAAATTCTTCTACTTCTGCACTCCTCTTCTCCTCTATACTGATATCTCTCAATTCTGCCACTCCTCTAGGATGCACTCCAGTCACAATCTCAAAAGGTGTTCTTCCGGTACTCCTATTTATTGAATTATTGTATGCAAACTCTGCTTGTGAAAGAACCAAATCCCAACTTCCTGTCTTCTCTCCAACCAAACATCTCAACAAATTTCCCAAACTCCTATTCACTACCGCTATCTGTCCATCTATCTATGGATGAAAAGTAGAACTAAACTTCAAATCAGATCCATCCTAGGTAAAGGGAATCTATACTTATCTGTGATCTTGTTTATTTCTCTGGAATCGGTACACATTCTCCAGTCTCCATCTTTCTTTGGTACTAACAATGCAGGTACTGCACAAGGACTCAAGCTTTCTCTAATCAAACCTTTCCTCAATAATTCTTGTATTTGTCTATTCAGTTCTTCATTCTTTGTTGGTGTCATCCGGTGTGCTTCTTTGTTAGGCAAACTTGCTCCAGGAATAAGATCCATGTGATGACTGATACTCCTTATAGGTGGCAATCCATCAGGTACATTATCTAATATGATGTCTTCATACTCTGTCGACAACTCTCTTATCTCCTCTGGTTGTGTCTCTTTAGTCCCTTTCTTCAATGCTTTAGGCTTCTTAGAAATCAAGGCATAACACATTCTCATGTCTCAAACCATCCAAAAAATTTCTTCCATCTACCAAACAGATTCGAGCATTTCCACATACCACATCTTTAGGATCATCCTCCAAAGGAATCAAATTAATTCTTTTCCCATTTTCTATTATAGTATATGTATTCTTTCTCCCATCATGTATAGCTTTTCTATCATACTGCCAAGGTCTACCCAATAAGATATGACAAACATCCATAGGCATAATATCACACAAGACTTCATCATGATAAGATCCAATATAAAATTTTACCAAACATTGTTCACTCACCAGTACCTTATGATCATCCTGAATCCATGTCATCTGATATGGCTTAGGGTGTTTCAATCTTTCCAACTTCAGCTTAGTCACCATCTCCTCTGAAACTAGGTTATCTGAACTACCACTATCAATTATAACTTTACAACACTTACCTCCGGCATCTAGTTCTGAGCAAGCTTTTCCTTTGCGGTGGTTCCTCATTTGTTTATGTTTTAAATAGTGCTCTCATCATCACAAGTGATTCTCCTTTCTCAAGTTCACCAACTGAACAGGGGTCGCCTAGTTCAATAGATTCTTCTTCAACATAGGTTGCTCTTCCACTATTTTCTGTCCTCTTACTTGTACTACCCTAATTACACTCAAATGCTCTATGTCCTTCACCTCCACACTTGAAATAAGTACCTCTAAGTGTTCTCTTATCCAAACCTCTTCCTTCTCTTCTGCATCCTTCATTCCAGTATGAATTATAGTTGTCTCTGGGATGAAAATTTCTATCATTTCTCTGGTATACATTGTTATCTCTGTCATCCATCTTAAATGGGCTGTCAAACTTGTTCTACTCTGGAAATGATTTTTCTCCTCTGGAATAAGTCCTACCTCTCTAAAATTTACCTCCTCTTCCTCTCTATCTCTGATCATGTCTCTTATTCAGCTTCTCTTCAACTTTTAGGGCAAATTGATATGCTTCCTCCAAAGATGTCATCCTTACCAAGCTTAGTTCTTCTTGAATGTTCAATCTTAGTCCATTGATGTATCTAGCTACTTTCTCCTTTCTTGCTTCACTATGTCTTGTCCTTATGATCATTTTATGAAATTCTTCAGTATACTCCTTCACATATTTCTCCTTTTGTCTCAGGTTTTGCAATCTTTTCAACAGCTCCAACTCATAGTCAATAGGTAAAAATTGATTCTTCAACTTTGTCATCATCCTATCCCATTTTGTAATCTTTTCTTTTCCTCTTCTGTTTCTTTCCAATCAAACTTCTTTCCACCATATAGAAGCGTGTCCTTTCAACTTTGTCTTTGCAAATTTTACCTTCTTCAGATCTTCAATTTCCTCATATTCAAAGTATTCTTCCATGTCATTTATCTAGTCAATCAATTCTTTAGGGTTCAAATTACCAATATAGTTTGGCACATCAACTCTAGGTCTCTTTCCAATCTTTGAAATAGCTTGCAACATCTTCACTTGATTTGATTCTTCTTCTTCATCACCTCCTAGGGTTTCACCAATTTGTTCAACAGATTGAAATTCTTCTTCCTCATCGCTTTCAATATTAGGTTTAGGTGTCAATCCTCTTCACCTATCTTCTTCAACAGCATCCAATTAAATTTGCAGTGTCTTCATTATCTCCATTGTTGTTATATGGAGCATAATCAGACTCGGAGGTTAAATTTACCCCACTTTTATTGGCACAGTTTCCCCCCAAATTATTTAACGGGGTCAAGGGGCAGCGCCCCTTACAGGGGTTTGGGGGCAGCGCCCCTTACGGGGTCTAGGGGCAGTGCCCCCGAAACCTCCAACATTTTTTTATTGTTTTATTAAGGCGTCAAGAGTTATTTTTCTATTGGCCAATATAAAAAACCCTATTTTGTAACTGACATAAGGCTTGATAAAAGTGGCTAAGGGTTAGGGTTTCCATTGATATTGTATTGTAGCATTTTGCAATGGTATTGAGTTGTAGGGATTGCTGGTTGTAATCAGTTTGATTTATTAGATAATAATATTGGACTCTCTGTTGGTGGATGTGCCCGAGTTTGGGTGAACCACATTAAAATTATCTCTCACTGTTATTATTTCTATATATTTTTCATTCCTCTGTTTAATCTTTATTTATATTGAATTGATAGCTTCTGTCGGCTAACCCTAACAAGTGGTATCAGAGTAGGTTGTGTTTGATTATCATCTGCAGGAAGGTCTCACGGTTGAGTGGAAGTCTCATAGTTGAGTGGGAGCAATGGTGGATGAGGATAAATTGAAGGTAGATAAATTCAATGGATAGAACTATCAGTTATGGAAGATGCAAATGAAGGATTATCTCTATCAGAAGGATTTATGGAGGCCGTTGGAAGGAATAGCCAAGAAACTGGTAACAATGACTGATGAGGATTGGAATCTTCTAGACAAAAAAGCATTGGGAACCATTCGGTTGTCCCTGGCACCATATGCGGCATTCAATATAATAGAAGCGACAACAACAAGTGAACTAATGAAAGCGTTGGCTAAATTGTATGAAAAACCCGCAGCCTCAAATAAGGTATTTCTCATGAAGCGTTTGTTTAATCTAAAAATGATTGAAGGTGAATATGTGATAAATCATTTAAATGAGTTTAATATGATTACAAGTCAGTTAACTTCTATAAAAGTAAAATTTGATGAATAGGTGAGGGCTCTCTTGATATTATGTTCTTTTCCAGAAAGATGGAATAGCTTGGTAATGGTTGTAAGTAACTCTGTCTCCAGTTCAAACACTTTGAAATTTGATGATGTTGTTGGTGTTATCCTTAGTAAGGAAATGTGATGGAAAAGCTCATGAGGGTCCACATCAGGTAGTGTTTTAAATGCAAAAAGCAAGGGCAGATCAAAGGAGAGAGGAAAAGGTTCTGGAGGTCATGGGAAGTCACGAGGAAAATCAAAGGACAAGAGATCCCAATCTAGAGGACAGAAGGATTGTTGGTATTGTGGGAAACCAGGTCATCTGAAGAAAGATTACTGGTCTCAGAAGAATAAATCAGGAGACAAACAAGAAGGCAATAAGGAGGAAAATGTGGTAAGTAATAAATCAGAAGATGATGCTTTGATTCTTTCCCTAGATAATGCTGATGATTCATGGGTTTTAGATTCAGGGGTCTCATTTCATGCTACACCCCATAGAAGTTATTTTCTTGATTATGTCCAAGGGGATTTTGGGCTGGTTTATTTGGGAGATAACAAATACTGTCAGATTGTTGGAAAGGGAAGAATCAAGATTAAGTTGTAGAATGGGAATTATTGGCTACTACAAGAGGTAAGGCACATTCAAGGCTGAGTAGGAATTTAATTTCAGCAGGGTAGCTAGCTAATGAAGGTTGCATTGTTACATTCACTGATAAAAATTGGAAGGTTTCAAAAAGTGCCTTAATAGTAGCAAAAGGTGTGAAAGTAGGCACCTTATATCTTTGTACAAGTCATATTGTTCCTTCTACTTTAGTTCTTGCAGAGAAAAACCAAACAGGTCCAGGAACAGTTGTTGTAGGTTCATAGGAAGAGATTGAAATAGTTGCTGCAGGTTTTGAGACAACACTATGGCATAACAGACTTAGGCATATGAGTGAAAAAGGTATGAACTTCATTCTAAGAAAGTTTTATCAGGTCTGAAATGTATTAATATGGATTTTTGTGAAAGTTGTATGTATGGCAAACAAAAGAGAGTCAATTTTCTCAAGGAAGGGAAGCAAAAGAAAGATGAAAAGTTGGAGCTTGTGCATACAGATGTATAGGGACCGGCTCGGGTATCTTCTCTTGGTGGCTCTCAATATTATGTTACATTCATAGATGATGCAACTAGGAAGGTTTGGATTTATTTCCTTAGGCAGAAATATAACGTATTTGAAACATTTAAGAAATGGAGAAGCTTGGTTTAGAATGAGACAGGTAAAAGATTAAAATGTCTCAGATCTGATAATGGTGGTGAGTATTGCAGCAAAGAATTTGAGGATTATTGTTCCTTTAATGGAATTCATAGGCAGAAAATGGTTCCAGGTACTCCACAAGAGAATGGAGTGCCTGAGCGCATGAATAGGACAATAATGGAGTGTGCAAGGACCATGAGATTGCATGATGGGCTGCCTTTAAACATGTTGGCAGAGGCTGTCAACACTGTTGTATATTTAATTAACGGAGGTCCTTTAGTTCCTTTGGGTTGTGGTATTCTAGAGGAAGCATGGACAGGTAAGAAGGTGAGTTATTCTTTTCTCAAAACCTTTAGATATGAAGCATTTGCACATGTAGATTCTAAAAATAGAACCAACCTGGATTCAAAATTAATAAAATGTACTTTCGTTGGATATGGCATTGATGAATTTGGTTATAGGCTTTGAGATTTTGAAAATTAGAAAATTGTGAGAAGCAAGGATGTTATATTCAATGAGAAGGTGTTGTACAAAGATTAGTTGTAGCAGCATGAGAAGAAAGAAAAGGATTATGTGGTGTTGGATTATACTCCAAATAGTGATGTTCTAGTGGTTCCTCATGCTCTGCAATAGCAACAAGAAATACCACAAACTCCAGCGAATGTTAGACGGTCAACAAGGCTAAGTAGACCTCCTGAAAGGTTTTCTCTCTCTTTGTATTTTATTTTGTTAATAGATACTGGTGAACCGAAAGGGTATGATGAAGCTATGTGGGTGGATACAAAGGTTCGGTGGGATCTTGCAATGAAAGAAGAAATGGACTCCTTGCTGAAAAATTAGACATGGGAATTATGTAAGTTGCATGCAGGTAAAAAGGCTTTACTAAACAAATGGGTTTATAGGCTGAAAGAGGAAGATGGAGGTAAGAAACGATTTAAAGCCAGGTTAGTTGTAAAAGGATTTGCATAGAAAAAGGGCATTGATTTTGATGAGATTTTTTCTCCAGTTGTTAAGATGACTTCTATTCGTATTGTTTTAAGTATTGTGGGTGCAGAAGATTTGCATTTAGAACAACTAGATGTGAAAAGTGCCTTTCTCCATGGTGATTTGGAGGAGGAGATATATATGGAATAGCCCCAAGGATTTGAGGTCAATGGTAAGGAGAAACAGGTGTGCAGATTGAAGAATAGTTTATATGGCTTGAAACAAGCACCTCGGCAATTGTATTTAAAATTTGATAGTTTTATGGCTGATCAAGGCTACAACTAATGTAATTCTGACCATTGTGTTTATTTTAAGAGGTTGGATAATGACAACTACATTATTTTATGTTTATATGTTGATGACATGCTTGTAGCAGGGTCTAACATAGATCACATAAGAGAGTTAAAACAATAGTTAGCACAATCATTTTCTATGAAGGATTTGGGTAGCAAAATAAATCCTTGGTATGAAAATTTGCAAAGATAGGAAAAATACAAAATTGACTCTATCTCAGGCTGATTATGTTGAAAAGGTGTTGCAAAGATTCCATATGGAAAATGCAAAAGCTGTCAGCACACCTTTGCCTAGTCATTTGAAATTGACTAAGGAGATGTGTCATAAGACACAAGAGGAGGAATAAAAAATGTCCAAGGTACCATATGCTTCAGTTGTAGGAAGTTTAATGTACGCCATGGTATGCACGAGATCAAATATTGCACATGCTATAGGAGTTGTAAGTAGGTATACGAGTCATCCCAGATTGGAGAATTGGAATGCAGTAAAATGGATTCTCAGATATTTGAGAGGTACATCAAATAAACACTTATGTTTTGGGGGTTCTAATATTGATTTAGCAGGCTATGTGGACTTAGATTTGGGAAGGGATATTGATACCAGGTGGAGTACTACAGGTTATGTCTTTACTGTAAGTGGGACAGCGGTGAGTTGGATCTCCAAGTTGCGAAAGGTGGTTTCTTTATCCACCATGGAGGCAGAGTATGTAGCTGCAATAGAGGCAAGCAAGGAGATGATATGGCTGCAATCTTTCATAGAAGAATTAGGCAAACAATAGGCTAATAGTTCTTTGTATATAGACAGTTAGAGTACCATACATCTTGCAAAGAATTTTGCCTTTCATTCAAAGACCAAACACATACAGTTGAGGTATCACTTCATTCAGTTGGTGTTGGATGATGGATAGTTACGACTGGAAAAGATACATACAAATGAAAATCTAACGGATATGTTTATGAAGGCAGTGACAAGGGAGAAGTTGAGCTCCTCTTCAGCTTTAGTTGGTTTTCAAGACTAAAAACAAAAAAATTAGAACAGACTCTAGGGTGCTTATTTCTAGTGGAAACTATAGGGTCAACAGTGATATGATCAGTCTCCAAGTGGGAGATGATATGGTGTGGAGTCTGATCAGTCTCCAAGTGGGAGATTGTTGTTATATGGAGTCTAATCAAACTTGGAGGTTAAATTTACCCCACTTTTATCGGCATGGTTTCCCCCCAAATTATTTAACAGGGTCAAGGGGTAGTGCCCCTTGCGAGGGTTTGGGGGCTACGCCCCCAAGACGGGGTCAAGGGCCAGCGCCCCTTGTAGGGTCTAATGATTTTTAATTATTTTATTAAGACATTGGGAGTTATTTTTCTATTGGCTGATATAAAAAAACCCTATTTTGTAACCGAAATAAGGCTTGATAAAAGTGGCTAAGGGTTAGGGTTTCCATTGATATTGTATTATAGCATTTTGCAACGGTATTGAGTTGTAGGGATTGCTGGTTGTAATCAGATTGATTTACTGGATAATAATATTGGACTCTTTGTTGGTGGATGTAGCCTGAGTTTGGGTGAACCACGTTAAAATTGTCTCTCTATTATTATTTTTGTGTATTTTTCATTCATTTGTTTAATCTTTATTTGCATTTAATTGATATCTTCTGCCAGCTAACCCTAACAATCATCTCACCTATTGTCCTAGCTATTGTTCCAACAGCAGCAACTCTCCTCGGTGACATTCTTCCTAGGATCAAGTGTAAACTACCTCAAGTTCGGTGATCGGGCTACAAGGTGACAACTACCTCACAATCGGTGATTGGTTGCAACACAAGTAACCTACCTCAATTTGGTGATCTATCCACAGCAAGATCTTATAGAATTCCCTTGCCAACTTCATTCAATTCGCTCCAAAGATTTGAACTTTCACTCTAATACCACTTGGTGCAGTCACGGTAGGAGGGTTCATAGAATGAACTATCCAGACCGTGCAGCAAGAGTAAACACAATGGAAACAACTCAAAGAAATAGAACAAATGCAGATGCAGTCATTCAGTATATTAGAGAATTCAAATAGAGATTAGTTGGCAACATGCGGGCTTACAATTAGGGCTCACAGGCCTAATTACATACATGCCCAAGATAAAGATTTGAAGCTCCTTCACACAAAATCCAAACTATCAATCTTCTAAATCGTGAGAACTATATTAACTTATTTCCTATGGATCTATTACATCAATATATATCATCTCCAGACCAATAGATTCCTCAGCGTCGGCCAAGGAAGATCACAAATTCCAAAGAAGAGATGTAACGTGTGTACACAAATAGGTCGGACCTAAATACATAGAACACTTCCAGAAAATAAATGGAATGATGTGCAGATCTTCGGGGAAGGTCAGCCATGAACCAAAGATCATTGAATGATGTGTCATTAGGCTCCATAGATTAGGAAATGCTTCTACAAGTTTCTCCTTCAACTGGTTGTCTGTGATTATCTAAATGCTCTGTTTTGAGAAACAATCAACTTCTGATAGTGATATCTTTCCGGTATTGAAGTGCAGATCTTTGAACTCTGGATATGATGTAGATGAATGAATGTAGATGTTAAATCCAACTCCACAAGATCTAAAAATGCTACTAGACAATGATACAGAATCTACTTCTAACTAAACTGAAAAGAAACAAACTGAACTGCAAACAAAATGAAATGCAAATGTTTTTGGTTGATGCGAGATTGCTCTTGAACCAAGGATGCTCCTGCATCAGTGATCCAATGGCCATTAGTAAGGAATCAACTATGTCATCAAACACCTATCCTTGAACATATCTAAGAATCTTCCAACACCTTGTCTTTTCCTTCAAATACATTATATAGTCAACAACCCATCGAGCCTATTGAATATTCTCCACCATGAGTCTAAGTCAAAATACATTGTACCCTCATGTTGGTGATTGTCAAGAACCTATCAAACCTTTCCAAGAGTCTCCCACTTCCACTTCCATTCAACCACAAGAGCTATATCAAGAGTGTAGTCCTAAGCATGTGGAAATATTAACCCCTTATCTAAATCAAGATCAAAGCCCTTCCATTCAACCTATCCACAACCTATACCTTCTTTATGATCAAGATATTATCTATGATCAAGAGCTTGTCACTCCTTCCACTCATGGTCCCAATGTTGTCTATAATCCTATAACCATCCATGAGCAAGATATCCAAACTACTCCTATCCATCCTCCATCTAGCCCTATCCATGATCTAACAACATCCACTTCCCTTGATGAGACACTTGGCTCCCAAGTAAGCATAGATGATCAAACAAATAGCTTGGATATTAATGAGCATGATGATATTCAAGATCCTAATGATCCTTTATCATCCACTATCAACCATATTGTAAATCCACTATCATATCCTATTGGTCTTACTACCTTCATTCATGAATGTTCTTCCCTAGGAGAGAAGAAACCATTGTCTACCACCACACCTTCTCCATCCAATAATGAGCTCAAGTCTAGTGTCCAAAACACACATAATCCATTGTCCATCGCATGCTCCAAAAAATGAACTATCAAGGTAAAGTCTTAGGCCTTCATGAACAAGGTATTTTGGAGCCTATCCATGTCAAAATCCCTACACGATCATATGGTTCTAGATATCCACCCCAAGGAAAACAATCTCAAGATGTTGGTAATACCTCCATGCCTCCTAAATCCACCTCCTTCCATCCCAAATCCCATAAATCCTATCATACGCCCAAAACATATGATGGGTTCAAATGTTGACTTCTTTTATGCTATTTGTTATGCTTCCAGACTTTATACCTATGATATTTTAGATACTTTTCTAAGACATTACTACCATAATATGTTGTTTTTTATATATATTCTACAAACCTTGAACTTAATCTGTCAATATGAAACATGGTGATAATATTTATCAATTGCATGAGTTAGACATAAGTATGTATGTATATAAATGGGATTTTGTAGATTAATTATGAAGGATATTTTGTATGCATATATTTTATGGACTAACCCTATGCAGCAAGTGAGTTGGTAGCATTAAGGAGAGGAGAATTCGCAGCACATTACAAGATAGAGCATTGAAGGAAGTCACAGTTAAGCGCCAACTGAAGCTAAATGTGATCATCGTGGAAGAATAAATACAAGAGAAGAAGAAGACTTGTTCTAGGATTCTAATCGCAGCTTATGCATTTTCATTCATGAGCCTTTGAATAGGAATTTTTGTTTGAATGGAACTATGCTTCCTTTGTTTCAGTTAGATTAATAAATTGATCTCGAACCTATACCCTGATATCTAGGGATGAATTGATGATCAAGTTAGTTGGTAGTTACATCGTACTCTCCCATTTCGGTATAAGTTATGAGGGATGAGTTCGATGGTAAGTTAGTTTTTCTTTCCAAGTTACTTTATCTTTACAGTTGCTCAATAGTTACTCTATTTTTATGTTGGAAGATCCAGACATGTTTTATTGAATACAATCTAAAAATATCTTGTTTTTGTATGAAGTGAATACAACTATGTGTTATGAGAATCTAAAGTAGATTTAGTTTCTAGATTAAGTGAGATAGTTCCCTGAGCTGGCCACTCAAGGTACTAACCCTCACTTTGTATCTTTCCTTATTTATTTATGCATTTCTAGTTAAAACTGTTTGATGTTATTTTATAAAGTTACATTATGGAATGAGTAGGATATCTTGAGATCTTGATTGCTATTTTTAATAGTTGTGATTCATGAATAGAGTGCATATTTTAAGTCCTCCAGAGGGTAGTGTCAATTATTTTATCATTCTGTGTATTTTGAGTTAATTTTGTAATTCTCTATTGAATATAGTTATCTTCAGCTTATGCTGAAGGTACCCGTAGCAATTGAATTTTTAACTATTTTTTATGTTCTTACATTTATGTGAACTTTAGTAAATTAGGATAATTAGAATAAGTCTGTATGAGTTAGTTTAGGATAGGAATGAGTCTTGAAGGCATATATAATGCAAGCATCATCATAAGCTTATGCTTCTTGGTCGATAATTCAATGTAGGAATATAATGATAGAGTGGACTATTTAGATAGGTTTACCACTAAATTTTGTTTAAGTCTACAACGCATTAGTTTTCCTTCACATTTTTTGAGTTGTTGCCAGGGATGGTGCTACCTTTGTAGTCTCATTAGTTTTATGTGCTTTCATAGATTAAATTTTGATTCCAACATTAGAATTAATGAATTCATTTTTCTTTAGGAAACAAGAGACATTATACTAACATTGTGCAGGACCGTGCAAATATCAAGCTAAAACTACTGTATGCGGAGGTAGAGAGATCACCGAGGTAGATTCCTCCCTTCAACTGCTCAAGATAATAAGGACACAGTTGACTTTATCAATTACATAGTAGAAAGTGCTGAAGAAAAGTTTCCTCTTACATCTTCATCAACACCTCCTACATCTCCATCAACTTCCTCCATAGCCATAGAAGGGACTTTTAGAACCATGGAAGATGCCACAGTAGAGGATCCTCCAGGACAAGCAATGTTTGAATTCCCTATCGCAGACCAAGCATGGGCTGCTACTCTGAAAAATATACCACCTTCTGCATTGCTTGTTTTCTACGGCTTGGTGACTAAAAATCTTGACACTTTCCCATTCGAGTTTGATGTCTTGTGTAGGAGTTGTGACTACACTACTGATCCTTACAGACACAATATGTTCCTTTCCACACTAAAAGATGTTGCTTTAAGGTGGTTTATGTGGTTGGGGAAAGATGTCATTCCAGACTAGGATACCATGAAGACAAAGTTCCTGGCAAAATATAAAGACTACTGTAGAGGTCATGATAGGAGGAGAGATGACATCTTTCAAATGTCATAGACATCGGATGGACCACTAGAAGACTATGTTGAAAGATTCCAGTTTTCCTTGAAGAAAAACCCTCAAAATAGATTGTCTAAAGAATCGCTGAAGTTGGTCTTTTTGAGGGGAGTTAATGATGACTGCATGGATGCCCTCAATCTCATTGGAATAGGGGATATATCTCAACTTCTCTTTGAAGATGTCTACAGAGCTTGTAGAAACTATCCTAGAACCTTTTCTAGAAAACCAAGGGGACAAAGAGAACCCATTATAGGCAAGGCAACTAATGGAGTTTCAAGAGCGAAAATTAGTAACCTGCTGACCAACATGAAGGAGGACATTATTAGTCATATGGCTACAAAGATGGACACTCTTCATATCAAGAAGAAATAGGAAGAGGTGAATGTAATGCTTACTAAATACTATCCCAGCTGTAGACAGAGGAAGGCCAATTGTGAATGCAAAAGGGTGGCCAGTATCCAACAAGAAAAGATTAAAAGGCTAAAATTATAGCCATTTGAAGGAGAAGATGGGTAGTTGTTCTTCATAGCTCAAAGGAGACCTTGGCAACAAAGGCATGGTATGCCCTCTGATCCACTTAATTTTAATTCTCCCTTTCTTGCTACAAACTAGAACTTCTCTGCTTGGAATACTCAATAATGGCCTGGTAACCCAAATGCATGGCAAAACCCACAATGGCCTAATCTCCAATGGCCTACTCCACAAGCTGGTTGGAACCAACAACAACCAAATTCATGGCCTCAACAAAATTTCCAAGGTCCTAACTATAACCCCAAGTGGCCTACTCAGCAGCAACAATGGAAGCCTCAATGGAACAAGGGCCCACAGTGGCAGCAAAATGCACAATTTCAGCAACCAATGATTCCATCTCAGCCACAATAGCTAGCTATAATGCCACCATCAACACCTCAAAATCTACCTCCTAGACCTACCCAAATCCCTTCCCAACCTGCACCGAACCCTAACAACAAGCCTATCTAGCAAGCTTATACTAACGAGATAATGCAATATCCCACCTATGGGGTAGAAGTGAGTAATGTTCATCTTAGATCAGGGAAGCAACTTACAGGGCCTTCATCTCCCCAAATCACAGAGCTTGAAGATGAAGAACCCACCAAAGCAGCCTCAGATACACCACCTTTGGAACCTGCATTAGCCCAAGATGCCCAAACTACCTTACATCAGAAGCCTCCTCCTTTCCCTGAGTGCTTGGCCATGCAAAAGCAAATAGCCCAAACTGATATTGTCCTTCTTAGCCAGTTAAAAGACATAAGCATCAAGATTCCCTTAATCCAAGCCATCAACGATATTCCTATCTACACCAAAACTATTAGGGATCTTGGCATAAAGAAGCTAGGAAGGAAGAGAATAGACCCTCAGACAATGCATGTTTTAGGTAATCTTGATGATATCATGTTGGGTAATATAACTGTTCCCAAATATACAGATCTAGGTAGTTCGGTGGTGGATGTCAAGATCAACGAGACTCTGATTAAGAATACTTTGATAGATTTAGGTGTTGTAATTAATGTCATGACCAAGGAAACAATGCAGACACTCCAATTGAACAACCGTAGGCCCACTCAAACAGTCTTACAATTAGTTGATAGGTCTACAATCAAACTTGAAGGAGTCATAGAAGATTTGGTCATTGCATTGGATTCTTGGGAATACCCTACTGATTTCATAGTTTTGCAGCCAAAGGTTAATCTTACTAGTTATCATCTTATACTGGGTAGACCATGGCTTGCCACTGCTAATGCATTATAGGTTGTAGGTCTGGTAACATGATCATATCCAATGGGACAATGACCAAGAAAGTGGTTTTATATCCACCAACCCAACCATACCATGAGCTTGAACAAACCATTTGGCCTATCCTGGAAGATGAGGACACCTATTCCTTGCAAACACTGATGACTATTGAACATAGCCCCTTGTTGGATATCCCAGATGAAGATGAGTTAATTGCTCACGTTATATAAAATGACTGTGGGAGGCATCCACAATAGCAAGACTGCCTATCTTGCTTACAAGACCCTTTGAGCAGTATAATACCCAGTAGTTCATCAGAAGAAGTCTCCCAAATATTCCATGTGTTATTACCTTAGCAATGCTTACCTATAGTACCTAGACTTGATTTGTCTTATGTGCAAATACTGTCCAAACATTTAGAAATCAAGCCAGGTAAGATGTTGAATATTAACAATACATTGACTAATCAACAACAACAATACCTGCATAAAATATTGCATACACACTTAGCAACATTCACCTGGGATTGCAGTGACATGAAATGCATTGATCCTGCCTTATACATGCACAAAATATATATTGATGATGGCTATAGACCCATCAGGCAGCAGCATAGGTGCATGAACCCCGCCCTCAGAGAGATTGTGAAAGATGAGCTTCAAAAGCTTTTGGATGCAGGCTTTATATACCCCATTTCAGACAGTGAATGGGTTTCACCATTGGTCATAGTGCCCAAGAAAGGTGGCAAATGGAGAGTTTGTGTTGATTACAGGGAACTGAATACTGCTACCAGAAAGGATCATTTTCCATTGCCATTTATTGGCCATGTTCTTGACTCTTTAGCAGGAAAGAAATATTTTTCCTTTCTTGATGGTTTTAGTGGCTATAACCCGATTAAGATTGCTCCAGAGGATCAAGATAAGACAACATTTACTTGCCCTTGGGGGACATATGCATACTTTGTCTTACCCTTTGGTTTGTGCAATGCTCCAGCTACATTTCAGGGAGCAGTCCTTAGTATTTTCTCTAATTTTACCCATGATAGCATGGAGATTTATATGGATGACTTCATGACATATGGTGATACATATGATGAAGCTTTACACAATATGGAGAAAGTGTTGAAAAGATGCATAGAGCACAACCTCTCTTTGAGTAATGAAAAGTGCTTTCTAATAATGGCACAAGGAGTAGTCTTGGGACATTTCATCTCCAGTGCAGGAATACAAGCGAACCCAAAGAAGATTGAAGTTATTTCCACCCTGCTTATTCCACAAAAATAGAAGGATGTAAGGAGGTTCCTAGGACATGTAGGATACTACAGGAGGTTCATTCAGGATTTTAGCAAGATTATTGCACCTCTATTTACTCTACTAACAAAGGACAGTGAATTTGAATGGACACCAGATTGTTAGATTTCTTTTGAAAAAATAAAAACATCATTGACACAAGCCCATGTTCTCACATCCACACTGATGCATCAAACTTTTCCATTGAAGCAGTTTTAGGCCAGCAAGAAGGAAACAAGGAGTATGCCATATACTATGTAAGTAAAAATTTGCAAGGAGATGAGTTAAACTACATTGTGACAGAGAAAGAGATGTTGGCAATTGTTTATGCAATTAACAAATTTAGGCACTACATAACTGGTTACAAGGTTTTATACATACAGATCATGCAACCATCAGATATTTGATGAATAAGCCAATAGTGGGTGTCAGACTTGTAAGATGGTTATTATTGTTACAAGAGTTTGATATTACAATTGTGGATAAGCTAGGCAAGGCCAATGTAGTTGTTGATTTTCTGTCCAGACTACCTACATAGTCTTCAGAAGGAGTGATTGATTATTCTTTTCCTAATGAGCATTTGTTTTCTCTAACTATACACACTCCATGGTATGCAGATATCGCCAATTATTTGGTTATAGGGTAGATTCCAGGATACTTCTCTCCAAGGGAGAAGAGGCACCTAGTTCACAAATGTTTTCCTTATTCATAGATTTTTGGATTTCTATTTTATACTGGCCTAGATAATATCATGCACAAATGTATCAGAGAAGATGAGGTGTTTGATATATTGAAGTCCTGTCATGATGAGCCTTCTGGAGGACATTTTACAGCCAAGAGGATAGCCTTCAAAATACTAAAAATAGGGTATTACTGGTCAACACTTCATAAAGATGTTGTCAAGTACACTAGGAGCTATGATAGATGTCAGAGAATGGGGAGGCCTACAAGAAGTGATGAGATGCCCTTGCAGCCACATATCTCATTGGCTCCTTTTGACAAGTGGGGTTTGGATTTTGTGGGTCCTATATCTCCTACAACCAACAATAAAGAATATATCTTGGTATGTATTGATTACTTAACTAAATGGGTAGAAGTGAAGGCATTACAATTTGCCAGAGATGGTAATGTGGAAAAATTCCTATATGAGGACATCTTCACTAGGTATGGTGTGCCAAGGGAGATAGTAACTAATTAAGGACCACAATTTACATCTAATTTAATCACCAAATATGTTGAGGAATATTAGATTAGACATAAGAAACCCACTCCCTACCATCCTCAAGCCAATGGTTAGGTGGAAGTCACAAATAGGGAGATTGAGAATATCTTAACAAAGAGAGTGTAGCTTCACAAAAGGGATTGGGTTTCTATGCTCCTAGAAGTTGTTTGGGCATATAGAACAACATGGAAGACAACTACAGATTTTACACCTTATGAGTTGGTCTATGGAAAGACAACAGTCCTGCCTATAGAATTTGAACACAAAACCCTGTGGACAACAATGGAGCTAGGAATGGATTTGACCACAGAACAACAAGATAGGCTACAACATTTGAATGCTTTGGATGAAATTAAATTGGAGGACATTCATCACATAGAGGTCATACAGAAACAAAGAGCAAAATGGCATGACAAGTACATCAAGACAAAGGAATTCACGACAGGTGACTAGGCACTCCTTTATGATTCCAAATACAAGGACTTCAAGGGCAAGCTTCAGTCCCGTTGGCTAGGCCCATATGAGATCAAGCAAGTCTTTCCTAATGGTGCAGTTCAATTGCAGACTATTGATGCAGTTTAGTTTTCACTGCTAGTAAATGGGCACAAGCTCAAACTATATAACAAGCCACTTCAGAAGGGTGACTTTCTTGTTTCTCTAGCTGCTTAGTATGGTCCTCCTAACACTCCTGATGATGATGATGTGCCACCAAATGATACACCTTCAGATATTGTTCCACTAGCACTGTCTAGTGATGCGAAGGTTGAGTTGCAATAGTCAACCCCTGTAACTGAAATATAATTTTATTTTCTTTAAAATCACATGCACACACAGCACATTGTACATGATGACCACAGTCAATTTTAGAGAGACCTATTTTTTTCACATGTCATAGGGACCTGTTGCAGTTGGGCCCTAGTTTCCTATTTCTGAACATATTCAGTTGGGACCTATGCTGCGGGTGCCTGTAGCAACAAGTGTCTGCATAGCTTTTCAACCATTTGGCACACATTTCATTCTTCTTCCTACGTATTTCTATACTGCTCCACGTGTTTCAATCACCTTCAATAATCCAATAGTTGTGGCTTGTTTGTTTGAATGGTATTAACTGGCTGTTACATCAACTTTTGCAATCTGTCAAGTTGCATGAATTCTGACATACCCGCCACCCTTCCATCTACTCTATGCATATCACTCTGCTCATGCCAAATCAATGCCAACATACTGATCTCCTTTTCCAAGGTGATCTACTCCATGCTCTTCATAATCAATGCAAATAAGGTAACCTTTTAATGATTATCTTCAAATTTTCTATTTATATTCATTATTACTAAGTGTTTATCTCATGCATGTGGCAATATATCACCCTTTTCATTTAATCATTACACTTTCATCCTTGCACATTAATTCATGAAGTGTGGTCACTTCACCTTTCAGTTGGGGGGAGGGGTATATGGTTAGTTTTTTTATTTCTTTTTACCATCAATCAAATTTTTAAGCTGATGTCAAGGTTTTCCTATGCCATTTTTCATGATAGTCGACCTACCCTAAATTGTGAGCTTGTTATTTCCTTGTAAGTGAGCTGAATTTCAAACAAAGAACTCTAAAAGCTACAATTGGAGGGTGAAAGAATTGACAGGCAATTTTTGGAGGTGGTAAAATTGAAATTAGGTAGAATTAGACAGAGTTGAGAATTGATAAGAGTGTAGAATACAAGTGCAATGGGGGGTGATGTAATTAGAAGAGAACCATTGGTGCATAAGGAGATATTGGAAGATGTATTGGTTCTCCCACTCTTTACTAGAGTGGGGTGGTTAGACTATTTTATGAAGTTAATGGAGTATGACAATGATATGGCAAGGGATTTTGTAGCAACTTTGTAGTATGATGAAATGACAATGAGGGGAGTAGTTGTGGATGCCTCTGAGACAGCTATCACCCAAGTCACTGGATTACCATGAATAAGGTCTGATTATCCAGCCCATGCTGATGCAGCAGCAACGAGGGAGGAATTCTATGAGCATGATGAGAACCTGGATTCGACCACACAAGGTACAAAAAGATTATCCCTTCTATTCTTCTGGGGGAAATGTGCTTTGTATATTATCAAATATATCACTTGCGATGGTAGACATAACTTGTTGTATACTGCACACTTTAAATTGTCGAATCACCTACGCCATGACAAACTAGTTAATGTTCCCAATTATCTATACAATATGTTGAAGAGAATGGCATTTGAGTATCAGAAAAGAAAAACATAGACTACATTGTCTCATCATTATTTGGTAGCTCTACTGGTTAAAAGAAGTTTGAGAATCTAGCACCCATAGGTTAGCTAGGATTCTTTTAAACAATGCAAGAATATTTCAGAATTACTAGAAGTAGATAAGCCTCAACAAAAGCCAGAACTAGAAGATGAACCTTATGTTGACCTAGAGGTTGAACCTGAAGTTGAGTCTGAATGGGAAGAGTTGCAAGAGGAAATTCCTCCAGAAACTATGCCAGTGATAGCAGAAGAAACCCCAATTCTTAACCCTAAACCTATGAGAGGAACTATGAGAAGTGATGCTTCTTCTTCTAAAAAGAAGAAGGGTAAGAAGAATGTGGAGAAACATAAGAGCATTGAGAAAGAGAAGGGTGCAGAGGAGAGGAAGAAGAGGAGAAGTCAGAAAAAGTGAAAAAGTGAGGATAAGATAGAAACTATCACACCTAGGCATTTGGGAAGGCTGAGGAGGCAAAATGTAGGAAAAAGAGTTGATGAGGGACAAGGGGAAGTAGAAAAAGAGGAAGCACCGCAGCAAGATCCAACATTTTTGGATATAGCTTTAGAGAAGGAAGGAAATGTCCCTGGGAGTACTCCTATTGATGCCAGTATACCTGCCAAATGAAGAAGGTATGTTTCTTCATCCTCTAGTTCTGATACAGAGGACATTTTCATTGCAAGAAAAATGGGAAAAACAGTTCCTGGCAGCCTTGTTAGAGAAATTTTTAATGTTACTGAAAGTAAGGATGAAGGTTTTGATTTTGAACAAGAAAAAGAGTTATTAGAAGATAGAAATATGAGGCAAGAACTTTAGGAAGCCCTTAATAGAATTAAACAATTAGAATAACAAGTGAAACTGTATGAGGAAAAGGATAGGGAAAAAGAGATAAGAATACAAGAATTGGAGGCAAAAATTTAGACATATGGTCATGGCTCTAACATGGATCTCTTAGCACAAGTGATTGAGAGTAAAATGGAGAATGAGGAAAAAGAAGCTCCAATCCCGCAACCTCCTATAATAAGAACTCCAACATGCCTCACTATTCTATCTATGGGTTTTGAATTGATGAATTTTAATGATGAATTCAAGCAAGAAAAAGAAAAATAGGAGAAGGAGAAACAAACTCTTAATACATCATTAGAAAGTAAGAATGTTGAGTTAAAAAGGTTGGAAGGGAAGCTAATAGAGGTAGTTGACAAGGCAATTTAAATCATAGAATGTAGACCTCCACCAAAAGTTTATGCCTTATTTCTTAAATAAAAGTTTCTTAGTTTTCAATTCAATAGATTCATCAATGATTAGTCCATTTCTATCTATTCAAGGCATGATTTTTTCCAGTTATTACAAGGAGTCAGTTTGGAAGAACAAGATCAATTGTGTGAATACTATTTGCACAATTGTTTGATGGAAGAATATACAAAGTGGAACCCCTTGATCTATGCTGGTGATCTTCAAGTCAGAGCACTAATGTCTTATCTCAGAAATGAGCATCTTAGAGGGTTGATGATGGATAAATATGAGGAACAGGAAAAGAAAGTGCCACTGCAGATTAGGAAAGAAGCCTTAGATCCTGAAGTAATCCTAACCCAATGGCTAACACTACTTACTCATAAGGGTCCAGGTAAGGTGATTATGGATTTAAGACTCAGGGATTATAGAAGAATATAGCGGTTGGCAGCATCTATCATTCAAAATTGTAAAAGGTATGTGTAGAATAGATGGGATAGTTTGACCCCAGAATTGCAAAAGAAAGAGCCTCACTCTCTCCACAACTTTATGAATATGTTTGAGAGGTTGCGCATGTATATCTAGATCTTAGAGAAAAAAGGAGTGGAATGGCTACCCCTTACGTATCACCCTCCTATTCTTCTTTATCTAGTACCACACTGGGCAGGAGGAAGTGGTGATGAGTGCAGGAATGCTTAATCAATCAGGATGGAGAAACTTGCATGCTATAATTTTTTTTATCTCAAATAGGGAAAGGGGGTCAGAGAAGATATGGATATGAGATAGATAACTTTGCATTATAACATTTTCCCCTAGGTGTTTTATTGAATATTTTACTTGAAGACAAGCAAAAGCCTAAGTTGGGGGGAAATGATGGGTTCAAATGTTGACTTCTTTTATGCTATTTCTTATGCTTCCAGACTTTATATCTATGATATTTCAGATACTTTTCTAAGACATTACTACCATAATATGCTATCTTTTATATATATTCTACAGACCTTGAACTTAATCTGCCAATATGAAACATGGTGATAATATTTGTCAATTGCATGAATTAGACATAAGTATGTATGTATATAAATGGGATTTTGTAGAATAATTATGAAGGCTATTTTGTATGCATATGTTTTATGGATTAATCCTATGCAGCAAGAGAGTTGGTAGAATTAAGGAGAGGAGAATTCGCAGCACATTGCAAGACAGAGCATTGAAGGAACTCACAATTAATCGCCAACTAAAGTTGAACGTGATCATCATGGAAGAATAAATACAAGAGAAGAAGAAGACTTGTTCTAGGATTCTAATCGTAGCTTACGTGTTTTCATTCATGAGCCATTGAATAGGAATTTTTGTTTGAATGAAACTCTGCTTCCTTTGTTTTAGTTAGATTAATAAATTGATCTCAAACCTATACCCTGATATCTAGGGATGAATTGATGATCAAGTTAGTTGGTAGTTACATCGTACTCTCCCATTTCTATATAAGTTAGGAGGGATGAGTTCGATGGTAAGTTACTTTTTCTTTCCAAGTTACTTTATCTTTATAGTTTCTCAACAATTACTTTATTTTTATGTTGGAAGATCTAGACATATTTTATTGAATAGAATCTAAAAAGATCTTGTTTCTAATTTGAAGTGAATACAACTATGTGTTAAAATAATCTAAAGTAGATTTAGTTTTCAAATTAAGTGAGATAGTTCCCTGAGCTGCCACTCAAGGCACTAACCCTCACTTCATATCTTTCCTTATTTATTTATGCATTTCTAGTTAAAATTGTTTCATGTTTTTTTATAAAGTTGCATTGTGGAATGAGTAGGATATCTTGATTCCTATTTTTAATAGTTGTGATTCATGAATAGAGTGCATATTTTAAGTCCTCCAGAGGTTAGTGTCAATTCATTTATCATTCTTTGTATTTTGAGTTATTTCTGTAATTCTTTGTTGAATATAGTTATCTTCATCTTATGTTGAAGGTACCCGTAGCCACTAGATTTTTAACTAATTTTGTTGTTCTTATATTTCTATGAACTTCAGTAAATTAGGATAATTAGAATAAGTCTATATGAGTTAGTTTAGGATAGAAATGAGTCTTGAAGGCATATATAATGTGTTAGTATTTAAATATGTATATGCAGGCCCTTTCCCAAAAATCCAAAAAGTTCTAGCTCTTTTGGCCTCTACAATGCTAAAAAATGCAAAAAATTAGTCATATGCAAGTGTCTTTGTATATACAATGATGTTTGTATATACATGTAGTCAAAATATTTATTGGCGGGTCAAAAAAATCTATCGCCCTTTGAAAAAACAAGTTAGATGCATTTTTGAATGCATATCGGGCTTAGAATGTGCATATACAAAGGGGGAATCTTTCACAGATTCCTAGGAATATTCCCTCTTTGTACATCGGGTTGCATATAGGTATGCATTGAAAAATATACAAGGGCGCACATGCAGGATGAACAGTGCAGCGGGGAAGATACATGTGGTAGGGCCCGTGGGTATATACAAACGAGTTTGTATATTCGGCATACAAGGGAAATATACATTTGATGAAATACAAGTCAGATTCGAAAGGTTCTCCAATCTAGCTGATAAATGAGTTGGAATCCGTGACTTGTATATTTGCTTTTGTATGTGCAACATACAAGATGGAGATACAAAGGAAGACATACAATCCGGACCCAATGAAGATTTCAAGCTGCTTCATAAACATTTGGGGTCCGTGGCATGCATGTATATGGCGTTTGTATATGCCGATATACAAAAGGTGAGGTACAAGCCAAATTTTAAGGCGGATACAATGTGTTTTATATTTTTTGAAATCTGTGACTTGTATCTAAATTGTATGTATATGCACATATACAAAGAAGATATGCGAGGAAAGATGATGTGAAGCAAACCCAATAGTTGATTTTTAATTTGTTCTATGATGTTTTGGGGTCTGCCTTGTATGAAGGGTGATTGTATGTATATACAATCCCACATGCATTTTCAGATGCAAAAGGAAAAGGCACATTAGTTCATCGGCGGATGCTCCCAGGGTTGTCCCGATGGCCGATGGAGATGAAAATACCATGCGATAGAGAGCCAATAAGAGGCTGCCACGTGTCCAGGTGTTGTTGCATGTATATGCATTTTGCATATACAAGGGATATTTGAAGGGTGAACAATGGAGATTGTATATGCATCCATTTATGCATATACAAGGGTGAAAAAGGCAAAATGAAGAAGCAAAAAGCTAGCGATAGAATCATGGGGTGCCTACATGGCATGTTTTCATTGGCCGACGACTAGTCTGTGCGATTTTAAGCCATGGATCTCAGCGATAGAAGTGGATCGATGGCCTTGTTTTGAACCTGCAGTGATGGTTTTTTCTGAGCGTGTACGACCATTTTTGAGTGGGAAAATCTCTAGATGCATCTGTTGTTGCATCCCGCGGGTAGCTGAAGTATTGATGGCGGTTGTGCAGAGAAGTATGGGTCGAGTTGACAAGTTCAACCACCCGATTTAGGAAGAGGATCTCCATGCGGCGGCACTTTTCTCGAACATACCTGCTCCCTCCTCCTTGTCCCTTTGTTGCATTAATTATTTTGAGCGCCATTTCTCATGCATTGTATCTGGCAGATTGTTGACTTGCCTTGTAATTAATTTTGTTGAGTACACAGTCTTGGTATAGAAAGCCAAACTGTGTTACTCATTGTGGTGGAAGACTTGGGCAATTTTGCGGGAAAAGTAACAAAATACATAGCATTTCCTGTCTATTTTATCTCTGTGGAGTTTATGTGTTGCATCTGGGTTGTATCTTGCACATATGTTCAGTTTCAGTGTTAATGTTATATGAAAAATGCTTCTTGCATGTGTTTTGCTATCTGTCTCCACTTATTGTATGCATTTCTTCTTTTGAATTTGGTTGCTAAGGGTTTCTTAAATTCTAGAATATAGATTTATGTATTGCATGCTTGATCTTTAGACTTCCATTCAAGGAATGGATTAAATTGCTTTAGGTTGAGTGTGGAGGAGATTGTATGTCAGCTGGGATATCCATAAGTAGAGATAGTTAAATACCCATTCTTGGGTGATGTTTGTAAGGCAAGCATCAATCTAACCCCTTGAAACTCGAATGCCAGTTACAAGCCACTCTCATGTATACATCTATGTGACTCCTCGCTCTGAGATAGGCACCGATCTGCCCTTGTGAAGTAGTTATGATCGAAAACCCATGTCTTGCACCCAAACCATTAAATTCAAACCATTCCATAATTTCAACCTGTTAGTTGTAGGAGTAGGATTAGGAACCCCCTGCATACTCTCATCCTTAACCAAACAAATATGTCCAAGAATGTTGCTAACCTTGTGATTTGTCAGACAAATCTTGGTCCACACATGAGAGTATTCTGCCTATTCTGAAAAGTTAAATCTTTCTATCATTGGGTGAGTCAAAGTGTCAAATCTTTAGCTAATAGGGATACCCCCCTTGGTGCAGCAGAACCAGAAGTGAAGGGGAGGCAGCTCACGCAACCTCCCGTGTTTGTTGGCTGAATCTGCCCGTGCATTGGAACTTGCAAACCCTCTGCCGATTCAGAAAAAATTACCAACAGAATTGGTGACTCTGCTGGGGAGGTGATTTGAAAGTATTATCCTGCAGTCTCTGGTGAAGTTTTGCCCATCCAAATCACCAACAAAATTGGTGACTCTGCTAGGGACAAGAGTCAAATAATGTGAAATCATTTCTGCATATCCGGTTCTTTCGTGTGAATGATGGTGCTCTACTAGCGGTATGAACTCAGAAAAATGTCTGATGAGCTTTCAGCTGTTTGAAATTTTATCCTCTTTGGAGAGGTTGCGACTCTGCAAAAAAGTTTTAGTGCACATGAAAGGCTGATGTATGTTATTGAGATCTAAAAATATTTTGTTCAAAGCTTCAACATCTGGATGAGAAAAGGTACCTAGCTCCTTCCCATTTATATTTGTTGTTTTATTACATAAGTTAGATGCCAAGGGGAAGCCTTAGGTCTTAGACAGACATAAGATGTCTAAGAGTGAAGTTTATATGAATCCAAGTATGTATTCACCCATACTCAGTCAAGAGGGGGATGATGTATTGAGTAAAAAAATTGAAGAGATAAAGAATAGGTTGATATCCTTAGAAGCCCGGCAGGCTCAATTAAATAGTAGTAACCCTGTTGTGTCTGTCAGTCAGAATGATAACCCTCTTGTAAGCTCTTTTGATCCTTTGTATGACCAATTAGATTTGTCATGGGTTGATTATCAAGTTGAAAGTATGCCTGCTAAAATTTACAATCAAATGCCCAGATTTAATGGACACAATGTGTGTGATGGGGGTGCACATATCCAAAACTTTCACTGCTTCATGGAGAGACATTCATTTAGGGATGATGATATGTGGATGAGGTTTTTTGTTAGATCCTTTGGTGCTAGAGCCAAATATTGGTATTTGAGCTTTCCAAATAAATTCTTTGCCTATTGGGATGAACTTGCTGACTATTTTAGAAAAGAATTTGCAAGAGAACCTATTGATCTTGTTGCAAGATTAATGGAAATTAGAAGACAAGAGAAAGAGCTCGCTATTGATTTCAATCATAGATTTGCAGTAGCCATTTCACAAATCCTTGAAGTCTTCAGACCTGATACTTCAGCCTGTGTTGGCATATATTTTGAAGCTTTCGAGGAGGGCTCTAGTGCATTGTTGAGGGAATTCAAGATAACAAGTATGCAGATGGCACACAAGTTTTTAGAAAATATAGAAAAAATTAGAAATGAGCATATGTAGAATTCCCTATCCACAGGCTTTGGTATGAATAACGGTGATAAGGCTGCAAATGACCAAGTGATTATGGCATCATGTGAAGATAAAAATGAGAGTGAAAATATATCAGTTTAGGATGCTAGTAGAAGGATCAATGATAATCCCCATTGCAAGGTTGAGGTGTCCGGCTCCAAAAACAATGATGAGGTAATGGACAGTAGCAAATATTTGTTTGAGTGGGTTTGTGGAGATAATTGTGAGTATTGTGCACAAGATAGAGAAGAAATCAGCAAACAGAGGAACAGTTTCGTGTTTGAATCATTGCCTTTTATTCAGACACATGGAAATGATGAAGAGCAATCAGAAATTGAAACAAATGCTAGTGCTGAGCATGATTGTTCTTTATTTGATTATAGTTTTGTCTATGACACACAGGCTGATACTCCTCCACAAAGAGAATTCACTGATAATGAAAATGCATGTTTTGCTGCCCATGAACCAGTAGCATACTATAATGAAATTGAAACTCTTGGATCATTTTTTTCTAACACACATAGTGAGGAGGATCTGTTTGAGTATGGTGAGGATCTAAGCAATGTAATTGATATGGGTTCTGATTTTCATCCTAATGAAAGAGCAACCAACATATATCATGAAGATTGTTGCAGGGAGGTGCCAGAATCTGAGTTTTTTTCTATTCGGTGCAGCTAAAAGTTGTGTGCATGAAATGCACAAATATGGATTTGAGAGCTTCTCCTTTGATATGCCAGCTTATGATAGAATGATATCTAATGTTCCTAGCTGTATGGTGGACTATGAATGTTTTCAATTTTTAGTCCAGCTGGGAGATCATTTTACAAGCATATTGCTGATGTAGATGATAATATGTGTCATGTTTCATATGAGAATGTATTATTTGACAAATATGCATTGTTTATGTTGGTTAATGCTGAGGGTTATGTCCATAAGGTTGAAAAGGATAAGCTCAGTGAGATGTTTGAATATGCAAATGACAAGGGTTGTTTGTGGGTAAGTCATGGCAGCTTCTTCAGGCCTGATCCAGTGATATCAGATCAAAACAAGGTTTTTGACAAAGGAAAACTCTGGTTTTTCCTTTTTGGTGGCCCTAGGCCACCAAGTAATTTTAATAGATGTGTTTTGTGATGCAGGTTAGTACAGTTTTGACTCTATGCCCAATGGATAAGGCACTGGTTTGCATCCCAGAGATCTGAGGTTCTCACCATGCCTGCAAGAGGCATGCATCCCCAGACAAAGCCTATGTTAGTATTTAAATATGTATATGTAGGCCCTTTCCCAAAAATCCAAAAAGTTCTAGCTCTTTTGGCCTCTACAGTGCTAAAAAAATGCAAAAAATTAGTCATATGCAAGTGTCTTTGTATATACAATGGTGTTTGTATATACATGCAGTCAAAATATGCATTGGCGGGTCAAAAAACTCTATCGTCCTTTTAAAAAACTAGTTAGATGCATTTCTGAATGCATATCAGGCTTAGAATGTGCATATACAAAGGGGGAATCTTTCGTAGATTCCCAAGAATATTCCCGCTTTGTACATCGGGTTGCATATAGGTATGCATTGAAAAATATACAAGGGTGTACATGCAGGATGAACAGTGCAGTAGGGAAGATACATGTGGTAGGGCCTGCGGGTATATACAAACGAGTTTGTATATTCGACATACAAGGGAAATATACATTTGATGAGATACAAGTCAGATTTGAAAGGTTCTCCAATCTAGCTGATAAATGAGTTGGAATCCGTGACTTGTATATTTGCTTTTGTATGTGCAACATACAAGATGGAGATACAAAGGAAGACATACAATCTGGACCCGATGAAGATTTCAAGCTATTTCATAAATATTTGGGGTCCATGGCATGCATGTATATGGCGTTTGTATATGCCGATATACAAAAGGTGAGGTACAAGCCAGATTTCAAGGCGGATGCAATGTGTTTTATATTTTTTGAAATCTGTGGCTTGTATCTAAATTATATGTATATGCACATATACAAAGAAGATATGCGAGGAAAGAAGATGCAAAGCAGACCGAATAGTTGATTTTAAATTTGTTCTATGATGTTTTGGGGTTTGCCTTGTATGAAGGGCGATTGTATGTATATACAGTCCCACATGCATTTTTAGATGCAAAAGGAAAAGGCACATTAGTTCATCGGCGAGGGACTGCACATCGGCGGATGCTCCCAGGGTTGTGCCGATGGCTGATGGAGATGAAAATACCATGCAATAGAGAGCCAGTAAGAGGTTGCCACATGTCCAGGTGTTGTTGCATGTATATGTATTTTGCATATACAAGGGATTTTTGAAGGGTGAACAGTGGCGATTGTATATGCATCTGTTCATGCATATACAAGGGCGAAAAAGGCAAAATGAAGAAGTAAAAAGCCAGCGATAGAATCATGGGGTGCCTACGTGGCACGTTTTCACTGGCCGATGACTAGTCAGTGTGATTTTGAGCTGTGGATCTCAGCAATAGGAGTGGATCGACAGCTTTGTTTTGAACCTGCAGCGATGGTTTTTCCTAAGCATGTGAGGCCATTTTTAAGCAGGAAAATCTCCAGATGCATCTACTGTTGCATCCCACGGGTAGCTGAAGTATTGATGGCAGTTGTGTAGAGAAGTATGGGTCGAGTTGATAAGTTCAACCACCTGATTTAGGAAGACGATCTCCATGCGGTGGCACTTTTTCTGAACATACCTACTCCCTCCTCCTTGTCCCTCTGTTGCATTAATTATTTTGAGCACCATTTCTCATGCATTGTATCTGGCGGATTGTTGACTTGCCTTGTAATTAATTTTGTTGACTACACAGTCTTGGTATATGTTGATGACTGTTTTGATGCAATCATAACAATAAGTTAAAATTCACATATAATGAACTGAAACTATACTTGAAAGATAAGAAGGAATCATTTGAGATTCAACTAATCCCAAGTCTACAATGGTTCGGTTGGTCAAGTTCAGTTTGTCAATGTGAAGCTGTAATGTTCAAGGGGCCTTACGTAGTTTAGGTTTGTTTGGTGGTTTACTGGACTAAGAATATGCAAAAAAAGTCATGAGATATGTCAATACTTTTCATTCCTTTGCATAAGAGTGCTACTGTGCTGCAAGCTTTATATGGTTTTCTTGAATTTTTGCAGCTTTCTTCTTTATCTATTTATGAAAACTGTCTACTTATAGCTCTGTTATGCATGCTTCTTCAAATTTGAGACAATTTCCTTTAGATTTCTACGTTTTTAGCTAAATATTTCAGATGGGTTGGGAAAAGTTAGAAAGATCTAATCTATACCTCATTTAATCTACCGAAGGATCTAATTGTTTCTGTTATGCACTATGTAAATACCACAGTAATTTGACCAAATCCACAGTAAAAACCTTAAATGTAAGTTCTGAGCATTTTCACAAACATACATTTAAAATTGCAAGCTCTCAAAGAAAATATTTCAAAACACAAAGAAGAGCAGGAGAACACTCAGAAGATAGATGCAGAACTCCAGATTCTATTGTATTAGAAACGAATAGTCATACATGATTTACAATATAGGAATGACTCTTAGTTTCATTGATCATACTACAGAGAACTTACAAGCTTTACAGATATAGTAAGGCAGCCAGACATTCCACGCGCACCTTACTGCAGACAAACAGGCGACCTCCTTCTTCTACCTCTAAACTATTCTAACTTGCTGTATGTTCCTAAAAGAAAAAAATCCTGTTGTAGCCACTGTTGTTTTCCTAAAATCCCTGTTGTAAAGTATTACAGTGTAGAGAGGCACAATATAAAGACATTCTGATTGTCCTCACTACAGCAAAAACCTAACTGAACCCCTGGTTCAAACCCCTGGTTACAGCAATAAATACAGGTGAACCAGCCCTTCAAAATATCTCTGAGCAGTGTCAAATCTGGGCGAAATATTGCCCCCTTCTGAGAAGTTCCGGCAGCTGGGTAATAACTTCTGTTTGTCTGTTGTAGTAATACTCTCAGAAGCCTTGTTTAAATTTCTAAAATCTACGCACAACCTGATGTCTCCGTTTTTCTTCCTCACTGGTACTAAGTTAGCTACCCAGACAGAATGTCTAACTGGGAAAATTATTCCAGCGGACAGTAATTTTTTAACTTCCTCAAAGATTAAAGGCTCTAGAATGGCATTTACAGGCCTCTGTTTCTGCCTAAATGGTTTGACTTCTTTTCTTAAAGGTATTACGTGAGTTATGATGGACTCATCAAATATTTTCAAGTCTTCATAAGTCCATGCTATGACATGTTTATATTCTTTCAGAACGTCCAGAACCTCTTTTCTAATTTTCTCAGAGCAAGCTTTCCCAATCAGTACATTTTGTGGATTTAGCTCAGTCCCTAAGTTATGTAAATCATACTTACCCCCTTCTGTTTTGGGTAAGTCTTTCTGTCTTATTACCCCGTCGAAGTCAAAAATGTGTTCTAATTCAATTACTCCTTTTGGCAAGAAGTTGCTCTTTAAGTTGATCATATCTTCTTCGTCCCATGTTACTTCAGGCCTTTCTTGTTCATCAATGATTTGGGCCTCAAATGCCTCATTACAAGTCAGAAAATTAATAATTTGCTGATCCTCTCTAAATACCTGAAAGTGTGTAACATTGTCTGGTATACTGGGCACGTTAACTAGCTCAACAGCAAATCGTCTTAATCCTGACAGTGTCAATGGTTCTAATGTACTAGCAGCAACTGCTAACGCATCTGGCCTGTGGTTCAGCTCTCTAGGAATATGCTCTATGTTAAAAGCATCAAACGAATCCATTAAACTCCATACTCTATGTCTGTAGCTAATCATTTTCTTATAATTGCAGGCATATAGTTTCCTCACTTGTCTGACTACTAATTCAGAGTCTAAAAATACTCTGATGGTTTTTACCCCTTTCTTGATGGCCATGACAAGTCCTAAAATTAGGGCCTCATATTCAGCAATATTGTTAGTGCAGGAAAAGTGTAATCTATATGCTGCCAAATGTGATTTACCTTGAGGATTTATGAGTTCAATACCCGCACCTGCGCCCTGTTTTGATTTGGACCCATCACATTTTAACGTCCACATGCCATCTTTACTTTTCTGATCTTTTACCTTGGCATACTTTGTCCCTTTTATTGCCTGTGGGGTGTTATCTTGTTTATTCATGGGTTTTTCCGTTTGGTTATCTTGCATATGTGTGTTTTTAGTTTGCAACTCAGAAAGATAACTACCCTCGTCCTCTATTTCTTTTCCTAAATCTGGAATCAAGGCATCTATATTATCCTAAACATATCTCTGTGTCGAATCAGGATTCTCATTTTTCTCTTGTGACTCTACCCTCCCTATGCACTTTTTGTATTCATATTCAATGATGTCTTTGCATATTTCACAATTCTCCTCAGAATGTTGCCTATCATGGACTCTACACCTATTTTTATATAACTTACATTGGACTGGGAGATTGTGTGTAACGCACTCTTCCACCTCTCGTCTAATGGCACGACCAAATTTGTCTATTGCATTATTTTCCTCATCTGAAGAATTTCCATAAGACTCAATGAATAGTGCCGTTCTATTGCTGACACACTTCTTTCTAATGTTTAACATCATAATCTCTTCAATCTGCATCCCATTGTTGGTAATTCTATAGACACCTGTTTCAACAGCAGCATATAATATTTCATTAGTTTAATTATACTCTGTTATCATATGTTTCATTCTGGGCTCTGCCTCTATTCTGATCTAGTTTGGGATGCCT
The DNA here is from genome assembly GCA_027924645.1 of Cunninghamia lanceolata. Classification (NCBI taxonomy): domain Eukaryota; kingdom Viridiplantae; phylum Streptophyta; class Pinopsida; order Cupressales; family Cupressaceae; genus Cunninghamia; species Cunninghamia lanceolata. The sequence continues at coordinate 4,921,193 of BSBN01000500.1, read as the reverse complement.
CTCCACGGTAACCACATGTGTGAAAAGTCAGTAGCCATATATCCGTTTAATGTCTTGGACCAATCCCTACTTAGCAACATTCCATAATTTACGGGTATATCCACTACTTGAATGTCAATAATTTGGCTTACCCTAGGGTCTGAAGCTAATTGCACTTGTATGTTCATGAGTTCTCCTATCACGCTAACCTCGGTCTTATCTAATTGCGTGACAACCTTGGCAGATTTGGTGGGAGTCAGCCTGAGAGTTTTACATATTCCTAAGGGCATTACGTTGGCTGAAGCACCAGAATCTACCATGCAATTGTGTATATTCTTCCCACACAACCTAACAGTTAACAAGAAAGGTTGAGTATCCCTCTTATCCGCATGTATTACCACATTTGTATTGGAAGGCTGCTCAACTTTCTTACCCTTCTCCTTAGGTGGTGAATCACTATTAGGAACAGTTATATCAGCAGACACCTTGTTTGTTATGGATGTATCCAGGGATTTTAAAAAAGCATTTCTGATCCCTGGGGTCTTCAATAATTCATTTAGAGGTATACTGACCTTAATTTTCTTTATTTCCTCTGATAAGTAATTCATTAATCTTGTTGTCTCTATTGCTTCTATCTTACTTGTTTGATCCTTTTGCACTGTTGTTCCATTATTTGTGTGCTGACTAGCTTTGAGTGTGGCAGGATTGTTGCTAGCATTCTGATCTGGGGGTGTATTGATGTTATTCGGGGGAGTGGAAGTGGTGAAAGGTCCTCCCGGCCTAGGGTTGTTCCTCAAATTGTAGGTGTGGCTTTTATTTGTCTGTTGAAAGGCCTGTACCTCTTCTGTTTCATTTAATATCTCATTTTCAGATTCAAAAGGAAACTGAAAAGCATTTAACACAAAGGCTGATTCAGGATAAAGACTTTCACAACAGTATGGTTCATCCTCTAGCAATTCATCCTCTTTCTCTTCTGCAGTTGCAAAGGTAAACGTTTCTAAGACTAATGCTATGTCATATTCTGAGGGTACTACCTCATTACCCTTAGGAATGAGAAATTCAGAGGTAGGAGGCTGTACATCTATGTTGAAAATACTAGCTACCAAGTGGAACTGTGGACAGTCGTGCTCAGCATGGGCATTGGTATTGTGAAATCTGCACCAATTTTTGGGTGCTGTACTGGCCATTTGTATGCTAGTCGTTTGTTTTGCACCATGATTATCTGTATTCTCAAAAGGAGAAGCCAGAGTACCGTTGTTGGGCCCAGTGTTCCATGTCTTGGGTGGCCTAGGTTGATTCTAATTTTTGTTATTATTGCCCCAGGTCCTATTATCTATCACTAGCCCCCTATTTTGCATTGGTTGCCCCTGACTGGGGCCTTGATGCTGATTGTAGTTTTGGTTCTGATTGTACTGCTGATTTTGATTGAGACTATAATTCTGATTTTGGCCTTGGTTGTGATTTTGATGTGGATTGTAGTTTTGGTTGCTTCTTCCATAGAGGTTCTCATTTCTTAGCTGTGTCACTTCGGTTGTTAATCTTTTCAAATGTGCAGTAATTTCTTTGATTTCTTCCCTATCCTCTTGTGCTTTTGCCACAGTTACATCCCTAGGAAGTTGGAAGAAAGGCTGACCATTATTTTGACTGTTATTGGAAGTACTAGCCGTGTAAGGAGTTATAGCTTGGATTGGAGTAGGATTATACACAGGTGTGTAAGAAGGAACCGGATTTACTAGTGGAGCATGCTGCACAGGGACTCCATTCCATGGGTGTGCCTAATTCTGCACCCCAAAATTTCCTCCATTGACAAATGGACTATAAGTTGTATGTCTCATTTCTTGGTTCACTGAGGCTGCCTCTTTATAGGCTTTGGATATTGAATCTATGTCAGGTTTTCTTTTGACAAACATGGCAGTTAAAGGATCCAAGGCAGCATAGTACATAGCCAACAAGGGAGCATCATCTATGGTATAAGGGGGTACTAGCCTCGAATAGGCGTTTTGAAATCTGTCATTGAAATTATCAATTAGCTCTCCCTCACCTCGTTTTATAGCAGCCAATTTATGATACAAAGCACAAGGGTCAATGGGTCCTCTAAATCTTGACAGAAATGCTTCTTCCATAAGTGCCCAGGAAGAAATGTAACCATTGGGTAAGTTTACGTACCAGCTAGAGGCCTGCTCATTAAAGGTGTAAGGAAACAATCTACACACAACATCCTCGTGCTCTAACATAGCCCTAAAACATGCTTCCTTAAATATTCTAATATGATCTTCTGGGTCCTGATGCAACTGGTATTTGGGACATATCTTTTCTAGATTTTTTGGCATCTCATGATAATCATTGAAGAGTATGGGAGAATTGACATCGAAATAAGCCATTGCAGGTGTTTGAGCTTGACTTGAACTTGCAGAAATACCTGGATTGATTGGTGGATTAGGATTTAGAGGAGGATTGAGACCTCCAGGAGTGCCTGAACCAAGATTTAAAGATCTGAACAGTGATCTGTCAGGACTTACAATACTACGGATGTTAAAAGGTGACACAGGAGGTGTTCCAGATGAACTTCCCGCTTGCGATATTTTTGGATTCCAAATTAAAGGGCTTTTACTTCGCCTTGTATCAGGTAGTTGCACAAATATATCTCCTGAACTGGACCTAGACCTAGTCACTCTATTACTATCGTTAGCCAGTTTGAAATGAAACCTAACTCAGGAAGGCCCTCCTTCTAGCGCCAGAAAACTGTTGATGACTGTTTTGATGCAATCATAACAATAAGTTAAAATTCACATATAATGAACTGAAACTATACTTGAAAGATAAGAAGGAATCATTTGAGATTCAACTAATCCCAAGTCTACAATGGTTCGGTTGGTCAAGTTCAGTTGGTCAATGTGAAGCTGTAATGTTCAAGGGGCCTTACGTAGTTTAGGTTTGTTTGGTGGTTTACTGGACTAAGAATATGCAAAAAAAGTCATGAGATATGTCAATACTTTTCATTCCTTTGCATAAGAGTGCTACTGTGCTACAAGATTTAGATGGTTTTCTTGAATTTTTGCAGCTTTCTTCTTTATCTATTTATGAAAACTGTCTACTTATAGCTCTGTTATGCATGCTTCTTCAAATTTGAGACAATTTCCTTTAGATTTCTACGTTTTCAGCAAAATATTTCAGATGGGTTGGGAAAAGTTAGAAAGATCTAATCTATACCTCATTTAATCTACCGAAGGATCTAGTTGTTTCTGTTATGCACTATGTAAATACCACAGTAATTTGATCAAATCCACAGTAAAAACCTTAAATGTAAGTTCTGAGCATTTTCACAAACATACATTTAAAATTGCAAGCTCTCAAAGAAAATATTTCAAAACATAAAGAAGAGCAGGAGAACACTCAGAAGATAGATGCAGAACTCCAGATTCTATTGTATTAGAAACGAATAGTCATACATGATTTACAATATAGGAATGACTCTTAGTTTCATTGATCATACTACAGAGAACTTACAAGCTTTACAGATACAGTAAGGCAGCCAGACATTCCACGCGCACCTTACTGCAGACAAACAGGCGACCTCCTTCTTCTACCTCTAAACTATGCTAACTTGCTGTATGTTCCTAAAAGAAAAAAAATCCTGTTGTAGCCACTGTTGTTTTCCTAAAATCCCTGTTGTAAAGTATTACAGTGTAGAGAGGCACAATATAAAGACATTCTGATTGTCCTCACTACAGCAAAAACCTAACTGAACCCCTGGTTCAAACCCCTGGTTACAGCAATAAATACAGGTGAACCAGCCCTTCAAAATATCTCTGAGCAGTGTCAAATCTAGGCGAAATATTGCCCCCTTCTGAGAAGTTTCGGCAGCTGGGTAATAACTTCTGTTTGTCTGTTGTAATACTCTCAGCTGCAACCTTGTTCTTCACTTGAATGGCCTTGACTTTTCACACTTCATCCTTATCTTCTTTCTCCTGAGATCAGATTTCCTTCCTCCATGAGGTCACTGTGTTGACTTTACAGCTGCTTCCTCAACTGCAAGCCTGCAAGACAAGACAAGCAATAAGTATTTCATTTATCACATAAACAGCAGGAAATTAAAATAACCGTTTAAACCCAGGTGACTGCGCAAGATTGTGGAAATCGGATCCAGAATACCCTCAAAATGCGTTCAAAACGCATTCAGACCGCTCAAAACCCATCGGGTCAACCATCGCTGACCGAAAAAATGCCACGGGCGCCAAAAAAATGGTTTAAAACTCCACCGCTTCATTTCCCGCCCATCGGCATGACTATCGCTATCGGCGTGTCAAAAAAACATGTTGGTCGATATTCACTTCATCTGCATGATATTTTGGAAATATGATGCTCTCCCTTCTGAAGGTCCAGATGACGTCATCAGGATGTTTCGTTTCTGTATATTGGGGAAAAGAACAACATCATCATCATCATCATGTTGAAGGAGAATAGGAGGATATGGAATATGATCCTGCTGCTGAGGAAAGGAAAATGATGGTGACGTCATCGTCATATTCGGGCTTCATTAAGATGCAAAAGATGATGTCATCATCATGTTCAGTTAAGATCAGGGGATAATTGTAATATCGGGTCACCTAAGGAGCAAGATCAGGATGATGAATGCAATACGACCCCTTTGTAGCCAAGGCAACCCTCTCGAAGGATCAGGATGATGATGATCATCAGGACTCATTTGGGGCCTTTGTCGAGCTTAGAATAAGACGTCATCATCATATTTCGTGAACCGGATCGTGTTTTGGAAAATATCTTGCCGAAGGGAAATGTGATGATGATGATCATCAGGATATTAGCTTCTTCGTTTATCAGATCGGGATGACGTCATCATGATATCCGGAGCCTTTGTTAAACTTAGAACATGACGTCATCAGGATGTTTCGCTAACCGGATCATGTTTTGGAAAATATCCTACCAAAGGGAAATGTGATGATGATGATCATCAGGATATTTGCAAAAGGTTGTATTTCTCGGCAGGAGGACTTTACGAAATGTCGGGTGAACAAACAAGCTCATGATGATCTTGACAATATGACAGGATAAAAATATGATGATCCTCCTCATCGAATTATCATGATGACGTCATGTTCATATTTCATCTTCGGAGCATAAGGATGAATTGAGGTCATCATCAGGTTAGCGCTAGGGTGATATTAAAAATATGATCATGCTGTTGAGGAATGGAATATCACCTTCTTCGTAAAAGATAGGGTGATCATCATGATATTGCAAAAAGGAGATCAGGAGGATATGAAGACGTCATCATCATATTAGCGAATTTCAGCAAATATCATGATGATGACCTTCCGATAGGATTTTAACATGCGCATGCAAATATGCCGATGGTGAATTTTCTAAGTCAGGGTGATCAGCATGATATTATAAGATCAGGTAATGTTAAAATATCATGATGATGCTCGCGATACAAAAGACCGCTCGACGGGGAAAGCTTATTATGACTTAAAGTTGACGTCATCATGATATCCAGATATTTGAACCTCAGGATATTATTGGGGGGGCGTTTCAAATATGATGATGATGTTCTTCATACAGCAAAACTGAGTTTATAAAATATGACCCTCCTAAAATCATGATGCTCACGATGCGCATAAGGCCATTTGACGGGTAAAGGGCACTACCACCTAAAATTGATGTCCGGATATTGCGACTGCATGATTTTTATCGGGTGATAGACCAAGATCATGATGACCTTAACAACATGAAAAAATATGATGATCACTTGCGATTATCAAATTTGACCAAAACTTTGACTGTGCATAACTTCCACATATGGACGAATTTTCAAGTGAAGTAAAAGGCAAACCTGCATGGAATTTCAAGCTCTTTTTAAATATGAGGTCACAGAAATAAAATATGAACTTTGACAAACTGACCTCATGATGATGACCTACCCCATCGAATATCATGATGATGATGCACCTGACCTTCATTTTTACCAAACCGCCAAAAAGCAGAAAAACACAAGCAGAAGCAAAAAGCAAAACATCAGCAGGGGTCCCCATTTTGCTAAGGAGCATAATGGGGCGTGTTGTGAACATCACAACAGTATAGAAAGCCAAACTGTGTTACTCATTGTGGTGGAAGACTTGGGCAATTTTGGAGGAAAAATAATGAAATACAGAGCATTTCCTATATGTTTTATCTCTGTGGAGTTTATGTGTTGCATCTGGGTTGTATCTTGCACATATGTTCAGTTTCAGTGTTAATGTTATATGAAAAATGCTTCTTGCATGTGTTTTGTTGTCTGTCTCCACTTGTTGTATGCATTTCTTCTTCTGAATTTGGTTGCTAAGGGTTTCTTAAATTCTAGAATACATTTTTATTTATTGCATGCTTGATCTTTAGACTTCCATTCAAGGAATGGATTAAATTGTTTTAGGATGAGTGTGGAAGAGATTGTATGTCAGCTGGGATATCCATAAGCAGAGATAGTTAAATACCCATTCTTGGGTGATGTTTGTAAGGCAAGCATCAATCTAACCCCTTGAAACTTGAATGCTAGTTGCAAGCCACTCTCATGTATACGTCTATGTCACTCCTCACTCTGAGATAGGCACCGTTCTTCCCTTGTGAAGTAGTTATGATTGAAAACCCCTGCCTTGCACCTAAACCATTAATTTCAAACCATTCCATAATTTCAACCTGTTAGTTGTAGGAGTAGGATTAGGAACTCCCTGCATACTCTCATCCTTAACCAAACAAATATGTCCAAAAATGTTGCTAACCTTGTGATTTGTCAAACAAATCTTGGTCCACACATGAGAGTATTCTGCCTATTCTGAAAAGCTAAATCTTTCTGTCATTGGGTGAGTCAAAGTGTCAAATCTTTAGCTAATAGGGATACCCCCTTGGTGCGGCAAAACCAGAAGTGAAGGGCAGGCAGCTCACGCAACCTCTCATGTTTGTTGGCCGAATCTGTCTGTGCATTAGAACTGGCAAACCCTCTGCCGATTTAAAAAAATTTACCAACATAATGCAGGCATCATCATAAGCTTATGCTCCTTGGTCAATAATTCAATGTAGGAATGCAATGATAGAGTGGACTGTTCAGATAGGTTTACCCTTGAATTTTGTTTAAGTCTACAACACATTAGTTTTCCTCTACAACATATGTTGTCATACTGTAGACACCCAAAAATGACCAAGTCTTCCAATCACTTGCATTTCATCAAATCTGTCGAATCACCTGCATGTCAACATTAATTGAATAATCTAATTATTTAATTAATTTCATTAAATTCTTCCAAACCTTCTAAAAATTGACATTAATTAAATAAATTCTATTTATTTAATTAATTAAATTAAATTCCTCTATATTATTCCAAAATTAAATATTTTGTATTATTTAATTAAATCATTATCCTCTTTCGAATTTTAAGTCTCCATTAATTAAATAAACCAATTATTTAATTAATTCATCACAAATCTTCTCTTATCTACAATTAAATAATTTACATTATTTAATTAATTCAATTATTCTTCTAAATTTAAATAAATCATACAAATTTATTTAAATTGTCTCAAAACATCTAAAAATAAAAATTAAAAAAAATTAAAAAAAAAAATAAATCACAAAAATCAAAAAACAAAACTAAAAAAAAGAAAGCAAACTAAAACCAAAAAAAACAAAAGAATATACATGTACCATGCTAGGTACCTGTGTAGGCTAACATAAGAGACCAGGTACTTTTTCATTTCTAGGTACCTTTTATTTCATCATACCTTTCTTTGTTCACATTGTCTCACAATTTCTTATGAAAAGGTAATTCTTTTTTTGAAAAAAAATCAAAGTTTCTTTTTAAGAAAAAATAAATAAATTAAAAAGGTGAATTTGTTTTTCATTTTTATTTTTTTATAAAAATAAAGCACCTTCAGCCCAGCAACAAGTCACATCAATGACCAAATGCCAGACACAAGGGGCTAGGATAGACCCCTCTTCATTGAGCATTTTGATCCAATAGGCGATTTTCAAACCTCATTATCTTGGTCATACGGACACGTATTTTAGTGCTTTTTTTTTTTGAAATAGGCTAGAATTTCCTGATCTACATTGTGGTAAAATTGGTTTTTTCTCAAGATTCTCTGTTTTTCCAGAAAATTAATTTTCTCACTGTTGTCTCTATCTCGTCACAGTTTTTAGACCTTCTAAGCTTCATAACTTTCACAAACAGACTTGGATTCAGGTGATGTTTTTTTTTAAAGTTGATATTTTTCTATCCTCTACACAGTGGTAATATTGTTTCAAATATTTATTGAGTTATATTTTTTTAAAGTCCACTCATTGGCCCATCTTCGATCTATGACTTCAAACACTTGCTAACTTGTGAGTTTTTGTGGAACTAATTGACTTGTTGCAGCTTCTTATCACTCAAACAGAGCAAATTGGTTTTTCTAACATGTTCATGCAGGACGAGCTTTGAAGAAATTGACAAATCTATCGCATTAAGTCTTAGAAACATATTGCTTTCTTAAGGGACAATTGAACAATCATCTTTGCAAACTAAGTCTGAGGAACATATTGCCTTCTTAAGGGATAATTGAACAAATCACTTTTACAATCTAAGTCTTAGGAACATACTGCTTTTCTTAAGGGACAATGGACATGTATGCGAAAACACCTAAATTTTCTAAGGGACAATGGACATGAATGCCAAACACTTCAATTTCATAAGGGACAATTGACAACTACAAATGTGTGTGTGCCTAATTTAGTTGCACCTTATTTTTCTTATAACGGGATAATTGAACCTTTGTTTGATGTGCTTACTCTTACATTTTAGGACTTCCTTTAGAAGGGCTTGCTTTTGGATTGCGCTTCATCCACAAGGGACGACCCTAAGCAGAGTTTTCCTTTGAACTGCTATATAAGAGGGATAAGGCGAAAGCCAAGTCCTAATCGACGTCAGCCTTACCTTGTGGTGCCAAACTGAAAAGAGGTGTACTAGCTCTTTGTGGAAATGATTTTCACATCAAGCGAAGTGTTTGATACTCTTAGTAGGATTGGTTAAAGCTTTTAGTAGCTTGTCGCATTGCTTGTAAGGTATTGGTCCCTCAAAGTTACTAAGAACCATTCAAGATAGTGACTACCCGATCTACTTCCAAACATTGTGGTAATCATCAGTGCAAGGGGCATCGATTTAAGCCCTTAAGATACTCACCATTGGCTCCCTTGAGAAGAGATAGTATTCCATTGGCCATAAAGCTCTTGTGACCTACTTGAGCTTTCCAAGGGGAGGGTGAGATATCCCTACCTATCGTCTCTTGCAAAGATGCAAAATATCTGACACCTTTATGGAATGACATTTTTATCAACGGAGTATTAAGTTGTGAGCTGATCTACTGCAATGAAACCTTGTCTCTAGGGATAAAAAGTGCTTGTTATTGATTGCAATTGTCTTATACCTGTGGAAACATTAGGCTTTTTTGTAAGCCTCGAACATACACTATCTATTGTGTCAGTCCTTTTTTTACCACTTGTTTGCTATGTTTTCTCTTGCCAAAGACAAATCCAATCAGAACCATAACCAATTCTGTCAAAAATTGCCTTTTAAAAACATCAGACACTACTTCAGCACCTCTAGTATTATAGCATCTCGCCCTTGGTGGTACAGTAGCTCACTTTTGGTCACCGTAGCTTGCCTTTGGTATAGTAGTACCTCACCCTTGGTAGCTCAGTTCATTGCCTTTGGTATCATAGTAGCATGCTTTTGGTGGCATAGTCTTGCACCTCTGGTCAAACAGTATAGCGCCTTTGGTCCAGTAAATTGTGCATCAGATTTTGTCTTTTTTAGAACACCAAGCAGAATCCAAACATTACCTTTTGTCCTAGTCTATTCCATGGTAACCACTAGGCTCTAGCAAACTATGAAGTCCAAGCAAGTTGTCCCAAGGGAGCGCAAATCACCTCCACACACACCACAATCGGGTCGTCTCAACATTACTCCCAAGGTTACTCCTAGGACACCCACGACAAAATCAACCAGTTCTCCCAACATGCCGCACCTAGACCAACCAAGCAATTCTCAAGAAGGTAGGGTCCCTTTGGTAAGTACACCTTACTATACCATCGGCTTGCCTCTGGATATTGTCCCACAAGGTTATATTACCAATCTAGTCCCATCTCTGGAAGAAAGAGTTCCTTTGGTAAGTACACCTCATTACACCACCGGCTTGCCACCAGATTTTGTGCCACTAGGTTATACCGCAGATCAAGCCCCACCTCAAGAAAAGTGACACTTTGAAATAGGTCAATCCTCTCAAGAAGATGGAGAAGATCTTGATGAATTCATACAAGATCCTAGAGCTGTAGCCGCCTTTGACAAAATCCTTAGCGAGAACCAAGATCATTTCTTTCGCTTGCTAGCAGAGCAAGGAGCCAAACTACCCAAAGGTTTTGATCTATCCATGCTTAGTGAGCCTAACAACAACCAAAACACCATACAAGCAGTGCAAACCATGTCAACAGTGACCACGCCCTTGCCTAAACAAAGCTCACAATATGAGAATCCACTTTATCAAAACCCATCAGGAAGGAGGGCCATATCACCGCTGCTGACTCCTATGGAAATCTACAAAAATCAATAGGAAACTCTCCAACGTCAAGCGGATCTAGCTAAGCAAGCCACCCTAGCTCGATCAAATATACAACAAACTCCTAAAGTGTCCACACCAATCGCAACTGGAATTTTGGTTACCCCATCATGAATAGGTTTCCCACCGAATTACAATCCAGGGAACAACTATGTAGCCATGCAACAAAGGTCTCAACAAATACCACCTCCCATATCATCAAACCTTCATGTCTCTCAACCAACTAGAGTCATGCAATCCCAACCACAACATTCTTCTACACTCATCCCCAATCAACCATCACAAATCACTTCTACCTACATTCCCCCACCACTACGATCATCAGCGCTAACCTTCTCAACACATTGCCTATCCACCCTCAACATTCCCAACATCAAGTTTCCCAAAGCTATGTTCCACAATCGCAACCTAACCTAATGAACTTTAGCTTTCCTCCACCAAACTCTTTTCTTCAACCATCACAAATCCAACATTCTTACCTAGCACCACCCCCACCTCCTCCTAATCAAAGCATCTGATTCCAAACCAATCTCAACCCAACATACAATGCGTACAACCCCAACCAATCTTATGACCCTTATAACACCAATGCTCATGGCTTACACTACAATCTTCCATATGGGCAACAACAACCACTTCTGGGACAACAGGGGATATTGCCAACCCCTCCCACAATTATGGAGCTCAAAATTGCAGAAGTTCAACAACAACTATCTAATCTTACATTTGGCCACACCAAGAAGACCTTCTCGTTAGAGGAAGTGTGTCCTTATCCTTTTGATCGGTCATTACCCATGATCTCTTTTCCTCAAAATTTCACCATTCCTAAATTTGATAAATACAAAGAAAAATGTGACCCAAAAGACCATCTCAAGGAATTCTATCTTGCTTGCTTTGAGGTCTCACATAACAACACATATCTTATGCGTCTCTTTCCTCATAGTCTTGGAGGTCAAGCTATAGAATGGTCCTCACACTTACCCACGGGTATCAAGTCTTTTAACGAACTAGTAGAGAAATTTGCCACCCATTTTTCCTACAACGCAGAGCATGAGATTTCCTATCTAGTATAGCTTGCATTTCCTTGATTTCCATGACCGATCTAAAAGGCCATGGAGTTGTCACAGGTTGTAATTCATGAGCTGGTGCGTGAATTAAATCTCCATGCTACTAGCATTGTAGACATTTCTTAGCAAACTGTGCAGCATCTTGTTCTATTGTAGGCCAGTAATAACATGTTCTGAGTATCTTCTTAGCAAGATTAGGACCGGTAGAATGTGCACCACAGACACCTTTGTGTATGTCTCGTAAGGTAGCTTCAGCTTCTTCCACATTTAGACATCATAAGAGGATACCATCGAGACTTCGATATAGTGTATCACCCAGAATGATGTAACGGGAGCATCGATGAATAAAGGTTTTGCAATGGGTGGATGATAGGTCAGGGGGAAAGGTACTATGTTTAAGGTATTCATAGATATCTTCGTACCATGGGGAATTGAGACCAACAAGTTCGCAGATGATTTCGGTAATGGGAACATCGACGGCTGGTATCAACAATTGCTTGATCAAGAATTCACATTTCTGTGTATTAGTAGGCATGTCAATCAGTGATCCTACAAAAGCCATAGAATCTACAGCCTTGTTATGCTCTCTTCAAATTTTCTCAAATGTGATGCTAGCAAAGTGTGTTTTGTAGGCATCCACTAGTTGCTTGTAGGGGACCAACTTTTCATCTTTTGTTTGGTACTCATCGGTGACTTAACGAATGACTAGTTGTGAGTCTCCATATACTTGTAATTCTATGATGTCCCATTGAACTGTTGTATTGAGACCGATGAGGAGTGCTTCATACTCGACAATGTTGTTGGTGCAAGGAAATGCAAGCCGATATGACTTTGGAATATAGTCATTTTGAGGTGTGATAAATAAGATGCTAGCCCCTGATCCATGCTGTGTGTAGGAACCATCAAAGTACAACTTCCACATTATGGAGTTAGAAAGAGCGAAGAGATTCTCGTCCAGAAAGTCTGCTACCATAGGGTGTGTATCTGTCATGGGTGCTTCTGCTAGTTGATCTGCTAGGGCTTGTCCTTTGATTGCTTTATGATCCATATACTCAATGTTGAACTCACTAAGTATCATGACCCATTTAGCTAGTCTGCCTGTAAGAGTTGCTTTTGCTAGTAGATACTTCAATGGATCAATTTTGGCTATAAGATTTGTGTGTTGGTTCAACATGTAATGCTGTAACTTTTGGGAAGTGAACACTACTGCTAAACAAGCTCTTTCCATTGGTGAATGATTGAGTTCATATCCCACCAAGGTTCTACTGATATAATAAATTGCATGCTCTTTCTCTGATTCATCATTTTGTGCTAAAAGGGCCCCTAGGGCTGAAGTTGTAGTTGAGATGTATAATATCAAAGGTTTATCAGCGACTGGTGGAACCAATACAGGAGGTGTAGCTAGATACTCTTTAAGCTGATCAAATGTTGCTTGACACTTATCATCCCATCGGAATGAGACATCCTTTTGGAGTAAGTGTTGAAATGGTTGACATTTATCTGCTAGTTGTGAGATGAAATGCCTAATGGATTGCAACCTTCCCTGAAGGCTCCTTAATGCTTTAAGGTTCTTTGGTGGAGGTATCTCCACTATAGATTTTACTTTTGTGGGGTCTACTTCAATGCCTCTACGAGATACAATGTATCCCAATAGCTTCCCTAATGTTACCCCAAAGACACACTTCTTTGGATTGAGGCGTACTTGGTATTTCTTGAGCCTGTCAAAGATCTATCCTAGAACTTGTATGTGATCTGCCCTAGAAGATTGAGCTAGTATGTCATCCACATAGTCCTCCATGATATGATGAAAGAGGTCATTGAATATCACTGTCATTGCTCTTTGATAAGTTGCCCCTGCATTCTTTAGACCAAACGGCATGACACACCAACAATAATTACCCCACGAACAAGTAAAAGTTGTTTTATGTTGATCTTCTTCTGCTATCCTTATCTGATTGTAGCTAGAGAATCCATCCATGAGAGAAAGCATCTCATGACCCGTAGTCAAGTCTACTATGAGATCAATGCTTGGTAATGGAAAATCATCTTTGGGACATGCTTTGTTAAGATCTCTAAAATCATTACACATGCAGATGCGCCCATTGGGTTTAGACACAGGTACAATGTTTGAGACCCAATCTGAATAGTCAATAGGTCAGATGAACTTTGCATCTAACAACTTCTATATTTCCACTTTTACCAAGAGAGCTATATGTGGGTGCATCTTCCTTAGCTTTTGCTTAACTGGTTTAACTTTTGGATCAACTATGAGATAGTGAACCACTAGCTTAGAGTCTAGCCCTGGCATATCATCATAGGTCCATGCAAAGTTGATGGTTCGCTACAAGAAGAATGTGTTAAGATTCTTGTGCTCTATTTCTGATAATGATGCTGCTAGGAATGTGGTCTTTGGATTTTGCTTCATGCCAAGGTTTATCTCTGTAGAATCTTCCACTAGGAGAGTTGACTTCTCTTGATACTTAGATGGTAGGGGAAGGTCAAATCCTCCATCCTCAGGTGCCACAGTTGGGTTTTCACCTTTGGATACGTCCTTTGTTTTTACTATTTTGTGATCGGGAGGTGCCACAGTGTGGTTTTCACCTAGAGATCTTTCTTTATTTTTATTTTGTGACTGAAGGATTTGGCATTCTCACCAAAATAAGCTGTTGGCTCTAGTTCCATTACAAAACCTGCTTTATGATCACCAAGAGGGATACCTTCCTGAAGTCCCATGAACTCAGCTATAGCTTTGTCATTCTGAAATACATCTATAACGGGGGACCCTTGTTGGTCCCAATCGATAAGTTTAGGGTAGACAAGTGTTACATTCTGGGTGAATGTGGTGGAGGTTAAGAATACGGATGATAGCATAAAAATGGAGGATTCTGCAAATAGGTTGGTCATATGGAGGGAAGAGTCATCGATGATATCCTTAATAGATGTCGAATCGGCGGGAAAAGTTTCGGCCACCTCGTCGAGGATATACTCGATGTCCAAGGCGCATGGTACCTTTCTACCAAATCCTAATCCCTTTCTGTCTAGTTTCTTTGTCACAATAATGGGCTTCATAGTTCCTTGATTCTGTTTCCCAAGGCCACCTTTGCCTTTATAGCCCATGTTTTTGACTATCCATAAGCCATTTCCATATTACGTGACTGGTAAAGTAATTGGTTCTTTCTCCTTATAGATCCAAGAAGAAATACCCTCAATAGTTTCCTCTTCCAATAATTGTCCTTGTTGGAATTGGGTTAGAAATGTTGGGGGAGGAATAGCTACTTTTTTGGTTACTTTGGCAATGGGCGGTTGGCCGTAAGATTTAGGGGACAAAGGCATCCACCCTACACAATAAGATTTTGAGATATCATAAGTTCCAAAGCCTATATCATGGATGCGAGCTTTGATTTTAGGCAGAGGTTTAGGGTTACTTGTAGAGGCTTGCGTCAGAGTTTCAGGATCAACATACAGTGGGGATTCAAGGGATTTGTCATTTTTAGGCACTTGGTTGCAATTCTTATAGCTGCCTTGTAAGACACGGCAAAATTCAAAAGGATTAGGGTCACCTAGGATAGTTATCTCTGTACCATTGAATGGGAACTTTAGGGACTGATGGTACATGGAGGGGACAGCTTTCATTGCATGGATCCATGGGCAACCTAGGATAATGTTGTAAGGCAGCTCAATATAAAGGACTTGGCACCTGGTTTCAAGCATGACGGGGCCCAGTTGTATAGGCAAGTGGATAACACCTTCTGAATGGTATTCAGCATCATCATATCCCTTGATTGTAATACTCTGATCAGTGTTAACATGATTCTCAGAGTATCCCAATTGCTTAAGTAACTTTAAAGAATAGATGTTGAGACCAGCACCACCATCTATGAGTATACGTTTGATTTTGCGCTTATAGATGAGAACTTCAATATGAAGGGCATCATTGTGACACGGATCATGGGAAGGGAGGTCTTTCTCAGAGAAGACCACATTATAGGGTGAATCAATGTTACCTACTATATCTTGGAAATCCTCGACCACTATGTTGTTAGGAATCAAAGACTCTTGGAGGGCTTTTCTAGCACTACTCTATATGCAGGTGATGATTGTAGAAGGTCCAAGATAGAGATATGTGCTGGTATTTTTCCTAGATGTTTGAAAAGATTATAATCAGATTGAGCTGGAAGACTGGGTGTAGGACCACGAATGGTGACACGACCACGATGAGTTGTAATAGCACAATCTGTAGATTTGCCTATGATTGTGAGGGTAGACACTTGACTCTCTTCAAAATGACCTACAATGGAATCAAAGGAAGTGGAAGCATGATTGATACCTTTACCTTTATCCTGAGGAGGAGGTGGACCATGGTGAGGGAATGGTTCCTTGTACATGTTGAGGTCTTTGTTCGTGTGTTGAGCTGGTAGTTCATCTCCAAAAGAGATTTGGTTGCCTTCGATGAGATTTTTGATTAGGTTCTTGAGTTTCATGCATGATGCAGTTCTGTGCCCTTTGCTCTGATGGAATTCACAATATTCATTTTCTCTGTACCGTGCAGTTTTGTAAACTGGTTCACCATATGGGGGAGCATCGGGTAAGGTGATGAGGCCTTTGTGTAAAATCTTTTGTAGGACAGATTCGATGGGCTCTCCCAAGGGAGTGAATTGACGCCACGGAGGGTAATCTTGTTGGGGTCACTCTTGTTGTCACTATTGTTGGTTTTTATAAGGTTTTCTTTATTGTTGTTGTTGTTGAGGTGGAGCTTGACTTGGTTTGGAAAGCTGCAGTGGTGTTTGCAAAGTTTGGACTTGTTTAGAATCGACCACCCCATTGTTGACCATGTTTTTGTTTTTGTTCCAATATTTGGGTTTATCGTTCATTTGGTGTTGAGGAGAATTGTCTTTAGTTTCTTTGAAGATTTTGACCACACCTTTAGCAATGAGGGCCTTTTCAATGTTAATTGCCTTGTATGTGATTTCATAGAAGGTTGTAGCACTAAGAATTTGAAAGTGAAAACCTAACTCTTGGTTGAGGTTCTGCACAAATATGCTAGCAAACTGTTTCTCAGGAATCTTAAAAGGGAATTTGCTAGCCATTTGTCTCCATCATTGAAGGAAAGAAATGAAAGTTTCCCCATTTTTCTATTTATTGTTGCATAGATTGGTCATGGAAATCTCATGCTCTACGTTGTAGGAAAAATGGGTGGCAAATTTCTCTGCTAGTTCGTTAAAAGACTTGATACCCGTGGGTAAGTGTGAGAACCATTCTATAGCTTGACCTCCAAGACTATGAGGAAAGAGACACATAAGATATGTGTCGTTATGTGAGACCTCGAAGCAAGCAAGATAGAATTCCTTGAGATGGTCTTTTGGGTCACCTTTTCCTTTGTATTTATCAAATTTAGGAATGGTGAAATTTTGAGGAAAAGGGATCATGGGTAATGACCGATCAAAAGGATAAGGACACACTTCCTCTAACGAGAAGGTCTTCTTGGTGTGGCCAAATGTAAGATTAGATAGTTATTGTTGAACTTCCGCAATTTTGAGCTCCATAGTTGTGGGAGGGGTTGACAATATCTCCTGTTGTCCTAGAAGTGGTTGTTGTTGCCCATATGGAAGATTGTAGTGTAAGCCATGAGCATTGGTGTTATAAGGGTCGTAAGATTGGTTGGGGTCGTATGCATTGTATGTTGGGTTGAGATTGGTTTGGAATTGGATGCTTTGATTAGGAGGAGGTGGGGGTGGCACTAGGTAAGAATGTTGGCTTTGTGATGGTTGAAGAAAAGAGTTTGGTGGAGGAAAGCTAAAGTTCGTTGGGTTAGGTTGCAATTCTGCAACATAGCTTTGGGAAACTTGATGTTGGGAATGTTGAGGGTGGATAGGCAATGTGTTGAAGAAGGTTAGCGCTGATGATCGTAGTGGTGGGGGAACATAGGTAGAAGTGATTTGTGATGGTTTTCGGTCATGGAAATCGAGGAAATGGCCTTTGATTTCTCGACCTCGTAGGACAAATCCACCCATCCTCATCCAACAGCCATAAGTTCATCATTACTGCCACTGAGTATTTCACAAAGTGGGTGGAATCCATTCCCATGACCTATATCACCGGTAAGTAAATAGCCAAGTTTATCCTTAACTACCTCATATGCCAGTATGGTATTCCCCAAGCCATTGTCACTGATAATGGGAGACCATTCAAGAATCAAGATGTTCGTGCCTTATGCACACAATACAATATCCAACATCACTTTTCAACTCCCTACTATCTGCAAAGTAATGGCCAAGCTGAGGCTTCCAATAAGACCATTCTCAAGATCCTCAAGAAAATAGTCAATGACGCTGGTCGTGATTGGCACTTGCAACTCAACCCCACCCTATGGGCCTACCGCACTAGTATCAAAACACCAACTCATGCCACACCTTATGTCTTGGTCTATGGTTCTAAAGCCATCCTACCCATAGAGGTCAAGATCCCATCCCTCTAAAGTATCCACACAAAACCTGATCGGCAGAGAGGAGTATCGCACTTCCAGATTGGCTGAGCTAGAACTACTAGATGAAAGATGCCTTGCCGCGCTTAATCATCTCCATGTCTATCAAAACCGCCTCTGATGTAATTACAACAAAAAGATCAAAGAAAGACGGTTTCAAGTTGGTGATCTTGTACTTAAAGAGAATCAGAGAAATCAAGCAGATCGAGAAAAGAAGGACAAGTTTGAGCCTAACTGGTTAGGTCCCATTATTGTCATAGTAGCATATGGATCAGGAGCTTATACTTTAGCTACACTTGACGGTATTCCTCTGGATGAGCCACTTAATAGTGATCATCTTAAGAAGCTTTATGCCTAATCCTCAGAGTATTCCAAAAAAAAAAACACAAAAACACAAAAACAAAAAATCCAAAAAAAAATCCGTCCTCTGGTGAAAACCTGGTAAATAGGTGCCTTGGATAAGTACCATAGTGAGAACCTGGCAAATAGGTGCTATGTGTAGAGTCAGCATCCATCATCTATCGATTCTTGTTCATTCCATTTCACAACAAGCTTAATCCATCCATCCATAATAAAACCATTGACCTTGTTTGCATTTCCATCTTCCTATCTAGTATAGCTTGGAAATTTGTCAATGTCCACCATCGTCATCCCATGTCTTGATCTATGTCAACAGTTAACACTGTCTTGTCCTAGGTCAAGCTTTCTATGTCTTCTTTGTCAATCATCCATGCAAATTCCTCTATCAGAATGGGGACAACTCTTTCCTTAACCAAGGTCTAGGAATGGATCCTTGTTCGTGGTTCGCAACATGCTCTTCGCTCTTTTCTCCTTTCCACAGATAACGCTCTTTAATGGACACATCGCTCCTATGATAAGTCTGCTATCTTCCCAATGCTTTTCCTACATCATCACATCAACTAGAACTACATATTATCTCTTCCCAATCTTAAAGTATGTTGATCCCATGGATATGGGTATGTAGGCAGTCTGGAATACGAAGGAAGTGATGCGGAGGAATCGGGCAATATCTTACTAAACAGGGCGAACAACCCATTAAAACCCACCAACCTAGGGTTTAGGCTTCATTTTCTTTAATAACCCCTTACTTAAGACCACATAATACCAAAATATGCTTCCATTTTCTCATCGGCCAGACCTAATCTATCGGCCACCTCCTAATTTCTTTCACCGACATGCTATTCTTTCCGATGGCTAACATCCATCGCCCAGACTTATACTATTAGAGTGACTCCTTCGTTGTCCTCCGATATACATACTTACTCCAATGGCCTCAAAGGCTCCTTCAAACTGCACTGTCGGCGAGACACACATCTTCAGTCAAACATTTCTCAACCTCGCTGATGGGAACACTTATGCCTATGCACTCCTTCTATCGGCATGACCCATTACTATCGGTGAAGCCTCTAACAAATTCCCCGATGGTGCATTTCACGCCGATATTTCTTGTCGGCGATACCTCACTACAATCTTCCCGATCGGTATGACCTTCAACCGTCGGCCCACGATAAATTTCTCAGCCTGATACTTATGCTCATGCCGATGCCTTCAGCCAAGGTTGCTATCGATGAGACTTTCACTGTCGGATGGACATAATTTCCTTAAGCTGATGCCTTTGACTCTCGCCGATGAACCTTTACCTTGAACCATTTCATTGAACCGTTTTGTTGAACCACTACCTTGAACCTTTCGGTTGAACTGTTACTTTGAACCATTCGTTCGAACCGTTTGCTTGAACCAAATGAACCTATGAGTTCATTCAACTGTTGAACTCGTGAACTTCATTGAACCGTTTCTTTGAACCAGTTCAGCACGATGGTTCACTCCGATGGTTCAACGGTGAGGTTCGCTGTGACTTAACACTTCAGCCAAACAATCATCTCCTCAGCCCGATGCCAAGGTTCACGCCGTTGCACACAGAGATTTCTTTCTGCGATCGCTTCTATATATCTCACGAGGCTTTCTTCTTTTCCCATTTGGTTGTAACTATCTTCCACAATACTATTGTTGTTTCTGCAACTATACACACACATATTTCTAAACTAATACAGAAAAGCAAAATAGCACAGAACAACAGAGAGGAGAAATTAAAAACAGATTGGCATTCCACTGGTCTCGACCAAGGTCTCAACCAGTGGAATGAATCAAAACTCGATTGCTCTACAAAACACTAAATTTTATTTCTCTTTCTGAGATTACACGCTTCTCTGTTGCTCTTCTTTTTCTCTTTCCTCCCTTCCTGCTTTAACAAACAGGGACTACCTATTTTAAAGGCTCACTTCTTGGCAGTTACACACGGTGGAATTTCAATCGATTCGTCACCTCTGCCATTTGTTACACGACAGTTACAACTACTTCTTGCCAGCTATGCCAAATCAGCTCACAACATGGGACTATCTAGGGGACACATTTGTCCAAATCAAAACAATTAGCGCTAGGCCTTACAATAATTAAAATGATAATAGGGGGCTTCTTGACGGTAATGGGGTGATCCTGCACCATACTTCCAGACTGGAAAAATTTCCATGTCCCATGGAAATGCTCGGTCAGAACTGCAACAACTCTGTTCTCTTGGTGTCTTCAACTTGATGCCTCTGCTACTTGTACCATTCAATGGTGACTCCTCTCAACGAAGTTTAACTGGCTGCTCCTCCAGATGCTGCTATAAGTCCAACCTCAATGCTGCACCAACACTTCTATCCCTCACCTAGGAGTCCTCTCATGCCTCTCTCCCCAGGACTTTTGGCGACACTCACTGGATCTCTTTCTCAGGCCCTTGAACCATCTCCTGTGGTTCCATGACAGATCTCTTACCTGCCTGCTTGCAGCTTGTGGACATGCATCTGCAACCACAAATATTAGCAAAACCAAAACACCAATCTCTCACTTAGATTCCCAGAGCTTTCGCTAGCTCTGATACCAATTTGATGTGGAGGAATCAGGCAATATCTTACTAAACAGGGTGAACAACCCATTAAAACCCACCAACCTAGGGTTTAGGCTTCATTTTCTTTAATAACCCCTTACTTAAGACCACATAATACCAAAATATGCTTCCATTTTCTCATCAGCCAGGCCTAATCTATCGGCCACCTCCTAATTTCTTTCACCGACATGCTATTCTTTCCGATGGCTAACATCCATCGCCCAGACTTATACTGTCGGAGTGACTCCTCTGTTGTCCTCTAATATACATACTTACTCCGATGGCCTCAAAGGCTCCTTCAAACTGCACTGTCGGTGAGACACACATCTTCGGTCAAACATTTCTCAACCTCACTGATGGGAACACTTACGCCGATGCACTCCTTCTATCGGCATGACCCATTACTATCGGTGAAGCCTCTAACAAATTCCCCGATGGTGCATTTCACGCTGATATTTCTTGTCGGCGATACCTCACTACAATCTTCCCGATCGGTATGACCTTCAACTGTCAGCCCACGATCAATTTCTCAGCCCAATACTTATGCTCACGCCGATGCCTTCAACCAAGGTTTCTATCGATGAGACTTTCACTGTCGGATGGACATAATTTCCTTAAGCTGATGCCTTTGACTCTCGCCGATGAACCTTTACCTTGAACCATTTCATTGAACTATTTTGTTGAACCACTACCTTGAACCTTTCGGTTGAACTGTTACTTTGAACCATTCGTTCGAACCGTTTGCTTGAACCAAATGAACCTACGAGTTCATTTAACTGTTGAACTCATGAACTTCGTTGAACCGTTTCTTTGAACCAGTTCAGCACGATGGTTCACTCCGATGGTTCAACGGTGAGGTTCGCTGCGACTTAACACTTCAGCCAAACAATCATCTCCTTAGCCCGATGCCAAGGTTCATGCCATTGCACACAGAGATTTCTTTCTGCAATCGCTTCTATATATCTCATGAGGCTTTCTTCTTTTCCCATTTGGTTGTAACTATCTTCCACAATACTATTGCCGTTTCTGCAACTATACACACACATATTTCTAAACTAATACAGAAAAGCAAAATAGCATAGAACAACAGAGAGGAGAAATTAAAAATAGATTGGCATTCCACTGGTCTCGACCGAGGTCTCGACCAGTGGAATGAATCAAAATTTGATTGCTCTACAAAACACTAAATTTTATTTCTCTTTCTGAGATTACACGCTTCTCTGTTGCTCTTCTTTTTCTCTTTCCTCCCTTCCTGCTTTAACAAACAGGGACTGCCTATTTTAAAGGCTCACTTCTTGGCAGTTACACATGGTGGAATCTCAATCGATTCGTCACCTCTGCCATTTGTTACACGACAGTTACAACTACTTCTTGCCAGCTATGCCAAATTGGCTCACAACATGGGACTATCTAGGGGACACATTTGTCCAAATCAAAACAATTGGCGCTAGGCCTTACAATAATTAAAATGATAATAGGGGGCTTCTTGACAGTAATGGGGTGCTCCTGCAGCAGGAAGTTTCCAGTACTCAGGTACATAAGATCTCCTCCTTTCACCTCGACCCATTCATCACACCAACTGGAACTACATATTATCTCTTCCCAATCTTAAGGTACCTTGATCCCATGGATATGGGTATGTAGGCAGTCTGGAATACGAAGGAAGTATCCAGTACTTAGGTATATAAGAGCTCATCATTTCCTCTACCCAAGCTCAAACACCTTGACCCATCTCATCACTCTATCCAGAACTACATATTATCATTTTCACCTTTCATCGTAATGTGCATTGATCCTGTGGATACAGTGTATGTAGGCAGTCTAGAATATGAAGGATGTATCCAATACTCAGGCACATACGATTCATCATTCTTCACCCACCCCAATCCATTAGCATTTCACCTTTCTTGTCTTCCATTTTTCAAAATCCATTCACCTCGACTTGACTAACTCAAGCAGCAACCTAGCGCATCCTTTCCAAGCACAAGTCCTTAACAAACCTGAAGCATGACAGCTTCCTTCCAAAGTCATCTACTGTCCTACTATTCTGATTGCCAACATCAGCTAATTCTAGCTTAACCAAAGCACCAAATCAACAAGCTTGTCTTCTGCAAAGTGTTCCATTGTCGAGACCAATACACGTGTCTCCTGTGACATGTGGCATTTCCTGCAGCAAGACGTTGTCTTTTTAGGTAGATAGCCCCCTATAACGGACACAGAGTTCCTACGATAAGGCTGTTATCCTTCCTATCCAATCTATCTTGAGCAACCTCTTTGGCAAGAGAATATGTTGGTTGTATGTTTACTTTGTAAGTTAGTCAATTTGCTTTATGGTTTATCTTTTGCTCCTTTGTCCATTACCTATTCAAGGCTACCTTGATTTATCTATAATCTTGGTATGTTGTGATGCAGTACGGAGTGGGGGCATAGTCATTGCTTTTGTGTGTCGTGTTTGAGGAATGATCTTTAGCATCTTTCTTGACAGCATATTCATCTTGTGTGTGTTATGGCCTAGCATCTTACATATTAATATTCTTCTTGCATTTACATGCATTGAAGTTTATTTTATGTTCAAGACTATGGCTCATTCACATGTACCAACAAGGTCATATTATGTCTAAAGGATCTAAATTCAAACCGCTTGCTTGCAGAGTCAACGTCCATGCACTCGGATATCACAGCACCTTGGTAGAAAACTATCCACGTGCTATATCAAAAATAAGGATTGCTCTTTATAAACATTTGTGAAACCATTGCAACAAGCTCATCCATTTACACCATCCATTTTTCCATGGCCTTATATAGTTTTTCAAGCAAAGATTGATCAACCATCTTTATCTCATGTTCTCTCCTATCTCCTTTCTTCTATCTATCATCAACCCAACCTCGTCTGTCTCCAACAAAATCTTCTAGTTGAGCGTCAACACAGTTCTTCTGTCGCTTCCCTATCTTTCCTCTCGAGGGTGCATCCTACGCTAGCTACGCAGGGGCAGCCAGCTACACTGGGGCATCAAAAATTGTATCATGTCTTCAACAATCATTTTCTTTGACGCAACACTATAAACTGCATTGCATCAAAGAGGGGCAAAATGTAGACACCCAAAAATGACCAAGTCTTCCAATCACTTGCATTTCATCAAATCTATCGAATCACCTGCATGTCAACATTAATTGAATAATCTAATTATTTAATTAATTTCATTAAATTCTTCCAAACCTTCTAAAAATTGAAATTAATTAAATAAATTCTATTTATTTAATTAATTAAATTAAATTCCTCTATATTATTCCAAAATTAAATAATTTTTGTTATTTAATTAAATCATTATCCTCTTTTGAATTTCAAGTCTCCATTAATTAAATAAACCAATTATTTAATTAATTCATCACAAATCTTCTCTTATCTACAATTAAATAATTTACATTATTTAATTAATTCAATTATTCTTCTAAATTTAAATAAATCATACAAATTTATTTAAATTGTCTCAATACTCTAAAAATAAATAAAATCAAGTATTTTATTTATAATCTTTTGTTCCTCTATCATGCACAAACAATTAAATAAATAAATTTATTTATTTAATTTCAGTTATCTTCCAATTCCTCTTAAAATATCTTGTTAACTCATGTGCACAATCAGCCTTATTTTTAGAACTCTAAAAAAGGCAAAATTACAAGTTGAGTTATCTATTCAATCAATCTTGTTTACATCATATCTTAATAAAAATATCCTTATGGATTGACACATGTCGTGTGCACATTCATCATGGTTATTTGATTTATCTCCTCCATTGATTCTTCTAAAGTATCTAGATCGTTGATCGATCTCTATTGAAACCTATATAAACCCCCCTCATCTTCTTCACAAATCCTCTTCGATCACTTATTCGCAGGCATCCTTTAATAGTGCTTTAAGCATACATCGCATTGATTGAGCAATTTTACGATCTTTTGACATTGATCTTTGAGCACTTTACTTGCTTATTGCAAACATGGTTTCGCAGCACTATTGAGCAATCCACATTCATCCAAAGGGAACAATATAAATCTCGGTAAAAGCTTTCATATTTCATTGATTTATTGGTAATGGCTTTTATTTAGATTGGTTCTCTTTATGTTATTGGGTTTTTGATTTGTTAGTTTTAATTTAATCGATTTTCCTCATACACACATACCTCGTCCATTATCCTACATATATCAACAACATGTGACCATGTACCTTCCACCATCCACTTTACCTCCACTACTTCCAACTCCTAATATCCCTCCATCCACACTACCACCATTGCTCCCAATGTCTAATATCCTATTATCCAATCTCCTTATCCATTTATCTATAAATCCACTTTTAATCCATCCATCCATAAATTCCCTCAAATTCCTATTCATGACCAACAAATGCACACATCATCTAAACAAAAAGATTCCACCAATCCCATGAGGTTCAAACATAAAAATTTGGATGCCTCCTTCCATAAAGCAAAAAAATCCTAAAAATTCTCATGCCTTAGGGCACAAATGCAAATAATTAAAGCCAGATCCATCCAAAAGGCTATACAAGGCCATAGCTTCACAAGAAAAGTCTAAAAACAAAATGGTTTGGGTCCCTAAGAAAAAAGAAAGTAATTCAAATGAAGCATCCACATCTCAAATATCCCAACAATCCTCTTCAATCCAAAAATCCCAAAATATCACTCCATCCAAAAGTCTCAAATTCTTTCATCCCACAAGAAATCATTGTTGGCAAGAGACACTATGTGGCTTCATGAGTGTTGTTATTGATGGCAACAAAGTCTATCCCACACATCTACAGGACATGGTGTGTCTATACCGGAAGTCAGATTGAAGAATATTTTGGTCCGGTGACCAAGAACAGAGCATGCAGCAAGGTCCGATAGTCAGGTCCAGATCTCTCAGAGGAAGTATCTTAGTAAAGTACAGACTTGGGGAAGTCAAGAGGAGTACCATGACTAATACATTCCAGAGATTGAGCCTCTGGTGATGGAATAGTGAAAAGATATGAACACCTAAGTTTTGGGTTCCTGATTGGCAGAGTAGACTGAGGAAGAACTGACCAGCAGAGCATCAGACCTTAATCCAGATGAAATATTGATGGTGATCAAGCTTCTTAAGAGATCATTCATGATTGGCCAACATGACTGATGACTTCTATAAGTATCTCTTTGATACACATCACTTGGTAAGCAAGGATTTAGCTGACAGACCAGAGTTTAGAAAAATATTAAGTATTCTGGATTCCGACTAGAAACATGTTGAAATCCTTGGTGCGGATATATATACTAGATGGATTTCAATGAGAAGGTGTGTGTGGTGTGTTGTGAAGTGTGAAGAAAAGCAGAGAACAATGTGGAAGCAGTAATACAAGTCCGGTATGTGACAGGACAGCAGCACCAAAGAAGAGGAAGAATGAAGTGCAGTAGATCAGTGTATTGAGCCTAACTGGAGCTGAACCTCAGCATATGTGGATGCTTCTTATTAGTTCAAGTATCTTGTTACTTTCTTAATACCTTGTAGATAGTGAGTCTCTTGTAGGCAGTGAGACTCTTGTGAGTAGTGTGCTCGAGCAGTGAGCCTTAATTGGCAAGTGCCATTTTGTACTTCTATTCTTTTAATAGAGAATACAATCCTGGGTTAGTCACCTTGTGGTTTTTCCCTTAACAAGGTTTTCCACGTCAAAATCATTGTGTTATGTGTATTGATTTTGTCTTTTCTTTCATGGTTATGGATGCTTATTTGTTTTGATGCTGCACTAGTTATTAAAGAAGAACAGAAAGTTAAATTAATTAAGACAACTAATTCATCCCCCCTCTCAGTTATCAACAATTGGTATCAGAGCTAAGTTCCTCCAAACAGAGCCTAACAGCTTGAGGAAGATCTAGGAATTCTAATGGATATGTATGGTATAAGGGAACAACTTCAGTCTGCCCTTGATGATCTTGAGCAATCTCACTCTGAAGTCAATAACTTGAGGGAAAGACTCAAACAAGATGATTTCATAAATGAACTAAAGGAGAAACTAAGTATCTCTATGAAAAAGAGAAAGGAACTTCTTCAGCAATTAGCAAGTCAAAGTGAAGCCAATGATACTAATGAAGATCTGAATGAGAAGAAAAAATTATGTGAGAAGCTATCAAAAGAGGTCATTATGGTAAGACATGAAATGGAATCAGGGGTTATGAAATTCACCCAAGAAATTGAAGAGAAAAGAAAGACTGAAGATAATCTAAAACAATCTCTCAAGGAGAAGTCAGAAGACTGCCACAAAATGGATAGAATAATCAGGCATTTGGAATCTAATCTTGAAGAAGCTAGAGATAATGAAGAACAACTTGAGAATCAGATTGACACTCTAAAAAGGGATCTTCAAACAACAAATGAATACAAAGAGAAATTCAAGATCAGCTTTGCTCAGCTTGAAGTTCTTCTTGAAAGCCAAAAGAGGGTAGGTGACAAGCAAGGCTTGGGGTATGAGAAAGGTGAAAGCTCCGGATCCACTCAGAAGAACTCTGGATTAGGAAATCCAAGGAACGGGTTGAGAAGACCACCGGTAAGGCAACCAAATGCTCAAAGATATCCATCCTTCAATAGATACTGCCACAATTGCAATAACTTTGGTCATAAAGCAAATTAATGTAGAAGAAGAATGAATCAGACTAATTCATCCTTCTCCGCACAGTGTTTTAACTGGAAAAGGTATGGTCATAAATCTCAAGAATGTAGAAATATGCCAATGAACAATTCATTCAATGGTAGATGCTTTGCATGCAATAAAATGGGACATATGGCTAATCAATGCAGATCAAGAGGATATCAGTCAAATCTACAAAGAAATGTTGTTTGCTACAATTGCAATAGATCCGGTCATATTGCCAAATTCTGCAAAAGTAAGAATCAAGATAAAAGGAGTCTAGTGCATCATAATCAAAATCAAGACAAAGGAAAAAGAAAAGTGAATGCAAATGAAATTCAAAGGGAGATGAACAAGATTTGGGTAAAGAGAAGTACAGAAAATGATGGGGATGGCTCAGCACCAAAATCTAGTGCTGATATTCCTTCTGGAAACTAAATAGATGAGCTCTGGCTCAAGGGGAGTCACAAAAGAAAACAAGTTCCCCCAGCCAGTCATTTGGTGCCTGAAATTGGCACATGGAAAGTTTTGGATTAAATGGTTCTTAGAAAAATATCTAGATAAGCCTTGGTAAAGATATGGAAGATCCGCAAGAAATTTAGAAGAGATTAATCTTCCAAGATTGATCTGGTTTAACAGTCATCCAATAAGAAGCAGGACTTTCACAGTTAGATCCGGTATGATTCAAAATTGAGGAATCTTGATCTACGGATAGTTGAAATGATTGGAGAAAGGAAGATAGATTGTCAATAATCACTAAGAATAACTCTAAGAGCATCTTAGTGATCTGGAAAAGATCTTTCTCAAAACAAGGAGAACAAGGCAACCAGAATGACCTAAGTTGCGCATTTATTGCAATGTGGAATTAGGGCTTGCACAGAAATATAAGCGTTCTCTTATTGAACGTTTACACATTTACATTTGAGAAGAAGAGAGAAGGAGCTCCGCAACAGAGTTATCTCAAACCTCTCAAAGATCAATTGCAGAAGTTGATTCATCCAGCAATTTGATCTAGCTCATATCATGAACCCTAGAAGCATAAGAGGTATTTTCTGCTCTTGATTAACTCTCTCTGAATCTTTTGAAAGATGGCTACTCCGAATGTTGTGAATATCTTTGATACGCTGCACCATAAATTCAAGAAACATCCCTACAAATCTCTAGAAGTTGATCCCCTAGGCGCATTTTCTAGCATTCCGCATGGAGTTCTGCATGTAGAAGATGTTAGGATTTACATACACGCAAACATTAAAGAATTTGGTGAATCCAAGTTGATGGACATCTATCACAAGGAACTGATAGATGAGTCACTTGAACTTAAACCTCAATACAAGACCATCCGGGATAAACATTTTGGACAGTGCATCCATTTCCCCTGTTTTGCAGAAGATGAGTGGGTCCGATATGTTTTGAGCAGAGTGCATGACAACTTCTTGTGGTTGAATAGACCATTTAAGATCACAAAAGATGCTATTAGGGTAGTAACTAGATTGCACTCATCCGATGGGTTACCTATTCTCAAATCAGTCAAAAACCAAATTGTGAGTGAGGCTACTGGATCAAAATTTGACAAGAGAGCAATGACAATAGAAGATATCACTGATCCAGATATCAAGTTTGCCTCCATGATTATTGGTTACAAGATATATCACTCCAGTAGGGAAAACTCAGTACCCAAAACTACAATTTACACTGCCTATTAGATGCTAAAAGAAAATGCTGACTATGATCTGTGTGAGCTTCTCCTAAACCAACTGTTAGAGAATTTGCAGAAAATAAAGAAAGATAAAAATAATTCATTCAAGTATGGTGGCTTGATACTTTGCCTATTCTTCTACTATATGAATGAGCTACCCAGAACTAGTGGCTGGATATGGCAAAATGACAGACCTATTGCCTTACAAATCAGGGATTATTTGTATGGGCTTGGTGATGCCAAGGCACAAAATATAGCCCTGTGGGGTTACTTCAAAAACTTCCAAAGCATAATGCAAGCTAGAGAAAGAATCCCCCAATCTCTAGTTGAAAAATACAAAGATACAGTGTGCTTCATGGTAGACATTGATCAATGCCTATTGGAGGTAGTGGAACTGAGGATAGTGTGGATTATGCCAATGGGCTATGAGGTGGATGAGAAAATTCTGGAACTACATGTCCAACATCTACTAAATTCGCCCAAGGACCCTTAGGTAGAAAGGTTTTTAACCTACCAAGAGCTGAATGTAAAAGTTCATGTTGAACTAAGACAGCCTAAGATCAAGAGAAAAGTGAGAAGGGAAGTAGAAGAATTTGCCAAGAGGCATGGAATATCAAAGGAGGCAGTTGATGCCAATAGAGAAAAGATGGAAAGGGCAGAGAAAGAAAGGCAAGAAGCTAAAAAAGAAAGTGCTCCGGTGCAAGCCCCTTCCCAGCC
This sequence comes from Cunninghamia lanceolata, assembly GCA_027924645.1. Lineage (NCBI taxonomy): Eukaryota > Viridiplantae > Streptophyta > Pinopsida > Cupressales > Cupressaceae > Cunninghamia > Cunninghamia lanceolata. The sequence goes on along the minus strand of BSBN01000500.1, from coordinate 4,891,016 downwards.
CAGATCCTCCAAGAGCTCTACACCTGCCACCTCTAAGAGCCAAAAAGCATCAAAACTGGAAGTTTGGACATCGAGAAAGGGAGAGAAGAGAACTAAGACAAAGGCCACAAGGTCTTACATCAGTTAGAAGGATGATGAAGAGACAGAATCAAATGAGGAGATCAAGAGAATGAAGAAGAAGAAGAAAACACCCGGTGAACCCTCTACCGGTCATAGCAAGGAAGAAGAAGTAGAAGAGTTTGTTGAAAGGCCTACTCTGTCCATTGATGATGTAGTCAAGGTAGTTACTGTGGATGGAAATCTGCAACCAATGACAGAATTCTATGATGAGTATAATGACACAGATAAAAAGATCTTGGAAGAAGCCACAGTTAGGTACTTAAACATATATAACAAGGCATTTATTGAAATCATCTCTCTAATTCCCAAAAGTTTAGAGAAGGAAAGGAGAATGCCAAGGCAAAGGACTTAGAGATTAGAGAATAGATTGCTATCCAACTCTATCCCTCCATCACTCCAAAGCAAAAGAGCATGATCTTTAAAGATTGCAAGGATGAGTTCCGGAGCAAAGCTAGAATGAATAAGCTTATGCTCGGAGAGACTGATCAGGTGGCTAAAGAGACTAAAGACATCCTCTGGAATGCCTATAAAAGATTCAATATTCCTATTATAGAAGACTTAAGTGATGAGCCCTCTGTCATGAATGGTGAAGGACTCAATACATCAAAGGAAGATCCTACACAGAGAAATACAAAAGAATCAAAAGAGATAGGTGAGGACAAAACTAAGGACCTAGATTCCTTTGTTCCAAAAGAGGAAGTCTAAGAAGAAGTAAATATCTCTCATCTGGATTCCCTTGCAGACTCTGGATCTAAAGGAGAAGAAAGAATAGAGGAGAAAACTAGTCAAGAAGAAGAAGTAAAGGAAAGGGAAAAAGACCAAACAGAGAAGACCCCAGGAGACAATTCTGAGACTACAGAAGGGAAGAAGACTCTGTCTTTGGCAAGAGACAGTGTAGAAACTGTCAAAGATTTCTTGAACAAAGAGATGATGGAAATTGATGAACTGGAACTACTTCAAGGACCATTCAATTTTGATTCCCTCTCCCCGGTTCAAACAATGAAGATAGCATCCTTTGCCCAAGCAAAGGCAAAAGAAAAACTTTTTAAGTCTCACATGGAAGACTGTGAACTGATTGAGATTGCATCTGGTGTACTGGAAAAGATCATACCATCCTTCCAAAAGGATCTTTCAGCCTCCTCATCTGGTAATCTTAAATCTCTTGTTAATATTGTTAGCACACATTTTGATTCCTTAGAGAAGTCAGCAAAAGAAAAGGTCTGGAAGGAGTTTTTGGGTAAGAGATTCTTCGAAGTACAAGGGCTAATAACAAATGATAGGAGAACTATGGATATTGGGATAAAGAGCTTAGAAAATACTCTTAAAAATGGCAGAGAAATATATAAATTTTGTTTATCCTGGTCTAAAGTGACAAAGGATATTGAGAAGAAAGTGAAAGAGCAAGAGGATAAACTGTTAAGTGTATCTCAAAATTTTGATCCTCTCACCACATCCATAATAAACCAAGAAGGTCAGACTATTGCCATTCTAAATGAACTAAAGAAACTTGAAAAGGAAAGGAAGAGTATAATAAGTAGGATGGGTGAACTTAGAGGGATAATTATCCCTAAATTAGAGGCCAAGCATGAGGCCCTAATTGATGCTCAAACCACAGCCCAGACCAGTGATCCGACAGATCTAAAGAGGGCACAAGCTTTTGCATTCCTGTTGACTAGTCACATCTCAATTTTGGATAGGATGAAGCAGAGTTGGGCAATAGAATTTGTCCAGTTGAAGACAACTTTTGCAGATATACTTCAGTATATGTAAAGTATAACATGTATATATACTTATGCGGTTAAGTATAGTTGGATTTTTTGGAATTTTGGTGTATGGATTCTGTTAGTAATCATTTATGTTTAGGGTTTTAAGCCAGGCCCCTTCCCAAAAATCCAAAAAGTTTTATCTCTTTTGACCTGTACAGTGCCAAAAAATGCAAAAAATCAGTCATATCCATGTGTCTTTGTATATATAAAGGTGTTTGTATATACATACAGGTCAAAATGTGCATTGGTGGGTAAAAAATCTCTTTCGCCCTTAAAAAATTTGAGTTAGGTGCATTTCTGATTGTATATCGGGCTCTAACAGGTGCATATACAAAGGGGGAATCTTTTGCAGATTCCTGGGAATATTCCCGCTTTGTATATCGGGTTGCATGTGGAGGTGCATTGAAAAACATACAAAGGTGCAGAGATGCATTTGTTACAGTGCAGCGAGGAAGATACATGTGGTAGGTCCCGTGGGTATATACAAACGAGTTTGTATATTCGGCATACAAAGGAAATATACATTTGGTGAGATACAAGTCGGATTCGAAAGGTTCTCCAATCTGGCTGATAAATGAGTTAGAATCTGTGACTTGTATATTTACTTTTGTATGTGCAACATACAAAATGGAGGTACAAAGGAAGACATACAATCCGGACCCGATGAAGATTTCAAGTTGCTTCATAAACATTTGGGGTCCGTGGCGTGCATGTATATGGAGTTTGTACATGCTAATATACAAAGGGGATATGCGAGGAAGGATGATGCAAAGCAGACCCGATGGTTGATTTTCAATTTGTTCTATGATGTTTTGGGGTCCGCCTTGTATAAAGGTGCTTGTATATGCTTTTGCATGTACAGGGCGAAAAGGTTAAGCATTGAGAAGGTTGTTTGTCAGCAGGGATATTTGTAAGTAGAGGCAACTAAATACCCATTCTTGGGTGATGTTTGTAAGGCAAGCATCAATCCAACCCCTTGAAACTTGAATGCTAGTTGTAAACCATCTGTTGCATACGTCTAGTTGACTCCTTGCCCTGAGATAGGCACCGGTCTGCTCCTGGGTTAGTAATTATGACCCAAAACCCGTTGTCTTCCATCCAAATCATCATATCCATCTTTCCATAACTTCCACCTGTTAGTTGTAGGAGTAGGATTAGGACCCCTGAATACTCTCATCCACAACTAGACACATATGTCCAAGAATATTGCCAACCTTGTGATGTATCATCCATATCTTGGTCCACACATGAGCGTATTCTGCCTATTGCTGTCAAGCTAAATCTTCCTGTCATTGAGCTAGTCAATGTTACATCTTTAGTTATAGGGACACCCCCCTTGGTGCGGCAGAACTGGAAGTGAAGGGGAGGCAGCTCACACAACCTCCCGTATCTATTGGCCAAATCTGCCTGTGCATTGGAACTGGCAAACCCTCTGCCGATTCGAGAAAAATAACCAACAGATTTTGGTGACTCCACTGGGGACGATTTGATGAAAACAAAATTTATTTTTATCCATCTGAGTCACCAACAAATTTTGGTGACTCTACTAGGGAGAGAGAGAGTCAAGTGATTTGAAGGCTAGAAAATCTAGTTTCCAGTGAAGTTGTTGTAGCAGGATCCAAAAACGACCATGTGGTGCTCTGCTGGTGTGGTGAATCCAGAAAACATAAGTCCCTTGTTGATTTTCTGTCCTCTCTGTGAGAGGTGGCGACTCTGTTGATTGAACCTATCAAAGTTGCAACATATTTCTAGGTATTCCATCCTTTTAAAAATGATGAGTTTAGAGCAGCAATCCTGGTTGTGCTCTCAAAGAAGACCATTTGTTATTGAAAGATATAAATTCCTAAATTTTAAAGGAATATGTGGTTACCCAAACATTATTCCCAATGAAATTAGAAAATGTTTGCCAAAATATAGTGGATCAGATTCTGAATCGGCAAACAAACATCTGCAAAAATTTTGTAATTTAATAGAAGATTATGAGGTAGAGGATGAAGATGTTGTAATGAGGCTCTTTGCTCAGTCATTAGAAGATGATGCTAGAGTTTGGTTTTCAGACCTGCCTGTATGTTCAGTTTCTTCATGGATAGATTTAGAAATTGCATTCCTAGAGCAGTTTGGTGAAAGATTTGATGTGGCCTCATTGAACATACATTTTATGAATATCCAAAAGGAAGATGAGGAATTAGTTCCAGCTTTTGATCTTAGATTTATTAAGTTGCTTAAGCAAATCCCTGAATATATGAAACCCAATAATCCATTGTGCTTAGCAATTTATTTGGCTGCATTTGATGAAGAAATGAGTTATTCATTAAGAGATAAAGAACTAGTCACACTTCACCAGGCTTACCAATTTGCTATGGATATTGAAAACAATGAGAAATATGGAATGCCAGTGCGTTTCATGGCTACAAGTTGTAAAAACAGTTATCAAAGTGAACATATTTTTGCTGTCCCGATATGTTCATTGATAAATGATTGTGTAGAGGGAAATATATTTCAGAATAATGTGTGCAGCCATGATGTGATACATGAAGAAAATGTTGTAGAAAATGTAGGTACATCCTATAATAATGAAAACAAAGATTGTTATCAGCCTCTAGAAGACAAGCCTGCAGACACAAGATGCCCTCCAATTGATCAAATGAAAGACATACATGAGGTTGTGTCCTGCAGCAGTATGCATATCCTAGTTATGCCTGATTATTTGTATAAAATGGATATGCAAAGCTTCACTCTGAATGTAAAAGATGCTACTTTAAGGAATGACAATGAATATGATAATGATTGTCAGCATTCAGATGCATATGTGAGCCTTTCGATGATGAAATATATATGGATGTTGAATATGAGTGTTTCCTTGAATATTCTAACCACCTTCACAGTGCAGATGTTGAAAATTTTGATTTTGATTATCAAGACATTGGTGAAGAGGAAAAACAGGGTCACTATTTAGAGGTGAATGGACATATTGTAGATGTGTGTGCTCATACAGTTGGGGATAGTGCTAGTTGCAAGGGTGACTATGAAGCTTTCAGTGTAGGGCTGCATTCTAAGTTATTTCTGCCTTCTTTTGAGACATTCCAGGTGGACATTGATGATGAGATTGCTGAGCATAGTAATGATGAATATCTGCATGTCTATAAAGATAAATTTGATTATGAGATATTGCTTGTGCCTGAATATTGCATGTTTGATACAGAGGAGCTCTTATTTTTTGAAGAAGTGCAAAATTTTGATGTGGATTCATTTGTTTCATGTGAGTCTGTCATTTTCCCAAGCAACATCAATGACTCATATGATGATGACATTCTACAACTCATGATAATGTACGCTGATGAGGCTCGTTGTAGATTTGTCAATGAAAAAGAAAGGAGCAGCAGCACAAACAATTGCAATGATGAGTGCTGCAAATGGTTAAATGCTTTCAGGCTTCAGTTGAAGAAATCTAAATAGAATCAAGTGTTTGACAAAGGAAAACTTTGGTTTTTCCTTTTTGGTGGCCCTGGGCCGCCAAGTAAATTTTAAATAAATGTGTTTTGTGATGCAGATCATTGTGACTTCATGACTCTATTGCCCAATGGATAAGGGACTAGTCTGCATCCTAGAGTTCTGAGGTTCTCGCCATGCCTGCAAGAGGCATGCATCCCTAGACAGAGCCTATGTTGGTAATCATTTATGTTTAGGGTTTTAAGCCAAGCCCCTTCCCAAAAATCCAAAAAGTTCTATCTCTTTTGACCTCTGTAATGCTAAAAAATGCAAAAAATCAATCATATGCATGTGTCTTTGTATATACAAAGGTGTTTGTATATACATACAGGTCAAAATATGCATTGGTGGGTCAAAAATCTCTTTCGCCCTTTGAAAAATTGAGTTAGGTGCATTTCTGATTGTATATTGGGCTCTAAAAGGTGCATATACAAAGGGGGAATCTTTCACAGATTCTTGGGAATATTCCCGCCTTGTATATCGGGTTGCATGTGGAGGTGCATTGAAAAACATACAAAGGTGCAAAGATGCATTTGCTACAGTGCAGCGGCGAAGATACATGTGGTAGGGCCCGCGGGTATATACAAATGAGTTTGTATATTCGGCATACAAAGGAAATATACATTTGATGAGATATAAGTCAGATTTGAAAGGTTCTCCAATCTGGCTAATAAATGAGTTAGAATCCGTGACTTGTATAGTTGCTTTTGTATGTGCAACATACAAAATGGAGGTACAAAGGAAGACATACAATCCAGACCTGATGAAGATTTCAAGTTGCTTCATAAACATTTGGGGTCCGTGGCGTGCATGTATATGGCGTTTGTACATGCCGATATACAAAGGGGATATGCGAGGAAGGATGATGCAAAGTGGACCCGATGGTTGATTTTCAATTTGTTCTATGATATTTTGGGGTCCGCCTTGTATAAAGGTGCTTGTATATGCTTTTGCATGTACAGGGCGAAAAGGTTAAGCATTGAGAAGGTTGTTTGTCAGCAGGGATATCTGTAAGTAAAGGCAGCTAAATACCCATTCTTGGGTGATGTTTGTAAGGCAAGCATCAATCCAACCACTTGAAACTTGAATGCTAGTTGTAAACCATCTGTTGCATACATCTAGTTGACGCCTTACCCTGAGATAGGCACCGGTCTGCTCCTGGGTTAGTAATTATGACCCAAAACCCCTTGTCTTGCATCCAAATCATCATATCCATCTTTCCATAACTTCCACCTGTTAGTTGTAGGAGTAGGATTAGGACCCCTACATACTATCATCCACAACCAGACACATATGTCCAAGAATATTGCCAACCTTGTGATGTATCATCCATATCTTGGTCCACACATGAGAGTATTCTGCCTGTTGTTGTCAAGATAAATCTTCCTGTCATTGAGCTAGTCAATGTTACATCTTTAGTTATAGGGACACCCCCCTTGGTGCGGCAGAACCAGAAGTGAAGGGGAGGCAGCTCACGCAACCTCCCATATCTGTTGGCCAAATCTGCCTGTGCATTGGAACTGGCAAACCCTCTGCCGATTCAGGAAAAATAACCAACAAATTCTACCCTTTGCCATTGATGTCTAAGGGGGAATGAGGAGCAGTGAAAAATGTGGAATCTAGCTAAGGGGGAGCTCCAGTAAAGTGTACATTAGAACACAGCATTAGCCAAGGGGGAGTGTAGTGTGACACATAGTCATTTTTCACTAAGTGTTGCCATCAATGCCAAAGGGGGAGATTGTTGGCAAGAGACACTGTGTGGCTTCATGAGTGTTGTCATTGATGGCAACAAAGTCCATCCCACACATCTGTAGGACATGGTGTGTCTATACCAGAACTCAGATTGAAGAGTATTTTGGTCTGGTGACCAAGAATAGAGCATGCAGCAAGGTCTGACAGTCAAGTCCAGATCTCTTAGAGGAAGTATCTTAGTAAAGTACAGACTTGGGGAAGTCAAAAGGAGTACCATGATTGATACATTCCAGAGATTCAGCCTCTAGTGATATAAGAGTGAAAAGATATGAACACATAAGTGTTGGGTTCCTATTTGGCAGAGTAGACTAAGGAAGAACTGACCGGCAGAGCATCAAACCAAAATCTAGATGAGATATTGATGGTGATCAAGCTTCTTGAGAGATCATTCATGATTGGCTAACATGACTGATGACTTTTATAAGTATCTCTTTGATACGCATCACTTGGTAAGCAAGGATTCAACTGACAGACCAGAGTTTGGAAAAATATTAAGTATTCCGGATGCCGACTAGAAACCTGTTGAAATTCTTGGTGTGGATATATATACCAGATGGATTTCAATGAGAAGGTGTGTGTGGTGTGTTGTGAAGTGCAAAGAAAAGTAGAGAGTAGTGTGGAAGCAGTAATACAGGTCCAGTATGTGACAGGACAGCAGCACCAAAGAAGAGGAAGAATAAAGTGCAGTAGATCAATGTATTGAGCCTAACCGAAACTGAACCTCAGCATACGTGGATGCTTCTTATCAGTTCAAGTATCTTGTTACTTTCTTAATACCTTGTAGACAGTGAGTCTCTTGTAGGCAGTGAGCCTCTTGTGAGCAGTGTGCTCAGGCAGTGAGCCCTAATTGGCAAGTGCCATTTTGTACTTCTATTCTTTTAACAAAGAATACAATCTTGGGTTAGTCACCCTATGGTTTTTCCCTTAACAGGGTTTTCCACATCAAAATCATTGTGTTATGTGTATTGATTTTGTCTCTTCTTTCATGGTTATGGATGCTTATTTGTTTTGATGCTGCACTAGTTATTAAAGAAGAATAGAAAGTTAAATTAATTAAGATAACTAATTCACCCCCCCTCTCAGTTATCAACAATCATAAGATGTGCATTGATCTTAATCCTTGTGTTGATCTAGGGATACATCATTCCCCACAATGACAACACTATCCAACCCAAACAATCAATTCAATCGATCATCAGTTTTTAGCTTGACGGGGGCAATCACCTTGTTTGTTTTTGAATCATTTGTGCATCCTTGCTTGTTGGCTTGTGTGTGTTATCATTTTATCTTGCATTTCTATTGCATCTTGCATATCCTCCAACTAATATTCATATTTTGTGTGTTGGAATAGCTTTTAGCATACCAATCATCCTTTGCATCTAAGGCCATTTCATACCTTTTGTGCACTTGGACTTAAATGCTCTAAGTTTCCTTTCCCACATGTCTAGACAAGGTTGTATTATGCTAGGCACCCCTTCTTGCACATGACACATTGTCACCTTGGTCTTTATACCTTGGTGCATAATGCCTAGTGCTACATCAAACTAGGACTGCCTTCTACAACTTGTTAGCAATAACCAATATCTTGTATCCTCATTCATATCTATTTCCTACCCATATCCTCCCAAAACCACCCATTACCCATCTTTTTAGGACATTATTTACATGTATCCCTCTTTCATCCATTCTCCATTTCTTTTGAGATTTTTTTTTTGAAAAAAAATTATGAATTTTTCACCAAAAACAATTCTTGAGGGGGCATCTATCCATCCATCATCCTCTTTCCACCAACTATAGGCCTACTGGAGCATCTTATTTTTATCTTTGACACATTGTTACCTTAGCTGGAACATCATATCAAAGAGGGGCAAAATGTAGACACCTAAAATTGACCATATCTTTTCTACACCTTTGGCAGGTCCTGAATACCCTTTTTACCTACATATCTTCTACAAATTAATTAAATAATCTAATTATTTAATTAATTTCTCCTCTTCACCCATCCAAAACCAAATAAATAATCCTTTCATTTTATCATTTCCTCACCTTTCCATAATCCTCTCACATAAATACGCTTTTTTATTTATTAAATCCCTCATAAATCCTTAATAATTGCCTAATAATGTCCTAATTGAGACTTAATCCTAATTAGTCCCGTATCCGAAACTACCTGGTGTAGGAGCACCTATTTGATCACATGCCTCCATGAGGCCATATTGAGTCTTGTATTCAATTTTGATATTTTAATGTTGTAATAAGGCCCAAGAGTCCACATTGATTATGTCACTAGATCATTTACATTATTTTGGTGTGTTAAAGATAGTTAGAGGTCAATTTGAAGTCTATTTGGTCCAATTTTGTAAACAAAATGTAAGAGGTTGTCATTTAAAGGTTATAAAAGTACAAAATTGCAAGACCAATGGTCATTTGGGCTTCAAAAGGTGGTTGGGTCAGTTGGTGAGTTAGTTTTAGATGGGAACAAGTTTAAATATGCTCTTATGAGCCATTTTGTAGGGGCAGAGAAAGATGTATGAATATTGAACAAGAAAACAATAAAGAAAACTATGTTTTTCTGTATTTTATCTCTGTTTTCTGCAATTGTGCAGCCTTGTATGGCTTGGAACTAACACAAAACTAGTTTGAATTTATGGTAAATTGAATACTCTTCCTTTTTCAATTGGTTTCATTTAATTTAATTAAGTTTTGGAAAAGTTATGAGGGTTTTAGTGACTGAAATTTCTAGATTTCCCCTGTAACAATCATGTTACAGCATACTTTATGGCCCTGTACGGTCATATTTTGAAATATTATCAATTATGGATGATAGTAGATTTAATCTAGTTTCATTTTTTTTTTCATTCAATTTCATTGAGTTTAGCTCCAGATATTGCAAAATTACTCCAAGCGGTTAAGTTCAAATTTGTAAGGGGCAGCAAGCAATCAAAATTCAATAACTCTTAATTTCTCCAATGAAATCTCATAAAAATTGGTGTGAAGGTCTGTGAGGACATAATATTTAAGATTCTCCAAGTTTCATGGTAAAGAAATAAGTTATTATGCCTTTTTGAGAAAGCCCTAGGCTGTCACAGTGTGGTTTTTACCCTTTTGAAGACCCTCATGGCCAGGGTTAGAAGAAATCCACTTGGAAACTTATGGCTAATGGTTTATAAAGCATGTACAGGTCTAATCTAATGTTTTTCAGTAGTTGGAGAAGTGATTTGGTGTTTGGGAATCTTAGATCCAATAAACCCTCCTTGAAGTAGCCTAATTAGGCCTACTTACAAACAGTAACAGTGCATTTTTGAGGGGTTTGATCTAAAGAAACCTATCCTCATCTTTTGACATGTTGTCAATGGGGATAATGGGTACTCAGAAATATATTTTTTTCATTGGGATCATGCCCATAACAAAATTTATTGTATGACAGACCTAAAAAGAGGGCTACAAGGCTAGTGGCATAATAACAAAGGAAGTACTAGTTGTCTTGAGTTTTTGTGAAAATTAAGTGTTGGAGTATGTTGTGTTGGGGTCCCTGAGATGTAAAGTGGCCTATGTTAACCTTGTATGGTCAGAGTAGATTGAAACCAAGTTATGCCCTTGAAGAAGGAAGATGCCTTTGAGAAGGTTGTTTGTGAACCTTACTCATTTGAGCCAATTGTTGTGAAGTATGTTTCCATGGTTTTGAGTCCTCCTTGTATTGTATCAAAGTGGTATCAGAGCTTAGAAAGGTCTAGGCTAGTGAGTTTATGGTTTTGTGTTTGTGTGTTGTGGTTTTGTGCAGGTTAAGAGAGAACCTGGTTGTTGGTGGCCAAGACACTAGGTTGAGGATAAGTGGAAAGGACCTAGGTGAGGCTAGAGAAGTTGAGAAGCAAGGAGAAGCTTGTTTGAGTAAAGAGCAAATGGATTGGTTTAGGAGAATAGTGAAAAGTAGTTTGCAAGGTAAGGAGGCACCGAATATGAAGCAAGAGATGAAAAAGAGAAAAGATGAGAAGATAGTAAACGAAATGAGAAAGAAGGAAAAAGAGAAAGCAAGGAAATAGGAATTTAATCAAAAGATTTGAGAATTGACACAAACCATAGGAAGAATGGAAAGGGAACTACATCAGTGGAGCAGTTGGCATTTGCCACTAAGTAGAACAGTGAAATGGTCCATTAGAAAAATTATGCAAAGAAGAAGACAATCAAGGAAAACAACCATACAGGAAGTGGTAAAGTTTGAATCCAATGTTCAAGATGTGTAAGGTGAGAAACATGATGTTGATCAAGTTGTTGATAAAGCTATTGATGTTGAGATTAATGATATGGTTGATGATATTGTTGCTAATAAACAAGTAGAGAAAGTTGTTGGTATTGATACTCAAGTTGCTGATGATAAAATTGATGCTGATATTCATGATCAAGTTGTTGTTGGTAATAAATTTGCTAATGAGGATGTTGTAGTTTTGTTTTCTAATGAGGTATATGTAGATTTGAAAAAGTGTAATGTAGGTTGTGATAATGGTTAATATGCTTCTATACTATATGATGAAGACATCCATGAAGCTGCTGAGTTATATCCTCAAGAATTGGATCTTTGGAACCTAGAATTTGAGAGAATATTAAATAGAAGGCACAAGAAGAAGAATATGAAGAAGGGACCAAAGATGTTTACAAATATGAAGGATGAGGTATAGAATAACTGGAAGACTAGGAAGAAGACAATAATTCAATGGGGCTTGATTTCTTTTTCCCCTGGGAGTTTGGTGCAGGAGCACCTATTTGATCACATGCCTCCATGAGGCAATATTGAGTCTTGTATTCAATTTTGATATTTTAATGTTGTAATAAGGCCCAAGAGGCCACATTGATGATCTGACTAGATCATTTGGGTCATTTTCATGTGTTAAAGATAGTTAGAGGTCAATTTGAAGTCTATTTGGTCCAATTTTGTAAACAAAATGTAAGAGGTTGTCATTTAAAGGTTATAAAAGTACATTTGAAATTGCAAGACCAATGGTCATTTGGGCTTGAAAAGGTGGTTGGGTCAGTTGGTGAGTTAGTTTTAGATGGGAACAAGTTTAAATATGCTCTTATGATCCATTTTGTAGGGGCAGAGAAAGATGTATGAAGATTGAACAAGAAAACAATGAAGAGAACTTTGTTTTTCTGTATTTTATCCTATTTTCTACAATTGTACGGCCTTGTACAGCTTGGAACTGACACAAAAATAGTTTTAATTGATGGTACATTGAATACTCTTCCTTTTTCAATTGGTTTCATTTAATTTCTTTAAGTTTTGAAGAAGTTATGAGGGTTTTAGTGAATGAAATTTCTAGATTTCCCCTGTAATAATCATGTTGTAGCATACTGTACGGCCCCGTACGGTCATATTTTGAAATATTATCAATTGTGGATGATAGTAGATTGAATCTAGTTTCATTTTATTTTTTTTGCATTGAATTTCATTGAGTTTAGCTCCAGATATTGTGAAATTACTCCAGGCGGTTAAGTTCAGATTTGTAAGGGGCAGCAAGCAATCAAAATTCAATAACTCTTAATTTCTCCAATGAAATCTCATAAAAATTGGTGTGAAGGTCTAGAAGGACATAATATTTAAGATTCTCCAAGTTTCAGGGTAAAGAAATAATTTCTTATGCCTTTTTGAGAAATCCCTAGGCTGTCACAGTGTGGCTTTTGCCCTTTTGAAGACCCTAATGGCTAGGGTTAGAAGAAATCTACTTGGAAACTTATGGCTAATGCTTTATAAAGCATGTGCAGGTCTAATATAATTTGTTTGAGAATTTGGAGAATTGATTTGGTGTTTGGGAGTCTTAGATCCAATAACCCTCCTTGAAGCAGCCTAATTAGGCCTACTTGCAAACAGCAACAGTGCATTTTTGAGGGGTTTGGTTTGAAGAAACCTATCATATTTTGATATGTTGTCAATGGGGATAATGGGTACTCAGAAATGTCTTTGTTTCATTGGGATCATGCCCATAACAAAAGTTATTGTATGACAGACCTAAAAAGAGGGCTACAAGGCTAGTGGCATAATAACAAAGGAAGTACTAGTTGTCTTGGGTTTCTGTGAAAATTAAGTGTTGGAGTATGTTGTGTTGGGGTCCCTGAGATGTAAAGTGGTCTATGTTAACCTTGTATGGTCAGAGTAGTTGGAAACCAAGTTATGCCCTTGAAGAAGGAAGATGCCTTTGAGAAGGTTGTTTGTGAAACTTACTCATTTGAGCCCATTGTTGTGAAGTATGTTTCCATGGTTTTGAGTCCTCCTTGTATTGTATCACTACCTCATAGATACCCAACTACCTATCCAACCCTTTAAATAAACCTATCTCCCCCCACTCTTGAAAAGGGGGGAATCCTCTAAGCACTTGTACATGTCAAAATATTTCTTCTTCCAATCTTCTCCTATCCAACTAAATCCTTCCTCATCATTGGTTATTGCTGTTCTTTGAAGGAAACCCACATTCAATCCATGATTGATCGAAGAACAATCAAATAGGGTATTGATGTTTCCATTAACCAATTTTTGAGCATTAATTCAAGCAAAGCCTCATCCCAAGCATTCCAACGCAATAACCCCAATCTTAATCCTAAAGTAGTCAACCCCCCATAAGCAATCTCCATTCATGCGGATCTTGCCAAGCAATCTATCATATAATTCAAAAGCACTCCATCAGTCCTATTCCCAGCCTTGCTACAAATCTCAATCATCTTAATGCACTCAAACCAATCAATCGTCCTCATATTTGGGATATATCATTCCTAATCCTCGTGTTGTTCTTGAGATATATCGTTCCCACATCAATAACACAATCCTTCTGTTGTTCTCAGGATATATCATTCCCACATCAACAATGTTATCATCATCATCATCAATCCAATCATTGAATTTTAGCTTTACTAGGGGTAATATAGTGTTTATCTTTGTATCATATATACATGCTTGCTTGCTTTGTTTATGTGGGTATTATATCATTGTTGTTTTGCATCTATATCAGTCCTTGCAACTTATCTACCACTTTGTCATCATGGTCTTTCATATCATGATGGCTTAGGCATATTTTTGCTAGAGACTTTCTCTCCTTTACACATTTAACACATCGTCACCCTAGACTTTATACCTAGGTGCATAATGTCTGATGCTATATCAAACATCAGGTTGCTCAAACTAAATCAGCATAACCCTCTCTCCTTCTCTCCCTTTCCCTTTTCAAGATCCTATCCATCTCCTTCATCCCTGCATATCCTCTTGAGGGGGCATCATCTATCAATCCTTCAATTTTATGAGCCCCATCCAATCCAATCCAACCCATTTTACCCAATCTTTTATCTTCCCAACCTATGTTTTAATTTTCTTTGAAATGACATTGCCTCGCAACATCATCTCAAAGAGGGGCAAAATATAGACATCTAAAATCAACCACCAATCAAATTCATATTCATCCCTAAATTATCCCCTAATTATCCTTATCCCTAATTATCCCTAAATGTCCTTAATTTACCCTTAATTTATCCTTAATCAATCCTCCCCTCACATAAAATTTAATTAATTTTAATTAATTAATTAAATCTCCCCTTTTACATCTCCCATAAATAATAAATTAAATTTAATAAACTTAATTTATTATTTATCTAAACCTAAACCTATACATAAAAATTAAAACTAACTAAAACCCATTCAAACTACCTTTAGCATTCACCTAACTATTTACTATTCAACTACCCCCGTTATTGAGCCGCTTTACCCCAAATATTATAAAAACCCTACCTTTATTCCCAATTACCAATTATGCACAATAATTACTGAGTTATGTTGGAAATAGAGAAACCACATTTCAATACATTCGATAACATTTATTTGGTTTCTATAGTTATATCTTTAATCTTTTTCGTGGTGTATTTGATATAAATTTTAGGGTTTTGCAATAGTTGAAATCTCTTTAATAAAATTTATATTTTGTGCATACAAATATCCTTAAAAATTCTTATTTAATCCTCCATCACTACCTTAAACCTACCTACGAATCAAAAATATTGCTTGCTACTTATCAAATCTAATACATGACTTCAAATCATAAAAACTTAACATGCATATAAAAACCTTTTATTTGTACTATTAACATTATAAAAATGCTGTAAAAATGACCACTCAAAAAAGGAATTCAAGGTATTTACAAAGTTAAAGATATATAAAATTAAAACCATACATAATTTTAAGTCTATGTTGGGCATTAAAAATATGGTGAGAGATATGGTGGGTGTCACCACAAGCATTTACACACCTTCAATGGTAGGATGCAACCATATAATAATGAAATGTGTCATACTATGGATTAAAAAAAAAAAATTTAAGTGAGCAGACTTCCTACGTTGGTGCCAAAAGAGAGTTCAAATCTTAAACAAACAAAACATTTAATTACAATGTTAATATATTGGTCGATCAAGTTTAAATAAATATAATGATCTTAGGAGGCCGACATATATACATAAAGTGCTTCATAAGACAAAGGTCTTAATTAGATTAATAAGATGAAAGGAATGATTGAATATTTATTATCAATAACTTCAAATAGATACAAATGGTAATGTTGTCACTACTTGAAGTGTGAATACACAAGAGTAGCGATCATTGAAGAAAGGCATTTTTGAATAAGACAAACATGTGTTGCAAGGCAATGAATAAGATTATAAAATAGTGATTTATTTGTCAAGCGCAGTGGTTTTGAAAGGGCGGTGATTCAAATGTTAAGAATTGTGAAAAGTCACCTATATTCACAATGACATAACCATTGAAATAATAGAAGAGGTAAGGATATGCATGTTTGAGGGGCATCAAGTGATCAAGCAAATATATAACTAGGCAGAGATAAATCTGCAAAGAGAAAGAAATATATATATTAGCAAAACTAAATCTACAAGCATACATTAGCAGATATATGTATGTAAAAATTGATAACGGTAGATTACATTCAGAAATATGTCTGCACTCAGCAAATAAGGGTAGAATCAGTAGTCAATACATTTACTTCTGAGAATATAGCAGTCTTATGTCTTAATAAATATTGTGGTATTCTCTATCATGATTATTGTATAATCTATATGAATCTAGATGTATTTAGTGTTTGTAGTTCTCATCCAATTGGTCATTCCATTTTGGAGTGGAGATAGTACATTTAAGGAATTCAAGTAGCTAGGGAGTCCATTCTAGTAAGGACACCCTAGTGGCCCTAGGAGGCTAAATGGTGGGTGTCATTCTATTATCCTAGGCTGGATGGAACGGCTCGATGCACCTTGTATGATCTCCCAAGTGGTGTTAAAAGAAATCACATATGATTAAGATAATGTTCCTAACCCTAGTGTTATCTCTCAAAAACGTAGTTTGTAAATCTTAAGAGGGTGCCAAGCTCTCTTGATGCTTTCAGATGATGAAATAGGGTTGATATGATTGAAAACCCCTTCTCTTTAGGCTCTACTAGATCTAGGTAGGTGTACCTTGATAGCTGATGCAGATTTGTGTGACCTTAGTGATCTACTCATAGTGGCGTGTAGATACGAGACAGATATGAGGCTGAGAGTTATTCCTACTACTAAGGTTTGAAATGTGAAGATATAAACTATAAATTGATGTTTTAAAGTAAGTATGACCAATACCTAATTCTATTGGGTGAATGGGGTCAAGAATTGTATGATATTTGGATCTTCTTACTTGGCTTAACTCTAATTACTTGGCACTTGTAAATGTTTATACCTTATATAAACATGCAAGAATGTTGGTTATGAGGCTCTTCTTATTGATCCCAATGATATCTTTCCAAACTTGTTACTATGATTACTTGAAAGGATTTTAATTCTTACAGGCAGAAAACCAATTAAGATGATTTGTTTAAAGGATTTTAATTCTAGATAGAAACCAATCAACAGAGATCACTTAAGAGGAATTTAATTCTCTCCTTGTAGAAACTAATCAACACAATCATACAAAGGCATCAAATGTGTCTCGATAGATCAAATACACATTCAATATACTTGATCTAAATAACATGAAAAGACCATTCTGGAGATAGCTAAATAAATCATAAATATTAATAATGACAAAGTAATTGAACACCAAAGTTTTGAGCCACTGATTATATATTCCTTCCCATTATATTACTTAAAATTCATAAGCATTCTCTTACATTTTTATCAATAACTAGAGATAATAGTATAATTCAACTTTAATTGCTTGTATATATATAAAGTTCTGTCAAGTAAATGATGATATTGATGATGATACAAAAATGGCCTTGGTTTCCCATATATATGGGAAGCAAACAAGCTTGAGGTCAAAAGAGGGTGTCACTTCATGACTCACACCTCTTGTGATAACTAACTAACGTTTAGAACATAATTAAGAAATAGACAAAGACAACGGTGTGAGCATTCACAATTGTTAGGATCTGAGTCTGTTATTCAACGTAGAGAACCCATGATCATCCCAATCTGGAAAGGTTCTCTTCTCCAATGATGTAGAGTCTTGATGCATATGCTTTGCCCAATGCTGTTCTAAATTTCCTCCTTTGTACTTCATCGTAAAAATTCTTGAATTAGCATTGGCAAAATTCCTAAGGATCAAAAAGAAACTCCAAATTTTCTAACTTCTTTTGCTTCATTCTTAACCATTGTCTTCTATTTTTAAATCAGCTAAGGATGTAGACATGGTTCCTTCAACCCTTCATGCTACTTTAAGATAAATAGATTAATTTTGGTGATATGATCAATATACTCTTGGGTTGCATAAGTACCTATAGTTGATACTATTTCTTTCATAACAAACTCAAGAGTAAAAATCTTTTCTAACTGATCATGTGTATTTATGATTACTATGGACTCATTATTTACTTTATTCAGAGCCATTGGTAGCAACTGGGCAAGTTATTCCCTCCAGACATTCTATTCTCTTAGATTGCCCTCATCATCAAAAAAGCTAGGAAAAGATAGATCCAACGGTTGATCAAAGTCACTGAGGTCTTGTGTGAGCTTAGTGTTGAATCTCTCATGTATGTCGATCAATTCATCATATTATTTGAGGACCTGTACATTGACATCCATCATGGACATCAATTCTTCTTTCTTTTCTAGCATTCTGAGGTGCAATCTCTTATGTTCTTGATATGCAACATATGACCCATTGTGTATTACCCACACCTTATCAGCATTTGCAATCATTTTTTCAAATCTATTCTAGATCAATTATGAAACCATCTTGTATTTAATAGCTTTTATCTCTGTCTCCAATTGATCACTCTTCTTTTGGAATTGCTCTGCCTTGATCTTCCAATAAGTACTATTAGCTCTGGACTCCACCACTCTTTTGTTAGATTCTAGGTAAGTTGAATAGCTACTTGATGATGATGGCAACTTGTCTTTATAATTGGCAACTTATTGCCTCCATTTTTTGTTCTCTTCCATGTATAATTTATTATTCCTTACCAATCGCTCAATTTGAGCATTTCTGAATCTGGCAACATTTACATTCAAATTGGCAATATCCATTGGGTTAGTGTCCTCAACTCTTTGCACAAAAAGATGGCCAAAAGCCTTATTTGGGTCATTAATTATCACAGGCCTTTTATTTGGTGGGTACAAGGCCCACATCAATAGGGTGGCATTATCTAGATCAAAGCCTTACCCAAAATAAACTTTGTCTACTCCCTCAACTTTCAACTGTAATTTTTTATCCTAATTTCTTCTGAAACTATCAAAGACAATGGCTGAAGTCATTTCCCATCCAGATACCAACAAGACTCTAGTTTCTTCAAGTAGTGCTCTTCCCTTTTCTGGAGTTATATTCTCCATTTCTTTATCAATTTCTGTTTGGAGCTCCTTCAATGCCTTAGCCTCCACTTCAGGAGTGATGTTCTTCATTTTCTCCCTAGCCTATTTGCCCTTGTACTCATACAAGAAGGCTTTGAACTTAAGGGTTTTAACAAAATCATCATCTAAGACAAATCTTTTTCTTTCCATGTGTCTGATATCATCTAACAACTCATCAGGAGCTTCCATCGTAATAGATTCTCTCTCCATAGGGGGCTCATATTTGTTAATGATAGACTGAAATGCCTGCAAGTCTTCATCATCATCCTCACTTTTCTCTTCTTGTTGTTCAATGTCAAAGGTAATATTAGGTGTTGGTTGAGAGGAGCTTCATATTCAACCTGTGTATCTCTGATGCTCTTACTTCTTCTTTCAAAAATGCACAAGGGCACATTTTCAATCAATGTTGCCTCATTGGCAATCTTGAGATAGGATCACCAATCTCAATAAAGGCCCCTTTATACATAGGATTATTTGAAACTCTCCATGATTCTGCTAGCATTACCCTATGATACTTATTTCGCCTTTCGATGGCAATGTTTTCATCAACATTCCTGATTAGATCATCAACTACAAAAAGAGTATGCTAATATCCTTTCAACTTCTTACTCACTTTGACATTATTTATAAAATGCTCAGGGTTAAATTTCTCCCTGGCATTCCCTTTAGGCATTCTGAAATGATGTAATTTATTATCAATTACTTCATACCCCATTTCAGAAAATGCAGTAAAATCTCTAAAATGTAAAGTACCCAGAATAAAAGACTATTTATTGTGATTTTTCAAATGCATAGAATCAGAATAGGCCATTTGTCTCACAATTTCTAAATAGGCAATTCTATCAGGGAAAGTCTTTGGAAGCAAGAGTGGTCCTCCTTCACACCCAAAAACTCTAATTTTTGTGCAATCATTGTAGGCATACCAATCACCCCATTTGTGATTGATTTTCTTATCTTTATCCATATCTTTAGGTCTGAGAAACTTTTGTATAGCAGGTGACAAATTATAATTACATAGGTGACCCAGCAAACCATATAGTGGCTTCACAAAATACTCTTCAAAGTACAACTAGTGTGATTTATCACATCTACTATCCCAGATAGTTGTCCACATTTGTATGGGTTTAATGTTTCCATCCCTATCCAAATCTCTGACCCTAAGACATTCATTCCATAGACCTATGTTTTGTCCTTCATATAGAACAAGATGCATAAACAAGGAATAGTGCATGAAATTAACACCTCCCTTCTTACTTTTTGTAGAAACCAAATCATTATGGAGATCATTGGAAAGATACTCAGCATAATTTGATGGTCAATCCTCTTGGCTCTATACATCTGTAGTCAAAACCATTGGTGCCACTTCCATGAATGCAGAGGCATCCAATCCTAACACTTGACAAATAGAATAGTAGGTGTATTGAAAATATTTCTCAAAAAATTCAACAGAATACGGGGGATCCTCTACCCTAGAAAACACTCTGAGATGATTGCTTTCATCACGAGGCCTATGAAATGGTAGCCTCCACCTCTTATAATTGTTGCTCAAATTGTGATATTCATTTAGGAGGTTCCTAATCCTAAACCTCATGTCGAGACTGGTATCCAATTGAAATACCATGGATATATAATCCTTGGTGATAAGGATAAAGGCAGACCCATCTTTAATCTCAACCCATCTTTAAGCTCAATCATATGAGATTGTGGATTGTATCTATCTACCAACATTTTGAACAATTCCACATTTACAAACACATTACGCACCACTAATTTTCCCAAGTTTAACCTCCATGGATTTGAAACAGGTTTATGTCTATACATTTTTCTATAGTGATATATAAACAGGTCATACCTGTTGTGATGTTCACAACATGCCCCATTTTACTCCTTAGCAAAATGAGGACCTCTGTTGTGGCTATTGCTTCTGCTTTTGTTTCTATGGGTCTGTTTGGTGGTAAAGGGAAAAAAGGGCTAAAATTTGCAAACTTTGATAAAAATAGAGAAAAAATGCATTTTCAATACTAGGGCATGATATGGTTGGATTCCTTGTGAAAAATGAGCTAGGGTTGCTTTTCGAACCATCTTAAAATTTGCCATATTTTGCAAGTAATGATCATTTTGGTAAAATGTACATTTAGGTTTGTAGATCGCTTTACATATACAGGGTCGTTTGTATATGCAAAGGGTTTTGTTTTTGTACTTAGTCACATTTGCCTTTTGCAATTGGGTTGCATATGCATTTGATTTTGTATGTTAGGCCATTGTATGTTGCACATACAAAATAGTTTGTATATCGCGTAATGCATTTACAAAGTCTCTTGTATGTCGCTCACATACAAAGTCGCGAAATGGGTCTTGTATATCGGGTTTACATACAAAGTTGTTTATATGTTTTTTTTAATATGCATTTGCTAATATGTTATTTATACATACAGGGTGGACCTGAAAGCATCGTGAAGAAGAGTTAAATGGTTGTATATTTGGCGCTTGTATGTTTTTACATACAAGCGAAACATACAAGTTAAAAGATACAAGGCTCGTAATGAACAAGCGCCAGACCTGAAAAGTCTATTAAAACAGCTTAAGTCCTTGTATGTTTTCAGCTTGTATATCGGAGGATACATGGGTTATGTACATGTGGCGGACTCAAAAATTTATTGAACACAGTTAAATCCTTCCATATTTTCATGCTTTGTATATTGAGGATATACAAAGACATTATGCAAGTTGCGGATCTCAGTGAAGGATTAAATTTGGTTAAGTACTTGTATCACGTCCGAATGTATATCAAAAGATACAAGTACAATATACAAGCGCTATATACAACGCGGACTTAAAGGAGTTATCAAACAATGTTAATTCGTTGTATAGATTCCGACTTGTATATTTCAAAACATACATTACACCTTACACATACACGCCAGAATCCAAATGAATTTGAAGTCAGATTTAAATGCTTGTATCACGTCTGAATTTAATATCTAAAAAATACAATGTATTGTTTTATATGGCAGAATTGAAAAGGTTATAAATTGAAGATAAGTGCTTGTATATTTTGCGCTTGTATGTTCTCATATACAAGCCGATATACATTGCGCTCATACAAACCGCGGAACTAAAGGAAGATTGGAATCCGATTAAATGGATGTATCACATCCGGCTTGTATAGCAGATATACATGAATTTAAACAAGAAGAGGGGCGGGAAAGCGAAGCGATAGGTTTTTTAAGCATTTTTGAGGCCCGAATGCATATTTTTGGTCAACGATGGTTGACCCGACTTTTCTAAGCGCTGTATATGCATTTTTGGATGCGATTTTCATGGATTCAGGGCCCGATTGATGTGTTCACACAGTCACGACTAGATTTGGTAGCTTTTTTTCTTCCTGCAGGTTTATTAAATGATGATACTTATTGCTTATCTATTTTTGTAGGTTTGCAGTTGAAGAGGAAGCTGAAGCTTAATGGCGGTGATATCACGGAGGAGGAAATCTGATCTCAGGAGCAAAGGAAGATAAGAATGAAGTGCGAGGAAGTCAAGGGTCTTCATTGATAAAGACAAAATGCAGTTGTGGACATCATTGCAGTAGACCACAGAAGTTAATATTAAGCTGCTAGGGTTTCCAGAAGGGCATATTTCACCCAGATTTGATGCATGCTCAGAGATATTTTGGGAGACTTGTTCTCCAGCATTTATTACTGTAACCAGAGGTTTGAACCAGTGCTTAACTAAGGTTTTGAGTTGTATTGAGGACAACCAAAATCTATATATTGTGCCTCTATACACTGTAAAACTTTACACAGGGGCTACATAGGAAATTTTAGAGATAACTAGCAGTTGTAATTTATCTTAGCATTTAGAATAGAGGGACCTCTTAGTTTAGAAAAATAGAAGAAGGAGGTCACCTGTGTCTACAACAAGGAGCATGTGGAACATCCTGCCTCCTTGCTGTATCTGTAAAGCTTGTAAGTTTTTTTGTAAATTGATCCATGAAGCTAAGAGTCATTCAGACATTTTAAATCATATATGACTGTCTATTTCTAATACAATTGAATCTGGAATTCTGCATCTATCTTCTGAGTGTTTTCTTGCTCTTCATTGTGTTTGAAACATTTTTCTCTTAGAGCTTGCTATTTTAGGTGTATGTTTGTGAAAATGCTCAGAACTTACACTTAGGGTTTTGTCTGTGGATTTGATCAATTTGCTACAATACTTATACAGTGCATAACAGAACAATTAGATCCTTTGGTAGAATGAACGGTGTTTAGATTAAATCTTCCTAACTTTTCCCAACCCACCTAAAAATACTTAGTTGAAAACGTAGAAATTTAAAGGAAATTTGTCTCATATTTGAAAAGGCATGCATAACAAAGTTAAAAGTAGACAGTTTTCATAAATATTTAAGAGGAGAAAGCTGCAATAATTCAAGAAGACCATTTAAAAGCTTTGCAGCACAGTAACACTTTTATGCAAAAGAATGAACAAACATGTTGATATTTATGATCTCTTTGCATAGTTTGAGCCCAGTAAACCAACAAGAAACCCTAAACTACGTAAGGCCCCTTGAACATTACAGCTTCACATCGACCAACTGAATTTGCCCAATAGGTCAAGACTTAACCATATTAAACTTGGGATTAAGTGAATCTTAACCGATTCCTTCATATCTTTCAAGTCAGTTTTGGTTCATTTATGTGAATTTTAAACTATTGTTATGACTATCTCAAAACAGTCACCAACAGTTTCTTGGCACTAGAAGGAGGGCCTGACTTGAGTTAGGGTTTTGTTTTAAATAGAATTGGCTCATAATAGTGATAGAGTGACTAGATCCAGATCTAGTTCAGGGGATATATTTGTGCAATTACCTGATATAAGATGAAGTAGGAGTCCTCTGATTTGGAATCCTAAAATATTGCAAGCAGGAGGTTCATCTGGAACACTCCCTGGATCATCTTATACCATTCATAATTTTGTGAGTCCTAATAGATCTTTATTTAGATCTTTAAATCTTGGTTCAGGTACTCCTAGAGGTCCTAGTCCTCCTAAATATCCTAATCCCCTAGGAAATCTAGGTATTCTTATAGGTCCAGGTCAAGCACAAATACCTGTGATGGCTTATTTTAATACCAACTCCCCCATACACTTCAATGATTCTAATGAGATGCCCAAAAATCCAGAAAAGATATGTCCCAAATATTAGTTACACCAAGACCCAGAAGACCACATTAGAATATTCAAGGAAGCATGCTTTAGGGCTAGATTAGAGCACGAGGACATTGTGTGTAGATTGTTTCCCTACACCTTTAATGAACAAGCCTCTAACTAGTATGTAAACTTACCCAATGGCTATATTTCTTCCTAGTCTCTTATGGAAGAGGCATTTCTGTCTCGATTTAGAGGACCCATTGACCCTTGTATCTTGTATCATAAATTGGCTACTATAAAAAGAGGAGAGGGAGAGCTAATTGATAATTTCAATGACAGATTTCAAAAAGTCTACTCTAGACTGGTAGCCCCTTACACCATAGATGATGATATCTTGTTAGCCATGTACTATGTTGCCTTGGATCCTTTAACTGCCATGTTTGTCAAGAGAAAACTTGACATAGATTCAATATCCAAAGCCTATAAGGAGGCAGCCTCAGTAAATCAAGAGATGAGGCATACAACTTATAGCCCATTTGTTAATGGAGGAAATTTTGGGATGCAGAATCAGGTACAACCTTGGAATGGAGTCCCTATACATCACACTCCATTATTAAATCTGGTTCCTTCTTACACACCTGTGTATAGTCCTACCCCAATCCAAACCATAGCTCCTTACACAAGTAACACTGCTAATAACAGTCAAAATAATGGTCAGCCTTTCTTCCGACCTCCTAGAGATACAACTGTGGCGAAAGCACAAGAGGAAAAGGAAGAAATCAAAGAGATCACTACACATTTGAAAAGATTGACTGCCAGAGTGACACAACTAAGAAATGAGAACCTCTATGGAAGAGGTAACCAAGGATACAATCAAAATCAGAATTACAACCAAGGCCAAAATTAGAACTATTATTCAAATCTAAATCAGAACTACAATCAGAGCCATAACCAAAATAATAGCCAAGGCCAATGTTCAAATTAGAATCTAAACTATAATCAGCATCAAGGTCATAACCAAGGACAACCAATACAAAATAGGGGACCAGTGGTAGACAATAGGGCCTGGGGTAACAATAACAGAAATTAGAATCAGCCTAGGCCACCCAAAACATGGAACACTGGACCAAACAATGGTACTCTAGCTTCTCCTTTTGAGAATATAGATAATCATGATGCAAAACAAACGGCTAGCATCCAAATGGCCAATACATCACTAAAAAATTGGTGCAGATTTCACAATACCAATGCCCATGCCGAGCTTGACTGTCCACAGTTCCATTTAGCAACAAGCATTTTTAATATAGATGTGCAGCCCCCTACTTCTGAGTTTCTTATTCCCAAGGGTAATGAGGTAGTACCCTCAGGGTACGATACAGCTTTAGTTTTAGAAACCTTTACCTTTGCAACTACAGAAGAGAAAGAAGATGAATTGTTAGAAGATGAGCCATACTTTTGTGAAAATCTTTATCCTAAATCAGCCTTTGTGTTAAATGCTTTTCAGTTTCCTTTTGAAACTGAAAATGAGGTACTAACTAAAACAGAAGATGTGCAGGTTTTTCAACAGACAAATAGAAACCACACCTAAAATTTAAGAAACAACACTAGGCCAGGAGGACCTTTCACCACTTCCATTCCTCCTAAAAACTTCAATACACCCCCAGATCAGAATGCTAGCAACAATCCTACCATACTTAAAGCTAATCATCATACAAATAGTGGAACAGCAGTAGAAAAGTCCCAAACAAGTAAAACTAAAGCAGTAGAGACAACAAGATTAATGAGTTACTTGTCAGAAGAAATTAAGAAAATTAAGGTCAGTATACCTCTGAATGAATTATTGAAAACTCCAAGGATCAGAAATGCTTTTATAAAATCTCTGGATGTATCCATAATAGATGAGGTTGCTGCTAACATAGCTGTTCCTAATAGAGACTCACCGCCAAAAGAGAAGAGTAAGAGAGTTGAGCAGCCTTCCAATACAAATGTAGAAATGTATGCTGATAAGAAGGATGCTTCTCCTTTCTTATTAACTGTTAGATTGTGTGGGAAGAACATACACAATTGCATGGTGGACTCTGGTGCCTTAGCCAACATAATGCCCTTAGGGATATGTAAAACTCTCAGGCTGACTCCCACCAGATCTGCTAAGGTTGTCACACAGTTAGATAAAACTAAGGTTAGTGTGATAGGAGAACTAATGAACATTTAGATGCAATTAGCTTCAAACCCTAGGGTAAGCCAATTCATTGACATTCAAATAGTGGACATACCTATGAATTATGGAATGTTGTTAAGTAGGGATTGGTCCAAGACATTAAACAGATATATGGCCACTAATTTTTTGCATATGTGGCTACATTGGAGAGGTGTCCCAAACCAGATTAGAATAGAGGCAGAACCCAGGATGAAACACATGATAACAGAGTATAATCGAACGAATGAAATATTATATGCTGCTGTTGAACCTAGTGTTTATAAGATTACTAATAATGGGGTACAAATTGAAGAGATCATGATGTTAAACATTAGAGAAAAACATGTCAGCAAGGAGACAGCATTATTCATTGAGTCTGATGGAAATTCTTCGGATGAAGAAAACAGTGCAATGGACAAATTTGGTCATGCCATTAGACAAGAGGTGGAAGAGTGCATTAAACAGAATCTACCAATCTAATGTAAACTATATAAGGATAGATGTAGAGTTCACAATAGGCCACATTCTGAGGAGAGTTGTGGAATGTGCAAAGACATCATTGAATATGAATACAAAAAATGCTCGAAGAGAGTAGAATTACAAGAGGAAAATGTGAATCCTAATCAACCATAGAGATGCGTTCAGAGTGACATAGATGCTCTGATTTCAAATTTAGGAGAAGGAATGAAGGACAACGATAGTTGTCTTTCTAATTTTCAAGCTAAAAATACACATATGCAAGTTGACCAAACAGAAACACCCATGAATAAATAGGCCAGCACCCCACAAGTAATAGAAAAGACAAAGCATGCTAAAATAAAAGATCAGAAAAGTAAAGATGGCATGTGGACACTAAAATGTGATGGGTCCAAGTCAAAATAGGGTGTGGGTGCAGGTATTGAACTCATAGATCCTCAGGGTAAATCATATCTAGTAGCATATAGGATACAATTTTCCTGTACTAACAATATTGCTGAATATGAAGCCTTAATTTTGGGACTTGTCATGGCCATCAAGAAGAAAGTGAAAATGATCAAGGTATTTTTAGACTTTGAACTAGTAGTCAGACAAGTAAGGAAATTGTATGCTTGCAATTCCAAAAAAATGATTTGTTACAGACATAGAGTATGGGGTTTAATTGATTCATTTGATGCTTTCAACATAGAGCATATCCCTAGAGAGCTGAACCATAGGCCAGATGCACTAGCAGTTGTTGCTAGCACATTAGAACCCTTAACACTGTCAGGTTTGAGATGATTTGTTGTAGAATTAGTTAATGTTCCTAGTATCCCAGACAATATTACACACTTTTAGGTATTTGGAGGGGATTAGCAAATTATTGATTTTCTGACTTGTAATGAGGTATTTGAGGCTCAAATCATTGATGAGTAGGAAAGGCCTGAGATAACATGGGATGAAGAGGATATAATCAACTTAAAGAGCAACTTCTTGCCCAAAGGAGTAATTGAATTAGAACATATTTTTGACTTCAATGGAATAATAAGATAGAAGAACTTGCCTAAAATGGAAGGGGGTAAGTTTGATTTACACAATTTAGGGACAGAGCAAAATCCACAAAATGTGCCAATCGGGAAGGCTTGCTCTGAGAAAATTAGAAAAGAAATTATAAATGTCCTAAAAGATTATAAACACGTAATAGCATAGACATATGAAGACTTGAAAACCTATGATACGTCCATCATAACTCACGTAATACCTTTGAGACCAAAGGTTAAACCATTTAGGTAGAAACAAAGGCCTGTGAATGCCATTCTAGAGCCTTTAATCTTTGAGGAAGTTAAAAAATTGCTGTCTGCTGGAATAATTTTCCTACTCAGACATTCAGTCTAGGTAGCTAACCTAGTACCAGTAAGGAAGAAAAATGGAGACATCTGGTTGTGCGTAGATTTTAGAAACTTGAACAAAGCATCTGAAAAGGATAATTATCCTTTGCCTCCTATAGACGAAGTGCTACAAGCAGTTAACGAGGCAAAGATGATGTCTTTTTTAGATGGTTTCTCAGGTTATAACCAAGTTTTAATTGATAGAGATGACAGATTAAAAACTACTTCACTTGTAAATGGGGAAATTATGCATATCAGAGAATGCCTTTTGGTCTGATCAATGCAAGTGCCACTTTTCAGAGAGCCATGGACATTACGTTCCATGGGTTATCAGGTAAGTGCATTGTTGTGTATATGGATGATCTGACTGTGTATTCCAAGGATGCATCCACTCACACTGAAGATCTTAGGAAAATACTTAAGCGATGTGAGAGGTACGGAATTTCCCTCAATCCTAAAAAATGTTCATTTGGAGTAACCGAAGGTAAATTACTAGGGCATGTCATTTTTGAAGATGGAATATCGATTGACCCAGATAGAATAGAATCAAAAAAAAATTTGCAAATACCAAATAGTAGGAAAGAGTTAAAATCATTTTTTGGTAAGATTAACTTTGTTCAGAAGTTTATTACGGGTTTTGTAGAAATCATGCAGCTGTTAAATGCCATGTTGAAGAAAGATGCGCAGATAGAGTGGACGCCTGTGGCTAGGACTGCATTCGAAGATATCAAGAGGGCCATTTCTGATGCCCCTGTACTGACGAGCCTAGACTACACAAAGCCATTTTATATCTACCCCTTCGTATCCTCCCATTCAGTCGTGACTACTTTGACACAAAAGGGTGAAGATGACGAAGAAAAACCCATTGCATTTATGAGTGCACCTCTGAAGGATGCACAACTGAGATATCTAGATACTGAAAGACAAGCATTTGTGTTAATGAGAGCTATGAAGAAATTCAGACATTATATTTTGTGCAGCCAGGTCAAAGCCATAGTGCCGGACGCAGCAGTAAAGATGCTACTAATGCAGAACGAACCTAGAGAAAAGAGAGCCAAGTGGATCACTATGCTGCAAGAGTTCAACATGGAAATCATTCCCATGAAGCTGGTCAGAGGGCAGGCATTAGTGTAAACAATAGTGAACATAGACCCAGATTTGATAAAACAGCAGTATGTGCTGAAGTCCTATGACATACCAGACTGGTATGGTGACTTAAACGCTTTTCTAATAGCTGGAAAGTACCCTAAGAGGATGAAAGCTTCTCAGGCAAGAGCTTTGAAGATTAAAGCACAAAAATATATGGTACAAAGAGGTCTTCTATTTAGGAAGAACCATGATGGAATTTATTTGAGATGTCTAAATAGAGCTGAGGCGGATAAGGTGTTAACAGAACTGCATGGCAAGTATGGAACAGGTCATGGTTCCCATCTAGCTACAACACACAAAATATTGAGAGTAGGCTATTATTGGCCCATTATGTTCAAAGATATAGAGAGTCACATTAAAAGTTGCCACACCTGTCAGACTGTAGCAGATAAGGGAAGAAATCAGGCCAACCCATTACAACCTGTGATTGAATCAAGACCATTTGCACAATGGGGCCTGGATTTCATTGGAGTCATCAATCCTCCATCTTCTGCAGAACACAAGTTCATACTGATGGTGACTGACTATTGTACAAGGTGGACTGAGGCCACATGCTGCAAGTTCTCCACAACTGAGGTAGTTATCAAGTTTCTTGAAGAGAACATCATAACTAGGTTTGTAACTCCCTATTCATTGGTATGTGACAATGGCCGTGCTTTCTCTTCTTTAAAGTTTTCTAAATGGGCGTTTGATTACGAGATTGTTTTAAAGTTTTCTTCAAATTATTACCCTCAAGGTAATGGATTAGCTGAGTCTACAAACAAAATTTTATTAGATATAATCAAGAAGCTGATTGCAAAGAGTCCTAGAGAGTGGAATACCTTGTTAAAATATGCACTATGGGTAGATAGGACCAAGTTCAAAACAACCTTAGGCAGTGCACCTTATCATTTAGTTTATGGGACTGATCCCATACTTTCAGTAAATCTAAGAATACCAATCTGGAAGTTTGCCAATGAGTATTTAGGCTTTGATAATCATAAAGAAGCCAGGGTAGTACAGATGCTACAATTAGATGAGAAAAGAGGTCAAGCCATCAAGAAATTTGCAAAACACCAAGCAGTAGTTAAGAGGTGGTTTGATAAGAGAGCAAGAGTTAAAACATTTAGGATATCAGACTTAGTGCTGTGCTGGGACAAAGCACATGAAAAAAAAGGGAGTCATGGAAAATTCGACAAACTATGGTTGGGCCCATTACAAGTCTCAGAAATAATAGGAGACAATACATTTAGACTCAAGACCTTGACAGGGGAAGATGTGCCATTACCAGTTAATGTCCAACATTTGAAACACTACTTCTAGGCTTGAGGTAAAGGGTAGTCCATTCTTTGTGTGGTATAGTGTAAGTAGTGTACAGTTTCCTTTGCTTTGTTTTCTATTTTCTTTTTTATTGTTCCCTTTTGTAGGTTAGCTATTTGTATAGTTTTGTTTTGTTTCTTTGTGTTTCTTTCTGTTTGTTATTTTGTTTTTATTTTGCTGTTTGTATAGTTTTCTTTTGGTTTGTTTTGTTTTCCTTGTATAGTCCATTTGTTTGGTTGTTTGTTGTCTCCTCAGTAGGGACCTTTGTTTTACTTTAGAGTATTAAGGAGCAAACTAACAACCATTGAAAATAGTATAAAATTCAGAATATTCAGGTTAATCATTTGCAATTTATGCATAACTTGCTGTGACTGTCACAAATGTAGAGAGTTGTTTAGCTTTTGAAATTTAGTATTCAATAATAGTGATTGAGAATTTAGAGGTTTCTCATGATGACACACCTAAAATCCTTGGGTTTGTTGAACTTACCAATGTTGATATTAGGTGAAAAATCCGAGGTCACCCTTGCTACCATTACAATTCTTAGCTTAATTTCAATAAGTGCTCACTCCTTGCATCATAAAGTTACAAATTGCTATATCTTGTGAAATTTCTATCAAAAAATAAAATCAATAAAATATAAAAGAAAATATAATAAAGCGGATTATACTAAAAATTCAGATTAAGCCATCTAAGTAACTCTACTGAGGCTATGGACGCTCGCTGGCAGTGGGGCTCTACTTGGGAGAATTGTAATGATAACCTTGCTGGGGCTATAGACGCTCACTGGTAGCAAGGCTCTATCCTGTTGGCTATGAGGGAACATCCTCAACTACATAGGCTAATATCAGTCACTGGTTTGTTTAACTGATCTTTAAGATGAGGATAATTAATCACGTGCACACACTTGAACTGAAAATGAAAATTCATGCACCCTTATTGAATACCTTAGGTCTCAAGTTGAATAATAATTTACAGGAAAGATAGTTAGAAGTTATGAATTTATTCCATTTAGTTTCCTTAATGCTTTGAATTTAATTGTTTTGTTTGGTTGCTAGTTGTTGTGATGTTCACAACATGCCCCATTTTACTCCTTAGCAAAATGAGGACCCCTACTGTGGCTGTTGCTTCTGTTTTTTTTTCTGTGGGTCTGTTTGGTGGTAAAGGGAAAAGAGGGCTAAAATATGCAAACTTTGATTAAAAAATAGAGAAAAAATACATTTTCAATACCAGGGCATGATATGGTTGGATTCTTTGTGAAAAATGAGCTAGGGTTACTTTTTGAACCATCTTAAAATTTGCCATATTTTACAAGTTATGATCATTTTGGTAAAATGTACATTTAGGTTTGTATATCACTTTGCATATACAGGGTCGTTTGTATATGCAAAGGGTTTTGTTTTTGTACTTAGTCACATTTGCCTTTTGTAATCAGGTTGCATATGCATTTGATTTTGTATGTTAGGTCGTTGTATGTTGCACATACAAAATAGTTTGTATATTGCGTAATGCATATACAAAGTCTCTTGTATGTCGCTCACATACAAAGTCATGAAATGGGTCTTGTATATCGAGTTTACATACAAAGTTGTTTGTATGTTCTTTTTTTATATGCATTTGCTAATATGTTATTTATACATACAGGGCGGACCCGAAAGCATCGTGAAGAAGAGTTAAATGGTTGTATATTTGGCGCTTGTATGTTTTTACATACAAGCGAAACATACAAGTTAAAAGATACAAGGCTCGTAATGAACAAGCACCGGACCCAAAAAGTCTATTAAAATAGCTTAAGTCCTTGTATGTTTTCGGCTTGTATATCGGAGGATACATGGGTTATGTACATGCAGCGGACCCAAAAATTTATTGAACATAGTTAAATCCTTGCATATTTTTGTGCTTTGTATATTGAGGATATACAAATACATTATGCAAGCCGCGGATCTCAGCGAAGGATTAAATTTGGTTAATTACTTGTATCACGTCCGAATGTATATCGAAAGATACAAGTACAATATACAAGCGCTATATACAACGCGGACTTAAAGGAGTTATCAAACAATGTTAATTCGTTGTATAGATTCTGGCTTGTATATTTCGAAACATACATTACACCTTACACATACACACCGAAATCCAAATGAATTTGAAGTCGGATTTAAATGCTTGTATCACGTCCGAATTGAATATCTAAAAAATACAATGCATTGTTTTATATGGTGGAATTGAAAAGGTTATAAATTGAAGATAAGTGCTTGTATATTTTGCACTTGTATGTTCTCATATACAAGCCGATATACATTGTGCTCATACAAACCGTGGAACTAAAGGAAGATTGGAATCCAATTAAATGGATGTATCACATCTGGCTTGTATAGCAGATATACATGAATTTAAACAAGAAGAGGGGCGGGAAAGTGAAGCGATAGGTTTTTTAAGCATTTTTGAGGCCCGAATGCATATTTTTGGTCAACAATGGTTGACCTAACTTTTCTAAGCACTATATATGCATTTTTGGATGCAATTTTCACGGATTCAGGGCCCGATTGATGCGTTCACATAGTCACGAATAGATTTGATAGTTGTTTTTCTTCCTGCAGGTTTATTAAATGATGATACTTATTGCTTATCCATTTTTACAGGTTTGTAGTTGAAGAGGAAGCTGAAGCTTAATGGTGGTGACATCACGGAGGAGGAAATCTGATCTCAGGAGCAAAGGAAGATAAGAATGAAGTGCGAGGAAGTCAAGGGTCTTCATTTATAAAGACAAAATGTAGTTGTGGACATCATTGCAGCAGACCACAGAAGTTAATATTAAGCTGCTAGGGTTTCCAGAAGGGCATATTTCACCTAGATTTGATGCATGCTCAGAGATATTTTGGGAGACTTGTTCTCTAGCATTTATTACTGTAACTAGAGGTTTTAACCAGTGCTTAAGTAAGGTTTTGAGCTATATTGAGGACAACCAAAATCTATATATTGTGCCTCTATACACTGTAAAACTTTACACAGGGGCTACATAGGAAATTTTAGAGATAACTAGCAGTTGTAATTTATCTCAGCATTTAGAATAGAGGGACCTCTTAGTTTAGAAAAATAGAAGAAGGAGGTCGCCTGTGTCTGCAACAAGGAGCATGTGGAACATCTTGCCTCCTTGCTGTATATGTAAAGCTTGTAAGTTTTTTTGTAAATTGATCCATGAAGCTAAGAATCATTCAGACATTATAAATCATATATGACTGTCTGTTTCTAATACAATTGAATCTGGAATTCTGCATCTATCTTCTGAGTGTTTTCTTGCTCTTCATTGTGTTTGAAACATTTTTCTCTTAGAGCTTGCAATTTTAGGTGTATGTTTGTGAAAATGCTCAGAACTTACACTTAGGGTTTTATTTGTGGATTTGATCAATTTGCTACAATACTTATATAGTGCATAATATAACAATTAGATCCTTTGGTAGAATGAATGATGTTTAGATTAGATCTTCCTAACTTTTCCCAACCCACTTGAAAATACTTAGCTGAAAACACAGAAATTTAAAGAAAATTTGTCTCATATTTGAAAAGGCATGCATAAGAAAGTTAAAAGTAGACAGTTTTCATAAATATTTAAGAGGAGAAAGCTGCAATAATTCAAGAAGACCATTTAAAAGCTTTGCAGCACAGTAACACTTTTATGCAAAAGAATGAACAAACATGTTGATATTTATGATCTCTTTGCATAGTTTGAGCCCAGTAAACCAACAAGAAACCCTAAACTACGTAAGGCCCCTTAAACATTACAGCTTCACATCGACCAAGTGAATTTGCCCAACAAGTCAAGACCTGACCATATTAAACTTGGGATTAAGTGAATCTTAACCAATTCCTTCATATCTTTCAAGTCAGTTTTGGTTCATTTATGTGAATTTTAAACTATTGTTATGACTATCTCAAAATAATCACCAACAATACCCTCTTATCGGGGTCCATGAGTCACCTACTCATTTGTTCACATCTTCCAACTTTTCAGCTTGGGGATTCAATTCAGCGTTTCTCTTGGACCTCTAATTAGAATCTAGGCATTGGTCTATCAAATCCTAGTTCAAGTGCCTATCTTCTATTTTTTGCCTCTTTTATGATTCTCAGTTACATTTTCCATGATAGAAGAAGAGAAGCTATATCTTTGTGTTTATACTTCAGCAAGTCTATGTATACTCTGCAAATTTAAGCTTGAGCTTGGGGTACTTACTTGAATGAGCTTCTTCTGGTTATTGAATTGCTACCCTTAGCCACTTGCCCCCTTGGTTTTCCTTGATTGCTTAATGATTTCAAAAATCCTCTTGGAGATTGATTTTACTACACTTGGCTCTGGTTCATTGATGGCATCTTGTGGCAAATTTCATATTAGCGCAAGAGTAATTAATTCATTTGAGTGTGAGCCATTTGATCTATGCCAAATAGTCTTGTCAATAGCTCATCACGATGACCCTTTTATGTTCTTATCAATATCTTTCTCTTCCCTCAATTTACTTTTATTCCTTTTATTTCCTTCAAGATTTCAGAATGACCCTAGATGGCATCATACCGATATCACGACTTCCTCCTGAAAACCCCTTTTATGAATAGTCTCTTCAATATTTTCTTGTCTCTTTGATGTCTCTTTACTTATTATATCGTTCGCCTTTTTTGAGGGACTAGGGATCACCTCACTCTGACATCCCAGAGCCTCTTCAAAATACTCTCAATGTTTTCCTTTATTCATAAATGTCATCAGCTTATCAGCGGAACTGGAAATCACATTACTCTGGGATGATATTTTGGAGTCATCTTGAAATGCTTTAGTTACCTTTTATAAATGCTATCACTTTATCGGCGGGACACATTTAAGTATCACGTCAATATACATCTGTCTCTTTGATATGCTTTTGGTGTTCTAGGAATATCGAAGAGACCATTAAATGACTCACTGTGATAATTCTTAGTCTCTTCGATCTTTCAGTCCCTTCAATTTTTTTATGTTAGCTCAATATTTTGATGAGTTGTATGTTTATGTCCTTTTGGTCTTTTAGATTATTGAAGAGACTCCAAAGTGAGTCTCCCCAATATGGTGGTTTCTTACCGATATCCTTCATATCACTTATTGAAGGAACGCTAGGGTAGGTCTTAGTGATACAGAAGTCTTTCTGATATGACTTTTGCTTTTAGGGTGAAGGTAACAAGACATGAATTTATTAGGGTTAAGATTCTAGGTCAAATGGATATATTATTTTGAGTGGGGGAAAATTTAAAATGGTATTTTAGGGGATAATATTATGGCAGGAAATGGATTTTTTATAAAAAATTTGGAGTTAAAATTTTGTTCCAACAGTGGCTTTGGCTGGGGATGAATGGCCGTGAGGTCATTGCAAGAATCTAGAAATACTCTCTGGGACATAGACCAATGGTGGTGGGGAGGGGTGGAAAATGGAAATCCTAATCTACTATGCATGGAAAAAAGACTTTTCAAGAGAAGATGTATTTTAGGAATTGTCCATAAACTGGCAATTCCCATACTTCACCACTCATATTCTGTAGGTAATAGGAGTCTTCACCACATTTACCAGTGATGATAAATGGGCCTATCCATAATGCCTTGAATTTACCATGTTTCCCTTTGTCCTATCCTCTAGCATTCCACATGAGGACCATGTCATCCACCTTGAATTTCCTATCCTTAGCCCTTCTATCAAATAGATATTTCATCTGTAATTGCATTTTTTCATTTCGTTCTGAGCTTGGGCCCTTATTTCATCTAATTCAGCCAACTATACCATCCTCTCTTCCATAGGTTCAGGGACGTCTATATCTTCTTAGAGGATAAACCTATAAATTGGTAAAAGATTATGTATAGGAAGTCTGGCTTGAGCACCATATACTAATTCAAATGGGGATTTTCCTATAGCCTTCTTTATAGTAACCCTATCTGCCCATAAAGTTAATTTTATTTTGAATCCCATGCCTTCTTGTTATTTTCCAACATCCTTTTGATTATTTTTAGGATGCTTTTGTTGCTTGACTCTGCCTGTCCATTGGCCTGAGGATGATATGGGGAGGCATATGAAATTATTATGCCATAGGATTCACATAATGTTTTGAATTCATCTAATCTGAAGCACATGCCATTGTCTGTAATGAGTCTCACAGGAACTCCAAACCTAGTGATGATATTTTCTAAAAGAAAATTAATCACCACCTTACTAGTGGCTTGTCTGGTTGGAATTGCTTCCATCCACTTTGTAAAATAATTTGTAGCTACCAGGATCCATTTTTATCAACCACTGGATCTTTCTACAATTTCTCCTACAAAGTCAATTCCCCATTGATGAAATGGAGCTTCAACTTGTATTGGTTTTAATGGTAAGGCTCCTTGGTAGTTTAATTTGCCAGAGAACTTTTGATAGGCTTCACATTTTCTCACATATCTGTGGGCATCCTTAAAAACTTTAGGAAAGTAGTGGCCTACTCTTATTATCTTATGGGTAGTAGTCTTTGCTAAGAAGTATCCTCCAAATACACCTCTATGCATTTCTTGCAACATCCACTCTGCTTGTGTTTCATCTAAGCATAATAATAAAACACCATCCCTATTTTTCCAATATAAATCCCCATCCATGAACACATACTTTGAGGCATGCAATTTTAAAGTTCTTTTTTGGTTTTCATTTAACCCTTCGGGACACTTCATGGGTTTGAGATAATATATCACATTGGTGTACCAAGGTGTGTGTTCAATGCTTGCAATCATGTCACATTCCTTTTCTACATTGCATATTTGTGAAGCTTCCAAGTTAGATTCAACCATCAACTTGGCTAACCCTTGCCCCCTTACTAGTTTAGTAATTTGAATGTCAATATTAAATTCCTAAATGTGATTTATCCACTTGTACCTTCATCCTATGACCTCAGTTTGAATAAATACATCCTTAACTACAGCATTTGGCACATAAGCAATCACTTTTTCCCCCACCAAATAAGGCTTAAATGCCTTGACTGCTTTTACCAGGGCATAAGCTTTCTTTTTAGTGATATCATATTTTAATTATGCTCCTTGAACTGAATTACTGAAGAATGAGATGGGTTGTTCATATCCTTCATTATTCTTTTGTAACATTACAGTTGCCACAGTGTGAAATGATGCAAAAGAAAATATTTGAAATGGTTTATCAAAATCTAGAGATTTCAGAATAGGTGCTTCCTTAATTGCTCTCTTAATGGACACAAATTCATCAATAGCTTCCTCTGTCCACTCAATTTTTGAACCTTTCTTTTTTTGAGACTAGCTTGACAATTTCTACAAAATTTGATATGAATCTCCTGACAAAGTTAATTTGTCCAAAGAAGGACTAGATAGCTTTTACAGTCTTTGGAATGGGAATTTTATCAATAGCCTCTACTCGTTAAGGATCAATCCTTATTCCATCCTTTGAGACTATATGTCCTAATAATTTGCCTTTTATCACAGCAAAATGACATTTCTTTGGGTTTAAGGAAATGCCATATTCTAATGCCCTAATAAAGATTTTTTCTAGGTGTGCACAGTGGTCTTCAACCCTTTTGGAATATGCTGTCAGATCATCTTGATAGATCACCATGATAGTATTAATTAGATCAACAAAAGCTACATCCATAGACCTCTAAAATGTTGCTCTAGCATTTGTGAGGCCAAAAGTCATTCTCACATAGACATAGGTACCCCAAGGTGTTGTAAAAGAATTTTTATACTGTTTTGATTCCTTAACCTTTACTTGGTTGTGTTGCAAGGTGTGACCCTTGGTCTTCTTGTTCAGCCCTGCGCTGCGATGGTTTGTGACAAGGGCTTAACCGCCTCCCATGCTTGTTAAGTCAAGTGGTTGTATCAGGCATTAACAGGTCGATCTTTTGGTGCAACGGCAACTAATAGTTGTTATCAGAGCTGAGGTCACGGGTTCAAACCCTGCACTTGCGCTGGGGGGGATTGTTGCAAGGTGTGACCCTTGGTCTTCTTGTTCAGTGCTGCGCTGCGGTGGTTTGTGACAAGGGCTTAACTGCCTCCTTTGCTTGTTAAGTCAAGTGGTTGTATTAGGCATTAACAGGTCATCTTTTGGTGCAACAGCAACTAACAAGTTGTACCCAGAGTAGTCATCCATCATGGACAACAATTCACATCATGTCACCCTTTGTATCATTGCTTCCATATTTGGAAGTGGATAATTGTCTTTGAGTGATGAAATATTTAAATTTCTAAAATCCACACATAATCCTATATCTCCATTTTTATTTCTTACTGGCACCAATTTGATACCCAAGAAGAATGTCTAATTGGCTTGATTATTCCACCATCTCTAAGTTTCATGAGCTCTTCTTGCATCTTAGGTGCTAATGTGGGATTTATGGGTCTTTGTTTCTGTCTAAATGGTTTAGCATCAGGTTTCAATGGTATTTCATGCTAGAATAAGTCTTCTCTGTATGTCTTTAAATCATCATAGGACCAAGCAAACACATGTTTATATTTTCTAAGCAGGGCTATAAGCATTTCTCTGACTTTAGGGCTGGTCTTTTTTTCAATGTAGATCTTTTTAGGAGCCATCTATGTTCCTAGATTAATCTCCTCAACATCCTTAAGATTGACTGGTGTAGGTTTGAGATTAAATCTGTCCTGTCCATCAAACACTCTTTCTAGGGCTACAAGGCCTTTGGGTATTTTGTTTGTTTTGAACTGCACCACTTCCTTCCCAAAAAGAGTTTCCTTACCATCTACTTCTTCCACTAATGCATTAAAATATATTTCTTGGGATTCATATTGATCTATACAATGAAGGAACTTAATCAGGTAATCATCATCATTGAACACTTGTTAATTATAGATATTATCATGGATTATAAGTCTAGTCTTGAATTCCACCTCTGTTATTCCTGATAATGTAATATCATCTCTTTTCAGGGCTACATTGGCTAGGAAATCTACCATTATGTTTTTTGATCTCTCTATCCAGTCTATAGAGAATGCATCAAAGAGTTCAATGGTGTCCCAAACAACATTTCTATATTGCTTTAATCTCTTATTTTTTGATGAATATTTTGCCCTGATTTGTGAGACAATTAGTTTGGAGTCTCCATATACTACTAGTAGTTTGATTCCATATCTTAGGGTAATGTTCAAACCCAACAACAATGCCTCGTATTCAGAAATATTATTAGTGCATTCAAAGGTTAACAAAAATGAATATTTGAATGTTTTGCTATTTGGTGAAATGAATATCACCCCTGCTCCATCGCCCCTTTACTACATGCACCATCAAAATACATTTTCCATACACCATGTTCATCTAGTTGAGCCTCTCTATTGATTGGTTCTATATTTTGCAATTCAGGCTATGAGTTTTCAATTCTAGAACTTCCAAGATCCACATCACAAAAACAATTCATCTAGTTTGGATCCAGATGTTCTATTATATTTTCATATCTTGGCTCTCTACACAACCTGACTTCCTTCCCATTTACCAGTATTGTTGCATATGATAAGTCCAATTGGACATTTTCCCCTACTGCAGCAGTCCATTGTTTGGATAACAACATTCCATAGTATGGTGGAGTATCTACTATAGTTATATCAGTTCTGTAAGTGGCTTTAAGACATGAGGCCAATTTCAATTCTGCATCCTTCATGACTCCAACAACCAGGATGGACCTATTGTCCATTGCATAGCATTTACCATATGTTGTGTCCACCCACAAGCCTAATTCTTTCATAATAGCTATTGGCATGATGTTTATTGCAGCTCCAAAGTCAATCATACAATTTCTTAGCAGTTTGTTATTGATCAATAATGTTATATAGAATGGATCCACATGGGAGGGATTCTTTGTTATGGTATCACCAAGATAGATTTCAGGTGTGTTTATGACTTCTTGTCCAAGATTGTTTATTTTGTTTTCTAACCCTTCTTTGTTTTTGTTCTGATTTTGCTACTTATTTGGTATATTAGAAATCAATTTGAGAGCACTGTCCTTGTATTCATCTATTTTCATCATTTCTAGTAATGGTACTAACAAGTTTATTTGAGACAATGCTTGTGTTATGTCAAATGAAGGAGTAATGGTGATTTTCTCTATTTTTTCTTCATTAGAGCCTTTCTCTTCAGATTACTGCTTACTGCTATCCTTTATCTTATTTTGCTCAACCTTTGATATTTCCCTATGTATATTTTTCTAAGCTTCTCCTTTCTTCTAGTTATCCAAGGCACCCTTCTTATGATTTGGTTCTTTGATGAACAAGCCTTTGGGTGTTCCCTGATTTGCATTTATGGTCCTATTCCTTAGATTGTAATTAGTTCTAGCCTGAGCCATGACAATAGTTGTAAGAGATCTTTTCTCTTCCTTAGTTGGTTTTCTTAACTAGAACTGTGGGACTATATTGGGTATATAAGTGGTTCCTTCATTATTATCTTCCTGATTAGAGAAGATTTCTTGTTGACCCATGTTAACATTATACCTCTGGTTGCTCACATCATATTCAAACCCATCTTCTTCAAAGGATGAGTATTCTTCATCAATTTGGTGAGGTCTCATTCCTTTATAGTATGATCATCCCTATCTTGATCATAAGATACTTCATTTTCTTGTAATGATTGGGCCATTACACAATATTCATGTGAATGTGGTAGGTTGCATGTGAAACACCATGGATTATTTTCTACCACACATGTCCCATGTTTCTTTAAGGGATCAGTGGTGTCTTTACTATAATTCTACTTTTGTTTGTTATCCACGAGTCTCCCATCCTTCCAATTAGTGTTGCAGGGCATATCATGTAACTTAGGCCTCTCATTCCTATAATAGTTTATTGGCCTAGTCTAATGATTGTTAGGATTTTTTGGAACTCTAATGTTTTCCTTTTTGCTAAGTTTTCTGGCAGCTCTTCTATTATTTTCAATATTCATAGTAGCTTTCTAAGCTTCTACAAGAGTACTAGGAGCCCTATTTCTGAGTTCATACCTAGTTTTGGGATCAAAAGCCTTTAAATATAAAGCTAGGGCCATACCATCTAAGGGTTTCAGTTTAGGAGAAATCTTATAGTATATCTTTGATAATCTCTTATTGAAGTCCGTCATTGATTCATTATGGTATTTTTGTATGCCTTTCAATTCATGAACTACAAAATTTGGGTCACAATGATTTCCATATTGTTCTTTGAAATGATCTTTAAAATCCTTAAAAGAACTAATTGAAGCATCAAACAAATTCTTATACCAATCCCTAGCATCTTCTATCAGGGACAACATGAATAACTTCATGAGAAGATCTTCATATTGCACATCATAGTTATCCATAACTGTTTCAAAATTTCTAATATGTTCTTTTGTTGACATAGCATTATTTCTAGAAAACTTTGGGAGTGCATTTCTTAGATCATTATCAATGGGATCCAAATAGATCTGATACCCAAATAAATCTAGCTACCTGTATCTATTTATATTCAAGGGTCATTGTA
The DNA here is from genome assembly GCA_027924645.1 of Cunninghamia lanceolata. Taxonomy (NCBI): domain Eukaryota; kingdom Viridiplantae; phylum Streptophyta; class Pinopsida; order Cupressales; family Cupressaceae; genus Cunninghamia; species Cunninghamia lanceolata. The sequence continues at coordinate 4,848,911 of BSBN01000500.1, read as the reverse complement.
GATTTTGATTAGGCTAGTATTGTTGGTGTTGGTGATGAGGTACATATTGCTATACATTGTGGTGTGGGTTTATATTACCATGGATATTTTGCTAGTGGTGTGGGGCATATTATTGACCAAGAGGTGGATAGGTATTAGCCATATGTTCAGAAGTCAAATGAACATTATGTGTTCTTGGGTTTTGTGGTGGAATGTTTTTTTGTACATAACTAGTGTTACTTGGATTGTGTGGTGCTTTTGAAGCATTCAAACCACTTATATTCTGGTGTGATCCTTGTGGATTACTAGTATGAGTATATCTTCTTTGCTTGTGGGGTGGTATATATTTTGAGTTACTTGTACTTCTAGATTTTATCTGTTGTAATTCTTGTTTTATTAATTCTTCCTCTTCTTTCAGTTTGGCTAGCCTAAGCTCTTCCTATAAATTGTGTAAATCTTGTTGCACCTCATCAGTATTTCATGTGTCTTTTAGTGGACTATAAGTCTTTGTAGATGCCATTTGATCCACAGATCCATACTAAACTTCTCCACCCTGCTGGAGTGCCATTTTATAATCATATTCTACTTGGACTTGTATCCTTTCTTGCTCAAGTTGTGCCTCAAATTCAAGTTACTTTTCAGGGTCAGGTCTATATTGATCTAGAATATCACCAAATCTGTTTTGTTTAGACTGAGTAGGATTACTTTTTGATTGGAATCCTTCATGAAATTTTGATTCATGCAAAGGAGTAAAACTATTATGTGTTTTTAGAGGTTGTTCTAATGTATTTTCTTGAGTGCTCTAGCTATGAGTTTGAGTGTGTTCTAACTGATTTGATATTCCCCCATTTTTCTAAGCAGGGACTTTTGAAGGTGAGGATGATTGCTTATCATTCAACTTTTTATCATTTATCTTGGATCTTCTACCATCCATGTTGTAAGAGACTATAATACTTCAACACATAATGTATCTAAATTTAGAGTAGAGTCTCCACCTCTCTTGGAGAGGAATGATTTTATCTTTAGGGTCTTTTCCACCAGTACAATTATGATTCTTTTAATTTCTTGACTCTATCATGATGGTCTTCTACCAGGTTTCTTATGTTTATCCCTAGTAAAGTCACTAATTCTATTAGGTCTCAAAAACATAGGTTGTAAACCTTAAGAGGATGCCAAGCTCTCTTAACACTTTCAACTAACGAAACATGGTTTATATGATTGAAACCCCTTTCTCTTTAGGCTTTGCCAGACCTAGGCAGGTATACCTTGATAACTGATGCAAATTTGTGTGACCTTAATGGTCTAGCCACAGTGGCATGTAGATGTGAGACAAATATAAGGTTGAGAGTTATTCCTACTACTAAGGCTTGAAATGTGAAAATATAAACTATAAATTGATGTTTTAAAGTGAGTATGACTAGTACCTAATTCTGTTAGGTGAATGGGGTCAAGAATTGTATGATATGTGGATCTTCTTACTTGGATTAACTCTAATTACTTAGAACTTGTAAATGTTTATACCTTATATAAACCTGCAATAATGTTAGTTATGAGGATCTTCTTATCAATCCCAATGATATCTTTCCAAGTTAATGTGATTACTTGAAAGGATTTTAATTCTTACAGGCAGGAAACCAATTAAGATGATTTGTTTAAAGGATTTTAATTCTTGATAGAAACCAATCAATAGAGATCACTTAAAAGGAATTTAATTCTCTCCTTGTAGAAACCAATCAACACAATCACACAAAGGCAACAAATGTGTCTTGACAGTTCAAAGACACGTTCAATATACTTGATTTGAATAACATGAAAAGACCTTTCTAGAGATAGCCAAATAACTCATAAATATTAATAATGACAAAGTAATTGAACACCTAAGTTTTAAGCAACTGATTACATATTCCTTCCCATTGTATTACTTAAAATTCATAAGAGTTCTCTTGCATTTATACAATAACTGAAGATAATAGTATATTTTGAATTTAATTGCTTGTATATATAAAAAAATTTCAAGTAAATGATGATATTGATGATGATACAAAAATGGCCTTGGTTTCGCATATATATGGGAAACGAACAAGCTTCAGACCAAAAGAGGGTGTCACTTCATGACTCGCACCTCTTGTGATAACTAACAAATGTTTAGAACATAAGTAAGAAATAGACAAAGACAACAGTGTGAGCATTCACAATTATTAGGATCTGAGTCCGTTATTCAACATAGAGAACCTGTGATCATCCTGATTTGCCAAGGTTCTCCTCTCCAATGATGTAGAGTCTTGATGCATATGCTTTACCCATTGTTGTTGTAAATTTCCTCCTCTGTACTTCACCACAAAAATTCTTGAATTAGCATTGGCAAAATTCCTAAGGATCAAAAAGATTCTCTAGATTTTCTATCTTCTTTATCTTCTTTCTTAACCATTGTATTCCATTTTTAAATTAGTTGAGGATGTAGACATGGTTCCTTCGACCCTTCATGCTTCTCTGGAGATAAACAAATAAATTTTGGTGATATGATAAATATACTCTTGGGTTACATAAGTACCTGTAGTTGATACTATTTCTTTCATAACAAACTCAAGAGAAAATCTTTTCTAACTGCTCATGTGTATTTATCATTATTGTGGACTCATTATTTACTTTATTCAGACCCATTGGTAGCAACTAGGCAAGTTCTTCCCTCTAGACATTCTATTCTCTTAGATTACCCTCTGTTGATAACTGAGAGGGGGGGTGAATCAGTTATCTTAATTATTTGACATTCTTTTCTTCTTTAATGATTAGTGCAATATCAAAACACATAAGCATATATGAACATGAGAGCAAAAATAAACTCAACACACATAACACAATGATTTTGACGTGGAAAACCCTGTTAAGGGAAAAAACCACGGGGTGATTTACCCAAGATTTTATTCTTTGTTAAAAGAATAGAAGTACAAAATGGCACTTGCCAATTAGGGCTCACTGCCTGAGCACACTGCTCAGAAGAGGCTTACTGCCTACAAGAGACTCATTGTCTACAAGGTATAAAGAAAGAAACCATGAGATTGAACTGATCAGGGGCATCCACATATGCTGAGGTTCAGTTCCGGTTAGGCTCAATATATTGATCTGCTACACTTCATTCTTCCTCTTCTTAGTGCTGTTGTTCTGTCACATACCAGATTTTTATAGTTGCTTCCACACTGTTCTTTGCTTTTCTTCACACAACACAACACACACCTTCACATCGAAATCCATCTGGTATATATATATCAGCACCAAGGATTTCAACATCTTTCTAGTCGGCATCCGGAATACTCAAGATTTTCTCAAACTCTGATCAGTCGGCTAAATCCTTGCTTACTAAGTGATGCGTATCAAAGAGATAGTTGTAGAAGTCATCAATCATGTTGGCCAACCAAGAATGATCCCTCAAGAAGCTTGATCTCCATCAATTCCTCATCCGGATTAAGGTATGATGCTCTGCCGGTCAGTTCTTCCTTAGTCTACTCTGCCCAACACTTAGGTACTCATATCTTTTCACTCTTTCATCACCAGAGGCTCAATCTCTAGAATGTAGTAGTCATGGTACTCCTCTTGACTTCCCCAAGTCTACACTTTACTGAGATACTTCATCTGAGACATCCAGACCTGATTGTCAGACCTTGCTGCATGCTCTGTTCTTATTCACCAGACCAAAACACTCTTCAATCTGACTTCTGATATAGACATACCATGTCCTGCGGATGTGTGGGATGGACTTTGTTGCCATCAATGACAACACTCATGAAGCCACATAGTGTCTCTTGCCAACACCTCATCATCAAAAATGTTGGGAAAAGATAGATCCAATGGTTGATCAAAGTCACCGAGGTCTTGTGTGAGCTCAGTGTTGAATCTCTCATGTATGTCGATCAATTCATCATATTCTTTTAGGACTTGTACATTAACATCCACCTTGGACATCAATTCTTCTTTCTTTCTAGCATTCTGAGGTGCAATCTCTTATGTTCTTGATATGCAGCATATGACCCATTGTATATTACCCACACCTTATCAGCATTTGCAATCATTTTTTCAAATCTATGTTGCATCAATTCTGAGACCATCTTGTATTTAATAGCGTTTATCTCTGTCTCTAATTGATCACTCTTCTTTTGGAATTGCTCTACCTTGATCTTCCAATAAGTAGTATCAGCTCTGGTCTCCACCACTCTTTTGTCAGATTCCAAGTAAGGTGAATAGCTGCCTGATGATGATGTCAACCTGTCTTTATAATTGACAACTTCTTGCCTTATTTTTTTGGTCTTTGCCATGTATGCTTTATTATTTCTTACCAATCACTCAATTTGAGCCTTTGTGAATCTAGCAACATTACATTCAAATCATCAGTTTCCATTGGGTCAGTGTCCTCAACTCTTTGCACAAAAATATGGCCAAAAGCCTTATTTAGATCATTAATTATCAGAGGCCTTTTATTTGGTGGGTATAAGGCCCACATCAATAGGATAGAATTATTTGGATCAAAACCTGATCCAGAATAAACTTTGTCTACTCTCTCCACATTCAACTATACTTTTTTATCCTGAGTTATTCTTAAACTTTCAAAGAAAATGGCTGAAGTCATGTCCCATCCAGATACCAACAAGACTCCAGCTTCTTCAAGTAGTACTCTTCCCTTTTCTGGAGTTATATTCTCTATTTCTTTATTGATTTCTATTTGGAGCTCCTTCAATGCCTCAGCCTCCACTTCAGGAGTGATGTTCTTCATTTTCTCCCTAGTCTGTTTGCTTTTGTACTCATAAAAGAAGGCTTTGAACTTAGGGGTTTTAAAAAATCATCATTTGAGAAAAATATTTTGCTTGCCATGTGTCTTATATCATCTAACAGCTTATCAGGAGCTTCCATCGTAACATATTCTCTCTCCATAGAGGGCTCATAGTTGTTAACCATAGGCTGGAATGCCTGCAAGTCTTCATCCTCATCCTCACTTTTCTCTTCTTCTTATTCAATGTCAAAGGTAATATCAGGTGTTGGATGAGAGGAGCTTCAAATTCAGCCTATGTATCTCTGACACTCTTACTTCTTTCAAAAACCCACAAGGGCACATTTTCAAACAATGTTGCCTCATTGGAAACCAATTTTTCTAATCTTGAGATAGGATCACCAATCTCAATAAAGGCCCCTTTATACAAAGGATTATTTGAAACTCTCCATGATTCTGCCAGCATTACCCTATGATACTTATTTCTCCTTTTGATGGCATGGTTTTCATTAACATTCCTAATTAGATCATCATCTACAAAAAGAGTATGCTGATATCCTTTTAACTTCTTACTCACTTTGACATTATTTATAAAATGCTCAAGGTCAAATTTCTCCTTGGCATTCCCTTTAGGCATTCCGAAATGAACTAATTTCTTATCAATTGCTTCATACCCATTTTTAGATAATGCAGTAAAATCTCCAAAATGTAAAGTAATTGGCATAAAAGATTGTTTATTGTGATTTTTCAAATGCATAGAATGGGAATAGGCTAATTACCTCACAATTTCTAAATAGGCAGTTCTATCAAAGAAAGTTTTTGGTTCAACAAGAGTGGTGCTCCTTCATACCCAAAAACTCTAATTTTTGTGCAATCACTGTAGGCATACCAATCACCCCAGTTGTGATCAATTTTCTTATCTTTGTCCATATATTTAGGTCTGAGAAACTTTTGTATAGCAGGTGACAAATTATAATTACATGGGTGACCCAACAAACCATATAGTGGCTTCACAAAATACTCTTCAAAGTACAAGTACTGTGATTTATCACATCTATTGTCCCAAATAGTTGTCCACATTTGTATGGGTTTAATTTTACCATCCCTGTCCAAATCTTTGACCCTGAGAGTGTACTCATTCCACAGACCTATGTTCTATCCTTCATATAGAACAAGATGCATAAACAAGGAATAGTGCATGAACTTAGCACCTCCCTTCTTACTTTTAGCAGCAACCAAATCATTATGGACATAATTTTCAAGATACTCAGTGTAATCTGATGGTCGAGCCTCTTGGATCTGCACATCTGTAGTCAAAACCATTGGTGCCACTTCCATGAATACAAGGGAATCCAAGCCTAACACTTGACAAACATAATAGTAGGTATATTGAAAATATTTCTCAAACAAGTCAATAGAATATAGGGGATCTTCTACCCCAGAAAACACTCTGAGCCATTTTTTTCATCACGATGCCTATGAAATGGTAGCCTCCACCTCTTATAATTGTTGATCAAATTGTGATATTCATTTAGGAGGTCCCTAATCCTAAACCTCATGTCGAGACTAGTATCTAATTGAAATACCATGGATACATAATCCCTGGTGACAGGGATAAAGGTAGACCCATCTTTAAGCTCAATCATATGAGTTTGTGGATTGTATCTATCTGCCAACACTTTGAGCAATTCCACATTTACAAACACATTAGGCACCACTAATTTCCCCAAGTTTAACCTCCATGGATTTGAAATAGGTTTATGTCTATACATTTTCCTATAGTGATATATAAACAGGTCATACCCTCTTGTCGGGGTCCATGAGTCACCTACTCATTTGTTCACATCTTCCAATTTTTTAGCTTGGGGGTTCAATTGGGCATTTCTCCTAGACCTCTATCTAGAACCTGGGCATTGGTATATCAAATCCTAGTTCAAGTGCCTCTCTTCTATTTTTTGTCTCTTTTTAGGGATCTCAATTACGTTTTCCATGATCATAGAAGAAGAGAATCTATATCTCTGTGTTTATACTTCAACAAGTTTATGTATACTCTGCAAATTTAAGCTTGTGCTTGGGGTACTTACTTGAATGAGCTTCTTCTGGTTATTGAATTGCTGCCCTTATCCACTCGCTACCTTGGTTTTCCTTGATTGCTTAATGATTTCAAAAATCCTCTTGGAGATTGATTTTACTACACTCGGCTCTGGTTCATTGATGGCATCTTGTGGCAAATTTCATATCGACACAAGAGTAATTAATTCATTTGAATGTGAGTCGTTTGATCAACACCAAATAGTATTGTCAATAGCTCATCTAGATGACCCTTTTATGTTCTTATTAATATCTTTCACTTCGCCCGATGTTATTTTATTCCTTTTATTTCCTTCAGGATTTTAGAATGACCCTAGATGGCATCATGCTGATATCACAACTTCCTCCTGAAAACCCCTTTTATGAATAGTCTCTTCAATATTTGCTTGTCTCTTCAATGTCTCTTTGCTTATTATATCATTCACCTTTTTAGATGGACTAGGGATCACCTCACTCTGACATCCCAGAGTCTCTTTGAAATACTCTCAATGTTTTCCTTTATTCATAAATTTCGTCGGCTTATCGGCAGGACTAGAAATCATTTTACTCTGATATTCTGGAGTCATCTCGAAATGCTTTAGTTACCCTTTATAAATACTATTGTTTTATCGGTGGGACACATTTAAGTGTCACGTCTATATACATTTGTCTCTTTGATATGCTTTTGGTGTTTTAGGAATATCAAAGAGACCCTTAAATGACTCACTCTGATAATTCTTAGTCTCTTTGATCTTTTAGTCCCTTTAATTTTTTTATGTTAGCCTGATATGCCGATGAGTTGTATGTTTATGTCCCTTTGGTCTTTCAAATTATTGAAGAGACTGCAAAGTGAGTCTCCTTGATATGGTGGCTTCTTATCGATATCCTTCATATCATTTATTGAAGGAACCCTAGGGTAGGTCTTAGAGATACATAAGTGTTTTTCTGATATGACATGAATTTATTAGGGTTAAGACTCTAGGTAGAATGGATATATTATTTTGAGCAAGGGAAAAATTAAAATGGTATTTTAGGGGATAATATTATGGTAGGAAATAGATTTTTTATAAAAATTTTGGAGTTCAAATTTTGCTCCAACACCTAGTATGAAAGATCTATTTTATGGATTATGCTTTCAATGATTATCTAACATGATTGCAGGTTCTCAACCAATATCTATCTTTTTCAACAATTGAAATTGCTAAATGATATTGTTAACTCTAATTCATTACTTGTCTTTCTTTGAATTGTGATTTTAGGGAAAAAAATAGGGCATATACAAAAGGGGACATTACAAATGGTATCAGAGCCTTAATACTACCAGCATGCAGAACAAACATACTTTAACCATCATTTAATTAGGATTAACTATGGAGCCTTCCTCTTAAGTAGGCCAATAATGCATTTCTATATGCATGTGCCTTTCACATGTATGCTTTGTATCTTACATGTATTCATGTGTATACTTTGTGACTTACATGTATTCATGTGTATACTTCATGACTTATGCGTATTCAAGTGTATGCCTCGAGACTTACTGGTGCAGTCATGGATGGAGGGTCCTAAGAAGGGATTGTCCAACCATGCAGCTAGAGTAAACACAATGAAAACAACACAAATATAGAATGCAATGGAAGATTCAAATGTTTAATAGATAATCACAACAATTATATGCTGGCAACATGCGGGCTATAATCAAAGGGCTCACAGGCTTGCTTTCTAGATTACAACAGATATGCAAGATATGGCATTAAAGTGCCTTCTGAAAAGAATTTAACTATCTAAACTATAATAACTACTAACTAACTTCCTAATGCATCTAAGAGATGTATATATATCATCTTCAAGCTCATAGAATCCTCCGTGTTGGCCACAAGAGGCTACAAACTCCAAGGAATGATGAAACATGTAGAAAACATGTAGGTCAACCAACAACATATGGTATTGCTCTGCAAATGAATGAAATTTGGTACAAACCTCAAGGAAGATATATCTAGTCCTTATTTTCCTTGTGATATGTTCCATTTGGCTCCACAAGTCACATAAGTGCTCCACAAACCTTCTCCTCTCAACTAACTGCATGAAACCTCTACTCTGTGAAAGCTGATGATCTTCATATAGTGATAACTTTTTATAAATGAATCTAAATCTCTTGAAATATTAGTATGATGTAGCTAACATGTCATAGAAGATAATTCCTACTCCATGAGCTTTGATATAAAGATGTGATAAAATGCAATAGAAAATGCCAAAATGTAAATCACTGAATTGCAACTAGAATGAAAAGAAATGAAAAGAATGAAAATATTTTTCGTTGATGCAAGATTGCTCTGTGACATGGGATGATCCTACGCCAGACACCCAGGGTTGTTGAAAAAGTGAGTCCCTCACTTTTCTTGGGCTAGAGGAAAACCAAGGCAGCTCAGCCTGAGAAATCCATGATGAATCTTCTTCCGGACTTCCTTTCCACTTCACCAAATACTCTTTATATTACTTGCCTCTGGTACTGCATCCAATTCTTCTATCCAAGATGTCCTCTATCTACTCTGGTTGTTGTTTTGGTAACTAGTCCTTCGATCCATCCTCAATGTTGTCACTTGACTCTCCCTCATGATACTGATATAGGTCTACAATGTTGAATATAGGTGATATACCAAATGTCTCTGGTAGCTCTACTTCATATGCATTTCCTGAAACAAACTCCTTAAGAATCTTACATGGTCCAAACTTATTCATCTTCAATTTGATGTATCTCCCCACTGGAAATCTCTCCTATATTAGATATATCATTACTTCATCTCAAACTAAAAATTATTTATGTCTCCTCTTCTCATTTTCTTGCTCTTTATACTTACTATTCATCTCCTCCAAATGTTTCTTGTACTTGATTATGTAGTGTCTCCATGTACCCTACAAATTCTTCTACCTCTGCACTTCTCTTATTCTCCATACTGATGTCTCTTAGCTCTGCCACTCCTCTAGGTTGCACTCCTGTCACAACTTTAAATTGTGTCTTCCATGTACTCTTGTTCATTGAATTATTGTATGCAAACTCTACTTGTGGTAGAACTAGATCCCAATTTCCTTCTTTATCTCCTACTAGACATATTAACAAGTTACCCAAACTCCTATTTATCACTTCTATTTGTCCATCTATCTATGGGTGAAATGTTGAACTAAACTTTAGGTATGTCTTCATCTTCTTCCATAATGTCCTCCAAAAATATCCAATGAATCTTGTATCCCTGTCTGAAACTATACTCTTAGGTAATTCATGCAATCTCATAATCTCCTTGAAAAATAGGTTAGCAATATGCACTGCATCATTTGTCTTCTTACAAGGAATGAAATGTGCCATCTTTGAAAATCTGTCCACTACTACAAATATAGAAACATATCCCCTCTGTGTTCTTGGCAAACCCAATATGAATTGCATGCTTATATCTTCCCAAGGTCTCTCTGGTACTATCAAAGATTTGTACAAACTAGTATTCTGACTACCCTCTTTTGCAACTTGACAAACTCTACAACTCTGAACAAATTTCTTTACATCCTTATATATCTGAGGCCAAAAGTAATGTTCACCTACCAAAGCTACCATCTTGTCAATTCCAAAATGTCCTACTAATCGACCACTATGTTTCTCCTTGATCAAATTATCTCTCATTGAACTCCAAGGTATACACAACTAATTTTCTTTGAACAACATATCCTCTTGAATGAAATAATCCTACCACTTACTTCTATCTTTCACAACAGGTTCCTTACATGTTTTCCATTCTTCTACAAAATCAAGATCCTCTTCATACATATGCTTCAATTCTTCAAAACCTAATACTTCTACCCTCATCTCTGTTAGCAAATTCCTTCTTCTGCTCAATGCATCTGCAACTTTGTTTGACTTTGTACTCCAGTGCTTTATTACAAATGTGTAACTCTGCATGAACTCTACCCATTTCATATGTCTCTGATTCAATTTTCCTTGACTATTTAAATAATGCAAAGCTTGATGATTGATGTATAACAAAAATTCCTTAGGCAACAAGTAAGTCTCCACTTCTTCAAAGCCTGAATTATGGCATAGAACTCTTGATCATAAATTGAATATCTTCTCCTTGCATCATTCAACATCTCACTGAAATATGCTACTGGTCTCCCTTCTTGACTTAACACTTCTCCTATTGCAATCCTCCTGGCATCACAATCAACTTGAAATACTTTATTAAAATCTAGTAATGCTAACACTGGTTGCTCTGTCACCTTCTACTTTAACAATTCAAAACTCTTATCTTCTACCGATGTCCACTTAAAATCCTTTTTTTCACCTGTCATTGTCTCTATCATTGGTGCGCATATAGCACTAAAACTTTTGATGAATTTCTGGTAGAAACTTGCTAGTCCATCAAATGATCTTACCTCTCCAATGTTCACAAGTGTTGGCCACTCAACAATTGCTTTAACGTTCTCAAGGTCCATCTTCAATCCTTCCACAGAAATCACAAATCCCAAATATACCAATTCTTCCTTTATGAAACTACATTTCTTGATGTTTATCAACAATTTCTCTTGTCTCAACCTCTGCAATACTTGCCTAATATGCCACAAATGTTCCTCTTTTATCTTACTAGAAATTAGAATATCATCCAAGTATACAATAACAAACCTACCCAAGAATTTCTTCAAAAACTCATTCATAAATCTCATGAAAGTACTCGGTGCATTAGGCAATCCAAAAGGCATCACTAACCATTTATACAATCCCTCATTTGTCTTAAATATAGTCTTCCACTCATCTCCTTCTTTGATCCTAATCTAATGATATCCACTCTTCAAGTCTATCTTTGTGAAATATGTTTCTCCACTCAAATAGTCCATGATGTCATCCATCCTTGGAAATGGAAATCTATACTTAACTGTGATCTTGTTGATTACTCTAGAGTCTGTACACATCCTCCATTCTCCATCTTTCTTAGGTGCTAGTACTACAAGTACCACACATGGGCTTAAACTTTCTCTAATCAATCATTTCCTAAATAGCTCCTATATTTGTCTATCCATCTTCGTAATATCTGTTGGTGTCATCTGGTGTGCTTCTTTGTTAGGGAAACTAGCTCTAGGTATAAGGTCCATATGATGATTGATACTTTGGATTGGTGGCAATCCTTCAGGCACATTATTTGATATGATATCTTGGTACTCTGTCAACATTTCAGTTATTTCCTCTAACATTGGTTCTTCTTCTTTTGATATGGTGTTTCTTGCACTTAGGGTTCCATACTTCTTTGGAATCAAAGCAAAACATATATTCTCAAGTCTCAATCCATCCAAAAATTACCTTCTATCAACCAAACAGATTCTAGCATTCCCACATACTTTAATTTTAGGCTCATCTTCCAAAGGTATCAAGATATGTTTCTTCCCATTTGATGTTATAGTATAAGTATTCTTCCTCCCGTCATGTATTGCCTTTCTATCATATTGCCATGGTCTTCCCAACAATATATGACATACATCCATCAACATAATATCACACAATACCTCATCAACATATGATCCTATATGAAATTTCACCAAACATTATTCACTCACCAGTACCTTGTGTTCATCTTGAATCCATGCTATCTTGTAGGGCTTCAGATGTTTCAATATTTCTAGGTTCATCTTAGTCACCATCTCCTCTAAAACTAAATTATCAGTACTGCCACTATCATTGATAACCTTACAACATTTACCTCTTGATTTGCATCTTGTCCAGAACAAACATTTCCTTTTTGGTGGTTCCTCAGTTGTCTCTACTTGAAATAATTCTCTCCTCATGACTAATGATTCTCCTTTCTCTGGTTTTCCAACTGAACTAGGTGATCCAATAGGTACTTCCTCTACATAAGCTACTCTTGCACTATTCTCTATCCTCTTGCTTGTAATTCCTTGATGACATTCAAATGCTCTGTGTCCTTCACCTCCACACTTAAAACAAGTTCCTATGAATGATCTTTTATCAAACCCTCCATCTCTCTTGTATCTTTTTTTGCGGTAAGAATTATGATTCCCTCTGGGTAAGTGCAAGAAGATGAGTTCACTTTTTGGCCAAAAAGAAGTGTTTTTCCTGTTTTTCAAATTTTGTCATACTTGGAGTGACAATTTAAAGCATTTGCACATAAAATATTAAGATGATGTAAAAATAAGAAATGTAGGATTTTGTTTCTAGTTTTCAAAGATGTAATGTTTTCTAATACCGAGATGATGCAAGTTGGATTTTTATTTGATGTACAAAAAGTGTCTTTTTAAAAGTCCCATGTTTTTTTGCAAAAGCATGCATGTGTACGGCCAACATAATTTGACCTAAATTAATGTATTTTTCTAATTCCCTTTGTGGAAAGATTCTCAGGATGTTGAATTTTGGTCAGGTTATTTTTTGTAATTTTTTGATAAATTTTTTTTATTAAATTTTTTTAATTGCCCTAATTAGTGTTTTTTAAAACCCCTCGTGTACAGCCAACATAATTTGAGCTAAACTAATCAATTCACTAAAAAAAATTTCATCAAGTAGAGAATGATGTCTAGTTTGGTTAGGTATAATTTTTTTTTCAAGAAACTTTCAAAATCAAAAGTTATTAAAAAAATAGTAACCTATGTTATTTCAAGTTTATGAGATAGTTTGTTTGGAAAATAAATAATAAATAAAAAATTATGTTCAATAGTAGAAAAAATTACATATTTGAAAACTAGACTTTCAGATCTACAATGGGTTTTAATTTTGTTAAAATATTTTGAAATAAAAAGTTGTCAGCGATAGTGGTGAAACTAGTTTTTTCTCTTGTTGTTTTCATGGTCTCTTAGTTGCAGGTCCAAAGATAAGGCTTGGGTTTCCAAGCCTAAAACCAATGCAAATTGGTAGGTTTGAAATTTCAAAATTTTAGAAATGGGTACCCATTTTAAAAATAATGGGTACCTGTTTCTAAAAAATAAAAAAATTAGCCATAGGCATGTAAAAACAAAAAATAAAATACTTTTTGAAAACGAGTACCCGTTTTGTTTTGGAAGCCCGATCCTAAATGGGTACCCATTTTTTTGGAAATGGGTACCTATTCCAAGAGGCATTTTTCATCTGCGGGAGACTTCTACGAAATGTATACTCTGTTAGTTGCCATTGCACTAAAAGATTGACCTGTTAATGCCCGATACAACCACTTAACTTAACAAGCATGGGAGGTGGTTAAGCCCTTGTCGCAAACCACCACAACGTAACACTGAACAAGGAGACCAAGGGTCACACCTTGCAACAATCCCCCCAGCGCAAGCACAGGGTTTGAACCCGTGACCTTGGCTCTGATACCAATTGTTAGTTGTTGTTGCACCAAAAGATCAACCTGTTAATGCCCGATACAACCACTTGACTTAACAAGCATGGGAGGCGGTTAAGCCCTTGTCACAAACCATTGCAGCACAGTGCTGAACAAGGAGACCAAGGGTCACACCTTGTAACATACTCAACTTCTTACTTTAACCCCTCTGCTATTGTGGTAGAAACTCATATCATCTCTTTGGTATGAATTGTTATCTCTGTCTTCCTTCTTGTATGGACTACTTTCCTTGTTTTACTTTGCATATGGTCTTTCTCCTCTAGAATGTGCTCTACCTCTCTGTCTCTGCTCATGCCTTTTTTTTCAACATGTCTTCAACTTTCAATGCAAACTGATATGTTTTTCTATTGTTGTCATCCTCACCAAACTTAGCTCCTTCTGAATATTCATCCTCAATCCATTTATGTATCTTGCCACTTTCTCCTTGCTTGCTTCACTATGTCCAGTCCTTATGATCATCTTATGAAATTCTTTAGTATACTCCATAGATTTCTCCTTTTGCCTTAGGTTTTGTAATCTCTTCAACAATTCCAACTCATAGTCAACAGGTATGAAACAATTCTTTAATTTTTATCACCATCCTATCCCATTTTATGATCTTCTCTTTTCCTCTCCTATTCCTGTCCAACTAAACTTCTTTCCACCAAATAGTAGCATGTCCTTTCAACTTAGTTTTTGCAAATCTCACTCTCTCCTGATCTTCAATTTCTTCATATTCAAAGTATTCCTCCAAGTCATTTATCCAATCAATCAATTCCACAGGATTCAAATTACTGGTATAGTTCAGTACTTCCATTCTAGGTCTCTTACCCATCTTTGAAATAGCTTTCAACACCTTCACCTGATCTAATTCTTCTTCTTATAGGGCTTCTTCATTTTGGTTAGCAGCTTGAAATTCATCATCATCACTTTCATCTCCATGTCTTCTAGGGTTTAATCCTCTCCTTCTATCTTCTGCTATAGCATCCAATCTAACCTTCATTTTCCTCACCATCTCTATCATTTCTTTCATTCTTCCAGCAACATTGGCCATAGAAGGCATCCTCCTTGGTGGCATCTCTTCTTAGGATCTGGTGCAACTACCTCAATTAGGTGATGTGACTAAAAGGTAGCAGCTGCCTCACAATTGGTACTCTGTTGACAAACACAAGTAGACCACCTTAGGTCATAAATTTGTTCACCACAAGATTTTTTATAATGCCTTCACTTTCGAAAGGATTCACAACTTTGCTTTGATACCACTCGGTGCAGTCATGGATGGAGGGTCCTAAGAAGGGACTATCCAACCATGTAGCTAGAGTAAACACAATGGAAACAACACAAATATAGAATGCAAAGGAAGATTCAAATGCTCAATAGATAATCACAACACTTATATGCCAGCAACATGTGGGCTACAATCAAAGGTCTCACAAGCTTGCTTTCCAAATTAAAACAAATATGCAAGATATGGCATTGAAGTGCCTTCCAGAAAGAATTCAACTATCTAAACTATCATAACGACTAATTGCCTTCCTAATGCATCTAAGAGATGTATATATATCATCTTCAATCTCATAGAATCCTTTGCGTCAACCACAAGAGGCTACAAACTCCAAGGAATGATGAAACATGTAGAAAACATGTAGGCCGACCTACAACATATGGTATGCTCCGCAAATGAATGAAATTTGGTGCAGACCTCAAGGAAGATCTATCTAGTCATTGTTTGCCTTGTGATATGTTCCATTTGGTTCTGCAAGTCATGGAATTGCTCCGCAAACCTTCTCCTCTCAACTGACTACATGAAAGCTCTACTTTGTAAGCTAGTGATCTTCTGATAGAAATAACTTTCTGTAGACAAATCCAAATCTCATGAAATCTGAGTATGATGTAGCTGACATGTCATAGAAGATAATTCCTTCTTTGTGAGCTCTGATATGAAGATGTGATAAAATGCGGTAGAAAATGCTAAACTGTAAATCATTGAACTGCAATTGGAATGAAAATAATGCAAATATTTTTGGTTAATGCAAGATTGCTCTGCAACCTGGGATGCTCCTACATCACTTATGTGTATTCATATGCATACTCCATGTATTGCATGTATTTATGCATACACTTCATGTATTACGTGTATTTATGTGTATGCTTCATGTTTCATTTATGCATGTACTTCGTCTATTACATGTAGTTATGTGTATACTTCATGTTTCATTTATGTGTATACTTTGTGTATTATATGTATGCTTCATGATTCATTTATGTGTATACTTCATGTATTACGTGTATGCTTCATGCTTCATTTATGTGTATACTTTGTGTATTATATGTATTTATGTGTATGCTCATGCTTCATGTCTTACATGTATTTATGTGTACACTTCATATATTACGTGTATGCTTCTTGCTTCATGTCTTATGTGTATACTTTGTGTATCATGTGTATTTATGTGTATGCTTCATGTATTATGTATATCTATGTGTTGCTTCATGTTTGATGTTTTCTCAACAAGTTTACTTCATATGTGTTTAAAATTATTTATGCTTAAAAATTATGAAAATTCCAAATCTATCAAAGCTTTATCTGTCAAATGCTTCTTGGGTTGAGAAGCACTAACAAATTAATGTATTTAAAATTAAATTATTATTAGTCCCCAAATGCAATAATGAAGAGTTATAACTATTGAAGTGAAAGAGTATGACTCCCTCAAACTTGAGATATAAAAGGGAAAGCATTTCATTTGAGAAAAGACTAATTATGGTTATGCCCAACAATGTGACATGGAATCCATGCAATACAATACAATGCCATGAACATGAAAGACATTATATATAATACCATGTATACAAATTCTTCTACCAAAACTTATAACTATGTCCCAATCACAAACCCCATGGGACATCTCAATATTTGGAACCCCAAATGGTTTTCATTTTGGAACATTTGGATTCTTGAAAATCCTCCTTGTCCCAACTCCAAGCATGATTGATAATTGATCTATATTACACTCAAAGAATCCAATATGACAATTTGCAATAAGTACAACCAGTTAGTCTTATTAAGACAAGACAAAGTCAATAGTCTACACTTAGCCTAGAGAGAGATTGAAAATGCATAAGCTTCAAGAATATAAACCAAAAAGGTTTTGCCTTAGCCATCTCAAGTTACAACTGAAAGATAGATGAGTCATAATATTGTTGTCATCTTTCATTCTTAAAGGACACAGCCAACCCATTAGCCAAATTGTTATTTGTATATCAAAAGGTTGAGAGCTAAGACAACAGTAAGATCCATTGAGCATTTATGAATAAAGTAAGCTTAATGTCAATCCTCACAGTTTACCCCTTTTTAACTCTCACTCTTATCCATCAAGTAATGAGGGTAATATGATATACCCTAAGTGGTTCCCAATTGAGATTACTAACAGAGTAGGGGAGAGTATGTGTACGTTCAGTAAAAATACTCTTAAATCAAACTTCTAGGGTTCTCAAAAGGAATTGTTGTGACATATCTAGATTGTATTGTGGTCAAAATACTGGCAACATCTTTCTTTTATTCCCTAAGTTCCAATCAAACAAGTATAATAAGTTAAAGTCTTATAAGTAAGGTAATTTCTTAGAAACATGATAAAACTTTAACCTCACAACTCTTGTAATGAAAATTCAAGCCTCACAACATGCTTTGATAGTAAGAAATGGAAACCATCTGCAAGATGTTCATAAATATATATTTTAGATACCCAACCACTAGTAAGCTAGTAGATATACTAGGTGAAGTTAATAAGTTTTCACTTCATTTATTTAACCTTTGCAATTTAGATCAAACATCTTCTATGTGAGCTATCTAGTATAATCATTGTTCATTGTTGAGAAATCTATCTCTATTCGTGTAGTCATCTTATACTGTCCTATAGTTCTTAATATAGTTCAAGTTTTGTGGGACTCCTCTGCATCACTGTGCTAAAATTTGATTCCTTATCAAGTCACCATGTCTAGACAATTAATCACAAGGCAGGTTACAAGGTATTCTAAGGTTTTATACATAATCTCTCAATTTAGTTGATTGTGTTTCCCCTAACTAATAATTCTTCTAAGACTTGATAGTCCCTTGAGTAATGCGGCAAAATTTAAGAATGGTAGGATGATTTCTATAAATCTTCTAACTATTAACCATCATATAAACTTTATGATAGTAAGGTGGAATCTAGGACTTTGATCTTCTTGTTATATGATAATCCTCCTCTTGGCATGATTGTTCATTTAGGGGAAATGATTGTCCTTGCTGCTGACAAATCCTTCTAGGTGACTAGAAGGCCATGACAATGTTAAAATACATATGATAGTCCTTAGTTCATTATGACAATCCTTTCATGAGGTTTACCAGGATCATCTGATAAAATATGTTTCATATTATCTTTCACTCCACATGTTACACCCAAAACTTTCTTAGAAGACTCCTCACATGGTCTTTTGAAGCATCAACAATGGTCGTTACAACCCAAGTTTCCTATGATCAGACTAGCAAACTAATTTTAAAACACACAACAACATAAATGGAACGCATAAAATAGAGTATTTCTTTATTGATTTGGACAACTTGTTACATTACAGAAGCTCAATTACAATTAGAGGAATCAATCCTCCATAGGCTACAACACACTACAGCTACACCTCACCTGGCTCTGGAATCTTCAGCCTTCTGTAACCTCAAATCAGCTAGGGTTTCTATTTTCCCCTCCTATTCTTGACTCTACACTTTCCCCCTTAACTCTACTACTACCCAAGGTTCCCAAAATAGTCATAAATAACACTTTCTGGCAGCCTCCAGCTAAATTTTGAAATTTGCAACTCTCTCCAAAAGTAGGTCAACTTCCGAGAAGCATAACTTTTGATCTGGGTGTCTGATTGACGAACCATTTTAAGCATCAAAAAGCTTGCGATGTGAACTATCACGCTGGAAATTTGTAAATAGATTTCTGTCAACTTTTTGAGATGTTATGGGATGTTTTAGTGTCTCATATCTCGTTTCAGAAATTTTCAAGGGCTTTTCAGAAAATAAAAACTTTAATATCTTTCAACTCACAAATGATCTTTGCTTGATTCCTTTGCCAAAGGTCTTATATTTTAGTTATGAAGCTTTCTATAAGTTTTTGCTTCAATTTGTGCCCAAATGCAAACTTTCCTAAAATAGCAGGTAAACTTTCCAAAATTGGCAATTTGCTATTTTTAGCAGTTTGAAAAAAACTGAAAGTCTTGCATCATTATTCAGGAGATTATGGAACCAAAAACACTAATTATGGAAATAAATGAAAACAACTGCAATGATTTTGAATCAACTTGTTTTTGGGTGATGCAAGATTGTCCTTACACCACTGGATACTCCTGCATCACAAACACTAAATAATTAACAACATATGACTTTACAAACATCCACCTACAAGTAAAGTCAATACACATACTACTAAGATTTGTTGTTTGGTGTCATCCTAGAATGACCAACCACTAGTTGTTGAAATTAGGGAAAACAACTAATAGGGGGGTGAATCAGTTGTCACAAAACTTTATCTTTTGCTGCATTTAATCTTCTTAACCACTTATTAACAGATTAATGATATAACCATGAATGAATGAATCAACAACACATGAGAAGAAACATAATCAACACACATAACACTAGGATTTTTACGTGGAAACCCGGTTAAGGGAAAAACCATAGTGGGGGTTAACCCACAGGATTTATTCTCTATTAAAAGAATAGAAAAATGGGAAGGCACCTGCCCTCAGGCACACTACCTAGAGCTCACTGCTCCAAGAGGCTCACTATCTACAAAAACATTCACATGGTTAACATTGAAAGGTTGAATTGAGAAACAGGATCTTCTCCATGCCAAGGTTCAGTTCCATTGAAGCTCACAACACCTCTGCTCTACCCCCAAACACTTCCTCGCTACCTCTGCATCTTTTCACATCTCCACACATTCACATGACTTTATTACACTTATTTATACATGACATCAACTTTGGAATGAACATCAAAGTCTGCCTTACAATCATCTATCTAGAACATTCTCCAAGCTAGGCATTACAAACAATTACAATCACAAGACTTGACTTAATACAAAATGCTACATGCGGACCACTACACTATCGACCAAACATAGCTCAGACTCAAATCTTCCTTGAACAACATGCCATGCTCCATAGAACTGTTGGCAAGAGACACTATATGGATTCATGATTGTTGTCATTGATGGCAACAAAGTTCATCCCACACATCCGCAGGACATGGTGTGTCTATACCGGAAGTTAGAGTGAAGAATGTTGTGGTCCGGTAAACAAGAACAGAGCATGTGGTGAGGGCTGACAGTCAGGTCCGGATCTCTAAGAGGAAGTATCTTGGTGAAGTGTAGATTTGGGGAAGTCAAGAGGACTACCTTGAGTGATAGATTCCAAGGATTTAGCCTCCAGTGATAGATGAGGAAAAAGATATGAATACTTGAGTATCGGGTTCCTGATTGACTGTGTGAACAGAGGAAGAACTAACTGGCAGAACATCAAACATTATTCTGGATGTGTTACTGATGATGGTAAAGATTCTTAAGGCATAAGTTATGATTGGCTGACATGAATGATGACTTCTACAAGTATATCCTTGATCCGCATTACTTGGTAAGCAAGGATTCAGCCGACAGATCAGAGTTTGTGGAAAATATTGACTATTCTAGGTGCTGACTAGAAAGGTGATAAATTCACTTTTGCGCATATATATACAAGATGGATTTAGTTGTGAGAGGTGTCATGGTTGTTGGTGATGTGCGAATAAAAGCAGAAGAGCAGAGTGAAAGTAGTAAGGAAGATCCAGTATGTGAAGGGAAAGCAACATAAAAGAAGAGGAAAGATGAAGTGCAGCAGATCAGTGTACTGAGCCTAACCGGAACTGAACTCTAGCATATGTAGATGCTCCCAATCAGTTCAAGTATTGTTTTACACTCCTTTTGTAGACAGTGAGTCTCTTGTAGGCAATGTGCCTCTTGTGAGCAGTGTGCTCAGGTAGTGAGCCCTAATTGGCAAGTGTCATTTTGTATTTCTATTCTTCTAATAGAGAATACAATCTTGGGTTAATCACCCCATGGTTTTTTCCCTTAACAGGGTTTCCACGTCAAAAATATTGTGTCATGTGTATTTCCATTTCATGTTTATGTTTGCTTATTTGAATTAATGTTGCATTGACTATTAAGAAAGTTTAAAAAGCAAAAATAATTAGGATAACTGATTCACCCCCCTCTCAGTTATCAACAATTGGTATCAGAGCCAAGTTCCTCCTAACAGAGTCTAACAGCTTGAGGAAGATCTGGGAATTCAAATGGATGCATATGGTTTAAGGGAACAACTCAAGACTGCCCTTGATGATCTTGAACAGTCAAACTCTGAAGTCAATGAGTTAAAGGAAAGACTCAAACAGGCTGATGATTTCATGAGAGAACTAAAAGACAAATTAAGTCTCTCTATAAAAAAGAGAAAGGAGTTGCTTCAGCAATTGGCAAGTCAAAGTGAAGCCAATGAAGATCTCAAGGAGAAAACTAAGTTATGTGAAAAGTTATCAAAAGAAATCATTATGGTAAGACATGAAATGGAATCAGGAGTTATAAAGTTTACCCAAGAGATTGAAGAGAAAAGAAAAACTGAAGATAATCTAAAACAATCTCTCAGGGAGAAATCAGAAGATTGCCAAAAGATGGATAGAATTATCAGACATCTTGAATCTGATCTTGAAGATGCTAAATGCAGATGAAGTTCAAAGTGAGACGAACAAGATTTGGGTGAAGAAAAGTATAGAGAATGTAGGGGATGGGTCCGCACTAGACTCTGGTGCTGATATTCCTTCTAGAAACTAAAAAGTGAGATCTAGCTTAGGGGGAGACACAAAGAAAACCTTGTTCCCCCAGCCAGTCAATTGGTGCCGGACCTAGCACAAGAAGAGTTGTGGATTAAAGGGTTCATAAGGGAAACATCCAAATAAACTATGGTTAAGATTTGGAAGATCCGCAAGATGTTTAAAGATTAGGATTGATCCAGTTCTTCAAGTCATCAGAATAAGGCAAACCAGAATAACTTAGGTCAAGCATTTATTGCAACCTGACATTAGGGTTTGCAGAGTAATATAAGGGTTCTCTCATTAAGCATTTGTTCATTCTACATTCAAGAAGAAATGAAAAGAAGCTCTGCAACAGAAATTCCTCAAGCCCATCAAAGATCATCTACAGAATCTGATTCATCCAGTAATTAATCAGGCTCACTTCGTGAAACTGAAAGGTGCAAAAGGTATTCTCCATTATCAATATCTTTCTGTAAATCCTTGAATAATGGGTACTCCAAATATTGTGAAGATCTCTGACAGACCTCGCCCCATATTCAAGAAACATCCATACAAATCCTTGGAAGTAGATCCCCTAGGAGCATTTTCCAGTGTTCTGCATGGTGTATTTCATACAGAAGATATTAGGGTTTACATACACATGAATATTGAAGAGTTCAGGGAATCCAAACTAAGTGATATCTATCATAAACAATTGATAGATGATGCTTTTGAACTTAAAACCCAATATAAGGGCATCCAAGAGAAACATTTTGATTAGTTCATTCATTTCCTGTACTTTGAAGAAGATGAATGGGTCTGGTATGTGTTGAGCAGGATGCATGACAACTTCCTATGGCTGAACAGACCTTGCAAAATCACTAAGGAGGCAATTAGGGCAGTAACCAGTTTATACTCCTCCGGAGGGATACCTGTCCTCAAATCTGTCAAAAACCAAATTGTGACTGATGCCACCGGATCAAAATTTGATAAGAGGGCAATGACCATTGAAGATATCACAAACCCAGATATCAAGTTTGCATCTATGATAATAGGGTATAAAATATATCATTCCAATAGGGAAAATTCAGTGTCCGGAACTATAGTGTATACGGCCTATGAAATGCTGAGAAAGAATGCAGAGTATGATCTATGTGAACTTCTGTGAAGTCAATTGATGGAGAACATACAAAAGATCAAAAAGGACAAGAAAAATTCCTTTAAATATGGTGGATTGATATTGTGTTTATTTTTCTACTTCATGAATGAGCTACCCGGATCCAATGGATGGGTATGAAAAAACAACAAACCGGTAGCAAGACAAATCAAAGATTACTTGCATGGACTTGGGGATGCCAAGGCAAGGAATACAGTTCTGTGGGGGTACTTTAAGAATTTCCAAAATACTATGCAAATCAGAGAAAGAATCCCAAAATTATTGGTTGAAAAATATAAAGATACAGTGTGCTTCAAGGTAGATATTGATCAATGCTTAATGGAGGCAGTAGAGCCAAGGATAGTCTAGATCATGCCTATGGGGTATGAAGTTGATGAACAAATTATGGAGCTGCATGTTCAACACATGCTAAGTCAGCCAAAGGATCCAAAGGCTGAAAGGTTTGGAACCTTTGAAGAGCTAAGTATAAAAGTTCATGTGGAACTCAGACAACCAGAGATCAAGAGGAAGGTAAGAAAAGAAGTTGAAGATGTTGCAAAAGGCTTTGGCATATCAAAGGAGGCACTTGATGCCAATAGGGAAAAGATGGAAAGGGCTGAGGAAGAGAAGAAAAAGGTAGGAAAAAAAAGTGAGGAAAGTGTTCCAGTGAAATCTTCCACCCGGACCAGATCATCAAAGAGATCAGCACCTGTCACTACTAAAAGCTCAAAACTGGAAGTCTAGGCATTTGGAAAAGGAGAAAAGAGAACAAAGAAAAAGGCAACAAGGTCCTATGTTAGCCTAAAGGATGATGAGGAAACTGAATCAAATGAGGAGATAAAGAAACTGAAGAAGAAGAAGAAATCATCCGGTGAACACTCTACCGGTCAAGGAGAAGAAGAGAAGGAAGAGGAATTTGTTGAAAAACCCACTCTATCCTTAGATGTTGTAGTGAAAGTAGTCACTGTGGATGGGAACCTGTAACCCTTAACAGAATTCTATGATGCATATAATGATGCAGATAAAAAGATTCTGGAGGAAGCCATAGTTAATTTTTTGAACACTTACAATAAAGCTTTTATTAAAATTATCTCTCTAATTCCCAAAAGCTTAGAGAAAAGGCTTGAAATAAGGAAGAACAATGCTCGACCAAAAGATCTAGAAATCTGGGAATAGATAGCAATTCAACTATACCCTTCAATCACTCTGCAACAAATGAACATGATCTTCAAAGATTGCAAGGATGAGTTCCGGAGCAAAGCCAAGATGAATCAGCTCATGCTTGGTGAAACCGACAAAGTGGCAAGAGAGATTGAAGAGATCCTTCGACATGCTTTTAAAAAATTCAACATTCCAATCATAGAGGACTTGGGTACTGACCCCTCGACCACAAGTGTTGAAAAAGAATTCATTGAGCAAGTCATGGACACTGGTGCAGAAAAGGATAAGGACTTGAAATCTTTTACTCCGGAAGAGGTGGCTCATGAACAAACAAATATCTCTCCTCTAGTTTTGATGCAGAGGAAAACCAGATAACATACAAAACAGGTTGAAGAATCCTTGAAAAGTCCACAAAATAGCCACTTGAGAGGCTTTCGGCAAGATTTTTGAATTTTCTCACCGAAATATCCATATTCTTGCCTATCGGCAAGACTATACACCATCGGTCAAACGGAAGAGACCTTCGCCGATACATATCTCTCAGCGATGAGAGGCTTTGGTTATGTGCCTATCGGCATGATACTATTCTATCGACGACTTCCTTGAATCTTCTGCCGATGAGGTAACTCATGCCGACATATATATTAGATCGGCCGCACTTTCCCATCATCTTCCCGATCGGTGAGAACATAACTATCAGGGGAACTTTTTAAGTCTCCTGTCGATGCTATCGGTTACGCCGATAGACTTACCATCGACAATACTTCCCTAATGATCTCCCCGATCGGCTTGACATAAATCATCGGCCACTTCGTAAATTCCTTCGCCGATAAGTCTCCTCTCCCCGATGGTTAGAACCATCAGCTAGACCGATACTGTCGGCCTAACTTTTAGTGAATCTCCTGATGTGGTCTCTCTTGCCGATACATTAATGAGACTTCATTGTCGGTCAGATACATTTCTTTGGTCAGACCTGAGGCTCTTCCACCGACACTCCTTCTCACCCTGATGCCTTGGGTCAAGGCAATCATCGGTGAGACTTTATGATCGACACTCCGATACAATACGATCAGTGAGACTACTATTGTCGGATCAAAGTAAACTTGTCATCCCGATAGCTATGTCACTCCGATGTCTCTTACTTCACATACACATTAACAGACTTGCTATATCAGTCCTCCTTACCATTTCCACCGGTCAACCTTTATATCATTTAGAATGCATCTTTCCACCAATTACAACAGTGACATTCAAAAGGAAGATACACACAAACTGTATTTGCGATATACACTGGGGATACTTTCCACATACATTAGTTGTATATACTCACAGTGCATAGTTCCTCTCCACAGCTCATGTAACCGAACAAAACACATAGAAAACTACAGAAACTATAGAACAGAAATAAATCTAACTACATGGAGGTCATTCCACTGATTTCAAAGAAATCCACCAGTGGAATGACTCCAATCGGTATCACTGTAGTTTGACCAGAAAACACAGAATTTCTTTATTCCTTCTACTTCAAAGAAAAATACAATTTCTCTCGACTCTGTTCGTTCACCTCTCTTCTATACGAACAGAAACCAACTATATAAAGACTCTCAATTGACAGTTACATACGGTGGAAGGTGAATCACCTATAACCACCCTGCCAATCGGTTACAACCCACTTGTTCGGTTACAATCTCTTTCAATTCGTTTACAATCTGGAATGACACGTATACAATCTTTCAATATGGCTCAAAGGCTTACAACATAACATAAAATGTAGGGAATCTTCCAGATTCTTAATGTCTTCGAGGTGCTTCTGCACCATACTCCCAGACTTGAAAATTTTCCATGTCCCATGGAAATGCTCAGTGAAAAGCCTGCAATATCTTTTGGCTTTGATGTCTTCAATGCTAACTGGATGCCTCTGCTGCTTTTACCCTTCAACTGTGACTTCTCTCAATGGAGTTTAACTCGCTGCTTCTCCAGATGCTGCTCCAAACATAAGTCCACCCTCAATGCTGCACCAACACTCTTGTCCCTCACCTGGGAGTCCTTTCTCGCCTCCCTCCCCAGGACTTTTGGCGACACCAACTGGACCTCCTTCTCAGGCCCATGACAGATCTCCTATCTGCCTACCTGCAGCTTGTGGACATACATCTGCAACTACAAATATTAGCAAACCAAAACACCAATTTCTCACTTAGCCCCATCTCAGATATAATCCAACACAAAACTTCCCAGAGCTTTCGCTAGCTCTGATACCAATCTGATGCAGAGGAAAACCAGATAACATACAAAACAGGTTGAAGAATCCTTGAAAAGTCCACAAAATAGCCACTTGAGAGGCTTTCGGCAAGATTTTTGAATTTTCTCACCAAAATATCCATATTCTTGCCTATCAGCAAGACTGTACACCGTCGATCAAACGGAAGAGACCTTCGCCGATACATATCTCTCAGCGATGAGAGGCTTCGGTTATGTGCCTATCGGCATGATACTATTCTATCGGCGAGTTCCTTGAATCTTCTACCGATGAGGTAACTCATGCCGACATATATATTAGATCGGCCGCACTTTCCCATCGTCTTCCCGATCGGTGAGAACATAACTGTCGGGGGAACTTTTTAAGTCTCCTGCCGATGCTATCGGTTACGCCGATAGACTTACCATCGGCAATACTTCCCTAATGATCTCCCCGATCGGCTTGATATAAATCATCGGCCACTTTGTAAATTCCTTCGCCGATAAGTCTCCTCTCCCTGATGGTTAGAACCATCAGCTAGACCGATACTGTCGGCCTAACTTTTAGTGAATCTCCCGATGTGGTCTCTCTTGCCGATACATTAACGAGACTTCATTGTCGGTCAGATACATTTCTTCGGTCAGACCTGAGGCTCTTCCACCGACACTCCTTCTCACCCTGATGCCTTGGGTCAAGGCAATAATCGGTGAGACTTTATGATTGACACTCCGATACAATACGATCGGTGAGACTACTATTGTCGGATCAAAGTAAACTTGTCATCCCGATAGCTATGTCACTCCGATGTCTCTTACTTCACATACACATTAACAGACTTGCTATATCAGTCCTCCTTACCGTTTCCACTGGTCAACCTTTATATCATTTAGAATGCATCTTTCCACCAATTACAACAGCGACATTCAAAAGGAAGATACACATGAACTGTATTTGCGATATACACCGGGGATACTTTCCACATACATTAGTTGTATATACTCATAGTGCACAGTTCCTCTCCACAGCTCATGTAACCGAACAAAACACACAAAAAACTACAGAAACTATAGAACAGAAATAAATCTCACTACATGGAGGTCATTCCACTGATTTCAAAGAAATCCACCAGTGGAATGACTCCAATCGGTATCACTGTAGTTTGACCAGAAAACACAGAATTTCTTTATTCCTTCTACTTCAGAATAAAATACAATTTCTCTCGACTCTGTTCATTCACCTCTCTTCTATACGAACAGAAACCAACTATATAAAGACTCTCAATTGACAGTTACATACGGTGGAAGGTGAATCACCTATAACCACCCTGCCAATCGGTTACAACCCACTTGTTCGGTTACAATCTCTTTCAATTCGTTTACAATCTGGAATGACACGTATACAATCTTTCAATATGGCTCAAAGGCTTACAACATAACATAAAATATAGGGAATCTTCTAGATTCTTAATGTCTTCGAGGTGCTTCTGCACCAGGTTTCCCCTACAGTCTCCGGATCTAAAGGAGAAGAAAGAATACAGGAGAAAGAAGTAGAGGTGAAGGAAAAAGAAGATGACAGTACTAAGGTTGGAGAAGGAGAGAAGACTTCAATAGAGAAGACCACAACTACTAGTGGTAAGAATGTAGAAGGAGAGAAAGCTCCAAGAGACAGCTCTAAGAATGCAGAAGAGAAGAAAAATCTGTCTCCGGCAAGAGACACTGCAAAAACTAAGAATTCTTGAACAAAGAAACAATGGAGATTGATGAATTGGAGCTTCTACAAGGACCATTTAATTTTGACTCTCTTTCTCTGGTACAAACAATGAAGATAGCTTCATTTGCTAATGCAAAGGCTAAAGAAAAACTCCTAAAGTCTCACATGGAAGACTATGAGTTGATAGAAGCTGCTTCCGGAGTGTTAGAAAAGATTATGCCATCGTTTCAAAAGGATCTCACAGCCTCCTCATCCGGTAATCTCAAAACTCTAGTCAATAGTGTTAGCACACATTTTGATTCCCTAGAGAAGTCAGTAGAAGATAAGGTCCAAAAGGAATTTCTTACAAAAAGATTATCAGAGGTACAAGGGTTGATAATTAATGATAGGAGAAATATGAATATTGGGATAAAGAGCTTAGAAAATGCTCTTAAAGATGGCAGAGAAATATAAAAATTTTATTTATCATGGTCCAAAACAACAGGGGAGATTGAGAAGAAAATGAAAGAACAAGAGGATAAACTGTTAAAACTTTCTCAAAATTTTGATCCACTTACTAAATCCATAATAAATCAAGAATGTCAAATGGTTACAATTTTGAATGAAATTAAGAAGCTTGAAAAAGAGAAGAAAAACCGAATCAGTAGGTTGAGTGAGCTCAGAGGGATAATTTCCCTAAGTTAGAGGCCATGCATGAGGCCATAAAAGAAGCTCAAATCATAGCCCAGACCAATGATCCAACAGATCTAAAAAGGGCAAATGCATTTGCATTCCTGTTGAGCAATCATATATCAATTTTGGACAAAATGAAGCAAAGTTACATAATTCATTCAATTGAAAACAACTTTTGTAGACATACTTCAGTATATGTAAGTATTCCATATGTATATACTTATGTGGATAAAATTTTGAAAATTTTGGTATGCGGACCCTACCCTTTGCCATTGATGTCAAAGGGGGAGTGAAGAGTAGTGAAAAATGAGGAATCCAACTAAGGGGGAGCTCTGAAAAATGTATATAAAAACAGAGCATCAGCTAAGGGGGAGCATAGTGTAAACACTTAGTCATTTTTCACTAAGTGTTGCCATCAATGCCAAAGGGCGAGATTGTTGGCAAGAGACACTTTATGGATTCATGATTGTTGTCATTGATGGCAACAAAGTTCATCTCACACATCCATAGGACATGGTGTGTCTATACCGAAAGTCAGAGTGAAGAATGTTGTGGTCCGATAAACAAGAACAGAGCATGTGGTGAGGGCCGACAGTCAGGTCCAGATCTCTTAGAGGAAGTATCTTGGTGAAGTACGGATTTGGGAAAGTTAAGAGGACTACCTTGAGTGATAGATTCCAAGGATTTAGCCTCCAGTGATAGATGAGGAAAAAGATATGAATACTTGAGTATTGGGTTCCTGATTGACAGTGTGAATAGAGGAAGAACTGACTGGCAGAACATCAAACATTATTTCAGATGTGTTACTGATGATGGTAAAGATTCTTAAGGCATAAGTTATGATTGGCTGACATGATTGATGACTTCTACAAGTATATCCTTGATCCGCATTACTTGGTAAGCAAGGATTCAGCCGACAGATCAGAGTTTGTGGAAAATATTGACTATTCCGGGTGCCAACTAGAAAGGTGATAAAATCACTTTTGCGCATATATATACAAGATGGATTTAGTTGTGAAAGGTGTCATGGTTGTTGGTGATGTGCAAATAAAAGCAGAAGAGTAGAGTGAAAGCAGTAAGGAAGATCTGGTATGTGAAGGGAAAGCAGCATAAAAGAAGAAGAAAGATGAAGTGCAGCAGATCAGTGTACTGAGCCTAACCGAAACTAAACTCTAGCATATGTAGATGCTCCCAATCAGTTCAAGTATTGTTTTACACTCCTTTTGTAGATAGTGAGTCTCTTGTAGGCATGTACCTCTTGTGAGCAGTGTGCTCGGACAGTGAGCTCTAATTGGCAAGTGCCATTTTGTATTTCTATTCTTCTAACAGAGAATACAATCTTGGGTTAATCACCCCGTGGTTTTTTCCCTTAATAGGGTTTCCACGTCAAAAATATTGTGTCATGTGTATTTCCATTTCATGTTTATGTTTGCTTATTTGAATTAATGTTGCATTTACTATTAAGAAAGTTCAGAAAGCATAAATAATTAGGATAATTGATTCACCCCCCCTCTCAGTTATCAACAAGAACTTCTCTTAGATCATCCGCAACATGCACAAAACATCCAGTCAGCCAAGATTGGAAAGAAAAGCAACACCTAAGGAGAAATATTCAATTACGAGCTCAATCCTCAATATGGACTACCAACACAATAGGCACATAATCCAGAGACCTCCAAAAGCACAATGAAATCAACAAGAACAACCGCACCACCTCAAATCACTAAATCACTTGCCTCTTCATACGGGAACTTAAGAACACTAACTATCATGACTGTCACACTAGAAATATTGCTTGCAGATCTCCAAACCATTCCAATTGAGTTGAGGATACACACCAACATCCCAAAAAAACCTCTAGAACTGTAGACCATAATATTCCAATGCAGAGCAATCCGGACCAAATTCTTGTCACTTTGTTACCTCTAAACAATTGCAAAACCCAGTTCTACTCATATGGCCATAACTTCACCAATCCTCCTTGTGGACCTCTCAAATATTAATTAGAGCAACTTTAGGCAATCCTCTACAAAACCCTTTAATCTACAGACTCTGATATTCATCTCACTGGGAATGCGGAACAATCTACTTTACTAAACTGCACTGTCTTCACTGTCTCTGACAAAGAGATATGTTGATATCAATGACAACACATCATAAGCACATATTTGCAACAATCTCCTCCTTTGTCATTGATGGTAAAATATGATGTGAAAAACTGATTCAACCATCAAGACAAGGACTTCTCCCCCTTTCTCTTATCACACCTGCAACCACTTTCTTCACTGCTCCCCCTTTCACCAGCAACTACTTACTTCTGAGTTTTTCACATGACTTCTCTCCCCCTTTGACATCAATGGAAAAGGGCACATATTTATAATTATCTCTCCCCCTTTTTGCTTCTTAGATAAAACCAAACTGAACTCCAGAATTAACATACTGACTACTCCCCCTGAGTAACATCTCCTTAACACCAATTCGAATCACAAGATATGACTGTGAGTTCCACCGGACTGATGCACACTAGTGACCTTAGTTATGAACAAGAGGGGTAATAACCCCTAGCTTCACTCTGAGATACTCAAAAGTATCCTTAGGTAGAGGCTTAGTGAAGATATCTGTAATCTGATCCTTTGAAGAAACAAACTCAAATATGACTTCATTCTCATTTACCTTCTCTCTCAAAAAGTGAAACTTGATGGATATGTGATTTGTCTTTGAATGCAACACTGAATTCTTTGAGATGTTTATTGCATTGAATTATCATAGAAGATTGTAACAGGCTCTTCAAACATGATTCTGATATCCTTCAACATTTGCTTCATCCACAAAACTTGAGTACAATTACTTGTTGCTGCTATATACTCAGCCTCTACAGTAGACAGAGATATTGCCTCCTAGTTTTTTCTCAACCAAGAAACCAATCTCTTTCCCAAGAAAAATGCACCACCACTAGTACTCTTCCTGTAATCCACATCTCCTGCCCAATCAACTTCTGTATATGCATGAAGAGTAAAATCATCATCCTTAGGATACCATAAGCCATAATCAGATGTCCCCTTTAGATATCTAAAAATTATTTTGACTGCTACAACATGAGATTCTCTAGGATCAGCTTGAAATCTAGCAACAAGGTCAACTGCATTCATAATATCAGGTCTGGTTTGAGTTAGATAAAGCAGTCCTCCAATCATTGATCTATACCTTTTTTGATCTGTCTTAGGGGAATCATCATCTTTACTCAAATTGCATCTGGTTATCATAGGAGTACTCACTGGTTTTGAATCCTCCATTCCAGACTTTTTCAACAACTCTTTCACATACTTAGACTGAAATATGAAGATGCCCTTATTTGACTGAATGATTTACAGACCCAAGAAGAAATTCATTTCACCAAGCATGGACATCTCAAATTCACTTTGCATCTAATCAGCAAATTTTTTACACATGCTCTCATTTCCACCAAAGATGATATCATCAACAAATACCTCAACAATCAAGATGTGTTCATGATCAATTTTGAAATAAAGATTACTGTCAGTTGTGCCTTTGCTAGAACCTAACTTTAGCAGATACTTATCTAATCTTGCATACCAAGCTCTTGAGGCTTGTTTAAGTCCAAACAATGCTTTCCTCAATTTACAGACCATATCTCCTTGATCAGACAATGGGAATCCTTCTGGTTGCTCAATGTAGACTTCTTCTTCCAACTCTCCATTCAAGAATGCTGACTTGACATCCATCTAGTAATATTTGAAATCTTTGTAAGCAGCAAAGGTAAGAAATAATCTGACTGCTTTGATTCTTGCCACTGGAGCAAAAGTTTCTTCAAAATCAATTCCCTCTACCTAAGAATATCCTTTGCACACCAATCTTGCTTTGTTTCTTACAACTTCACCATTTTCATTCAATTTATTTCGGAAGACCCATTTAGTTCCAATTACATTTTTATTTTCAGGTCTAGGAACAAGATCCCAAGTATGATTCTTTTCAATTTGCATTAATTCTTCTTCCATTGCTTTTACCCAACTTTCATCATTACAAGCTTCATTCACTGATTTTGGTTCAATCTTTGAAATCAAACAATACTTCACTTGTTCTTCAACAAATTTTCTTCTAGTTTGAACATCTTTATTTTTATCTCCTATGATCTAATCTTCAGAATGATTCAACCTTACATACATGGGAGTTTTGGGATATTCTTGAACTTCTGATTCTTGAACTTGTTCCTCAACATTTGTACTGGGTTCTTGAGTCATTGGATTCTCTAGAGGAATTTAAATTTGACCTTGCTTTCCTTTATTTGGACTTTCATTTTGATCATCTAATTCATATCCACAAGACTTGGAAGGTCTCTCCTCGCTTTCATCAACCTTGACATTAGCACTTCCAACAATCCTTTTCAATCTCTTGTTAAAGCATCAGTATGCCTTTCTTTGGCTAGAATAACCCAGAAATATTCCTTCATCACATCTTAGATCAAACTTGCCTAGATCTTCATCTCTCTTGATATAGCATTTACTACTGAAAAATCTAAAGTATTTCATAGTAGGAGCATTACCAAACCATAGTTCATAAGGTGTTTTACTAGTATTACCTTTGATCTACTGAGGAGTCCTAGGAGCAGATAATTGTATTCTTATTACATGCTTTTCACAAAATGCATTAAACTCACCAGAGGTAAACTCTCCATCTCTATTAAATCTCAGATACTTTAGCTTCACGCCAATCTCATTCTCCACCATAGCCTTGAACACCTTGAATCTATCAAGAGCCTCTGATTTCTCTATCAAGAAAGTGACCAACATCATCCAGGAGTAATCATCAATCAGCAACATAAAGTATCTATCTCCTTGCAAACTCCCAACTCTGGCAGGACCACACAAATCAGTGTGCACAAGTTCCAACAATCCATTTGAAAATTGTTCTTTACTTTTGAATGTAGCTCTATTCTATTTGCCCAACTGACATTCCTTACACGTGCTATTAGCAAGTTTCACAAGCTTTGGAAGACCTCTCATAGCCTGAGTAGTACTTATCTTGACAATGTTAACAAAGTTTACATGACACATTCTCCTATGCCATAACCAACTTTGATCAATTTGAGCAATCAAACAACTTTTACCAATACCACTTAAATGAAAGATATTACCTCTAGTTTGTGTACTAGATACAATCTCAGTTCCGGAGCTTCCCAAAATTTTGCATTTTCTATCCTTGAATTGGAGATCATACCCTTTGTCAACCAGCTGTCCAACATTGAGAATATTATGCTTTAACCCTTCTACATACAAAACATCATTAGTGCTATTCTTACCATCAAGAGAGATGGATCCTCTGCCATAGATTCCACCAGCTGAATTATCTCCAAACTTCACAATTCCACCTTCATATCTCTCCAAACTTACAAACTTACTTTTATCACTAGTCATATGATGAGAACGTCCACTATCAATCACACATTCATCCTTTTCTTCAACCTAAGAAGCCAAGGCACTTTCCACATTCACACAACTAGAAGATTTAGTAGGCACTGGATCTTCTTCTTTGATAGTAATGAATGCCCATTCATTTCTAGAGGTACTTCCCATATCAAATTCATCATTTGTGACTCCTTCATCACCAGCTTCTTGGACATAGTAGCATTTCTTCTAAATCCTAGGTCTATTAGGGTTTGGCTTTGAAACCCTCTCCAGACATCTTGAAGCAAAATGACCAATCTTATTGCAAGCAAAACATTTGAAAAGCAACTTTCCTTCATACTTACTGGATCCTCTTGGTAATCTTTTGGCAATAAGGGCTTCAAGTTCTTAAGCTCAGATTCATATTCTTTAAGTCCTTGCCTTCTCATATCTGGTTAGCCTTCTTGAAGAGCTTTCACCTGGATCAAATCTTTGCTTTCTAAAAACACTAGCTTTAAATGCAGATTTTGATTTAGGAAGAGAACCACCAAACTCACTCATTTCAAATGTTGAAATCTTGCCAACCAACTAATCCCTTGTAACATCTGTCACAGCCCTGATCTCCTCAATAGCAGTAACTCTATGCTTGTATGAGATAGGTAAGGATCTGAGCACCTTGCCAAAAATATTTGATTCTTCTAGTTTTCCACTAGCACACCTAATACTGCACACAAGTTCATTCACCTTCTACATGTAGGAAGTGATGTTTTCATCTTCACTCATCCTCAAACATTCATTTCTACCCTTCAAGCTTTGTAACTTAGCACATTTGACATATGCATCACCTTCATATAGAGTTTCCAACTTCTTGCAGATTTCATGAGCATTTTGCAATTCAAAGACATTTATCATTTTTGTATCAGTCAGGGCACTCAACAATGCTTCCTTAGCCTGAATGTTGTATTCAACTTCTTTGATTTCAATTGGAGTTATAGGACCATTCTTCGGAGGAGTATACTCATTCTTAGTTATCAACCAATAAGGATCACCCATGCATTACAAATGACACTCCATGCAATTCTTCCAAAGAGAGTAATTTGTTCCATCAAATCTTAGACTGTCCTTCTTGTATGTCGACATCCTAGATCTCCTCAAGTGGTTAAGCTTCTTTTAGAGGAACCATCTTTGATACCAATTGTTGAAATTTGGGCAGACAATTGAGAGGGGGGGGTGAATCAGTTGTCACAAAACTTTATCTTTTGTTGCATTTAATCTTCTTAACCACTTATTAATAGATTAATGATATAACCATGAAAGCATGAATCAACAACACATGAGTAGAAACACAGTCAACACACATAACACTAGGATTTTTACGTGGAAACTTGGTTAAGGGAAAAACCACGGTGGGGATTAACCCACAAGATTTATTCTCTATTAAAAGAATAAAAAAATGGGAAGGCACCTGCCTTTGGGCACACTGTCCAGAGCTTTCTTCTCCAAGAGACTCACTGTCTACAGAAACATTCACATGGTTAACACTGAAAGGTTGAACTGAGAAATAGCATCTTCTCCATGCCAAGGTTTAGTTCCATTGAAGCTCACAACACCTCTGCTCTGCCCCCAAACACTTTCTCGCTACCTCTGCATCTTTTCACATCTCCACACATTTACACAACTTCATTACAATTATTTTTACATGATATCAACTTTGGAATGAACATCAAAGTCCGCCTTACAATCATCTATCTAGAACATTCTCCAAGATAAGAATTACAAGTAATTACAATCACAAGACTTGACTTAATGAAAAATGCTACATTCAGACCACTACACTATTGGCCAAACATAGTTGGGACTCAAATCTTCCTCGAACAACATGCCACACTTCATAGAACTTCTCTTAAATCATCCTCAACATGCACAAAACATCTGGTCGGCCAAGATTGGAAAGAACAGAAACACCCAAGGAGAAATCTTCAACTACGAGCTCAATCCTCAATGTGGACCACCAACACAATAGGAACATGATCTAAAGACCTCCAAAAGCACAATGAAATCAACAAGAACGACTGCACCACTTCAAATCACAAGAATCATTTGCATCTTCATACAGGAACTTACGAACACTAACTATTATTACTGTCACACTAGAAAGATTGCTTGC
Organism: Cunninghamia lanceolata; assembly: GCA_027924645.1. Lineage (NCBI taxonomy): Eukaryota > Viridiplantae > Streptophyta > Pinopsida > Cupressales > Cupressaceae > Cunninghamia > Cunninghamia lanceolata. Next base: position 4,812,401 of record BSBN01000500.1, on the reverse strand, counting down.
AGACCTCCAAACCATGAACCACTTGAGTTGAGGATACATACCAACATCCCAAACATACCTCTGGGACCACAGACCATAATATTCCAATGCAGAGCAATCCAGACCAAATTCCTGTCACTCTGTTACCTCTGAACAACTGCAAAACCCAGTTCTACTCAGATGGCCATAACTTCACCAATCCTCCATGTGGACCTCTCAAATCTTAACTAGAGCAACTCCAGACAATCCTCTACAAAACCCTTTAATCCGTAGACTTTGATCTTCATCTCACTAGGAATGCGGAGCAATCTACTTTACTGAACTGCACTGTCTTCACTGTCTCTGACAAAGAGATATGTTGACATCAATGACAACACATCATAGGCACATATTTGCAACACTAGTGAGTATACACATATTTACTAGATAGTTCATATAAAACAATAGTGCCAACTGAATACAATAAATGACATAAAAATTTCCTCACAAAGACATATCCAACCTAATGGGTTGATCTGCCAAAAGAAAAATTGATCTTCGTAATGATGTTTCATTTTCTTGGTTTCGAACTATACTAATGCAAGGTGTCGTTTGGTTTCTTCTCTCTAAGGATGAGAGAAAACTTTTCTTAAGTTACTGACCCTACCAGTTGCCCACTCTTGGTTTTGTTGTTGAGAGACAAGAACAAAAAGAATATTTGACAATAAAGTATTAACATTCTTTAGAGAACATTGTCAACCTTATGATCTTAAAAGACAATGTTGGTGGTTGGATGGAGACAAGCATACTAACAACCATTCTTCATAGAGGACTGATTTGGGAGGTTGATTAACTTAGTAGCATCCTAGTTTGTGATTTCTTGAGGACAAGCAATCTTGGATGGGGTGGACTGAAATGTCCCATACTATGGATTTAAACTATTTTATTTTAAGTGAGCCGACTTCCTACATTAGTGCCAAAAGAGAGTTTAAATCTTAAACAAACAATACATTTAATTACAATGTCAGCCGAATCAAATATGTTGGCCGATCAAGTTTAAATAAATGTAATGATCTTAGGAGGCCGACATATATACATAGAGCACTTCATAAGACAAAGGTATTAATCAAATTAATAACATGAAAGGAGTGATTAAGTATTTGTTATCAATAACTTCAAATAGATACGAATGGTAATGGTGTCATTACATGAAGTGGTGCGAATACACAAGAGTAATGATGTTTGAAGAAAGGAATTTTTGAATAAGACAAAAATGTGTTGCAAGACAACAATTAAGATTATAAAATAGTGATTTATTTGTCAAGGGCAACAGTTTTGAAAGGGCAATGATTCATTGAAGAATTGTGAAAAGTCACCTATATTCACAATGACATAACCATTGAAATAATATAAGAGGTAAGGATATGCATGTTTGAGGGGCATCAAGCGATCAAGGAAATATATAACTGGGCAAACATAAATCTGCAAAGAGAAAGAAATATATATATTAGAATAACTAAATATACAGGCATACATCAGTAGAGATATGTATGTAATAATTGATAACAACAAATTACATTCAAAAAATATACTGCACTTAGTAGATAAGGGTAAAATCAACAATCAATACATTTACTTCTGAGAATTAAACATTCTTATGTCTTAATAAATATTGTGGTATGCTCTATCATGATTGTTGTATAATCTATATGAATTTGGATGTATTTTGTGTTTGTAGTTCTCATCCAATTGGCCATTCCATTTTGGAGCAGAGATAGTACATATAAGGAATGCAAGTAGCTAGGGAGTCCATTCTGGTAAGGACGCCCTGAGTGGGGTTGGGAGGTAAAATGGCGGGTGTCATTCTGTGCTCTTAGACTAGATGGAACAGCTTGATATGCCTTGTATGATCTCCCAAGTGGTTCTCCATAATGACGATGGGCTGCTTGGATGGAACCTTAAAATAAATCCCATATGATTAAGATAATGTTCCTAATTCTAGTATGAAAGATATATTTAATAGATTATGCTTTCAATGATTATCTAACATGATTGCAGGTTCTCAACTAGGATCTATCTTGTTCAACAATTTAAATTGGTAAATGATATCGTTAACTCTATTTCATTACTTTCCTTGCTTGGAATTGTGATTTTAGGGCAAAAACTAGGGCATATACAAAAGGGGACATTACAAGGGGTCACCACAAGCATTTACACACCTTCAATGGTAGGATGCAACCATATAATAATGATAACAAAACAATGTAAAAGATAAATCACACACCACACAAGAGATGTTTATGGGCCAAGATGCCTTAATTTCTAATATATGTAGAAATATAATAAACCCTTGAGGTATGGTAACACTATACAATACTGTTTATGGAAGAAATTACTCCACACTATATATCCAAGAGACACCAAACATAATATCATATTCAACACACATCCTTACAATTATAATCACCTCCTTTATATAGACCTAATCCTAATAACATAATGGAGGGGTAATCCCAATGAAGGCCTATTCATCACCCAATATAATTAATTACACAAGTTGTCCACATGACCCAATATAGAAAACTTAAAGGGTATCTGACACATGTTGGCATCTCCAAGCACCCAAATACATTATCATATCCCTAGTTACATAACATGTCATCCCTCCTTGACATGTTTTATCCTCGACACATGAAAAGAAGACAAATAGTGTGACTTTCACAAGTCATTACAAATATGATGCCATGAACGATCATCCAACCATCCATAGTTGAACTTTGTGATAGTTTTATCTTGATGATACCTAGACCCCATCCTTGATCCACATTTTATTGCACCCATTTGATTATATTCCTTATCATAGTAAGTCCTCCTTTGTTTCCATGAATAGCCATTACTTCTATGATACCTGTTATCAATCAGATATGCACCCTATGCTAAGTTATTCAACTTAACTATCTATTGACACATGGGAACACTCCTAGCCATGTGGGTTGCCTAAACTTAGAGTGAACCTCTAGAGTGACTTGGTCCTTCGAATGATTTTCTAATCTAAATTACTTGCTGAGGAAAAGGGGAGAAGATGAATTGAAATGAAATTCAACCTTAAATAGAATATCTCTAAACTTTAATCTATCTAAATGCTTTCACTCACAAACAGATCCTAAAACATGAACTCTCACAACTTCACTCAGAACATACAACTCAAAAGAAATTTGCATGAAGGTTCAATTTGAACACAATCATACTGTTGGTTTTAGGACAAACAACTGAGAGGGGGGGTGAATCAGTTGTCACAAAAACTTTCTTTTTTTTAAACACTTAAATCCTTCTTATATTTCTATAGCATAATAATGATTCAATCATGGAAGCACAATGTAATAACTCAAGAGCAGAAACACAATAACACATATGACACCAAGATTTTAACGTGGAAAACCTGGTTAAGGGAAAAACCACGGGGTGACTAACCCAAGATTGTATTCTCTGTTAAAAGAAAAAGAAGAACAAAATGGCACTTGCCAATTAGGGCTCACTGCCTGAGTGTTGGTTTTCCTTCTGAATCAACATTAGGGTTTGCCAGTTCTAATGCACAGGTAGATTCAACCAACTAAATAAAGGAGGTTGCGTGAGCTCCTCCTCTTCACTTCTGGTTCTGCCGCACCAAGGGGGGTGTCCCTATTTGATAAAAGTATGACCTTGACTAGCTCAATGACAGAAGGATATAACTTGACAGTAACAGGCAGAATACTCTCATGTAAGGACTAAGATTTGTGTAACAAATCACAAGATTGGCAACATTCTTGGACATATGTGTCTGGTTAGGGATGAGAGCATGCAAAGGGTTTCCTACTCCTAATCCTACAACTAACAGGTGAAAGGATGAAATGGTTTGAAATGATGTTTGGAGTTATGGGACTTTCCTAGTCCCATTGAACAGACAGATTCCCAAACCAGTGCCTTATCTGTGCAGCAGAGTCATATCTAAGAATGTAAATGTCTCCCCATGACAACACTAATTCATATCCAGAGGACCTGAGAAGAATGCTACTGCCTAACAGCAACATGTCCAAGAAAGAGTATTACTAATGATCATACTTAACTGATCCTATGATGCAATCTACTTTCCTTTGTATCTGATCAAAAGCCTATTTAACCACTCCTTGAGTAGATGCAATAAATCAGACACACAGATATACTAAAAAACTTAGAAGCCCTTGACAACCTTGTTTGAAAGGAAAGCAAATGACATACAGGAGACAATCAGAAACAATACACACACAGGTGTTTTTCATTTAAAATCAATCTACATAGAAAGTCATCATAGAGAAAATTATCATTTACAAGACAAAAATAGACTAGTACACCAGTCTAAGGACCGAGTCTGTAGCAAAAAATGCCTTTCAAAATGTGAACACCTTATGTTCAGAGTCAGAGCAGAAGGCCCAAAAAACATCCAACCTCTAAAATGAGTAACACTTCCTGCTTAAAAAAAACAAACCCAGAGGGAAGCGTACTCAGCATTAATTACATGGCTTTGACAAAAAACTGCCAGATACATTTCATGAGAAATGGCGCTCATAAGTCATTAATGCAGCAGGGGACAAAAAATGGAGAAGTAGGAGAAGAAGAGGAAACAGATGAGCTCGAGCCCCATGCCACCACTGGAGAACTCCTCATGCCAAAAATCAAGTGCATGACTGTTCAACAACCTACCTATGCCTCAGCACAGTCGCCATTGATGGCTCAACCACCCGCGTTCCACTTGAAAACTATCATTGCATTCAAAATGGAGCTTCTCGCCAAAAGTGTTTCGCTCAAAGTTCAAATTATGCAGGAAAATTAATCCCACATGCACGGTGCAAAGACCTCCTTAGCACTTTAAAAACATGGCCACAAGCTCAATAGGTGTCGAGCGTTTTGCCGTGCTTGACACACGGCCCTTCACCAAAAGCCCATCGGCCAAACTCCCACCATCGGCCAAGCTCAAATCTCCTTCGCCAATCTCAATGGTCTCGCAGACCGCAGACTCCATATTCCCTTCATCAGTGTGACCAACACCGTCAGCCAACCCAAAAGCTTCCCCGCCGATATGTCGAGTCACACCGATACATCAACAAGCTAGACTTTGCCCCCTCGTCGGCCAGACATATGCTGATGACCACACACACCTTCCAAGGTCTCGTCGGCCAGACCAACACCATCAGCTCACCCCAAAAACCTCTCGCCGATCTCAATAGTCTCGTCGATGGCCATTCCACATACGCCGATAACATCTCATTGGCAAAACCAAACACAATCCACCTGATGCCAAACACTATGCCAATGACACCATCGGCTAGACACCACTCCATCGGTGAACCCCACACCGGCTCACCTGATAGCCAAAGTCATGGTGATAGCACATCCTTTAGCGAGACCAAGCACGAAGTCCTCCTGATGACCAAACTCCTCACTCCCATCAGTAAGACCAATGCTATCAACCAAACTAAAAACAACCCAGCCGATGAAGAATGTTATGCCGATGCCTACAAACAAAACACATCCTCTGTCGGAGAGACCTGCCCCGTCATCACCCCGACAGTCTATGTCGTGCCGATGGCACATCAATCCAAACTACATTGGGAAGACCCAATGCATCGGTGAAGCACCCCTCTACCTGGCCAATAAGCAAACTCTTGCTGATGAACACCTGACTTAACCCCATCGGTAAGACCAACACCATCGGCACAACAAAAATTTCCTTCATCGATAGGCAAAGGTCTTGGCGATATACAAAGAACACACCATGCTATTGAAATGATCACCAAGACACATGCGAAGTCATGCCGATGGACAAAACATGATGACCCCCTCCTCAAGAAAGATGATGTGGATGCTGCAAAACACTGAGGGGGCCCCAACACTTAAAATTTTTTGGATCTTTTGGGAAGGTGCTTGCATGAAAAATTGCTCAAAAACTGACAGTCAATTCAGGTACCAACACTGAGCACACTACTCACAAGAGGCCCACTATCTACAGGAGACACACTGTTTACATAATAATATAAATATTACATACTTGAAGTGGAGATTAGCATCTTCACCATGCTTGAGACAGTTCCATTAAAGCTCAACACTTCTGCTCTACTTTTCACTCTTCTCCTCTCTACCACTTTTTCACCTCCACCAAAGATACTTTGAAATGACTTCAGAAATCTTATTAGACATCGACTTTGGGATAATCACACAACATACTTTATTTTATTATAGAGTAGTTACAAAAATATAACTTGATTTGTTACAAAGACTTCATGCGTATCACCACACTGTTGGCAACACATATCTAGGACTTCAATATTCTTTGAGGAACACACCATGCTTCGCAAAACATCTTCAAGATCATCTACAAGATGTGTAAAACATCCGGTTGGCCATGATTAGGAAGAACACCGTCACTTGAGAGAAAATCTTCAATTACGAGCTTAATCTTCAATGCGGACCACCAATATGAATTAGACACAATCTAGAGACTCCCACAAGCTTGCCTGAATCACCAAGAACATCCACACCACTTCTGCTTATTGAAATCATTCGCATCTTCATCCAGAACCTCAAGAACATAGTCTGTCATCACTGTCACATTAGAATAATTGCTTGTGGACCTCTAGACCATGGACCAATTGAGTTGGCAATTCACATTGGCTTCCTAAACATTCCACCAAATCCGCAGAACAAGATATTGGATTTCTGGATCTCATCAGACTTATTTGTGTCACTCTGTCACCTCTAAACAGTTGTCAAAACCAGTTTAACTCATATGGCCATAACTTCACCAAATCTTCATGCGGACCTCTCAAATCTTGACTAGAACATCTTTAGACACATATCTACAAACCCTTTGATGTGCATTCTCTGATCTTCATCTAGATGAGATCTTCACTTCATAGAGCTTCACTGTCTTCACTATTTCTAATAGGACTAATTTTCTCAATATCCTCAGCACACAACTCATCCAATCCTTGACATCAATGCAACAAGAGTATGTTGACATCAATGACAACACCGGTTAGGCCCATACTTGAAACAATCTCCCCCTTTGTCACTGATGGCAACATATGATGTGAAAAACTATTTTAACCATCAAGACAAGAACTTCTCCTCACTAACTGACATAGCTTCCCTATCAACAGCAATCATTCATATGTCTTCTCTTTCTTTGATCCTTCCCCTTTGATCAGCAACCACTTTTGTTTTTCATATGTCTTCTCTCTCCCTTTGATATCAATGGAAAAGGGCACATACTTGCATCAATACTTCAGAATCATACAGACTGCTCCCCCTGAGTGGCAGCTTCCTATCATCAATTCAGATTATAAGATATGACTGTGAGATCCACTAGACTGATGCACATCAGTGCACCTTAATTTAGAGCCAGAGGGGTAATAACCCCTAACTTCTCCCTAAGATACTCAAAAGAGTCCTTAGGTAGAGGTTTAGTAAAAATGTCTGCAATCTGATCCTTTGAGGGCACAAACTCCAATCTGACTTCATTCTTGTTCACCTGCTCTCTCAAAAAGTGAAACTTGATGAATATATGTTTTGTCTTTGAATACAACACCAAATTTTTTGATATATTTATTGCACTTGAGTTATCACAGAAGATTGTGATAGGTTCCTCATACTCCACTTTGATGTCTCTTGGCATTTGCTTCATCCACAATACTTGAGTGTAACTACCTATTGTTGCAATATATTCTACTTCTATAGTGGACAGAGATATTGCTTCTTATTTCTTGCTCGGCCAAAAACTAATCTTTTCTTGAAAAAGAATGCACCACCACTGGTACTCTTCCCGTCATCCACATCTCCTGCCCAATCAACATCTGTATATGTGTTAAGAGAGAAATCACAATCCCTAGGATACCATAAACCATACTCAACTATTCCCTTTAGATATCTGAGAATTCTCTTGATTGCCATGACATGAGATTCTCTAGGATCAGGTTGGAATATGGCAACAAGACCAATAATATTCATAATGTCAGGTCTAGTTTGAGTAAGATACAGTAGTCCTCCAATCATTGACCTGTACTTTTTCTAATTAGCCTTAGGAGATTCATCATCTTTACTTAGTTTACACCTGATTGCCATGGGAGTATTCATTGGCTTTGAATCTTCCATCCCTAATTTCTTCAACAATTCTTTCACATATTTGGTCTATGATATGAAGATTCTTTTCTTTGTTTGAGTGATTTGCAGACCCAAGAAGAAATTCATTTCCCCAAACATAGACATCTCATATTCACTTTTCATTTGATTTGCAAAAGTCTTGCACATACTATCTCTTCCTCCAAAAATGATGTCATCAACAAATACTTCAACAATCAAGATATTTTCATGATCAATCTTGAAGTAAAAGTTACTGTCAGCAGTACCTTTGTTGAAACCAATCTTCAAAAGATGTTTATCCAATCTTTCATACCAGGCCCTTGGGGCTTGTTTGAGTCCATACAATGCTTTCTTCAACTTGCAGACCATATCACCATGATCAGATAATTGAAATCCATCCAGTTGCTCAATGTATACTTCTTCCAAGTCACCATTCAGGAAGGCAGACTTGACATTCATTTGATATACTTTGAAATCCTTGAAGGCAACAAAAGCAAGAAATAATCTGACTGCTTCAATTCTTACCACTAGAGAAAAAGTTTCTTCAAACGCAACTCCTACTTGAGAATAACCCTTACAGACCAATCTGGCATTGTTTCTGACTACTTCACCATCTTCATTTAGTTTATTCTGGAAGACCCACTTGGTCCCAATCACATTTTTATTTCTAGGTCTAGGAACAAGATCCCAAGTGTGATTTTTCTCAATCTGCATCAACTCTTCCTCCATTGCTTTGGCCCAGCTTTCATCATTGCATGCTTCACTTACTATTTTTGGTTCAATCTTTGATATAAGACAATACTTCTCTGAATCTTGAGCAATCTTTCTTCTTGTTTGAACACCTTTGCTTCTATCACCTATGATCTAGTCTTCAGAATGATTTAGTCTTACATACCTGGGAGTCTTGGGAATTTCTTGCACTTCTATTTCTTGGATAGGTTCATTCAAACTTATCTCTTCTTCCTGTAATTCAGGATTCTCCAGATCAGTCTGAATCTGAACTACAGAAGGGGCTAGATCTTCTTGGACTAGAACATCATTCTAATCATCTACTTCATACTCATAAAACCTTGAGGGATTTTCAATGCCTTCATCAACCTTCACATTTGTACTTTCTACAATATTACTTAATCTCTTGTTGTAACACTGATATGCTTTGCTTTGAGTAGAGTAACCCAAGAATATTCCTTGATCACTTCTAGCATCAAATTTGCCAAGGTCTTTATCTCTTTTAATGTAACATTTACTACCAAAGACTCTGAAATACTTCACAGTATGAGTGATACCAAACCAGAGTTCATAAGGGGTCTTACCAGTATTGCTTATGATTTGTACTCGATTAAGAGTATAGACAGCAGTGCTTACAACTTCTCTCCAGTAGATATAAGGGGCATTTGCTTCCATCATCATGGTTGTAGATGCTTCCTGGATGGTCCAGTTGTTTCTTTCCACTACTCCATTTTGTTGTGGAGTCCTTGGAGCAGATAACTATCTCTTTATCCCATGTTTCTCACAGAATTCTATGAACTCTCTGGATGTGAATTCACCACCTCTATCAGACCTAAGACATTTTATGTTTAACCTAGTTTCATTTTCTACCATAGCCTTGAATATTTTGAACTTCTCAAGAGCTTCATATTATTGCCAATATGGGCCCAACCGATGTTGTCATTGATGTCAACATACTCCTATTGCATTGATGTCAAGGATTGGATGAGTTGTGTGCTGAGGATATTGAGAAAATTAGTCCTATCAGAAATAGAGAAGAATAGTGAAGACAATGAAGCTCTATGAAGTAAAGATCCTAGCTAAGATGAAGATCAGAGGATGTGTATCAAAGGGTTTGTAGATATGTGTCTAAAGATGATACCGTCAAGATTTGAGAGGTCCGTATGAAGATTTGGAGAAGTTATGGCTATATGAGTAAAACCGGTTCTGACAGATGTTCAAAGGTGACAAAGTGTCACAAATAGGTCTAGTGAGATCTGGAAATGCAATATCTTGTTCTACAGATTTGGTGGAGTGTTTAGGAAGTCAATGTGAATTGACAACTCAATTGATTCATGGTCTTGAGGTTCGTAAGCATTTATTTCAATATGATAGTGATGACAGACTGTGTTCTTGAGGTTTTGGATGAAGGAGAGAATGATTTCAGTAAGCAGAAGTGGTGTGGATGTTCTTGGTAATTCAGGCAAGCTTGTGGGGGTCTCTAGATTGTGACCATTTCATGTTGGTGGTCCGCATTGAAGATTGAGCTTGTAATTGAAGAATTACTTCTATATAATGACTTTCTTCCTCAACTTGGCTGATCGGATGATTTACACATCTTGCAGATGATCTTGAAGATGTTCTGTGAAGGATGGCGTGTTCCTCAAAGAAGATTAAAGTCCTAGATATGTGTGGCTGACAGAGTGGTGATTTGCATGAAGTCTCTTGAAAAAGTCAAGTTGTATTTGTGTATTTGATTTGTAATAAAATAAAGTATGCTGACTTTGATGATTATCCCAAAGTCAATGTCTTGTATAAATAAGAATTGTGAAGTCATTTCAAACAATATCTTGGTGAAGATGAGAGTGTGGTAGAGAGGAGAAGAGCGAAAGGTAGAGCAGAAGTGTTGAGCTTAAATGGAATTGACTCAAGCATGGTGAAGATGCTATTCTTCAGTTCAAGTATGTAATATTTATTATTCTATAGACAGTGTGTCTTCTATAGGTAGTGGGCCTCTTGTGAGCAGTGTGCTCAGGTAGTGAGCCCTAATTGGCATGTGTCATTTTACTCCTCTTATTCTTTTAATAGAGAATACAATCTTGGGTTAGTCATCCCATGGTTTTTCCCTTAACCAGGTTTTCCACGTTAAAATCTTGGTGTCATATGTGTTAATGTGTTTCTACTCTTGAATTATTGCATTGTGTTTCCATGATTGATTTATTATTATGCTGTTGAATTACAAGAAGGATTTAAGTGGTTAATAAAAGGAAAGTTTTGCGACAACTAATTCAGCCCCCTTTCAGTTGTTTGTCTTGAAACTAGAAATTGGTATCAGAGCAAGGTTCCTCTAAAAGAGCTTACCTACTTGAGGAGATCCAGGATGTCTTCCTACAAGAAGGATAGTCCAAGGTTTGATAGAACCAATTACACTCTTTGGAAAAGCTGCATGGAATGTCACTTACAATGTATGGGAATGTAATATTGGACCATAACTTCAAAGAAGTATGTTCCTCCAAAGAATGGTCTGACAACTGTAGATGAAATCAAAGATGCTAAAGACAATCTTCAGGCTAAAGAAGCTTTATTGAGTGCCTTATCTGATTCTGAGATGACAAATGTTGTAGATCTAAAAACTGCATATGAGATTTCAGAAAAACTGTAACTTCTGCATGAAGGAGACAAATATGTTAAATGTGCCAAGCTACAGAGTCTGAAAGGAAAATTTGAAAACCTAAAGATGAATGAAGATGAGAATATCACTACATTTATGCCAAAAGTAAATGAGCTTGTTTGTGGCATTAGGTGTGCTGGTGGAATCTTGGATGAAGATGAGATTGTTGCCAAAGTTCTCAGATCCCTACCTCCTACTTACAAATACAAGGTTGCTTCTATTGAAGAATTCAGATCTTTTTCAAATATCACAAGAGATCAATTGGTTGGAAAATTAGCTGCATTTGAATTGGCCGAGTTTGAAGATGCACCCCCCAAGATTGAATCTGCATTCAAAGCTAATGCCTCTGTAAAAGGCAAACAAAAGTTTGATCCAGGAGAGAACTCCTCAAAGAAACTATCATGGTATGAAAAAGAAAGAAAAGATCTAGAAGAAGATGAAATAGAAGCTGCTCAACTTGAAACCCTTATTGCAAAAAGACTACTAAGAGGATCTGGTAAGTATGAAAGAAAATTTCCCTTCAAATGTTCCAACTGCAACAAGATTGGTCATTTTGCCTCAAGGTGTCTGGAAAGATTTTCAAGGATAAATCCAAACAGATCAAGATTCCAAAAGAAATATTACTATGCTCATGAAGATGATGATGATGAAGGAGTAATATATGATGAATCAGAGACAGGAAATAAATCCAGAAGTGACTGGGTGTTTATTGCCATTAAAGAAGAAGATTCAATGCCCTCTGAATCTGTCAATCATAAAATGATAGAAAGAGCTTTGGTTTCCCAAGTTGAAGAAAAGGACGATTGGGTCATTGACAGTGGATGCTCCCACCATATGACTGGTGACAAAAATAAGTTCATAGATTTGGAAAGATATGAAGGAAGAGTTGTAAAATTTGGTGATAATTCTGCTGGTAGAATCATAAGTAGAGGAACTATTTCTTTTGATGGAAAGAACAAAACTAGTGATGTACTGTATGTTGAAGGTCTGAAGCACAATCTTTTCAGTGTTGGATAGTTGGTGGACAAAGGCTATGATCTCTAATTCAAAAATAGAAAATGTAAGATCTTTGAAAGTTCTAGAACAGAGATTGCATCCGGTACTCAAACAAAAGGTAACATCTTCCACTTGGTTGGTACTAGCAAAAGTTGTTTATTTGTTCAAATTGATCAGAGTTGGTTGTGGCATAAGAGAATGTGTCATGTGAATTTTGATAATATCATCAAGATAAGCAACACTCAGGCTGTAAGAGATCTTCCAAGACTGGTGAAACCTACTAATAGTTTGTGCAAAGAATGTCAGTTGGGTAAGCAGAGACGAGTCACATTCAAAAGTAAGGAACAATCTTCTACCGGATTGTTGGATTTAGTACATACTGATCTATGTGGACCGGTAAGAATCAGGAGTTTGCAAGGTGATAGATACTTCATGTTATTAATTGATGACCACTCCCGAATAATGTGGGTGACTTTTCTGAAATAAAAATCTGAGGCTCTTGAGAAATTCAAAATATTCAAGGCTATGGTGGAGAATGAAACTGGATTAAATATAAAATGTCTCAAGTCTGATAGAGGTGGACAATTCACATCCGAAGAGTTCATAGAATTCTATGAGAACCATGGGATAAAAAGATGGTTATCTTCTCCAAGGACTCCATAGTAGAATAGAGTAGTGGAGAGAAAGAACTGGACCATCCAAGAAGCATCTAGAACCATGATGATGGAAGCTAATGTTCCTCAGATCTACTGGAGAGAAGTTGTAAGCATTGCTATCTATACTCTTAATCGAGTACAAATCATAAGCAATACTAGTAAGACCTCTTAAGAACTCTGGTTTGGCATCACTCCCACTGTGAAGTATCTCAGAGTCTTTGGTAGCAAATGTTACATTAAAAGAGATGAAGACCTTGGTAAATTTGATGCTAGAAGTGATGAAGGAATATTCTTGGGTTATTCTACTCAAAGCAAAGCATACCGGTGTTATAACAAGAGATTGAAAAAGATTATAGAAAGTACAAATGTGAAGGTTGATGAAGGTATTGAAAAACCCTCAAGGTTTTATGAATATGAAGAAGATGATCATAATGATGTTTTGGTCCAAGAAGTCCAAGCTCCTTCTGAAATTCAGATTTAGACTGATCTGGAGAATCCTGAAATACAGGAAGAAGGGATAAGTTTGAATGAACCTGTCCAAGAAATAGAAGTGTAAGAAATTCCTAAACCTCCTAGGTATGTAAGACTGAATCATTTTGAAGATCAGATCATAGGTGACAAAAGCAAAGGTGTTCAAACAAGAAGAAAGATTGCTCAAGACTCAGAAAAGTATTGTCTGATTTTAAAAATTGAACCAAAAAATAGTAAGTGAAGAATGCAATGATGAAAGCTAGGCTAAAGCAATGAAGGAAGAGTTGATGCAGATTGAGAAAAATCACACTTGTGATCTTGTTCCCAAACCTAGAAACAAAAATGTGATTGGAACCAAATGGGTCTTCCAGAATAAACTGAATGAAGAAGGTGAAGTAGTTAGCAACAAAGGCAGATTAGTCTGCAAGGGTTATTCTCAAGTAGAAGGAGTTAATTTTGAAGAAACTTTTGCTCCAGTGGCAAGAATTGAAGCAGTCAGATTATTTCTTGCCTTTGCTACCTTCAAGGATTTCAAAGTATATCAGATGGATGTCAAGTCTACCTTCCTGAATGGTGACTTGGAAGAAGTATACATTGAGCAACCGGATGGATTTCAATTGTCTAATCATGGTGATATGGTCTGCAAGTTGAAGAAAGTACTGTATGGACTCAAACAAGCCCCAAGAGCCTAGTATGAAAGACTAGATAAGCATATTTTGAAGATTGGTTTCAATAAAGGTACCACTGACAGTAACTTGTACTTCAAAATTGATCATGAAATTATCTTGATCATTGAAGTATTTGTTGATGATATCATTTTTGGAGGAAGAGATAGTATGTGCAAAACTTTTATAAATCAAATGAAAAGTGAATTTGAGATGTCCATGTTGGGGGAAATGAATTTCTTCTTGGGTCTACAAATCACTCAAACAAAGAAAGGAATCTTCATTTCACAAACCAGATATGTGAAAGAATTGTTGAAGAAATTTGGTATGGAAGACCCAAAACCAATGAATACTCCCATGGCAACTAGATGTAAACTGAGCAAAGATGATGACTCTCCTAAGGCTAATTAGAAAAATTATAGGTCAATGATTGGAGGACTATTGTATCTTAATCAAACTAGACTTGACATTATGAATGTTATTAGTCTTATTGCCAGATTCTAAGCTGATCCTAGAGAATCTTATGTCATGGTAATCAAGAGGATTCTCAGATATCTAAAAGGAACAGTTGAGTATGGTTTATGGTATCCTAGAGATCATGATTTCTCTCTTCATGCATATACAGATGTGGATTGGGCAGGAGATGTGGATGACTGGAAGAGTACCAGTGGTGGAGCATTCTTTTTAGGGAAAAGATTGGTTTCTTGGCTAAGCAAGAAACAAGAGGCAATATCTCTATCCACTGCAGAAGTAGAATATATTACTGCAGTAGGCAATTGCACTCAAGTATTGTGGATGAAGCAAATGCTAAGAGACATCAGAGTGGAATATGAGGAACCTATCACAATCTTTTGTGATAACTCAAGTGCAATAAATATATCAAAAAATTTGGTGTTGCATTCAAAGACAAAACATATATCTATCAAGTTTCACTTTTTGAGAGAGCAGGTGAACAAGAATGAAGTCAGATTGGAATTTGTGCCCTCTAAGGATTAGATTGTAGACATCTTTACTAAACCTCTACCTAAGGACTCTTTTGAGTATCTCAGGGAGAAGTTAGGGGTTATTACCCCTTCGATTCTAAATTAAGGTGCACTGATGTGCATCAGTCTGGTGGATATCAAAGTCATATCTTGTGATCTGGATTGATGATAGGAAGCTGCTACTTAGGGGGAGTAGTCTGTATGATTTTGAGTGATAAAAGTATGTGCCCTTTCTCATTGATGTCAAAGGGGGAGAGAAGACATGTGAAAAACAAAAAGTGGTTGTAGTAAAGGAAGAGAAGACATATGAATGGTTGTTGTTGATAGGGGGAGCTATGTCAGTCAATGAGAAGTTCTTGTCTTGATGGTTAAAATAGTTTTTCACATCATATGTTGCCATCAATGACAAAGGGGGAGGCTGTTGCAAGTATGGGCCCAACCAGTGTTGTCATTGATATCAACATACTTCTGTTGCATTGATGTCAAGGATTGGATGAGCTGTGTGCTGAGGATATTGAAAAAAATAGTCCTATCAAAAATAGAGAAGAATAATGAAGACAGTGAAGCTCTATGAAGTAAAGATCCCAGTTAAGATGAAGATCAAAGGATGTGCATACAAGGGCTTGTAGATATGTGTCTAAAGATGATACAGTCAATATTTGAGAGGTCTGCATGAAGATTTGGAGAAGTTCTGGCTATATGAGTAAAACTAGTTTTGGTAGATGTTCAAAAGTGACATAGTGTCACAAATAGGTCCGGTGAGATCTGGAAATACAATATCCTGTTCTACAGATTTGGTGGAGTGTTTAGGAAGTCAATGTGAATTGACAACTCAATTGGTTCATGGTCTGGAGGTCCGCAAGCATTTTTTCCAATATGACAGTGATGACAGACTGTGTCCTTGAGGTTCCAAATGAAGGAGAGAATGATTTCAGTAAGCAGAAGTGGTGTGGATGTTCTTGGTGATTCTGGCAAGCTTGTGGGGGTCTCTAGATTGTGACCATTTCGTGTTGGTGGTCCACATTGAAGATTGAGATCGTAATTGAATAATTACTTCTGGATGATGATGATGTTCTTCCTCAACTTGGCCGACTGAATGATTTACACATCTTGTGGATGATCTTGAAGATGTTCTGCAAAGGATGGCATGTTCCTCAAAGAAGATTGAAGTCCCAAATATGTGTGGCCAACAGAGTGGTGATTCGTATGAAGTCTCTTGAAAAAGTCAAGTTGTATTTGTGTATTTTCTCTGTAATAAAATAAAATATGCCGACTTTGATGATTATCCCAAAGTTGATGTCTTGTATAAATAAGAATTGTGAAGTCATTTCAAAGAATATCTTGGTGAAGATGAAAGTGTGGTAGAGAGGAGAAGAGCAAAAGGTAGAGCAGAAGTATTGAGCTTAAATGAAACTAACTCAAGCATGGTGAAGATGCTATTCTTTAGTTCAAGTATGTAATATTTATTATTCTGTAGACAGTGTGTCTTCTATAGGCAATGGGCCTCTTGTAAGCAGTGTGCTCAGGCAGTGAGCCCTAATTGGCATGTGCCATTTTGTTCCTCTTATTCTTTTAATAGAGAATACAATCTTGGGTTAGTCACCCCATGGTTTTTCCCTTAACCAGGTTTTCCACATTAAAATCTTGGTGTCATATATGTTAATGTGTTTCTGCACTTGAATTATTGCATTGTGTTTCCATGATTGATTTATTATTACACTGCTGAATTACAAGAAGGATTTAAGTGGTTAATAAAAGGAAAGTTTTACGACAACTAATTCACCCCCCCTCTTTGTTGTCTATCTTGAAACTAACACAGATTTCTCTTTTACCTAGGAAAGTCACCCACATCATCCAGGAGTGGTCATCAATCAGTAACATGAAATATCTATCACCTTGCAGACTCCTTATTCTTGCCGGTCCACATAGATTAGTGTGTACTAAGTCTAACAATCTAGTAAAAGATTGTTCCTTACTTTTAAATGTGACTCTGCTCTGCTTACCCAACTGACATTCTTTCCACAAACTATTAGTAGGTTTCACCAGTTTTGGAAGATCTCTTACAGCTTGAGTGTTTCTTATCTTGATGCTTTTATGAGAATTTACATGACACATTCTCGTATGCCACAACCAACTCTAATCAATTTGAACAAATAAACAACTTTTGCCAGTACCAACCAAGTGGAAGATGTTACCTTTTGTTTGAGTACCTGATGTAATTTCTGTTCCAGAACTTTCAAAGATCTTACATTTTCCATTTTTGAATCAGAGATCATAGCCTTTGTCCACCAACTGGCCAACACTTAGATGATTATGCTTCAAACCTTCAACATACAGTACATCACTGGTTTTGTTCTTTCCATCAAAAGAAATAGTTCCTCTGCCTCTGATTCTGCCAGCAGAATTATCACCAAATTTTACAACTCCTCCATATCTTTCTAGATCTATGAACTTATTTTTATCACCAATCATATGGTGGGAGCATCCATTATCAATGACTCATTCATTCTTTTCTTCAACTTGAGCAGCTGGAGTTCTTTCTATTAGTTTATGATTGACAGATTCAATGGGCATTGGATCTTCTTCCTTGATGCCAATAAACACCCAGTCACTTCTAGATTTGTTTCCTATCTCTGATTCATCATCTGTTACTCCATCATCATCATCTTCATGAACATAGTAACATTTCTTTTAGAATCTTGATCTATTTGGATTTGTCCTTGAAAATCTTTCCGGACACCTTGAGGCAAAGTGACCAATCTTGTTACAGTTGAAACATTTGAAGGGCAATTTTCCTTCATAGTTACCAGATCCTCTTGGTAGTCTTTTTGCAATAAGGGCTTCAAGTTGAGTAGCTTCTGCCTCATCTTCTTCTAGATCTTTTCTTGCTTTTTCATACCATGATAATTTCTTTGAGGAATTTTCTCCTGGATCATACCTTTGTTTGCCTTTTACAAAGGCACTAGCTTTGAATGCAGATTCAGTGTTGGGAGGTGCATCTCCAAACTTAGCCAATTCAAATGTAGCTAATTTCCCAACCAATTGATCCCTTGTGATATTTGATAAAGATCTAAATTCCTCAATAGCAGCAACCTTGTGTTTGTAAGTAGGAGGTAAGGATTTGAGAACTTTGGCGACAATCTCATCTTCATCCAAGGTTCCACCAGCACATCTAATGCCACAAACAAGTTCATTTACTTTTGGCATAAATGTAGTGATATTTTTATCTTCATTCATCTTCACATTTCCAGATTTTCCTTTCAGACTTTGTAGCTTGGCACATTTAACATATTTGTCTCCATTCAAAAGTGTCAGCTTTGACCAAATTTCATATGCAATTTTTAAATCCATAACATTTGTCAGCTCTGAATTAGATAAGGCACTTAGTAAGGCTTCTTTAGCTCAAAGATTATCTTTAGCATCTCTAATTTCATCTGTAGTTGTTAGACCATTCTTTGGAGGAATATACTTTTTTATAGTCATGTTCCAATATTGAAATCCCATACATTGCAAGTGACATTCCATGCGGCTTTTCCAAAGAGTGTAGTTTGTTCCATCAAACCTCAGACTATCCTTTTTGTAGGAAGACGTCTGGGATCTCCTCAAGTAGTTAAGCTCTTTTAGAGGAACTTAGCTCTGATACCTGTTAGAATCTGAAAATATTATTAACCCAGAAAACTAGTGCAAAGAATAGATATCTAAACTATGAATGCAAATGATACGAAATCAAAATAGCAACACAGAGTTAGTCTCCAAGAGAGTAATGCAAATGCTAGAAGCAAAATAGCATTAAGAGGATGCAAAAGAAAAAGATACTAAATACAAGCCAACTAGCATGCTTATATAGACTAGGAAGAGGGAGGAGGTGGCAACACTGACCAATTAGGAGAAACCATCTATCGGACTAAAGATAGCAAAGTATCTTCCCAAGATAGCTAATGGATGCTCACATGTAGGAAGGTGACACCTCATACTCCTCTCACCTAATAAGACATGCTTTATTAACCTAAGAGAGATTAATAGAAGTGTAGGAAAAACCTAGGAATATAGGGAAAAATAAATAACCCAACTAGGAAATAAAAACCTACATTAACACCCCCCATAAGTGAAGCTTAGGTGGATGTAGAAATGGGTCTCGACAAATCAAGACTGATGAGGTACCCATGTACATGAAATTCCCCCCAAAGAGAGAGAAAAAGGTGTTAGACTTAGGGCACACAACTGAGAGGGGGGTGAATCAATTGTGCAATACTTTCTCCTATTTACACACTTAAATCTTCCTAGTGATTAGCAGTATATTAAACATGAAACATAATGCATTCAAATCAAAAGCAGAAACTCATCAACACATAAGACACCAAGATTTTGACATGGAAAACCCAGTTAAGGGAAAAACCACAGAGTGATTAACCCAAGAATATATTCTCTGTTAGAAGAATAGAAAGAACAAATGGCACATGCCAATTAGGGCTCACTACCTGAGCACAGTACTCACAAGAGGCTCACTGCCTACAAGAGACACACTGTCTACAAAGAAATAAGTATCACCTTCATGAACTGAGAATAGCATCTTCACCATGCTTGAATCAGTTCCATTTAAGCCCAATACTTCTGCTCTACCTTTCGCACTTCTCACTACCACACACTCATCACCACAAGACCCACTATCGAATGACTTCACAATCCCTTCTTTATACAAGGCTTCGACTTAGGAACAATCATCTAAGTTGCCAAACACTTACAAGAACATCCGTAAGATGTGTAATACATCTGGTCGGCCAGTCTCAGGAAGAACACCATCATCCAATGGTTATTCTTCAAATGCAAACTCTAACTTCAATATAGACCACAATCATAAACTGGAAATGATCCAAGGATCACCACAACCTTTCCTAAATCACCAAGAACATCCACACTACATCTGCTTGCTGGAGTTCTTCTTTCCTTCATCTGGAACTTCAAGAACACAGTCTGTCATCATTGTCACAAAGGAATAGGTGCTTTCAGACCTTCAAACCACGAACCAATAGAGTCAACACTTCACATGGATGTCCTCAACACTCCCTCTAATCCACAGAATGGGATAATACATTTCTGGATCTCACCGGACCTATCTATGTCACTCTGTCACTTCTAAACTCCTGCCGGAACCGGTTCTACTTGAGCAGCCATAACTTCTTCAGATCTTCATGCGGACCTCTAAAATCTCTATTGGTCCACCTTAAGACATATATCTACAAACCCTTTAATCCGTATCCTCTGATCTTCATCTTATCTTGGACTTTTACCTTACTATCATCATTGTTCCTAATTAAGACTAATTTTCTCAATATCCTCAGCTCACAGCTCATCCAGTCCTTATCATTAGTGCAACAGGAGTATGTTGACATCAATGACAACACCGGTTAGACCCATACTTGCAACAATCTCCCCCTTTGTCATTGATGGCAACATATGATGTGAAAAACCATCAAGACAAGAACTTCTCCTTACTGTCACAACTCCCCCTATCAGCAACAACCATTTACGTGTCTTCTCTCCCTTTACTGCTCCCCCTTTGATCATCAACCACTTTTTTTTCACATGTCTTCTCTCCCCATTTGACATCAATGGCAAAGGGCTCATACTTACAATTCCAACACTATAGAATCATACCTGTTGCTCCCCTTGAGTAGTAGCTCCCATCAATCTAGATCACAAGATATGACTGTGATATCCACTGAACTGATGCACCTCAGTGCACCTTAGTTCATCACCAGAGGGGCAATAACCCCTAACTTCTCCCTAAGATACTCAAAAGAGTCCTTAGGTAGAGGTTTAGTAAAGATATCTGCAATCTGATTCTTGGAGGGCACAAACTCCAGTCTAACTTTATTCTTGTTCACTTGCTCTCTTAAAAAGTGAAACTTGATAGATATATATGCTTAGTCTTAGAATGCAGCACCAGATTCTTAGATATATTTATAGCACTTGAATTATCACAGAAGATTGTGATAGGCTCCTCATACTCTACTTTAATATCTCTTAGCATCTGCTTCATCCATAAAACTTGAGTGCAACTGCCTACTACTGTAATGTATTCTTCTTCAGTTGTAGACAAGGATATTGCCTCTTGTTTCTTGCTTAGCCAAGAAACCAATCTCTTTCCCAAAAAGAATGTTCCACCACTGGTACTCTTCTGGTCATCCACATCTCCTACCCAATCTGCATCTGTATATGCATGAAGAGAGAAATCATGATCTCTAGGATACCACAAACCATACTCAACTGTTCCTTTTAGATACCTAAAAATCCTTTTGATTGCCATGACATGAGATTCTCTGGGATCAGCCTAGAATCTCACAACAAGACCAATAGCCTACATTATATCTGGTCTAGTTTGAGTGAGATACAACAATCCTCCAATCATTGATCTGTACTTTGTTTGGTCTGCCTTAGGAGAGTCATCATCTTTGCTCAACTTACATCCTTTTGCCATGGGAGTATTCATTGGCTTTGAATCTTCCATTCCAAATTTCCTCAACAATTCTTTCACATATTTGGTTTGAGAAATAAAGATTCCTTTCTTTGTTTGAGTAATTTGTAGACCCAAGAAGAAATTCATTTCACCAAGCATTGACATCTCAAACTTGCTTTTCATTTGATTTGCAAAAGTTTTACACATACTGTCTCTTCCTCCAAAGATGATATCATCAACAAATACTTCAACAATCAAGATGTTTTTATGATCAATTTTGAAATATAAGTTACTGTCAGCAATACCTTTGTTGAAACCAATCTTCAAAAGATGTTTGTCCAATCTTTCATACCAAGCTCTTGGGGCTTGCTTTAGTCCATACAGTGCCTTCTTCAACTTGCAGACCATATCACCATGCTCAGATAATTGAAATCCATCCGGTTGTTCAATGTACACTTCTTCTTCTAAGTCACCATTCCAGAAAGAAGACTTGACATCCATCTGATACACCTTGAAATCCTTGAAGGTAGCAAATGCAAGAAATAATCTGACTACTTCAATTCTTGCCACCGGAGCAAATGTTTCTTCAAAATCAATTCCTTCTATTTGAGAATAGCCCTTGCAGACCAATCTGGCTTTATTTTTGATTACTTCACCAACTTCATTGAGTTTGTTCCGGAAGACCCATTTGGTTCCAATCACATTCTTGTTTCTAGGTCTGGGAACAAGATCCCAACTGTGATTTTTCTCAATTTGCATCAACTCTTCCTCCATTGCTTTGGTCTAGTTTTCATCATTGCAGGCTTCATTTGTTGTCTTAGGTTCAATCTTTGAAATCAGACAATATTCATCTAAATTTTGAGCAATTTTCCTTCTAGTTTGCACACCTTTGCTTTTGTCACCTATGATCTGATCTTCAGAGTGGTTCAATCTTACATACCTTGGAACTTTGGGAGTTTCTTGCACTTCTGCTTCTTGATCAAGCTCATTCAGACCTATCTCTTCTTCCTAATTTACCGGATCAATTTGAATCTGACTTTCAGAGGAGGATTGAACTCCTTGAATTAGAACACCATTCTGATCATCTTCATCATATTCATAAAACCTTGAGGATTTCTCTATTCCCTCATCAACCTTCACATTTGTACTTTCTATCATCTTTCTTAGTCTCTTGTTATAACACTAGTATGCTTTGCTTTGAGTATAGTAACCCAAGAATATTCCTTCATCACTTCTAGCATCAAACTTACCTATATCTTCATCTCTTTTGATGTAACATTTGCTACCAAAGACTCTGAAATATCTTATAGTAGGAGTAATGCCAAACTAGAGTTCATAAGGGGTCTTACCAGTATTGCTTCTGATTTGAACTCGATTGAGAGTATAGACTGCAGTGCTGACAGCTTCTCTCCAATAGATCTAAGGAACATTTGCTTCCATCATCATGGTCCTAGATGCTTCCTGGATGGTTCGGTTCTTTCTCTCCACTACTCCATTCTGTTGTGGAGTCCTAGGAGTAGGCAACTGTCTCCTAATTCCATGTTTCTCACAGAACTCTATGAACTCACCAGATGTGAATTCTCCACCTCTATCAGACCTCAGACATTTCAACTTTAATCCTATTTCATTCTCTACCATAGCCTTGAATATTTTGAATTTTTCAAGAGCTTCTAATTTCTCCTTTAAAAAGGTTATCCACATCATCTGGGAATAGTCATCAATTAGCAGCATGAAGTATCTATCACCTTGAATACTCCTGGGTCTTGCCGGACCACAAAGATCAGTGTGAACTAAGTCCAATAATCTGGTAGAAGAAAATTCCTTGCTTTTGAATGTGACTCTGCTCAGTTTACCCAACTGACATTCCTTGCACAAGCTATTGGTAGGTTTCACCAATTTTGGAAGATCTCTTATAGCCTGAGTATTGCTTATCTTGATGATATTATCAAAATTCACATGACACATCCTTCTATGCCATAACCAACTATGATCAACTTGCACAAATAAGCAGCTTTTACCAGTACCAACCAAATGGAAGATATTACCTTTAGTTTGAGTACCAGATGCAATCACTATTCTAGAACTTTCAAAGATTTTGCATTTTCCATCCTTGAATCGGAGATCATAGCCTTTGTCCACCAATTGTCCAACACTGAGAAGATTGTGCTTCAAACCTTCAACATATAGTACATTACCAGTTTTATTTCTTCCATCAAAAGAAATAGTTCCTCTTCCTCTGATTCTACCAGCAGAATTGTCACCAAACTTTACCACTCCTACTTCATACCTTTCCAAATCTACAAACTTATTTTTGTCACTTGTCATATGGTGAGAGCATCCACTATCAATGACCCAATCATCCTTCTCTTCAACTTGGGCAGCTAGAGCTCTTTCCACAGTCTTAAGATAGATAGATACAGAGGACATTGGATCTTCTTCCTTGATGGCAGTGAACACCCATTCATTTCCAAATTTGTTTCCTATCTCTGATTCATCATCTGTTACTCCTTCACTGTCATCATCTTCATGTACATAGTAACAGTTCTTTTGGAACCTTGGCTTGTTAGGATTTTGCCTTGAAAATCTTTCCGGACACCTTGAGGCAAAATGACCAATCTTATTGCAGTTAAAACACTTAAAAAGTAATTTTCCTTCATACTTATCAAATCCTCTTGGCAACCTCTTTGCAATAAGGGCTTCAAGTTGAGCAGTTTCTACTTCTTCTTCCAGATCTTTTCTTGCTTTTTCATACCATGACAATTTCCTTGAAGAATTCTCTCCCGAATCAAACCTTTGTACCTTTAACAGAAGCACTGACTTTGAATGCTGATTCAGTCTTGGGGGGTCGTCTCCAAACTCTGTCATTTCAAATGTAGCCAATTGATCTCTTGTGACAGTTGTATGGGCTCTAAATTCTTCAATGGGCAGCAGCCTTGATTTTGTAAGAAGCAGGAAGGGATCTGAGAATTTTACCAACAATCTCATTTTCATCCAAGACTCCTCCAGCATTTCTAATTCCACAAACTAGCTCACTCACTCTTGGCATAAAAGTGGTAATATTTTGATCATCTCTCATCTTCAGTTTTTCAAATTTCCCTTTTAGACTCTATAACCTTGCACATTTAGCATATTGGTCTCCTTCATGCAAAAGTTCCATTTTATTCCAAATCTCAAAGGCAGTTGGTAGGTCAATAACATTTGAGAGCTCTAAGTTAGATAATGCACTTAGAAGAGCCTCTTTGGTCTGCAGATTGTTTTTAGCATCTGTGATTTCATTTAGGGTTGTCAGACCACCCTGTGGAGGTACACACAGTTTTGTAACCATGGACTAGACGCCATTCCCATACACTGTAAGTGACATTTCATGTGACCTTTCTAAAGAGCAAAGTTGGTGCCATCAAACTTCAGACTATCCTTCTTGTAAGATGACATCCTGGATCTCCTCAAGCAATTAAGCTCCTTTTAGAGGAACTTAGCCCTGATACCAATTGTTAGACTTAGGGTACACAACTGAGAGGGGGGTGAATCAGTTGTGCAATACTTTCTCCTATTTACACACTTAAATCTTTCTGGTGATTAGCAGTATATATAAACATGAAACATAATGCATTCAAATCAAAAGCAGAAACTCATCAACACATAAGACACCAAGATTTTGACGTGGAAAACCTGGTTAAGGGAAAAACCACGGGGTGATTAGCCCAAGAATGTATTCTCTATTAGAAGAATAGAAAGAACAAATGGCACATGCCAATTAGGGCTCACTGCCCGAGCACACTGCTCACAAGAGGTTCACTGCCTACAAGAGACACACTGTCTACAAAGAAATAAGTATCACCTTCATGAACTAGAGAATAGCATCTTCACCATGCTTGAATTAGTTCCATTTAAGCCCAATACTTCTGCTCTGCCTTTCACACTTCTCCTCACTACCACACACTCATCACCACAAGACCCACTATGGAATGACTTCACAATCCCTTCTTTATACAAGGCATCGACTTAGGATCAATCATCTAAGTTGACAAACACTTATAAGAACATCCGCAAGACGTGTAATACATCCGGTTAGCCAGTCTCAAGAAGAACACCATCATCCGGTGGTTATTCTTCAAATGCAAACTCTAACTTCAATGCAGACCATGATCATGAACTAAAAATGATCCAAGGATAACCACAACCTTTCCTGAATCACCAAGAACATCCACACTACATCTGCTTGCTGGAGTTCTTCTTTCCTTCATCCAGAACTTCAAGAACATAGTCTGTCATCACTGTCACAAAGGAATAGGTGCTTCTGGACCTTCAAACCACAAACCAATCAAGTCAACACTTCACACGGATGTCCTCAACACTCCCTCCAATCTGCAAAATGGGATAATGCATTTCCGGATCTCACTGGACCTATCTGTGTCACTCTGTCACTTCTAAACTCCTGCCGGAACCGGTTCTACTTAAGTGGCCATAACTTCTTCAGATCTTCATGTGGACCTTTGAAATCTCTACTGGTCTACCTTACGACATATATCTACAAACCCTTTAATCTGCATCCTCTGATCTTCATCCTATCTTGGACTTTTACCTTACTGTCATCACTATTCTTCACTATTCCTGATTGAGACTAATTTTTTCAATATCCTTAGCTCATAGCTCATCTAGTCCTTATAATTAGTGCAACAGGAGTATGTTGACATCAATGACAACACTGGTTAGACCCATACTTGCAACAAAAGGCCCCCCCAAAATAGAGAGAGAAGAGACCCCTCCAAAAGTAGAGAGAGTCAGGACTCTGAGTGAGAGGAAAAAGCCCCCTAGAAGATGAAGCATCTCGCACCCCCAGCAAAGCTTGCAAATGAAGGAACTTGCTCTCAATGAAGGGTTTGGTGAATATATCAGCAACCTACTCAGAAGTTAGACATTAGTGAAGGTCGATGACATGGCCATGGATGAGCTCCCGGATGTAGTGCATGTGGACCTCTATGTGTTTGGTCCACTGATGATGGACTGGATTCCGTGAGATCCGAATGGCACTCTGGTTATCACAAAATATGACTGATGGCTATTTGATCTAGATATGAAACTCAGTGAGATGATTTTGAAGCCAAATTGCTTCAGTGGTGACATTCACAGCCCCCCAATACTTGGCCTCAGTAGAAGATAGAGCAATAGTAGACTGCTTCTTGCTTGACCAACAAACAAGACCTGAACCAAGCTAGAAGCTGTAACCTGAAGTAGACTTGCGATCCTGAGAATCACCCACCCAATCTGAATCTGTGTAGCCCACCAAGTCAAGCTCAATGCCTACTGCGTAGTGAATCCCAAAACTATGAGAACCCTGAAGGTAGTGAAGGATCCGCTTGGCTGCTTTCTAGTGCAGCTCATGAGGCTCCTACATGAATGAAGAGACCATGCCTACAGCATATGAAATGTCAGGTCTCGTGTGAGTTAGATAAATGAGACTCCCAACAAGCTTTCAGTACAAAGTGCCATCAACAATTGGAGAAGAACACTGAGCCTCAAGTTTGACTCCAGAAAGAAAGGGAGTTAGAGCAGGCTTGTAGTCAACCATATGAAACCTCGAGAGCAAATCTAGAGCATACTTGGACTGGTTGATGGTGATCCCAGAAGCAGACTGGTAGATCTCAATCCTGAGAAAGTAATGCAACAAGCCCTAGTCAGTCATCAAAAACCTGTCATGAAGGGCAGTTTTGACAGCCCCAATGGTGGATGAAGAATTCCCTATGATCAGCAAGTCATCAACATACAGAACCAAAAAGAGGAGTGAATCATCCTGCTATAGAATGTAGACATTGGGATCAGAATGGCACCGAGTGAACCCAACTGACAAAAGGAAGGAGTCCATCTTGGCATACCAGGCCCAAGGAGCCTATTTGAGGCCATAGAGAGACTTCTGAAGATGGCACACAAGCGAAGAATCCTAAAGGAACCCCTATGGCTACTCCATGTAGATCTCCTCCTGAAGGTCACCATGAAGAAAAGCACTCTTCACATCCATCTGGTGTACTTCCCAATGATTAGCTACATCAATGGCAAGAACAAGTCAGATGGAATTCATTCAAGCAAATGGCACAAAAGTCTCAGAGTAGTCAATCCACGAAACTTGGGAGAATCCTTTGGCAACCAAGTGAGCCTTATGCTTGTCAACCAACCCATCTGCTACAAATTTTATCTGATAGATCCACTTACATCGAACAAGTTTTCTTCCCTTAGGAAGAGGGACAAGATCCCAAGTGTGGTTCCTCATTAAGGAACTATATTCCTCCTGCATAGTTGTATCCCACTCAGGAATACCAGAAGCCTCATGAAAAGACTGTGGATCTGAGGTAGTAGCAATGAAGACATGTGGAGCATCCTGGAACTATGAACGTGTCTGCCTGGTGTCTGATCGATCCCCAATCCAATCACCCACAGACTGCAAGGTTTGTCTAGCCCAAAGTGGACTGGAAGATGGAGAATCTGGAGGAGAATCATCAACCTCTGAATGATGACTAGGAGAGGAAGGAGGTGAGTCCTTTGAATCACTCTTTGCATCA
Organism: Cunninghamia lanceolata; assembly: GCA_027924645.1. NCBI lineage: Eukaryota > Viridiplantae > Streptophyta > Pinopsida > Cupressales > Cupressaceae > Cunninghamia > Cunninghamia lanceolata. The sequence continues at coordinate 4,784,131 of BSBN01000500.1, read as the reverse complement.
GAAGTGGAGGTAGAAGACTGCTCAGGTGAATCTAACTCATCAGAAGATCTGTCATGTACACCAAGTGACTCGAATGTCAATGTAGAAGGAGATGGAGAAGTGATAGAAAGTGAGCTTGAAGAGCCCTCCTCAAACTGAACACTCCTCTCAATGAAGAACTCATGTGTAGTAGGGTGGAGCAACCAATAACCCTTCACACCATCAAGATAACCTACAAATATGCAAGGTCTACTCTGCAGATCCAAGGCCTTGCATTTCTCTACAAGAATGTGGGCCCATACAGGAGAACCAAAAACTCAAAAGTGCTTAACTGATGTTCTTCGACCTCTCCAAGCTTCAAAAGGAGTGACTCCCTTCAAGGCTTGGTGAGGAACACGGTTCTAGATATAACAAGCATAGTTAATGGCCTCTGTCCAATACTATGGTGCAAGAGATCTAGAGTGAATCATGCAGTTCACCATTTCCTTCAAGGACCTATTCTTCTATTCTACAACACTATTCTACTGAGGATTGTATGGAACTAAATGTTGTAAATCAATCCCCTCTGAAGTGCAAAACCTCTCAAACTGATGGTTGACATACTCACCACCATTGTCAGTGCACAAAACTTTGATAGCTTTCTCAGATTGCTTCTCTATAAAAGTTTTGAAGTCCTGAAAATGATCAAATACCTTTGACTTCTGTTTGAGAAAGTACACCCAAGTATATCGAGAAAAGTCATCAATGAATGTGAAGGCATATCAGGTCCTGCTGAAAGAAGGATGCTGAAATGGACTAGCCAAATCACTATGAACTAACTCTAGTATCTGTGAAACTCTCCATGCCTTACCTTTGTCAAACTTTTCCTTAGGATGCTTACCAAGAATGCAACCTCGGCAAACACCGCCTGAAAACTGAACTGAAGGCAACCCTGTGACCATGCTCTGCTAGTTGAGCTACTGCAAGTAGTAGAAGTTTAGATGGCCAAACCGCTCATGCCATAATCTACTCACATTATTAGAATGAGTGAGCAAAATAGTCAAAGGAGGATCAGGAACAAAGTGAGAAAACAGATAGAGCCGTGACTGATGATCTACTCTCCCAACTATAACTGTAGAACCATTGTGCAACTCACAAATCTCCACTAAATTAGGAGTGAACTCAACCCGCTTGCCTGAACCTATGTGAGTGATCTAGTATACCGATAGGAGATTAGTTGATAATGAGGGCACACAAAGAAGATCATGGAATGTGCCATCCCCCACATCAACAGACCCTCTCCCACACACCTCAACAGGGGTGTCATCACCCATCAAAATAGAAGGCATAGTACACGGCTCCAAAGATGCAAGTTCTTAGATGAAGCAATGTGGTGTGAAGCACCCAAAAGAAGAACCCAAGTGGATGGTGAAGAAGTAATTGCAACAAGGGCCTTACCCTTTCCTTTCCCCTTGCTATTTTCTTTTACCTTATTAGACCCCTCATTAGAACTCTGTTTGATAGACTCAGGAACACTGATGTTATTCTTCTCAAGAATGTGTGTCAAGTGATCAATTTATTTCTTCAGACATTTATGTTCATCATGACCAGGTCTTTTACAATAGGCACATTGGACCCTCTCTTTCTTAGGCTTGTCGCCCTTGGAAGATTGGGTCTCATTAGTTGCTTTTGAAGGAACCGGTATCTGATCCTTCTTCTCCTTGCTATTCTTCTATTTCTTATCCTTACTATTGTTGTTACTACTTTGTCTTTTTTGTTCTTTTGTGCCTTGGTTGGTAGCCAAGGCATGTGACTTAGAGGATTTAAGAGTGCCCATCTAGATTAGCTTGTCCCATTCCTGAGTGAGATTGACAGCAAAATCATCTAAAGATGGCATGGTGAATTGAGTACCAAGTGCACCCTTAGTAGCATAGAAAGTAGAAACAAACACAGAATATTCTGAACTTAGCTTAGAGAGAATACTAAGAATTAGTTTTTTATCTTTCTTTTCAATTCCACATTGTTTTAACTGCAGCCTTAGTGATTTCAATTTAGTGAAGAAATCCTGGATTGTGTTGAAATTGCTTGGACTTAAACTAATTAGTTCATTTTCCAACATAAGACCCCTCATTGAATCTTGTGTGCCAAATAGTTTTTCTAGCTTTGTCTAGATTTCATTTGGTGTATTCAAAGACTCAATGTGAAAGAGCAAATCAGGAGAAACAGACAAACACAATGTTCCATATGCTTCATCACATTTGTTAAACCACTTAGGCTTATCTTCATCTTTAGCAGGTTCAGTTTCAAGTCCCATAGTTATCCTATTTAATCTAGCTTTCCTTAAGTGAATTGTCATGCGTGATTTCCACTCAATGTAATTGTATGGAGTTAGGATGGGCAAATTTGTCTGATAAATGCAGAGAAGAAATGCAGAGAAGAAATGCCGAAAAGAAGAGAACCCAACCAAGACAACCCCCCCTTTTCACTCAATCGAAGAACCCCCCTAAGAAAATATGATTTGGCACTTTATATTAGTGCATTCACAACTACCACTAGCAAGAAATACTAAGTGGTCTTGATTTCAATACATTACAAAACCCTCATGAAGAGCATATGTTGAAAATACAACTTTGGCACAATGCCCAAGGAAATAAACAGCACCACCATGATCTACTCAAAAAATCATGCACTTTCAAAAAATGAATCACCTCGATACGAGGTCATATGTGAAAGTTATGATCCTCTGAAGTTCCCAAAATGAGAACTGTGTAATGTCATGACTGAGAATCTGCAATTTCTGAAAACTCTTGGCATCAAAATCAAAAAACATCTGCACTATTGCATAGAGCACGAAACAATAGCCAAAATCAAAAAAAAATTTGTGGGAAAAGGAGTCCGTATGAGCAAGAATGGAGCATTTGAAAACTGCCTTCAAAACTGCAACTGCCAATGGAGAGGGGTCCTATTGTATCTTTCTAAGCATTTTTCTACAAATATTTAGATTGCATGCAAAAACTAAAACATACCCAAATGGTTTTTCTATGCTACGAACAAAACCCATAAGGCATTTTTCTTGCTGATGTACAGAAGATGTTGATCCAGTGTAAATAGAACACCTTTAGCTACAAAAAATGACTCCAGCAACCAAAAACTGACATGCAAAGGTTGAATCAGCTACCTAAGACAAGTAATGGCATGCTGGAACCTGCAATATTGATTGAAAACACCAAATATGCAAGTTGGTTGTTAGATTTGAACTTGAAACCCCCGGTTTCGCAACTGTGTATGACGATCTCTAATTTCGGTGAAATGAAAGCCAAATCTAACTTTCTCAAGCATCCTGGATGCATTGGAATAGCCAGAAATACTACCAGTATAACTAGAAATGCTGCAATCACCTAGATTTCATAAAACACATGTGCAAACCCTAGAGATTAAAAATATTTCTGTCAAACTTTTTTGATTCTCAAGATCATTCGAAGATGCAAGAGAAGAGCATACTGGGTTTTTTGAAAAACTGTAATAAGCTTAATTAGCCCCCCCAAATCTCTCAAATATGGAAACTAAAATCTACTCTTGCACATAGAATAGCTCTGATACCATGTTAGAATCTGAAAAGATTATTAACCTAGAAAACTAGTGCAAAGAATAGATATCTAAACTATGAATGCAAATGATACGAAATCAAAATAGCAACATAGAGTTAGTCTCCAAGAGAGTAATGCAAATGCTAGAAGCAAAATAGCATTAAGAGGATGGAAAAGCAAAAGATACTAAATACAAGCTAGGTAGCATGCTTATATAGACTAGGAAGAGGGAGGAGGTGGCAACACCGACCAATCAAGAGCAACCATCTATCAGACTAAAGCTGGCAAAGTATCTTCCCAAGATAGCTAATGGATGCTCAAGTGTAGGAAGGTGACACCTCATAATCCTCTCACCTAATAAGACATGCTTTATAAATCTAAGTGAGATTAATAGAAGTGTAGGAAAAACCTAGGAATATAGGGAAAAGTAAATAACCCAACTAAGAAATAAAAACCTACATTAACAATACCAATTGTTGGTTTTAGGACAGACAACTGAGAGGGGGGGTGAATCAATTGTCACAAAAACTTTCTTTTCTTTAAACACTTAAATCATTCTTATATTTCTATAGCATAATAATGATTCAATCATGGAAGCACAATGCAATAACTCAAGAGCAGAAACACATTAACACATATGACACCAAGATTTTAACGTGGAAAACCTAGTTAAGGGAAAAACCATAGGGTGAGTAACCCAAGATTGTATTCTCTATTAAAAGAATAAGAAGAACAAAATGGCACTTGCCAATCAGGGCTCACTGCCTGAGTACACTGCTCACAAGAGGCCCACTACCTACAGGAGACACACTGTCTATACAATAATATAAATATTACATACGTGAACTGAAGATTAGCATCTTCACCATGCTTGAGATAGTTCCATTTAAGCTCAACACTTCTGCTCTACTTTTTGCTCTTCTCCTCTCTACCACTTTTTCATCTCCACCAAAGATACTTTGAAATGACTTCACAAATCTTATTTATATAAGACATCGACTTTGGGATAATCATCAAAGTCGGCACAACATACTTTATTTTATTATAGAGAAGTTACAAAAATACAACTTGATTTATTACAAAGACTTCATGCGTATCACCACACTTTCAGCCACACATATCTTGGACTTCAATCTTCTTTGAGGAACATGCCATGCTTCACAGAACATCTTCAAGATCATCTGCAAGATGTGTAAAACATCCAGTCGGCCATGATTAGGAAGAACAACATCACCCAATAGTAAATCTTCAATTATGAGCTCAATCTTCAATGCGGACTGCCAACATGAACTGGACACAATCTAGAGACTGCCACAAGATTGCCTGAATCACCAAGAACATCCACACCACTTCTACTTACTGAAATCATTCACATCTTCATCCAGAACCACAAGAACATAGTCTATCATCACTGTCACATTAGAATAAATGCTTGAGGACCTCCAGACCACGAACCAATTGAGTTGTCAATTCATATTAGCTTCCTAAACATTCCGCCAAATCCACAAAACAAGATATTGCATTTCTAGATCTCACCAGACTGATTTGTGTCAGTTTGCCACCTCTGAACAGCTGCTAGAACTAGTTTTACTCATATGGCCATAACTTCTCCAAATCTTCATGCAAACCTCTCAAATCTTGACTGGATCATCTTTAGACACATATCTACAAACACTTTGATGCGTATTCTCTGATCTTCATCTAGATGGGATCTTCACTTGATAGAGCTTCACTATCTTCACTATTTCTGATAGGACTAATTTTCTCAGTATCCTCAGCACACAGCTCATCCAATCCTTGACATCAATGCAACAGGAGTATGTTGACATCAATGACAACACTGGTTAGGCCCATATTTGCAACACATACAACCTGAATCATATGAACAATTTGCACAACACTTTCACAATAATGAAATATGACAAAGGATAAATTATTCATTATCACAATGAGACATCAAGCCAATATTGTAATCAAGAGGCAAAATAAGAAAAATAGAAGGGTTATGTTGTATTAGATTGGAAGGAGTACATGGAAATTTGATAAAAACTGAGTCAAAAATAAGTCTACAAATTCTCTGCTTGTGCTCAAGAGAGAAGAAACAATAATCTCCAACTGACCAAACAAAGAGCTAGCTATCTCCAATATATCCTGTCCAAAAGATCTCTCTGGAAAAGCTAGAAAAAAAATCATAAAAATAGTATCTTGATTCATTTTTGAGCTCCACTAAAAAGCCTTCAAAAATGCCACCAATTTGTCTCCAAACTAAAGAAGAAAGCTGCCAAAATCTTCTGTCAAGTGGCCCCCACCAAAATATTCTTTAAAACATGTTTTATCTGCTCAATAAAAGCTCAAATTCATCCTTATCTGCTCCATTTCACCCAGAAGAAAGCAAATCTAAAAGAAAAGATCTGGTATACCTTAACTGCACTAAAAATAGCAATGATTTTAAAGTAATTTATAGAACATTGCTTTAAAATAATGCTTTACAAAGATTCGCAATTTTATCTCCTATCTTGTCTTGATTTGATTTTTGTAAAAAAAAATACTAGGCTTATATCTTGCCAAGCATATTTCATTTTATGATCATCTAATTTTCTATAAAAATCATAAAAAGTTTGACGGCATATAAAATGATTTTTGAAAATAACAAGCCTATGAGGCTTATCCTCCAAATGATCTACAAAAACAACTCTTAAGGGCATATGATTTCTAGATGTACATGCAGTGCAACTTTCGCACTCCATTTTAAAATCTTCTCTTGGAGCTATTTCAGAGACATGACTTACATCTCAAGTGCATTAACTAATTAGAGGAATAGAGAAGGTGCAGTTGTTTCATTACTAAAGCTTGACCATTGTAGCTTATTCATAATTGGCTCATTAAATGATACAACCATTGATAATTATAATCAAATGCAGCCAGCATACAAATCAAGATGCACGGCATTATGAAGGCTCAGTTCCTTGAAACACCGGCTAGCTCTCCAAGTTCACAACACTCAAATAGTTGCACAACCAAAAGCCTTGGCATTCCAGAGAAGAGGAGCATGTCACATATTATTAGCTACAACTGTTTCTAGTTTCAAGTCTCAGCCATTTGAATGATCGAAAGACACATCCATACAAAATGTGGTGCTAGGCCATAGGAGGATGCACAACCATTGTAAAAAACTCAGTCATTATAAACAACTCACGCTGCACATCTGAGATGCCAGCATTATAAATTCTAAGGCTCGCCTTGAGAGAAGCATCAGCGTTAGAATATTTTGTAGGCATTGAAGGTGCAACAATTATAAAGATCACAGTGCTGTTCGAATAGAGGTCGCCACTTCTATAGAGGCTTTCAAGGAACAATCTCTGTATATAGAATGTAGATAGTGCAATAGTGTTTAGATGTAAGCCTTAACAATCATAAAGGTTGATGCTAATAAGGATTCACAAGCACATTAAAAGCCAAAGCTGTAATGTATGATGTCACTCTAATGAAGCTAATGGAGGAAAGCAAGAAAAGACAGGTGAGAAATGAGATGGAAAGCAAGATAATATGAGGCACGACATGGCCTTGGTTTCATGGTGCAAGCTATGTCACATTTCAACATCAGATGGAGCGTGCTCTCATAAAGTGTGAATATAGCATGATACAAAAGGAATTAGCTCTGTGGATCAACAATAATGACATCTCTAATGGCACATCAGTATTAAGACACACCTCATCACTCTCACAGCCAGTTTTAAATAATGGCGTAGGTATACAATGAAATGACATGGTAATATTGATGGCACTATCAATGAGATCAAAGACATAACCTTTCGATATTAGGTGGCCATCCATAATGAAGGTGTAGTCCAAACATAAATGGCATAGCTATTGAAAGAGAGGAACATCCACAAACCAGAAGTATATTCAGTCTTTTGTGATGGCACTGCCTATACACAGGCTATATAAAAGGTCGTTTGGCTTGGGCAAATAAGCATACAACCTTTCAACTTCAAACACTAGTTATAAATAAAAGCACATAGAAATAGGGTTTCAGTCAATAGAGAGGAGTTGCCAATGCAGTGATGTACAAAAACTATCGATGGAGGTTTAAGGTCAATGGCAAAGGCACAGTAAGGAAAGGAAGCATCGGAAGAAGTCACTTGGTAGCATTACAAGAGTTTGAGGAGCAAGGACAAAAATTTCATTCTCAAATGTGGGCCAAGCCACCACGTGGAGGCAGTGAAGCTCAAATAAATGAAATATTTTATTTCATTTTGTAAATGTATCAAAAGTGATAGGAGTCAAGTGAGCCTCAAAAAGTTGAGCCATTATTTTAATATGAATTTATCCTCATTTACATGGTGGGCCCTCTTCATAAAGCTAAAGGCTTTATTTTCAAAATGTATAAGGTATTTTCCAACAAAGAGCCATGGGGGAAGTTAAAGGTAACTTTAAAATGTTTTAAAGGGAGTTACATGGTGGGTCCCCAAAGAAAATAAAACTGAAAGCTTTATTAAATGAAGATTTTTGAAATAGTGACTCTCATTTGACTTGTTCACGGGTGTTAAAGAAAATGCAGCCCTAATTTTATTTACTCAACCTCTCATTTTTACCGCAAAGTAAAGAGATGGGTAGGAGTTTTTTCTTCACACCGCTGGCCAAAATGGAGACAAAGATATTTTTCAGCCATGGAAGTTCAGTTCACAGCTAGTTTGATTGTCAGTTGTAGTTGCTACAACTAGATTTTCTTGCAGATTTTATGGGTTCTAGTTATAGAGATTTTCAGAGACAGTTGCAAAGATTTTTTTTTTTTGGTTTTCTGGGTTATAAATACAAGGATCTGGGTTAGACAGTTGGAGTTCCACACAGAGATAGTTCCACACAGATCAGAGATTTTTTTTTGGCCTCAGTTTTCTTTTCATAAGGAATGAAACATTTTATTTTGTGCATATTTGCCTCTATAAAATTGTTCTTCATTCAATAAAGAGAAATACTACTTTGTACAGATATGAATCTATCTCTTGTTCTTGCTTCTTATTTTCTATTTCTTAAAGCCTATGTTAAATCTATTTATCAAACTGAGTGATTGATCATGCTGATGCTCTTTGGTTTCTCAGCTAATCATTTAAGGTTTGACACCGTGCAACTGGGTTGGTTTTGAATCCAACGCATCACCATAGGATTAGACATTTATTTCTACAATCTTCTTTTTTACCCCTTTCCCAAAACCCCATTGAAAAGGAAGAGCCAACTTCCCTAAAATCTGGAGGTTGTTTCAAGTGTCAGATCCACATTCTTGAAACTTCCCATGTTGGTGCTAAAACCTACGCAATTTTATTTATCAACAGTTTTTGGCCTTCCCGGTGGGACTGGATTCAAAGACTTGGGTCTTTGTTTTCACTAAATCTTTGCCCTGTATTTTGTGATTTTGGTGTTAAATCACAGAAATATCTGCTGATTGGAGCATGAATTTTTCACCTGGTGACTCTACTGGAGGTTCTTTCTTGAATCTTTTCTTTTGCAGACCATGGCAGCCCCCGGTATATATGTGCATCTGCATATTCCTACAAGGGATCTACTCTTTGTGACTTAGGATTCAAGTCCTCTTGTTCTTTAGTAGCAGGGTCAAGTTCTTGACATGACATGGAAGACATTGCCTCACTTACTTGGAGATGGCTCAGTTTCTCCTACAGATCACATTCAAGATGTTACAAGTTTACGCTCCATTCACAATGTCACAACTAAGAATCATGCCCTCTTGTTGCTAGCAGCTTCCCTCAAAGGAAAATCAAAAGAATGGTATAGAAGTTTGCAGCCTAATTCAATGACTGGATGGGATCAGCTTGGTGGGCTCATGTATAATCAGTTCAAAGAGAGAATAGATGTTAGCACCCTCACCCAAAATCTCATCACCATCAAAAGGCATCCAATGGAGGCCATACATGATTTCAATTCAAGATTCGATAAGGTATGGAAGAAATTCTCAATTGACATGAGGCCTCCTCTAGTTTTTAAATTCTTGTATTATTTAAAGTCTTTAGACCCTCAGATCACTATGATGATACAATCCCTAGGAGGTGATACTCTACCCCAGTCATATGATCTTGCCATTAGGGCTGAAAACAATCTCATTGAGGCTGGTAAATTGTCTCCTCTGCCCATAAAACCATTAATGCCTCATGCAAATATCTCATCTAAGATTCTTTCTTGTAGCCAAATGCATATAGATTCTAGTCCACCCACCCTCCCTGTTGATTTGTCAAATCATGAGGAGATGAGTGTAGTAAAGGAACTTATAAAAACCCTCTCCCGTGAGATCAATGAGCTCAAAGATCAAGCCATGTGTCATGCTGATCCAATTTTCATACCTCTAAGTTTGTATGAATAGCAATATGAATATAATTAGATGATGCCCAATTGTCTTGTGAATTATACTTTACAAGCCTCTGTAGCTACAAATCAGCCCATGGAAGTCACAGATCAGGTTCTTTGCCACTTTGATATTAAGGAAGAATCAAGTCCCAAAGATCAAATTACAAGAAGAGAGGTAGCTCCTGTCTTTTCTGTGTGTCCTCATGATCATGAGCATCATATATTCATGGCAAAGAGTGACTCAGAAACTTAGATAACTAATGGATTAGATTCAGAGGATGCCTATAAATTGCAACTTCTAGAAGCTGAAAAGTACTTCACGAGGGGCTTTGAAGTTGAAAAGTACTAGGTCAACAGTGATGCATAGTCTGTACCTCATCTTGAGGAAGAAGTTGTAAAGGAAATGTTTGAATCTACAAATACAGAGTGTCTTTATTTCTGCAATGAAGTTTCACATTTTGAAGAAGATACCACAGAGATGCATGAGGGATAGAAATATGAGGATTTGTTCTCACTTTTTCAACAAGGCTATCAGCTACTAGATGGAGAAGATTTTACTATGGAACATGTGAATGGCTGTTTTGCAAAGCCTCTTGTGGCAGATTATGAGGAAAAATTTGAAACAGAGGAAGATGCAAGAATGGATATGTTTTCTATTTTTGAAAATGGATATTTTCTTCTTCTTGATAAAGATTCACAACTTCATGATAATGAGGTCCAAAGAGACAACTGGAAAAGTAGAGAGTTGCATAAAGAGTTGCCACATCATAAACCCTTCTTCTTGCATAAGGGAATCCCAATCAGATTCAAGACTGTAATTGGCAGCTCTATCACCTACTTGCCTAATTTTGATGTTGTCTTGAGTCATGATCATGTCAAAGAATTCGCAAAAGATGTCACTATTGAAGTTCTGTTGATAGAAACTTTTAAATGCAAGTAGAGAAATATGCTTTAAAGTTTGATTTTCCCTTCCCACCCTCCGCTCAAGCAGGAACAGCATATAGGTTTGCCTGACTGGTATTTTTGTGTAAAAGATGAGCCTCTAGAAAGCAGGAAGGCCAAAAGGTACAAGTTCCTCATTTTTCTTCGTGCATTTTGTTTGGTCAATTCTTAGTTTGGTGTAGATTCACCGAAGCAACATTATCAGATGTGGTAGTTACTTTGTTGTCCCGATTAATGGACATATTCCTATGTGTTCAATTTGTCAGTAAATTAGTTTCAATGATCAGAATAAGCTACAGCAATGGCATTATTTTTTAGTTTCAGTTGTTTTATTTTCAATAAATTCCAGTTGCTGCTATGAGGATGTATGGTGGTTTCTGGGGTACAGTTTAATGTGTCAATTTCAAGTTTTAGCCATGTCTTAGGTTCAGTGTTTAGTTCAGCAGTGTTTCAGTTTGGCTTCATGCATCAAGTAGGTAGGCTGCATCAGTTTTTCTTGCCATTATTGGTTATAGATGTGTCTTCAAGAGCCAGTGGTTTTTGTGTTAGATATTGACTCTATTGCCCAATGGATAAGGCACTGATCTGCAAAACCAGAAATTCTGAGTTCAAGTGAGCAGGCTCACTCTCCCAGCAAGTCGCCATGAACTATAGTAAAATTTTTACACTCCATTTTAAAATCCTCTCTTGGAGGCAATAAGGCATGGTTATATTTTAGAGACATGACCTACATCTCAGGTGCATCAACAAATTAGAGGCATAGAGGAGGTGAGTTGTTTCATTACAAAGCTTGACCATTGTAGCTTATTCATTATTGGCTCATTAAATGATACAACCATTGATAATTATAATCAAATGCAGCCAGCATACAAATCATGATGCATAGCATTATGAAGGCTCGGTTCCTTGAAACACTAGCCAACTCTCCAAGCTCACAGCACTCAAATAGTTGCACAGCTAGAAGCCTCAGCATTCTAGAGAAGAGGAGCACGTCACATATCAACCACAACTATTTCTAGTTTCAACTCTCATCCATTTGAATGATCCAAAGACCCAACCATACAAAATGTGGCACCGGGCCATAGGAGGATGTGCAACCATTGTATAAAACTTAGTCATTATAAACAACTCATGCTGCACATCTAAGATGCTAGCATTATAAATTCTAAGGATTGTCTTGAGAGAAGCATCATCGTTAGAAGATTTTGTAGGCATTAAAGGTGCAACAGTTATAAAGATCATGGTGCTATTTGAATAGAGGTCGCCACTTCTATAGAGGCTTTCAAGGAGCGACCTCTGTATATAGAATGTGGATAGTGCAACAGCGTTTAGATGTAAGCCTCAACAATCATAAAGGTTGATGCTAGTGAGGATTCACAAACACATTAAAAGCCAAAGCTGTAAGGTATGATGTCACTCTAATGAAGCTAACAGAGGAAAGCAAGAAAAGACAAGTGAGAAACAAGATGGAAAGCAAGATAATATAAGGCACAACGTGGCCTTGGTTTCATGGTGCAAGCTGCATCACATTTCAACATTAGATGGAGTGTGCTCTCATAAAGTGTGAATATAGCATGATACAAAAGGAATTGGCTCCATGGATCAACAATAATGACATCTCTAATGGCACATCAGTATTAAGGCATGCCTCATCGCTCTCACAACCAGTTTTAAATAATGGTGCAGGTATACAATGAAATGACATGGTAATATTGATGGCACTATCAATGGGATCAAAGACATAACCTTTCAATATTAGGTGGCTGTCCATAGTGAAGGTACAGTCCAAACATCAATGGCACAACTACAAAAAGAGAGGAACATCCATGAACTAGAAGTATATTTATTGTTTTGTGATGGCACTGCCTATACACAGGCTATATCAAAGGTTGTTCATCCTAGGCGAATAAGCATACAACCTTTCAACTTCAAACACTAGTTATAAATCAAAGCACATAGAAATAGGGTTTCAGTCAATAGAGAGGAGTTGTCAATGCAGCGATGCACAACAACCATTGATGGAGGTTTAAGATCAATGGCAAAGGCACAATAAGGAAAGGAAGCATCAGAAGAAGCCACTTGGCATCATTGCGGGAGTTTGAGGAGCAAGGAGAGAAATTTCATTCTTAAATGCATGCTAGGCCACCATATGGAGGCAGCGGAGCTCAAATAAATCAAATATTTTATTTCATTTTGTAAATGTATCAAAAGTGATAGGAGTCATGTGAGCCTCAAAAAGTTGAGCCATTATTTTAATATGAATTGAGTCTCATTTACATGGTGGGCCCTCTTCATAAAGCTAAAGGCTTTATTTTTAAAATGTATAAGGTATTTCCAGCAAAGAGCCATGGGGGAAGTTAATGATAACTTTAAAATGTTTTAAAGGGAGTTACATGATGGGTCCCCAAAGAAAATGAAATTGAAAACTTTATTAAATGAAGACTTTTGAAATAGTGACTCTCATTTGACTTGTTCATGGGTTTTAAAGAAAATTCAGCCCTAATTTTATTTACGCAGCCTCTCATTTTTACTGCACAACAAAGAGATGGGCAGGAGTTTTTTCTTCACACCATTGGCCAAGATGGAGGCAAAGATATTTTCCAACCATGGAAGTTTAGTTCACAGCCAGTTTGGTTGTTAGTTACAGTTGCTATAGCTAGATTTTGTTGTAGATTTTATGGGTTCCAATTACAAAGATTTTCAAAGACAATTGCAAAGATATTTTTATTTAGTTTTCTGGGTTAAAAATACAAGGATCTAGGTCAGACAGTTGGAGTTCCACATGAGACAGTTCCACACAAATCAGAGATTTGAGCAATAGATCAGAGATTTATTTTTTGGCCTCAATTTGCTTTTCATAAGGAATGAAACATTTTATTTTATGCATATTTGCCTCTGTAAAATTATTCTTTATTCAATAAAGAGAACTACTACTTTGTGCAGATACGAATCTATCTCTTATTCTTGCTTCTTATTTTCTGTTTCTTAAAGCCTCTGTTAAATCTATTTATCAAACTGAGTGATTGATCATGTTGATGCTCTTTAGTTTCTAAATTAATCATTTAGGGTTTGACACTATGCAACTGGGTTGGTTTTGAATCCAGTGTGTCGCCATAGGATTAGACATTTATTTCTGCAATCTTCTTTTTTCTACCCCTTTCCCAAAATCCTGTTAAAAAGGAAGAGCCAGCTTCCCTAAAATTTAGAGGTTGTTTCAAGTGTCAGTTCCACATTCTTGAAACTCCCCATTTTGGTGTTGAAACCTATGCAATTTTATACATCAATAGTACCTTAAAAAACTAAAATCCTCATAAGGCACAATGCCTAGGCAATAACTATTCAAAAGGACCTAAGGCATAACATTCTAAGTTTGTGAAAATTAAGGCACTTATATGGTGGGCAAAATACCATGATGGCATTAGTTTGGGCAATGAAAAATAACTCAATGTGATAAAATGCCCATCGAACTTAGGGCTTTTGCAAACACTAAGACAAAACAAGGAAACCCTAGTTTCTCGGCTCATTCTACATTGCAATCTTTTGGAATTTAAGCACTCTGCCCTACTCAGCCGCTGCCATGGATGGGATTTGAAGTTGAAACCTGTCGATTCTTCACCATTCTTTGCTACTCCTGAGAGACATTTGTGAAGATATCCAATAGAAGATGGAAGGTAAATCATTACAAATCCTAAATATGACTTTTTTCCATCATTTTTGAAGCAATCTGGCCCTATAGGATGCAACTTGTTTCACCATCATTCATCTTTTCCCTATGTTGGATGCTGCCATGAACTAAATCGAACCCACTGTAAAAGCAAAGATTCATGGTCTTCATGCAAATAAACTTATTCAGAACAAAAGGTAATCTTTCATCTTATGGTCTTTGTATCACTCTTTTGTGTTTCTTCATTGATGTAAAAGGTCTGATATGGCATTGGCAGTCCATGACCATACTTGCCAGTAGATATTTCTCTGAGCAACCTTTTGTTAATATCCCAAATTGCAAATGATATCTTCATTATCTGTATCTGTAACTCAGAACCCCAAATGGGTTTGATTTGACTGTGAGAAAAGATTCCCTCTCTCTACTACTGCCTACGGCCTTATGTTTCAAACTAGTTTTTCATTTACTTCCTTCTACTAGGTCATGGCTTTGATGGTGAAAATAATGGATTTTCAATCATTTTCAATATGCAGAAAACAATGAAGTTATGAGGTTCCTACCCTCTTGAAAATGTAGAAGACAAATCTCTCATTTGGCTTTATACTAGTCGTTCTTGATATGGCTGTCGCTTTGTCATTTTTGAGTGCTCCTTTTGCTGATATGTTCGAAACCTTCATTTCTTCTCTATATCTATGGTATCTCTATCATGTTTATGAGATAAAGATCTTTTATTAATCTGAAGCAAGCCCTCTCCACAACATTATATATGCATTTCTTGATCATTGTGGCAGCCTTATTTATATGCTCAATTGATATATTTCATATTGCATTGACATACATGGAATTCTGTTATGTTGACACATATATCATTTCTTTTACATGTCCTTTGATTCATTTGTGGCTATTTATGAAGTTTGGATTTCCACTCTTTCTGTATATGACTGTCCCAACTTATCAATGTATATTTCTCATGGACTACACCTCAAAATAGAATAAGCTAAGATATATGTTATTCCTATTAGGTCTCTCTATTGGCAAGAGACACTTCTACGCATGATAAGTTTTGTCATTGATGGCAACCAAGTCTCTCTACATATCCACATTACATAATTTTCCCAGACTGAAAATCAGATTGAAGATCTGTCTAAGTCCGGGAAGTCAAGAATAGAGTGTGACAGGGTCCGGTATCTTGGTCCGGATCTCCTCGGGAGTAGATCAAAGTTTGCTACAGATTTGAGGGAATCATAAGTATTGTCGAGAAAATATAAATCCAGAATTTTGGCCTCCGGTGATGGAGAAGTCAATAGTTATTAGCATCTGAGTATCGGGTTAACAGTTTGACAGAATAGACAAAAGAAGAACATGCTGACATTGTAATTGATCTTGGTTCCAGATGTATGGAAGTTGTTGGTTGGACAAGTTGTGTTGATCAGTGATAGTAGCCGACCTGACTAATGATTTGTGAGTGCAATTTTTGTTCTGCGTCTCAAGTTATGCATGGATCTAGCTGACATAGCATAGTATTTAATAAAGTTCCAAGTGTTTTTGAAGAGGACTGAAAAGTAATTAAAGATCAGGATGCAGATATATATAGCTGAAGGATTTGGATGATTTTGGTGTGTGTGTGTTGTGAATATGGAGTAAAGGTGAAAAGAGCAGAGATCTAAGATTTGAATGAAGGAAGAGCAGTAAATAGGGCAGAGTGAAGATGAAATATGTAAGATCAGTGTTTTGTGCTTAACCGGAATTGAATTCATGCATTAGTAGATGCTCCTCATCAGTTCAAAATCTCTGTTATTCCCTTATAATCATTTGTAGGCAGTGAGCCTCTATTTGAGTAGTGAGCTCTGGGCAGTGAGCCCGAATGCATGTGCATTCTCATTTGTAAAAATACTTTTAACAGGGTATAAATTTTTGTGGGTTAACCCCACCATGGTTTTTCCCTTAACCTAGTTTCCATGCTAAAAATCTTGGTGTCAAGTGTGTTATTTATGCATCTACTCATGTGTTATTGATTCAAACTTTAATGTTTATTTGATTGTAAGTTGCTAAAGAAGATTAAAGGCAGAAAAGTTTAAATTGTGTGACAACTGATTCACCTCCCCTCTCAGTTGTCTGGACTAATTCCAACAATTGGTATCAGAGCAAGGTTCCTTTGAAAAAGTTTAACAGCTTAAGGAAGATCTGGGAAGGTAGTAAAATGGATGAATATAACCTTCAAGGGTAACTTAATCTCACCCTAGAAGATCTTGAATAGTCTAGAGCAGAAGCCCAAGAGCTGCAAGGTAACCTCAAAAACGCTGAAGACTTCATTGAGATTTTAAAAGAAAAATTGAACAAATCCAATGTAAAAGGAAAGGAGCAACCTCTTCAACTGGGAAATCATTATGAAGACAAAGCCCTAAAAGAGAAGACAAAGGAATGTGAAAAGTTAGCTAAATAAGTTGTCCTAAAACATGAGATGGAATCTGAGGTGATGAGACTAACCAAGGAAATTGAAGATAAGAAGAAAGCTAAAGAAGAGATGAATCAAAATATGAAAGAGAGAATTGAAGAATGTTGTAGATTGGATGGAATAGCTGGTCTCCTGGAATATAATCTACAAGAAAGCAGGAACAATGAGAGAGAACTTGAGAGACAAATTATCACTCTTAGACATGATCTAGAAATTGC
Organism: Cunninghamia lanceolata; assembly: GCA_027924645.1. Taxonomy (NCBI): domain Eukaryota; kingdom Viridiplantae; phylum Streptophyta; class Pinopsida; order Cupressales; family Cupressaceae; genus Cunninghamia; species Cunninghamia lanceolata. Next base: position 4,766,953 of record BSBN01000500.1, on the reverse strand, counting down.
AAATGAGTATAAGGAGAAGTTCAAGATAAGCTTAGCTAAACTTGAAGTACTAATTAAAAGATGGAAAAAGGATGATAACAAGCATGATCTTGGATATGCAAAAGGTGAAATCTCCAGATCTAGAAAAAGAAATCTTCAACAAGGAATGGAAGAAACATAACTAGAAAATCTCCAGTAAGACAACCTAATGCTCAAAGATATCCATCATTCAATGGAAATTGTTTCAATTGCAATAAATTTGGTCATAGAGCTACTTAGTGCAGAAGTAGAGTAAATCAAAAGGGTCCATCCTTCTTCGGTCAATGCTTCAAGTGTAAGAGGTATGGTCATAGATCAAATGAATGCAGAAGTATAATAATGAATAATGCTAACAATAGAGGAATTGGTAATTTTTTCAATGGTTATTGTTTTGCTTGCAATGGGTTTGTACACATGGCTAATTAGTGTAGATCAAGATGAAATCAAGTTCATAAGCAAGGAAATGTTGTGTGCTTTAATTGCAATAAATCAAGTCATATTGCAAGATTCTACAGAAGTAAGAACAATGGAAGAAGAGGTCGGATAAATAGAAAACCAGATGAGCAGAGACAAGAAAAAGGTAAAAGAAAAATTGATGTGAATGAGATATGGAATGAAATGAACAAGACTTGGGTAAAGAAAGATACAATAAAAAATTGTGATAGGTCCGCATCAGAATCCGATGCTGACAATTCCTCCGGGAATTAAGTCAGGATCTCTAGCTCAGGGGGAGCTGCATTGAACATCAAATTCCCCCAGTCAGTAAGTGAGTGCCTGAATTTGGCAAAATAAAATAGGATATTTTGAATTGGTTCAAAACCTTTGGAAGGATTTCTAGAAGAAAAGATGTTGATATGAAAACTTGCGAAGTGATTCATAAAGAACTGTCAAAAATAGAGTAATCAGACAAAGTTAGGGAAACATATTTATTATAATGCCAAATTAGGTTTTACAAAGGATAAAAGGTCACTTGGTCACACATTTGAATCACTTTGCATTCGGAGGAAATAAGAAGAAGAGTATCCAACCTATAAATCCAAAGATTGAAGCACAAAGAGTGAATTCAACCGGCAATTGATCAACCCTAACCCTGCGGAAGAAAAAGGTAATTCTCTGTATAGCTTTGAATCTAAAATCTAAGATGGCTACTCCACATGTTGTTGACATTACTGAAAGGCCTTGACCCAAATTTAAGAAGCATCCTCACAAATCAATAGAAGTCGACCTGTTAGGTGTTTTTTCGAGTGTTTTGAATGGTGTGATGCATGTTGAAGACATTAGGGTTTATATTCATGCAAATATAGATGAGTTTGGAGATTCAAGGTATGTAGACTTGTTTGAGAATCATCTCAGGGATGAAAATCATGAACTTAAACCCAAGTATAAGGCACTATAGGATAAACATTTTATTTAGATTATGGGGTTTCCAACATTTGATGAAGATGAATGGGTCCAGTATGTTTTGAGTTGGATGCATGATGAATTCATTTGGTTGTTAAAACCATTCAACATTACCAAGGATGTTATCAGAATTGTGACTACGTTAAACTCAACCAGTGGATTACCCATGTTAAAATCTGTGAAAAACCAAACTGTTACTGATGCAACCGGTGTAAAATTTGATAGGAGGGATATGACTATATATGACATTATAGAACCAGATGTGAAGTTTTCTTCCATGGTTATTGGCTACAAGATATACCACTCCAGCAGGGAGAATTCTATCTTTGGAACTGCCATATATGCATCATATCAAATGTTAAAGGAGAATGTAGATTATGACCTTTGTGAGCTATTACAGAACCAGCTGATTGAAAACTTAAACAAAATCAAAAGAGACAAAAAAAGCACTTTTAAATATGGTACATTGCTTCTATGCTTGTTTTTCTACTATATGAATGAAGTACCTAGAGTAAAGGGTGTTCACTAGACTAATGATGAACCAGCTACCATTCAGATCAGAGATCATCTTCGCAGCATTGGTGACTTCAAAGCATAGAAAACTGCAATATGGGGTTACTTCAAGAATTTTTAGAGTATGATGCATTTAAGGGAAAGAATCCCTAAATCAATTGTTGAGAAATACAAAAATGAAATATGCTTTATGGTTGACACTGATCAGTGCCTAATGGAAGCAGTGGAACCCAAAACTGTTTGGATCATGCCCATGGGGTATGAAGTAGATGGAAAAATCTTGAATATGTATGCTCACATCTTCTAAGAAAGCCTAAAGACACAACAGTTGAAAGATTTGGAACATATGAGTTAAGTTTAAAACTGTATACTGAGCTCAAAGAACCTGAAACCAATAGTAGAGTAAGAAAAGAAGTTGAGAAGTTGGCTGAAAATATGCACCTAACTAAAGAGACTGTGAGGAAATTCAGGGAAAGAACTGAAAAGGCTGAAAAAGAGAAACAAGACAAGAAACAAGGAAGTGCTCCAATGGAACCCTCTTCCACCTCAAGGTCTACTAGGATCTCTACTACTACCTTTGTTCCTCCTAAGACTACAAAACTAGAAGCAAGATCATCCAAAAAAAGTGAGAAAAGGAAGAAAACAAAAGCATCCCAGACCTATCAAAGCACAAGAGAAGAAGAAGAAGATACATATTCTGACATTGAGATCAAAGAACTAAAAGCCACAGGCACAAAAGCGGCCAAGATATCCAAGGAGATGTCCTCCGGAAGCAAAAGGGAAAGCAAGAGGCAAAAGACAGAGGAATATGTAGAGAAGCCTACCCTTTCAGTAGATGACATCATTAAATCAGTTACTGTGGATGGAAACTTGGCTCCAATGACAAAATTCTATGATGATTATAGTGATGCTGACAAAAGAGTACTTAAGGAAGCAATGGTAAGATATTTGAATATCTACAAGGCTCTTATTGAGATATGTTCATTGATATCAAAAAGCCTTGAAAAAGTTTTGGAACTAAGAAAAGAGAATGCAATAGGCAAGGATCTTGAGATCCAAGAACAAATATTAATACAATTATGCTTGCAAATTACTCTGAAGCAAATGAATTTGATATTCAAAGAAGCCAAGGATGAGTTCCAAAGCAAAAATCAAATGAATAAGCTTATGCTTGGGGAGACAAATAAGATTGCAAAAGAAACCAAAGAGACTCTTTGGAGTGCTTTGAAAAAGCACAATCTTCCTATTGCAGAGGAGGTAAATGTAGAGATTGAGTCCTCAAACATGGATGTTGAAGCATTAAAGGGAAATAAGCAACAGACTGAAACTCTAGACTTCTTTTTTCAATAAGAGGAAGTAAAAGGAAGAAGAGGAAGTATTGATAGAAGAAGCAAATGTTGGCCATGATCCTCCGGATCCTCCTACTACTGATGACTCTGGAAAGGACAAAGAGAAAGAAGAAGAAAAAGAGAAAGAGAAGGAAGATGAAGAGACAAAGGGAAATGAAGAACTAGTAGAAGGGGATGGTGCTAATGCACCAAAGCAAGACAGTCCGGTTGTTGTCCTTGACCACGCACAAGGGAAGGAAACTGAAATAGCAAGTGTGGTAAGAGACACTGTGAATATAGTACAGAGTTTTCTCAGTAAGGAGATGCTAGATTTAGATGAGCCAGAACTGATACAAGGACCAATCAATTATGGCACTCTCTAGATCAAATGCTGAAGATATCATCATTCAAACAGGGCAAGGCAAGGGAGAAATTACCGAAGTCTCACATAGAAGACAATGAGGTGATAAGCCTAGCATTTGGAGTACTGGAGAAGATCATGCCCACATATTAGAAGAATACATTTGATTCTCCTAGTAATTTAAAAAATCATGTGTATTCTGTAAATACAAATTTTGAGTCCTTTGAGAAGTCAGTTGAAGTAAAGATCTGAAAAGAATTTTTGGATAAGAGGTTTAGTGAACTAAAAGGCCTTAGAGATAATGATAGAAAAACACTCAACATTGGTATAAAGAGTATTGAAAATGCTCTTAAGGATGGTGGTGATGTATATAAGTTTTTCTTATCATGGCCCAAAATAGTAGAGGATATTGAGAAAAAGATAAAGGAGCAGGAGAAAAAGTTGCTAGACCTATCTCAAAGTTTTGATCCTTTAACAGTATCTTCGGTGAGCCAAGAATGTCAAGCAATTTGCCTAAAAAATGAAATAAATAAGCTTATCAAGGAAAAGAAGAATATTATGGAAATAATGACTGAGCTCCGGGGACTGATTACCCCTAAGTTGGAAACAATGTTTAATACCTTGTCAGAGGCTCAAAGTACTACCTGGACAAGTGATCCATCAGATCAAAGGAAAGTAGAAGCATATGCATTTGTGGTGAGGGGACACATTTCAATTCTGGATGGTATGAAGACAAGTTGGGCCACCAAATTTGTACAATTAAAGAGTACTTTTGCAGATATCCTTTAATATATGTAAATATTGTTAGAGTTGGCTATGATTGGAGCCACCAAGACCTAGGACTTCATGAAAGCACAAGAGAGATCAAATGAGAGAATAATGCTATTCTATCAGTGAATGCAAAAGATTATTGTTGTTACAATGTACATGATATGCCTTTCTTATAAAGGCAAGGTGAGAGCTAGAAGGTGGAGTGAAAGGTGGAGTAGAAAGTGGAGATATTCCTACAACATGTGTCAATTAGAGGATGATAACTAATTACACATGTGGAGGATAAGACAACTCACTCCAACTATCAACAACTCAACACACAACTAGACTCAACTAGACATCTAGAAGACTCACTAAGTCAACTTAACATGTGTGAATTATGTGTGATGTGTGAATATTATTTAACTAGTAAATAGTTAAATAAGATGAATTATCCACACAAGGGTAAACTGGTTAGGTGATAACCCTGTTCACACCAACACCCCCCCTTAAGTGCAACTTAGGGAGCAGCTGACTAAAGTAAGATGGAATGATGGATGGGTCCCAGCTACTAGGCCATGTTAGGTACCCATGTACAAACAAATTTCAAGTGGAGAAAAGGAGAAAACCTCATGGGAAAAAACTCCTCTCCAAAAGTGAGAATGCATGAACCAATGAAAGTGAAAGAAGTGATAGTAGGAGGACTGAACATGAACCTCCAAGGACTACTTCTATCACATATATACAATCAAAGACCCCCCCCCATAGGAGAGAAAGTGTGAGACTATAGGTGCCCCCCACAATGAAGTAGCCCATGTGTCAATGGTGAATGCCTGAAGATGAACGCTAGAAAGTGTCATGTACCTGCAAACAACATTTCTCCCCTTAGGAAGAAATAAGTCCAAAGGCTAATGTCAAAGAAACAACTCCATCTCAAGATATGAAGGGAAAAGCCTCATGATGTATGATGTCTCTGAAAACTTCTCAAATGTCCACATGTCAAAATCAAGGAATGCCACAATGCAATGTTGTGTGTCCAATCCAAAATCTTGGGTAGACTGATGAGGAACAACCTCCAAAGATGAAGTATATGGGATAACAGTTGTGCTATAACTGTCATCAAAGAGGAGAGATAACCCCTCAAGTGTATCCTCCAAATCTACAATATGAGACTCACAAAACAAGTTTGATATACATGCCAAGAAAGTATCCCACAAAGCTGTGTCTGAAAGACCTATATGATCCTGCTCAACTGAAGTAGATGAAACCATGTTGATGTCGATCTCTAAAGAAGTAGGAGGTTGAGGTGATGGAAGCTCAACACTAGTCTGATGAACCAAAGAGGGTGAAAGAACACCAAGGTTCAAGTGACCAAACTTCTACTCAGAAAGATGATTCACACTTGATGCATGAGTGTGAATGCCAATCAATGGATCTACATCATCAAAAGAAACAAAATGGGAGAAGGTATACAAGTGAGATGCATGATCAGCCATCCCAACTGCAATGATATCTCTACTCTCCAAGTCTCGTATCATCATAGAATCAGGAGTGAACTCAACTGTCTTGCTTGCACCACAATGAGTAATCTGGTAGATGGAAAGGAGATTGGTTGATAAGAAAGGTACACACAACACATTGTTGAATGTATTCTCTCCAATATCAGTTGTCCCTTTTCCAAATGCATGCATGTATGTGTTGTTACCCATCAAGATAGGTGGCGAAGTACATGACTCAAATGAAGAGAACATCCCTTGTGAAGATGCCATATAATGAGAAGCTCCTGATTCAAGAAGCCATCTCTCTAACTGAAGACTTGTAGAAGCAAAGATTACCTATCCTTTTCCTTTGTTTATCCCATTGGCAATGCCTATTGTCCCTGTATGTGTAGATGATGATGGTGTCGAAGAAGAGGATGTACTAGGTGATGATAATGGCATTTTGATGTTGTGCTTTTGAATAATGTGAGTCAACTCATCAATTTTCTTCTCATAACACTTATGCTCATCATGTCCTAGTTTCTTGAAATATGTACACTTTGGTCTCTCCTTCTTAGATGATTCCTCCTTAGGAGAGGATGAGGACTTAGGTGATTTGGTTGACTCTTTTGCTTGCTCATTGTTCTTGAAATCCTTATTTTTCTATTTCTTGTGTTTGCTAGGTGAAGCCTTTTGATCCTTTGTACCTTGACTAGCAAGAAGTGCTTGAGGTTTAGGAGACTTCAATTTGCCTATGTGTACTAACTTAGCTTGCTCCCTTATGAGTGATGCAGCAAACTCATCAAGTGAAGGCATTGTGAAAGCTTTCCCAAGTGCATCCATTGTAGCATAAAAGGTAGAAACAAAAACTGAATAGTCAGGACCAAGCTTGGCAAGGATTGAAAGAATCAATTGACTGTCCTCTTTCCCAATTCCACATTGTTTGAGCTGCAATCTAAGTGACTTTAGCTTTGTGAAGAAGTCTTGTATGCTTGCAAAATTGGTTGGATTCAAACCAATTAGTTCATTCTCTAATTTGAAACCTCTCATTGTATCTTGTTTACCAAAGAGATTTTCTAAGGTAGTCCACACTTCATTAGGTGTAGTACAAGATTCAATATGAAAAAGAAGATTAGGAGAAATAGACAAGCATAGTGTTCCGTAGGCTTGATCACATCTATTATACCACTTTCTCTTTTCTGCAGCTGTTGTTGGTTCAATTTCTGTACCCATTGTTATTCTATGAATTTTCAAACTTCTTAAATGAATCTCCATTTTAGTTTTCCACTCATGATAGTTATATGGTGTGAGTAGAGGAGGTTTGTGTGAATCCATGATGCAAGAGTACAAAAAAGAACACAAGACAATCCCCCTGTTACTCAATCAAAGAGATCACCCCCCCAAAAATGAATGATTGTGGCACTTTATACTTAGTGTGATTTACAATCATCCTTAAAGGACCAAAAAAGGGAAAGCATCAAAATCTCTTAAAACTGAGATTCAAATGAGATTACAATTACTCACACTAATTTACCACAACAAACAAATTTCTTCAAAACAAGTTTCACTTCCTCAAGTGTCAGAATGCCCAAGTTATCACTCAAAAGCCAAAAAAACTGATAAATGAAATAAAATAAACTTGGATCTGAATCTGAGAAGTGTATGGATGAATTTGTAGAGCTCCTAAATACCTTTTCGATGCCGCAAGAATCACAAAAATCAGAGATCATGGTAGAAAGTTGTGAGCTTGGAAGTGAAAAATGAAGATCTATCTTCAAACTACTGTAACAGTCACCTGTAGTAGAATTTTAGAAGTCTACTAACACCACTATGAAGTGCTCTCTATCAGCTTTCTGACAATATCTCGTTTGCCTGATTTCGCCTCCATGGGCAAAAGTTATGCAAATAAGAAAAAAAGCCCCCTTTTAGGGCTTTGAGGGGCAAAAAGGGCCCCCCTGGCGCTGATGTCAGTGGAATATTCTTGGAATATTGCCTTTTGGTAGAAAAAAAAAAGCCCTCCCCCCAGAAAAGTCAAAAATTTGACGGGAAACCTCTGTGGAGTAGAAAACCACACACTGAGAGGGCAAAACCACCAGTTTATTGCAGGAAACCGCCTTCAGTAAGATGCAAAACTGCCTATGTACTAGAAAAACTCATGATCAGAACCGCCCTGTAGTGGGCCAAAACTACCGTTTAGGGAGAAAAACTACCGATTATGTTAGAAACCGGCGACAGATATTTGAAAACCACTCTTTGGGCGTTTTGGTGTCGCTTGAGGGTTGATTAAATTATGGTGGTTGGAACTGGTAGCGGTTTTAAGATCGTCGCGTGGTGGTTTGAAGTCTGTCATAGGGAGGGTATACACCTATGAACTATTTGAATCTGCAGAGACTTATGCAGAGACCACGGAGTTTGATAGACCATTGTTTTAAAGAAAATCCGCGTAGATTTCAATGATCCCAGACATATAAATTGGCGATGTGGGTCATTGAAATCTCTTACAGTGGCCACCAGATGAAAAAATCCACCACGTGAGGCAATGCTGATGACGCCAAAAAATGTGGATCACCTGCCGGTTAAAGATCTAGTGTCTGCTAACCACTACAATGATTTGGCAGATGTTGTTCATTGTTTGTGGTGGATGAAATGCAATCACCACCAGTTGAACAAGGATCAACGGGGTTTTGAAGAATGTGACTGCTGCGCTGAAGAATGCCAGGATCGATCGCTAAAAATTTCTTCTAACCACCGACTATGTTGATTTTATAGAGATCGCCGGATCTATTAGTAGAGATCACCCATGGCCACCATGAAACTCTTTGCACAAACCATTGGACGAAGGTTTAAACGGTCACCGAAAGGATTATCGGGAGGATTTGATGTCCCTGCTAGTCATGAGTTTTTAACAGCCTGAGATCATTCTAATGGGGGGTCACTATATGTTCAAGGAATACGCCAATGATGTTAGCGGTTATCTTGACCGATCTGAATATAACCCACTTAGGTCAATCTCAATATATACGCCACCGGTCTTGTGGATTTCACAATTAAATTTGTAGAATTTAGTTTAAGTCCAAAGCCTGTGACATAGGAGTCGAGGGGGATTTGACCCTGTCACATAAGGGTTAGACCCTCCTATGGCCAGATGTACCAGTGGCCGACAAGGATGTCAGTACCCTGTCGGTACCTTGGCCCTATTTATTTTTAAAAAAATTTCCCCAAACATAGATTTAAAAACTACAGACAGGTATTAACTAGCAGAAAACAATATATTTTTTATTACCCAGAGGATAATACGCTACTCAGATCCGCTGATGCAGGCATAGAAGAATCCAAGAATATGCTCTCTTGTCCGTACGGTCAAGGAGGCAAAAACATTTTGCCTTTCGGTTCAACTTTGTCTGATTTGGACGATTTTACAGTCGATCTGTACTGATTTGGCCACTCCGGATGCAATGGCGATGTCCAATTTGGGCCAAACTACTCCAAAATTGCTGGTACCTCCTGGATCACGCCAAAGAGCCCCAAATTGAAACCCTCGTCAATTTTGCCTCCAATGTCTGATTTGGATGAAACGAAAGACAATCTTGACTATTTCAGCTGCTCTGAACACAATGGTGAAGTCTGATTCGCAACAACATGCTCTGAAATGCACCTACAATACAAAGCCAAAAAGGGGAAACCCTCACAAAATTGGTATACTATCAAGTTTTTCTGATTCTCCAGGTCATCATTCGATGCAAGAGAAGAGCATACTCAACTATCAAGATCCACCATGAATTACACTCAAGATCTCTTAAAAAATGACTAACACAAAGTGATTCTTCCTAGAGCTCTGATACCATGTTAGAGTTGGCTATGATTGAAGCCACCCAAGGTCTAGGACTTCATGAAAGCACAAGAGAGATCAAATGAGAGAATAATGCTATTCTATCAATGAATGCAAAAGATTGTTGTTGTTACAATGTACATGATATGTCTTGCTTATAAAGACAAGGTGAGAGCTAGAAGGTGGAGTGAAAGGTGGAGTGAAAAGTGTAGATATTCCTACAACATGTGTCAATTAAAGGATGATAACTAATTGCACATGTGGAGGATAAGACAACTCACTCCAACTATCAACAACTCAACACACAACTAGACTCAACTAGACATCTAGAAGACTCACTAAGTGAACTTAACATGTGTGAATTATGTATGATGTGTGAATATTATTTAACTATTAAATAGTTAAATAAGATGAATTATCCACACAAGGGTAAACCAGTTAGGTGATAACCCTGTCATGCCCATTTTACCAAGTGGCCACGACATGAGGAAACCACATGTCATGCCCACATTGCCCATGTGGTCATGACATGAACCACCAAAAATTTTCCCACTATCCCTAAATCCCTGTCGCACAAGGCAGGGAAGGAAGACAAGGCATGGATGAAATATCTGAGACGCCTTGTCAGATAAATCAAACCAAGGGAATAATAACATAAGTGACCATAACTACAACTATGCAAGAAGAATTGATCCAAACATCCATTTAACAAAAGAATAGGGTATTACATTCATAAGCGGTTGTAACATGATCAAGCTCATTCTATCATACTAGAGCAAAAGAGGATACAAGGCAAAATGTTACATTTATTACTAAATTATGACATGGCAACAAAATGGGGGATAGAGGATACCAACATCTAATTAATACATCTCAACATAATAAAAGATATTGTAAGGGTAAAATGCTGATCAATCAAATGAATTAAACAAGACCCAAACATCAACGGAATAGTGAAACAAGAAGGATTCAATAAACGAAGCAATGAACAAATACAGAGCAAACCTTTCCCATTTCTAAACTTCTATTGTTCGCCTATCACAGATCGTCCTTTTGCAGATGAAGTGAGCCCTCAGAGAGTGCAATCTTTTAGCAGTTTATAGGAAGTCGACAGTGAATGGCTGTGGTGATACGCAATGAAGATGAGCTCCAATGCAAGTATGTGATCTCAAGCTTGTAGATGACAAAAGGGTGCCAAAGGCATGTTGGTGATATTTCTGCAGAGTAACGATGTCAAAAGCCTGGATGATTAGAATGGAGGGATGAAGCTTCATTTATAGACTTGGAAGAATGGGAATCAACGGTTGAGAGGAGATATGAAGATCAACGGCTAAGGATGGTTGAGGAATGTGCAACCAGTAGAAATGTGACAAGTGCCCCAGCTCCATCATGAAAGGGGGGATGTGACAAAACTGATTGGAGAGTTAACTCCATTGACTGGTCTATTAACTGATTTGATTGATCAGTTAGAAGAATAAATTGTGGAACTGACTGAATTGATTGAGGATTTGACTCAATTGATAGGTTAGTTAACACTTTTGATTGATTAGTTAACTAACCTCTGATTTGAGAAGAAATAGGCCATGTGGGTGAGGGAAAATAAGGTAATTAAATATTAAATATATTTAATTACATGTGCAACCTGATGAGGTGGACAAGGTGAGGTGGAAAAGGTGAGGTGTAAAGGTGATGTGGATTTTTGGAATTTAGAACTTAGGATAGAGGAATTTGGCTTAATTAAATAATTTATGATTATTTAATTATGTGAGACATTAGAAGAATTTTAATTAAATAAATTGAATTTATTTAATTATGGAGCGGTGAATCGATTAAATAAATTTGGAATATTTATTTAATTAATAGAAGAAGGGAATAAATATTTAGAATATTTATTTAGGATGAATCGTGTCATTTTTAGGCGTATACATTTTGCCCCTCTTTGATGCAATGCAGTTTACAGCATTGCTTCAAAGAAATCGATAGTCTGAATGATACATGCCCCAGTTTGCCCCTGGTACAAGTTTAACGATAGGATGCCCCCTCGGGAGATTGGACGAGAAAAAGGCAAAAGGCGTGAGACGGACAATCTCACGATGAAGAAGGTTAAGTTTGAAGAAAATGGGTGAAGAAAGAGCTGAATGATACGCGATGCAAGAGAAAATGATAACATACATAAGCAAGCGAGCAAGTATGCACAAATGATTCAAGAACAAACAAGGTATTGCCCCTGTCAAGTGATAAACCAACTGATGAATTGATAACGATATATGACAATGTTGTCATGGTGGGGAACGATGTATCCCTAGACCAACACAGCAGGCGTGTTGTCAGGGCGGGGAATGATAAATCCCTAGAGCAACCTGAAGGATAGTGTCTAGTTTCAGGAAATGAAACATGTCGTGTAAGACACGTGTGTTGGTCTGATTTCGACAATGTTACATCCTGTATAAGACAATTGATTGATTAACTGATCGAGTTGGTTTACGACCAGACAAGGATCAAGACCACTGATTGTGATTGGATCATTTGTGAAAGATTGACTTGACTTGATTGGTATGGATTAAGGATGGACCTTGCATTTGGATCATTGCTCAGACTGACTTGGACAAGGATGAAAGGTAGGATGATAGATAGAAATCTGATTGATAGAAGAAAGACTCGATAGAAGGACTCACAAGCTTTCGTAAACATTGATACTCTACATTTTGTGGATCTTTTACTGCATGGGATATGGTATGGATGTATAAATGGATATAGGATGGATGCTTTGCTTTTAGAGTGCTTTATTTCATCATTGGGCATTGTGTTTTTGGTACATTTTCTGAAATGTTGTAAGTGAATACAAGCATCTAGGTATAATTGAACCGAGATGACCTGAGTAACGCTTACATGGAATTAGATTTGGCAAGCAAATACAAGCATCTAGTCAAAATTGAATCTAGATGACCTAAGTACATCTTGCATGTCAACAAACAAGGATTGTCCTTGTTCATGTTATACCTTTGATGTTCTTGATGATCTTTTGCTGATCATGTCCTTAGACAAGGCGTCACATTACTAAAGTTTAATCCACAAATAGAAAACAAAGAAAATAATCATGCCCCCATCATAGCATCTCTAGCTTTTGGCATCCTTGAGTAGCGTAGAAAGACATGATAACAAAAATCTAGACTCTGTAACTCAACCATGGTTCCAATCCACAAAACATTCTTGCATTTAGATGTGTTTTTCTTGCCATAATTTAGATAGAATCAGTTAGAAGACCTTGGGTATTTGCTTTGCATTGGATAGGTTAAGATGCTCACAGTCAAGATTTTTGCTTGAGGCGCGGGTTCTGCTTGTACTTTGCTAGCTTGGTGAGAAGATTGCACAATCCTTATTGGGGAGACGGACCTTAAGGGACTGACCTAGTGCCTCGGGGGCTCATTGCTAAATGGCCTTGCCTACGTGACGACGCAGAGGCAACGTAGTTCAGGGTAAACCCTAATGGACCATGGATGGACTAGAAGAAAGACGACAAGAATGAAGACAAGAAAGGGGATGAATGGGACTGTGAGAGAAATGGAAGCCTCAGGGGCGCATTAGAATAATGGCCTCGCCTACGTGACGGCGCAAAGGCAACGTAGTTCACAGACTTGGACCATGGACACCGACGGGAAACACTATACTAGGCTCGCATGAAGGAGACGGTATGGGACAAAACCTTGGTTGACAAGGCCACAAGGTGAATATCAAGCCACGATATGTAACTGTCAAGTGTTTATTGCGGGACAGATATGGGTCGAATGGAAAATGAGCGAAGGAAGAATGGACTCAAGGTGATTGGATTCGCAAAGATGGAGACATCGGTTTATCACAAGTAATGCCTGTTTACCAGGTTTTCATCACTTGCTTTTATTTGCACGGGAAGCTAGAAAGTAACATGACACCTGTTTGCCAGGTTTTCATCATGATACCTATCCAAGGCGCCTGTTTGCCAGGTTTTCACCAAAGGATGATTTTTTTTGTATGCTTTCTATTTTTTTCGATTTTTTTATATTTTCTTTTTTAAACTTTTTTTTTTTTTTTTTTTTTTTTTTTTTTTAATTTTTGTGGTTTTATTGGGCCCCCTTGCACTGGGGTTCTCCTAGGTATAGAACCGGCGAAGGTGCATGCTGTTGATTAGATCATCAAACAACTCACCCTCTGATGTGGCCAACTGATATGCCCCCGATCCGTAAGCAGCTATAATCACGTAGGGCCCCAGCCAGTTAGGTTCGAACTTACCTTTCTTTTCTCTGTCCTGCTGATTGCAAGGGTTCTCTTTTAGAACTAGGTCCCCAACCTTGAAGCATCTTGGTCGAACCTTGTGGTTGTAGCTTCTTGACATCATCTGTTGATAGGCTTTGAGATGGTCAAAAGCTTTCTGGCGCCTTTCCTCTAGCAGCTCTAGTTCTTGTAGCCTGGAGACTCTGTACTCTTCATCTGATATGAGACCTTGCAACGACACCCTGAGGGATGGTAGTTCGACCTCAATGGGAAGGATGGCTTCGGAACCATAGACAAGGGCGTAGGGTGTAGCACATGTGGGAGTGCGTATGCTTGTTCTGTAGGCCCACAGAGCGGGATTGAGTTGGACGTGCCAATCGTGACTAGCTTCATTGACAGTTTTCTTTAGGATTTTTAGAATGGTTTTATTCGATGCCTCAGCTTGGCCATTACCTTGGGGGTAGTATGGAGTGGAGAAATGATGTTGGATTTTGAAACACTCACAAAGTTCCTGGACATCCTAATTTTTGAATGGTCTCCCATTATCCGTTATGATGGATGAAGGGATGCCATATCGGCAGATAATGTAATTCAGAATGAACGAGGAAATTTGCTTTCCTGTGATGGTGGTTAGGGGAATGGCTTCAATCCACTTGGTGGAGTACTCAGTGGCGGTTATGATAAATTTATGGCCGTTGGAAGAAGGTGGATGAATCTTTCCCACAAGGTCAAGTCCCCACTGGCAAAAGGGCCAGGGTGTCGTTAAAGGTCTCAACTCCTGAGCAGGTGCATGAATCAGGTTCCCGTGTATTTGGCACTGTTTGCACTTTTTGACGAACTGATATGAATCCATTTCCATATTGGGCCAGTAATAACCCAAACGCATGAGTTTCTTAGCTAAGGAAGGACCGCTGGAGTGTGTTCCGCAGATCCCTTCGTGTATGTCTCGCAAGGCTGTTATGGATTCTTCTTGTTCTAGACAACGGAGTAAAGTACCATCCAGACCACGTCAGTAAAGGGTATTAGCTATGATGGTGTAACGGGAGGCTTGTCGGATGAAAGTCCATTTTTGGTTGGAAGAGAGGTCCGGTGAAAGAATATTGTCCTTGAGGTAAGTGTAGGTCTTACCGTACCAAGGTGAATCAGATCCTACTAAGAGGCAAATGGAATGGGTTTCGAGGAGATCATAAGCCGGTTGCCGAATGGTTTCTACTAAGAACTCATACCGTGACTCGTATTCAGGTATTTCAAGAAGAGAGGCTATGGTAGCCATTGCATCTGCTGCTTTGTTCTTGATCCTGGGTATTTGTTCAAAGGAGATGGTCCCAAAGTGTTCTTTGAGGTCGTCAACCATCAGTTTGTATGGGATGAGCTTCTCATCTTTGGTTTGATATTCATCGTTGACCTGATTTATGATAAGCTGAGAATCACCGTAGACACATAGTGCTTGGATTTTCCACTCAGTGGCCATCTTGAGACCAATTACCAAGGCTTCATATTCCGCTAAATTGTTAGAGCATGGAAATAACAACCTGTAGGACTTTGGAATTGTGTTGCCTTGGGCAGTGATAAACAAGATACCTGCCCCCGATCCATGGTTGGTGTAAGACCCGTCGAAGTAGAGTTTCCAAGGGGATGTTGACAGAGTGAATACAGACTCATCGGGAAACTCAAACTGCATTGGTGAAGTGTCCTGTAATGGTGCCTCGGCTAGTTGGTCAGCTATGATTTGCCCTTTGATGGCTTTTCTATCCACATATTCTATATCATATTCACTAAGAAGCATAACCCATTTTGCTAGTCGGCCTGTGAGAGCTTCTTTGCTGAGAAGATATTTCAGTGGGTCGATCTTGGCAATGAGTTTGACAGGATGTGCCAACATGTAATGTCAGAGTTTTTGTGAAGCAAAAACCACCGCAAGGCATGATCATTCTACCTGTGAGTATTGCAACTTGTAGCCCACTAGTGTTCGACTGATGTAGTATACAACTCTTTCCTTGTTCTCATAGTCTTGCTGCGCTAGGAGAGCCCCAAGAGCAGTAGGTGTAGCAGATATGTAGAGAATTAAAGGTTTTCCTTGGATCGGAGGCATGAGTATAGGAGGGTTCATAAGATACTCCTTTAGCTTGTTGAATGCCTCTTCACACCGCTCATCCCATTTAAATGGAATATTCTTATGTAGGAGGTGGCTAAAAGGTTGGCACTTGTTTGCCAGCTGTGAGATGAACCTGCGGATGGCCTGCAGCTTGCCCTGTAGGGATCTCAACTGAGTTAGAGTCTTGGGCGGTGGCATGTCCATTATAGCCTTGACCTTGGCAAGGTCTACTTCTATTCCGTTAGCCGACACGATGAAGCCTAGCAGCTTGCCTGAAGTCACCCCAAACACACATTTCTTCAGGTTTAATTTAACTTGGAATTGGTCCAACCGTTGGAAGACTTTCTCTAGGATATCCAGGTGTGAGTCCCTTGTGAGAGATTTTACTAAGATATCGTCAACATAATCCTCCATGGTCACATGCATCATGTCATGGAATATAGTTGTCATGGCCCGCTGATATGTAGCACCTGCATTTTTCAGCCCAAAAGGCATGACATTCCAGCAAAAGGTACCCCATGGGCAAGTGAAAGCTGTTTTGTGTTGATCCTCTGGTGCTATTTTGATTTGGTTATACCCTGAGAATCCATCCATGAGCGATAGCATTGTATGTCCTGCAGTGAGGTCGACTATGATATCGATGTTAGGCAATGGAAAGTCATCCTTGCGGCATGCTTTGTTTAAGTCTCGAAAATCGTTGCATAGTCGAACCCTGCCTTCTGGTTTAGACACTGGCACAATATTAGATATCCATTCAGGGTAATCTATGGCTCTGATGAACCCCACATCCAGCAATTTCTTAAGTTCTTCCTTGACCAAAAGGGCTATATGAGGATGCATCTTTCTTAGCTTCTGCTTTATGGGCTTCACCCCTGGATCCAATGGCAAATGATGTAGAATCAGGTTTGGGTCTAAACCTGGCATGTCGGCATATGACCAAGCAAAGCTGCCTCTCTTCTTCTTAAAGAATGGTACAAACCTGGTTTTCTCAGGTGGTGTGAGAGATTTTGCAAAGTGGATAATCTTGGGCTGCTCTTCGGTTCCAATATTTACTGGTTCTGTTGGCTCCACCACAATCTGTGACCTTTCTTGGTACATATCACTAGGGAGGGTGTCAAGCATTCCATCGTCAGGTGCCGCAGTTGGGTTTTCACCTTCGGATATGTCCTTTCTTTTTACTGTTTTATGATCTGACACTGCCGCAAGGCAGTTTTCACCATCAGATCCATTTTTGATCTTGATATTTTTGTGACTAGAAGGCTTGGCACCCTCCCCGAAGTAAGCCACGGTATTGAGTTCGATAGCAAAACCCGCTTTATGATCTCCTTTTGGTAAGTGATCCCTAAGTTCCATATAGTCAATGTAGGCATCATCATTCTGGAACATATCTAATTGGGGGGTTCCTTGCAGATCCCAGTCAATAAGCTCAGGGTGTAAGAGGGGAAGGGAGTCGGATGAGAGACCTGATTCATTGATGGTGTGAATGGAAATGTTATGAGCATTGGTCGGGGTAGTGTTCTGGGTGGTACTTTCCTCCAAGTTGTTTATCGCAATGGAATCTAAACTTTCCTCAAAAGCCATAATCTTAGGGAGGGGCAAATCAGACTCCAGTGGTCTGTCCCGTTGCGTTTGTCCCTCATGGTAGGGGTTAAGAGTTTGGATGGTGTCAACCTCTTTGTCGTCGTAGGAGTGCTCTGTTAGCTTGTCCCACTCATACTCATTTGAATCATCTGAATCTGTGTCACTGTCCACTTGGAGTGTTTGGATTGTCTCCACAAGGCAAGCATTTTCCTTGGCTTTACCCTTGCCTTTGTATCCTAGGCCACTTGTGTTTCTAGCCGAAGAGGATGAAGAAGGTTGTATAGGTTCAACGATTCCTTCTTTTCTGAGGCCTATGGGGCCTTGTCCTTCGTACCCCATCCTTTGCAAAATAGTTTCACCCCGTCCATAGAGTTCTGTAGGGAGTCTAGGCGGCTCTTGGGGTGTGTTTTCTTCTTCAGCATAAAGCCATTGCAGGAGATCTCGCTCCTCTATCTCATCAGATAAGGTCCCCTATTTTACAAAGGAATTTGCGGGAGTTATAGGAGGAGCAGATGGCTTTGGAAAATGCCTAGGTTGATGATTGCGTTGGCCAAAAGAGCGAGGAGACAAAGGCATTTTGGCAAGGTTGAGGCTGTGCTCAATGGAGTATTCCCCCATGCCATTTTCTTTTATGGTAAGTTTTAGTGGTTTGGGTCTTGAGGAGGAAGCTTCAACAGTATGGTCTTGTTGCAGAGTAGGGGAAATGTAGGCTCTGTTGTTGGGTATGACACATTCAGATTTTGCTTGGAAAGAATTGCAGTGTTGGTAGGGGTCGGGGTTGCCTTGAATGGTGACTTGCTGGCCATTGTGCGGGAATTTAATGCATTGATGATAGGTTGAGGGGACAACCTTCATGGCGTGGATCCATGGTCTCCCTAGTAGGATATTATAAGCAAGCTCTCGGTCAAGGACTTGGCACACTACATCTTTGATTACTGGTCCCACTTGAATGGGTAGGACAACCGTGCCCTTTGTGGTTCTTTCCTCCTCGTCATAGGCTTTGATGGTAATTTTTCGTCATAGGCTTTGTGGATCAACTGCCTGTTCGGAGAACCCCAGTGCAAGGACTAGCTTCAATGTGCAAATATTTAAACTAGCGCCCCCATCAATGAGAACCCTCTTGATGCGGTGCTTGTGCACGAATGCGACAATGTGTAGAGGGGTGTTGTGGGGTTGAGATATGGAAAGGTCATCTTGCTCCGTAAACGAGATGGAAGTGGAGGATGTCAGATTGCCTACCATGGTCTGAAACTTTTCTTGGGCTAGGTTAGTGGGGACAGTAGTTTCTACTAAGGCTTTCTCAAGAATCTCCTTATGAGAAGGAGATAGACGCAAGAGCTCCAATATAGAAATGTGAGCCAGAGTTTTCTGTAACTGGTCGATGACATTATATGGGCGGGAGTTGGACGGAGATGGTGATGACCTTGGAGGGGTGGTATTGATCGTGACTTTACCACTGCGGGTAATTATACTACAACCAGTTCTGTTAGGTCCTGATTGTTGGTTGGGGGAGATGACATTGACCTGCGGAATATGCTCAGAAATGCAGTTAATGGTGTACTCAAATGGAATGCTTGCATAGTTAGCATTACTCGACCCATTGTTCTGATTTGGCCAGTTGCGACTGTTGTCGTTATTGGGATTGCCATTGGAGTTGTTACCGTTGTGACCATTGTTGCTGTTGTGGCCATTGTTGCGATTGTTGTTATACGGCCGGTTGTGGTTCAAAAGAGGATCCCGGTAGGCCACATGAGATTCATTGGAGGTATGCTGTTGTGTTCCTCCCTGATTCTGATCCAATATATCCTGTATGACATTCTTGAGGCGGATGCAATTGTTAGTCATGTGCCCCCTTCCTCGATGATACTCACAATAGTTTGTGTCCTTCCAATAGGGAGGTTTGACGATAGGCTCATAGTCACTTGTTGGCGGTAGAGAAATTTCATTGTTAGCCAACAACTTCCTGAGGGCAGACTCTTGAGATTCCCCCAACGGCGTGAATTTTCTCCTTGGATTTGAATTGAACCAAGGTCTAGGTTCCCGAGGGGGTGGCTTGTTGAGTGCACCGGTATTTGCTTCTCCCTTAAGAGTGAATATGGGTTGTTGCTTAGGGGCTGCCGCCTTGGCGTCCACTACTCCATCATTGACCACATTCTTGTTCTTGGTCCAAAACTTTGATTTATCTGTTGTGTAATTGGAAGGAGGTGTGTCCTTGTAGAGCTTGAGAGTTCCTTTAGTGATCATAGCTTTTTCAATGAAGAGGCCCATTTCAATGACTTTGGCGAACGAGGTAGGGCATTGTATCTAAATCTAATAGCTAAGATCAGTGTTTAGATTGTGGACAAACATTTCCAATAGCTGCTTCTCAGGCATATCGTAAGAACACTTACTAGCTAGCTATCTCCATCGTTGTAGGAAGGCGGCGAATGACTCACCACTCTTCTGCTTGGTGTTGCATAGATCTAGCATAGATACCTCGTGTTCTATGTTGTAAGAGAAGTGCGTTATAAATTTATTGACAAGTTCATCAAAAGTTTTGATTCCTGGTGGGAGACGCGAGAACCACTCCATAGCTTGACCACCTAAAGATCGCGGGAATAGTCTCATTAAGTAGGTCTCGTTGTGAGCTACTTCTAAACATGCTGCAGTGAATTCCCTAATATGATCTCTAGGGTCCCCCTTCCCTTTATATTTGTCAAATTTTGGAACTCTGAACTGAAAGGGGAATGGTTTCATGATGAAATTTCTGTCAAAGGGGTACGGTGCTATATCTTCCAAAGAGTAGTTCTTAGAACTTGTACCGGTCTTAAGGTTGGATATCTTGAGCTTTAGACTTTTGATTTGTTGTCTCACGTCCACCATAGGAGCAGTTGGATCTACGGGTTGCTTTCCTCTCTCATTTGTATGGGGGACCGTGTCATTTGTGCCTCTCTCATGCGCATGTGGGACTGTGTCATTTGTGCCCCTCTCATGATCATTGTCTGCATTTTCCATGATGGAGCTAATGTCAAAGTCTGCGGGGAGTTTGATTCCGAGACTAGCAAGATGATGGAAATACTTATGGGGGTCTTCAAGGATCATCTTCTCTACGACGCATTGGAATTTTCTATCTTGCATGTGCGCCACTAATTCTTCATGAGAAATCTCTTCTTCACCATCACGTGGTGGGAGAAGGTGATCGGATGATTCAGCCATTTCTATTTGCTTGTTGTGTTGGGATCGAGTAAGAACCATGCACGGTGATGCGAGATGGAGGGGGTGAGGACTAGAAATTCTGGCAAGGTGCTGACTAAGGCTGTTATGAATGGGATACCTAGGAAAAGACTTGGACAAAGGGTTCTCTCGCTCAATGACTTCAAGTAAGACGGTTGACACAAGACTCTAGCCACTAGCAAGGGTAGTCGATACCAGTCTTACTGTGTAGGGCTTAGTCATTCAACAAGACTACTAGCAAAGGTACTGTGACCTACTAGGCTTACGTGAATTCACTAATGAAACGAAGAAGGACTTATGCCGAATCGATATGGGATAGGCTGACTTTGGGACAAGAGTGATTTGGATAGAAAGTGAGTGAGACAATGGACGAAAGAGAAAGAGTTGGGTGAAACAGATGGAGATTGACTACAAGGTTGACTCTGATCTCAGAAAGTGAAACTAGGCTGAAATGGGTGCTCTGATCAGGTGAAAATATCTCCTCAAAAATAGGGCAAGTGCTCACTATCGCATATGCGCAGAAACAGATGCGCAGCATAAATGGACAAATGCACCGCAAATCGCAGTAAATGCGCCAGTCTGGTGAATTATATATGCGCAGCAATAGTGCATACATGCGCAGCAAAAAAAGGTACATGCGCAGCAATCGTTACAAAAGCGCAGCAAGTCTCTGTAAATGCGCAACAGAAATGTGTAAATGCGCAACTCTAAAATTTTTGCAAAATTTTTAGTTTTTCTTCTGTTTTTGGTATTTTTTGGCTAGAAAAGGTCTTCCTGATCTGATATTATGAATTTAATAGCAAGAAAACACAGCAAGCACAAAGAATATTTTGTAGTTTTTCATTATTTTTGTAATTTTTTCGACTCTATTTTGGACAAAAGCAAGCACAAAATCCTAGGCGAGAAATGGATTATAAGGGATTTGGGCCACTAAAACAAGAGGTATTTAATTCGGGCAACCGTTCAAGTGGTTACACGTGCGGCGGCGCTACTCTCCATTATGGAGTCTCCCAGCCTCACAGGGTTGTGCCTGAGAGGGTTTTGGGGGAGGTTGGCCGTCGATGTAACATAACAGCACTTGTTGCAGGAAGTTTTCACCTCAAGCACAATTTATTTTAAGTGGCTTGGTAGGGCTTGGCATTAGCCTGTTACCACTCAGGGTCGTTCCCACTTGGACAAGCGTGCATCCAAGGGCAGGCCCCTCCTAAAGGTTAAACAGATAGAATGACAAGTCTGGCACTCTGATCACCTAGAAAAGGGGAGAGCATAAGCCTATTGTCATTTGCAAGCACAGAATACACTGATTAATCCACCCTAGTTAAAAGTGAAAAACTAAATGGGCTAATCTACTCAAACAGAACTTTGAAGTGATTTCAGCAATATAGCAGTGGTTTAGTTTTAAATCCCAGAAAGCAGTGGTGAGTTCAATTTTTAAACCACGTAGCACGAGATTGTTAACTTTGAATTTCAGGTCTCACGATATAGCAATGGTTCATTTTAACTTCAGAAAGCAGTAGTGAGTTCAATTTTTAAACCGCGTAGCACAAGATTGTTAACTTTGAAATTCAGGTCTCACGATATAGCAATGGTTCATTTTAACTTCAAGATCATTGATGAGTTCAATTTTAATCTTTAGATAGCAATAACTTGGAAGGTGTTTGCAATGCAAGCAAGAAATAATCCAGTTACTTCCTCCCTAATTAGAACTAGATGAAGATTTGAATGAACATTAATTTTTACTTTCCCTCAGAAAATGAAATGTGAACTAATTAGATGCAACTACATGGAACTAAACCCGATCCTATCCTGCAAAATAGCTCCAGCAAACACCTGCAAAAAGGTTAGTGTTAGCAACTTCCTCTAGAAAAGTACTGAAACCATAGCCTGTTACAAATGCGCAGCTTTAGTGATCAGATGCGCAGAAATGATCAACAGAAGCGCAACATTAATAAATGCGCCGCAATATTGAACATATGTGCAGTTAAAAGGAATAAATGCATAGTATGAATGGATGCGCGGCAACAGTCTTCAAAAGCGCCGTGAAAAGGAACAGATGCGCAATAATCACAGAAGCGCCGTAACAGTGCGCAAAAGTGCCGCAGAAATACACAAATGCGCAGAAAGGATAAAAGCACCGTAACAGTCTTTTAAAAGCGCCACCTAAATGAACAGATGCACCAAAGTAATCTGTGCGTGACTCTGCGTGACCTATACGGAACCTGCCTTCAAAAAAGCTTAGAAACGGTAAAATAAAGGGGCAAATGGCCCCACGGTGGGTGCCAAAAATGTAAGGGTAAAATGCTGATCAATCAAATGAATTAAACAAGACCCAAACATCAACAGAATAGTGAAACAAGAAGGATTCAATAAACGAAGCAATGAACAAATATAGAGCAAACCTTTCCCGTTTCTAAACTTCTGTTGTTCGCCTATCACAGATCGTCCTTTTGCAGATGAAGTGAGCCCTCAGAGAGTGCAATCTTTTAGCAGTTTATAGGAAGTCGACGGTGAATGGCTGTGGTGATACGCAATGAAGATGAGCTCCAATGCAAGTATGTGATCTCAAGCTTGTAGATGACAAAAGGGTGCCAAAGGCGCACTGATGATATTTCTGCAGAGTAATGATGTTAAAAGCCTGGATGATTAGAATGGAGGGATGAAGCTTCATTTATAGACTTGGAAGAATGGGAATCAACGGTTGAGAGGAGATATGAAGATCAACAGCTAAGGATGGTTGAGGAATGTGCAACCAGTAGAAATGTGACAAGTGTCCCAGCTCCATCATGAAAGGGGGGATGTGACAAAACTGATTGGAGAGTTAACTCCATTGACTGGTCTGTTAACTGATTTGATTGATCAGTTAGAAGAATAAATTGTGGAATTGACTGAATTGATTGAGGATTTGACTCAATTGACAGGTTAGTTAACACTTTTGATTGATTAGTTAACTAACCTCTGATTTGAGAAGAAATAGGCCATGTGGGTGAGGGAAAATAAGGTAATTAAATATTAAATATATTTAATTACATGTGCAACCTGATGAGGTGGACAAGGTGAGGTGGAAAAGGTGAGGTGTAAAGGTGATGTGGATTTTTGGAATTTAGAACTTAGGATAGAGGAATTTGGCTTAATTAAATAATTTATGATTATTTAATTATGTGAGACATTAAAAGAATTTTAATTAAATAAATTGAATTTATTTAATTATGGAGTGGTGAATCGATTAAATAAATTTGGAATATTTATTTAATTAATAGAAGAAGGGAATAAATATTTAGAATATTTATTTAGGATGAATCATGTCATTTTTAGGCGTATATAGATATATCAATAAATTGATCTCCTTGACAAAAAGAGTAAACCTTTCATCAATGATGATTCAATCAACATGTGTTGAAAACTTACATCGATACACAAGCAGTAAAGTTAAAGGCACCATCATTAAACTGAGACTAAAATAACCCATTTAAGAGAAGGAGATAGATACGTATAATTATTCAACATGAAGGCGTATGATGAAGAATCCAAGACATTAAGATATATAACCAATTTGAAAACATAGCCTGAACTGAGAGTATGAGAGCATGAACATATGAGTGAACAATTTAGCATAAAAGAAAATTAATTTCCATAATATAATTCTCCTACGATATAAATATCAGTCTCAAGACAAGAGATAATCCATACATTACAAGGTGAAGGCCTCTCTCACTAACATGGGTAGAACATGCTTCAATGATCAAGTTTCAATGTAACAATATGTATTTTCATAAGGTGTCCAAAATATAAATCAATTTATAATCATTTAAAGAAAATATATACAAGGTTAGGAAGGTTACATAACCAGAAGATTACATCAATTTAGATAGTTCAATATCTTAATACATCATTTCAACTCTAGATAGGAAATACAAACATGAGTAGAAGAAAAGAAATTTTGTTCATTCAACATACATGAGCCTTATGATAATTCTAGAAATAATAATTTGAATTCAACTCTAAAGCATAGCTTAGAAACCTTAATGAAAGTAAGAGGACTACAACATGCCGATATAAACATTAATCTCACAAAAATCAATAAATAACATATTAGATATCAATGCACAAGATGAAAACCCTAGGCCCTAAGGGGCCGACCTAATGCCTCGGGGACTCATCCGTGATGGCCTTGCCTATGTATGCGCAACGCAGAGGCCTCGTAGTTCAGGAACTAGATTTTCAACTAATAGGTGGACAAGGTTACCTAGCACAAGTTGATCTAAACATATTTTCTTAACCCAAGTTGACTAATAACTAGGCCATCGACATAGATGTTCTATGGGCGGCTGTCAATCTTTCTTACACCGATCATGGTTCTCTAAGTTTAGTACTCTATGCAATAAAATCTTATATGGAAAAGAGAGTAATATAATATCAAAATCTAACCATTATCATTAATCATGGCAATTACATTTGAGTATCATGGTAAAATACTTATCTTTCTTTTCATGATTAGAATTAACTAGACTAATTCATATTACCAATTTTCCTATTTGAATAATAATTTCATAAACAAATATTAACAACAAAAAAAATAATCATATTTCTTTCTTTTTTTTTTTTTTTTTTTGGAAAAAGGGGTAAAAATTTTATTCAATCAGAACCAAAGAACAAAGCAAAGGCCAAGGGCCCACCAAAGAAGAACCCCACCAGACCAGCTAGCAAAACCCTACCTATTCATGTCTTCCACTAATAACCTCTCCAGGGTCTCAAGATAATTAGAAGAAATCTCATCCTTTCCACTGATATTCCAGCCATCCACATTCTCAGAAGCCCACTTTGCTAGACAATCGGCCACTTTGTTCCACTCTCTAGGGATATGACAAAAGGAGACAGAATCCAAGGAGCTGCAAAGACTCAAAATCTGTCTACCCACAGAAGCTAATTGCCAGCTAACATCATCCAACCTTTGGTTGTTCAGCAAATCCACAACAATCTGAGAATCAGACTCACAAATGATCCTCCTCCAGCCTAAAGAGCATCCACGCTCAACAGCAATCTTAATAGCAAGGCCCTCCATCATATTATTAGAGTGCTGCCCTTTGTAATTAGAGAAGACAAAAACCACATCACCATCATTACCTCTACCAATACCCCCCACACCAGCATGACCAGGGTTCCCACGAGAGGAACCATCAGTATTAATCTTGAGGACCCCCGCCGGGGGAGGCATCCACCTCCCATCACGACAAACCCGTTGCCGAACCAGACGAGGCCTTCTGCCAGCAAAGCAACCTCGGCTACTATCCCCCAAGCTCAAATTCCGCACAATATCAAGATCACCAGGATCACGAGTTTCAGACATGTCACACTTAGTCGAAATAGTCTCCTGAAGCCTGCTAATTATCTTCTTCCACAATTGAAGATTTCCCAAATTGGAACCACAAAACACTCTACGGTTCCTCTCCAGCCAAAGGTTCCAAAGAATGAAGATAGGCCCAATAGACCAGGCCACCTGAAGGAAAGGAGTCTTTGCTGGAGGTCTGCCTAAACTATCCCAAAAGTCAATCAGGGAGGTAGCATGAATACACCCATGATGCCAAGCCTCCCACCATCTGTGCCATAACTCTCTAGAATAAGGGCAAAGGAAGAACAAGTGGGAGGTACTCTCCTCACTGTGAGAACAAAGAAGGCAAATAGAGGGACCCTGAAAGCCACGTTTGCGAAGATTTTCCCAAGTAAGGCATTTCCTCTGAGCAACCAACCATAAGAAAAAATTGCACTTGGGCCAAGAGAAGTTGTCCCAAACCTTCTTCCACCAGTGCACCTCAGTAGGACCATATAAGTTCCTATCGAGCATGGCATAGCCTTGGGCAACAGTAAATTTACCTTTCTGACTAGGACTCCAAGCCAGAACATCCCTCCCATTAAGGGAGCTGCAGAGCCTTGTCTCCAAAACTCTAGAAAGAACAACCTGATCCTCCTCAGAACCCCCCACGGGCCACTCCTGAGGGGCCTTCCAGCAAGCCACCGCCACCTGCCCAATGCGCTTGACAGTTTTAAAATGCTCCACCTTAATCCAACCGGCCTCAGAAAAAATATGGCACAGAGGTTGAAGCTGAGGGAAACTAGAAAGAATGGGAGGGTGGCCATCCCAAGAGTCCTGCCAGAACAAAACATCAGAGCCTCTATTACAAATCTAGAAGAGGCCCTCCTTAATCAGCTGAGCACCCTTCTTAAGGGTCTCCCAAATACAAGAACCTTTACCCAGCAAAGGGAGACGCGGCACCTCGAGGCAATCAGCACCAGGAAGATACTTGTGGGTCAGAAGCCTAGCCCAGTCCTGATCTTGACTATTGCACCATCTCCAGTACAGCTTGGCAGCCAAGGCAGTGACAGCAAGAGCCATAGACCTAAGCCCAAGGCCCCCAGCGTGCTTCGGCCTGCATACAGACTCCCACTTGACTAAGCTCCACTTCGAGGAAAGAAGGTTGCCAGACCAAAGAAATTGCTGAGACAAAGCATCAAATTCCCGCACAAAGGTGGACGGGGGAACCTGCACACAGCACCTATAAATGGGGAGAGACTGCACCACAGTCTTAAGAAGAATCACTCTCCCCGCTGAGGATAACCATCTGAAAGTCCAATGGCTAACCCTACTACGAAATTTATCCAAAATTCCCTGCCAATACTCTCTCCTCTGGGCTCCCAAAGCCAACGGGATCCCAAGGTACATCAAGGGAAAAGAGCCGATCTGAAATCTAAGGATCCTAGCAATCCTGCTCTGAATAAGCTGAGGAGTATTAAAGAAGTAAATGGAAGATTTATCATCGTTAATACACTGACCAGAAGCCTTCAGGTAGATGTCTAAGGCTCGCCAGAAGTTCACCGCCTCACTGATTCGAGCCAAGCCCATTAGCCCAGTATCATCCACAAACTGAAGATGAGAGTAGGGGGGGAGAAGGTTGTTCCAGCTCCAACCCCGGATAAGACCCTGTCGCACCTGAGATTTAATAAATCTTCCAAGACCCTCGCCATGATGATGAATAAGTAAGGGGATAAAGGATCCCCTTGCCGGAGTCCCCGAGAAGCACCAAACAAATCTGAAGGTTCCCCGTTAATAAGCACTGAGAATGAGGCAGAGGTCACACAACTAAGAACCCAGTTCACCCAATCCTCAGCAAAGCCAAAAGCTAAGATAGTTTTCTGTAAGAATTCCCAGCTCACCCGGTCATAAGCTTTAGACATGTCAAGTTTAATAAACATAGCCTTCTCCTTAGAGTTAGCCATAGAATGAATAGCTTCCATGGCTATCACAACACCACCCAGAATTTGTCTCCCTTCAACAAAACCACCCTGCTCAACCGAAATCAAAGAACCAAGGAGTGGTTTGAGTCTCTCAGCAATCAATTTGGTGATAATCTTGTACACCACATTACATAACGCAATAGGTCTGAATTGAACTAACCGGTTAGCTCCTTCCAACTTAGGTATGAGGGCCAAGAAGGTAGAATTCATAGACTTGAGCATCTGTTTGTTCCTAAGTGATTCTTAAACCACCTCAAGGAGATCAAACTTTATAATTTCCCAGAACTCTTGGAAAAACTCAATCGGAAACCCATCCAGACCAGGGGCCTTACCTTTTTTCATATTAAAAACCACGTTCTCCAGCTCAGGAAGCAAGATAGGACATAAGAGAACCCCATTCATCTCAGCAGAGACCAGGTGGGGAATACAATCCAGGATGGTCTGCTCCTTAGCCCACGCAGCATGATTATCCCTAGAAAAGAGATTTGAAAAATAATTGACTACCTCCCTGGAAATATCAGCAAAGGATGAGAGTTGAGCCCCATCCTGCGAAACAAGAGAGGAGATAGAATTTCCCTGTCTTCGAGCCTTAACTGAATTATGAAAGAATGCAGTGTTCCTATCCCCCTCCTGAAGCCAATCAATACGAGATTTCTGCTTCCAAAAGATCTCTTCACGAAGATCCCACTCTTCTAAATCCTTAAGAGCCAAGGATTCATCCATCCTAAGGGCAAAGGTCAACCCCTGATCCCGAATCTGACGAGTGATAGAATCCAACTTGGACTGGGCCGCCATCTTCTGAGCTTGAAGGTTCCCAAAACAATGTTTATTCCATCTCTTTAGTCTAAACTTCACATGCTGAAGCCGCTTACTAAAAGTGAACATGGCCGTCCCATGAGAAGGCATCCCCTCATACCACCAGTCCAACATAAGATCCTGAAGAGACGGATCTCTTAACCACATCAATTAGAATTTGAAAGAGGGATTTTTGGTGACCCCATAAGCGGTGACAGAAAGCTTGATGGGCCAGTGATCAGAGCCCCTCCAATCAAGAATTTCAGAACTGGTAGTCAACCTACTATTCAACCAATAACAGGAGACAAGAAATCTGTCAAGCCTTTCAGAGATAGCCTCCCCACCACATCTCCTATTATTCTAGGTAAAGACACCATTGGAGGGCTTTACATCAATGAGATTCAAGGAACCAATCATATCCCGGAGAAGATTTGCAGCAGGTTCCAACCTGGCTAACCCACCACGTTTTTCATCTAAGCAAGTAACATCATTAAAATCACCAGCCATAATCCATGGGAGAAACGGGTCCAAGGCCCGGATAAAACGAATGTGAGCCCAGAGATTTGACTTACCTGAGAGATCAGTAGGAGCATAAATATTGGATAAGAGACACCTTTCTCCAGTCTCAAAACTAGAAGCAACCAGAGAAATGGAAGACCGACTAGACATCCACCATAAGGGGGAAACTTTCCTTGGGTTCCAGAAGCAGGCCACACCCCCTGCACTATTCAAAGCACCTACCCCCTGCCACTTGCCTTGGGGCCAGATACGCGAAGCACAATTTGCCAGCCCATCAATAGTAAGCTTAGTTTCCTGGATAAAGACCACATCCGGTGACTGAGATTCAATTAGTCTGCGAACAGCATTTTGTCTAGGGATGCTGTTCAACCCCCTTACATTCCACGATAAAACAATCATTTATGGGGGTGAGAGAAATGGGAATCATTGGGCTTCACAGACCCAGACTCAACCAGAGTGTCACCCATAAGCTTAACCTTCTCCTGATCCGTCTTTCTTCCACTCTTTGATGGTTTATCAAGAGGTCCCTTTTTAAAGGATTTCTGAAGTAAGCCTAATGAAGGAGGAGCTTTGTTACCCTTCACAGGATCTGAGGGCCCCTTAGGAGCAAGAGGATCAGGAGCCACCGCAACAGAGTCCTTCGGAGTCTGTGACCCCTAGAGAACCCCGAAACCTTGAGCAAGAGCCGAAGCATCCATAGCCTTCTGATCCTTCTGGTGAATCCCTGAAGAAAGAGTTTGATCCTCTTTCCTTGCATTTTCATCCTGAACATCCTGCAGTCCCTTAGCCCCAGAAGAGAGCTTGACTGGAATACCCTCCTCCTGGGTCAAATCATCAAGAATCTCAAACCTATTAAAGTTGCCGTCATTCTGCTTGTCCAGCCAAGATCTCTTCTTGCCCTTGCCCTTGTTATGAGACTTGACTGGAATAAAACCCTCATTATCCACAGTTGCATTAGACATTGGTGCCTTTCCCTTGTCCCCCCTGGGAGGCCCAGAGGCAGCCAAGGGGGAGGGTTTAAATCTAGGGCATTTGCGGTGTAAATGTCCATATTCATGACAAATTCGGCATCTGAAGGGTAGAGTCTCATAATCCAGCTGTTGGATCCAAGAAGAAGATCCCAGGCGAATTTCCATAGAGTCTGGCAAAGGATTATTTAAATCAACTTCAACACAAATGCGGGCAAATGAAATTACCTTACGATCTTGAGTTTGGGAAGCCGATCCCACAGGTTTTCCAAGAAGCAAAGAGATTGAGTGGAGAATATCCTCCCTCCAGAATTCCAAAGGAAGCCTCGGCAGACGAACCCACATAGGAACCCGCGAAGGGATCTCTTCAGCAGAGTTGAATCCCAAGTGCCAGGGTTTGATGAAGAGCCCTACCTGGTTAAAGAAGTAAGGACCTCCTTCGAAAGCCCTATTCCTGTCGGACATGCTTGAGAAGATAACCATAAAATAGTTATTAGCTGCCAGAATAATTTCCATATCACCTTCAGGGTTCCAAACCCTACGAGCCCAAGAATCCAAAACCGGTAGAGATAAACGAAGGCCCAAAAATTTGCAAATAAGTGCATGATTGCCCCAGTATTCAACATCCTCTGAAACTTGCTCAGGTTGAATAACCAAAACTGGACGATCCTCGGATCTCTCCAAACAACCGTTCACTTTTTTAATTCGAAAATTCCCTTTTGAAGAGAAGACTCCATCCCCAGACTGGGGTTTCCCCATCTGATCTAGACCACTGGCATGCATCGAGGAAGAGGGCTCAACCATTTCCAAATCACCGGAAGAAACAAAGTTTTGATTTTCCATGGGCCAAAGACAGGGCAGGAGACCCCGTGGCCCCAGAAACCCAAGCACCACCCGCCAGAGACAGAACCGACGCAGAAGAAACGCTGAAGAAAGCCAAGAAAGGGGCACCCCACAGCCCCACCGCGAGCCAAAGCCCCCACTTTAGCCCACGCACCCCTGAAGATCACTCAACACCCCTCACGGCCGCAGCAGATCGAGCTCGGACGCAGCGAAAACGCAGAGGAAAGGGTGCGCTAGGGCACGCAGGCCCTATCGCGCGAGCAGGGTCCGCGTCTAGCCACCCTCCAATCATATTTCTTTCTATCTATATATATTTATATATAAAAAAAAAAAATCTTTTCTAAAGCCATATTTTTCTTATAAAATTATTCTAAAGAATAAGTGCTAAAACATACCTTTTTTAAAAAAAAAGGATTTATTATCTAAAATAAGGATGGTTCCACATAAGTCAAATTTAGTTTCAAAATAAAGAAGATCTTCTCTTAAAATTTAGCTTCTAATATAATTGTTCTAAAGAGAATACGGTGAGTTAAGGAGTTCAATAGAAGATAGAAGTGTTAAAACAATAAAATCAGATTTTTATACCTTTCATTTGCTGCAGCTAAAATATGTTTATTACGAATAGATGGATTAGTAGAAAGGCATGGTGAATCCGATGCCAAAATTCCAACGTTCTCATTAAAACTGATTTTGGACTAGAACTATTGTTTAATCTTCATTTTTAAAAAAATCTAGATTTAGGATACAATGCACAAGCTTACCATTCATACTAAAGCTTAGCCTAAACCTTTGCCTCCTAAAGATATTATTTTCACAATGTTAAGCTGAAATAAAAATAAATAAATAAATTTCATTCATCAAAAGATGATATTCTATTCTTCTCTAAAACTAAAAACATATAAAGCCTTACATAAGATTTTAGAAGATTTCTATTTAGAGATTCTTTCTAGTCTTATAAAAGTGAAACTATCACTTACTATTCTCTACTCTGTGACCTTCAGTTGAGACACTCCACCTGACAATTGATTTCATGCAACAATTTTTAGGTTATTACTAAATGCCCATTGTTTAGAGCAGGTAGACGGATGCTCTGGTAAACACGCATTGCTGAATGTATTATGTAATTTGCAAATGCCCAATCTATTGTTTATTTCTGTCCTCTTTCTTGACGCAAGTTTTCAGCGCCACAAATCTAAAATTTGAGGCCGGCTGCATACGCCAGTCTTCTAAAGTTATCGAATTGTCAACTTGGAAAAGTTCTATTCCCCTTTTTTTTTTCAGCTCCCAACTCTATATATATAGCAGAAAATGAAAGAAAAAAAAAGGGCAGTAATGGGGCTTCATTTTGTTCTTTCTGTGCATAATGAAATTGCAGAAATAATTTTTTTTTTTTTTTGGCTAGGAAAGCAATTAACACATGCAAGTACCTTTTAAAACAACAATTCCTCCACGGCCTTGGATCAATTCCTCAGAAATGATTCTTTTGTTTTGTGTTCGCGCTCCCTTCAGCTCACCTCTGATATTGCCATTTGATATGCTCGCCTGCCATTTGTTTTCAACCATCTTCCCTTTCTTTATCCTTTTCCCCTCTTTTTTCATTTCTTCCCCTTTTCTTCCTACCCCCTCCCCTAGAAGGTGGAATCTTCAACTGAAGTATACATTCCGAATAAAGGATGGTCCACCCACTGAAAAAAAAAAATTGATTCCCAAGAGGCAAGGATCAAAGGACTAAAGTTTCTGACAGACAAATGAAATAAAAAAAATGGAGAAGTTGTCTCTATTTTAAACTCAGTAGAAAACTAAGTCTGACGGGCACAGAGAGTGGTCGGCCACCCAAGGGAAGAGCGTACAATGGAGGCCATGCTTTATGATGTGTCAGCCTTCCAAGATGGGCGAGAGCCTCTGGAGGCCATAGTCAAGGAAATGAGGCTACACAGGGAGTCAAGCCCTGCAAGGGAGCCGCTTCTCCCGAGCATAAGCCCAATAAGATGAAAGAATATTGTATTCCAAAAGAACACCACTGCCAGAAAAAAAATATAAATATAAATATATAAGTATGGCTTATATATATAGTTTACAGCCAGAAAAAAAATATAAATATAAATATATAAGTATGGCTTATATATATAGTTTACATATACTAAGGTTAGTAGGGCCTAAATTTGATGGCCGCAAGGTGGCATTTAGGTGTTTTTTACCATAAAACACATTTAAAATTAAAAGCGATTGCACCATAAGGAGGAAGGCATTCAAAAAGATTGTCGGATTTAACATAGTATTATGATAATAATATTTGGTTTCTTTAAAATGATTTTATTTATTCCAAGGTATGCCATAGTATTTAAAGGGCACTATCGAAGAGACAACCGTCAAATAAAAATTGCTTCACAAGCAAGGTCGATAGTAAAATTTAGGTCTTCCCCCCAACAGATACGAAATTTAAAGAAAAAGCAGAAAGAAAAAGCAGAAGAAAAGCATCCGCTCAGTCTT
The DNA here is from genome assembly GCA_027924645.1 of Cunninghamia lanceolata. Taxonomy (NCBI): domain Eukaryota; kingdom Viridiplantae; phylum Streptophyta; class Pinopsida; order Cupressales; family Cupressaceae; genus Cunninghamia; species Cunninghamia lanceolata. The sequence continues at coordinate 4,733,236 of BSBN01000500.1, read as the reverse complement.
GATTGGTCGCACCATAAGAAATGAGAGAGTCTAATCATACTATCGAAATTTGAAATAGAATTATAGTAATAATTATATATGTTTGTTTTTCATATAAATTAAACATACAAGATATAATATCATATTATAGCTTACTACTTAAATATCATCCACTCCAGAGGTCAAACAATTTAATAACAATTTTACACCCCATTCAAACAAAGCAATATTTTAAGGATAGTCGTATATTAAGGGCACCTATGAATTGAACGAAATCGGATATCTATAATCTAATTAACTTGATGTTCAATTACTACTTTAATCAAATCCATTAATCTCGAAACTAACTTTTACTTCAAAAAGGTAATTCAAGAGGACAACCATTGAAATGAAAGGAATCCCTCTACCAAAATAGGTGCAGTATCTCAACTACTTAAAAAAAAAACACAAGGAATAAATGCAAAGCACCGACCCACGATAGCTGTGAAGCTACATTGACTTCGTATTGTAAGCAAGAAGGTTATATGCAAGCACACCACAACCAACCCAAAGGAATAACAATAAGGTGAATGAACATTTTAGTCCACTAAAAATTACACAAGAACACAACACACATACCCAACTTGACAAGGATTTCGGTCAAGGTGAAAGGGCAACCACTAGGAACTAGCCCTTTGTTCACAAACGAACAGGATGAGTTAAGTGACTGACATACCATATGAACACATGGTCTAAAACTTAGCCACTGGGCTAAGTAGGTTGAGATGACCTAGTGGTTCCATGTCTCCTCCTCCACATCCACCCATTGGTCATAGACCCGCCGAAACATATATCCTATATACATATAACCTGCACACTCAAGACAACTCATCAAAACCAATAATGGAGATCATAGCCGAAGCAACATATAGTGGCTAATGAGGATGCATGATCCAGCTAAGTACATTTCCATCACGCAATTATATCTTATAATAATAATCTCATTTTATATTCTACTTTAGAACTATATGATGAATAGGCACTTACCGGTGAGACAAGGGCAGGCACTACATCCTACCCCCCTAGGAAATGACTTACTCCTGGAAGTCATCGAGAGGAGGATAGAAACATTTTCCTGAACTTCTTGCACCAAACAAGGTAAGTACGGAAGATAACATATGCAATAAAGAACTCTTCACAAGAACATAAAGCATGGTAACTAAATGTTATGAAGGCATAATTCTCTTCACAAAACACCTTCTATGGATCAAAACTCAGCACATCGAACCTCAAGACCATTAATCATTTTCACACATGCATAGAGGGATTCATACATCCAACAATAAGTTTGTAGAGAAAACATCATTCATAAGAAAATACATCAATGCAGAGCTTACACTAAACACACATCTTCATTCATCCACATTACCGGAATTGACTTTACAAGGCTAACATAAAGGCTTAGGGAAAAGTCATAGTCTCCTCATAGAATCCAAGTAACCAATAACCAGTGCCAAGTAACCAAAGATCCAAGAACCAGGTGGAATGATGGTCTCAGGGCCACGCGCCTGGGTGCCTCGCCATACATTCCCACAATGGCCAACCTCTTGTTTGTATAAGGGGTTTAGCCTCCAAGAGATAGCCAACGTAAGAACAAGATCACTAGGAAAGCAAGTGGATAATGACTAGCCCATACTAGTCCACACTTACCCCCATCCTCAAAAGTTTCCCACGTCTGCTTCCTTATATACGCTCCACCAGAGGTCACTCCATCGACATGGTGAGAAGAACAACACAACACAAAACTAGCACTAGAAAACAGAAAGAAACCTAGCTTAGCCAACACAGTTTTCCAAAAGAAAAAAATTCAAAAGGGGAAGTTTTCATAAGCAAAATAAAATAATTAAACAATTAAATATTAATTAAATGCACGCAATTTCAACTTTTAAACAATGTAACCATAAGAGTCACGTGAAAAAGGAAGAATCAAAGATTTTGGCTAAGCTACTTTCATACAAGATAAAATAACATGGCTGGTCCACACAAAACAAGATACAAAAGGTCACCAAACCACTAAAAGAAATGATCGCAATCCAAGAAAGTGCACATTACATCACTATGTGACTAACAGTAAGTCACCAATAAGGAAGGAGGGAAACACGGTTACTACATGTGTTATACAAACACAACCAATGCAATAACATCATGTAGGTAAGTATTATAAATGCGCCTTCATGTACTCTTACGTGGAATTGTGCCCTTCTCAAAGGTAACACATCTTGAGTATAGTACATCGTGCCCTTCTCAAAGGTACACGTCATCATCATAATGCAAATGTCTCTAGGATGCTATGCATCCACTCAAATAAGATACCAAGGGTAAGAGTAAACCTGCACCAAGTAGTATGGCCAATCACATGCCCATACCAAACCACAACCAAGATCCCAAGTCAAATGTCAATAGTACCATCAAGGAAACAAAGCATGATAGGATAACACAATGGGCCTCGCAAAGGTCCATTTACTAAGGAGAAGTAGGGGGTACTCTAGCATAGGAAGGTATTGCCGGTTGGGCAATCCCAAACCAATGGCACAACATGTCACCATAGCTTCCTAAGTTCTTCCTCTCCACTACTTAACTCCACACATGGAAGGTCTCCAACTCCAAGATTGGACCTTACAGGGTGTACATACAAACAACCACACAAGCATGAGTCCATCATATTTGTAGTTATACATTCAACCCATGGATGGATACCCAGTATCGCAAGCTCATGAGTACACTAAGCATGTATGGGATAATCACAACACATAGCAAACATGCTCACGTAATAGGTATTCAAATCCACAAGGTGACACACAACACAATCTTCCTTAACCGATCATTACTTAGTGAATACAAGGTCACCTATTAATTACCACAAAGGTTTTATAAGCAATTTACTCAACAACAACTCAATTTATCCTTTTCAAGGCATAAATGTATTCTAACTATACTTCTCATTTAGAGGCAATACAATACGCCCTTGACACTTACACCAAATCACTAGCAATAGCATGTTAGGCCATAAACGAGTCAAAACAACATTATTTCCACTCGTAAGATGGTGACTCACCACACATCACACCTCATGGAGTTATCATTAAACCATATTACACTACATATGTGATATGATCAAACACATTTTTATCTAATGCAAGTTCATGAGATAAAGTCTTACCATAATCATAAACCATAAAAACTTAAGTCTCTAATTTAATTTCCCTATTATCTCACACGATGCCAACCACCTTCTTCACAAAAAGTATGCACAACATGATAGCAATTTCCCACAAGTCAAAATTATAAAATGCAAGATTCACATTAAGGAAGTACTTTATGAAGGTAGTCACCAAGCACACAATGCACCATTGAAATATTTTGAAAACATAAAATTATTTCTTAACAGTCATCATGCATAAGACTTATTTTCCCTCCCTTCTTTCTTAACATCTTTACAAGGTAGTCTAATGCAATCACACACCTCACGACTTGCACTCATAAAATTCAAGGTCAGATACACCTCATGCAAGAATTTCTAGTTACCAATCCAAAGGAGATAGTGTCAATTTCCAATGTTATCAAGGGTTAGGAATTCAAGAAGGTATGCAATTCTTACAGTATGTTATATGCATGCAAGTACACAAGGAAGGAAATTAAGCAAACACACATTGAGACTGCATTATTCTCCTAAGGAACCGAACATCATCACCTTCACAACCAAAAGCATAACATGCAACAAGGTGCACACAAGCCTAACTAGTCCCACGATGCTAACCTCTAATCCCAACCACATAGGTTACATACAAGGGAACAAAACCACACTCTACGAATTACACAAGGGTGAGGAAGGGCCCAACAAAACCCCCACAATCTAGACCAACCGACTCTAGAGGAGAATCGATAAGGAGGAACACAACCACCACAAAAAAAAAAACACAAGCGAAAGACTTCGATAATCATGTGACAAAGCCACCACGATGACAAAACCAGAGGATGGATATTCCTCCAAGATGAAGGTTGGTAGCTAGTCCACAACCTCGCTCCCTCACAACTACATGGAGTAGGATGAGGGTTAAACTACCCTCAACCCACTCCATTCCGGCCCAACCAAACACGCAAAACCCAGAGCTCCCAATGTTGAAACCTGCGCTCTGATACCAAATGTCATGCCCACTTTTAACTCATTCATATAAAGAAATTCATAAAAGGTTTCCATTTTTAACCTATGAAATTAATTATAAAATTCAAACTTATAAATGTCCCGAATCCCATCTTAAACTTAACCACCTTTAAAAGGCCCTAATTAAAATCACCCAGAAAGAGAGGCTTAAAATTAAAATTTTAAATTTATAATGTAAAAACCCCATCCTCACACAAAACCCCTCAAAACTAAATAAAATAAATTTTTAAACCTAAAATCCTAAACACATGAAAGGATTAGTTTATCCAAAATTAGTTGCCCTAAACCTATTTCCCATCATCTATTCTCTTTATGCCCTAACCTCTCTTATTCTCATACTGAACTCTTATGCCCTAACTCAACCTCTCCTCCCTTAGGTTTTTCTTTTGCTGTGTTCTATTTTCAATGTGCAAGTAGGGTTTCGGAAAACATGGAGGCCACAATGGAGGCCAAAGTGTATTTGGATGGTTTGCAACAAAATATATTCTGAGAGTTCTTTTTTTTTCTGTTCTTCAATTGATGTAGTGTCTGCCCTTGTCTCACCGGTAAGTGCCTATTCATCGTATAGTTCTAGAGTAGAATATAAAATGAATAGGCACTTACCAATGAGACAAGGGTAGGCACTACAAACCCTGTTCACACCAACAAATATAACATATGGACTATTTGTACATATGCGGTCATATATACAGAGTTTTTGCATCATTAGTGATTGCAGATCACACCTTTTGCCATTGATGTCAAAGGGGGAGTGAAGAGCAGTGAAAAATGAGGAATCCAACAAAGGGGGAGCACCAGAAAGTAGTGTAAACAATAGTATGGAGCACAAGCAAAGGGGGAGTTATTCCAACACTTAGTCATTTTTCACTAATTGTTGCCATCAATACCAAAGGGGGAGGTTGTTGGCAAGAGACACTGCTAGGCATGATAAGTATTGTCATTGATGGCAACCAAGTCTCTCTACACATCCACATTACATAATTTTCCTAGATCAGAAATCAGATTGAAGATTTGTCTAAGTCTGGGAAGTCAATAACAGAGTGTGTGACAGGGTCCGGTATCTTGGTCTAGATCTCCTCAGGAGTAGATCAGAGTTTGCTGTAGATCTAAGGGAGTCATAAGCATTGTCAGGAAAATCTAAATCCAGAATTTTGGCCTCTGATGATGGAGTCAATAGTTATTAGTGTCTGAGTATCAGATTAACAATTTGATAGAACAGACAGAAGAAGAACATGCCGACATTGTAATTGATCTTGGTTCCAGATGTATGGAAGTTGTTGGTTGGAAAATTTGTGTTGATCATTGCTAGTAGTTGACCTGACTAATGATTTGTTAGTGCAATTTTTGGTCCACTTCTCAAGTTATGCATGGATCTAGCTGACAAAGAAAAATATTAAATAAAGTTCTAAGTGTTCTTGAAGCTGATTGAAAAGTAATTAAAGATTAGAATGTGGATATATATAGCTAATGGATTTGGATGATTTTGGTGTGTGTGTGTGTGTTGTGAATATGGAGTAAAGGCAAAAAGAGTAGAGATCTAAGATTCAGATGAAGGCAGAGCAGTAAAAAGGGCAGAGTGAAGATGAAATTTGTAAGATCAGTGTTTTGTGCTTAACCGGAACCAAATTCATGCATTAGTAGATGCTTCTCATCAGTTCAAAATCTCTGTTATTCCCTTATAATCATTTGTAGGTAGTGAGCCTCTATTTGAGCAGTGAGCTTTGGACAGTGAGCCCGAATGCATGTGCATTCTCATTTGTAAAAATACTTTTAATAGGGTATTAATTTTTGTGGGTTAACCCCCATCATGGTTTTTCCCTTAACTGGGTTTCCACGCTAAAAATCTTGGTGTCAAGTGTGTTATTTATGCATCTGCTCATGTGTTATTGATTCATGCTTTAATGTTTATTTGATTGTAAGTTGCTAAAGAAGATTAAAGGCAGAAAAGTTTAAATTGTGTGACAACTGATTCATCCCCCTTCTCAGTTGTCTGGACTAATTCCAACAGTCTCTTGTAGATGTCTAATGAAGTTTCATTCTTTCCTCGCCATGATACAGTGCATTTGGCATTGAATAGGGCACTTCACACTCATATTATTCAGTAGCAACATTAATACAAGGAAGAGAATTCATGATAAAACTTATATTCTAGCATATATCACTTTGCTGTCCTAGTTTATTTTGTCCTTTTAAATATATTTTGCTTAATGAATCATGGCAAAATTTGGACAGATCATTTTCATAAAAGATGAGCATTGACCTTTTTGTAGTCACTTGTACCTTTACCACACATTGTAAGTACATGATGAGCTACTTCCTGTAGCTATTTTGGCATATGGGATATAATTGTCCATTGGATTCTTATTACTGTCATACCTTGAAACATGATTTGATATTTAATCAGAGGAGCAATATCTAATTTATGTTATCAAATGGCCTCTTAGATGATGATTTGAAGGAATCATGTATACTTTCACATGTTGTACTTTGGTATTTCTCTCTGTCCCTTTCATGAGAAGGACACTATGAAAATGATGTCATGTTAACAGTGAATAACACATTCTTCACTGTAGCACAAAATGATGTCATGTATCATGACTGCTCTATTTGTTCTTGCTGCCCCCTATTTGAAATCATGAATATGATATTATATCAGCAAACAGTAGTGGATATGGTTGTTCTGTACTTAGTCTTAGACATCATTGAGCTATCTTAATGCTCATTTATGACTCTTACTTCTTCATATTGAACTGATACTCATAGATGGGTAATGAGCCTGAGATGAACATACACTTGGTTAATGTAATAGCAGAATATATCTTGATTTCTATGTGTATAATTTGCATTCCATTCCCTCCTAAGATTCAGGAGCAGCATGTTGGGTTCAACCCTTGTGGGAGCCCACTTAACACCACATGGTGAATTGGTCTTCAAAATAGCAACATGACTTTACCTATACCTACACATGAAACAAACATGTTAGATAAAATTAGTGAAGTACAATGATTGTTTCTTTTTAATCTCTCTTGTATGTGAATGATATGTATTTGACTTAGTGCACTATAGGCAATGTATTATGCCTTTGCTGATAGGCACATTGGGAACTCATATCCGGACCTCTAACAAGTTTCTTCCAATCTTGTAGGTTCTTATTGGAGATCGGGAGCAAGGATAGAAGGCAACCTCAGAAACTAAAGACACTGAATAGGCAATGATGTCTATGATCCTTCCCCTTCCTATTTCCAGATGCATAGTATATTTCTTATATCTATACTAGTTTAGCTACTCCCACAACTTGTGTGGGACATTTGATCTATCATGTTGTCATTCAATGCAATGTTTATTTCTTTTATGTATCTCATTTGTAAAATGAATAATCATTGTAGTGAAATGAAATAATTTATCTCTCAAGCAACCTTCTGCAAATGAATGATGACTAAAAATTCTTTTTCTCTGTTGAACAACTGAACTGCAACATAACTGAATATCTCAAACACTCCAACTATGCAAACAAGATATCAGGCAAATGTTAAAACATTTTCTTATCTAAAATGAACTGAATGTACTCCAGCTCTACCAATTTGGGTTGTAGAGAAAATTGGTAACATTTCTGGCAACTTCTGCTACATGCTTGCCTGCTAAGCATTAGGACTAGTTGCATTAAATTGTCCATTGGGCATGGAGTCTAACTCTGCTCTTCTCTAACTCCAAAAATTGAAACTCGACACTCCAAACTACTCCACACAGCAACAGAAAACTAAACAAACCATACTAAAAGTAAACTAGAAGGCCCTGGTGGCCATAAAAACATGTGCAACAACACTTAGGGAAACAAAAATAACTGAAAGGAAAACATGCATGTAGCACTTATTAACTGAAAATACTAACTCTAACCTACTCTAACTAGCCAAGGAATCTAGTCAAACAAAACCATTCACTGATTGGATGAAATAGCTCCCCCTCCTAACCAACTGAGGATGCTTCTCATGCTTACAAACTGACAATAAGGAGTGAAAAACAAGAACACACCTTATAAATTGTTGTACTACAACCTGAAGAGTACAACCAAAGGTTTGAATCCTTTGATTCTATTCAAACATACCTCTAGTTTGCCATGAATGACCAAGTTGGATCAATTGCTCCTCAACTACAATCTCATTCTTAGGGGTATTGGAAATCCCTTGAAGCTTGTTGGTCACTTCATTGGCTAAATGTCTAATGGAGCATCCTCTTGAAAGGATGTAGCCTAAATTTTTATTGTTGGTTTCACTCTTAGCAGTTGCCTCCTCAACCACAACTGCTTCTTGCTTTGGATAAAACATGACTTCAACCTTCTATTCCTCCACAACCAAGCTGTCCTCATTTAATTGCTCATGGATCGGTCCTTTGTCTGAATGGCTTTCATCATTCTGCTACTCAAAACTTAATAACTTTGTTAGTTCATATGCATTTTCTTCATCAACACTAACAAACAAAGGAAGTTCAACAAATAAATCAATCAAAACCTAAGTTCCAACAATCTCTTTTACCTCTTCATCCTATTGTTCCACACATTCCCCCTCAAAAGATGATCGTTTGACATCTAAATTTGAAACAAAAACCTCAAGATCATCCCAAAACATGTCTTCTTCATTATCATTTTCATTTTTCAGTGAAGGGAAACTGCTTATTACCTTGTAGCCATTCTCATCCAGCTGAGCAGGTTTCATGATAGGCTTACTTTCAAGCTCCTCTACTTGATCCAAGACCCCATCATCAAATTGCTCAGATTCAATCAACAACTCACCAAATGGTTGAGGATCCTCATGCTGTTATGAAACTGCTACCTCTAGTATAAGCATGCCTTCATCATCTGACTCTACAAAACCAGGTAACTGATTGAACAAAGAAACTGATTATGTTGGCAAGAGACACTGCTTTGTATTGTTAGGTGTTGTCATTGATGGCAACTAAGATAATCCCAATCATCCACCTAACACAATTTGTTCATACCGAAAGTCAGATTCAGAATTTATCTAAGTCTAGGCAGTTAGGAACAGAGCAGTATAAGGGTCTAGTATTTTGGTCCGGATCTCTCCGGTGGAAAGTCATGATTAGATGTAGATCTAGGGGAGTTATATGCATTATCAAGATAGTCTAAATCCAGATTTTTGTCCTCTTGTGATGAAGGATTCAAAAGATATTAGCCTTTAAGTACCGGGTTCTAGTTTGTCAGAGCAGATAGAAGAAGAACAGGCCAATCCTGCAGAAGATCTTGATTCTGGATGTATGGAAGTTGTTTATTGGACAAATGATGATGATGATCAGTGATAATGGCTAACATGAGTGATGTTTTTCAAGAGCAAGTTTTTGTTCGCACCTTAAGTTATGCATAGATCTAACTATTCATAAAAGTTATAAGTGTTGTTGAAGCTGACTGATAGAATGATTGTAGATCATATTGCAGATATATATAGCTAATGAAATTGGATGATTAAGAGTGTGTGGTATATGCGAATAAGACATATGTGTGAAGGGTAGAATTTCAAAGTGCGAATGAAGGCATAACAGTAAGAAGAGCAGAGCAAAGATGAAATGTGTAAGATCAGTTTTTGTACTTAACTGGAACTGAAATTCTTGCATGGGTAGATGCTATTAATTAGTTCAAATCTCTATCATTCTCTTGTAATATTTCCATAGGCAATGACCCTCCATTTGAGTAGTGAGCTCTGGGCAGTGAGCCCGAATGCATGTGCATTCCCATTTGTAAAAATACTTTTAACAGGGTATTAATTTTTGTGGGTTAAACCCCACCGCGGTTTATCCCTTAACTGGGTTTCCACATCAAAATCTTGGTGTCAAATGTGTTATTTATGTTTTCTATTCATATGTTATTGATTGATGCTAAAATGTTTATATCATTAAATTGATTATAAGTGGCAAAGGAAGATTAAAGGTAGAAAAGATTGAAAATGTGTGACAACTGATTCACCCCCCTTCTCAGTTGTTCAGACCTAAACCAATAATTGGTATCAGAGTGAGGTTCCTTTGGAAACATTTAACAACTTAAGGAAGATCAGGGAAGGCAGTAAAAATGGATGAATATAATCTTCAAGGGAAACTTAATCTTGCCCTAGATGATCTTGAGCAGTCCAAGGCAAAAGTCTAAGAACTGCAAGATAATCTCAAAAAGGCTGAAGACTTCATTGAGATCTTAAAAGAAAAGTTGAGCAAATCCAATGCAAAAGGAAAGGAGCAACCTCTTCAACTAGAAGACAAGGCCCTAAAAGAAAAGACAAAAGAATGTGAAAAGTTAGCTAAAGAAGTTGTTGTCCTAAAACATGAGATGGAAACTGGGGTGATGAGACTAATGAAGGAAATTGAAGATAGGAAGAAATCTGAAGAAGAGATGAAGCAAAATTGAAAGAGAGAACTGAAGAATGCTGCAGATTGGATGGAATGGCTGGTCTCCTAGAATCTAATCTACAAGAAAGCAAAAATAATGAGAGAGATCTTGAGAGACAAATTATCACTCTTAGACATGACCTAGAAATTGCAAATGAGTATAAGAAGTTCAAAATAAGCTTAGCTAAACTCAAAGAAAAAATTGAAGAACAGAAAAAGGATAATGACAAGTGTAATCTTAGATATGAGAAAGGTGAAAGCTCTAGGTCTGGACAAAGAAATTTTCAACCAAGGAATAGAAGGAACAGAACTGGAAAACCTCTGGTAAGATAGCCTAATGCTCAAAGATATCCATCATTTAATGGGAATTGTTTCAATTGCAATAAATTTGGTCATAGAGCTATTCAATGCAGAAGTAGAGCAAATCAAAATGGTCCATTCTTCTCTGGTCAATGCTTCAAATGCAAGAGGTATGGTCACAAATCCAATGAATGTAGAAGTATGATAATGAATAACTCAAATGGAAATTCTTTTAATGGCTATTGCTTTGCTTGCAATGGATTTGGACACATGGGTAATCAATGCCGATTAAGAGGAAATCAAGTGTGCTTTAACTACAATAAATCTAGCCATATTGTAAGATTCTGTAGAAACAGGAAAATGGAAGAAGAGGTCCAGTAAACAAAAAATTGGATGAGCAGAAACAAGACAGATGCAAAAAGAAAATTAATGTGAATGAGATATGAAGTGAAATGAACAAGATTTGGACAAAGAAAGATACAATAAACAATAGTGATGGGTCCACACCGGAATCTAGTGCTGACAATTTCTCTAGGAATTAAGTCAGAATCTCTAGCTCAGGGGGAGCTACATAGAACATATAGTTCCCCCAGTTAATAAGTGAGTGCCTGAGTCTGGCACAATAAAAGAGAACATTCTGAATTAGTCCAGAACCTTTCGAAGGATTTTTGAAAGAAAAGATGTTGATATGAAATCTTGCAGAGTGATTCATGAAGAACTATTAAAAATAATGTAACTGGATATAATTAGGGCAATGCATTTATTACAATGCCAAATTAGGTTTTGCAAAAGATAAAAGGTCACTTGGTCACTCATTTGAATCACCTTGCATTCAAAGAAAACAAGAAGAAGAGCATTCAAGATGCAAATCTAGAGACTAAGGCATAGAACAAATTCAACCTAGAATTGATCAACCCTAACCTCGCGAAAGAAAAAGGTACCTCTCTGTAAAGATTTAAATCTAAAATCTATTGAAATGGCTACTCCTCATGCTGTTGACATTACTGAAAGGCCTCAACCTAAATTTAAGAAGTATCCTCACAAATCAACTGAAGTCGATCCGTTAGGAGCTTTTTCAAGTGTTCTATATGGTGTGCTGCATGTAGAAGACATTAGGGTTTATATTCATGCAAATATAGATGAGTTTGGAGATTCAAGATATGTAGACTTGTTTGAGAAACAATTTAGGGATGAAAATCATGAACTTAAACCCGAGTATAAGGTACTATAGGATAAACACTTTATTCAAATTATGGGGTTTCCAACATTTGATGAGGATGAATGGGTCTGATATGTCTTGATTCAGATGCATGATGAATTCATTTGGTTGTTAAAACCATTCAAGATTACCAAGGATGCTATCAGAAATGTAACTAGCTTAAACTCAACCAAAGGATTGCCCATGCTGAAAGCTGTGAAAATCTAGATAGTGACTGATGCTGCTGGTGCCAAGTTTGACAGAAGAGCAATGACCATTAATGATATTATAGAACTGGATGTCAAATTCACCTCCATGGTGATTGGGTACAAGATTTACCACTCGAGTAGAGAAAATTCTGCTTCCGGAACAACCATATATACTGCATACAAGATGCTAAAGCAAAATATTGATTATGACTTGTGTGAACTACTACAGAACCAATTGATTGAAAATTTAAACAAAATCAAGAAATATAAGAAAAACACTTTCAAGTATGGTACATTGATTTTATGTCTATTCTTTTACTTTATGAATTAAGTACCAAGGGTAAAAGGTGTGCACTAGACTAAGGATGAGCTAGTTGCCATTCAGATCAAAAAACATCTTCGCAACATTGGTGATTTCAAAGCTCAAAAAACTACAATGTGGGGTTCTTAAAAAAAAATTAGAGTATGATGTAGTCAAGGGAAAGAATCCCTAATTCAATTGTTGACAAGTACAAAAATGAAATATGCTTCATGGTTGATACTGGTCAATGTTTAATAAAAGCAGTGGAATCCATAACTATTTGGATCATGCCCATTGGGTATGAAGTAGATGAAAGGATCTTGAATATGTATGCTCAATATCTTCTAAGCAAGCCCAAAGACACAATGGTTGAAAGATTTGGAACCTATGAGGACCTGAGTTTAAAGTTGCATACTGAGCTCAAAGAACTTGAAACCAATAGGAGAGTAAGAAAAGAAGTTGAACAAATAGCTAAAAATCTAGGCCTAACTAAGGAAGCCGTGAGAAAATTCAGAGAAAGAATAGAGAAGGTTGAGAAAGAGAAACAAGATAAGAAACAAATAGATGATCTGATGGAACTCTCTTCCACTTCAAGAACTGCTAGGAGCTCTACTACTACCCCTGCTCCTTCCAAGGCTACAAAATTAGAAACAAAATCATCTGGAAAATGGGAGAAAAGGAAGAAAACAAAAGCAACCTGGACCTATGAAAGAATAAGAGAAGAAGAAGAAGATATAGATTCTAACATTGAAATCAAGGAAATAAAGGCCATCGGAACAAAAGCTACAAAAGTAAACAAAGAAGAGTTCTCCGGAAGTAAAAAGGCTAGTAAAAGGCAAAAGACAGAAGCATATGAGGAATATGTTGAGAAGCCCACATTTTCCCTAGAGGATGTGATAAACTTAGTCATGGTAGATGGTAATCTAAAACCCATGATTGAATTCTATGATGAATATAGTGATGTGGATAAAAGGGTATTGGAAGAAGCAACTGTCAGATATCTCAACATTACAATAAGGCACTGATTGAGATAACTTCTGAGTTGCCACAAAGTATGGAAAATATTTTGGAATTGAGAAGTCCTACAGAGAACACAGAGAAAGATAAAGCAGCGATAGAGGAAGAAAGAGAAAAGAAAGATAAAGTAGAAGAAGATGGTACAAATGTTGAAGCACATAAAGTAGATATTGAGAAATTTGATGAACAAAAGGATGGTTTAGAAAATGTTGCAAGAGACATTGCAGTTGTAGTGAAAAGTCTTCTTGAAAAAGAGATGAGTGAGCTTGATGAACCTGAACTACTCCAAGGTCTAGCCAATCCAGATGCTCTCTCTCCAATTCAATTGATAAAAATAGCATCATTCACCCAAGTAAAGGTGAGAGAAAAGATGTTAAAATTCCACATGAAGGACAATGAACTACTGGGGCTTGCATCCAGGATTTTGGAAAAGTTAATGCCTACCTACTAGAAGAGTTCATCTAATTCCCCCTCCAAACATCTGAAAAATCTTGTAAGTTCTATGAATACTTAGTTTGAGTCCTTTGAGAAGTTTACAGAGGCAAAAGTTTAGAAAGAATTCCTAGATAAGAAATTTTGGAAAATAAAGAATCTGATAGGAAATGATAGAAAAATACTTGGTATTAGCATAAAAAGTATTCAAAATGATCTAAATGATGGAAACGATATGTACAAATTATGTCTATCATGGCCCAAAGTTAATGAGGATATTGAGAAAAAGATAAAGGAGCAAGAACAGAAATTATCAGATCTCTCTCAAAATTTTGATCCTCTAACAGTTTCGCCTATAAGTCAAGAATGTCAAGTAATCAACCTAACAGATGAGATAAAGAGGCTTTATAGAGAAAAGGGTAACATTATGAAGAGAATGTGTGAGCTCCAAAGATTAATTAATCCTAAGTTAGAGACAATGTATAATACCCTATCTGAAGCTCAGAGTACAACTCAGACTAGTGATCTCGCAGATCTATCAAAGGTAGAAGCATATTCATTTTTGTTAAGTGGTAACATCTCTATTTTGGATGGAATGAAGAGTACTTGGGCCTCTGAACTTGTGCAAATAAAAACTAGCTTTACAGACATTATCAAGTTCATGTAAATAAGACTTAATGATTATTTATACATATGTGGCAATATATATAGAAATTTTGGAGAGTTTTGGCTTGCGGACCCCACCCTTTGCCATTGATGTCAAAGGGGGAGTGAAGGGCAGTGAAAAATACGGTATTTAGCAAAGGGGGAGCACCAGAATAAGTGAAGTATACAAGTGTACAGACAAAGGAGGAGTTGCACTAGACACTTAGTCATGTTTCACTAAGTATTTCCATCAGTACCAAAGGGGGAGATTGTTGGCAAGAGACACTACTTTACATTGTTAGGTGTTGTCATTGATGGCAACTAAGATCATCCCAATCATCCGCATAACACAATTTGTTCATACCAAAAGTTAGATTTAAAATTTATCTAAGTCTAAGCAGTTAGGAACAAAGTAGTATCAGGGTCCAGTATTTTGGTCTGGATCTCTCTAGTGGAAAGTCATGATTAGCTACAGATCTAGGGGAGTTATATGTATTGTCAAGATAGTCTAAATCTAGATTTTTGTCCTCCGGTGATGAAGGATTCAAAAGATATTAGCCTCTGAGTACCAAGTTCCAGTTTGTCAGAGCAGACAAAAGAAGAACAGGCTAACCTTGCAAAAGATCTTGATTCCAGATGTATGGAAGTTGTTTGTTGGACAAATGATGATGATTAGTGATAATGACCAACATGAATGATGTTTTTCAAGAGCAAGTTTTGGTCTGCACCTTAAGTTATGCATAGATCTAACCGACAGAGCAGAGCATTCATAAAAGTTCGAAGTGTTGTTGAAGCCAACTGATAGAATGATTGTAGATCATATTGCAGATATATATAACTAATAAAATTGGATGATTAAGAGTGAGTGGTGTATGTGAATAAGGCACATGTGTGAAGAGCAGAAATTCAAAGTGCAAATGAAGGCAAAATAGTAAGAAGAGCAGAGCAAAGATGAAATGTGTAAGATCAGTTTTTGTACTTAACTGGAATTGAAATGCTTGCATGGGTAGATACTATTA
The DNA here is from genome assembly GCA_027924645.1 of Cunninghamia lanceolata. Lineage (NCBI taxonomy): Eukaryota > Viridiplantae > Streptophyta > Pinopsida > Cupressales > Cupressaceae > Cunninghamia > Cunninghamia lanceolata. Next base: position 4,717,551 of record BSBN01000500.1, on the reverse strand, counting down.
ATTAGTTCAAATATCTGTCATTCTCTTGTAATATTTCCATAGGTAGGGAGCCTCCATTTGAGCAGTGAGCTCTGGGCAGTGAGCCCAAATGCATGTGCATTCCCATTTGTAAAAATACTTTTAACAGGGTATGAATTTTTGTGGGTTAAACTCCACCATGGTTTTTCCCTTAACTGGGTTTCCACATCAAAATATTGGTGTCAAATGTGTTATTTATGTTTTCTATTCATATGTTATTGATTGATGCTGAAATGTTTATATCATTAAATTGATTATAAGTGGCAAAGGAAGATTAAAGGTAGAAAAGATTGAAAATGTGTGACAACTGATTCACCCCCCCTCTCAGTTGTCTGGACCTAAACCAACAAATTCATCCCCCACATGCAGTGCTTCCTCCAATGAAACTTGGGCTTTCAATCTTTGCAACTGAAGACTTTCACCTTGTGACCTCTATACCCTGCTTTCATGCATTTTATGAACAACATTAGAAAATTTTTCAAATGAATCAAAATGCAAAGGGTTCAGTGTCAGATTTGAAACAACATCCTTTTCATATGCATCATGCTTGTATTTAGCAGGGGATATAGCAAAAACAATAGCAACCTTTCCACGTGAATCAGGCTCTTGCACTAGTTGATTTTTCTGAAAAAGTTTTATCATCTTTTACAAAACAAAGAAGCTCTTCGATACAAACATCAATAGATTCATCAGGAGGAGTCTTCTCTGGTTCAATCTTTTTCTTCTCTAATCAATATTGATCAATAGCCATATGCAGTAAATTTACCTTCCTAGCTTCCTTCATGGTGAATGAATCATTTTGTAAGACAATAGGTCCATCTTTATAAAGGCAAATAGTGATAGGATAATCAAATTTATCTGGTTGGGAAACTTGGGGAACTTCTTGTATTTCTTGATATGACTAAAACTGTTGGTTAATAGACTGGTCTCGAATGCTAACAGGCTTAGCAAAATTAGAACCTCTGAAACTTGGGATTTTGATTTTCTGGGGAGTCTGTTTGCATTCAAAACTAAGCTCTTAGAGGGAAAATGATTCTTCAAGTGGCTGGTTTTGAAGCATAACAAGTTCTAACTATACCAACCTAGGTTCTTGCAAGGGTAAAGGGTCTCTAAAACTAGGAATCTTGACCTTGGCAAGAATAAGAGGTTCACTTTCCTTGAAACTAGGAAGATTATACTTACAAATCTCTTCCTAAAAAGTTTGATCTGGAATGGCAGGAGCTGTTTGGGCTCGAGCAAGCAAAATCTTTCTTTGTGCAGCTATCTCCCTCTCAAGATTCTATTCAAACTATCTCCTTCATGTCTCCAACTCCTAATCAAAACCAAAGGTCTCACAAGGTGGCTGCTCTGGCTATTGAAGGTAAGCTTGGTGATCTAACTCTTGCAGCTGTAGATTACACACTTCAAATTGCCTTCCTTGAAATTCCCTTGCTTGTTGATACTGATAACTCTTTATGCTTGCAATATCCATCTCAAACTATATTCTTTGTGCCTCCAACTCCTACTCATGAAGATAGGCTTTATAAGCCAGTTCCTCCTGGTGTTGATTATATTCACATTGTCTTTTAATCTCCTCTATCTACTTATTGAGGTCTAACAGAATTTCTTTAAGTGCCTTAATTTTAGACTATTTTAGCTAGTAAGGAAGCTAAGCAAGTGTGGGTGGGTGGTAATTATACTATGCATGCTAGTTTTGAAGAGCCATGGAATTGAAAATAGCAGCATAATTGGCCTGATATGGCTGACATGGAGATGGGTAAGTGGCATTTTCATAGTATGGGGGTGGGTATACTTGTTGGCTATGAAAAGTTGACATTTTTTTACTCATATGAAAGCTAGAAAATGGAATGAATGGATGATTTTTATAACATACCAGCACTTGATCATATCAAAACCAGTAGATTTGAGCTTGGAGTCGCCAGATGTGTTTGATTTTTTGCCTTCAAAGGCTAAGATCACTAACACACACACACCAAATATTAGTGATATATGAACATGCTATTGGACTGAAATAGTCCAATCAATCCCATTGGGCATGCCAAAAACTGTTATCAATCAGATATGCAACGTATGCTAAATTATTCAACTTAACTATCTGTTGACACATGGGAACACTCCTAGGCCTATGGATTGCCTAAACTCGAAGTGAACCTCCAGAGTGAGTTGGTTCTCTGAATAATTTTCTAATCTAAATTACTTGCTAAGGAAAAGGGGAGAAGATGAACTGAAATAAAATTCAACCTTAAATAGAATATCTCTAAACTTTAATCTATCTAAATGCTTTCACTCAAAAATAGCTCCTAAAACATGAACTCTCACAACTTCACTTAGAACATACAATTCAAAGGAAATTTGCATGAAGGTTCAGTTTGAACGCAATCATACAACCTGAATCATATGAACAATTTGCACAACACTTTCACAATAATGAAATATGACAAAAAATAAATTATTCATTATCACAATGAGACATCAAGTCAATATTGTAATCAAGAGGCAAACGAAGTGAAATAGAAGGGTTCTGTTGTATTAGACTAGAAGGAGTACATGGAAATCTGATAAGAACTGAGTCAAAAATAAGTCTACAAACTCTCTGCCTGTGCTCAAGAGAGAAGAAACAATAATCTCCAACTGACCAAAGAAAGAGCTAGCTATCTCCAATATATCCTATCCAAAAGATCTCTTTGGAAAAGCTAGAAAAAAGCTTCTAAAAATAGTATCTTAATTCATTTTCGAGCTCCACTAAAAAGCCTTCAAAAATGCCACCAATCTGTCTCCAAACTAAAGAAGAAAGCTGCCAAAATCTTTTGTCAAGTGGCTCCCACCAAAATATTCATTAAAACATGCTTTATTTGATCAATCAAAGCTCAAATTCGTCCTTATCTACTCCATTTCACCTAGAAGAAAGCAAATCTAAAAGAAAGATATGGTATACCTTAACTACACTAAAAATAGCAATGATTTTAAAGCAATTTATAAAACATTGCTTTAAAATAATGCTTTACAAAGTTTCGCAGTTTTATCCCCTGTCTTGTCTCGATTTGATTTTTGTAAAAAATAAAAAATACAAGGCTTATATCTTGTCAAGTATATTTCATTTTATGAGCATCTGATTTTCTATAAAAATCATAAAAAGTTTGAGGGCATATAAAATGATTTTTGAAAATAACAAGCCTATGAGGCTTATCCTCTGAATGATCTGCAAAAACAACTCTTAAGGGCATATGATCTCTAGATGTACCTTAAAAAACTAAAAGCCTCATAAGGCACAATGCCTAGGCAATAACTATTCAAAAGGACCTAAGGCATAACATTCTAAGTTTGTGAAGATGGCATTAGTTTGGGCAATGAAAAATAATTCAATGTGATAAAATGCCCATCGAACTTAGGGCTTTTGCAAACCCTAAGACAAAACAAGGAAACACTAGTTTCTTGGTTCATTCTACATTGCAATCTTTTGGAATTTATGCACTCTGCCCTGCTCAGCCACCACCATGGATGGGATTTGAAGTCGAAACCTGTCAATTCTTCACCATTCTTTGTTACTCTTGAGAGACTTTTGTGAAGATATCCAACAGAAGATGTAAGGTAAATCATTACAAATCTTGAATCTGACATTTTTAGATCATTTTGGAGCAATCTGGCCCTACAGGCCATGACTGTGTATTTTTCTAATGCATTTGTTTTTGTTTCACTACCATTCATCTTTTGCCTATGTTAGATGCCGCCATGAACTAAATTGAACCCACTGTAAAAGAAAAGATTCGTGGTCTTCATGCAATATAAACTTATTTAGAACAAAAGGTAAGATTTCATCTTATGGTCTCTGTATCACTCTTTTGTGTTTCTCCATTGATGTAAAAGGTTTGATATGGCATTGGTAGGCCACGGCCATACTTGCCAGTAGATATTTCTCTAAGCATCCTTTTGTTAATATCCCAAATTGCAAATGATATCTTTATTATCTGTATCTGTAACTCAGAACCCCAAATGGGTTTGATTTGACTATGAGAAAAGATCCCCTCTCTCTACTACTGCCCAGGGCCTTATGTTTCAAACTAGTTTTTCATTTACTTCCTTCTACTAGGTTGTGGCTTTGATGGCGAAAACAATGGATTTTCAATCATTTTCAGTATGCAGAAAACAATGAAGTTATGAGGTTCCTCCCCTCCTGAAAATGTAGAAGACAAATCTCTCATTTGGCATTATATTGACCTTTTGTTGATATGGTTGTCTCTTTGTCATTTCTCAGTGCTCCTTTTGCTGATATGAGTTCAAAACCTTCATTTCTTCTCTGTATCTGTGGTATTTCTGTCATGTTTATGAGATGATGATCTTTTGTTAATATGAAGCAAGCCCTCTCCACAACATAATATATGCATTTATTGATCATTGTGGCAGCCTTATTTATATGCTCAACTGATATATTTCATATTGCATTGACATACATGGAATTCTATTATGTTGACACATATATCATTTCTTTTACATCTTCTTTGATTCATTTGTGGTTGTTTATGAACATTAGATTTCCACTCTTTCTATATATGACTGTCCCAACTTATCAATGTCTATTTCTCATGGACTGCACCTGAAAATAGAATAAGATGAGATATATGTTATTCCTATTAGGTGTCTCCTGTAGATGTATAATGAAGTTTCATTCTTTCCTTGCCATGATACAGTGCACTTGGCATTGAATAGGGCACTTCACACTCATATTATTCGTTAGCAACATTAATACATGGAAGAGAATTCATGATAAAACTTGTATTCTGGCATATATCACTTTGTTGTCCCAGTTTATTTTGTTCTTTCAAATATATTTTTCTTAATGAATCCTGGCAAAATTTGGACAGATCATTTTCATAAAAGACGAGCACTTACCTTTCTGCAATCACTTGTACCTGTTAGTGGAAATTATGTGTAAATATCAAAGATATCAATAATACCCATAACTCAATGAAATATAGAAATAAATAAGATCTAAGACGATGAACAATACCTCCACAAACCTCTTTACCTCATGGCTTCCATTGGTGGCCTATCGCAAATGATCTTGTGTATGAATATGCCCTCAGAAGGTGCACTTCCTTGCTATTCCAAGATGTCAAGTGGGAATGGCCATGATAGTTGATTGCAATGAAGATGAGCTTTACAACAATGTTAATGGTGATATTGTAACAAGTTGATCGCAAGCAAATGGAATTCCTGCAAAGTAACAATACTAAAAGCTTGGATGAATGAAATGGAAGAAGAGGGTTCAATTTATAGACTTGAAAGAGAGAAGATCAATGGTATAGAAAGAATGAGAAGATCAACGGTTGAGAAAGAATGAGAGAATGTGCACGAGTAGAAAGAAGACAAGTGTCACACAAAAGCTATTTTGAGTTACCTATTTTTCTATTTATTGAAGATAAGATATGCTGTCATAAAATAGAAAGCTTTTTTCTATTTTAGGAGTTTTTTTGATAAGAACAAGGTAGAATCAATTAATTAACTCATGATTTGCTTTTGCATGATTTGAGAGGAATTAAATAATAAATTATTCAATTTTGTGTGTATGAAGAAGAAGATTTATTTTTAGAAGATTTAGAAGATTTTTGAAGAATTAGAAGATAAGAAGGCAAATTAAATAAATAAATTTATTTAATTGTTGGTGCATGATTTGGAAGAATAAATAAAATATTTGATTATATTTTATTGTTGAGAGATTGAGAGGATTTAAATAAATTTGATTTATTTATTTAAATTTGGAAGAAGAATTGACTTAATTAAATAATTAAAATTATTTAATTGATTGGAAGAATTAAATTAAATAAAGTATTTTATTTAATTTTGACTTTAGAGGAGGTAATTAAACATTTTGATATTTAATTATTTTAGAGGAATATGAATCGAATAAATAAATTTGTTTATTTATTTATTGATAGAAGAATTAGAATGGGATAAATATTAAGAATATTTATTTAGATAGAGTCGTGTCATTTTTAGGCATATACATTTTGCCCCTCTTTGATGCAATGCAGTTTACAGCGTTGCTTCAAAGAATAAGAATTTTTTATAATGATGCATGCCCTAGTTTTCCCCTGGTACAGATTATGATGATAGGATGCCCCCTCAGGAGATTGGACAGGAAGAAGGGAGAAGGACGTGAGACGGACAATCTCATGATGAAGAAGGGGAAAATAGGTTAGAATGAAGAAAAATAGGTCACGGTTCAGAGAAACAGGAAGAAACGGGCTTGGGAAGTAGTCATGGTCACCACACAGCTAGTTAGGGTACACTTGCTATATATAGGAGTTGGGTCCACAATCCTAGTCATTTGCACACTTGGCTTTTTGTTGATAGGTCTTTGAGAGCTTAGGAGAGCACAGGAGCATAGAGAAGTTGAGACAAATATGGATATTCCACGCAAGAAGCACCACTTTAAGCGAGTTCGATGGTTTGATCGGCCAGTTGAGGTAGGACCACTGGTATGTATCTCAAAAAATCTTTCCTAGAGTCATTTATTAGTGCAATAAATGCCATGGAAAGTTAGCTAGGATAGATGCGCAGGTTTGCAATTTGGCACATATGCCATGTGGAACTACACATATGATATTCTATGGTACATTTAGGATATGAAACTGCACATGCATGCTTGTTGCGCATATACGGTATGAGTTGGCGCATACACTAAGAAAGTGCGCATACGGTATGGGAAACTGTGCATAGGCAGAAGCTGTGCATACAAGATATGTTGGGGTGCATGTATTAAGAAGCTACACTTTTGATATGGGATGGTGCATGTACTCAAATTAGCTACGCATTTTCTAGAAGTGGCGCATTTACTGTAAAATGGTGCATGTGCCTTCTAGTTCGGTGCATATGCTTTAGGTAGTTGGTTGACTTAACAAAATTGACTCAATTGGCATCTTTCTCAATGCATCAATTGATAAGAGATCTCCGAGATTGCATCAATCTAGTCAAGAGATGTATGTTGTTTTGATCAATTTGATATGTTAAGTAAATGATATGATACTGTAGATAGCTTTGAGTAGATATGCATATTTGGTTGACGCATTGCTTTTCATGCTTATAGGAGGACATCCGGGATGTGCTTATGTCATAGGAGCAATTTCCCTTGTTGATGTTGCAGCACTATATGCTCACTAAGATAGACCGAGAGGCCCTTGGTGTGATGGGACTTGACTATGTTTGCTTCATGCCCGAGGTTTGTGCAAACCTCAGTTTGTTGACTGCAGCAGTGGAGCGATTCCATAGCAAGGATGGGACCTTTCACTTGCCAACTGGTGAGATGGCGATTCCTCTCGAGTACGTCTATAGGATTCTGTATTTGCCAATATAGGGTGAGCTTGTAGAGTATGATCCTCAGTGGGATGCACAATTGGTAGAGTGTAGGCAAGTTTTTGATGACCCTGAGTTAGAGGGTTAGGTTATCTCTTGGCAGGATATTCATGACTATTATGACTACTTCCCAGGGATAGTGGCAGGGTTGATCGAAAGTGTTATACTCCCCGATAGGAGGTTGCATGGGTTCCCTATTGGTTGGGGATGGACTATGGAGAGGATGATTACAAAGGGCACCCGCTGTGCATGGGGTGTCTGTGTCTTGGCTCATCTATACCACGATATGCATCAGGTGGTATACCACAAGGGTGCTAGTTTGTCAGCAAGGGTCTCACTATTATAGTTTTGGCTGTGGGAGCATATTGCGATCACTCAGCTGATGTGCATCTTTTCTAGGCAGAGGGGTGAGCCGTACAGTTATGGATATGTAGGAGTTATTTCCCAGCATAAGATGGGAAATCTCGAGTACTGGAGACATGCACTGGAAAATGTAGATAGAGTTGTCTAGCACCCCTACTTGGAGTGTGAGCCATGGGATGAGAAGGATGATGAGCTGCTCTATTACTTTCAGACTTGGTGGCTCATTGGTAGGACATGGCATATACTGGAGAGACAGATTGTGAGCAGGATTCAGAGGTAGTTTGGCCAAAGATAGGGCATGCCCCAAGGACAGGCCCATTTTGTACACACACATGCAGAGAGATTTAGATGGGGTCTAGTTGCTTCATATGAGGAGGCCTTGGTAGAGTTTCAATAGACGCCTTATGTGGCTTGGCCGATGAGGAGAGAGATTATAGATGCAGGGATGACTCTTGATTATGAGGAGTGGTTCGTAGCTCATCCTTTTTCGAGGTACTTAGGACCTGGAGAGTTGGTTCCATGCATAGATGAGGAGGATTTAGACGATGAGGATGGAGCTGGCAGGAGGAGGAGGAGACAGAGGAGGGGTAGAGGAGGATAGGGAGATGGAGGAGATGGGGGAGGAGAGGGGGGAGATGGGGGAGGTGGAGGAGATGGCAGAGGAGGTGGTGAAGGAAGTAAACAGAGGAAGAGGAGGAGAGATAGGGAGGGACCCTCCCAGTAGTAGCAGATAGTGTAGCCACAGGCTGTACCACAGGTACAGGTGTCAGCACAATAGGTTGGTTAGCAGAGATAGATGTGGCCACCATAGTAGCTACCCCAATAGGTAGCCTAGCAGTAGGTTCCTCAGGCTCCTCAGCCTGACTGGGAGTAGCAGACCATTGATACGTTGCAAGGTCAGATCCGATAGCTTAGGGCACATCTCTAAGCAGCAGAGTCTCGGAGGGAGTCGGATGCATGAGTCTTAGCTAGGGTCTCCACAGATCGGGATGTAGTAGAGATGAGGGTGTGGGCCTTGAGACTGGAGAGAGACACGGCCTTATCATCCTTGGGGATAGACGGGGCCACTACATTCTTGGTTACATAGGTACAGTAGGGACAGGCCCAGGTTCAGCAGCTGTAGACACAGCTGGCACAGGTACAGGGTGAGCTTGCTAGGGCACAGGCTTGGACACAATATTATAGAGGATTGTACCATGGGGCGATGTCAGCAGACCAGCATGCACTAAGTTATAAGAGCCAGTCTGTGGCTTCACAGAGGGCAGGGGGTTCTCAGTATGGAGCTCCAGTGAGGGGTCCATAGTAGTCAGGGGCTAGCAGAGGAGGGGATGGAGAGGGCAGTGCTGGGAGCAATGGCTCATGGCAGCAGGGCTAGCCCATAGTTGTACTTGTACATAATTTGGCTTATGCATAAACTCTTTGATGGCTCAAATAGCCTAATATGTATATACTTGTATCATTTTTGTACTGAGACATGTATCGCTATTTATGTGGTGTATACACTGTACATGACATTGACTCAGAGATGGAATTTGATCTTGTACATTTGGACATGTTTTATTTGATATTTATATGATGATGCAGCTATTGATGATCTATATATGCAGTTGTTTATGCTATATGTCATGGATGCATTTTATCGTTATGATGTTTTATTATGCGATGCACATGTTTATTATGTCTATATGATGCTATGTGATGCTCTACATGATAATGCAGATTAATGTTTTCTACACTATGATACTTTATGAGATATGATTCCAATGTAGAATTAGATGATTTCATGATGATCTGATGCACTTTTATGTATGCAGATGCGAATGTTATCTATGTGATTATGTAGTTTATGCGATGATATTTATTAATGTTTTTGATTTTTTTAACTGACACTATGTTATGATGTAAATGTATATGGATGACCTAATGGACTTATTTTGTATGCAAATGATTTAGTCATGTTATATGATATGCAACTTATGCTATGTTTTTGCAATGTCCAAATGTACTCAATCGACATAGAAAAGACCCAATGATAGATAGAAGACTGACTAATGGAAGAATGACTTGATAGAAGGAGTTTACAAGCTTTTATTTGTATTGATACTCTGTATAGAATCTTTATTGTTGGATGGTATATGAAATGGTTTGTCATCTTGATGTTGCAATTATTTTGAAGTGCTTTGTTTCATCATTGGGCATTTTAAAATGTTGTAAGAAAATACAAGCATCTAGGTATAATTGAACCAAGATGACCTGAGTATTGCTTATATGGATTTTGATTTAGCAAGGTAATACAAGCATCTAGGTATAGTTGAACTGAGATGACCTGAGTATTTCTTGCATATCAATAGACAAGGATTGCCCCCATTCATGTTAGACTTTTGAAGTCCTCAATGATCTTTTGCTGATCATGTCATTAGACAAGGCTTCACATTACTAAAAGATTAATCCACAAATATCAAACAAAGAAAATGATTATGCCCCCATCATAGCATCTCTAGTTTTTGACATCCTCGAGTAGCATAGGAAGACATAATAACAAAAATCAAGACTTTGTGAGTTAACCTGATCACAAACACAAAACATTTTTGCATTAGATGTGTTTTCTTTCCATAATTTAGATAGAATCAGTTTGAGTGCTTTAGGTTCATGTTTTCTTTTGCACTGGATAGGTTGATGTCTTGCACCAAGATTTCTATTTGAAAGTAGGTTTTTGCTTGTGCTTGCACGCATGCCTGGTAAAATGGACCCTAAGGGACTAACCTAGTGCCTCGGGGGTGCATTGAAAATGGCCTTGCCTACGTGATGACACAAAGATAGCGTAGTTTGGGGCTGACCCTGTGATACCAATGACGAACCCTAAGGGACTGATCTAGTGCCTTGGGGGCGCATTGAAAATGGCCTTACCTATGTGATGACGCAAAGGCAACATAGTTTGGGGACTTGGACGATGGATGGACTAGAGGATAGATGAAAAGGTATGGGATGGACGAGAAGGGGAGCCTCAAGGGCATATTGAAAATAGCTTTGCCTACGTGACAATGCATAGATAGTGTAGTTCGAGGTTGACCCTATGATACCGACGACAGACACTATGATAGGCTGACACTATGGATAGGATACTGGATAAGACCTTGGTTGATAAGGAGACAAAAGAGATAGAGTATCAAGCCATGATAAGTTATCATTAGGTTACACAAGGTGTTTTATTATGGAGTAGATATGGATCGGATGAGGAATGATGATAGGAAGAATGGACACAGGGTGATTGGATTTCCAAAGATGGAGAAGGTGGTCCATCACAAGTAGCGCTTGTTTACCAGGTTTTCACCACTTGTTTTTATTTGCATGAAAGATAGAAGTACACACGATGCATGTTTGCTAGGTCTCCATCATGGTACCTATCCAAGGTGCCTGTTTGCTAGGTTTTCACTAGAGGATGATTTTTTTGTTGTTTTTCTATTTTTTGATTTTTTTGCTTTTTTTGATTTTTTTATTTTTTTTCTTTTTTGCCCCCCTTACATTGGGGTTCTCTTAGGTATAGAATTGACAAAGATGCATACTGTTGATTAGGTCTTCAAACAGCTCACCCTCTGATGTTTCTAACTGATATACCCCTGATCCATAGGCTGCAATGATGACATAAGGACCAAGCCAATTGGGCTCAAACTTACCTTTCTTTTCCCGATCCTGTTGATTGTGGGGATTTTCCTTAAGCACTAGATCACCAACATTGAAGACGCTTGGATGGACCCTGTGATTGTAGCTTCATGATATCCTTTGTTGATATGCTTTGAGATGGTTAAAGGCCTACTACCTTCTTTCTTCTAACAACTCTAATTCTTGCAATCTGGAAACTCTGTAGTCTTCATCAGTAATGAGACCTTTTAATGACACTCTTAGGGATGGTAACTCAACCTCGATAGGCAAAATGTCTTCTGATCCATAGACAAGGGCAAGGGCATAAGGGGTAGCACCTATGGGAGTGCATATACTGGTTCAATAGGCCCACAGAGTGGTATTCAGTTGTATGTGCCAATCATGGCCAGCATCGTTGACAATCTTCTTGAGGATTTTCAAAATTGTTTTGTTGGATGCCTCTAGCCATTGCCTTGTGGATAGTAGGGGGTGGAGAAATGGTGTTGGATTTTGAATTTATCACAAGGCTCTTAGACATCCTGGTTCTTGAAAGGTCTTTCGTTATCCATGACAATGGATGAGGGAATTCTATATCTGTAGATGAGGTAATTGAGGATGAATGAGGCAATCTGTTTTCCTGTGATATTGGTGAGGGGAACGGATTCAATCCGCTTGGTAAAGTATTCTGTGGTAGTTATTATGAATTTGTGGTCATTGGATGATGGTGGGTGAATTTTTCCCACAAGGTTGAGTCCCCATTGACAAAAGGGCCAAGGTGTTGTTAAAGGTTGTAACTCTTGAGCTGGTGCATGTATCAGGTTTCCGTGTATCTGCCACTGCTTGCACTTCTTCACAAACTAATATGAATTTGTTTCCATGTTCAGCCAATAATATCCCAAACACATGAGTTTCTTAGCTAAAGAAGGACCGCTAGAGTGTGTTCTACAAATTCCTTCGTGTATGTCTCATAAGGCAGTTTGAGATTCTTCCTGTTCTAAACATCAGAGTAAAGTACCATCCAGACCTCAGTGGTATAGGGTATCAGCAATAATGGTGTAATGGGAGGTTTGGCAAATGAAGGTTTGGTGTTGGTTAGAAGACAAGTCAGGCGTTAGGGTGTTATCCTTGAGGTAAGTGTAAATCTTACCATACCAAGGTGTATCAAATTTGACTAATAGGCATATGGAGTGGGTTTTAGGAAGATCATAAGCTGGTTACATTACTATCTCAACCAAGAACTCATACCTTGATTCATTCTCTGGGATCTTAAGGAGCGAGGCAATGGTTTCCATGGCGTCTACTGCCTTGTTTTCAATGCGAGGCATCTGCTCAAAGGAGATGATCACAAAGTACTCTTTAAAGTCATCAACCATGCACTTGTATGGGATTAACTTGTCATCTTTGGTTTGATAGTCATCGTTGACTTGATTGATTACTAGTTGGGAGTCGCCATAGACATGTAGTTCCTTTATTTTCCATTTTGTTGCTAGTTTGAGACTAATGACCAAGGCTTCATACTTTGCAACATTATTTGTGCATGGGAATAGTAGACGATAAGACTTAGGTATGGTGTCGCCATGAGGAGTGACCAACAAGATTCTTGTCCCTAATCCATGGTTTGTATAGGACCCATCAAAGTAAAGTTTCCATGAGTGTGTTGTGATACTGAAGATGGCTTCATCAGGAAAATCAAATGTCATTGGTGTGGTATCCTTTAATGGTACCTCTGCTAACTGATCAACAATGATTTGACCTTTGATAGCCTTCCGTTCTACTTACTCAATGTCATATTCTCTTAGGAGCATTACCCACTTAGCTAGGTGACCTGTGAGAGCTACTTTGCTTAAGAGGTACTTCAGTGGATCTATCTTTGCAATGAGCTTGATTGAATGTACCAACATGTAATGTCTTAGTTTTTCGGAAGCAAAAACAACATCAAGACAAGATGTTTCTATCTGAGAATATTGCAGTTCGTAGCCCACCAATGTGTGACTGATGTAGTAGATAGCCCTTTCTTTGCCTTCATGATCTTGTTGTGCTAATAGGGCACCCAGAGCTATCTGTGTAGTAGATATGTAAAGTAATAGTAGTTTACCTTGGATAGATGGCATTAGAATAGGAGGGTTCATGAGATATTCTTTCAATTTACTAAATGCTTCTTCGCACTTCTCATCCCATCTGAATGGAATGTTTTTATGTAAGAGATGACTAAAAGGTTGGCACTTGTCTACTAGTTGTGATATGAACTGGTAGATTGCTTGTAACTTTCCTTGTAGAGACCACAATTGAGTGATGTTCTTAGGCGGTGGCATTTCCATGATAGCCTTGACTTTGGTGGGATCAACTTTTATCCCATTCGTTGATACAATGAAGCCTAAGAGCTTATCAGAGGTGACTCCAAACACACATTTCTTTGGGTTCAACCTGACTTTGAATTGTTCTAGTCTCTTAAAGACCTTCTCTAGTACATCCAGGTGGGACTCTCTTGTTAGTGACTTTGCAAGGATATCATCTACATAATCCTCCATTGTGACGTGCATCATATCATGGAGAGTAGTGGTCATAGCACGTTGATATGTTGCTCCTGCATTCTTTAACCCAAATGGCATGACATTCCAGCAGAAGGTTCCCCATGGACAAGTGAAAACTATTTTATGTTGGTCTTCTAGTGCTATCCTGATTTGATTGTACCTAGAGAAGCCATCCATTAGAGAAAGCATGGTGTGTCTTATTATCAAGTCAACTATGATATCAATATTAGGCAATGGAAAGTCATCCTTGTGGCAAGCTTTGTTTAGATCTCTAAAGTCATTGCATAGTCTAACTCTGCCATCAAGTTTGGATACTGGCACTATGTTGGATACCCACTTTGGATAGTCTATTTCTCTGATGAACCCTACATCCAACAGTTTCTTGAGTTCCTCTTTTACTAGTAATGCAATGTGTGGATGCATCTTTCTAAGCTTCTACTTGACTGGTTTGACCCCTGGATCTCATGGAAGATGATGTAGAATCAAATTTGGATCTAAATTAGGCATATTTGCATATGACCAAGCAAAGTTGAATTGCTTTCTCTTGAAGAATGTTACAAATTTGGTCTTCTCTGGTGGAGATAGAGACTTTGTAAAGTGAATGATATTAGGATTATGCTCTGTTCCAATGTTGACTGGTTCTGTAGGTTCCACAACAATCTGTGACTTCTCCTGATACATGTCGATGGGGAGAGTGTCAAGCCTTCCATCATATGGCACCTCAGAGAGGTTTTCACCATTCAATGCATCCTTTCTTTTTACTATTTTGGGGTCTGATACTGCCGCAGAGTAGTTTTCACCATCAGATCCATTTTTTATTTTTATGTTTTTACAACTAGAAGGCTTGACACCCTCTGCAAAGTAAGCCATGGTATTGAGTTCAATTGTGAAGCCAAATTTATGATCTCCTATAGGTAGATGGTCCCTAAGTTCCATGTAGTTAATATAGGCATCATCATTTTAGAACATGTCTAGTTGTGGGGTTCCTTGTAAATCCCAGTCGATGAGTTTAGGATGCACAAGGGGAAGGGAATCAAAAGATAGATCTAATTCATTGATAGTTTGAATGGATATGTGGTTAGGATTCAGATTGGTAGGGATAGGATCTGAGATGGTACTTTCCTCCAAATTGTTTATTGCAATGGAACTCTAACCTTCCTCAAAAGTTGTACTCTCAGGAGTAGGAGAATCAGACTCTAATGGTATATAAGTTAGCATTTGTCCCTCACAGTAGGGGCTATAGGTTTGAACGGTGTCAACTCCTTTGTCCTCATAGGAGTGCTCTATGAGTTCCTCCCACTCATACCCATTGGTCTATCACTGTCTTCTGTTGATAACTGAGAGGGGCGGGGTGAATCAATTATCTTAATTATTTCAGCTTTTTGAACTTTCTTAATAATTAGTGCAGCATCAAATCAAACAAGAAAACATAACCATGAAATAGAAATACACATGACACAATATTTTTAACGTGGAAACCCTGTTAAGGGAAAAACCATAGGGTGATTAACCCAAGATTGTATTCTCTGTTAGAAGAATGGTAGTACAAAAATGGCACTTGCCAATTAGGGCTCACTGCCAGAGCACACTGCTCACAAGAGGTACACTGCCTACAAGAGACACACTGTCTACAATTTATAAATAATGTAATACAATACTTGAACTGATAAGGAGCATCAACATATGCTGGAGTTCAGTTCCGGTTAGGCTCTGTATACTAATCTGCTGCACTTCATCTTTCCTCTTCTTTATGCTGCTCTTCTTTTACATACCAGATCTTCCTTTCTGCTTTTATTTGGCTCTACTACTTTTCTTCGCACATCACTTGCAATCACAACACCACTCATAACTAAATCCATCTTGTATATATATCCACACAAGTGATTTCATCACCTTTCTAGTCGGCACCCAGAATAGTCAATCTTTTCACAAACTCTGATCTGTCGGTTGAATCCTTGCTTACCAATTAATGTGGATCAAGGATATACTTGTAGAAATCATTAATCATGTCGGCCAAACATAATTCATGCCTTCATAACCTTTACTAACATTAGTAACACATCTAGAATAATGTTTGATGTTCTGCCAGTCAGTTCTTCCTCTGTTCACACTGTCACTTGGGAACCCGACATTCAAGCATTCATATCTCTTAATCCTTTCCACACCAGAGGCTCAAACCTTGGAATATTTTAGTCAAGATACTCCTCTTGACTTCCCCAAATCCGTACTTCACTGAGATACTTCTGCTGAGAGATCTGGACCTATCTATCGGACCTTGTTGACTGCTCTGTTCTTGTTTACCAGAGCACAACATTCTTCACTCTAACTTCCAGTATAGACATACCATGTCCTGCAGATGTGTGGGATAAACTTTGTTGCCATCAATGACAACATTCATGAATCCATATAGTGTCTCTTGCCAACAATCTCCCCCTTTGGCATTGATGGCAACACTTAGTGAAAAATGACTAAGTGTTTACACTATGCTCCCCCTTGGTTGATGCTCTATTTTTATATACATTTTCTAGAGCTCCCCCTTAGTTGGATTCCTCATTTTTCACTGCTCTTCACTCCCCCTTTGACATCAATGCAAAGGGTAGGGTCCACATATCAAAACTTTCAAAAATTCAACTATACTTAGCCACATAAGTATATACATCTGGCATACTTACATATACTTAAGTATGTTTGTAAAAGTTGTCTTCAAGTGAATAAATTATGTAGCCCAACTTTGCTTCATTCTGTCCAAAATTGAAATATGACCGCTCAACAGGAATGCAAATGCATCTACCCTTTTTAGACCTGTTGGATCATTGGTCTGGGCTGTGATTTGAGCTTCACTTATGGCCTCGTGCATGGCCTCTAACTTAGGGACAAGGATCCTTCTAAGTTCACCCATCCGGCTAATTATGTTCTTCCTTTCCTTCTCAAAATTCTTTATTGCATTTGTGATTGCAATAGACTGACACTCTTGATTAGCTATAGAGGATGAGAGAGGATCAAAAATTTGAGACAGACATAATAGTTTATCCTCTTGTTCTTTTACTTTCCTCTCAATATCTTTGGTCACTATGGGCCAAGATAAGCAAAATTTGTACATATTTCTACCATCTTTAAGAGCATTTTCCAAACTCTTTATCCCAATATCCATAACTTTCCTATCATTTGTTATTAGACCCTGTACTTCGGAGAGTCTCTTGTCCAAAAACTCCTTCCAGACCTTTTCTTCTGCTAACTTCTCTAGAGAATTAAAGTGTGTGCTAACACTGTTGACTAGAGTTTTAAGATTACCAGAGGAAGAGACTGTGGGATCTTTTTGAAAAGATGGCATGATCTTTTCCAACATTCCAGATGCTACCTCTATAAGCTCACAGTCTTCCATGTGAGATTTCAGTAGTTTCTCTTTGACCTTCGCATTTGCAAATGAAGCTATTTTCATTGTTTGCACCGGAGATAGAGAATCAAAATTTAATGGCCCTTTTAATAGTTCCGGTTCATCAATCTCCATAGTTGCTTTTGTTAAAAAGTCCTTGACTGATTCTATAGTGTCTCTTACCAGAGACAGATTTTTCTTTTCTTCTGCAGTCACAGAACTGTCTTTTGGAGCTTTCTCTCCTACATTCTTGCCACTAGCAGTTGTGGTCTTCTCTGTTGAAGTCTTCTCTCCTTCTGCAGCCTTGGTACTGTCATCTTCTTTGTCCTTCACTTTTGCTTCTTTCTCCTGTATTCTTTCTTCTCCTGTAGATCCGGAGACTATAGGAGAAATCAGAGGAGAAATGTTAGTTTGTTCAGGGCCCACCTCTTCTGACATTTTCTCAATAGATTCTTCTGCAACATTTGTAGTTGAGGGGTCAGTACCCAAATCCTCTATAATAGGAAGATTAAATATTTTGAAGGCCTTCCAGAGAATCTCTTCTGTGTCCTTGGCTACCTTGTCAGTCTCACCAAGCATAAGTTGATTCATCCTTGCTTTGCTTCTGAACTCATCCTTACAATCTTTGAATACCATATTCATTGTCTTGGGGTTGATTGAAGGATATAGCTGAATTGCTATCTATTACCAGATTTCTAGGTCTTTGGCTTGGGTATTGTTCTTTCTTATTTCTAGTTCCTTCTCCAAGCTTTTGGGGATCAGAGATATAATTTCAATGAATGCTTTGTTGTAGATATTTAGATACCTAACTGTGGCATCTTGTAGTATCTTCTGATCAGCTTCACCATAATCATCATAGAACTCAACCATTGGCTGAAGATTTCCATCCACTGTGACTGATTTGATTATGTCATCAATGTGAAGAGTGGGTTTTTCAACATATTCCTCCATCTTTTCTTCTTCCTTCTGTCCGGTAGAGGGTTGGCCAGATGTTTTCTTCTTTTTCATTTTCCTGACTTCTTCATCAGATTCAGTCTCCTCTTCATCCCTTTGACTGGCATAGGCTCTTGTAGATTTTGTCTTTGTTCTTTTCTCTCCTTTTCTGGATGATTGTGCTTCCGGTTTTGATGACCTTGAGCCTTTGGCAGTGGTAGGTATAGATATCTTTGATGATCTGGTCCAGGTGGAAGGTTTTACTGGAGCGCTTTCCTCATTTTTCTTTTCTGCCTTCTTCTTCTCTTCCTCAGCCCTTTCCATCTTTTTCCTGTGGGCATCAAGTGCCTCCTTTGAGATGCCAAGGCCTTGGGCAACATTTTCTACTTCTTTTCTCACCTTCCTCTTGATTTCTAGTTCTCTGAGTTCCACATGAATCTTTATACTCAGCTCCTCAAAGGTTCCAAACCTTTCTGCCTTTGGATCCTTTGGCTATCTTAGCATGTGTTGAACATGCAGCTCCACAATTTGCTCATCAACTTCATACTCCATGGGCATGATCCATACAGTTCTTGGTTCTACTGCCTCCATTAGGCACTGATCAGTCTCTACCATAAAACATACTGTGTCTTTGTACTTCTCAACAATAGACTGGGGAATCCTTTCTCTTGCTTGCATCATGTTCTGGAAATTCTTGAAGTATCCCCATAGGGTTGTATTTTGTGCTTTGACATCACCAAGTCCATGCAAATAATCTCTGATTTGGATAGATACTAGTCTATCATTCTCCCACACCCAGCCATTAGATCTAGGAAGCTCATTCATAAAGTAGAAGAATAAGCACAATATTAATCCACCATACTTGAATGAATTCTTTTTATCTTTTTTTATTTTCTGTAGATTCTCCAAGAGTTGGTTCAAGAGAAGCTGACAAAGATCGTAGTCTACATCCTTTCTTAGCATTTCATGAGCTATGTAGATGGTTGTTCCAGGTACTGAATTTTCCCTGTTAGAATGATATATTTTATATCCAATGATCATGGAGGCAAACTTGACATCCGGATCAGAGATGTCATCTACTATTATTGCTCTTTTGTCAAACTTGGATCCGGTAGCCTCACTTACAGTTTGATTCTTCACAGATTTAAGAACAGGAATCCCACCGGATGAGTGTAATCTGGTAACTGCCCTGATGGCATCTTTTGTGATTTTGAATGGTCCATTTAACCACATGAAGTTGTCATGTATTCTGCTCAAAATATACATGACCCATTCATCCTCAGTAAAATAGGGGAAATGTATGTATTGTGCAAAGTGCTTATTCTGGAGGCCCTTGTATTGGGGTTTGAGCTCAAATGCATCGTCTATCAATTGTTTGTGATAGATATCTCTTAGTTTGAATTCCCCAAACTCTTCAACATTTGCGTGTATGTAAACCCTAATGTCTTCTGTGTGCAAAACACAATGCGAAACACTAGAGAAGGCTCCTAGGGGATCTACCTCCAAGGATTTGTATGGATGCTTCTTAAATATGGGGCGAGGTCTATCAGAAATCTTTATTATATTCAGAGTAGCCATCATCAATGAATCTTACTAAGAGATATCAAGAATGAAGAATACCTTTTACGCTGTTTAGGGCACACGATGAAATCCGGATTGAGCTATATGAGGAATCATCTTGATCTTTGGGAGAGGTTGTTGTAGAGCTCCTTTTCTCTTTTCTTTGAATGTGAGTGTACAAATGATGAGTGAATGAATTTTTTTATTTCTGAGAAGCCCTAATTTTCATTCTGTAATAAATGCACAACCTAATTCATTCCGGTTAGCCTTATTTGCCTTATTCAGAGAAAAAACCTTTCCGGATCACTAAGACAGATTTTGAAGTTATTCTAGGAGAGTAGTGATAATCTATCTTCCTTTCATTAGTCATTTGATCTATTTACAGATCAAGACACCATAGTTTGAATCATACCAGACCGAACTTGTAAGGAATCTATTTTTACCGGAAGATTATTTTACCAGATCAATTCTGGAAGGATTAGATTCTTCAAATCTTCTTGCGGATCTTCCAAATCTTAACCATAGTTTATTTGGATGTTTCCCTTATGAACCCTTTAATCTGCAACTCTTCTTGTGCCAGTACCAGCACCAATTGACTGGCTGGGGGAACAAGGTTTTCTTTGTGTCTCCCCCTGAGCTAGAGCTCACTTTTTAGTTTCCAGAAGGAATATTAGCACCAGAGTCTAGTGCGGATCCATCCCCTATATTATCTGTACTTTTCTTCACCCAAATCTTGTTCATCTCACTTCGAACTTCATTTGCATTTACTTTTTGTTTTCCCTTATCTTGAATCTGATTATAATATACCAGACCTCTTTTATTCTAATTCTAGCTTCTACAGAATTTTGCTACATGACCGGATCTATTGCAAATTTGGCAAACAACATTTCTTTGAATATTTGATTGATATCCTCTTGATCTACATTGATTAGCTATATGACCCATTCTATTGCATGCAAAGCATCTACCATTGAATGAATTGTTCATTTGCATATTTCTGCATTCATGAGATTTGTGACCATACCTTTTGCATTTGAAGCACTGTCCAGAGAAGGATGTATTAGTCTGATTCATTCTCCTTCTGCATTGATTAGCTTTATGACCAAAGTTATTACAGTTGTGGCAGTATCCATTGAAGGATGGATATCTTTGAGCATTAGGCTGCCTTACCGGAGGTCTTCTAGGCCTGTTCCTTGGATTTTCTGATCCAAAATTCTTTTGACCTAATCCGGAGCTTTCTCCTTTCTCATATCCCAAACCACACTTGTCATCTATCCTCTTTTGACTTCCAAGAAGGACTTCAAGTTGAGCAGAACTTATCTTGAATTTCTCTTTATATTCATTTGTTGTTTGAAGATCCCTTTTGAGAGAGTCAATTTGATCCTCAAGTTTTTCTTCATTATCTTTAACATCTTCAAGATCAGATTCAAGATGTTTGATAATTCTATCCATCTTGTGGCAATCTTTTGATTTCTCCTTGAGAGATTGTCTTAGATTATCTTCAATTTTTCTTTTCTCTTCAATCTCTTGGGTAAACTTTATAACTCCTGATTCCATTTCATGTCTTACCATAATGATTTCTTTTGATAACTTTTCACATAACTTGGTTTTCTCCTTCAGATCTTCATTTGCATCATTTGCTTCACCTTGACTTGCCAATTGCTGAAGTAGCTCCTTTCTCTTTTTCATAGAGAGACTTAATTTGTCTTTTAGTTCTCTCATGAAATCATCAGCCTGTTTGAGTCTTTCCTTTAATTCATTGACTTCAGAATTTGACTGCTCAAGATCATCAAGGGTAGTCTTGAGTTGTTCCCTTAAACCATATGCATCTATTTGGATTCCCAGATCTTCCTCAAGCTGTTAGACTCTATTTAGGAGGAACTTGGCTCTGATACCAATTGTTGATAACTGAGGGGGGGTGAATCAGTTATCTTAATTATTTTAGCTTTCTAAACTTTCTTAATAATTAGTGCATTATCAAATCAAACAAACAAACATAACCATGAAATAGAAATACACATGACACAATATTTTTGATGTGGAAACCCTGTTAAGGGAAAAACCACAGGGTGATTAACCCAAGATTGTATTCTCTGTTAGAAGAATGGTAGTACAAAAATGGCACTTGCCAATTAGGGCTCACTGCCCGAGCACACTACTCACAAGAGGCACACTGTCTATAAGAGACACACTATCTATAATTTATAAATAATGTAATACAATACTTGAACTGATAAGGAGCATCAACATATGCTGGAGTTCAGTTCCGGTTAGGCTCTGTATACTAATCTGCTGCACTTCATCTTTCTTCTTCTTTATGCTACTCTTCTTTTACATACCGGATCTTCCTTTCTGCTTTTATTCGGCTCTACTACTTTTCTTCTCACATCACTTGTAATCACAACACCACTCATAACTAAATCCATTTTTTATATATATCCGCACAAGTGATTTCATCACCTTTCTAGTCGGCACCTAGAATAGTCAATCTTTTCACAAACTTTGATCTGTCGGCTGAATCCTTACTTACCAAGTAAAGCGGATCAAGGATATACTTGTAGAAATCATTAATCATGTCGGCCAAACATAATTCATGCCTTCATAACCTTTACTAACATCAGTAACACATCTGGAATAATGTCTGATGTTCTACTAGTCAATTCTTCCTTTGTTCACACTGTCACTTGGGAACCCGACATTCAAGCATTCATATCTCTTAATCCTTTCCACACTGGAGGCTCAAACCTTGGAATATATTAGTCAAGATACTCCTCTTGACTTCCCCAAATCCGCACTTCACTGAGATACTTCTGCTGAGAGATCCGGACCTGTCTGTCAGACCTTGTTGACTGCTCTGTTCTTGTTTACTGGACCACAACATTCTTCACTCTGACTTCTGGTATAGACATACCATGTCCTACGGATGTGTGGGATGAACTTTGTTGCCATCAATGACAACATTCATGAATCCATATAATGTCTCTTGCCAACATCTTCTTGTAGAGCATGGATCTGTTCCACAAAGCAAGTATTGGCCTTAGCTTTTCCTTTATCCTTGTATCCTAACCCTTTTGTATTTCTTGCCAATGAGGATGAAGAGGGTTGGATGGGTTCTATTATTCCTTCTTTTCTTAGGCCAATGGGACCTTGTCTGTCATAATCCATTCTGTGTAGGATAGACTCACCACGCCCATAGATTTCTATTGGGAGCTTAGGTGGTTCTTGTTGTGTGTTATCTTCCTCTATGTAGAGCCATTGTAAGACATCTCTTTCTTCTGTTTCATCTGATAGGGTCCCCCATTTGACAAAGGGAGCTGTGGGAACTTTGGGAGGAGTAGATGGCTTTGGAAAAGGTGTAGGTCACCCAAAGGATCTTAGAGATAGAGGCAGTTTGGCTAAGTTCAGACTGTGCTCGATGGAGTATTCCCCTACCTCTATTTCTTTGATTATGATTTTCTGCTCCTTGGGCTTGGATGAGGAAGCTTCAAAGGTAAAATCATGCTATGAGATGGGGGATGTAGAACCTCTATTGTTGGGAAAGATGTAATCAAGCTTTGTACAGATAGTGTTGCAGTGTTGGAAGGGATCAGGATCACCTTGGATGGTGATATGTTTGTCGTTATGAAAAAATTTGATGCATTGGTGGTAGGTAGAAGGCATAGATTGCATGGCATGAATCCAAGGTCTACCTAGGAGGATATTATAGGCTAGCTCCCTATCTAGGACTTGGAAAATAATGTCTTTTATTATGGGTCCCACTTGTATTGGTAACACCACTATTCCCTTGGTAGTTCTTTCCTCTTCATCATAGGCCTTAATGGTGATCTTTTTCCTAGGATCCACTACAGCTTTAGAGAACCCCAATCTAAGGACTAGCTTAAGCATACAAATATTTAAACTGGCTCCTCCATCAATAAGAACCCTTTTGATACAATGTCTATGAATGAATGCGATGATATGCAATGGCGTGTTATGAGGCTAGGACACTGAAAGATCATTCTGTTTAGTAAATGAGATGGTGCTTGAGGAGGTTAGATTTCCTACCATGGCTTGAAACATCTCTTGGGCCAGGTTCGTGGGGACAATTGTTTCTACTAGGGCTTTATCAAGAATTTCCTTGTGGGAAGGAGATAGACACAACAACTCTAAGATAGATATGTGGGCAGGAGTTTTCTGAAGTTGGTCTATGACACTGTATGTATGGGGATTAAACAGATGAGGTGACGACCCTAGAGGAAGCATGTTTAACGTGACCTTACCACTATGGGTGATGATGCTACAATCAGTTTTGTTGGGTCCTGTTTGTTGGTTCGATGTGACCACATTGACTTGTGGGATGTGTTCTGATATGCGGTTGACGGTATAATCGAATGGTACGCTTGTGTAGTTTACCTTGTTGTTTCCGTTGTTTTGATTCTACCTGTTGTGATTGTTATTGTTGTTGTTGTTGTATGGCCTACCGTGATTGAGGAGTGGGTCCTTGTATGCCACATATATCGCGTCAAAGGTATGTTGTTGAGTGCCTACCTAATTTTTGTCAAGTATGTATTGAATGACGTGTTTGAGACGGACACAGTTGTTGGTCGTGTGGCCTCTTCCTCTGTGATATTTGTAGAAATCTGTATCTTTCTAGTAGTGAGGTTTTATTTGAGGTTCATAGTCACTAGTTGGTGGAAGAGTGATCCCATTGTTGGCCAATAGTTTTCTTAACGCAGACTCTTTGGACTCCCCTAGTGGTGTGAATTTTTGCCTAGGGTTGGAGTTGAACCATGGCTTTAGCTTGCGAGAGAGGGTTTTGTTTTGTGTATCATTGTTTGCTTCTCCTTTGAGAGTGAAGATTGGTTGCTATTTGGGAGCCACCACTTTGGCATCAACTACTCCATCATTGATGACATTTTTGTTCTTTGTCCAAAATTTTGACTTGTCCATGGTGTAATTAGAGTTAAGGGTGTCCTTGTACAAATTTATTTGCCCCTTGGCGATCATAGCTTTCTTAATAAATAGTCCCATCTCAATGATTTTCAAAAATGAGGTAGGGCATTGAATTTGGATTTGGTAGCTTAGATCAAGGTTAAGGTTGTGGACAAACATCTCCATCATTTGCTTCTCAGGTACATCATATGGGCACTTGCTCGCAAGTTGTCTCCACTTTTGTAAGAAAGAGGCAAAGGATTTACCACCTTTTTTCTTTGTATTGCATATATCAAGCATGGAGACTTCGTGTTCAATGTTATATGAGAAGTGTGTATGAACTTGTTTACTAACTCATCAAAAGTTTTGATACCTGGTGGAAGTTGTGAGAACCATTCCATGGCTTGACTACCTAGAGATCTAGGGAATACTCTCATTAAGAAAGTTTTTTTGTGAGCTACTTCCATGCACGGGGCGTTAAATTCCCTAATGTGATTTCTTGGGTCCCCTTTTCCTTTGTACTTTTCAAACTTAGGTACTTTGAACCGAAAGGGGAAGGGTACCATGTTCAAGAATTTGTCAAAGGGATATGGTGCAATGTCATCCAAGGAATACGTTTTAGTGGGCGGCCCTGCTTTGAGATCTGCCATTTGTTGCATTAAGTCCTTGATTCATTTCCTCATCTCTTCCATAGGTATGTTTGGGTCTACGACTTTCTTTCCTTTGTCCTTAATAGTGTGATTTTCATGATTTTCCTCTACAGCCTCTTTCAGTTTGTTGAGATCAAAGTCCAAGGGGAGTTTGAGTCCTAGATTTGCAAGATGAAGAAAGTACTTGTGAGGGTCCTCATGGAGCACTTTTTCTAGAATGTGTTGAAATTTCTGATCTTGGAGGGTTCCTTGGTATTCTTCACAAGAGATTTCCTCATCACTATCATGAGGGGTGACAATGCGGTTGGATGATCTAGCCATTTCAAGTTGTTTTTGGTATTGAGATCTAGTTAAAACCATGAGAGGCGACGTGGGAAGAGGTGGGATGAAACTAGAGATTTTGGTAAGGTGTTGTTGGAGATTGTTGAGAAGGGGATACTTGTGATGAGATTTGAACAAGGGACTCTTTTGATTAATGATTCCAAGTTGGCCGATACAAAACGATAGCCACAAGTAAGTGTATCTAGTACCTGTTTACTGTGTAGAGACTAGTCTTGCACCAAGACCACTAGTGAAGCTCTGTGACCTACTAGGTTTACTTGAATCTAAAATGATATGAAAAAGGTCTTGCACTAATCTGATATGGAACCTTGACTTTTGTTTTGGAAAGACCTAGTAGAAGGTGGATGAGATGACCGGTGAAAGAGAGGGTTTGCTATGGAAATGGATGGAAAAGGTGACTGCATAGTAGATCTAATCTCAGAAAATAGAGTAAGGTTGAAATGGGTATCTGGAAAACCTAAAAAAAATTCTAAAAAGATGCAAAAATGCTCACTATCACAGATGCACAAAAATAGAAGCACTGAAATAGAGGATAAATGAGCAGAAAGTCAGGACAAAAGCACCGTTCTGGTAAAATTTAAAGGGGTAGTAATAGGTGACAAATGTGCAGCAAGTCAGAATGTATGCACAACAAGTTGAGGTATATGTGCAGCTCTGTAGGACAGATGCGCAGCTCTGGTTTTCTTGACTATTTTTGCAATTTTTGGTACATTTTTTGATGTTTTTTACTTTCTTGGTTGTAATTTGGTGTTTTTTATCTGATTTTCTCAATTATGGTAAGTAAAACACAACAAACACAAAGAAGTTTTCATTATTTTTGATCTTTTTTTGTAATTTTTGGACTCTTTTTGACACAAAAACAAGTACAATCCTAGGTTGGTAAAGACAATATTTGTCAGATCCCCTAGCTATGCATATTCAAAGTAGATAGCTTCAGGATCTTGGTAGCACTGGCTCCTCTCCACGGCACTCACTTCTCATGCATACCAAGATCCAGGTTTCCTAAGGCTCGTACCCCCATCGAACCTTAAGATTGTCTGTACTATCTCTACTAAGAACCACATGAATCGGGGCGGCTTCGAAGGTCCCACCTTTTGCGCCAACAAATAGAAGGATTTTGGTCCACTAAAACAAAAGGATGTCTAGTAAGGGAAACTGTTCAAGTGGTTATACATGCGGCAGCGCTACTCTCCATTATGGAGTCGTCCAGCCTTCAAGGGTTATACCTTGAAGGGTTTTGGGGGAGGTTGATTGTTGGTATAACACAACAACACTCATTACTTGAAGCTTTCACTCCAAACACAATTTATTTATAGTGGGTCGGTAGGGCTTGGCTTTAGCCTGTTACCACTTAAGGTCATTCCTGCTTGGACGAAAGGATATCCAAGGGCAGGCCTCTCTAAAGGTTCAACACATGAGAAAATGATATGTCTGGCATTTTGGTCACCCAAGATAGGGGAGAGCATAGGCCTGGTATCATTCCCAAAATCATGAAAGATAGTTGTTCTTTTCCCCTAGTTAAAAATGAAAAAAAGACTATATGAGCTATCTACTTGGGCACACACGCAAGTTGTTAACTTTGAAAACCAAGATAGCAATGGTTCAATTTTATCCTCCTAGCATTGTGACTAGATTCAATTTGTTGATGCAGCAAGATTCAAGTTACTCTCTTCCTAGTTAGATCTAGATGTGATTTTACATAAGCATATGATTACTATCCTTAAAAAAAAGATGATGTGTGTTAACAATGTAACTAGAATGACTAAACCAGCCCCTAATCCTGCAAGTAGATGAGAGAATATCCTTGCAAAAAAGTGTTAGTGTTAGCAAAAACAAAAAAAAAATCCTAAAAACCACTGTTCAGAATAGATGCATAGCTTTAGAGCCTAAATGCATAGAAACAAAGCTCAGAAGCACAGAAACAAAGTTTAAAAGCGCAAGAACAAAGAGCATATGCATAGGAATATCAGATGCATTGTAACAAAAGATGTATGCATAGCTTCAAAGGTCAGATGCACTGAAAGATCATATGCATCAGAATAGAGCTTAGATGCGTGATAGAATTGCTCAGATGCATCGAATCCTCCTGTGTACGGAACCTTTGCATAAAAAAGTCAGTTTTTGGGTTAAATCGGGGTAGGGCCCCACCGTGGGTGCCAAAAAAAATGTTAGGGGAAATTATACATAAATATCAATGATATCAATAATACCCATAACTAAATGAAATATAGAAATAAAGAAGATTTAAAATAATGAACAATACCTCAACAAACCTCTTTACCTCATGTCTTCCAATGGTGGCCTATTGCAAATGATCTTGTCTATGAATATGGCTCTCAGAAGGTGCACTTCCTTGCTATTCCAAGATGTCAAGTGAGAATGGCTATGATAGTTTATTGCAATGAAGATGAGCTTCACAACAATGGTAATGGTGATATGGTAACAAGTTGATTGCAAGAAAATGAAATGACATGGGTGCTAAAGGTGCGCTGTAATTCCTATAGAGTAACAATACTAATAGCTTGGATGAATGAAATGGAAGAAGAGGGTTCAATTTATAGACTTGAAAGAGAGAAGATCAACAGTATAGAAAGAATGAGAAGAGCAATGGTTGAGAAATAATGAGAGAACGTGCATGAGTAGAAAGAAGACAAGTGTCACACAAAAGCTATTTTGAGTTAACTGTTTTTCTATTTATTGAAGATAAGATATGCTATCATAAAATAGAAAGATTTTTTCTATTTTAGGAGTTTTTTGATAAAAACAAGGTAGAATCAATTAATTAACTCATGATTTGCTTTTGCATGATTTGAGAGGAATTAAATAATAAATTATTCAATTTTGTGTGTATGAAGAAGAAGATTTATTTTTAGAAGATTTAGAAGATTTTTGAAGCATTAGAAGATAAGAAGGCAAATTAAATAAATAAATTTATTTAATTGTTGGTGCATGATTTGGAAGAATAAATAAAATATTTTATTATATTTTATTTTTGAGAGATTGAGAGGATTTAAATAAATTTGATTTATTTATTTAAATTTGGAAGAAGAATTGGCTTAATTAAATAATTAAAATTATTTAATTGTTTGGAAGAATTAAATTAAATAAAGTATTTTATTTAATTTTGACTTTAGAGGAGGTAATTAAATATTTTGATATTTAATTATTTTAGAGGAATATGAATCGAATAAATAAATTTGTTTATTTATTTATTGATAGAAGAATTAGAATGGGATAAATATTAAGAATATTTATTTAGACAAAGTCATGTCATTTTTAGGCGTATACAGTACCTTTACCACACATTGTAAGAACTTGATGAGCTACTTCTTGTAGCTATTTTGGCATATGGGATATAACTGTCCAATGGATTCTTATTACTATCATACCTTGAAATATGATTTGATATTTAATCAAAGGAGAAATATCTAATTTATGTTATCAAATGGCCTCTTAGATGATGATTCGAAGGCATTGTGTATACTTTCACCTATTGTACTTTGACATTTTTTTCTATCCCTTTCATGAGGACACTATGAAATGATGTCATGTTAATAGTGAATAATGCATTCTTCACTCCAACACCAAATGTTGTCATGTATCGTGACTGCTCTATTTGTTCTTGTTGCCCCTTATTTGAACTCATTCATATGATATTATATCAGCAAATAGTAGTGGATATGGTTGTTCTATACTCAGGCTTAGACATCATTGAGCTATCTCAATCCTCATTTATGACTCTTACTTCTTCATATTGAACTGATAGTCATAGATGGGTAATGAGCCTGAGATTCATACACTTGGTTAATGCAATAGAAGAATATATCTTGATTTCTATGTGTATACTTTGCATTCCATCCCCTCTTAAGAATCAAGGGTAGCATGTTGGGCTCAACCCTTGTGGGAGCCCACTTAACACCACATGCTAAATTGGTCTTCAAAAAAGAAACATGACTTTACCTATACCTGCACATGAAACAAACATGGTAGATAAAATCAGTGAAGTACAATGATTGTTTCTTTTCAATCTCTCTTGCACGTGAATGATATGTATCTGACTTAGTGCATGATAGGCAATGTATTATGTGTCTGTTGATAGGCACATTGGAAACTCATATCTGGAGCTCTAATAGGTTTCTTCCAATCTTGCAGGTTCTTATTGGAGGTCGGGAGCAAGGACAGAAGGCAACCTCAGAAACCAAAGATACTGAATAGGCAATGATGGCTATGATCTTTCCCCTTCCTATTTCCAAATGCATAGTATATTTCTTATATCTATACTAGTTCAGCTATTCCCACGACTTGTGTGGGACATTTGATCTATCATGTTGTCATTCAATGTAGTGTTTATTTCTTTTATGTATCTCATTTGTAAAATGAATAATCATTGTAGTGAAATGAAATAATTTATCTCTTAAGCAAACTTCTGCAAATGAATGGTGATTTGAAAAAAAAAATTCTCTGTTGAACAACTGAACTGCAACATAACTGAATATCTCAAACACTCTAACTATGCAAACAAGATATCAGGCAAATGTTAAAACATTTTCTCATCTAAAATGAATTGAATGTACTCCGGCTCTACCAATTTGGGCTATAGAGAAAATTGGTAACAATACCATTGATTGTTATAGTTGTTCCTTTGATTCCATGTAGGTTAATAGTGATTATCTTGTTAATTCCATTTATTATCATGCCTCCATGATTCATGTCTCTCACAATGTTATGGATGCCTATATATTGCACCCATTGCTATCTCTGGAACCTTCTTTAATTTTTCACCCTTAGTTGTTACTGGATATTTTTACTTAAGAAGGGGAGCAAACATTTCATCTTTTTTTCTAATTATTTATCTCCTCTTGTTTATATTTTTATTCTTTTGTGCACTCTTAAGTATTTTTTGGAACTTTCTCAACCTTGACTTCCCTTAGTTCTTCAGTGTGTGTAATATCCTATAATGTGACTTTTTCCTCCTATACCAAAGATTGATGAACTTCTTTGCACATTAATGTTTATTGTTCCTAGAGATTCTAACCGAATATAACCAAGAAAAATATCCAAAGCATAAAAGTTTGAATGCAAAAAATATTTATCCATGGAGAGATTTAAAGCTTTAAAAGTTTGAATATCCTTACCTACTATTTGACTATCCTTGATGTACTTTTCTTGTAAGTTATATAGTTTCTTGGATACTTCTATGTTAATGAAGTTATACTTGCTACTAGGGTTTATAGAAACAATAACCTTTACCTTTTAAATGCTTCCATGAAATTCAAGGATTGAATCTTCATCCCTTGGAACTAAATTGAATGCACATATATTATCTTTATCATCCTCTCCTCCTCCTCCTCCTCCTTGTCACTTTCCTTCTCCTTCTTCTCATTCTTTTTCCACTTCTTGTTCTTGTTCTTATGGTCCAAGATTTCCTAATAGCCAATATCTATAGAAATAGAATAAACCCTTGAGGGAGGGTAATACTATATAATACTCCTTATGGGGGAATCCATTGTATGCTATATCTCCAAGAGATCCCAAACACAATATCATACTCAACACACTTGCTTACAATGATAATTGCCTCATTTGTATAGACCTCCTCCTAATAACATAATGGAGAGGTAATTCTAATGAAGGCATATTCATCATGACTAATATAATTAATTACACAAATTGTCCACATGAACCAATATAACTAACTTAAGGGAGGTGTGCCACATGTATGCATTTCCATCCACCTAAATACATTATAATATCATATCCCTAGGTACATAACGTACAATTGCTACATAAGAAAAGGTCATGATAAGATGCCTGCACATGATAGCCTACACATTAAAAATAAAAAGTGGCACCTCACTTATTACATGACACTTAAAGCAAAGTTTGCAAGTAAGAACATTTCTTTTACATCGTGCCTAACTTGACTTTTTAGTAAATAAAATAAATCTATTCCTCATAAGAGATCAATTCCTTCCATATGTGATGTGGATAAGCCATATATGGTGTCTATAAACATATGATTTCTTAGTAAAGAAAAATATTCATATGTGGCTCCATCCTCTTCCAAACTATATAGCAAGTAAAAAAAAAAATTCATGTGGGGCCCTCATGTGATGTCATACTTTTATAATAATAGAATCAAGTTTTAAAATTTACTAAGCACCAAATTTTTACACTTATATCAAGTGTTTAGTATTTTTTGTGATAGAAGTGGGGCCAACAATTAAATTTTGTGTCATCACCAAACAACACCATACTTGTCTAACTAGATAACTATGTGAAGACAATAGTGTTGGATATGCCCTAGAATTACTAATTTATTGGCTTTAACTTAACCCTATACCCTCTTGTTTTCCCTAACTCCTTATTTGGCCCATCTCTAATAGATAATTCAAGATCTATTGTAATGGGCTCTATTACAATATAAATTTCATGATTGTGATATTAAGGTTGGGATCATGTTAGCCTACATCTCTTGATCACCTCATGCTAAGTTCTCTTAGGTTTAAGTCATGTTTTGTAGTTTAATGTCAGACTCAAACTTTGGTAACACTAAGTTTCATGTCATTGTAAGATATATAACATTAAATGTATTGGGGCCTCCTCATTATCATGCAATAGCTCACATGTATAATACAAGGTGAAGTTGTAACATAGGAAAATGTCCCCTTGGGGGCTTTTCCCTCATAAGGTTTAGCTCCTGGGTCTTTAGTGTGCATTTAGGACATCTTAGTTCATATTTTGGCATCCCGATGGAATGAGCCCTAGGTAACATGACAAATAGGACCTAAGAGGACCCCTTGAGTTGTACCCTACCCAAAATAGGGGGGAGGACTCGGGCCCCTGCGCCCTAGTCCTGCCCTATTTTGGGGTAGCGCTAATTTCTGGGTGTCAGTTTATGACCATTATTAGGTGCTTTTGTCGACACGGTAAGTTTTGATTTTAAAATCTTGGAGGATTGTAGTTGCATATATAAGCATGCTTAAGAATTCATTTGTAAACTAGATTTCAATTATATGGCTATTGTGATGTTCAAGTGTTTTCAAGGTGATTCAAGTCTTTCTATTGTGTTGCAAGAGTAGACTTGTGTGTTTTGTGTGTTGATATTTGCAAATTTGAGCATCAATTTCCTCATGGCATGAAGAGAATCTTCCTCCCATGAGAGCTTCACTACAAGATGACAAAATATTATGCTTTCATCATTGATTCCTTTGGTTTTTGCCTCTACCTCACAAGGGCACGCACTCTTTATCTTACAACAGTGTTTGGAGACTTAAGTGTCCTCTAGGGCTTGACTGAGGGAAGCCTCTAAACACCACAACCCCCAAACCAAGTCTTGTGATTGCAGGTTACAAGTGTCGCATTTGGGAAAAGTGGATTTGTAAGAAGGATTGGCAAGCATCAAGGATTTAGGATCTGAAAAAAAGAAGGACATAGGAGCACTTCTAGGACTTGGGCGCTCGCTCTAGTGTCCTCCACATCTAAGTTTCAAGAAACAGAAGTTACATGGTTGATCAGTGTCGGAAGGAGGTCCAGATCCCGCAAAGAAACCAATACCTTGGACTTGGGTGCCCACTCCAGTGTCCCCGACTATTCCTCTTTGGAATCCTGAGAACAGGTATTCTGTAATTTGGTATTTTACTCCTGTCTGCAAGAGCTTTTTCCATTATTCGTCAATATGTTGTCGTATTTGCATAATTAGGGTTTTAATGGTTAATTGGGCATAAGAGAAGGAAAATTAATAATTAAATTCCCTAATCTAAGTTTTCCTACATCTACAAGTGACCTAGGGTATGATAGTGCTCGTCACTTGACCCTAGATCCTTGAATGCATAGTGGAGAGGCAGATTTATACATCTAAAATCTAAAACATTGATGAATCCAATTTTCCCCTAAACATTTTGGTGAACACATGTTTTTGGACTTAAATTGCAACTTTCTAAGTGTGTGTCTTCAGATTTGGATTGATTTCATCCATTCATATAGTCATTCATTTTATTGCATTGAGAAAAATTAAAAAAAATAAAAATTTGGAAAAATTGCATTGTTTGGCTTACTAAATTACATCAATTCTTCCTAAATTTTCCTAATTCATGATTTTTGCATCAGATCTGATATAAAATATAGAAAAATCTAAAAATTCAAAATTTTACATTACATTTTCATCATTTAATTGCTAGGGTTTTGTGGAAATTTTGACAATTTTATATAACTTAGTAATTCCAAAATCTAGGGTTAGTAGGAAAAATCTTTTTCTCATATTTTTATACTGATTTTAGAGGCTCATTCAAATTAAAATTTGGCTGTAGTCTTTTATTTTAGTGTATATTTGCATTTAAATTTAAAATATTTGCATTTTTGCATAGAAAATTTCAACAAAAACTAGCAACTTTCATGCATTTTCATTAGATTCGCATTGACGTTTTGCATAAAAAGGCTTGAAAATAATTTTAATATCTGAGAGTATTTAATTTCCATCATAAATCAGACTTAAAAACAATTTCATAGCATTTTGTCCCAAGATCTCAAACCTAGGGCTTCAAAAACAACAATTTTCACTAAATTTGGCCTTATCGACTTTATAAACTTGCACCATAGGCCTATTGTGAAAGGTATTTTAGAATTAATTTTTTTTTATCATGGTAATAATTTTATACCCTTCATAAAAAGTTTCACAACCCCTTTTTATCGAGCTCTTGTAGTGAAAATTCGGTGAAAAACTACACATTTCGGTTAGTTTTGCCCTAGGGTTTGACCTAGTTTGCACTCCAAGAATGTTGTGATAAATTTTATGGATTGAGGTGATTGATATAATTGATATTATTTTCTATACCTCCTTAAATTCATTACAACACCCCTCTTGCTAGGTCTTGGAGTTGAAAAACTGTGAAAAATAGCCTATTTTTGCTATATTTTCACTAGTGTTTTATCTTAAGTGGCACTAAAAGTGTGTTGTGTTGGATATTTTTGCATCAAGTGTTGGTTATTACTGATATTATTTGCTTTCCATCATAATTTTCCTCACAACACCCTTTGTTATGCTCTTTTGCATTGAATTTTGGTGAAAAAGGTGCCTATTTTGACATATTTTAACTATATTTTGAATTGGCATTATCTTGGATTTGCATCAAGAATGTGTAGAGAGTGATTATATTTCTATTTTGGATGATATCAGACATATAATTTTATTCCCTTGACTGAGATCCTTACAACATCCTTTGTTTTATTCATTTGCATTAAAAGAGTACAAAATTCCAAGCATTTTTGGCGGTCAATCATATCCTTCTCCTAGGATTTGTTCTCTTAGTTTGTGCATTGTGTGTTGTATGCTTTTATAATCTTTATGACACACTGTCCTAAAAATAGTATCCCTTTGAGAAGAAGTAAAAGATTAATGGGATCTAGTGTTCTTGAAGAAGTTGGTACTTTGGACACCTTTACAAAGGGAGAAACTCAAATTGTGCAAGATATTATACATCCTCCAACCACAATGGAAGAACAAACTTTTCATGATGCTAATAATACTATTGAGGCAATAAGATATGTATCTAATGAGCAAATGGAAAAATTGGATAAAGATCTAGCTGAATTTCAATCATTTATGGAAAATGAGAGAATAGTTGAGGAAGCTATCCCTACAATTCATAATATAAGAGAATTGATAAAAGAGGGACAAGATGGTGTAAATGCAATTCATGGTCTAGCACATATTGTACAAACCAACATTATGCCAGTGACTGAATGTGCACAAGTGATAAATAACACTCTATCACCATCTCATACTCAAGTTTTGGCACCTATACTGACTACTAGAATATCTACTTTTACGTCAATGATCTTAACAAATAATGCGAACGCTTGTAGTAATGCTACCACTGGTATTGGAGTATCTAATGGCTCTAATTACAAAGCTGTGGGATTTAATTATTAGAATTTGGTTCCTAAAGGGACCTCTTCTATGAATAATTGTTCTCAACCTCCTATCTATTCCACTCATTTCCAGCCACCTATTACATACTCGCAACCATCTTCCACCTATCATTATGGCCAACTACCATTAACATATTCTCAACCTCCATCTATTGTATCTCAAGCTCATTCACCTCCTCACTTTGGTTCTAATTCCTCACAATAAACCGCATCTCGCAATGATGCCATCCTAAACCAACTTTTACAGGGCATGACTGCTTTACAACAAAAGGTAACAAACTTGACAAATTCTCCATAGCCTAGTGTACCAACATATCATGCCCGTAATCCCCTTTCCTGTGGAATCTTGAGAAATCCTATACTTGAGAGGTTTGAGACTCCTTGCTTTGAAAAATATGGTGGAAAAGGTGATCCTAATATTCATGTGGTAGCATTTACAGCTATGTGTAGTGATTTTTATTTTGAAGAGGATTTGTTAGCAAAACTTTTCCCACGATCTCTCAAAGATACTGCTTTAGAATAGTTTTGCTCGTTGCCTCTGAATTCAATACACTCCTTTTTGTAGTTGATTGATCAATTTTTACAACATTTTCAAGCAAATATCAAACCCCAAGTCACCCTTATTGACTTGGTTCAATGTAAACAAGGTCTGAAATAAAAGTTAACTAAATTCATTAATCGGTATCAAGGACTTTATGCACAAATTCAATATCAAATGAAAGATGAAGATGTTCAGAAGATATTTATTACAAATCTACAACCTAATATTCGTGATAAGATCCTCTTGATGAAATATAACTCCTTCCAATATTTATTCACCACCCTTCATGATTATCAACTTTCATCTAGTTAGTATGAAAACCAAAACTCATCGGCTCAAGTTGGTCAATCCATAGGTGGATCATCACAAAACAATTTTGAGAGGAACAATAATAGGAGTTTCATCAAGATTAATGGACCAAATACGAATGTGTCTGCTATAAATAATCCAAAGAAAGCATCGTATCAACCAAGAAAGTATACTCTGATATCTGAGTCTTATCACTCTATCATGAATCAAGTTGTGAGTAATAATATTCGAAAGCTTCCCCTGATCAAGCATGTTGATCCTAGTAAACAAGCACCTTCTATGCTAATGCCTTTTGTCATTACCATCGAATGCAAGGACATGACACTGAATGATGTATGCATCTTAAACATGAAATATAGGACATTAGTGATTCAAATATCATCTAGGTATTGGGTGTGAATGATAATGGAAATAAGTCAGTTGCTTCGTTGAATTAGAATTTACAAATCTTCACTAATCCTTTTCCTAAGCATACTGAAAACAATATGGTGGAATAGGGTTTAATGGAAATAGATGAGAATGATTACTTGGACTATGATAGTATCATCAGAATGATTGAAGTGGATAAGAAACAAGTGGATAATCCACTGTGTCCTCCAAGAAATGGAATTTATGCTGAGGTTCCTCCCCCGTTATCCCTATATGGATTGGGAGACAATCAAAATGCATCAAAAAAACAAGAACGACAACCAATACAAATCAGTAAGATGGTATAGGATGATTCCTGTGTTGGATTTAGAATAGACAACTAAGAGGGGAGGGGGTGAATCAGTTGTTACAAAAATCCTACTCTTTAATTACTTTAAGCCTTCTTATATTTCAACAGCATACCAAAGATTCAATCATGGAAGCATAATGCAATAATTCAAGAGAAGAAACAAATTCAACACATATAACACCATGATTTTGATGTGGAAAACCTGGTTAAGGGAAAAACCATGGGGTGACTAACCCAAGAATGTATTCTCTGTTAAAAGAATAAAGATGAACAAAATGGCACTTGCAAGTTAGGGCTCACTTCCTAAGCACACTACTCACAAGAGGCCCACTGCCTACAGGAGACACACTGTCTACAAAGGAATATAAGTATTACATACTTGAACTGAAGATAAGCATCTTGACTATGCTTGAGTTAGTTCCATTTAAGCTCAATACCTCTACTCTTCTTTTCACTCCTCTTCACTACCACTTCCTCTCCATGACCAGGACACATTTGAATGACTTCACAACTCTTATTTATACATGACACCAACTTTGGAATGATCATCAAAGTTAGCACAACACACACTTATTTTATTATAGAGCAATTATAAAAATACAACTTGACTTATTACAAAAACTTCATGCACATTACTACACTGTCAGCCACTCATAGCTGGGACTTCAATCTTCTTCAAGGAACATGCCATGCTTCGCAAAACATCTTTAAGATCATCTGCAACATGCGTAAATCATCTGGTCTACCAAGACGAGAAAGAACACCATCACCCAAAGGTAAGTCTTCAATTATGAGCTCAATTATTCAATGCAGACCGCCAACACAAACTAGACACAATCTAGGGACGCCCACAAGCTTGCTTGAATCATCAAGAACATCTACACCACTTCCGCTGTCTGTAATCATTTGCATCTTCATTTGGAACCTCAAGAACATAGTCGCCCATCATTGTCACATTAGAAGGATTACTTGTGGACCCCCAAACCACAAACCAATTGAGTTGTCAATTCACATTAGCCTCCCAAACATGCCACAAGATCTGTAGAATATGATATTGTATTTCCAGACCTCACCGGACCTAATTGTGTTGCTCTGTCACCTTTGAATAGTTGCTAGAACTAATTTTACTCTCATGGCCATAAATCCTCCACATTTCCATGTAGACCTCTCAAATCTATACTGGATCATCTTCAGACACATATTTACAAACCCTTTGATGTGCATTCTTTGATCTTCATCTAGCTGGGATCTTCACTTCATAGAGCTTCACTGTCTTCATTGATCTTCTCTATTTCTGATAGGACTAATTTTCTCAATATCCTCAGCATACAACTCATCCAATCCTTGACATTAATGCAACAAGAGTATGTTGATATCAATGACAACACCAGTTAGGCCAATACTTGCAACAATCTCCCCCTTTTTCATTAATGGAAACATTTAATGTGAAAAAATGTTTTAATCATCAAGACAAGAACTTCTCCTCACTGACTGACATATCTCTATCAATAACAACCATTCACATGTCTTTTCTTCCCTTACTTCTCCCCCTTTGATCAGAAACTACTTTGAGTTTTTCACATGTCTTCTCTCCCCCTTTGACATCAATGGCAAAGGGCACATACTTGCAACCACTCCACAAACTTCAGAATCATACAGACTACTCCCCCTGAGTAGCAGCCTCCTAACATCAATCCTTATCACAAGATATGACTGTGGGATCCACTGGACTGATGCACATTAGTGCACCTTAATTTAGAACCAGAGGGCTAATAACCCCTAACTTCTCCCTGAGATACTCAAAAGAGTCCTTAGGTAGAGGTTTAGTAAAGATATTTGCAATTTGATCCTTTGAGGGCACAAACTCCAATCTGACTTCATTCTTGTTCACCTGCTCTCTTGAAAAATGGAACTTGATGGATAGGTTTTGTCTTTGAATGCAATACCAAATTTTTTGATATATTTATTGCACTTGAGTTATCACAGAAGATTGTGATAGGTTCTTGATACTCCACTCTGATATCTCTTAGCATTTGCTTCATCCACAATACTTGAGTGCAACTACCTACTACTACACTATACTCTGCTTCTGCAGTGGATAGAGATATTGTCTCTTGCTTTTTTCTTAGCCAAGAAACCAATCTTTTTCCCAAAAAGAATGCACCACCACTAGTACTCTTCCGGTCATCCACATCTCCTACCCAATCAACATCTGTGTATGCATGAAGAGAGAAATCATGATCCTTAGGCTACCAGAATCCATATTTAGTTGTTCCCTTCAGATATCTAAGAATTCTCTTAATTGCCATGACATAAGATTCTTGAGGATTAGCTTGAAATCTGGCAACAAGACCAACAACATTCATAATATCAAGTCTAGTTTGAGTAAGGTATAGCAATCCTCCAATCATTGACCTATACTTTTTTTGATTAGTCTTAGGGGATTCATCATATTTACTCAACTTACATCAGGTTGCCATGGGAGTATTCATTTCCTTTGAATCTTCCATCCCAAATTTCTTCAACAATTCTTTCACATATTTTGTCTGAGATATGAAGATTCCTTTCTTTGTTCGAATGATTTGCAGACCCAAGAAGAAATTCATTTCCCCAAACATAGACATCTCAAATTCACTTTGCATTTGATTTGCAAAAGTCTTACACATACTATCTTTTCCTCCAAAAATAATATCATCAACAAATACTTTCACAATCAAGATATTTTCATGATCAATCTTAAAATGCAGATTATTGTCAGCAGTACCTTTGTTGAAACCAATCTTCAAAAGATGTTTGTCCAATCTTTCATACCAAGCTCTTGAGGCTTGTTTGATTCCATACAATGCCTTCTTCAACTTACAGACCATATATCCATGATCAGACAATTGGAATCCATCCAGTTGCTCAATGTATACCTCTTCTTCCAAATCACCATTTAGGAAAGTAGACTTGACATCCATCTAATATACCTTGAAAGCCTTGAAGGCAGCAAAGGTAATAAATAATCCAACTGCTTCAATTCTTGCCACCGGAGCAAAAATTTCTTCAAAGTCAATTCCTTCTACTTGAGAATAACCCTTACAGACCAATCTAGCTTTGTTTCTTACTACTTCACCTTCTTCATTTAGTTTATTCTAGAAGACCCACTTAGTCCCATTCACATTTTTGTCCTTAGGTTGGGAACAAGATCCCAAGTGTGATTCTTTTCAATCTAAATCAATTCTTC
This sequence comes from Cunninghamia lanceolata, assembly GCA_027924645.1. NCBI lineage: Eukaryota > Viridiplantae > Streptophyta > Pinopsida > Cupressales > Cupressaceae > Cunninghamia > Cunninghamia lanceolata. Next base: position 4,677,157 of record BSBN01000500.1, on the reverse strand, counting down.
CTCCATTGCTTTAGCCCAGCTTTCATCATTGCAAGCTTCACTTATTGTCTTTGGTTCAATTTTTTAAATCAAACAATACTTCACTGAATCTTGAGCAATTTTTCTTCTTGTTTGAACACCTTTGCTTTTATCTCCTATAATCTGATCTTTAGAATGATTCAGTCTTACATACCTGGGAGTTTTGGGATTTTCTTGCACTTCTAATTCTTGGATAGGTTCATCCAAACTTGTCTCTTCTTCTTCTATTTCAGGATTCTCTGGATCAGTCTAAATCTTAACTGGAGTTGGGGCTTGTTCTCCTTAGTCTGAGACATCATTCTGATCATCTACTTCATACTCATAAAACCTTGAGGGATTTTCCATGCCTTCATCAACCTTCACATTTGTACTTTCTAGAATCTTTCTCAATCTTTTGTTATAACACAAGTATGCTTTGCTTTGAGTGGAATATCCCAAGAATAATCCTTCATCACTTCTAGCATCAAACTTGCCAAGGTCTTCATCTCTTTTGATGTAGCATTTACTACCAAAGACTCTAAAATACTTCATAGTAGGAGTGATACCAAACCAAAGTTCATAAGGGGTCTTACCAGTATTGCCTCTGATTTGTACCTGATTAAGAGTATAGACAGTAGTGCTTACAGCTTCTCTCCAATAGATCCAAGGAACATTTGCTTCTATCATCATGGTCCTAGATGCTTGTTGGATGGTCTGATTCCTTCTCTCCACTACTCCATTCTACTGTGGAGTCCTTGGAGTAGATAATTGTCTCTTTATCCCATGTTTCTCACAGAATGTTATGAACTCACCAAATGTGAGTTCTCCACCTCTATCAGACCTGAGGCATTTTATGTTTATGATAGTTTCATTTTCTACCATAGCCTTGAATATTTTGAACTTCTCAAGAGCTTCAAATTTCTCTTTCAAGAAAGTTACCCACATCATCCAAGAGTGGTCATCAATTAGCAACATGAAATACCTATCTCCCTGCAGACTCCTGATTCTTGCCGGACCACAGAGATTAGTGTGCACCAAGTCTAACAATCTGGTTAAAGATTGTGTTGGCAATAGACACTATATGACTTCATGAGTGTTGTCATTGATGGCAACAAAGTCCATCCCACACATCCGTAGGACATGGTATGTCTATACCAGAAGTTAGATTGAAGAGTATTTTGGTCCGGTGAGCAAGAATAGAGCATGCAGCAAGGTCTGACAATCAGGTCTGGATCTCTCAGAAGAAGTATCTCAGCTAAGTGCGGACTTGGGGAAGTCAAGAGGAGTACCATGAATGATACATTCCAGAGATTGAGCCTCCGATGATAAAAGAGTGAAAAGATATGAGCATCTAAGTGTTGGGTTCCTGTTTGGCAGAGTAGACTGAGGAAGAACTGACCGACAGAGCACCAGACCTTGATCTAGATGAGAAATTGATGGTGATCAAGTTTCTTCAGGGATCATTTATGGTTGGCCGACATGATTGATGACGCCTATAACTATATTTTTGATATGCATCTCTTAGTAAGCATGGATTTAGCCGACAGACTAGAGTTTGGGAAAATCTTGAGTATTCTGGATGCCAACTAGAAAGATGTTGAAATCCTTTGTGCAGATATATATACCAAATGGATTTTGATGTGAAGATAGATATGATGTGTTGTGAAGTGCGAATAAAAGTAGAGAGCAGTGCGGAAGTAGCAATATAGGTCTGATATGTGACAGAACAGCAGCACTAAAGCAGAGGAAGAATGAAGTGTAGTAGATCAGTATATTAAGCCTAACATGAACTAAACCTCAGCATATGTGGATGCTTCTCATCAGTTCAAGTACCTATTTTCTTTCTATAAACTATTATAGGTAGTGAGCCTCTTGTGACTAGTGTGCTCAGGCAGTGAGCCCTAATTGGCAAGTGCCATTTTGTACTTCTATTCTTTTAATAGAGAATACAATCTTGGGTTAGTCACCCCATGGTTTTTCCCTTAACAAGGTTTTCCACGTAAAAATTCTTGTGTTATGTGTGTTGATTTCTTTCTACTCTCATATTCATGTATGCTTTTATGTTTTGATACTACACTAATTATTAAAGAAGAAAAGAAAGTCAAATAATTAAGATAACTAATTCACCCCCCCTCTCAGTTATCAACAATTGCTATCAGAGCTAAATTCCTCCAGACATAGCCTAACAGCTTGAGGAAGATCTGGGAATCTCAATGGATATATAAAGTATGAGGGATCAACTTCAGTCTGCCTTAGATGATCTTGAGCAATCTCACTCTGAAGTCAATAACCTGAGGGAAAGACTCAAACAAGCTGATGATTTCATAAATGACCTCAAAGAAAAACTAAGTATCCCAATGAAGAAAAGAAAGGAACTACTTCAACAATTAGCAAGTCAAAGTGAAGCCAATGATACTAATGAAGATCTGAATGAGAAAACCAAGTTATGTGAGAAGTTATCAAAAGAGGTTATTATGGTAAGACATGAAATGGAATTAGGAGTTATGAAATTCACCCAAGAAATTGAAGAGAAAAGAAAAAGTGAAGATAATCTAAAACAATCTCTCAAGGAGAAGTCAGAAGATTGCCACAAAATGGATAGAATAATTAGGCATCTGGAATCTAATCTTGAAGAAGCTAGAGACAATGAAGAACAACTTGAGAATCATATAGACACTCTTAAAAGGGATCTTCAAACATCAAATGAATACAAAGAGAAATTCAAGATAAGCTCTGCTCAAATTTAAGTTCTTCTTGAAAGCCAAAAGAGGGTAGATGACAAGAAAGGCTTGGGGTATGAGAAAGGGGAAAGCTCCGGATCCGGTCAGAAGGACTCTGGATCAGGAAATCCAAGGAACAAGCCTAGAAGACCTCAAGTAAGGCAACCAAATGCTCAAATATATCCATCCTTCAATGGATACTGCTACAACTGAAATAACTTCAGTCATAAAGCAAATCAGTGTAGAAGAAGAATGAATCAGACTAATTCATCCTTCTCTGGACAACATTTTAACTGCAAAAGGTATGGTCACAAATGTCATGAATGTAGAAATATGCAAATGAACAATTCATTCAATGGTAGATGCTTTGCATGAAATAAAATGGGACATATGGCTAATCAATGTAGATTAAGAGGATATTAGTCAAATCTACAAAGAAATGTTGTTTGCTACAATTGCAATAGATGTGGTCATATGGCCAAATTCTATAGAAGTAAGAATCAGGATAAAAGGGGTCTGGTGCATCATAATCAAAATCAAGACAAAGGAAAAGGAAAAGTGAATGCAAATGAAGTTCAAAGGGAGATGAACAAGATTTGGGTAAAGAGAACTACATAAAATGTTGGGGATGGATCCGCACCAGAATTTGGTGCTAATATTCCTTCCGAAAACTAAATAGATGAGCTCTGGCTTAAGGGGAGTCAAAAAGGAAAACAAATTCCCCCATCCAGTCAATTGATGCCTGAAATTGGCACATGGAAAGTTGCTGATTAAAGGGTTATTAGAGAAATATCTAAATAAGCCTTGGTAAAGATATGGAAGATCCGCAAGAAGTTTTCAAGAGGTTAAGCATCCAAGATTGATCTATTTTAACAGTCATCCGGTAAAAGTAGGATTCCCACAGTTAGATCCGGTATGATTTAAAATTCAAATATCTTGATCTACGGATAAATGGAATAATTGAAAAAGGGAGATAGATTGTCATTTATCACCAAGAACCACTCTAATTGCATCTTAGTAATCCAGAAAGATCACTCTCAGAACAAGGAGAACAAGGCAATCGGAATGACTTAAATTATGCATTTATTGCAATGTGAAATTAGGGTTTACGTAGAAATATAAGGGTTCTCTTGTTCATCATTTGTACATTTGCATTCGAGAAGAAGAAAGGAGTTCTGCAACAAAATTGCCTCAAAACCTCTCAAAGATTAGCCACAGAAGTCGATTCAACCAGCAATCTTATCTGGCTCATATCGTGAACCCTAGAGGTGTAAAAAGGTATTTTTGCTCTTGAATATCTCTCTCTTTGAATCTTTTGAAAGATGACTACTCTAAATGTTGTCAAAATCACTGATAGGCCTCACCCTAAGTTCAAGAAACACCCTTACAAATCTCTAGAAGTTGATCCTTTAGGCGCCTTCTCTAGCATTCTGCATGGGGTTTTGCACGTAGAAGATGTTAGGGCATACATTCATGTGATTATTGAGGAATTTGGGGAATCCAAGCTGATGGATATCTATCACAAGCAGTTAATAGATGAATCATTTGAACTCAAACCTTAGTACAAGGCCATCCGGGACAAGCATTTTGGACATTGCATCCATTTCCCCTATTTTGCAGAAGATGAATGGGTCCAGTATGTTCTGAGTAGAGTGCATGACAACTTCATATGGTTGATGAGGCCATTTAAGATCACAAAAGATGCTATTAGGGTGGTAACGAGATTGCACTCATCCGGTGGGTTACCTACTCTCAAATCGGTCAAAAACCAAACTGTAAGTGAGGCTACCGGATCAAAATTTGACAAGAGAGCAATGACAATAGAAGATATCACTAATCTAGATATCAAGTTTACCTCCATGATAATTGGCTACAAGATATATCACTCTAGCAAGGAGAATTCTGTATCTGGAACTGCAATTTATACTGCTTATCAAATGCTAAGGGAGAATGCAGATTATGATCTTTGTGAGCTTCTTCTGAGCCAACTGTTGGAAAACTTGCAAAATATCAAAAAGGACAAGAAGAACTCATTCAAATATGGTGGCCTGATATTATGTCTCTTCTTTTACTACATGAATGAGCTCCCTGAATCCAGTGGTTGGGTATGGCAGAATGATAGACCGGTTGCCATACAAATCAGAGATTACATGTATGGGCTTGGTAATGCCAAGGCTCAAAGTACAACACTCTGGGGATACTTCAAGAGCTTTCAAAGTATGATGCAGGATAAAGAAAGAATCCCCCAATCATTGGTTGAGAAATACAAGGATACAATGTGCTTTATGGTAGACACTGATCAATGCCTAATGGAGGCAGTGGAGCCAAGGATAGTCTGGATTATGCCAATGGGGTATGAGGTTGATGAGAAAATCCTAGAGCTACATATCCAACACCTGTTGAGTCAGCCCAAAGACCCTGAGGTAGAAAGGTTTGGAACCTTTCAAGAGTTGAGTGTGAAAATTCATGTTGAACTAAGACAACTGGAGATGAAAAGAAAAGAGAGAAGAGAAGTAGAGGAAGTTGCCAAAAGATTTGGCATTTCTAAAGAAGCAGTCGATGCTAATAAAGAGAAACTAGAAAGAGCAAAGAAAGAGAAACAAGAAGCAGAAAAAGAAAGTGATCTGGTGCAAGCCCCCTCCCAGACCAGATCCTCCAAAATCTCTACACCTGCCACCTCTAAGAGCCAAAAAGCCTCAAAATTGGAAGCCAAGACATCCGATAAGGGAGAAAAGAGAACAAAAACCAAGGCCACAAGGTCCTATACAAGTCAAAAGGATGATGAAGAGATAGAATCAGATGAGGAGGTTAAAAAAATGAAGAAGAAAAAGAAAACCTCTATGGAATCACCTGCCGGCAAAAACAAAGAAGAAGAAGTAGAAAAATTCGTTGAAAGGCCTACTCTCTGCATTGATGATATCGTCAAATCAGTCACTGTGGATGGGAATCTACAACCAATGACTGAATTTTATGATGAATATAATGAAGCTGACCAAAAGATCTTACAAGATGCTACAGTCAGGTATCTAAACATCTATAATAAAGTATTCATTGAAATTATATCTCTAATTCCCAAAAGCCTAGAGAAGGAACTTGAAATGAGAAAGGACAATGGCAAGGCAAAAGACCTAGAAATCTGGGAGCAGATTGCTATCCAACTCTATCCTTCCATTACCCCTCAATAAATGAACATGATCTTCAAGGACTGCAAGGATGAGTTCTAGAGCAAAGCAAGAATGAACCAGCTTATGCTGGGAGAGACTGACCAAGTGGCAAAAGAAACAGAAGATATCCTCTGGAATGCATTTAAAAGATTCAATCTTCCTATTATAGAGGACTTAGGTGATGAACCTTCTGCCATGGATGACGAAGGACTAAGTACATCAAAAGAAGAATCTACTGTGAAAAATGCAGAAGAGCCAAAGGACATAAGTGAGGAGAGGACTTAGGACTTGGATTCCTCTGCTCTGGAAGAGGAAGTTCCTAAGGAAGTAAACATCTCTCGTCTGGACCCCCCTGCTGACTCCGAAACTGAAGGAGAAGAAAGAAAAGATGAGAAAATTAGTCAAGAAGAAGAGGTCAAGGGAAGAGAAAAAGATCAAACAGAGAAAACCCCAGATGATAGTTTTGAGGCCACAGAAGGAAAGAAAACTCTGTCTCTGGCAAGAGACACTGCAGAAGCAGTTAAAGACTTCCTGACAAAAGAAATGATGGAATTAGATGAACCAGAGCTATTCCAAGGACCATTCAATTTTGACTCCCTCTCCCCAGTTTAGACAATGAAGATAGCATCCTTTGCCTAAGCAAAGGCAAAAAAAAACTTTTGAAGTCTCACATGGAAGATTGTGAGCTAATAGAAATTGCATCCAGTGTGTTGGAGAAGATTATGTCATCCTTCCAGAAGGATCTCTCGGCCTCCTCATCTAGTAATCTGAAATCTCTTGTTAATTTTGTTAGTACACATTTTGATTCCTTGGAGAAATCAGCAGAAGAGAAAGTCTGGAAAGAGTTTTTGGGTAAGAGATTCTCTGAAGTACAAGGGATAATAGCAAATGACAGAAGAAACCTAAATATTGGAATAAAGAGCCTAGAAAATGCTCTTAAAGATGGTGGAGAACTATAAGAATTTTGTTTATCTTGGTCCACAATAACAGCAAACATTGCAAAGAAGGTGGAAGAACAAGAGGGCAAACTATCAAGTTTATCCCAGAGTTTTTATCCTCTCACCTCATCCATAATGAATCAAGAGTGCCAGACTATTGCCACTATAAATGAGATAAAGAGGCTTGAGAAGGAGAAGAAAAATAGAATAAGCAGGCTAAGTGAACTAAGAGGGATAATTATCCCCAAGTTAGAGGCAATGCATGAGGCCCTAACTGATGCCCAAACCACAGCCCAGGCTAGTGATCTGGCAGACCTAAAGAGGGCAGAAGCTTTTGCATTTTTGCTAAGTGGTCACATTTCAATCTTGGACAAGATGAAGCTGAGTTGGGCAACATAATTTGTCCAGTTGAAAACAACTTTTACGGATATACTTAAGTATATGTAAGTATGACTTGTATATATACTTATGCGACTATGTATAGGTTAAAATTCTACAAATTTTGGTGTACGGATTCCACCCTTTGCCATTGATGTCAAAGGAGGAGTGAGGAGTAGTGAAAAATGTGGAATCTAGCTAAGGGGGAGCTCCAGAAAAGTGTACATCAGAACAGAGCATCAGCTAAGGGGGAGTGTAGTGTGACATTTAGTCATTTTTCACTAAGTGTTTCCATCAATGCCAAAGGGGGAGATTGTTGACAAGAGACACTGTATGGCTTTGTGAGTGTTGTCATTGATGGCAAGAAAGTCCATCCCACACATCTGTAGGACATGGTATGTCTATACCGAAAGTTAGATTGAAGAGTATTTTGGTCCGGTGAGCAAGAACAGAGCATGTAGGAAGGTCTGACAATCAAGTCTGGATCTCTTAGAAGAAGTATCTCAGCTAAGTGTGGACTTAGGGAAGTCAAGAGGAGTACCATGAATGATACATTCTAGAGATTGAGCCTCCGATGATGAAAGAGTGAAAAGATATGAGCACCTAAGTGTTGGGTTCCTATTTGGCAGAGTAGACTGAGGAAGAACTGACCGGCAGAGCATCAGACCTTAATCCAGATGAGAAATTGATGGTGATCAAGTTTCTTGAGGGATCATTCATGGTTGGCCAACATGCTTGATGACTCCTATAACTATCTTTTTGATACGTATCTCTTAGTAAGCATGGATTCAGCCGACAGACAAGAGTTTGGGAAAATCTTGAGTATTCTAGATGCTGACTAGAAAGATGTTCAAATCCTTTGTACAGATATATATACCAGATGGATTTAGATGTGAATATAGATATGATGTGTTGTGAAGTGCAAAGAAAAGTAGAGAACAGTGTGGAAGTAGCAATACAGGTCTGGTATGTGACAGAATAGCAACACTAAAGCAGAGGAAGAATGAAGTGCAGTAGATCAGTATACTGAGCTTAACCAGAACTAAACCTCAACATATGTGGATGCTTCTCATCAGTTCAAGTACCTATTTTCTTTCTATAAAATATTGTAGGTAGTGAGCCTCTTGTGAGCAGTGTGTTCGGGCAGTGAGCCCTAATTGGTAAGTGCCATTTTGTACTTCTATTCTTTTAATAGAGAATACAATCTTGGGTTAGTCACCCCATGGTTTTGTTAGAGTTGGCTATGATTGGATTCACCCAAGATCTAGGACTTCATGAAAGCACAAGAGAGATCAAATGAAAGAATACATTTGCTATTCTATCAATGAATGCAAAAGATTGTTGTTGTTACAATGTACATGATATGCCTTGCTTATAAAGGCAAGGTGAGAGCTAGAAAGGTGAACTGGAAAGTGGAGATATTCCTACAACATGTGCCAATTAGAGGATGATAACTAATTGTACATGTGGAGGATAAGACAACTCACTCCAACTATCAACAACTCAATACACAACTAGACTCAACTAGACACAACTACACTCACTAAGTCAAGTTAACATGTGTGATTAATGTGTGGTGTGTGAATATTATTTAACTAGTAAATAGTTAAATAAGATGAATTATCCATACAAGGGTAAATTGGTTAGGTGATAACCCTATTCACACCAACAGGTTTTTCCCTTAACAGGGTTTTCCACATAAAAATCCTTGTGTTATGTGTGTTGATTTCTTTCTGCTCTCATGTTCGTGTATGCTTATATGTTTTGATACTGCACTAATTATTAAAGAAGGAAAGAAAGTCAAATAATTAAGATAACTGATTCACCCCCCTCTCAGTTATCAACATATTGTTCCTTACTTTTGAATGTGACTCTGTTGTGCTTACCCAACTGACATTCTTTGCATAGACTGTTAGTAGGTTTCATCAGTCTTGGAAGATCTCTTACAACCTGAGTGTTGATTATTTTGATGATATTATCAAAATTTACATGACACATTCTCCTATGCCACAACCAACTCTGATCAATTTGAACAAATAAGCAACTTTTGCCAGTACCAACCAATTGGAAGATGTTACCTTTTGTCTGTGTACTAGATGCAATCTTAGTTCCAGATCTTTCAAAGATCTTTCATTTTCTATTTTTGAAATAGAGATCATAGCCTTTGTCCACCAACTATCCAACACTAAGAAGATTATGCTTCAAACCTTCAACATATAGAACATCACTGTGGTTCCTCTACCTCTAATTCTGCCAGCAGAATTATCTCCAAACTTTACAACTCCACCTTCATATATTTCCAATCTTAAGAACTTACTCTTGTCGCCAGTCATATGGTGAGAGCATCCACTATCAATAACCCATTCATCCTTTTCTTCAACCTAAGCAGCCAAAGCACTTTCTATCATTTTATGATTGGCAGATTCAATAGGCATTGGATCTTCTTCTTTGATGGCAATAAACACCCAATCACTTCCAGGTTTGTTTCCTATCTCATATTCATCATCTGTTACTCCATCATCATCTTCTTGAACATAGTAACACTTCTTCTAAAACCTTGATCTATTAGGGTTTAGCCTTGAAAACCTTTCTGGACATCTTGAGGCAAAAAGACCAATCTTATTGCAGGCAAAGCATTTGAAAGGTACTTTTCCTTCATACTTACTAGATCCTCTTGGCAGTCCTTTTGCAATAAAGGCTTCAAGTTGTTTAGCTTCTAACTCATATTCTTCCAGATCTTTCCTTTCTTTATCATACCAAGTTGGTTTCCTTAAGGAACTTTCACCTAGATCATATCTCTATTTGCCTTTTGTAGAGGCACTAGCTTTGAATGTAGATTCAGTCTTGGGAAGTGCATCACCAAACTTAGCCAACTCAAATGCAGATATCTTACCAATCAATTGATCCCTTGTGATAGTTGTTAAAGATCTGATTTCTTCAATAGTAGCAACTTTGTGTTTATATGCAGGAGGTAAAGATCTAAGAACTTTAGCAACAATTTCATCTTCATCTAGTACTCCACCAGCACATGTGATGCCACATACAAGCTCATTTACTTTTGTCATAGATAAAGTGATATTCTCATCTTCACTCATCTTTAAGTTTTCAAACTTTGCAGCTTGGCACACTTAACATATTTATCTCCTTCATATAGATTTTCAAGCTTTGTCCAAAGTTTATAAGCAATCTTCAATCCCATAACATTTGTCAGCTCCGAATCAGACAAGGCACTTAGTAGGGCTTCTTTAGCTCGAAGATTATTTTCTGCATCTCTGAGTTCATCTAGAGTTGTTGGGCCATTTCTTGGGGGAACATATTTAGTTGAGGTTATGTTCCAATACTAATATCCCATGCATTGTAAGTGACATTCCATGTGGCTTTTCCAGGCAGTGAAGTTTGATCCATCAAACCTTGGACTATCCTTCTTGTAGGTCGACATCCTGGATCTCCTCAAGTGGTTAAGCTTCTTCTAGAGGAACCTCACTCTGATACCAATTGTTTGATGCAGAGCATCTAGGACAGCAAGACAGTAATATTTATAGACTGTCATAACTTGAACAAATCAACTTTATACTAGCATTTTTCATTACACAACTTGACCAACACATGGTCTCTGACCCAATAACTTCAATCTACATCTTCCAAGATGTCTAATTCCTAACAAGACTCTCTCTAACCCACCAAATAGGGTCTACAGGACAGCATCCTTGTCAAAGTCTTCAAAGGACATTCATAGCATCTCTCTCTCCATGAGAAGGGCAGTCACACTAATCTCCATATGGTGATCTTTATCAAGACAAATTCATCTTCATTATAGCATGCTTAACCTATCACATGCCTACAGCCTCATTATCAAAGTAAACAAACTCACCAAACTTACCTAGTTGTTGCTGTCCTCTCCCAATCTCCCAGTATAAGATTTCTGCAGGATCATCTACATGCCCAAACTCAATCCAAACTATCCTCTTGCCCTTCCAAACCTTGACAAGATCTTTCCCTCATTAATATACCACTCATTCCTCTGACCAGGGCAAATGGGATCAAAGAAAAAGAGGAGAAATTCATTGGTTTACTCAGAAGAAACTCTAGGTTAGTTTTTAGGACAGCTTAGAAACAAACCCTGATTACTCTCTCTTATTACAGTATTAAAAACCCAAACAAGATGCAAAGGGCAAATAATTAGCCAACATAAATCTGCATTACAAAGACCAACCATCTACAGGCCGTACAAGTACGGTTTCTTGTAGAAACACAGTGAATAAATGAAGGGGACAACAATTCCTAAAATGTCAGTTTGTGATAATTAGATGATATCTTTCACCTAGTATATTACCAAGGTCTCAAACCAGGTTCAAACTCAAGCTAACACTTTATCCTTCCCATCCAATATGCAAATGGATCAAACCAAAGCTGTACCCCAACATTGTACGGACTGTTGTAAAGAGAATTCAGAAATCAACTATCTAAAACAGTCTAAGGAAAAATGTGAATAACTTCCATGTTATTTGCTATTAAGGAACCAAACCAAATGCATTTTGGAGTCATCTCATGCCCCTACACATATAACATACATTGTGGCCATGACTGTTCCGTCCATGTACGGAAAACTTAGAAAAACAGCGAGGAAAGCAGAAAAAAACAATAAAAAATAGAAAACAGCCTCCTTTGTTATCATTTCTCCAATCTATTCCATGTTGTTTTGTCAATAATGCTTGGTAGAGATATTACAAACCTCCACACTGCATGCATCGAGTGGGAGACCAAAAAAAACTGCCCAAGACCACCGTGCCTTCTTGTTTTGTAACTGCTGTTCTAAAGACTGTTTTATTAGAAACTGTCCAATCTTGGACTTCATCGGTGATTTTTATGTTTAATAATGCTTTTTAGTATGTGGTTTAATCTTTGACAAGGTGTAGGCATTCTTTCTAACCCAAGACATGCCTTAAAAGGCTCAAAAACATGAGAATTTAATGACTAACCTATTAAATGACTTTTTCAAACTAGCTATAACTACAAGACTGTCCTAACTAGGACTACAACTATATTCATTTAGACATTTGGACTAAGTCCTATTACAAACATGGCTACAAGCCTTAAGAAGATGGTCTCTAAGACCTTATTGACTCATAACAATTACAAGTTGGGTTAGAGAGAGTTTTCTTAGGAATTAGACATCTTGGAAGATGTAGATTGAAGTTATTGGGTCAGAGACCATGTGTTGGTCAAGTTGTGTAATGAAAAATGCTAGTATACAGTTGATTTGTTCAAGTTATGACAGTCTATAAATATTACTGTCCTGCTGTCCTAGATGCTCTGCATCATTTTTGGTATCAGAGCTAGCTAGTAGATCCTTAAAGGTGTTGTGGATCTTGTGAAGAAGATAAGGTTTGTGAGAGTTTGTAAAGATGCCTCCAAAGAACCAGATGGCAAGAGAGAATGCTGAGCTGAGAGAAGCCTTAGAGGCAAGAGAGAAAGAACTAAGGGATAGAAGAGAACATGATGCTGCCAGAGACAGAGAGCTGAGGCAAGTAAGAAGAGAAAATGCAACAATCTTGGCAAGATTGGAAGCATTAGAGAAGAATCCAAGAAAGGTTGAACAAAGTGAGTCAGAAGGAGATGAGGATGCAGATGAGAATCCTCCTGAGGATGAGTTAGATGCTGAAGAAAAGAAGTTTGTAAGATTGCTGAAGGTAGTCCAAGGAAGTGGAACTAAGGCAGACATAGAGCTACCTATCTATCAGGGGAAGATGGATAGTGAAGAAGTGTTAGGGTGGATAGATGCCCTGGAAATTTTTTTTGAGTATGAGGAGATGAGTGATGAAAAGAAGATCAAGTTTGCAAAGACAAAACTGAGAGGAACAGCACTTACCTGGTGGAGTAGTGTGCAGACAGAAAGAATGGCTAGAGGTGTATCAAAAATCACTTCTTGGAGTAGGATGAAGGACATGATGAAGGATCAGTTTCTTCCATCTGATTACTCTATTCAGACAAAGAGGATGAGGCAGAATCTGAAATAGAAGGACATGGATGTTCTGTCCTATACTGAGCAATTTCATAAGCTTAGTATTAGAGGTGGGCTGGAAGATGAAGAAGAGAAAGTGGCAAGATACCTTAACGGGCTTAGGTATAACTTGCAGGATGAGATTGGGTTGGCAGTACCAAAATCACTTGGAGAGTGTTTTCAGTTAGCCATCAGGGCTGAAGAGAGAGTGAAGAGGAAGCAAGAAAGGCAAGGAGCTTATGGAAGAGGAAACAGAGGTAGGGGCAAACCTACTAGTGAAGTTCAGAATAGCAATGAGAAGGGTAAGGAGTTGTCTACAGAACAAAGAGGTGGACATAGAGGTGGAGGTAGATTTGGATCAGGAAGAGGAGTGTTCACAGGCAGATGTTATCACTGCAATGAGGTTGGACACACATCTTTCAACTGTCCTAAGAAAGATGGTGTTGACAAGAGAAAGGATACAAGAGTTCACTTGGCACAAGAGGAGAAGAAGCCAGAAGAACCAGAGATGTCGTCAGCCTCTCCTATGATGGATGGAGAGATGCTCATGGTGGAAAGAGGTAAGATGCAGCAACCACCACAGGTATCTATTTTCAGAACTAATTGTTTGAGCCATGGCAAGATATGCAAGTTGATTGTAGATTCAGGTTCTCATGATAACTTAGTTTCTTGGGAAATGGTGAATAAGTTGGGGTTGAAGACTTTTGATCATCCCAGTCCTTACCATGTCACTTGGGTGAGTCAGGAGCAGCAGGTAATGGTCACTAAGAAGGCTTATGTTGATTTCACAATTGGTCCATATCAGGACTATGTTTTATGTGATGTTATTCCTATGACATGTGGGCATGTAATCTTGGGCAGACCATGGCAGTATTCGAGAAGGACAATTCATGATGGGTATACTAATACCTATGTAGTGCACAAAGATGGTAAGAAGTTCCAATTGATTCCTTTACCTTGTGAGGAGAAGAAGGAATAGTTTACAATTTGCTTTGGAGAGAAATTGAAGTTGAATGTACAGGTTCAGGGTGATTGCACACAGCAGACACAGATGCAACACAAGAAGGTGGATGATAGTCCTAGAGAGCAGTAGGCTTGGGACTTGAATTATGTCAAAGTTGGAGACATTGAGCATCCTATAAGGAGCCATCAAAAGGAAGACAAACAGCAGAAGGTGCAGGGAGGAATGAATCAGAACCTCCAGTTGAGAAGAGTTGAAGCATTGCAGCAGCAAGGTCCTAGGCAAGGACACCACAACAAGTTTTATGTTTCTAACACTATTTACAGGAGCCATGCAGGTTGGAGACGGAGAAAGATAACTCTGGGAGAGTTCATGTTTCCTAGTCAGAGGAACTTTCCAACACAATTGACAAACATTCGGAGCAGATCCCCTAACTCTTGGGACAAGAGTTTTCATCATGCCGGGGAGTATGGTGCAAGAGCACCAAGGTGTCTAGTTTTTACTTGATCTTCTTGTAATTGTTATGAGTCAATAAGGTCTTAGAGACCATCTTCTTAAGGCTTGTAGCCATGTTTGTAATAGGACTTAGTCCAAATGTCTAAATGAATCTAGTTGTAGTCCTAGTTAGGACAGTCTTGTAGTTATAGTTAGTTTGAAAAAGTCATTTAATAGGTTAGTCATTAAATTCTCATGTTTTTGAGCCTTTTAAGGCATGTCTTGGGTTAGAAAGAATGCCTACACCTTGTCAAAGATTAAACCACATACTAAAAAGCATTATTAAACATAAAAATCACCGATGAAGTCCAAGATTGGACAGTTTCTAATAAAACAGTCTTTAGAACAGCAGTTACAAAACAAGAAGGCACGGTGGTCTTGGGCAGTTTTTTTTGGTCTCCCACTCGATGCATGCAGTGTGGAGGTTTGTAATATCTCTACCAAGCATTATTGAAAAAACAACATGGAATAGATTGGAGAAATGATAACAAAGGAGGCTGTTTTCTATTTTTTACTATTTTTTTCTGCTTTCCTCGCTGTTTTTCTAAGTTTTCCGTACATGTATGGAATAGTCATGGCCACAATGTATGTTATATGTGTAGGGGCATGAGATGACTCCAAAATGCATTTGGTTTGGTTCCTTAATAGCAAATAACATGGAAGTTATTCACATTTTTCCTTAGACTGTTTTAGATAGTTGATTTCTGAATTCTCTTTACAACAGTCCGTACAATGTTGGGGTACGGCTTTGGTTTGATCCATTTGCATATTGGATGGGAAGGATAAAGTGTTAGCTTGAGTTTGAACCTGGTTTGAGACCTTGGTAATATACTAGGTGAAAGATATCATCTAATTATCACAAACTGACATTTTAGGAATTGCTGTCCCCTTCATTTATTCACTGTGTTTCTGCAAGAAACCATACTTGTACGGCCTGTAGATGGTTGGTCTTTGTAATGCAGATTTATGTTGGCTAATTATATGCCCTTTGCATCTTGTTTGGGTTTCTAATACTGTAATAAGAGAGAGTAATCAGGGTTTGTTTATAAGCTGTCCTAAAAACTAACCTAGAGTTTCTTTTGAGTAAACCAATGAATTTCTCCTCTTTTTCTTTGATCCCATTTGCCCTGGTCAGAGGAATGAGTGGTATATTAATGAGGGAAAGATCTTGTGAAGGTTTGGAAGGGCAAGAGGATAGTTTGGATTGAGGTTGGGCATGTAGATGATCCTGCAGAAATCTTATACTGGGAGATTGGGAGAGGACAACAACAACTAGGTAAGTTTGGTGAGTTTGTTTACTTTGATAATGAGGCTATAGGCATGTGATAGGTTAAGCATGCTATAATGAAGATGAATTTGTCTTGATAAAGATCACCATATGGAGATTAGTGTGACCGCCCTTCTCATGGAAAGAGAGATGCTATGAATGTCCTTTGAAGACTTTGACAAGGATGCTGTCCTGTAGACCCTATTTGGTGGGTTAGAGAGAGTCTTGTTAGGAATTAGACATCTTGGAAGATGTAGATTGAAGTTATTGGGTCAGAGACCATGTGTTGGTCAAGTTGTGTAATGAAAAATGCTAGTATAAAGTTGATTTGTTCAAGTTATGACAGTCTATAAATATTACTGTCCTGCTGTCCTAGATGCTCTACATCATTGTTGGATTTAGGAAAAACAACTGAGAGGGGGCTGAATCAATTGTTACCAAAATCCTACTCTTCAATTACTTTAAGCCTTCTTATATTTGAATAGCATACCAAAGATTTAATCATGGAAGCATAATGCAATAATTCAAGAGTAAAAACAAATTCAACACATATAACACCAAGATTTTGATGTGGAAAACCCAGTTAAGGGAAAAACCACGGGGTGACTAACCCAAGAATGTATTCTCTGTTAAAAGAATAAAGATGAACAAAATGGCACTTGCAAGTTAGGGCTCACTGCCTGAGCACACTACTCACAAGAGGCCCACTGCCTATAGGAGACACACTATCTACAAAGGAATATAAGTATTACATACTTGAACTAGAGATAAGCATCTTGAGTATGCTTGAGTCAGTTCCATTTAAGCTAAATACCTCTGCTCTGCTTTTCACTCCTCTTCACTACCACTTCCTCTCCATGACCAGGACACATTTGAATGACTTCGTAACTCTTATTTATACATGACATCAGCTTTGGAATGATCATCAAAGTCGACACAACATACACTTATTTTATTACAAAGCAAATACAAAAATACAACTTGCCTTATTACAAAAACTTCATGTGCATTACTACACTGTCGCCACACATAGTTGGGACTTCAATCTTCTTCGAGGAACATGGCATGCTTTGTAAAACATCTTTAAGATCATCCACAACATGCGTAAATCATCCAGTCTACCAAGACTAGGAAGAACACCATCACCCAAAGGTAAGTCTTCAATTACAAGCTCAATTATTCAATGCAGACCACCAACATGAACTGGACGCAATCTAGAGATGCCCACAAGCTTGCTTGAATCATCAAGAACATCCACACCACTTCTGCTTTCTGTAATCATTCGTATTTTCATCCAGAACCTCAAGAACACAGTTGCCCATCATTGTCACATGAAAAGGATTGCTTGTGGACCCACAAACCATGAACCAAATGAGTTGTCAATTCACATTAGCCTCCCAAACATGCCACAAGATCCGTAGAATATGATATTGTATTTCCAAATCTCACCGAACCTAATTGTGTTGCTCTATCACCTTTGAATAGTTACTAGAACTGGTTTTACTCTCATGGCCATAACTCCTCCACATTTCCATGCGAACCTCTCGAATCTTTACTGGATCATCTTTAGACACATATCTACAAACCCTTTGATGCGCATTCTCTGATCTTCATCTAGCTAGGATCTTCACTTCATAGAGCTTCACTGTCTTCATTGATCTTCTCTATTTCTGATAGGACTAATTTTCTCAATATCCTTAGCATACAACTCATTCAATCCTTAGCATTAATGTAACAAGAGTGTATTGACATCAATGATAACACTGGTTATGCCCATACTTGCAACATCCTATCCTCGTGCTAGAAAGATTCAACAACGAAAACTTGATAAAAATCAGAAAAGAGCTAGACGACTGTCAAAAATTGGAAATAATAGTGGTTCTCCACCTCATAAGAAACAAAAAGTCTCATTTAAACAAGGATTTAAGGAACAAGCATCATATGATAACAAATAAAAATTTCATAAGAACCACTCAAATTTTGCATTAAATATGATCGAGTACCTCTCCAAGAGGTTTGCAAGCTCCAAGATCTAAGACCTTACAAGTAAGTATCTCTCTTGTAATGTGCTTCCCTCGTGATGTGTTATATGTTGTTTAGGCCTCCTGAAATGATTTTGAATTCTCTCGTAAGGTTTGGGATACCGGGAGACCGCCTCTGTTGTGACCTTCTTCTATTTGTATCATCATTCTTCTATATTGCTCTCTCTGATTTCATTGTTGAGTGTTGTGTCTTACAGACATACCATTGTGGTTGGTGACCTTTGGGTACCCTCCTATGTGACTATCCCTAAGACACTTGTTTCTATTCTCTTATTTATTATTTTGCTTCCTCTAGTGTTTCCACCTAGCGGGCAGATGACAACAAACATTTATACTGATGTAGACCTAGTGTCCCTTTTGAGAGCAATCAACAAATGGACTTAGTTCCTAATATGATGATGGGGTTGTATATCTCATCTGATGCTTGGCTAGTGGAAGTACTCATGCTTTCTGCGTAGTTAATTTCATGATGTTTCTATTGCATTTACAAACTTTAACAATACTGTTGCTCTGTGTACCTTTGTTTTCCTTTGAATCTAGCCTTAGCGGTACTTGATTCAGAGAGCTTTGTGATATATTCCCATAGTTATCCTCAAACTTCAAATTCATTGTATAACCTTGGCTCTTTATGTGGTTAATCATATGCATTGATTTTGTTGTTTATCATGACGTTGTAGACACTAACATGTTTCTTGCAGGGATGTGTTTGTGGGAACATTTGGTGATCGTAATGTACATGTCACCTCTAGGGGGCATGGGCTTTATAAAAGTTAGTGTTCCCTTGTGTGTTTTCTTCTTACCTTAATGTGCTTGATATCGATAACTGATATCAACCACCTTAAGGTGGGGACATAGATAAGGTAAGTTGTCTGTTGTAGATGTTAGCTATGTGCTTGTCCTCAGGTGCAATCTAAAGACTTGCTTGATGAGTGCATCCTACATCCTGAGTTTGTTTGCAATCAATCAATCAATCATATAAGCCCTCTGTAGAGGCAGGATATCACGTATATCCTTTTTATCTTAAGCCCTCTGCGGAGGTAGGGATGGTGTATTTATCAAAGCAGATTGTATCATCCTATCATTTTCAAAAGTCCTCTGTGGAGGTGGGGAGCAGTTCTGTGACTAACTCAACACTTAAGCATGTTTTCAACAATTGTTGTGGTAAAGCCCAATCGTTGGTGTGTGCCTATAATGTGCCTGAGATGGTGTTGGAGCTAGAAATAGGTACACTCCATTGCTTGTCTGCCGTGTTTTCTCTATGTCTTCAAGTGTGTGTGTGTTTTGGCATGTTTGTTGCCCCATATGCAGTCCAAAGACTTGCTCGATGAGTGCATCCTACATTTTGGGATGTTTTGTATGTCTTGAGTGTGTGTTGCCCCATATATATAATCTAAAGACTTGCTCAATGAGTGCATCCTATATTATGGGAGGTTTGTTTACTTTCTAGTACTTGCATCTGCATTTCATATATATGAGAAAAAGAAAAGAAAAGATATCATTTCTGTCTTTCATGCATTAATGTGTCTTTTATGCATTGACTATCTTCTCTGTGTTCTACGTGATTGTAACTATCTTCTCTGTGTTTTGCGTGCTTGTTACTGTCTTCTATGTGATTGGTATGTCTTCTCCGTGCTTGGTGTGTTTTCTATGTTTGTGACCTTACTCTAATGCATGTATTGGCCTCACGTTTATACATACATTAAAGTGGGGGCTAATTGTAACGTTAGAAAATGTCCCCTTGGGTGCTTTTCCCTCATAAGGTTTAGCTCCCAGGTCTTTAGTATGCATTTAGGACATCTTAGTTCATATTTTGGCATCCCGTTGGAATGAGCCCTAGGTAACATGACAAATAGGACCTAGGAGGACCCCTTGAGCTATACCCTACCCAAAATATGGGGGAGGAGTTGGGCATCTGCACCATAGTCCTACCCTATTTTGGGGTAGCCTTAATTTCTGGGTGTCAATTTATGACCATTATTAGGTCCTTTTGCCGACATGGTACATTTTGATTTTAAAATCTTGGTGGAAGTGCTTGTAGTTGCATATATAAGCATGCTTAGGCATTCATTTGTAAACTAGATTTCAATTAGATGGCAATTGTGATGTTCAAGTGTTCTCAAGGTGATTCAAGGCTTTCTATTGTGTTGCAAGAGTAGACTTGTGTGTTTTGTGTGTTGATTTTTGGAGATTTGAGCATCAATTTCCTCATGGCATGAAGAGCATCTTCCTCCCATGAGAGATTCACTACAAGGTGACAAAATATTGTGTTTTCATCATTGATGCCTTTGGTTTTTGCCTCTACCTCACAAGGGCACGCACTCTTTATCTGACAACGATGTTCAGAGAATTAAGTGTCCTCCAAGGCTTGACTGAGGCAAGCCTCTAAACACCACAACCCCCAAACCAAGTCTTGTGATTGCAGGTTACAGGTGTCACCTTTGGGAAAGGTGGAGTTGTAGGAAGGATTGGAATGCATCAAGGATTCAGGATCTGAAGAAAAGAAGGACACAAGAGCACTTCTAGGACTTGGATGCTCATTCTAGTGTCCTCTGCATCCACATTTTGGGAAACAAAAGTTACAACACTGATCAGTGTCAGAAGGAGGTCCGGATCCCGCGAAGAAACCAATACCTTAGACTTGGGTGCCTGCTCCAGTGTCCCTGACTATTCCACTTTGGAACCCCGAGAACATGTATTCTATAATTTGGTATTTTACTCCTATCTACAAGATCTTTTTTCGTTATTCATCAATTTGTTGTCGTATTTGCATAATTAGGGTTTTAATGGTTAATTGGGCATAAGAGAAGGAAAATTAATAATTAAATTCCCTAATCCAAGTTTCCCTACATCTGCAAGTGACCTAGGGTATGATAGTGCTCGTCACTCGACCCTAGATCCTTGAATGTATAGTGGAGAGGTGGATTTAAGCATTTAAAAAATAAATATTGATAAATCCAATTTTCCCCTAAACAGAAGTAAACATAATACACCTGTCCCAGTTTCCCTCCCAACTTCTCTTATTCTTTCTCCAACTCCCCACCTTTCTCAGAAGCTTACAATAGAGTATTATCTTCTAGAGTAGCTTCATGCTACTCCTACAAAGATCTATCTTTGGGAGCTCATTCAAACTTCACCCACATATCATGGCATGCTCCAAGAAGATTTACAAAAGATCCCAATAACATCTTCTAGGTTGAATGATGTAGCTACCTTGCTTAATTATATCTATATGAATTCTCCAGACAATATGAATGACCTTATTTAGAGGTAAACAACAAAATGTTCCTCTTCTTATCATTGTTGGGATTGATGCTTTTGGTATCAAACATACCCTTATATATAATGGTTTGGGTCTCAACATTTGTGGTGTAGACCTGTTAAACTATATCAATATTTATTCATCTTGCATATCTCCCACCAATCTCTCTATCCATGGATTTAACAACATAGGCAGACAAACTTTGGGCTCAATCACATTTTTGATTGAATTGGGTCCTGTTACTTTTCCTACTCTTGTTCATGTCATTCCTAGCACTTTATCTTATAATCTCCTTCTTGGTAGGCCATGGATTCATGCCATGGGTGTGATTCCATCTACCTTGCATGGATCTATAAAATTTGTCTATGAAAATGAAACTTACATAATAAAAGTTGACCTAGATCCCTTACAATATTTCAAAAAATTGGATCCTATAGATCAACCTGACACTTCTCCAACACTCCAAAATCCTATTCCTTCTTCTTCAATAAAAGATGATTCCCCATCTTCAACCCCTGCTCAGGAGGTTGATAATGGTGAAGATTCATCGTCAAATGCATTTTCTGATGATGATTGGGGTTCGTTGGATTTTACACCATCTTTCATAAGAGAGTATTCTTATTGTATCTTGGGGAATGATGCATGACAATTGAGACAACATTTAGATTGAGGTCTCTTTTGTCATGTTGACTTGAGGTCTTCCATTATGTGCTTCTTGTAGTTGTTGTATGATGCATGTATTCTTCTCACATATTCTTATCCTCTATGTATTCTTCATGCCTCATGCGTGCTTTGCATGTTTTCTCTATGTATTCCTTATATATTCTCCTTGAGTGCTTTGCATGTATTCCATATGTGTTTTAATGTGTATTCTATTTTTACTTGATGCCTTATGTGTATACTTTGTGTATGATATGTATACTTCGTGTATGGTGTATATACTTTGTGTATGGTGTGTATACTTTGTGTATTGCATGTATACATTATGATTTCTCAAGTGTATGCCTTGTTTATATCTTGTCTTGTCTCATGTTTTTTAAGTGTTTCATGTATGTAGAAATTATGCCTTGTGTCTTATGTGTATGTGATTCATCATAGACTCTTAGAATCCTAAACTTAGAAAATTTGTATTCTCCTTACTTTAGCGTGAGTTTGAATGTAAGATCATGTTACATTTAGGGCAGACAACTGAGAGGGAGGGGTGAATCAGTTGTCCAAAACTTTCTTCCAATTAAACACTTAAATCCACTTTGTAATTCAGCAGCATAATTATAGATCAATCATGAAAACATAATGCATTAAATCAAGAGCAGAAACACATTAACACACAGGACACCAAGATTTTGACGTGGAAAACCTGGTTAAGGGAAAAACCACGAGGTGATTAACCCAAGATTGTATTCTCTATTAGAAGAATAGAAAGAACAAAATGTCACATGCCAATTACAGCTCACTGCCTAAGTACACTACTCACAAGAGGCCCACTGCCTACAAGAGACACATTGTCTACAAAATAATAAGTATTACATACATGAACTAGAGAATAGCATCTTCACCATGCTTGAATCAGTTCCATTTAAGTCTAATACTTCTGCTCTGCCTTTCACTCTCCTCCTCGCTACCACACTCACATCTCCACACTCCACACTTTGAAATGACTTTACAACTCCATATATATACAAGACATTGACTTAGGAATAATCATCTAAGTCAGAAAACATCTATAAGAACATCTGCAAGATGTGTAACTCATTTGGTCAGCCAGTCTTCAGGAAGAACACCATCATCCAGAAGTTATTCTTCAATTGTGAGCACCAACTCCAGTGCAGACCACCAACATGAATTGGACACGATCCAAAGACCTCCAGAAGATTGCCTGAATCACCAAGAACATCCACACTTCATCTACTTACTGAAATCCTTCTCTCCTTCATCCGGAACCTCAAGAACATAGTCTTTCATCACTGTCACAAAGGAATAGATGCTTGCAGACCTTCAAACCATGAACCAATCAAGTTGACACTTCACAAAGACTTCCTCAACACTCCTTCAAATCCACAGAATAGGATAATGTATTTCTGGATCTCACCGGACCTATCTATGTCATCCTATCACCTCTGAACACCTGCTGGAATTGGTTTTACTTAAGCAGCCACAACTTCTTCAGATCTTCATGTGGACCTCTAAAATCTTTACTAGATCACCTTAAGACACATATCTACAAACCCTTTAAACCGCATCCTCTGATCTGTTGATAACTGAGAGGGGGGGTGAATCAGTTATCTTAATTATTTTAGCTTTCTGAACTTTCTTAATAATTAATGCAGCATCAATTCAAATAAGCAAACATAACCATGAAATGGAAATACACATGACACAATATTTTTGACATGGAAACCCTGTTAAGGGAGAAAACCATGGGGTGATTAACCCAAGATTGTATTCTCTGTTAGAAGAATAGAAATACAAAATGGCACTTGCCAATTAGGGTTCACTGCCCGAGCACACTGCTCACAAGAGACTTACTGTCTACAAGTTGTAACAAGAATAATAAGATACTTGAACTGATGTGAAGCATCCACACATGCTGGAGTTCAGTTCTGGTTAGGCTTAGTATACTAATCTACTACACTTCATCCTTCCTCTTCCTTTGTTTTGCTATCTTTTCACATACTGGACCTTCCTTACTACTTTCCCTCTACACTTCTACTTTTCTTCGCACTTATAACACCACAACATGCACCTTCTCATTGAAATCCATCATGTATATATATCTACATAAGAGATTTCATACTCTTTCTAGTCGGCATCCGGAAAGGTCAATATTTCCCAAACTTTAGTCTGTCAGCTGAATCCTTGCGTACTAAGTGATGCGGATCAAAAAGGAACTTATGCAAGTCATCTAACAAGTCAGCCAAACAAGAATGATACCTTAAGAATCTTTATTACCATTAGTTTCTCATCCAAAATAATATCTGATGCTCTGCCAGTCAATTCTTCCTCTGTCTATTCTGCCAAAAAGGACCCTAATACTTCAATGCTCATATCTCGTTATTCCTTCATCATCAGAGGCTCAATTCTTGGAATCTATTAGTCAAGGTGCTCCTCTTGACTTCCCCAATTCCGTACTTTCCAAAGATACTTCCTCTAACAGATCCGGACCTGACTGTCGGACCTTCTACATGCTCTGTTCTTGCTTACCAGACCACAACACTCTTCAATCTGACTTCTGGTATAAGCACATCATGTCCTGCAGATGTGTGGGATGAACTTTGTTGCCATCAATGACAACAATCATGAAGCTCCAATGTGTCTCTTGCCAACAATCTCCCCCTTTCGCATTGATGGCAGCACTTAGTGAAAAATGACTAAGTGTATACTATACTACCCCTTAGCTGATGCTCTTTTCTACTATACATTTTACCGAAGCTCCCCCTTAGCTTGATTCCACATTTTTCACTGTTTCTCACTCCCCCTTTGACATCAATGAAAATTACCCAAAAACAAATCAACTATACTTAGCCGCATAAGTATATAAACTAGTTATACTCACATATATTGTAGTATGTCTGCAAAAGTTGTCTTTAACTGCACAACTTGTGTCACCCAACTCTATTTCAGCCTGTCCAAAATTGAGATGTGACCACTCAACAGGAATGCAAAAGCTTCTGCCCTTTTAAGATTTGTTGGATCACTGGTCTGGGAAGTGGTCTGAGCATCAGTTAGAGCCTCATGCATGGCTTCTAACTTAGGGATAAGGATCCCTCTAAGTTCACCCATCCTGCTTATTATGTTCTTCCTCTCCTTTTCAAGTTTCTTAATTTCATTCATGACTACAATGGTTTGACATTCCTGGTTTACTATGGATACAGTGAGAGGATCAAAAATCTGAGAGAGGCTTGACAGTTTACCCTCTTGTTCCTTTACTTTCTTCTCAATACCCTTGATCACTTTAGGCCAGGATAAACAAAATTTATAGATATCTCCGCCATATTTAAGAGCATTTTCTAGGCTCTTTATTTCAATATCCATATTTCTCCTGTCATTACTTATAAAACCTTGTAACTCAGAAAATCTTTTATCCAAAAACTCTTTCCAAACCTTTTCCTCAGTTGATTTCTCTAAGGACTCAAAATGAGTGCTGACTGAACTAACAAGAGACTTAAGATTACCTAATGAGGAAGCTGATGAATCCTTCAGAAAGGATGGCATGATCTTTTCAAGCACACCGTATGCAGCTTCTATTAGCTCACAGTCTTCCATGTGAGACTTCAGGAGTTTTTCTTTTGCCTTAGCATTAGCAAATGAAGCTATCTTCATTGTTTGTACTAGGGAAAGAGAATCAAAATCAAATGGTCCTAGTAGAAGTTCTGGTTCATCAATTTCCATTGTTGGTGCAGGAGCACCTAAGAGAACACTCTGGAGCAAGAAGACACAAATGATCAAAGGAGAAGCCCATGGATCAAATCAAATCAAATGGAACATCCTAGAACCAATTATGGCATATTGTAATGGGCAAAATGATGTAATAATCAAATGTCTTGAGGCTCCTGGTAAGGACCCTAGGACCAAAAAATAATGTAAGTGGGCCAATAGTGCCTCTAGGGTCAAATAAGAGTCAATTAGAAGTGTCTAAGGCTAGGAATAAGGAATAATGATCCTAATAAGATCAACCATGATGAACCATGATAATTTGGTAGAGTAAAAGTCACTTAAAGCAAAGTTTAATATTCAAATTTTTAAATAATGCATTTGGACGGGAAAATAAAAAATGAATGGTTTTGGAAGTTTAACCATCTCCAACCTTTGGGAATTGATTGTGGGAGTTAGGAAAAAGTTATATAAGCCTTCACAAGGCGTGAGATGGCATAGAGGAGTCATATTGGAAACCTGGGTTGTACGGCAGGCTGCAAATAGCAATAAAATTTAGTTTTGTCTTGCATCTTCTTCTAGTTTCTGTTCATCTATTGATTGTTGGATGCTTGTTTGATGTCTTATATCCTAACTTAATAGTATCAGACCTTATTCATGCTCTGAGAGTACTTTTAGATCAGTTTTTATCTCTGTTTATATTGACTGTCACAAGGAACAGCAGGTTGTCCTATGCATTTTGAGAAGTTTCAATGTTTCATAGGACCTTTCCATGAATGTATGATCCTGGTTCTCATGGAATAGGTCCTTGAATGTATCTATAATATGATTTCTAACCCTGACAAAGTAGGAGGAGTGCAAATGGGCAGGTGATCACCGTTGAAAGTTAGAGATTACATGTGGAAAGAGCATTGAAATGGTGGCTCAGTTATAGCAACAGGAGATCGGCCTTAATAAGGTGATGGCTTTATGTTTGCTAAGGGTTAATATGGTCAAAGACATGGTGTTAGACCTTTGAATGAGGTCTAAAAGTGATTGGAAGTGGGAGATCTAGCAACCCCTAGGTTTTGAGGCCTAGAAAAGAGGGTTTTGTATTTAAACATGCAAATGAGCAAACCACTAGTTGAAACCTTAAAAATCCTTTTTTTTTAATCCTTTCCTAAGACTATTTTTAGGTTTGGAGTAAGGGGGTTAAGTATTTAATAGGGTTCCTCTGTAAAGTGGGTGGATTAGGCCCTGTAGGAAGACAGCTGGGTTGTTAGGACAGTCATATTTCGTCTGAAACACTAGTATATGATTTTGAAGTATGTTATAGAACTTAATAGAGGGTACTCAGATCAGTCATTAGTTTTTGGAGTGCTTTGGGAAAGTTTGGAGAAAAGTGCAAATTAGTCGCTAAACAGGGCTACAAGGATTAGGCCTGGTTAAGGGGAGTTGTCAAGAACCAGTCAGAAAGGTGCATGAAACCTATTGAATCTTGTTGGTTGGGGTAGGGTGAGACACTAGAAGGTACAAGAATTCATCTGAGAAGTTGGAATCCAAATTTGAGCCATTTGGTGGAGTTTAAGGTAAGGAGAAGACTAGAGAAGCCTTATTGGTTGAAGCCACAAGTTATTTGAATCTTTTGATCTTGTTAGATTACCATTGGAGACCTGACACCTCTGCATCAATTGTCTCTTTGTTTAAGAATTCTTTTACAATTTCTGTAGTGTCTCTTATCGGAGACAGAGCTTTCTTTTCTTCTGTAGTTTTAGAGCTGTCATCTTCTTTTCCCTTCACTTCTTTTTCTTTCTCCTTTATCCTTTCTTCTCCTTTAGATCCAGAGTCAGCAAGAGAAACCAGAGGAGTGATGTTTGTTTGTTCATGGGCCACCTCTTCTGGAGCAGAGGATTCCAAGTCCTTATCTTTTTCTTCACCGGTGTCCATTACTTCTTCTGTCATTGCCTCAGTAGATTCTTTTTCAACACTTGTAGCCGAGGGATCAACACCCATGTCCTCTATAATAGGAATGTTGAATCTTGAGTATGCATTCCGCATGATTTCTTCTATTTCTTTTGCCACTTTATCAGTTTCTCCAAGCATGAGTTGATTCATTCTAGTCTTACTCCGAAACTCATTCTTGCAATCTTTGAAGATCATATCCATTTGTTTTGGAGTAATTGAAGGGTAGAGCTGAATGGCCATCTATTCTCTAATTTCTAAGTCCTTAGCCTTAGCATTTTCTTTTCTCATTTCAAGTTCCTTTTCCAAGCTTTTAGGAATTAGAGAAATTATTTCAATCAAGGCTTTATTGTATATGTTCAAGTACTTAACTGTGGTTTCCTCCAAGATTTTTGTATCTGCATCATTATATGCATCATAGAATTCTGTTATTGGTTGTAGGTTCCCATCCATAGTAACAGCTTTGACTACATCATCTGGGGACAGAGTGGGCTTTTCAACAAACTCTCTTGCCTCTGCCACCTTATCTGCACCTGATACTTTCTTCTTCTTCTTCATCTTCTTGATTTCTTCATCAGATTCTATCTCTTCTTCATCTTTCTAACTGAAGTAAGACCTTGTGGCCTTTGTCTTAGTTCTTTTCTCTTCTTTAGCGGATGATTTTGCTTCTAGTTTTGATGCCTTTGAGGTCTTAGTAGTTGCAGACCTCTTAGAGGATCTGGTCTGGGAGGAGGCTTTTACCGGATCACTTTTCTTTTCTGCTTCTTCCTTCTCTTTTTCTACCCTTTCCATCTTTTCTCTATGTGCATCAAGTGCTTCTTTTGAGATTCCATGCCTCTTTGCAAAATGTTCTACCTCTTTTCTCACTTTTCTCTTTATCTCCGGTTGTCTGAGTTCCACATGGATTTTTATACTTAATTATTCAAAGGTTCCAAACCTTTCTACTTTAGGATCTTTTGGTTGACTCAACATGTGCTGAACATGTAGCTCTACGATTTTCTCATCCACCTCATACCCCATTGGCATGATCCACACTATTCTTGGTTCCACTGCCTCCATTAGGCACTGATCAATTTCTACCATAAAGCATACTGTGTCTTTGTATTTCTCAACTAGAGATTGGAGAATTCTCTCTCTAGCTTGTATCATGTTCTGGAAGTTTTTAAAATATCCCCAGAGAGCTATATTTTGTGCCTTGGCATCACCAAGCCCATGTATATAATCTCTGATCTAAATGGCTACTGGTCTATCATTCTGCCATACCCAGCCACTAGATCCGAGAAGCTCATTCATGTAATAAAAGAAAAGACAGAGGATCAAACCACCATATTTGAAGGAGTTCTTCTTATCCTTCTTTATCTTCTACAGATTCTCCAAGGGTTGGTTTAGAAGGAGCTCACACAGATCATAGTCTACATTCTTCCTCAACATTTCATAAGCAGTATATATAGCAGTTCTGGAAACTGAATTCTCCCTGCTGGAGTGATATATCTTATATCCAATTATCATTGATGCAAACTTGATATTCGGATCTATGATATCCTCTATAGTCATTGCTCTTTTATCAAACTTTGATCTGGTAGCCTCACTTACAATTTGGTTTTTGACAGATTTGAGAATGGGCATCTCACCGATTGAGTGTAATCCGGTTACAACCTTAATGGCATCCTTAGTGATTTTAAACAGCTTGTTCAACCACATGAAGTTGTCATGCATTTGGGTCAGAATATGCCGAACCCATTCATCTTCTAGAAAATAGGGGAAATGAATGCACTATGCAAAATGTTTGTCTCGGATAGCATTATACTGGGTTTTGAGTTCAAATGAGTCATCTATCAATTGCTTGTGATAGATATCGACCAACTTAGATTCCCCAAATTCTTCAATACTCGCATGAATATATGCCCTAACATCTCCTACATGCAAAACCCCATGCAGAATGCTTGACAAGGTGCCTAGGGGATCAACTTCTAAGGATTTATATGGATGCTTCTTAAATTTAGGGCGAGGCCTATTAGAAATCTTCACTACATTTGGAGTAGCCATCTTTCAAAGATTTGCAGAGAGATGTTAAGAATGGAAAATACCTTTTATGCTTCTAGGTTACACGAGGTGAGCCGGATCAATTGTTGGATGAATCAGATTCTGTAGATGATCTTTGATGGGCTTGGGGAATTTCTGTTGCAGAGCTTCTTTTCATTTCTTCTTGAATGCAGAATGAACAAATGCTTAATGAGAAAACCCTTATATTGCTCCGCAAACCCTAATATCAAGTTGCAATAAATGCTCGACCTAAGTCATTTTGGTTTGCATTATTCAAATGATTTGAAGAATGGGATCAATCTTGATCTAAACATCTTGCAGATCTTCCAAATCTTAACCATAGTTTGTTTAGATGTTTCTCTTATGAACCCTTTAATCCGTAACTCTCCTTGTGCCAGTTCTGACACCAATTGACTGGCTGAGGGAAAATAGTTTTCTTTGTGTCTCCCCTTGAGCCAGAGCTCACTTTTTAATTTTTGGAAGGAATATCAGCACCAGAGTCTGGTGTGGATCCATCCCCTACATTTTCTATACTTTTCTTCACCCAAATCTTGTTCATCTCACTTTGAACTTCATCTGCATTCACTTTTTGTTTTCCCGTATCTTGATTCTGATTATGATGTACTGGACCTCTTTTGTCCTAATTCTTGTTTCTACAGAATTTTTCAATATGGCTGGATCTATTACAAATTTGGCAAACAACATTTCTTTGCATATTTGATTGATATCCTCTTGATCTGCATTGATTAGCCATATGACCCATTCTATTACATGCAAAGCATCTACTATTGAATGAATTGTTCATTTGCATATTTATGCATTCATGAGATTTGTGACCATACATTTTGCAGTTGAAACACTGTCCGGAGAAGGATGTATTAGTCTGATTCATTCTCTTTCTGCACTGATTAGCTCTATGACCAAAGTTATTGCAGTTGTGGCAATATCCATTGAAGGATGGAGATCTTTGAGCATTAGGCTATCTTACCGAAGGTCTTCTAGGCCTGTTCCTTGGATTTTCTGATCCAAAATTCTTCTGACCGGATCCGGAGCTTTCACCTTTCTCATATCCCAAACCACACTTGTCATCTACCCTCTTTTGACTTTCAAGAAGAACTTCAAGTTGAGCAGAACTTATCTTGAATTTCTCTTTATATTCATTTGTTGTTTGAAGATCCTTTTTAAGACAGACAATTTGATCCTCAAGTTTTTCTTCATTATCTTTAGCATCTTCAAGATCAGATTCAAGATGTTTGATAATTTTATCCATCTTGTGGCAATCTTCTAATTTTTCCTTGAGAGAATGTCTTAGATCATCTTTAGTTTTTCTTTTCTCTTCAATCTCTTGGGTAAACTTTATAGCTCCTGATTCCATTTCATGTCTTACCATAATGATTTCTTTTGATAACTTTTCACATAACTTAGTTTTCTCCTTCAGATCTCCATTTGTATCATTGGCTTCACTTTGTCTTGCCAATTGCTGAAGTAGCTCCTTTCTCTTTTTCATAGAGAGACTTAGTTTCTCTTTTAATTCATTTATGAAATCATCATCCTATTTGAGTCTTTCCTTCAATTCATTGATTTCAAAATTTGACTGCTCAAGATCATCTAGGGCAGAC
This sequence comes from Cunninghamia lanceolata, assembly GCA_027924645.1. NCBI lineage: Eukaryota > Viridiplantae > Streptophyta > Pinopsida > Cupressales > Cupressaceae > Cunninghamia > Cunninghamia lanceolata. The sequence continues at coordinate 4,645,961 of BSBN01000500.1, read as the reverse complement.
TTAAGTTCCTCCTTCATACCATATGTATCCATTTGAATTCCTAGGTCTTCCTCAAGCTGTTAGGCTTTGTTGAGAGGAACTGGCTCTGATACCAATTGTTGATAACTAAGAGGGGGGTGAATCAGTTATCTTAATTATTTTAGCTTTCTGAACTTTTTTAATAATTAATGCATCATCAATTCAAATAAGCAAACATAACCATGAAATGGAAATACACATGACACAATATTTTTGACATGGAAACCCTGTTAAGGGAGAAAACCATGGGGTGATTAACCCAAGATTGTATTCTCTGTTAGAAGAATAGAAATACAAAATGGCACTTGCCAATTAGGGCTCACTACCTAAGCACACTGCTCACAAGAGACTCACTGTCTACAAGTTGTAACAAGAATAATAAGATACTTGAACTGATGTGGAGCATCCACACATGCTGGAGTTCAATTCCGGTTAGGCTCAGTATACTGATCTGCTACACTTCATCCTTTCTCTTCCTTTGTTCTGCTGTCTTTTCACATACCGGACCTTCCTTACTACTTCCCCTCTACACTTTTGCTTTTCTTCACACTTGTAACAACACAACAGACACCTTCTCATTGAAATCCATCATGTATATATATATCCGCATAAGGGACTTCATACTCTTTCTAGTCGGCATCTGGAAAGGTCAATATTTCCTAAACTTTAGTCTGTCAGTTGAATCCTTGCTTACCAAGTGATACGGATCAAAAAGGAACTTATGCAAGTCATCTAACAAGTCAGCCAAACAAGAATGATACCTTAAGAATCTTTATTACCATCAGCATCTCATCTAGAATAATGTATGATGCTCTACCGGTCAGTTCTTCCTCTGTCTGTTCTGCCAAACAGGACCCTAATACTTGAATGCTCATATCTCTTTATTCCTTCATCACCAGAGGCTGAATTCTTGGAATCTATTAGTCAAGGTACTCCTTTTGACTTCCCCAAGTCCGTACTTTCCAAAGATACTTCCTCTAACAGATCCAGACCTGACTGTCGGACCTTCTGCATGCTCTATTCTTGCTTACCGGACCACAACACTCTTCAATCTAACTTCCAGTATAAGCACATCATGTCCTGCAGATGTGTGGGATGAACTTTGTTGCCATCAATGACAACAATCATGAAGCTCCAATGTGTCTCTTTCCAACATGATCCTCATCTTATCTTGGATTTTTACCTTACTGTCTTCACTATTCCTGATATGACCAATTTTCTCAATATCCTCAGCAAACAGTTCATCCAATCCTTATCATTAATGCAACAGGAGTATGTTGACATCAATGATAACACCGGTTAGGCCCATACTTGCAACAATCTCCCCCTTTGTCATTGATGGCAACATATGATGTGAAAAACTATTATGACCATCAAGACAAGAACTCTTCTTTCCTGACACAACTCCCCCTATCACAAACAACCATTCACTTGTCTTCTCTTTCTTTACTACTCCCCCTTTGATCAGCCACCACTTGTTTTTCACATGTCTTCTCTCCCCCTTTGACATCAATGGCAAATGGAACATACTTGCAATTCCACCATTTTAGAATCATGTCAGCTACTCCTCCTGAGTAGTAGCTCTCCATCATCATTTTGGATCGCAAGATATGACTATGATATCCACTAGATTGATGCACATTAGTGCACCTTCGTTCATCACCGGAGGGGGGTTAACCCCTAACTTCTCCCTGAGATACTCGAAAGAGTCCTTAGGTAAAGGTTTAGTAAAGATGTCTGCAATTTGATCCTTGGAAGGCACAAACTCCAATCTGACTTCATTCTTGTTCACTTGTTCTCTCAAAAAGTGAAACTTGATGGATATATGTTTAGTCTTTGAATGCAACACCAGATTCTTAGATATGTTTATTGCACTTGAATTATCATAGAAGATTGTGATAGGCTCCTCATACTCCACTCTTATGTCTCTTAGCATTTGTTTCATTCACAAAACTTGAGTGCAACTACCTACTGCTGCAATATATTTTGCTTCTGCAGTGGACAGAGACATTGCCTCTTGTTTCTTGCTCAGCCAAGAAACCAATCTCTTCCCCAAAAAGAATGCTCCACCACTGGTACTCTTCCGGTCATCCACATCTCCTACCCAATCCACATTTGTATATGCATGAAGAGAGAAATCATGATCTTGGGATACCACAATCCATACTCAATTGTTCCTTTTAGATATCTAAAAATCTTCTTGATTGCCATGACATGAGATTCTCTAGGATCAGCTTGAAATCTAGCAACAAGACCCACAACATTCATAATGTCAGGTCTAGTTTGAGTGAGATACAACAATCCTCCAATCATTGACCTATACTTTTTCTGATCAGCCTTAGGAGAGTCATCATCTTTGCCCAATTTACATCTGGTTGCCATGGGAGTATTCATTGGTTTTGAGTCTTCCATCCCAAATTTCTTCAACAATTCTTTCACATATTTTGTCTAAGAAATGAAGATTCCTTTCTTTGTTTGAGTGATTTGTAGACCCAAGAAGAAATTTATTTCTCCAAGCATGGGCATCTCAAATTCACTTTTCATTTGATTTGTAAAAGTTTTACACATACTATCTCTTCCTCCAAAAATGATATCATCAACAAACACTTCAACAATCAATATCTTTTCATGATCAATTTTGAAATACAAATTACTGTCAGCAGTACCTTTGTTGAAACCAATCTTCAATAGATGCTTATCCAATCTTTCATACCAGGCTCTTGGGGCTTGCTTTAGTCCATACAATGCTTTCTTCAACTTGTAGACCATATCACCATGATCAGACAATTGAAATCTATCTGGTTGCTCAATGTATACTTCTTCTTCCAAGTCACCATTCAGGAAGGTAGACTTGACATCCATCTGATATACTTTGAACTCCTTGAAGGCAGCAAAAGCAAGAAATAATAGGATTGCTTCAATTCTTGCCACCAGAGCAAAAGTTTCTTCAAAATCAACTCCTTCTATTTGAGAGTAACCCTTGCAGACCAATCTGGCTTTATTTTTTATTACTTCACCAACTTCATTCAGTTTGTTCTGGAAGACCCATTTTGTTCCAATCACATTCTTGTTTCTAGGTCTGGGAACAAGATCCCAAGTGTGATTTTTCTTAATTTGCATAAGCTCTTCCTCCATTGCTTTAGTCCAGTTTTCATCATTGCAAGCTTCATTCACTGTCTTAGGTTCATTCTTTGAAATCAGACAATACTCATCTGAATCTTGAGCAATTCTCCTTCTTGTTTGTACACCTTTGCTTTTATCACTTATGATCTGATCTTCATAGTGGTTTAGTCTTACATACCTGGGAACTTTGGGAGTTTCTTGCACTTCTGATTCTTGATCAGGCTTATTAAATCTCATTTCTTCTCCCTAATTTACCGGATCAATTTGAGTCTGAATTTCAGAAGGGGCTTCGGCTTCTTGAATCAGAACACCATTCTGATCATCTTCATCATATTCATAAAACCTTGAGGGTTTTTCAATTCCTTCATCAACCTTCACATTTGTACTTTCTATGATCTTTCTCAGTCTCTTGTTATAACACAGGTATGCTTTGCTTTGAGTAGAGTAACCCAAGAACATTCCTTCATCACTTCTAGCATCAAACTTGCCTAGATCTTCATCTTTTTTGTTGTAACATTTGCTACCAAAGACTCTGAAATACATTATAGTAGGAGTGATGCCAAACCAAAGTTCATAAGGAGTCTTACTGGTATTGCTTCTGATTTGAACTCGATTGAGAGTATAGACTGCAGTGCTGACAACTTTTCTCCAATAGATCTAAGGAACATTTGCTTCCATCATCATTGTCCTAGATGCTTCCTAGATGGTCTGGTTCTTTCTCTCCACTACTCCATTCTACTGTGGAGTCCTACGAGCATACAACTGTCTCTTTATTTCATGTTTCTCATAGAATTCTATGAACTCACCAGATGTGAATTCTCCACCTCTATCAGACATCAGACACTTCAATTTTAATCCGATTTCATTCTCTACCATAGCCTTGAATATTTTGAATTTCTCAAGAGCTTTTGATTTCTCTTTTAGAAAAGTTACCCACATCATCCGGGAATAGTCATCAATTAGTAACATGAAGTATCTATCACCTTGTACACTCCTGATTCTTGCTGGACCACATAGATCAATATGAACTAAGTCTAATAATCTGGTAGAAGATTGTTCCTTTCTTTTAAATGAGACTTTGATTTGTTTTCACAACTGACATTCTTTGCACAAACTATTTGTAGGTTTTAACAGTTTTGGAAGATCTCTTACTGCATGAGTATTGCTTATCTTGATGATATTATCAAAATTCACATGACACATTCTCCTATGCCATAACCAACTCTGATCAATTTGCATAAACAGACAACTTCTACCAGTACCAACTAAATGGAAGATATTACCTTTTGTTTGAGTACCAAATGCAATCTTTGTTCCAGAACTTTCAAAGATCTTGCATTTTCCATTCTTGAATCAAAGATCATAGCCTTTGTCCACCAACTGTCCAACACTGAGAAGATTGTGCTTCAATCCTTCAACATACAATACATTACCGGTTTTGTTCCTTCCATCAAAAGAAATAGTTCCTCTACCTCTAATTCTAGCAGCAGAATTATCACCAAATTTTACCACTCCTCCTTCATACATTTCCAAATCTATGAACTTATTTTTGTCACCTGTCATATGGTGAGAGCATCCACTATCAATGACCCAATCATCCTTTTCTTCAACTTGAGCAGCCAGAGCTCTTTCTACAACTTTATGATTGATAGATTCAGAGGGCATTGGATCTTCTTCCTTGATGGCAATAAACACCCAATCACTTCTAGATTTGTTTCATGTCTCTTATTCATCATCTATTACTCCTTCATTATCATCTTCTTCACGAACATAGTGACAATTCTTTTGGAACCTCGATCTGTTAGGATTTGGCCTTGAAAATCTTTCCAAACATTTTGAGGCAAAGTGACCAATCTTATTATAGTTAAAACACTTAAAAGGCAATTTTCCTTCATACTTACCAAATCCTCTTGGCAGTCTTTTTGCAATAAGGGCTTCAAGTTGAGCAGTTTCTACTTCTTCTTCTTCCTGGTCTTTTCTTGCTTTTTCATACCATGATAGTTTCCTTGAAGAGTTCTCTCTCGGATCAAACCTTTGTTTACCTTTTACAGAGGCATTGGCTTTGAATGTAGATTCATTCTTGGGAGGGTCATCTCCAAACTCTGTCATTTCAAATGTAGCCAATTTACTAGCCAATTGATCTCTTGTGACAGCTGTATGGGCTCTGAATTCTTCAATGGCAGCAACCTTGATTTTATAAGAAGCAGGAAGGGATCTGAGAATTTTGCCAACAATCTCATCTTCATCCAAGACTCCACCAGCACATCTAATTCCACAAACAAGCTTGTTTACTCTTGGCATGAAAGTAGTGATATTTTCATCTTCTCTCATCTTCAGATTTTCAAATTTCCCTTTCAGACTCGATAGCCTTGCACATTTAACATACTTGTCTCCTTCATGCAGAAGTTCCAGTTTTTCCCAAATCTCAAAAGCAGTTGGTAGGTCAACAACATTTGAAATCTCTGAATCAGATAATACACTTAGAAGAGCTTCTATAGTCTATAGATTGCTTTCAACATTTGTGATTTCATTTGGGGCTTTCAGGCCACCCTATGAAGGAGTATACTTTGTTGAAGCCATCGTCCAGTACTGCAGTCCCATACATTGCAAGTGACATTTCATGCGACTTTTCCAAAGATTAAAATTGGTTCCATCAAACTTCGGACTATCCTTCTTGTAGGACTACATCTTGGATCTCCTCAAGTAGTTAATCTCTTTTAGAGGAACTTAGCTCTGATACCAATTGTTAGATTTAGGGTAGACAACTGAGAGGGGGGGTGAATCAGTTGTCCAAAAATTTCTTCCAATTAAACACTTAAATCCACTTTGTAATTCAGCAGCATAATGATAGATCAATAATGAAAACATAATGCATTAAATCAAGAGTAGAAACACATTAACACATAGGAGACCAAGATTTTGACGTGGAAAACCCGGTTAAGGGAAAAACCACGGGGTGATTAACCCAAGATTGTATTCTCTGTTAGAATAATAGAAAGAACAAAATGACACATGCCAAGTAGGGCTCACTACCCGAGCACACTGCTCATAAGAGGCCCACTGCCTACAAGAGACACACTATCTACAAAATAATAAGTATTACATACATGAATTGGAGAATAGCATCTTCACCATGCTTGAATTAGTGCCATTTAAGTCCAATACTTCTGCTTTGTCTTTCTCTCTCCTCCTTACTACCACATTCACATCGTGAGACTCCACACTTTGAAATGACTTTACAACTCCATATATATACAAGACATTGACTTAGGAATAATCATCTAAGTTGGCAAACATCTATAAGAACATCTATAAGATGTGTAACTCATCCGGTCAACTAGTCTTTAGGAAGAACACCATCATCCAGAAGTTATTCTTCAATTGCGAGCACCAACTCCAATGCAGACCACCAACATGAACTAGACATGATCCAAAGACCTCCACAAGATTGCCTAAATCACCAAGAACATCCACCCTTCATCTGCTTACTGAAATCCTTCTCTCCTTCATCTGAAACCTCAAGAACACAGTCTGTCATCACTATCACAAAGGAATAGATGCTTGCAGACCTTCAAACCATGAACCAATCAAGTTGACACTTCACATAGACTTCCTCAACACTCCCTCAAATCCGTAGAATAGGATAATGCATTTCCAGATCTCACTGGACCTGTCTGTATCATCTTGTCACCTCTGAACACCTATCGGAACTAGTTTTACTTAAGCGGCCACAACTTCTTCAAATCTTCATATGGATCTTTGAAATCTTTACTGGATCACCTTAAGACACATATCTACAAACCCTTTAAACCACATCCTCTAATCCTCATCTTATCTTGGACTTTTACCTTACTATCTTCACTGTTCCTAATATGACCAATTTTCTAAATATCCTCAGCAAACAATTCATCCAATCCTTATCATTAATGCAATAGGAGTGTGTTGACATCAATGACAACACTAGTTAGGCCCATACTTGCAAGAGATCATACACACACTAAAGAGGGGGATAAATGTATGGAGTAAAATGTGTACACTAGCATTTTACACTTAGTTTAGCACCCGAGTGGACCTAAAATGTTTACACTTGTTAATAAGGACCTATTTTAGCACCTTTTTGAAGATTAAATCATTAAATCTTGATCCTGATGAATAAAACTGACAAAATAAAGTTAGGACTGGTCTAAGTTCACTTAAATCGACACTATGTGGAGTTTGTTGGTCTAAAGGACCAAGGTGCCTAGCGCCCTGGTCCCAAATGTTGGCCCCAGTCCTATATTTTGAAAAGAAGCTAGGTGTGCAAAAATTGCTTCCTACACTAATCTAATGAGAAGAGATGTATGCAAATTCAACTTTAATTCTTACAACTACAACAACATAGAACATCTAACAGAGATATTGCAGCAATACACATACACACAGAAAGTAGACAGAAGAGAGAGAGAGAAGATATACATAGGGAAAACCCTTACGGGTGAAAAACCCTACAGTCCAAAACACAGCTCAAATGTATTACAGTAAACAATAATAGATTACAATACAATTTCAGATCCAATGCTCTTTCAGGAGTCTTCAAATGTCAAATCTGGAGATATTCCAGCAGCATAACAGTACTTGTACCAAAGTTATCTATCTCCCATCCAAGCACCTATTTATATAGAGTTTACAAGGCAAATATGGAACCTTCTAGAGATGGGTGTCCATCTTGGACTCATGCCCTAAAACCCACACCTAAGGACACTTGTCCAACATCCCATCCCAAAGTGGGTGCCTGGTCCCAAGATAGGTTACAACAGATGCTCTTACACACCTTACAGCTGTCATAGAATCTGTCATAACTGACAACACTTACAGCTATAAGAGAATCTGTCATACACTGACTAAAAATATCATATTCCTCTTACAACATATCATAACCTCCCTTGACCGCCCAAAGATGCCTTTCTCTCGTGCAAAGATACTCACTGACACTTGTCATTAATTAAAAGTTGTTTGAGGTTTCAGGGGCGTTGCCCCCGAGCCCCCATGAGGGCACTACCCCTCAACCTCGCCCTATACTGCGACAGTGAGCACACCAATGGCGCTGCCCCTTGACCCCGCAAGGGGGTTACACCCCTTGACCCCTATTGTGATGTTCACAACATGCCCCATTTTACTCCTAGGCAAAATGAGGACCCCTGTTGTGGCTTGTTGCTTTTGCTTGTGTGTGTTATTCTATTTGGTGATAAAGGGAAAAAGAGGGTGAAAATTGAAAACTTTGTTAAACCTAGAGAAAAAAATTATATTTTAGTACTAGGGCATAATATGGTTGGATTCCTTATGAAAAATGAGTTAGGGTTGCTTTTTGAACCATCTTAAAATTTGCCATATTTTGCAAGTTATGAGCATTTTGGTAAAATGTACAAGGGAAGGGTTTGCTGTTTGCACATACAAGTCTGTTTGTATATCGGGTTGCATATTCAAGGCCCTTTGTATACAAGTTCACTTGTATACAAACCCCTTTGTATATCGCTTTCCATATACAGGGTCGTTTGTATGTGCAAGGTCATTTTTATACTTAGTCGCATTTGCAATCGGGTTCATATACAATCCCCTTTGCATGTTGGGTCGATTGTATGTCCTTTTCCTTGTATGCATTTTAAAGGGTTCTATGTGTACATACAAGGTGGACTCGAAATAGTTTAGTATTGAAATGGATAAATGTTTATAATCCGTTGCATGTATCTCACGTTTGTATGTTTGGCAGGTTGAAACATACATGACAAATATACAAATGTTTTATACATTGCCATGGACCCGAAATGTTATGAAACAAGATTTAATGGTTGTATGTAGGTGGGCTTGTATGTTAAGTATACATACAAGTATAACATACAATGAAATATACACTATGCAGACCTGAAAAGTTATTAAAGGGAGTTGACTGTTTGTATGTTCGATGCTTTGTATGTTTCAAACATACAAACGAAACATAAAAAGGGTGAAGTATACAAGGCACTGTATAGATACAAATGAATGCATATAGGTGCGAACATACAAGAGGAGAGAGAAATGTGGTCCCCACCACTTGTATATCAGGTGTTTGTATGTTGCCAATATACAAGCGAATGATACAAGTTAAACATACAAATGGCAGAATCAAAATAACTATAGAATAGCGTTAAATCTATGTATATTTGGGGTTTGTATGTTCGATGACTGCGAAGTATACAAAGTAAACATGCAATGAAATGTACATGCAACAGAGCCGAAACATTATGAAATGAGATTAAATGATTGCATGTTTGATATACAAAGCAAAACATACATGGTAATTTATACATTGCGATAAGCATACAATGCGGATCTTAGCGAAGAATTAAATTTGGTTAAGTAGATGCATCATTACTCAATATCTATCAAAAAATGCATGCCGATATACAAAGCTGCGGACGCGAGAGAAAGTTAGAATGAGTTAATTCGTTGTATGTATATCCGATTGTATATTGGAAGATACAGGGAATTAAGCAAGGAAAAAGGCGGGAAAGTAGAGCGATGGATTTTTGAATCCATTTTGGAGCCCAATGCATATTTTTGGTCAACGATGGTTGACTCGACCCTTTTAAACACTGCATATGCATTTAGATATGTGATTAATCACTGTTTCAGGACCCAATATCTGTGTTTGCACTCTCAGCCTGATTCAATGTAATGTTTAATTTTTCTTGCTAGTTTATTAAACGATGATGCTTAATTCTTGTCTATTTGTAGGTGCGCAGATGGAAATAAGGGCAAAGCTTTAATGCCCATCTAACTCTCTAACTAGGTAATAAATTAACGAAGCAACTTGATATAGTTTTTAATCCATTTTTGTGTCTATTTGCAGAGTTGCAGATATCTGGAAGGTGGAACTTAATGGTGATGACATCATGGAGGAGGAAATCAGATCTCAGAGGAAGCGAAAGGAAGATAAGGATGAGGTGCGAAAATTCAAGGGTCTTCATTGATGAAGACAAAATGCAGCTGAAGACATCATTGCAGTAGACAACAGAAGTTATTATTGAGCTGCTAGGGTTTCCAGAAGGACATATTTTGCCCAGATTTGATGTATGCTTAGAGATATTTTTAGGAGACTTGTTTTCCAACATTTATTGCTATAACCAGAGGTTTGAACCATTGTTTAAACTAGGGTTTTGGAGCTATATTGGGGATGGTCATAGCTATATATTCCCCCCTTTACACTGTAAAACTTTACACAGGGATTTTAGTAATTTAGTTTAGCATTTAGGAGTAGAAGAAGGAGGTCGCCTGTGTCTGCAATAAGGAACGTGTGGAACATCCTGCTTCCTTACTGTATCTGTAAAGCTTGTAAGTTTTCTGTAATTCGATCAATGAAGCTAAGAGTCATTCAAATCTTATATGACTGTCCGTTTCCAATACAATTGAATCTAGAATTCTACATCTATCTTCTAAGTGTTTTCTAGCTCTTCATTATGTTTGAAACATTTTCTCTTAGAGCTTGTAATTTTAAGTGTATGTTTGTGAAAATGCTCAGAATTTACACTTAAAATTTTTTATCTGTGGATTTGATCAATTTGCTGCATTATTTACAAAGTGGATAATAGAACATTTAGATCCTTCAGTAGAATGAATGAAGTTTGGTTTAGATCTTTCTAACTTTTCCCAACCCATCTGAAAATACTTTGCTTAAAACATAGAAATTTAAAGGAAATTGTCTCATATTTGAAAGAAGCATATATGTTGAAAGTAGACAATTTTCATAATATTCAAGAGGAGAAAGCTTGCAATAATATAAATCTTTTAAAGCTTTGTAACACAGTAACAAGTTTATGCAAAAAGAATGAACAACATGCTGATATTTATGATCTTTTGCATAGTTTGAGTCCAGTAAACCATCAAGAAACCCTAAATCATGTAAGACCCCTTGAACATTACAGCTTCACATCAACCTACTGAATTTGCCCAACAGGTCAAGACCTGACCATATTAAACTTGGGATTAAGTGAATCTTAACCGATTCCTTCATATCTTTCAAGTCAGTTTTGGTTAATTTTATGTGAATTTTAACTATTGTTATGACTGTGTTAAAACAATCATCTTTTTGGCGCTTCATTGTGTTTGAAACATTTTCTCTTAGAGCTTGCAATTTTAAGTGTATGTTTGTGAAAATGCTTAGAATTTACACTTAAAGTTTTTTGTCTGTGGATTTGATCAATTTGCCGCATTATTTACAAAGTGCATAATAGAACATTTAGATCCTTTAGTAGAATGAATGAAGTTTGGTTTAGATCTTTCTAACTTTTCCCAGCCCATCTGAAAATACTTGGCTTAAAACACAGAAATTTAAAGGAAATTGTCTCATATTTGAAAGAAGCATTTATAGCTGAGTTGAAAGTAGACAGTTTTCATAATATTGAAGAGAAGAAAGCTTGCAATAATATAAATCATTTAAAGCTTTGTAACACAGTAACAAGTTTATGCAAAAAAAAGAATGAACAACATGTTGATATTTATGATCTTTTGCATAGTTTGAGTCCAGTAAACCATCAAGAAACCCTAAATCACGTAAGGCCCCTTGAACATTATAGCTTCACATCAACCAACTGAATTGTCTCAATAGGTCAAGACCTGACCATATTAAACTTAGGATTAAGTGAATCTTAACCGATTCCTTCATATCTTTCAAGTCAGTTTTGGTTCATTTTATGTGAATTTTAACTATTGTTATGACTGTGTTAAAACAATCATCAACAGTTTTTCTAGCGCTAGAAGGAGGGCCTGATTGGAGTTAGGGTTTGTTTTAAGTAGAGCTATCTCATAACAGTAGTAGGGTGACTAGGTCTAGATCTAGTTCTAAGGATATATTCGTGCAATTACCTGATAAATGGCAAAGTAAGGGTCCATTGATTTGGAATCCTAAAATATCACATGCAGGAAGTTCATCTGGAAAGCCTCCTAGGGCACCTTTTAGCATCCATAACATTGTGAGTCCTGACAGTTTTTCATTCAGATCTTTGAATCTTGACTTAGGTACTCCAAAAAATCCTAATCCACCAAAAAATCAGGTATTCCCCAAGGTTTAGGTCAAGCACAAGTACCTGTAATGGCTTACTTTAATGCTAATTCTCCCATACATTTCACTGATTATCATGAGATGCCCAAAAATCTTGAAAAGATATGTCCTAAATATCAATTACATCAAGATCCTGCAGATCACATTAGAATATTTAAAGAGGCATGTTTTAGGGCCATGTTAGAACATGAGGATGTTGTGTGTAGATTGTTTCCTTACACCTTCAGTGAGCATGCCTCTAACTGGTATGTTAACTTACCCAATGGTTATATTTCTTCCTGGGACCTTATGGAAGAAGCTTTTTTGTCTAGATTTAGAGGACCCATTGATCCTTCTACCTTATATCACAAATTGGCCACAATAAAAAGGGGCGAGGGAGAGCTGATTGATAATTTTAATGATAGATTTCAAAAGGCCTATTTTAGGATAGTAGCTCCATATACAGTAAATGTAGATACATTGCTAGCCATGTATTATGTTGCCTTAGATCTATTAACTACTATGTTTTTCACAAGAAAACCTAACATAGATACAATATCCAAAGCCTATAAGGAGGCAACCTCTGTAAATCGAGAGATGAGGCAAACAACTTATAACCCATTTCCTAATGGAGGAAATTTTGGGATACAAAGTCAAACACAATCATGGAATGGGACCCCTACACATAATACTCCATTTTTGAATCTAGTTGCTACATACACACATGTGTAGAGTCCTGTCCCAATCCAAGCCATAGCCCCTTATACTGGTAGCATTGCCCATAACAATCAAAGTAGTGGTCAACCTTTCTTCCAACCTCCTATAGATATAGTTGTGGCAAAAGCATAGGAAGAAAGAGAAGAAATCAAAGAAATCACTGCACACTTAAAAAGATTGACCACTGAAGTAACATAATTAAGAAATGAGAATCTCTATGGTAGGGGCAACCAGGGATACAGTCAAAATCGTAATCAAGGCTATAATCAGAATTACAATCAGAACTACAATCAGAGCCATAACTAGAATAACAACCAAGGTCAAAATCCAAATCAGAACCAGAACTATAATCAACATCAAGGTCATAACCCAGGGCAACCAATGCAAAATAGGAGACCTGTGGTAGATAATCGGGCTTGGGGTAATAATAATGGAAATCAAAATCAGCCTAGGCCACCTAAGACATGGAACACTGGGCCAAACAATGGCACTCTAGCTTCTCCTTTTGAGAACGTATATAATTAGGATACAAGGTAAACAGCTAGCATCCAAATGGCCAATACAGCACTGAAGAATTGGTGTAGGTTTCATAACACCAGTGCCCATACCGAGCTGGACTGTCCGCAGTTCCATTTAGCAGCTAGCATTTTTAATGTAGATGCGCAGCCTCCTACTTCTGAGTTTATCATTCCCAAAGGTAATGAGGTAGTACCCTCAGGGTATGATACAACTTTAGTCTTAGAAACTTTTACCTATGTAACTGAAGAAGAAGAGGATGAATTGTTAGAGGATGAACCATACTTTTGTGAAAATATTTATCTTGAATCAACCTTTGTGTTAAATGCTTTTTATTTTCCCTTTGAAACTAAAAATGAGGTATTGACTGAAATAGAAGAGGTGCAGGCCTTTCAATAGACAAATAAAAACCACACCTACAATTTAAGGAACAACACTAGGCTAGGAGGACCTTTCACCACTTCCATTCCTCTTAATAACTTCAATACACCCCCAGCTCAGAATGCTAGCAACAATCCCACCATACTTAAAGCTAATCATCATATAAACAGTGGAACAACAATACAAAAGTTTCAAACAAGCAAAATTGAAACAGTAGAGACAACAAGATTAATGAGTTACTTGTCAGAGGAAATAAAGAAAATTAAGGTCAATATACCTCTGAATGAATTATTGAAAACCCCAGGGATCAGAAATGCATTTATAAAATCTTTGGATACATCCATGACAGATGAGGTTGCTACTGATATAGCTGTTCCTAATAGAGATTTGCTGCCTAAAGAAAAAAGTAAGAAAGTTGAGCACCCTTCCAATACAAATGTAGTAATGTATGCTGATAAGAAGGATACTCCTCCTTTCTTGTTAACTGTTAGATTGTGTGGGAAGAACATACACAATTGCATGGTAGACTCTGGTGCATCGGCCAACATAATGCCCTTAGGAATATGTAAAACTCTAGGGCTGACTCCCACCAAATCTGCCCAGGTTGTCACACAGTTAGATAAAACTAAGGTTAGCGTGATAGGAGAATTGATGAACATTCAAATGCAATTAGCTTTAGACCCTAGGGTAAGCTAATTCATTGACATTCAAATAGTGGATATACCCATGAATTATGGAATGTTGTTGAGTAGGGATTGGTCCAAGACACTGAATGGATATATGGCCACTAATTTTTCACATATGTGGTTACCTTAGAGAGGCGTCCCAAATCAAATCAGAATAGAGGCAGAACCTAGGATGAAACACACAATAACAGAGTATAATAGGACTAATAAAATATTATATGCTACTATTGAGCCTGGTGTTTATAAGATTACTAACAAGGGAGTGCATATTGAGGAAATCTTGATGTTAAACTTTAAGGAAAAACCTATCAGTAAGGAAACAAAATTATTCATTGAGTCTGATGGAAATTCTTCTGATGAAGAAAACAATGCCTTGAATAATTTTAGTCAAGTCATTAAGCAGGAAATGGAAAAGTGCATGGAACAAAATATTCTAGTTCAATGCAAGTTATACAAAGATAAGTGTAGGGTCCACGATAGGCCACATTTTGAAGAGAAGTGTGGAATGTGTAGGGACATTATTGAGTACCAGTACATAAAATGCACAAAAGGGATGGAGATCCAAGAAGGAAAGGTTAATCAACCAGAGAGATATTGTTAGAACAACATAAATGGATCAACTCTAGGTTTAGAAAAAGGAACAAGGGACAAGGGTAGCTGTCTTTCTGATTTGCAAGCTAAAAATACACATATGCAAGTTGACCAAATAGAAATACCCATGAATAAACAAACCAGCACCTGACAAGTGATAGAAGGGACAAAGCAAGCCAAGGTAAAAGGTCAGAAAAGTAAAGATGGCATGTGGACACTAAAATGTGATGGGTCCAAATCAAAACAGGGTGTGGGTGCAGGTGTTGAACTCATAGATCCTCAGGGTAAATCATATCTAGCAGCATATAGACTGCAGTTTTCCTGTACTAACAATATTGCTGAATATGAAGCCTTAATTTTGGGACTTGTCATGGCCATCAAGGAAAGGGTGAAAACAATTAAGGCATTTTTAGATTCTAAGCTAGTGGTCAGACAAGTAAGGAAATTATATGCTTGCAATTACAAGAAAATAATTTCTTACAGACATAGGGTATGGGGTTTAATAGATTCATTTGATGCTTTTAACATAGAGCATATCCCTAGAGAATTGAACAATAGACTGGATGCACTAGTAGTTGCTGCTAGCACACTAGAACCCTTGACACTGTTAGGATTGAAATGATTTACTGTTGAATTAGTTAATGTTCCTAGTATCCCAGATAATGTTACACACTTTCAGGTATTTGAAGGAGATCTGCAAATTATTAACTTTTTGACATGTAATGAGGTATTTGAGGCTCAAATCATTGATGAACAAGAAATGCCTGAGATAACATGGGATGAAGAGGATATAATCAACTTAAATAGCAACTTCTTACCCAAAGGAGTAATTGAATTAGAGCATATTTTTGACTTTGATGGGGTAATAAGACAGAAAGACTTACCCAAAATAGAAGGGGGTAAGTGTGATCCATACAATTTAGGGATAGAGCAAAATCCACTAAATGTGCTGATCAGAAAGGCTTGCTCTGAGAAAATAAGAAAAGAAATTTTAGGTGTCCTGAAAGAATACAAACACGTCATAGCATGGACTTATGAAGACTTGAAAACATATGATATGTCCATCATAACCCACGTGATACCTTTGAGACTAGATCTTAAACCATTTAGGCAGAAGCAAAGGCCTGTGAACGCCATTTTGGAGCCTTTAATCTTCAAGGAAGTTAAAAAATTGTTGTCTGCTGGAATAATTTTTCTAGTCAGACATTCATCCTGGGTAGCTAACCTAGTACCAGTGAGGAAGAAAAATAGAGACATCAGGTTATGCGTAGACTTTAGAAATTTGAACAAACCATCTAAAAAGGATAATTATCCTCTACCTCCAATAGACAAAGTGCTGTAATAGTGAACGGGGCAAAGATGATGTCCTTTTTAGATTATTTCTCGGGCTATAATTAGGTTTTAATTGATAGAGATGACAGATTAAAAACCACCTTCACTTGTAAATGGGGAAATTATGCATATAGGAGAATGCCTTTTGGTCTGATCAATGCAGGTGCCACTTTTCAAAGAGCCATGAACATTACATTCCGTGGGTTATCAGGTAAGTGCATTGTTGTGTATATGGATGATTTGACTGTGTATTCCAAGGATGCATCCACTCACGCTGAAGATCTCAGGAAAATACTTAAGCAATGTGAGAGGTACGAAATTTCCCTTAACCCTAAGAAATGTTCATTTGGAGTAACTAAAGGTAAATTACTAGGGCATGTCATTTCTGAAAATGGAATATCGATTGACCCAGATAGAATAGAATCAATAAAAAAATTGTAAATACCAAACAGTAGGAAAGAGTTGAAATCATTTTTTGGTAAAATTAACTTTGTTCGAAAGTTCATCATTGGTTTTGCAGAAATCATGCAGCCACTAAATGCTATGTTGAAGAAAGATGCGCAAATGGAGTGGACGCCAGTGGCTAGGGCTGCATTCGAAGATATCAAGTGAGCCATTTCTGACACCCCTATACTGGCGAGCCCAAACTATACCAAGAGGTTTTATATTTATTCCTTCGCGTCTTCCCATTCATTCACTGCTGCCCTAATGCAGAAGGGTGCAGACAATGAGGAAAAACCTATTGCATTTATGAGCGTGCCTCTGAAGGATGCACAACTAAGATATCTGGATACCAAAAGACAAGCACTCTCACTAATAAGGGCCATGAAGAAATTCAGGCATTATATTTTGCGCAGCCAGGTCAGAGCCATAGTGCCAAACGCAGTAGTAAAGATGCTGCTGATGCAGAATGAACTTGGGGAAAAGAGGGCCAAATGGATCACCACACTGCAAGAGTTTGACATGGAAATCATTCCCATGAAGCTGGTCAGAGGGTAGGTGTTGGTGCAAACAATAGCAAACACAGACCCAAATTTGATAAAATAGCAGTATGTACTGAATTCCCAGGACGCATCAGACTAGTATGGCGACTTGAACACTTTTCTGATATCTGGAAAATATCCTAACAGGATGAAAGCTTCTCAGAGGAGAGCTTTGAAGGTTAAGGCACAAAAATATATGGTGCAAGGAGGTCTTCTGTTTAGGAAGGACCATGGTGGAATTTACCTGAGATGTCTAAACAGAGCTGAGGCGGATAAGGTGTTAACAGAACTGCATGACAAGTACAGAACTGGCCATGGTTCCCATCTAGCTACAACACATAAAATATTGAGGACATGCTATTACTAGCCCACGATGTTCAAAGATACAGAGAGTCACATTAAGAGTTACCACACTTGTCAGACTGCAACAGATAAAGGAAGAAATCAGGCCAATCCATTATAGCCTGTGATTGAATCAATACCCTTTGCACAATGGGTCCTAGATTTTATTGGAATCATCAATCCTCCATCTTCTGCAAGACATAAGTTCATACTGATGGTGATGAACTACTATACAAGGTGGACTGAGGCCACATGCTACAAGTTCTCCATGACTGAGGTAGTTATCAAGTTTCTTGAAGAGAACATCATAACTAGGTTTGGAACTCCCTATTCATTGGTATGTGATAACGGCCCTGCTTTCTCTTCTTTGAAGTTTTCTAAGTGGGCATTTGAATATGGAATAGTTTTAAAGTTTTCTTCAAATTATTACCCTCAAAGTAATGAATTAGCTAAGTCTACGAACAAAATTTTGTTAGACATAATCAAGAAGCTAATTGCAAAGAGTCCTAGAGAGTGGAATACCTTTTAAAGTATGCATTATGGGTAGATAGGACCAAGTTTAAAACAACTTTAGGCAGTGCACCTTATCATTTAGTTTATGGGACTGATCCCATACTTCCAGTAAATTTGAGAATACCAATCTAGAAGTTTGCCAATGAGTATTTGGGCTTTGATAATCATAGGGAAGCCAGGATAGTACAAATGTTACAACTAGATGAGAAAAGAGGTCAAGCCATCGAGAAATTTGCCAAACACCAAGCAGTAGTTAAGAGGTGGTTTGATAAGAGGGCAAGAGTCAAAACATTTAGGATATCAGACTTAGTGCTGTGTGTTGGTTTTTTCTTCTGAATCAGCATCAGGGTTTGCCAGTTCCTATGCACATGCAGATTCAGCCAACTGAATACAGGAGGTTGCGTGAGCTCCTCCCCTTCACTTCTGGTTCTGCCGCACCAAGGGGGGTGTCCCTATAACTCAAGATATAACCTTGACTAGCTCAAAGATAGAAAGATCTAACTCGACAACAACAGGCAGAATACTCTCATGTATGGACCAAGATTTGTGTAACAAATCACAAGGTTGGCAACATTCTTGGACATGATGTCTGGTTGGGTATGAGAGCATGCAAGGATCCTAATCCTACTCCTACAACTAATAGATGGAAGGAAGAGATGGTTTGATTTGATGTTTGGATGCAAACCTGGACCTGGTGTATAACCTCAACACAGAGCTAGATTGGTGCCTATCCAGGGCTTGGAGTCAGTAGACATACACCTATGAATGATCAGCATGAATAGCTAAAACTGGATTTCAGGGGGATACACATGATACTTGCCTTACAGGTATCTCCCAATACAGAGTGTTAAGCTGTCGATACTTATGGCATCCCTATTGCAGTATACCCTTCCCAATATTCAATCTGAAAACAATTTAATCTACCCCTTGAGCAGAAGTTAAAATATTAAACATTCAACACAGGAATTCTATGTTCTAGAATCTCAGACATTCCTTGAATACCTGGACTCAGAAGAAAGATACATGCAACACTGGAGATAGAATCAGCATAACACATGCAAACATAGCATTATTCATACAAGATTAACCATGAAATCAGTGGATTCATGCAAAAACGTACAACAGGAGATACATAAACTCACAAGTTTGCTGCATAGAGCAACCAAAACTAGTTGTATCTTATTACAGAGCCAAAATGTCCAGTTTTCAACAACCTAAAAATGAGTAACACTTCCTGCTTATAACAGCCAGAAAGTGTACTACAGCAATTAATTACATGGCCAGAAGTCAAAAATTTGCCAGATACATTCCTTCCATTTGAAAATGGCCTCCACAGATTAAATACGGCAGACAGGGGGGATCTTGAGCTTTGTGCCACCACTTGAAAGTCTTCATCCATGATCAGGCAGCTTAATTGCTTGTACCGTCACCCATACCCCTACACTATCGCCATTGATGGCCTCAACCACCCGTGGTCACTAGAAAACTGTCGCTGCAGTCAAAAAGAAGCTTCCCGCCAAAACGCCTCCTTCACAGGTTCAAAAATAATGCAAGGGGAAAAATCCCACATGCATGGTGAGGAGACTCCTTCATCAGTTTAAAAATGGGGCCGCACACATAATAGGTGTCGAGCGCTTTTGCCACACTTGACACACAACCCTTCGCCCACAACCCATCACCATGACATACACTATCGGCCTACCCGACAGATCTCCTTCCAACCACAGTGGTCTCGCCGATCGCTACATCTCCACAAGTCACCAACATCCCCATCGGCCAGAGGAGAACCATCGGCCAGCTCCACAAAACTCCTGCCGACCTCAAAGGTTATGCCGATGCCTATTTCACATTCCTTGTCTGTCGGTGAGACCAAAACCATCAGCGAGCAACAAAATACCTACGCTGATGTCAAAGGTTACGCCGATGGCCATCCAAAACATTGCCAAGTCGTTCCCTCGGCGAGACATTACCCATCAGAGCAACGAGAAACTCCCTGGCCGACCACACCGCTCACCCCGATACACTCATCCTCTGTCGGCGAGACCCTCAACCGTCGGCCAAGCAGAAACATCCTCTGCCGATGATACCATTCACACCGATGACCACTCCATGCTCCCCTATCGGTGTGACCTACGCCGATGACACCCTCGTCGGCCAAACACTTTCCATCGGCGGACCCTCCAATGGCTAGCCCGACAGCCAAAGTCTTCCCGATGCTCACCTTTGCATCCCTCCATTGGCGAGACCTACGCCGATGATTCTTCATCGGCCAAGCTCCTCACATCGGCAGATCGAAACAATGCTAGCCCGATACACCAAATCTTGCCGATGAACACATGACTTACCCCCATCGGCATGACCAACACCGTCGGTGGAAACACAATATTCGCAGCCGATAGGCAAAAGTCTTGGCGATATACAAAGAACACACCATGCTATTGATACGATTGCCAAGACACAAGTAAACTTATGCCGATGGGCAAAACATGATGACCCCTTCCTCAAGAAAGATG
Source organism: Cunninghamia lanceolata (assembly GCA_027924645.1). NCBI lineage: Eukaryota > Viridiplantae > Streptophyta > Pinopsida > Cupressales > Cupressaceae > Cunninghamia > Cunninghamia lanceolata. The sequence continues at coordinate 4,625,194 of BSBN01000500.1, read as the reverse complement.
ATGTGGATGTTGCAAAATATTGAAGGGGTGCCAACACTTAAAATTTTTTGGATTTTAGGGAAGGTGCCTGCATAAAAATTGCTCAAGAACTGACAGTCAATTCAGGCACCAACAGTGGCTCTGTCTGAGGATGCATGCCTCTTGTAGGCATGGCAAGAACCACAGAACTCTGGGATGCAGACCAGTCCCCTATCCATTGGGCACAGAGTCATGAAGTTATAATGATCTGCATCACCAAACACTCTTGATGGCCTAAGGCCACCAAGAAAAGAAAAACCTGTATCTCCCTTTGTCAAATATCTTATTTTCATCTGCATGCACTGGGTCAAACCTGAGAATGCTACCATGATCTGACCATAAACAAACCTGGTCATCTGCACATTCAACCTTCTGATTTAGCTTGTCACTGTCATCCTTGTGCAGATAACCCTTAGCATCCGACAACAAGTGGATGCAGAATGTATCATGCAATGCATACTCAAATGGAATATAACACATGTTATCATTTGTATCAGCATTATGCATTGCAAAATGATCTCCTAGCTGGATTGAAAACTGAAAACACTCAAAGTCCACCATGCAGCTAGGAAGATCAGAGCTCATCTCATATGCTGGCCTCTCAAAAGAAAAGCTTTCAAATTCACAATTATGCACATCGTGTACACAACCAATAGTAGCACCAAGCTGGAAAAGATCAGGCTCTGGCACCTCTTTCAAATCAAGCACATTTTCACAGTCACTTACCTGATGCATGTTGTTTCCTCTTTCATCAGGATGAGAAACAGAATCCAAGCCAAAAATAGTGTCAAGATCCTCACCATACTCAGACAGATCCTCATCACCATATGTGTCAAAGATGGGTGATCCAGGTACATCAGCTTGATCATAGTATGCCATTTGTTCATGGGCAGCAGAACATGCATCTTCATCACCAATGGATTCCCTTTGTGGAGGAGTATCAGCTTGTGTGTCATAAGCAAAACAGCCATCAAATGAAAAACAATCATGCTCTGAACTAGCACTTGTTTTAATCCCTGACTGCTCTTCATGATCTCCATGTGTTTGAAAGGAAGGCAATGGGTCACACATAGGACTGCTTCTCTGTTTGCTTATATCTTCTCTGTCTTGAGTACAATACTCACAATTGTCTCCACAGGTCCATTCCAAAAATTGCTCATTGCTGTCCACAACCTCGTTATTATTTTCATGGTCATATGCCTCATCATTGCAATGGGAATCCTCACTAGTCCTTTCACTGGCATCCTCAACTGGTGAGCAATCCAGTTGAGCAGTATTGTTAGCATTATGTTCAAATACAACAGTCTCAACCTCTATGCTTTCACTTTCATTTTTATTTGCACATGATGCCATAATTATTTGGTCATTTGCAGCTTCACAACTATTTTTCACACCAAGGCCTGGGGACAGGGATATCAACAGGCGCCCATTTCTAAAATTTTCTATATTTTCAGCAAATTTGTATGCCATCTGCATACCTGTTACCTTGAAATCCCTCAGTATTGCACTAGAGCCCTCCTCAAAAGCCTCAAAGAATATGCCAACACAGGCTGAAATATCAGGTCTGAAGACTTCTGGGATATGTGCAAGGGCTACTGCAAACCTATGACTGAAATCAACACATGGCTCTTCATCTTGTTTTCTGATGTTCATCAATTCTGCAACAAGATCAGTAGGTTCTTTTGCAAATTCTTCTTTGAAACAGTTAGCAAGCTCATCCCAATAGGCAAAAAATCTCTTTGGAAGGCTCAAATACCAGTCTTTTGCTTTTGCATCAAAGGACCTAACAAAAAACCTCATCCACATATCCTCATCTCTAAATGAATGTTTTCCCATGAAACTGTGAAAATCTTGGATATGTGCATTCCCATCACACACACTGTGACCACTAAATCTAGGCATCTGATGGTATATCCTAGCAGGCATATTTTCTACTTTATAATCAACCCATGACAAATCCAGTTGGTCATACAAAGGATCAAAAGGGCTGAGAAGAGGTTTAGCCTTCTGACTGGCAGACATAACAGGGTTATTGCTTTTTAACTGGGTCTGCTCAGCCTCTAAGAATATCAACCTATTTTTTATCTCTTCTATTCTTTTCTCCAACATTTCACCACTGAGTACAGGATAATTCGTACTTGGATTCATGAAATTTCTATTTTCAGACATCTTTTCCATTCCTAAGACCTATAGTCTCCCCTGGCATCTAACCTATGCAGCAAAATAGCAAATATAAAGGGGAAGGAACAAGGTACCTTTCTTATACAGATGCTGAAGTCTAAACAGCACATTTTCTGTCACAACACACACATCAACTTTTCATGTGCACTTGAATTTTTTGCAGAGTCGCCACCTCTCCAGAGAGGACAAAATTTTACAGCAGCTGAAAGCTCAACACATATTTTTCTGAGTTCATACCACCAACAGAGCATCATCATTCACATGAAAGACTCCCCAGCAGAGTCGCCAATTTTGTTGGTGACTCGGATGGGTCACAGATATATTACTGGAGATGATTAGATAGTACTTTTACTTCTCAATCCCTAGTAGAGTCGCCAATTTTGTTGGTTTTTTCTTCTGAATCAGCATCAGGGTTTACCAGTTCCTATGCACATGTAGATTCAGCCAACTGAATACAGGAGGTTGTGTGAGCTCCCCCCCTTCACTTCTGGTTCTGCCGCACCAAGGGGGGTGTCCCTATAACTCAAGATATAACCTTGACTAGCTCAAAGATAGAAAGATCTAACTTGACAACAACAGGTAGAATACTCTCATGTATGGACCAAGATTTGTGTAACAAATCACAAGGTTGGCAACATTCTTGGACATGATGTCTGGTTGGGTATGAGAGCATGCAAGGATCCTAATCCTACTCCTACAACTAATAGATGGAAGGAAGAGATGGTTTGATTTGATGTTTGGATGCAAACCTAGACCTGGTGTATAACCTCAACACAGAGCTAGATTGGTGCCTATCCAGGGCTTGGAGTCAGTAGACATACACCTGTGAATGATCAGCATGAATAGTTAAAACTGGATTTCAGGGGGATACACATGATACCTGCCTTACAGGTATCTCCCAATACAGAGTGTTAAGCTGTCAATACTTATGGCATCCCTATTGCAGTATACCCTTCCCAATATTCAATCTGAAAACAATTTAATCTACCCCTTGAGCAGAAGTTAAAAGATTAAACATTCAACACAGGAATTCTATGTTCTAGAATCTCAGACATTCCTTGAATACCTGGACTCAGAAGAAAGATACATGCAACACTGGAGACAGAATCAGCATAACACATGCAAACATAGCATTATTCATACAAGATTAACCATGAAATCAGTGGATTCATGCAAAAACGTACAACAGGAGATACATAAACTCACAAGTTTCCTGCATAGAGCAACCAAAACCACTTGTATCTTATTACAGAGCCAAAATGTCCAGTTTTCAACAACCTAAAAATGAGTAACACTTCCTGCTTATAATAGCTAGAAAGTGTACTACAGCAATTAATTACATGGCCAGAAGTCAAAAATTTGCCAGATACATTCCTTCCATTTGAAAATGGCCTCCACAGATTAAATGCGGCAGACAGGGGGGATCTTGAGCTTTGTGCCACCACTTGAAAGTCTTCATCCACGATCAGGCAGCTTAATTGCTTGTACCGTCACCCATACCCCTGCACTATTGCCATTGATGGCCTCAACCACCCGCGGTCGCTAGAAAACTGTCGCTGCAGTCAAAAAGAAGCTTCCCGCCAAAACGCCTCCTTCGCAGGTTCAAAAATAATGCAAGGGGAAAAATCCCACATGCATGGTGAGGAGACTCCTTCATTAGTTTAAAAATGGGGCCGCACACATAATAGGTGTCGAGCGCTTTTGCCACGCTCGACACACAACCCTTCACCCACAGCCCATCGCCATGACATACACTATCGGCCTACCCGACAGATCTCCTGCCGACCACAGTGGTCTCGCCGATCGCTACATCTCCACAAGTCACCAACATCCCCATCGGCCAGAGGAGAACCATCGGCCAGCTCCACAAAACTCCTGCCGACCTCAAAGGTTATGCCGACACCTATTTCACATTCCTTGTCTGTCGGTGAGACCAAAACCATCGGCGAGCAACAAAATACCTACGCCGATGTCAAAGGTTACGCCGATGGCCATCCAAAACATTGCCAAGTCGTTCCCTCAGCAAGACATTACCCATCGGAGCAACAAGAAACTCCCTGGCCGACCACACTACTCACCCCGATACACTCATCCTCTGTCAGCGAGACCCTCAACCGTCGGCCAAGCAGAAACATCCTCTACCGATGATACCATTCACACCGATGACCACTCCATGCTCCCCTGTCGGTGTGACCTACGCCGATGACACCCTCGTCGGCCAAACACTTTCCATCGGCGGACCCTCCAACGGCTAGCCCGACAGCCAAAGTCTTCCCGATGCTCACCTTCGCATCCCTCCATCGGCGAGACCTACGCTGATGATTCTTCATCGGCCAAGCTCCTCACATCGGCAGATCGAAACAATGCTAGCCCGATACACCAAATCTTGCCAATGAACACATGACTTACCCCCATCGGCATGACCAACACCATCGGTGGAAACACAATCTTCGCAGCTGATAGGCAAAAGTCTTGGTGATATACAAAGAACACACCATGCTATTGATACGATCGCCAAGACACAAGTAAACTTATGCCGATGGGCAAAACATGATGACCCCTTCCTCAAGAAAGATGATGTGGATGCTGCAAAACACTGAAGGGGTGCCAACACTTAAATTTTTTTGGATTTTAGGGAAGGTGCCTACATAAAAATTGCTCAAGAACTGACAGTCAATTCAGGCACCAACACTGTGTTGGGATAAAGCACATGAAAAGAAGGGGAGTCATGGAAAATTCGACAAACTATGGTTAGGTCCATTGCAAGTCTCAGAAATAATAGGAGACAACACATTTAGACTCAGGACCTTGACTGGAGAAGATGTACCATTACCAGTTAATGGCCAACATTTGAAACACTACTTCCAGGCTTGAGGTAAAGGGCAGTCCATTTTTTGTGTAATATAGTGTAAGTAGTGTATAGTTTTCTTTTGCTTTGTTTTTTGTTTCCTTTCTTTTTTTTTTCCTTTTGTTTGTACAGTCTGTTGGTTTGTTTGTTTGTTGTCTCCTCAGTAGGGATCTTTGCTTTTTTTAGAGTATTAAGGAGCAAGCTAACAAACATTGAAAACAGTATAAAATTTAGAATATTTAGGTTAATCATTTGCAATTTATGCATAACTTGTTGTGACTGTCATGAATGTAGAGAGTTGTTTAGCTTCTGAAATTTCGTATTCAATAATAGTGGTTGAGAATTCAAGGGAAGTTTCTCAGGATGACACACCTAAAATCCGTGGGTTGGTTGAACCTACCAGTGTAGATATTAGGTGAAAAATTTGAGGTCACCCTTGCTACCATTACAATTCTCAGCTTAATTTCGGTAAGTGCTCATTCCTTGCATCATAAAGTTACAAATTGCTATATCTTGTGAAATTTCTATCAAACATCAAAATCAATAAAATATAAAATATAAAAATATAATAAAGTAGATTATACTAAAAATCTAGATTAAGCCATCTAAGTAACTCTACCAGGCCTATAGACGCTCGCTGGCAGTAGGGCTCTACTTAGGAGAATTGTAACAATAACCTTGCCAAGGCTACAGACGCTCGCTGGTAGCAAGGCTCTATCCGATCGGCTATGAGGGAATATCCTCAACTACGTAGGCTAATATCAATCACTGGTTTGTTCAACCGATCTTCAAGATGAGGATGATTAATCACTTGCACACACTTAAACTAAAAATCAAAATTCATGCACCCTTATTGAATACCTTAGCTCTCAAGTTGAATAATGATCTATAGGAAAGATAGTTGGAAGTTATGGATTTATTTCACTTAGTTTTCTTGAATGCTTTGAATTTAATTGTTTTGTTTGGTTTCTAGTTGTTTTGATGTTCACAACATGCCCCATTTTATTCCTAGGCAAAATGAGGACCCCTGCTGTGGCTTGTTGCTTTTGCTTGTGTGTGTTGTTCTATTTGGTGGTAAAGGGAAAAAGAGGGTGAAAATTGCAAACTTTGTTAAAACTTGAGAAAAAATTACATTTCAGTACTAGGGCATAATATGGTTGGATTCCTTATGAAAAATGAGCTAGGGTTGCTTTTTGAACCATCTTAAAATTTGCCATATTTTGCAAGTTATGAGCATTTTGGTAAAATGTACAAGGGAAGGGTTTGCTATTTGCACATACAAGTCTGTTTGTATATCGGGTTGCATATACAAGGCCTTTTGTATACAAGTTCTGTATTATACAAACCCCTTTGTATATCGCTTTCCATATACAGGGTCGTTTGTATGTGCAAGGTCATTTTTATACTTAGTCGCATTTGTAATCGGGTTCATATACAATCCCCTTTGCATGTTGGGTTGATTGTATGTCCTTTTCCTTGTATGCATTTTAAAGGGTTCTATGTGTACATACAAGGTGGACCTGAAATAGTTCAGTATTGAAATGGATAAATGTTTATAAGCCATTGCATGTATCTCACATTTGTATGTTTGGTAGGTCGAAACATACATAACAAATATACAAAGATTTTATAAATTGCCGCGGACCTGAAATGTTATGAAATAGGATTTAATGGTTGTATGTAGGTGGGCTTGTATGTTAAGTATACATACAAGTATAAGATACAACAAAATATACACTGCACGGACCCGAAAAGTTATTAAAGGGAGTTGACTGTTTGTATGTTCGATGCTTTGTATGTTTCAGCATTTGTATGTTTCAAACATACAAATGAAACATACAAAGGGTGAAGTATACAAGGCACTATATACATACAAATGAATGCATACAGGTACAAACATACAAGAGGAGAGAGAAATGCGGTCCCCACCACTTGTATATCAGGCGTTTGTATGTTGCCGATATACAAGCGAATGATACAAGTTAAACATACAAATGGCAGAATCAAAATAACTATGGAATAGCGTTAAATCTATGTATACTTGGGGTTTGTATGTTCGATGACTGCAAAGTATACAAAGTAAACATGCAACGAAATGTACATGCAGTGGAGCCGAAACATTATGAAATGAGATTAAATGATTGGATGTTTCTGCCTTGTATGCATGTTTAAGATACAAAGCAAAACATACATGGTAATTTATACATTGCGATAAGCATACAATGCGGATCTCAGCGAAGAATTAAATTTGGTTAAGTAGATGCATCTTTACTCAATATATATCAAAAAATGCATGCTAATACACAAAGCTGCAAATGTGAGAGAAAGTTAGAATGAGTTAATTCATTATATGTATATCCGATTGTATATTGGAAGATACAGGGAATTAAACAAGGAAAAAGGTGGGAAAGTAGAGCGATGGATTTTTTAATCCATTTTGGAGCCCAATGCATGTTTTTGGTCAATGATGGTTGACCTAACCCTTTTAAATGCTGCATATGCATTTAGATATGTGATTAATCACTGTTTCAGGACCTAATATCTGTTAGAATTTGAAAAGATTATTAACCCAGAAAACTAGTGCAAAGAATAGATATCTAAACTATGAATGCAAATGATACAAAATAAAAATAGCAACAAAGAGGTAGTCTCCAAGAGAGTAATGCAAATGCTAGAAGAAAAATAGCATTAAGAGGATGCAAAAGAAAAAGATACCAAATACAAGTCAGGTAGCATGCTTATATAGACTAGGAAGAGGGAGGAGGTGGCAACACCGACCAATGAGGAGCAACCATCTATTGGACTAAAGATAGCAAAGTATCTTCCCAAGATAGCTAATGGATGCTCATATGTAGGAAGGTGACACCTCACAACCACTCACCTAATAAGACATACTTTATTAACCTAAGCGATATTAATAGAAGTGTAGGAAAAACCTAAGAATATAGGGAAAAATAAATAACCCAACTAGGAAATAAAAACCTACACTAACACCCCCACATAAGTGAAGCTTAGGTGGATGTAGAAATGAGTCCCAGCAAATCAAGCCTGATGAGGTACCCATGTACATAAAATTCCCCCCCAAAAGTAGAGAGAGTCAGGACTTCGAGTGAGAGGAAGAAGCCCCCCCAGAAGATGAAGCATCCTACACCCCCAGCAAAGCTCGCAAATGAAGGAACTTGCTCTCAGTGAAGGGTTTGGTGAAGATATCAGCAACCTACTCAGAAGTTGGACAGTAGAGAAGGTCGATGACGTGGCCATGGATGAGCTATCGGATGTAGTGCAAGTGGACCTCTATGTGTTTGGTCCGCTGATGATGGACCGGATTCCATGAGATCTAAATGGCACTCTGGTTGTCACAAAATATGACTGATGGCCATCTGATCTGGATACCAAACTCAGTGAGAAGATTCTGAAGCAAAATGGCCTTAGTGGTGGCATTCACAGCCCCCCGATACTCAGCCTTAGTAGAAGATAGAGCAATAGCAGACTGTTTCTTGCTCGACCAACAAACATGACCTAAACCAAATGAGAAGCTGTAACCTGAAGTAGACTTGTGATCCTGAGAATCGCCCGCCCAATCTGAATCTGTGTAGCCCACCAAGTCAAGTTCAATGCCTGCTGCATAGTGAATCCCAAAACTGTGAGAACCCTAAATGTAGTGAAGAATCTACTTGGCTGCTTTCTAGTGCAGCTCATGAGGCTCCTGCATGAATTGAGAGACCATGCCTACAGCATATGAAATGTCAGGTCTCGTATGAGTCAGATAAATGAGACTCCCAACAAGCTGTTAGTACAAAGTGCCATCAACAAGTGGGGAAGAACACTGAGCCTCAAGTTTGACTCCAGAAAGAAAGGGAGTCGAAGCAGGCTTGCAGTCAGCCATATGAAACCTCAAGAGCAAATCTAGAGCATACTTGGACTGGTTGATGGTGATCCCAGAAGCAGACTGGTAGATCTCAATCCCAAGAAAGTAATGCAACAAGCCCAAGTCAATCATCAAAAACCTGTCATTGAGGGTAGTTTTGACAGCCCCAATGGTGGATGAAGAACTCCTTGTGATCAGCAAGTCATCAACATATAGAACCAAAAATAGGAGTGAATCATCCTGCTGCAGAATGTAGACATTGGGATCAGAATGGCATCAAGTGAACCCAACTGATAAAAGGAAGGAGTCCATCTTGGCATACCAGGCCCGAGGAGCCTGTTTGAGGCCATAGAGAGACTTCTGAAGACGGCACACAAGTGGAGAATCTTGAAGGAACCCCTATGGCTGCTCCATGTAGATCTCCTCCTAAAGGTCACCATGAAGAAAAGCACTCTTCACATCCATCTGGTGTACTTCCCAATGATTAGCTGCAGCAATGGCAAGAACAAGTCGGATGGAATTCATTCGGGCAACTGGCGCAAAAGTCTTAGAGTAGTCAATCCGAGCAACCTGGGAGAATCCTTTGGTGACCAAGCGAGCCTTATGCTTGTCAACTGACCCATCTGTTGCAAATTTTATCAGATAGATCCACTTACATCAAACAAGTTTTCTTCCCTTACGAAGAGGGACAAGATCCCAAGTGTGGTTCTTCATCAAGGAACTATACTCCTCCTGCATAGTTGTATCCCACTTAGGAATACCAGAAACCTCATGAAAAGACTGTGGATCTGAGGCAGTAGCAATGAAGACATGTGGAGCATCCTAGAACTATGAATGAGTCTGCTTGGTGTCTGATGGATCCCCAACCCAATCACCTATAGACTACAAGGTCTGTCTAGCCCAAAGTGGATCGGAAGATGGAGAATCTGGAGGAGAATCATCAACCTCTAAATGATGACTAGGAGAGGAAGGAGGTGAGTCCTCTGAATCACTCTCTGCATCAGAAGTGGAGGTAGAAGACTGTTCAGGTAAATCTGACTCATTAGAAGATCTGTCATGTATCCCAAGTGACTCCAATGTCAAAGTAGAAGGAGTTGGAGAAGTGATAGAAAGTGAGCTCGAAGAGCCCTCCTCAAACTGAACACTCCTCTCAATGAACAACTCATGTGTAGTAGGGTGGAGCAACCGATAACCCTTCACTCCATCAAGATAGCCTACAAATATGCAAGGTCTGCTTTGTGGATCCAAGGCCTTGTGTTTCTCTGCAGGAATGTGGGCCCATGTAGGAGAACCAAAAACTTGAAAGTGCTTAACTGATGGTTTCCAACCACTCCAACCATCAAAAGGAGTGACGCCCTTTAAGGCTCAGTGAGGAACACAGTTCTGGATATAACAAGCACAGTTAATGGCCTCTACCCAATACTGTGCTGCAAGAGATCTGGAGTGAATCATGCAGTTTGCCATTTCCTTCAAGTACCTATTCTTCAGTTCTGTAACACCATTCTGTTGAGGATTGTATGGAACTGAATGCTATAAATTAATCCCCTCTGAAGTGCAAAACCTCTCAAACTAATGGTTGACATACTCACCACCATTGTCAGTGCGTAAAACTTTGATGGCTTTCTCAGATTGCTTCTCTACAAAAGTTTTGAAGTCCTGAAAATGATCAAATACCTCTGACTTCTGTTTGAGAAAGTACACCCAAGTATATCGAGAAAAGTCCTCAATGAATGTGAGGACATATCTAGCCCTGCTAAAAGAAGGATACTAAAATGGACCAGCCAAATCACTGTGAACTAACTCCAGTATCTGTGAAGCTCTCCATGCCTTACCTTTGTCAAACTTTTCCTTAGGATGCTTACCAAGAATGCAACCTTGGCAAACACCACTTGAAAACTGAACTGAAGGCAACCCTGTGACCATGCTTTGCTGGTTGAGCTGCTGCAAGTAGCAGAAGTTAAGATGGCCAAACCGCTCATGCCATAATCTACTCACATCATTAGAATGAGTGGGCAAAACAGTCGAAGGAGGATCAGGAACAAAGTGAGAAAACAGATAGAGCCGTGATTGATGATCTGCTCTCCCAACTGCAATTGTAGAACCACTGTTCAACTCACGAATCTCCACTAAATCAGGAGTGAACTCAACCTGCTTGCCTAAACCTATGTGAGTGATTTGGTATACCGATAGGAGATTAGTTGATAATGAGGGCACACAAAGAACATCATGGAATGTGCCATCCCTCACATCAACAGACCCTCTCCCACACACCTCAATAGGAGTGTTATCACCCATCAAAATAGAAGGCATAGTACACGGCTCCAAAGATGCAAATTCTTCCTTAGATGAAGCCATGTGGTGTGAAGCACCCAAATTAAGAACCCAAGTGGATGGTGAAGAAGCAACTGCAACAAGGGCCTTGCCCTTTCCTTTCCCCTTGTTGTTTTCTTTTGCCTTGTTAGACCCCTCATTAGAACTCTGTTTGATAGACTCAGGAACACTTATATTATTCTTCTCAAGAATGTGTGTCAAGTGATCAATTTGTTTCTTCAGACATTTATGTTCATCATGACTGGGTCTTTTACAATAGGCACATTGGACCCTCTCTTTCTTAGGCTTGTCACCCTTGGAAAATTGGGTCTCATTAGTTTCTTTTGAAGTAACCGTTATCTGATCCTTCTTCTCCTTGCTATTCTTTTGTTTCTTATCCTTACTATTATTGTTACTACTTTGTCCTTTCTGTTCTTTTGTGCCTTGGTTGGCAGCCAAGGCATGTGACTTAGAGGACTTAAGAGTGCCCATCTGAATTAGCTTGTCCTATTCCTGAGTGAGATTGATAGCAAAATCATCTAAAGATGGCATGGTGAATTGAGTACCAAGTGCACCCTTAGTAGCATAGAAAGTAGAAACAAACACAGAATATTTTGAACTTAGCTTAGAGAGAATACTAAGAATCAGTTGTTCATCTTTCTTTTCAATTCCACATTGTTTTAACTGTAGCCTTAGTGATTTTAATTTGGTGAAGAAATCTTGGATTGTGTTGAAATTGCTTGGACTTAAACTAATTAGTTCATTTTCCAACATATGACCCCTCATTGAATCTTGTGTGTCAAATAGTGTTTCTAGCTTTGTCCAGATTTCATTTGGTGTATTCAAAGACTCAATGTGAAAGAGAAAATTAGGAGAAACAGACAAACACAATGTTTCATATGCCTCATCACATTTGTTAAACCACTTAGGCTTATCTTCTTCTTTAGCAGGTTTAGTTTCAAGTCCCATAGTTATCCCATTTAATCCAGCTTTCTTTAAGTGAATTGTCATGTGTGATTTCCACTCAAAGTAATTGTATAGAGTTAGGATGGGTAGATTTGTTTGATCCATGATGAAGAAATGCAGAGAAGAAATGTCGAAAGAAGAAAACACAACCAAGACAACCCCCCCTTTTCACTTAATCAAAGAACCCCCCAAGAAAATATGATTTGGCACTTTATATTAGTGCATTTACAACTGCCACTAGCAAGAAATACTAAGTGGTCTTGATTTCAATGCATTACAAAACCCTCATGAAGAGCATATACTAAAAATACAACTTCTGCACAATACTCAGAGAAATAAACAGCACCACTGCGATCTACTAAAAAAACCATGCACTTTCAAAAAAAGAATCGCCTCGATACGAGGTCATATGTGAAAGTTATGATCCTCCGAAGTTCCCAAAATGAGAACTGTGCAATGTCATGACTAAGAATCTATAATTTCTAAAAAATATTGGCATCAAAATCAAAAAACGTTTGCACTAGTGCATAGAGCACAAAAAAAATCCAAAATCAAAAAACATTTCATGGGAAAAGGATTCCGTATGAGCAAGAATGGAGCATTTGAAAATTGCCTTCAAAATTTCAACTGCCAATGGAGAGGGGTCCTACTGTAGCTTTCTGAGCACATTTCTACAAAATATATAGACTGCATGCAACAACGGAAAGATACCCAGATGGTCTTTTTGTGTTGCAAACAAAACCCAGAAGGCATTTTTCTTGCAGATGTATAGAAGATTTTGCTCTAGTGTAAATAGAACACCTTTGGCTACAAAAATGACCCCAACAACCAAAAAATGACATGCAAAAATTGAATCAAATGCTAGAACCTGCAATATTGATTCAAAAGACCAAATATGCAAGTTAGTTGTCAGATGTGAGCTCGAAACCCCAGTTCTGCAACTGTGTATGACAATCTCCAATTTCGGTGAAACGAAAGCCAAATCTGACTTTCTCAAGCCTCCTGGACGCGTTGGAATAGCCAGAAATGCTGTCAGTATAACTAGAAATGCTACAATCACCTAGATTTCATAAAACACATGTGTAAACCCCAGAGACTAAAAAAGTTTCCGTCAAACTTTTCTGATTCTCAAGATCATCCGAAGATGCAAGAAAAGAGCATACTGAGTTTTTTAAAAAACTGCAATAAGATTTATTAGCCCCCCTCGAATCTCTCAATTATGGAAACTAAAATCTACTCTTGCACATAGAATGGCTCTGATACCATGTTAGAATCTGAAAAGATTATTAACCCAGAAAACTAGTGCAAAGAATAGATATCTAAACTATGAATGCAAATGATACGAAATCAAAATAGCAACACAGAGTTAGTCTCCAAGAGAGTAATGCAAATGCTAGAAGCAAAATAGCTTTAAGAGGATGCAAAAGAAAAAGATACCAAATACAAGCCAAGTAACATGCTTATATAGACTAGGAAGAGGGAGGAGGTGGCAACACCGACCAATGAGGAGCAACCATCTATCGGACTAAAGATAGCAAAGTATCTTCCCAAGATAGCTAATGGATGCCCACATGTAGGAAGGTGACACCTCGCAACCACTCACCTAATAAGACATACTTTATTAACCTAAGTGAGATTAATAGAAGTGTAGGAAAAACCTAAGAATATAAGGAAAAATAAATAACCCAACTAGGAAATAAAAACCTACACTAACAATATTTGTGTTTGCGCTCTCAGCCTGATTCAATGTAATGTTTAATTTTTTCCTACTAGTTTATTAAATGATGATGCTTAATTCTTGTCTGTTTACAGGTGCGCAAATGGAAATAAGGGCAGAGCTTTAATGCCCATCTAACTCTCTAGCCAGGTAATAAATTGACGAAGCAACTTGATATAGTTTTTAATCCATTTTTGTGTCTATTTGTAGGGTTGCAGATATCTGGAAGGTGGAACTTAATGGTGATGACATCATGGAGGAGGAAATCAGATCTCAGAGGAAGTGAAAGGAAGATAAGGATGAGGTGTGAAAAGTCAAGGGTCTTCATTGATGAAGACAAAATGCAGCTGAAGACATCATTGCAGCAGACAACAGAAGTTATTATTAAGCTGCTAGGTTTTTCAGAAGGACATATTTCACCCAGATTTGATGTATGCTCAGAGATATTTTTGGGAGACTTGTTTTCCAACATTTATTGCTATAACCAAAGGTTTGAACCATTGTTTAAACTAGGGTTTTGGAGCTGTATTGGGGTGGTCATAGCTATATATTCCCCCTTTACATTGTAAAACTTTACACAGGGATTTTAGTAATTTAGCTTAGCATTTAGGAGTAGAAGAAGGAGGTCGCTTGTGTCTGCAATAAGGAACGTCTGGAACATCCTACTTCCTTACTATATCTGTAAAGCTTGTAAGTTTTATGTAATTTGATCAATGAAGCTAAGAGTCATTCAGACATTGTAAATCTTATGAGTGTCCGTTTCCAATACAATTGAATATAGAATTCTGCATCTATCTTCTAAGTGTTTTTTGGCTCTTCATTGTGTTTAAAACATTTTCTCTTAGAGCTTGCAATTTTAAGTGTATGTTTGTGAAAATGCTCAGAATTTACACTTAAAGTTTTTTGTCTGTGGATTTGATCAATTTACTGCATTATTTACAAAGTGCATAATAGAACATTTAGATCCTTCGATAGAATGAATGAAGTTTGGTTTAGATCTTTCTAACTTTTCGCAACCCATCTGAAAATACTTAGCTTAAAACACAAAAATTTAAAGGAAATTATCTCATATTTGAAAGAAGCATATATAGTTGAGTTGAAAGTAGACAGTTTTCATAATATTGAAGAGGAGAAAGCTTGCAATAATATAAATCATTTAAAGCTTTGTAACACAGTAACAAGTTTATGCAAAAAAAAGAATGAACAACATGATAATATTTATGATCTTTTGTATAGTTTGAGTCCAGTAAACTATCAGGAAACCCTAAATCATGTAAGGCCCCTTGAACATTACAGCTTCACATCAACCAACTGAATTGTCTCAACAGGTCAAGACCTGACATTATTAAACTTGGGATTAAGCGAATCTTAACCAATTCCTTCATATCTTTCAAGTCAGTTTTGGTTCATTTTATATGAATTTTAACTATTGTTATGACTATGTTAAAACAATCATCAACAACCCCGTCTTGGAGGCGCTGCCCCCAAACCCCTGTTAATTATTCAAGGGGGAAACTGTGGCTGCCAAAGTCACCAAAATTTATCCTCTTGCATATACACAAGGTGCTAACTATGCCAACTCAACATAGGATAAATAAATACAACATTAGGAATTTGCAAAGGTTGAGACACCTTAATTCCCAACATTCTCCCACTTGTTGAACACCTTGCAAGGGCCAAAAGCAATGACAAGATTTAACTACTAAGGGCTAAGAGGCCCATAGACTCCGAACACCATCTGAACTTCTTTGTGCCCACTAGTTTCGTCAATGCATCTGCAACATTCTTCAAAGTATCTACCTTCTCCAAATTTACCTTTCCATCCTCAACCATGTCTTGCATGAAGTGAAACTAAACATCAATGTGCTTTGTTCTAGCATGGAAAGTTAGATTCTTCACAAGGAAAATTGCACTCTGACTGTCACAATTGATCGTAATCTAACCTGCATCAACACCAATATCTGAACACAATCTCTTAAGCCAAATGGCTTCCTTACAAGTATGAGTTGCTACCATATACTCAGCTTCTGTCGTGGACAAAGCAACAATAGGTTGTCACTTACTCATCCAACTAATAGCACCACCAAACAGTGTAAACACATATGCACTGGTGGATCTCCTGCTGTCAATGTCACCTGCCCAATCTAAATCCACAAATCTACGAATGTCAACAGAATGTAGAGGTCCTGTAACATTACCATGATAGCAAATGGAATACTTGGAAGTACCCCTCAAATATCTGAACACTCGTTTAACTGCATCCCAATGAAACCGTCCAGGATTAGCCATAAATCAACTAAGGACTCCCACTACTTGGGCAATGTCTAGTCTTGTGCAGACCATAGCATACATCAAACTGCCAACAACACTAGCATAAGGTACTTTGCTCATGTCCTCCACCTCACTAGGAGATTTTGGACAATCCTCAATAGACAATTTTGTCCCCAAAGAAACAGGAACACACAACGGTCTACAATCTGCCATGCTGAACCTGTCCAACATGGTCTTCACATACTTACTCTGGATTAACCAAAGTTTTCTGTTGGTTCTGTCTCTTCTGATTTCCATTCCTATAATGTACCTGGCTTTCCCTAAATCTTTCATTTCAATTTGTATTGACAACTGAGATTTAAAATTAGAAATCATATTCTTACCCTTCCCAATGAGCAGCATATCATCAACATAGAGTGCAACAATGAGAATACGATCACCATCAAATTTATAATACACACGGTGATCCAATTTCAATCTCACAAATCCAATTGACAACACAAAGGCATCAAACTTCAAGTACCATCTCCTAGGGGATTGCTTCAAACCATACAAAGACTTTTTAAGTTTGCAAACCAAATTTTCTTTACCTTTCACCATGTAATGCTCTGGCTGTGACATGTAGATTTCTTCCTCCAAGTCACCATGAAGGAAAGTTGTCTTCACATCCATCTATTCTACCTCCAAGTCATAAGCTACTGCGAGAGACAATAGGAATCGAATGGATGTTAGCTTTGCAATAGGAGAGAAGATCTCGCCATAATCAATACCCTCCACTTGTGAATACCCCTTTGCAACCAATCTGGCCTTATACTTCTCAACACTGCCATCCACACCAAATTTATTCTTGAACACCCATTTGCATCCAATGGGTTTCTGTCTAGGAGGCAAAGGCACCAAGTCCCAAGTTTGATTCTTTTCCAAAGAAGCCATTTCTGTTGATAACTGAGAGGGGGGTGAATCAATTATCTTAATTAATTTAACTTTCTATTCTTCTTTAATAACTAGTGCAGCATCAAAACAAATAATCATCCATAACCATGAAAGCAGAAACAAAATCAATACACATAACACAATGATTTTGACGTGGAAAACCCTGTTAAGGGAAATATCATGGGGTGATTAACCCAAGATTGTATTCTCTATTAGAAGAATAGAAGTACAAAATGGCACTTGCCAATCAGGGCTCACTGCCTGAGCACACTGCTCACAAGAGGCTCACTGCCTACAAGAGACTCATTGTCTAAAATTTATAAAGAAAGTATCAAGATACTTGAACTAATGAGAAGCATCCACATATGCTGAAGTTCAGTTCCATTTAGGCTCAATACACTGATCTACTGCACTTCATTCTTCCTCTTCTTTGGTGTTGTTGTCCTGTCACATACCAGACCTATATTACTACTTCCACACTGTTCTCTGCTTTTCTTCACTCTTCACAATACACCACACACCCTTCTCATCGAAATCCATCTGGTATATATATCCACACAAAGGATTTCAACATCTTTCTAGTCAGCATCCGGAATACTCAATATTTTTCCAAACTCTAGTCTGTCAGCTGAATCCTTGCTTACCAAGTGATGCATATCAAGAGATGCTTATAGAAGTCATCAATCATGTTGGCTAATCATGAATGATCCCTTAAGAAACTTGATTACCATCAATATCTCATTCGGATTAAGGTCTGATGCTCTGCCGGTCAGTTCTTCCTCAGTCTTCTCTACCAAATAAGAACCCAACACTTAGGTGTTCATATCTTTTCACTTTTTCATCACCAAAGGCTCAATCTCTGGAATGTATTAGTCATGGTACTCCTCTTGACTTCCCCAAGTCTGCACTTTACTAAGATACTTCCTCTGAGAGATCTAGACCTGATTGTCGGACCTTGCTACATGCTCTGTTCTTGGTCACCGGACCAAAATACTCTTCAATCTGACTTCTAGTATAGACACACCATGTCCTGCGGATGTGTGGGATGGACTTTGTTGCCATCAATGACAACACTCATGAAGCCACATAGTGTCTCTTGCCAACAATCTCCCCCTTTGGCATTGAGGGCAACACTTAGTGAAAAATGACTAAGTGTCACACTACACTCCCCCTTGGCTGATGCTCTGTTCTAATGTACACTTTACCGGAGCTCCCCCTTAGCTAGATTCCACATTTTTCACTGCTACTCACTCCCCCTTTGACATCAATGGAAAAGGGTAGAATCCGCACATCAAAATTCCCAAAAATCCAACTATACTTAGCTGCATAGGTATATATACATGTTATACTTACATAAAGTGAAGTATATCTGTAAAAGTTGTCTTCAATTGGATGAATTATGTTGCCCAACTCTACTTCATCCTGTCCAAAATTGAGATGTGACCACTCAACAGGAATGCAAAAGCTTCTGCCCTCTTTAGATCTGTCAGATCACTAGTCCGAGCTGTGGTCTGAGCATCAGATAGGGCCTCATGCATGGCCTCTAATTTAGGGATAATTATCCCTCTAAGTTCACTTAACCTGCTTATTCTATTTTTCTTCTCCTTCTCAAGCTTTTTTATTTCATTTATGACTGCAATAGTCTGACACTCTTGATTTATTATGGAAGAGGTGAGAGGATCAAAACTTTGAAATAAACTTGATAGTTTGCTCTCTTGTTCTTTCACCTTCTTGGTGATGTCTGATGTTACGGTGGACCAAGATAGACAAAATTTGTATAGATCACCACCATCTTTAAGAGCATTCTCTAGGCTCTTTATTCCAATATCCAAAGTTCTCCTATCATTTGTTATTAGCCCTTGTACTTCAGAGAATCTCTTACCCAAAAATTCTTGCCGGACTTTCTCTTCTGCTGCTTTCTCTAAAGAGTCAAAATGTGTATTAACAGAATTTATAAGAGACTCTAGATTACTGGATGTGGAGGCTGAAGGATCCTTTTGGAAGGATGGCATGATTTTCTCTAGCACACCAGATGCAATCTCTATTACCGCACAATCTTCTATGTGAGACTTCAGAAGCTTTTCTTTTGCTTTGGCTTAAGCAAAAGATGCTACCTTCATTGTTTGGACCAGAGAGAGGGAATCAAAATTGAATGGCCCTTGAAGTAGCTCTAGTTCATCTAATTCCATCATTTCTTTTGTCAAGAAATCTTTGACTACTTCTGCAAAGTCTCTTGCCAGAGACAAAGTTTACTTCCCTTCTGCAGCCTCAGCACTGTCACTTATGGTCTTTTCTGTTTGACCTTCTTCTCTTCCCTTCACTTCTTCTCCTTGATTGATGCTCTCTTCTTTTCTTTCTTTTCCTTCAATTTTGGAGTTTGCAGGGGGATCCGGAAGAGAGGTGTCTACTTCTCCATGAGCTTCCTCTTTCGGAATAGAGGAATTTGAGTCCTTATCTTTCTCTTTACTTATCTCCTTTGTCTCTTCTGCAACTGTCTCAGTAGATTCTGCTTTGTCATCCATGGCAGAGGGTTCATCACCTAAGTCCTCTATAATAGGAATATTGAATCTTCTAAAAGCATTCTGAAGGATATCTTCTATTTCTTTAGCCACCTGATCAGTCTCTCCGAGCATAAGCTTATTCATTCTAGCTTTGCTCCAAAACTCATCCTTGCAATCCTTGAAGATCATGTTCTTTTGTTGAGAACTGATGGAAGGATAGAGTTGGATAGCAATCTGCTCTCAGATTTCTAAGTCTTTTGCCATGGCATTGTTCTTTCTCATTTCAAGTTCTTTTTCTAAACTTTTGGGAATCAGAGATATAATTTCAATGAATGCTTTGTTATAGATGTTTAGATACTTGACTATAGCTTCTTGCAGGATCTTCTGATCAGCTTCACTAAAATCATCATAAAATTTAGTCATTGGTTTCAGGTTCCCATCCATAGTGACCAATTTGATGATATCATCAATGCAGAGAGTAGGCTTTTCAATGAATTCTTTTGCCTTTTCTTCCTTGCCTTGACTAGTAGAGGGTTCACTAAATGTTTTCTTCTTCTTCTTCATTTTCTTGACTTCCTCATCGGTTTCAGTTTCTTCATCATCCTTCTGACTTGTATTGGATCTTGTTGCCTTTTTCTTTGTTCTCTTCTCTCCCTTTCCAGATGTCCGGGCTTCTGATTTTGATGTCTTTTGGCTCTTAGAGGTGGTAGGTGTAGAGCTCTTAGAGGATCTGGTCCGGGAAGGGGCTTGCACCGGATCACTTTCTTTTTTCTGTATCTTGTTTCTCTTTCTCTGCCTTTTCTAGTTTTTCTCTATTTGCATCAAGTGCTTCTTTTGAGATGCCATACCTTTTGGCAATATCCTCTACTTCTTTTCTCACTTTTCTTTTCATCTCCGGTTGTCTTAGCTCTACATGAATCTTTACACTCAACTCTTCAAAGGTTCCAAACCTTTCTGCCTCAAGGTCCTTGGGCTGACTCAGCATGTGTTGAATATGAAGCTCTAGAATTTTCTCATCAACTTCATACCCCATTGGCATGATCCAGACTATCCTTGGCTCCACTGCCTCCATTAGGCATTGATCAGTTTCTACCATAAAGCATACTGTATCCTTATACTTTTCAACTAGAGATTGGAGAATTATTTCTCTGGCTTGCTTCATACTCTAATATTTCTTGAAGTAGCCCCAGAGTGCTGTATTTTGTGCCTTGGCATCACCAATTCCATGCAAATAATCTCTGATTTGTATGGCTACTGGTTTGTCATTTTGCCATATCCAACCACTAGACCCGAGAAGCTCATTCATAAAGTAAAAGAACAAACACAATATTATCCCACCATACTTGAATGAGTTCTTCTTGTCCTTCTTGATCTTTTGTAGGTTTTCCAACAGTTGGCTTAGAAGAAGCTCATAAAGATCATAATTTGCATTCTCCCTTAACATCTGATAAGTAGCATAGATTGCAGTTCTAGATACAGAATTCTCCCTGTTGGAGTGATATATCTTATAGGCAATTATCATGGATGCAAACTTGATATCCGGATCAGTGATATCTTTAATTGTCATTGCTCTCTTGTCAAATTTTGATCCTGTTGCCTCACTCACTGTCTGATTCTTGACGGATTTGAGAGCAGGTAACCCACCAGATGAGTGCAATCCGGTAACTGCCCTAATGGCATCCTTGGTTATCTTGAATGGCCTCATCAACCATATAAAGTTGTCATGCATTCTACTCAGAACATACCAGACCCATTCATCTTCTACAAAATAGGGGAAATGGATGCAATGTCCAAAATGCTTGTCCCGGATAGCCTTGTACTGAGGTTTGAGTTCAAAATAATCATCTATTAACTGATTGTGATAGATATTCATTAGCTTGGATTCCCCAAATTCCTCAATGTTTTCATGAATATATGCCCTAACATCTTCTACATGCAGAACTCCATGTAGAATGCTAGAAAATGCACCTAGGGGGTCAACATCTAGGGATTTATAGGGATTTTTTTGAATTTTGGGCACGGCCTATCAGTGATCTTCACAACATTTGAAGTAGCCATCTTTCAAAGATTCAGAGAGAGATTTCAAGAGAAAAAAATACCTTTTATGCTTCTACGGTTCATGATATGAGCCGGATTGAATTGCTCAATGAATCGACTTTTGTGGTTGACCTTTGAGAGGTTTGAGACAATTTAGTTCCAGAGCTCCTTCTCTCTTCTTCTCAAATGTAAATGTGTAAATGATGAACAACAGAACCCTTATATTTCTACGCAAACCCTAATTTCTCATTGTAATAAATGCACAACTTAAGTTATTCCGGTTGCTTTGTTCTCCTTGTCCTGAGAGGTCTTTCCAGATCATTGAGATGCACTTAGAGTTATTCTCAATGAATAATGGAAATCTATCTACCTTTCTCCAATCATTCCATTTATCCACAGATCAAGATACCTCAAATTTGAATCATACCGGATCTAACTATGAAAATCCTATTCTTATCGAATGACTGTTAAACCAGATCAATCTTGGAAGATTAACCTCCTCTATATTTCTTGTGGATCTTCCATATCTTTTCCTAGGCTTATTTAGATGTTTCTCTGAGAACCCTTTAATCTACAACTTTCCATGTGCCAATTTCAGGCACCAATTGACTGGCTAGGGGAACTTGTTTTCTTTTGTGACTCCCCCTGAGCTAGAGCTCATCTATTTAGTTTCCAGAAGGAATATCAGCACCAGATTCTAGTGTGGATCCATCCTCAACATTGTCTGTACTCCTCTTCACCCAAATCTTGTTCATCTCCCTTTGAATTTCATCCACATTCACTTTTCCTTTTCCTTTGTCTTGGTTTTGAGTATGATACACCTGACCCTTTTTGTCCTGATTCTTACTTCTGTAGAATTTGGCAATATGACCGGATCTATTGCAATTGTGGCAAACAACATTTCTTTGCATATTTGACTGATATCCTCTTGATCTACATTGATTAGCCATATGTCCCATTCTATTGCATGCAAAGCATCTACCATTGAACGAATTGTTCATTTGCATATTTCTACACTCATGAGATTTGTGACCATACCTTTTGCAATTAAAACACTGTCCGGAGAAGGATGAATTAGTCTGATTCATTCTTCTTCTGCACTGATTTTCTTTATGACCAAAGTTATTGCAATTGTGACAGTATACATTGAAGGATGGATATCTTTGAGCATTTGGTTTCCTTACCAGAGGTCTTCTAGGCCTGTTCCTTGGATTTCCTGATCCAGAGTTCTTCTAACCAGATCCAAAGCTTTCACCTTTCTCATACCCCAAGCCTTGCTTGTCACCTACCCTCTTTTGGCTTTTAAGAACTTCAAGCTGAGCAGAGCTTATCTTGAATTTCTCTTTGTATTCATTTGCTGTTTGAAGATCCCTTTTTAGAGTGTCAATCTAATTCTCAAGTTGTTCTTCATTATCTCTAGCTTCTTCAAGATCAGATTCCAAATGCCTAATTATTCTATCCATTTTGTGGCAGTCTTTTAACTTCTCCTTGAGAGATTGTTTTAGATTATCTTCAGTCTTTCTTTTCTCTTCAATTTCTTGGGTGAATTTCATAACCCCTAATTCCATTTCATGTCTTACCATAATGACCTCTTTTGATATCTTCTCACATAATTTGTTCTTCTCATTCAGATCTTCATTAGTATCATTGGCTTCACTTTGACTTGCTAATTGCTGAAGAAGTTCCTTTCTCTTTTTCATAGAGATACTCAGTTTCTCCTTTAGTTCATTTATGAAATCATTAGCTTGTTTGAGTCTTTCCCTCAAGTTATTGACTTCAGAGTGGGATTGCTCAAAATCATCAAGGGAAGACTGAAGTTGTTCCCTCATACCATACATATCCATTGGAATTCCTAGATCTTCCTCAAGCTGTTAGGCTCTATTTGGAGGAACTTATCTCTGATACCAATTGTTGATAACTGAGAGGGGGGGTGAATCAATTATCTTAATTAATTTAACTTTATGTTCTTCTTTAATAACTAGTGCAGCATCAAAAAAATAAGCATCCATAACCATGAAAGTAGAAATAAAATCAATACACATAACACAATGATTTTGATGTGGAAAACCCTGTTAAGGGAAAAAACACGAGGTGATTAACCCAAGATTGTATTCTCTGTTAGAAGAATAGAAGTACAAAATGGCACTTGCCCATTAGGGCTCACTGCCTGAGCACACTGCTCACAAGAGGCTCACTGCCTACAAGAGACTAACTGTCTACAAGTTATAAAGAAAGTAACAAGATACTTGAACTGATGAGAAGCATCCACATATGCTAAAGTTTAGTTCTGGTTAGGCTTAATACACTGATCTACTGCACTTCATTCTTCCTCTTCTTTGGTGCTACTATCCTATCACATACTGGACCTGCATTACTACTTCCACACTACTCTCTGCTTTTCTTCACACTTCACAATACACCACACACCCTTCTCATCAAAATCCATTTGGTATATATATCCGCACAAAGGATTTCAACATCTTTCTAGTCGGCATCCGGAATACTCAATATTTTCCCAAACTCTGGTCTGTCGGCTGAATCCTTGCTTACTAAGTGATGCGTATCAAGAGATGCTTATAGAAGTCATCAATCATGTCGACCAATCATGAATGATCCCTTAAGAAACTTGATTACCATCAATATCTCAACCAGATTAAGGTCTGATGCTCTGCCGGTCAGTTCTTCCTTAGTCTTCTTTGCCAAAAAAGAACCCAACACTTAGGTGTTCATATCTTTTCACTCTTTCATCACCAGAGGCTCAATCTCTAGAATGTATTAGTCATGGTACTCCTCTTGACTTCCCCAAGTCTGCACTTTACTGAGATACTTCCTCTGAGAGATCCAGACCTGATTGTCGGACCTTGCTGCATGCTCTGTTCTTGGTCACCGGACCAAAATACTTTTCAATCTGACTTCTGGTATAGACACACAATGTCCTATGGATGTGTGGGATGGACTTTGTTGCCATCAATGACAACACTCATGAAGCCACACAGTGTCTCTTGCCAACAATTTCATCCTCCATGGCCTCCTTCCAGGAACCTGCATCTTTCATGTCCATAGCCTTTGATACAGTTCTAGGTTCATCACTATTAGTGACCAAAGCATAAGCACAACTAGAATCAAGCAATGTAAAACCACACCTTTCAGGTTGCTTTCTTATCCATGTAGACCTCCTCAAAAACTGAGGTTGAGGTTCAACTTCTTCATGTGAGCTTTCAAAGCTGCTAGAGCTCTCCTCATCATCAGCTCCAACATTGTCTTTCTGTTCAATCTTCTCAGGGATAGCAAGAAACTAAACAAAATCCTCTTTCTTTACTATTTCTTCTGGCTGCAAATTGGTGGAAGAAGGTGTAAGCTCTCTGAAGATGACACTTCTGCTATACAACACTTTTTTAGCCACAGGGTCCCAAACCCTGTATCCTTTCACACTGACACCATAGCCAATGAAGATACACTTAACAGCCTTGTTCTCCAATTTTGACCACTTCTCCCTACGCACATGTGCATATGCGTCAACCAAAAACACGAAGATGCCTTATTGGAGGCTTTCTACCAAACCACACCTCCATGGGTGTCTTACCAAAAGGAGCTGATGTAGGAGATCTGTTTACCAGATAGCAGGCAGTGGCAACAGCTTCAGCCGAAAACTTTTGTTCTAGGCTAGCTCCACTAAGCATACTACTAGCCTTCTCCATCAGTGTCCTGTTCATCCTCTCTACAACTCCATTTTGCTGCGGGGTGTATGGAGTTGTCTTATGTCTTTCAATCCCAAGTTCCTTGCAATACTTATGGAATTCTGTAGAACAGAACTCACCACCATTGTCAGTTCTCAAACATTTAATCTTTTTACTAGTCTAATTTTTAGCAAAGGCCTTAAACTCCTTAAACTTGCTATAGACTTCAGATTTTCTTCTGAGAAAATAAATCCAGTTCCTTCTACTATAATCATCTATAAAAGATACAAAATATATAGAATTTGATAATGAAGGAACATTAACAGGACCAAACACATCAGAATGAATAAGGTCCAACACACCAGAAGACTTATGAGAACTCAAGTAAAACTGAACATGTTTTTGTTTTCCATAAATACAATGTTTGCAAAAGTCAAACTCAAGATTAAAATCATCTAACCCCTCAATGAGGTTCTTATTTTTCAGGGTACGTAGACCCTTCTCACCAATGTGGCCAAATCTCTTATGCCATAACATTGTCTTTTCAGCAGGAAGTTTAACTTCCAAAGCACGATTACAACCATCAAGACTAGAAACAACAGATTTCTTCACTACTCATTTAGATGGTGGGGATGAAGTGACTGCTGCCCTCTTCCTTGAGTTAGAAGAATTATTGCATTGTGAAATACATGCTTCCAGCTGAAATAGAGTACCTCTCTGAGTACCCTTAGCAAGCACCATAGCTCCTCTAGTCATCTTGCATCCTTCTTTCAAAAAGACAACCTACACACCTACATCATTCAAACTACTTACAGAAAGCAAGTTTGTGCTAAGCCTGGGATGTGCATAACCCTACAGATCCCCTTCACTCAACCATTAGGGAATCGGATAGAGACTCTTCAATGACCAACAATCTTCAGATGAGAGTTGTCACCCAGATACACCTTTCCACCATCGAACTCCTCATAATTAGTGAACCAGTCTCGATGCAAGGTCATGTGGAATGATGCACCAGAGTTGATCAGCCACACATCATCAGATGCATGGATTGCCAGGGCTGCGATGAAAGCATCACCATCATCTTGTGACTTATCAGAATCTGAATTAGGAGCTTTCTTATTCTTCTCCTCTTTGCATTCTTTTCAGAAATGCTTGGTTTTGCCACAGTTCCAACAAAGAGCCTTGGACTTTCTAGGAGATTTGGATCTCCCATGGGATTTGGATCTACCCTTCTCATCTTTCTTGTCCTTCTTATTCCCTTTCTCCTTGGGTCTTCAATGAACTGCAAGGGCCTCTTTCGCTACCTCAGAAGACTTTCTCCACATCTCTTTAGACAACAGTGAAGAAACCACTTCTTCCATTTTGAATGTGGATGTGGTGCTTCCAATTGCCATGACAAGATGATCCCATGAGTCCAGCAGAGAACAAAAAGCAAGGTTATACACTGATCCTCCTCCTCCATCTTTACACCAATAGATGTCAATTGTGCAACCAACATGTTGAAAGCATTCATATGTTTAGCAACAGATCCTCCATCCTCCATTCAAAAAGAATACAACTTCTTTCTCAGAAAAAGTTTATTAACTAGGGATTTTGCTTGATACACATCTCCCAACTTCTTCCAAAGTAGTTTTACAGTAGTCTCCTCATGGACATTTAACAACACAGAATTGGCAAGACTAAGTCTTATGAGACCCTTAGCCTTCCGATCCTTGAGATCCCACTCATCTTGTGACATTGCAGCTAGTTTAGTTCCATTAATACTTTCCCAAAGGTCTTGGTCAAAAAGCATGTCTTCCATCTTGAGCTTCCACAGCTCAAAATTACTGCCATTGAACTTCTCCACTTCAAACCTTCCTAATGTGCTTGCCATCTCCTTGCTGCAATAGAAATCAAAATACTCTGCAGAGACTCCCACTCAACCTAAGATTAGCTCAAAAAACCCTTACCCAACAACTAGGACCAAAGGTGATCAAGCTCTAATACCAACTGAAAGGAAGCTAGGTGTGTGGAAATCACTTCCTACACTAATCTAATGAGAAGAGATGTATGCAAATTCAACTTTAATTCTTACAACTACAGCAACATAGAACATCTAATAGAGATATTACAACAATACACATACACATAGAAAGTAGATAGAAGAGAGAGAGACAAGATATACGTGGGGAAAACCCTTTAAGGTGAAAAACCCCACACTCCAAAACACAGCTCAAATGTATTACAGTAAACAATACCAGATTACAATATAGTTTCAAAGCCAATGCTCTTTTAGGAGTCTTCGAATGTCAAATCTGGAGATATTCTGGTAGCATAATAGTACTTGTACCAAAGTTATCTATCTCCCATCCAAGCACTTATTTATATAGAGTTTACAAGGCAACTATGGAACCTTCTAGAGATGGGCGTCCATCTTGGACTCATGCCCCAAAACCCATGCCTAAGGACACTTGTCCAACATCCCATCCCAAAGTGGGTGCCTGGTCCTAAGATAGATTATGACAGATGCTCTTACGCACTTTACAGCTGTCATAGAATCCATCATAACTGACAACACTTACAGCTATCATACACTGACTAAAAATATCATATTCCTCTTACAACATGTCATAACCTCCCTTGACCACCCAAAGATGCCTTTCTCTCATGCAAAGATACTCACCGACACTTGTCATTAATTAAAAGTCATTTGAGGTTTCAGAGGCGTTGCCCTCGAGCCCCCACGAGGGCGCTGCCCCTCGACCCCGCCCTGTACCACAACAGGGAGCGTGCCAGGGGCGCTGCCCCTGGACCTCACAAGGGGGTTACACCCCTTGACCCCATCTTGGGGGAGCTGACTCCAAACCCCTATTAATTATTTAAGGGGGAAACCACAGCTACCAAAGTCACCAAAATTTATCCTCCTGCATATACACAAGGTGTTGACTATGCCAACTCAACATGGGATAAATAAATACAACATTAGGAATTTGCAAAGGTTGAGACACCTTAATTCCCAACATTTTTGTGCTGTCGGCTTAGAACACCTCTTTAACTTTTACATGTCAGACCCATTTGGTTTTATTCATTTTTGGTGAGTGAGAATGCATATATAAGAAAGTTAGTTTATTCATTTGAACATCTATACAGTCTAGGCACACTTGCACTCTCTCTTCTTCTCTCTCATGCTCTCTATGGTGGATTATTGTTGTGGCACTAAATTCTTGTAGGTATTGTGAAGATCTCCCTAGTTCTTTAGGCTACACTAAGTTCCTGAGTCAAGTTGTGATGCCGCATCAAGCAAGCTAGGGTTTCCATGCTCATGGTGACTCCTTTTCTTTATGCTTTGTTAAAGCATTCCATTCTACTTCATATTTGCCTCTGCCCTCTTATGGCACACTCTCTTTATCTCTAATCATTGCTATTGTGGAGGTGGAAATGCCATTCATGGAGCTTGACATAGGCAAGCTCCAAAATAGAACAAACCCTCTTTCCCTCTTTTGTGTGTGCAGGTTGAAGAAACTAGTTTTAGGAGACAAGATTTGGGAAGAAGCAATTTTTTGCACATCTAGGTGTGGTGAAGCTCCAAGTTTCTGTAAAACCCTAAATTGGGTCTAGGGCACCCAACACCCTGGTCCTTTTGTGTCCTCGAACTCAAATCCAAGTTCTTCTCTATTCACTAGTCTTTGTTGTGCTTTTAGATTGTCTGTATCTATTTTTTATAGTCTGTTATGCTCTGATCTTGTTTGATTAGGGTTTCATGATTTTCCCTAGTCTATTATGATCTAATCTTGTTTAATTAGGGATTCTATATAACAAAGAGACAAAGCCCTTGTAGTTTGGCTCTCCTTCAAGGGTAGAAGCCAAGCTTGGCTTGTGTTCTAATGTTGAGTGGAAGAGAGTTTGACCTATTTTAACCTTTTAGGCTAGATCTCTCTTTTCCATCAAACATTTGCTAAGTTGAGTAAGATAGCCTAGTCTACAAATTAAAATCAACATATTTCTATTATAGCCTAGTTTACAAATTAAAATCAACATATTTTTATTATTTTGAACGCAAGGTCTAGAGTTATATTTTTTTATCACACGGAT
The DNA here is from genome assembly GCA_027924645.1 of Cunninghamia lanceolata. Lineage (NCBI taxonomy): Eukaryota > Viridiplantae > Streptophyta > Pinopsida > Cupressales > Cupressaceae > Cunninghamia > Cunninghamia lanceolata. The sequence continues at coordinate 4,595,796 of BSBN01000500.1, read as the reverse complement.
CATCACGCATTTGAAACATGTAAAAGGAAACTAGTTTTTTATTCATATAATAGTGGACTTATACATCCTTATTTAGATAAGGTTTTCTCTAATTACATATATTTTTTATCACTATCATACAATGGAATCTCCTTAGGTTCTTCTTACCCATTGGAGTCAAGTAACACTTAACTTATGGTAGGATGTACACACAGGTACTCCTCTTTCACCTCATTTCTCATAACTAGCACATTGCATCCACAACCAAAAGGCATGTTGCAAACCACCGATTGTTTCTTTGGTTGAGTTACAATGGGGGTAGTAAGATTCATACGCTTCTCCCTTTCTAGTTTGATTCAAACTAAATCTACCGAGAGGTTTTTAGAATTGGAGAGCCAAACATCTCCTTTATAATTCAAAGGTGTCCCCATTTTAACTTTTGATTTTGTTTGTTTATATTTGGATTTCTTTTTCTTTCCACCTTTTTTCTTTGATATAGACCCTCCCATATCTGTGCTCAGAGAAATGATCCATAGATTTAGATTAACAAATACAAAGTTTCTAATGTTGTTAACTTCTTAAGAAGTAGGCTCATAGGCCCGAGTGTTTGAACTATGCTCTAATACCATGTGTAATGAACCACTATTTGTTATCTTAATATTTCACTAAAAACTCAATTTTTTTGTCAACATATTTGCAAACTAGTTCTAAATGAAAATAAGTATAATCCATCCAAAATATAATTCATAAATTAGAACTAAATGATAAAATAGTTGTACCACAAGTACACCAAGGAATTTAATATTCATACATAATAGTGTCTAGAAATACTTTCATTTGAGTTCACAATTTTTACAATTGTCCACATAATATCGTAAATAAACTCAATCATTTATATAAAGTTTATTGCCAACAAACTAGCTTACAATAGTAATGATATTGTTTACAACTTTCAAAAACATAATCATAAATACAACAATATGTGTCTCTAAGATCAAGACTTTGACATTCTTTTTAGATGTGTGGAGGAAGAGCATCATTTGGATGCTTTTCCACCATCCACAAACTGGAATTCCCCCACTCACCTTCCAACTAGAAGTGGCCCTACCCTTCATGAGGGTAGAAAATAAAGGAATATGCAATATACCATACCATCTGAGAACTAGTGTAGTGTATTGACTCTACTACATTCAATCTACCATACAACTATAAAAATTGATGCAGATCAAGGTTCAGGGGCTTTTTCAAACTATTGAACCAAGCAGAAAAAAACTAGTTAACTGACCAAAATGAAACAATAATCTCTCATTTATTAGTGGCAGGAGTACAAATGATGTTATAGCCTTACATGCATCGGCCTCAACCTTGCATTCAGTTGATACAACTCATAGAGTCAGGTTATAGATCTTCTTGAAGAAGTTACAGTAGAAAACTCTACAACTCAACTGTTATCGATTGTCCTCGACTCCCTTGAAAAGATGAAATTTCCCCTTTTAAAGGAAACAATGGTGGTTAAGTGTATTAAGATGGCCATTGCCATCATCATGTGAAGAGAACGAATGTCATCCCCTTATAGGCATCTTGGAAAAATGACATCATATTACTGTCTCTTTGGATCGACATTGATGTGTAGGCTCTGGATTGGTTGAAATAGTGGTTTTCAACTATATTTCCTGCTTTTGGAAGTTTCTGGATGATTCTGCAAGCTAACTAGATGTAATCAAGAAATAGGACACATTACAAGACATCCAAATGGAAAATTTCTAGTTAGAAATGAATAATTGCAACTGGATATGGATATGCAGGAGGATGTCCAGATGGTAGATGTCCAATTGAGAGATGTTCAGTTGGAATTTAGGCAAAGCAATCAGATATAGAAATTTTTGGTTGGAAAATATTTGCTTAGAATGTCCAGTTAGAAAATGTCCACTTGGAATGTCTAGTTAGGAACAAGATAATGTAACCGAATATCCAGATGAAAATATCTAGTTGGATAATAAGCAATGTAACTGGATATGGATGTGCAATAGGATATCTAGTTTGAAATATATCTAATTGAAGACAAGTAGTGTAACTGGATGTGTAATATGATATTTGGATGAGATATCCATATGGATAATAAAGCATAGTAACTGGACCTAGATATGAGTAGCAGTAGGATCTAGATATAACAAATCAATGGGATGTCTAGTTAGGAAAAAGTTCAGATGAAATGTTTGGTTGAAGAAATATAATACAACCAGATATGAATAAGGAAACCGGATCCAAATATTGAAACTCAACAGAATATCCAGTTAGCAAATGTCCGGTTGGAATATAAAGAAGTACAACTGCATCCAGACATGAAATACAATAGGATCCGGATGCAACAAGGCAACAGGATCTGGATAAGATGTTCGGATGAAATACAAAGAAGTGCAACCAGATCTGGACATGAAATATAATAGGATTTGGATACGACAAGGTAACAAGATCCATATAAGATGTTTGGAAGAAATACAAAGAAGTGCAACTAGATTCAGACATTGAATACAACTGGATGTCTCGATGTTTAGATGGAGCGATGAGCATAACTTAGCCAAAATTCATCAGATCTTCACCAAATTTGAACTATAGGTACCCATTTGGCTCCTTAACAAGATGTAATCCTTACATGGACATGATTCCAACTAGATCTATCAAATTTTTGAACATCTATGCCTGCAAGAAAAAACAAAGGAAAACACAGAAAATCAAACAAAATATTTTTAGGTGATGAGGATTGCTCGTGGACTCGGATGCTCATGCATCAAACATGTTAGGTAACTGAAATGTTCCATGAGTTGAACACATGAACATTTAGATAAATCAAGAATTGGTATCCCAAACTTAACCAATTCTAAAACTAACATCCAAGAAGCTTCATTTGTTAGTCAATCCTTCCAATGGACAAGATATTCCATATATTCCTTTCCTCTTGTTCATTTAGCCGTGTGGGAATCAATTACCTTATCAACCTACTCAAACTTCTTCTCAAGAAACTAATGATGCAAGAGTATCTAGAGGTGTAAGGGCAATCTTCCATCACCCAAAAATAATGTTGATTCAAAATTGTTAATGTTATTTTCATTTCTTTTCAAAATTAGTATTTCTAGTTCCATAATCACTTGAATAATGATGTAGAACTTTCAGTTTTTCTAAACTGCTAAAATAGCAAACAACTATTTTAGGAAACTTTGCATTTAGGCACAGATGGAAGTACAAATTTATAGAAAGCTATGTAAATGAAAAATAAGACCTTTGGCAAAGGAATTAGGCAAAGATCATTTGCTAGCTAAAAGATATTAAAGTTTTTGTTTCTTGAAAAACCCCTGAAAATTATTCAAAGCCAGGTTTGAGGCACTAAACAGCCCTGTATGGGCCCAAAAATGGGTGGAACTAGCAAAGAACATTTTTTTACACATAGAGCACTATGTGAGCTTTCCATTGCTTCAAATGGTTTGTCAATCTAACACTCGGAACAAAAGTTATGGCTACCAGAAGTTGACCTATTTTTGGAGGGAGATGCAAATTTCAAAATTTAGCTGTAGGCCACCAAAAAAGGGGCTATTTATGACTATTTTTGGGAACCCTTGACAGTAGTAGAGATAAGGGGGAAAGTGTAGAGTCAAGAAAAGGTGGGAAAAAAGAAGCCCTAGTTGATTTAAGGTTATAGAGGGCAGAAGATTCCAGAGTCTTGAGATAGGAAGCTATAATGTGTTGCAACTTGTGGAGGATTCATCCTCTGATTGTATTTGAGATTCTATAATGTAATGAGTTGTCCAAATCAATAAAAGAACATTCGATTTTCTATGTGCAATTTCTATTGTTCTATTTTTTATGATTTACCCCCTCCATCAAGTGGTATCAGAGCAAGGGTTCCTAAGTGTGTAGATAGATCATCAACCATGAGGCAATTTGCACCAGGACCTGAGGTTGTGGGTTTGCTGCAGAGATCAAAATGCCTCCATGAAGAAACTATGTTGGGAGAAATGCTTTGATAGCAGATGGTTTTAGGGCCCTGCAAAGGCAAATCGATGCATTGCAAGAGGAGCTGTGAAGAGGGTTTGAGCCAAGAACAAGAGAAGAAAGTGAGGATGAAGCTGAAGAAGAGCTATCTGAGGAAGAATAAGAAGCTATAGGAGATCCTGCAGAAGTTAGCTTATTAAGGGCCATTTTGAAGATTAGAAAGAGGCCCAGGATCAAAGTTTCAACCTATTTTAGAGATTTGGATCCAGAAAATCTTATTGATTGGATCAATGATATGGAAGAATATTTTGAGTATGAAGATGTAGAGGATCCGTAACAGGTTAAGTTTGCAAAAATAGAGTTGAAGGGCCATGCTAGTATTTGGTGGAAGGAGGTCTAGTTAGAGAGGAATAGAAGAGGAAAATGAAATATTACCATATGGGATTGGATGGTGGAAAAATTAAAGAAGCAGTTCATTCCTGTGGACTATGAGTTGGAGTTGTTGAAGAAGCTTTAAGGATTGGAGCAAGGTAACAAGTCTGTTAAAGAGTATACACAAGATTTTTATAAGATTACTATCAGGATAGGCCATGCATAGGCCAACAAGGAGAAGGTAGCCCATTACATTAATGGATTAAGACCAAGTATTCAAGAGGAGCTGAGCCTGCTCAGAATGACCACCATAGAGGATGCATACCAGTTTTCCCTGAAGGTGGAAGAGAAGTTGAATAAAAGATTCAAAAGAAAGCAAAGAGGAAGAGGTCAAGGTAGAAGGACTAGTGGAAGATCCTATGGAGGCCAAAATTAAGATCAAAAGAAAAGTGAAGAAGCTGGGACCAGTCGAAATTAGAGAGGAGATAATGCCTACCACCCTCATGACCAAAACATTGGTGAGCAAAGAGGAAGAGGAAGATGACTGACCTGGGCAAGGACCTAGAAGAGGAGGTTTAAGAGGAACCTGTTTCCAATGTGGAGAAAAAGGGCATCGAGCATATGAGTGTCCACAACATCAAGGAAGGACAAATAGAAGACTTGAAGGTAATGCATGAGTTGCAAATGTGGATGAAGATGCACAATCTCAGCATTCTGAAGATGCTAAAAGGGGTGAAACCCTAGTTGTCGGAAGAACCTTGTTGAATGAGGAGAAAGAACTAGATTAGAGGAAGAGTTTATTCTGCACAAGGTGAAAATGTGAAGGTAAGTGTTGTGATATTATTATTGATAATGGAAGCACTGACAATCTTGTTTCAGAGGAGACAGTTAACAAGTTGAAGTTGACAAGAAGAAAACAATACGCATCCATATCAGATCACATGGTTGTAGAAGGACCATAGAGCTTTGGTCAATGAATAGTGTTTAGTCAAGTTCAAGATTGGGGACTACCATGATGAGGTGTTGTGTGACATCATACTGATGGATGTATGTCATATGTTATTGGGAAGGTTGTGGCAGTATGATAGGTACGTTGTTCATGATGTCCATGCAAACACATATTCCCTAACAAAAGGTATGTAGCCCTTGAAGGAGGTGGAAGAAAAGGTATGTAGTACTGCCAAAATTTGCTTAGTAGATGGTAGGAAATTTTTGGAGGGTATGAAGCATGAGCATCATTGCTTTGCATTGATTCCTAAGATAAGTCAAGAGAAATGTGAAGATGTACCAGTAGAAGTCTCAGATTTGTTGGAAGAATTTCAGGATATTGTCTCTGATAATGCACCAGAAGGTTTACCACTGGTGAGAAAGATAAGTCATCAAATAGATTTGATGCCAGGAGCCAGTTTGCTGAATAATGCAGCCCACAGAATGGCTCCTATAAAGAATGAAGAGCTAAACAGACAAGTTCATGAGTTGTTAAGGAAGGGATTAATAAGGGAGAGCCTAATTCCATGTGTTGTACCTATAGTACTAGCACCGAAGAAAGATGGAGAGTGGAGAATGTTTATAGATTCTGGAGCCACAAATAAGATCATGATCACATACATATTTCCATTGCCAAGAATGGATGACATAATGGATTGTTTGAGTGGAGCCAAGCACTTCACGAAGATTGATCTGAAGAGTGGCTATCACCAGATCTGAATCAAAGAAGGAGATGAATTGAACACAACCTTCAAGACAAAGGAAGGTTTGTATGAGTGGTTAGTCATGCCATTTGGGCTAACCAATGCACCAAGCACATTCATGCAGCTCATGAACAAGGTACTAAAAGAGTTTTTTGGAAGTTTTATTATTGTTTATTTGGATGACATTTTGATTTTTAGTAAGACTTGTGATGAGCATCTGATGCATATTAGAAGCATTTTAGAGAAGCTGAGGGAGGAGAAGTTACTGATTAATCTGAAGAAATGTAGTTTTGCAAAGGAGTTGGTATATCTATGATTTGTTGTCTCAGAGGAAGGTCTTAAGATGGACCCAGAGAAGGTGAGGGCTATCATTGAATGGCCTATGCAAAGGAGTTCTAGAGAGGTAAGATCTTTTCATGGTTTGGTAAGTTTTTACATAAAATTTGTCAAGAATTTTAATAGCATTTGTGCACCCCTAACTGAGACAATGAGAGGAGATAGAAAAGAGTTTAGATGGACTATAGGAGAAGCCAAGAGCTTTGATACATTGAAGTAGAAAGTCACAGAACAACATGTTTTAGCACTTCCAGATTTCACTAAGGTATTTTAGGTAGATTGTGATGATAGTGGCAGTGATATAGGAGTTGTTTTGAGTCAAGAAGGTAAGCCCATTGCCTATTTTAGTGAGAAGATTAATGATGCCAAGAAAAAGTATTATGTTTGTGATTAGGAGTTTTATGCTATAGTTCAAGCTTTGAAGAAATGGAGACATTATTTGTTGCCAAAAGAGTTTGTTTTATATACTGATCATTAGGCTTTACAATATCTTAATAGGCAAGGAAAGTTGAACCAGAGGCACTTAAAATGGGTTGATTTTTTGTAGAGTTATACTTTTTTTTTTAAGCATAGGAGTGGGAAGTCCAACAAAGTTGCAGATGTCTTGAGCAAAAGAAAAAATTTGTTGACAGAAATGAAGATAGAGGTTGTTGGGTTCGATGACCTCAAAAGTTTATATCCTAAAGATCTAGATTTTATAGAGGCTTGGAAGGCTTATTTGCAACCTATTACTTTGGACAGGACAAAATGGTTGGATTTGATAATCCAAGATGGCATGTTGTTTAGAGGAAGCCAGTTGTGCATTAAGAGGAGTTCCATGAGAGAGAACCTGACTAAGGAGAAGCATAGTGGGGGATTAGTTGGACACTTTGGTCAAGATAATATCATTACTATTGTTGATGAGCATTATTATTGGCCACAGTTGCAGCAAGATGTGATGAAATTTGTGCAGAGCTAAAGAGTGTGTTAGATAGAAAAAGGAACAAGTCAGAATACAAGGTTGTATCAGCCATTACCTATACCAGAGAAGCCATGGGATGATATTAGTATGGGTTTTTTTCTTGGTTTACCAAGGACATAGAGAGGAAATGATTTTATTTTTATGGTGGTGGACATATTCTTGAAGATGGCACATTTTATTCCTTGTAAGGAAACCAATGATGATGTTCATATTGTTGAGTTATTTTTTAGAGAAATGGTGAGACTACATGGCCTACCTACGAGCATAGTTTCATATCAAGATACCAAGTTTGTTGGTTATTTCTGGAGGACATTGTGGAAGAAGTTGAAGAAGAGTTGAAGTTTAGTTCTACACACCATTAACAAACTGATGGATAGATGGAAGTGGTGAATAGGAGTTTGGGTAACCTACTACGATTCTTAGTAGGAGATAAGCCCAAGGGATGGGATTTGATTTTACCAAAGGTAGAATTTACTTACAACAATTCTGTCAATAGGAGCATAGGTAAATAACCATTTCAGATTGTATATGGGAGTAGTCCAAGAAATGATTTAAAGTAAAAGCACAAAGTTGTGTCACACTTTGGGCCAATAAAATAGTTCAAAGCGAGTTGTTTTTGTGTGAGTCAATCTAGGGGTGATATTTTTTCACCCGAATACACATAGCCGCTACGTGGCACATATGTGGCAAGCTATTTTTGGGTGAGTCAATCTAGGGGCGAGATTGTTTTGCCAAAAATCATGAAGTTAAAAACAAAAAAAATGAAATTGCCACATTTCACGGTGGCCGTTTTCCAATAGCGACAGTGGGGTAGGGTTTTAGATTTTTTCACATGAAGGACGTCCCCGCCACCTTTTGCAATAGTATCGTCACCTTGAACTAGGTATGCCATCTTGTATATTCTATCAAATATTTTGTATGGCACAATGTATCGAGTGTTTTTTCAATAAACCTACACCTTATATGATTGTATGCAAGTAAAATGGGTTTGTATGTCTTTGATTTCAATGTGCAAAATGGGTAAAATTTGTTTAAAATTTTGGCATTGTCTGTCAAACATTTTGTATGGCACGATGTATCTAGAAGTGTTTGAAATAAACCTACACCTTATAAGTCACCTTGGCAATTTATTTAATATTGATAACATATTTTACATCCTTGGTATTTGGGTTAATTATCTTGGTACACCTTGCCACCTACATAGCAGAAATGATAACTAACTAAATATACAATGAAAATCAAAGCATAAAGGAGAGTCCTATTTTTCCACATTTTGGACCCTTGCATAAAGAAAATAATGATCAATAGCTATGGTCAAAAATACCTGGGATTTGGCACTGAATATCTTTACCATCTTGAGTTGCCCCCATGATTGAAACACTATCAAAACAAGTAAAGAAATCAACACAAAATCCATTTGCTAGCTAGATAAAAATGCAATAAAAAGCCCCAAAGTTATGGTAGCTACATTTTGTAGCATAAGAGGTAGTCCATATATAACCAGGCTTTTGATTGATACATAGTGTGTTGAGAGTCGAGAACTTATCACACCACTACCATAATTAAAATAAATAGACAAAATTGATCAATGATGCAATGTCTATGTACAATAATGGATAAGATCTTCTGCTAACAAAAGATTAATCAAACAAATCAAAAAAATGCAAAATAAATGAAGTGTGAAACAGTAGCTTTTCAGAGACATCAAATTTCCACAATCCATAATATTATGAATGAGTGCTTCTGGATTGACTACTCATTCAAACTATCACACAGTCCATAAAAACTATCACATAGTCAATCTAGAAGCACTCATTCATAAAAGCTTTTTAGTTCAATTGCCTACTCATATATTACATTTATGTTTGTAACAGGGAGTTTTACAAGGTTTCTCTATCTTGAGTCTAATATTCCCAGCTAAGATTTCTAATGTTTTTGAATCATGGTTAGGGCCTTTCTAAATTGTTTGTCACACATATTCCAATATTGTACTTTATTACACATCATCTTGCCTTCTCATTACTGTTATCACATAGCTAGCCTATTGATAACACCATAGGGCATGCACATTTTTTAAGTAATTATAAGCATACAAGAGAATGTGGTGTATTTATGTTGAACCTTACTAGAATAATATTATTTACACACTCCTATATATAGAATAATGTGGTATATTTATCTCAAACCTAAAGCTGAAGTGATTTAGGTTTGAGCATTTAGGGATAGATGTTGTAGTTGCAACAACCCTGCTAGACATGTATGCAAAATGTGGAAGCGTAGAGAAGGCACGTGAACTGTTTGACAAAATACCTCAAAGAACTACAAGATATGCACAAAAGAGTTTAGGCATCATGTCTATGCTTCCGCATTTTTTTATGCAGGTCTGCCAGGGGGCTTGTAACTGATACATCTGACAAAAACCCACAAGATACACATAAAATGTGGTCTCATGGACTGCAATGATTGTAGGATATGTACAAAATGGATTTGTTGAAAATTCCTTAGAAATTTTAAAGTAAATGCAATTAGCTTGTGTAAAGCCAAATTCCATAACCTTTGCCAGCATCCTCCCTCGTATCCATCAATACATCTATGAATCTGAATGGCTATGAGGGAGTTAACAGAACCACACCTACCCTATACCATGACACAATAGGAAACTACAAGGAACATCAAATTTCATCCACACAATATAAGCTAAAAAAATATATCAAATTTTGAAATCATTCTAGAGAGAATTTGTGCATAAATTCTTCTTTATTGAATTTTGTGCATAACTTTTTATCAAGGTTGTGGTGATGTAAAATTAATCACAATTTGAAACCATTCAAGAAAGAATTTGTGCATAAGTTATTGGAAAGGTTGTGGTGATCAGAAGTAGCAAGTGGTTGATGGCTACTGGGTGGGAGTCAATTCACACATAAAATAGGTTAAATCAAGTGCTACAACAATGCAGGACATGCACTTTTATCCCTTGTAAGGTTATCCTTTCAAATTTGCCCATCAAATGCTAGGGAATAACATGGTTAAAGAAGGAAACAACATACACTAGATATATATACATATATTTAATACTCTAAAATGTTAAATAGAGTCTGCCTTTTCTAGATTGTCAAATGCTTTTTTTCTCCATAAGTGGACTTAAGGATGTTTGATTTATGTACAAGGGACCATTTGAAGTTGCATGTACCTCCTGTGAAAATACCTTTTAGCCTTGTGAGTGGGTTGGGTGATGTGTTGGAAGGTTAGAATGAGGAAGCAGATGATCTTGGGTTGATGTGGCATTTACATAATAGGTAGATGGGTTAGGTGATACATGAGATTGAGATAGAATGTGATGAGGTTGGGCTTGTTGTGGTATGATTTGTTGTTGAATGTTTTGATATTGGAGTTGTTGAATGGGTTGTGGTTGTGGTTGAAGGTGTTGATGGTGTGTTGGTGGAGGGATTGCATAGGATAATGGTTGTTGAGATATGGATTGATATGGATGAGGGTTGACATTAGAAGAAGTGGGATAGGTTGACGAAGGATTGATGTGGAATGTGGATGGATAGGGTTGATATGATGACATAGAGGACACATAGGATTGATGTGGAAGTTATTGATGTGATGATTGGATTTGGGATTGTTGGTATTGGCTTATGGCTTGATGTTATGGGAATTGTTGGTGTTGTGGTAGCGTAGGGACTTGTTCCTTTCTATAGAGTCACTCAAGGGTATTACATATTCTGAGGGTGCCATAAGGATCATTCTCATAGGTCTTGTTTGGGAATGTCATGTCCATGTTTACAAGTGGTAGATTAGGATGTAAGGATGTGGAGTGCTTAAGATTGGATTTGGATATGAAATGGATGAAGTTGATTGGGTAATGATTACGATATGTGTTATGACAAGTAGGTTGAGGATGATATGGTAATATCAAACACAAGATCTCACATGCACATGCACGCACAACAAATACAATGATAGATTTCCTTTCAAAATTAAATGTTATGATTAAGAAAACACTTGCAAACACAACAACAAGCCCTAATGATTAATCAGGTAGGATATGGCCAATAGGTCTTAAGTTAGGTTGCACAAGGGTTAACTAAGGGTGTCCCTAATAGACACAAGGTACGAGGGGCCCAAATCTGTGAACACTAGCCCATTGAAGGGATGTGGCATAAGCGTAAGCAAATACAATTTCACCTTGTGTTCAGAATCCCCTGGGTCCACAAGGTTGTCCCAATGACTACATAGCTAGATTGAGGTACAACTTTTGCTCTTCCCCCTTTGATATACCCTGCCAGAACATGTGGTTGAAGTCATCCCTAGGGGTGATGAAATCCCCTAGCATGCCTCCTAGATAAGGTTTGACAAATCACAGTTGTTCATTAACCCTTAGAAATGAAATGTGTGGCAAATAGTTCAAACACTTTTTCTTTTTATCCTCAAGTCAAATGTGATGGAAGATAGTTGTTCGTTTTAAGCCCAATTTTTTATGTGTAATAGCAAACAAGATTGATTTTAAGAGCCCAAATCAAAATGTTTTGACAAGCAATGACTTAAAGATGAAAGATTCAATGTGTCCACCTAATTTTTTTTGTATTTTGATCTGTTGTGTGTGCTGATGTTATTGCTGCTCCAACTTCTTAGATGCTACGTGAAAATCACCAAGACAAGAAAAAAAACCTAACTTGCAAGCTAACAGGGGGTTGGGTCAAAAAGATATGATCTATTAAAATATGTAATAAATGACTTGATATGAAAAAATAAGTTGTAAAAATAGAAATTAAATGAAATTCTATGCACTTTTTAAAAATATTTTGTTGAAAAAGGATATGTCTTTCTCCAGATATGTGCATTTTAAGTTTGAAATGAAGATGACATTTGACTAATAAATTACCTACTAAAATGGTGAAATTACTTGATTAGACCTATACGAATGTGAACCTTGTCAAATTACCTTTCCAATGAATGTTTGTTTGTGTGATTTGGCCTTCGTATGCACCTGTTATGGCAAAACAAAAAAAATATACCCCCCTTATGGCATGTTTGAGAAGATAGGGTTGACTCAGTTGACTTTGTTGTTTGACTCTTGACTTTTTTATTTTTCTGTAATATTTTTGATAGTTTGCAAGGTTTCTGAGTATGTGAATTGTGGTTGCATTTTTTAGGTGGTCAGTTTGAAATAAACACTACCCTTTTTTTAAGAAAGTTAAGATCCCAAAACATTAACCTGTTGATGACTGTTTTGATGCAATCATAACAATAAGTTTAAATTCACATATAATGAACTGAAACTATACTTGAAAGATAAGAAGGAATCATTTAAGATTCAACTAATCCCAAGTCTACAATGGTTCGGTTGGTCAAGTTTAGTTGGTCAATGTGAAGCTGTAATGTTCAAGGGGCCTTACGTAGTTTAGGTTTATTTTGTGGTTTACTGGACTAAGAATATGCAAAAAGGTCATAGATTTCAACAAGTATTCTGTTCATTTGCATACAAGTGCTACCGGGCTGCAAGTTTTAGATTGTTTTCTTGAATTTTTGCAGCTTTCTTCCTTATCTATTTATGAAAACTGTCTACTTATAGCTCTGTTATACATGCTTCTTCAAATTTGAGACAATTTCCTTTAGATTTCTACGTTTTCAGCTAAATATTTCAGATGGGTTGGGAAAAGTTAGAAAGATCTAATCTATACCTCATTTAATCTACCAAAGGATCTAATTGTTTCTGTTATGCACTATGTAAATACCACAGTAATTTGATCAAATCCACAGTAAAAACCTTAAATGCAAGTTCTGAGCATTTTCACAAACATACATTTAAAATTGCAAGCTCTCAAAGAAGATATTTCAAAATACAAAGAAGGGCAGGAGAACACTCAGAAGATAGATGCAGAACTCCAGATTCTATTGTATTAGAAATGAATAGTCATACATGATTTACTATGTAGGAATGACTCTTAGTTTCATTGATCATACTACAGAGAACTTACAAGCTTTACAGATACAGTAAGGCAGCCAGACATTCCACGCGCACCTTACTGCAGACAAACAGGCGACCTCCTTCTTCTACTTCTAAACTATGCTAACTTGCTGTATGCTTAAAAAAAACTGTTGTAACCCTTGTTGCTTTCCTAAAATCCCTGTTGTAGGCCCTAAAATCCCTGTTGTAAAGTATTACAGTGTAGAGAGGCACAATATAAAGACATTCTGATTATCCTCACTACAGCAAAAAACCTAACTGAACCCCTGGTTCAAACCCCTGGTTACAGCAATAAATATAGGTGAACTAGTTCTCAAAAATATCTCTGAGCAATGTCAAATCTGGGCGAAATATTGCCCCTTCTGAGAAGTTCCGGCAGTTGGGCAATAACTTCTGTTTGTCTGTTGCAGTAATACCTTCAGCTGCAACCTTGTTCTTTACTTGAATGGCCTTGACTTTTCGCACTTTATCCTTATCTTCTTGCTCTTGAGATCAGATCTCCTTCCTCCATGAGGTCACTGTGTTGACTTTCCAGCTGCTTCCTCAACTGCAAGCCTGCAAGACAAGACAAGCAATAAGTATTTCATTTATCACATAAACAGCATGAATTTAAAATAAGCGTTTAAATCCAGGTGACTGCGCAAGATTGTGGAAATCGGATCCAGAATACTCCCAAAACGTGTCCAAAATGTGCTCAGACTGCTCAAAATTCATTGGGTCAACCATCGCTGACCGGGAAAATGCCACAGGCGCCAAAAAAACACTTTAAAATTCCACCGCCTCATTTCCCGCCCATCGGCATGATCATCGCTATCGGCGCGTTAAAAAAACATGTTGGTCGATATTCACTTCATCATCATGATATTCTGGAAATATGATGCTTTCCCTCCTGAAGGTCCAGATGACGTCATCATGATATTTCGCTTCTGCATATTGGAGAAAAGAACAACATCATCATCATCATCATGTTGAATAAGAATAGGAGGATATGAATATGATCATGCTGTCGAGGAAAGGAATATGATGGTGACGTCATCATGATATTCGGGCTTCATTGAAATGCTAAGGATGACGTCATCATCATGTTCAGTTAAGATTAGGGGATAATTGTGATATCGGGTCACCTAAGGAGCATGATCAGAATGATGAATGTAATACGACCCCTTTGCAGCCAAGGCAACCCTCTCGAAAGATCAGGATGATGATGATGATCAGGATATTTGCTTTTGTCGAACTTAGAATAAGACATCATCATCATGTTCGCAAACTGGATCGTGCTTTGGAAAATATCCTGCCGAAGGGAAAATGTGATGATGATGATCATCAAGATATTAGCTTCTTCGTTTATCAGATCAGGATGACGTCATCATGATATCTGGAGCCTTCGTTAAACTTAGAACATGATGTCATCATGATATTTCGCTAACCGGATCATGTTTTAGAAAATATCCTGCTGAAGGGAAAATCAGGATGATGAGGATCATCAGGATATTTTCAAAAGGTCTTACTTCATTGGCAGGAGGACTTTACGAAATATCAGGTGGACAAACAAGATCATGATGATCTTGACAACAGGATAGGATAAAAAATATGATGATCCTCCTCATCGAATTATCATGATGACGTAATCATCATATTTTGTCTTCGGAGCACAAGGATGAGTTGAGGTCATCATGATATTTGCGCTAGGGTGATATTGTGAAATATGATCATGCTGTTGAGGAATGCAATATCGACTTCTTCTTCAAAAAGATAGGGTGATCATCATGATATTTCGCTAACCGGAGATCAGGAGGATATGAAGATGATGATCCTCTTTATCGAATTATGATGATGATGTCTCCATCACTTAGCGAATTTCAGCGAATATGATCCTTGTGAAAGATCAGGATGATATGAAGTCGTCATCATCATATTTCGAACTTCAGCAAATATCATGATGATGACCCTCCGATAGGATTATAACACGCGCACGCAAATATGCCGATGGTGGATTTTCTAAGTCAGGGTGATCAGCATGATATTATAATTTTAGGCGATGCAAAAATATCATGATGATGTTCGCGATACAAAGGCCGCTCGACGGGGAAACTTACCGTGACTTAAAGTTGACGTCATCATGATATTTGAACCTCAGGAGGTTATCGGGGGGGTGCTTCAAATATGATGATGATGATGTCTTTACACAGCAAAACCAAGTTTATAAAATATGACCCTCCTAAAAGATCATGATGCGCATAAGGCCTTTTGATGGGTAAAGGGCACTACCACCTAAGATTGACGTCCGGATATTGCGACTGCATGATTTTTATCGGGTGATAGACCAAGATCATGATGATCTTGACAACATGAAAAATATGATGATCACTTGCGATTATCAGGTTTGACCAAAACTTTGACTGTGCATAACTTCCACATATGGACGAATTTTCAAGTGAAGTAAAAGGCAAACCTGCATGGAATTTCAAGCTCTTTTTAAATATGAGGTCACAGAAATAAAATATGAACTTTGACAAACTGACCTCATGATGATGACCTACCTCATCCAATATCATGATGATGATGCACCTGACCTTCATTTTTACCAAACCGCCAGAAAGCAGAAAAACACAAGCAGAAGCAAAAAGCAAAACATCAGCAGGGGTCCCCATTTTGCTAAGGAGCATAATGGGGCGTGTTGTGAACATCACAACATAACCCTAAACTTAAACCACGATATTAAATAGTAAAACCCCAAATACCAAGATTAAATCCTAAAGACACATATTAAATGTGGAGACAACAATGGTTTTTAGGTCAACTGGTGGGGTTTCAAGAGATTTCAACTAGCAGTTTTATGCATTAAGGGTTTATTTTAGCATTTTAGTCTGAGCGATTAAGATTAGGTTAGGGTTTTGCAACCTCGACCATGGATTAGAGATTTTGAAGGCCGATCGAAGGCTACAGGTGACTGGTCGAGGGTAGAGATGAAAGGACTAACAATGGTGATGAGGCTCCATTTGGTGTCGACCAAGGGTTGAAACATGTGGCAAAGGAGGATTTGATAGCAGCTGGGGGAGGTGACCAAGGATTTAGAAGAAGCAGTGATAGGAAGCAATAAAAGGTGTCAACAAGTATTAAGAGAATGCAGTTGATAAAGTTTGAACATTAAACAAAGACTCAACAAAAGGTGTCTAGCGGTGTGTTGATAAGGATTTTGTGTTGATAACTGAGAGGCGGGTGAATCAGTTATCTAGATTATTTTAACTTTCTATTCTTCCTTAACAATTAGTTCAGCATCAAATTAAGTAAGCATGCATAACCATGAAAGCAGAAATAAACTCAATACACATAACACAATGATTTTGACATGGAAAACCCTGTTAAGGGAAGAACCACAGGGTGATTAACCCAAGATTGTATTCTTTGTTAAAAGAATAAGGTAATACAAAATGGCACTTGCCAATTAGGGCTCACTGCCTGAGCACACTGCTCACAAGAGGCTCACTGCCTACAAAAGACTCACTATCTACAAGTCATAAGAGAGTAACAAGATACTTGAACTGATAAGAAGCATCCACACATGCTGAAGTTTGGTTCCGGTTAAGCTCAGTACACTGATCTACTGCACTTCATTCTTCCTCTTCTTAGGTGTTGTTGTCCTGTCACATTCTGGACCTGTATTACTGCTTCCACTCTGTTTTTTGCTTTTCTTCACACTTCACAATACACACACTTTTCTTCATATCCAAATCCATCTAGTATATATATCTGCACTAATGATTTCAATACCTTTCTAGTCAGCATCTGGAATAGTCAATATTTTCCCAAACTCTAATCTGTTGGCTAAATCCTTTCTTATCAAGTGATGTGTATCAAGGAGATGCTTATACAAGTCATCAATCATGTTGGCCAATCATGAATGATACCTCAGGAAGCTTGATCACCATCAATATCTTGTCCGGATTAAGGTCTGATGCTCTGCCAGTCAGTTCTTCCTCAGTCTACTCTGCCAAACAGGAACCCAATACTTAGGTGCTCATATCTCTTCACTCTTTCTTCACCAGAGGCTCAATACCTAGAATCTATTAGTCATGGTACTCCTTTGACTTCCCCAATTCTGCATTTTACTGAGATACTTCCTCTAAGAGATCCGGACCTGACTGTCAGACCTTGCTACATGCTCTATTCTTGCTTACCGGACCACAACACTCTTCAATCTGACTTCCAGTATAGGTACACCATGTCCTGCAGATGGGTGGGATGAACTTTGTTGCCAGCAATGACAACACTCATGAAGCTACACTATGTCTCTTGCCAACAATCTCCCCCTTTGGTATTGATGGCAACACTTAGTGAAAAATGACTAAGTGTCACACTACACGCCCCCTTGGCAAATGCTCTGTTCTAATGTACACTTTACCAGAGCTCCCCCTTAGCTGGATTCCACATTTTTTACTATTCCTCACTCCCCCTTTGACATCAATGGAAAAGGGTAGGGTCCGCACACTAAAATTTCCCAAAAACAATCTATACTTATCCGCAAAAACATATATACATGTTTTACTTACATATACTGAATTATATCTACAAAAGTGGTCTTCAACTGTACCACTTTTGTCGCCCAACTCTTCTTCATCCTATCCAAAATTGAGATGTGACCACTCAACAGGAATGCAAAAGCTTCTGCCCTTTTTAGATTCGACGAATCACTGGTCTGGGTTGTTGCCTAAGCATCAGTTAGGGCTTCATGCATAGCCTCTAACTTAGGGATAATGATCCCTCTAAGTTCACTTAACCTGTTTATTCTATTTTTCTTCTCCTTCTCAAGCTTGTTTATTTCATTTGTGACTACAATAGTCTGACACTCTTGATTGATTATGGAAGAGGAGAGAGGATCAAAACTTTGAGATAAACTTAACAGTTTATCCTCTTGCTCTTTTACTTTCTTCTCAATGTCCTTGGTCACTTTGGGCCAAGATAAAAAAAATTTATATATATCTCCACCATCTTTAAGAGCATTTTCTAAGCTCTTTATTCCAATATCCATAACTCTCCTATCATTGGTTATTAATCCTTGTACTTCAGAGAATCTCTTTCCCAAAAACTCCTTCCAGACCTTTTCTTCTGTTGACTTCTCTAAGGAATCAAAATGCGTATGAATAGAATTTACAAGAGACTTTAGATTATCAGATGTGGAGGCCAAAGGATCCTTTTGGAAGGATGGCATGATCTTCTCCAATACACCGGATGCAGTTTCTATGAGCTCACAGTCTTCCATGTGAGACTTCAGAAGTTTTTCTTTTGCCTTTGCTTGAGTAAAGGATGCTAGCTTCATGGTTTGAACTAGGGAGAGGGAATCAAAATTGAATGGACCTTGAAGCAGTTTTGGTTCATCAAATTCCATCATCTCTTTGGTCAAGAAATCTTTCACAGTTTCTGCAGTGTCTCTTTCTGAGGACAGAGTCTTCTTTCCTTCTGTAGTCTTAGAACTGTCTCCTGCGGTCTTCTCTGTTTGGTCTTTTTCTTTTTCCTTTACTTCTTCTTCTTGACTAGTTTTCTCCTCTAATCTTTCTTCTCCTTTAGATCCGGAGTCTGCAGGGGAAACCAGAGGAGAGATGTTTTCTTCTTTAAGGACTTCCTCTTCCGGAGCAGAGGAATCTAGGTCCTTAGTTTTCTCCACACCTATTTCTCTTGAAACTTTTGCATTTTTCTCTGTAGGATCTTCCTTTGATGTACTGAGTCCTTCATCATCCATGATAGAGGATTCATCACCTAAGTCCTCTATAATAGGAATATTGAATCTTTTATAGGCATTCCAGAGGATCTCTTCTATTTCTTTTGCCACTTTGTCAGTCTCTCCAAGCATAAGCTGATTCATTCTAGCTTTGCTCCGAAACTCATCCTTGCAATCTTTGAAGATCATATTCATTTGTTTCTGAGTGATTAAAGGATAGCGCTGAATAGCTATCTGTTCTCGGATCTCAAGGTCCTTTACCTTAGAATTGTTCTTCCTTATTTCTAGTTCCTTCTCTAACCTCTTAGGAATTAGAGATATGATTTCAATAAATGCCTTATTATAGGTATTCAGATACCTAACTGTAGCTTCTTGCAAGATCTTCTGGTTAGCTTCATTATAATCATCATAGAATTCAGTCATTGGTTTTAGGTTCCCATCCACAATGAATGATTTGACTACATCATCAATGGATAGAGTGGGCCTTTCAACAAACTCTTCTACCTCTGCTTCACCAGATTTCTTCTTCTTCTTCTTCATTTGCTTGATCTCCTCATCAGATTCTATCTCTTCATCATCCTTCTAACTAATATAAGACCTTGTGGCCTTTGTCTTAGTTCTCTTTTCTCCCTTTCCAGATGTCCTGACTTTTGGTTTTGATGCTTTTTGGATCTTAGAGGTGGCAGGTGCAGAGCTCTTAGAGAATCTGGTCTGAGAGGGGACTTCTACTAGAGCACTTTCTTTTTGTTCTTCTTCCTTTTCTTTCTTTGCCTTTTCCATTTTCTCTCTATTTGCATTGAGTGCATCTTTTGAAATGCCATACCTTTTGGCAACATTCTCTACTTATTTTCTCACTTTTCTCTTCATCTCCAGTTGTCTAAGTTCCACATGAATCTTTACACTCAACTCTTCAAAGGTTCCAAACCTTTCTGCCTTGGGGTCCTTGGGCTAACTCAAAAGATGTTGAATGTGCAACTCTAGGATTTTCTCATTAGCCTTATATCCCATTGGCATGATCCATACTATTCTTGGTTCCATTGCCTCCATTAGGCATTGATCAGTATCCACCATGAAACATACTGTATCTTTGTATTTTTCTACTAGAGATTAGGGGATTCTCTCTCTTGCTTGCATCATACTCTGAAAGTTCTTGAAGTAGCCCCATAGTGTTGTATTATGTGCCTTAGCATCACCTATTCCATGTAAATAATCTTTGATTTATATGGCAACAGGTCTATCATTTTGCCATATCTAGCCACTAGATCCGGGTAGCTCATTCATGTAATAGAAGAACAGAGAGAGTATCAAGCCACCGTATTTGAAGGAGTTCTTCTTGTCCTTCTTTATCTTCTACAGATTCTCCAAAAGTTGGTTCAGAAGGAGCTCACAGAGATCATAGTTAGTATTCTTCCTTAACATTTCATAAGCAGTGTAAATTGATGTTCTGGAAACATAATTCTCTCTGCTGGAGTGATAAATCTTGTAGCCAATTTTCATGGCAGCAAACTTGATGTTTGGATCTATGATATCCTCAATTGTCATTGCTCTTTTATCAAATTTGGATCCTGTTGCCTCACTGTCTAATTCTAGATGGATTTGAGAGTAGGTAACTCACTGGATGAGTGCAATCCAGTATTTGCCTTAATGGCATCCTTGGTTATTTTGAATGGCCTCATCAATCACATAAAGTTATCATGCATTCTACTCAGAACCCATTCATCTTCTACAAAATAGGGGAAATGAAAGCACTGTCCGAAATGCTTTTCCTGGATGGCTTTGTACTGAGGTTTGAGTTCAAAGGAATCATCTATTAACTGTTTGTGATAGATATCCATCAGCTTGGATTCCCCAAATTCTTTAATGTTCACATGAATGTAAACCCTAACATCTTCTACATGCAAAACACCATGCGGAATGCTAGAAAATGCGCCTAAGGGATCCACTTCTAGACATTTGTAGGGATGTTTCTTAAATTTAGGGCATGGCCTATCAGTAATCTTCACAACATTCAGAGTAGCCATCTTTAAAGATTCAGAGAGAGATTTCAAGAGTGGAAAATACCTCTTACGCTTTTAGGGTTCACAAAATGAGCCAAAAAGATCACCAGTTGACTTGAATTTTGTGATTGATCCTTGAGAGAGACGAAGCAAACTTGTTTGCAGAGCTCTTCTTATCTCTTTCACTAATGCAAATGTGCAAATAACAAGCAAATGAACCCTTTTATCTCTGAGCAAATCCTAATTTCATTTTGTAATAAATACACAACTTAAGTTATTCTGGTTACCTTATCATGAGAGAGATTTTTTCAGATCACTGAGATGTACTTAGAGCTGATCTTAGTGATTAATTATAGTTTCTCTAGTTTCCTCGAATTATCCCCTTTATCCGTAGATCAAGATGTTTCAGTTTGGAATCACATTGGATCAAACTGTGAAAATCCTGCTTCTTACCAGATGACTGTTAAACCGGATCAATCTTAGATGATTAACCTCTTTAAATCCCTTGTGGATCTTTCATATCTTTCCCAAGGGTTATTTAGATGTTTCTCTAAGAACCCTTTTAATCCGCAACCATCCATGTGCCAATTTCAGGCACCAATTGACTAGCTGGGGGAAATTGTTTTCTTTTCTGACTCCCCCTGAGCCAGAGCTCATCTATTTAGTTTTTAGAAGGAATATCAGCACCAGATTCTGGTGCAGATCCATCCTCAACATTTTCTGTACTCCTCTTCACCCAAATCTTGTTCATCTCCCTTTGAATTTCATCTGCATTCACTTTTCCTTTTCCTTTGTCTTGGTTTTGATTATGATGCACCAGACTCTTTTTGTCCTGATTCTTACTTTTGTAGAATTTGGTAATATGACCGGATCTATTGCAATTGTAGCAAACAACATTTCTTTGCATATTTGATTGATATCCTCTTGATCTACACTGATTAGCCATATGTCCCATTCTATTGCATGCAAAACATCTACCATTGAAAGAATTGTTCATTTGCATGTTTCTACACTCATGAGATTTGTGACCATACCTTTTGCAATTGAAACACTGTCTGAAGAAGGATGAATTAGTCTGATTCATTCTTGTTCTCCACTGATTTGCTTTATGACCAAAGTTATTGCAGTTGTGGTAGTATCCATTGAAAGATGGATATCTTTGATCATTTGGTTGATTTACCGGAGGTCTTCTAGGTCTGTTCCTAGGATTTCTTGATCCAAAGTTCTTCTGACCGGATCTGGAGCTTTCACCTTTCTCATACCCCAAGCCTTGTTTGTCATCAACCCTCTTCTGGCTTTGAAGAAGAACTTCAAGTTGAGCATATTTTATCTTGAATTTCTCTTTGTATTCATTTGTTGTTTGAAGATCCATTTTAAGAGTGTCAATTTGATTCTCAAGTTGTTCTTCATTATCTCTAGCTTCTTCAAGATCAGATTCTAGATGCCTGATTATTCTATCCATTTTGTGGCTGTCTTCTGACTTCTCCTTAAGAGATTGTCTTAGATCATCTTCAACTTTTCTTTTTTCTTCAATTTCTTGAGTGAATTTCATAACCTCTAATTCCATTTCATGTCTTACCATAATGACCTCTTTTGATAGCTTCTCACATAATTTGTTCTTTTCATTTAGATCTTCAACAGTAACATTGGCTTCACTTTGACTTGCTAACTGTTGAAGTAGTTCCTTTCTCTTTTTCATAGAGGTACTTAGTTTCTCTTTTAGTTCATTTATGAAATCATCAGCTTGTTTGAGTCTTTCCTTCAATTCATTAACTTCAGAGTGAGATTGCTCAAGATCATCTAGAGCAGACTGAAGTTGTTCCCTCATACCATACATATTGAGATTCCTAGATCTTCCTCAAGCTATTAGGCTCTGTTAGGAGGAACTTGGCTCTGATACCAATCGTTGATAACTGAGAGGGGGGGCTGAATCAGTTATCTAGATTATTTTAACTTTTTGTTCTTCCTTAACAATTAGTGCAACATCAAATTAAGTAAGCATGCATAACCATGAAAGCAGAAATAAACTCAATACACATAACACAATAATTTTGATGTGGAAAACCTTGTTAAGGGAAAAATCATGGGGTGATTAACCCAAGATTGTATTCTCTGTTAAAAGAATAAGGTAATACAAAATGGCACTTGCCAATTAGGGCTCCCTACCTCAGCACATTGCTCACAAGAGGCTCACTACCTACAAGAAACTCACTGTCTACAAGTCATAAGAGAGTAACAAGATACTTGAACTGATAAGAAGCATCCACACATGCTGAAGTTTAGTTCTAGTTAAGCTCAGTACACTGATCTACTACACTTCATTCTTCCTCTTCTTAGGTCCTGCTGTCCTATCACATTCTGGACCTGTATTACTGCTTCCACTCTGCCTTCTACTTTTCTTTGTACTTCACAATACACACACCTTTCTTCGCATCCAAATCCATCTGGTATATATATCTGCACTAATAATTTCAATACCTTTCTAGTTGACATCCAAAATAGTTAATATTTTCCCAAACTCTGATCTATCGGTTGAATCCTTTCTTATCAAGTGATGCGTATCAAGGAGATGCTTATAGAAGTCATCAATCATGTCAGCCAATCATGAATGATACCTCAGGAAGCTTAATCACCATCAATATCTTATCCAGATTAAGGTCTGATGCTCTGCCGGTCAGTTCTTCCTCAGTCTACTCTCCCAAACAGGGACCCAATACTTAGGTGCTCATATCTCTTCACTCTTTCTTCACCTGAGGTTCAATCCCTAGAATCTATTAGTCATGGTACTCCTCTTGACTTCCCTAATTTTACATTTTACTGAGATACTTCCTCTAAGAGATCTGGACCTGATTATCAGACCTTGCTACATGCTCTGTTCTTGCTTACCGGACCACAACACTCTTCAATCTAACTTCCGATATAGGCACACCATGTCCTACGGATGGGTGGGATGAACTTTGTTTCCATTAATGACAACACTCATGAAGCTACACTTTGTCTCTTGCCAACATTTTGTTGGTGACTATAAGGATTTCTGATGGCAACCACCTCATAGAAATGACAGAAGGATGCTTAAGTTGAGCTAGATTTGGTGTTTGCACCAATGGCGACCGATAGAGTTTTGGGTTACAAAAAAAGACCAAACGTAAACAATGAGATTGGGTGGCAACCAAAAGATTGTGGGCAGTGGGATTTAGATTTAGGATTTTTGACCAAGAGATTTAGGGCTTAGATCAACTTAGGGCTTTAATCAATAAACCTTGGAGGTCAACCACAGAAGCTGGGAGAGATGCTAACAATTAGTATAGAGATGGTGACCTGTAGGTGTTTACTGGCGACTGAGCATGTTAAAGTTAACAGTTGAAGAGGGCAATAGCCAAGACTAAGACACAGAGGTCAACAAGAGTTAAGAGATCAGCCAGGGTTTGTTGGTCGAAGAGTATTCCAGCAATAAAAGCAATGACCACCAATGAAAAGGGCTTTAGTCGATTAAGTCTTTTAACACATGTAGTATTAAATCCAGCAACAAAAGCTCAATTTACTTTTGAAACCAAACCCACAAAAAAAGATCAGCCAATACAACATGCAGAATGGTATGGATGTTTGTATGGTATGGATCCGTACCATACGGGCTGCCCTATTAAAAACAAAATTCAAAATTTTACAAAAAATTCTCCTATGAGCAAACCCCAACAAGTTTATAGTCAAAAAGCATGGAATCAGCCTCTCGAACATGATGGCAAGGTTAGTTTCTGCCTCGGAGATCACCTATAGAAAACCACATGCAAAACTCACAAATGAGGGTTAGAAAAATATAAATTTTTACCATAAACACTTGCAAAAACATGAGATTTAATCAGGAGAAGTAGGTCCCACCGAGCATGCCAGAATGTAAAAGGTAAATTTTGAGACAAAATGAAATAGATAAAACAATAACATGCAATTACCTATTTACCTAATTTTTACGAATACCTTAGATGATGCATGCATGATTGATTGTTCAAATAATTGAATGTTTGATCACTCTGATCTACATCATAATGTTGGATTAAGATTTGATGGACGAAAGATTGATAGATGAGAGGGCTAGAGGAATTTTGGTAGAGTAATGGTGCTTGAAAGTTCATCCATGCCAAATGGCTTGGTTGTGGGTGAATTTATAAGCAAGTGTGAGAGAATGAGGGATAAGATTTCCATTTCGTGAGTGATAGTTTAATTAGAAAGTTGCTTGTGCAACTTGGGATAGAAAATGAAAGGTGGATGAGTTCACTTGAGAGGATTTGAGAGATGAGTTGAGTTCACTAAAGAGAGAATTGGAAGGTGATAGAGTTAACTTGGGAATAAATTAGAAGGTAAATTGAGTTAACTAGAGAAGATTTGAAATATGGAAATGGTAAGTGATTTTAATTAATTAAAATAAAATTTTAATTAATTAAGTGGCATGAATGATTAAATAAATAATAACTATTCATTTAATCATAGAAGAAAGGGGATTAAATAAATAAATAAAATTTATTTATTTAATGATGTGAGGGATGGGATTAAATTAAATAAATGTTAGGATAGGTGATGATATGGGTGATTAGGGAAAAAATGCTACCAGATGCCTAGATGATGCAACATTGTGACAAGGTGGACATTTTTGGGTGTCTACAATGCTAAGAAAAAATATTCTATTTATGATCAGGAGTTTTATGCTATAGTTCAAGATTTGAAGAAATGGAGACATTACTTGTTGCCAAAAAAGTTTTTTTTAATATACTGATCATCAGGCTTTACAATACCTTAATAGTCAAGGAAAGTTGAACCAAAGGAACTTAAAATGGGTTGAGGTTTTGTAGAGTTATACTTTTGATTTGAAGCATAGGAGTGGGAAGTCCAACAGAGTTCAAATGCCTTGAGCAAAAGGCATAATTTGTTGACATAAATGAAGATAGAGGTTGTTGGATTTGGTGAGCCCAAAACTTTGTATCCTAAAGATCCAAATTTTGTAGAGGATTGGAAGGCATGTTTGGAACCTATTACTTTGGATGAGACAAAATGGTTGGATTTCATAATCTAAGATGGCATGTTGTTTAGAGGAAGTCAGTTGTGCATTCCAAGGAGTTCCATGAGAGAGAACCTGATTAAGGAGAAGCATAGTGGGGGATTAGCTAGACACTTTGGTCAAGATAATACCATTACTATTGTTGGTGAGCATTATTATTGGCCACAGTTGTAGTAGGATGTGAGGAAATTTGTGCAGAGTTGTAGAGTGAGTCAGATGGTAAAAGGAACAAGTCAGAATACAGGGTTGTATCAACCATTACCTGTACCAGAGAAGACATGGGATGATATTAGTATGGATTTTGTTCTTGGTTTACCAAGACACAAAGAGGACATGATTCTATTTTTATGATGGTGGATAGATTCTCAAAGATGGCATATTTTATTCCTTGTAAGAAAACCAATGATATTGTTCATATTGCTGAGTTATTTTTCAGAGAGGTGGTGAGACTACATGGCCTCCCTACAAGCATAGTTTCAGATCAAGATACCAAGTTTGTTGGTTATTTCTAGAGGACATTATGGAAGAAGTTGAAGACAGATTTGAAGTTGAGTTATGCACACCATCCACAGATTGATGGATATATGGAAGTGGTGAATAGGAGTTTGGGCAACCTACTACTATGCTTAGTAGGAGATAAGCCCAAGGGATGGGATTTAATTTTACCACAGCAAAATTTGCTTACAACAATTTTGTCAATAGGACCATGGGAAAATCACCATTCCAAATTGTATATGGGAGTAGTCCAAGAAATTCTTCAGAGTTAAGGAAGCTGGACAAGGGAGAAAAGACAAGTGTAGAAGCTAAGGACTTTGCAGAACACCTAAAGAATTTGCATGAAGAGGTGAAAAAGAACATTAATAAGATGAATATTCAGTACAAGGCTAAGGTAGATTAGAAGAGGAGATATAAGGAGTTTCAGGTAGGAGATGAAGTCACAGTTCACTTGAGAAAAGAGAGGTTTCCAATTCAAACTTATAATAAGTTGAAAATAGAGAAATTTGGACCATGTAGTATTATGAAAAAGCATGATTCAGGAAATGCATATGAGGTAGAGCTACCTAGTGGAATCAACATTTCCCCTATATTCAACAATGTTGATTTAATAGAATATCATGAAGGTGGCACATAGGATGGACCAATAGAAGAATAGTGGAATATCCTGGCACCTACTTCAAGGGAGGAGATAGAAGAAATCATGGATAGCTATGTGGGAAGAAGTACTTGGAATAGACAATATGAAGAATACCTGGTGAAGTGGAAAGGAAGGCCAATTGAAGATTCTTTCTGGTTATCTAAGGCAGAAGTTGACCATTTGGGGTTTTCCTCAAACACCTGAGATGTGACAAGGTCACTTCTCAAAATTACCCTGGTTGTTTGATGTAGGAGCATCCAAAAGTGTAATGGCAATCTTGCATCACCCAAAAACAATGTTGATTCAAAATTGTTGATGTTGTTTTTAGTTCTTTTCAAAATTAGTATTTCTAGTTCCATAATCACTTGAATAATGATGTAGAAATTTTAGTTTTTCCAAACTACTATTTTAGGAAAGTTTACAATTGAGCACAAATGGAAGAAAAAATTTACAGGAACCTCCGTAAATGAAAAATAAGACCTTTGGCAAGGGAATTAGGCAAAGATCATTTGTGGGCTAAAAGATATTAAAGTTTCTGTTTTCTGAAAAAATCCTAAAAATTATTCAAAGTTAGGTTTGAGGCACTAAATGTCCCCGTACGGGCCCAAAAATGGGCATAACTGGCAAAGTAGACTCTTAGCGCGTAGAGCACTCTATGATATTTTTTGGTGCTTCAAACAGTTTGTCAATCAGACACCTAGATCAAAAGTTATGGCTCCCCGAAGTTGACCTATTTTTGGAGGGAGATGTAAATTTCAAATTTTGGTTGTTGGCCGCCAAAAAAATGGTTATTTATGATCATTTTTGGGAACCCTCGGCAGAGTAGAGATAAGGGGGAAAGTGTAAACTCACAAAAAGGTGGGAAAATAGAAACCCTAGATGATTTGGGGTTACAGAAGGCAGAAGATTCCAGAGTCTTGAGATAGGAAGCTATAATGTGTTGCAGCTTGTGGAGGATTCATCCTTTGATTATATTTGAGCTTTTTCAATGTAATGAGTTGTCCAAATCAATAAAAGGTCATTCTATTTTCTATGTGCAATTTCTATTTTCCTATGTTTTATGATTTACCCCTTCCATCAAGTGGTATCAGAGCAAGGGTTCCTACATGTGTAGACATATTGTCGATTGTGAGGTAATTTGCCCCAGGACCTGAGGTTGTGGGTTTGCTACAGAGATCAAAATGACTCCATGAAGAAACCATGTTGGCAGAAATGCTTTGATGGAAGATGGTTTAGGGCTCTACAAAGGCAAATCAATGCATTGCAAGAGGAGCTACGAAGATGGTTTGAGCTAAGAACAAGATAATAAAGAGAGGATGAAGCTGAAGAAGAGCTATCTGAGGAGGAACAAGAAGTTGTATGAGATCCTCTAGAAGTTAGGTTGTTGAGGGCAATTTTGAAGATCAGAAAGAGGCCCAAGATCAAAGTTTCTACCTATTTAGATAGAGATTTGGATCCAAAAAAGCTTATTGATTAGATCAATGATATGGAAGAATATTTTGAGTACGAAGATGAAGAGGATCCAGAATAGGTCAATTTTGGAAAAATAAAGTTGAAGGGCCATGCTAGTATTGGTAGAAGGAGGTCCAGTTAGAGAGGAATAGAAGAGGAAAAGGAAAGATTACCAGATGGGATCAGATAGTGGAAAAATTAAATAAGCAGTTCATTCCTGTGGACTATGAGTTGGAGTTGCTGAAGAAGCTACAAGGATTGAAGCAAGGTAACAAGTCTGTTAAAGAGTATATAGAAGATTTTTATAAGATTACTATCAGGATAAGCCATGCATAGGCCAACAAGGAGAAGGTGGCCCATTATATTAATGGGTTAAGGCCAAGTATTCAAGAGGAGTTGAGCCTGGTCAGAATGACCACCATAGAAGATGCATACTAGTTTTCCCTAAATGTGGAAGAGAAGATGAATAAAAGATTCGAAATCAAGCAAAGAGGAAGAGGTCAAGGTGAAAGGAATGGTGGAAGATCCTATGGAGGCCAAAATGAAGATCAAAAGAAAAGTGAAGAAGCTAGCGCCAATTGAAATCACAGAGGAGATAATGCCTACCACCCTCATGACCAGAACAATGGTGAGCAAAGAGGAAGAGGAAGAGGAAGAGGAAGAGGCCAACCTAGGAAAGGACCTAGAAGAGGAGGTTTCAAAGGAACCTGTTTCCAATGTGGAGAAGAAGGGCATCGAGCATATGAGTGTCCACAACATCAAGGAAGGACAAATAGAAGACCTGAAGGTAATGCATGAGTTGCACATGGAGATGAAGATGCACAGTCTGAGCATTTTGAAGATGTTGAAAGGAATGAAACTGATGAGTGTTCATAGGGTATAGGTTAGACTATGGGATTTAAATTATTATTTTAATATTTGTTAGTTTTTATCCTATGTAAAAGGTTAAAAGTAAAAGTAAAAAGTTAATGTTAGTTTCCTAGTTGTTGGGAGGTTAGCATAAATTAGTATATTGTTATTACATTTGTTATTTGGTTATTGTTTTCCATCTCATGTTGAGATATGGGTAGATACACTAAATAATACAAATATGGCATATTCATGCCTATATAATGTTGTATTTTTCTCTTCACGTAAGATATTGGGAAATACATGTTTTGCAATTCATTTTTGTTGCAAAGAATAATGTCGTTTCCAAGAGAAAGCACACATTAAGTTCAAGCCACTTCACTATGGGCCTTACACTGTTCTTCAGAAGGTTTCTAAAAATGCTTTTCGACTTGATCTTCCTACACAGTTGGGCATCCACAATGTTGTCAATGTTGATCTTCTCAAGCACTACCATGAGTCGACACTAGAGACTAAGCTTCATGTTAGCCATCCTGCAGATGTTGTTCCTGATTTTCAGCTTCCACTTGATGTTGATTGAGTTTTTGATACAAAGACTCGCCAGACCCGACATGGTTCTACCACTTCCTACCTTGTTTCCAAGCAAGGTTAGCTTTCACAGCAGGCCCGTTGGATCTCTCACCATCAACTATCTCAGGATTTTCCTTCTCTTTTGAAAGCATTGGAGTCTAGCACTGATATTGTTGGGAGAAATGATGAGGATTCATAGAGTATAGGTTAGAGCATAGGATTTAAATTATTACTTTAATATTCGTTAGTTTTTATCCTATGTAAAAGGTTAAAAGTAAAAGTAAAAAGTTAATGTTAGTTTCCTAGTTGTTAGGAGGTTAGCATAAATTAGTCTATTGTTATTGCATTTGTTATTTGGTTATTGTTTTCCATCTCATGTTGAGATATGGGAAGATATACCAAATAATACAAATATGGCATATTCATGCCTATATGATGTTGTATTTTTCTCTTCACGTAAGATATTGAGAAATACAAGTTTTACAATTCATTTTTGTTGCAGAGAATAATGTCCATTGGCTGAATTTGTTCTCTGACTTTTGCTTTCTTGGTTTTTCCATATCAGAAACCCTAGTTGTCAGAAGAACATTGTTGAATGAGGACAAAGAACCAAATCAAAGGAACAGTTTATTCCACACAAGGTGCAAATATGAAGGTAAATGATGTGATATTATTATTGACAGTGGAAGCACTAACAATCTTGTTTTAGAGGAGATGGTTAACAAGTTGAAGTTAACCAGAAGAAAACATCCACATCTATATCGGATTGCATGGTTGCAAAAGGACCATAGATCTTTGGTCAATGAATAGTGTTTAGTCAAGTTCAAGATTGGGGATAACCATGATGTGGTGTTGTGTGACATCATACTGATGGATGCATGTCATATGTTATTGGGAAGGTTGTGGAAGTATGATAGGTGTGCAGTCCATGATGGCCATGCAAACACATATTCCCTAACAAAGGATAGAGTTCGTCATAAGTTGAAGCCCTTGAAGGAGGTGGAAGAAAAGGTATGTAGTATTACCAGAATTTGCTTGGTAGATGGTAGGAAATTTTTGGAGGGTATGAAGCATGAGTGTCATTGCTTTGCATTAATTCCTAAGACCAATTAAAAGAAATGTGAAGATGTACCAGTATAAGTCTCAGATCTGTTGGAAGAATTTTATGATATTGTCTCTGATAATGTACCAGAAGGTTTACCACCAGTGAGGAAGATAAGTCATCAAATGGATTTGATACTAGGAGCCAGTTTACTGAATAAGACACCCCATAGAATGACTCATGCAAAGAATGAAGAGCTAAACAAACAAGTTCATGAGTTGTTAAGGAAGGGATTGATAAGGGAGAGCCTAAGTCCATGTGCTGGACCTGTAGTACTAGTACCAAAGAAAGATGGAGAGTGGAGAATGTGTATAGATTCCTGAGCCATCAATAAGTAGATTTATATTTCCAAGAATGGATGACATAATAGATTGTTTGAGTGGAGCTAAGTACTTCATGAAGATTGATCTGAAGAGTGGGTACCACCAGATCTAAATCAGAGAAGGAGATGAATGGAAGACAACCTTCAAGACAAAGGAAGGTTTGTATGAGTGATTAGTCATGCCATTTGGGCTAACCAATGCACCGAGCACATTCATGTGGCTCATGAACGAGGTACTGAAAGAGTTTTTGGGAAGTTCTGCTATTGTTTATTTTGATGATATTTTGATTTTTAGTAAGTCTTGGGATGAGCATTTGATACATATCAGAAGAGTTTTAGAGAAGCTGAGGGAGGAGAAGTTGCTGATTAATCTAAAGAAATGTAGTTTTGCAAAGGAGTTGGTATACCTAGGATTTGTTGTCTTAAAGGAAGGTCTTAAGATGGACCAAGAGAAGGTGAGGGCTATGATTGAATGGCCTATGCCAAGGAGTACTAGAGAGGTAAGATCTTTTCATGGTTTGGCAAGTTTTTATAAAAAATTTATCAAAAATTTTAGTAGCATTTGTGCACCCCTAACTGAGACAATGAGAGGGGATAGAAAAGAGTTTAGATGGACTACAGGAGTAGCCAAGAGATTTGATACATTGAAGCAGAAAGTCACAGACCAACCTATTGTGGCACTTCTATATTTCAATAAGGTATTTTAGCTAGATTGTGATGCTAGTGGCAGTGCTATAGGAGCTGTTTTGAGTCAAGAAGGTAAGCCCATTGCATATTTTAGTGAGAAGATTAATGATGCCAAGAAAAATTATTATCTTTATGATCATGTGTTTTATGCTATAGTTTAGGCTTTGAAGGAATGGAGACATTATTTGTTGCAAAGAGAGTTTGTTTTATATACTGATCATCATGCTTTACAATATCTTATTAGTCAAGGAAATTTGAACCAGAGGCGCTTAAAATTGATTGAGTATTTGCAGAGTTATACTTTTATTTTAAAGCACAGGAGTGGCAAGTCCAATAGAGTTACAGATGCCTTGAGCAGAAGGCAAAATTTGTTGACAGAAATGAATATAGAGGTTGTTGGGTAAAAAGAAAAAAATGACATTGTAAAACCCTAATTCTAGAAGCTTCCAAAAGGCTTGTTACAAGCAGTTGGGATGTATGTTGCAGGTGGGATTTCAATATTGTATTGTAGCATTGTACAGTGGTATTGAGTTGCAAGGATTGCTGGTTGTAATCGACTTGATTTACTGTATAATAATATTGGACTCTCTATTGGTGGATGTAGCCCAAGTTTGGGTGAACCACGTTAAAACTTGTCTCTCACTGTTATTATTTCCATGTATTTCCATTTCTCTATTTAACCTTTATTTTTATTTAATTGATATCTTCTACATGAAATTCCTAACAAGTGGTATCAGAGCTAGGTTGTGTTCGATTATCATCTACAGGAAGGTCTCACAGTTGAGTGGGAGTCTCATAGTTGAGTGGGAGCAATGGTGGATGAGGGTAAGTTGAAGGTAGATAAATTCAATGGGAAGAACTATCAGTTATGGAAGATGCAGATGGAGAATTATCTCTATCAAAAGGATTTCTAGAGGCCATTGGAAGGAATAGCCAAGAAACTAGCAACAATGACTGATGAGGATTGGAATCTTCTAGACAGAAAGGCACTGGGAACCATCCGGTTGTGCTTGGCATCATCTGTGGTATTCAATATAACAAAAGCGAAGAAAATAAATGGTCTAATGAAATCTTTGGGTAAATTGTATGAAAAACCACCAGCCTCAAATAAGGTATTTCTCATGAAGTATTTATTTAATCTAAAAATGATTGAAGGTGGACCTATGACAGATCAATTAAATGACTTTAATACAATTATCAATCAGTTAACTTTTGTAAAAGTGAGTTTTGATGAAGAGGTGAGGGCTCTCTTGATATTATGTTCTTTGCCAAAAATCTCGAATAGCTTAGTAATAGCTATAAGTAACTCTGTCTCTAGTTGAAATACTTTGAAATTTGATGATGTTGTTGGTGTTATCCTTAGTAAAGAAATACGATAGAAAAGCTCATGATGGTCCACATCAGGTAGTGTTTTGAATGTAGAAAGGAGGGGAAGATCAAAAGAGAGGAAAAGGTTCTAGAGGTCATGGGAAGTCATGAGGAAAATCAAAGGACAAGAGGATTGCTGGTACTGTGGGAAAGCAGGTCATCTGAAGAAAGATTGCTGGTCTCAAAAGAATAAAGAAGGAGACAAACAAGAAGGTAATAAGGAGGCAAATGTGGTAAGTAATAAATCTAAAGATGATGCTTTGATTCTTTCCCTAAATAATGCTAATGATTCATGGATTTTAGATTCAGGGGCCTCATTTCATGCTACGCCCCATAGAAGTTATTTTCTTGATTATGTCCAAGGGGATTTTGGGTTGGTTTCTTTGGGAGGCAACAAACCTTGTTAGATTGTTGGAAAGGGAAGAATCAAGATTAATTTATAGAATGGGAATCATTGGCTACTACAAGAGGTAAGACACGTTCCAAGGTTGGGTAGGAATTTAATTTCAGCAAGGCAGCTAGCTGATGAAGGTTGCATAGTTACTTTCAGTGATAAAAATTGGAAGGTTTCAAGAGGTACCTTAATAGTATCAAAAGGTGTGAAAGTAGGCACCTTATATCTTTGTACAGGTCATACTATTCCTTCTACTTTAGCTATTACAGAGAAAAAACAAATAGGTTCAGGAACAGTTGTTGTAGGTTCACAGGAAGAGACTGAAATAGTTGCTGTAGGATCTGAGACAACATTGTGGCATAATAGACTTGGGCATATGAGTGAAAAAGGTATGAAGGTACTTCATTCCAAGAAAGTTTTACCAAGTCTGAAATGTATTAATATGGATTTCTGTGAAAGTTATGTGTATGGAAAGAAAAAGAGAGTCAGTTTTCTCAAGGATGGGAAGCAAAAGAAAGATGAAAAGTGGTGCAGTCACGGTAGGAGGGTTCATAGAGTGAACTATCTAGACTATGCAAAAAGAGTAAACACAATGGAAACAACTCAAAGGAATAGAACAAATGTAGATTCAATCATTCAGTATATGATAGAATTCAAATAGAGATCAGACGGTAACATGCGGGCTTACAATTAAGGCTCACAGGCCTGATTACATACATGCACAAGATAAAGCTTTGAAGTCCTCTCGCACAAAATCTAAACTATAAATCTTCTAAATCCTGAGAACTATGTTAACTACTTTCCTAAGGATCTATTACATCAATATATATCAAGTCCAGATCAATAGATTCCTCCATGTCGGCCAACGAATATCACAAATTCTAAAGAAGAGATGTAATGTGTGAACACAAATAGGTCAGACCTAAATGCATAGAACACTTCTGGTAAAGGAATGGAATGATATGGGCATCTCCTGGGAAGGTCAGTCATGAACCAAAGATCATTGAATGATGTGTCATTAGTGGTGCAGGAGCACCTAAGGAAACATCTTGGAATCAGAAGACACCTATGATCATGAGAAGATCCTATGGAGATAACCAAATCAATTGGAGCATTTTAAAATCAATTATGACAAGTGGTAATGGTCAAGGTGATATAATGATCAAATGTCCTGAGGGTCCTGGTAAGGACCCTAGGACCAAAAAGGATGTAATTTGGACCAATAGTGTCTCTAGGGGCAGGGGCACCTAGCTAATTTAGTTAGTTTCTATTTTTGTAGTCCATAAAGTCCAAGAGACCAATTGTAAGGCCTAAGGGCTGTATGTGTGTTCAGATTAGTCATGTATGGTAGTTGAAAGATGTTGTAACTGGCAAAAGATCTGTATGTAACCGTGTCATGGACAGTTGCAGAGCGGTTGGCATTCCCACTGGTACAACTGCCATCCACACAATGAAGCATAAAACCAATCTTGTGAGATCAAGAATGTATGTAGAGAGACAGAGTAGGAGAGCTAATTGGAATCTAATTGCACAATAAATGAAGACATTCCTGATATTCTCTTTTCAGTTTTGACAGTTCTGTGTTATTCTTTTGATTGGTGCAAAGGATCACATATTGTTCTTGTTCTGTTTTGAGAGCAACAATGTCATAGTGGACCGTTCCGTGAATGTAATATTCTGATCCTCATAGAATGAGTCCTGTACAAGTTGTATGATATAACCCTAACCCTAACTGTGTAAGAGGAGTGCGAGTTTGAGTGGTGATCACCGTCAAAATATAGGGTCGATGCTTCGGGGAGGAGGATCCAAATGTGAAGCTGAGAAGTCTGTGTACCTGTGTTGGAGGAGAATGTGCATCGGCATAAAGTTGGACATCAGAAGAGGAAGATCAACTTAGGTTGAAGTAAGAAGTCTTACCGACGGCTAGCAGTGTGAAGGAGACATCGGCGGGAGATAGGTGACGGCGGAGGTGAAGAAAATTTGGCCAAAGAGTAAAGTCTGACCAATGGGTCAATACTCATTAGAGTGAGAGGAGTCATCGGAAGACCTGAATCAAGTTAGGCTGATAGAAGCATGTGTCACCTATGAAGGAAGACTGTGGGTTAAGTATATCAGAGAGAAGTGGGAGGTCGGAAGACAAGGAAAAACTTTCACTGATGGTCGAAGTCCCAGTGATATTAATCATCAGTGTGAGAAGGGATGTCAGGGTGAGAAAAGTGTGTTGGACTGACAGTGGGTGCTTTCACCTATTGAGGTGACAACTGCAAGTGTCACCGATGGTGAGTTTATCAATGTAATGGTAGTGCATCGGTAGGAGTTTGAAAACAATTGCTGATGAAGATTATGTGACCGATACATCGGAGAGATGATAACTATCAGGGTAACATTTCTACGGGAGGCCAATAACAATTATTTGGCTGATGAGTAGAACAGTTTTGGCGAGAGAGAAACCATCGGGGAGAAAGAGCGAGGGTAGGCCGACAAGGCAAGTCTGGCCGACAGGGATAAGGTTAGGATAGGTTCAGTGAGACATAAGGAGACTCTTGCCGATATTGGCAAAAAGAACAAACATTTAGTACGTTTCTGCTGCGTACTCTGCATCATATTGGTATCAGAGCAGCAAGTAGGATCTTGAGGGAGTAATAGGATCTGGTGAAAGAATTAAGGGTTGGTGATATTTGTGAAGATGGCTCCTAAGAATCAGATGGCTAGGGAGAACAATGAATTGAGATAAGCCTTAGAGGCTAGAGAAAAAGAGTTGAGGGAAAGAAGAGAGTAGGATGCTGCAAGGGAAAGAAAGTTGAGGCAAGTAAGAAGAGAGAATGCATCAATCTTGGCTAGATTGGAAGCATTAGAGAAGAATACTAGAAGGGATGAACAAAATGATTTAGAAGGAGATGAGGATGCAGATGAGAATCCTCTTGAGGATGAGTTGGATGCTGAAGAGAAGAAATTTGTGAGATTGCTGAAGGCAGTCCAAGGAAGTGGAACAAAGGCAAACATAGAGTTACCTATCTATTAAGGGAAGATGGATAGTGAAGAGGTCTTAGGGTGGATAGATGCCCTAGAAAAAAATTTTGAGTATGAGGAGATGAGTGATGAGAAGAAGATTAAATTTGCAAAAACAAAACTGAGAGGTACAACACTTACATGGTGGAGTAGTGTGCAAGCAGAAAGAGTGGCTAGAGGTGCATCAAGAATCACTTCTTGGGGTAGGATCAAGGACATGATGAAGGATCAATTCCTTCCATCTGATTACTCTATTCAAACAAAGAGGATGAGATAGAATTTGAAATAGAAGGACATGGATGTTATGTCCTATACTGAGCAATTTCATAAGCTTAGTATCAGAGGGAGATTGGAAGATGAAGAAGAGAAGGTGGCAAGGTACCTTAATGGGCTTAGGTATAACTTGCAAGATGAGATTGGTTTGGCAGTCCCAAAATCACTTGGAGAATGTTTTCAGTTGGCCATCAAGGCTGAAGAGAGAGTGAAAAGGAAGCAAGAAAGACAAGGAGGTAGAGGAAGAGGAAATAGAGGTAGGGGCAGACCTACTAATGAAGTTCAGAACAACAATGAGAAAGGTAAGGAGTCTTCTGCAGATCAGAGAGGTGGATATAGAGGTGGAGGTAGATTTGGATCAGGTAGAAGAGTGTTTACAGGTAGATGTTACGATTGCAATGAGGTGGGACACACATCTTTCAACTATCCTAAGAAGGATGGTGTTAACAAGCCCAAGGATAGAAGAGTTCACTTGGCACAAGAGGAGGAGAAACCAGAAGAACTAGAAATATTGTCAGCCTCTCCAATGATGGTTGGAGAAATGCTCCTGGTGGAAAGAGGCAAGATGCAGCAACCACCACAGGTATCTATTTTCAGAACTAATTGTTTAAGCCATGGAAAGATATGGAAGTTGATTATAGATTCAGGTTCTCATGATAATCTAGTTTCTTGGGAAATGGTGAATAAGTTGGGATTGAAAACTTTTGATCATCCTAGTCCTTACCATGTCACTTGGGTGAGTCAAGAACAACAAGTCAGGGTTACTAAGAAGGCATATGTTGATTTTACAATTGGTTCATATCAGGATTATGTTTTGTGTGATGTTATTCCAATGACATGTGGGCATATTATTTTGGGTAGACCATGGCAGCATTTGAGAAGGACAGTTCATGATGGTTATACTAATAACTATTTGGTGCACAAATATGGTAGAAAGTTCAAACTAGTGCCTTTCCCTTGTGAAGAGAAGAAGGAACATGTTACTATCTATTTTGGAGAGAAACTGCAATTGAATATGTAGGTTAAGGATGGTTGGAAGCAACATGAACAGTTGCAGCAGAAGAAGGTGGATGACAGTCCTAAAGAATAGCAGGTTTGGGACTTAAATTACATCAAGATTGGGGATATTGATTGTCCTATAGGGAGGTAGAAAAAAGAAGGTAGACAACAGACAGTACAGAGAGAAAAAACTTAGAACTTTAAGATGGAGAGAGTAGAAGCATTGCAGCAGCAGGGTCCTAGGAAAGGAAATCAGAACAAGTTTTATGGTACTAACAGTTTTGGTAAGAGTCATGCAAGTTGGAGTAGGAGGAAGATAACTCTTGGAGAGTTCCTGTTTCCTATCACTAGTCAGAGGAACATTCCAACAAGCTGGAAGAATGGATGGAGCAGATCCCATAACTCTTGGGACAAGAGTTTTTATCATGCTAGGGAGTATGGTGCAGGAGCACCTAAGGAAACATCTTGGAATCAGAAGACACCTATGATCATGAGAAGATCTTATGGAGATAACTAAATCAATTGGAGCATTTTAAAATCAGTTATGACAAGTGGTAATGGTCAAGGTGATATAATGATCAAATGTCTTGAGGGTCCTAGTAAGGACCCTAGGACCAAAAAGGATGTAATTTGGACCAATAGTGTCTCTAGGGGCAAGGGCACCTAGCTAATTTAGTTAGTTTCTATTTTTGTAGTCCATAAGGTCCAAGAGACCAATTGTAAGGCCTGAGGGCTGTATGTGTGTTTGGATTAGTCATGTCTAGTAGTTGAAAGATGTTGTAACTGGCAAAAGATCTGTATGTAACTGTGTCATGGACAGTTGCAGAGCGGTTGGTATTCCCACTGGTACAACTGCCATCCACACAATGAAGCATAAAACCAGTCTTGTGAGATCGAGAATGTATGTAGAGAGACAGAGTAGGAGAGCTAATTGGAATCTAATTGCACAATAAATGAAGACATTCCTAATATTCTCTTTTCAATTTTGACAGTTCTATGTTATTCTTTTGATTGGTGCAAAGGATCACATATTGTTCTTGTTCTGTTTTGAGAGCAACAATGTCATAGTGGACCGTTCCATGAATGTAAGATTTTGATCCTCATGGAATAAGTCCTATACAAGTTGTATGATATAACCCTAACCCTAACTGTGTAAGAGGAGTGCGAGTTCGAGTGGTGATCACCATCAAAATATAGGGTCGATGCCTCGGGAAGGAGGATCCAAGTGTGAAGCTGAGAAGTCTGTGTGCCTGTGTTGGAGGAGAATGTGCATCGGCGTAAAGTTGGACATTGGAAGAGGAAGATCAAGTTAGGCCAAAGTAAGAAGTCTTACCGATGGCTAGCAGTGTGAAGGAGACATCAGCAGGAGATAGGTGTCTGCAGAAGTGAAGAAAATTTGGCCGAAGAGTAAAGTCTGATCGATGGGTCAATACTCATCAGAGTGAGAGGAGTCATCAGAAGACCTGAATCAAGTTAGGCTGATAGAAGCATGTGTCGCCGATGAAGGAAGACTGTGGGTTAAGTATATCAGAGAGAAGTGGGAGGTCGGAAGACAAGGAAAAACTTTCACCGATGGTCAAAGTCCCAGCCATATTAATCATCGGTGTGAGAAGGGACATCGGGGTGAGAAAAGTGTGTTGGACTGACAGTGGGTGCTTTCACCAATTGGGGTGACAACTGCAAGTGTCACTAATGGCAAGTTTATTGGTGTAACGGGAGTACATCGGTAGGAGTTTGAAAATAATTACCGATGAAGATTGTGTGACCGATACGTCAAAGAGATGATAACTATTGGGGTAACATTTCTACGAGAGGCCAATAACAATTGTTTGGTCGATGAGTAGAACAGTTTCGGCAAGAGAGAAACCGTAGGGGAGAAAGAGCGAGGGTAGGTTGACAAGGCAAGTCTGGCCGACAGGGATAAGGTTAGGATAGTTTCGATGAGACATAAGGAGACTCTTGCCAATATTGGCAAAAAGAACAAACATCTAGTACATTTCTGCTGCATACTCTGCATTAATTAGGGTCCAAAGATCAAGAAATGCTTCTGCAAGTTTCTCCTTCACCTAGTTGCTAGTGAATGATGTTCTATTCTGAGAAACTATCAATTTCTGATAGTGATACCTTTCTAGTATTTACATGCAGATCTCTGAATTCTAGATATGATGTAGATGAATGAATGTAGATGCTAAATCGAGCTCCACAAGATCTAAAAATGCTATTGGGCCAAGATACAGAATTTGTTACTGACTAAACTGCTTGAACTGAACTAGAAAAGAAACATACTGAAATGCAAACAAACTAAAATGCAAATGTTTTTGGTTGATGCAAGATTGCTCTTGAACCAGGGATGCTCCTGCCTCAGACATTCAGGGTTATTGAAAAAGTGAGTCCCTCACTTTCTTGGGGCTAGGGGAGACCCAAGACGGTCCACCTCAACCTGAGAAATCCATGATGAATCTTCTTCCGGTCTGCCTTTCCACTTCACAATATATTCTCTGTATTATCTTCCTCTAGTGTTGCATCCAACTCTGCTATCTAAAATGTCTTTAATCTGCTCCAGTGTTTGTTGTGGCAACTACTTCTTCTAGTATTCTTCCATGCTTTCACTGAACTCTATTTCATGATATTGATATAGATCTGCAATGTTGAAAATAGGTGATATACCCAATGTCTCCAGTAGCTCCACTTCATATGCATTGCCTGAATCAAATTTCCTGAGTATCCTACAAGGTCCAAACGTCTTCATCTTCAACTTGTTATATGTCCCAACAAGAAATCTTTCTTTTCTCAAGTACACCATCACTTCATTGCCAACTTCAAATTCCTTATGTCTTCTCTTCTCATATGCATTCTCTTTGTACTTACTGTTCATATTCTCCAAATGCTTCTTCACCTGATTATGCACTGTCTTCATATGATTTGCAAATTCTTCTGCTTCTACACTCTTCTTTTCCTCTATACTGATATCTCTCAATTCTATAACTCCTTTAGGATTCACTCCAGTAACAATTTCAAAAGGTGTTCTTTCAGTACTCCTATTTACTGAATTATTATATGCAAACTCTGCTTGTGAAAGAATCAAATCCCAACTTCTAGTTTTCTCTCCAACCAAACATCTCAACAAATTTCCCAAACTCCTATTTACTACCTCTGTATGTCCATCTGTTTGTGGATGAAAAGATAAACTAAACTTCAAATCTATCTTCATCTTCTTCCAAAGTGTCCTACAAAAGTATCCAACAAACTTTGTGTCTCTATCTGAAACTATACTCTTAGGTAATCCATGTAATCTCACAATATCCTTGAAAAATAGGTCAGCTACATGCATTGCATTAGTTGTCTTCTTACAAGGTATGAAATGAGCCATCTTTAAAAATCTGTAAACCAATACAAATATTGAATCATGTCCTCTCTGTGTCTTAGGCAATCCCATCATAAAATCCATGCTTATGTCTTCCCAAGGTCTCTTCGGTATTGTCAAAGGTTTATACAATCTAGTGTTCTGACTATTCCCTTTTGCAACTTGACAAACTCTACAACTCTGCACAAATCTCCTAACGTCTTTATGTATCTAAGGCCAAAAGTAATTTTCACTCACCAAAGCCACTATCTTATCAATGCCAAAATGTCCTACCAATCCACCACTATGTTTCTCTTTGATCAAATTATCTCTCATTGAACTCTTAGGTATGCACAACTGATTTCCTTTGAACAACATATCTTCCTGATGGAACCAACTCTAAATTCATATGCTCTTTTTCCCATTTGATAGAAGGATTTTGCAAATACAGACCAATAACCCCTTATAGAAACCAAGTCAAAGCAATATGTTGAAAATGACAAGAACCTTCCATAGCTGAGAATGCCAGGAGATACCTCAATCATAGGTGCAATAACAAGGAATACCAATGACAAGATGAAAAATGATTTGGACAGAGACTCAACCACCACTCCCCACTTTAATAATATCAATGAGAGGAGTGACACAACAGTCATATTTTGAGACATCACCATGTATTCATAACTAAAATCATGACAGAAAGCAAATAAAATGGTCTATAATAGCCATATCTTTATTTATATTAGTGAACTCATACAAAATTATAGAAATTATTGATCCCTATCAGGGTCACTCTCTTCCTACTTGCAGCTCACGCAGACCCTACCATATCCTATGATTTTCTCCTATCCACTCTATACCTTCTCTCTCTACTCTAGTTTCAAATCTTACTTTCATCGCCAATCCCTACGGCCAGTAATCAATGGCCTCTTCTATTTTCCCACTATCTACAAATTCAGACCATTGGCCTTTTTAAAGCCAACACTTCACCTCACGATCTTCTTGCTATCGAATCCTCTCTATTCATAGTCGTCCTCCACATCAATGCTATCCTCCTTCAATATATCTTTTAAAGACTTGCAGAGATAATGAACATTTCACCATGTTGCTATCGTTGGGGAATATACCACGATCTGCTGAAGCCGTCAATACCAACACAACTGCCAGTGATAACATGCAATGAATATTGCCTTTAAATGGTCTGCAAAATATAAATGTATAATGGTTGTTGCCATGTAGATTTATTGTCTTTTTCTATATTGGTTGATCCACCAAAAATATCATGATCGCCAGCTAGACCATTCTTTCTAAAGCATGATTTGAGGCTTTTGCCTTTTCATACTGGTCATATCTATAAGCCACGACCTCACCAAAATAGCAGAAAAAAATAAATTGCTAAAGAAACGGTCCATAGAGGAAAAAAATAGAAAAGCCAAGCAAGTGGCTTTCAAGAGCTGCACCAAAACACAAACCAAAACACCAAAAACTAAAAATGCAATCCAAAATGGGATGTCACTGCATCAGACTCCCCAGGCAAAAAATTTAGGAGATCCTGCTCATGAGCTCAATAACTTCTTCTTCCGCTTCTTCCAATTTTTCTTATGCTTGCTGTTACTTTTCCTAAGCTTCTTCATCTGTAATTGTTTGTTGTCCACATTCTTCTCATAGATATGTCTACTGATTTCTTTATCCATTATAAATCACCATGACTCTGTCTCATCAATTTCAAACAAAACTTCTTCCTCATCTTTAGGTTCTTTTACCACAACCTCAAAAGTACCTTCACCATTTTTCTTATCTATCATAATCTTCTTCACCAAGCCTGCACTTTCTTCTTCAAAATATTCCTTCATGCTGAACATTGTCTCTAATTTCATATGCTCTTTTGAAATTCCTAATTTCTTCTCTTCTCCATTATCTTTAAAAATGAAAACATAAACAAGATTTTCTCCATCTGTTAATTTGTCCACCTCAGTGTTTTCTTTCTCTACTACAATAACCTTTACCAAGTCTACACTTTCACCTTCTGAATTTACCTTCAAACTATTCTGCACTTCTAGTTGTTTATCCTAAGACTTTAACTCACATTGATCACCTCCTTTCTTCAAATCCACTTCATGTTCTCATTCCTTGTCTGCACTCGATCTTCTCTTCACTTGCTTTGTCTTCATCCTCCAATTGTTTTCTCGAGGCTTCTTTATTGGCCTACTCATTCTTGCATCATACTGCCACTTATTCATCTGCACATCTCTCCTTCTATGCACTTACTTGTTAGTATAAACATAATAAAAGGCATTCACTTCTTTACAACCCTTTTCATCAATCTTTTTATTTTGCCAATGTGGTACTACATATCCATGATCATCAATTATATTTACATTCTCCAATTTCTTTTCCTTATCAACTTGCCTATACATCTTCTCATTTCTACATTCATGATTAAAAATAACAATTTTACCTCCATCCTCCTGTGCAAGGATCTATTGTCCCAAATTGCATCCACCTTCAGCTTCATGGCTTTTTAACTCATCTTCTTCATAAGCATCTTGTGCTACTGCTGCAATATCTTCACATACATCATAAAACTCTAGGGT
Organism: Cunninghamia lanceolata; assembly: GCA_027924645.1. NCBI lineage: Eukaryota > Viridiplantae > Streptophyta > Pinopsida > Cupressales > Cupressaceae > Cunninghamia > Cunninghamia lanceolata. Next base: position 4,551,639 of record BSBN01000500.1, on the reverse strand, counting down.
TTCCTCTCCATCTTTAGCATCAGATTGAACATCTTTGGCATCAATCTCCTCTTCTTTCTCAGGCACTCTATAATGCACCTGTACTGCAAACTCTTCTTGGCATTCTGTTGCCATTAATCTCTTCTCATTCACATCTTTCACTCTTTATTCGGGAGCTATCCTTACCCTAACTTTCATCATCGTTAAGGTCTCATATTTGACCTTCTTCATCACTTTCTTCATACCTACATACAAATCAACAAACATAATATTAGCAAATAAAATGAGAGACCACATTGTCTCTTTCAATGCCCTCCTCATGGACATTCTTTCTTCTTCATCATTTTCCGATTCAAGTTCTTTCTACTGCACCTTTTCCTCTTCCTCTTTTCTTAGGTTCTCTTCAATGAGAACCTCTTTGACCTCTTCTAGTCCATGTTGCTCTAATGGCAACCCTCTGATGTCCCAACTTCTGTGGGCACTCTTTTTATCCTTCTCTTCTCTTTTCAAGGCATTCATCTTTTGCCTTTTTCTTTTCTCAACAATCTTTTTATTTGGCCATTTCACTTTCTTTTCCATTGGCCATACCCAATAATATCCTTGGTCTTGTTCTTCATACCATTGTTTCACCATCATCAAATCTCTCCTCAACTCGACCAACTCTCTCTGGAATTCTTCATCCGTCATCCTTTTGCCTTCTTTTCTTTTGTCTCTTTTCATGAGATTATTTTTCTCCATTTGCTTCTGCATTCTTCTATCTCCTTTCATCTTTTAGTCACCTCCTTAGGGATTTCTTCTCTTTCCAATCTACCTTGTTAGGCAATCACAAAACCACAACCTATAACACATACAAAATTCATACTCAGATCATTCTGAGCTCTAATACCACTTGACGGAATCAGCTCTACATTCATATGCTCTTTTTCCCATTTGATAGAAGGATTTTGCAAATACAGACTAATAACCTCTTATAGAAACCAAGTCAAAGCAATATGCTAAAAATGACAAGAACCTTCCATAGCTGAGAATGCTAGGAGATACCTCAATCACAGGTGCAATAACAAGGATTGAAAAATGATTTGAACAGAGACTCAACCACTACTCCCCACTATAATACTATCGATGAGAGGAGTGACACAACAATCAGATTTTGAGACATCACCATGTATTCATAACTGAAATCATGACAGAAAGCAAATAAAATGGTTGTTAATAGCCATATCTTTATTTATACTAGTGAACTCATAGAAAATTATAGAAATTACTAATCCCCATCATGGTCGCTCTCTTCCTACTCACAGATCACATAGACTCTACCATATCCTATGATTTTCTCCTATCCACTCTATACCTTCTCTCTCTACTCTAGTTTCAAATCATACTTTCTGTTGCAAGTATGAGGTAAGCCAGTGTTGTCATTGATGTCAACATACTCATATTGCATTAACAAGAAGGATTTGATGAGCTGTGTGCTGAGGATATTGAGAAAGTTAGCCTCAGTCAGGAACAGTGAAGAACAGTGATGAGAAGAAGGCAAATGTATTGTATAGGTTGAGAACCGGAGGATGCGGATTAAAGGGTTTGTAGATATGAGTCTTGAGATGCTTCAGTTAAGATTTCAGAGGTCCGCATGAAGATCTGAAGGAGTTGTGGCTGTCGGCGTAGAATCGGTTCTGACAAGTATCCAGAGGTGACAGAGGATCACAAAAAGGTCCGGTGAGGTCCGGAATTGTATTATCCTAATCTGCAGATTGGAAGGAGTGTTTGGGATGTCCTTGTGATGTGTCATCCTGATTTGTGTATGATTTGGAGGTCCAGAAGTACATCTTGCATTATGACAGTGGCGACAGACAGTGTTCTTGAAGTTCCGGATAAGGAAGAGAAGAGATTCCAGTAAGTAAAGAAAGTGCGGATGTACCTGGTCATTCAGGCAGGCTTGTGAAGGTTCTTGGATCATGTTGAGGTTGTGTTGTCAGTCCGCATTGATAGTAGAGCCCAGAATTGAAGTTATTCTTCCGGATGAAGTTCTTGCTCTGTTTAGCCGACCGGATGAGTTGTTCATCCTGCGAATGTTCTTGTGGTGGCCGACCGGATGTGTTATTCATCTTGCCGATACTCTTATGGTTGTTTGCCGACTTAGATGTTTGTTCCTAAGTCGATGTCTTGTATAAATAAAGGTTTGTGAGTTTATTTCGAGTGTGGATTGTGTGGATGAGTGTGGCATAGCAAAGAGAAGTGCGAAAGGCAGAGCAGAGGTTTTTTGGGCTTAAATGGAACTGATCTGGACATGGTAGAGATGTCATTCTCCAGTTCAAGACTGTGATTCTTATCACTTTGTAGACAGTGTGTCTCCTTGTAGGCAGTGGGCCTCTTTGTGAGCAGTGTGCTCGGGCAGTGAGCCCTAATTGGCATGTGCCATTCATTCTTCTTTATTCTTCTAACAGAGAATAATTCTTGGGTTAATCACCCCGTGGTTTTTCCCTTAACCGGGTTTTCCACATCAAAATCTTGGTGTTCAATGTGTTGATGTTCATCTGCTCTGAGTTTATGCATTATGCTTTCATAGATGATTAATTGATATGCTGTTAACTAACAAAGAACAATCAAGTGTTTAAAGTAAGAGCAAGTTTTATACAACTGATTCACCCCCCCTCTCAGTTGTATGCCCTAGATCCAATAATTGGTATCAGAGCCACGTTCCTCTGAAAGGAGCTTAACCGCTTGAGGAGATCCAGGATGTCGTCATACAAGAAGGATAGTCCGAAGTTTGATGGAACCAGCTTCACTCTCTGGAAAGGACGCATGAAGTGTCACTTGGAATGTATGGGAAAAGCATACTTGGCTATGGTCTCAAAACCATATGTACCTCCACAAGGTGGTCCGACAACTCTGAATGAGATTATAGATGCTGAAAATAATCTGCGGACCAAGGAAGCCCTACTAAGCACATTGAATGATTCAGATCTCTCAAATGTTATTGACCTACCAACTGCATATGAGATCCTGACTAAACTGGAACTTCTGTATGAAGGAGATGAGTTTGTCAAAAGTGCAAGGTTGCAAAGTCTGAAAGGGAAATTTGAAAGATTGAAGATGAGAGATGATGAAAACATCACTACCTTTATGCCAAGAGTGAATGAGCTGGTATGTGGAATTAGAAATGCTGGTGGAACTCTAGATGAAAATGAGATTGTCTACAAAATCCTAAGATCCCTTCCTGCTGCCTACAAAATCAAGGTTGCTGCCATTGATGAGTTCAGAGCCCACACAACTGTCACAAGAGAACAACTAGCTGGCAAACTAGCTGCATTTGAAATGACCGAGTTTGGAGATGATCCTCCCAAGACTGAATCTGCTTTCAAAGCCAGTGCCTATGTGAAAGGCAAACAGAGATTTGATCCGGGAGAAAACTCATCAAGGAAAATGTCATGGTATGATCAAGCAAGAAGAGACATGGAAGAAGAAGAAGCAGAAACAACTCAACTTGAAGCCCTCATTGCAAAGAGAATGCCAAGAGGATCCGGTAAGTATGAAGGAAAACTACCCTTTAAGTGTTTCAACTGCAATAAGATTGGTCATTTTGCTTCAAGATGTCCAGAAAGATCTGCAAGGTCTAATACTAACAGACAAAGGTTTCAAAAGAATTGCTATTATGTTCATGAAGAAGATGACAATGAGGGAGTAACAGATGATGAATCAGAACTAGGAAGCAAATCCAGAAATGAGTAGGTGTTTATTGCCATCAAGGAAGAAGATTCAATACTCTCTGAATCTGTCAATCACAAAGTTGTTGAAAAAGCTTTGGCTGCTCAAGTGGAAGAAAAGGATGATTGGGTTATTGACAGTGGATGTTCTCACCATATGACTGGTGACAAGAATAAGTTCTTGAATTTGGAAAGGTATGAAGGAGGAATGGTAAAGTTTGGTGACAATTCTGCTGGCAGAATCAGAGGCAGGGGAACTATTTCCTTTGATGGAGAGAGCAAAACAGGTAACGTACTATATGTTGAAGGATTGAAGCACAATCTTCTCAGTGTTGGTCAGTTAGTGGACAAAGGCTATGATCTCCGGTTCAAGAATGGAAAATGCAGAATCTTTACAAGCTCCGGAACTGAAATTGCATTCGGTACTCAGACAAAAGGTAATATCTTTCATCTGGTTGGTTCAAATAAAAGTTGTTTGTTTGTTCAAATTGATCAGAGTTGGTTATGGCATAGAAGAATATGTCATGTAAATTTTGATAACATCATCAAGATAAGCAATACTCAGGCTGTAAGAGATCTTCCAAAATTGATGAAACCTACAAATAGTTTGTGCAAAGAATGTCAGCTAGGTAAACAAAGTAGAGTCTCTTTCAAAAGCCAAGATCAGCCTTCTACCAGATTGTTGGAATTAGTACATACTGATCTCTGTGGTCCGACAAGAATCAAGAGTCTGCAAGGTGATAGATATTTCATGTTGTTAATTGATGATCATTCCCAGATGATGTGGGTTACCTTTCTAAAAGAAAAATTAGAAGCATTTGAGAAGTTCAAAATCTTCAAAGCTATGGTAGAGAATCAAACCGGATTGAAACTAAAGTGTCTAAGGTCTGATAGAGGTGGTGAATTTACATCTGGTGAGTTCATTGACTTTTGTGAGAAGCAGGGTATAAGGAGACAGTTGTCTGCTCCTAGGACTCCACAGCATAATGGAGTAGTTGAGAGAAAGGACCGGACCATCCAGGAAGCTGCCAGGACAATGATGTTGGAAGCAAATGTTCCTCAAATGTTTTGGAAAGAAGCTATCAGCACTGTAGTCTACACTCTCAATCGAGTTCAAATCAGAAACAACACCGGTAAGACCCCCTATGAACTCTGGTTTGGCATCACTCCTACTGTGAAATATTTCAGAGTATTTGGTAGCAAGTGTTATATTAAAAGAGATGAAGATCTAGGAAAGTTTGATGCTAGAAGTGATGAAGGAATTTTCTTGGGTTACTCCACTCAAAGCAAAGCATACCGGTGTTACAATAAGAGATTGAGGAAGATGATAGAAAGCACCAATGTGAAAGTTGATGAAGGAATTGAGAAGCCTTCAAGATTTTATGAGTTTGATGAAGATGACCAAGACAGTGTTCAAGGAACTCAATCCTCTCCGGTGAGATAGAGTCAGCCTGATCCGGTAAATCAGGAAGAAGAGATAGGTTTGAATGAGCCTGATCAAGAAGCAGCAGTGCAGGATACTCCCAAAATTCCAAGGTATGTAAGACTGAACCACTCTGAAGATCAGATCATAGGTGACAGAAGCAAAGGTGTACAAACTAGAAGGAATGTTGCTCAAAATCAGGATGAATGTTGTCTGATTTCAAAGATTGAACCTAAAACAATAAATGAAGCCTGCAATGATGAAAACTGGACCAAAGCAATGGAAGATGAATTGATGCAAATTGAGAAAAATCATACTTGGGATCTTGTTCCCAGACTTAGAGACAGGAATGTAATTGGAACCAAGTGGGTCTTCTGGAACAAACTAAATGAAGCTGGTGAAGTAATCAGAAACAAAGCTAGATTGGTCTGCAAAGGCTACTCTCAAATAGAAGGAATTGACTTTGAAGAGACTTTTGCTCCGGTGGCAAGAATTGAAGCAGTCAGATTACTTCTTGCATTTGCTGCCTTCAAAGACTTCAAGGTATATCAGATGGGTGTCAAGTCTGCCTTCCTAAATGGTGATCTGGAAGAAGAAGTCTACATTGAACAACCAGATGGATTTCAATTGTCTGATAATAATGATATGGTCTGCAAGTTGAAGAAAGCTTTGTATGGATTGAAGCAAGCCCCAAGAGCATGGTATGAAAGGTTGGATAAGCATCTTGTGCAGATTGGATTCAACAAAGGTACTGCTGACAGTAACTTATATTTCAAAATTGATCATGAAAACATTTTGATTGTTGAAGTGTTTGTGGATGATATCATTTTTGGAGGAAGAGATTGTATGTGCAAAACTTTTGCAAATCAGATGAAAAGTGAGTTTGAAATGTCTATGCTTGGTGAAATGAATTTCTTCTTGGGTCTGTAAATTACTCAAATAAAAGAAGGGATCTTCATTTCTCAGACCAAATATGTGAAAGAATTGTTAAGGAAATTTGGTATGGAAGACTCAAAGCCAATGAACACTCCTATGGCAACCGGATGTAAGTTAAGCAAAGATGATGATTCTCCAAAGGCAGATCAGACAAAGTATAGATCAATGATTGGTGGATTGTTGTATCTCACTCAAACTAGACCAGATATAATGCAGGCTGTTGGTCTTGTGGCAAGATTCCAGGCTGATCCTAGAGAATCTCATGTTATGGCAATCAAAAGAGTTTTTATGTACTTGAAAGGAATAGTTGAGTATGGTCTATGGTACCCTAGAGATCCGGATTTCTCTCTTCATGCTTACACAGATGCAGATTGGGCAGGAGATGTGGATGACCGGAAGAGCACTAGTGGTGGAGCATTCTTTTTGGGGAAGAGATTGGTTTCTTGGTTAAGCAAGAAACAAGATGCAATATCTCTGTCTACAACTGAAGCAGAATACATTGCAGCAGCAGGTAGTTGCACTCAAATCTTATGGATGAAGCAGATGCTAAGAGACATTAAAGTTGAATATGAGGAGCCTATCACAATTTTCTGTGATAATTCAAGTGCAATTAATATTTCTAAGAATCCGGTATTGCATTCAAAGACTAAGCACATATCTATCAAGTTTCACTTCTTGAGAGAACAAGTGAACAAGGAAGAAGTCAGATTGGAGTATGTTCCCTCCAAGGATCAGATTGCAGATATCTTTACTAAACCTCTTCCCAAAGACTCTTTTGAATATCTCCGGGAGAAGTTAGGGGTCATGGCCCCTCCGGTGATGAACTAGGATGCACTGATGTGCATCAGTCTGGTGGATATCACAGTCATATCTTGTGATCCGGATTGATGATGGGAAGCTGCAACTAAGGGGGAGCAGCTGGTATGATTCTGATGTATGAGCCCTTTGCCATTGATGTCAAAGGGGGAGAGAAGACATGTGAAAAACAAGTGGTTGATGATCAAAGGGGGAGCAGTAAAGGAAGAGAAGACATGTGAAAAGTTGTTGTTGATAGGGGGAGCTGTGACAGAAAGGAGAAGTTCTTGTCTTGATGGTTTTTCACATCATATGTTGCCATCAATGACAAAGGGGGAGATTGTTGCAAGTATGAGGTGAGCTAGTGTTGTCATTGATGTCAACATACTCATATTGCATTAACAAGAAGGATTTGATGAGCTGTGTGCTGAGGATATTGAGAAAGTTAGCCTCAGTCAAGAACAGTGAAGAATAGTGATGAGAAGAAGGCAAATGTATTGTATAGGTTGAGAATCGGAGGATACGGATTAAAGGGTTTGTAGATATGAGTCTTGAGATGCTTCAGTTAAGATTTCAGAGGTTCGCATGAAGATCTGAAGGAGTTGTGGCTGTCGGTGTAGAACCGGTTCCGGCAAGTATCCAGAGGTGACAGAGGATCACAAAAAGGTCCGGTGAGGTCCGGAATTGTATTATCCTAATCTGCGGATTGGAAGGAGTGTTTGGGATGTCCTTGTGATGTGTCATCCTGATTTGTGTATGATTTGGAGGTCTGAAAGTACCTCTTGCATTATGACAGTGGCGACAGACAGTGTTCTTGAAGTTTCAGATAAGGAAGAGAAGAGATTCCAGTAAGTAAAGAAAGTGCGGATGTACCTGGTCATTCAGGCAGGCTTGTGAAGGTTCTTGGATCATGTTGAGGTTGTGTTGTCGGTCCGCATTGATAGTAGAGCCCAGAATTGAAGTTATTCTTCCGGATGAAGTTCTTGCTCTGTTTAGCCGACCGGATGAGTTGTTCATCCTGCGAATGTTCTTGTGGTGGCCGACCGGATGTGTTATTCATCTTGCCGATACTCTTATGGTTGTTTGCCGACTTAGATGTTTGTTCCTAAGTCAATGTCTTGTATAAATAAAGGTTTGTGAGTTCATTTCGAGTGTGGATTGTGTGGATGAGTGTGGCATAGCGAAGAGAAGTGCAAAAGGCAGAGCAGAGGTTTTTTGGGCTTAAATGGAACTGATCCGGACATGGTAGAGATGTCATTCTCCAGTTCAAGACTGTGATTCTTATCACTTTGTAGACAGTGTGTCTCCTTGTAGGCAGTGGGCCTCTTTGTGAGCAGTGTGCTTGGGCAGTGAGCCCTAATTGGCATGTGCCATTCATTCTTCTTTATTCTTCTAACAAAGAATAATTCTTGGGTTAATCACCCCGTGGTTTTTCCCTTAACCGGGTTTTCCATGTCAAAATCTTGGTGTTCAATGTGTTGATGTTCATCTGCTCTGAGTTTATGCATTATGCTTTCATAGATGATTAATTGATATGCTGTTAACTAACAAAGAACAATCAAGTGTTTAAAGTAAGAGCAAGTTTTATACAACTGATTCACCCCCCCCTCTCAGTTGTATGCCCTAGATCCAACACTTTCATCACCAATCCCTACTACCAGTAATCAATGGCCTCTTCTATTTTCCCACTATCTACAACATCAAACCATCAGCCTTTTTATAGACAACACTTCACCTCATGATCTTCTTTCTATTGAATCCTCTCTATTCATAGTCATCCTCCACATCAATGTTGTCCTCCTTCAATATATCTTTTAAGGTCTTGTAGAGATAATGAACATTTCACTAGGTTGTTGTCATTGGGGAATATACCATGATCTGTTGAAGCTGTCGATGCCAACACAACTGCCAGTGATAACATGCAATGAATATTGTCTTTAAACGGTCTGTAGAAGATAAATGTATAACGGTTGTTGCCATGTAGATTTATTATCTTTTTCTATATTGGTCGATCCACCAAAAATATCATGATCGCCAGCTGGACCATTCTTTCCAAAGCATGATTTGAGGCTTTTTTTCTTTTCAAACTAGTCATATCTATAAGCCACGACCTCACCAAAATAGTAGAAAAAAATAAATTGCTAAAGAAACGGTCCATAGAGGAAAAAAATAGAAAAGCCAAGTAAATGGTTGTCAGGAGCTGCACCAAAACACAAACCAAAACACCAAAAACTAAAAATGCAATCCAAAATAGGATGCCACTACATCACTTCCTAAATGAAATAGTCCAACCACTTACTTCTATCTATCACAATAGGCTCTCTACATGCTTTCTAAGGTTCTACAAAATCAGTGTCTCCTTCATACATGTTCTTCAATTCATCAAAACCCAACACTTCAACTCTCATCTCTGTCAACATGTTTCTTCTTCTACTCAAGGCATCAGCAACTTTGTTTTATTTACCACTCCTATGCTTAAAAAAAAAGTATAACTCTACATGAACTCTACCCATCTCATAGTCTCTGATTCAACTTACCTTAACTGTTCAAATATTACAAAGCTTGATGATCTGTATACAACACAAACTCCTTAGGCAACAAGTAATGTCTCCACTTCTTCAAGGCTTGAATTATGGCATAGAACTCTTGATCATAAAATGAATATCTTCTCCTTGCATCATTCAACTTCTCATTGAAATAAGCTACAACTCTACCTTCCTAACTTAATACTACTCCAATCGCATTTCCACTTGCATCACAATCAACTTGAAATACCTTATTAAAAGCTGGTAATGCCAAAATAGGTTGTTCTATCACCTTCTGCTTTAATAGTTCAAAATTTTTATCTACTCCAGATGTCCACTTAAAGTCCTTTCTGTCACCTCTTATTGTCTCTATCGTAGGGTTGCAAACTGAACTAAAACTTTTGATGAACTTCTGGTAGAAACTAGCCAATCCAAGAAATGATCTAACCTCTCCAATGCTCTTCGGTGTAGGCCATTCAACAATTGTTCTTACTTTCTCAAGGTCCATCTTCAATCCTTCCGCAGAAATCACAAATCCCAAGTATACCAACTCTTTCTTCATGAAACTACACTTCTTGATGTTTATCAACAATTTCTCTTCTCTCAACTTCTGCAAAACTTGTTTAATATGCCACAAATGTTCCTCTTTTGTCTTACTAAAAATTAGAATATCATCCAAGTATACAATCACAAACTTACCCAAGAATTTCTTTAAGACTTCATTCATCAACCTCATGAAAGTACTCGGTGCATTTGTCAATTGAAAGGGCATCACTAACCACTCATACAATCATTCATTTGTCTTAAAAACAGTCTTCCATTCATCATCTTCTTTGATTCTGATCTGATTGTATCCACTCTTCAAATCTATCTTTGTGAAATATTTTGCTCCACTCAAACAATCCATGATATCATCCATCCTAGGTAAAGGAAATCTATACTTAACTGTGATCTTGTTTATTGCTCTAGAATCGGTACACATTCTCCATTCTCCATCTTTCTTAGGTGCTAACACTACAGGTACTACACAAGGACTCAAGCTTTCTCTTATCAAACCTTTCCTCAACAACTCTTGTATCTACCTATTCAATTCTTCATTCTCTACCAGTGTCATCCGGTGTACTGCATTGTTAGGCAAACTTGATCCAGGTATAAGATCCATGTGATGACTGATAATCCTTATAGGTGGCAATCCATCAAGCACATTATCTGATATGATGTCTTCATACTCTGTCAACAACTCACTTATCTCCTCCAGTTGTGATTCTTCTTTCTTCAATGCTTCAAGTTTCTTAGGAATCAAGGCATAACACATATTCTCATGTCTCAAACCATCCAGAAATTTCCTTCCATCTACCAAACAGATTCTAGCATTTCCACATACTTCACTCTTAGGATCATCTTCTAAACGAATCAAACTAATTCTCTTTTTGCTAGTATGGTGTATGTATTCTTTCTCCCATCATGTATAGCTTTTCTATCATACTGCCAAGGTCTACCCAACAAGATATGACAAACATCCATAGGCATAATATCACACAAGACTTCATCATGATAAGATCCAATATGAAATTTCACCAAACATTATTCACTCACTAGTACCTTATGATCATCCTGAATCCATGCTATCTGATATGGCTTAGGGAATTTCAATCTTTCCAACTTTAGCTTAGTCACCATCTCTTTTGAAACTAGGTTATCTAAACTACCACTATCAATTACAACTTTACAACACTTACCTCCTAATTTGCATCTAGTTCTAAATAGACTCTTCCTCTATGGTGGTTCCTCATTTGTCTCTATTTGAAATAGTGCTCTCCTCATCACCAATGATTCCCCTTTCTCAGGTTTGCCAACTAAACATGGATCACTCATTTCAACAGGTTTTTCTTCAACATAGGCTGCTCTTCCACTATTTTCTATTCTCTTACTTGTACTACCCTGATTACACTCAAATGCTCTATGTCCTTCACCCCCACACTTGAAACAAGTACCTCTAAATGTTCTTTTATCAAATCATCTTCCTTCTCTTCTATTTCCTTCATTCTGGTATGCACTAGGGTTTCCTCTTCGGTAAAAAGTTTTGTCATCTCTCCGGTATGCACTGTTATCTCTGTCATCCTTCCTAACTAGGCTGTCAAACTTGTTCTGCTCTGATATGATCTGTCTCCTCTAGAATAAGTCCTACCTCTTTGAAATTTACCTCTTCTGCCTCTCTGTCTGTTATTATGTCTCTTATTCAGCTTCTCTTCAACCTTCAGGGCAAACTGATATGCTTCTTCCAAAGATGTCATCCTCACCAAACTTAGTTCTTCTTGAATGTTTAATCTCAATCCATTGATGTATCTAGTCACTTTCTCCTTGCTTGTTTCACTATGTCCTATTCTTATGATCATCTTATGAGATTCTTCAGTATACTCCTTCACAAATTTCTCCTTTTATCTCAGGTTTTGCAATCTCTTAACCAGCTCCAACTCATAGTCAATAGGTATAAATTGATTCTTCAACTTTGTCACCATTTGGTGGGTAAGTGCAAAAAGTTGGGGGGCCAAAAAGTGGCCAACATTTTTTCAAAAAAAATTAAGACATAACGCAAGCACATTATAACGCACTCGCGTTATGGTTTGGTAATGACGAGCCTAAGGCTTAGAAAAACCAAACCATAATGCGCTCGCATTATAACACTAGCACGTTATGTTTAATTATATATTAAAAAAAGAGCATTTATGCTCATTTGATTTCTTTTATTCTCTCTACACTCACAGCCTGCAAACCCTAAGGAGTGCACTCACATTTTTGAAGACCCAATTCGACACCAAAATCTCATTGATTCATTGCCAAAATGCCACCACGATGTCAAGCAGGCCAAAGGAGTGAGTTTTATTATTTTTTTTGTCTGAATTTGTTTCTCTTTTTTTTAAAGATAATGCACCTGGTAAACTTTTTAATGTGACCAGTGATGCTGGCGTGACATGCCCTCTGGCTCCACACTAACACTTTTGTCTAGAGCGATGAACTAGTGAGGCCACAACACTGGGGACCTCATCCCCAAGAAGGAACACTTCAAACCCATGAGCTCATTGGCTCAGCAGAGGCATAAAGCCTGCAAGCACGTTGGCCTAGTGGGGGTTTGAACTCTAGTGGCCGCCACTACCACCGAGCGACTTAACCACCGAACTACGCCCTTAACGACATGTCTGAATTTGTTCTAAATAGGTAGGTTTGAGTTGATTTTTTATGTAAATTTCCTTAATTGTCAAAAAATGTTAATGCACCTACTCCTCCTCCTCAAAATCCACAAAATCCTAAATAGGAAATATCTACCAAAGAACAACCTGAACAACAAACTCCTCCATCCATTCCTCGACATGCCCCTGGAACACAAGAAAATCTAATGGGGAAAATTGAAAACAATAAAAAAGAGATTGAAGACATAATTGCAAGGTTGAAAGATCCTTCAACTTCAACCTTGCAGAGATCCACTCTTCCTCAATCTCTTGAATCTATGTTATCAAATGTAGATTCAATTAGAAAGAAAATATCTAGTTGGTCGGATAAGAGGAGAGAGTTTAGAGAGTATTATGTAGACAAGCTATCATATGAAGAAGTGAAAAAGTTACAAATTACAAAATTAGACTTGTGTTCCATTTTCACAAACCCACAAAAAATCAACCTCCACCCATTACATGCAAGAGGTTCCCTATCCATTGGTGCAACAACCAAGTGATAAGGGATAATTTTGGGCAGAGGTGGTGGATGGTTTTTGACCATCCTCCATGAAACAATAATGAGGTCCCACAATACTTTTTGAGGAAACTCTACTGCAATTTTATCCTAAATAAAGTGCTAAACTATTTTTATATGCAAGAGTTTCAGGGTACATGTGGCGGGTCAGCACAAGAGAGACCAAGGGCACGTGTTGACCCACAGCAGCCAGTGAGATGAGTAATTAGCAGACCAACCCATGAGCATGTGTCTATCCCTTCCATTTTGAAGGAGAGTGTTGAGGTTGAGACACTTCAGTCTATTAGTGCCTTGACCCAGAGCATCATAGAGCATGCTAGTCCTACAGCATAGCGTGGGTTGGGAGATAGTGCGAGGAGTAGGGTTCCACCCCATACTTGTCAGACTTGTGGGTCAGCCTATGGTTATGACCCCATGGATAGTCAGGATGCAGGTGCGCAGGCTACATCTACAGCTGAGCAGATGGTGATGACAGATACCATCCTAAGTAAGACTTTTAGCCTTGATACTCAGGTAAATATTACCAAGTTCATTGAATTTAATTTATTAAATTTTATTTTTGAAATTCAAGATTAACTAATTTAGTTTGATGATTTTGATGAAATTTTAGGGTCATAGCATTGATGTAGTTCTCAGCAGTACTCTACCTACATTTTATACTATGACATCTACTGTCTGGGTATGTAACTAGTAAACAATTATAAATATTACATGTGAATAGCATTGTTATATGATTGGTATTCTAATATTTGATTTTGGATGTTGAATAGGTTAATCATGGAGAATTCACGGTAACACCTGCCAGTGGTGGTGTAGTTCAAAGCTTCACTAAGGTAATAAAATAAATAGTTTAACTATTGAATTGTACTTATTAGATTTTTGTATTTTATATTCATATTGTTGATTACATTGCATTGCACATCTTTCAAACTCAAATCATTATTAAACATTGCATAACTAATAGCTAGATGTTGATAGATGACAAAATTTCAATTATAATATAGTTAAATTTGAAAAAATACCTCAAAGAAATGTGCTCTCATGGAATGCCATGAGAAGCAAATGCATAGACAAGGACATCACCATGAGACCACTTTTCTTTGAGGCATCTTCACAAACAGCTCACTGCCTTGTCTATGCTACCACATTTTCCATACATGTCTACCAAAGCTTGTTGATCCCATTCACACTATTCTTCAACAAATTCTCTCTAATAATCTCATCCAATTACCACCAAGTAGAGCCTAGGACATGACACCAGAGAGGGGCATCAGCCTATGATATCTTATATAGCATATGATTGACTCGAGCATCATCTAGGTTTTAGGTATTAATTATGGGGCAACAAGTCACCCCTAACCAAAATCTTCAAATCTACACTAACCCTTTCCCCTACAAACTTATGTCAATCCCATTGGCTCAATTTCTTCCATCCCTACATCTATAAGAAAGAGCTATAGTATATCACCAAGAAAGCAAAATCTTCACTGTGATTATGTGTATTATGTGTCTAGTTGTATCATAGTGATGCAATGTTGATAATGAATATCCTAGTGTGCTTTATTGTGTGTACTTCCATGTTTAGGTGAACGTGTGTGTATGTTAGGAACCATGACTTGCATCACTATATTAGTTTCATAATTGAATAATGTTGTTTTATTTTTAGATGATGCAGGCTATGGAGACACCTCCTGAAGTTCATAGCACAATGGAGCATGGTGTGTCCACTATGATTCATAGATCCATGCCATTGACAGGGGTATGAGGCAGATTAGTAAATTTTGATTTGCATTCATTGTTATAGTTGTTTATTTTTGAAAAATCAAATGATTATTTATTTGAAGTTTAATTTCTATCTGGATGATTTCTATAGGACATGACATCACCACAGCCTAATCCTACTACTAAGGCAAATGAGGAGGTAGATTATAAGGTAGTGGCAAGTAATTATTTTGTTAAATGTTTCATTTTTTATAACATGTAATTTCTATATATTAATATCTATACTTTTTATTGTAACATCTGCAGATCCACAAAGAACTAAATAGGAGGAGCAACCCTCAGGTTCGTAGTAGACCACCCTCATACATGTCTCCATCCTCTCGAAGATCAAAGGCTACTCGTGATCTATTCCCTTCACCGAATACAGGGGAATGAATGCTTATTGGGGTCCTTTGTTGTATGCCTATATGGCATTTGTGGATATATATTTTGTATTGCATATAGGAGACATTGTATGCCTATATAGCTATTTTGTATATATGTTATACTTATATCGACAGATATTGATGTATGCCTATATGGATATTTGGTTAATGCAAATCTTTTTTATTGATGGCATCCATATTTGCATTATAAATCCACATTTCAATGGATATTTGTAGATGGTTACTTCAAATATTTAAAGTCTAATTGTATTACATAGGATGTTTGTTGATTCAATAAGCTAGCTATTGTTATTCAAGTATCACCTAAACCTCATTCTGGAACTAAAAGATAAAAGTTGTATTTAAAATAAAAATGAATCATCATGTTGAATACAAAATATTCATATTCTTTATGAGTTGCTCAATTGAAAATATTTCTTAATTTCTTGTTATTATACCATATTGGGATAAAAAGAGTATGTTTGTTGTTTTGAATAAGATAGTCAAAATCATATGCTTATGAGAACCTAATGACCATTGTGGTTATTAAATGTAATTCCTCTTGCATATAGAGTGAGGTTATGAGAGTACGTTGAGTCTTACCTAATTTTAGTATGCAACACAACATTGGGGCTATAGGCTTCCATAAGTCATCAACAATCAAGGTTCAAGGTTGTCATTGAAGTCAAAGGGTCAATGTTGTTTGTCATTGATGTCAAGGTTGATGCCATGATGTTGATAAGGTGATATAGTGATTCAAGGTAGGTGATGATCATGAGGTACATGATGTTGTGAATATGGTTTTCATGATAAGGTCTCTCAATTCATGTTGATGTTGCACAAGACAAACATGGTTCATATGATGCAAGGTTCATGTTCATGGTGGATGTGGTTTTGTTCATGCAAGGTTTTATTGTGAATATGGTTTTCATGATAAGGTCTATCTTGGAAGGTTGATAGGATGCAAGGTTCAAGTTCATGGTGGATGTGGTTTTGTTCATGCAATAAGAAGTCGGAGAAGACACAAGCTTTCATAATCATAATTCAATGTCATCATCAAGGAGAGTTATATTTATCAAGGGGAGTCATGAGTTCGATTCGAATGTAAAGTTGTTCATGTCTTAGAACCCTAAGCCTATGATAAGTGTCATACTCTAATGTCTTTCTTCTAATGTCCCTGAGATCTCTGAAATGTCCTAGATATCTTTTGATGAAAGTTAGAATGTTTAAGTCTTTCTTATTGATAGTTAGGGTTTACATATTGGGCATTAAACCCTAAAAAGAATCTACTTTTCTTGAGACTTTAAAACCCTCATTTGTCTGTCATGTGTAAAGTGCACTTTTGTTTTAATTTAATATTAACTTATAATCATAGGTTATTATCACTTAAGTCAACCTACTAAAGGGTCTTTAAGTCATTTGTTCACCGGCCCTTCAACCTAACTCAACCGGCCTCTCAAGTAAACTCTCATAAGCCCGAGTGATTTGGAAGGTCAATATTTAAAAGGAATTTGGAATATAAATACTCATCTCTATCTGGTTGAATTTGATGGGCATGCCTTTATAAAAGGCTAAAAGACAGCTTTATGCAGAATATCATGGTATTTGTAGTGTTTAAAGATTGAAGATTAGTTAGTGTTTGTAGCTCAAACTATTTTGGCATGTTTGGGTATGAAACAAGACAATACCTAGCCTAAACATACCCATCCAGACGTGTTGGAACTACCAATTTGGCCGCACGAGGAGAAGAACAAAAGTTACACCCCTTTGCAACTTTACACTGCCTCCTTTTGACAATTTTTGGGGTAGAAGAAAACCTTTCACCATGGGTAAACACCTCATAGATATAAAAAACTAAGAGATATTATTGTAGAGGGGCCCTACGTGATCGTGTTACCTTAGACAAAATGTCTCTAAGTGACACGGTTTCTGAGTAATAGCTTGTCAAACATTGTTGCCCTTTTGCACTTTGGACTCTTTAGGGATATCACCGATACAATGTAGCTCAGACTGTTTCGGCATATTTGGGTGCAAAATAGGACCATACCTAGCCTAAACGTACCCATCTAGATGTGTTGGAACTATCAGTTTGGCCACACGAGGAGAAGAACAAAAGTTACACCCCTTTGGAACTTTACACTGCCTCCTTCTGATGATTTTTGGGGCAGCAGAAAACCTTTCACCACGGGAAAATGCCTTAGAGATATAAAAAAAGAGAGAAGTTATTGTAGAGAGACCCTACATGATTGCATTGCCTCAAACAAAATATCTCTAAGTGACACAGTTTTCAAGTAACATCTCGTCAAAGATTGCTGCATTTTTGTAGTTTGGACTCTCCAGGGATATCATCGGTACAATGTAGCTCGAACTGTTTTGGCATGTTTGGGTGAAAAAAAGACCATGCCTAGCCTAAATGTACCCATCCGAACATGTTGGAATAGTCAGTTTGGTCGCATCAGGAGAAGGACAAAAGTTACACCCCTACAACTTTACACTACCTCCTTCTAACAATTTTTGGGGCAGCAGAAAACCTTTCACCATGAGAAAATACCTTAAAGATATAAAAATCTGATAGAGGTTATTATAGAGGGACCCTACGTGATCGCGTTCCCTCAGACGGAATGTCTCTAAGTGACACAGTTTCTGAGTAACATCTCGTCAAAGATTGCTGCCTTTTTGCACTTTGGACTCTTCAGGGATATCGTCGGTACAATGTAGCTCAGACTATTTCGGTATGTTTGGGTGAAAAAAAGAACTATACCTAGCCTAAACATACCCATCCAGACATGTTGGAATAGTCATTTTGGTCGCATCAGGAGCAGGACAAAAGTTACACCCCTTTGCAACTTTACACTACCTCCTGACAATTTTTGGGGCAGTAGAAAACCTTTCCCCACGGGCAAATGCCTCAAACATATAAAAAAATGATAGAGGTTATTGTAGAGGGACCCTACATGATCACGTTCTCTTAGATAGAATGTCTCTAAGTGACACAGTTTCCAAGTAACATCTCATCAAAGATTGTTTCCTTTTTGCACTTTGGACTCTTCAGGGATATCGTCAGTACAATGTAGCTCAGACTGTTTCGGCATGTTTGGGTGAAAAAAAAGATCATTCCTAGCCTAAATGTACCCATCCAGACATGTTGGAATAGTCAGTTTGGTCACATCAGGAGCAGGATGAAAGTTGCACCCCTTTGCAACTTTACACTGCCTCCTTCTGACAATTTTTTGGGGTAGTAGAAAACCTTTCACCACGAGCAAATACCTCAAAGATATAAAAAACTGAGAGAGGTTATTATAGACAGACCCTACATGATCGTGTTGCATCAGATGAAGTGACATGGTTTCTAAGTAACATCTCATCAAAGACTTCTGCCTTTTTTCACTTTGGACTCTTCAGGGATATCATCGGTACAATCTAGCTTGGACTGTTTTGGCATGTTTAGGTAAAAAATAGAACTGTGCTTAGCCTAAATGTACCCATCTAGACACTTTGGAATAGTCAGTTTAGTCACATCAGGAGAAAGATGAAAGTTACACCCCTTTGCAACTTTACACTACCTCCTTCTAACAATTTTTGGAGCAGCAGAAAACCTTTCACCACGGGAAAATGCCTCAAAGATATAAAAAACTGAGAGATTATTGTAGAGGGACCCTACATGATCGTGTTACCTTAGACAAAATGTCTTTATGTGACATGGTTTTTGAGTAACATCTCATCAAAGATTGCTACCTTTTTGCACTTTGGACTCTTTAGGGATATCGTCAATACAATGTAACTCAGACTGTTTCAGCATGTTTGGATGAAAAATAGGACCATGCCTAGCGTAAACGTACCCATCCGAATGCATTGGAATAGTTTGGTTGAAAGTCTTCAATTAGTGATCTCAATGCTTCAACAATTGGTTTATCTTTTCATGGTAGTCTCCCTGAGAACACCCATAATTCATTGGCATTAGTGTCCTCAATTATTTGGCATCTTCTAATGGCTTTTAATAAAGTTTTTCTATTAATTCTCAATGCTTGACTCATCTTTCTAATGAGACAATCTTTCCTCATTTGACTACTTACTATAGTCGATGTAATCACACACTGTGTTGCATTACTATCTTTTGTGCGTGAGGTGTTACCCACACTCTCATATGCACTCATTAGATTCTTGACAATAGATTTTTCACTTAAAGCCTCTGATGTTCTCAACCCAAGAATCTTCATGATGGACCTATACTTTATACTTCGCATCATTTCAATGAATAGTTGACATCTTGTGGTCTCATTTAACTTTTCAAAGAACAATCTCCAAATCTTATTAGCATATCTTCTACAAGTGCGTTTTGGAATCTTACCTTCCATTGGCTGCAAAATATTCTCATCAATATCAATCAAATACTTGAGCTTTCTATGCAAAATTATAGGTGGTATTAAGTTAGGTAAATTCATCTCAATATTAGGAATTTTATCAATATTTAAATGAGATGGGCTAGATGGCATACCTTCGATCGAAGATGGAATAGATGAAATACCTTGAGGTTGAGGTGGGAACAATGGCGTACCTCCTTCATCACATGTGAGTGATGATGTACTCTCAACTTGAGATGCGATAGATGGTGTCCCTACATGTTGACTTGCGGTAGAGGACATGTCTCCAACTATGGTATTCAAATCTCTCATAGCATGAAGTTTTTGCATTCATTCTCTTTGTGCCATCAATACCATATCTCTTTGTGATGGTTACAGTTCCTTTTCAATTGGCATGTCTTCATTTATCATGTCCAATTTCCTCTTCTCATGAAGTTCCCTCATAGCCATTGCTTTCTTTGCATTCTTAGCTTCTATCTCTTCCTGTGTTGGTTTAATTCTTGATCGTTTCCTCGGCATGACAAAGAATTTATCTGTAGCATGAAAAAGAGGCCAATATTAGTTCCTAAGAAATGAATCCATAAAAATAACTAAAATATATTTCATTCAACCCTTCATAGAAAATGTACATACAATCATCATGTAAAAGAGTAAATGTCACTCAACCAAAATAGGTACAAAGCATACAAAGCAAATTATTGCAGCCATACAAAGCATTATTGCACAATGATATTGCAGCCATACAAAGCATTATGGTACAAAGTTCACTTTAGTCCTAGATGAGGATAAGGTCAAAGGAGAGTCACCTATTAAGGCTACAAGTGAAGAGTACATGGGACTTCATGTTGACTACTTGTTGATAACCATCTACTCATGAAAGGATATGTGATTGAGATTGTGGGAGACATCACACTAGGGCATGGTTTGGAAGGTGTTTGTAATGCTTGAAAAGGTTGAGACAGACCCAATTTGACATGTTTGGTGTCTTGGTTTGAAGATTGGAAGCCTGGAGATCAAAATACCTATAGTGACCTATTTGCACAAGCCTAATTAGGCCTCTTGTCAAGTGAGACAGTCAATTATGGAATGATGAAGGCACTATGACATGATGAATTATACAATTCATGAAGACAATGATGGAGATCCATGGAGAAAACCAAGGAGGATAAGATAAGACACCAAATTTGTGAAGTTGTCAATGGCAACAAATTTACCACCTAGCTATCCTTAACTAATCCATGATTGCAAATGGATGTATTTTGGCTTCTATTGACTAAAAGTGACTTATTTATGATGAATATAATGCTCGGAATTGTTAAATGTTAAATTCTTAAAATTCACTCACAATTAACATTGCAACACTACAATCTATAATTGTTAAATCACATGTCTTCTTTTGGTGAAAAGTGATGCTTTCAAGTAAGGTTTTGATGAAAGAGCATTGTTAAAGTGTGGATGATGGTTTAGATCAAGAAGTTGAAATTTGGAATTGAGAAGGTGTTTTGTGAAGGAATAGACAACAATTGAAGAGTGTAGACTTCAGTAAGGGTTTAGAATGGTTGTGTCTGAGTTCTTAATGGGTAAGAAGACCTCTAGTAACCTTGTTAGGTTTTGAAGTATTGAAGACCCTCTTTGTCCCTTTGTATAGGGAGATTGCTTGAGAGCAAAGCTTATGAAATTTGAAGAAACTGTTGGTATGAGCCCTTTGGATTGAATTGAACCCTACCTCTACATCACATACCTAGGATTGTCATAAAAATTATTAGACTATGTTGGTTTTTTCCCAGACTGGATGCTTATTCCCAGATTTCCCTACAAGGTAGCCATCAGTGATCAACAGGATCTCTGGGCCAGGGGCCAACAGTATAGGAGATAGACTCTATATTTTATCTCCTCTTCTTCTTCAGGCTCTGCAAGACCTAGGGGGGTATTCCCTACTCAACACCCATGAGGATATGCATACAAGGCTGGGATGCTGACAGAAAGCAGATAAGTCCTCCTGTAAGTAGACCAAAACTGAAAGATAAGAGCAAAGGGGCTAGCTTTGGGCCTATTTGCAGTTGTAGACAGAGGACTAAGGATCCTAAAACTAACTCTAATGTCCTAATGGCTGTTTTAGATTTTGATTTGGATTTTAAGTTTGGATGCAAAGTTGGATATGGTTGTAACACAAACACAAAGCAAGATTGGTGCCTATCCAGGGCCTGGAGTCAGTAGACATACACCTGTGAATGATCAGCATGAACAGCTAAAACTAGATTTCAAGGGGATATATGTGATATCTGCCTTACAGATATCTCCCAATATAGAGTGTTAAGTTATCTCTACTTATGGCATCCCTACTGCAGTATACCCTTCCTAATGTTCAACCTGAAAACAGTTTAATCTACCCCTTGAGCAGAAGTTAAAAGATCAGACATTCAACATAGGAATTCTATGCTCTAGAATCTAAACATTACCCAAATATCCAGATTCATAAGAAGAATACATGCAATACTGGAGACAGAATTAACACAACACATGCTAAGATATCATTTCTCATATAAGATTAATCATGAAATCAGTGGGTTCATGCCAGAAACATACAACAAGAGATACATAAACTCACAGGTAAGCTGTACAGAGCAACCAGATCAGCTTGTTATGCATTACAGAGCCAAAAATCTTCAACTTTCAACAACCTGAATGAATAACACCGTTTGCATTATATAGCAGGAGGGTGTATTCAGCATTGACTACCAGGTTGACCAAAAATCCCGCCAGATACACAGTATCATAAAAATGGTGCTCAAACACATTACCAGATTGGCGCCCAAACATGAATGCAACAGGTAGGGGAGGAGACAGGAAGATATCTCGAGCCCTGCGCCACTGTCCGCTGATGTACACCTTCAATCGGGTACCAGATCCGCCCATACCTCTGCAACCTTCGCCATTAATGGCGCACCAACCCGCGGCCTTGGGAAAAACATCTAACAGTCAATCGCAACCATTTCCCGCCGAGATTCATCATCATGATATTTGAAAATGTAGGATATCAAAATCCCACATGCACCCCGCAGCAACCTCATTAACACTTTATATACTAGGTCATGAGCATATATCATGTCGGTGCTTTTGCTCCTGACGACACTAGTATAAGACTTCATCATCATCATCCTCCAGCAGCATGATATCCTGTCGCTTGAAATATCACCCTGACGTCAGCATCATATCGCAATATAACCTGCATGATAATCACCTTCATTGGCACAACCTGATCCATCGGAGGAACATCCTCCTGCTGAGCTTATACCAAAAGTCTGGCCGATGAACATCCTGATGACATCATCATCATATCCTGCTGACGTCATCATCATATCTGCCTACTGTGCACCTCCTCATATCCGGATGACGTCATCATCATGTTTGCAAATATCGGGGGACCTCCACAAGATGATCTGTGTTAGAAATATGACCCCCCCCGAACCTCGATGACGTCATCATCATATTAACATCAGGATGATATTCGGAAGACAACCAGATATTTGGAAATATCATCCTGATGCACAAGTATCAGGTTGCACTGTAGCTTCACTATAAGATCAGGGCGATAGATGAATATGATGATGCTTGAAAAGATCACCCCCACTAGATAATGCACGAAGTCGGCAAGCGGATATCTCCTTGATATCAGCATCATCATGACGCTGGAACAAACATACACCCGGGTGATATGAAAATATCACCCCCTCCTTCGGAAATATCATGATGCAGATAGACAGAGAAATAGATATCACCCTGACATAAGAATGACGTCAGCATCATCAGGATGATAAAACAACGAACATGAAGTGATACGACATCATCAGGATGATATTGACTAAGATCATCCTGACGTTCAAAATATGATGACCCCAGTGAATATCGGGTCGCACTTAGAAATCTTCAACATCATCATCAGGATGATCATAACCAAGATCACCCGATGATAAAAATATTACCCTGGCGAAATATCATGAAGGCAGAAAATATGATGACCCCCGCGAGCAACACGGTGATAACTGGAAATATGATGATGATGACGACGACCCTTAAGAAAGAACAAGTCAAGTCGAAACAACTCAAAGAATAACCCCTTCAGAAAATCAGGGCAACATCATCATCATGTTTGGGCAAGGTGATAATTGGAAGATCACCGGATACTTGAGAAATCACCCCCGCAAGCAAATCAGGGCGCACTGTAGCTCGTCAGCAGGATCAGGATAAAAACCAAACATCACCCGATATTGAAAAATGATGATGACGATGAGAAACCGGTCGACGGAGAACATGATGATGCCGACCACCATCAAAGGAAATATGATGATGATGACCTCCTCTTCAAAGAAAATATGATGATGAAGCTGAAAAAATGCTGAGGAGGTCCAACACTTAGAACATTTTTTGGATACTTAGGGAAAGTGCCTGCATGGAAATTGCTCAAAAACTGTCAGTCAATTCAGGCACTAACAGTGGCTCTGTCTGGGGACGTGCAGGTGCAAGACTGCAGCGAGAACCCCAGATCTCTGGGATGCAGACCAGTCCCTTATCCATTGGGCACAGAGTCAAATACTGCACCGACCTGCATCACCAAACACACTTGATGGCCTAAGGCCACCAAGAAAAGAAAAACATGTATCTCCCTTTGTCAAATATCCTGTTTTCATCTGCATGCACCGGGTCAAGCTTGGAGATACTACAAAGATCCACCCACAAACAAACCTTGTCATCTGCATATTCAACCCTCTGATTTGGCTTGTCATTATCAAACCTGTGCAGATAAGCTTCAGCATCATGTGACATGTGGGTGTTGAATATAACAGGCAATGCATATTCATATGGCATATAGCACTTATCATCGATATCATCATCATGCATTGCAACATGATCTCCTAGCTGGACTGCAAATAGGAAACACTCAGAGTCCACCACACAACTAGGAAGATCAGGGCTCATTGTATTATATGCTGGCACATCAAAAGAAAAGCTTTCAAAATCACAATTGTGCACATCATGTACACAACAATCAGCAGCACCAGGCTGGAAAAGATCAGGCTCTGGCATCTCTTTCAAATCAGGCACATTTTCACAGTCACTTACCTGATGTATGTTGTTTCCTCTTTCATCAGGATGAGAAACAGAATCCAAGCCAAAAGTAATGTCTAGATCTTCACCATACTTAGACAGATCCTCATCACCATATGTGTCATAAATGGGTGACCCAGGTGCATCAGTTTCATCATAGTATGTCATTTGTTCATGGGCAGCAGAGCACACATCTTCATCACCAATGGATTCACTCTGTGGAGGAGTATCAGCCTGTGTGTCATAAG
The DNA here is from genome assembly GCA_027924645.1 of Cunninghamia lanceolata. Classification (NCBI taxonomy): domain Eukaryota; kingdom Viridiplantae; phylum Streptophyta; class Pinopsida; order Cupressales; family Cupressaceae; genus Cunninghamia; species Cunninghamia lanceolata. The sequence goes on along the minus strand of BSBN01000500.1, from coordinate 4,526,671 downwards.
CAAAACAGCCATCAAATGAAAAACAATCATGCTCTGAACCAGCATTTATTTCAATTTCTGACTGCTCTTCATGATCTCCATGTGTTTGAAAGGTAGGCAATGGGTCATACATAGGACTGCTTCTCTATTTGCTCATATCTTCTCTGTCTTGAGTACAATACTCACAATTTTCTTCACAGGTCCATTCCAAAAATTGCTCATTGCTGTCCACAACCTCGTTATTGTTTTCATGGTCAGCTGCCTCATCATTGCAATGGGAATCCTCATTAGTCCTTTCACTGGCATCCTCAACTGGTGAACAATCCAGTTGAGCAATATTGTTAGCATTATGTTCAAACACAGCAGTCTCAACCTTAATGCCTTTATTTTCATTTTCATCTGCACATGATGCCATAATCATTTGGTCATTTGCAGCTTCACAACAATTTCTCACACCAAGGCCTGGGGACAGGGGTTTCAGGAAGTACACATTTCTAATTTTTTCTATCTTTTCTATGAACCTGTATGCCATCTGCATACTTGTCACCTTGAAATCCCTCAGTATTGCACTAAAGCCCTCCTCAAAAGCTTCAAAGAGTATGCCAACACAGGCTAAAATATCAGGTCTGAAGACTTCTGGGATCTGTGAAAGGGCTATTGCAAACCTATGACTGAAATCAACACATGGCTCTTCATCTTGTTTTCTGATTCTCATCAATTCTGCAACAAGGTCAGCCGGTTCTTTTGCAAATTCTTCCTTGAAACAGTCAGCAAGCTCATCCCAACAGGAAAAGGATTTCTTTGGAAAGCTCAAATACCAGTCTTTTGCTTTTGCATCAAAGGACCTAACAAAAAACCTCATCCACATGTCCTCATTTCTGAATGAATATTTTCCCATAAAACTGTGAAAGTTTTGGATATGTGCATTCCCATCACATACATTGTGACCACTAAATCTAGGCATCTAACAGTATATCCTAGCAGGCATAGTTTCTACTTTATAATCCACCCATGACAAATCCAGTTGGTCATACAAAGGATCAAAAGGGCTGACAGGAGGTTTAGCCTTCTGACTGGCAGACACAACAGGGTTACTGCTTCTTAACTGGGCCTGCTCAGCCTCTAAGAATATCAACCTATTTCTTATCTCTTCTATTCCTTTATTCAACATCTCACCACTGAGTATGGGATAATTCATACTTGGATTCACAAAAATCTTACTCCTAGACATCCTTTGTCTGTCTAAGACCTAAGGCTTCCCCTGGCATCTAACCTATGTAGTAAAACAACAAATAAAGGGGAAGTAACAAGGTACCTTTTCTCATACAGATGCAAAAATATGTACATCTTTCAACCAATAACATACATCTATCTTTCATGTGCATTTAGATCTTTTTTGCAGAGTCGCCACCTCTCCAGAGAGGACAAAATCTTCAATAGCTGAAAGCTACTTTTCCAGGTTCACTCCACCAGCAGAGCAAAACTTCACCAGAGACTGCAGGATATCACTTTACATCAACATTCCCCAGCAGAGTCGCCAATTTCTGTTGGTTTTTTCCCAGACTGGATGCTTATTCCCAGATTTCCCTACAAGGTAGCCATCAGTGATCAACAGGATCTCTGGGCCAGGGGCCAACAGTATACGAGATAGACTCTATATTTTATCTCCTCTTCTTCTTCAGGCTCTGCAAGACCTAGGGGGGTATTCCCTACTCAACACCCATGAGGATATGCATACAAGGCTGGGATGCTGACAGAAAGCAGATAAGTCCTCCTGTAAGTAGACCAAAACTGAAAGATAAGAGCAAAGGGGCTAGCTTTGGGCCTATTTGCAGTTGTAGACAGAGGACTGAGGATCCTAAAACTAACTCTAATGTCCTAATGGTTGTTTTAGATTTTGATTTGGATTTTAAGTTTGGATGCAAAGTTGGATATGGTTGTAACACAAACACAAAGCAAGATTGGTGCCTATCCAGGGCCTGGAGTCAGTAGACATACACCTGTGAATGATCAGCATGAACAGCTAAAACTGGATTTCAAGGGGATATATGTGATATCTGCCTTACAGATATCTCCCAATATAGAGTGTTAAGTTATCTCTACTTATGGCATCCCTACTGTAGTATACCCTTCCTAATGTTCAACCTGAAAATAGTTTAATCTACCCCTTGAGCAGAAGTTAAAAGATCAGACATTCAACATAGGAATTCTATGCTCTAGAATCTAAACATTACCCAAATATCCAGATTCATAAGAAGAATACATGCAATACTGGAGACAGAATTAACACAACACATGCTAAGATAGCATTTCTCATATAAGATTAATCATGAAATCAGTGGGTTCATGCCAGAAACATACAACAAGAGATACATAAACTCACAGGTAAGCTATACAGAGCAACCAGATCAGCTTGTTATGCATTACAGAGCCAAAAATCTTCAACTTTCAACAACCTGAATGAATAACACCGTCTGCATTATATAGCAGGAGGGTGTATTCAGCATTGACTACCAGGTTGACCAAAAATCCTGCCAGATACACAGTATCATAAAAATGGTGCTCAAACACATTACCAGATTGGCACCCAAATATGAATGCAGTAGGTAGGGGAGGAGACAGGAAGATATCTCAAGCCCTGCGCCACTGTCCGCTGATGTACACCTTCAATCGGGTACCAGATCCACCCATACCTCTGCAACCTTCGCCATTAATGGCGCACCAACCCGCGGCCTTGGGAAAAACATCTAACAGTCAATCGCAACCATTTCCCGCCGAGATTCATCATCATGATATTTGAAAATGCAGGATATCAAAATCCCACATGCACCCCGCAGCAACCTCATTAACACTTTATATACTAGGTCATGAGCATATATCATGTCGGTGCTTTTGCTCCTGACGACACTAGTATAAGACTTCATCATCATCATCCTCCAGCAGCATGATATCCTGTCGCTTGAAATATCACCCTGACGTCAGCATCATATCGCAATATAACCTGCATGATAATCGCCTTCATCGGCACAACCTGATCCATTGGAGGAACATCCTCCTGCTGAGCTTATACCAAAAGTCTGGCCGATGAACATCCTGATGATGTCATCATCATATCCTGCTGACGTCATCATCATATCTGCCTACTGCGCACCTCCTCATATCCAGATGATGTCATCATCATGTTTGCAAATATCGGGGGACCTCCACAAGATGATCTGTGTTAGAAATATGACCCCCCCCGGACCTCGATGACGTCATCATCATATTAACATCAGGATGATATTCGGAAGACAACCGGATATTTGGAAATATCATCCTGATGCACAAGTATCAGGTTGCACTGTAGCTTCACTATAAGATCGGGGCGATAGATGAATATGATGATGCTTGAAAAGATCACCCCCACTAGATAATGCACGAAGTCGGCAAGCGGATATCTCCTTGATATCAGCATCATCATGACGCTGGAACAAACATACACCCGGGTGATATGAAAATATCACCCCCTCCTTCAGAAATATCATGATGCAGATAGACAGAGAAATAGATATCACCCTGACATAAGAATGACGTCAGCATCATCAGGATGATAAAACAACGAACATGAAGTGATACAACATCATCAGGATGATATTGACTAAGATCATCCTGACGTTCAAAATATGATGACCCCAGTGAATATTGGGTCGCACTTAGAAATCTTCAACATCATCATCAGGATGATCATAACCAAGATCACCCGATGATAAAAATATTACCCCGGCGAAATATCATGAAGGCAAAAAATATGATGACCCCCGCGAGCAACACGATGATAACTGGAAATATGATGATGATGATGACGACCCTTAAGAAAGAACAAGTCAGGTCGAAACAACTCAAAGAATAACCCCTTCAGAAAATCGGGGCAACATCATCATCATGTTTGGGCAAGGTGATAATTGGAAGATCACCGGATACTTGAGAAATCACCCCCGCAAGCAAATCAGGGCGCACTGTAGCTCGTCAGCAGGATCAGGATAAAAACCAAACATCACCCGATATTGAAAAATGATGATGACGATGAGAAACCGGTCGACGGAGAACATGATGATGCCGACCACCATCAAAGGAAATATGATGATGATGACCTCCTCTTCAAAGAAAATATGATGATGAAGCTGAAAAAATGCTGAGGAGGTCCAACACTTAGAACATTTTTTGGATACTTAGGGAAAGTGCCTGCATGGAAATTGCTCAAAAACTGTCAGTCAATTCAGGCACTAACAGACTAATCTCTGTAATTTAGGGTATTGAATGGTATATAGTCGATCAAGGTAACCACCATCATGTGCTAACAAAGGACAATTAGGAATTTTTGAAATATTGTTGTGTCATGTGCATACAAATCATCATGAATAGGTGCATAAGGAATGTCCTAGCCCAAGATATGTACATACAAATCATCATGTCATGTGCATACTTGTATGATCTTGACACCTATTCATTTGTATTTTAACTTGTTAATATGACAAGATAATAGTGGGATTGCATTTTTATTATGTTGTAAGGATTTATTCTTGTATAGTTTGACATCATGGTATGTTAAGGTATGTTTATTACACATAATTTTTAAAGAGCCCAAGTGTAGAAAATATACATGGCATCATGTGAGACTGTAGGCTGCTTTCTTGATTGGGAATGTGTCTATTTTAATTAATGTTGACCTTTGAGATATCTTTTATTATGCATACCATCAACTAATTTAAAACATAGTCTATTATATAAACACAAGATATGTATACATAGTCTTTTATTATGTATACTGGATACAAGTGATATAAACATGTATGATAAAGCATGATAAAGTAATTCAAATAGAATTAAGGAAAATATAAGGAACATACATGTAAAGACTTGACATACCTAAAAAATGGAGAGAGTACCCAATTATGTAGTGGTTTTTTCTTCTTGCATCAAACTCCTCAACAATTTGAGTTTTTCACCACTTGCTTCATTTTCAATGTTAAATTGAATAACACTCAAATATAATTAGTAACAATAATACAATTAACCAATCTATAATGTTAAATTCCTAAAATTGAATCACAATTAACATTGCAACACTACAAAAATTGAAACGTGAATAGATATATATCAAATTTGATGTGAAAACTATGTTATTTCCTCCTTCTCAAGTTGGCAAATCAAAAAAGGTGGTGGAAAGATCATGCAAAGGTGGTAGAATGTGTAAAATGTGTATGTGAACTTCCCAACAACATGAAAACACCTTTTTTTTGTCAGAACACACGCATAATCAGCATGGAAATAGAGCATGTGGGCCTGGATCACAGGGGTCTAGGCCTTTTACCATTTCTATAGTAGGACAAAATGCAAGCACATTATAATGTGCTCGCATTTTGTCCTGCTATAGATTGATCTATAAATATTTGTGCCTATCTCACCTTTAATAGCACCTTTGCAATATCTCACCTCTAGTTCCATTAGCTCATGTTCTATCTATCACCTCTCTATATTTGACTTATCTCTCCCCCTCACCTCTCTATCTCTCCCCTCTTATGTCTCTCAGTCACTCCTTGTCTACCTCTCCATCCATCCTTAGCCATCTAGGTCTCACTTAATCCTAAACCCTAAAGCCTCAACCCTCAACCCTTAAACCTTAAATCTTAAACCCTATCCCTAAACCCTCAACACTTTACCTTAAACCCTATTCCCTCAACCATAAACCCTAAACCCTACATGCTATCAATAAACCCTACACCCTATCACTAAACCCTAATCCCTTAACCCTTAGCCCTAAAGCCTCAACCCTTAATCCTTAAACCTTCAACCCTAATCCCTATACCCTCGACACTCTACTTTAACCCTAATCCCTTGACCCTCAACCCTATCCATAAACCCTCAACACTATACCTTAAACCCTAATCCCTTAACCCTAAACCCTAAACCCTATGCCTAAACCCTAATCCCTCAACCCTCAACCCTAATCTCTCATCCCTAAACCCTAAATGCTATCCCTATTCCTAAACCCTCAAAAGGCTTGATACTATACCTTAAACCCTAATCCCTTATCCCTAAACCCTCCAACCCTATCTCTAATCCCTATACCCTTGGCACTCTACTTTAACCCTAATCCCTTGACCCTCAACCCTATCCCTAAACCCTCAACCCTAAAACAACAACCCTCAACCTTCAATGTCAAACCCTAATCCCTCAACCCTTAACTCTAATCCCTAGACCCTCAACCTTATCCCTAAACCCTCAACCCTAAAACCTTAACCCTCAACCCTCAACATCAAACCCTAATCCCTCAACCCTTAACTCTAATCCCTTAACCCTAAACCCTATCCCTAAATCCTTAAAACTATACATTAAACCCTAAACCCTAATCCCTCAATCCTCAACCCTAATCCCTCAACCCTCAACCCTAATCCTTCATCCCTAAACCCTAAACACTATCCCTATTCCTAAACCCTCAACGAGCTCGATACTATACCTTAAACCCTAATCCCTTATCCCTAAACCCTCCAACCCTATCCCTAATCCCTATACCCTCAACACTCTACTTTAACCCTAATCCCTCGACCCTCAACCCTATCTCTAAACCCTCAACCCTCGAACCTCAACCCTCAACCCTCAATGTCAAACCCTAATCCCTCAACCCTTAACCCTAATCCCTCAACCCTTAACCCTAATCCCTCAATAGTAAACCCTATCCCTTAACCCTCAACACTATACCCTAAACCCTAATCCCTCAACCCTAAACCCTATCCCTAAAGCCTCTCTCATTTTATTATATATTTCCCCTCACCTCTCTATCTATCACCTTTATTTCCCCTCACCTCTCTACCTATACATAAACCCTAAACCCTATCCATGAACCCTCTACCCATAACACTATATGTTAAACCATAATCCCTTAACCCTCATCCCTAAAGTCTCAATCCTCAATCTTTAAACCTTCAACCCTAAACCCTATCCCTAATGCCTCTACCCTAAACTCTATCCCAATTCCTAAACCCTCAACCCTCGACACTATACCTTAAACCCTAATCCCTTATCCCTAAACCCTAAACCCTATCCCTCAACCATTAACCCTTAAAACCTAAACCCTAAAACCTATCCCTAAACCCTCGACACTTAAAACTATATCTTAAACCCCCATTCCCTTAACCCTCAACCCTAAAGCCTCAACCCTCAATCATTAAACCTTCAACCCTAAACCCTATCCCTAATCCCTCTACCCTTGACCATCAACCCGATCCCTAAACCAACTATGCTTTAGATTTAATACTCTACTATTGCATTGATTTAATACTCTACTATTAAAGCTTAGCATTCACACAAATGTAGACATGTTCATATTATAGAAGACTACATTATATTAGACTATTAGAGATCCCTTAGAAAATGTAATAACAAAATTGCTTTGCCTTATGTTAGCTTACAATTAAACCCATTCTTTTTGACACTCTTCTCGTAATAAAGTAAGAGTAATAGGAATAAAAGGCATAGAATTTGATCTTACTAGTATGCATGGTCAGTTTACATTCCGTGACTTTATTTTCATTGAATAAAAAGGTTTATCTGATTTGAAAGGTGGAGTAGAGTTCACTGTCATGTGCATTTCTAGATGATAGGGTCCCAAATGTCCAGGGTTCTTCAAAGAAAGACCTATAACATAATTAAGTTTTTTTTATACCAATCCTCTTGGTAAAGCTACAATTCAAATGCTTTCTTTGAAAGTTGAAATAAATTAAATTAGACTTACAATTTCGATTTTCTTCCATTGCTTCAACATCATTGTTTTCTTCATCAGAAACCAATTCAATTAGTAACTTGCTGCCCATTGGTTGACTTAAACTGCATCCTCTATTAGAAGAAGGGCATTTTTTTATCTATATCAATGTTGTTATTCATAAGTTGAAGAGCATTGATATTTTTCACACACCCTATTCTTTGAAATATCTTAACCTTAAAATATGACTTGGATATGTACTTGAACACAGTGAAATCTCCAATCTCCAGCCCATGATGATTCATAAAATTTTCCCAACCTTGGCTAAATTCTAGTTTATTTATGGTACCCCCTAATTGTACATCCCACTCCTACCTACCTTTCTATAAACTATGAAACAAATGTAGGAGGAATGCGCTGCCATAAACACATTACACAATTAGATTTTACAAGTTCTTAACAGTGTACATGAAATAAAAGAATGAAAAATAATGTATAGAGTTACCAGTTTTTGTGTAAAGTCTCCAAGCATAATTTTGAAGGAGGCACACCCATTAAACCAATTCATTCAGCAACTTGATGCCCATTGGTTGACTTGAATTGCATACTCTATTAGAAGAAGGGTATCTTTTATCTGTATAAATGTTGGTATTCATAAGCCGAAGAGCATTGATATTTTTCACACACCCTATTCTTTGAAATATCTTAACCTTAAAATATGACTTGGTTATGTACTTGAACACAACAAAATCTCCAATCTCTAGCCCATAATTATTCACAAAATTTTCCCAACCCTACCTAAATTCTAGTTTATTTATGGTACCCCCTAATTGTACATCCCACTCCTACCCACCTAGGCCTTGCAACCCCATATGTTCATCTGTGTTGTCTATAAACTATGAAACAAATGCAGGAGGAAAGCGCTGCCATAAACATATTACATAATTAGATTTTACAAGTTCTTAACAGTGTACAAGAAATAAAAGAATGAAAAATAATGTATAGAGTTACCAATTTTTGCGTAAAGTATCCAAGCATAAATTTGAAGGAGGCACACCCATTAAACCAATGCATTCAACAACTTGGTGCCCATTGGTTGACTTGAACTACATATTCTATTAGAAGAAGGGCATCTTTTATCTGTATCAATGTTGGTATTCATAAGCTGAATGAGCATTGATTTTTTCACACACCCTGTTCTTTGAAATATCTTAACCTTAAAATATGACTTGGATATGTACTTGAACACAACAAAATCTCCAATCTCTGGCCCATGATGATTCACAAAATTTTCCCAACCCTGCCTAAATTCTAGTTTATTTATGGTACCCCTTAATTGTACATCCCTAAACCCTAAACCCTAATCACTTAACCCTAAACCCTAATCCCTAATCCCTAAACCATAAAACCTAATCCCTAATTATAATTTATGGTACCCTAATCCCTAAACCCTAAACCCTAATCCCTTATCCCTAAACCATAAACCTTATCCCTAAATCCTCAACCATCAACACTTAAACCTTAAATCCTAAACCCTACCCCTAATGCCTCCACCCTAAACGTTATCCCTAATCCTAGACCCTCAACCATCAACACTATACCTTAAACCCTAATCCCTTATCCCTAAACCCTAATCCCTATCCCTCAACCCTTAACGCTTAAAACTTGAACCATAAAACCTATCCCTACACCCTCGACACTTGACACTATATCTTAAACCCTAATCCCTTAACCCTCATCCCTAAAACCTCAACCCTAAATCCTTAAACCTTCAACCGTAAAACCTATCCCTAACCCCTCTACCCTCGACACTCTACTTTAACTCTAATCCCTTGACCATCAACCCTATCCCTAACCCTCAACCCTCAACCCTCAACTCTAAATATTAAACCCTAATCCGTCAACCCTAAACCCTAATCCCTCAACCCTAAACCCTCAACCCTCAACACTATACCTTAAACCCTAATCCTTATCCCTCAACCCTTAAGCCTTAAAACTTAAACATATCCCTACACCCTCAACACTTGACACTATATCTTAAGCCTTAAACCCTCATGCCTAAAGCCTCAACCCTCAATCCTTAAACCTTCAACCCTAAACCATATCCCTAATCCATCGACCCTCGACACTCTAACCCTAATCCCTTGACCATCAACCCTATCCCTAAACCCTCAACCCTCAACTCTTAACATTAAACCCTAATCCCTCAACCCTAAACCCTATCCCTAAACCCTCAACCTACAACACTATACCTTAAACCCTAATCTATCAACCCTAAAACCTAATCCCTCAGCCCTCAACCCTAAACCCCATCACTAAACCCTCAACCCTTAACACTATACCTTAAACCCTAATCCCTTATCCCTAAACCCTAAACCCTATCCCTCAACCCTTAACCCTTAAAACTTAAACCCTAAAACCTATCCCTAAACCCTCGGCGCTCAACACTATATCTTAAACCCCAATCGCTTAACCCTTAGCCCTAAAGCCTCAACCCTCAATTGTTAAACCTTCAACCCTAAACCCTGTCCCTAATCCCTCTACCCTCAACACTCTACTTTAACCCTAATCCCTTAACCATAAACCCTCTCCCTAAACCCTAAACCCTCAACCCTCAACTCTCAACATTAAACCCTAATCTGTCAACCCTAAACCCTAATACCTCAACCCTAAACCCTATTCCTAAACCCTCAACACTATTCCTTAAACCCTAATCCATCAAGCCTAAACCCTAATCCCTCAACCCTAAACCCTATCCCTAAACCCTCAACCCTCAACCCTATTCCTTAAACCCTAATCCCTCAACTCTAAATCCTAAACCCTATCCCTAAACACTCAACCCTCAGCACTATACCTTAAACCTTAATCCCTCAACCCTCAATTGTAATCCCTCATCCTTAAACCCTAAATTCTATCCCTATTCCTAAACCCTCAATCCAAGACACTATACCTTAAACCTTGATCCCTTACCCCTAAACCTTAAACCCTATCCCTCAGCCCTTAACCCTTAAACCTTAAACCCTAAAACCTATCCCTAAACCCTCAACCCTATACCCTCAACCATATACTTAAGCCTTTGATTGTTGAAGTGTTTGTGGATGATATCATTTTTGGAGGAAGAGATAGTATGTGCAAAACTTTTGCAAATCAGATGAAAAGTGAGTTTGAAATGTCTATGCTTGGTGAAATGATTTCTTCTTGGGTCTGCAAATTACTCAAACAAAGAAAGGGATCTTCATTTCTCAGACCAAATATGTGAAAGAATTGTTGAGAAAATTTGGTATGGAAGATTCAAAGCCAATGAACACTCCTATGGCAACCAGATGTAAGTTGAGCAAAGATGATGACTCTCCAAAGGTAGATCAGACAAAGTATAGATCAATGATTGGTGGATTGTTGTATCTCACTCAGACTAGACCAGATATAATGTAGGTTGTTGGTCTTGTGGCAAGATTCCGGGCTGATCCTAGAAAATTTCATGTTATGGCAATCAAAAGAATTTTTAGGTACTTGAAAGGAACAGTTGAGTATGGTCTATGGTACCCTAGAGATCCAGATTTCTCTCTTCATGCATATACAGATGCAGATTAGGTAGGAGATGTGGATGACTGGAAGAGCACTAGTGGTGGAGCATTCTTTTTGGGAAAGAGATTGGTTTCTTGGCTAAGCAAGAAATAAGATGCAATATCTCTGTCTACAACAGAAGCAGAATACATTGCAGCAGCAGGTAGTTGCACTCAACTTTTGTGGATGAAACAAATGCTAAGAGATATTCAAGTGGAATATGATGAGCCTATCACAATTTTCTATGATAATTCAAGGGCAATAAATGTTTCTAAAAATCTGGTATTGCATTCTAAGACCAAGCATATATCTATCAAATTTCATTTTCTGAGAGAACAAGTGAACAAAGGTGAAGTCAGGTTGGAGTATGTGCCCTCCAAGGATTAGATTGCAGATATCTTTACTAAACCTCTTCCCAAGGACTCTTTTGAGTATCTCAGGGAGAAGTTAGGGGTCATGGCCCCTCCGGTGATGCATTAAGATGCACTATTGTGCATCAGTCCGGTGGATATCATAGTCATATTTTGTGATCCGGATTGATGATGTGGAGCTGCTACTAAGGGGGAGCAGCTAGTATGATTCTGATGTGTTGGAATTGCAAGTATGAGCCCTTTGCCATTGATGTCAAAGGGGGAGAGAAGACATGTGAAAAATAAGTGGTTGATGATCAAAGGGGGAGCAGTAAAGGAAGAGAAGACTTGTTGCTGATAGGGGGAGCTGTGACAGAAAGGAGAAGTTCTTGTCTTGATGGTTTTTCACATCATATGTTGCCATCAATGACAAAGGGGGAGATTTTTGCAAGTATGAGGTGAACCGATGTTGTCATTGATGTCAACATACTCATATTGCATTGACAAGAAAGATTGGATGAGCTATGTGCTGAGGATATTGAGAAAATTAGTCTCAATCAGGAATAGTGAAGAACAGTGATGAGAAGAAGGCAAATGTACTATATAGGTTGAGAACCAAAGGATGCAGATTAAAGGGTTTGTAGATATGAGTCTTGAGATGCTTCAGTTAAGATTTCAGAGGTCCGCATGAAGATCTAAAGAAGTTGTGGCTATTTGTGTAGAACCAGTTCCTGCAAGTGTTCAGAGGTGACAGAGGATCATAGAAAGGTCCGGTGAGGTCCAGAATTGTATTATCCTAATCTACGGATTGGAAGGAGTGTTTGGGATGTCCTCATGATGTGTCATCTTGATTTGTGTATGATTTGGAGGTCCAGAAGTACCTTTTGCATTGTGACAGTGGCGACAGACTGTGTTCTTTAAGTTCCGGTTGATGAAGAGAAGAAATCCGGTAAGATGATGAAGTGCGGATGTTCCTGGTGATTCAAGGAAGGTTATGATGATCATTGGATCATGTCTAGTTCATATTGGCAGTCCCCATTGAAGTTAGAGTTGGATTTGATGTTATGACTACCGGTTGTTGGTGTTCTTCCTGTAACAGGCCGACCGGATGTTCTACACGACTTGCGAATGTTATTGTAATGTTTGCCGACTTAGATGATTATTCCTAAGTCAATGTCTTATATAAATAAGTGTTTGTGAATTCATTTTGAGGTGTGGATTGGGTGGATAAGTGTAGCATAGCGAAGAGTAGTGCGAAAGGCAGAGCAAGGGTCTTTGGGCTTAAATGGAACTGATCCGGACATGGTAGAGATGTCATTCTCTAGTTCAAGATTGTGATTCTTATCACTCTGTAGATAGTGTGTCTCTTTGTAGGCAGTGTGCCTCTTGTGAGCAGTGTGCTCAGGCTGTGAGCCCTAATTGGCAGGTGCCATCTTTTCTTATTCTTCTAACAGAGAATAATCCTTGGGTTAATCACCCCATGGTTTTTCCCTTAACCGGGTTTCCACATCAAAATCTTGGTGTTCAATGTGTTGATGTTTATCTTCTCTGATGTTTATGCTTTATGCTTTCATGGATGATTAATTGCTATGCTAATGAACAACTAACTGGATCTGAATGTTTGAAAAGTAAAGATTAGGATAACTAATTCACCCCCCCTCTCAGCTATCAACAAAAGGACCACCCTGACCTGCTTTGAAAGTCTCTTTCACCTATTCCTTGGCCTTCTCAGTCTTAAACTTGATTATGGTGGGAGGGGGCACATCATGTTCCATCTCCTTCTTAAATGATTCACCACCAGCTCCTCTTAATACAATGGGATCAGTCCTGATATCACCCTACATAGATGTTCTTTGCTTCTTGGGTGGTGACATACTAGGTCTTCCTCAAAAGGGATATCTTCCTCCACTTCCTGTTGTGAGGTCTGGCCTTCCTCCTGTATTTTTGTAGTTTCTACAACTAGCCTCAGGATCCTCTTTGTCTTTGGTTTGTCCATCAGAGGTGGTGCAGATGACATGGATGCTTGTCCTGATGTTGATGCACCTACAGCTAGTATGGCAATTCTTTCAATTATCACCCCTTTAGGCTCATCTTCAGTTTTCTTACTTCTAGGGGGACCCTTCCTCTGTTTCTAGGTGGGTAATATCTCTCCATTGGACTTTCTCTTCTCATTGAGGAAGTCATCATACTCCTCATCAGTTAGTTCTTGCCTTTTCTTCTTGGCATCTACAGTAAGGGCTATGCCCCTTTTCTTCAATTTGTTTATTTGTTCATCAACCCAAGCTTGGGTTAACTATAGCACCCCACCTGTAAACTGAGCCAAGGATATGTCTTTTGGATGTGTTAGGTTAGGGGCTAATATGGTGTCATTGTACACCTTCTTGTCTTCATATTCATTTGACATAGTTTTTCCATCATCCTTCTTTAACTGTGCTAGCACTGGGATGGAGTCAAATGTCCTTATTTGGTTCAAGGTGATCCTCTAGAATTTTCTTCTTCTTACCTCACCCTCATCCTCACAATCAGTCTAGAAATCTTCCAGATGCTTCTGGTGAATAGGTTTTCCTATTATTTTGTTCATCCTGCCATAGGGGTCATAAGATCTAGCCAATGGAAATGGTTGTAGATACATCAGTTTCAAACCTCCCATGGCATGCTTTATGCTCTATGAATCTGAGCACATATACCAGCCCATAGACACTGGGAATAGTACAAGAGGTATCTTCTTTTGTGCTTTGTATGCCTCCACTATGGTAGACACTTGTCTAAGAAACTCCATTAGGACCACCCCATCAGTAGGGTACCTTGGTAGCATAAGGGGTTCTCCTTCAAATCCCTCTATTCTTATATATGAGAAGGTGGCATACTAGATGAACCAGGCCCCATGTTTGTAATTAACTTCTTAAGCCTATATGCTCAGTCTCTTGTTTCTCTCCTCCTTCATGGTTCTAACTAGATGCATAGAGAATGCATCATTCACTAATTTGTAATCTACGAGGTAGTTCTTTCTCTGTAGCTAAGGATAGTGATCCCATATGTGGGCATCATCTACATCACTGACAGCCTTACCCACCGTAGTCAAAGCATCAAATGTTCCTTTGTAAGCACATGAGCACATGACATATGAGGTCATTTGAAACATGCATGCCTGACCTCCCAGGTTCCCCATGCCTTCATCTAGTGCATCACTGATGACCTTGGCCCATAATGGCTTATTATCTATGTATAGAACCATTTGGATGATCCCAAACATCCAATTCTTAAAATGTCCTGCATGAAGCTTACCTGTCATCTTGCTTAGCAGGGCAATGATGTACTGGTACTCATCATCAAAATCAAATTTGTACAAGTGTACAGACAATTTAGCTGAGGCAGTGCAGGTGCTACTCTTAGACCTCCACTGATACATCCTCTTCCTTGCACTATTTTTATTGTTGTTATATTCTATTTCTAGTTTATGTAAATCCACACTGACCACCCTCTTTCCAACTCGCAGATTGAAAGTAGATGTGATGCCCTTAATTGAAAAGTCTGCATATACTCTTCCATGCTTCTCCACCCACCTAGTGTGAGGGTTATAGTTCCTGGCACACTCTACTACTAGCTTTGGGGTTTCCATGGCATAAGGAAATCTAGCTACATGCCACATTCCTAAAACATATATTGCATCCAAAAGGGTATTGTCTTTATCATGATCTATTCTAGTTGACCATACTGCTAGATCTGTATCTCCATGGTGAGTGTCACCAATGATGCCGTACTTAAATTGTACCCCCTCAAGCTAAACAAACATGGGCTTAAGAAATTCTGAATCAAACCTGTTCCGCCTAAGGTTGGCCATGGACTCCTGCAATAAACATGATTTGTCTTACTTTACAATATCTATATGCATTCATACAACATTATATACTTCTACGGCATCATGGATACTATGTCTATCATCTTTTAGTTCATCATGATATGCACATTTACATATTCAAACCATAAGAAAGAACATACTACTTGGACATGCAGAAAATGACAATAGGAGGGTTTTTAATTACTTACCTGATAATGCTTTCCTCCTGGGTTAGATGGATGATTATGGAAAAGGGTTGCAAATGTTGAAGATCACCCGTTCCGTTACGCTGGAGGATCTAGTCCCTTCACAGGTAGCTCGTATTAGGGTTTGACTTCTCTGCTCTATAATTTCTTGTTTTTTCGTAAGGTAAATGAAAATAACCCTGGAAAACTACATTTAAATGCATTTGTAGGGTGAATTAGGGTAAAATTGAGTCAGGATGGCTTAATCCATCGATCTTCTGCAAAGAATCCATGGATGATGCCAAGTGTTTGAATTGTATTCGCAATCAGTGGGAAACCATCTACCACATTTATGTCCATTTAATGTTAGGAAACAAGGGGGTGATCTTCAAAAGATTAGGTGATGTTTAAAATATGACCCCCCTGGATAAAATGACCTTCCACCTTTGAGCGTCAAAACTAATGCAAAGGAATCGGGTGATGTGGTCAACATTGACCATGTGTATATCGGGTCATGAATTAAAATCAGGGGATGTTCAAAATATGACCCCCTTTGGAAAAGATCAGGGTGACGTCAGGATGTCGATGACTTTGTTTAAGCATTGTGTTGTAAAGGCGTCACCGTCATGTTATTGAAAATGGTGGGCATCAGATATATACCTCTGCAAGGTAAAATAGAATGATGACATCATCACCAGGGTGATTTCCTTTGTTCGTTAGGTTTAGATGATGTCATCATCATATTGGCATAGGGTGATATTTTGCAAATAGGGTGATATTCGTAAGATGACGGATATTAAAAATATGACCCCCACAAAATATATGAAGTCGTTTGACGGGTAGATAATAGCTACTACGTAAAATTGACATTCGGACTCCATGGACCAAGTGATTATCGGGTGATAATGCAATATCAGGGTGATCTTTTATAATATGACTAACATTTGAAATATGACCCCCCTCCTCAGAAAATCAGGTTTGACCAAAACTTTAACTTAACATAACTTTCTCCCCTTAGAGAATTTCGGGGTGATCTGAAAGGTAAACCTTCTTGGAATTTCATACACTTCCCAACCATGAGGTTAATAACGTGAAATACTAACTTTGGCAACTAACCTCATAATGGTGACCTATCCACCCTCTGCAGGGTTACATGCATGAGTTAATTTTACCAAACCACCCAAAACAGAAAAACAACAAGCCAAAGCAGCAAAAAAAAGTTGGGTCCCTATTTTGTCAAGTTAAAATGGGACATGTTGTGTAACCACACAACAACTTGCCACCAAAGAACATAAGTAAATTCCAATGATTCAAGTGATGTGATCACATTATAACATAGTATTTTAACTCTTTCTGAGTATAAGTATTATAATCTTTCTGAATGATAAGATTTTATCATGGCAACAATGCTAACAAAGGATCAGTTGTGTACAAATGATTAATTATCCTCATCTTGAAAGTAAGTTGAAAACATGAGTAACTAATGTTAAGCTACATAGTTTAGGAGCATCCCTCATAGCCAACCTAGATAGAGCCTTGCTGCTAGTAGACATCTATAGCCCTAGCAAGGTTATCTATACAATCCCCCTAAGTAGAGCCCCACTGGCAGCAGGCATCTATAGCCCCGGTAGAGTTACTTAGATGGCCTAATTTTATTTCTTTTTGGATTTCCAATATTTATCTCTATATTCATATGATTTCATCATTTAAGCTTAATGTGCAAGGCATGGTCACTTGCTGATTTAGGTTGGAGATTGCATTGGTAGCAAGGGAGTCCCTTTAGATTTTTCACTTAACACTTATACTTATGTGTTCCACAAACCCAAGGCTGTTAGGTGAGTCATTGTGAAAGAATTACTTTGGTCAAGAAAAGGCACCCTGATGAAAAGATATCACAGACCTGATCACCACACTTCTCAAAATGAGTCATAACCTATTTATGAATTTGTTCTCATCACTTGACTCTTAACAATTTGGTTATTTTCTTACGGTGATGAGCTGCTTCATCTTGACTAACCAAAATAGAACTCAACAAGAAAGCAAGCAAAACAAAACCAAACTATACAAATATGCACACTATGATACACATGACTTGCATGACACTATTTTAGGCTTGAAAGTAATGTTTGAGAAACTGTCCATTAACTGGTAATGGGACATCCTCACCGGTTAAAGTCTTTAGCCTGTAGGTGCTGTCTCCTAAGATTTCTGAAACTTGAAAGGGACCTATCCAAAGTTTATCAAATTTACCATGATCTCCTTTCCTTTCATTACTTTGTCCCACATAAGGACTAAATCTAAAATTCTAAAAGCCTTAACTCTGGCTCTTTTGTCAAACCAATGCTTGACAACAACCTGATGTTTAGCAAATTGATCAATTGCTTTATTTCTTTTTTCTTCTAGGTGCATCAACTGAAGCAACCTAACCTCTTGTTTGTTATCTATGCCTAGATATTCTTGTGCAAACTGCAGTGCGGGGGTCTTTAGGTTGACAGGGAGGATGGGATCCACCCCATATACTAGGTGAAAAGGAGAATTTCCTAATGCAACCTTCATCCTAGTTCTACCTATCCACAAGGCATACTTCAATAGGGTGTTCAATTCCCTTGGGTTCTTTTCTATCAATTTCTTTATGATATTCAATAAATTCTTGTTTGTGGATTCTGCTAATCCATTCCCTTGAGGATAGTAATTTGAGGAAAATTTCAAGATAATTCCATGGTCAAAAGCCCAACTTCATAATCTTATTGAAGCAAAGGTAGACCCATTATCACATACTAAAGCATAAGGAACTCCATACTTGGTTACTATATTGCTTTCCAAAAACTTGATTACATTCTCAGCATTGCATGTCTTACTGCTAACAGCTTCAGTCCACCTAGTACAATAATCGGTGATAGTCAAAACATACCTATGGCCTAAAGATGATGGAGGGTTGATCGGTCCTGTGAAGTCCATTCCCCATTGAGAAAATGGGCGTATCTCCATCACTGGTTGCAAAGGCTGAGCAGTATATCTTTCTCTATTTGCAGCAACCTGACACATATGACAACATTTGATATGTTCAGCTATATCTTTAAAAATAGTGGGCCAATAATACCTTGCTCTGAGGATGGCATTAGTTGTAGCTAAGTATGAACCATGTGTAGTTCCAAACTTATCATGTAATTTTGTTAGCACTTTATCTGTTTCTTACTTTTCTAGGCATCTAATGTATATTCCCTCATAGTTTTTCTTCAAAAGGACTCCTCCTTTTATCATGTATTTATGTGATCTTATTTTTAAGGCTCTCCTCTTTGAGGCTTGCAATCTTGAAGGGCATCTTCCAGTAATCAAGATGTGCCTGATGTCTGAATACCACTCTCCATCTTCTTTTATATTTATGACATATTGTTGGCTCATGATGTAGGGATCAATTTCAGATATCATCTGACTCAATGCTTGTTCTCTCACTAATTTCATGGGTGTTATGTCCATATCATACTCTTGGAGAATAGTTATCCATTTGGCTCTCTTTTTGCCTGGTTCACTTTGCATTAAAAGCATCTTTACTGCTGCATCAAGTACTACAATGATCACTATTGGTCATGATGTTAGTCATAAACAAGCATAGAATAAAAGTACACATTAACCTTTATTCATCTTGAAAGATACGATGAATTCAAGGAATTCATGATCCCAAGTCTCCGATGATTAGATCTTAATCTTCTGACGTTACTCAGAGGTTAATGTGAGTTGCTGTTTCCATTTTGGGGCCTTACGTGAAAGTTTATCATCATCATGATTTTCCTGTAGAAATTCTTTACAGAGAGGTCATACTGTACCATTATTAGATGAAATAATACAGAAATACTTCAATCTTTGCATGATATTTTCAATTGTGCATGCTTTGTATTCAAATATGCTAAATATTTGCAAGTTATCTACGAGATGTCCACATATTTGTGTTATTTGCTTAAGATCATCAATTGTTTGCAATTATGAGGATGAAATGCTCTAAAATTTAAAAGAAATTGAAGAAATGCTTCTAATTAAAGTTGAACCTTTAGCTTTTGAATCACATGTATATTAGATACTGTCATGAAGAGAAGAAAACCAAACCATATTTTCACCAGGACATTCCACAGCTAGATATAGTTGATGCTAACTTCAAAGGGAAATTTGTACAAAGACAACATATATAGGCAGACATGCACTCCAAGGGACGCAGCAGATCACCACATATGTCCAGAATTCATACACTGATTACTCAAGATTTACTATGAATTGTAATCAACACAGTCTTCTCATTCATTAAGCATGCAAAAATATAGATGTTTACAAAAACTTTGAAATGAGCTCTAAATGTTTCAGCAGATGAATTTCAATTAAGTTTCAAATATTTACAATAAGACATTCCATCACCTTTTATAGAATAAGGTGAGGAATTCGCCACAAAAGATCCACGATCTTGATTTACCAATGCACATCTACGGTCATCATTCTTCATGACTTTGTCAAACTTTACAAAATGGCACAAGTTGCCAGTTGGCAACTATCTGGATTACTTACACTTATATCTCCCTTTATGATGTGTCTTCATCATGCTCCTCACCTGACTCATGCGGATCATCATCATGTGCATCACTTCCTGAACTTTCACTATCCTGATGATGATGATGTCGCATATGCGGCTGCATGGTGCTCTGGACTTGTTCATATGACTGCACAATTGGGTCTATTGCTCCGCCATCTTGAGTTTTTGCTTTGATGATGGCATGTTTGTGTGCCTCATATTTATCTCTGCTACTATCCAGCTTGTCTTTCCTATCCTGCAGTGTCTCATTGTATTTCTCCATCTTGACCTTGATCCTCATTATTTTATCTATAAGTTCTTCTATCAAGTGGACAAGTGGTCCATCTGCCTCTGATTGGAAGTTGCTATGTAGAGCCTTGATGACAGACTCTTTATCTTGATTTTCTATTTTTCCTTCCACTTTTCCTTCCAATATTTCTAGTATTTCTGCCTCTTCAACCATCAAATCATGTAGCTTCATGCTGATATCTCTCAGCTTATTATTGCATCTTCTGAGGACTCCACATTCAAACTGAATGTCTTTATACCAGATGTCCACCAATAATGCGGTATGGCTATTCAGTACCTGCTTATTGATAAGCAGTTGAGGATTTATCCTCTTTATTTCTCCCAAGATGCTTAGGACCCTTTCCAGTTTGTAATACCTTTTCCCGGTCTGCATTTGCAATTTATCCACCTTGGTCCTGGAGTCACTCAGAATACTCCACCTCTTCAAAGAGGCCTTCACTATTTCCTTAGCATCATCCAATGTGGATGACATCCATTTTCTTATCACAGATGCCTCATGTTTCATGAGCTCTAACTTATTTACCTCCTCTTGAGAAATAGCAGTCAATGGGACTGCATGTTTAGTTGAAGTATCATCGGGATTAATCAGCCTCCTTATGTAGGCATGCAACTGAGCAATGTGCTCTTTATGTTGCTTATTTTTCTCCTTTTCTCTTTTCACCTTTAGAATTAAAGAATCAATTATATCTTTGCCCTCTTGACCTTCTTGGTCTTCATTGGCAAAACTGAGATCCACTGTGCTAATTTGAAATTCATTCAGGGTGATTTTACCTTTTTCTTTCTCCACAATAGGTACTGCAATTTGTGCAGTCCTCCTCCCAGTTGCTGGATCTCTCTTGATGGACGAAGTCATTCTGGCCTTCCTTTTAGGTTTCATTATGTCCCCGGAGAATAAGGTGGACACATCAAATTCTTGGATTTCCAATTCTTCTTCATTTACCTCTTTCTCCAGCCACGGAGGCACCTGATCATGTTTCTCGGCATCATCATGATGTTCACCTGTATCTCCTATTTCTATCAGCAGATGTGGTGGAGATGGTGATTTTCTCATTTCTTCTTCCTGATGCTCACCTTGTTGTTGATCCCACAGCACATCCTCCTATTGAGGAATTTCCTTCTCTGGAGGAGCATCTTCTTGGTGCGGGGAATCTTGTGGTGCATCTATATGTTGATCATGATGATCATGATCTTTCTCTGTCATTATTTCATCTATTTTCAACTCTTCCCCTTGTGGTACATCCACTGCACTGGATACTATGGATTCTGCCTGAGGTTCTGGCGTTTGTTCTGAAGCCATTATTTGTTCTGCACCTGCACTATCAACCTCCTGAGCTTTGGTAGCAGGATCTTCCGATTCTGTCATCTTTATTTCTTCTATTAGGTGTCCCCTATCAGGTGATCCTACTGGATGTTCAAGACTGGCGTCCTGTTTCCATGTTAAGTCCACTACTGCAGGACTTGTCACCTCTGTAATTAATGTATCTAGCCCTATTTCCTGAGCTACCTGCTCTGGGCTCTTTTCTAGTTCTGCCTCCCCTTGTTTCATCTCCTCTAGTACAATTTGAACTAGTGGAGGCTTGTGAGGGGTTATTCTTGTACCAGCAGCAAGTGTTTCCATCTTTTGTGCAGCCACTTCTTGCACAACTTCATCATCAGACAGATTTATGGTCTCGTCAAGCGAGACATGCCCTGCTTGTGTCTGTGAAGTTTCTTTCATTTGCTCCTCGGCAAGTTCCATTTTGAACTTGACAATGGTAGGAAGTGGAACATCATGCTAAAGTTCCTTAGGTACTTCACTACCTGCCCCTTGTAACAATGTAGGGGGGTGTCTTATTTCACCTCTCATAGAGGTTCTTTGTTTCTTAGGTGGGGTGGATACCAGCACCTGTGGAGCTTTTCTCTTCCTCTTTATTATTAATGGAGCCTCTTCTTCTTCAGGCTCCTCCTCCATGAGGATATCCTCTTCTCTGGGTTTTCTTGAGGATTGACCCTCTTCTAGGGTCTCAGTGATTCTAGCCTCTGCTGTCTAACTCTTCTTGGACTTTCCTTTTCTTGGAGGGGATGCTGATTCCGATCCAAATCCTGATGCTGCTGCCTCCTCAGCTACAAATACTGCCCTTTCAATGATAACCCCTTTGGTTTCTTTATCCACCTTCTTGCCCCTTGGGGGTCTTTTGCTCTGTTGTTGTGGTGGAGGGAGTCTATCTCCCTTAGTCTTCCTCTTTTCATTTAGGAAGTCATCATACTCATCCCCAGGAATATCCTGCCCCTTCTTGTTGTCCACCATAATGGCAACACCTTTCTTCTTTAGTGCCTCTACCTGCTCATCAACCCAAGCTTGGGTTAGTTGTATGGTCCTGGCAATGAAGGGGTCCAAGGATATGTCCTCCTGCATGGTGAGGTCAGGTGCAGAGATGGTGTTGTTATATATCTTCTTTTGCTCATACTCATCTACAATTATATTACCATCATCCTTCTTCAATTTTTGGGGGATGGGAATGCAATCAAAGGTTCTAATTTGGTTCAAAGTTAACCTTTGATACCTTCTTCTTCTTGCCTCTGCTTCATCCTCACAGTCAGCCCAGAAGTCCTCTAGGTGCCTTTGATGAATAGGCTTTCCTAGTATTTTATGCATTTTACCATAAGGATCATATGGTCTGATTAATGGAAATGGTTGCAGGCTCATTTTATTTAAGGTGACCATCACCTTCTTTATGTGTTCAGAATCTGGGCACATATAACAGCCAATGCTGACTGGAAACAAAATTAGTGGCAGCTTCTTAGCATCTTTATATGCTTTTATCATAGTGGAGCCCTGCCTGATGAATTCCATAAGTACCATTGCATCAGTGGGATACCTAGGCAGCATGAGGGGAGGTCCTTCAAAACCCTCAATCCTTATATATGAGAAGGTGGCAAACTGTATGTACCAGGCTCCATGCCTATAGATAATTTCTTGAGCCTCCATGCTCAATCTCTTTGTTCTGTCTTCCTCCATGGTCCTCACCAAATGCATGGAAAATGCATCATTGACCAATTTGTAGTCCTGGAGGTAGTTGGCTCTTTGCAGCTGGGGATGATGATCCCAGATATACATAGCATTTGTACCTGTAAGCTTTCCATCGGTAACCAGTACATCAAATGTGCCTTGGTATGCACAGGAATAGACAATATAAGATGTCATGTAGAAAGCACAATTTGAACCTCCTAGGTTCATTAGCTGCTCATGCAGAGCATCACCTATTAATTGGCCCCACAATGGCTTAATGTCCAAGTATATGTACATCATTATTATACCATACATCCAATCCCTGAAACTACCAGCATCAGGCTGGCCTGTTAATCTGTTCAGCAGTGCAATCATATACTGATATTCATCAGCAAAATCATACTTAAACAAGTGGACAGGAAGTTTGGCAGCTGCCGAATACGTGCTGTTCTCAGCCCTCCAGTGGTACATGTTCTTCCTGGCTTGCTTTTTGTTGCTCTCATACTCTTTCTCTAATTTCTTCAGGTCTACACTCTTGACCTTTTTGCCCAATGGCAACCCAAATGTTCTAGAAAGACCTTTGATGGACAGGTTTGCATATACCCTCCTGTGCTTCATTACCTGCCTAGTCTCTAGATTATAATTCTTAGCACACTCTATAACTAGCTCCGGAGACTCCATGGAGTACGGGAAACTGGCGGCATTCCACATCTCAGATACGAAAATTACATCCAGCACAAGACTTCTGTTTTTCCCGTCATTCAGTTTAGCTGACCAGGCCTCCAGGTTGGTATCCCCCTAATGGGTATCTACAATGGTGCCATATTTGAACAGGACGCCCCTCTAAGATGAGAACATATGCTTACTGAATTCTTCCTGACACTTAATTAGCCTTTTGTTGGCCATGAGTACCTGCAATCAACAAAATCCTATCTCACAAATGGGTATACACATGCATGCATATTGTAATTAACTTTATAAATCACCATGCCTATTGTATCTGTTCAACATTACTTAATCATATGGATGCATAAACCAAAACTTCAGATTGGCCACCCATACCTGATTATTACAAACACAACAGGATGAGGGTTTCATTTTCATACCTAGTTATGCAGACCTCTTTTATACCAGTGAACTGCTAACGATGCTTTTAATTCAACTGATGATCACTTCCTTCCTTTTGTCTGTGATTTCAAATCGTGCACTATCGCCTGGATGAGGATATGGAAGCTGGTGCTCTATAAAAATAATTTTATTGCAAGGTAAATGTAAAAATGATGGTTGAATTACCTTTTAACCTTGCAATCATGGTAAATTTAGGGCAACTCTGATAGATTGGATTTTATTCATTGATTATCCGTGCGAAAACGCAGGATCTCGCCAGGTGTTTCATTGGGTTCCGGGGTCGGCGGGAACCACCTACCATGTCTACGCGCCTTAAATGATAATGGCGGAAATGGGAGTGGGGGGATATCCATATGACAGGATATCATGAAGGCAGGATGATATTTGCAAATATCGGGTTGAGTTTCAATGTCATCCTCCTCCCTCAAGTTGGAATAGTTATCGCGATAAGATTCAGGTTACGAAAGCACCTTTTGGGTTATGTTTAGTACATCAGGAGGATATTTCAATGTATTAGGTGATGTTTCAAATATGATGATGACGAGACAAACTTATATGTCTCTCTTTTAGAATATCAGGATGACGTCATCCTGATATTCGTTCTTTGTATTGGAAAGACATCATGACGTCATCGTCATGTTATGCGAACATGATCATGTTTAGAAAATATCCTGCCAAGAGGTAAATATGATGATGATGTCATCATCATGTTTATTTCTTCATTTATCAGACTCGGATAACGTCATCAAGATATTTGCTTAGGGTGATATTTCGCGGCAGGAGGATATTAAGAAATATCGGGTTACATTTGGAAATATGACGCTCGCGATATATAAGACTGTTTGACAGGGAAGATTTACTACCACTTAAAGTTGACGTCTGGATATTTGGGCCGCATGATTTATCAGGAGATGTTTCAAATATGATGATGACGAGACAAACTTATATGACTGAGGTTATAAAAATATGATCTTCCTCTTGCGAATATCATGTTTGACCAAAACTTTGACTGTTCATAACTCTCACATCTTGATGAATATCAGGGTGATGTAAAAGGCAAACCTGCATGACTTTTAATGTTCTTTCTAAATATGAGGTCACAAAGATGAAATACGAATTTTGACAAACTGACCTCATGATGATGACTTACCTTATCCTGACTCTACATGATGATGCACATGACTTACTTTTACCAAACTGCCAGAAAGCAGACAACACAAGCCAAGCCAAAAGTTGGGTCCCTGTTTTGCCAAGTCAAAATGGGGCATGTTGTGTAACCACACAACAATCACCTTATTCCTTAAGATGTAATGTTTGAATTTCTTGACTGCTCAAACCAGAGCAAGTGCTTGTCTTTCAACATCCATGTATCTGAGTTCTGCATCTCTGAAAGGACAACTCATGAAGGCTATAGGGTTTTCTTCTTTAACCTCATTTCTTTGTGTTAACACTGCTGCAGAGGTATGCTCTGAAGCAAATGAATAAATATAAAAATCCTTAGTATAATCTAGACTAATTAGAACAGGAGTGTTAGATATGGCTTTCTTGATATCTTCAAAAGTTGCTCTAGCTTCAGGTGTCCACTCAATCTTGGTATCCTTCTTGAGCATGGCATTTAATGGTCTAACAATCTTTGCAAAATTGGTAATAAACTTTCTAACAAAATTAATCTTACCAAAGTAATATTTGAGCTCTTTCTTACTTCCAGGAAGTTGTATCTTCATGATTGATTCTACTCTCAGGGTCAATGATGATCCCATTCTCTATTATTAGGTGACATAATAACTTCCTCGTGGTTACCCTGAATATGCATTTCTTAGGGTTTAGGGATATTCCATAATGTTCAAATTTCTTTAGTACCTTCTTGAGGTCTTCCACATGATTCCATCTTTCTTTAGAGAAGACTGTCAAGTCATCCATGTATATGACTATACATTTACCAATCAGTCCTCTGAAGGCTATATCCATTGCTTGTTGAAATGTGCGTCCAACATTTATCAATCCAAATGGCATGCACCTATAGGCAAATATTCCCCACTTTGTGGTGAATGCAGTCTTCAATCTATCTATTTGTCTACCATAACCTGGTTGTAACCTGAAAAACCATCCAAGAATGACATCATCTTTGCACCATTTACAATCTGTAAGACCTCATCTAGAGAAGGCAAAGGATAGTTATCCTTTTTAGAAGCTCTATTTAAATTTTTGAAGTCTACACATAACCTGATGTCACCATTCTTCTTTCTTGCTGAGACCAAGTTAACCACCCATGTGGAATGTCTCATAGGAAATATGATCCTGGCATTAAGCAATTTCTTAACTTCTTCAAAAATGATGGGCTCTAGCAAGGCATTGACAGGTCTCTGTTTCTATCTAAAAGGCTTGGCATCTGGCTTTAGAGGTATAGTATGAGTGATGATTGATGTATCATAAGTTTTCAACTCATCATATGTCTAGGCAATAACATGGATATAATCTTTAAGTGCTTGGGTTATTCCCTCCAGTTCTTCTTCTGTACATACTTTTCCAATCAAGACATTCCATTTTTCATCATCATGTCCAATGTTAACTTGTGAATTGATGCAGAGGCATCCACACTATAACCTTCGCATATAGCATGGATGTCTACAGCCCATCCTCATCGTCATCATCATCATATTTCGCTTTACTCTGTCAGCATCATCATCATGTTTCCTAAAAACACCAACAGCATCATCATATTTCGGATGAGCAGAATTATCCTCCTGCCGACTACTGTTCACCTCCTCCGCCTGTCGCCTATCATCATCATGATACTCAACGGGCGCAAACATCCTCCTGTTGCACTGTTCATCGGGCGCCGAACACTAGCGGCATCATCATGATATGCGACACCACCTTCGTCAGTAGGATATCAAATATCCGGTTGCCCCAAATATCCTGATGACGACCACTTCAGCACCTTCCCTTCGATGCTCCGCTAGCCGACGACACAAGCAACAGCATCATGATATGGTTTATCCGGTTCTCTCGAAACCTCCTGATGATGTTAATACAACCTTCTGCCGCTACCAAAGCACTTAACGACGGCAGGATAAACTCGCATAGGGGGATATCTCAATATCCTGATGACGATGATGTCATATCCTGATGACGATGACGTCACCCAATATCCTGATGACCTCTTCAACACTTAGTAAAAAAAAATGAACTTTCACTCCCACATCTGTTAGCGATATGCGGATGATGGGCTCTCCCGAGAGATGATCCTGATGCCGATACGCTCCTCCTCGGCTCCTCCTGATGATGATCACCCCGACGCACTTGCACTTCATGCAATCGACAACATCATGTTCTCCTCCACTTGTCTGGATGACGACGCCCAACGCGACTGCAGGATATTTGCAGAAATATTTTGATGATGCCGTCTTCACGAACTTTCAGCTTTAGCGAAGTTTCACTTCGCCGATCCTCCAGGGACGACCCGATCCAACCTCAGGGTGATCTTCGAACTCCAACTTATCAACTTGACCTAGCACATGCCCATGCTAGGGTCTTCAACACCTTTCAGTCGCGATCCTGCACACCTACATGCAAACAAACAAACTATAACCTAACCTACTGTACATTACCATTCCACCGATCAGACGGATCAACCGGTGGAATGGATCAGTAAATCCATGAAACCTCTCAAACCAGCAAATCGATCAAGCAATAGAATTCAACAGAGGATGAACACAAACAGGAACACTTTATTTGATTTCAAAAGATGCAAATACAATGATCAGTTTCTCTCGCTCTGCCTCACTCTCGCAAAGTCTGGTTGATGATATCCAATACCATCCGATCCTCATTCTTAAATAGATTTCCCTACGAGTACTACTGACCTGACTCCAAGCGGCTGGGAACTCTCCAGGTGGCTGGGAGATCCAACCGGACCCTACAGCATGACAGCTGTTCTAACAAACTAACTAAAAATAGTAAAAGCCTGGTCAGCATGATCTTATCATGATCAGCGTGACCTTATTACATGCATTTGGTCTAACAGACCTTCTTGGAAACACAAACAAGACCTAAAACTACTAACTGCCTCATGAAGGCCAGCTGTCAGGTAGGTGCTCCTGCACCATACTCCCCAACAGAAAAGAACTCATGTCCCATGAGTTTAGTATGTGGAAGTCCTCCACCTTTACACTTTGCCTTTGCAATATGCTGATCTGCTCCAGCTTTGTCCTCTGCTGGCTCTTGGCTGCTCCAAGACTTCTGAACTGTAACTTGCTTTCTGGCAAGTAACTCCTCATGCCTGTTGATGTAGGCCTTTCTCTCACATACCCTGTGTTTGCCAGGTTGTCTGACCAGAAACTATGTCTGAACTGCCTCTTGAACTTCTGCAATGTTCAATCCTGTCTTTCTTTCAATCGTTATAGGACAAGCAATAGTCCCAACTATGACAACATCCTTGTCATTCTTCTGAACTGGTTGCTGTGTGCAAACCTGTTTCTGAACCTGCTGCTGACCTCTGTCAGTCACAACTGAAACTTTCTTCAGCGTGTTGTCTTTAACAACTTCTTTCCCTACAGTGTCCTTAACTGCCTTTATGCCTGCTCCTCTAGGCATCTGCACAAATTCCTTCTTTCCCATTAAAATGATTTGGGCTGCCTTCTGTACTGCAGCTTTTGCCTGCAATGGCATCAACTTAATAATCTTCCCATCCTTCTTGATGGTGTAGGTATTAGCATACCCATCATACAGTACTCTTCTGTCAAATTGCCATGGTCTACCCAACAGTAGGTGACAACATTCCATAGGCAAAATATCACACAAAATTCTATCATGATATGCTCCAATCTGAAAATCCACATATGCCTGTTCAAAGACAAAAAGTGATTGACTATTACTCACCCAAGATGCCTTGTAAGGGTGTGGATGTGGAATCCTTTCCAGCTTCAGTTTATCCACCATTTCCTGAGATACCATGTTGTCTGTTGAACCAGTGTCAATGACAACCTTACATACTTTACCTTTGCTCTTGCATGTGGTCTTGAAAAGAGCTCTTCTTTGCTTCATATCCTTTGATGCCTGCAAACTAATTCTCCTTAACATCAATGATTCTCCACTCTCTGGATATCCATAATTATCAGGATCTCTGTTTGAACTCTGCGCACTTTCTTCTACTTTCTCTTCTTGCACAAGTTGTACTCTCTTGTCATTAGTTCTATCATTTCTGGATGATGAACCTTTGTTTTCTGGACATTTGAAAGATGGATGACCAAACTCACCACAGGTGTAACATTTTCCTGAAAATGTAGTAGAACCTCTACCACCTCCAAATCTTCCTCTATTACCTTTCCATCCACCCCTGAAATCAGACTGTCCCTGTCCTTTACCAGTGTCTTCTTGACCCTCATTGGTTTGCTTTTGTGCAGGGGCTGCTCCTCTTCCCCTCATACTATTTCCTCTTCCTCTCATGGACTTATCATGTCCTCTATTCATCTTTTCTTCAATCCTGATTGCCATTTGGTAACAATCTTCCACATTCTTAGGGTTAGCTAACACTAACTCATCCTGTATGTTAAATCTCAAACCAGCCAAGTACCTAGCCACCTTTTCTACCTCATTCTCATGATGACCAGATCTCATACTCAACTTATAAAACTCTTCTGTATATGTCTTCACATCCCTTTCCTTCTGTTTTAAAAATTGCAGCTTCTTAAACATCTGGATTTCATAATCCCTTGGCAAGAATTTACCTTTTATCCTTGCTACCATCTTATCCCATGAAGTGATCTTTGACTTCCCTTGTTTCCTTCTCTCAGATTGTACATAATCCCACCATACCAAAGCATGACCTCCTAACTTGGTCTTTGCAATCTTTACCTTCTGATCCTCAGCAACATCTTCACATTCAAAGTGATTATCAAGTGCAGCAATCCAATCCAACAACTCATCTTCATTCAAACTTCCAGTATATTTGGAAACATCAACCTTTACCTTAGGTTTATCATTCTGCACTGCCTTTAACAGTTTTACAAATTTCTGGTCTTCAGCATCTAGTTCTTCAGCTACCTCTTCATACTCTTCAACAGTATCTTCATCTTCTTCAGACTCACTGTCTTCCACTTCCCTCTTTTTGTTCTTTTCCAGGGCTGTCAGCCTGGCTTGAAGTGCTTCAGCAAGCTCCTTCATCTTCCTCATCTCTCTAGCATGTTTCTCCTTCATTTCCTGCAATTCCCTTGCAGTACCACTACCTTTAGGAGTCATTTTGTCAACCTCTCAATCAACACACAACACACA
Organism: Cunninghamia lanceolata; assembly: GCA_027924645.1. NCBI lineage: Eukaryota > Viridiplantae > Streptophyta > Pinopsida > Cupressales > Cupressaceae > Cunninghamia > Cunninghamia lanceolata. The sequence goes on along the minus strand of BSBN01000500.1, from coordinate 4,495,763 downwards.
ATCAACTCTACCTCTGCCCTTTCGGTGACAGAATCAACACACAACAGCCCAGATGTTTTGCTGAGCTCTGATACCACTATGATGCAGAGGCATCCACACTATAACCTTCGCATATAGCATGGATGTCTACAGCCCATCCTCATCGTCATCATCATCATATTTCGCTTTACTCTGTCAGCATCATCATCATGTTTCCTAAAAACACCAACAGCATCATCATATTTCGGATGAGCAGAATTATCCTCCTGCCGACTACTGTTCACCTCCTCCGCCTGTCGCCTATCATCATCATGATACTCAACGGGCGCAAACATCCTCCTGTTGCACTGTTCATTGGGCACCGAACACTAGCGGCATCATCATGATATGCGACACCACCTTCGTCAGCAGGATATCAAATATCCGGTTGCCCCAAATATCCTGATGACGACCACTTCAGTACCTTCCCTTCGATGCTCCGCTAGCCGACGACACAAGCAACAGCATCATGATATGGTTTATCCGGTTCTCTCGAAACCTCCTGATGATGTTAATACAACCTTCTGCCGCTACCAAAGCACTTAACGACGGCAGGATAAACTCGCATAGGGGGATATCTCAATATCCTGATGACGATGACGTCACCCAATATCCTGATGACCTCTTCAACACTTAGTCAAAAAAAATGAACTTTCACTCCCACATCTGTTAGCGATATGCGGATGATAGGCTCTCCCGAGAGATGATCCTGATGCCGATACGCTCCTCCTCGGCTCCTCCTAATGATGATCACCCCGACGCACTTGCACTTCATGCAATCGACAACATCATGTTCTCCTCCACTTGTCTGGATGACGACACCCAACGCGACTGCAGGATATTTGCAGAAATATCCTGATGATGCCGTCTTCACGAACTTTCAGCTTTAGCGAAGTTTCACTTCGCCGATCCTCCAGGGACGACCCGATCCAACCTCAGGGTGATCTTCCAACTCCAACTTATCAACTTGACCTAGCACATGCCCATGCTAGGGTCTTCAACACCTTTCAGTCGCGATCCTACACACCTGCATGCAAACAAACAAACTACAACCTAACCTACTGTACATTACCATTCCACCGATCAGACGGATCAACCGGTGGAATGGATCAGTAAATCCATGAAACCTCTCAAACCAGCAAATCGATCAAGCAATAGAATTCAACAGAGGATGAACACAAACAGGAACACTTTATTTGATTTCAAAAGATGCAAATACAATGATCAGTTTCTCTCACTCTGCCTCACTCTCGCAAAGTCTGGTTGATGATATCCAATACCATCCGATCCTCATTCTTAAATAGATTTCCCTACGAGTACTACTGACCCGACTCTAAGCGGCTGGGAACTCTCCAGGCGGCTGGGAGATCCAACCGGACCCTACAGCATGACAGCTGTTCTAACAAACTAACTAAAAATAGTAAAAGCCTGGTCAGCATGATCAGCGTGACCTTATTACATGCATTTGGTCTAACAGACCTTCTTGGAAACACAAACAAGACCTAAAACTACTAACTGCCTCATGAAGGCCAGCTGTCAGGTAGGTGCTCCTGCACCATGAATACTCTCCTCCATCTACTTTAGGGAGATCTTTCTGTTTTAGCATGTTGTCTAAATTAAATGCTCTTTCCAACTCTATCATTCCTTTAGGAATCTTGTTGCTAGGCAACTCTAGGATTTCTTCTTCTTCCTAGATATGATCTTCCACATTCCTTTAATCTATGATCTATGCATCAAACACATCTTTGTTGGAGATGAAGTCTAAAATATGTTGATCATCATCAAACACTTCAAGGTTAACTAAATTGTCTACCACAGAAGGTACTGCTACTAATTCAACTGAAAATCTCTTCAAACTAGATATAGATAGTGGTTCCAAAGTACTTGTAGCCTGGGCCAAGGTATATGACCTATGATTTTGCTCTCTAGGTACATGGGTGATGTTGAATGCATCAAAATCTTCTATCAGATCCCATACCCTATGTCTGTAATTAGACAGCTTCTTGTAATTACAAGAATATATGCCTCTTACTTGTCTTACTACCAACTCTGAGTCTCCAAAGACATGCAGAATCTTCACTTTCTTTCTGAGTGCAAATAATATCCCATGAATCAAGGCTTCATACTCTGTCACATTATTTGTGCATGGGAATTGTAATCTATATGCTGCTAAGTAGGATTTACTAGATGGATCAATAAGATCTATTCCTACTCCAGCCCCTTGTTTTGACTTGGATCCATCAAACCTGAGGATCCATGGCTTATCTTCAATTAAAGGCTTGTCTGGGCCTTCTCTTTTCTTTTTAACTCTGGCAGCTGCACCATTTGATATCTATTTCAACTTTGGTTTTTCAATCTGCTCAAACTTCACCTTATTTGGCTGATGTGAAGCTGATATTTCTTCTTTTTCTTTTCCATCAGAAGAAGGATCCTTTGGACTAGGCATCATCTGCCTCTTCAGAATATGCAAACATAGTGAACAAGTAGCTTCTGAATGTGGTGCTTCATGTAACCTGCACCATCCCTTAATCAGGGCATCCTGCAGGGATCTTTACTGCTGTATCATCTTTTGAATTTGCTTTGATAAAAATTCTTCAAACTTGGACAAATTACTACCTCCATCTTCATCAGATAGTTCATAATCTGATTCAACCAAGCAATCACTCCTTGGGTTGATTTTCTTGTTACTCTTAGCATTCTTCTTGCTACACACCAAAATCTCTTCTATCCTCTGAATAGAACTATCATCATGATATGTGCCTTTATCTGTTCCTGCAGATGACAAACAAAAATCAGTGTCACTATCACTATCTAAAGAACTTCCCCTGGATGATAATGATGATGCTTCACTGCATGCTTGTTCCAATTCCATCATGTCTAATCAAGCATCACAAGTCTTTTCAGAATGTGCCTCATCATGTAACCTGCACCATCCTTCAATTAAAACATTATGAACAGACATTTTTAATAATTGACAACGTTGCACTTCTTTTGACAAGTGCATCTCAAAATTCTTGAAGTGATCTACCTCTATCTTATTTTTCAGGGTTACAATAAGACTCTAAAATTATCATGTCATCCTAGAGATTATCATCATGAACGTGAATATCATACATGAAGATCTCTTCTATCTTGACGGTCTGAGGTCTAATGGAGTAAACTCTGGGTTCTACATCCACATACATGATCTCATTGGTCTTATTATATTCAGTGATCATATGCTTCATGCGAGGCTTAGAATCTATCCTTATTTGATTAGGTATTCCTTTCCAAGGCAACCACATGTGATTAAAATCAGTGGACATGTATCCATTAAGGGTTTTTGACCAATCTCTACTGAGTAGCATCCCATAGGTATCAGGTATATCAACCACCTGAATATCAATGTAGTACTAGATTCTTGGATCTGATGCTAGCTGCATATGAATGTGAGTTAGTTCTCCTACTACACTCACCTCTATTTTATCCAACTGTGTTACTTTCATTAGTGACTTAGCAGGATGCAACCCTAAAGCATTGCATATGGACAGGGGCATTACATTGGTAGATGCTCCCGAATCTACTAAGTAATTATGCAATTTTTTACTAAACATCCTTATGGTAAGGAGAAAAGGAGGTGACTCAGTCTTGTCTATGTAAAGAGTCATGTGTGAAGTCTCTACAGCTTGAACAGTAACTGGAGCTTTATGTTTAACATTAACATCCCTAATGGCATGATCTCTATTCCCAGTCTAACCTGAGGTATGATTATCCTCTTTCGAACCAAGATCAATAAGGATTTCATGAAAGCTTTTCTGATAGCTGGAGTTTTGAGTAATTCTGATAATGAGAGATTGATTTTTATCTTTTTCATTTCATCTACTAAGTATGTGACCAATTTATCAGACTCAAGAGGAGTGTTGAAATTATTTGGAGGCAAGGATGTAGTCAAAGGACCAACAGGTCTATTTGAGTTCTTCCTTAGGTTGTAATTATGCCTACCTTGATATTGTTGTTGAGAAGCATGTACTTCTTCATGTTTAATTGATGGCTCATTTTCATCTTCAAATGGAAAAACATAATTAGTTTCAAAAGCCATGGCTGACTCTTCACATGCTAAGGTGTAATTCCGATGAGGTGACATTGCCTACTGATGAGGATGATTAATGAAACTTTCTAGCACTAGGGCAAAATCATATCCATAGGGGATGATTTCATTTCCTTCAACACAAGGTGGATTACCTAAAGTATTGGACACTTCAGTTTGGAATATACTAGCAATAATCCTGAACTAAGGACAATCTAGCTCTGCATGAGCATTGGTGTTATGTATCCTGCACCAATTTGTAAAGGCTGCCTCTGCAAGGTTCACTCTAGTGGTCTGCTTAGGTTCACTAGGAGGTTGTGTTAGGTCTCAAAAATGCAGGTTGCTAATCCTAAGAGAATGCCAAGCTCTATGCTTAGATTTGTAACATTTTTGAACTAACGTGACAGAATCAACCTTTAGGGTTTGATGACTCCCTGCACTTTAGGTCCTGCTACACCTAGGCGGGTGAACCATGGGAATTAAAGCAGACTAAATGTAAATGTATTGACTAATTAAATGGATCTACCTACAGTGGCAAATGGTGTAGGATAGATGAAATCTTGCTAATGAATTCTATATCTAATGAATACTTGGTAGAAATTGTATAAGCAATATCAAGGTAAATTCTATGACTATGCTTAACTAATAAAAGGGTTTTAAATAATGAATTGAAATGAGACCAGTACCTTGTTGGGTAAATAGAGTCAAATGGAAGACTAAGATTAGTGGCTTATAGTTGGTAGTAACTCTAACTGTTTGGCACAATACTTTAGTTTATAACTTGTATAAACATGCAAGGAAATGACTCACAAACTCTTCTTAATAATCCAACCAATATAATCAGATATCTTGTAATTCACCGGAAGGTAATTTAATCCTTTCTTGAAGGAACCAATTGAATGAAATATGCAAGAATAACAGATAATATTAACTTGGAGACAGAATGACAATCCTAATTATATGGTTCTTCTTAGTAATCCAAACTAACACTTCCAAGTTACTGTGATTGATCATAAGGATTTTAATTCCTTTAATGAAAACTAATTTATTCAATCACACAGATACAGCAAATGTGCATTGACAAATTAACTATATACTTGATATATTAATTTGAATAACAAGGAAATACTAAAATGGAGACAACCACACAATTGAACAATCTTAACAAATAATTGATGCCAGAATAGAACCACAGAATCAGAGAACTTCAATTTACTTCTTCAATAATAAACTTGCAACATGGTCTTTGAGAAACATTGTAAACTCTATCTATTATATTCTACTGCTGATGATTCTGTAGATGATCCTTTTCGTTTCTGCCCTAGTTCCCTTATATATGTGTGAAGGAGACAAACTTCAGGCCTTAACCAGTGTGTCCATTCATAATTACACCCTTTCAGGTAACTAATGCATAATAATTAAGAAACAAGTGATAGACAAAGGCAAATGCAATGCTCATGTTCTGGGCTCTGTTAATCTTCTTAGAGGGGCCTGTGACTGCTGACCTAGCAAGATCTTTCCTCTAATATTGCAGTAACTAATAAAATGTGCTTTGCCTATTCTCATTGCTAAAAGCAATACATTAATCTATATTGCAAAATATCAAGAAAATTTCATTCTTACTTTCTCCGACCCTCTTCATATTGCTCTAGCAAAGAACAAATTCATCTCAGAGATACGATAAATATATATGTATCAAAAATTCCTTCGTGTCAACTTTTGTATATACATTCGGGACATACATACAAATGCGAACTCCATTGGGTCTATAAAACAAACTGGAATTAATTACATATCCAGTCATGTATACTCTTGCCTTGTATATCGAATTCATGCCTATTAATATACAGCTCCAGATCTCACATAAAGTTCTTAGACTTTAAACTTTCTAATCAGGTCCAGACTTGTATGTGTTGGAAAGACACACTATATGGATTCATGAATGTTGTCATTGATGGCAACAAAGGTTATCCCACACATCCGCAATACATGATAAGTCCTCACCGGAAGTCAGATTGAAGAAGTGTTGAGGTCCGGTAAGCAAGAACAGAGCAGTCAGTAAGGTCCAATAGACAGGTCCGAATCTCTCAGTAGACATATCTCAGTGAAGTATGGATTTGCGGAAGTCAAGAGGAGTATCTTGACTGATAGATTCCAAGGTTTGAGCCTCCAGTGTGGAAAGGATAAAGAGATATGAATGCTTGAGTGTTGGGTTCCCAAGTGACAGTGTGAACAGAGGAAGAACTGACTGGCAGAACATCAGACATTATTCTGGATGTGTTACTGATGTTGGTAAAGATTATGAAGGCATAAATTATGGTTGGACGACATGGTTGATGATTTCCACAAGTATATCCTTGAACTGCATTACTTGGTAAGCAAGGATTCAGCCGATAGATCAGAGTTTAGGTAAAATATTGACTATTCCGGGTGCCGACTAGAAAGGTGATGAAATCAATTGTGCAGATATATATATATATATATAAGATAGATTTAGTTATGAGAGGTGTTGAGGTTGTGAGTGATGTGCAAAGAAAAGTAGAGCCGAATAAAAGTAGAAAGGAAGATCTAGTATGTGAAAGAAGAGCAACATAAAAGAAGAGGAAAGATGAAGTGCAGCAGATCAATATACAGAGCCTAATCGAAACTGAACTCCAGCATATGTTGATGCTCCTTATCAGTTCAAGTATTGTATTACACTCTTTATAAATTGTAGACAGTATGTCTCTTGTAGGCAGTGTGCCTCTTGTGAGTAGTGAGCTCGGGCAGTGAGCCCTAATTGGCAAGTGCCATTTTGTATTTCCATTCTTCTAATAGAGAATACAATCTTGGGTTAATCACCCCATGGTTTTCTCCCTTAATAGGGTTTCCATGTCAAAAATATTGTGTCATGTGTATTTCTATTTCATGGTTATGTTTTCTTGTTTGATGCTGCACTAATTATTAAGAAAGTTCAAAAAAGTAGAAATAATTAAGATAATTGATTCACCCCTCCCCTCTTAGTTATCAACAATTGGTATCAGAGCTAAGTTCCTCCTAAATAGAGTTTAACAGCTTGAGGAAGATCTGGGAATCCAAATGGATGCATATGGTTTAAGGGAGCAACTCAAGACTGCCCTTGATGATCTTGAATAGTCAAACTCTGAAGTCAATGAATTAAAGGAAAGACTCAAATAGGATGATGATTTCATGAGAGAACTAAAAGACAAATTAAGTCTCTCTATGAAAAAGAGAAAGGAGCTACTTCAGCAATTGGCAAGTCAAGGTGAAGCAAATGATGCAAATGAAGATCTGAAGGAGAAAATTAAGTTATGTGAAAAGTTATCAAAAGAAATCATTATGGTAAGACATGAAATGGAATCAAGAATTATGAAGTTTACCCAAGAAGTTGAAGAGAAAAGAAAAACTAAAGATAATCTAAGACAATCTCTCAAGGAGAAATCAGAAGATTGCCACAAGATGGATAGAATTATCAGACATCTTGAATTTGATCTTGAAGATGCTAAAGATAATGAAGAAAAACTTGAGGATCAAATTGTCTCTCTCAAAAGGGATCTTCAAACAACAAATGAATATAAAGAAAAATTCAAGATAAGTTCTGCCCAACTTGAAGTTCTTCTTCAAAGCCAAAAGAGGGTAGACGACAAGTGTGGTTTGGGATATGAGAAAGGAGAAAGCTCCAGATCCGGTCAAAAGAATTTTAGATCAGAAAATCCAAGGAACAGGCCTAGAAGTCCTCCAGTAAGGCAGCCTAATGCTCAAAGATATCCATCCTTCGATGGATACTGCCACAACTGCAATAACTTTGGTCATAAAGCTAATTAGTGCAGAAGGAGAATGAATCAGACTAATACATCCTTCTCTGGATAGTGCTTCAACTGCAAAAGGTATGGTCACAAATCTCATGAGTGCAGAAATATGCAAATGAATAATTCATTCAATGGTAGATGCTTTGCATGCAATAGAATGGGTCATATGGCTAATCAATGCAGATCAAGAGGATATCAATCAAATATGCAAAGAAATGTTGTTTGCCAAATTTGTAATAGATCCAGTCATATAGCAAAATTCTATAGAAGTAAGAATCAAGATAAAAGAGGTCCGGTATATTATAATCAGAATCAAGATAAGGGAAAACAAAAAGTAAATGTGGATGAAGTTCAAAGTGAGATGAACAAGATTTGGGTGAAGAAAAGTATAGAGAATGTAGGGGATGGATCCGCACAAGACTCTGGTGCTGATATTCCTTCCAGAAATTAAAAAGTGAGCTCTGGCTCAGGGGGAGACACAAAGAAAACCTTGTTCCCCCAGCCAGTCAATTAGTGCCGGAACTGGCACAAGGAGAGCTGCGGATTAAAAGGGGTCATACAAGAAACATCTAAAAGGGGTATGGTAAAGATTTGAGAGATCCGCAAGAAGATTTGAAGAACCTAATCCTACTAGAATTAATCCGGTAAAATAGTCTTCCGGTAAAAATAGATTCCTTACAAGTTTGGTCTGGTATGATTCAAACTATGGTGTCTTGATCTACAAATAGATCAAATGACTAATGAAAGGAAGATAGATTATCACTACTCTCCTAGAATAACTTTGAAATCTGTCTTAGTGATCTGGAAAGGTTTTGTCTCTGAATAAGACAAACAAGGCAAACCAGAATGAATTAGGTTATGCATTTATTGCAGAATGAAAATTAGGGCTTCTCAGAAATAAAAGAGTTCATTCACTCATCATTTGTACACTCACATTCAAAGAAAAGAGAAAAGGAGCTCTGCAACTACTTCTTCATACAGCTCAATCCGGATTTCATCGTGTGTGCCCTAAACAGCGTAAAAGGTATTCTTCATTCTTGATATCTCTCAATAAGATTCCTTGATGATGGCTACTCTGAATATAGTAAAGATTTCTGATAGACCTCGCCCCATATTTAAGAAACATCCATACAAATCCTTGGAGGTAGAACCCCTAGGAGCCTTCTCTAGTGTTCCACATGGTGTTTTGCACATAGAAGATATTAGGGTTTACATACACGCAAATGTTGAAGAGTTTGGGGAATTCAAACTAAGAGATATCTATCACAAACAATTGATAGATGATGCTTTTGAGCTTAAACCAAAATATAAGGGCATCCAAGAGAAACATTTTGATCAGTTCATTCATTTCCCCTGCTTTGAAGAAGATGAATGGGTTCAGTATGTGTTGAGTAGGGTACATGACAACTTTCTATGGCTTAACAGACCTTGCAAAATCACCAAGGAAGCAATTAGGGCAGTAACTGGTTTACACTCCTCCGGAGGAATACCTGTCCTCAAATCTATCAAAAACAACATTGTAACTGAGGCCACCGGATCAAAATTTGATAAGAGGGCAATGACCATTAAAGATATTACTGACCCAGATATCAAGTTTGCATCTATGATAATAGGATACAAGATATATCACTCTAGTAGGGAGAATTCAGTATCCAGAACTGCAGTATATACTACCTATGAGATGCTGAGAAAGAATGTAGAATATGATCTCTGTGAACTTCTTTTGAGCCAATTAATGGATAACATACAGAAGATCAAAAAGAACAAGAACTCCTTTAAATATGGTGGACTAATATTATGCCTATTTTTCTACTTCATAAATGACCTGCATGTATCAAATGGATGGGTATGGCAAAATGACAAACCGGTAGCAATTCAAATCAGAGATTACTTGCATGAACTTGGGGATGCTAAAGCAAGAAATAAAACCCTGTGGGGATATTTCAAGAATTTTTAGAACATGATGCAAGCAAGAGAAAGGATTCCCCAGTCTCTTGTTGAGAAATACAAAGACACAGTATGTTTTATGGTAGAGACTGATCAGTGCCTAATGGAGGCAGTAGAACCAAGAACTGTATGGATCATGCCCATGGGGTACGAAGTTGATGAATAAATTATGGAGCTGCATGTTCAACACATGCTAAGTCAGCCAAAGGATCCAAAGGTAGAAAGGTTTGGAACCTTTGAGGAGCTAAGAGTAAAGATTCATGTGGAACTCAGACAACCAGAGATCAAGAGGAAGGTAAGAAAAGAAGTTGAAGATGTTGCAAAAGGCTTGGGCATATCAAAGGAGGCACTTGATGCCATCAGGGAAAAGATGGAAAGGGCTGAGGAAGAGAAGAAGAAGGCAAAAAAGAAAAATGAGGAAAGGGCTCCGACAAAACCTTCCACCCGGACCAGATCATCAAAGAGATCTGCACCTACCACTGCCAAAGGCTCAAGGACATCAGAACTAGAAGTACAATCATCTGGCAAAGGAGAGAAAAGAACAAAGATAAAAGCTACAAGAGCTTATGCCAGTCAAAGAGATGAAGAGGAGACTGAATCTGATGAAGAAATTAGGAAAATGAAGAAAAAGAAGAAAACATCCAGTCAACCCTCTACCAGACAGAAGGAAGAAGAAAAGATAGAGGAATATGTTGAAAAACCCACTCTTCACATTGATGAAATAATCAAATCAGTCACAGTGGATGGAAATCTTCAGCCAATGGTTGAGTTCTATGATGATTATGGTGAAGTAGATCAGAAGATATTACAAGATGCCACAGTCAGGTACCTAAATATCTACAACAAAGCATTCATTGAAATTATATCTCTGATCCCAAAAGCTTGGAAAAGGAACTAGAAATAAGAAAGAACAATGCCCAAGCCAAAGACCTAGAAATCTGGGAACAGATAGCAATTCAGCTATATTCTTCAATCGACCCCAAGACAATGAATATGGTATTCAAAGATTGTAAGGATGAGTTTAGAAGCAAAGCAAGGATGAATCAACTTATGCTTGGTGAGACTAACAAGGTAGCCAAGGACACAGAAGAGATCCTCCGGAAGGCCTTCAAAAGATTTAATCTTCCTATTATAGAGGACTTGGGTACTGACCCCTCGAGCACAAGTGTTGTAGAAGAGTCTACTGAGAAAATAATAGAAGAGGTAATGAATACAGTGTAGAAATAGCTAAGGACTTGGAATCCTCTACTCCAGAAGAGGTGGCCCATGAACAGACCAACATCACTCCTCCAGTTTCCCCTGCTGACTTTGGATCCAAAGGAGAAGAAAGAATAAAGGAAAAAGAAGCAGAGGTGAAGGGAAAAGAAGATATCAGTACAAAGGTTGTGGAAGGGGAGAAAACTCCAAGAGACAACTCTAAGAATGCAGAAGAAAAGAAAAATCTATCTCTGGCAAGAGACACTGCAAAAACTATCCAAGAATTCCTGAACAAAGAAACAATGGAGATTGATGAACCGGAGCTTCTACAAGGACCATTTAATTTTGATTCTGTTTCTCTAGTACAGACAATGAAGATAGCTTCATTTGCTAATGCAAAGGTTAAAGAAAAACTCCTGAAGTCTCACTTGGAAGACTATGAGTTGATAGAAGCTACTTCCAGAGTGCTTGAAAAGATTATGCCATCATTTCAGAAAGATCCCACAGCCTCCACATCTGGTAATCTCAAAACTCTAGTCAATAGTGTTAGCACACATTTTGATTCTCTAGAGAAGTCAGTTGAAGAAACGGTCTAGAATGAGTTTTTGGATAATAGATTCTCCAAAGTACAGGGTCTGATAACAAATGATAGGAAAGCTATGGATATTGGGATAAAGAGCTTGGAAAATGCTCTCCAAGATGGCAGAAATATGTACAAATTTTGCTTATCTTGGCCCACAGTGACCAAAGATATTGAGAGGAAAGTAAAAGAACAAGAGGATAAACTATTAAGTCTATCTCAAAGTTTTGATCCTCTCTCATCCTCCATAGTAAATCAAGAGTGTCAGACTATTACAATCACAAACGCAATAAAAAATTTTGAGAAGGAAAGGAAGAACATAATTAGTTGGATGGGTGAACTTAGAAGGATCATTATCCCTAAGTTAGAGGACATGCATGAGGCCATAAGTGAAGCTTAAATCACGGCCTAGACCAATGATCCAACAGATCTAAAAAGGGTAGATGCGTTTGCATTCCTATTGAGTGGTCATTTATCAATTTTAGATAGAATGAAGCAAAGTTGGGCTACAGAATTCATTCAATTGAAAACAACTTTTGCAGACATACTTCAATATATGTAAGTATTCCTTATGTATTTACTTATGCGAACATAATTTTAAAAATTTTGGTATGCAGACCCTACCCTTTGCCATTGATGTCAAAGGGGGAGTGAAGAGCAGTGAAAAATGAGGAATCCAACTAAGGGGGAGTTCTGAAAAATGTATATAAAAATAGAGCATTAGCCAAAGGGGAGCATAGTGTAAACACTTAGTCATTTTTCACTAAGTGTTGCCATCAATGCCAAAGGGGGAGATTGTTGGCAAGAGACACTATATGGATTCATGAATGTTGTCATTGATGGTAACAAAGGTTATCCCACACATCCGCAATACATGATAAGTCCTCACCGGAAGTCAGATTGAAGAAGTGTTGAGATCTGGTAAGCAAGAACAGAGCAGTCAGTAAGGTCCGACAGACAGGTTCGGATCTCTCAGTAGAGGTATCTCAGTGAAGTACAGATTTGGGGAAGTCAAGAGGAGTATCTTGACTGATAGATTCCAAGGTTTGAGCCTTCGGTGTGGAAAGGATAAAGAAATATGAATGCTTGAGTGTCGGGTTCCCAAGTGACAGTGTGAATAGAGGAAGAACTGACTGGCAGAACATCAGACATTATTCTGGATGTGTTACTGATGTTGGTAAAGATTATGAAGGCATAAATTATGGTTGGATGACATGATTGATGATTTCTACAAGTATATCCTTGATTTGCATTACTTGGTAAGCAAGGATTCAGCCGACAGATCAGAGTTTAGGTAAAATATTGACTATTCCGGGTGCCGACTAGAAAGGTGATGAAATCACTTGTGTGGATATATATACAAGATAGATTTAGTTATGAGAGGTGTTGAGGTTGTGAGTGATGTGCGAAGAAAAGAAGTAGAGCCGAATAAAAGAAGAAAGGAAGATCCAGTATGTGAAAGAAGAGCAGCATAAAAGAAGAGGAAAGATGAAGTGCAGCAAATCAGTATACAGAGCCTAACCAGAACTGAACTCCAACATATTTTGATGCTCCTTATCAGTTCAAGTATTGTATTACACTCTTTATAAATTCTAGACAGTGTGTCTCTTGTAGGCAGTGTGCCTCTTGTGAGCAGTGTGCTCGGGCAGTGAGCCCTAATTGGCAAGTGCCATTTTGTATTTCCATTCTTCTAACAGAGAATACAATCTTGGGTTAATCACCCCGTGGTTTTCTCCCTTAACAGGGTTTCCACGTCAAAAATATTGTGTCATGTGTATATCCATTTCATGGTTATGTTTGCTTGTTTGATGCTGCACTAATTATTAAGAAAGTTCAGAAAGTAGAAATAATTAAGATAACTGATTCACCCCCCTCTCAGTTATCAACAACATGTATTCGTTTGTATCACCTTTTGTATATAATGTTCAAATCTCCAATTATTTCAGGTTTTGTATATTATTCTCTTGTATATTTTCTTTGTATATTGCCATTTGTATGTTATCTTGTATAAACGCACATACAAAGCATCTTATACAAACCCTCTCTTTACCTTTTATCCCTAGCGATGCTTTTTATTCCTTTGTATATCAGGTATGTATATTATAAACATACAAGCACCCCGAACATACAAAGACTTTTTAGTATTTAACTTTCTTTTCGCATCCGATTTGTATCTCTTATTTGCATCCTTTTAACTTGTATATTGGCTTTTATATCAAAGATATACATTGTTATTTACACAAGCCGGATATGCAAATGGTGGAACCCACATCACTTTTCTGATTGTATCTTCCAAAATGCAACAATACTTGTATCCAATTTTTAGATACAAAGCTGAATACATACAAACTCCTTTGTATCACCTCTTCGGACTTATTATTTTTATAAAGTGCAATGCATCTTCCGATATAAAGTGCAATATAGCTTCCGATATACTTTAAGTCATGATGCATCATTTTAACCAAATTTCAACCTTTCTTGAGTTCCGCATTATATGTATATTAAAAGGTATAACCTGAAACATACATACAATGCACGAAACATACAACAATAAAACCTCATTTCATAATCTTTTCGGTTCCGTGACATGCATATAGCTTTGTATATCATCTTGTATGTTTTATACAAATGCATTTGTATATCCGTTTGTGGTGGGGCCCATACATGCATTTGCCTATTTTGTATTTTGAATGCTTTATGCATTTGTGTCTTCTTTCTTCCGTATCTTATATACATACATTTGATATACAACCACGGACATCAAGTAAAGTTCTTCAAATTTAATTTTCCAATCTGGTCAGAACTTGCATATGTATATTAAATACATTCATTCATGTATACAAGATACAAATATAGCTGTTCACTTTACTCCTTCTATATTCAATTGAATCTTCTTTTCAGGTCCACTCATGAGTATGCAATGTATACAAGTGGTAGGTTTGCAGAATTATACACCAGTTTTGAATTCCTTTTGACATCTACCAATGTATATTGGATTTGTATATGATATACATGTGTTGTGATATACATATACAAATGTGGATTTCAACCATTATAAAACACATCATCAAAAGGTTCTCGGGTCCATATCATTTTGTAGAGTATTTGCCGATAGTAATATCTTATACCAATCAGCGTGAATGATAACTTTCTCTCCGACTAAAGGCCATCGGTATGATTTTCTCCATCGGTGATTCTTGAAATCTTCTCACTGATCCTTATTCTCATGCCAATAGCTATTTTAGCTAGTTTCTTATGGATCGGTATGACAATAATGAGGTCTTGCCGATAATAGGAAATTTGAGCCTTCTTATTGTTATGATTTTGGGCCTAATATTTTATGATTTGGTTGGATACGGATGAGTAAGAATACAAGAAAATTTTAAATTTTCCTATCCCAACAGTGGCTCTATCTGGGATGTATACTCATTGTGAGTATAACAAGAATTCAGATCTTCTGGGGAGTAGACCATATGTTTTTATTTATTTTGGGATGGAGGTGATAATGATGGGGGATTGGGATTATCCTAAACTATTGTACATGGAAAAGATTTTTTTTTAAACATTCATAGGACTATCCATGTACTGGCATGTCCTGATCTCTTTTGATTTCCCTAGACTACTGTGCATGGAATGAAATTGTTTTGAGAATTTTAAGGGTTGTCCATGCACTAGCAACACTTAATTCTCTTTGTGCATGATATTCTATGAAAAGAAAGGTTTCAAATATTGTCCATGCACAGGCAATTCCTTCTCTTCTCTGGACATGTTTTGCAAATAGTAAGAATCATCACCTCCTTTGCCAGTTATAACAAAAGGACCTAACCATAAAGCTTCAAATTTTCCATGCTTTCCTTTGTCCTGGCACCTAGCATTCCACATCAATACTAAATCATTTATTTCAAACTTCCTATCTTTGTCCTTTTTGTCAAAGAGGTATTTCACTTGTGATTGTAACTTAATATTCTACCTTTGGGCTAGTCTCCTTGTTTCATCAATCTCTACAAGATGTTTTAATCTTTCCTCCATTGGTTCAGGAATGTTTAAATCTTCCTGAAGAATAAATTTGTAAACTAGTAGGAGATTTTCTAATGGTATTCTCTCTTGGGTTCCATTTACTAGTTCAAAAGGAGATCTCCCAATTGCTCTTTTTACAGTAATCCTATCAGCCCATATAGCCATTCTTAACTTTGAATCCCATGCTTTCTTATTTCCTTCCAACATTCTTTTTATGATTTTTAGAAGGCTTTGTTGTTGGATTCTGCCTGTCTGTTTGCTTGTGGATGATATGGGGCAGCATAGGACATAGTGATGCCATGTGTACTACAGAAATTTTTGAATTCATCAGACCCGAAACACATTCCATTGTCTGTGATTAACCTTACTAGGGCACCAAATCTAAATATAATATTTTCCATCAGAAAATTAATCACCACCCTGCTTGTTGCTTTCTTTCTTGGATTTGCTTCCACCCATTTTGTGAAGTAATATGTCACCACTAAAATCCATTTGTGTCCACCACTTGACTTCTCCACAATTTCTCCTATGAAGTATATACCCCCATTGATAGAATGGAGCCTCCACTTGCATGGGTTTCAAGGGAAATGCTCCCTGATATTTCAACTTTCCTGAGAACTTTTGACATGCCTCACATTTCCTAGTGTAATAATATGAATCAGTAAAAACTCTAGGCCAATAATATCCAGCCCTTAGGATCTTGTGGGTTGTAGTCTTTGCTGAAAAATGACCTCCACACATACCCTCATGTAACTCTTTCATGATATGTTTTGATTGATGCTCATCTAGGCATAATAATAGGATACCATCCCTATTCTTCTAGTAAAGATCTCCATCAATAAATACATATTTTGAGGCCTGCAATTTAAGTGTCCTTTTATTATCATCATACCCCTCAGGACATTTCATGTGCTTTAGATAATATATGATATCTGTATACCACAGAGTATGCTCAATGCTAGAACTTGTATTATCAACATCATTAGTACTACATATCTGGGATGCTTCATGATTACTTTCAGCCATCAACCTAGCAAGACCCTGTCCTCTCACTAGTTTAGTGATCTAGATTTCAATATTGAACTCTTGAATTCTATTGATCTATCTGCATCTTCTACCTGTGACTTCAGTTTGGACCAATACATCTTTTACTGCAGCATTAGGTACATATGCTATGATTTCAGCTCCCACCAAGTATGGCCTAAAATATTTAACTGCCTTCACTAATGCATATGCCTATTTTTCAACAATGTCATATTTTAATTCTACATTTTGAAGGGATTTGCTGAAAAATGAAATGGGTTGTTCATGTCCTTCATTAATTTTCTGTAATAATACTACTGCAACTATATGATATGAGGCAAATGAAAACAATTGGAATGGTTTACTGAAATTAGGGGATATTAGGATAGGGGCTTCTTTGATTTCCCTCTTGATAGTGTCAAATGCTTCTATTGTTTTTGTTGTCCATTTTACTTCTGAGTTCTTTTTCAACATCCTTGATATGGGAGTAACAATTTCTGTAAAATTTGATATAAACCTCCTGACAAAGCTAATTTGGCCAAAAATGACTATATAGCTTTCACATTTTTAGGGATAGGGACTTGGTCAATTGCTTTTACTCTCTCAGGATCTATTCTCACTCCATCTTTTGAGACTATGTGACCAAGCAACTTCCCCTCTGTTACTGTGAAATGGCACTTCTTAGGATTCAATGAAATCCCATATTCTAAGGCTTTAATAAATATTTTTTCTAAATGTGCACAATGATCCTCAGCCTTTTTGGAATATGTTGTCAAGTCATCTTGATATACTATCATGATTTTATTAATCAGTTTAGCAAAGGCCACATCCATTGCTCTTTGGAATGTTGCTCCAGCATTAGTGAGTCTGAATGGCATCCTTAAATATACATATGTTCCCCATGGAGTTGTGAATGCAGTCTTAAATTGCTTTGATTCTTTGACTTTCACCTGATTGTAACCTGAGAAGCCATCCATCATTGACAACAGTTCACATGCAGTAACTTTTTGTAATATTGCTTCCATATTAGGGAGGGGATAGTTATCCTTAAGAGAAGACTTGTTTAAATTCCTGAAGTCCACACATAATCTAATATCACCGTTCTTTTTCCTGATAGGCACCAAATTAGAAACCCAAGAGGAATGTTTGATGGGTTTAATGATAGCTCCATCCCTTAATTTTGTAGGTTCCTCTAGCATCTTAGGAGCTAATGTAGGATTGATAGGCCTCTGTTTTTGCCTAAATGGTTTAGTGTCTGGTTTTAGTGGTATTTCATGCTGAAACAGATCCTCTCTATATGCTTTTAAATCATCATATGACCAGGCAAATACATGCCTATACTTCCTAAGTAAGTTGATGATTCTATTCCTAATTTTAGGGTTAAGACTCTTTCCAATATATACATTCTTTGGGGCTGCCTATGTCCCCAAATTAATCTCTTCAAGGTCATTTTGCACCACTGGTGTGTCTTTCATTTTAAATCTATCATGTCCATCAAATGCCTTTTCCAATGCTATGAGTCCCTTAGGTATTTTATTTGTTTTCAACTGAACTATCTCTTGACCAAAAAGAGTTTTCTTCCCATCATGTTCTTCTACAAATGCATTGAAATCAATCTCTTGATTTTCATAATAGTCAGCACAATGGAGGAAGTTGATTATATCAACATCATTGTCAAATACTTACTAATTATGTACATTATCTGGGATAGTGGGTCTAGTTTTGAATTCAAATTCTGTAATACCTCCCAATGTGACATCATCTCTTTTCAATGTGATATTCGCTAGAAAATCTGCCATAATGTTTTTTAACATATCAATCTAGTTGATTGAAAAGGCATCAAATAACTCAATATCATCCCATACTGTGTTTCTACACTATCTCAACCTCTTGTTTTTTGACAGGTATTTCTCTCTTACTTGGGAAGTAACCAATTCAAAATCACCATATACAACTAATTTTTTTATCTTATGCTTGGTGGCTATGTTCAAACCAATGAGCAAAGCTTCATACTCTGCTACATTGTTTGTGCATTCAAATGTTAATAGAAAAGAGTATTTGAAAGTTTAACCTCCTGGTGAAATAAATACTACTCCGGCCCCATTTCCCATTTTTCTGCATGCACCATCAAAATACATCTTCCATACATCATTTTCTTCTTTCTTGGATTCAATAAATATTGGATCAGTATTCTGCAATTCTGGCTGACTTTTCTCAACCTTGAAGGCTCCCAAATCTGTATCACAAAAGAAATTTATTTGATGTTGATCCAAGCGTTCTATAATATTTTCATACCTTGGCTCCCTGCACAGCTTGATTTCTTTACCTCCAACTGGTATTGTGGCATATGATAAGTCCAATTGGACATTCCCTCTTGCCATTGCAGCCCATTGTCTTGATAGAAGCATTCCATAATATGGTGGGATGTCAACTATAGTAATATCAATGTTATAAGTTGCTTCAGGGTATGAGGCAAGTTTATCTCCACATCCCTCATAATACCAATGACTAGGATGGATCTATTATCCATTGCATAACACCTACCAAATGTAGTATCAACCCACACTCCCAGTTCTTTCATAACTGTTATTGGCATGATGTTCATGGCAGCACCCGAATCAATCATGCAGTTCCTCACTATCCTATTTTTGATCAATAATGTAGTGTAGAAAGGGTCCACCTATGCAATGTATCACCTAGGTATACCTTAGGCATTTGGAATGTTTCTTGATGAACATTGTTTATTCTATTTTCAGATCCTTTATAGTTTTGACTTGGTATATCTAAAATCAGTTTAACTATTGTATTCCTGTATTTGTCCATCTTCATTATTTCTAAAAGTAGAACTGATATTTTTACCTGAGATATTGCATGAGCAATGTCAAAAGAATGGGCCATAGTTTGATCATTCTTTTCTGTCTTTATATTTTCTTTTTCTTGATTTTGTGATTTTTCTTTCGTTTTACTCTTACCACCCTTTTCCAGTTCCTTGAATGATGACTTTGCATTATTCTTTTTGTAATTCTAATATTTTATGAATACACTCCCAGGTGTTCCTTGTTCAACATTCACTATCCTATTCCTTAAGTTATAAGCATTTTTAGCTTGAGCTATTGTAGCTATTGTAAGAGCTTCTCTTTCATTTTTAGTGGGCTTTCTCCATTGATCATATGGCTGATTGTTATAATAAGTAGGTTCCTCATAACCATCCTCCTGATCTGAGAACACTTCTTGTTCTCCCATATTGATATGATGTCTCTGGTTTCCCACATCATATTCATATCCCTCTTCCTCCATAGAAGAATAGTCTTCAATCAGCAAATATGGTGTATCTTGCATCATGTTTATGGTGTGATTGTCTCTATTATAATTGTATAACATTTCTTCTTGTTGTACTATTTTAGCCACCTCACAATACTCAAGTGAATATGGTAAATTGCATACCAGACACCAAGGTTTATCTCCTACCATATGTGCCATATTTCTTTTTAGAGGGTCAGGGGTATCCTTGCCATAGTGTTGCTTTCTGCTATTATCAATGGGTCTCCCATCTTTCCAATTTGTATTATACGGCATATCATGCAACCTAGGCCTTTCATGCCTATGTTGACCTTCCTGTTTAGTTTGCTGAATGTTTGGGTTCTGAGGATTTCTAGGGTTATCCCTCTTGTTGACCATACCTGCAGCTTTCCTATTGTTTTCAATTGTTAAGGCCACTTTTTGTGCTTCAACCAGGGTCGTAGGGCATTGATTTCTAAGTTCGTACCCTGTCTTGGGATCAAATGCTTTCATTAAAATGCTCAATGCTGCTGGATCAGACAGTTTGGATCTGTGTGGTACTTTGTTGTGTAATTTGGAAAATTTCATATTGAAGTCATACACTGATTCATTTTGGTATTTCTAGATACTCATCAATTCATGTAATGCAAATTCAGGGGCATACTGATTACCATACTGCTCCTTAACTTGATTATGGAAATCAGTTATTGAACTGATTGAGGCATCAGGTAAGCTGTTGAACTAGTCTCTTGCATCTTTAGTTAGGGACACCATGAATAACCTCATTCTAATAGCTTCCCAGTCCATACCAATATCTTGTATGAAAGCATTGAAACTTCTAATGTGATCTTCAGCTAATATTGCATTGTTCCCAGTAAACTTAGGAACTATATTTCTCCAATTACTATCCATAGGATATGGATACAACTAATACCCAGTCAAATCAAATTGGCTACATATGTTTGTGAGGTTTTGAGGTGGAAAATTCATGGGTGGTGGATTAGGATAGTAATTATATCCACCTGGAGGCTGATGATAGGCATATTGCTGCTGTGGGTTTATGTGGGGATTTATGTAAGGATTTGGTGGTCTATAATATTGTTGGCCAGGGGGTGGGTAAAGATTAGCCATATGCTGAGATGTGTTGTGTATGGGAGGTGGTCTAGGAACTTTAGGAATGGCATTTTAATGACTTCCAGAGACTTGTGAATTTTAAGCACCACTTGTATTTTGGTGTAAATTTTACTGTGGATTCTTTGAAGTGTTTCCCCTATGTGGAGGTACATATTTTGGGGGGGCTATTTTAGCCCTACTCTTTATCTGTTGAATCTCTTGTTGCAACAACCTCTTAGTTTCCTCTATCTTAATCATTTCAAGTTCTTCCTGAAGCCAAAGCAGATCCTGTTGTGCCTGATTCATACCTCCTGAAGCTTTTGGGCTTTCATTTACTTCTTGAGTTGAGAATCCATGTTTTACCCCTTCTCCCTGATGTAATGACATCTTGAAATCATATTTAGCTTGTCTTTGATCGATTTCCCTCATGGCCCATGCTTCGCACTCAAGTTGTTCTTAAGGATCAGGTCTGTATTTTGCCAATATGTCATCAGTTACTCCGTTAAGATTTTCATTTGAATCATGCAAAGGTGTGAACTTATTGTGAATCACAAGATTTTGCTCTACATTATCCTCTTGAGCTTCCTAGTTATTATTCTGGTGAGAATAATTTGATGTTCCATTTCTTTTGGAGATGTTTCTAATTGATGGAGATGATTGCAATTTCTTGCCTTCCATCTTGGATCTCCTACCATCCATTTGGTATCAATTTTCTGTTATAACAGTCACTAGAGTCACCACCTATTTTGTAAATAGGAAACAGTTTGAAATTTATCTTTCTGGATTCTTCTTGCCAGCAGAGTTACCAAATTTAAAGTTTCTAAAATGACTCTATAAAAGGAATGGTTTGTTACTAAAGTCCTTTATTTATTCCCCAGTAGAGTCACCAATTTGTTAGGTCTCAAAAATGGAGGTTGCTAATCCTAAGAGAATGCCATGCTCTATGCTTAGATCCGCAACATTTTTGAACTAACGTGACGAAATCAACCTTTAGGGTTTGATGACTCCATGCACTTTAGGTCCTGCTACACCTAGGTAGGTGAACCTTGGGAATTAAAGCAGACCAAATGTAAATGTATTGACTAATTAAATGGATCTACCTACAGTGGCAAATGGTGTAGGATAGATGAAAGCTTGCTAATGAATTCTATATCTAATGAATAGTTGGTAGAAATTGTAAAAGCAATATCAAGGTAAATTCTATGACTGTGCTTAACTAATAAAAGGGTTTTTAATGATGAATTGAAAGGAGACCAGTGCCTTGTTGGGTAAACAGAGTCAAATGGAAGACTAAGATTAGTGGCTTATAGTTGGTAGTAACTCTAACCGTTTGGCACAATACTTTAGTTTATAACTTGTATAAATGTGCAAGGAAATGACTAACAAACTCTTCTTAATAATCCAACCAATATAATCAGATATCTTGTAGTTCACCAGAAGGTAATTTAATCCTTTCTTGAAGGAACCAATTGAATGAAATATGCAAGAATAACAGATAATATTAACTTGGAAACAGAATGGCAATCCTAATTATATGGTTCTTCTTAGTAATCCAAACTAACACTTCCAAGTTACTGTGATTGATCAGAAGGATTTTAATTCCTTTAATGGAAACCAATTTATTAAATCACACAGATACAACAAATGTGCATTGACAAATTAACTATATACTTGATATATTAATTTGAATAACAAGGAAATACTGAAATGGAGACAACCACACAATTGAACAATCTTAACAAACAATTGATGTCAGAATAGAACCACAGAATCAGAGAACTTCAATTTACTTCTTCAATAATAAACTTACAACATGGTCTTTGAGAAACATTGTAAACTCTATCTATTATATTCTACTGCTGATGATTCTGTAGATGATCCTTTTCTTTTCTTCCCTAGTTCCCTTATATAAGTGTGAAGGAGACAAACTTCAGGCCTTAACCAGTGTGTCCATTCATAATTACACCATTTTAGGTAACTAATGCATAATAATTAAGAAACAAGCGATAGACAAAGGCAAATGCATTGCTCATGTTTTGGGCTCTGTTAATCTTCGTAGAGGGGCCCGTGACTTCTGGCCTGGCAAGATCTTTCCTCCAATATTGTAGTAACTAATAAAATGTGCTTTGCCTATTCTCTTAGCTAAAAGCAATACATCGATCTATATATTGCAAAATATCAAGAAAATTTCATTCTTGCTTTCCCTGACCCCCTTCATATTGCTCTAGCAAAGAACAAATTCATCTCAGAGATACGATAAATATATATGTATCAGAAATTCCTTCATATCAACTTTTGTATATACATTCGGGACATACATACAAATGTGGACTCCATCGGGTCTATAAAACAAACTGGAATTAATTACATATCTAGTCATGTATGCTCTTATCTTGTATATCGAATTCATGCCTCTTAATATACAGCCCCAGATCTCACATAAAGTTCTTAGAATTTAAACTATCTAATCGGGTCCGGACTTGTATGTATTCGTTTGTATCACCTTTAGTATATAATGTTCAAATCTCTAATTATGTCAGATTTTGTATATTATTCTCTTGTATATTTTCTTTATATATTATTGTTTCTATGTTATCTTGTATAAGCGCACATACAAAGCATCTTATACAAACCCTCTCTTTACCTTTGATCCCAGCGATGCTTTTTATTCCTGTGTATATCAAGTATGTATATTATAAACATACTGGTGCAGGAGCACCCGTACATGATCAGGATATAGGTCCGCATGATGACATACATGATCAGGATATAGGATAATTATCAGCATGATGACAGGATAGTCTATTTTTAGTATGTTTGACTTTATCATGTAATAAGGTCCATTGGACCGATGCTATGTATTAGATCAGCATAGGAGTATGTGTAGGCAGTTAGAGATCGGGTTAAGGTTATCTGAGCTGTCCTCTCTCCCAGCCGCTTGGAAGCTCCCAGCCGCTGGGAAGTGAGTTGGTAGTACTCGAAGGATTTGTTATATATACCTTCGATCTGTTAGGGTTTAGGGATATTGAGATGGATAGTTGATATTGAGTTTGATAGATGTTATGCTCAGGAGAGTAGTACTGGTGATATGCTGTACTGGTGATCAGTCCAGATATTGTGAAGCAGAATTGTAAAAGCAGGACATTTGAATCTCAAATGAATAAGATCTCATCTTTTGCAGTATCTGGTTGTATCAGTTGTATCTGTGTTGATTTCCTTTCTGTTTGCAAGTTGATGGGTACTTTCAACCCTTCCACCGGTTGATCCTGCAAATCGGTGGAATGGTCCTGTATCATAGCTTAGGTTGCATTTGTGTTTTCTGTTTATGCATTGCATTGTTCAGGAGATCAGTTAGGAGCATGCTGTAAATCAGCCTAGCATCCTCATGTGCTAGGTATAGAAAGATAAACTGTTAGATTTTGGTGATCCGGCCCGGTCGTCACATTGTCTTTGTGAAATTATGCGGTTCTGAGTGTTTACATGCAGTGGACGGATACACAGGAGTCTGCATGTGCGTTTCCAGCCGGAACAAGCCGCATCGTCATCTGCGAATGCATCGCCATCAGGATCGGGTCGTGAAACTGTTGAAGTTTGCAAGTTGCAAGTGCATCAGGATGTTTTGAGTTAGATATATACTCAGTGTATATATCGCAGTCAGGATCATCTCTCGGAGGAGCTCAACATCCGCATATCGCTAACAGATGCGGGTGTGAAAGTTTAGTTTTTGTCTAAGTATTGAAGAGTTCATCAGGATGATGTGTGACGTCATCGTCATTAGGATATGACGTCATCGTCATCAGGATATTGAGATATCCCCCTATGCATATTGATCCTGTCGTCGCTAAGGGTTTAGGTATCGGCGAAGGCTCTCGGCAGAAGGTTGTGATAACATCATCAGGAGGTTCCAAGACAACCGGATAAATTAGATCATGATGCTGTTACTTGTATCGTCGGGCAGTGGAGCGTCGAAGGCAAGGTGTTGAAGGTGATCGTCATCAGGATATTTGGAGCAACCGGATATTTGGATATCCTGCTGACGAAGAGAGTGTTGAAGATCATGATGATGCCGCTTGTATTTGGCGCCCGATGAACAGTACAACCGGAGGATGTTCGCGCCCGTTGATTATCATGATGATGATGATAGGCGACAGGCGGAGGAGGTGAATAGTAGTCGGCAGGAGGATGTTAGCGACCATCCGAAATATGATGATGCTGTTGAAACATGATGATGCTGTTGGTGTTGTTAGGAAATATGATGATGAGGCTGAGCCGATAGACATTTTTATCAGGTTGTTTGTATTATTGGCAGCTCCTTCCTGTTAGTTAGCTTCCGTTGCGTTTCGCTCTGCATCATAGTGGTATCAAAGCAAAGGTTAGGATCTTCTGGAAAAGATAAGCAGGATGTCAGAAGAAGAAGGAACATCTGAGGTTCCAGCAAGGATGACCAACGCTGAGTTGGCAGTTCTGGTGAAGAAATAGATTGCAGAAAGCAAGGCCGTGAAGGCTCAGAATCAGGAGTTGAAAGATGAGTTAGCAAAGTTGAGGAACAGAGTAGGTTCTGGTAGAGAAGATGATAGGGAAGAAGAAGAGATCCCTAATTGGAGCGAGGAGGTCGTTCCTGCAGACCAGAGGCCACTGTTGAACGCCCTCAAGGCCATGGAGAGGAGAACCATGGATGTGAATCTGGATTTGCCAGTGTTTACAGGTAAGATGGACCCTGATTCAGTGATGGAATGGATAGACTGTCTGAACAATTTCTTTGTAACAGAGGAGATACCAGAACAGCAGAGAGTGAAGATAGCACAGTCAAAGATGAAAGAAGCTGCCTTGACATGGTGGAACTTTGTTCAGGATGATAGAGTACAGGAAGGAAAACGTAGAGTTGCCACATGGAAGAAGATGATGGAATTGGTAAAGGAAGCTTATATTCCTTTGGATTACAGTATCCAGTTACACAAGAGGAAGCAAAACCTGAAGCAGAAGGAGCTAGATGTCAGCTCATATACAGAAGAGTTCATGAAACTCTGTATGAAGACAAAGGTGAAAGAAAGTGAAGAAGAAAAGGTAGCCAGATACCTTAATGGATTGAAGTTTAATATTCAGGATGATCTAAGTCTGCATAACCCAGATACAGTGCAGAAATGTTTCCAGTTGGCATTAAAAGTGGAAGAAAAGTTGAAAAGAAAACAAGAACAAAACAATAGAGGAAGAGGATCAGCCCATAGAACAAAACAAACCAATGAGAGTCAAGAAGACACTGGTAAAGGACAGGGACAGTCTGATGTCAGAGGTGGATGGAAAGGTAATAGAGGAAGATTTGGAGGTGGTAGAGGTTCTACTACATTTTCAGGGAAATGTTACACCTGTGGTGAGTTTGGTCATCCATCTTTCAAATGTCCAGAAAACAAAGGTTCATCATCCAGAAATGATAGAACAAGTGACAAGAGAGTACAACTTGTGCAAGAAGAGAAAGAAGAGAAAAGTGTGCAGAGTCCAAACATTTATCAAAAGGATCAGGAGGCTGATAATGTTGGATATCCAGAGAGTGGAGAATCATTGATGTTAAGGAGAATTAGTTTGCAGGCATCAAAGGATATGATGCAAAGAAGAGCTCTTTTCAAGACCACATGCAAGAGCAAAGGTAAAGTATGTAAGGTTGTCATTGATACTGGTTCAACAGACAACATGGTATCTCAGGAGATGGTGGATAAACTGCATTTGGAAAGGATTCCACATCCACACCCTTACAAGGCATCTTGGGTGAGTGATAGGCATTCACTTTTTGTCTCTGAACAGGCATATGTGGATTTCCAGATTGGAGCATATCAGGATAGAATTTTGTGTGATATTTTGCCCATGGAATGTTGTCACCTACTGTTGGGTAGACCATGGCAATTTGATAGGAGGGTACTGTATGATGGGTATGCTAATACCTACACCATCCAGAAAGATGGAAAGACTATTAAGTTGATGCCATTACGGGAAGCAGCTGTAGTACAGAAGGCAGCCAAAGTCATTTTAATGGGAAAGAAGGAATTTGTACAGATGCCTAGAGGAGCAGGCATAAAGGCAGTTGAAGACACTGCAAGGCAAGAAGTTGTTCAAGACAACAAGCTGAAGAAAGTTTCAGTTGTGACTGACAGAGGTCAGCAGCAGGTTCAGAAACAGGTTTGCACACAGCAACCAGTTCAGAAGAATGACAGGGATGTTGTCATAGTTGGGACTATTGCTTGTCCTATAAAGATTGATAGGAAGATAGAGTTGAACATTTCAGTAGTTCAGAAAGAGGTTCTGATCAGGCAACCTGACAAACACAAGGTATGTGAGAAAAAGGCCTACATCAACAGGCATGAAGATTTACTTGCCAGAAAGCAAGTTACAGTTCAGAAGTCCTGGAGCAGCCAAGAGACAGCAGAGGACAAAGCTGGAACAGGTCAGAAGACTGGCAAGGCAAAGTGTAAAGGTGGAGGACTTCCATATCCTAACTCATGGGACATGAGTTATTTTCTTCTGGGGAGTATGGTGTAGGAGCACCCATACATGATCAGGATATAGGTCCGCATGATGACATACATGATCAGGATATAGGATAATTATCAGCATGATGACAGGATAGTCTATTTTTAGTATGTTTGACTTTATCATGTAATAAGGTCCATTGGACCGATGCTATGTATTAGATCAGCATAGGAGTATGTGTAGGCAGTTAGAGATCGGGTTAAGGTTATCTGAGCTGTCCTCTCTCCCAGCCGCTTGGAAGCTCCCAGCCGCTGGGAAGTGAGTTGGTAGTACTCGAAGGATTTGTTATATATACCTTCGATCTGTTAGGGTTTAGGGATATTGAGATGGATAGTTGATATTGAGTTTGATAGATGTTATGCTCAGGAGAGTAGTACTGGTGATATGCTGTACTGGTGATCAGTCCAGATATTGTGAAGCAGAATTGTAAAAGCAGGACATTTGAATCTCAATTGAATAAGATCTCATCTTTTGCAGTATCTAGTTGTATCAGTTGTATCTGTGTTGATTTCCTTTCTGTTTGCAAGTTGATGGGTACTTTCAACCCTTCCACCAGTTGATCCTGCAAATCGATGGAATGGTCCTGTATCATAGCTTAGGTTGCATTTGTGTTTTCTGTTTATGCATTGCATTGTTCAGGAGATCAGTTAGGAGCATGCTGTAAATCAGCCTAGCATCCTCATGTGCTAGGTATAGAAAGATAAACTGTTAGATTTTGGTGATCCGGCCCGGTCGTCACATTGTCTTTGTGAAATTATGCGGTTCTGAGTGTTTACATGCAGTGGACGGATACACAGGAGTCTGCATGTGCGTTTCCAGCCGGAACAAGCCGCATCGTCATCTGCGAATGCATCGCCATCAGGATCAGGTCGTGAAACTGTTGAAATTTGCAAGTTGCAAGTGCATCAGGATGTTTTGAGTTAGATATATACTCAGTGTATATATCGCAGTCAGGATCATCTCTCGGAGGAGCTCAACATCCGCATATCGCTAACAGATGCGGGTGTGAAAGTTCAGTTTTTGTCTAAGTATTGAAGAGTTCATCAGGATGATGTGTGACGTCATCGTCATCAGGATATGACGTCATCGTCATCAGGATATTGAGATATCCCCCTATGCATATTGATCCTGTCGTCGCTAAGGGTTTAGGTATCGGCGAAGGCTCTCGGCAGAAGGTTGTGATAACATCATCAGGAGGTTCCAAGACAACCGGATAAATTAGATCATGATGCTGTTACTTGTATCGTCGGGCAGTGGAGCGTCGAAGGCAAGGTGTTGAAGGTGATCGTCATCAGGATATTTGGAGCAACCGGATATTTGGATATCCTGCTGACGAAGAGAGTGTTGAAGATCATGATGATGCCGCTTGTATTTGGCGCCCGATGAACAGTGCAACCGGAGGATGTTTGCGCCCGTTGATTATCATGATGATGATGATAGGCGACAGGCGGAGGAGGTGAATAGTAGTCGGCAGGAGGATGTTAGCGACCATCCGAAATATGATGATGCTGTTGAAACATGATGATGCTGTTGGTGTTGTTAGGAAATATGATGATGAGGCTGAGCCGATAGACATTTTTATCAGGTTGTTTGTATTATTGGCAGCTCCTTCCTGTTAGTTAGCTTCCGTTGCGTTTCGCTCTGCATCACATACAAGCATCCTGAACATACAAAGACTTTTCAGTATTTAACTTTCTTTTCGCATCCGATTTGTATCTCTTATTTGCATCCTTTTAACTTGTATATCGAAGATATACATTGTTATTTATACAAGCCCGAGATGCAAACGGTGGAGCCCACATCACTTTTATGATTGTATCTTCCAAAATTCAACAATACTTCTATCCAATTTTTAGATACAAAACTGAATACATACAAACTCCTTTGTATCACCTCTTCGGACTTATCATTTTTATAAACCACATTTTACTTACTTTTTGGCTCCACGATGTATATAAAGTGCAATGCATCTTCCGATATACTTTAAGTTATGATGCATCATTTTAACCAAATTTCAACCTTTCTTGAGTTCTGCATTGTATGTATATTGAAATGTATAACCTGAAACATACATACAATGCACGAAACATACAATAATAAAACCTCATTTCATAATCTTTTCAGTCCCGTGACATGCATATAGCTTTGTATATCATCTTGTATGTTTTATACAAATGCATTTATATATCCGTTTCTGGTGGGGCCCATACATGCATTTGCCTATTTTGTATTTCGAATGCTTTATACATTTGTGTCTTCTTTCTTCTGTATCTTATATACATATATTCGATATACAACCACGGACATCAAGTAAAGTTCTTCAAATTTAATTTTCCAATCTGGTCCGAACTTGCATATGTATATTAAATACATTCATTCATGTATACAAGATACAAATATAAATGTTCACTTTTTGCGTTCTATATTCAATTGAATCTTCTTTTCGGGTCCACTCATGAGTATGCAATGTATACAAGTGGTAGGTTGGTAGAATTATACAATAGTTTTGAATTCCTTTTGACATCTGCCAATGTATATTGGATTTGTATATGATATACATGTGTTGTGATATACATATACAAACGTGGATTTCAACCATTATAAAACACATCATCAAAAGGTTCTTGGGTCCGTATCATCTTGTAGAGTATTTTCTGATAGTAATATCTTATACCGATCGACGTGACTGATAACTTTCTCTCTGACTAAAGGCCATCGGTATGATTTTCTCCATTGGTGATTCTTGAAATCTTCTCGTTGATCCTTATTCTCATGCCAATAGCTATTTTAGCTAGTTTCTCATGGATCGGTATGACAATAATGAGGTCTTGCCGATATTAGGAAATTTGAACCTTCTTATTGTTATGATTTTGGGCCTAATATTTTATGATTTGGTTGGATACAGATGAGTAAGAATACAAGAAAATTTTAAATTTTCCTGTCCCAACAGGCTAATTATCTAGGGGTGATGGCAAAGAACCATTGTTTGGCCTAGTGTTCCACACTCTAGGCTGTCTAGGGGAATTAGTGTTACCATTGTTGTTATTATATCCCCTATTAGGATAATTAGGTCTTTCATTGGCATATCCTCTATTCTAATTTGGTTGAGAATAGAAATTCTGACTCCTCAAATGAGTGATCTCAGTTGTGGGTTTCCTCAATTATGCTCATATCTCTTTAATTTCTTCCTTCTCTTCCTAAACTTTGGCTACTACATTCTTTGTTTGAGGTTTGAAGAAGGAAGATCCTTTTTTATTGTTGTTAGATTGTTCCACAACCTAAGGTACCTGTGTATGTCCTGGATATTGTAACATTTGACCATTTCCATTTGGAGGTGGCATGATACTGACTGGAGGTATCTATAAAGGACTTGCCATTATAGCTGGAGGTATCGTGGCTCCATTGGTCTGTTGTTGAGCAGGATATGTAGGATAAGCAAGGAGTGTAGGGAATGCAATGTTAGGTGTTGGAGCAGGGATCAGCTGCTGACTAACTTTGATAGCTTCTTCAAAAGCTCCTGTCAAGGTTGTGACACTAGGATGTGCTCTCTTGATAAACGTAGAAGTCAAGGGATCTAAGGTTGAGTAATATATGCTCCTAGCAGCTTCATCTAGTACAGTATATGGAGCAACTAGCTTAGATAGCATCTTTTGGAATCTTGCATTGAAATTAGCAATAGATTCTCCTTCAAATCTCTTGATTGTGGCAAACAGATGATAACTCATTGAAGGATCTATAGGTATTTTGAATCTATCTTTAAAGGCTTTCTCCAAGGTGGCCCATGAACCGACTGAACCTTGACCAAGACTGATATACCAGTTATATGCCTCTTCCCCTAAGGAAAATGGAAATAACCTGCACACCACATCTTGATGTTCAATTCTAGCCCTACAACAAGCTTCCTTGAATGTTCTAATGTGATCATCAGCATCCTGATATGGATGATATTTAGGACAAATCTTGTCAGGATTTTTAGGTAAAGGATGATATGCTGTGAAAGTTACAGGTGACTCTACAGTAAAGAATGACATTGTGACTGGTGGAGGTTGGACCTAAGGTGTGACAGGTGGTTCTATAGGTGTTTCCAACCCAACAGGAGTTACAAAAGCATGTTCTGGTGAAGCTCCTAATGCACTAGAACTGGGAGAATGATGAATATCTATTGTTCTAGGTCTAAATCCTCAGATAGGCAATTCTTCAAAGAGTCCGCTAGATC
Source organism: Cunninghamia lanceolata (assembly GCA_027924645.1). NCBI lineage: Eukaryota > Viridiplantae > Streptophyta > Pinopsida > Cupressales > Cupressaceae > Cunninghamia > Cunninghamia lanceolata. The sequence goes on along the minus strand of BSBN01000500.1, from coordinate 4,463,979 downwards.
TGGACCTGGTATTTGGCCTAAGAGCGAGGATTTCTTGAATTTAAGAAAATTTGGCTTGTTTACTGTAAAGATCGGCTAAAACACCCTAGTAAAGGCTATATTTATGATCAGGATCTGAAACTGACTAGATATTTACACAATATTTGTAGAAATGATGCAAATATGAGGTGATATGAGGCTTTGGGACACAAGCAACCAGATATCAGGTTTCTTAAGCAGATTACCTCAAAGCTTTTAGCAAAAAGACCTGAAATAGAGCCTATCTTTGAAAATTAACGGTGATCAACCACAAAGCTTGCAATATTTATGCTTAATTTTCAAAACTTTACAAAGGATAAGCATGCACGAATCTTAAAATAGCAAACCTTTGCATATGACTTGAAATACAAAGCAGCTTGAGTGTTACCTTTCTATCTTTATTATAAAATCAGACAAATCTACTGATGAAGGCTCTCCTTCTAGCACCATTTTATGTTGATGATGATTGTTAGTCATAACAACATGCATAAAAATTTGCACACCAAACCTTTATTATCTTGTAAAGTACGATCGACTTAGGATAAGTTGATGACTCCAAGTCTCTGTTGATCAGGTCATGATTGTCTGACGTTACCTAGAGGTTGATGTGACATGCTATTTTCCATTTCAAGAGGTCTTACATTTGTCTTGATGATCAATATTGTTCTGTTTCCTATAAATTTACTCCACAAAGAGGTTATTTCTACTTTATTTCCAAAGATAGCTGATGTATTTGCAAGTTTGACCAATTCTTCTGATTATTGATCATCATGAACCTGTTCTTTCTTCTACACAGTATAGTTACTCAAATGATGTGTCTGTAAGTGGATATTTGCATGAATGTGCATGATATTTGTCAATTTAACATGCTTTTAATCTAAATATGCTATGTATTTCCAATTATCTATGGGATATCAGCATATTTCATTTTATTTGCTTTTAATTTTCTGTTATTTGCAATTATAGTGATGAATTGTTATGAAATTGAAAGAAATTTAAAATAATGCTTCTAAGTTTAGTGAATCTTTAGCCATTGAACCACATACATACAAGATACATTCATGAGGAGAAGAAATCAAACCATATTGTCACCAGGATGTTCCACAGCTAGATATGGAGGATGCTAACTTCAAAGGATAAGCAATGAAAACAACACAAGCAGACTAACAAGCACTCCAAGGGACGCAGCTGATCAATGCATGTATCCAGAATTCAAACATAGATTACTCAAGATTTATGATGATTTGTAATCAAATTGTCTTCTCTTTCATTCAGTATGCATAACATGTACATTTACAACTTTGAAATGAGTCCTGATATTTCAGCAATCAAATTTAAATTAAGTTTCAAATCTTTAAAATATGGCACCCCTGCACCTTTTATAAAATAAGGTGAGGGAGCAGTTATAAATGACCTACAGTTAGGATTTGTCAATTAAGATCAACGGTAGATTATCACTCTTTGACTCATTCAACTTTCCTTCGTGGCACAAGTTGCCAGCTAGCAACCATCTGGATGACTCATTATCTTATGAGTGCCTTATGCATATATCCTCTTGGTGATGCATCTTCATTCATTCTTTGGGTTCCTCCTCTTCATCTTCTTCCCCTTCATCATGTTCATCATCTTCATTACTTTATGTATCGCTGTCACCCTGATGAACATCATCCTATAAATGGACCTTCATTGCCATCCTGATATTCCCATACGCCTGTACTATGTTATCTACCTCCCCGCCATCTTGGGTTTTAGCTTTTGTTATGGCATGCTTATGAGACTAGAATTTAGCTTTGATCGTGTCCAGCTTACCCTTTCTGCTATTCAAAGTCTCATTGTAAGTCTCCACCCTAACCTTTATCCTCATGATCTTGTTCATCACCTCTTCTGTCAAGTGGGTGAGGGGGTCATCTGCCACCAGCTGGAAATTATCATGTAGAGCTTTAATAGCAAAGTTTGCATCTTTATTTTAAATCTTTCCCTCTACTTTCCCTTCTAATGCTTCAAGGATCTCTGCTTCATGTGCCATCATGTTGTATAGCTTTATACTGATATCCCTGATCTTGCCACTGCATTTCTTCAGGATATCACACTCAAACCTGATATCTTCATACCATACATCTATTAGCAAGGCAGTGTTATTATTCAACACTTGATTGTTTATTAGGATTTGAGGATCAATCCTCTTCATCTCACTCAAAGCAGTTAGGTCCTTTTCCAATTGGAATGACTGTCTTCCTATTTCATTCTGCATTTTATCTACTTTTCTCTTCAAACTGCTTAAAGAATTCCACATTTGTAAAGAGGTTCTCAATACATACCCAGCTCCTGTGAGGGCTGACAGCATCCATTTCTCCATGATCATGGCTTCATGTTTCATGAGGTACAACTTGGTGACCTCCTCTTGGGATATGACAGTCAATGGGACTGCCAGATCAACTAGTGTATTATCAGGGTTAATCAACCCCTTTATATATGAATACAGTTGAGCAATGTGCTCTTTATGCTATTTATTTTTCTCTTTCTCCTTCTTTACCCTCTGGGTCAAAGAATCAATGATGTCCTTCCCTTCTTGACCTTCTTGGTCCTCATTAGCAAAACCCAAATCAACAGTTGTGATTTGGAACTCTTCAAGGGTGATATTGCCCTTCTCTTTCTCTACCGTGGGAAGTGCCACCTGTGTAGTCCTTCTGCCTATAGTAGGATCTCTTCTAATAGCCGATGTCAATCTAGCTTTCCTCTTGGGCTTCATTATTGTTTCTACAAACAAGGTGGAAATGTCAAATTCTTGGATTTCAGAGCCTTGTTCCATACCTATTTCTTTCTCCAGCCATTGAGGGACTTCATCTCCAGATCCCTAACATCCTTTGTCATCATCCTGTCTGTCCTAATCTCCAGTATCTTTCTCTATTCTGGGTGGAGAAGCCGACTTCCTAGTTTCTTCCTCATGGATTTCCTCATGAGGGGGATCTTGTTGCATATCTTCTTGATGAGGGGTCTCTTTCTGTAGGGGAGGATCCTATAGAATGTCCACATGATGATCATGTGACATCCTTTGTCATCATCCTGTCTTTCCTAATCTCCAGTATCTATCTCTATTCTGGGTGGAGAAGCCAACTTCCTAGTTTCTTCCTCATGGATTTCCTCATGATGGGGATCTTGTTGCATATCTTCTTGCTGAGGGGTCTCTTTCTGTGGGGGAGGATCCTGTAGAATGTCCACATGATGATCATGTGCCTAATCCTGCACTCCCTCTTCCTAAATTTTATCCACCTTAGTACTTTCCTCAACTTGAGGCATATTAACACCCATAGCTGTCTGTGCGTTTGGGCCTTGTGCATCACCCTGATCTTGGGCTACCTCTTGTTCTACACCTAAGGTACTGACATCTTATGTTTTAAGGTCCTCATGACTGGATTTATCTTTTTCTCCTGTATCTCCTTGAGTCCAGGTGGCATCATCACCTGATGTATCTTTATCACCCTCGCCTTTTGATGGACTTCCACTATCTTTGGCTCAGCGGGTATCTCATGCTGTTGCTGGCCCATATCCAGAGCACTGCTCTCTTCTTCTATCTGCTTGGCTACTTTAACTTTCTCTGTTACATCAGGTGCACCTGCTTTGTCTTTGGGGCTCACATCCTCCCTGTACACCAAATCTATAACTATAGGGCTAGTCACCTGATCAACCAATTTCTCAAGCCTGATTTGTTGGGCTGCCCTTTCTAGGCTACTTTCTTTTTCTTCCTGAGCTGTTTGCTTCACCTCCTCTAATACCACCATCTGTGCTAATGGGGTCCCATGTGGAGTCATGTGGGTACTCGAGGCAAGGGTCTCCATCTTTTGAGAGGCCACATTATGTACTACCTCATCATCTAATAAGTCTACAGTGTCCTCCAGAGAGAAAGGACCACCCTGACCTGCTTTGAAAGTCTCTTTTTCCTGTTCCTCAACCCTCTTAGTCTTAAACTTGATTATTGTGGGAAGGGGCACATCATGTTGTATCTCCTTCTTCAATGCTTCACCAACAGCTCCTCTTAATAAAATGGGATCAGTCCTGATATCACCCTGCATAGATGTTCTTTGCTTCTTGGGTGGTGACGTTAGCAGCAGCACCCTCCTCTTCCTGTTGACCATCATTGGGTCATCACCTACAGGATCTTTATTTACTGGCTCTTCCTCAAAAGGGATATCTTCCTCCACTTCCTGTTGTGAGGTCTACCCTTCCTCCTATATTTTTGGAGTTTCTACAGCTGGCCTTAGGATCCTCTTTATCTTTGGTTTGTCCATCAAAGCTAGTGCAAATGACGCGGATTCTTGTCCTGATGTTGATGCCCTGCAGCTGGTATGGCAATTCTTTCAATTATCACCCCTTTAGGCTCATCTTTAGTTTTCTTACCTCTAGGGGGACCCTTCCTCTGTTTCTGAGTGGGTAACCTCTCCCCATTGGACTTTCTCTTCTCATTAAGGAAGTCATCATACTCCTCATCAGTTAGTTCTTGACTTTTCTTCTTGGCATCTACAATAAGGGCTATGCCCCTTTTCTTCAATCTATTTATTTGTTCATCAACCCAAGCTTGGGTTAACTATAGCACCCCACCTATAAACTGATCCAAGGATATGTCTTCTAGTTGTGTTAGATCAGGGGTTGATATGGTGTCATTGTACACCTTATTGTCTTCATATTCATTTGACATAGTTTTTCCATCATCCTTCTTTAACTGTGCTGGCACTGGGATGCAGTCAAATGTTCTTATCTAGTTCAAGGTGAGACTCTGGTATTTCTTCTTCTTACCTCAGCCTCATCCTCACAATCAGTCTAGAAATCTTCCAGATGCTTCTGGTGAATAGATTTTCCTATTATTTTGTGCATCCTGCCATAGGGGTCATAAGATCTAGCCAATGGAAATGGTTGAGATACATCAGTTTAAGACCTCCCATGGCATGCTTTATGCTCTGTGAATCTCAACACATATACCAGTCCATAGACATTGGGAATAGTACAGGAGGTATCTTCTTTTGTGCTTTGTATGCCTCCACTATGGTAGACACTTGTCTAAGAAACTCCATCAGGACCACCCCATCAGTAGGGTACCTTGGTAGCATAAGGGTTTGTCCTTAAAATCCCTCTATTCTTATATATGAGAAGGTGGCATACTAGATGAACCAGGCCCCATGTCTATAAATAACTTCTTGAGCCCCCATGCTCAGTCTCTTGGTTCTGTCCTCCTTCATGGTTCTAACTAGATGCATAGAGAATGCATCATTCACTAATTTGTAATCTAGGAGGTAGTACTTTCTCTGTAGCTGAGGATAGTGATCCCATATGTGGGCATCATCTACATCACCACCAGCCTTACCCACTGTAGTCAAAGCATCAAATGTTCCTTTGTAAGCACATGAGTACACGACATATGAGGTCATGTGAAACATGCATGCCTGACCTCCCAGGTTCCTCATGCCTTCAACTAGTGCATCGCTGATGACCTTGGCCCATAATGGCTTATTATCTATGTATAGGACCATCTGGATGATCCCAAACATCTAATTCTCAAAATGTCCTGCATGAAGCTTACCTATCATCCTGCTTAGCAAGGCAATGATGTACTGGTACTCATCATCAAAATCAAATTTATACAAGTGTACGAACAATTTAGTTGAGGCAGTGTAGGTGCTGCTCTTAGACCTCCACTGATACATCCTCTTCCTTGAATTCTTTTTATTGTTGTTATAGTCTATTTCTAGTTTACATAAATCCACACTAACCACCCTCTTTCTAATTCACAGATTGAAAGTAGATTGAAAAGTCTGCATATACTCTTCCATGCTTCTCCACCCACCTGGTCTGAGGGTTAGAGTTCCTGGCACACTCTACTACCAGCTCTGGGGTTTCCATGTCATAAGGAAATCTGGCTGTATGCCACATTCCTGAAACACATATTGCATCCAGAAGGGTATTGTCTTGATCATGATCTATTCTAGTTGACCATACTGCTAGATCTGTATCTCCATGGTGAGTGTCACTAATGATGTCGTACTTAAATTGTACCCCCTCAGGCTAAACAAACATGGGCTTAAGAAATTCTGAATCAGACATGTTCCACCTGAGGTTGGCCATGGACTCCTACAATAAACATGATCTGTCTTACTTTACAATATCTATATGCATTCATACAACATTATATACTTCTACGGTATCATGTATACTATGTCTATCATCTTTTAGTTCATCATGATATTTACATTTACATATTCAAACCATAAGAAAGAACATACTACCTGGACATGCAGAAAATGACAACAGGAGGGTTTTTAATTACTTACCTAATAATGCTTTCCTCCTGGGTTAGATGGGTGATTATGGAGAAGGGTTGCAAATGCTGAAGATCACCCGTTCCGTTACGCTGGAATATCTAGTCCCTTCATAGGTAGCTCGTATTAGGGTTTGACTTCTCTGCTCTATAATTTCTTGGTTTTTTGCAAGTTAAATGAAAATAACCCTGGAAAACTACATTTAAACGCATCCATAGGGTGAATTAGGGTAAAATTGAGTTGGGATGGCTTAATCCATTGATCTTCTATAGAGAATCCATGGATGATGCCAAGTGTTTGAATTGTATTCACAATCGGCGGTAATCCATCTACCACATTTATGTCCATTTAATGTTAGGAAATAGGGTGGGTGATCTTTGAAAGATCAGGTGATGTTCAAAATATGAACCCCCTAGATAAAATGACCTTCCACCTTTGAGCATCAAAACTAATGCAAAGGAATCAGGTGATGTGGTCAACATTGACCATGTGTATATCGGGTCATGAATTAAAATCAGGGGATGTTCAAAATATGACCCCCACAAAAAAATGACCCCCTTTGGAAAAGATCAGGGTGATGTCAGGATGTCGATGACTTTGTTTAAGCGTTGTGTTGTAATAACGTCACCGTCATGTTATTGAATATGGTGGGCATTGGATATATACCTCTGTGAGGTAAAATAGAATGATGTCATCATCACCAGGGTGATTTCCTTCATTCGTTTGGTTTAGATGACGTCATCGTCATATTCGCATAGGGTGATATTTTGCGAAGAGGGTGATATTCGTAAGATGATGGATATTAAAAATATGACCCCCACAAAATATATGAAGTTGTTTGATGGGCATATAACAGCTACAACTTAAAATTGACATCTGGACTCCGTGGACCAAGTGATTATCAGGTGATAATGCAATATCAGGGTGATCTTATATAATATGACTGACGTTTGAAATATGATCCCCCTCCTTAGAATATCAGGTTTGACTAAAACTTTAACTTAACATAACTTTCTCCCCTTAGAGAATTTTGAGGTGATCCAAAAGGCAAACCTGCTTAGAATTTCGTACACTTCCCAACCATGAGGTTAATAATGTGAAATACTAACTTTGGCAAATGACCTCATCATGGTGACCTATCCACCCTCTGTAGGGTTACATGCATGACTTAATTTTACCAGACCGCCCAAAGCAGAAAAACAACAAGCCAAAGCAGCAAAAAAAAAGTTGGGTCCCTGTTTTGTCAAGTCAAAATGGGGCGTGTTGTGTAACCACACAACATTGTTTCAAGGTCAAACAAATTAAACACATGGGTAATGTTAGGCTTTCTCTTAGCTATTTAACGATGTAATTTTTTTCACATTTTGACAATGTTAAGGCTTTTATCTTTAATTTATTTTGTTTGTGTGTCTGTTTTTAGGCAAAAACCACTATTTGGTCTTTTTTTCATTGTAAATTAACCATTCATTGAAATTTCAAAAAAAATACATATTTAGAAACTAGGCTCCATTCTACACATATTAAAAAAAAATAATTTTCAATTAGTTTTCAAAATTTATAGGGGTAGCACGGCCAAAATTTGATTTTTTAGGATGTGTCCACTTTGAAAATTGGTAAAAAATCAAATATTCATCAAAACATTATTAGAAAATTGAGCATAAAATACATGCTGTTAGCTAATTTCTCACTGAAGTGATTTTAAAAATACCAAAAAAAAGTTAACCTTTTGAGGGAGCCACAAAACATGCTATGTTATGTTTTTTTGACAGAAACAACACCAATTTATGTGGCTCCCTCTTTTGAACCCCTTAATCTATACCATTTTCAAAAAAAAATAGTAGTTTAGAAAGTAGACTCAGAGCACTACGAACATTGTTTTGGTTGTATCTCCAAATTTTGAGTGTAACTATGCTCAATTTCTCATCCAAGGCCAACATTTCCTGATTTCAGAAAAAAAAAAAAAAGTGGCCACTTAAGACCCCTTTTTGGCCCCCATCTTCTTGCACTTACCTCGGTCCCACTTTGTAATATTTTATTTTCCTCTTCTATTTCTTTCCAACTGAACTTCTTTCCACTATATAGCAGCATGTCCTTTCAACTTTGTCTTTGCAAATTTCACCTTCTCCAGATCTTCAGTTTCCTCATATTCAAAGTATTCTTCCATGTCATTTATCCAGACAATCAATTCTTTAAGATTCAGATTACCAGTATAATTTAGCACATCAACTCTAGGTCTCTTTCCAATCTTTGAAATAGCTCGTATCATCTTTACTTGATTCGATTCTTCTTCTTCATCACCTCCTAGGGTTTCGTCAGTTTGTTCAACAGATTGAAATTCTTCTTCCTCATCACTTTCAACATTAAGTCTCAGTGTCAATCCTCTTCGCCTATCTTCTTCAACAACATCCAAACAAATTCACATTGTTTTCATTATCTCCATCATCTCATCTATTCTACTAGCCATTGTTCCAACAACAGCAACTCTCCTCGGTGGCATTCTTCCTAGGATCAAGTGCAAACTGCCTCAGGTTCGACAATCGGGATACAAGCTGACAACTGCCTCAAAATCAGTGATTGATTGCAACACAAGTAACCTACCTCAATTCGGCGATCTGTCCATAGAAAGATCTTAGAAAATTCCCTCACTAAATTCACTCAATTTTTTCTTAAAATATTTAAACTTTCGCTCTGATACCACTTGGTGCAGTCACAGTAGGAGGGTTCACAAAGTGACCTATCCAGACCATGCAGCAAGAGTAAACACAATGGAAATAACTCAAAGGAATAGAATAAATGTAGATTCAGTCATTCAGTATATTATAGAATTCAAATAGAGATCGGTCGGCAACATGTGGGCTTACAATTAGGGCTCACAAGCCTGATTACATACATGCACAAGATAAAGCTTTGAAGTCGTCTCACACAAAATGTAAACTATCAATCTTCTAAATCATGAGAACTATGTTAACTACTTTCCTAAGGATCTATTACATTAATATATATCAAGTCTGGATCAATAGATTCCTCTGTGTCGGCCAAGGAAGATCACAAATTCCAAAGAAGAGATGTAACGTGTGAACACAGATAGGTCAGACCTAAATGCATAGAACACTTCCGGTAAAGGAATGGAATGATATGCAGATCTCTTGGGAAGGTCGACCACGAACCAAATATCATTGAATGATGTGTCATTAGGCTCCAAAGATCAGGAAATGCTTCTGCAAGTTTCTCCTTCAGCTAGTTACCAGTAAATGATGTTATGTTATGAGAAACAGTCAATTTCTTATAGTGATATCTTTCTGGTATTTACATGCAGATCTATGAATTCTAGATATGATGTAGATGAATGAATGTAGATGCTAAATCCAGCTCCATAAGATCTAAAAATGCTACTAGGCCAAGATACAGAATCTACTACTGACTGAACTGCCTAAACTTAACTAAAAAAGAAACAAACTGAACTGCAAACAAACTGAAATACAAATGTTTTTGGTTGATACAAGATTGCTCTTGAACTAGGGATGCTCCTACATCAAAAAGTTGGAGCTTGTGCATATAGATGTATGGGGACTACCTCAGGTATCTTCTCTCGGTGGCTCTCGGTATTATGTTACATTCATAGATGATACAACTAGGAAGGTTTGGATTTATTTCCTTAGGCAAAAATCTGATGTATTTGAAACATTTAAGAAATAGAGAAGCTTGGTTGAGAATGAGACGGGTAAAAGATTAAAATGTCTCAGATCTGATAATGGTGGTGAGTATTGCAGAAAAGAATTTGAGAATTATTGTTCCTTTAATGGAATTCGTAAGCAAAAAATGGTTCCAAGGACTCCACAGGAGAATGGAGTGGCTGAGTGCATGAATAGGACAATAATGGAGCGTGCAAGGTGTTGATAACTGAGAGGGGGGGGTGAATCAGTTATCCTAATTATTTCCCTTATTAAACTTTTCTTTTAATTGAAGCAGCATAAAATCAAACACAAAACATTAACCATGAAATAAGAAACACATGACACAGTATTTTTGACGTGGAAACCCTGTTAAGGGAGAAAACCACGGGGTGATTAACCCAAGAATTATTCTCTGTTAGAAGAATAGGAAATTACAAAAATGGCACTTGCCAATTAGGGCTCACTGCCCGAGCACACTGCTCACAAGAGGCTCACTGCCTACAAGAAGACACACTGTCTTACAAAGTGATAAGAATCACAGTCTTGAACTGATTGGAAGCATCTGCATATGCTGGAGTTCAGTTCCGGTTAGGTTCAGTATACTGATCTGCTGCACTTCATCTTTCCTCTGTTCTTTAGTCTGCTGTCCTTTCACATACCGGATCTTTCTTGTTACTTCTGCTCTATTCTGGACTTGTTCGCATATCCTCTCACACATCCACACACTTTACAACTAAATCCATCCTCTATATATATCCGCACAAGTAATTTCATCATCTTTCTAGTCGGCATCCGGAACAGTCTAGTTTCTTACAAACTTAGTTCTGTCGGCTGAATCCTTGCTCACCAAGCAATGCGGATCAAGCATATACTTGTAGATATCATCAATTATGTCGGCCAAACATGATTCATGCCTCCGCAACCTTTATCATCATCTGTAACACATCCGGAAAGTAGTTTGATACTCAGTCAGTCAGTTCTTCCTCTGTTTTCACTGTCTCTCAGGAATCCGGTACTCAACTATTCATATCTTTTTCTTTGTCCATCTCCGGAGGCTAAATCCTTGGAATATACTACTCAAGATAGTCCTCTTGACTTCCCCAGATCCGTACTGTGCCAAGACACTTCCTCTGAGAGATCCGGACCAATCTGTCGGACCTTGCCACATGCTCTGTTCTTGTTCACCGGACCACAACAATCTTCAATCTGACTTCCGGTAGAGATATATCATGACTTGCGGATATGTGGAATGACCTTTGTTGCCATCAATGACAACAACCATGAATCCATATAGTGTCTCTTGCCAACAATCTCCCCCTTTGGCATTGATGGCAACACTTAGTGAAAAATGACTAAGTGTTTTCACTATGCTCCCCCTTTGCTGATGCTCTGTCTTTATATACAATTTCCGGAACTCCCCCTGAGTTGGATTCCTCATTTTTCACTGCTCCTCACTCCCCCTTTGACATCAATGGCAAAGGGTAGGGTCCGCACACCAAAATTTTCAAAAATTTTCTATATATAGCCGCATATTTACATACTCACATATACTGCAGAATGTCTGCAAAGGATGTCTGCAGTTGAACCATTTCAGTAGCCCAACTTAGCTTCATTCTGTCCAAGATTGAAATGTGACCACTCAACAAAAATGCAAAAGCTTCTGCCCGCCTGAGATCTGTCGGATCTTTTGTATGGGCGGTGGTCTGGGCATCACTGATGGCCTCATGCATAGTTTCCAACTTAGGGACTATAATCCTTCTAAGTTCTCCCATCCGGTTGGTAATGTTCTTCCTCTCCTTCTCAAGATTCTTTATTTCATTCAAGACTGCAATAGTCTGACATTCTTGATTTATTATAGAGGAAGAGAGAGGATCAAAACTTTGAGATAAGCTTTCAAGCTTGTCCTGTTCCTCTTTTATTTTCTTGTCAATTGCAGCTGTTGCCTTTGACCAAGATATACAAAATTTGTAGATGTCACCGCCATCCTTAAAAGCATTTTCTAAGCTCTTTATTCCAATGCTTACAATCTTCCTATCCTTAGAGATTAATTCTAATATTTCAGAAAATCTCTTATCCAAAAATTCCTTCCGGACCTTTTCTTCAGCTGATTCTTCTAGAGAATTAAAATGTGTGTCAATACTGCTGACTAAGGTTTTTAGATTACCGGAAGTGGAGGCTGTCGGATCTATTTGGATTGATGGCATGATCTTTACAAGTACTCCGGAGGCAGCCTCTATCAACTCACAGTCTTCCATATGAGACTTCAGGAGCTTTTCATTTGCCTTGGCATTTGCAAATGAAGCTATCTTCATTGTTTGTACCGGAGAGAGAGAGTCAAAATCAAATGGACCTTTTAGAAGCTCCGGTTCATCAATCTCTAGAGTTTCTTTGCTCAAAAATTGTTGAACAGTTTGTGCAGTGTCTCTTGCCGGAGACAGATGTTTCTTTTCTTCTGCAGTCTTAGAACTGTCAACCTCTTTGTCTGTCACCACTGCTTCCTTCTCCTGCAATTGCTCTTCTTCTTTGGATCCGGAGACTGTAGGGGAAACCGGAGGAGAGATGCTTGCTTGTTCATGGGCCACTTCTTCTGGAGCAGAGGGTCCCAAGTCCTCACTTGTCTGTTCAGGGCTCACTTCTTCCGGAGCAGCTGTTTCTGCACCTAAGTCCTCTACAACAGGAAGATTGAACCTTTTGAAGGCCTTCCGGAGGATCTCTTCTGTCTCTTGTGCCACTTTGTCAGTCTCACCAAGCATGAGCTGATTCATCCTGGCTTTACTTCTGAACTCATCTTTGCAGTCCTTGAAGATCATGTTCATTGTCTTGGGATCAATTTGAGGATATAGCTGAATAGCTATCTGCTCCCAGATCTCAAGATCTTTAGCATGAGCATTATTTTTCCTCACTTCCATTTCCTTTTCTAGGCTTTTAGGAATAAGAGATATTATTTCAATGAAAGCCTTATTATATATGTTAAGATATTTCACTGTGGCCTCCTGCAGAGTCTTTTGGTCTGCCTCACTGAAGTCATCATAGGATTCAGTCATTGGTTGAAGGTTTCCATCCACCGTGACCGACTTGATTATGCTCTCTAGTGACAGAGTGGGCTTTTCAACAGTAACCTCTGCCATTTCATCCTTGTCTTGGCCTGTGGAGGGCTTACCGGATCCTTTCTTCTTCTGTTTCTTTACTTTTCTTACTTCCTCATCTGATTCTGTTTCCTCTTCATCCTTTTGGCTTTCATAAGCCCTTGATGCTTTTGTCTTGGATCTTTTACCGGATGCCTGGACTTCCGGTTTTGAGCTTTTGGTTGTGGAAGGTGCAGATCTCTTTGATGATCTGGTCCGGGTGGGGGTTTCAACCGGAGCACTTTCTTTGCTTTTCTCTTCTTCCTCAGCCTTTCTCCTCTTTTCCCGGCTGGCATCAAGTGCCTCTTTTGAGATGCCTAGGCCTTGAGCAATGTGCTCTACTTCTTTTCTCACTTTTCTCTTAATCTCAGGTTCCCTGAGTTCTACATGTAATTTCACGCTCAGCTCCTCAAAGGTTCCAAACCTTTCTGCCTTAGGATCTTTGGGCTGACTTAGCATGTGTTGAACATGCAGCTCTACTATCTGTTCATCAACTTCATACCCCATGGGCATGATCCAGACAGTCCTTGGCTCCACTGCCTCCATTAGGCACTGATCAGTGTCAACCATAAAACATACTGAGTCCTTGTATTTCTCAATGAGAGACTGGGGAATTCTCTCTCTTGCTTGCATCATGCTCTGAAAGTTTTTGAAGTATCCCCATAGAGCTGTATTTCTCGCTTTTGCATCCCCAAGTCCATGCAAATAGTCTCTTATCTGGACTGCAACAGGTTTGTCATTCTGCCATACCCATCCACTTGTTCCGGGTAGCTCATTCATGAAGTAAAAGAATAGACATACAATGAGAGTACCATACTTAAAGGAGTTCTTCTTGTCTTTCTTGATTTTCTGTACATTTTCCATCAATTGGCTTAGTAGTAGTTCACAAAGATCATAATCTGCATTCTTTCTTAGCATTTCATATGCTGTGTATATTGCAGTTCCGGATACAGAATTCTCCCTGCTGGAGTGATAGATCTTGTATCCTATTATCATTGATGCATATTTGATATCCGGATCCGAAATATCTTCAATGGTCATTGCCCTCTTATCATATTTTGATCCGGTGGCCTCAGTTACAACGTTGTTCTTGACAGATTTGAGGATAGGTACCCCCCCGGAAGAGTATAGACCAGTTACTGCTCTAATTGCTTCTTTTGTGATCTTACAGGGTCTATCTAGCCAAAGGAAGTTGTCATGCATCCTGCTCAGTACATACCGGACCCATTCATCTTCTTCAAAGCTAGGGAAATGAATGAATTGCTCAAATTGTTTCTTCTGGATACCCTTATACTCTGGTTTGAGCTCAAAAGCATTGTCTATCAGTTGCTTGTGATAGAGGTCTCTTAATTTGAATTCCCCAAATTCCTCAATGTTTGCGTGTATGTAAACCCTAATATCTTCAGTATGTAAGACTCCGTGGGGAACACTAGAGAAGGCTCCTAGTGGATCTACCTCCAATGATTTGTAGGGATGTTTCTTGAATGAGGGGCGAGGTCTATCAGAGATCTTAACTATGTTTGGAGTAGCCATTCTTCAAAGATTTGCAGTGAGGCAATGAAAAACGAAGAATACCTTATGCGCCTTCGGTTTGCACGGAGTGGTTGGATTGATTTCTTTATGCAATAGCTTCGGCAGGAGATCCTTGGTGTGCTTGATGAACCTTGTTGCAGAGCTCCACTATTCGTTTCTTCTCAAGTGTAGAATGAGCAGATAACTTTTGAGAAATCCCTTATATTGCTCCGCAAACCCTAATATTTGTCTGCAATAAATGCTTCACCTGCATTATTCCGGTTTACCATGTCTGGACAGCTTGGAGTATCCCGGATTAGTCCTGATCACTGAATATCATCCGGATCTTTAAATCATGAATAAATCTAGGTAACATATTACAAGAACATCCCAAACACTCTGTCCAATCCGCAAGACAAGATCGTGCACTTCCGGATCTCTCCGGACCTTTTTGTAATCCTTTATCATACCGGAGCACTTTCTTTGAACAGGTCTAACTTAATCGAACACAGCTTCTTCATAACTCCATGTGGACCTCTGAAAACTTGACTGAAGCATCTCAGGACTTATATCTACAAACCCTTTAATCCGCATCTTGTGCCACATCCGGCACAACTTGTTTGGCTGGGGGAACAGAATCTTCTTTGAGTCTCCCCCTGAGCCTGAGCTCACTTTTTAATTTCCGGAAGAAATATCAGCACCAGAATCTGGTGCGGATCCAACCTCTACATTCTCTGAGCTTTTCTTCACCCAAATCTTGCTCATCTGATTCCTAACTTCATCCGCATTCATCTTTTGTTTACCCTTGTTTTGATTCTGATTATACACCGGACCTCTTTTGTCCTGATTCTTGTTTCTGCAGACTTTAGCATTATGACCGGACCTATTGCAGATTTGGCAAATAACATTTCTTTGCATATTTAACTGATATCCCCTTGATCTGCATTGATTAGCCATATGACCTACTCTATTGCATGTAAAGCATCTACCTTTGAATGATTTGTTTACTTGCATAATTCTGCATTCATGGGATTTGTGTCCATACCTTTTGCAGTTGAAGCACTGTCCGGAGAAGGATGAATTAATCTGATTCATTCTCATTCTGCACTGATTAGCTTTGTGACCAAAATGGTTGCAGCTGTGGCAGTATCCATTGAAGGATGGATATTTTTGAGCATTTGGCTGTCTTACCGGAGGTCTTCTAGGCCTGCTCCTTGGATTTTCTGATCCAAGATTCCTCTGACCGGATCCGGAGCTTTCTCCTTTCTCATATCCCAAACCATACTTGTCATCAGTCCTCTTTTGACTTCCAAGAAGAACTTCAAGTTGAGCAGAACTTATCTTGAATTTCTCTTTATATTCATTTGCTGTTTGAAGATCTCTTTTGAGAGAGGTAATTTGATCCTCAAGTTTTTCTTCATTATCTTTGGCATCTTCAAGATCAGATTCAAGATGTCTGATAATCCTGTCCATCTGGTGGCATTCTTCTGATTTTTCCTTAAGAGATTGTCTTAGATTGTCTTCAGCCTTTCTTTTTTCTTCAATCTCTTGAGTGAACTTTATAGTTCCTGATTCCATTTCATGTCTTAACATAATGACTTCTTTTGATAACTTTTCACATAACTTGGTTTGCTCAGTCAATTCTTCATTTGTATTGCTTTCTTCACTTTGTCTTGCCAACTGTTGGAGCAGCTCCTTTCTCTTTTTCATAGAGAGACTTAATTTGTCTTTTAATTCCCTCATGAATTCATCAGCCTGTTTGAGTCTTTCTCTTAATTCACTGACTTCAGAATTTGACTGTTCAAGATCCTCAAGGGCAGTCTTGAGTTGCTCCTTTAAACCATATGCATCCATTTGAAATCCCAGATCTTCCTCAAGCTGTTAGGCTCTATTAGGAGGAACTTGGCTCTGATACCAATTGTTGATAACTGAGAGGGGGGGGTGAATCAGTTATCCTAATTATTTCCCTTATTAAACTTTTCTTTTAATTGAAGCAGCATAAAATCAAACACAAAACATTAACCATGAAATAAGAAACACATGACACAGTATTTTTGACGTGGAAACCCTGTTAAGGGAGAAAACCACGGGGTGATTAACCCAAGAATTATTCTCTGTTAGAAGAATAGGAAATTACAAAAATGGCACTTGCCAATTAGGGCTCACTGCCCGAGCACACTGCTCACAAGAGGCTCACTGCCTACAAGAAGACACACTGTCTTACAAAGTGATAAGAATCACAGTCTTGAACTGATTGGAAGCATCTGCATATGCTGGAGTTCAGTTCCGGTTAGGTTCAGTATACTGATCTGCTGCACTTCATCTTTCCTCTGTTCTTTAGTCTGCTGTCCTTTCACATACCGGATCTTTCTTGTTACTTCTGCTCTATTCTGGACTTGTTCGCATATCCTCTCACACATCCACACACTTTACAACTAAATCCATCCTCTATATATATCCGCACAAGTAATTTCATCATCTTTCTAGTCGGCATCCGGAACAGTCTAGTTTCTTACAAACTTAGTTCTGTCGGCTGAATCCTTGCTCACCAAGCAATGCGGATCAAGCATATACTTGTAGATATCATCAATTATGTCGGCCAAACATGATTCATGCCTCCGCAACCTTTATCATCATCTGTAACACATCCGGAAAGTAGTTTGATACTCAGTCAGTCAGTTCTTCCTCTGTTTTCACTGTCTCTCAGGAATCTGGTACTCAACTATTCATATCTTTTTCTTTGTCCATCTCCGGAGGCTAAATCCTTGGAATATACTACTCAAGATAGTCCTCTTGACTTCCCCAGATCCGTACTGTGCCAAGACACTTCCTCTGAGAGATCCGGACCAATCTGTCGGACCTTGCCACATGCTCTGTTCTTGTTCACCGGACCACAACAATCTTCAATCTGACTTCCGGTAGAGATATATCATGACTTGCGGATATGTGGAATGACCTTTGTTGCCATCAATGACAACAACCATGAATCCATATAGTGTCTCTTGCCAACACAAGGACCATGAGATTGCATGTTGGGCTGCCTTTAAACATGTGGGCAGAGGCTGTCAATACTGCTATATATTTAATTAATAGAGGTCCTTTAGTTCCTTTGGACTGTGGTATTTCAGAGGAAGCATGGACAGGTAAGAAGGTGAGTTATTCTTTTCTCAAAACCTTCGAATGTGAAGCATTTACACATGTAGATTCGCTAGATGCAAAATCAAAAAAATCTACCTTCGTTGGATATGGTATTGATGAATTTGGTTATAGGCCTTAGGATTTTGAAAATCAAAAAATTGTGAGAAGTAGGGATGTATTCAATGAGAAGGTGTTGTACAAAGATCAGTTGCAGCAGCATGTGAAGAAAGAAAAGTATTATGTGGTGCTAGATGATACTCCATCTAGTGATGTTCTAGTGGTTCCTCATGCTCCGCAATAGCAACAAGAAATACCACAAACTCTAGTGAATGTTAGACGGTCAACAAGGCTAAGTAGACCTCCTGAAAGGTTTTCTCCCTCTTTGTATTCTATTTTGTTAACATATGCTGGTGAACTGGAAGGGTATGATGAAGCTATGTAGGTGGATACAAAGGTTCAGTGGGAGCTTGCAATGAAAGAAGAAATGGACTCCTTGCTAAAAAATCAGACTTGGGAATTATGTAAGTTGCTTGCAGGTAAAAAGGCTTTACCAAACAAATGGGTTTATAGGCTGAAAGAGGAAGATGGCGGTAAGAAAAAATTTAAAGCCATGTTAGTTGTAAAAGGATTTGCATAGAAAAAGGGTATTGATTTTGATGAGATTTTTTCTCCAGTTGTTAAGATGACTTCTATTCGTACTGTTTTAAGTATTGTGGCTGCTAAAGATTTGCATTTGGAATGGCTAGATGTGAAAACTACCTTTCTCCATGGTGATTTGGAGGAGGAGATATAAATGGAACAGCCCCAAGGATTTGAGGTCAAAGATAAGGAGAAACTAGTGTGCAGATTGAAGAAGAGTTTATATGGCCTGAAACAAGCACCTCGGCAATGGTATTTGAAATTTGATAGTTTTATGGCTGAGAAAGGCTATAGCCGGTGTAATTTTGACCATTGTGTTTATTTTAAGAGGTTGGATAATGATAGCTACATTATTTTATGTTTATATGTTGATGACATGCTTGTAGCAGGGTCTAACATGGATCGCATAAGAGAGTTAAAACAACAGTTAGCACAATCATTTTCTATGAAGGATTTGGGGGCAACCAAACAAATCCTTGGTATGAAAATTTGTAGAGATAGGAAGAACAAGAAATTGACTCTTTCTCAGGATGATTATGTTGAAAAGGTGTTGCAAAGATTCTATATGGAAAATGCAAAAGCTGTCAGCACACCTTTTCCTGCTCTTCTGAAATTGATTAAGGAGATGTGTACAAAGACATAAGAGGAGGAAGAAAAAATGTCCAAGGTACCATATGCTTCAGCTATAGGAAGCTTAATGTATGCCATGGTATGCACGAGACCATATATTGCACATGTTGTAGGAGTCGTAAGCAGGTATATGAGTAATCCTGAATTGAAGCATTGGAATGCGGTAAAATGGATTCTCAGATATTTAAGAGGTGCATCCAATAAACACTTATGTTTTGGGGGCTCTAATACTGATTTAGCAGGTTATGTAGACTCAGATTTGGCAGGGGATATTGATACCAGCTGGAGTACTATAGGTTACATGTCTTTACTATAGGTGGGGCAGCAATGAGCTAGATATGTTGGCAAGAGACACTGCTAGGCATGATATATGTTGTCAATGATGGCAACTAAGATCATCCCAATCATCCGCATAACACAATTTGTGCTTGCCAGAAGTCAGATTCAAAATTTGTTTAAGTTTGGACAGTTAGGAATAGAGCAGCAACAGGGTGCAGTATTTTGGTCTGGATCTCTCCGGTGGGAAGTCATGATTAGTTGCGGGTCTAGGAGAGTCATGTACATTGTCAAGACAGTCTAAATCTAGATTTTTGTCCTCCGGTGATAAAGGATTCAAAATATATTAGCCTCTATGTACTGGGTTCCAGTTTGTCAGAGAAAATAGAAGAACAGTCTGACCTTGAAGAAGATCCTGATTCCAGATGTATGGAAGTTGTTTTTTGGACAAATGATAATGATCAGTGACAATGGCTAACATGAGTAATGATTTTCAAGAGCAAGTTTTAGTCTGCACCTTAAGATATGCATAGATCTAGCCAACAGAGCAGAGCATTCATAAAAGTTCTAAGTGTTGTTGAAGCCGATTGGTAGAATAATTGTAGATCATATTGCGAATATATATAGTCTATGAAATTGGATGATTCAGTGTGTAAAGTGTGTGCGATCAAGGCAAATGTGTGAAGAGCAAAAATCCAAAGTGCGAATGAAGGCAGAATAGTAAGAAGAGCATCTAGCAAAGATGAAATGTGTAAGATCAGTTTTTGCACTCAACCAAAACTAAAATTCTTGCATAAGTAGATGCTATTAATCAATTCAAAACTTTGTTATTATCTTCTAATGTTTCCATAGGTAGTGAGCCTTCTACTTGAGCAGTGAGCTCTGGGCAGTGAGCCAGAATGCATGTGCATTCCCATTTGTAAAAATACTTTTAACAAGGTATTAATATTTGTGGGTTAACCCCCACCGTGGTTTTTCCCTTAATCGGGTTTCCACATCAAAATCCTAGTGTCAAATGTGTTATTTATGTTTTTTGTTCACATGTTATTGATTGATGCTGAAATGTTTATATCATTAAATTGATTAAAAAGAAAAAGGACTAAAAATGTGTGAACTGATTCATCCCCCCCCACTCTCAGTTGTCTGGACCTAAACCAATAGGATCTCATGGTTGCAAAAGTTGTTTGATTTATCCACCACAGAGGCAGAGTATGTAGCTGCAACAGAGGTAAGCAAGGAGATGATATGCCTACAATCTTTCATTCAAGAATTGGGCAAACAACATGCTAATAGTTATTTGTTTACTAACAACTAGAGTGTCATACATCTGGCAAAGAATTATGCCTTGCATTCAAAGACCAAACACATACAGTTGAGGTATCACTTCATTCGATCGATGTTGGATGATGGACAAATATGGCTGGAAAAGATACATACAGATGAAAATCCAGTGGATATGTTTATGAAGGCAATGCCAAGGGAGAAGATGATCTCCTCTTCAGCTTCAGTTGGTCTTCAAGACTGAAAACAATAAAATTATAATAGTAGAGTCTAGGGTGCTTATTTCCAGTGGGAGCTGCAGGCACAACGGTGTCATCTAGGATCAGTCTCTAAGTGGGAGATTGTTTGGTGTGGAGCCTGATCAGTGTCCAAGTGGGAGATTGTTGGTATGTGGCGACTGATCATGCAAGTATTGTACACTCATAATTTATCCTCACCGGTGTTCGGACCGAGCCTAGCCTCAAGCGGGGGCTTGGGGGCACAGCCCCCAAAAATTATTTTCCCTCTTTTTTACCCGTTCAGAGTCAGTTGTTAATTTTTGTTAACCGATAAAAGAAAAAAATGACATTGTAAAACCCTAATTCTAGAAGCTTCCAAAAGTCTTGTTATAAACGGCTAGGATGTATGTTGCGAGTGGGATTTCAATATTGTATTATAGCATTTGCAGTGCTATTGAGTTGCAAGGATTGCTGGTTGTAATCAGCTTGATTTACTGGATAATAATATTGGACTCTCTGTTGGTGGATGTAGCTCAAGTTTGGGTGAACCACATTAAAACTTGTCTCTCTCTATTATTATTTTTGTGTATTTCTATTCCTTTGTTTAATCTTTATTTGTATTTAATTGATATCTTCTGCATGCAATTCCTAATAGCCTCAACCACTGTTTTAGATTCAACTTTAGAGACTAAACATAGATTTACATGTTCTT
This sequence comes from Cunninghamia lanceolata, assembly GCA_027924645.1. Taxonomy (NCBI): domain Eukaryota; kingdom Viridiplantae; phylum Streptophyta; class Pinopsida; order Cupressales; family Cupressaceae; genus Cunninghamia; species Cunninghamia lanceolata. Next base: position 4,442,448 of record BSBN01000500.1, on the reverse strand, counting down.
CAATAACTCTACTTCTTGTCAATGCACCTTGTTACCTCTTAATCTGACTGGATGCTTATTCCCAATTGTCCCTACAAGGTAGCCATCAATGATCTATAGGATTCTTGGGCTAGCAGCTAACAGTATAGGAGATAGGCTCTATAGATATCTCCTCTTCTTCTTTACTACTTGTAGATATTCTAATTTTGCCCTTAAGCTCTTAATTTCATCGGCTAGTTCCTCCTCTCCGGGCATAGAAGAAGATGGTTTTATCACATTCTGATCATCATTATCTTCATCCCTTGGAGACTCAACCTCTTCAAATCTATCACTGGGATCCAAGAAAGGGCATTCTTGAAAAACTTCTGACGTTATTCTTAGAGCACCACCCTACTGTCTTTCATATACATTCTAGATTTCAACCTCATTGTTTGAAAAATAAGGTATTGTTTGCTCTGAGGATCCTGGATTGTCCTAAATAAATTCATTTTTTCTAGGGCTAGGAGAACCATCTTGACTGGCTCAAATAGTCCCTTTTTTCCTATACATCATTTTTATGGGTAACTCTTCAAATAGAGTATTACGCTGGGATCTTCTCCCTTGCATACAAATTTTTACTTTACCAGTTGGGAGATTGGTTCAAAGTTGCCGCCTATTACTAGGAATTGTTTTCCTTTTGGAATCAGGGTTCTTTTACAATTCCCCAGTAGAGTCGCCAATTTTTGTTACCTCTTAATCTGACTGGATGCTTATTCCCAATTGTCCCTACAAGGTAGCCATCAATGATCTATAGGATTCCTGGGCCAGCAGCTAACAGTATAGGAGATAGACTCTATAGATATCTCCTCTTCTTCTTTAGGCTCTACAGAACCAAGGGGGTGTTCCCTATTCAACATCTACAACATATGCACATGAAACTACTCAGATGTTGAAACAAAGCAGATAAATCCTCTATGATACTGACCAAAACTGTGGAATAAGTGCAAAGGGGCTAGCTTTGGGCCTATGCTCAGTTGTAGATACAAGATTCTGGGTCCTAAAACTACTTCTAAAATCCTAAAGGTTTGTATATGAAGTTTGAGTTTGATTTATATATGGATGTAAAACTAGGACTTTGGGTTACAACAGAGATACCAAACCAGATCGGTGCCCATCCAGGGCTCAGAGTCAGTAGACATATATATGTGAATGTTTACGACAGACCCAAGACAATAATCAGATTTTGAGGGGTTTCTAAAATGTCTGCCTTACAGACAATACCCAAGAGAGAGTATTTAGTTATTTCTGCTTACAAACATCCCTACTGCAATGTATTCTTCTCAACACTTAATCCAAAACATTCAATCTACTCCTTGAGCAGAAGTAATAGACTAAATATTCAATATAGAAAACCTATATTCTAGAATCTATAACACCCCTTAGATATTTAGAGTCAGAAGAAAAACACATTCAGTCTGGAGACAAATAACAAAACACATGCAATGAAGCATTACTCATTTAAATCAACATGAAATTGATAATTCTATGCATAATACACACAACACACAACTCATAAACTCACAAAGACACCTAAAATAGAGTCACCAAAAAGTTGTATTCCTAGTGCAGCTAGAAGTTTGTCCAGTTTTCAACAACGACAAAAGAGTAACACAGTTTGCTTAAAATAGCAAGAAAGTGTACTTCACAAAAATTAATTACAAGGTGAGGTCAAAATTTCTCGTCTGATACACAGCACCAGAAATGGCACTCAAAATAATAAATGCAGCCGGGGACAAAACGGGAAGAAGCAAGAGAAGGGCGAGGAATGGTTGAACTCGAGCCCTGTGCCGTTGCTAGAAGACTCCCCATCACAAATCAAGTACTTGACCATTCAACCACCGGCCCATACATGTCCGCAATCCTGCCATTAATGGCTCAACCACCAGCAACTCCTCCTAGAAATAGTAATAGCGCACCCATGGAAAATTCCCACTCAAAAACAACCGCAGACACAAGGAAAACCATTGTCGAGAGCTCAAAACCCGACCGTCAATCTGAAAACCCATCACCGAGATCAACGGTCCCAAAATATGTATGAAGAGACACCAGCCAACGAAATCATGCCACATGGGCACCCCATGATTCTATCGCTGGCCTTTCACACCTTTATTTTGCCTTTATCACTTTTGCATATGCGTGCTGAAATGCGTATACAAACACCACTTGTTTGCCTTTCAAAATCCCTGTATATGCAAAATGCATATACAACTATTTGATATACAAGGTGGACCCCAAAGTTTATAGAACAATTTGAAAATCGGTTCAAATCCAGCTTGTATCCCTTTTACCACACATCGGCTTGTATATCAACATATACAAGTGCTTTATACAACCCATGGATGCCAAATTTCATTCACTGCATCTTATTCCTCCATTGCGTCCGGATTGCATGTCTCTCCTTTTGTATATCAAACTGTATATGCAAACATACAAATCCCCTAACATACAAGCAAGGAATCTTTTAGGATATGCGATATAGATTCCCTCTTGTATGTCACCAATGTATGTCAAACATACATTCAACCTTGTATCTGCATCTCCTGCATGCCGAAAATACAAACCTATTTGTATATGCCTGCAGGCCTTACCACATGCATCACCTCCGCTGCACTATAGCAAATGTATATTTGTTTGTATGTCAAATATACAAACACAAATATACAAACCCCTTTATACAACTGCAGAATCTGCGACGGAATATTCGATGAATGCATACCTTCCTTGCATCTCTCAACGCCTGCATGTTGACTTGTATATTAGAGATACATTCACCCTTGTACATTTTTCATTGTATATTTCGCTTGTATGTTCCACATACAAGCTCAATATACAAGCAGGGCCGATATAGAGATGGTCAATATTCCCAGAATCTTTTAGAAGATTCCCCCTATGTATATGCAACCCGATATGCATTTAGAAATGCATACAACTCATTTTTACCATTTTTTGAAGGCCGATGGAGATTTTTCACCCGCCAACACACATTTTGACCTACATGCATATACAAGCACCCTTGTATATATACAAAGACACTTGTACGTTAACTAATTTTTTACATTTTTCAATTGAAACCAGACTGCTCATACAGGCGGTAACACACCTTTGCTCTTATCACCAATGATCTGGTCTTTAGTGTGATGCCTCTGCACATGCTTGGGAGTTTTAGGGATTCTTTCCGGAGCTTCTTGTTTTTCAACCTGTACTTCTTTTTCTTTAGTTTTTTCTTCTTCTCCGCAAGAAGACTCATCTGGTTCATATTCATTAACCTCTAAATTCATCTGTAGATCCCAAACACCTCCAATCAACATGAATACTACTTTATACTAGAAACAATTGTATTCTATCAAGCTAAACTTTTTTTACTCATTACTTTCAAGCCAGTCATTAAAATCAGACAAAATTATGGATGTAGATGTATGCATTGATTAATAACCATATGCTAGAACCATAGAGAAATATCTTCACTAGTGGACCAGTGCAGACCAAATTACCAGAACATTGTAGCTTGATTTTGTCAAATAGATAGTTAGCCAAAATTCATAGCATGTCTTCTTACCTAATTTGATTTTCTTGCACATCAAATTTCTTGTGGAGAATAAGATCCTCTTGCAAAATTACCAACCAAGCTACTCTACACAACTCTACCTTTATCCTTTGCAGTCATAGTCTCTAACCTAACTTAAACCTTTGTTGCTAATCCTTAACCTTATCCCTTCGTGCTAAGACATCAGTACCATTCCTTTGGCAGGGGAGAAAAGATTTTCAATTAGGATCCCCCTAAGTGAAAGCTCTAATCTTAGTTCTCAAAGGAAACATCTACACCAGATGCCAGTACAGGATCATCCTTAACCTTTGTTACATCTTTCTTCTTCCATATCTTATTCATTTCCCTCTTTCTTTCTACTAGATCAACCTTTTGTATTGGTTTGTTCTTCTCTACTGGATTATCCTTCTTCATGCTTCTGCTTCTGTAGAACTTAGAGGTATTTCTAGATCTATTGCAATTGTAGCATATAACATTTCTTTGACCAGTATTCCTTTCATTTATTTTGGATCTGCATTGGTTAGCTTATGCCCAAATTTATTGCATGTATAACAGTAGCCACTGAAAGATTTAACTATTCTATCCTTTCCATAGTCATTTCTTATTTGACTTTTGCACTCATTAGCTCTATGTCCCATCTTATTGCATGTAAAACACCTAGTAGAGTTCTGACTCACTTTACTTCTGCATACAACAGCTATATGACCAACTTTATTTCATGTGAAGCATTGGCTAGAGAAGGATGGAATATTTTGATTCTTTCTACTTCTATATTCTAGTTCTTTATGTCCATACTTATAGCATAAATGACAAAAAACATTGAAAGATGGATAGCTTTGAGCATTTGGTTGTCTCACCGAAGGTCTTCTAGCTTTATTCTTTTGATTCTAGATCTGCTTGCCATTGTTCCTCTGACTTGAAGTCTAATCTGATTTTGAACTTTCACCTTTTTCAAATCCTAAACCCTCTTTATCATTGGATCTTTTTTGACTTGCATAACTTATCTTGAATTTTTCTTCATAATTCTTTGCCTTCTCTAGATCTGATTTCATATTCACAACTTCTTGTTCAAGCCTTACACATTCTTTAGATTTTCCTTTCACCATTAAGTTTAGATATTCTTCAATCCTTGCCTTTTCTTCAACTTGCACTTTCAGACCATTCATAGATTCAGTTACTAGCCTTAATTTTTCACTTGCCTCCTTGTTTCTTTCTTTGAACTTCTTGACCTACTCTCTTAATTTTCTAATACATCCATTTGCTTCTTTAAGATTCTCCTTCAGATCTTTGATTTCTTCTTCAGTCCTATTTAGGTCTTCAAGAGAGACCTTGACTTCTTCACTATTGATAGACAAACATTCATCTTCTAAAGATCAGTCAAACAAGGGAATATTCTTCTTATGTGCCATCCCAGATCTATCTCAAGCTGTTAAGTTTTCTTCAAAGGAACCTCGCTCTCATACCAATTGTTGAATACATAAGACTACTGAGAGGGGGGTGAATTAGTTGTATCAAAAATTTCAAACCCTCACAAACATTCAGATTCATATTAACCTTTAAACTTATTATGATGATTAAGCATAAAAAGAAAATAATAGAAACTGAATCATAACATCACCAAACACAAGACAACACCAAATTTTACATGGAAAACTCAAGAAGGACAAAACCATGGTGAGGATTAGCTCACAATATAAAGTAGTAGCAATACCGAATTACATAAGGCTCACTACCCAAAAGAAAGAAAGGCTCACTACCAAGGACTCACTGTCTAGAAGAAAGAGATAAAAGAGAAGGCTCACTACCAGGGATGAAATGATATAATTGCATCTAACACATGCATGGGTTCAGTTCCAATGAAGCTCAATATTTACCACATCACAAACATTACCTTCGTAGCAACACTAAATGATAGTAGACACCTTCTTCTCACTACATCTAGTAGCCTAACACATGAAAGCTCTCACTAAACTAATCAAATCCACATCATAGACATCACATTCCTTGCACATTCTTGCATTCATGAATCCTTGAAACTTATTTATACCATCATCAACCTTGAAAACATTATCCAAAGCTGGTAACACAACTTAACTCATAAAATTTAAATTAGGTCTGGACCAAAACATTCCCGCAGAGGAAAGGAATGAATGTAGACCACATTACACCTTAACACAAACCTAAATCCACTCTTACATGCTTCACCACACTTTCACAATCAACGAAGCACAACCACAATTAGTGTAAACAACCAAGTCGACCAAACTTCTGTTAACACTATGAACTTTTAAGTGCATGCTTCCTCAAGACCAAAAGATGACATGTAGACCACACACCAAGCTTGAAAATGATCTAGAAACATCCACAAACACATGAAAACCAACAAAATCCTTTGCAACATCTTTTACCTTAAGAAAGTTTACACCGTTCGAAGCACTTAGATTACTCTATCATCAAATGTAACTCAAGAAAGGAACTTGCGGAGAACCAAATCATAAACCACTTGAATAGAAGAAAGATATGGACCTTATAAGCATGAATCCAGAATAGCAAAGCCATAAACAAATCTACAGAGAAATACAGAGCAAAATAATTTCTCCCAGACACTTCTGCACAACTCAGAAACATTGTCTGCACACTGGTGAACATAGCTTTCTTTGCACAATGAACCAAAGGACAAAATCTCAAACATAACATCTGTAAACACCTCTAAACAACATATCCAAACTACACGATTAGATATTCAATTAGGAAGAAATGCGGAGCAAAACTTGATCACTACTCTGTTAAGCCAGTCAGTCTCTTCAACACATTGTTTCCTTTATTAATCAAATTTTCTCAAAAGAACTTGGAAACCAACCATTAAGAATATATTCCTAACATCTTCATCACTTCTTTAAGGCAATCACATAATCCTCAACACAACAACTCAATCAAAAAACAATAGCAACTATAGAAGACATAGTTAACACCAATGACAACACAAGCTTGTTGACATCAATGACAACATCGATTAGCACATACTTCCAATACTTTTTTCCCTTATTAGCATTCTTCCTTGATGTTTAACCAAGATCTCCCCCCATACCAGCTGAATTCATATGCCTTCAAGGAAAGGAGAATAGAAAAACTACAAAAAACAAGATAACTGCCTCCACTTCGAGAAAACTCTAGATGACTACCACACACCATCTGTATAAATGATAACCTTCTGCCGCACTTACCCTCTAGTAGCTCTCCACGTGCCTTGACATACTCAAAATCCATCATGTCTAATTAAGACTCTTGATAGTTCTCTTTCCCATTATCAGGTGGATGCTCTTTAGTGTCTTCTTGAATCAATTTCAGCACCTCATAGGTATAAGTGTCCCTCCACTCCATCCAAGAAGAATTTCCACTATTCATCCCATCAATGCCTTGATTCACAACCCAATCTACTACTTTGTTCCCAATCCTTTTGATATGAGAGAAATTATTTTGGGGAATAGAAGCGTTATTCACCTATTCTCCTCCATAATCTACTCCAATCTCTAATTCTTAGTAGAGCTGTCATTCATGATGTTGATTACAAACTTTGAATCTCCTTCCACCCACAGACTATCCCATCCCTTACTCCTAGCTATCGAGAGGCCCTTCTATAGAGCCCTGGCTTCTGCTAAATTATTTGAGTCAATACTAAAGTCAAAGGAGTATATACCAAGTGGCTGGCCTCTATGATCCCTGAAAACTCCTCCACTACTAGCCCTGTCGGGGTTGCCTCTGGTAGTGCCATCAAAATTAAATTTTATCCAACCAAGGTCCAGGTAATACCCATGGGCTCCTAATCCCCTCTGAACACTTATCACTTTTCCTCTCCAAGATACCCAACCATCTAAACCTTGGCCATTAATTTGCCCAATTTTCTTCCCCTTCCTCCACCTTCCAATCCTTCTTCTAGTGGATCTCAGCAAGTTCATTAAGAAAATTTTCCACCATATCCCAAATTATATCCACCTCTCTATTCTACTCTTGGAAAATCCTTCTATTATGTTCTAACCAAAGATTCCAAACAATGATTGTCGACACCATGTTCGAAATAAAGTTTAACCCCTACCTTTTGCATCTAAAATCCTAGCTTTCCACTAGCATAGAAATATTCTGACGGGTTACCCAAACCATCTTCCACTTCTTAAGAAGTCTGCTCCATAGTTTACAAGCCATCTCACAGTGTAAGAAAAGGTGATGATTGTCATGCCCACATTTCCCATGCGGTCACAACACGTATTCACGCATGTCATGTCCACATGCACCATGTGGTCATGATACGAACTATCAAAAATTTTCTCTTACTACTCTGAAAACCCCCTCGCACGCGTAAGCGTGCTCTGTGGCGTATGCTTAAAGAGTAAACAAAGCAGTTGTTAGTGGGGTATTACACTCACCAATTACATTTGTACAGTAGTTGTTTTAGGTGATAGATCATTTTTCAACAAAGCATGGTCATTTGCCCTCTCTTCCGTTTCTCTAAAATTTAATATATATATATATATACCGCCATTTTCTTAGTTCACTTTAACTCACAATTTCATTAATAAGTTCCTTAACTGTAAAGAAAGTATAGAATATATCTATATATATATATAATTTGTTAAAACATATTACTATCCAATAAATTATTAAAAAATAGAGCAAAGAGTTAATTTTTTTTTTTTTTACAAATATAAACATTGTATTTCCGAATTGCAACTCTAAGTTTAAGCATCTATTCAATTCGTATTATACAATATGCATAAATAAATCCCACTTTTACTATTCACTATTCACTTTTACTATTCACTATTAACTTTTACTATTCACTATTCACTATTCACTATTCTGTTACTATTCACTATTCATATTAAGGCAAACTTTTAATATGAGATTAGTTTCTCTTTAACTCAATTACACAACTTTAATCTAATTTTATTTCCTTTCCAAATGGCAAAACTAAATGAACAATAAAACTACAACTATTAATACAATAAGGAAGTAATTTCCTCACAACTCCAAAATACCAAATTATACAACGAAAGAGAGAATGTTCTCCTCTTGTAAAATCAACAAGGATGAAGCTATTAAAAGACCAAGAAGATCCAATAATCTTCTCCAAGCTTCACCATAAGCTCCCAGAAAACCTGCATATCACACAAGGGAAGAAACACCACACAAGCTGCTCTCATCCCTACCGTAGACCCGCAAGAGGGTCACCCCCGAGCTAGGGAGATCATCCACACACCTAGGGGATTCAATACCACTTCACAACAAAATAAAAATAACACACCAAAACATAAATACACCCATAGATATTTACACAACACAAAACTCATCCACTGTGAGTTTAAAGAGGGGTAGGAGAGTGGACACACTCAACTCTAGAGTGTCACCCTTCAATTAAATTTCAACACAGTTTTCTTCTCATGGCCTCAAGCCAACTTGCCAACAAAGATTCCAAGGAGTTCATATTTTGACTCTCAAGCCAAATAATATAATTTCCCAAAGTCACACAAATGTCCTCAAGGCTTTCAACATCTCAAAAAAACAAGGCATGTACTCGAGGAGGATCACTCCTCCCCTACCCCACACTTGATGAGCATTTCTCCCAAGTGGAAAAAACTCTGTCAATACCCAAATAAATTTCCCCACAATTACATAATTTACAACACAACAAATCAAATTTCATTTCACAAATCCATCATGCAAGAAATAGAAAATGCAAAGGAGAGGCCTTGAAATACAACCTTAAAAAGCCCTTTAATGGATGAAGTTGATGTAGAGTTCCTCTCCAGCCTCCTCTCCAAATCTCCCTTCTCAGAAAAACAATCTCTCTATGATCACAAGCAAGGGATAATGAATGGAGGATATAGGATGGCTAGAGTAATTTCGGCATTATGAGGCTATGAAGAGGAGAATAGAGAAGGAATTGGGCATTATGAGGATGCCAGAAGAAGATTTCCTAGAGGAAATTAGGCATGATAAGAATGCAAGAATGAAGTCCCCCTGCAAGAATCAAGTTCCCCTGCAAAATCCAGTCTTCTCCAATTGCTTAGAGAAGGGTCTTATTTATAGATTTTCTGAAAAGGGAATGGAAGGTGAGGATCAAGAGTTGAGATCAAGGGCTCACATTATTTGTGAATTTTAAATTCATAGTGGATGAATTAAAAATTCATTTTTTTGGGAAGAGTGGATTATGACATTAAGGGCTCACATTATTTGTGAATTTTAAATTCATAGTAGATGAATTCTAAATTCATAGTGGATAAATTAAAAATTCATTTTTTTAAGATTGTAATATTTAAATAACCCCACTATCCCAAGTGGAATTAAAAAATATCCCCACTATCCCAAGTGGAATTAATAAAATATCCCCACTATCCCAAGTGGAATTAAAAAATATCTCCACTATCCCAAGTGGGATTAAAAAAATAACCCCACTCATGAAGGACCACACCACTTCATGGGGACTCTCACCAAAAGTGAGGGAACAAGAAGATAAGCCCCTCCATTATTGGTAGACCATGGAGTCATTTCAAACCTTGAAAATGGAGAAAGGATGGGCTTGAGTGTTGGTCCCACTCATCCTATCCTTCCCATGCCTCCAAATTCGTCACTTAACTTCACTGTGAAGTTAAGGTGACCATATGGAGGTTAACCAAGGGTTACCCAAGTCAAAAGTGACCCTAGACCCATGGGGTATAATCCAGGGTCAATTTAAACTTAGTTAGGACACCCAGGGTCAAGTTAAGACACAAGAAAAGGGTCTCAAAAATTTAAATTAAAAAAATAAAATTCAAATACAATTCTTACAACACAAATCATAATTTAATTTTACAAAAGGGTAGACCTAACCCATTCAACCTCATGCAAGACAATATTACAACATTACAACATTGCACCAAACACAGAGTTGATCTTGATTCCTCGTGGAACTAGATTGGCTTCACAAGGGATTACAACATAAGGTGCAGAATGATCTCCAGTATCTATGGTTTTGTTAGAAATACCTACACACTCAATCTCAAAGTTAATTCCACATATACATATCATAGCCGAAACAAATTAAACATATTAATGAGGATGTATAACCAATCACTACCTATATCCATCTGGCAACCATATTATATAATAATCAATCATTTTATCATTTTAATCTAGAGCTAGGTGAATAATAGGATACACACCAGTCGGACAAGGGTGGGCCTTACAATGATTATCCTCATTGGAGTATTTACAGATTATGCAACGAGATGGACTGATTTTGCCTAATCTTAATACCTTGTCCCAAGTTAACGCCCACTTTCTCCAAGCTATCCAAAGGAATGCATTAGCCTTAGGCAATCCATACTTATTCCATATTCTTCCAACCATAGAATTACTCAAAGTCAAACCTGTTGCAAGTATGGGCGTAACCAGTGTTGTCATTGATGTCAACATACTCCTGTTGCATTAATGATAAGGACTGGATGAGTTGTGTGCTGAGGATATTGAGAAAATTAGCCTCAATCAGGAACAGTGAAGAACAGTGATGACAGTATGGTAAAAGTCCATGATAGGATGAGGATCAGAGGATACAGATTAAAGGGTTTGTAGATATGTGTCTTAAGGTGGTCCAGTAGAGATTTTAGAGATCTGCATGAAGATCTGAAGAAGTTGTGGCTGGTCAAGTAAAACTGGTTCTGACAGAGTGATATAGATAGGTCCGGTGAGATCCAGAAATGCAGTATCCTATTCTGCAGATTTGAGGGAGTATTGAGGAAGTCATTTTGAAGTATCAACTCGATTGGTTCATGGTTTGAAGGTCTCCAAGCATCTATTCCTTTATGACGGTGATGATAGACTGTGTTCTTGAGGTTCCAGATGAAGGAGAGAAGGATTTCAGTAAGCAGATGAAGTGTGGATGTTCTTGGTGATTCAGGAAAGCTTGTGGAGGTCTTTGGATCGTGTCCTGTTCATTTTGGTGGTCCACATTGGAGTTGGAGCTCACAATTAAAAAATGACTTCCAGATGATGGTGTTCTTCATGAGACTGGCTAACCAGATGAGTTACACATCCTGCGGATGTTCTTGTAGTTGTTTGCTGACTTAGATGATTATTCCTAAGTCGATCCCTTGTATAAATAAGGGATTGTAAAGTCATTTCAAAGGTGTCCTTGTGGAGATGAGTGTGTGGTAGCGAGGAGGAGAGCAAAACATAGAGCAAAAGTATTGGGCTTAAATGGAACTGATTCAAGCATGGTGAGGATCCTATTTTCTAGTTCAAGTAGGTGATACTTATTTCTATGTAGATAGTGTGTCTCTTGTAGGCAGTGGGCCTCTTGTGAGCAGTGTGCTCGGGCAGTGAGCCCTAATTGGCATGTGCCATTTGTTCTTTCTATTCTTCTAACAGAGAATACAATCTTGAGTTAATCACCCCGTGGGTTTTCCCTTAACCAGGTTTTCCACATCAAAATCTTGGTGTCTCATGTGTTAATGTGTTTCTACTCTTGATTCATTGCATTATGTTTCCATGATTGATTTATTATTATGCTACTGAATTACAAAGTGACATTAAGTGTTTGATTAGAAGAAAGTTTGTGTACAACTGATTTACCCCCCTCTCAGTTGTCTGCTCTAAATCTAACAATTGGTATCAAAGACAAGTTCCTCTAAAAGGAGCTTAACCGCTTGAGGAGATCTAGAATGACATCTTACAAGAAGGATAGTCTGAATTTTGATGGAACCAATTTTAATCTTTAGAAAGGTCACATGAAATGTCACTTGAAATGTATGGGAATGGCGTACTGGACCATGGTTACAACAAAGTATACACCTCCAAAGGGTGGTCTAAAAACCCCAAATGAAATCACAGATGCTGAAAATAATCTGCAGACTATAGAAGCTCTTCTAAGTGCATTATCTGATTTAGAACTTTCAAATGTTATTGACCTACCAACTGCTTTTGAGATTTGGGAAAAACTGGAACTTTTGCATGAAAGAGACAAGTATGTTAAATGTGCAAGGTTACAAAGTCTGAAAGGAAAATTTGAAAATCTGAAGATGAGAGAAGATGAAAATATCACTACATTTATGCCAACAGTAAATGAGCTTGTTTGTGGAATTAGAAATGCTGGTGGAGTCTTGGATGAAAATGAGATTGTTGGAAAAATTCTCAGATCCCTTCCTGCTTCTTACAAAATCAAGGTTGCTGCCATTGAAGAATTCAGAGCCCATACAACTGTCACAAGAGATCAATTGGCTAGTAAATTGGCTACATTTGAAATGACCAAGTTTGGAGATGCCCCTCCTAAGACTGAATATGCATTCAAAGCTAGTGCCTCTGTGATAGGTAAACAAAGGTTTGATCCGGGAGATAACTCTTCAAGGAAACTCTCATGGTATGAAAAAGCAAGAAAAGATCTAGAAGAAGAGGAAGTAGAAACTACTCAACTTGAAGCCCTTATTGCAAAAAGACTGCCAAGAGGATCTGGTAAGTATGAAGGAAAATTGCCTTTTAAGTGTTTTAACTACAATAAGATTGGTCATTTTGCCTCAAAGTGTCTAGAAAGATTTTCAAGGCCAAATCCTAACAGATCAAGGTTCCAAAAGAACTGTTACTATGTTCATGAGGAAGATGATAATGAAGGAGTAACAAATGATGAATCAGAGACAGGAGACAAATCTAGAAGTGACTGGGTGTTCATTGCCATCAAGGAAGAAGATCTAATGCCCTCTGAATTTGTCAATCATAAAGTAGTAGAAAGAGCTCTAGCTGCCCAAGTTGAAGAAAATGATGATTGGGTCATTGACAGTGGATGCTCTCACCATATGACAGGTGACAAAAGTAAATTCATTGATTTGGAAAGGTATGAAGGAGGAGTGGTAAAATTTGGTGATAATTCTGCTGGTAGAATCAGAGGTAGAGGAACTATTTCTTTTGATGGAAGGAACAAAATCGGTAATGTACTGTATGTTGAAGGATTGAAGCACAATCTTCTCAGTGTTGGACAGTTGGTGGACAAAGGCTATGATCTCAGATTCAAGAATGGGAAATGCAAGATCTTTGAGAGTTCTGGAACAAAGATTGCATCTGGTACCCAAACAAAAGGTAACATCTTCCATTTAGTTGGCACTAGTAAAAGTTGTTTATTTGTTCAAATTGATCAGAGTTGGTTATGGCATAGGAGAATGTGTCATGTGAATTTTGATAATATCATCAAGATAAGCAATACTCAAGCTGTAAGAGATCTTCCAAAATTGGTGAAGCCTACAAATAGTTTGTGCAAGGAATGCCAGTTGGGAAAACAAAGCAGAGTCTCATTCAAAAACAAGGAACAATCTTCCTCTAGATTATTGGACTTAGTTCATACTGATCTTTGTGGTCCAGCAAGAATCAGGAGTGTGCAAGGTGATAGATACTTCATGTTACTAATTGATGACTATTCCCGAATGATGTGGGTAACCTTTCTGAAAGAGAAATCAAAAGCTCTTGAGAAATTCAAAATATTCAATGCTATGGTAGAGAATGAAACCGGATTAAAATTAAAATGTCTGAGGTCTGATAGAGGTGGAGAATTCACATCCGGTGAGTTCATAAAATTCTGTAAAAAGCATGGAATAAAGAGACAATTATCTGCTCCTAGGACCCCACAACAAAATGGAGTAGTGGAAAGAAAGAACCGGACCATCCAAGAAGCATCTAGGACCATGATGATGGAAGCAAATGTTCCTCAAATCTATTGGAGAGAAGCTGTCAGTACTGCAGTCTATACTCTCAATCGAGTTCAAATTAGAAGCAATATCAGTAAGACTCCTTATGAACTTTGGTTTGGCATCACTCCTACTATGAGGTATTTTAGAGTTTTTGGTAGCAAATGTTACATTAAAAGAGATGAAGATCTAGGAAAATTTGATGCTAGAAGTGATGAAGGAATATTCTTGGGTTACTCTACTCAAAGCAAAGCATACCGGTGATATAACAAGAGACTGAGAAAAATGATAGAAAGTACAAATGTGAAGGTTGATGAAGGAATTGAAAAACCCTCAAGGTTTTATGAATATGATGAAGATGATCAGAATGGTGTTCTGATTCAAGGAACCCAAGTCTCCCCTGAAGTTTAGATTCAAACTGATCCGGTAAATTAGGAAGAAGAGATGAATCTTAATGAGCTTGATCAAGAATTAGAAGTGCAAGAAATTCCCAAAGTTCCCAGGTTCTGTAAGACTGAACCACTCTGAAGATTAGATCATAGGTGATAAAAGCAAAGGTGTACAAACAAGAAGGAGAATTGCTCAAGATTTAGATGAGTATTGTCTGATTTCAAAGATTGAACCTAAGACAGTGAATGAAGCTTGCAATGATGAAAACTGGACTAAAGCAATGGAGGAAGAGCTGATGCAAATTAAGAAAAATCACACTTGGGATCTTGTTCCCAGACCTAGAAACAAGAATGTGATTGGAACAAAATGGGTCTTCCGGAACAAACTGAATGAAGTTGGTGAAGTAATCAGAAATAAAGCCAGATTGGTCTGCAAGGGATACTCTGAAATAGAAGGAGTTGATTTTGAAGAAACTTTTGCTCCGGTGGCAAGAATTGAAGCAATCAGATTATTTCTTGCCTTTGCTGCCTTCAAGGATTTTAAGGTATATCAGATGGATGTCAAGTCTACCTTCCTGAATGGTGACTTGGAAGAAGAAGTGTACATAGAGCAACCGGATGGATTTCTATTGTTTGATCATAGTGATATGGTTTGCAAGTTGAAGAAAGCACTATATGGACTGAAGCAAGCCCCAAGAGCCTGGTATGAAAAATTGGATAAGCATCTTTTGAAGATTGGTTTCAACAAAGGTACTGCTGACAGTAATTTATATTTCAAAATTGATCATGAAAACATCTTGATTGTTGAAGTGTTTGTTGATGATATCATTTTTGGAGGAAGTGATAGTATGTGTAAAAATTTTGCAAATCAAATGAAAAGTGAGTTTGAGATGTCCATGCTTGGTGAAATAATTTTTTTCTTGGGTCTACAAATCACTCAAACAAAGAAAGGAATCCTCATTTCTCAGACCAAATATGTGAAAGAATTGTTGAAGAAATTTGGGATGGAAGACTCAAAACCAATGAATACTCCCATGGCAACCGGATGTAAATTGAGCAAAGATGATGACTCTCCTAAGGCTGATTAGACAAAGTATAGGTCAATGATTGGAGGACTGTTGTATCTCACTCACACTAGACTAGACATTATGCAAGCTGTTGGTTTTGTTGCTAGATTCCAAGCTAATCCTAGAGAATCTCATGTCATGGCAATCAAGAGGATTTTTAGATATCTAAAAGGGACAATTGAGTATGGTCTGTGGTATCCTAGAGATCATGATTTCTCTCTTCATGCATATACAGATGTAGATTGGGCAAGAGATGTGGATGACCATAAGAGTACCAGTGGTGGAGCATTCTTTTTGGGGAAGAGATTGGTTTCTTGGCTAAGTAAGAAACAAGAGGCAATATCTCTATCTACAACTGAAGCAGAATATATTGCAGCAACAAGTAGTTACACTCAAGTTTTGTGGATGAAGCAAATGCTAAGAGATATCAAAGTGGAGTATGAGGAACCTATCACAATCTTCTGTGATAATTCAAGTGCAATAAATATATCTAAGAATCCGGTGTTGCATTCAAAGACTAAACACATATCCATCAAGTTTCACTTTTTGAGAGAGCAAGTGAACAAGAATGAAGTCAGATTAGAGTTTGTACCTTCCAAGGATCAGATTGTAGGCATCTTTACTAAACCTCTACCTAAGGACTCTTTTGAGTATCTTAGGGAGAAGTTAGGGGTTATTGCCCCTCTGGTGATGAACTAAGATGCACTGATGTGCATCAATCCAGTGGATATCACAGTCACATCTTGTGGTCCAGATTGATGATGGGGAGCAGCAGGTATGATTCTGAAGTGGTGGAATTGCAAGTATGTGCCCTTTGCCATTGATGTCAAAGGGGGAGAGAAGACATGTGAAAAATAAGTGGTTTCTAATCAAAGGGGGAGTAGTAAAGGGAGAGAAGACATGTGAATGGTTGTTGCTGATAAGGGGAGTTATGACAGTGAGGAGAAGTTCTTGTCTTGATGGTTAAAAATAGTTTTTCACATCATATGTTGCCATCAATGACAAAGGGGGAGATTGTTGCAAGTATGGGCCTAACCGGTTTTGTCATTGATGTCAACATACTCCTGTTTCATTAATGATAAGGATTGGATGAGCTGTGTGCTGAGGATATTGAGAAAATTAGCCTCAATCAGGAACAGTGAAGAATAGTGATGACAGTAAGGTAAAAGTCCAAGATAGGATGAGGATCAGAGGATGTAGATTAAAGGGTTTGTAGATATGTGTCTTAAGGTGGTCCAGTAGAGATTTTAGAGATCCGTATGAAGATCTGAAGAAGTTGTGGCCACTCAAGTAAAACTAGTTCCAGCAGATATTCAGTGGTGATAGAGCGATATAGATAGGTCCGGTGAGATCCAGAAATGCAGTATCATGTTCTGCAGATTTGAGGGAGTATTGAGGAAGTCCTTTTGAAATATCAACTTGATTGGTTCATGGTTTGAAGGTCTGCAAGCATCTATTCCTTTATGATAGTGATGACAGACTGTGTTCTTGAGGTTCTAGATGAAGGAGAGAAGGATTTTAGTAAGCAGATGAAGTGTGGATGTTCTTGGTGATTCAGGAAAGCTTGTGGAGGTCTTTGGATCGTGTCTAGTTCATTTTGTTGGTCCACATTGGAGTTGGAGCTTGCAATTAAAAAATGACTTCCAAATGATGGTGTTCTTCATGAGACTGGCTAGTCGAATGAGTTACACATCTTGCGGATGTTCTTGTAGTTGTTTGCTGACTTAGATGATTATTCCTAAGTCGATGCCTTGTATAAATAAGGGATTGTAAAGTCATTTCAAAGGTGTCCTTGTGGAGATGAGTGTGTGGTAGCGAGGAGGAGAGAAAAACACAGAGCAGAAGTATTGGGCTTAAATGGAACTGATTCAAGCATGGTGAAGATACTATTTTCCAGTTCAAGTAGGTGAAACTTATTTATTTGTAGATAGTGTGTCTCCTATAGGCAGTGGGCCTCTTGTGAGCAGTGTGCTCGGGCAGTGAGCCCTAATTGGCATGTTCCATTTGTTCTTTCTATTCTCCTAACAAAGAATACAATCTTGGGTTAATCACCCCGTGGTTTTTCCCTTAACTGGGTTTTCCATGTCAAAATCTTGGTGTCTCATGTGTTAATGTGTTTCTGCTCTTGATTCATTGCATTATGTTTCCATGATTGATTTATTATTATGCTTCTGAATTACAAAGTGATGTTAAGTGTTTGATTGGAAGAAAGTTTTTGTACAACTAATTCACCCCCCTCTCAGTTGTCTGCTCTAAATCTAACAAAACCTTGATAGAAGTATTGTTTATATGCTTCTCCAGCTATCACTCTTCCTTCTCCGTTGCCTTTCCACATTAACCTATCTTCATTTTCTAAAAGAGGCCATTTATTTAACTTTTCAATAATCTCCTTCCATTTACTATCCAAATCACCTACTAGTCCATCAAGGGATTTCCAACTCCGGCAACCTTCTTGTTCCTCCACATAATCTTTTACCAACCCCCCAGGTTGGGTTCCAAAGAATTTTCTGAAGCTCTAAGGTGATGGAAGTCTCTCAAAGGCTTCTCTTCCAACCAAACATCCCTCCAAAACCTCACCTTGTCTCCTTTAGAACTCTCCAAACTAGATTAGACCGAACTAGGTTATTACATATTCTCAAAAAGTTCCATATACTAGATCCCATAGATAATTGGGCTTTAGTGTCAAAGAGGATACCGACATCATTTTGTAGATACTTAGCTTGTATCATCTTGCTCCACAATTTGTCTCTTTTTTCATATATCCTCCACATCAGCTTATCCCTCAGATCTTTATTCATATTTCTTATGTTCCTGAAGCCCAACCCTCCTAATATTTTGGGTAAACACACCTCTTCCCATTTTACCAAGTTGTACTTGAACACCTCCTCAGTGCCTCTCAACAAAACAATCCTTTGAGTATTTTCTATCACCTGAGAAACCTTACTAGGGATATAGAAGGTAGACATCATGTCGATAGGAACAACAACCAAAGAAGCTTTGATGAGAGTAATCCTACCTGGTAAGGAAATCCATCTCCGTTTCTAGGAGGAAAGCTTATTATGCACCTTATCCACAACTTTCCTCCATTCTACTTTTGAGGTTCTCTTATCCATGAAAGACATTCTTAAATAATTGCTAGGAAGGACATCGACCTCAAATCCCAAACTTCTTTGGATTTCAAAAGATTCTATACAAAAATCCTTAAGAAAATAAATGTGTGACTTACTTGTATTGATTTTCTGACCTGCTGCCATCTCATAATTATAGAGAATGTTCTTGAAACTCCTAGCCTCTCTAGCAGTAGCCTCTCCAAAGAGAAACTATCATCCACAAACTATAGATGAGTTAAATTTGGAGTCACTCCTAAAATCTAAAGTCCTCTAATCTGTCCATCATCTACCTCCTTCAACGCACAACCCAAAGCCTCGGCTATGATCAGAAAAAGGAAGGGAGAAAGCGGGTCCCCTTGCCGCAAGCCCCTTCCTACCTTAAAAAACTCAGAGGCCAACCTGTTGATTAGAACAACATAAAAGGTGGTGGAAATACAGTTCTAGACACACCTACACCATTCATTATAGAAATCCATCCTCTCCACGACCTTGATCAGGAATTGCAAGGAAATATGGTCATATGCCTTGTTCATGTCTAGCTTTAGAATCATACCCTCCTTCCTCCTATTTTTAATAGAATGTATGGTTTCATGGGCAATCACAATACCATCCAAAATCTTCCTTCCTTTTAAAAAATTGCTTTATTCATCAAAGATCAAACCTTCTAGGCATTTCTTCAATCTAGAAGCTATAACTTTAGTGACTATCTTGTAGATTCCATTACAGAAAGCAATAGGGCTATATTCATCAAAATATTTCAAATTCTTATTCTTGGGGACAATTTCCAAATAGATGGAGTTCCAAGCTCTCATCATTACTTTTTTGCTCCTACATTGCTTCCCAAACATCATCTCCAACAACATCCCAATACTTTTGAAAGAAGCCAACCTAGAAACCATCAAGACCAAGAGCCTTCATCACCCCAAGAGAGAAGGTAGCTATCCTAATTCTTTCCTTAGAGAAGGGGGAAATTAGATCTTTATTCCTCTCCTCATTCATTCGAATAGGTACATTACGTAGCATATCTCCCTGTGCTTCCTCATTTCTTAAACCCTCCTCTCCTAGCAATTCCTTGAAATACCTTCTTCCTTCTTCTCTAATAGCCCCAATGTCACCAATAATTGTGCCATTAGGAAATTAAAGTTTTAGGATCTTCTTAGGATTTCTTTTGACAGTAGTAGACAAATCAAAGAACTTAGTATTATTGTCACCTTCCTTCAACCACCTCACTCTAGACTTCTAGAGCCAGAAAATTTCCTCCATCCTAATAATATGATTGAGATTGTTTATTTTGTCGCTCTCCCTTCTTTAGCTCCAATGACTTGTATGGATGTTTCTTAAATTCAGGTCGGGGCCTATCTGAGATTTTTACTATATTTGGAGTAGCCATTTCTTCAACAGATTTGTAGCAAGATATCGAAAGTGGAAAATACCTTTTGCGTCTTCGGTTGCACGGAGTAGCTGGACTGATTTCTGTATGTAATGACTTCGGTAGGAGATCTTCGGTGAACTTGATGAATTTTGTTGCAGAGCTCCACTTTTCGCTTCTTCTTGGATGTGGAATGATCAAGTGATTGTTGACAAATCCCTTATATCGTTTCGCAAACCCTAATATCTGTTTGCAATAAATGCTTCACCTATATTATTCCGGTTTGCCTTGTCCGGATAGCTTGGAGTATCTCGGATCAGTCCTGATCTATGAACATCATGCGGATCTTTCAATCATGAATAAGTCAAGATGACACATTACAAGAACATCCCAAACATTCTGTCCAGTCCGCAGAGTAAAATAATGTACTTCCAGATCTCTCCGGACCCTTTTGTAGTCCTCTGTCATTCCGGAGCATCTCTCGGAACAGGTCTTTACTTGATCGATCACAACTTCTTTATATCTTCATGCGGACCTCTGAAATCTTGTCTGGATCATCTCAGGACTGGTATCTTCAAACCCTTTACTCCGCATCTTGTGTCACATCCAGCACCACTTGATTGGCTGGGGGAACAGGTTTTTCTTTGAGTCTCCCCCTGAGCCAGAGCTCATCTTTTAATTTCTGGAAGAAATATCAGCACCAGAGTCTGGTGCGGATCCAACCTCTACATTCTCTGAACTTTTCTTCACCCAAATCTTGTTCATCTGATTCCTAACTTCATCCGCATTCATCTTTTGTTTACCCTTGTCTTGATTCTGATTATACACCGGACCTCTTTTGTCCTGATTCTTGCTTCTGCAGACTTTAGCATTATGACCGGACCTATTACAGATTTGGCAAATAACATTTCTTTGCATATTTGACTGATAACCTCTTGATCTGCATTGATTGGCCATATGACCTACTCTATTACATGTAAAACATCTACCATTGAATGATTTGTTTACTTGCATATTTCTACATTCATGAGACTTGTGTCCATACCTTTTGCAGTTAAAGCACTATCTGGAGAAGGATGGATTAGTTTGATTCATCCTTTTTCTGCACTGATTAGCTTTGTGACCAAAGTGATTGCAGCTATGGTAGTATCCATTGAAAGATGGATATCTTTGAGCATTGGGCTGTCTTACCGGAGGTCTTCTAGGCCTATTCCTTGGATTTTCTAATCCAAAATTCTTTTGACCGGATCCGGAGCTTTCTCCTTTCTCATATCCCAAACCATACTTGTCATCTATCCTCTTTTGACTACCAAGAAGAACTTCAAGTTGAGCAGAACTTATCTTGAATTTCTCTTTATATTCATTTGTTGTTTGAAGGTCTCTTTTGAGAGAGACAATTTGATCCTCAAGTTTTTCTTCATTATCTTTGGCATCTTCAAGATCAGATTCAAGATGTCTGATAATTCTGTCCATCTGAAGGCATTCTTCTGATTTCTCCTTAAGAGATTGTCTTAGATTGTCTTCAGTTTTTCTTTTCTCTTCAATCTCTTGAGTAAACTTTATAGTTCCTGATTCCATTTCATGTCTTAACATAATGGCTTCTTTTGATAACTTTTCACATAACTTGGTTTTCTCAATCAATTCTTCATTTGTATTGCTTTCTTCACTTTGTCTTGCCAATTGTTGGAGCAGCTCCTTTCTCTTTTTCATAGAGAGACTTAATTTGTCCTTTAATTCTCTCATGAATTCATCAGCCTGTTTGAGTCTTTCCTTTAATTCATTGACTTCAGAATTTGACTGTTCAATATCCTCAAGGGCAGTCTTGAGTTGCTCCCTTAAACCATATGCATCCATTTGAACTCCCAGATCTTCCTCAAGCTGTTAGGCTCTATTAGGAGGAACTTAGCTCTGATACCAATTGTTGATAACTGAGAGGGGGGGTGAATCAGTTATCCTAATTATTTCTTCTTTTGAACTTTCTTATTAATCAATGCAGCATTGAATCAAACAAACAAACATTACCATGAAATGAAAAACACATGACACAGTTTTTTTGACGTGGAAACCCTGTTAAGGGAGAAAACCACGGGGTGATTAACCCAAAGATTATTCTCTGTTAGAAGAATAAGGAATTACAAAATGGCACTTGCCAATTAGGGCTCACTGCCCGAGCACACTGCTCACAAAGAGGCCCACTGCCTACAAGGAGACACACTGTCTACAAAGTGATAAGAATCACAGTCTTGAACTGATTGGAAGCATCTATAATGCTGGAGTTCAGTTCCGGTTAGGCTCAGTACACTGATCTGCTGCACTTCATCTTTCCTCTGTTCTTTATTCTGCTATCCTTTCACATACCAGATCTTTCTTACTACTTCTGCTCTATTCTACACTTTGGTGCAGGAGCACCCCTACAAGACAGGATATAGGTTAATTGTCCGCATGACAGGACATTAGTCTATTTTTAGCATGTTTGACTTCATAATGTAATAAGGTCCATTGGACCAATACATATGTATTAGATCAGCCTAGGACTGTGTGCAGGCAGTTAGAGTTCGTGAGCAGGTAGTATGAGCTGTCCTCTCCCAGCCGCTTGGAAGCTCCCAGCCGCTGGGAATCGAGTTGGTAGTACTCGTAGGATACTGCTATAAATAACTCAGATAAGTTAGGGTTTGAGATCACGAATGAGAGAGTAGTAGTTGTGTTATGTTGTACTGGTGATTGAGTGAGATCCAGAGATCAGTCCAGACATTGTGAAACATTGTAGAAGCAGGACATTTGTGTTTCATCTGAATAAGATCTCATCAATTGCATTATCTGGTTTATCAGCTGTTTATGTTTTGAATTTCTGTTCTGATTACAGGTCAATGGATACTTTCAACCCTTCCACCGGTTGATTCTGTGAATCGGTGGAATGGTCATGTATGATAGTTTAGGTTGTATTTTAGTTTTCTGTTTATGCATTTCATTGTGTGAGAGATTAGTTAGTAGCATGCTATGAATCAACCTAGCATCCTCATGTGCTAGGGTTAGGAAGATAAACTGTTAAGTTTTTGATCTGAAGGTGATCCGGCCCGATCATCATATTTTCTGTATGAAATTGTGCGGTTCTGTGAGTTTGCATGTAGCGGACGGATATACAGGGGTCTGCATGTGCTTTTCCAGACGGAGTGAATCGCATCGTCATTTGTGAGTATATCGCTATCCAGATCGGGTTGTGAAGCTGACGAAGACTGTATGTTTCAAGTGCATCAGGATGATATAAGTTGGATATATACTCAGTGTGTATATCGTCGTCAGGATCATCTTTCGTGTGTATTCATCATCCGCATATCGCTATCGTATGCGGAAGTGAAGGTTCATTTTTTTTGCTAAGGACCGGAAAGATCATCATCAGGATATTAAGAGATCATCAGGATATTCATTATCATGTTGCGGAGGATATAAGTGTCTTATATCCTGTTGACATCATCATTAGGTGCATTGACATCATCAATAGGTGCATGTGACGTCATCGTCATCAGGATATTACAAATATCACCCTATGCAAGTTTATCCTGCTGTCGCTAAGTGTTTTGGCATCGGCGTAAGTCATCGGCATAAAGTTTGGTTAACATCATCAGGATGTTTCAATATGACCGGATAAGTCATATCATGATGCTGTTGGTTGAGTAGTCAGATATCGGGGTGACGTAAGCATCAAGGGAAAGGTGCTGAAGTTGTCGTCATCAGGATATATCGGAGGAACCGGATATTTTATATCCTGCTGATGAAGGTGGTGTTGAATATCATGATGATGCTGATAGAGTTTGGCGCTAGATGAACAGTGAACATCAGGAGGATGTTTGCGCTTGCTGAGTATCATGATGCTGATGACAGGCGAAAGGTGAAAGGTGATAAGGAAGTGAATAGTAGTCAGCAGGAGGATATTTCATGCCTCTTCGAAATATGATGATGCTGTCTGTGTTAGCAAGAAATATGATGATGATGATAAGCCGATAGGATTTTAACATGCTGTTTGTGTTAATGACTCCTCCTTCCCATTTGTAAGCTCCCGTTGCGTTTTACCTCTGCATCACACTTATTCGCATACACCATCACACAATTACACACTTCACAACTAAATCCATCCTCTATATATATCCGCACAAGTAATTTCATCACCTTTCTAGTCGGCATCCGGAACAGTCTAGTTTCTTACAAACTCTGTTCTGTCGGCTGAATCCTTGCTCACCAAGCAATGTGGATCAAGCATATACTTGTAGATATCATTAATCATGTCGGCCAAACATGATTCATGCCTTGACAACCTTTACCATCAACAGTAACACATCCGGAAAATAGTCTGATACTCTGTCAGTCAGTTCTTCCTCTGTTCTCACTGTCTATCAGGAATCCGGTACTCAACTATTCATATCTTTTTCTTTGTTCATCACCGGAGGCTAAATCCTTGGAATATACTACTCAAGGTAGTCCTCTTGACTTCCCCAAATCCGCACTGCACCAAGACACTTCCTCTGAGAGATCCGGACCAATCTGTCGGACCTTGCCACATGCTCTGTTCTTGTTCACCGGACCACAACAATCTTCATTCTGACTTCCGGTAGAGACACACCATGACTTGCGGATATGTGGGATGACTTTTGTTGCCATCAATGACAACAACCATGAATCCATATAGTGTCTCTTGTCAACAGAGAACTCCTATCCTTGTTCAAACCAAAATTTCTTTCTCATGTTCTACAATCTCTTACTTTGTGACCAAAGTTGTTGCATTTATAACATATTATGATATTGTAATTTCTATTTGGCAACTCATAAGAACTTCTATTCATGGTCCAACCAAACTTTCTTGCATGTGTCCAAAAATTTGTAGCTTTATGTCCAAAGTTATTACAAGAATAGCAATAACCATAATAAGAATGATCAAACATGTTTATTTGCACTTGCCTTGGTGGAAGGGGTTTCCTAAATGTGTCATTCTTAGCTTCTAGATGAATGCATTGCTTCTAGTTCTCCTTTTTTCTAATTTCATTTTTGATAGAGCTTTGAAGAACATTTGATTAGTATTTGTCTTTTCTTCATTTGATTTCTTAGGAGATTGAATTGTTTTAGAACTTTGACCTTCTTTGCATCCAATGCCATGCTTATCAAATGTAGACTTTTGAGCATTGAGAATTTTATCCAATATTTATGAACTCCTTTCCTTCTTCAAGTCCATGTTTAGTTGAGCCATTATTTTCTCTAACTGCTTTCTTAGAGAGACGATCTCAGATTCTAAGTTTTTGCAATTTTCTATCTTTTTCTCCAACTAGCTTCTTACTTCTTCCTCAATCCATTTTCCTTCTTCAATTTGAACCTTTAGGTCTACAATCATCCTTTCTACTTCTTCAAGGGCTTGAGATGTTTTATCTTTAGATTCATTATCTTGTTGAATCTTTCATTTAAGTTTAGAGTTTCTTCTTTGAAGCCTTTAAATCTCATCATAGGGAAAATGAAGTTCTTCCTCAAGATCCACTTCTTCATTATCATTTGAGTCTTTCTCTTCTTCTTTTTGGTTATATTCCTTACTCTTTGCCTCTATTTCCATGAATACTATTTCTTCACTATCACTATCAAAAAATTCATCACTTATCTCTGATGAGCTATCATATTCCTTAGAATAAAGACTCTTTTTATACTTTCGGAAGTTCTTCTTCTCTTGTTGACTTTGTTGATAACTTTTATTATTTTTTTGGAGCTTTCTTCCTTTCCTCATATTGTGATCCTCGTCATCATCGCTACTCTCATTTTTTCCATGTGGACACTTAGAAGCAAAATGACCAAATTTACCACAATTAAAGCATCTATACTTTCCCTTGTGCTTGCTATATCATTTCTTGAACTTTCTTTCAAAATGGGCTTCTTCTTCATCCATTTCACTTTTTGAGCCATTAATTGGTTCATACTCTTTATTCTTTCCTTTCCTCAAAGCTTTGAATGCTACCTCCTTTTTAGATCGTTGATCTATGGTTCTGATCTCATAGGCAGTAAGGATCCCATGTAGCTCATCCTTGGTTAGTTTGTCTAGATCTCTCATTTCTTCAATGGCTGACACTTTTGCATCAAATCTCATAGGAAGGGATCTTAGTATCTTTTCCACAATCACATTCTCTTCAATTGTTTCTCCAAGACCCCTTATGGTTTTTACAATCTCGTCAACTCAAAGGAAATAAGAGACTATATTCTCCTACTCTTTCATTTTGAGGCTTTCAAATTGTCCTCTATGAGTTTGAAGCTTTTCCTTCTTCACTTTATCATCTCCTTCATAAATTTGCTTTAGTGTATCCCACATCTCCTTGGCAAATTTGCAACGCATTACCTTTACAAACTCCTATTCAGACAAACCACATAAAATAGCATTCTTAGCTTTGCATTATTTTTTCTAGCTTTCTTTCCATCCTTATCTATTGGTGGAAATGCTAGAGTAGTATAACCATTCTCAACAGATTGCCAAATATCAAACCCTAGAGCATTTAATTAAGTCTCCATCCTTATGCTCTAAAAGATATAGTTTGTCCCATCAAATAGTGGTGCCCTATTTGAAGAAAATCTATATCCTTCTTGTTTGGCCATGTGTGCTATTAAGATCTACCTTCAAGTGGTTAAGCTTTCTCCAAAGGAACCCACTCTGATACCAACTTATGAGCACATGGTTATACTAAGAGGGGGTGAATCACTATAATACAATCTTGTACCTTTTTCAAATCTTAACAACCATATCAATATCAATCACACAAGATCTATCAATTATGCAACACACAAAGAACACAAGATTTACATGGAAACCCTTCTAGGAGAAAACCACAGTAAAATATTGCTTATATATATATGATACTTTGTCTTTTTGTCTAGTGTTGTCTTATGAAGAGTCAGCCATATTAAACATCACAATTTAAATCTTTAATTTAAATTATACTTAATATCCATCACCCAAGGAGATTCATCTACCTTAGGCAATTTAATTTGATGCATACTTGATCACTCCACATCGCACTTGATCGCTGCTCTATAAATAGTATTCTCTCCTTATACACAATGATTTAAAAAAGACACTTTGTATTATATAGGAATCACCAAAATATGGGTTGGTCTCATTAGAAAAACTCATATTCATATATTAAATGTCTTCTTCTTATATTTGTTGTTGTCTCATTCATACTTATCTCAAACTGATCGCTCCTCCTCATATCTTAGTCGGCCATATTAAATTTAAACATCAAACTTGAAGTTGGCCACTTAAATAAGATAAGCATTAAACTTAAACTCCAATAACATCGGCCAGCATATCATTATTCTTAAATCTTCAAATCTTCTTAAGGAAAGAAGTCAGCGTTATATCTTTAATTTAAACATTATCCTCTCTGTCAACCTCTATTCAACGATTGATCCAATTGTCTTAGACATTTCATTGAATGATGATAAAAACATTTACACCTTGCATGTAATGATATTGTTGCTTTGACATCAATGACAACCATCTCATCTTTCCTCCTGATGATGGATCATGGAGTATGATCTGAAACGTTGAGTCAAAAAAGCACACATAGTTTTTACCCAGAAGCACTACAATTATCATTATGGACTGTGGAAATATCATGTCTACAACCATCTCATCTATTCATCAATGCTAACAATAATGAATACCTTCTTGGCATCTGTTGTCAATCAAGTATGCACCCTTGCTAAATTCACATAAACTTAGCTACTTGTTGAAACATGGAATCATTCTCGGATGTGGGTCTCCTATAATGAGAATGAATCTCCAGAGTGAACTGGTTCTCCTTATGATTTCCTAATCTAATGACTTGCGAGGAAAAAGGATAGAAATATATACTGAAAGAATGAATCCTAAATAGCTTGAAGATGGAATTACCTAACAGATCTTACTCACAAATAGGTTGTTGAACTCTGACCCTCACAACACTCATCTTATTTAACTCATAAATATTTCGCATGGAGGTCTACAAGACACAACATGCAACTTGAATTAAACAAGATTTTGCAAAATGAAATCACAAGCTAAGACAAAGCAAATGATAAATTTCATCACAATGCAACATCAAATCAACTTCCAAATACTCAGACAAAATATAAATGAAGGTTGTTGCTCAATAACTGAAGGAATTATGAATACAGTGAAATAAAAGAGTACAACAATCTTGATGTGAGAGGAAGACTCTCTCTCTGCACTCTAATCTCTAAAAATTGAAAACTAAAAACTCTTCAAACGAAAGGAAAATTTGAGATATATGCTATGAAAGATCCTCCTCCTGAAAGCTAGAATAAAAGCTCCTAAAAATAAACTCCAAGTCCATTTTTGAGCTACTCAGAAAAGCATAAATGAAAGCTTTGAATATGCCACCAATCTCAAAAATAAAGCTACAAAACTGCCCTCCCATGTGGTCCCACCATAAAACTGCTTTTCTCTGCTCATGAAATCTCTATTTTTGTCCTTATTTCCTTAGAAT
The DNA here is from genome assembly GCA_027924645.1 of Cunninghamia lanceolata. Classification (NCBI taxonomy): domain Eukaryota; kingdom Viridiplantae; phylum Streptophyta; class Pinopsida; order Cupressales; family Cupressaceae; genus Cunninghamia; species Cunninghamia lanceolata. The sequence continues at coordinate 4,413,741 of BSBN01000500.1, read as the reverse complement.
AAAACAAATCAAAAAAGGAATCTGATTTGTTTTATCTATCTAACTGCCTAAAAATAGTTTAAAGTAATTTATAAAGAATTGCTTTAAAATAAAACTTTACAATGTTTGCAGTTCTATCCTATCTCCATCGATTTGAGTTTTTGCAAAAAATAAAAAGATATTTGGCTCATAATTTCATCAGATATTTACAATCAATCACAATTGATTTTTCTATAAAAAATTATAAAAATGATGGAAATATACATATATTTTAGCAAAAAATAAAATAAGCCTAAATAGGTTGTCCTCCATCTGATCCTATGGCAAAAATAGTCTAAGGCAAGGCTAGGTGGCATGTAACAAGTGACTTGCAAAAACTCTAAGGGAATGTGATGTGTATGATCTTATCATCACCTTGAAAAAACACCCCTAAGGCACAAGGGCCTATGGCTACTCCTTTGTTTCTAAGGGTTAAATGAAGCCATGTGAGTGACAAGGTACTTCATGCATCAAAGGGCATAATTGTTTTACCATATAACAATGGGCCCTAAGCATACTAGGTTTGTTGACCCCCTAGTCTCAATGCTTAAGCAAAGTGCAAGAGAACTTAATACCCCGATGGGTATTAGTTTGGGAAAATAAGAATAAATCAATGCGAAGAAAATACACATTGACTTAGGGTTTGAGAAAACCCTAGAACAAAATAGTCATTTTGCCCTATCACTTCGCATCATTTTCACTTTGCAATTTTTTAGAAAACGGCTTTGCATCTGCCATGGCCACCAAACCCTAGGGTTTGGTCACAAAAAATGGAACTTCATCTTTGTTACTAGTCGATCTTCCACTGTAAGGTAAATCTCTGGCATATTTTATCCTTTTCTTCTCCATTTTCTAATCTAAAATTGCGGCTTTAACATACTTTGACTGATGCATTTTTGTGTCTTTATTACTATCTCTTTTTTTCTATTTTGGAGTAGCCATGAGAACTTGGTTCAAGCTTATCTGAGGCCTCACCTTGGGGTTTCAAAATGCATCTTCAGTAAAACGTGGTAAGCTTCCCATCGAACCCCGTATTTCCTTTTATTCTGTGCATGAACAAGCTGATTCTAGCTTATTATGAAAATACGTGTCTTTTTATACTTCAAGTTCCATCTCAAGATGCTAGATTCATGACTTCTTTTCACTTAAGAGGCTTTTATCATTGTTGTGGCCATGGTGGTAAATTCAAACTTCTGAGCATTCTTTTATTTCTATATGCGGCCGCCAAAGGTGCTAGGGTTTAGAGCACAAAATCTCCCATTTTCTGCTTAGTCAATGCAACCTAGAAATTCCTCATCTCTCTACACAAAACAAAACTTTATTTTCTACTATAATCTACAAGGCTATGGCTCTTGGTTTCTAAGCATTTTTTTTCTCTATTTCATTTATTCGAAACCCCTATATATATTTGCTCAGCGAAGGCTTTATTTTTTGCATTGAGGCGGTGACTATGATATATATCTTCTGATGCATATCCTTTCTTTCTTTCATGGCTGCGACCTTCATTCTATGTCTATTTTGAAAACAAACTTTCCTTCTGCAACAGGCCTAATATGGTTACTTCTGTGTATAGGCTGTAACTATCATTTTGATTATGTTGCCTTTTACCATCATGAGACCTTTGAATTTGAAACACTTAATATGGTTACAAGGCATATGTATATACATGTTATATTAAAAGATAGCACTCTCTTACTTTATGTGGCATGGAAAATGGTTGCATTAGTCCAACTGATCACTGTTCTTCTTGTTTTAAAGTTGTTCATGAACTTGTCACAACTATACATTGATGTACACTCAATTGATGCACATGGTACTTATCTACTTGATCTGTATTCATTTGGATGAATGACACATTTAATCTATAACACAGCATTTGTTTGCTTCATTGTTGTGATGTGATAGCAGTTCTATACTTATATGAAGGAAATGCACTCATAATTATATATAGGCATTGAAACTCCATTTTGTTTGAACAAAGATGTTCCTTTCTATCCACTGTACAATGGTGGCTACATACAATGACTGACTATCCCAACATAATGTTCATAAGATAATATGTCACAAACTGCATACATATGGCATCTAGGATGATAGTATTGTCTTCTTTCTATAGTATGACATATGATGTCTACACCAATTTGACTGCTCCTCTCTTTTGATAAAGATGCTCATATATTTTTATCACTATTGATAGTGTCCACTTGATTTGAACTATGAGATGCAATTTAATTTTTCTTCCTGTCACTCAAGAGATAGGAGCAATAAAGTCTTCCTTCTTTCAGTGACAAACACTTGATGTGAATTGTACTCCATCTGTCCTCTATCTTGCACTAATTATGTAATTTTGTATCTCTTATGAACTTTACTTTCCCAATGATAGTTGAAGTAAAATTGACAGCTGTCCTAAATGATCTCAGTTACATCCTTATGGTTTCAGTTCATGTTTTGAAATGCAATCATGAATATGTACCTGATTACTTTGATACTCCTTCAGTTTGTCATGTAATTTTAAACAATATAAGTAATGATGTTTCTTTTTCATTCCATCCCTTTTAAGATCAAGGGGAAGCAGCATGCTGGGCTAAACCCTTATGGGAGCCTCATTTTACACCACATTCTATTATGTCTTCAATCAGCTCTACATGACTTATCCTATACCTGCACATGAAACAAATAGATTAGAATAAAAATAGTGAAGTTCCATGGTTGTTTCTCTCTTAGTTCCTTATTAATGTGAATAATATCTGATTGTGCATTATAGGCAAAATGTTGTGCCTCTTCTAATAGGACATAGAGATCTCATAACCGGAGCTCTAACAGGACTATTTCCAACTTTTTCCAGGTCCTTCTTGAAGATCAGGAGCAGGAACAGGAGGCAACATGGAAGACCGAAACACAAAAGGCAACGATGTCTATGACCTTCTCCCTATCTTTAGATGCATAGAATTCTTCTTATACTTGCATGTGCTAAGCTATACCCACGGCTTGTGTGGGACATTTAATTTGTCATAATTTCATTCAATGCAATGTTTATTCTTTATGTACTTCAATTGTAAATGAATAATCATTATGGTGAATGAAATACTTATCTCTCCTATGAATGTTCTGCAATGCAATGAATGATCTGAAAATCTTTTCTTCTCTTGAACAAGTGACTGCAATTAACACTGAAACACAATAACTATGCAAATAACAAAAATGTTAAACTTTTCTCAACTAAAATGAACTAAAAAAATTCTAGCTCTGCCAATTTGAGCTGTGAGAAAAATTGGTAACATTTCTGGTGACCTATTCTATATGCTTGCCTGCTAAGCATCAGTACCAGTTGCCTTGAATATCCATTGGGCCTTGAGCCATACTCTACTCCTTTCAAACTCAGAAAACACTATAATTCAGCTCTCCAACAAGTCAAAATAGTAGTAGAAAATTGAAAACAAACAACACTAAAAGCAAACTAACAAGCCCTGATGGCCAAAAGCAATGTGCAGCAGCACTTAGGGAAACAAAATTGACTGAAATAAATGTGTGTGAAGCACTTATTAACTGCAACACTAACCTAACCTACTCTAACCAGCCAAGAAAGCTGATCAAACAAAACTATTTACTGGTTCAAGAAAATAACTGCCCTTCCTGTGCAATCTGCAATACTTCATCAACATGTGACTTGACCAAAAGAGGTGGAGTAAGAACAAATAGGCAGTAGATAGCTGCAACACCTCTCTGATCAGGATCATGCAATTACTCACCCATCTCACCTATTTGGTAAACTAATCAAATGAACAAGGAGACTGATAGAAATCAACTTGATACCCCTCTTGATGATCTGAAACATGTTCATTATGAGTTTGTACCCTCTTATTGGCTTCCAATCTAGCTAGGTGTCTAATAAGACAGCCCCTTGAAAGGGTTGTGTTGTGATGTTCACAACACGCCCCATTATTGCTCCTTAGCCAAATGGGGACCCCTGCTGTCGCTTTGCTTTTTGCTTCTGCTTGTGTTTTTTCTGCTTTTTGGCGGTTTGGTAAAAATGAGTCAGGTGCATCATCATCATGAAGGGCGGGATGAGGTAGGTCATCATCATGAGGTCAGTTTGTCAAAGTTCATATTTTGCTTCTGTGACCTCATATTCAGAAAGAGCTTGAAATTCCATGCAGGTTTCCCTTTTACATCACTTGAAAATTCGTCCATATGTGGAAGTTATGCACAGTCAAAGTTTTGGTCAAACCTGATATTCGCAAGAGGGTCATCATAGTTTTATCCTCAGTCATGTTGTCAAGATCATCATGATCTTGATCTATCACCCGATAAAAAATCATGCAGTCCCAATATCCGGACGTCAATTTTGGGTGATAGTGTGTTTTACCCGTCAAATGACCTTATGCGCATCATGAGCATCATGTTTTGAGTGTAACCCGATATTTCATAACAACGAGCATCATGATATTTTAACATCACCTGATATTATAATATCATGCTGATGTTATAATATCACCCTGCTTAGAAAATCCACCATCTGCATATTTGCATGCGCATGTCAATATCCTGATGATCATCATCATCCTAATCTTTCAAGGGAGGATCATATTTACTGATATTCGCCAATATGATGATGACGTCATCATATCCTCCTGATCTCCTTTTGCATGATCATGATGATCACCCTATCTTTTAAGGGAGGGTGATATTCCATTCCTCAACAGCATGATCATATTTTAAATATCACCCTAGCGCTAACCTGATGATGACCTCAACTCATCCTCATGCTCCGAAGAAAAAATATGATGATTACGTCATCATGATATTCGATGAGGAGGATCATCATATTTTTTATCCTGTCATGATTGTCAAGATCATCATGATCCTGTTTGTCTACCTAATATTTCGTAATGTCCTCCTGCCGAGAAATATGACCTTTTGCAAATATCCTGATGACGTCATCCCGATCTGATAAACGAAGAAGCAAATATTAGAACGACATCATCATCACATTTCCCTTCAGCAGGATATTTTCCAAAACATGATCCGGTTCGCGAATATGATGATGACGTCATATTCTAAGTTCAACAAAGGCCCCGGATATCCTGATGATCATCATCATCCTGATCTTTCGAGAGGGTTACCTTGGCCGCAAAGGGGTCATATTACATTCACCACCTGATCATGCTCCTTAGGTAACCCGATATTACATTTATCCCCTGATCTTAACGAAATATGACAATGACGTCATCATTTGCATTTTAATGAAGCCCGGACATGACGATGACGTCACCATCATATTCCTTTCCTCAGCAACAGGATCATATTTCGTATCCTCCTATTTTCCTTCGACATGATGATGATGATGATTGTCATTCTTTTCCCCAATATACAGAAGTGAAACATCCTGATGACGTCATCTGGACCTTCAGAAGGGGGAGCATCATATTTCCAAAATATCATGCAGACGAAAGTTTTAAGTCTTGCTATCGGCAGTATGTGAAATTGTCACCCCGAGGGGGGTATCTCTCACCGATGAGGAAGAATACAAGCCACTAGGGCTATATCAGCATAACTCTCGCCGATGGAGGATGAGCGAAATAAAAGGTGATCAGCCAAACGGAGAACGTCGGCCGAGCGATTTTTTGACACGCCGATGGCGAATCTCACGCCGATGGGCGGGAAAGTACATAGCGGTGGAGTTTTGAGGCATTTTTGGCACCCGTGGCATTTTCCCGGTCAGCGATGGTTGACCCGATGGGTTTTGAGCGGTCTGTATGCATTTTGAACGCGTTTTAAGAGTATTTTGGACCCGATTCCCACGATTTTGCACAGTCACCTGGATTTAAACGATTATTTTAATTTCCTGCTGTTTATGTGATAAATGTAATACTTATTGCTTGTCTTGTCTTGCAGGCTTGCAGTTGAGGAAGCAGCTGGAACTTGATCACAGTGACATCATGGAGGAAGGAAATCCAATCTCAGGAGCAGGAAGATAAAGATGAAGTGCGAAAAAGTCAAGGCCATTCAAGTGAAGAACAAGGTTGCAGCTGAGAGTATTACTACAACAGACAAACAAAAGTTATTGCTGCACTGCCGGAACTTCTTAGAAGGGGCAATATTTCACCCAGATTTGACACTGCTTAGAGATATTTTGAGGAGCTGGCTCACCTGTATTTATTGCTATAACCAAGGGTTTGAACCAGGGGTTCAGTTAGGTTTCTGCTGTAGTGAGGACAATTAGAATGTCTTTATATTGTGCCTCTCTACACTGTAATACTTTACAACAGGGGCTACAACAGGGATTTTTCTTTTAGAAGCACACAGCGAGTTAGCTTAGCATAGTTTAGAGGTAGAAGAAGGAGGTCGCCTGTTCGTCTGTAGTAAGGTGTGCGTGGAATGTCTGGCTGCCTTACTGTATCTGTAAAGCTTGTAAGTTCTTTGTAGTATGATCAATGAAACTAAGAGTCATTCCTACATTGTAAATCATGTATGACTATTCGTTTCTAATACAATAGAATCTGGAGTTCTGCATCTATCTTTTGAGTGTTCTCCTGCTCTTCTTTGTGTTTTGAAATATTTTCTTTGAGAGCTTGCAATTTTAAATGTATGTTTGTGAAAATGCTCAGAACTTGCATTTAAGGTTTTCACTGTGGATTTGATCAAATTACTGTGGTATTTACATAGTGCATAACAGAAACAATTAGATCCTTCAGTAGATTAAATGAGGTATAGATTAGATCTTTCTAACTTTTCCCAACCCATCTGAAATATTTAGCTGAAAACGTAGAAATCTAAAGGAAATTGTCTCAAATTTGAAGAAGCATGCATAACAGAGCTATAAGTAGACAGTTTTCATAAATAGATAAAGAAGAAGGCTGCAATAATTCAAGAAAACCATCTAAAACTTGCAGCACAGTAACACTTTTATGCAAAGGAATGAAAAGTATTGACATATCTCATAATCTTTTTGCATAGTCTTAGTCCAGTAAACCACCAAACAAACCTAAACTACGTAAGGCCCCTTGAACATTACAGCTTCACATTGACCAACTGAACTTGACCAACCGAACCATTGTAGACTTGGGATTAGTTGAATCTCAAATGATTCCTTCTTATCTTTCAAGTATAGTTTCAGTTCATTATATGTGAATTTTAACTTATTGTTATGATTGCATCAAAACAATCATCAACAGTTTTCTGACGTTAGGAGGAAGGCTGTATATTGCAATCACCAATATCATGATGACGTAATCATCATATTTTTTCTTCGAAGCATGAGGATGAGTTGAGGTCATCATCAGGTTAGCGCTAGGGTGATATTTAAAATATGATCATGCTATTGAGGAATGGAATATCACCCTCCCTTAAAAGATAGGGTGATCATCATGATCATGCAAAAGGAGATCAGGAGGATATGATGACGTCATCATCATATTGGCGAATATCAGTAAATATGATCCTCCCTTGAAAGATCAAGATGATGATGATCATCAGGATATTGACATGCGCATGCAAATATGCAGATGGTGGATTTTCTAAGCAGGGTGATATTATAACATCAGCATGATATTATAATATCAGGTGATGTTAAAATATCATGATGCTCGTTGTTATGAAATATCAGGTTACACTCAAAACATGATGCTCATGATGCGCATAAGGTCATTTGACGGGTAAAACACACTATCACCCAAAATTGACGTCCGGATATTGGGACTGCATGATTTTTTATCGGGTGATAGATCAAGATCATGATGATCTTGACAACATGACTGAGGATAAAAATATGATGACCCTCTTGCGAATATCAGGTTTGACCAAAACTTTGACTGTGCATAACTTCCACATATGGACGAATTTTCAAGTGATGTAAAAGGGAAACCTGCATGGAATTTCAAGCTCTTTCTGAATATGAGGTCACAGAAGCAAAATATGAACTTTGACAAACTGACCTCATGATGATGACCTACCTCATCCCGACCTTCATGATGATGATGCACCTGACTCATTTTTACCAAACCGCCAGAAAGCAGAAAAAACACAAGCAAAAGCAAAAAGCAAAGCGACAGCAGGGGTCCCCATTTGGCTAAGGAGCAATAATGGGGCGTGTTGTGAACATCACAACAGGTTGGATCAGAGAAAGCATTTTGCATGATTAGGGACAACAGTATCATCTTCATTCTGCATGATAGCCCACCATGTGGCTTCCTCATATTCGGTTAATGGGTCATCCTCCTTAGTCGAAACAAGATTGCTTTCACATACATGTCCATGAATCAGCATGTTATTCAAATATTTTGCAATACTTGGATGGTCAAAACCTGGCATAAACATGTTGTTTTCATCCTCGACATCAGAGTTAGAAATCTCATCAAGTAGACTAACTGAAACCTACTCCACATTGTCCAATTTGTAACAAAAACATCCAGGTCATGCAAAAATGCAATTTCATCATGATCCTCTTGATTTTTTGATGAAAGGGGACTAGTTTTTACCTCATGGTAGCTCTCAGCCAGCTGTGTAAGTTGCATGATAGGCTCTCTTTCAAGCTTCTCTACATGATCCAAAACCTCCTTACCAAATTGCTCAGCTTCAATCAACAACTCACTAGATGGTTGACGATCCTTGTGTTGCTGCAAAACTGCTACTTCTAGTATGGGTATATACTCCTCATCTAGTTCTACAAAATGAGGTAATTGATTGAACAAGGTTACCGGATCCTCTTCATGATCTGGTGCCTTCTCAGATGAGACTTGGGTTTTTAGTCTTTGCAATTGAAGGCCTTCACCTTGTGACTTTTGCTCCCTGCTTTCATGCATCTTATGAACAACGTCATAAAAGTTTTCAAATGAATCAAAATTCAAAGGGTTCAGTATTAGATTTGAAGCAACTTGCTCTACACAAAAAACTATAGCCTTTTCATCTGAATCAACCTCTTGCACTACACAACTTTCTGAAAACTTTTTATTGTCTTTTACAAAACAAGGAGAATTATTAATGTAAACATCGGAAGGTTCATTAGGAGGAGTCTTTTCTAATTTGATCTTCTGTTGCTCTAACCGATACTGCTCCATATCTATATGCAGTCAATTTACCTACCTAGCTTCCTTCATGGTGAATGAATCATTTTGTAAGACAATAGGTCCATCCTTACAAAGGCGAATAGTGATAGGACAATTAGATTTGTCTAGTTGGGAAACTTAGGGAGTCTCTTGGATTTATTGGAGGAATGGAGGCTCTTCAAGTGGCTAATCTGCAACTGTACTAGGTTGAACATGGTTAGTTTTCTCAACTTGCAAGGGGTGAGGGTTTCTGAAATTGGGCACTTTAAACTTCTTAGGCTATCTTGAGGGAGCAAGAACTTCATTCTGCCTAAAACTCAAGATTTCAACTTTAGGAGATTTAAGAGGTTCATTATGTATGAAACTTGGAAATTTATACTTACGTACCTCTTCTTGAGCAGGCTATTCTAAAACTGTAGGAGTTGCTTGGGCTCGAGCAAGAAAAATCTTGGTTTGTGCAGCTGCCTCTCTCTCAAGATTCTCTTCAAACTGTCTCTTTTGTGTCTCCCACTTTTGATCAGAAACAGAGATCTCAAAGGGTGACTACTCTAAATATTGAATGTAAACTTGGTGATTTAACTCGTGTAGCTACAAATTAGATTCTTCATACTGCCTTGCTTGAAATCCCCTTTCTTGCTAGTACTGATAACTCTTCATGCTTGTAATTTCCTACTCATACTATGCTCTTTGTGCCTCCAATTCTTGTTCATACAGATAGGCTTGGTAAGCCAATTCCTCCTGGTGTTGTTTATACTCCCATTCCCTCTTGATCTCCTCCATCTGCCTATTAAAGTCTGACAGAATGTCTCTCGCCATGTTATTAAGCTCTTTAATTTCAAACTAGTAAGAAGGCTGACTAGGAGATTGGGTAGGAGCGGGCATGCGGTAAGCATCCTAGGTATTTGGAATAAAACTAGCATTATGACTGCTTGTATATAGCTGGTAAGGAAGCTAAGCAGGGGTGGGTGGTTGGCAATTATACTGTACATGCTGATTTTGAAGGGTCACAAAATTAGAAATAGTAGCTTGAGTAGTTTGATATGGCTGATAAGGGTCCCTATGGATAGCATCTTCATAGTATGGTAGTGGATATTCATACTGCCTATGAAAATATGACATTTTTATTCATATGAAAGCTGGAAAACAAAATGAATAGGTGAATTTTATATCATACTAGCACTTGATCATAATGAAACTAGTAGATTCAAACTTAGAGTCACCAGGTATACTTGTAAGAAACCTCCAAAGGCTCGAACAATGTTGCATATACCAGAATAGTAGCTTGATTATTGAAAAACTTCTCTAAAAATGCTTTCAGAGTCCCACCAGGCGTGCCAAAAACTATTGTCAATCAAGTATGCACCCTTGCTAAATTCATAGAAACTTAGCTACCTATTGAAACATGGAATCATTCTTGGATGTGGGTCTCCTATAATGAGAATGAATCTCCAGAGTGAGCTGGTTCTCCTTATGATTTCCTAATCTAATGACTTGCGGGGAAAAAGGATAGAAAGATATACTGAAAGAAATGAATCCTAAATAACTTGAAGATGGAATTACCTAACAGATCTTACTCACAAATAGGTTATTGAACTCTGACCCTCACAACACTCAGCTTATTTAACTCATAAATATTTTGCATGGAGGTCTGGAAGACAAAACATGCAACCTAAATTAAACAAGATTTTGTAAAAGGATATCACAAGCTAAGACAAAGTAAAGGATAAATTTCATCACAATGCAACATCAGATCAACTTCCAAATACTCAGACAAAATATGAAGGAAGGTTATTGTTCAATAACTGAAGGAATAATGAATACAATGAAATAAAAGAGTACAACACTCTTGATGTGAAAGGAAGACTCTGTCTCTCTGTACTCTAATCTCTAAAAACTAAAAACTGAAAACTCCTCAAAAGAAAGGAAAATCTGAGATATATGCTGTGAAAGATCCTCCTCCTGAAAGCTAGAATAAAAGCTCCTAAAAATAGACTCCAAGTCCATTTTTTAGCTACTCACAAAAGCATAAATGAAACCTCTGAATCTGCCACCAATCTGGAAAATAAAGCTGCAAAATTGCCATCTCATGTGGTCCCACCATAAAACTGCTTTTCTCTGCTCATGAAATCTCTATTTTTGTCCTTATTTCCTTATAATAAAACAAATTGAAAAAAGAATCTGATTTGTTTTATCTATCTAACTGCCTAAAAATAGTTTAACTTTAAAGCAATTTATAAAGGATTACTTAAAAATAAAACATTACAATGTTTGCAGTTCTATCCTATCTCCATCGATTTGATTTTTTGCAAAAAATAAAAAAGATATTTGGCTCATAATTTCACCAAATATTTACAATGAATCACAATTGAATTTTCTATAAAAAAATATAAAAATGATGGAAATATACATATATTTTTGCAAAAAATAAAATAAGCCTAAATAGGTTGTCCTCCATCTAATCCTGTGGCAAAAATAGTCTAAGGAAAGGCTAGGTGGCATGTAACAATTGACTTGCAAAACCTCTAAGGGCATGTGATGTGTATGATCTTATCATCACCTTGCAAAAACACCCCTAAGGCATAAGGGCCTATGGCTATTCCTTTGTTTCTAAGGGTTAAATGAAGCCATGTGAGTGACAAGATACTTCATGCATCCAAGAGTATAATTGTTTTACCATATAACAATGGGCCCTAAGCATACTAGGTTTGTCGACCCCCTAGTCTCAATGCCTAGGCAAAGTGTAAGAGAACTTAATACCTCGATGGGTATTAGTTTGGGCAAATAAAAATAAATCAATGTGAAGAAAATACACATTGACTTAGGGTTTGAGAAAACCCTAGAACAAAATAGTCATTTTACCCTATCATTTCACATCATTTTCACTTTGCAATGTTTTAGAAAATGACTTTGCGTCTGTTGCGGCCATCAAACCCTAGGGTTTGGTAAAAAAAATGGAACTTCCTCTCTGTTACCAATTGATCTTCCACTATAAGGTAAATCTCTAGCATATTTTATCCTTATCTTCTCCATTTTCTAATCTAAAACTACGACTTTAACATACTTTCACTGATGTATTTTTGTGTCTTTACTACTATCTCTTTTTTATGTTTTGGAGTCACCATGAGAACTTGGTTCAAGCTTGTCTGAGGCCTCACCTTGGGGTTTCAAAGTGCATCTTCAGTAAAATGTGGTAAGCTTCCCATCGAACCCCGTATTTCCTTTTATTCTCTGCATGAACAAGCTGATTCTAGCTTATTATGAAAATACATGTCTTTTTATACTTCAAGTGCCAGCTCGAGATGCTAGATTCATGACTTCGTTTCACTTAAGAGGATTTTATCATTATTGTGGCCACGGCTGTAAATTTGAACTTCTGAGCATTCTTTTATTTCTGTATGCGGCTGCCAAAGGTGCTAGGGTTTAGAGCACAAAATCTCCCATTTTCTGCTTAGTCAATGCAACCTGGGAATTCCTCATCTCTCTACACAAAACAAAACTTTATTTTCTACTACCATCTACAAGGCCATAGCTCTTGGTTTCTAGACATTTCTATTCTCTATTTTATTTATTCGAAACCCCTATATATCTTTGCTCAGTGAAGGCTTTATTTTTTGTATTGAGGCAACTACTGTGATATATATCTTCTGATGCATATCCTTTCTTTCTTTCATGGCCGTGACCTTCATTCTATGTCTATTTTGAAAACAAACTTTCCTTCTGCAACATACCTGATATGGTTACTTTTGTGTATAGGCTGTAACTATCACTTTGATTATGTTGCCTTTTACCATCATGGGACCTTTGAATTTGAAACACTTAATATGGTTACAAGGCATATGTATATACATGTTATATTAAAAGATAGCACTCTCTTACTTTATGTAGCATGGCAAATGGCTACATCAGTCCAACTGATCACTGTTCTTCTTGTTTGAAAGTTGTTCATGAACCTTTCACAGCTATACATTTATGTACACTCAATTGATGCACATGGAACTTATCTACTTGATCTGTATTCATTTGGGTGAATGACACATTTAATCTGTAACACGAAATTTGTTTGCTTCATTGTTGTGATGTGATAGCAGTTCTATCCTTATATGAATGAAATGCACTCATAATTATATATAGGCATTGAAACTCCATTTTGTTTGAACAAAGATGTTCCTTTCTGTCCACTGTACAATGGTGGCTGCATAAAATGATTGACTGTCCCAACATAATGTTCATAAGATAATATGTCATAAACTGCATACATGTGGCATCTAGGATGATAGTACTAGCTTCTTTCTGCAATATGACATATGATGTCTACACCAATTTGACTGTTCCTCTCTTTTGATAAAGATGCTCATATATTTTTATCACTATTGACAGTGTCCACTTGATTTGGACTATGAGATGCAATTTGGTTTTTCTTCTTGTCACTCAAGAGACAAGAGCAATAAAGTCTTCCTTCTTTCAATGACAAACACTTGATGTGAATTGTACTCCATCTATCCTCTATCTTGCACTGATCATGTAATTCTATATCTCTTATAAACTTCACTTTCCCAATGATAGTTGAAGTAAAATTGATAGCTGTCCTAAATGATCTCAATTACATCCTTATGGTTTTAGTTCATGTTTTGAAATGCAATCATGAATATGTACTTGATTACTTTGATACTCCTTCAGTTTGTCATGCAATTAGACAATATAAGTAATGATCTTTCTTTTTCATTCCATCCCTTTTGAGATCAAGGGGAAGCAACATGCTAGGCTCAACCCTTGTGGGAGCATCATTTTACACCACATGTTGTTATGTCTTCAATCAGCTACATGACTTATCCTATACCTGCACATGAAACAAACATATTAGAATAAAAACAATGAAATTCCATGGTTGTTTCTCTCTCAGTTCCTTCTTGATGTGAATAGTATCTAACTGTGCATTATAGGAAAAATGTTGTGCCTCTTTTGATAGGACATAGAGATCTTATAACTGGAGCTCTAACAGGATTGTTTCCAACTTTTTGCAGGTCCTTCTTGAAGATCAGGAGCAGGAACAGGAAGCAACATGGAAGACCGAAACACAAAAGGCAATGATGGCTATGACCTTCTCCCTATCTTTAGATGCATAGCATTCTTCTTATACTTGCATGTGCTCATCTATACCCACGGCTTGTGTGGGACATTTAATTTGTCATAATTTCATTCAATGTAATGTTTATTCTTTATGTACTTCAATTGTAAATGAATAATCATTGTGGTGAATGAAATACTTATCTCTCCTGTGAATGTTCTGCAATGCAATGAATGATCTAAAAATCTTTTCTTCTCTTGAACAAGTGAACTACAATTAACACTAAAACACAATAACTATGTAAATAACAAAAATGTTAAACTTTTCTCAACTAAAATGAACTAAATAAATTCCAGCTCTGCCAATTTGAGCTATGAGAAAAATTGGTAACAACATCAATGACAACATTTCCATGCACCTTTAACATCAATGACAACATTTTCAACATCCTATGCTTTACAAAGTGCACTAAATCCCCTTACAAACTAGACTGCATTGTTTGAAACCCTAGAACACTACTTGAAGCACTTATAGTCACAAATTGGTTCAATGACAAACCCCCTAGATTACATCTTACAAACATGTATATATAGAATTACATTCCATCTTATTGTTTATACATGGATTTGGAGTGGGAAACACAACTACTAGTTGTCCATGCCTATTGCACCATCATCACATGGTCATGTACTTGTAATTGTGCACATTTCTATCCTTTTCCCATGTCATCATGTAGAAATCACATCCTTTAGGGGTCCATAAGAGTACTGAGGCATATGGGAGTCTTCATCTATGTGGTCACATCTATCTAAAGCTATTAATGTCATTCCGAGTCATGTAGGTAGGTAGGTGAGGCATTTGAATGCACAGATGCCCCAATTGTTTGAACACAGAGCTCACAAAAATATTTTAAAATTTAATTCCTTTGGTGTCAAAGGTTAGGGCATGGGCAGGAACCATGTTAGAGATTCAGGTGGTTGTGGGAACCAACTGAAGCTTTGACATCTTCTTTCTTCATCATCTTCTCTTCATCCTATGCTACATCATTATTGTCAGCATTATCAAGCTCACTTGAAACTATGTCAAAGGTTTAGGAGGTTTCAGGAACCTGTGAAACTTCTAACATAATTTTTCTCATTGAAAACACCAAGTTACAATCTTACCTCTCATTGTCAAATCTTTTGACAATATTTGGAACCTTGGAACCTTATTGGAGGTTCCAATGGTTCTAAGAACCTCTAGAACCACATCTTCTTTCTTCATTAAAATGACTCCCTTTTTATATTTTCCTTTCTATATCTTCATCCACCTTCTCACACCTGGTACCTCTTTATTGGAGTCACTGGTCATCACCTTAAGCTTTGTCAACACTATCAGGTCAAGCAAGAACCAAGTTAGAGGTTATGGTAGTTTTTGGAGCCATCAGAACTAGCGACAACCTCCTCTTCTTTATTTATTCTTTCTTCTTTCTCTTTTTTCAAAGCTTTATGGTCAATTAGGAACCAAATCAAAGGTTTCAGTGGTTCCTGAAACCACCAAAATGGCCAATGCCAATTCTTCTTCACCTTTTCCCTTCTTCAATCCTTTAGTTAGAGGTGTTGTGCCAATTTGAAACCAAGTCAGAGGTTTTAGTGGTTCCCAAAACCATTGGAACTACAGACATCCAATTTCATTGAAAATGCCTAAGTCTCTCAACTTACCTTCATCATGCCTAACTTGAGTCTTTTGGTACCATCACCCACATAAGCAGCCATAGAACCTTGTTGAAGGTTCTAGTGGTTCCTGGAACCACTAACGCCATTTCTTCCTATCATCTTTCTTTGTTAATCAAAAGTGTCAAGCTGACTAGGAACCAAGTCAAGGGTTCAGGGAACCACTGGAACCTCTAACATCCAAAGGAAGCTACAGTTGTCAAAGCTTCCAAGGTTCCCAAGAACTCTAAAAATGCCAAAAAAAGTATAGGGAAACACCAAAAGGTTAACACAAAGGCCTGGAATTAGAAAAATTTTGGAGGTTCCCAAGAAAAGCAATAAAATGGGAAAAAAACACAACAGGTAGAGGCATATTTTGAATACAAGGGGGCCACACTTAAGATTTTTTACAAGTTTTTGTGAATGGTAGAGTAAGGCACTAATAGGTAGAACACAAATCAAGAGGAATGCAAGAAAAACCATAAGAAGATCGACCAAATTAACTTAAGTAATAATCCTCCTAGCACAATATGATCTTGGCACTTTATATCTAGTGTAAGTACATTACCACTAACAAATATCACCAAGTGGACTTGATCTCAATGCTTTATAGATATCCAAACAGGATCAAAACTAAAAATATAGATTAGGATCAAAATCAAAATAAACCAGTAGCATCATTGTATAGAGATCAAAAAATTATGTAATTTCAAAAAATCACACCAAAAAAGGAGCTCATATGAGCCCAAATGAGGCCCTCGACTTTGTCCCAAAATAGGAACTATGTAGCAAACCTATGAGAATCTAAAATTTATAGAAAAATCATGCATCAAAATTAGATAATACCTAAACTACTACCAAGTATGTAGAAAAATAGCTCAAATTAAAAAATTACACTAAAAAAGGAGCTCATATGCTTAAGATATGACCCTCCAAATATCAAGTGTAAAAGGAAAAAATAAAACAAAGGGAGGAAAGATTGAGATCAAAGAGATGATGATGTCATCCTAATAACATGTTGATGTAAACAAACACTACAAATAAAATATACTCTTTTCTAGATGGAATATTCCACCTTTGAAACCACCATTATTTTTTAGAAAATTACCATTGAGATCCAAAAGCACTAGAAGTTTATTTGAAAATAGCCTTCTAAGAAGAAAAACTAAGCAGAGGGTGGTATTGAGTTCACAAGCCTATTTGGAGGCCATGGGGCTTGCTCAATGGGTGGTGTTGCTAAATTTGTAGGTTGCTACTAGTGGTTGTCACCAATATGTGAATTCTATGGACCTCATGTGGTAGTAGTGGTGGCGGAAGGAGGAAAAGGTTAGGTGACAAGTTTGGAAACTACCACCAATAGTAAATAAGGGCCTATGCCATGTGGCACCCCACATGGAGTTGTGATACTACATACCCTATGTAGGTAGAGTATAACTATATCCTCCAAAATAAATTATGTAGAAGCCTTAATAATTACAAAATTGTACCTTAGATTCCATGTGTATAATGATGTCAACCAGATTATACTTACATAGTGACTACACTAGCATGTGGACTACTCACAATACTATATGGATTGTATGGACCGTACAAACAATCAAATGGAAAAATTGGATGGCCCAACTCAAAGTTGTCTAATTTTGACACTTTTATAGTCAATCTATGGGATTTGTGGCCTTCTAGTTGCAATGGAAAGGTTGATTTTTCCCCAAAATGCTCTAAATGATGAGTAATCTTTAGATGCCTTATAGAAAGCCCTTCCTTCAAACCCTTGTAGATCTAGCTTCCTATGTCCAATTTGGATGTAATAAAAAGAAAATTGACTTTCTCAAAAACTTTGGACTCAATGGTATGCTCAAGTTTTCTCTATCAATCTATCCAGAATATGCTTTTAATATAAATCCACAAAGAGAAAACCCCTAAAATATGGTATTTTTATCAAGTTTTTATGATTCCCGAGGTTATCATTTGATGCGAGAGAAGAACATACTCAACTTTTCAAGGAAATATAAGATATGAAACTTAGATCTCCAAAAAGGATAATAAGAAGCAATCCCAGAGGCTTTGATACCATGTAAGGTTTGGCTATGGAGATAGACAACCAAGAAAAAGAAGCTTCAATGAAAGCATGGAAGAGACCCAAAATGATAGAATAATTCTATTATATCAAAGAACATGCAAATATATAAAATGAGATTCTAAGATATTATAATAAAAGAGTACATGAGGTGTTTATATATAGGATACACCACCAAAAGATGTGAATGTACAAGAAATGAGGGATAAAGTATATGTACTCACACATGTGTTGTAAAACTCCACCAAACAAGGAAACTACAAGTCATGTGTGCAAATGCAACCTACCTCAGTACATACTTACCTAAGCAAGCTTATCTTATCCTATGTGCAAATATGCAATAAAGTAATTAAATACAAGAAAAAATATGCAACAATAGTGCTAAGGAATGGAAAACACTTGAATTTAAAATTATTAAAAGTAAATCATCCATAAATAGATCCAATGAATCTCATCATCCCATAATGGAGACAATATGTTATTGCCTTGAAATCTAAAAATATAATCCCTAATTAGCTCTTATCCCTTGTTGCTTGCATTGTGTGAGTCGAGAGATAAATATATTAGGCTTAATATTGTAATGAAAATGTTTCATGAAAGCACTAGCCAAATCCTCAAAGGAGGAGATAGAAGCATGTGGTAATGAATAAAACCATGTAAGTCCATGGCCACTCAAACTTGATGTGAACACCTTAGAAAGAAATTGATCCTCGTGAAAATAATGGAAGTGCATAACTTTGAAGTATTATGCATGTCATAATGGATAACTGGTGCAGGAGCACCTTGACTTCCATAGGAGTTTGATTAAAATGATCCAATATTGTAATGATTCATCATTGTATAAGTTTAATCAAGTCATTGTTATGTATTAGAGGTCACTAGGAAGTTCAAATATGCAAAATATTGCAAACCATGTAAAGGTTGTCAATGTAAAGTTGAAAAAAAGATGTAGAATGAGGGAAGGTGAAGAGTCATTTGGCTCTTGGTTTGTTCCAAGTAGTTGGAAACTGAAAGTTCATTTGTAATACCTTTAAAAAGGCCTTGTATACCTTTGAAAACTCGGAGGTGATTGAAGATTGAGAATGGAATGGTAAAAAGCAATGTTTTCTATATTATACTTCAGAAATTTGTTGTTTTCTTGCATGGTACGGCCCAATAAGGGTAGGAGGACATTTATTTTTGATTTCAAATGAAATTATATTCAATCACCCTCCTTTTCTTTTTGTCTCATCGAATTTGGTGCAATATTGAGGAAGTTATGACCGTTTTAGTGACTGCAATTTCTAGAATTCTCCTATAATAGTCCTGTTGCAGCGTTTGGTATGGTTTTGTATGGATAGATACAGGGGCAAGCCATATATGGTTGAAAATATTCTTGAGTCTAATTTTCATTTCTTTTTGTTGCATCAAATTTCATTAAGATTTGAATAAGTTATGGCATTTTTATTGAGGGTAGGTCTACAGAGTTTAATTTTCTAAAAATGCAGTCTGAAAATATGCATGGTATGGCCTGGTACGGCCTCAAATTGATGTATATAATAGATGGATGGAAAGATATGTGTTTCTAGTTTACAATTCTTTTGGTTTGGTATAATTTCATTAAGTTTTGTGAGAGATATTGCAATTTTGGTGAGGCAGGTCTGAACACTGCCTAGGGTTTGTAGTTTTGGGAAAAGAGTCATAACTTTCTCTCCTACCATTGGATCTTCATGAAAATTGGAGGGAAAATATGTATTAATGTTCTCTTCAACCTAACTAAAGCAATTGGATTAGTTCTTTGATTTGTTAATGTTATTGAGGATAGTTTTGGTCCTCCTACCTCTGCATCAATAACCTCTACCATCAAAGTTCTTGAAATAAGGTGCCACAACTATATTTGGAAAAGGATATGTGAAAATATTATATGCCAAAGGATATGGAACATTTTGGTAGTGTTATCTTGTGATTAAAATATGTGTCCATAAATATCAATAGACCATTCTAGATTATCAATCTTAGCAATGAGGTAGTTCACATAAAGTAAAATATCTTGCTCAACATGTCCCATATTCATGTGTATATGCATCAATGTCATACATAGAAATGGTGAAAGATGTATCATCAACTAATGGCACATTATTCTTACATATACCAAGTAAAATTAGTAAAAGATCCTCATGTTGTTCTTCATCCTTGGGTACAACCAAATCATGTCCAAAACAGGATGTAGAATAAGGTGCGCCATAGGTACTCATAAATATTTCATGTGAAAGCATGAATGGATCCCAAGGAGGGTCTCAAGTAGATAGTGGTATATCATGACGATCCATAGAAAAATCAATGGGATCCACTAAAAATGAACCACTAGAAGCAGAAGAATGGAAAACATGAGGAAAAAATAGTATAGGACCAATACTAAAGTTATCTATGAAAGCACATGATAATGCATGAAATTATGTATATGAGGCATGACATGAAATAAACCACTATTTAGCTCTATTAATCAAAGTATTACCCAATGCATGTATCAAAACACCATCATGTATAAAAGCAAAATATGAGGATAGAAATGGTCTAATGTGTATCTTTACCTCTTCATTGCCACTAAATGACTCTATCATGTGTATTAAGAGAATGTTCATCATGTAACAAAGGGTTATAAATCCCACCGTATGAAGATAAAAATGTATCATTGCACTCATCAATAAACCATGAGACACGAGATAGGAAAGAAGGGTCATCATACACTACATGAAGGTAATGACCTCATGTGAATTTGAACAAGTCATATTACTAGTGATAGAGGAAATGCAATCATCATCCATATAGGTGAAGGTAAGATTTGCATCATAAATGTCCATAGTCATAACATTAAATATAGAAAAATGATCATCATTATAGTCATCATGTATAATAGAAGGTAACACATTTAAACCACATGTATCTATGAACATAAGTCCAACATGACATGGAATAGATATATCATCAAGAGGTGAAACATTGTCCTTGATAGGTGAGAGAGGTGTGACATCATTAAAAATTACATGAATATACAAATTATAAGTTAACACTATTTAAATATAAAAATAGAAAATATGACCATGTTTAAAAACCAATCAACATCAACTGATAATATACGAGATCCCAATCATCTATATTTTCATCCATGTAGATTTAAACAAATCTTTTTAAGTTCTAGCATCTGCTAATTGCCATTTAAAGTTTAGTTATCAAGGTCTCAGCAGTAACTTTTTAAACCAAGCTTTCCGGGACACATCCAGCCTTCTTAGATGCTTCACTAAAATATATCTTTTATAACATATTTTAACCGCAACTTCAGTGGTGAATTCACAACCAATAAAAAGAAGCTTTTCTGTTTAAAATGAGATATTTTAAAATTTCTGGAAAAAGTAAATTTGGAAGAAATAAATATATTAATTTTTTTTGCTATAAGAATTGATCTAACCAAACATTCTCATGAGTAAAACATCACTGCAGTTTTCAAAATAAATTTGGAAGAATAAATATATAATTTTTTTTTGCTATAATAATTGATCTAACCAAAAATTCTAATGAGTAAAACATAACTGCACTTCCTCCATGATGTTGAACAATAAACAGATTATCTCCTTACAAAGGAGGGCAAGTTTTTTTCACACTGTTGCCGTCTCAATAGAAGAAAAAATTAAAAAAATATTATTGTTAATTCCCATGATAACATTGGTTTTATCCTTGGGGATCACGTTATGCATTGATATTTCTTGGTAGAGCTTAATCTATTTCCACCTTAGGAGATTAATTTTCGCTAAATGCACTAGCAGTAGCACAGTAGAATTGGGAAGCTTGCCTAGTTTAAGCTCCTACTTTGTACAAATGAGCAGATTGGGGTTTTGAGAACTTTGCTTCAACATACTGTTGCTCCTTTTTCTGTTGCTAAACAGAAAAAAATGATGGTCAAGGCTGAAAAGTTCTGTTTCTACATCTGCATTTCCATGACAGGTTATAATAACAATGCTCCTCGTCTGCCTTACTTTGAGATTCTCCAGGAAGATGGGGAGGAACTGTTAACCCTGGTTTGCAGGGGGTGCAGCCCATACATTTGTTCTTGCAATTTGGTGGACTGGAACCTATTAAACCGTTTCCCATTTCTACATTTGGCTTCTGATAAAATAAAATGTAATGTAATCCTTCATCATGCAACAAAACTAGTAAAAATAATGCATAAACCAAACACTTAGTAAAGCGGTATCCGGTCTAACCTGTAGAGTAGTAGTATTCCCGGAGCTGTTTAATTCTCTTCCACATGCATCTGTGTCAGGAAGAAGATCTATGTTTCAATACAGTTTGAGGGATCAATATATCCTATGAGTTAACTGAAACTAAGAACGAACCTTCAAGAATTGAAGTACTGCACAAAATTAAGGCAAGGAGAAACATGCGAAGATGCCTTGAGTAAAATGCAGCTTCCATGACTCTCGGATAGCACTTAAACTTCTTTTATTGCAACAGCATTCATAGTTAATAATGATTTCCCAGTAACATGAAAGCGCACTGGAAGTGGAATTTCAAATAGAATTGAATGATAACTTAGCAATGGCTTGAGACCAAAAGAAAAATGTGAGCGATCAGTGAAAGTCACATACAAAACACAAGATAGGGCAATTATCTTACATGGTCGGGTCGTAATTCTCCAGACAATCTGGTGGCTTGGGTCGTACACAAATCACATGGGAGTCTGCTCCCATTTCCCTATAGAATTAATGTCTGAAGCAGATGAACAAAGAACCCATTTTCTAGTCACATCAATTTTCATATTCATACAAGAAAAACGACGAATGAAGAATCTTCTAATGACCCTACTGGTTTTAGTTCTGAATGATAACAGCTAGATTACGGAGGACAATCAAGTTTTCAATGCCCTAAATGGGTCAAAATTTGTACAGTTCGTTTGTATTTTAGAACTGGCTGGGTCTAACATTCCAAATTTGACTGGCATGAGATTAATGAGAACCGTTGGCGAGTGCGATGTTTATTTATGATACGCTCAAATTTCGTGGCTCGAATTTGGTGAGCACATGATATGCCTGACGCAGCTCCAATCTCCGAGCTCAACTCGCAATAAAGGTTAAAAACAGGCAGGTGGCAGGGGGAGTGTAAAGTAGCAGCTCAGGCCCTTCGATACACATCATGATTCATGCCTTCCAGCAAACAGTTGTTTTATGCTTCCCCATGCAAAACATTGTCAGTACTGAGCATATGCTTCATTACATCTCAACAGTGGCTGATTGAGACAGACCTCAAGTTGACAATGGAAAGAATGAATTCTTTTAAATAGTGATTTGGAATGTTTTATATACAATTCTAAAGTAGTTAAGAAATTTTTACACGTACATGATTAGAATAAACAAGGAGAAAAATAGCTAAGAAATTTCTATATGTACATGATTACAACAAACAAGGAGAGAAATAGTTAAAAAAAATTCTACATGTACATGGTTACAACAAACAAGGAGAAAAATAAAACAGGGTTACCCCATATCTTATATGTTGGAATACATGTACATGGTTACAACAAACAAGGAGAAAAATAGCTAAGAAATTTCTACATGTACATGGTTACAACAAACAAGGAGAAAAATAGCTAAGAAATTTCTACACGTAAGGGAGAGGGGCTAGTTGCCGCCCACGCCCCAATAACCGCTATGTTTTTGTGCTCTTGACCCCCCAATTAAAATTTTAAAAAGAACCAATACATGTAAAATACCAACCTAATAAATTAACACAAATGCACCAATACATGTTCACAACATTTGTACATGTTCACAAATGCACCAATACATGTTCACAACTCCAATAAATTAACCCATGAAATTAAGAGAAGTGCACAAATGTGATGGCGAGCAGTTACTAGCACATTGTTACGCATGTATGGGGCGACATGTTGAAATGCCACTTTTTTGACCCATGTGCACATAACGCCTCCTACAGGGAAATTTATAAGTGTGCAAAAGCTAAAAGAATAGCTTTAAGCTCTTCGGTTGCATACGGAGAAACCCCCAAAAAATCGTCGAAATCCGATATGTCTAGCTATGAGCTTGACATGCGCGAAGTTAGGGTGGGTGGCTACTAGCCCCTCTCCCTTAAATGGTTACAACAAACAAGGAGAAAAATAAAATAGGGTTACCCCATATCTTATATGTTGGAATACTCTAGTAATTTCTTGAATAATTAATTATTGTAATTAAATAAAAAGGTAAAGTGTAAAATTCTAGAAGAACTTAGTGTCTTTAAAAAGTTTCTAGATAGGAAGTTTCTATAAGAGCAAAAATAATTAATGCTATGTACTAGTAATGTTTTGATAAGTTCTCTATATATTGAGGCATCTTGTAAAAATGTATCATTAAGAAATAAAAGTTTCATTTTGAATGTTGAAGCATTGTATTCGCCTCTATCCACCATCAAAGTGGTATCAAAGCTCAGGGTTGATCGTGTTTGTAGAAGTTAAATAGGAGAAATCACTAGAAAAGAAGCGATTGTCTAAAGAGTGAATTGTGACTTCTTTAAAAGGAGAATATCATTGCCCCTATTTGAAATCACCTAAGTTAAGAAAAGCCATTAGTCCAAGTAACCATGGTTGTAGTTTAGGTGATGGCACCCACCCTTACTGCAGGTGCCAAGACCTTACCAAACCGGAGCTATAGGTGAAGAAGGGAGGTTTTGTTGTTGTAAGAAACCCACACAACCTTTGCAGAGGCTTGAAAACTCTTGCTACAAGTGAAGTCTTTAGTTGCAAACAAATAGAACTATGTTGCAAGTGCAAATTCTATTGCTACAAGAATATAAATTTATGTTGTAGGAATATAAATCCTATGCTATAGGTGTTTGGCAACACTCTACCAATCATAAAGGTAATCCAGACACTTACCCATAGAAAGTAATCAAATTGTAGAGCAGCAAGTCCAAAAAAAATGAACTCACAGAAGAAAGAATACACACACACAAAGAATAATTATTATAAAAAGATAATATTTAATTCATTTATATGGAAATTATAGACTTTACATACATCCCATTTCCCACAACTGGGAAGAAAACATAAACTCCCTTGTTTTCTTGTGCCTGAGATCAATCTTAATAACAAATCTCCTTTGTCTTCTTGTTTGTTGTTCGTTCTACAACCTATTAGGGTTAGGGCAGATCAAACCAATAAACACTAACAATTATATGCAGATTAAATAACCCAAATATAACAATGAGGAATAACACAAAAGAGATCAACACAAAAATTTAATGTGGTTCACCCAATATGGGCCACATCCACAGAAACTCAGCCATCCAATGATTTTATTATCTAGTGCAAAACAAATTACAATCTCATGAATACATCGCTGTACCATACATCCCAGCCGCTTATAACAAGATTTTTAGAAGCTTCTAGAATTAGGGTTTTGCAATGTCATTTTTCTTTTGTCAGTTAACAAAAATTAACAACTGACTTTGATGGTACAAAAAAGAGGGAAAACTTGTGTACAATACTTGCATGATCAGTCACCACATACCAACACAACCTATGCTCCTCTATCTCCTTGTTTTCTCTCCCTACCTATAGTAATCTGCTTCTGGGTGCTACTCTTTTCTTTTTTCTATGTTATTCCTCTCCCCTCTATTCCTTCCCCTTTTTCTTCCTTGTTTTTCCTTCCATCCGAATCCCTCCAAAATCTGGAAGCTTTTACAAAAATCCTGCATAAGAATGGGTGGAGCATGCAAAATCCCATCATAAATGCTCAACAACTCATCTATGGGTTCAAATTCCTGCTCAAATTTCTTCCTCTCCATTTTTCCCATGTTGTTGTTCATTAATGCACTAGAGAGTGAGTAATTTTCACTCCAAACGGTTAAAAGAAGACAAGTTTAAATCACAACAAACTCATGCACGACGGTAGGTATAAGAAAGGGAAAAAAAGACCAAAAATAATATGATGCCCCTGCATCAAACTACCACGGTACAAAATTTGTGATCCCCTACTCAATGCCTAAAACTATGTGTTGCTACAAATCAAAATTTTGTTGCTATAGGTCAAAAATCAGTTGCTACAAGAATAGTATTATTGCTATAGGTTGAACTCAAATGACTCAACCTCTATTGGGCTTAACCAAGTGGCATCCTCCACTAGACTATTCTTCCATTTCACTAGATATTTATTGTATTCTTTGCCTCTCATCTTCCTAACCACTCTAGAGTCCAAAATGCATTCAGTTTCCTCCCACTCTCTCTCAGGCAGTTGTTCCATCCATTTTCTAGTAATGTTTCCTCTTTCTCTTGTTGTTGTGATATCTCTCCTTGATAGTAAATGTACAATCAGAAACATTAAAATAAGAGAAATGTCTAGGCCTGTAGGTAGCTCCAACTCACAAGTATTTGGTTAAAAAATGATAATTTTGCATGGTCTAATCTTTTTCCACTTGAGCTTGTTATAGGTATGAATCAAAAATATTTCCTTCCATAGACATGCAACCACCATATTTCCCACTTCAAAATTATTTTCTCTCCTCTTTGAATCAACTTTCTCTTTATACCGTTGGTTGCTCCAACTGAGTCTTTCCCTTACTTGCTAGTGCAAATCTTGCATGTTCTTAGCAAACTCTTCTCCTCTAGCACTTCTCTCATGACCATTGGTATTGGCAAGCTCCCTTAATTCTATAATACCCCTAGGGCTATATACATAAACAATCTGGAATGGAGTCTTACCTATACTTTTGTTGACTAAATCATTGCATGCAAATTCAACTTATGGTAGTATCAAATCCCATTGTTTAGGTTTGTCACCGACCAAGTTTTCTAGGCTCTGATTAACAACTTTGGTCTATCCATCCATTTGAGGATGATATGCAAAACTAAACTTTAAATCAGTACCTAATTTCTTCCAAAGTGTCCTCCAAAAATGTGCTATAAACTTAGTGTCACGGTATAAAACTATACTTTTTGGTAAGCCATACAACCTAACAACCTCCATGAACAATAAATTTGCAACATGTGTGGCATTATTGTTCTTTTTGTAAGCTATGAAATGGGCCACCTTTGAGAATCTATCAACAACCACAAAGATAGAGTCCTTACCTTTATACATTCTTGGTAGTCCAAGCACAAAATTCATGCTTATATCTTCCCATGGTTTCTTTAGTATGGGTAATGGCTAATATAGTCCTATGTTTTGACTCCCTCCTATGGCATATTGACAAACTTGACATCCTTGTACAAATTTTCTAACTTCTACCCTCATCGTTGGCTAATTTAATACCTTTCACTAAGATAAGCCATAGTCTTATCATCTCCAAAATGTTTGGCCAATCCACCACAATGTTTTTCTCTTATTAGGTTCTCCCTCATTGATCCATGAGGTATGCATAGCTAAATTGTCCTTTGAATAATAGCCCATCTTGTATGAAGTAATCCACCCAAGGTGTCATATCCATACTAGTAGTCTCCATACATGTTTTCCATGCATCCTTAAAGTCTGAATCATCTTCATATTTACTCCTTCATGGCATCAAACCCAACTAATTCAGCTCTTATTTCAATCAATAATGTTGCTCTTCTACTTAAGGCATCTGCTACTTTTTTTGAACTTCCACTTTGATGCTTGAGATCAAAGTACACCCTTCTACGAATTCCACCCACTTCATGTTGTTGCAAGTATGGGCCTAACTGGTGTTATCATTGATGTCAACATACTCATGTTGCACTAATTTCAAGGATTGGATGAGTTGTATGCTAAGGATATTGAGAAAATTAGTCCTATCAGAAACAAAGAAAATCAGTATGAACAGTGAAGCTCTATGAATTGAATATCCTAGATAGATGAAGATCAGAGAATGCACATCAAAGGGTTTGTAGCTATGTGTCTGAAGATGATACAATTAAAATTTAAGAGATACGCATGAAAATTTGGAGTTATGGCTATATGAATAAAACTGGTTCTGGCAACTGTTCAAAGGTGACAGAGTGACACAAATAGGTCTGGTGAGATCCAGAAATGCAATATCTTATTCTGTGGATCTGGTGGTATGTTTGGGAAGCCAATGTGAATAGACAACTCAATTGGTTCATGGTTTGGAGGTCCAAAAGCAATCCTTTTTATGTGACAGTAATGACTGACTGTGTTCTTGAGGTTCTGGATGAAGATGTGAATGATTTTAGTAAGCAGAAGTGGTACAGATGTTCTTGGTGATTCAAGCAAGCTTGTGGGTGTCTCTAGATTGTGTCCAGTTCATGTTGGGGGTCCGCATTGAAGATAGAGCTCGCAATTGAAGACTTACCTTCCAGTGATGGTGTTCTTCCTAATCTTGGCTGACCAGATGATTTGCACATATTACAGATGATCTTGATATTGTTTTGCAAAGCCTGGCATGTTCCACAAAGAAGATTAAAGTCCCTGCTATGGGTAGCCGACAGAGTGGTAGTGCACATAAATCTTTTGTAATAAGTCAAGTTGTTATTTTGTATTTGCTCTATAATAAGATAAGTGTATGATATGCTGACTTTGATGATCATTCCAAAGTCGATGTCTTGTATAAATAAGAGTTACAAAGTCATTCAAAAGTATTCAGGTAATCATAATGAGAAGGTGTAAGGAAGAAGAAAGAAAAGCAGGGCAGAGGTGCTGAACTTAAATGGAACTGACTCAAGCATAGTGAAGATGCTGATCTCCAGTTCAAGTATGTAATATTTATATTATTCTGTAGACAATGTGTCTCCTGTAGGCAGTGGGCCTCTTGTGAGCAATGTGCTCCGGCAGTGAGCCCTAATTGGCAAGTGCCATGTCATTCTTCTTATTCCTTTAACAGAGAATACAATCTTGGGTTAGTCACCCTGTGGTTTTTCCCTTAATCAGGTTTTCCACGTAAAAATCTTGTGTTGTATGTGTTGAATTTGTTTTTGCTCTTAAATTCATGCATTATGTCTCATGTTTGAATCTCTGATATGCTATTGAAATAAAAGAAGCTTTAAAGTATATAAAGAACAAAAATTTGGTAACAACTAATTCACCCCCCTCTCAGTTGTCTATCTTGAATCCAACAATTCGTATAAAAGCTAAGTTCCTCTAGAAGAAGCTTAACCACTTGAGGAGATCCAAAATGTCAACCTACAAGAAGGACAGTCTAAGGTTTGATGGATCAAACTTCACTGCATGGAAAAGCCACATGGAATGTCATATACAATGCATGGGATATCAGTATTGGAACATAACCTCAACCAAATATGTTCCCCCAAGGAATGGCCCAACAACTATAAATGAAGTCAGAGATGCAGAAAATAATCTTTGAGCTAAAGAAGCCCTACTGAGTGCCTTGTCTGATTTAGAGCTAACAAATGTTATGGGATTGAAGACTGCTTATGAAATTTGGACAAAACTTGAAAATCTATATGAAGGAGACAAATATGTTAAGTGTGCCAAGCTGCAAAGTCTGAAAGGAAAGTTTGAAAACCTAAAGATGAGTGAAGATGAGAATATCACTTCTTATATGACAAAAGTGAATGAGCTTGTTTGTGGCATCAAATGTGTTGGTGGAGTACTGGATGAAGATGAAATTGTTGCTAAAGTTCTCAAATCTTTACCCCCTACATATAAACACAAAGTTGCTACCATTGAGGAAATCAGATCTTTGACAACTATCACAAGGGATCAATTGGTTGGTAAGATATCTGCATTCGTTAGCTGAGTTTGGTGATGCACTTCCCAAGACTGAATCTGTATTCAAAGATGGTGCCTCTACAAAAGGCAAATAGAGATATGATCTAGGACAAAGTTCCTCAAGAAAATCAAATTGGTATGAAAAAGCAAGAAAAGATCTGGAAGAGGATGAACTAGAAGCTGAACAACTTGAGGCCGTCATTGCAAAAAGGCTACCAAGAGGATCAGGTAAGTATGAAGGAAAATTACCTTTTAAATGCTTTGCCTACAATAAGATTGGTCATTTTACCTCAAGATGTCCGGAAAGGTTTTCAAGGCTAAACCCTGATAGATCAAGGTTTCAGAAAAAAAATGTTACTATGTTCAAGAAGATGATGATGAAGGAGTAATAGATGATGAATCTGAGATAGGAAACAAATCTGGAAGTGACTGGGTGTTTATTGCCATCAAAGAAGAAGATCCAATGCCTATTGAACTTGCCAATCATAAGATGATAGAAAGTTCTTTGGCTACTTAGGTTGAAGAAAAAGATGAATGGGTTATTGACAGTGGATTTTCTCACTATATGACTGGCGACAAGAGTAAGTTCTTAATCTTGGAAAGATATGAAGGTGGAGTTGTAAAATTTGGAGATAATTCTGCTGGTAGAATTAGAGGTAGAGGAAGCATATCTTTTGATGGAAAGAACAAAACCAGTGATGTTCTATATGTTGAAGGTATAAAGCATAATCTTCTCAGTGTTAGACAGTTAGTGGACAAAGGCTACGATCTCCATTTCAAAAATGGAAAATGCAAAATCTTTGAAAGCTCTGGAACTAAGATTGCATCTGGTACACAGGCAAAAGATAACATCTTCCAATTAGTTGGTACTAGCAAAAGTTGCTTATTTGTTCAAATTGATCAGAGTTGGTTGTGGCATAGGAGAATGTGCCATGTGAATTTTGATAATATCATTAAGATAAGAAACACTCAGGCTGTAAGAGATCTTCCAAAACTGATGAAATCTGCTAACAGTTTGTGCAAAGAATGTTAGTTAGGTAAGCAAAGCAGAGTCACATTCAAAAGTAAGGAACAATCTTCAACCAGATTGTAGACTTGGTGCACACTGATCTCTATGGTCCGGCAAGAGTCAGGAGCCTACAAGGAGATGGGTATTTTATGTTACTAATTGATGACCACTCTTGGATGATGTGGGTGACCTTAAAGGAGAAATCTGAAGCACTTGAGAAATTCAAAATATTTAAAGCTATGGTAGAAAATGAAACTGGTATAAACATAAAATGTCTCAGGTCTGATAGAGGTGGAGAATTCACATCCAGAGAGTTCATAACATTCTATGAGAAGTATGGGATAAAGAGACAATTATCTGCTCGAAGGACTCCATAATAGAATGGAGTAGTGGAGAGAAAGAACTAGACCATCTAGGAAGCTTCTAGGACCATGATGATGGAAGAAAATGTTCCTCAAATCTATTAGAGAGAAGCTGTAAGCACTACTGTCTATACTCTCAATCGAGTACAAATCAGAGGCAATACTGGTAAGACTCCTTATGAACTTTGGCTTGGTATCAGTCCTACTGTAAAGTATTTCAAAGTCGTTGGTAGTAAATGCTACATCAAAAGAGATTAAGACCTTGGGAATTTTGATGCTAGAAGTGATGAAGGAGTATTCTTGGGATATTCCACTCAAAGCAAAGCATATCGGTGTTATAACAAGAGATTGAGAAAGATTGTGGAAAGTACAAATGTGAAGGTTGATGAAGGCATGGAAAATCCCTCAAAGTTTATGAGTATGAAGCAAATGATCAGAATGATGTCTCAGTCCAAGAAGAACAAGCCCCAACTGTAGTTTAGATTCAGACTGATCTGGAGAATCCTGAAATACAGGAAGAAGAAACAGGTCTAGATGAACATGTCCAAGAATTAGAAGTGCAAGAAATTTCCAAAACTCCCAGGTATGTAGGATTGAATCATTCTGAAGATCAGATTATAGGAGACAAAAATAAAGGTGTTCAAACAAGAAGAAATATTGCTCAAGATTCAGTGAAGTACTGTCTGATTTCAAAAATTGAACCAAAAACAATAAGTGAAGCTTGCAATGATGAGAGTTGGGCTAAAGCAATGGAGAAAGAATTGATTCAGATTGAAAAGAATAACACTTGGCATCTTGTCCTCAAACCTAAGGGCAAAAATGTGATTGGGACTAAGTGGTTCTTCCGAAATAAACTAAATGAAGAAGGTGAAGTAGTAAGAAACAAAGCCAAATTGGTATGTAAGAGTTATTCTCAAGTAGAAGGAATTGACTTTGAAGAGACTTTTGCTCCGGTGGTTAGAATTGAAGTAGTCAGATTAGTTCTTGCCTTTGCTGCCTTCAAGGATTTCAAAGTATATCAGATGGATTTCAAGTTTGCCTTCCTGAATGGTGATTTGGAAGAAGAGGTATACATTGAGAAACTGGATGAATTTTAATTGTTTGATCATAGTGATATGGTTTGTAAGTTGAAGAAAGCATTGTATGGACTCAAACAAGCTCCAAGAGCCTGGTATGAAAGATTGGACAAGCATCTTTTGAAGATTGGTTTCAACAAAGGCACTACTGACAATAATCTATATTTTAAGATTGATCATGAAAGTATCTTGATTGTTGAAGTGTTTTTTGATGATATCATTTTTGGAGGAAAAGATAGTATGTGCAAGACCTTTGCAAATCAAATGCAAAGTGAATTTGAGATGTCCATGTTTGGGGAAATGAATTTCTTCTTGGGTCTACAAATCACTCAAACAAAGAAAGGAATCTTCATATCACAGACCAAGTATGTGAAAGAGTTGTTGAAGAAATTTGGGATGGAAGACTCAAAGGCAATGAATACTCCCATGGCAACTAGATGTAAGTTGAGTAAAGATGATGAATCCCCTAAGGCTGATCAGAAAAAGTATAGGTCAGTGATTGGAGGACTGCTCTATCTTACTCAAACTAGACCTAATATTATGAATGTTGTTGGTCTTGTTTCCAGATTCCAAGCTGATCCTAGAGAGTCTCATGTCATGGCAATCAAGAGAATTCTCATATATCTGAAGGGAATAGTTGAGTATGGATTATGGTATCCTAAGGATCATGACTTCTCTCTTCATGCATACACAGATACTGATTGGGCAGATGTGGATGACCAGAAGAGTACCAGTGGTGGTGCATTCTTTTTAGGAAAAAGATTGGTTTATTGGCTGAGCAAGAAATAAGAGGAAATATCTTTGTCCACTACGGAAGCAAAATATATTACAGCAGCAGGCAGTTGCACTCAAGTATTATGGATGAAGCAAATGCTATAAGATATCAGAGTGGAGTATGAAGAACCTATCATAATCTTCTGTGACAATTCAAGTGCAATAAATATATCAAAAAATCTGGTGTTGCATTCAAAGAGAAAACATATATCCATCAATTTCCACTTTTTGAGAGAGCAGGTGAACAAGAATGAAGTCAAATTGGAGTTTGTACCCTCAAAGGATCATATTGCAAACATTTTTACTAAACCTCTACCTAAGGACTCTTTTGAGTATCTCAGGGAGAAGTTAGGGGTTATTACCCCTCCAGTTCTAAATTAAAGTGCACTGATGTGCATCAGTCTAGTGGATCCCATAGTCATATCTTGTGATCTGGATTGATGTTAGGAAGCTGCTACTCAGGGGGAGCAGTCTGTATGTTTCTAAAGTATGAGAAGTGGTTGCAAGTATGTGCCCTTTTCCATTGATGTCAAAGGGGGAGAGAAAACATGTGAAAAACAAAAGTGGTTGATGATCAAAGGGGGAGTAGTAAAGGAACAGAAGACATGTAAATGACTACTACTGATAGGGGAGCTATGTCAGTCAATAAGGAGAATTTCTTGTCTTGATGGTTAAAACAGTTTTTCACATTATATGTTGCCATCAATGACAAAGGGGGAGATTGTTGCAAGTATGGGCCTAACTAGTGTTGTCATTGATGTCAACATATGTCTGTTGCATTAATGTCAAGGATTGGATGAGTTCTATGCTGAGGATATTGAGAAAATTAGTCCTATCAGAAACAGAGAAAATTAGTATAAACAGTGAAGCTCTAAGAAGTGAATATCCCAGATAGATGAAGATTAGGGAATGCACATCAAAGGGTTTGTAGCTATGTCTGAAGATGATCCAGTCAAGATTTAAGAGATCCACATGAAAATTTGGAGGAGTTATGGCCATATGAATAAAATCAGTTCTGGCAACTATTCAGAGGTGACAGAGTGACACAAATAGGTCCGATGAGATCTAGAAATGCAATATCTTATTCTGCGGATCTGGTGGCATGTTTGGGAAGCCAATGTGAATAGACAACTCAATTGGTTCATGGTTTGGAGGTCCAAAAGCAATCCTTTTTATGTGACAGTAATGACCGACTGTGTTCTTGAGGTTCCGAATGAAGATGGGAATGATTTTAGTAAACAGAAGTGGTACGAATGTTCTTGGTGATTCAAGCAAGCTTGTGGGTGTCTCTAGATTGTGTCTAGTTTGTGTTGGGGGTCTGTATTGAAGATAGAGCTTGCAATTGAAGACTTACCTTCCAGCGATGGTGTTCTTCCTAATCTTAGCCGACCGAATGATTTGCACATATTGCGGATGATCTTGATGTTGTTTTACGAAGCTTGGCATGTTCCACAAAGAAGATTAAAGTCCCTGCTATGGGTAGCTGATAGAGTAGTAGTGCACATAAAGCTTTTGTAATAAGTCAAGTTGTATTTTTGTATTTTCTCTATAATAAGATAAGTGTATGATATGCCGACTTTGATGATCATTCCAAAGTCGATGTCTTATATAAATAAGAGTTGCAAAGTCATTCAAAAGTATTCAGGTAATCATAATGAGAAGGTGGTAAGGAAGAAGAAAGAAAAGCAGAGCAAAGGTTGTAACGCCCCGCAAGGAAACCCTAGAGGACAACACAACTATTCTAAATAAAAAGGATTATTTTTTTAAAAAGATAGAATAACAAGATAATGTCAACCACATCAATACATATCACTAAACTAACTTATCCTCCAAGGTTCCACAGCTACATTACTTACTAAACTATTTACAGGATCAAGAATTAACTAACATCAATAATTCCATTTCTAATCTATTGCTTCACATGAGAGTACATACATTTCCATGTTATAACATTAACTAAGTAATCAACAAGATCATAAAAATTAGAACTACCAGTACATATACAAATTCCTTACAATAGGATATCTCATTACATCATAACATTCCCAGTTTCTTGATTACAATGGAATACATACAATAAGGTACATATGACACACAAAACTAGCACATGAGTATACATTGTTGTCTCATCAATCTGGAACATGATCTAGAAACTGCAACACAAGGTCCATCCTTCTTGCACAAGAACAGGAGCAAGGAAAAACCAATGGAGAAAATAGCACTACCACCCAACCATGTGGTACCCTAAGGTCCACCCCTCCATACTAGGAGATAACAATGAGGTTCCACTAAGCCAAGGGATACAAGAAGACAGATACAGACTTCACATAGACAACTCAGATCATCAAGACAAGTTAAATCATCAAAACAAGTCAAATCAACAAGACAACTCAAATCATCAAGATAAATAAAAAATCAAAACAAGTCAAATTAGAAAGACAAGTCAAATCATCAAGACAAATCTTAAAGACAAATCAAATGATCAAGACAAGTCAAATCATCAAGACAAGTCAAATCATTAAGACAAATCTATACTCCAAAGGCAACAACAAAATATAAAGAGGAAATAACTAAGTTGTAGTAGGGAGAGTGTCATCACATGGTCCTAGCATGGGTTTTCCAAGCTATCTCTCACTAGAAACCAGCTCCCATCTATGGTTTTCTTGGCGACCTCTCTATAGGCACCGAACTATAAGGTGACACATGCAGAGCCAACACATCCTCTCATGGAAACAAGGAGGTAGACCTTGCCAACCAGGCCTTCTCATCCCATCCTTAGCCTATGAAAGCACTCAAGGCATGGGTGAGGCATCATACTTATCTTGTTATATGAATTACTACCCAACCCACCAAGATCAATTATTAAATTATCACTTGATTACAACTTCCATGGGGTTTTCCAGGCAGCCACTTTGGGCACCAGCCCCACCATGAAAGCCACTCTCCTACATACAACTAGCAAGCCTTAACCATCACCCATAAACCAATAATGTGCATGGACAAGGGATTGAAAGGCATCAAACTCTTTGTAAACCAAAACATTACATAGATCATTATAAATCCAAACTCTCAACCATGAAAGTTTTCCCTATCCATTCCAAAATCCCAAATTAATTAAAACATTTAATCAACACTTTTCAAATTTGAAACAACAATCTTTTCCAATATACATCAAGACCTCATACCAAAAGACACATCACCAAAACATCCTTGCCACAATATCACACTGAATTCAAGGTAAGAAGCCTCTGAAGCTAAACAAGATAAACGCAAATATCAATAAATGACTATCCAAGGCATGATGCTTAACAGCCTTGACCTCTCACAAAACTAACATGATCACCATAACATTCAAGGAGGATGACATCAACAAGATTTCAAGACAATAATGCAAGAATACTTTTAATTCAATACACAAGATGTACACAAAGCCAACCCCACCAAAACACATCCTCCTAGGCCTCAGGAAGACACTTTTCCCCGATCACACAACCACATAGCTTCAATAATACACAAAGATCACAACTCACATTCACCTTACACAGCACCTCATAAACCAAGATCCTACCTCAAAGCATAACAACTACCATACCAAACAATTGACCGTCACTATTGACTACATATCAAGAACTAAAATTCTAAAATCATAAGTATACTAAACAAATCACCTTACACTGTTAGAGAAGTTCCCTCACTAAAGGAATGTCAAATGTCACTACAAATATTCTCAACAAGCAATGCTCGAACTAACATAATAACTCATTTCGTAAAACCAACATCATGATTTATTATTATTACTCTAAACACTATTATAAAAATATCTAATGTTGACTTCTAATGAAAGCAAATTAAACAAGTTTCATAACTTCCATTCTATACTAAGGGTAATCTCCTAATATAAAATTTTCCTACAATTAGTCAAAATACAATTTTAACGAAATCACCAATATCACTAAAATAGGTTAATGCTTAAATAATATGACACTTATAAATATAATTGTGGTATTGCACAAAATATCCTGAACACTTTATAAAGCTATCCAATATTCATTTTTTCTACTACATACTTTTAATTTTAATACAAATACAATTAATTTAACACACTAACTCTAAGCTCTTATTAACTTTTCAAGGTCTACTATTCTGTGAATCAAATATCAACATAAGTTTAAAACTAATACTATGTAACCCATCAACTATAAGATCGCGCTATCACTTGATACAAGGTAACATATAAATCAAATCACTAATACCTATCATGAGATCTATCGAATATAAATAAAAACAACATAAACAAACGGTAAGCTTCCAAATCAACACTAGCAAATATAATGTCTTCTTAACCCAATTATAATATACTAATAAAAATATTTCTAGTTCACTTGTACAACAATCTCTATAGGTCTACCAATCTTTCCAAATTATAAAATTGAAAGATAATCTAATTTCAACTAACTTAGTCAATAACCAAATAACACAATGTTCTAATTATAATATAAAATTGGTTAGGTCAATAAACTCAAGATACTTTATGTTACCACAATAAATGAATTAACTAGAACTAACACTAACTTAATAAATCAAATATAAAAGAAAATTGCTTTCTTCCAACTATAGGAATGTAACTAAAAACTGATGGATGGAAATGATTAGATGGACACACCAGTTAGAAAAGAAAATGATAACTTAAATATTTATAACATGATGATTCATGGAGGGAAAGTCGCTAAATAAGAAAGCCTCCCACCAGAGTTCCCTCCTCAGAAATTTCCTTTCTAACTGAGCTTTCTTTCCAACAAACCGCCATCGTAATGGGCGAATCTATAGAGGCCTCACACAAGAATAGAAGGAACTACCAAAATCTAGGTTAAGAAAAGTAAAAAGTAGGGTCGATGGGAAGGAAGGTCATTTGGCTTTGAGCTTGACTTACACAAGATTCATTTAGCAGAGAAGTCATTCTCACCATGGCAACACACCTAAATGGCCATCTGTTGACTACATAAAATGTTATAAATTCCATGAAGGAAAGAAAGCACCTCGAAAGAAACAGGTTTAAAAGGATTCACATAAGAGTGTGACTCTCTAAAGTTTGGAATAATGGTAGCCGTTGGCTGGAAATTCATTCCAAAAAGAATCCAAGTCATTCCATAAAATGGCTCATGCCCAGATAACACGGTTAGGTACGGTGCTAAGAAAAGTCTAATTACTAGCAAGATCTCAAAGATCGCTCCAAGGAAGGAGGTAAAGCTAGAAAATAACTTAATTTGCCAAGAACTAATTACTATGGTTTCAAGCATGACAGGCGCAAGGTTCAATCTCCATTTCCACTTACACCCACATGGGGTTCAGGGAATCCGCCAATGGGAATGACCAACAAGTTTGGAAAGCTTCTCAGCGTGAATAATATGGTGTGGGACTATTTCCACTACTATAATGCTCACATAAAACACTATTGGTAAAAAAATATTGCATGCTAAAAAAAAGGCTTTAGAAACTTTGAAGCGAAAGCACATGGAAGGATAAGGAATTCTTAGGAAACTTTGATGTGAACTACCAACAGACTGTCTTAAAGAACATCAGCTTAAGGAAGCAAGGATTGCCAAATATTTAATTGGATTCACCTTACACAGAAGAAGAGATCACATAAGGTAATTGCTGAAGAGACTATGCGTTGATTTTGGTGCAACTACATGGTGAAATACTTCTAACAAGGCCACCAGAGTAAGGAAACAAATTTCCTGTTAGTACTTGGGATGATTCGCATGAATTAATAGGTATTACAATTCGAAAAAGATAACAATTTAGCCTACTCAAAAACTGAATCAATCGGATACCACAAGGATGAGTTCTGATAGCCGAAGAACATAATAAGGTAACATCTTTCACAAATACTTTAATAGCATAGGCATAAGACTGAATTCAGGTTGAGGTGAATACATAGCTTCTCTAAGAGATTGATTTCATGATGCGCAATGGAATTTGTTGAAATGGTGAAGGGAGACGATTTAAATGGCCCATCAATGCCATACATCTTATTAGATCGGCGGTTGGTGCATAGACTAGATTAAACATTATCTCACAGATTAGGACCATGGTTTTCTCAATAAGTCCCGAACAACCATGAAATCTACCATACATGCCAAGTGATTATCAGAATATAAAATGCAGAGATTGTTCTAAAAGATCTGAATGAAAAACTTAATGGGATTGATAAAGACATTAATAATTTTCTAGCACCAATATAGGCGACAGATGGTGGGTTCGATGCACTTGATAGGAAAAGAAATACGAGTCCAAGAGTGCAGGGACAGAGTTAATGGATTGAGTTTATGGCATGACATTTAGTGTCTACCTAAAAGTTACAGGAGGGTAAATCACAGAATTATCATAAAGGACAAACTTCAAGACCACACACTCAAATCAACATTAATGCAATAAAAGTTTTAATATAACAAGTGCGGTACCTGAGAATTGTCACTGCCCTCCAAAGATTGGTCTATTGTTTCTTGTCGTAGCTGGATCACCTCCTCCCCTCTATTGTTTCTCCTCCCCAGATTTTTGTTGCATTCTTCATCCATTTTGTTCTTTCCTCCCCAAGAACTGATGTTTCTCTCCAAATCCCCCCAGAAATAAAAATAGGCAAACTCCATTAATTTTCCACTACCAGAGAATCCGTTACAGAGAATCCCACTTCTCTTTAAAAATAGAAAATAATTAATTTTCTTTCACTGAGAGATTCTCCAAAATAGAATTCTCATAAGACAGCTCACAATCAATAAATTATTAACTAATAATATTTTCAAACTATCATGCAATGTTAATAAGAGAATATTATTAATGACATATGACAATATCAATTAGAATCCATAAAAATCAATAATTTAATCACTTAAACATACTCCTAGCTTCACATTAATAAATATCGACTATAAAATGCTATTAATATCATTATAATAATAAATTCATTTCCGACCAATACACAAAGACTGAAACCAAAGCATACCAATGATGACCATAACTGAGGCAAAGACCATAAAGTGACAACAAAACTCACGACCATCGACTAAAAATGGAACTGACTTAGGGCAAACCTCATGTTATCTCCCATCAATGTTATCTATTGGTGCAAGGGCCCGCTCAGACCTACTAAGTCAGGTGGAGTCGAGGCTCGGTACCTGCAACCTGCATCTAAACAATGAGTATATACATATATAGCACACACACAGAGTTAGGGATTTGCAACGTAGTAGGGTGCTCGGGATGAGCAACACTACATTGTCCCTTCTCTGAAAGCATTACAATAACATAAACACCTGTAACTATAAGTTAGATACCAACAAATCACATAAGCATGATTCTAATCATTACTGATTATGTCAATCACAAGTCAATAATCAACTCAGTCAAACAGAGTCCAGCATGAGCATAAACCATAATTCTAACAACTCAAATGTCTCAAAATTGTCTAAAAGCAATGGAAAACTATCAACTAACACAAGCCAAAATTGAGGGGCATTACATCCTCCCCCCTAGGATCAGGCTTACTCCTGGAAGCCTACAACAAGATAAAGATAGGGATCTTGCATCTCGAGCTAGGCATCTACATATACAAACATACCTTTGAGGGACAACTTCAAAATAAGAAATACTTAAAAGAAAAGGAATTTTAATCTACAGAGTTTAAGCACTAGGTTACATAATGGGCTCAATATGAACCAGAGTACCCAGTGTTCAAACCTGGCTCTGATACCAAATGTAATACCCCGCTAGGAAACCCTAGAGGACAACACAACTATGCTAAATAAACAGGATAATTTTTTTTTACAGATAGAATAACAAGATAATGTCAACCACATCAATACATATCACTAAACTAGCTTGTCCTCCGAGGTTCCACAGCTGCATTACTTACTAAACTATTTACAAGATCAAGAATTAACTAACATCAATAATTATATTTCTAATCTATTGCTTCACATGAGAGCACATACATTTCCATGTTATAACATTAACTAAGTAATCAACAAGATCATAAAAATTAGAACTACCAGTACATATACAAATTCCTTACAATAGGCTATCTCATTACATCATAACATTCCTAGTTTCCTGATTACAATGGAATACATACAATAAGGTACATCTGATACATAGAACTAGCACATGAGTATACATAGTTGTCTCATCAATTTGGAACATGATCTGGAAACTGCAACACAAGGTCCATCCTTCTCGCACACGAACAGGAGCAAGGAAAAACCAATGGAGAAAATAGCACTACCACCTGACCATGTGGTATCCTAAGGTCCACCCCTATGTGCTAGGAGATAACAATGAGGTTCCACTAAGTCAAGGGATACAAGAAGACAGATACAGACTTGGCATAGACAACTTAGATCATCAAGACAAGTTAAATCATCAAAACAAGTCAAATCAGCAAGACAAGTCAAATCAGCAAGACAAGTCAAATCATCAAGACAAGTTATATCATCAAAACAAGTCAAATCAGAAAGATAAGTCAAATCATCAAGACAAATCTTCAAGACAAGTCAAATCATTAAGACAAATCTATACTCCCAAGGCAACAACAAAAGATAAAGAGGAAATAACTAAGTTGTTGTAGGGAGAGTGTCATCACATGGTCCTAGCATGGGTTTTCTAGGCTATCTCTCACTAGAAACCGGCCCCCATCTATGGTTTTCCTGGTGACCTCTCTATAGGCACCAACCCCATAGGGTGACACATGCGGAGCCGACACATCCTCTCATGGAAACAAGGAGGTCGACCTTGCCAACCAGGCTTTCTCATCCCATCCTTAGCTTGTGAAAGCACTCAAGGCATGGGTGAGGCATCATACTTATCTTGTTATGTGAATTACTACCCAACCCACCTAGATCAATTATTAAATTATCACTTGATTACAACTTCCATGGGGTTTTCCAAGCAGCCACTTTGGGCACCGGCCCCACCATGAAAGCCACTCTCCTACATACAACTAGCAAGCCTTAACCATCACCCATAAACCAATAATGTGCATGGACAAGGGATTGAAAGGCATCAAACTTTTTGCAAACCAAAACATTACATAGATCAGTATAAATCCAAACTCTCAACCATGAAACTTTTCCCTGTCCATTCCAAAATCCCAAACCAATTAAAAGATTTAATCAACACTTTTCAAATTCAAAACAACAATCTTTTCCAATCTACATCAAGACCTCATACCAAAAGACACATCACCAAAACATCCTTGCCACAATATCACACTGAATTCAAGGTAACAAGCCTCTGGAGCTAAACAAATTAAACACAAATATCAATAAACAACTATCCAAGGCATGATGCTTCACAGCCTTGACCTCTCACAAAACTAACATGATCACCATAACATTCAAGGAGGATGACATCAACAAGAGTTCAAGACAATAATGCAAGAATACTTTTAATTCAATACACAAGATGTACACAAAGCCAACCCCACCAAAACACATCCTCCTAGGTCTCAGGAAGACACTTTTCCCTGATCACACAACCACATAGCTTCAATAATACACAAAGATCACAACTCACATTCACCTTACACAGTACCTCATAACCAAGATC
This sequence comes from Cunninghamia lanceolata, assembly GCA_027924645.1. Classification (NCBI taxonomy): domain Eukaryota; kingdom Viridiplantae; phylum Streptophyta; class Pinopsida; order Cupressales; family Cupressaceae; genus Cunninghamia; species Cunninghamia lanceolata. The sequence continues at coordinate 4,371,350 of BSBN01000500.1, read as the reverse complement.
CTACCTCAAAGCATAACAACTACCATACCAAACAATTGACCCTCTATTGACTACATATCAAGAACTAAAATTCTAAAATCATAAGTATACTAAACAAATCACCTTACACTGTTAGAGAAATTCCCTCACTGAAGGAATGTCAAATGTCATTACAAATATTCTCAACAAGCAATGCTCAAACTAACATAATAACTCATTTCGTAAAACCAACATCATGATTTATTATTATTACTCTAAACACTATTATGAAAATATCTAATGTTGACTTCTAATGAAAGCAAATTAGAAAAGTTTCATAACTTCCATTCTATACTAAGGGTAATCTTCTAATATAAAATTTTCCTACAATTAGTCAAAATACAATTTTAATGAAATCACCAATATCACTAAAATAGGTTAATGCTTAAATAATATGACACTTATAAATATAATTGTGGTATTCCACAAAACATCTTGAACACTTTATAAAGCTATCCAATATTCATTTTTTCTACTACATACTTTTAATTTTAATACAAATACAATTAATTTAACACACTAACTCTAAGCTCTTATTAACTTTTCAAGGTCTACTATTCTGTGAATCAAATATCGACATAAGTTTAAAACTAATACTATGTAACCCATCAACTATAAGATCGCGTTGTCGCTTGACACAAGGTAACATATAAATCAAATCACTAATACCTATCATGAGATCTATCGAATATAAATAAAAATAATATAAACAAACGGTAAGCTTCCAAATCGACACTAGCAAATATAATGTCTTCTTAACCCAATTATAATATACTGATAAAAATATTTCTAGTTCACTTGTACAACAATCTCTATAGGTCTACCAATCTTTCCAAATTATAAAATTGAAAGATAATCTAATTTCAACTAACTTAGTCAATAACCAAATAACACAATGTTCTAATTATAATATAAAATTGGTTAGGTCAATAAACTCAAGATACTTTATGTTACCACAATAAATGAATTAACTAGAACTAACACTAACCTAATAAATCAAATCTAAAAGGAAATTGCTTTCTTCCAACTATAGGAATGTAACTAAAAACTGATGGACAGAAATGATTAGATGGACACACCAGTTAGAAAAAGAAAATGATAACTTAAATATTTATAACATGATGATTCATGGAGGGAAAGTCGCTAAATAAGAAAGCCTCCCACCAGAGTTCCCTTAGAAATTTCCTTTCTAACTAAGCTTTATTTCCAACAAACCGCCAGTGCAATGGGCAAATCTATAGAGGCCTCACACAAGAATAGAAGGAACTGCCAAAATCTAGGTTAAGAAAAGTAAAAAGTAGGGTCGATGGGAAGGAAGGTCATTTGGCTTTGAGATTGACTTACACAAGATTCATTTAGCAGAGAAGTCATTCTCACCATGGCCACACGCCTAAATGGCCATCTGTTGATTGTATAAAATGTTATAAATTCCATGAAGGAAAGCAAGTGCCTCGAAAGACACAGGTTTAAAAGGATTCACGTAAGAGTGTGACTCTCTAAAGTTTGGAATAATGGTGGTCGCTGGCTGGAAATTCATTCCAGAAAGAATCCAAGTCATTCCATAAAATGGCTCACGCCCAGATAACTCGGTTAAGTACGGTGCTAAGAAAAGTCTAATTACTAGCAAGATCTCAAAGATCACTCCAAGGAAGGAGGTAAAGCTAGAAAATAACTTAATTTGCCAAGAACTAATTACTATGGTTTCAAGCATGACAGGCGCAAGGTTCAATGTCCATTTCCACTTACACCCACACAGGGTTCAAGGAATCCGCCAATAGGAATGACCAACAAGTTTGGAAAGATTCTCAGCATGAATAACATGGCGTGGGACAATTTCCACTACTATAATGCTCACAGAAAAGACAATCGGTAAAAAAATATTGCATGCTTAAAAAAAGGCTTTAGAAACTTTGAAGCAAAAGCACACGAAAGGATAAGGAATTCTTAGGAAACTTTGATGTGAACTACCAACAGACTGTCTTAAAGAACATCAACTTAAGGAAGCAAGGATTGCCGAATATTTAATTGGATTCACCTTACACCGAAGAAGAGATCGCATAAGGTAATTGCTAAAGAGACTATGCGTTGATTTCGGTGCGGCTGCATGGTGAAATACTTCTAACAAGGCTGCCAGAGTAAGGAAGTAGATTTCCTATCAGTACTAGGGATGATTTGCATGAATTAATAGGTATTACAATTTGAAAAAGATAACAATTTAGCCTACTCAGAAGTTGAATCAATCGGATACCACAAGGATGACTTCTGATAGCCGAAGAACATAATAAGGTAACATCTTTCACAAATAGTTTAATATCATAGGCATAAGACTGAATTCAGGTTGAGGTGAATACATAGCTTCTCTAAGAGATTGATTTCATGATGCTCAGTGGAATTTGTTGAAATGATGAAGGGAGACGATTTAAATGGCCCATCAATGCCATACATCTTATTAGATCAGTGGTTGGTGCATAGACCAGATTAAACAATATCTCACAGATTAAGACCACAGTTTTCTCAATAAGTCCCGAACAGCCATGAAATCTACCATACACGCCAAGTGATTATCAAAATATAAAATGCAAAGATTGTTCTAAAAGATCTGAATGAAAAACTTAATAGGATTGATAAAGACATTAATAATTTTTTGGCACCGATATAGGCGACAAATGGTGGGTTCGATGCACTTGATAGGAAAAGAAAATATGAGTCCAAGAGTGTAAGGACAGAGTTAATGGATTGAGTTTATGGCATGACATTCAGTGTTTGTCTGAAAGTTACAGGAGGGTAAATCACATAATTATCATAAAGGACAAACTTCAAGACCATACACTCAAATCAACATGCATGCAATAAAAGTTTTAATCTAACAAGTGTGGTACCTGAGAATTGTCACTACCCTCCAAAGATTGGTCTGTTGTTTCTTGTTGTAGCTGGATCACCTCCTCCCCTCTATTGTTTCTCCTCCCCACATTTCTATTGCATTCTTCCTCCATTTTTTTCTTCCCCCCCTAAGAACTGATGTTTCTCTCTGAATCCCCCTAGAAATAAAAATAGGCAAATTCCATCAATTTTCCACTACTAGAGAATCCGTTACAAAGAATCGCACTTCTCTTTAAAAATAGAAAACAATTAATTTTCTTTCACTAAGAGATTCTCCAAAATAGAATTCTCATAAGACAGCTCACAATCAATAAATTATTAACTAATAATATTTCCAAACTATCATGCAATGTTAATAAGAGAATGTTACTAATGACTTACGACAATATCAATTAGAATCCATAAAAATCAATAATTTAATCACTTAAACATACTCCTAGCTTCACATTAATAAATATCGACTATAAAACGCTATTAATATCATTATAATAATAAATTCATTTTTGACCAATACACAAAGACTGAAACCAAAGCGTACCAATGACGACCATAACTGAGGCAAAGACCATAAAGTGACAACAAAACTCATGACCATCGATTGAAAATGGAACTGACTTAGGGCAAACCTCATGTTATCTCCCATCAACGTTATCCATTGGTGCAAGGGCCCACTCAGACCTTCTAAGTTAGGTGGAGTCGAGGCCCAGTACCTGCAACCTACATCCAAACAATGAGTATATACATATATAGCACACACACATAGTTAGGGATTTGCAGCGTAGTAGGGTGCTCGGGATGAGCAATATGACACTGTCCCTTCTCTGAAAGCATTACAATAACATAAACACCTATAACTATAAGTTAGATACCAACAATCACATAAGATATGGTGTTGAACGCAGGGGAGCGGAGTATGGAGGTGAGCGGAGTATGGAGGTGAGCGGAGTATGGAGGGCGTATGGTGGAGGGTAGTGTGTATGCCGCGAAGGGCGGCGATGGAAGGCGTCAGCGGAGGTAGAGGCCATGAGGGGAGAGAGCAGGCCGCGGTTGTTATGGAGGGCGGGGGTGTGGTTTAGCAGTAGCGGTGGGGGGGGATGTGGGTGGGGCTCCGCCCCTCCCCACACCCATCGTATTAATGTAACTCGGTGGGGTTTAAAACCCCCACCGTATATCTTGTTTTTCCTTCGGCTGTGTAAACAGCAATTTTCCACAGTCCATTTTATTTGCAAATTTCAAAATTTCCAATTAATATTAATTAATTATATATATAGCTCATTTTCACGATTACATATATATATATATATATATATATATACGAGTATACAAATTTTCACAACTTCTTTTAATTATATATATATATATGTTTAATTCATAACTAAGTTCCACATATTCTACAACCTTTTAGTTCTCAATTAATAAATTCCTTTCACAATTTTATCTACATTTTAATTCATATTTTTAACAAAAACTTGGAATAATCCAGAAATAAATATATAGTTTCCAATTTGCAATTGCCAATTAATTTCATCTTTCCACAAGTACATTCCTATGCAATGTAAGGAAGAAATTACGAATAGTTACAGAATAATGAATAATTCCTCCTTTTCACAAATTCATTTTAACAGCAAATGTAAGATGTTTTTTGATGAGAATTCTAATGCACATCTAATTCAAATCTTAATCCTTTTCTAAAAGACAATATTACTTTTTATAAAATATAATGTAAGTATCAATTTCAATAATCAATATAATGGATAAATCTTAACAACCTTGCATACTTCCACAACTAATTCTCACAACTTACAATTTAGGTAAACAAGAACAACATCTGTAAGAATCCCACAACTCACATACACTCTAAGGGAGAAATTTACTTTCTTCTCCCAATACAAATTTCCTACAACTTTCATAGGGAGCAAACTCTCATCTTTAAAAGAACTTATCTAGGAAGAAAGTTAAAGAGACAAGCTCTTATTACAAATAGGAAGATAGAACATTTTCTTTAACAAGGCAAGATTTCTTCAATCCTCTTAACATGCTCCAATAGTAACTTGCATGACAACAAGGGAGAAAACAACAACCAACTAGCTCTCCTCCCTACCTTAGACCCGCAAGAGGGTCACCCCTGAGCTAGAGAGACCATCCACATACCCAGGGTAGTATAGACCCAAAACACTTCACGACATTGAATAACAACAATCAAAGCAACAACACACACACCCATGGTTTACTCACAATACAAAGACTCAGCTGAGGTGAGTTCAGGGAGGGTAGGGAAGTAGACTCTCTCACTCAAGGTGTCATTCTTTTCAACATTTACTCACAATATATCTCATGGCCTCAAGCCAACAAATTAAACTTTCTCATGGCCTCAAGCCATCCAATTAATCAAAATTCTAGGGATATCCCAAATAGGCTCTCAAAGCCATAAAGCCCTCTTGGCTCAAAAGTACCAACATGCCCTCAAGGCATTTCATATATCAAGAAAACAAGAAAGACACTCGAGGAGGTTCACACCTTCCCTTCCCTATACATGATGAACATTGCCTTCCAACTGGAAGGAGCTCTTTCAACACCCAACACATACCCCAAAATAACAAAAAAACACATAGAAAACATTTGCAATCTCATTCATCAAGCAAGAACAAAACATACATAACAAGCAACAGATCATACAAGTGAGAAGTCTTGTTCACCAACCTTCACAAGCCCAATTATGGATGAAATTTGATGAAGAGCTCCACTCTTAGCTTCCCCCTCCAAGTTCTCCTTCTTTCCACAATAATCGAACCCCTATACTCTCCTTCTCCTCCCTCTTTTAAAACTAATTCCCTCTATTTTCCTAATTTTCCAAGTGGCATTAAAAAAACTAAACCCACAACTCATCCATTATCCTAGTGGACTTAAAACAATTAACCCCACTCAAGAGGTCCCCCACTAAAGCCCTTTTACAACACATGAAGAAATAAAATACAATAAGTAAAATAAAAATAAAAAGGAAGTGGATGACACACTACCCTTATTAAGGGGAACCCCACTAAAAGAGAGGCACAAAGAGACAAGCACTCCATTATTAGGGGATCATGGAGTTGTTCCATGACTTGGAAGTGGGCCTGAGTGTGGATTCCACTCATCCCATTGTCCCCATGCTTCCAAATTCGTCACTTAACTTCACTGTGAAGTTTAAGTGACCATATGGAGGTTAACCCAAGGTTATCCTAGTCAAAAAGGTCCCTAGACCCATGGGGTATAACCCAAGGTTGATTTTTACCTAGTTTGGACTCCTGAAGTCAAATAAAAACACAAGAAAAGGGTTTAAAAGAAATAAAGTTTAAACAAGATTCAAAACAACATTTCTTACAACACTTATCACAATATAAGTAAATCAGAAGGTAGCCCTAATTCCCTTGACCTCATGCAACATTAACACATTACAACATTACAACATTTCTCCAAACACAAGGTTGATCTTAGTTCCTCATGGAACTAGATCGGCTCACAAGGGATACAACATAGGGTATGGAATGATCTCATGTATTTGTGGTTTCGTTAGCAATACCTGCACACTCAAACTCGAAGTCAATAACACATAACGATATCATAGCCAAAGCAATTTTAATACAAGCATACCTAAATATTCTACCATATAATCATACTGAAATCACATTAAAGTTCCATATCTATTCATCATTTTCTTAAAAGCAACATCTACTTATCATTGCACAATTATTTCCTTAAAAATCAATTAGGTTAAATAAACAAGATTCAGGATCAATAGTCTCTCAACATAAAAATAATAGCAATAGCACTGCAAATAGTCTCATGAATAGAAGTGTAAAAAGTAGGCCTCACATCCTCTCCCCCTAAGATTGTACTTCCTCCTGGAAGTCATCAAAGAGGTGAGGATAAAGGGTCTTCAATCTCGTTGCATCTTCCCATGTTACAGTGACCTCATCATACATATCCCACTGGACCCTAACCTGGTCCAGCTCTTGACCTCGAAGGCCCAGCATCTGACAAGCCAATATACGTATTGGCTCCAAAGCCAGCTGTCCGTCTACCTCTACCTGAAGAGCACTCCAATCCAATACGTGAGACAAGTCAGAAATATAATGACGTAGAACTGAAACATGAAAGACATCATGGATACGAGATAGGTTAGATGGCAAGGCTAAATGGTAGGCTACAGGTCCTATCCTCTCCAAAATCTCAAAAGGTCCTACAAACTGAGGTGCGAGCTTAGAGCCTTTTCCGTAACGGATTGGACTCTTATGTGGTCGCACTCTCAAGAATACCCTGTCACCCACTGAAAAACTTTGATTCATTCTCTTCACATCTGCATACTTCTTCTGTCTATTCTGAGCTTCCTGCAGTCTCTATCTGATCAAAGTGACCTACTGTTCCATATCCTGGATTATTTCGGGACCAATGGCAACTCGGTCCTCTAACCGATCCCAACTCAAAGGCGTTCTGCAAGGTCTGCTGTATAAAGCCTGGTAAGGAGGCATACCCAATGAGCTATGATGCCCATTATTGTAGGTGAACTCAACCAGATACAGGTACTCCTCCCATTTAGACTGATGATCCATAACATACATGCGAAGCATGTCCTCTAACACTTGATTAACTCTTTCTGTCTGGCCGTCGGTCTCAGGATGATAAGCGGAACTGAAGTTGAGCTGTGTGCCCAATGCCTGATGTAAGGCTCTCCAAAATGATGATGTGAAAATAGAGTCTCTATCAGATATGATGCGGTGAGGTACTCCATGCAGTCTGACAACCTGATCTAGAAACACTCTCACCACTGATGGTGCATTGTACATTATGCGTACCAGTGAGAAATGCGCCACCTTGGTCAATTTGTCAACTATCACCATGATGGCATCATGGCATCACAATGACATAGGTAGACCAACAATTAAGTCCATGGAAATGGTGTCCCATTTCCATTCAAGTATCTCGTGAGGATACAAAAGTCCTGCTGGATGCTGATGCTCGGCCTTGACCCTCTGACACTCAAGGCATCAAGCAACATACTCTACAATATTGCGTCTCATCCCAGCCCAATGATATAACTGCCGCAAATCTACATGCATCTTCTTCACTCCTGGATGAGCTGCATAGGGTGCTCTATGAGCCTCAGAGAGTATCACTGTACATAAGTCACCCACTCAAGGTACATAGAAGCACTGCCTATGTCTAAGCAACCCATCTGACTCCAGGGAATATCCTATGAATTTACCCTTCAGGACCCTCTGATTTTGAATTTCCTGTTGCACCTCAAGAAACCACTCGTCCTCAGGCAGATACTGTAAGATACGTTCTCTCAAATCCACCTTCAAAGTTAGAGTTAGGATCTCATGGTGCCTTCGACTCAAAGCGTCGGTGACCACATTCTCCTTTCCTTTGATGTAGTGGACATCAAAGTCATACTCACATAAGAACTCCATCCAACGCCATTGGCGAGCGTTCAAATTAGGTTGAGAGAAAATGTACTGCAAGCTATGATGATCTGAATGGAGCTCAAAATGTCGGCCTAAAAGAAAGTGTCTCCAATGAACAAGAGCATGAATAACAGCTGCTATCTCTAAATCGTGAGTAGGGTAGTTTAGCTAATGTGTTTTAAGTTTTTCTAATTCATAAGCAATCACTCTGCCACCCTGCATAAGTACAACTCCAAATCCCTCTAATGATGCATCCGTGCGGACAACAAAATCTTCTTCCGGATCAGGAATAGCTAATATGGGAGCACTGGTAAGACATTCCTTAAGGATCCCAAAGGCCTTCTCACACTGCTCAGTCCAAGTGAATCCTTTCCCTTTTTGTTGAAGGGAAGTGATCGGATGAGCTATCCTAGAGAAACCTTCAACAAACCTACAGTATTAACCGGCTAGTCCCATAAAGCTCCTTGCTTTTGTTACACTGGTGGGTGTTGGCCAATCCTAAATTGCTCTGATCTTTGATGGATCTACGGAGATACCATCGCCTGATAATATGTGCCCCAAATACTGCACCTCTATCCTGAAGAAGGTACATTTCACCAGGTTGCCATACAGTTGATGCTCACATAAACACTACAATACCTGACACAAATGGCCCACATGTTCCTCCTCGGTCCATGAATAAATCAAAATGTCATCTAGGAAAATGATCACAAACTGATCCAGGTAAGTGCGGAACACCCCGTTCATGAGACTCATGAACACTGCAGGGGCATTCGTCAATCCGAAAGGTACCACTATAAATTCATAATGGCCATATCTGGTTCGGAAAGCAGTTTTGTGTATATCTGCCTCAGTGATTCGTAACTGGTGATACCCAGATTTTAGATCAATCTTTGAAAACACTCTGGCTCCTTGCATTTGGTCAAAGAGATCGTCAATCCTCAGCAGAGGATATCGGTTCCTCACCGTCACTTTGTTCAACTACCTGTAGTCCATGCATAACCGAAGAGATCCATCCTTCTTCTTTACGAAGATAACTGGTACGCCCCATGGTGAAACGCTAGGTCAGATGTGTCCCTTCTTTAATAATTCTTCTAACTGCAGTTTAAGCTCTGTAAGCTTGTGTGTAGTCATTCTATAAGGTGCCTGAGACACTGGTTCTACCCCTGGTACCAAATCAATGTGAAAGTCAACTTCTCTGCGTGGAGGCATACCAGGTAACTCCGGCGGAAACACATCAGCAAATTCTCTCAGGATGGGGTGATCATCTAATGTAGTCTCAGGTTCATCTTCTGATCTATCACTGATTGTGATAGAAAACATCTGACAACCCTTCCGTATGCAACGCTTAAGTTGCTGAGCGGATATCGTATGAGTAGTCGTGGGCTTTTGTATGCCCACTATCTCGACCGGTGTGCCATGATCATCTGTGCAACTAATCATCCTCTGGCGGCAATCCAGCTTGGCTTTGTGAGCCGCAAGCCATTCCATGCCAAGAACTATGCCGTAGGTTCCTAATGGCATCACCCTAAGATCCCATGTTGTAATGAATGAACCCAAGGAAACTTCACAATTTCTAACGGTATCAACTGACATCCTGGCCCCAGAGGCCAACTCGACCTCCCACCTAATGTCCTACCTAGAAGCCACCAGCCTGCAACGTCCCACTAACGATGTAGATATAAAGGAGTCGGTAGCTCCAGAGTCAAAAAGGATAGAGATGGGAGATTCTGCAATCATACCTGCTATCTCAATAACTGAAGCCTAAGAATCAGCCTGGCGGTTGTCAACCACTGCAAACATACAGTGGGATTTACCCACATCACCCACAGTCTGCTCGGAACCTCCTGCATGATGCTGTCCCCCTACTGTAAAACCCTATGGGCACTCTCTAGCTATGTGCCTAGCTTCACCGCAAACATAACAAGGGCCTCTAACCTGTACCTGTACAGTCTAAGTCCTACTCGACTGCTACTGTCTTATTCTGCTTGTAGACCCCTGTGAACCCCTATACGACTGCTGCGGCCTCGTGGGTCCCGCAGGTGGTCCCTACTATCTCTGATTTCTGCGCGGGCCCTGCTGCTGCCAACCTCTATTTTTTCCCCCATAAGACTTATATTGTGTTTTAGCTTTCTATTGCTGCTATGACTGCTGTTGTTGTGGGGGCCTAGGAGGTAATGGTGCTGAATTGCATCCTCCTCTAGGGGGTGGTTGTGTTGGCCTATGGAAATTCTGTTGATGCTACTGCTGCCCCCGATCCTAGAACTGAGGGCGAGAACTCTGCCGCCGTCCCTGAATCTCCTTAGCAATATAAGCCTTCTCGGCAGCATCACTCAGAGTCTGAGGATCTGCCATCCGAACAGGTCCTGCTATACCATGGTTTAGTCCTCTGATTAACTTATGCACCAGGAGTTTCTCATCATGGAGATACTCTGCATATCTGGATAACTCTATAAACTTACTCTCATACTGTGCCACTGAGTGTCCCCTCTGCTGTAGGTCATGAAACTCGTCGATACGACGTTGTCTGTAATGATCTGATAGATAACGTGCATTAAAGCACTCAATAAAGGTCTCCATGTGAGGGTATCTAAGGAAAGGCGATGCTTGCACTCCTAAGTGCACCACCAGGTAGCTGTTGCATCTCGTAATAAGTGTACTACCACACGGGCCTTCGTGTTGCCTACGTATGGACGCAATGCGAAGCACCTGTCCAAACTAATAAGCCAGGCCTCTACCTCAGCTCCCTCTGTGGTTCCAATGAAAGTAGGAGGGTTCAACCTCATTATGTCCCTAATGGGATCTCCTCTATCACTGCGCCCCCTGTAAGGCTCATCTGCCTGATAATCATAAGGCCTGGGACCAAATTGCTCTTCTCGCACCATCTCATCATGCCTGGCATGATGTGTGGGGCTCCTGCTACGAGCCCTGTTGGCCAAGCCAACCTCCTCTGTATCCGGCAACTTGATATAAGGCTCCACACGTGGTACCCCCTATGTCTCTACACGGGGCTCCACACGTGGCTCGACATGAGACTCAGCTCGTGGCTCCACACGTGGCTCCTCTCGCGGAGCATCACAAGGCTCGACACGTGGCTCTACACGCGGCTCAACTACAGCCGGTGGAAGCCTATCTAAGATAGCCTGTAAGGCCTATAATATCTGTGGTCCCATGTCTAGTGGGGCTGGTGGTGCTTGCGGTTCCTGAGGAACTGGTTGTGCCTGTAGAACTGGCTGAACCTGTGGAATTGGCTGAACAAGTGGGACTGGCTGATCCGGTCCCACAGCTGAAGAATCAGTGTGCACCTTGGTGGCTAGAGTGCGGTGGGACAGTGTTTACCAAACACGTCTAGGAGGCATCCTACAAGACGAGGTAATCTTGTGTTGTATGTGTTGAATTTATTTCTACTCTTAAATTCATGCATTATGTCTCATGTTTGAATCTCTAATATGCTATTGAAATAAAAGACACTTTAAAGTATATAAAGAATAGAAGTTTGGTAACAACTGATTCACCCCCCCTCTCAGTTGTCTGTCTTAAATCCAAGACATGTGTCATTGGTTAAGATCATCAATTTGGTTGTTAATAAGTTACAAAGCATGATGATCCATGTAAAGCACAAACTCCTTAGGAAGTAGATAATGTCACCATTTTTTTAAGGCTTGCATTATGGCATAGAACTCTTTGTCATAAATGGATTACCTCTTCTTGGCATCATTAATATTTTCACTAAAGTATGCAATAGGTTCTCCCTCTTAGGTGAGAACCACTTGAAACACCTTTGTAAAATCAGGTAATGCCAACACTGGTCCCTTAGTAACCTTCTTCTTCAAGAGCTCAAAACTCTTATCTGTTGTTGCTATCCACTTAAACTCCTTTCTATCTCCTCTTATAGTTTCAATTATTGGTGTACATATCCCACTAAAATTTTGAATAAACCTATAGTGAAAGCTGGGAAAACCATGTAAACTTCAAACTTGATACACACTCCTAGGTGTAGGCCATTATAGTATTGCTTGTACCTTTTCTGGATCCACTTGCAGCCCCTAAGGTGAGATGACATATCCCAAATAGACCAATTTCTCCTTCATATTTAAACTACATTTCTTTAGGTTCACCAACAAATTTTCCTCCTTGAGCCTTTGCAAGACCTACCTTATATGCAATAAATGATCTTCCCTGTTGTTGCTAAAAATCATAATATCATCCAAGTAAACAATTACAAATTTTCCTAAAAATAGTCTCAACACTTCATTCATCAACCGCATAAACATGAGCTAGGTGCATTTTTCAATCTGGAGGGCATCACTAGCCACTCATATAGTCCCTCCTTGGTCTTAAAAGTGGTCTTCCACTCATCAACCTCTCTTATCCTAATTTGGTGGTATCCACTTTTTAAATCAATTTTAGTAAAATATTTGGCCTTCCCCAAACAGTCCATGAGATCATCCATTCTAGGTTAAAGAACCAATACCTGATAGTTATTTTGTTGATGGCTCTTGAGTTTGTACACATGTTAGGAAATGTTTCTCAACCTTGCAATTACTAAAAGGTGTGATTTTTTGGCTATAAAAACATAAAAATTCAATTTCTGCGCTAGAGGGTTGGTTTTTAGCCAAATAAAATTTTCTAGTTGTTCGACATCAATTCCGATATGTTCAACCCATAGATCTCTTCATGGGATTTCCAATGCATTAAAAGGTTCATCAATCGGCCTCCTAGATCAAAATTTATTGCATCCAGAAGTTGGGTTTCCCGTGTTGGAAAATGTGAAAATGTGTTGGACACAAAAAAGAGCTATAAGGGGGAGTTACACAAGTGTGTTTTGACACATCATAGGGCATTTTGATTGGAGATAATTTGGGTGCCACTTTTTTGGGTGGTTTTAGCTCATGGTTTTGTAATTACGGTTTCATGGTTTCATGTATTGCATCTCCTATATATTAGGTGCTTGAGATGGAGGTTGAGTGTGTGAGTTTTATAGATGTTGAATTGCCTCTAGATCTTTGGTTGGTTATACACCTATGAAATCTTTCTTTGTAAGTATATTGTAAACTTGTTGATTCCTAAATAATATATTAGGTGGCTTTTGGAGTGTGGGGCTTTTCTCTCGAAAGGGTTTCCCCAAGTGATTATTATGTCGTGGTATGATTATTATTTGTGTTTATTTCTATATAATTTCTATAACTATCATAAAGATATTTAAAAAATTGCATATTCCTCCTCTCAAGATTAGTATCAGAAGTTGTTCTACTACCTTAGCTTCCTTACAAGTGGTATCAGAGTTTGATCACCTTTGGTTTCAGTTGTGGGTTGTTGGGTTTTTTGAACAAATCAAATTTTGAGTGGGAGCTTGTGTAGAAGATACATTGTGATCATGTTGCAAGAATTTTCAGATGGTGAGCACATCAGGGAGAATAGAGGTAGAAAATTTATCTGGTAACAATTTCAAGATTTGGAAGCTAAAGATCAAGGATCTGTTAATTGATCAAGATCTATGGGATTCTATTTATGAGAATGTTTCAAGGCCTACAGATGCTACTTTGGTTGCTCAATATGATGTTATGGACTATAAAGATAAGGGTCTAATTAGACTATGCTTGGTAGACTCTGCTCTAATCAATATCCGTGAAGGGTCATCTACAAAGAAACTTGGTGAGATATATCAAGCCAAATCTTTAGTGGACAAGATTTTCTTGAGGAAGAAATTGTATTCCTTGACAATGGAAGAGGTTGGACAAATTATAAACCACCTGGAAGAATTCAATATGTTGGTGGATCAACTGGTATTAGTTGGCATAAAAATGGATGAGGAGGAGAAATGTCATATCCTACTTTGTTATTTTCTTGATTCATGGTATTCTCTTATTATGGATATTGGGAGTACTTCTATTATCTTGTTCAAGTTGAAGATGTTGTGGGTTCCTTGCTTTCTGAAGAGATGAGGAGGAAGGTATCCATCAATACAAAAGAGGCCCTAAATGTTCATGGAAGACCTACATAAAAAGGAAAGGAGAGTGAGAAGCATGAAAATTCCAAGTCCAAGGGGAGATCCAAATCTCCTGGAAAATCTAATGTTATTTGCTAGAACTACTTTAAGCATGGACAATTTCATAAGGAGTGTAAAGAAGAAAAGAAGAAGAAAAAGAATAAATTTGATTCTGATTCTGAGTCCAAGAAGGAAGACGGTGATGTGTTCACTGTAGCTCTGGCCACTCGTGCAGTTAATGATGCATGGTTAATGACGTAGGTGTATCTTTCCATATGACCCATAATAGAAATTGGTTTTCTGAATATGAAGGATTTAATGGAGGTAAGGTGTACTTGGGTTATGATTCTCATTTAAATATTGTTGGCCATGGTAAAGTTAAAATCAGATTTCTTGATCGTAGAATAGAAAGGATTAATGGTGTGTTGCATATCCCTAGATTAGCATCAAATTTATTATCCGTGAGAAAACTAATATATGTGTGTGTGTAGGTAGTCTTTTCTGATATAGGATGCAAGATGGTAAGAGGTGTTATGGTGATCACTAGAGGTGTCAGATTTGGCACATTATATAAGCTTGATGCATGCACTATTGAGTGCAATAGTACTTCTATGAACATCAAATATGTGACTACTTCATTGGAAAAAGAAAGAGTTTCATTTTCAGTGGAGGGTGCTCTTTCTTCTGAATCAAAATTTCCTGTAGAGAAGACTATGTTATGGTACTAGAGATTAGGCCACATAGGAGAAAAGGGTAGAGGACCTAAAAAAATAAAAACCTTGTTAAAGGGTTGACTAATTGTAATCTTGATTTTGATTTCTATAATCATTGCATTTATAGTGACAAAACCGCATTCAATTTCACTCAGGTTCTCATAAATCTTGTGGTGTATTGGATCTTATTAATTATGATGTGTTTGGTTCTGTAGATGTTCCTTCCATTACAAAATCCACATATTATGTTTCATTTATTGATGATTATAGCAGAAGGACATGGGTATATTTTCTAAAGAGTAAATCTAAAGTTTTCAGTCGATTTAAAGAATTTAAAGCAATATTGTAGATTGAAAAGTAAATAAAATGTTTGAGGACTAACAATGGTGGTGAATTTTTCTCTAATGATTTTGATAGATTCTATAAAGATTGTGGCTTTCAGAGACAAAAGACAACTTTGTATTCTCCACAATAGAATGGAGTTGCAAAAAGAATAAACATGACACTAATGGAGAAAGTTAGGACTATGCTTAGTGGTGGTAGTCTAGAACAAAGGTTTTGGGCTAAAGCTATTGCCACTACTTGCTACCTGATTAATAGGTCTCCTACATTAGCTCTTGTTGATAAAACACCTATGGAGGCATGGTCAGGGCACAAGATTTCACTAAGACATCTTAGATTTTTTAGTTGTGAGGCATATGCACATGTGCCAAAGGAGAAGAGAACAAGGTTGGAGAACAAGGCTGTGAAATGTATCTTTATCAGGTACAGTTATGGTGTGAAAGGATACAATCTTTGGGACCATGTTGCACAAAAGGTAATATATAGTAGAAGTTTTATTTTTAGAGAAACTAAGCCTTCTTCTATTACATTGTAGACAAAACAAAGTGAACAAAAAGATGTGATTCAACTCTCTTCTATGCCCAAGAAAGTTCAATTGAGGCCCCTAGATAGATAAGAAGTTGAGGAGAGCTCATCTAGCTCTGAATCTTAAGAAGAGGAGGAAGAACCTCCAACTCATCTTGTTTGAAGGTCTACAAGGCACAGACTATTGATAACTAAGAGGGGGGGTGAATTAGTTATCTAAGCTAATTTAACTTTCTATTCTTCTTCTATCTGCTCTACCAAACAGGACCCTAATACTTGAATGCTTATATCTCTTCACTCTTTCATCACCAGAGGCTCAAATCTTGGAATCTATTAGTCAAGGTATTCCTCTTGACTTCCCCAAGTCTGTACTTTCCAAAGATACTTCCTCTTAGAGATCCGGACCTGACTGTCAGACCTTGCCACATGCTCTATTCTTGTTACCGGACCACAACACTCTTCAATCTGACTTCTCGTATAGGCACACCATGTCCTGCGGATGTGTGGGATGAACTTTGTTGCCATCAATGACAACAATCATGAAGCTCCAATGTGTCTCTTGCCAACAATCTCCCCCTTTGGCATTGATGGTAACACTTAGTGAAAAATGACTAAGTGTTATACTATACTCCCCCTTTATTGATGCTCTCTTCTAATGTACACTTTACCAGAGCTCCCCCTTAGCTAGATTCCACATTTTTCACTATTCCTCAGTCCCCCTTTGACATCAATGGCAAAGGGTAGGGTTTGCACACCAAAATTGCCCAAAAATTCAACTATACTTAGCCGCATAAATATATAAACCAGTTATACTTACATATATTGTAGTATGTCTGCAAAAGTTGTCTTCAACTGTACAACTTTTGTCACCCAACTCTGCTTCATCCTGTCCAAAAGTGAGATGTGACCACTCAACAAGAATGCAAAAGATTCTGCCCTCTTGAGATCTGTCGGATCACTGGTCCAGGCTGTGATCTGAGCATCAGTTAGAGCGTCATGCATGGCTTCTAACTTAGGGATAATGATCCCTCTATGTTCACCCATCCTACTTATTATGTTATTCCTCTCCTTTTCAAGTTTCTTAATCTCATTCATGACTACAATAGTTTGACATTCCTGGTTTACTATGGATACAGTGAGAGGATCAAAATTCTGAGAGAGGCTTGATAGTTTATCCTCTTGTTCCTTTACTTTCTTCTCAATATCCTTGGTCACTTTAGGCCAGAATAAACAAAATTTATAGATATCTCTGCCATCTTTAAGAGCATTTTCTAAGCTCTTTATTCCAATGTCCATAACTTTCCTATCATTGGTTATAAAGCCTTGTAACTCTGAGAATCTCTTATCCAAAAACTCTTTCCGGACCTTCTCCTCAGCTGATTTCTCTAGAGATTCAAAATGTGTACTAACACCATTTACGAGAGATTTGAGATTACCAGATGAAGAGGCTGAGGGATCCTTCTGAAAAGATGGCATGATCTTCTCCAATACACCGGATGCAGTTTCTATGAGCTTGTAGTCTTCCATGTGAGACTTTAGAAGTTTTTCTTTTGCCTTTGCTGAAGTAAAGGATGCTAGCTTCATGGTTTGAATCGGGGAGAGGGAGTCAAAATTGAACGGTCCTTGAAGAAGTTCTGGTTCATTAAATTCCATCATCTCCTTGGTCAGGAATTCTTTGACTGCTTCTGCTGTGTCTCTTGCCGGTGACAGGGTTTTCTCCCCTTCTACACTCTTACCACTATCATCTTTAGCCTTCTCTGTTGGAGTTTTCTTTCCTTTTGTAGCCTTACTACTGTCATCTTCTTTTTCTTTCTCCTCTGCTTCTTGATTGATCCTCTTCTACTCTTTCTTTTTCTTTGGATCCAGAGTTTGCAGGGGAAACTGGAGGAGAGATGTTTGCTTGTTCATGGACCTCCTCTTCCGAAGCAGAGGAATCTAAGTCCTTACCTTTTTCTTCACCTGTCTCCTTTACCTCTTCTGCCACTGTCTTAGTAGATTCATCTTTGTCATTCATGGCAGATGTTTCATCACCTAAGTCCTCTATGACAGGAATATTGAATCTTTTATAGGCATTCCTGAGGATTTCTTCAGTTTCTTTTGCCACTTTATCAATTTCTCCAAGCATAAGTTGATTCATTCTAGATTTTCTATGGAACTCATCTTTGCAATCTTTAAAGACCATGTTTATTTGCTTTGGAGTGATGGAGGAATAAAGTTGAACATCAATTTGTTCCCGGATTTCTAGATCTTTTGCTCAGGCATTGTTCTTCCTCATTTCAAGTTATTTCTCTAAACTTTTGGGAATTAGAGAGATGATTTCAATAAATGCTTTATTGTATATGTTCAAATACTTAACTATGGCTTCCTCTAGAATCTTTTTATCTGCATCATTATATGCATCATAGAATTCTGTTATTGGTTGCAGGTTCCCATCCATAGTAACTGCTTTAACTACATCATCTAAGGACAGAGTAGGTCTTTCAACAAAATCTTATGCCTCTACCTCCTTATCTTCACCGGTAGAGGGTTCACTGGATACTTTCTTCTTTTTCCTCATTTTCCTTACCTCCTCATCTGACTCAGTCTCTTCATCATCCTTCTGACTGATGTAAGACCTTGTGGCCTTTGTCTTAGTTCTTTTCTCTGCTTTACCGGATGGTTTTGCTTCTGGTTTTGATGCCTTTGAGGTCTTAGCAATTGTAGGTGCAGACCTCTTAGAGGATCTAGTCTGAGAGGGGGCTTCTACCAGATCACTTTCCTTTTCTACTTCTTCCTTCTCTTTCTCTCCCCTTTCCATCTTTTCTCTATGTGCATCAAGTGCCTCTTTTGATATGCCATGTCTTTTGGCAATATTCTCTACCTCTTTTCTCACTTTTCTCTTTATCTCTAGTTGTTTGAGTTCCACATGAATCTTTACACTCAACTCTTCAAAAGTTCCAAACCTTTCTACCTTGGGATCTTTGGGTTGACTAAGCATGTGTTGAACATATAGCTCAAATATTTTCTCATCTACTTCATACCCCATTGGCATGATCCAGACTATCCTTGGTTCCACAGCCTCCATTAGGCACCGATCAATTTCTACCATAAAGCAAACTGTATCCTTATACTTTTCAACTAGAGATTTGGGAATTCTCTCTCTTGCTTGCATCATACTCTGAAAGTTCTTGAAATAACCCCACAAAGCTGTATTTCTTGCCTTAGCATTCCCAAGTCCATGCAAGTAGTCTCTGATTTGAATGGCAATAGGTCTGTCATTCTTCCATACCCAACCACTAGATCTGGGCAGCTCATTCATAAAGTAGAAGAATAAACACAATATCAATCCACCATATTTAAAAGAGTTCTTCTTGTCCTTCTTGATCTTCTGTAAGTTTTCCATCAGTTGGCTTAGAAGGAGTTCACAGAGATCATAATTTGCATTCGTTTTCAACATTTCATAAGCAATATACACAGCAGTTCCGGGTACTGAATTCTCCCTGCTAGAGTGATATATCTTATAGCCAATTATCATAGATGCAAACTTGATATCTGGATCAGTGATATCTTCTATGGTCATTGCTCTCTTATCAAATTTTGATCCGGTAGCCTCACTCACGGTTTGGTTTTTGACAACTTTGAGAACAGGTACCCCTCCTGATGAATGCAAACTGGTTACAGCCCTAATTACATCCTTGGTGATCTTAAATGGTCTATTCAATCATAAGAAGTTATCATGCACTCTGCTCAACACATATCGGACCCATTCATCTTCTTCAAAACAGGGGAAATGAATGCACTGACGAAAATGTTTATCTCGGATGGCTTGGTACTGTGGTTTGAGTTCAAAAGCATCATCTATTAATTGATTGTGATAGATATCTACCCTCTTGGATTCACCAAATTCTTCAATGTTTGCATGAATGTAAACCCTAAGGTCTTCTACATGCAGAAACCCATGCGGAGTGCTAGAAAATACCCCTAAGGGATCCACTTCTAAAGATTTATAAGGATGTTTCTTAAATTTGGGTCGAGGCCTATCAAAAATCTTTACAACATTTGGAGTAGCCATCTTCAAAAGATTTACAGAGAGATATTCAGCAACAAAAAATACCTTTTACGCTCCTAGGGTTCGCTGAATGAGCTAAATTAATTTGTTGGATGAATCAACTTCAATGGTTGATCTTTGAGAGTTTGAGACAATTTGTTGCAGAGCTCCTTTTCTTTTCTTCTTGAGTGCAAATGTGCAAATGACAAACAAATGAACTCTTTTATTTCTGGAAAGCCCTAATTTCACACTGCAATAAATGTGCAACCTAAGTCATTCTAGTTGCCTTGTTCTTCTTATTCTAAGACAGATCTTTTCCAAATCACTGAGATACACTTAAAGTTATTCTTGGAGAATAGTGATAATATATCTTCCTTTCCCTAATCATTTGATCTATCCGCAGATCAAGATTCAACAATTTGAATCATATCAGATTTACTATGAAGAAAAAAAAACCTACTTCTCACCAGATGACTGATGAACCAGATTAGTTTTCAACCTGTTCAAAACTTCTTACAGATCTTTCATCTCTCTACCAAAGCTTATTTAGATGTCCCTTTGTGAACCCTTTAATCCGCAACTTTCTTTGTGCCAATTCCGGCACCAATTAACTGGCCGGGGGAAAATGTTGTTCCTTGTGTCTCCCCCTAAGCCAGAGCTCACTTTTTAATTTCCAGAAGGAATATCAACACTAGATTCTAGTGCGGATCCATCCCCAACATTTTCTGTACTCCTCTTCACCCAAATCTTGTTCATCTCCCTTTGAACTTCATCCATATTCATTTTTCCTTTACCTTTGTCTTGATTCTGATGATGCACCGAACCCCTTTTATCCTATTTTTGCTTCTACAAAGTTTGGCAATATGACCGGATCTATTGCAATTGTGGCAAACAACATTTCTTTGCATATTTGATTGATATCATCTTGATCTGCATTGATTAGCCGTATGTCCCATTCTATTGCATGCAAAGCATCTACCATTGAATGAATTGTTCATTTGCATATTTCTGCATTCATGAGATTTGTGACCATACCTTTTGCAGTTAAAACACTATCCAGAGAAGCATGTATTAGTCTGATTCATTCTCTTTCTACACTAATTAGCTTTGTGACCAAAGTTATTGCAGTTGTGGCAGTATCCATTGAAGGATGGATATCTTTGAGCATTGGGTTGCCTTACCGGAGGTCTTCTAGGCCTATTCCTTGAACTTTCTAATCCAAACTTCTTCTGATCAGATCCAGAGCTTTCACCTTTCTCA
This sequence comes from Cunninghamia lanceolata, assembly GCA_027924645.1. Lineage (NCBI taxonomy): Eukaryota > Viridiplantae > Streptophyta > Pinopsida > Cupressales > Cupressaceae > Cunninghamia > Cunninghamia lanceolata. Next base: position 4,350,152 of record BSBN01000500.1, on the reverse strand, counting down.
TATCCCAAGCCACACTTGTCATCTACCCTCTTTTGGATTTCAAGAAGAACTTCAAGTTGAGTAGAACTTATCTTGAATTTCTCTTTGTATTCATTTTCTGTTTGAAGATCCCTTTTAAGAGAGACAATTTGATCCTCAAGTTTTTCTTCATTATCTTTAGCATCTTCAAGATCAGATTCAAGATGTCTGATTATTCTATCCATCTTGTGGCAGTCTTCTGATTTCTCCTTGAGAGATTGTCTTAGATCATCTTCGGCTTTTCTTTCCTCTTCAATTTCTTGGGTAAATTTCATAACTCTTGATTCCATTTCATGTCTTACCATAATGATCTCTTTTGATAAATTTTCACATAACTTGGTTTTCTCCTTCAGATCTCCATTTGTATCATTTGCTTCACTTTGACTTGCCAATTGTTGAAGTAGATCCTTTCTCTTTATCATAGAGAGACTTAGTTTCCCTTTTAGTTCATTTATGAAATCATTAGCCTGTTTGAGTCTTTCCTTCAATTCATTGACTTTAGAATTAGATTGCTCAAGATCATCTAGGGCAAACTTAAGTTGCTCCCTCATACCATACACATCCATTTTAATTCCTAGATCTTCCTCAAGTTGTTAGGCTCTATTTGGAGGAACTTAGCTCTAATACCAATTGTTGATAACTGAGAGGGGGACTGAATCAGTTATCTAAGTTAATTTAACTTTATGTTCTTCTTTTGTCTGCTCTGCCAAACAGGAGCCCAATACTTGAATGCTTATATCTCTTCACTCTTTCATCACCGGAGTCTCAAATCCTGGAATCTATCAGTCAAGGTATTCCTCTTGACTTCCCCAAGTCCGCACTTTCCAAAGATATTTCCTCTTACAGATCCGGACCTGACTATCAGACCTTGCCACATGCTTTGTTCTTGCTTACCGGACCACAACACTCTTCAATCTGACTTCTGGTATAGGCACACCATGTCCTGCAGATGTGTGGGATGAACTTTGTTGCCATCAATGACAACAATCATGAAGCTATAATATCTCTTGCCAACACAAACAACCACCTAAAAGGTATTCACCTAATGACTAAATATGTATTTTGCTTTGAATACTAACATAGATGAACCTAGATCTATAGAAGAGGCATTAGGTATGAATGATGCAGAGTCTTGGAAGATTGCTATGGACGAAGAAATGGAAACTTTGAAAAAGAATGATACATGGGACCTCGTACCATTGCCTAAAGGATGAAAACATGTTGTTTGCAAATGGGTGTTCAAGAAAAAGATTCCAATTCATATGGAGGTATTATGAAGTACAAAGCATGGTTAATTGTGAAAGGTTACTCTCAGGTTAAGGGTATTGATTATGGTGAGATATTTTATCATATTGCAAAAATGACATCCATTAGATTTTTCTTTCTATTGATGTTGTTTATGATCTAAAGATTGAGCAAATGGATGTGAAAACAACATTCCTATTGGCAAGAGACATTGTGTGGCTTCATGAGTGTTGTCATTGATGGCAACAAATTCCATTCCACACATCCACAGCACATGGTATGACCATACCGAAAGTCAGATTGAAGAGTATTTTGGTCCGGTGAAAAAGAACAGAACATGCAGCAAGGTCTGACAATCAGGTCTAGATCTCTCAGAGGAAGTATCTTAGTAAAGTGTAGACTTGGGGAAGTCAAGAGGAGTACCATGACTGATACATTCTAGAGATTGAGCCTCCGGTGATGAAAGAGTGAAAAGATATGAGCACCTAAGTGTTGGGTTCCTGTTTGGCAGAGTAGACTGAGAAAGAACTGACTAGCAGAGCATCAGACCTTAATCCAGATGAGAAATTGATGGTGATCAAGTTTCTTAAGGGATCATTCATGGTTGGCTGACATGATTGATGACTTCTATAACTATCCTTTTGATACACATCACTTAGTAAGCATGGATTCAGCCGACAGACCAGAGTTTGGAAATATCTTGAGTTTTCTAGATGCCGATTAGAAAAGTGTTGAAATCCTTGATGTGGATATTCATACCAAATTGATTTTGGTATGAAGGTGTGTGAGGTGTGTTGTGGTGTGCGAAGAAAAGTAGCGAGCAGTGTGGAAGCAACTATACAAATCCGGTATGTGACAGAACAACAGCACTAAGAAGAGGAAGAATGAAGTGTAGCAGATCAATATATTGAGCCTAACTGGAACTAAACCTCAGCATATGTGGATGCCCTTGATTAGTTCAATCACATGCTTACTTTCTTTATACCTTGTAGATAGTGAGTCTCGTGTAGGCAGTAAGCCTCTTGTGAGCAGTGTGCTTGGGCAATGAGCCCTAATTGGCAAGTGTCGTTTTGTACTTCTATTCTTTTAATAGAGAATACAATCTTGGGTTAGTCAACCCATGGTTTTTTCCCTTAACAGGGTTTTCCACATCAAAATCATTGTGTTATATGTGTTGATTTTATTTCTGCTCTCATGTTCATGTATGCTTATATGTTTTGATACTGCACTAATCATTAAAGAAGAAAAGAAAGTCAAATAATTAAGATAACCGATTTACCCCCTCCTCTCAGTTATCAACAATTGGTATCAGAGCTAAGTTCCTCCTAATAGAGCTTAACAGCTTGAGGAGGATCTGGGAATCTCAATGGATATGTATGGTATGAGGGATCAACTTCAGTCTGCCCTAGATGATTTTGAGCAATCTCACTCTGAAGTCAATAACTTGAGGGAAAGACTCAAACAAGCTGATGATTTCATAAATGAACTAAAAGAGAAACTGAGTATCTCTATGAAAAAGAGAAAGGAGTTACTTCAACAATTAGCAAGTCAAAATGAAGCCAATGATACTAATGAAGATCTAAATGAGAAGAACAAGTTATGTGAGAAGCTATCAAAAGAGGTCATTATGGTAAGACATGAAATGGAATCAGGGGTTATGAAATTCACGCAAGAAATTGAAGAAAAGAGAAAAATTGAAGATAATCAAAAATAATCTCTCAAAGAGAAGTCAGAAAAATGCCACAAAATGGATAGAATAATCAAGCATCTGGAATCTGATCTTGAAGAAGCTAGAGATAATGAAGAACAACTTGAGAATCAGATTGACACACTTAAAAGGGATCTTCAAACAGCAAATGAATACAAAGAGAAATTCAAGATAAGCTCTGCTCAACTAGAAGTTCTTCTTGAAAGTCAAAAGAGGGTAGATGACAAGCAAGGCTTGGGGTATGAAAAAGGTGAAAGCTCTAGATCTAGTCAGAAGAACTCTGGATTAGTAAATCCAAGGAACAGGCCTAGAAGACCTTAGGTAAGACAACCAAATGCCCAAAGATATCCATCCTTTAATGGATACTGCCACAATTGCAATAACTTTGGTCATAAAGCAAATTAGTGTAGAAGAAGAATGAATCAGACTAATTCATCCTTCTCCGGACAGTGTTTTAACTACAAAAGGTATGGTCACAAATCTCTTGAATGTAGAAATATGCAAATAAACAATTCATTCAATGGTAGATGCTTTGCATGCAATAGAATGGGACATATGGCTAATCAATGCAGATCTAAAGGATATCAATCAAATATGCAAAGAAATATTGTTTTCTACAATTGCAATAGATCTGTTCATATTGCCAAATTCTACAGAAGTAAAAATAAGGATAAAAAGGGTCCGGTGCATCATAATCAAAATCAAGACAAAGGAAAAGGAAAAATGAATGCGGATGATATTCAAAGGGAGATGAACAAGATTTGGGTGAAGAGAAGTACAGAAAATGTTGGGGATGGATCCGCACCAGAATCTGGTGCTGATATTCCTTCTGGAAACTAAATAGATGAGCTTTGGCTCAGGGGGAGTCACAAAAGAAAACAATTTCCCCTAGCCAGTCAATTGGTGCCTGAAATTGGCACATGGAGTGTTGCAGATTGAAGAGTTCTCAAGAGATATCTAAATAACCCTTGGTAAAAGATCCACAAGAAGTTTTGAAGAGGTTAATCATCCAAGATTGAGCCGGTTTAACAGTCATCCGGTAAGAGCAAGATTTTCACAGTTAGATCCAGTATGATTCAAAAATTGAGGTATCTTGATCTGCGGATAAATGGAATGATTGGAGAAAGGAAGATAGATTGTCAATAATCACCAAGAATAACTCTAAGTACATCTCAGTGATCCAGAAAGATCTCTGAGGACAAGGAGAACAAGGCAACTAGAATAACTTAAGTTGTGCATTTATTGCAAAATGGAATTAGGGTTTATGCAGAAATAAAAGGGTTCTTTTATTCATCATTTGCACATTTGCATTCGAGAAGAAGGAAGAAAGAGCTCTGTAACAAGATTGCTTCAACTCTCTCAAGGATCAATTGCAGAATTTGATTCAATCAGTGATCGTTTCGACTCTTATCATGAACCCTAGAAGCGTAAAAGGTATTTTCCACTCTTGAATATCTCTCTCTGAATCCTTTGAAAGATGGCTACTCCAAATGTTGTTAAAATCACCGATAGACAGTGCCCTAAGTTCAAGAAACATCCTTACAAATCCCTAGAAGTTGATCCCCTAGGCACATTCTCTAGCATTTTGCATGGGGTTCTGCATGTAGAAGATGTTAGGGTCTACATACACGCAAACATTGAAGAATTTGGGGAATCCAAGCTAATGGATATCTACCACAAGGAACTGATAGATGAATCATTTGAACTTAAACACCAATGCAAAGCCATCTAGGATAAGCATTTTGGACATTGCATCCATTTCCCATGTTTTGCAAAAGATGAATGGGTCCGGTATGTTCTGAGCAGAATGCATGACAATTTCATGTGGTTGATGAGGCCATTTAAGATCGCAAAAGATGCCATTAGGGTGGTAACCAGATTACACTCATCCGGTGGGTTGCCTGCTCTCAAATCAGTCAAAAACTAAACTGTAAGTGAGGCTACCAGATCAAAATTTGACAAGAGAGCAATGACTATAGAAGATATCACTGATCCAGATATCAAGTTTGCGTCTATGATAATTGGCTATAAGATATATCACTCCAGCAGGGAGAATTCTGTATCCAGAACTACAATTTATACTGCTTATCAGATGCTAAGGGAGAATGCAGATTATGATCTTTGCGATCTTTTTTTGAGCCAACTGTTAGAAAACTTACAAAAGATCAAGAAGGACAAGAAGAACTCATTCAAATATGGCGGCCTAATATTATGTCTCTTCTTTTACTACATGAATGAGCTCCCCGGATCCAGTGGTTGGATATGTCAAAGTGACAGACCAGTTGCCATACAAATCAGAGACTATATGTATGGGCTTGGTGATGCCAAGGCACAAAGCACAGCTCTCTGGGGTTAATTCAAAAACTTCCAAGGCATGATGCAGGCTAGAGAGAGAATCCCCCAATCTCTAGTTGAAAAATACAAGGATACAGTGTGCTTCATGGTAGACACTGATCAATGCCTAATGGAGGTAGTGGAACCAAGAATAGTGTGGATTATGCCAATGGGCTATGAGGTGGATGAGAAAAATTTTGAACTGCATATCCAACACCTACTAAGTCAACCTACGGACCCTAAGGCAGAAAGGTTTGGAACCTTCCAAGAGTCGAGTGTAAAAGTTCATGTTGAACTGAGACAACCTGAGATCAAGAGAAAAGTGAGAAGGGAAGTAGAAGAAGTTGCCAAGAGATATGGAATATAAAAGGAGGCAGTTGATGCCAACAGAGAGAAGGTGGAAAGGGCAGAGAAAGAAAGACAAGAAATAGAAAAAGAAAGTGCTGCGGTGCAAGCCCCCTCCCGGACCAGATCCTCCAAAAGCTCTGCACCAGCCACCTCTAAGAGTCAAAAAGCCTCAAAACCGGAAGCCAGGACATCTAGAAAGGGAGAGAAGATAACTAAGACAAAGGCCACAAGGTCTTACACCAGCCAGAAGGATGATGAAGAGACAAAATCAGATGAGGAGATCAAGAAAATGAAGAAGAAGAAGAAAACATTGGGTGAATCCTCTACCGGTCATAACAAGGAAGAAGAGGTAGAAGAATTTGTTGAAAGGCCTACTCTCTGCATTGATGATATCATCAAATTAGTCACTGTGGATTGGAATCTATAACCAATGACTGAATTTTATGATGAATATAATGAAGCTGACCAGAAGATCTTACAAGATGCTACAGTCAGGTATCTGAACATCTATAATAAAACATTCATTGAAATCATATCTCTAATTCCTAAAAGCCTAGAGAAGGAACTTGAAATGAGAAAGAACAATGCTAAGGAATTGATATGGAGATCTGGGAACAGATAGCTATTCAGCTCTATCCTTCCATCACTCCTAAACAAATGAACATGATCTTCAAGGATTGCAAGGATGAGTTCCAGAGCAAAGCCAGAATGAACAGGCTTATGCTCGGAGAGACTGATCAGGTGGCAAAATAAACTGAAGACATCCTCCGAAATGCATACAAAAGATTTAATATTCCTATTATAGAGGACATAAGTGATGAACCTTCTAATGTCGAAGGATTAGGTGCATCAAAGGAAGACTCTACTAAGAAAATTATAGAAGAGTCAAAGGAGATAGGTGAGAAGAAGACTAAGGACCTAGATTCCTCTGCTTCGGAAGAGGAAGTCCATGAAGAAGTAAACATCTCTCTTCTGGATTCCCTAGTAGACTCCGGATCTAAAGAAGAAGAAAGAATAGAGGAGAAAATCAGTCAAGAAGAAAAGGTAAAAGGAAGAGAAGAAGATAAAACAAAGAAGACCCCAGGAGATAGTTTTGAGGCTACAGAAGGAAAGAAGACTCTGTCTCTAGCAAGAGACACTATAGAAACAATTAAATATTTCTTGACCAAAGAAATGATAGAGATTGATGAATCGGAACTGTTTCAAGGACCATTCAATTTTGATTCCCTCTCCCCGGTTCAGATAATGAATATAGCATCCTTTTCCCAAGTGAAGGCAAAAGAAAAACTTCTGAAGTATCACATGGAAGACTGTGAGCTGATAGAGATTGCATCCGGTGTGTTGGAGAAGATCATGCCATCCTTCCAGAAGGATCTTTCGGCCTCTTCATCTAGTAATCTAAAATCTCTTGTTAATTATGTTAGCACACATTTTGATTCCTTGGAGAAATCAGCAGAAGAGAAAGTTTGGAAAGAGTTTTTGGGTAAGAGATTCGCTGAAGTACAGGGGCTAATAGCAAATGATAGAAGAAATTTGAGCATTGGAATAAAGAGCCTAGAAAATGCTCTTAAAGATGGCAGAAAATTATATAATTTTTTTAATCTTGGTCCACAGTAATAGTAGACATTGCAAAGAAGGTGGAAGAACAAGAGGGCAAACTATCAAGTTTATCCCAGAGTTTTGATCCTCTCACCTCATCCATAATGAATCAAGAGTGCCAAACTATTGCCACCATAAATGAGATAAAGAGGCTTGAGAAGGAGAAGAAAAATAGAATAAGCAGGCTAAGTGAACTAAGAGGGATAATTATCCCCAAGTTAGAGGCAATGCATGAGGCCCTAACTGATGCCCAGACCATAGCCCAGACCAGTGATCTAGCAGACCTAAAAAGGGCAGAAGCTTTTGCATTTTTGCTAAGTGATCACATTTCAATTTTGGACAGCATGAAGAAGAGTTGGGCAATAGAAGTGGTACAGTTGAAGACCACCTTTGCATATATACTTCAGTATATGTAAGTATAACATGTATATATCCTTATGCGGCTAAGTATAGGTTGATTTTTTGAAATTTTGGTGTATGGATTCTACCCTTTGCCATTAATGTCAAAGGGGGAGTGAGGAGCAGTGACAAATGTGGAATCTAGCTAAGGGGGATGGTGCAGGAGCACCTAAGGGGTCATCAAACCCCCATTAGGCACATTTTGAAGTTTTTGTGTTCTAAGAGACCATGGTTGTTAATAAGGTCTTGAAAGACCATTTCTCATGTTTTTTAATAAGGACCATGTCCATTAATATCATGTTGAGGACATTATTTATGTTTTGAGATCGTTAGGGTTATGGTGTGTCAAAGATTCAAAAGGTTACAAAACTATTTCAAAGTTATTAATGTAAAAAGAGTGCAAAACATGTTGTAATGTGGAAGTTGCAAAGGCCAACCAACCCAAAAGTGGTTATGGATGGTTATGGCCATTCAATATCATTGTAATCTATTGAAATATGCTCACAAACATTGATAAAAATAGGTTGGATGAATAAAAATCACGTTTTTTATTCTTTTCCTTATTTTTTCTGTACTTTTTGACTACAAATTTGCTATTTCCAGCGTTGGTACAGTTCTGTACGGATAGATACAAAGGCAATTCATATATGGTTGGAAAGAGGATTGAATAACCTTTCAAATGCATCTGGTTTGAGGTCCTAACTCCATTCCTAGAGGAAATTATCGTTGTTTTTCTGAAACTGCCTGTTTATAGTCTGTTAAGGGTTTTGAGGGAGTAAAAAATGGTATTTTAGTCATTCCACTTGCTGTCCAGACCTGTAACTTGGTGGAATGACCTTATTTATAGTAGGTTAGATGTTCCAATGGTTTTGGGAGGCAGAAAAGGTATGTTGTGTGAGTTTGTGGTGATGCCCTTGAGTTGTTTGTAGTATTTTCAATGTGGAAAAGAGGAACTAAAGAGGGTATTTGACAAAATGTCAATGGGAAAATCTATTTGATGGTTTTGTGAGTTTGTGAAGGTCTATTCTAAGGTGTTTGAGGTAGTGGTTTGTGGAGAAAGTGATTGGAACCTTCATTTCCAATAAACCCTCCTCAATTTGGCCAAAACTAAGAATTTTGTGGTTTGGCACGTTAGTGAGAGTGTCTCTTGAAACAAATGGTGTTTTTGGGGGTTTGGACACATGGTGAATGCTGCCCCATCAAGTCCATGTGGTTGTTGGGTGTTTATAGGTATGTTCCTTCACAAACTAGGCCTAATTAGCCTATTTTAGACAGCGAAAAATGCCATTTTTGAGGCACATGGTCCAAAGGAGTCACTGTTGGTTTTGGGATATGTTATGTAACTTGGAAATGGGTATCTGAATCTGTATTTTTTTTGGGAGGTCTTTTGGAAAAGTTGAGAGAAAAGGTCCAAAAACAGGGTCTATTGTCCTACTAGACTAGGTTTGGTAGAAAGATGAAAAGTGTGAAGATCGATACTTGAGGTTTGAAAGTTGTTTGAGTCAAACCAAATTGAGTCTGTTGAATCATTTAACAACCCCTCCTCTGCATCAGGGGACCTCTAGAAAAGTGTACATTAGAACAGAGCATCAGCCAAGGGGGAGTGTAGTGTGACACTTAGTCATTTTTCACTAAGTGTTGCCATCAATGCTAAAGGGGGAGATTGTTGGCAAGAGACACTGTGTGGCTTCATGAGTGTTGTTATTGATGGTAACAAATTCCATTCCACACATCCACAGCACATGGTATGACCATACCGGAAGTCAGATTGAAGAGTATTTTGGTCCGGTGAGCAAGAACAGAGCATGTAGCAAGGTCCGACAATTAGGTCCAGATCTCTCAAAGGAAGTATCTCAGTAAAGTGCAGACTTGGGGAAGTCAAGAGGAGTACCATGACTGATACATTCTATAGATTGAGCCTCTGGTGATGAAAGAGTGAAAAGATATGAGCACCTAAGTGTTGGGTTCCTGTTTGGCAGAGTAGACTGAGAAAGAACTGACCGGCAAAGCATCAGACCTTAATCCGGATGAGAAATTGATGGTGATCAAGTTTCTTAAGGGATCATTCATGGTTGGCCAACATGATTGATGACTCCTATAACTATACTTTTGATACACATCACTTAGTAAGCATGGATTCAACCGATAGACTAGAGTTTGGAAATATCTTGAGTTTTCTGGATGCCGACTAGAAAGGTGTTGAAATCCTTGATGTGGATATATATACCAGATTGATTTCGGTATGAAAGTGTGTGTGGTGTGTTGTGGTGTGCGAAGAAAAGTAGACAGCAGTGTGGAAGCAACTATACAAATCTGGTATGTGACAGAACAATAGCACTAAGAAGAGGAAGAATGAAGTGTAGCAGATCAGTATATTGAGCCTAACCGGAACTAAACCTCAGCATATGTGGATGCCCCTGATCAGTTCAATCACATGCTTACTTTCTTTATACCTTGTAGACAGTGAGTCTCTTGTAGGCAGTGAGCCTCTTGTGAGCAGTGTGCTCGGGCAGTGAGCCCTAATTGGCAAGTGCCATTTTGTACTTCTATTCTTTTAACAGAGAATATAATCTTGGGTTAGTCGCCCCGTGGTTTTTTCCTTTAACAGGGTTTTCCATGTCAAAATTATTGTGTTATATGTGTTGAGTTTATTTCTGCTCTCATGTTCATGTATGCTTATATGTTTTGATACTCCACTAATCATTAAAGAAGAAAAGAAAGTCAAATAATTAAGATAACTGATTCACCCCCCCCTCTCAGTTATCAACAATTCCTTCATGGTGATTTGGAGGAGGATATTTTTATGACATAGACAAAGCACTATGTGGTGAAAGATAAAAGTAATTTGGTTTGTAAATTGAAGAAATATTTGTATGGCCTCAAACAAAGTCCTAGGATGTGGTACCAGAAATTTGATACATATGTGCTGAGTTTGGGATTTGAGTGTTCTAATCTGATCACTGTGTTTATTAGAAATCTAATGGTGATCGTTTCCTACTTATTGCATTATATGTTGATGATATGTTATTTATTGGTAAAGGGAAAGGAATGGTTTTAGAACTAAAGTCTCAACTTGCAGCTAAATTTGAAATGAAAGATCTTGGTGTAGCTAAACACATTCTTGGCATGGAAATAAGAAGAGATAAAGTGAATAGAAAACTATGGCTTGGCTAGAGTAAGTATATTAATTCAGTTTTACAAAGGTTTAATATGCAAGATTGTAGACCATTGTTTGTTCCTTTTATAGTTGGAATAAAGTTATCTACTTCACAATGTCCAACATCCCCATTAGAGATGAAAGACATGAGCAGAGTGCCTTATTAGATTGCAATCGGAAGTTTGATGTATGCTATGGTCTATACTAGACCAAACATTGCTCAAGCAGTGGGAGTTCTATCTAGATATATGTCTAATCATAATAGAGTTCATTGGAATGTAGTTAAAAGAGTATTTAGACTTTTGTGGGGTACCTCAGAGTATTCCTTGTGTTATCATGGCAATTTAATAGGAGACATGCATTCTCTTAATATTCATTGTTATGTGGATTCAGATTGGGCAGGTGATGTTGATAGCAGACGATCCACCAGTGCTTTGTGTTTAGTTTATTTGGTGGTACAATTAGTTGGATGAGTAAGTGATAGGTTGTGGTTTCTTTTTCCACTACTGAAGTTGAGTATATGGAACCTACTCACGCTTGTAAAGAATTCATTTGTCTTAAGAGACTATGTTCAGATATCGAAATAAAACAAGGTGCAGTGACAGTTTATTGTGACAGTTAGAGTGTGATCTACCTAGCTAAGAACCTGACATTTCATGCTAGGACCAAGAACATTGATGTATAGTATCATTTTTTTAGAGATATGGTTGAGGATGGAAGGGTGAAGTTAGTTAAGGTAGAGACTCTGATGAATGTTGCAAATTCATTTAACTAAGCCTGTGAGCATGGAGAAGTTCAAATGGTGTTCAGAGCCTATGGGCCTCTCAGCCACTAGAAATTAAATCATGGTGTTGATACTCCCTTTGCTCTTGCAAGGTGTTTGACAAGTGGGATAATGTAAGGAAATGTGTCTCAACCTTGCAATTACAAAAAGGTGTGATTTTTTGGTTATAAATACATAAAAATTCAATTTTAGGGCTATAGGAATGGTTTTTGGACAAAATAAAAAAATTTAGTTCTTTGAAATCAGTTCCCTAATACTTGGCCCATAGATCTCTTCATGGGATTCCCAACACATTAAATAGTTTATCAATCGGCCTCCTGGATCAAAAGTTATGGCCTCCAAAAGTTGGGTCTCTGGTATTAGAAAATGTGAAAACATGTTAGACATAGAAAAGACTTGTAAGAGGGAGTTACACGTGTTGGTATGTGTTTTGAGACATCATAGAGAATCTTTGATTGGAGATAGTTTGGGCACCACTTTTTTGGCTGGTTTTAGCTCATGGTTTGTAATTACCATTTCAGGGTTTCATGTATTGTATCTTCTATATATTAAGTGCTTGAGATGGAGGTTGAGTGTGTGAGTCTTATAGATGTTGAGTTGCCTCTGGATCTCTGGTTGGTTAAACTCATGTGAAATCTTTCTATGCAAGTATATTGTAATCTTATTGATTTCTAAATGATATATTGGACGACTTTTGGAGTGTGGGGTTTTTTTCTCCCAAAAGGGTTTCCCCATGTAATTATGGTGTTGTAGTATGATTGCTATTTGTGTTTATTTCTATATAATTTATGTACTATTGTAAAGATATGAAATTTTTTTTCATATTCCCCCTCTCAAGATTAGTGTAGGAAGTTGTTCCGCTACATTAGCTTCCTTACAACACATCCTCCATTCACCATCTTTTTTTGGTTCTAACATAGCTAGTACTATGCATAGGCTAAGGATTTCCCTAAACAACCCTCTTTCCAATAACTCCTGCACTTGTTTGTTCACCTCTTCATTTTCTGTAGGTATCAATATACAAGCAGCCTTGTTTGGTAAACTTTCCCTTGGAATCAAGTCAATATGATGGCTAATGCTCCTCATGCGTGGTCGTCCTTCAAGAAACTCCTTGGACACAATTTCATCAAATTCTTCTAGCAGTTCTTTTACTTCCAAAGGCATGTCACTATTGTCAGCAATCGTTCTTACATGTAGCACCTTGGGAAATACTACAAAACATAGTTTTTCATGCTTAAACTTCTTCAAAAACTATTTTCCCATCACTAGCAATGTCCTCGAGCTACTTTCCACCTCTTCTTCCCCGGTTACCATTGATGTAAGGGCATGTTTACAAAAATTCTTCAAAGTGTAAGTGTTTTCTCTCCCATCGTGGATTTCATTCCTATCGAATCGCCACGGTCTTCCTAAAATAAAATGACATACATCCATAGGCATGATATCAGACCACACCTCATCTTCACAAGTGCCTATTCAAAAATTCACTAGCCATTGTTGATCAACCAAGTTTTGTTGCCCCTTTTGCAACCACGATACCTTGTAGGGAGTAGGGTGAGATATCCCTTTTAACCCCAACTTATCTACCATTTGATTTGAGATTAAATTATCAGTGCTTCCACTATCTATTATGACCTTGCAACATTTTCTTCCTACTTTACATACTATTCTATACAAGATTTTTCTTTGGATAGGTTCATTTTCTCTTTTGGCTGGCTTCAACAATATTCATTTCATCATAAGTGCTTCTCCTTTCTCAAGTTCATCTAGTTGAATAACAAACCATGTAGATTTAGTATCTAATTTGGCTATGTGTGCACTTGCAGCCTCTGTTCTCCTTGATCCTTCTGTCCTGCGTTGTGGGAATTCATAAAACCTATGGCCTAACTGTCCACGTATGAAATAAGTACCTTGAAAACTTTGCCTCTTACCTCTTCCATATCCACCTCTACCTCTCATAGGGTATGGTCTTCCTCTAGTTTCATTGTTCTCCTTTTGACTGTTTGAAGGGCTAGCCTCCTTATCATGTCTATATTTTTTCTACTGTTGTCCTCTACCTCTATTAAATCCACCTGTGTCTAGGTGTTCCTTGCTTTCTTTCTAATTTCTCCTCTACCTTTCAAGCATATTGATATGCATGTTCTACAATTCACAACCTCACCATGCATAACTCATCTTGAATATTCATCCTCAATCCACTAACATATCGGGCCACCTTTTCATGGTCTAAATCATTATGCCCTGATCTTATTGAAATTTTGTAAAATTCCTCCATATAAACCTTCACACTTAACTTTGTTTGCTATAAATTCTATAGTTTCTTGAGAAGGTCAAGTTGGTAATCACCAAGTAGAAACTTATCCTTCATCTTTCTCGCCATTCGATCCCATTGAGTGATCTTATCCTTGCCATTTCTTCTTCTCTCAGGTTGCACCTCCTTACACCAAAGTGTTGCATGGCCCTTCAATTTTGTTTGGGAAACCTTCACCCTTATAGGGTCCTCCATTTCATCATATTTGAAGTATTCCTCCATTTCTATCATCCAATCTATTAACTCATCAGGTTCTAAGTTCCTTGAGAAGCTTGGTAGCTCCATCCTCATTCCTTTCCAAATGTTGGAGATAGTCCTTATCAGTCTTGTTTCTCTTGTATCCATATCTACATCTGCATTCTCACCTTCTTGTCATGCTATCTACTCCTTCACTATCACTGTCAGCATCTTCATGTGCCCTACCTCTTCTGCTATCACCTTCTATTGCATCCATCCTTTCCTAGACTCCCTTTAGGGCCTCCACTACCTCATCTATCCTTCCTACAACTACTGTTACTGCAACCTCTGCCATCCTTCTCCTTGGTGGCATCCTGCTACCCTAAATCTCTATTCCTTTATTCTTTCTTCTTATCACAATCCTTCAAGCTATAATATCCCTTTCTACAAGGACACATCCATAGTCACTACTTATAGGATTTCTTTCAACCCTAATCTAAAGTCATTATATTCCTTGGACCCATAGTTGTAGTTTCTCAATGATACCACGTTGATGGCACCCACCCTTACTGCAGGTGCCAAAACCTTACAAAATCAAAGCCAAAAGGTGAAGAAGGGAGGTTGTGTTGTTGTAAGCAACCCACACAACCTTTATAGAGGCCTAAAAACTCTTGCTATAGGCGAAATCTTTAGCTATAGAAAAATAGAACTATGTTGTAGGTGCATAATCAATTGACACAAGAACATAAATCTATGTTGTAGGAATATAAATCCTATGCTATAGGTGTTTGGAAACACCCTACCAATCATAAAGGTAATTCAGACACTTACCCACATAAAGTAATCAGATTCTAGAGTAGAAAATCCACAAAAAAATGAACTCACAGATGAAAGAATACACACACAGAGAAATTATAAAGAGATAATAATTCATTCACTCATATGGAAATTACAAACTTTACATACATCCCATTTCCCACAACTAGGAAGAAAACCTAAACTCCCTTATCTTCTTGTGCCTGAGGTCAAACTTCGTAACAAATCTCTTGTGTCTTCTTGCTTTTTGTTCGTTCTACAACCTATGCTCCTCTATTTCCTTAATTTCTCTCCCTACTTGTAGTAATCTACTTTTGTGTGCTACTCTTTTCTTTTTCTTCTATGATATTCCTCTCCCCTTTGTTCCTTCCCCTTTTTCTTCCTTATTTTTCCTTCCATCCAAATCCCTCCAAAATCTAGAAGCTTCTACAAAAACCCCGCCTACAAATGGGTGTAGCACATAAAATCCAATCATAAATGCTCAACAACTCATCTCTAGGTTTAAATTTCTACTCAGATTGCTTCCTCTTCATTTTTCCCATGTTGTTGTTCATTAATGCGTCAAAGAGTGGGTGATTTTCCCTCCAAACAATCAAAAGAAACCAAGTTTAAACCGCAACAAACTTGAATATAACGTCAGGTAGAAGAAAGTAAAAAAAGTGCCAAAAACAATACGATGCCCCTGCATCATTATGAAGACAAATCGGTGGAATAAATAATATAGGTGCAAAATACATACAAGCTACTAGTTCAATTTAAAACACCGGCAAAGGAAAAGGACAATAACCCAAGGCATATCAGTGAAGCCTATGTACAAAGCACATGATTTGAAAGGAGGATTTGACCACAAAAAATAATATTGAAGTTGCCAAGCCACCACAACTATTTAATATGCCAAAGGAGGATAGAGATATAGGTGCCACCAAGGAATAAGCTGACAAAGGAGAATTATTAAAGTTGTAGCTTTTTTTGGAGTTATATCTCTATTGCACAAGTAAAAAATTGCATAGAGATAAGCACCGGGATAAGTTGCAATTGACAAATTGCACAAGTAAAAAAGAAACCATTGTAAATGGATAGAAAGGGGTAAATAGCCAAGACTAAAATTGTAACAATTAGCAAATAATCTGGAGTCTAAATTGTGAAGTTATTGGTAGTCTAAAGAGATTCGCCAATAAGGAAGCAGGAACTTGCAATAAGGGGATAGAAGGGAGTTTTGATCAAAGATCACAACTAAAGAGAGTGAATGCACGTGAAGCTGCCAAAACCAATCATTATAATAAATTTTATAGAATTAATTCATTGTAGTAGATTAATTTGTAGGCATGGCAACGAGTAGTAGTCTCATGCAACCTCAAATGCCCATCTTCATGGGTAAGAATTATGATTTATGGTCAATTATAATGAAGAATTTATTATGTTTGTAAGAAGTTTGGGACATACTAGAAAATAGATTTGTAGAATCATAAGATCAAGTAGCCTATCAAGCTTTGAATAGAGTACAAAAGGATGAACTTAGGGAAAATAGAAAAAATGATGCAAAAGCTCTATTTTGTATTCAACAAGCAATGGATGATTCTATCTTTTCTATGGTTGTAACAACAACTACATCTAAAAAGGCATAGGAAATTTTATAATTTTCTTACCAAGGTACAACAAAGGTTAAAGTGGCCAAGTTAAAGTCTGTTAGGAAAGTTTTGAGAATTTACAAATGAAGGAATCAGAGTTTAAAGACTAGTTTTTGAGTCAAGTTATGAATATTGTTAATCAAATTAGATCACATGGAGAAGATATTTCTGATCAAAATATTGTAAAAAAGATTATTTGAAGTCTACCTAGTAAATTTGATGCTATTGTTGTTGCAATTGAAGAGTCTAAAGATCTAACACAACTATCTATAGATGACTTGATGGGATCTTTGTTATCCCATGAATCTAGATTGAACATGAACAATAATTTCTCTTTGGAAAATGAATCCAAATCACAAGTTTCATTCGTCAAAGGAAGAGGAAGGTCAATGTCCAAAGGTAGAGGCAAATATAATAATCAAAGAGATGGAAGGAATAGTCTAGATTAAGGTGGAAGGATAAATCAAAATTTCACTTCTCACAGTTCCAAAGGATGCAATAATAATCAACAATCTCAAAGGTATGACAAGTCTAATACTCAATTTTATTATTGCAAGAAATTTGATTGTAACATCCCTCATTTCTAGTTTCTTTGTGAGTCTATGATGTTTTAATTCTATGGTAAAATTAGATAAGCTCTATTGACTTTATGTTAAGTGTAAAGTGTTGATTTAATGCATTGTATGCAAAATGTGTGATTTCATTACCATATTTATTGAATAAAGGTGATTATATGATTATATTATTGCTTATTGCTTTTGCACTATCTAACTTCTATACTCATTTATTTTTGTTTCATGTGATATTAATTGTTGGCCTGATTAGTTTGCCCCTTCCTTTCTATTTCTCCTTCTAGCTTCTTATTTAATATTGTGTTTTCATTTTATTTATTGCTTTTTTCTTATTATTTCATGTTTCTTTTATTTCCTTCCTCTTAGTGTTGTGATCTTTTCTTGACTTTTTGCTCACTCTTTGGGGTTAATTAATGTGTTTTATTCCCCTATAATCCACTTCAACCCTAACCCCCACTCTCTTCCTTTTTATAAGGCTAAGCATCTGCATCCTATTCACTTGTTTCCTCTTCTTGATGATGGATCACTGAGTGTGATCCAAAACGTTGACAAAAAAACACACACCGTATAATCCAAAAGCATTCTTATCAAATTCTATGGACTGTGGAAAACTCATGCCTACTGATTATATTATTTCTTAACAATGCTACTAAGGTATGTGTAGCAAGATTATGTTGTGCGATAGGTACAAGTATCAGGGAAGGTGAACTAGGTCCCGGTGCTAAAGTGTCTTGAAATGATCCAATGGTGTGGACAATTAAATAGTAAATTAAATTGATGCAATCATGGCAAGAGAATCCAATGAAGAATTGTCCCATCATGCAGCATTGTGATAACAACAATATTCATGCCTTCAAATTCTTATAATCTTGTGCTCAAAACTTTAAATATTGTAATAAATTGTATGTGTTAACATATCCTTGTTAAATTTCAACCTTAAGATTGTTGTTTGTCAAGATTTTTCCACCCCTCTTAGATGAAAATTAACTTTGATAAATTCCAGTCTTAAAGATTGTAATTTATCCCTTTGATTCCTTTGGTTGCAGCAAAATAAATGTAGATTAACCTCTTAAACTTGCAGCCCTTTAGTAAATATACTTTGTGAATGTTGTAACAACAATTTCAGCTATGAAGTAACATTATATCTTGAGAATTTCATATAACATGAACATTAGAAAATACTTACAACCCAAATGTTTTTATGCAGCCCATCAAGGTAGCAACACACATACATAACCTCCACAAATCCAACTATGAAATATCTCTATCAAAATTTCCAACTATCCACCTCCACAAACTTACAAATTCAAAAAAAATTCACCTAACAAGTCACCATGGATCTTCACTTTCTTTGCCTCATCAAAATGGATGTATTCCCCATGGATAATTCTCTTCAACATCACCTATGGACATCCTCTTGGTGACCTGTAAAAATCAAAAATAAACTTGGACTCTTCTCTTGTTTTTCAATGCCTCTTTGGAGCCAAACTTCCATCTATTTATAATATCTCCTTTGCCAAGTTTCATCTTCCTCATTTGGGCTCCAATGACTCTTGGTATTCCTCTTCTTGCTTGGTGGCATCCAACTTGGAGAAGTGTGACTCTTGGGATTCCTTTGTTTCTTTCCTTCATGACTTGGATGCTTGAAGACTCTTCATTGTCCAATCTTTGTCTTCTAGCATGTAGTTGACTTGGATTTTGTCCATATGCAACTTGCCTTGTCTTTTCCTTGGAGTGTTGGAGAATTAAAATATATTTTTTATTTCCCCAAAGTGTGTGTATGATGTTGATTAGAAATCTACAAAACAAATAAAAGGGCAAAGGAAATAAAATATATTTTTTTGGTTGATGCAAGATTGCTTGTGAGCCCGAATGCTCCTGCATCATAAATTAAGATAAATAATTAATTGGAAATAAATAATTAGTGGCTTGATTAATTTATTTGAGTGCATAGAAGTAAATTTATTTATTTATTTGATAATTAATTCTTAATGTTAATTAGAAAATGAAATAAATAGATAAAGCTAATTATTTATTTGATGCTTAGATTTTATTGTAAATTAATTTTCTAGTTAGATAATTATAATTTCTAGTATTTTTAGAAATAAAATTAATGTAATTTGTATTTCAATTATTTAATTATTATATGAATGAAATAGATTTTTATGTGCATGTTTTTATTTTAGAATTTAGAAATAAATAACAATGTTTATTTAAATTTGTGAAAAGATTAATTAATATAAGAAGAATTGATTTAATTTAAAATAAATAAATAATTAGCGTTGGCTAATTATGTGAGCATTATATTATTTATTTTATTTATTTATTTTGGTAAAATAAGTAAGTTTAATTATTTTAATTTGTTAATTTATTTAATTATTGAATGTGCATGTGTATTTTAAGGATTTAGAAAATAAATTATTATATTTATCATATTTGTAAATTAAAAAATTATATTTTTTAATATTAGTTCTTAAGTGAATTCTTTTATTTGGATAGAATTGGAAAATATAATATTTAATTTTATTTTTTTAAGAATCTGCATGAATATGAATAAATATATTTTAATATTATTTTGTTTTTATTATGAATATAATATTATATTTTACTTTATAGGTTTTGGAAAAAGAGGAATAATTATTAAAAGAAGAGAATTAGTTTTATTTTCATTATTTTGGTTTTCAATTTTATTATGTCATTTAGAAGAAGAGAAAAACAAGTTATTGAAGCTTAAGGATTTGGAAGTGTTTTTTTTTGTGAAGAATTGAAGAATTGTTATTGTTTGTGGATTTTTTTTGAATTCATCTCCATTGATTATCAAATGTCTATGAGGATTCAGGTAGGATTCTTATCATGGAAGACTTTAATAAATATTTACTTATTTAGTTTCTTTGATGAACATGAATTTATTTTTTAATTATATTTTAATTTTAAAAATTGTTGGTGTATACCTTTAATCCTAGGTGTATACACTTTCGTTAACCATAGTTAGGTATATTTTCCACATGTACTTTGAACTTGTCAAAGTAGTTAGTTGACACCTCTCCAAAATGACTACCTACTTTGACAAGTTCAAAGTACATGTGGAAAATATGCCTAACTATGGTTAAAGTAAGTTTATAGGCCTAGGATTAAAGGTATACACCAACACCCCCCTTAAGCATAGCTTAGGTGAGTTTTATAAAAAATGGGTCCTGGCTATAAGCCTGGTGAGGTACCCATGCACAATGCAAATCTCTCAAAAATAGAGAAAGGTAGAAAACCCAGTGGGAAAAAACTACCCTCCAAAAGAGAGAAATTATACAGGGAAAGAAGTACTACTTCTTTCACTAATTACAATATAAGATTCCCCCCATAGGAGAGAAAATAATAGAAGGTTTATGAGACCCCCCCAATAATACATATCCTACTGTAGTGATGCTAGATAGTTGACAAAGGATGCAGATGTAGATCCAAGAATGTCGAACAATGTTCCTTCCCTTGGGAAGAAATGAAACCACCTGAAGATGCAGGATATCTTTATTGGAATTAAGCCAGACAACTAAGAGGGGGGCGAATCAGTTGTCCCACAAAATTAACCTTTTCTCCTGTTAAACTTCTTTCACAACTTACAAACAGATTAATGATGTAAACATTAAAGCATGAAACAATAAAACATGAGCAAAAACACAATTGACACCAAGATTTTTGACATGGAAACTTGGTTAAGGGAAAAACCACGATGGGGGTTAACCTAAAAGATTCATACCCTGTTAAAAATACTTGCAAATGGGAAGGCACTTGCTTTAGGCACACTGCCCAGAGCTCACTGCTCAAAAGAGGCTCACTGCCTATAGAATTTATGTCTAATACAAAAGGAATTAACTGAGAGTTAGCATCTTCTTCATGCCTGGTTCAGTCTCTTTGAATGCTCACAAAACTTCTACTCTTCTCACAAATACTTCTTCACTGTCACTTCATCCCTTATTGTTCTTGTTCCTCTGCTCCTACTCTTCTCTACTCTGCTTCTGATCCTTTCTTCAGATTTATTATTTCGCACAAGGATGATTTTCAACAACTCAACTACATGCCTTTATATGCTTCATCAACCTTGGAATAAACATCAAGGTCAGCACTACAAGCATTTGACTTAATGTGAATCACTAAGTTGTCGGCCAAACATAACTGGGACTCAAATCTTCCTTGATCAACACGCCATGCTCCATTGAATTGCTCTTAGATCATCTGCAACACTCTTGAATCATCTGGTCGGCCAAGATTGGGAAGAATAGCAACACAAAGAAGGAAATCTTCACCAACGAGATCAAACTTCAATGCGAACCTCAAACATAGCAATCACATGATCCAAAGACCTCCACAAGCACATTGAATTCAACAAAAACATCTGCACTCATCCAATTCAGTATGCCTTAACGCCCCCTCTCCCTAAGTTTGCCCTAATTTGGGCATCAAAATTTTGCCCTAGGTTTTATTTTTTTTGGAAAGGCATTTACAATTATGTTTTTCAAATATTACAAAATAGGCATTTTTCTTTCCAAAAGCATTAAAAATGTGCTTTGTTAGTGTTAGAATAGGCATGACACATTGTGCTCCTAGCACTAAGGAAATAAAATACAATTTTGGGGGGGTCTTCACAATTTGGGAGTAAATTTAGACTTTGGATAGGTTCCTTTGAACATTTTTTAACTTTGCAAAGTGCATTTTTTGTTTCCAAAATTAGATAGTCCATGTATATGCACTAAATTATAAAGTGTTGCAAAGAAGGGGGGATCAAATTAAGGGGGGGTGTCATCGAGTTAGTTTCTCTAGTTTCTCTATTTTCTCTTTTTGTACTTCTAAGTTTGCAATTACAACTCATCTACATAGTTTTATATGTGTGAACGACTTCAACAAGAATCTTTGTTCACATTGTGACCTTGAAAACACCCAAGGGATGGTCACTAAACAAAAGAAGTCACCTCGTAAGTAAACTCTAAATACTATAGAGGATTGTATCACCTAAATTAAACTAATGAGGTTGCAACTAAAATAAGGTGGATCGAATGATCCTTGGTTGAGAAAAAAGGTGGATTGAATGATCCTTCATTGAGAAATAGATGGATTGAATGATCCTTCAAATATTTTTTTGAGAGCCTATGGTAAATGATCCATAATCTTGCACACAAATTCTCATCGGTTCATATCTCACATCGAGAGCCTATGGTAAATGAACCTGAATCTTGCATCAGATCACATCTCAAAATTCAGTTAATGTTCCTAAATACTCATGATACTAGCATCTATGGAGTCATCAATTGTATTTCAACATTGACATCACTACACAAGCAGCTTCCAGATTCATGCATCTTTCCTCTCTTTTTGGAGGATAGTTTTTTCCCATTGGGTTTTCTATCTTACTCTATTTTTTTGAGAGATTTCTTTGTAAATGGGTACCTCACCAGGCTAGTACCCAAGACCCATTTCTCTTTATTGTACATGGGTACCTCACCAGGACTTATATTCGGGACCCATCTCTTCTTGAACTCACCTAAGTTTTTCTTAAGGGGGGGGTAGTGCTAAAATATAGCTTATATTACTTATTCTAAGTAATATATTTAAGCACATGGCTTTAAGCCACTGTAGGTGCTAGGTGTCAAACTTGGAGAGTTGTGTCAAACTCTCCAAGCTATGTGTTGACACTCATTCGACACTTGGTGAGAGGAGTGTTGAAGTCGACTCCTAAGTCGACTCAACCTCTTCACCTCTCTCACCTATATGTACACCTCTTGTTCATGATTTAATCATTGCAATTTTCAATTGCTTTCACTCCAATTCGTAATCAATTCATGCTTAGTAGATTCATGGTTTCTAATAAAAACAATAGGAGAATGTGAATCAAAACAACTATATTTCACATCATTCAATGTGGAAAGAAACTAGTTGTTGTAGGTTGAGAACTAGGGTTGCTTGGGGAAGAAGAAACCTAGTGAAATTTAGAAGAATCGTGTGATTTGTGAAATCCAACCATAGATATAATTTTAGATTAATCCTATATGTTAAGAGGATTTAAATTATATTTTTCATGATGTGTTTTTGTTATTGAAACTCTATTTCAAAATAGGTTTTAGGGAAAAATTATATAGTAAAATTGTCATGAGGAGAAAAAATAGTTTGTTATGTGTCTTAAATAACTTTAGTTTTAAGAACTAGGTTTCTCTAAAAATTTTATGGAAGGTTCACAACTAATTTTTTTAAATCATATAGAAAAATCAACCTTACCCAGTTTTCCAATTTTTGTGATATGTATTAATTAGTGACTTTCTATCTCTGGTGCTATTTTTAGAATGATGTTTTAATTGTGATTATATTGTCATTATAAAAGTATGTTAAGAGATTTATTGTAAAAATAGTTTCTGGTTTTTATGGATCTCTGTATTATCTTTCCAATGTAATTTAAAAATTAGAAAAATGTTATGTTTTGAGAAAGTTGTGGCTTTTTTAATGAAAACTATTTTTATGCAATCTAAATACAAGTTTCTAGCATGAAAGTCATGTTTTGGTATATGTGTGATCTCCCAATGTGGTTTGGTGAGCTTGTACTTCTTATTGAGTATCTTAAATTATTATGTGGATACTATTTATGCTGGTGTGAGAATGAGTTGGAACTTATTCCCTATATGCTACCCATATAGCTAAGTATAGTGATCTTGTATTTAAGAGTCCTTTAGTTGGTTTGTGTATGACAATTTTTGATGCCATGATTGGAATATGGTTGGAATGTTTGATTTTCATTGTTACCTTTATTTTTTCTCAACTTAGTTTGGGTGGAGATCATCTTTTTGTTGGGATAGTATTATTATGTGTGCAATGCTTTCTTGATTGTATGTGTGGGATGAGATTATCATGTTTATGCTCATGTAAGTCCAACTTGGGTTGGTAATGTATTATCTCCTTGGGGAGATGTTTCTATTTATTTGTGGTATCCTTTATGTCATGGTTGATTATAGTTATATGAAATCCTTCATGCCATGGATGATTATATTTATGTGTGGCATCTATTGTGTCATGATTCTACACATAAGAATGGGGAGGTGATCATATGAGTAAGTGGTTTATGGGAGTGATCCTGAAGCTTCTCTACACCTGATTATCCTAAGGTCTAGGATGGTTGATATATTGACTTCCATTGGAGGTGACAAGATTAAAGGAGTAGGAGAGGTTGGATGTCCTAGTCACGAATGGATACATCTTGGAATCATCTTCTCTACTTTGATCCTAACACATTGAGACATCATCCCCTTAAAAATGGTGGTCAAGGAATCAAGCTTGATCTTTCTTTCTATAGGCACCACATCATGTGAAGCTCTAGTTCTCTCTATAGAAGATGGTCTATAGGTTGTTTATGCATTATTTTCACCATCAATCACTACTATCTAGGAGATCTCTAAGGATAAGACTTGTGACCTATTTATTAACTTGTGCATGTTGTTCTATCCTGAAGGGTTGGGGTAGGGTTCTCTATGGTGGTATAGTTAACTTTCTTGTCTTATGTGAGGTAGTGGTACTTGGGTACACTACACAGTTGGGAGATGCCCTCTTAATGGGTTTTGGGGACCAAGTGTGTCATGGATTTTGATTCTTTGTGTTCTTTTATCTTATATGAGTGTCTTTGTTGTTGTGATTTTGTAATAAATGATGTTCTTGTTTCTATGCTTGTTCTATGTACTTGCATTATGTGTGTGACTTGTGCATGTGACTTGTGCATGTGAATTGTGAATGTGTGGATTGTACATTGTTGTATAATATTGATTAATGTGTGTGTTTGTGTATTTGAATTATTGGTATATGTATGTTTGGTTACTTGTGTTCTGCTAAGGTTAGGATTCATGTAGTATGGGATGCATGTAGTCCTACCTTCTAGGCATG
The DNA here is from genome assembly GCA_027924645.1 of Cunninghamia lanceolata. Lineage (NCBI taxonomy): Eukaryota > Viridiplantae > Streptophyta > Pinopsida > Cupressales > Cupressaceae > Cunninghamia > Cunninghamia lanceolata. Next base: position 4,325,154 of record BSBN01000500.1, on the reverse strand, counting down.
TGTTCTTAGTAAGACATGGAATTATGTGAAGAGATATTTCATAGTATGGGAGGCGAGTAGCAATTCATGTGGATGTTAGATATGGTCTTGGATGTATATTTCTAAGTCAAACCTTGTAGGATTAAAATGACTTGTGGTTGCTATTGATGGTCATATTTGGCTTGTTCATGTACTTACATTTATGTGTGTATTAGATGCTAGAAAGGATGTGTTGAAGTATGATGAGAAATATATTTCTTGTATTTGAGATGTTTTGGATCTATTGTTTCATGTGTATGGGTAAATGCAAAAAGATGAGTCCACTTAAGGTGGAAGTTTCAGACTTAGAAAAAACCTGAAATTGGGTAAACCAAAACAGGATCCCACTTTTTATGAAAAGGGATCCCGTTTTGCATCGGGGTCCCAAGCCAAAAGCAGGATCTCATTTTTTAGAAACAGGATCCCATTTCATAAAATTTGAATGTCTGACCCAATTTTTGCTATGCGTTTTGGGTTGGAAAAATTCTAGGGAACCCGACCTTTGGCTTTGGACTTGGTTTGACCTGCAAGTTGAAAGTCATGTCAATGTCACAACAAAATAATGACTTTGGGCATATGTCTGAAGGCCTTTTTTCCAGAATTTTTTGACGAAATTAAAACCCATTATAGATGAGACAATGTAGATTCCAAATATGTAATTTTATTTACAATTGGATTTTTTTTCTATTTTTCAATTAATTTATGATGAAACAGGTCCATAAACTTCAATTATCAGGGTTTTTTAGTATTTTAATAACTTTTTATTAAAACATTTTTTTGTAAAAAATATTCTACAAAAACGTACTTCAGACAATTCTTTTCAATTTGAAAAAAAATTTAAAAAAATGATAAGTTTAGGTCATCTTATGTGTGACGTACACGACGATTTTTCAAAACACCAAAAATGGCCAATAAAAATTAACAAAAAAATATATATTCAATAAAAAAGTACAAAAAATATGGAAAATGTGCTTCAATGAGTTACAAATCTTTTTCCAAAAGGATTTAGAAAAATATGATTATTAAGGTCAAAATATGGATGGCATACACGTGCATGGTATAGTAAAAAAAAGTGACTTTTAAACAGTGGTTTTTAGAAATGCATATTAAAAATTAATTTGTATCCTCTGGGTATTAAAAAAATTACATATTTGAAAACTAGACTCCGAGTGCTACATTTCATATTTACTAATGTTTTACAAGATTCCACATTTAAGTGCTTCAAATTTTTAGGTCAAATGTGACAAATTCTGAAAATCAAGGAAAACACTTCCATTTTTTGGCCAAAAAGTGGACTCAACTTCTTGCACACACCCGTATGCTTATGTGCTAATAAATGAATGAACTAAATAAGATAATCACTACTATTCTATTGTACCATGCCTTTGGATTATGGATGGTGCTTCTTTGCCTTGACTGATGGATGTGAAGGAAAGGGACATCCTCATGGTGGGTTCAAACCCTTCACCAATTAACAAGAGCATGGGAGCTTGGAAGATTAGCTTGCAGAGTTGAGATTGGAGTTCTTTAGATATTGTTCATGATGCATATTATATATGGCCACTTATATTTGTTGTGGTTGGTTCATTACTTATTGTACTCATTATCATTGATGAGGGTGTAGTATTTGACCCCTTTTATATCTTGGTTATGTAAATATGTTATATTCATTGATAAGTACTAGATATGTACTTAGGAGACTTTAATATTATTTGAGACATGTACTTATTGTTTTACTTCCTTATTTAGTGAGTTGGAGTTATATATTGTGTGGATTTTATTTGGATATCTCTTGCATGTTTACATATTGTTACATAATAATGTATCATGAAAGTTAATGGAAGTTAATAGAAATTGTTGGAAGTTTATCTTGTACTCTTTTGTTAGTATTGGGTTGTTTTTTTTTGGTTAATACTTAAGAATTTTGAGGTTGCATTTTGGTGGTTGTTACATTGGTCATTATGCATATGAATGTTAAAATAACAAATAGAAGTGGGTAAGCAAAATTTAAATTTTTAAAATGCATCTTAAAAAAATCCAGGGACATTATTCATCATGTGTCATTTTTCTCAAGAGAACTCTAGTGATATTTATTTTTTAGACAGTGGTTCTAGTAATCATATGAAGGAAATAGAGATTTATTTGCAATTTTAGACAGATCTGTGAAATCAAAAGTCAAGCTAGGGAATGATAATACAATGTCTATTACGGGTAAAGGTGTAATCAATATTATTACAAAACATGGTGAGAGAAGGTATATTCCAAATGTTTATTTTATGCTTAGATTGAAGCATAATCTCATAAGTATTGGACAACATATACAAAAGGGTTATAGAGTAAATTTGAAGATTTAATGTTTGTATCATATTGAAGAAACCTCTAGGTGACAAGTTGATTGCAAAGGTTGAGATGACAAGGAACAATGTGTTCCTACTCTGAATCAAGAGTGAAGAGTTAGTCCAAGGAGAGCCTGAAGAAAATTTCAAGGCAACTTATTAAAATAAAAAATGAATATGGGATTTAAGGTATGGACACCTTCATTTTAGAGGATTGATCTTATTACAGAAGAAATAGATGGTGAGAGGATTACCACCAATTGATGAGCCATCCAGTTCATGTGAGAGTTGCCTTTTCGCAAAGCAACATAGGTAAAGTTTTCCAATAGGAATATATTATAGAGTAAGGGAACCATTAGATCTTGTTCATATTAATTTATGTCATCCAATGCACACTCCATCATTAGGTGGAAATATTTATTTTCTAACCTTTATTGATGATTTCAATAGGAAAAATGGATTTGTTTTCTCAAGAAAAAGTCTAAAGCCTTCAAAACGTTCAAGAATTTTGAAGAAATGGTTGAAAAGCAAAGTGTCAAATACATCAAGGTACTTAGATTAGATAGAGGTGGTGAATACAAGTCAAATGTGTTCTTAGAGTTTTGCAGATATCATGGAATTAAGAAGTAATTTACTACAAGGTACACACCACAACAAGATGGTGTCACAAAGATAAATAATTAAATAATAATGGATATGGCCAAGAGCATGTTAAATTCCAAGCACTTACCTAATGAATACTAGATAGAAGCAGTAGCGTGTGCAATATATATTCTGAACAAGTCTCCTAAAAAGAGTGTCCACGACAAGATTCCATAGGAAGCATGGAGTGGTAAGAATCACATAGTATCTCACTTAAGGAATTTTGGATGTGCTACATATGTGCATGTACCAAAATAAACAAGAATAAAATTAGATTATAGAGGTGAGAAATGTATCTTTATTGGTTATTGTGAACAATCAAAAGATTACAAGTTGTACAATCCCATTACCAGGAAGGTAACCATTAGTAGACATGTTAAATTAAAGGAAGAAGAAGTATGGGATGGAAGTGTTGATAGATCAATTACAATTGCAGCATCAATGCCTCAAAATGAAGAAGAATTAGAAGATCAAGGTATGCAAGGTGATCACCCAAGTCCACAATAAATAATAGGTAATCCAACCAAAAATTTTGAAGGAGACAATTCAGGAGAGCTGAGAACACCAAGCAATTTTGAACAAGGTGAACCATTAGGCCATCCTACTCACAACTTACAAGTAAGTGATGGATCTGATCCTACACTTGCCTCATTGAGATCAAGATATAGAGATAAGAAAACTAGAAGTTTGCAAGAGATTTATGATCAAGGAGAAACAAATCTATATTTGCATTCAAATTTTACTTTATTCTCTCATGATCCTATATATTTTGAGGATGCAATCAAGGAAGAAAATTGGATCAAGGCTATGGATGAAGAGATGGATTCCATTGAAAGGAATAAAATGTGGGAGCTATTAGATCTACCTAAAGGTAAAGAATGCATAGGAGTCAAATAGGTCTATAAGACTGAGTTCAATGCAAAAGATGAAGTTGAAAAGTATAAATAAAGATTAGTAGAAAAAGGTTTTGCATAACAACATGGAATTGATTATAATGATATAGTTGCCCCTATAGCAAGGCTTGATATAGTTAGAATGGTTTTAGCAATGGTAGCACAAAACAATTGGAAATTTTATCAAATAGATGTCAAATCAATATTTTTGGATGCTTTTCTAGAGGAAGAAGTCTATGTGCAACAACCACCAGGTTATGAAGTGTGTGGACATGAAAACAAGGTATGTAGATTGAAGAAAGCTCTTTATGGTCCTGAACAAACACCTAGAGCATGGTATAGTCGAATTGATTCATACATGATTAGTAATGGATTCAACAGAAATAGAAGTGATCCTACATTGTGCACAAAGATCAACAAGCAAGGTCAAATTTTAATTGTGTGTTTATATGTTGATGATTTAATCTTAATTGAAGATTTGTCTATAGACATATTTAAATCATCTATGAAGAAAGAGTTTGAAATGACAATTTAGGATTGATGAGATATTTCCTAGGGATTGAAGTTGTAGAATTAGATAGAGGAATTTTCATTTGTCAATCTAAGTATGCCAAGGATGTTTTAAGGTGATTCCAGATGTTGAATTTTAATCCAAAATCAACTCTAGTTGCAATAGGAACTAAACTTAGTAAAGATGACAAGGGATCTAATATTGATCCAAAAATGTTAATGTACCTCATAGCCACAAGGACGGATATAATGTATGGTGTTAGCTTAATTTCAAGGTTTATGGAGTAACCAAAAGACTCGCATTGGTAAGTTGGGAAGAGAATGTTGAGATATGTAGCAGGAACAATAGGATATGGAATACTATACTCCACAACTAATAATTTTGATTTGATTAGATAAATTGACAATAATTTTGTAGGCACCATAGATGATAGGGAGAGTACTTCATGATATGTTTTTCACTTTGGATTAGGTATAGTTTCATGGGCATCAAAGAAGAAACCTATTGTGACAATTTCATCAGCTAAAGCAGAGTATGTAGTAGCAACATCTACAACATGTCAAGTAGTTTCAATGTGTAGAGTATCGAAAGATTTAATGTGTGATCAGGAGGATTCAACACTAATATTTTTTTATAACAAGTCAGCAATCGCATTATCAAATAATCATGTTTTTTACAAAAGGAGAAAGCACATTGATACCAAGTACCATTTTATCAGAGAGCTACTAAGCAATGGAAAAATTTATTTGGAGTTTTGCATATCTGAAGACCAACTAGCAAACATATTCACAAAGGCATTAGCAAAATATAATTTTGAATATATAAGGAGTTTGGGCATTATAGATGCTGAAGCAGTTAGTAGTAGAAATTAAGGGAGAGTGTTAGAATATTCTAGTAATTTCTCCCATAATTAAATATTGTAATTAAATAAAAAGAAAAAGTGTAAACTTCTAGAAGAACCTAGTAAGTGTCTTTAGAAAGTTTCTAGATAGGAAGTTTCTAGAAGGGCAAAAATAATTAATTCTATGTACTAATAATGTATTGATAAGTCCTCTATATATTAAGGCATCCTGTAACAATGTATCATCAAGAAATAGAAGTTTCCTTTTGAATGTTGAAGCATTATATTTACCTCTATCCACCATCATTATAAAGGTAGTAATTGAGTGAGATTACCTACAAGAATCATCTACTACTCACCAAAACCCTTTTTAATTTTATTTGAGAATGATTTTTTGCTTGTTTATAAAACACATCCTATCAATGACAAATAGAAAAAATATAACCAATATGTTTTGTTTCTTCATGAAGAAAGACCATAATTTCCCTTTCATTGTTGCATATTGAAACAAGTGCCACATAGTGGTTAGTACTTGCCTTTAGTTTGTTATTATCTATTTTGTTTGTAGAATAATTTTGATTATCTAAATGGAAGATTGCATTTATAATGATTTTGAAAAATTTTAGGGAGTTTCTAATTTTCTCTATAATTACAGTGCTACAATGGCATCATAGACTAGTATACAGTGTAAATAAATTAAAATCATTCTTAAATAGTTGTAAAGTAAAATAAAATAACTCAAATTATGCATATGTGTCTATCTTTAGGAAAAAAAATATGTATAAGATTCCAAGAGATATAATTCTCTATGGATTTATTTTTGGCTAGATTTGTGATTTAAGTCGAATAGGTGAGCTTTATATCTCTCGGCATCCTTTGTATAAATTTTTCTAAAGATAAGTATGCTAGTTTTGTTAGTGACTTTATATTGTGCTTGGATTATTGATCGTGTACCAAAAGTTTTTATGGTGAGATCTTTATTAATCAAAGTCTAGTATTTTGGTGAAATCCATTGCTACACAAATTTTTCTAAGGATAGGTATGCTAGTTTTTTTAATGAATTTAACTGTGGTTGGATATTCATGGTGCACCAAAAGTTCCTATAATGAGATCTTTATTAATCAAGGTCTAGTAATTTGGGGAAATCCATCCCTACTAATATAGTTGAAGTTGAGTTTGATTCTTAAAACAAATGTTTGTTAAATACAACTATAACAACTATTTATTAAATACAATTGCAACAATTAAATTAAATTTTAAATAATTATTTATAATTCACCTCGTAAATAAAAACTAAAGCTATAAATAGGGATTGTTATGACAGTCCTCAAGTGAAAATAGCCAAGCTTGAAGGTCAATTAAAATTTCGCTCTAAATGTTTGACACAATGGAAGACCTTGGAGACAAAAACTTCTCAGTTTTTGTTCCCATATGTTTAGGATGGGCGAGTTTGATGTATTCTGAATGGTCCACCGAAGCTTCTTTCTTTATTGCTATTCCTGTAAGAAGTCCAGACATTAGTTCTATGTATATTTTCCCTTTGTTTTTGTTACTAAGATCATTTTGTGGTTATAATCTTGTGTATATTTTGGAGCCACGTACGTAGATATGGTTGCAATCAACATGGACCTGACAAAATTGGCCTTAATGTAAGTAGCAAGAAAGAGTACCTTGGCTGCAATGGTGAAGCCTGGTCGCAGCAGATATATCTGTACGGTTTCAAAAAATTGATAGACTAAGAATCTATGCGACAGAGTAAGAATTTAAAGCTAAAACCAAACGTTACATCACCGAAATATTACAAACTGATTCGTATTGTTAAAGCCTTTAAAGGCCGCCAGGCAATCAGCGTACGTTCAAAACCAAGGGCCAGTTTGACAGAACGGGTTGCCCCGCTCAGAATCTCACTAAGGGAGTGGGGCCAGTAGCCGCCCACCCTAACTTCGCGCACGTCAAGCTCATAGCTAAACATATCAGATTTCAACGATTTTTTTGTGGGTTTCTCCGTATGCGACTGAAGAGCCTAAAGCTATTCTTTCAGCTTCTGGCACTTATACATTTCCCTGTAGGACGCATTATGTGCACATGGGTCGAAAAAGTGTTATTTCAACATGTTGCCCCATACATGCACAACAATGTGCCAGTAACCGCTCGCCATCACATTTGTGCAATTGTCTTAATTTCATTGGTTAATTTATTGGAATTGTGAACATGTATTGGTGCATTTGTGTTAATTTATTAGGTTGGTATTTTACATGTATTGGTTCTTTTTAAAATTTTAATTGGGGGGTCAAGTGCACAAAAACATAGCGGTTATTGGGGCATGGGCGGCAACTGACCCCTCTCCCTTAGTGATGGAATTCTGTCTGAGTTTAGATGTTGAGATTCTTAAAATTGTATAAACACAATTATTAAATGCAAGAAGCAATAAACAACTTGTAACATCAACATATCTACAATGCATTCCATTTATAATTAAGAAGATATGATTTATCCACTCTAATTTAACTTAGTGATGGAATTCCATCCAAGTTTAGATGTTGAGATTCTTAAAATTGTATAAACACAATTATTAAATGTAAGAAGCAATAAACAACTTATATCATCAACATATCTACGATGCATTCCATTTATATAATTAAGAAGATATGATTTATCCACTCTAATTTAAGGGAGAGGAGCCAGTAGCTGCCCACCCTAACTTCGCGCACGTCAAGCTCATAGCTAGACATATCGGATTTTGACGATTTTTTTTGGGTTTCTCAGTATGTGACCAAAGATCTTAAAGCTATTCTTTCAGGTTCTTGGCACTTATACATTTCCCTGTAGGATGACGCATTATGTGCACATGGGTCAAAAAAGTGTCATTTCAACATGTCCCCCCATACATGCGCAACAATGTGCCAGTAACCGCTCACCATCACATTTGTGCACTTGTCTTAATTTCATTGGTTAATTTATTGGAGTTGTGAACATGTACAAATGTTGTGAACATGTATTGGTGCATTTGTGTTAATTTATTAGGTTGGTATTTTATATGTATTGGTTCTTTTTAAAATTTTAATTGGGGGGTCAAGTGCAAAAAAACATAGCAGTTATTGGGGCGTGGGTGGTAACTGGCCCCTCTCCCTTAATTGTTCTTTGGTTGATCACTTTAAAAGTACAACAAACACAATGCCTAATTTATTGGATTTGGAACAAGTAATGTATATTGTTATTTAATTTATATGGGAGTTGTAGACTAATGGTCTTGTATAAATATTTGTAATGAAATAAATTCTATTATATTTATAAATAAACATATTTAGGTTAATTAAATTATTGCAAACAATTAAGTATAATTAACTTAAATAAAGTAGAGTTAGGTTGATAAATAGAAAGTAATAAATGAGAAGAATTAGATATTTACTTTAAAAATTAATGAAGAAGAATTTATGTTAATATTACGGAGGAATCATTTATTAAGGTATACAAATTTATTCTTTTGTAGTTGATGAATGCAATGGAGTCAACATAGTAGTAAAATTTTGTGTGGTTTAATCAATCCCAAGTCTCTCAGGTTTGACCCCAAGCCACAAGACATAATCTACGGTGTGGATTTGAACCATGTTCCACATAATGGTCTAACAAAAAAGTTGTAGCAATGAAATAACTTATCCTTGCTTTCTGGTATCTAATGTTCTTGTAAGGATTGTGGTGTTTATTATAATCACCTTGAGTGAGTTCATTAGATCACTAAGGTCAAAATCTCCTAGGTCAAACCCTTGGATCGACTATCTTTACAACTCCGAGCGAAGATTTGAAGGAAACATATGTAAGTGTATACAGATGGCTACATGCAGATGATATAAATTGTGATTTTTTGTCCCTTTAGAAATTGAAGTGTGTTTTAAATGTTCTTTAGTTTCTAGACTACAACATCTGCATTAATGACACAATAAATGTCTTTAAATACTAAGACATAGAAAATTGTTGCATAAAAGTTTACCAAGTCATCTCAATGGCTAGTGAAAAGAGGCAATAAAGTTAGAGTTTGAATTTGAAGATTCAAATTTAAGGTTCATTCCCATGCATTGCAAGATCAATTCCAAATGGTGAAAAATGAACTTGGGCAATGGAATGGTAAATATCAAGGCAAAGAGTGAATGTAAGTGTGAATGGGGTATAATAAATGACAAGTGAATGGAAAATGTGTGGGAATGAGTGTAAGTGGGAGAAAAAAGAGATGGATACCCAACATAGCACAAGAGCCTACCACTTGTTATGTAATGGCCTCAACAAATATTTACCATTTTCTGATCACCAAGGTCCCATGAGGGCGAGGTGAGACCATACGATGACTAAATATTATTATTCAACACTTTCTAATCACCAAGATCATTTAGGGACAAGGTGAGAGCATATGGTGGATGAATAATAATTTTCATATATTATTTAGATAAACAACAATGCTCGAAATATGTGGCAATAGATTGTATGAACAATAAAAATATATTGGAGTTGAATAAATATATTCAGATATGCCAAAATATCATCAAATAGGCATAAAAATGTGAATTAAATCTACTATTACAATATGTTGTTGTTTCAACTACAAATACTTACTAGAAAATAAAACAAAAGCTTTTAGCACAAATACAACCTCTGAATGAGATTGCCAATAGAAAACCAAAGGAGTTTCGTTCTCTAATCTCCAAATTTAAATTTTTTTGTCCTTAGATTGATAGTGTAGCACAAGACTCAAGCTAAGATAAAAACTATATGAAAATGGCAATCTCTCAAATGTAACCAAACACCTCAACCTATAGCACCAGTAGGGCACAAATTCCATGCCCCATTTTCCCTCTCAAAGATAGCAATTAAAACAGTAATTAGATTATTTCCTCAAAATATCCCCCACTTTGTTGTGAATACCAACTTGTAGCTCATCATTAATGAGTTGTCACAGAATCTTTCACGAAGAAGCTGCTAATGTCCTAAGGGTTATAACACCTCTTTTTATAAATCCACACACTATTGGTTATTATTTTATTATTAGATATTATTGTTTTATTTGTTGCTTCTATTTCCCAAAAACATGGTCCCTTTATTAAAATATTTTTATATCTTTATCAAGAAAATGAGGGCAATACATGTCAATATATAATTGTATTAAAGACACCTCACCAAAGCGGGCACAAAACTAAGTGGGAAATGACATGGGTATACGAATTCCACCATTACACTTTCACTCACTTTGATGTGTGTGTTCAAAACTATCATGAGCATACATTTTAAAGCATATGGACATTCTCAATTAGCATGAAAAGTAAATATTCTGACATCCATAAAATGGTTATTGGATATGTCTAAAATACCAAATCATTCTTGAATCCTTTGTGTATTGATGCAGGAGCACCTGAGTGTATATGCAATCATGCATCGCCAAAAAGAATAGATATCTCAATTTTGTTTGATCTTAATCTAATGTGTTGTTTCAGTTGTGATTTTCATGGTGTTGGCCATGGTGTTGTCGCGGTTGATGACAATCATGCATCGCATTCATTTTTATGTTATTTTTGGCTCAATTTAGATGATTTCCATTCACTTTTGTGATCATTTCAATGATATGTTCATACCTGAAATCAAAAGTGTCAACATTTGATTTGAAGTCTTTTTGGTCACTACTAGTCACAACTTAGTTGAATTACTCATGTTACCGATCCATTACAAAGACCTATTCCTCTACTTCTTGTTGGAGGGTGATAGTTTCGTATGGAAATAGGAATCAATTTTTTGTTTGGGAGTCAAGCCATTTGGATTCATTCGTTGCTATGATGATATGTCTTCATTTAAAAAATCTCAATATACAATTACCAAGGTTTATATGTTTGGGCATATATATATTTTTTTGTTTGAAGAGGAGGCAGTCAGATGTTGTTTTGAACACCCATATGGTAGTGGAGAGTGAAAATGCCATCATGGCATTTGGTCTTTGACCACATTTCCTTTAGCATTTAAAATTAAATAGAGGTGACACCTCATATAATATATTTTACCTTTTGAAATGAACCACCATGTCTATATGATGCAGAGAGAAGGAATTAGAGGGAAAGGCCAGGTAGAAGGAGAGAGAAAAAGAACAACAAAAGGGAAAGAAGAAATTAAGAAGAAAAGAAGGTCAATTTGGAAGTTTTGAGGCAGCAAAAATAGAGAAGGAAAAAGCCATTGAAGCAGCTACCAACAAAGAAGGGAGAAGCAACTGAGGTTCATTGCTAGTACACATAAAACAAAACAAAGTGCAGAGGGAGTCGATTGGGAAAAACGTTTGGCTACCAAACAAAGAACAAGAAGAATGGAAATAAGTTTTCGTTACCAAAACCAGAGAGAGGAGAATGTCTAATGACAAAGAAAGAAGACATAGAACAGATAATGTGAGAAGAGGAGGTCGACCAAAGGAAAGGAACAAAGATTTGTAAGTTGAAGTTACATAAAGACATTAGAAGGGGAAAACATAATGGTTTTGTGGATATAGATTGCCCAAAATAGAGGAAAGTGTACCAAAACCAGAGGTTCTACAATTAATTGTGTAGAATTTTATATTTGAACTGCCCAATGCTGCCAAAGAATAATAAAATTTTGAAATTGTGATCAAGTGTTTGCAAATGGTTGATGAAATGGTTGATGTAATTGGTTGAATTCAATTTGAGGGTGGGTGCAAAAAGTTGGGGGGCCAAAAAGTGGCCAACTTATAACGTGCTCGTGTTATGGCTTAGTGTTACCGAGCCTACACCAAGCCATAATGTGCTCGTGTTATAACGCAAGCGCGTTATGTGCTGCTATATATAAAAAAAGTAGCATTCTATTTCATTATTTTATAGCAAATTGCAAGAAACATGCAACTTGAAGAAAGAAAGGAGCGCGCTCGCATTATTTGAGGTCCAATCATCGTCTATTTCTTGTTGATTCATCATCAAAATGCTACCATGACATCGGGGAAATTGAAGAAGTAAATTTTATTTGCTTTCTTGTGTGAATTTGTTGCTAAATAGGTAGGTTAAAATAGTTTTTGATGTAAATTTCTTAAATTTATAGGAGTTGATAATGCACCTCCTCCTCCTCTTCAAAATCCACAAAATCCTCCAGCAAATGAAGAACAAATACCTGCTGAAGAAGAACCCCAACCATAAACACCTCCGTTTATTCTTGAATATGCCCTTGGAACACAAGAAAATCTAATGGGGCAAATTGAAAATAATAAGAAACAAATTGAGGATATAATTGCAAGGTTGAAAGAACCTACAACTTCAACCTTGCATAGATCCACGCTTGCTCAATCCCTTGAATCTATGTTATCAAATGTAGATTCAATAAGCAAGCAAATCACTAGTTGGACAGAAAAGAGGAGAGAATTTAAAGAGTATTATGCTGACAAGTTATCATATGAACAAGTGAAAAAGGAAAAAATTACAAAACTCGACTTGTGTTCTATTTTCATAGACCCACGAACAAATGAATCTCTACCCCTTACATGTAAGAGGTTCCCTATCTATTGGTGTAACAACCAAGCGATAAGGGACAATTTTGCGCAGAGGTGGTGGATGGTTTTTGACCATCTTCCATGCAACAATAATGAGGTCCCACAATATTTTTTGAGGAAACTCTACTGGGAGTTTGTCAAAAATAAAGTGCCAAATTATTTTGATATGCGGGAGTTCTAGGGTAGAGGTAGGGGGTCAGCACAAGATAGACCAGGGGCACGTGTTGACTCACAGCAGCCAGTGAGACGAACACTCACCAGACCGGCCCATGAGCACGTTTCTATCCCTTCCATTATGAAGGAGAGTGTTGAGGTCAAGGCACTTTAGTCCATTAGTGCCTTGACCCAAAGCATCTCACAGATGCTAGTCCTATAGCACAGCGTGGTCTGGGGGAGAGTTCGAGTATAGTTCCACCCCATACTTGTCGAACTTGCGGGTCAGCATGTGGTTATGACCCCACGGATAGTCATGATGCAGGTGCGCAGGCTACATCTACAACTAAGCAAATGGTGATGACAGATGCCCTCTTGAGTGAGACTTTCAAGCTTGATACTCAGGTAAATCTTAGCAAGTTCATTGAATTTAATTTATTAAATTTCATTTTTGAAATGCAAGATTAACTAATTTAGTTTGATCATTTTAATGAAATTTCAGGGTCATAGCATTGATGTAGTTTTCAGTGGTTCTCCACCTGCATATTACACTACATCATCTACTCTCGGGGTATGTAACTAGTAAACAATTATAAATATTACATGTGAATAGCATTGTTATATGAATGGTATTCTAATATTTAATTTTGTGTGAGGCCGATTATTTTACCTCCCATATTTTGATCATTGTGTTATTCAGTAGTGACTATGTTTCATTATGCAGACTTGATGTTTATCTCACTGATTTGATATATGTGATTTGATTCGGTTGTATTGGATGATATGTTGTGGTTCGACGTATGGGACATATATATTAGATGTTATTTTGTTATGAGATTCTAGTTGTTTATGTGTTATGGAATTAATTGACATATGATTTGATAATGCAGCTTGATTTGGAGTCATGTATTGATGTTTATTTCGATTGCGTGAAGTTAATTTCAATTGCTTCGGCTATGACTTTTCATGACAAGACTGACACTTGATCGAGATGTGCAGGTTTTACATTCCCTAGCCACGGAAAATTAGAGGTAGGATTCACACCATGTTATTCCTTGTGAAGCAGATCCGTCCCCAAGAGGGATAAGGATCACGTGTGTAATTGAATGATGATTTATTGTGCTTGGTTTAATTTTAATTATTTTATTTTTTAGCCTTAGTACCCCTTCTTTTTCTTATTTTTGATTAATATTAAGTGTTGTAATATTTTATTTGATTTATGTCATTTGTCATTTTTTTTTTGGGCATTTATATGTGGATTTTCAACCCCTTTCATGACCCCTAGGGTCCCAAAAGTTACCCTAGGTGGTCAACCATGAGTCTAGGGTCAACTTGGACCACCTAACCCTAGTTTAGACTCACCTTACGTCACCCTAAACCATGGTTGAGTAAGAGTGACAAATTTGGGAAGAGGGAAGATGGGGATGGGCCTTGCCTTGGGAAAAGCTCATCTCCCATCCCTATGTTTTGGGAATCATTCCCAAGGAGGACTAGGGAGGTCTCCAAGAGTCCTCCCAAACTCCCAAGTGAGTGGGAGCACCACTCAAGGCCATTGTCTTCATGAAGTGGAGATGGAGGTGGAGGGAGGGGAGGACACTTGTCATCCTCTTACCTCCTCACTATTACAAGGGGAAGAGATGGTGACAAATGTCACCACCTCATTCTCTCAAGGCTAAGTAGAGGGCCTACAATAGCTCCTCTTGTAGAGGAGTGGGGGTTCTTCTCTTCTATTCTTTTTCCTTGTAATTTGAGACTTCTTGCAAATTTGAAGGTTTCTTTCTAGTTGGAGGAGTTAGAGAAGGTTGGACAATTTCTGAAAGTTGGAAGGCTTGGGAAGGCTTGGAGCTCTTCACCAATTGCTACTTCCATTGTCAAGGCTTTGAAGGTAGGCCCCTTAACTTGTTTCTTGCTTTGCTTTTATGATGTCCCATGTTTGAATTTTGATTGTAAGTGTGTTTGCATTGTGATGTTTTGCATTTGATGTTGGGTTGGGTGTTATGGTGAGAGCACCTCCAATGGAGGAAATGCTCAACTTGTATGGATAGGGGAGAGGAACAATCCTTGGGGGCTCTTCCATAGTACATGTTTATGAGTTTATGTCTTAAGGGCTTATCATCATTTGAGGTGGAGATATCTGAAAGGCAAGAGTGCCATGCAATTTGTTGTGATTCTTGTAGGTTGTGGTGTTTTGGGGGATTTTGGCTTGAGGCCATGTGTTGAGATTTTCTTTATCATTTGGAAGCCCCCTTAAGTTGAGAGGTCTATTCCTTACCCTCACCAAGCTCATTCTTGTGAGCATAGTTATGTGTTAAACCTATGGGGTGTTCTGATTTTGTGTTAATGTGTTTGGAATTGTTGTTGAGGAATGAAACCCTGTGTGAATTCCCTACCTCCCTAGCTTGGGGGTGGCCCACTTGCGGGTCTACGGTAGGGAGGAGAGCTTTTCCTATCATAGTGGTTGTTTTGTGGATTCTGTTGTGGTGTATGTTGCAGGTTTATGTGAAGGAAGAAAGTGGATAAAAGTTTTCCTGTATGGATATAGAGATAGTTTTATTTGGGCTATTGGGGCCAAGGCCAATAAGGCCTGATTGTAATTACTTTGACCAGTTTAGATTCTTGAAGTTGGTTGTCCAAGGCTATATAATGCAAAACAATGTCTTCAGAATTTATTTTAAATACTAGTTATTTCCCTATGGTGTGAGTTAAGAATTGAGATATACATGAGAAACCAATTTACCTGTTTTTTTTTTACATTATGTCTTTTTAAAAAATATATATGCTTTCTCTGTTTTGAGTTAATGCTTTCCAAAAAAAAAGTATTAATAATAGTGTTAATCACTAGATGCTATGACAGTCAAACAAGAGGAAAATGGGGAGGAATTATCTATATATTACTTGTAAGGTGTTTTCAGTACTGTTGTGTTAGAAGAATACTTTATTATCTGTTGTTTTCTTTTTTTTAAGAGAATTGAACTGTATTGAATTCAAATGGAGTTTTAGCTTTGTGGTTTATTGTTGAATATTCTGTAATATAGTTTTCAAAAAAAAATAATAATAAATTAATTAATGTAAGGGCATGCGTTTGAATTAGTGAATCAAATGTAAGAAGAAAATAAAAATAAAATAAATACCCTCAGTGCTACTCAAACATCCTTTTATTTTTACTTTTCTGTGTGTTAAGAAGAAGGTAGATGTGTCTACCAGAATCCTACAAACATTGTAAGGAAATTATATACATTCTTTTGCAAGTAAACATTTGAATACGATTACATCTAAGCTTACACATTTAAACATCTTCTTTATATACTGAAACGATTGTGTTGAGTATGTTAAACAAATTGTAGGATCTTTTGAATAATGTGTTTATATATAGACATTTACATATAAATTCATATACTGATTCACTCACGTATATATATATATATATATAGAATCTTATATATTCAATGTAATAAGCCAGGAAACAACCTGAATAAACGCTGTGAGGCTGTGGCACAGACTGTGTTTTTTTTTTTAGTGTTAAAGTTGGATTTTTTTTAAACAAAATATATATATATATATATATATATATATATATATATAAAGGGGTAGCAGACTGTGGGTAACAACCCACAATCCCATGATAATCATTGTTAATGGGGGTGTGGTGGAGGCACCGCCTCCCCCGCACCCCCCTTCAAACCTTAGGCCGCGCACCCCCCGGCACCTGCGAGCTCCCCTCCCCACGAGACCACCGCAGCCACCAAACCTGCCACCGCGCAGCGCCCTCTCCCCATACACACAGACCCCCCCGTGATCCCCGCTGCCCTCGTACCATGGCCATTGACTCCGCACTCCCCTCTCCAAAACCCTAACCCTGAACTCCCAGCGCGCCGCCTGCGGATCGCCTGAAACTCTGTTGTCATCTGCCGCACCATCTCCTTCTCTCCCCTCTACCAAACAATCCCCTCACGACCGCCGCTCCAAACCACTTAGCGACCGCCATCCCCACTGCGATCGCTCCATCACTGTCAGTCTCCCATACAGCCTACACCCTACACATCAAGCAATTTTCTCTTGAAGATTGTTATAAAAAAAAAGGGTGCTAAACATATTCACACATCTAACATATGAATAACATTTTTTTTTACTGGATATGTAAACCTCCGTGAGCATATCCATGGCCTCCATGGCTGAAGTAAACCCTTCTCTACAAGCAAGAAAACTAAATAAAGAGTGAGAATGGGTTTGAGATAATTAGGGTAGCAAATGAGAAAACAATAGGATTAAAAAAAAAGAAATTTAGGGTTCCCATAAGATATCACATTTTAGAATGAGCTTAGGGCAACTACTTGGAAATAGAATTCATTTTTTTTTATTATGGGATTAGGGCTTGTATATTATAATTGGGAGGGGTATGTGAGGAAAAGGGGTTTAAAATTTTAATTTAAAAACCTCTATTCCTCTTTGTTTAAAATTATCTCTTGGAGGATTTCCTTTAATTATATTAAATTAAAGCTTAGGTGGTGTATATATATATATATATTAAAATTATAACTAATGAATTTCCTTTCATTTAAATCAAGTGAAATCATATTGTATATATATATACATAAATAATATTGTTGCTATTCAAATGTTTAATTATATATATAAATAATACTGTTGCTAACAAATAAGCAAATTCATTTAAATGATAAATTTACTTGATTAGTATAATTATTTTTATAATATAATTATATATCTCTGTATGTGTAAATCGACCACTGGATGCAAAAAAAAAAGGGTGGGAATCGAACCGGGCGTAAACCTAATTAACATCCTTAAACAAGGTGGTAGGTCTTGCGTAGAGATTACGCACGTGTCGTAAACCAAAGACAATTGTTAGTTTACGTGTTAAAAGAACCGCAGGATTTACTGAGTAATCAGAGGGATTAACCAACAGGAAACTACGCAACCAAGATTAGCGAAAGTCTAATAACTTCCACCCTCGTCGAAATCGCGTTATGCTAGATTTTAGGGATAATTTTTGCATGGATGATTATATTATTTGCTTTCCATCCATCATTTCTCCTTTTGCCATGCGCCAACATGATACCATGATTATCCACCATTTGTCGGATCGGTTAGGGTTCGATGTTGAATCCAACCTCACCTAGGAAGCTTAGAGTATAGTTTGTTATCGATGTAGCCCTAGAAGCGACACACTTCGTGTCACATACCCCCTTGACGACCTCCATCATCACGGCTACGTCGTCATGTCTACGCCTATGCATATTGCCACCAAGCACGCAAGCGTGTGTGAGGTGGTTCTTAGGGTGGGGAGAAAAAAAATTTCGTGGTTCGCATCATGACCACATGGCAAATGTGGGCATGACACGCGTGTTTGTGTGTCGTGACCGCATGGGAAATGCGGGCATGACATTTGGTATCAGAGCCTAGGTTTTTTTTTTAAAACACTGGGCTTGTTTTAGGCACATTATTGTTTCCACAACTATGTTTGACTTGTGGCTACCTCGTTTTGTAGGATGCCTCCCAGATGAGTTCAGGGAGCTTAGACCCGCCGCACTCCACCCCCAGAGGTACACACTGATTCATCAGCTGTAGGTCCGGGTCAGCCAGATCCACAGGTGCAGCCAGATCCACAGGTACAGCCACTCCTTCAGCCATAGCCAATTCCTCAGGTACCGCAGGCACCACCGGCCCCACCAAAGATTGGTCCACAGATATTGCAGGCCTTACAGGCAATCTTAGATAGGCTTCCACTGGTTGTAGTTGAGCTACGTGTCGAGCCCTGCGAGGATCCGCGAGAGGAGCTATGCATGGAGCCACGAGCTGAGTTTCATGTTGAGCCACATGTGGAGCCCCGTGTAGAGCCACGAGGGGAACCACGTGTGGAGCCTTACGTCAAGCTACCAGAGACAGAGGATGTTGGTTCGGCCAACAGGGCCCGTAGTAGGAGCCCCCCACATCGGGCTAGATAGGACAAGACAGTGCATGTAGAGCACCTGGGTCACAGGCCTTATGAATATCATGCAGATGAGCCTATCAGGGGCCACAGAGATAGAGGGGATCCCATCAGGGACATATTGAGGTTGAACCCTCCTACATTCATTGGGACCACAGAGGGAGCTGAGGCAGAGGCCTAGCTGATCAGTTTAGACAGGTGCTTCGCATTGCGTCCTTACGAGGGCAACACGAAGGCCCGTGTGGCAGTTCACTTGTTGCGAGACGCAGCAGCTACCTGGTGGCACACTGAGGAGTGCAAGCGCCACCTTTCTTTAGACACTCTCTCATGGGAGACCTTCATTAAGCGCTTCAATGTGCGCTACTTGTCAGACCATTACAGACAGCGTCGCATAGATGAGTTCCATGACTTTCAGCAGAGGGGACTTTCAGTGGCTCAGTATGAGGCTAGGTTTACAGAGTTATCTAGATATGCGAATTATCTCCATGACGAGAAACTCCTGTGCATAAGTTTGTCAGAGGACTTAATCACAGTATAGCAGGGCTTGTTCGAATGGCAGACCCCCAGACTTTGAGTGATGCTGCCGAGAAGGCATACATCGCTGAGGAGATTCAGGGATGGGGGCAGAGTTCTCAGCCTCAGTTTCAGGATCGGGGAGAGCAGCCGCATCAGCAGAGTTTCCATAGACCATCGCAGTCACCCCACAGAGGAGGATTCAGTTCAGCATCTTTACCTCCTAGACCCTCACAGCAGCAGCAGCCATAGCAGCAGCAGAGAGCTAGGACTCAACAGAGGTCACAAGGGGGACATAATAGAGGTTGGCAGCAGTAGGGCCCACGCAGAGATCAGAGACAGTAGGGACCACCTGCGAGACCCGCGAGATCCCAGCAGTCTTATAGGGGTTCACAGGGGTCTACTGGCAGATCAGGACAGCAGCAATCAGGTAGAACCTAGACTGTACAGGTACAGGTTAGGGGCCCCTGTTATGTTTGTGGTGGAGCAGGACACCTAGCTAGAGAGTGTCCACAATGTTATATGGCAAGGGGACAGCCTCATGCAGGGGGTTCCGAGCAGACAGTGGGTGATGTGGGCAGATCCCATCGCATGTTTGCAGCAGTAGATAACCACTAGGTAGATTTTTAGGCATCAGTGATTAAGATGTCAGGTATGATTCAGGGTAACCTCGTTTCTATTATCTTTGACTCTGGTGCTACTGATTCATTTATATCTCCATCGTTAGTGGAGCGTTGCAGGCTGGTGGCCTCTAGGTAGGGTGATAGGTGGGTAGTTGAGTTGGCTTCTGGAGCCAAGCTGACAGTAGATGCCTTAGTCCATGATTGTGAGATTGCTTTTGGACCCTTCACTACAATATGCGACCTTAGAGTCATGACATTAGGATCCTATGATGTGGTGTTGGGTATGGATTGGCTTGCGGCTCATCGAGCCAAGCTAGATTGTCGCCGAAAGGCGATCAGCTGTTTAGACGATCACGACACATTAGAAGAGATTGTGGGCATGCAGAAGCCCACCACAGTACGTATGATATCCACTCAGCAGCTTAAGCACTACATGCGGAAGAGATGTTAGATGTTCGCCATCACAGTGAGCGACAGATCAGATGATGAGCTAGAAACATCTTTGGATGACCATCCCATCCTTAGAGAGTTTGCCGATGTATTCCCAGCAGAGTTACTAGGGATGCCACCCCGACGTGAGGTAGACTTTCACATAGACTTAGCGCCGAGTGCCGAGCCAATGTCTTGTGCCCTACAGGATGACCACACATGAGCTCACTGAGCTCAAGCTACAGTTGGAGGACTTGCTAGAGAAGGGGCACATCCGACTGAGCGTTTCACCTTGGGGCGCTCCTATCATCTTTGTGAAGAAGAAGGATGGGTCTCTTCGTTTGTGTATGGACTACAGGCAGTTGAATAAGGTGACGGTGAAGAACCGTTATCCTCTGCCCAGGATTGATGATCTTTTCAACTAGATGCAGGGAGCCAGGGTGTTCTCTAAGATAGACCTGAAGTCTGGGTATCATCAGTTATACATCGCAGAGGCAGATATCCATAAGACCACCTTCAAGACTCGTTATGGGTACTATGAGTTCACAATGGTTCCTTTCGGCTTGACGAATGCCCCTGCAGTGTTCATGAGTCTCATGAGCGGGGTGTTCCATACCTATCTAGATTAGTTCGTGATCATTTTTCTTGATGAAATTTTGATCTACTCACGAACCGAGGAGGAGCATGAGGAGCATCTTCATCAGGTTTTACAGTGTTTACGAGAGCAGAAACTTTATGGGAATTTGACGAAGTGTGCATTTTTCAGGACAGAGGTTCAGTATCTAGGGCATATCCTTTCTGGCGATGGAATCTCAACAGATCCATCGAAGATCAAAGCTATCAAGGATTGGCCAGCACCCACTAGTGTGACAAAGGTCAAGAGTTTTATGGGGTTAGCAGGTTACTACCGTCGCTTTGTTGAGGGTTTTTCTCAGATTGCGCACCCCATCACTTCCCTCCAGCGGAAAGGGAAGAGCTTTCTTTGGACTGAGCAGTGTGAGAGGGCCTTCGGGGTCCTCAAGGAGCGTCTTACCAGCGCTCCTATTTTAGCAGTTCCTGATCCTACAGCAGATTTCATGGTTTGCACGGATGCATCACTTGAGGGATTGGGAGCTGTACTTATGCAGGGTGGTAGAGTGATCGCGTATGATTCGTGAAAGCTCAAGACCCATGAGCTGAACTACCCCACACATGATTTGGAGTTAGCAGCAGTGGTACATGCTCTAGTCTGTTGGAGACATTTCTTGTTGGGTCGTCGCTTTGAGCTCCATTCCGATCATCACAGCCTCCAGTATATCTTTACACAGCTGAATCTGAATGCCCGTCAGTGGCGTTGGATAGAGTTCCTCTGCGAGTATGACTTTGATTTCCACTACATCAAAGGGAAGGAGAACGTGGTTGCTGACGCATTGAGTCAGAGGTGCCACAAGCTCTTGACCTTGACTTTGCGAGTGGACTTGAGGGACCGCATTATTCAGCATCTACCAGAGGATGAGTGGTATCTTGAGGTGCAGTAGGAGATTAGTTCACAGGGGGCCCTTGTGGGCAAGTTTGCAGGGTATACACTTGACACAGATGGTTTACTTCATCATCGACAGCGCATCTATGTACCCTGCGCAGGTGACCTGCGTACTGTAGTGCTATTAGAGGCTCATAGAGCACCATATGCGGTACATCTGGGGGTGAAGAAGATGCATGCCAATCTTCGACAGCTGTACTATTGGGCAGGTATGAGACGAGATATAGTAGAGTTTGTTGCTCGTTGCCTTGAGTGCCAGAGGGTCAAGGCCAAGCATCAACATCCAGCAGGTCTCCTATACCCACATGATATACCCAAGTGGAAATGGGACACCATTTCCATGGATTTTATTGTTGGTCTTCCTATGTCTTCGCGTCGCCATGATGCCATCATGGTGACAGTTGACAAGTTGACCAAGGTGGCTCATTTCTCTCCTGTATGCACGACGTACAATGCACCAGCTGTGGTGAAGGTATTCTTGGATGATATTGTGAGACTACATGGGGTACCTCACCGCCTTATTTCAGATAGAGATCTAGTTTTCACTTCAGCATTCTGGAGAGCCTTACAGCAGGTATTGGGCACACAGCTCAATTTTAGCTCCGCATATCATCCCGAGACAGATGGGCAGACAGAGCGAGTGAATCAGATATTGGAGGACATGCTTCAGATGTATGTTATGGACCATCAGTCTAGATGGGAGGAGTATCTTTATCTAGTTGAGTTTGCCTACAATAATGGGCATCACAGCTCATTAGGTATGCCTCCCTTTCAGGCTGTATACGGTAGACCATGCAGGACACCATTGAGTTGGGATCGGATTGAGGACAGAGTCACCATTGGTCCAGAGCTAGTACAGGATATGGAGCAGTAGGTCACACTGTTTAGACAGAGGTTGCAGGAGGCACAAGATAGGCAGAAGAAGTATGCCGATGCTAAGAGGATAGATCGGAGCTTCTCAGTGGGGGACAAGGTATTCCTTAGAGTGCGGCCACACAAGAGTCCAATCCATTATGGAAAGGGCTCTAAGCTTGCACCACGGTTCGTAGGACCTTTTGAGATTTTGGAGCGGATAGGACCAGTTGCCTATCATCTAGCTTTGCCACCTAGCCTGTCACGTATCGACGATGTTTTCCATGTTTCTGTTTTTAGACGATATATATCTGATGTATCTCATGTTCTGGACTGGAGTGCTTTACAGGTAGAGGCAAGCGGGCAGTTGGTGCTGGAGCCAATTCGCATATTGGCTCGTCAGACGCTGGGCCTTCGAGGTTGAGAGCTGGACTAGGTTAGGGTCCAGAGGGATCGATATGATGAGGTCACGGCGACTTGGGAGGATGCAGCTAGTTTGAGGGCACTCTATCCTCACCTTTTTGATGACTTCCAGGAGGAAGTTCAGTCTTAGGGGGGGAGGATGTGAGGCCGACTATTTTATCTCCCATATTTTGATCATTGTGTTATTCAGTAGTGACTATGTTTCATTATGCAGCCTTGATGTTTATCTCACTAATTTGATATATGTGATTTGATTCGGTCGTATTGGATGATATGTTGTGGTTCGACGTATGGGACATATATATTAGATGTTATTTTGTTATGAGATTCTAGTTGTTTATGTGTTATGGAATTAATTGACATATGATTTGATAATGCAATTTGATTTGGAGTTATGTATTGATGTTTATTTCGATTGCGTGAAGTTAATTTCAGTTGCTTCGGATATGACTTTTCATGATAGGACTGACACTTGATCGAGATGTGCAAGTTTTACATTCCCTAGCCACAGAAAATTGGAGGTAGGATTCACACCATGTTATTCCCTGTGAAGCCGATCCGTTCCCAAGAGGGATAAGGATCACGTTTGTAATTGAATGATGATTTATTGTGCTTGGTTTAATTTTAATTATTTTATTTTTTAGCCTTAGTACCCCTTCTTTTTCTTATTTTTGATTAATATTAAGTGTTGTAATATTTTATTTGATTTATGTCATTTGTCATTTTTATTATTTTTTTGGGCATTTATATGTGGATTTTCAACCCCTTTCATGACCCCTAGGGTCCCAAAAGTTACCCTAGGTGGTCAACCATGAGTCTAGGGTCAACTTGGACCACCTAACCCTAGTTTAGACTCACCTTAGGTCACGCTAAACCATGGTTGAGTAAAAGTGACAAATTTGGGAAGAGGGAAGATGGGGATGGGCCTTGCCTTGGGAAGAGCTCATCTCCCATCCCTATGTTTTGGGAATCATTCCCAAGGAGGACTAGGGAGGTCTCCAAGAATCCTCCCAAACTCCCAAGTGAGTGGAAACACCACTCAAGACCATTGTCTTCATGAAGTGGAGATGGAGGTGGAGGGAG
Organism: Cunninghamia lanceolata; assembly: GCA_027924645.1. Taxonomy (NCBI): domain Eukaryota; kingdom Viridiplantae; phylum Streptophyta; class Pinopsida; order Cupressales; family Cupressaceae; genus Cunninghamia; species Cunninghamia lanceolata. Next base: position 4,300,852 of record BSBN01000500.1, on the reverse strand, counting down.
GGGAGGACACTTGTCATCCTCTTACCTCCTCGCTATTACAAGGGGAAGAGATGGTGACAAATGTCACCACCTCATTCTCTCAAGGCTAAGTAGAGGACCTATAATAGCTCCTCTTGTAGAGGAGTGGGGGTTCTTCTCTTCTATTCTTTTTCCTTGTAATTTGAGATTTCTTGCAAATTTGAAGTTTCTTTCTAGTTGGAGGAGTTAGAGAAGGTTGGAGAATTTCTGAAAGTTGGAAGGCTTGGGAAGGCTTGGAGCTCTTCACCAATTGCTACTTCCATTGTCAAGGCTTTGAAGGTAGGCCCCTTAACTTGTTTCTTGCTTTGCTTTTATGATGTCCCATGTTTGAATTTTGATTGTAAGTGTGTTTGCATTGTGATGTTTTGCATTTGATGTTGGGTTGGGTGTTATGGTGAGAGCACCTCCAATGGAGGAAATGCTCAACTTGTATGGATAGGGGAGAGGAACAATCCTTGGGGGCTATTCCACAGTACGTGTTTATGAGTTTATGCCTTGAGGGCTTATCATCATTTGAGGTGGAGATATCTGAAAGGCAAGAGTGCCATGCAATTTGTTGTGATTCTTGTGGGTTGTGGTGTTTTGGGGGATTTTGGCTTGAGGCCATGTGTTGAGATTTTCTTTATCATTTGGAAGCCCCCTTAAGTTGAGAGGTATATTCCCTACCCTCACCAAGCTCATTGCTGTGAGCATAGTTATGTGTTAAACCTATGGGGTGTTCTGATTTTGTGTTAATGTGTTTGGAATTGTTGTTGAGGAATGAAACCCTGTGTGAATTCCCTACCTCCCTAGCTCAGGGGTGGCCCACTTGCGGGTCTACGATAGGGAGGAGAGCTTTTCCTATCATAGTGGTTATTTTGTGGATTATGTTGTGGTGTATGTTGCAGGTTTATGTGAAGGAAGAAAGTGGATAAAAGTTTTCTTGTATGGATATAGAGATAGTTTTATTTGGGCTGTTGGGGCCAAGGCCAATAAGCCCTGATTGTAATTACTTTGACCAGTTTAGATTCTTGAAGTTGGCTGTCCAAGGCTGTATAATGCAAAACAATGTCTTCAGAATTTATTTTAAATACTAGTTATTTCCCTATGGTGTGAGTTAAGAATTGAGATATACATGAGAAACCAATTTACCTATTTTTTTTTTACATTATGTCTTTTTAAAAAATATATATGCTTTCTCTGTTTTGAGTTAATGCTTTCCAAAAAAAAAAAGTATTAATAATAGTGTTAATCACTAGATGCTATGACAGTCAAACAAGAGGAAAATGGGGAGGAATTATTTGTATATTACTTGTAGGGTGTTTTCAGTACTGTTGTGTTAGAAGAATACTTTATTATCTGTTGTTTTCTTTTTTTTAAGAGAATTGAACTGTATTGAATTCAAATGGAGTTTTAGCTTTGTGGCTTATTGTTGAATATTCTGTAATATAGTTTTCAAAAAAAAAAAATTAATTAATTAATTAATGTAAGGGCATGCATTTGAATTAGTGAATCAAATGTAAGAAGAAAATAAAAATAAAATAAATACCCTCAGTGCTACTCAGACATCCTTGTATTTTTACTTTTCTGTGTGTTAAGAAGAAGGTAGATGTGTCCACCAGAATCCTACAAACATTGTAAGTAAAGAAATTATATACATTCTTTTGCAAGTGAACATTTGAATACAATTACATCTAAGCTTACACATTTAAACATCTTCTTTATATACTGAAACGATTGTGTTGATTATGTTTAACAAATTGTAGGATCTTTTGAATAATGTGTTTATATATAGACATTTACATATAAATTCATATACTGATTCACTCACGTATATATATATATATATATATATATATATATATATATATTGAATCTTATATATTCAATGTAATAAGCCAGGAAACAACCCGAATAAATGCTGTGAGGCCGTGGCACAGACTGTGTTTTTTTTTTTAGTGTTAAAGTTGGAATTTTTTTAAACAAAAAAATATATATAAAAAAAGGGGTAGCGGACTATGGGTAACAACCCACAGTCCCATGATAATCATTGTTAATGGGGCTGTGGGGGAGGCGGTGCCTCCACCCACACCTGCAGGTGTGGGTGGAGGCATCGCCTCCCCCGCACCCCCCCTTCAAACCTTAGGCCGCGCACCCCCCGGCACCTGCGAGCTCCCCTCCCCACGAGACCACCGCAGCCACCGAACCTGCCACCGCACAGCACCCTCTCCCCATACACACAGACCCCCCTGTGATCCCGGCTGCCCTCGCACCATGGCCATTGACTCCGCACTCCCCTCTCCAAAACCCTAACCCCGAACTCCTAGCGCGCCGCCTGCGGGTCGCCTGAAACTCTGCCGCCGTCCACCGTGCCATCTCCTTCTCTCCCCTCTGCCAAACAGTCCCCTCACGACCGCCACTCCAAACCACTCAGCGACCGCCATCCCCACTACGATCGCTCCACCACTGTCGGTCTCCCATACAGCCTACAGCCTGCACATCAAGCAACTTTCTCTTAAAGATTGTTATAAAAAAAAGGGTGCTAAACATATTCACACATCTAACATATGAATAACATTTTTTTTACTGGATATGTAAACCTCCATGAGCATATCCATGGCCTCCATGGCTGAAGTAAACCCTTCTCTGCAAGCAAGAAAACTAAATAAAGAGTGAGAATGGGTTTGAGATAATTAGGGTAGCAAATGAGAAAACAATAGGATTAAAAAAAAAAAAATTAGGGTTCCCATAAGATATCACATTTTAGAATGAGCTTAGGGCAACTACTTGGAAATAGAATTCATTTTTTTTTTTTATTATGGGATTAGGGCTTGTATATTACAATTGGGAGGGGTATGTGAGGAAAAGGGGTTTAAAATTTTAATTTAAAAACCTCTATTCCTCTTTGTTTAAAATTATCTCTTGGAGGATTTCCTTTAATTATATTAAATTAAAGCTTAGGTGTTATATATATATATATATATTAAAATTATAACTAATGAATTTCCTTTCATTTAAATCAAGTGAAATCATATATATATATATATATATATATATATATATATATATATATATATATATATATATATATATATATATATATATATATATATATATATATATATATATATATGTATATACGTATATGTATATACGTATATGTATATACGTATATATATATATACGTATATATATACATATATATATATACATACGTATATATGTATATATATACATAAATAATATTATTGCTATTCAAATGTTTAATTATATATATATAATATATATAAATAATACTGTTGCTAACAAATAAGCAAATTCGTTTAAATGATAAATTTACTTGATTAGTATAATTATTTTTATAATATAATTATATATCTCTATATATGTAAATCGACCGCTGGATGCAAAAAAAAGGGTGGGAATCGAACCGGGCGTAAACCTAATTAACATCCTTAAATAAGGTGGTAGGTCTTGCATAGAAATTATGCACGTGTCGTAAACCGAAGACAACTGTTAGTTTACGTGTTAAAAGAACCGCAGGATTTACTGAGTAATCAGAGGGATTAACCAACAGGAAACTACGCAACCAAGATTAGCGAAAGTGTAATAACTTCCACCCTCGTCGAAATCGCGTTATGCTAGATTTTAGGGATAATTTTTACATGGATGATTATATTATTTGCTTTCCATCCATCATTTCTCCTTTTGTCGTGCGCCAACATGACAGCATGATTATCCACCATTTGTTGGATCGGTTAGGGTTCGATGTTGAATCCAGCCTCACCTAGGAAGCTTAGAGTACAGTTTGTTATCGATGTAGCCCTAGAAGCGACACACTTCGTGTCGCATACCCCCTTGACGACCTCCATCATCACGGCTACGTCGTCATGTCTACGCCTATGCGTATTGCCACCAAGCACGCAAGCGCGTGTGAGGTGGTTCTTAGGGTGGGGAGAAAAAAAATTTCGTGGTTCGCGTCATGACCACATGCCAAATGTGGGCGAGACACGTGTGTTTGTGTGTCGTGACCGCATGGGAAATGCGGTCATGACATTTTGTATGTTGAATAGATTAATATTGGAGATTTTACGGCAACACCTGTTAGTGGTGGTGGACTTCAAAGCTTCACAGAGATAATAAAATAAATAGTTTAATGAATGAATTGTACTTACTAGATTTTTGTATCTGACTTGTGTGCTTTATTGTGTGTACTTCCATGTTTAGGTAAATGTGTTTGTATGTTAGGAGCCATGATTTGCATCACTATTATAGTTTTTGTAATTGAATAATGTTGTTTTATGTCCAAATGATGCAGGTTGCGAAGACACCTCCTGATGTTCTGTTGGCCTCATTCTCAACCTACCAAATTTTAAACATTTGCGTCAAATTCTTATGTTGAAGTTATCTCTAGTCACTGATTCTCTTGAAGTGTTAAGTCATTTGCCAATTTAAAGGAGGGAATTTTCACATATTTTAGCCAAAGTCTTGGAAGCGGTCCGTGAAATCATTCTGAAGAAGATGTATTTTTCACATGCGTAGATCTAGTTTCTAAATCACCACAAATTCAGGCAAGCCACAAAAAAGAAGAAATTAATCCAAGTCAAAACCTAAGTTGAATCGGCTAAGAAACATTATTTTTTTTTGTGCCAAATTTCATTTTTCGCTAAACTTGCGCCAACTTTTATTTTCAGCAAACTTCGCGTCAATTCTTATTTTTTGCAAAGTTTGTACCAACTTTTGAATTTCGTAAACCTTGCATCAACTTTTACTTTTTGCCAAGTTTGCGTTAACTTTTGGATTTTTCTAAGTTCACGTGTACCTTCACTTATGGCTAACCAAAGCCAATGCAGGATTTTATAAGTTTTAAATAAAGAAGGATTTCACTTGTACTTCCAGCGAATTGAATTTCCATTACCATGTCCACTAAACTCTCCTATGATCAAGAAAATCTTCTTTTCCTTCTCATGTGCAATGTGAAACGTGGCCATTAACAGATAAAGAAGTTCAAGTCTCATTGGTGAATAAGTAAAGTCACTCCATGCATGTAGAATGTGGAGCCATAAAAAAAGGGCATGCAAACGGTTTGAAAAGTTAGTTGAAACCAATGAAAGATGCATAAGGATTATCAAGAAATTTGATTAACATTTCTACGACACAATCATATCTTCAATAATGTTTGAGTTGCAATATGTGTCAGAGGAGAGTATGGACGTCTATCATGCAGATGCAATTTGCAGATATAAAGCCATTTCCACAAGCTTTGCCATCATCCTCCCAGCACGCGGCATGTATTGGAGGAGGAAGTGGACGCATAGACAAAGCATGTTAATTGTTTAACAGATTGGCTCAAAGATGTATTATCTCCCGAAATGCAATAATTGCACAGTTTGCACATAATGGTTTCGTTGAAAAAGTTTTAAAAGCTTTCAAGAATATCTATTGGGCCTTCTATGAAGCCGAAAGTTCCACCACCTTTGCCAGCATACTAGCAGTCCAGACCAAATGAAAAATTCACAGCAAAGATACAATACTGAATATGTATTTGTTGAAAAGGTTTTAGAAACTTACAATTGGTGGAAGGCATAGAGAATGCACACGAACTTTTTGACAAAATCTTCAAAGAAACGTGGTCTCATGGGCTGCACGAAATGGTTTTGTTGCAAAGGTTTTATAAACTTTCATGCAAATGCAATTCGCACATGTGAATCCAGACTCCAAAACTTTTTTTGGCATAATAGAACATGAAATTTTGGCAAGTATTATAGTTTGAAATGTTCTTGGTAGACTTGTATGCAAAAAGTGGAAGACTACACACGCGAATTGTTTGACCAAATACCTAAAAGTAATATGGTCTTATGGAATACAATGATTACAGAGAATCTACGAAATGGGTGTGTTGAGAAGACTTTAGAAACTTTCCTTCAATTGCAATTCGCAGGTGCAAAGTTAACTTCTAAAACCCAGAGCCAGCCACGGAATGAGATCTTTATCAAATATTATAAGTATAAACACTGTGGCAGACTTGTATATAAATTATGGGAGCATACACAAGGTGCATGAACTGCATAGTTATGCCTCGGAGAAATGGGTTGCTCTTAACTATCATCCACTTCAATAGTCAAAGGATAATTTTGGCCAATAAAAATACAACAAATATTTACCACTTTTGATTGTGAAAGAAGTGTAAAATTGCTATTGGCTATTTGACCATTAAAATGGATGATATTTAAATTAGAGTGAGAGAAATGCGATGTCACGAACTCAGATGATTGCAGGATTTTCACAAAATGGGTTTGTTTTTTTTTTTTAAAAGGGGAGCTTCAGAAACACTCAAGGAAATGCAGCTGGTAGGTATAAAACTAGACTCGACGACCTTTGCCAAAATTCTCCCAACCTGTGCAAAATAAAAGACTATAGACATCCATCAAAACATAATCCAAGGAGGAATTTTTTTAGATATTATAATTAGAAATTCTCTCAGATACATGTATACCAACATGGAAGGATAGACTTGAAAGAAGCTACCTGCAAGAATTTAAAGCATAAACAAAGGTTCACAATAAATTTACTGATCATTTCTTGGAGCTGCTTACCATAGGGTAGAAGTTGTGTTTAAAGTGGTATGAATTGGAAGATCAAAAGGAAATCTCTTATGTTGTCTAAATACTCCTTAAGGATAAGAAAACCCAAAAAGAAGATGAATCTGATTATGAATCTAACATTCAAGAAGGTGAATCTAAAGTAGAATGATTGCCTCACATTTTCCATGTTGATCCAAGTAAAGATAATGAATTTAGATTGCATTGCAATGTGCATTAGAAAGGCTATGATGAGAAAAATTGGTTGCCTGATGTGGATGTTATTTATGGTGATTTCCCAACCAGAGAGCTAGTGGCCTTAATAGATTCAAAAAATGTTCAAGCTTCTGTTGATGACTCTAAAAATCATCAGATGGTTTTATTCATGGGCATTATAACTTTATGTGGTCTAGATATGTTTTGATGGAGAATGTTCTTGATATTCTAAAGTCTTGCAATGGGTTCCTAGTAGTTATTCCTTGATTCACTCATCTGAGAAACTCCCACAAAATCTACTACCAACACGTGAAGTAGTTGTGAGAGGTAATGTTCCAAATGAATGGGAGTGCAACTTGATCACATATGATGAAAAATAATGTTACAACCTTAAAAAGCACTTGTTCTTGAGAATACAAGTCTACAATGATAGAATGAATTCTCAAGGTGGCTTGTGTATAATATGAAGAAATTATAGGGTTTTCTTCAATTGACCTTCTCTACATAACTCTGTGAGATTGAAGGACAAAGGTGTTTAAGATCCAAGTATATAAAGGAATCATCAAACTTCGGCAAGGTTTGACCACCAAATGGAGCAGACGGAGATAGAGAGTATCTTAGCCAAATCCACAACTTGAAATTTGCAAGTCCTAGTTACCTTTTTGTAAAAGTGACTTATGTCACTTATTGTAACTAAAAGTTAGAAAATGAACTTTATTTCAGGAAAGTGATATAAAACATAACCAAAAATAAAGTTCATTATTCTATTGTATTTCAAAAAGGTAGTTATGAGGTAGTTACTTGAAGTGGTTAGGAAGTAGTTACAAATTAGTTATTAGGTGGTTATGAGGAAAAGTCTATATATACTAGACTTCACATTGTAAAAAGGGGGGGACTCTTTGGAGAGAACTCTGAAAAAGGGGAAACTCTGGAGAAATTTTTAGAGATATTTTGAAAAGCTTTTATGTTTACACTATGTACAAAAGGGATTTTGGAATTGTATAATTTCAAAGATAATAAAAAAATGCAGTTTAGTTCGTGTGCTCTAAATGTGTTCTTATGTTATCATTACTAATTTCTCGTATGTTGAATTGGTAATCCCTTTTATGCACATGTGTAATACATTGATTATCTGTGTGATTGATGTAATGAAACACACCCATCTCCTGGTATCTTGTTTTGGATGTGCTTGTATGACCTATCTCTTCTTATGTTGAGGTTTATTGTACTCCTTTCATCATCATTGCACGTTTCAACCTATTTGGTAATAACCCCTTTTGTAATTGTTATTAGTTGTGGAATCTCAATTGGTTTTTGTATGTCTACTATTGGGGTTTCTATTATTCATCTTTTCCTAGTTTTGTGTTTTCTCCTTTATGTACTTTCAGGTTAAAAGTATACAAAAATACCAAAAACCTAATCATACAAGGGAGCTGCCCCTCTCAAATGCAGAGGAAAGCTGATAATTCAATAATAGCTTCTTCAACTGTTGAGACAATTTAGTCACCGCTTTAAGGGCAACGGGTCAATTTCAAAGGTTATTTCGCAGTGACAAATCTGTTTACCAACAGATTTTTGGCGACTCTACGGGGACTATGAGCTGAAGCATTGGTGCCTTTCATTCCTAAAAGAAAAATCTATAGTTATCTCCCTGAGAAAATAAATTAGTGACTCTATCTGAAAGAAGAATCCTGAAAAATGGTTTGGTATCGAAGAAGCCTGATGCATAACTCGTAGTTTCCTGAATCAGACAGTGATAGTGATGATGAAGATTATCCTTTTTCAGCATCCTCTGCTCAACAAAATCAAGTTCTTGATGACCCTAAGCAAGTGGAGTTTTTGAAGAGTTTCTATGGTGGCATGCAACTCATTTCTAATCAGGTTCATCCTTCTTTACTTCAAACATTGCAGAAGATTGAACAAAAAGATGGGAAGGAGATTCATTTTCTTGCTTGTGATCACAATTCCCTATCAGAGGAGATTCATGCACCAAAAGATAAAAGAAATTGTGCAGAGATATATCATTCGCATGATAAGGACAACAATGAAGGAGCAAAAGTGTTTCCTACAAATGAACTGGTATTGAATGAAACATCTACTAATCAAAGGCCTGAGAGAAACTCATCAGAACCTGCATGTCTACTTAAGGAAGACTGACAAGAGGAAGTGATGGAGATGGAAAAACAAGATTGTATGGAAACATGCAATAATGAAAAAGAAATTTTTCCAAACGATGGCATGCCTCTTGTGACAACTTGTTCTTGTTCCACAGCTATATCTTTCGAGAAAGATTTCTATGACATGGCTAATGTTCGAGGAAATACAGAAAGTGTAAATGAAGAGGATGAAGATGAGTCACGAAATGTTCTCTTATCATGCATGCAATTCGAGCAAGAGGAGAATCATGATGAAATGGTACCGAAAGATCTCTCTCATGAGGTTTTGATCACAGATTGGTGTCTCAATACTCATGTTGATGATTTTGTTTGTGAAGAATAAGCCATCCTTTCTCCTTTATCATATGTTGAACAAGAATACTTAACTATTGAAAATAAAGGTACTACTCGAGACAAAGAATTGAGTACTCCCAATGCACAAAAAGATCATAAGGATACTAGGTATGAATCTATGCAAAGAGAGGTTAGAAACAAGTTTCTGCCTAAATCTCCTTGTTTGAATGGTTCTAGTATATCCTATTCTCAATACCCTTATCCTTTGGATGCTGATGAGAGAGCTGAAGAAGCTAGTGTGAGAAATGTTTTTGAGAGCATGCACAAGATTGCAAATATGCAAAGTATTGATGAGGAACTACATGTTCTGACTTGTTCTCCTTTACTACATCTAAGGGATGAAAATATTATTTATTCCTCATCAATGGTAGAAGAGGATTTTCAAGATGATAAAATGTATAATGCAGATCCATTACTTCTTCTTCCTCATGTACCATCTTTGGATAATGGGCATTCTGGGTTAGCTGTGATAAAAGAGGAGGAATTTTCTTTTACAAGAGATGATTCCATAATAAACAAGGATGTTACTCATAAGGGAGATGTACAAGCTAGATCAAGTGACTATGGTGTAGATAAAATCACTTCTATGGGTTAGTCATAAGATACAAATTGGTCATCTTCTTCGGTCTTTTCACCATCTTTTGATAAGACATTGCTTGAGTTTCTTGCTGCAAAGGAAGAGAGGGACTTTATAATGAGAAATAGTCATATGCAAGTAGGAGTTGATATTCAAAAACTAAATTCATCATTTACACTTGAAAGGGTCTCCTTGATGTAGAGGCATCCACACTATAACCTTGACATACAGCATGGATGTCCGCAACCCTTCATCATCATCATCATATTTCCCTTGACACTGTCAGCATCATCATATTCTCTCTCGCCGACCGATATCCTCCTGTAGACAAACCTTTGACTCTTCGTCTGTTAGCAGCATCATCATATCCGGCTATCGGCAGCATCATCACATTCGGCAAGCGCAAACATCCTCCTGACGTTCACTGTTCACCTTATCGCCAACCTCTTTCTTCAGAATCATGATGTTCAACATCATGTTCATCAGCAGGATATAGAACATCCGGTTCCTCCCATATATCCTGATGACGATACTCAACTCACGCACCTTTCCTCTGATGCTTACGTCACCCTGATATCCTGATGACGATTATCCTGATGACGATGACGTCACATGCAACTCCTTTAATATCCTGCTACCCGATATCCTGATGACGAATATCCTGATGACGATGACGTCATATGCAGTTCCTTCAATATCCTGCTGTCGGCCAAACTTAACATTTTCGGCCCGCGAAGGAATTGTCAACCCGATCTTCTACCTTATGCCGATACGCTCCTCCTCGGCAACACCTGATGATGATCACCCTAATGCACTTTCACTTTATGCAACCGACTGCATCATGCTCATCTCCACTTATCCGGATGATGCCCGAAGTACCTGCAGGATATACGCAGAAATATCTTGATGATGCCGTTGCAAAGGATTTTTCCAGCCTTAGCGAAATTCGATCCGCCGAACCTCCTGGGATGACCCGATCCACTTTTAGGGTGATCTTCCAAACTCTAACAACCAGCACGACCTAGCACATACCCATGCTAGGGTCCTCAACACCTTTCGACCGTGATCCTGCAAACATGCACATGGACAAACACAAAATGCAGACTAAATCCTACCCTACTGTACATGGCCATTCCACCGATTCGACGAGTCAACCGGTGGAATGGATCAGCGAATCCATGAAACCACCAAAACAGCAAGTCGATCACACAGTGGAGATCAAACAGAAAATGAACACAAACAAGATCTCTTATTTGATTTCAAAAGATGCAATACAATGATCAGTCTCTCTCTCTCTATCTCACTTTGTGCAACCTAACTTGATGATCTAAAACCAACCGATCCTCATGCATATATAGGACCTCTTGCGAGTACTACCACTCGACTCCAAGTGGCTAGGAAATCTCTCCAGGCAGCTGGGAGATCCAACCAGACCTACAGCATAACAGTTGTCTTAACAAACTAGCTAAAAATAGCAAAGTATGGTCAACATGACCTTATTACATGCATTGGTCTTATTAGACCTTCTTGAAAACATTAACAAGACCCAAAACAACTAACTGCCTCATGGAGGCCAGCTGTCAGGTAGGTGCTCCTGCACCATACTCCCCAACAGAAAATAACTCATGTCCCATGAGTTTGGGTGTGGAAGTCCTCCACTTTGTTATGTCAGTGTTTTGACCTGTTCCAGCTTTATCCTCTGCTGTCTCTTGGCTACTCTAAGACTTCTGAACTGTAACTTGCTTTCTGGCAAGTAAATCCTCATGCCTGTCAATGTAGGCCCTTCTCTCACATACCTTGTGTTTGTCAGGTTGTCTGACCAGAACCTCTGTCTGAACTGCCTCTTGAACTTCTGTAATGTTCAACTCTATCTTTCTTTCAACCTTGATAGGACAACCAATAGTCCCAACTATGACAACATCCTTGTCATTCCTCTCAACTGGTTGCTGTTTGCAAACCTGTTTCTGCACCTGCTTCTGACCTCTGTCAGTCAAAACTGAAACTTTCTTCAACCTGTTGTCCTTAACAACTCCTTTCCCTGCAATGTCCTCAACTGCCTTTATGCCTGCTCCTATAGGCATCTGCACAAATTCCTTCTTTCCCATTAAAATGATTTTGGCTGCCCCCTGTGCTGCAGCATCTTCCTGCAATGGCATCAACATAATAGTTTTCCCATCTTTCTTGATGGTGTAGGTATTAGCATACCCATCATACAGTACCCTCCTATCAAATTGCCATGGTCTACCCAACAGTAGGTGACAACATTCCATGGGCAAAATGTCACACAAAACTCTATCATGATATGCTCCAATATGAAAATCCACATATGCCTGTTCATAGACAAACAGTGATTAACTATCACTCACCTAAGATGCCTTGTAAGGGTGTTGATGTGGAATCCTTTCCAAATTCAGTTTATCCACCATTTCCTGAGATACCATGTTGTCTGTTGAACCAGTATCAATGACAACCTTACATACTTTACCTTTGCTCTTGCATGTGGTCTTGAAAAGAGCTCTTCTTTGCATCATATCCTTGGATGCCTGCAAACTAATTCTCCTAAGCATCAATGCCTCTCCATCCTCAGGATATGCATAATTGTCAGGAACTCTATCTCCTTGATAAGTGCTTGAACTCTGCACACTTTGCTCTACTTTCTCTTCTTGTACAAGTTGTACTCTCTTGTCATTTGTTCTATCATTTCTGGATGATGAACCTTTGCTTTCTGGACATTTGAAAAATGGATGCCCAAACTCACCACAGGTGTAACACTTTCCTGAAAATGTAGTAGAACCTCTACCACTTCCAAATCTGCCTCTATTACCTTTCCATCCACCTCTGAAATCAGACTGTCCTTGTCCTTTACCAGTGTCTTCTTGACCCTCATTGGTTTGCCTTTGTGTAGGGGCTGCTCCTCTTCCCCTCATATTGTTTCCTCTTCCTCTCATGGACTTATCTTGTCCCCTATTCAGCTTTTCTTCAATCCTGATTGCCATTTGATAACAATCCTCCACACTCTTAGGGTTAGCTAAAACTAACTCATCTTGTATGTTCAATCTCAAACCAGCCAAGTACCTAGCCACCTTTTCTACCTCATTCTCATGATGACTAGATCTCATACTCAACTTATAAAACTCCTTAGTATATGCCTTCACATCCATTTCCTTCTGCCTTAAAAATTGCAGCTTCTTAAACATCTGAATTTCATAATCCTTAGGCAAGAATTTACCTTTGATCCTTGCTACCATCTTATCCCATGAAGTGATCTTTGACTTCCCTTGTTTCCTTCTCTCAGATTGTACATAATCCCACCATACCAAAGCATGACCTCCTAACTTGGTCTTTGCAATCTTTACCTTCTGATCCTCAGCAACATCTTCACATTCAAAGTGATTATCAAGTGCAGCAATCCAATCCAATAACTCATCTTCATTCAAACTTCCATTATACTTGGAAACATCAACCTTTACCTTAGGTTTATCATTCTGCACTGCCTTTAATAGTTTTGCAAGTCTCTAGTCTTCAGCATCCAGATCTTCAGCTACCTCTTCATACTCTTCAACAGCATCTTCATCTTCTTCAGACTCACTATCTTCCACTTCCCTCTTTTTGTTCTTTTCCAGGGCTACAAGCCTGGCTTGAAGTGCTTCAGCAAGCTCCTTCATCTTCCTCATCTCTCTGGCATGTTTTTCCTTCATCTCCTGCAATTCCCTTGCAGTACCACTACCTTTCGGAGGCATTTTGTCAACCTCTCACTCCTCTACCTCTGTCCTTTCAGTGACAGAATCAACTCTACCTCTGCCCTTTCGGTGACAGAATCAACACACAACAGCCCAGACCTTTTTCTGAGCTCTGATACCACTATGATGCAGAGGCATCCACACTATAACCTTGACATACAGCATGGATGTCCGCAACCCTTCATCATCATCATCATATTTCCCTTAACACTGTCAGCATCATCATATTCTCTCTCGCCGACCGATATCCTCCTGCAGACAAACCTTCGACTCTTCGTCTGTTAGTAGCATCATCATATCCGGCTATCGACAGCATCATCACATTCGGCAAGCGCAAACATCCTCCTGACGTTCACTGTTCACCTTACCGCCAACCTCTTTCTTCAGCATCATGATGTTCAACATCATGTTCATCAGCAGGATATAGAACATCCGGTTCCTCCCATATATCCTGATGACGATACTCAACTCACGCACCTTTCCTCCGATGCTTACGTCACCCCGATATCCTGATGACGATTATCCTGATGACGATGACGTCACATGCAGCTCCTTCAATATCCTGCTGCCCAATATCCTGATGACGAATATCCTGATGACGATGACGTCATATGCAGTTCCTTCAATATCCTGCTGTCGGCCAAACTTAACATTTTCGGCCCGCGAAGGAATTGTCAACCCGATCTTCTACCTTATGATGATGATGATCACCCTAATGCACTTTCACTTTATGCAACCGACTGCATCATGCTCATCTCCACTTATCCGGATGACGCCCGAAGTACCTGCAGGATATACGCAGAAATATCCTGATGATGCCGTTGCAAAGGATTTTTCCAGCCTTAGCAAAATTCGATCCGCTGAACCTCCTGGGATGACCCGATCCACTTTCAGGGTGATCTTCCAAACTCTAACAACCAGCACGACCTAACACATACCCATGCTAGGGTCCTCAACACCTTTCGACCGCGATCCTGCAAACATGCACATGGACAAACATAAAATGCAGACTAAATCCTACCCTACTGTACATGGCCATTCCACTGATTTGACGAGTCAACCGGTGGAATGGATCAGCGAATCCATGAAACCACCAAAACAGCAAGTCGATCACACAGTGGAGATCAAACAGAAAATGAACACAAACAGGATCTCTTATTTGATTTCAAAAGATGCAATACAATGATCAGTCTCTCTCTCTCTCTGTCTCACTCTGTGCAACCTAACTCGATGATCTAAAACCAACCGATCCTCATGCATATATAGGACCTCTTGCGAGTACTACCACTTGACTCCAAGCGGCTGGGAAATCTCTCCAAGCGGCTGGGAGATCCAACCGGACCTACAGCATAACAGCTGTCTTAACAAACTAGCTAAAAATAGCAAAGTATGGTCAACATGACCTTATTACATGCATTGGTCTTATCAGACCTTCTTGAAAACATTAACAAGACCTAAAACAACTAACTGCCTCATGGAGGGCAGCTGTCAGGTAGGTGCTCCTGCACCACTCCTCACCTCATAGTTTGCACAAGGGATGTCTAATTCACGATCTAATTTCTTTTGATCTAGATAATTTAAGATATATTCAGATAGAGAATATCAGTATACTTAGTGCAGTGCATGAAGAACAGAGAAGTGTAAATGAAAATCCAGAGGCTTCCTATACTTGTGATGAGAAATGGTTGTTTGGTGTATTATTCAAGGAGCCCTCATATTCCATGCATTTTATTGTTCTCCTCATTTTGAGATGGTTACTGAGTTCACAGGCACCCCATCCGTGCACCTCTCTTTTTCATATAGGTGCCTATTTTTCTCAACCTATTAATGGCTTCACTTGATCATCTAGAAGTAGTTTGAGGTAGGAGTCACCTACCATGTACATGGGTTAACTAGGTCTTTTGGTTGTGTCTATCTTGTTTTGGTTTTTGTTGGCTTTTGTTGTTTGCCTTGTCTCTATGTGTCTTTGTCTCCTTGTTTCCCCATGTACATCATGTTATATCTTGAATCTACCTGCCCAATGGATAAGGCACTATTCATTTCTAGAGATTCTAGGTTCATCCTGCGTCCACGAGGTCCTTGTCCCCAGTTAGAGCCAGTTGTTGGCCTCATTCTCAACCTGCCAAATTTTAAACTTTTGCGTCAAATCCTTATGTTGAAGTTATCTCTAGTCACTGATTCTCTTGAAGTGTTAAGTCATTTGCTAATTTGAAGGAGGGAATTTTCACATATTTTATCCGAAGTCTTGGAAGCAGTCCATGAAATCATTCTAAAGAAGATGTATTTTTCACATGCGTGGATCTAGTTTCTAAATCACCACAAATATAGGCAAGCCGCGAAAAAGAAGAAATTAATCCAAGTCAAAACCTAAGTTGAATCAGCTTAGAAACATTTTTTTTTTGCACAAAATTTCATTTTTCGCTAAGCTTGCGCCAACTTTTATTTTCTGCAAAGTTCGCGTCAATTCTTATTTTTCACAAAGTTTGCATCAACTTTCAAATTTCGTAAACCTTGCGTCAAATTTTTCTTTTTGCCAAGTTTTTGTTAACTTTTGGATTTTGCTAAGTTCGCGTGTACTTTCACTTATCGATAACCAAAACCAAGGCAGGATTTTATAAGTTTTAAATAAAGAAGGATTTCACTTGTACTTCTGGTGAAGTGAATTTCCATTACCATGTCCACTAAACTCTCCTATGATCAAGCAAATCTTCTTTTCCTTCTCACGTGCAATGTGAAATGTGGCCATTGACAGATAAAGAAGTTCAAGTCTCATTGGTGAATAAGTAAAGTCACTCCATGCATGTAGAATGTGGAGCCATAAAAAAACGGCATGCAAATGGTTTGAAAAGTTAGTTAAAACCAATGAAAGATGCACAAGGAATATCAAGCAATTTGATTAACATTTCTACAGCACAATCATATCTTCAATAATGTTTCAGTTGCAATATGTGTCAGAGGAGATTATGGGCATCTATCATGCAGATGCAATTTGCAGATATAAAGCCATTTCCACAAGCTTTGCCATCATCCTCCCAGCCTGCGGCATGTATTGGAGGAGCAAGTGGACGCATAGACAAAGCATGTTAATTGTTTAACAAATTGGCTCAAAGATGTATTATCTCCCAGAATGTAATAATTGCACAGTTTGCACATAATGGTTTCGTTGAAAAAGTTTTAAAAGCTTTCAAGAAAAGCTATTGGGCCTTCTATGAAGCTGAAAGTTCCACCACCTTTGCCAGCATTCTAGCAGTCCGGGCCAAATGAAAAATTCACAGCAAAGATACAATACTGAATATGTATTTGTTGAAAAGGTTTTAGAAACTTACAATTGGTGGAAGGCATAGAGAATGCACACGAACTTTTTCACAAAATCTTCAAAGAAACGTGGTCTCATGGGCTGCACGAAATGGTTTTGTTGCAAAGGTTTTATAAACTTTCATGCAAATGCAATTCGTACATGTGAATCCAGACTCCAAAACTTTTTCCGGCATAATAGAACATGAAATTTTGGCAGGTATTATACTTCAAAATGTTCTTGGTAGACTTGTATGTAAAATGTGGAAGACTACACACGTGAAATATTTGACCAAATACCTAAAATTAATATGGTCTTATGGAATACAATGATTACAGAGAATCTACGAAATGGGTGTGTTGAGAAGACTTTAGAAACTTTCCTTCAATTGCAATTCGCAGGTGCAAAGTTAACTTCTAAAACCTAGAGCCAGCCACGAAATGAGATCTTTATCAGATATTAGAAGTATAAACACTGTGGCAGACTTGTATATAAATTATGGGAGCATACACAAGGTGCATGAACTGCATATTTATGCCTCAGAGAAATGGGTTGCTCTTAACTATCATCCACTTCAATAGTCAAAGGACAATTTTGGCCAATAAAAATAGAACAAATATTCACCACTTTTGATTGTGAACGAAGTGTAAAATTGCTATTGGTTGTTTGACCATTAAAATGGATGATATTTAAATTAGAGTAAGAGAAATGCAATGTCACGAACTCAGATGATTGCAGGATTTTCACAAAATGGGTTTGTTTTTAAAAAAAAGGGAGCTTCAGAAACACTCAAGGAAATGCAACTGGCAGGTGTAAAACTAGACTCAACGACCTTTGCCAACATTCTTCCAACCTGTGCAAAATAAAAGACTATAGACATCCATCAAAACATAATCCAAGGAGGAATTTGTCAGATATTATAATTAGAAATTCTCCCAAATACATGTATACCAACATGGAAGGATAGACATGAAAGAAGCTACCCACAAGAATTTAAAGCATAAATAGGGGTTCACAATAAATTTGTTGATCATTTCTTGGAGGTGCTTACCATAGGGTAGAAGTTGTGTCTAAAGTGGTATGAATTGGAAGATCTAAAGGAAATCTCTTATGTTGTCTAAATACTCCTTAAGGATAAGAAAACCCAAAAAGAAGACGAATCTGATTATGAATCTAACATTCAAGAAGGTGAATCTGAAGCAGAATGCTCACCTCACATTTGCCATGTTGATCCAAGTAAATATAATGGATTTAGATTGGATTGCAATGTGCATTAGAAAGGCTATGACGAGAAAAATTGGTTGCCTAATGTGGATGTTATTTATGGTGATTTCCCAACCAGAGAGCTAGTGGCCTTAATAGATTCAAAAAATGTTCAAGCTTCTGTTGATGACTCTAAAAATCATCAGATGGTTTTATTCATGGGCATTATAACTTTATGTGGTCTAGATATGTTTTGATGGAGAATGTTCTTGATATTCTAAAGTCTTGTAATGGGTTCCTAGTCATTGTTCCTTGATTCGCTCATCTGAGAAACTCCCACAAAATTTGCTACCAACACGTGAAGCAGTTGTGAGAGGTAATGTTCCAAATGAATGGGAGTAGAACTTGGTCACATATGATGAAAACTAATGTTACAACCTTAAAAAGCACTTGTTCTTGAGAATACAAGTCTACAATGATAGAATGAATTCTCAAGGTGGCTTGTGTATAATATGAAGAAATTGTAGGGTTTTCTTCAATTGACCTTCTCTACATAACGCTGTGAGATTGAAGGACACAGGTGTTTAAGATCTAGGTATATAAAGGAATTGTCAAACTTCGGCAAGGTTTGACCACCAAATGGAGCAAACAGAGATGGAGAGTATCTTAGCCAAATCCACAACTTGAAAGTTGCAAGTCCTAGTTACCTTTTTGTAAAAGTGACTTATGTCACTTATTGTAACTAAAAGTTAGAAAATGAACTTTATTTCAGGAAAGTGATATAAAACATAACCAAAAATAAAGTTCATTATTCTATTGTATATCAAAAAGGTAGTTATGAGGTAGTTACTTGAAGTGGTTAGGAAGTAGTTACAAGTTAGTTATTAGGTCGTTATGAGGAAAAGTCTATATATACTAGACTTCACATTGTAAAAAGGGGGGGACTCTTTGGAGAGAACTCTGAAAAAGGGGAAACTCTGGTGAAATTTTCAGAGATATTTTGAAAAGCTTTTATGTTTACACTATGTACAAAAAGGATTTTAGAATTGTATAATTTCAAAGATAATAAAAAAATGTAGTTTAGTTCGTGTGCTCTAAATGTGTTCTTATGTTATCATTACTAATTTCTCGTATGTTGAATTGGTAATCCCTTTTATGCATGTCTAATACATTGATTATTTGTGTGATTGATTTAATGAAACACACCCATCTCCTGGTATCTTGTTTTGGATGTGCTTGTATGACCTATCTCTTCTTATGTTGAGGTTTATTGTACTCCTTTCATCATCATTGCACGTTTCAACCTATTTGGTAATAACCCTTTTTGTAATTGTTATTAGTTGTGGAATCTCAATTGGTTTTCATATGTCTACTGTTGGGGTTTCTGTTATTCATCTTTTCCTAGTTTTGTGTTTTCTCCTTTATGTACTTTCAGGTTAAAAGTACACAAAAATACCAAAAACCCAATCATACGAGGGAGCTGCCCCTCTCAAACGTAGAGGAAAGTTGATAATTCAATAACAGCTTCTCCAACTGTTGAGATAATTTAGTCACCGCTCTAAGGGCAACGGGTCAATTTAAAAGGTTATTTCACAGTGACAAATCTGTTTACCAACATGTTCATAGGGAAATGGAGCATGGTATGTCCTCTGCAATTCATAGCTCCATGCCATTGATGAGGGTATGAGGCAGATTAGTAAATTTCAATTTACATTCATTGTTATAATTGTTTATTTTTGAAAAGTTAAAATATTATTGATTTGAAGTTTAATTTCTATCTAGATGGTTTCTATAGGACATGACATCACCACAGCCTAATCCTGCTACTAAGGAAAATGAGGAGACAGATTATATGGTAGCAGTAAGTGATTATTTTGTTAAATGTTTCATTTTTTATAACATGTAATTTCTATATATTAATGTCTATACTTTTTATTGTAACAACTACGGATGCACGAACAACTAAATAGGAGGAGCAGCCCTCAGGTTCATAGTAGACCACCCACATACATGTCTCCATTCCCTAGAAGATCAAAGGCTTCTCGTGATCTATTCTCTTAACTAGCCAGAAGGGAATGACTTTTTATTGTGTTCCTTTGTTGTATGCTTATATGGCATTTGTGGACATATATTTTGTATTGCATATAGTTGACATTGTATGCCTATATGGCATTCTTGTAAGCCTATATGGCTATTTTGTATATATGTTATACTTATATCGACAGATATTGATGTATACCTATATGGATATTTGGTTAATACAAATCTTTTTTATTGATGGCATCCATACTTGCATTATAAATCCACATTTGAATGGATATTTGTAGATGGTTACTTCAAATATTTAAATTCCAATTGTATTACATAGGATGTTTGTTGATCCAATAAGCCAACTATTATTATTCAAGTATCACCTAAACCTCATTCTGGAACTAAAAGATAAAAGTTGTATTTAAAATAAAAATGAATCCTCATGTTGAACTGAAAATATTCATATTCTTTATGAGTTGCTCAATTGAAAATATTCAAATGAGTATGCTGATCCATATTATTTATGAGTTGGTCAATTGAAAATATTTCTTAATTTCTTGTTATTATACCATATTGGGATGCAAAGAGTATGTTTGTTGTTTTGAATAAGATAGTCAAAATCATATGCTTATGAGCACCTAATGACCATTGTGGTTATTAAATGTAATTCCTCTTACATATAAGGTGAGGTTATGAGAGTACATTGAGTCTTACCTAATTTTAGTATCAACATAACATTGGGGCTATAGGCATCCATAAGTCATCAACAATCAAGGTTCAAGGTTGTCATTGATGTCAAAGGGTCAAGGTTGTTTGTCATTGGTGTCAAGGTTGATGCCATGATGTTGATAAGGTGATACAGTGATTCAAGGTAGGTGATGGTCATGAGGTGCATGATGTTGTGAATATGGTTTTCATGATAAGGTCTCTCAATTCATGTTGATGTTGCACAAGACAAACATGGTTCATATGATGCAAAGTTCATGTTCATGGTGGATGTGGTTTTGTTCATGCAAGGTTTTGTTGTGAATATGGTTTTCATGATAAGGTCTATCTTGGAAGGTTGATATGATGCAAGGTTCATATTCATGGTGGATGTGGTTTTGTTCATGCAATAAGAAGTTAGAGAAGACACAAGCTTTCATAATCATAATTCAATGTCATCATCAAGGAGAGTTATATTTGTCAAGGGGAGTCATGATTTTGATTTGAATGTCAAGTTGTTCATGTCTTAGAACCCTAATCCTATGATAAGTGTCATACTCTAATGTCTTTATTTTGATGTCCTTGAAGTCTTTGAAATGTCCTAGATATCTCTTGATGAAAGGTAGAATGTTTAAGTCTTTCTTATTGATAGTTAGGGTTTGCATATTGGGCATTAAACCCTAAAAAGAATCTAGTTTTCTTAAGACTTTAAAACCCTTAATTGCCTGTCGTGTGTAAAGTCTACTTTTGTTTTAATTTAATATTGACTTATAATCACAAGTTACTATCACTTAAATCAACCTACTAAAGGGTCATTAAGTCATTAGTTCATCGGCCCTTCAACCTAACTCAACCAGTGTCTCTAGTAAACTCTCATAAGCTCAAGCACCATATCATAATCGAAGGTCATATTTAATTGATATGAGGGTGGGAAAAAGGATTGGAAGGTCAGTATTTAAAAGGAATTTGGAATATAAAAAACCATCTCTATGCAGTTGAATTTGATGGGCATGCCTTTATAAAAGGCTAAAAGACAGCTTTATGCAGGATATCATGGTATTTATAGTGTTTGAAGATTGAAAACTAGTTAATGTTTGTAGCTCAGACTATTTCGGCATGTTTGGGTATGAAACAAGACCATGCCTAGCCTAAACATACCTATCCAAATGCGTTGGAATTGTCAGTTTAGTCGTATGAGGAGAAGAACAAAAGTTACACCCCTTTGCAACTTTACATTGCCTCCTTTTGACGATTTTTGGCGCAGCAAAAAACCTTTCACCACGGGCAAACACCTCAGAGATATAAAAAACTAAGAGAGGTTATTGTAGAGGGACCCTACGTGATCACGTTGCCTTAGACAGAATGTATCTAAGTGACACAGTTTCTGAGTAACAGCTCGTCAAACTTTGCTGCCTTTTTGCACTTTGGACTCTTCAGGGATATCGCTAGTACAATGTAGCTTAGACTATTTCGGCATGTTTGGGTACAAAATAGGACCATGCCTAGCTTAAACATACCCATCCAAATGCGTTGGAACTATCAGTTTGGCCACACAAGGAGAAGAACAAAAGTTACACCCCTTTGCAACTTTACACTGCATACTTCTGACAATTTTTGGGGCAGCAGAAAACCTTTTTCAACGGGCAAATGCCTCAGAGATATAAAAAATTGAGAGAGGTTATTGTAGAGGGACCCTTCGTGATCATGTTTCCTAAGATAAAATGTATCTATGTGACACAGTTTTTGAGTAACAGCTCGTCAAAGATTGCTGCCTTTTTGCACTTTAGACTCTTAAGGGATATCGTCGGTACAATGTAGCTTGGACTGTTTCGGCATGTTTGGGTGCAAAAAAGAAATATGCCTAGCCTAAACATACCCATCCGGATGCGTTGGAACTATCAGTTTGGTCGCATCAAGAGCAGGACGAAAGTTACACCCCTTTGCAACTTTACACTACCTCTTGACGATTTTTGGGGTAGCATAAAACCTTTCACCATGGGCAAATGCCTCAGAGATATAAAAAACTGAGAGAGGTTATTGTAGAGGGACTCTACATGATCACGTTGCCTAAGATAGAATGTTTCTAAGTAACATAGTTTTTAAGTAACATCTTGTCAAAGATTGCTGTCTTTTTGCACTTTGGACTCTTCAGGGATATCGCTGGTACAATGTAGCTCAGACTGTTTCGGCATGTTTGGGTAAAAACATGACCATGCCTAGTGTAAATGTACCCATCCAGATGTATTGGAATAGTTATTTTGGTCGCATCAGGAACAGGATGAAAGTTACACCCCTTTGCAACTTTACACTACCTCCTTCTGACAATTTTTGGGGCAGCAGAAAACCTTTCACCACGGGCAAATGCCTCAGAGCTATAAAATATAGAGAGAGGTTATTATAGAGGGACTCTACGTGATTATGTTGCCTTAGATAGAATATTTCTAAGTGACACAATTTTTGAGTAACATCTCATCAAAGATTGCTGCCTTTTTACACTTTGGACTCTTCAGGGATATCGTCGGTACAATGTAGCTCAGACTGTTTCGGCATGTTTGGGTGAAAAATAGGACCATGCCTAGCATAAATGAACCCATCCAGACACATTGGAATAGTCAGTTTGGTCGCATCAGGAGCAGGATGAAAGTTACACCCCTTTACAACTTTACACTACCTCCTTCTGACAATTTTTGGGGCAGCAGAAAACCTTTCACCACGGGCAAATGCGAGATATAAAAAACTGAGAGAGGGTATTGTAGAAGAACCCTACGTGATTGGGTTTCCTTATACAGAATGTTTCTAAGTGACACAGTTTTTAAGTAACATCTCATTAAAGATTGCTACCTTTTTGCAGTTTGGACTCTTCAGAGATATCGTCGGTACAATGTAGCTCGCATTGTTTCGAGATGCTTGGGTGAAAAATTGGACCATGCCTAGCATAAATGTACCTATCTCGATGCGTTGGAATAGTCAATTTGGTCGCATCAAGAGCAGGATGAAAGTTACACCCCTTTGCAACTTTACACTACCTCCTTCTGATGATTTTTGGGGCAGCAGAAAACCTTTCACCATGGGAAAACACCTCAGAGATATAAAAAGCTGAGAGAGGTTATTGTAGAGGAACCCTACATGATCACATTTCCTCAGACAGAATGTTTCTAAGTGACATGGTTTCTGAGTAATAGCTCGTCAAAAATTGTTGTCTTTTTGCACTTTGGACTCTTCAGGGATATTGTCGGTACAATGTAGCTCAGACTGTTTCAACATGTTTGGGTGAAAAATAGGACCATGCCTAGCATAAACATACCCATCTGGACGTGTTGAAACTGTCAATTTGTGTCACAACCCATCTTTAAAATTGATTAGAATGTAATGACACAAATAAAAACTAAATTAGATAAAGATAAATGTACACTCATTTAAAAATACAAATAATAAACAATTTCCAACAATGGAGTACACTTCTAGAAAAAGGCATAAATGAGGTCCAATCTCCCCTCATTTTCTAGTCAAGACTCAAGGTCATATCTAATAAATAACATGAGAAAATTTCCACATGAATAAATGACAAAGAAGAAAATTAGAGAAATCATTTAAGATCATTAGGTCCTTTTCCTCCTAAAAATTTATGGCAAAATAGAAAATAGATCAGCGTCATTTATGGGAGAGACTTGAGTCTACCCCCATAAGGATAAGAAATTTCTATAAATTGCCTAGATTTGTGAGGAAGAGGACACTCATTTTTTCTGGTTTGGGAGTGCTGGAGAAAATTGTAAGAGTTCTCCTCCCCTCAGTTTTTTTTTGAAAGTTTGGATTTTGAATTTTGTTAATAAATTTTAGATTTTTTTTTTTATAGTATGTTTTAGGATAAAATTTCAAATTTTGTAAGTTTTGATGAACAGCAAGGGTTTAGAATTTATCTTTACACCTGTCAATTGCATTTGCTTGAATACACACACACGGAGGTCTATACAACTATTCCATGTTCCAAAGCTTCCATATTGGCACGAGTGGGAGGATTTTGTTAAAGGTTGTAGAATTTGGTTTAACACTCGCTAGTTGCATTTGCATAAACATTTATGAGACCTTTTCAACAATTTCGTTCTGCTACCATGGCAATTCCATGAGATCGCACTCCTTTGAGTCATTTTTGTCAATGCTTCCACTCTTGCATTCATGTCTACTGGGTGATTTCAAATGCAACACCTGATGAAGTTTTATTGAAGTCCATGCCCTGTCCTAGAGCCACGCAGGTGCAGGCAGGGAGGACTTTAGCCAAGGTTGTGGAATTTTGGCTTTACACCTGCCAATTTCATTTGCTTAAAAGTTTCTAAAGCTTCTCAACAAATCCATTTTGTGCATATCCTTCCATCACAGCCTTCCATGTGTTAGTGTAGGTTTTTATTTCCTAGATGGGTTATTTATTTTTCCTATATTCCTAGTTTTTTCCTACACTTCTATTAATCTCGCTTAGGTTAATAAAGCATGTCTTATTAGGTGAGTGGTTGTGAGGTGTCACCTTCCTACATGTGAGCATCCATTAGCTATCTTGGGAAGATACTTTGCTATCTTTAGTCCGATAGATGGTTGCTCCTCATTGGTCGGTGTTGCCACCTCCTCTCTCTTCCTAGTTTATATAAGCATGCTACCTAGCTTGTATTTGATATCTTTTATTTTTGCATCCTCTTAATGCTATTTTGCTTCTAGCATTTGCATTACTCTCTTGGAGACTAACTCTGTGTTGCTATTTTGATTTCGTATCATTTGCATTCATAGTTTTAATATCTATTCTTTGCACTAGCTTTCTGGGTTATTAATCTTTTCAGATTCTAACATGGTATTAGAGTACAGATCATCGGTTTGAGTCCCTCGAGTCCTCGACCCTTCATCCGCGTAAGCTCGGCTTATCGACGTCATACGTAGTGGATACAAATCTCACATGGTACGTGGTTGTATCCGGCTCCATCGTGTGGGGGGGTGTTGGCGTAGCGACTATATCAACGATGAGATCCCTCTCCACCACCAGTATGTTAGTGTAGGTTTTTATTTCCTAGATGGGTTATTTATTTTTCCTATATTCCTAGTTTTTTCCTACACTTCTATTAATCTCGCTTAGGTTAATAAAGCATGTCTTATTAGGTGAGTGGTTGCGAGGTGTCACCTTCCTACATGTGAGCATCCATTAGCTATCTTGGGAAGATACTTTGCTATCTTTAGTCTGATAGATGGTTGCTCCTCATTGGTCGGTGTTGCCACCTCCTCTCTCTTCCTAGTCTATAAGCATGCTACCTAGCTTGTATTTGATATCTTTTATTTTTGCATCCTCTTAATGCTATTTTGCTTCTAGCATTTGCATTACTCTCTTGGAGACTAACTCTGTGTTGCTATTTTGATTTCATATCATTTGCATTCATAGCTTTAATATCTATTCTTTGCACTAGCTTTCTGGGTTATTAATCTTTTTAGATTCTAACACCATGGGATCACATTTCTTTAGCCATTTTGTCAAACAGTCCACACGCCTCTCTCCCCTTGTGGTTTGATGGATGTCCATTTCCTAGTCCAAAACTCCATTGCTATAGTGGATGCTGGCAAGGTTGAGGAGTATGGGTTTACACTCGCCAATGCATTTGCTTAAAAGTTTCTAAGGCCTTTTCAACAAACCCATTTTGAGCATACTCCGCTATCATGACGTTCCATGAGATCACATTTCTTTGAGTCATTTTGTCAATTAGTTTTCGTATAATGTCTATGCTTCCACATTTTTAATACATGTCTACCTGAGTATTTTTTTTCCTCCCGTTATGCTTTGATAGAAGTTCATACCCTATCCCTAGCATCCATTTTGGGATAGTCAGGAGGATGTTGACCAAGGCTTTACACCTGCCAACGTCATTTGCTTGAAGGTTTTTAAATCCTTTTCAACAAATCCACTTTGTGCAATCCAGAAATCGTTGCAGATCTGAGACAACACTTCTTTGAGGCATTCTATCAAATCGTTCATGTCTGTGCATATCAACCTTCCATTGTGCTTGTTAGAAACCCATACACTGTTCTAAGCACTTGCCAAATTGTAGGAAATAACATTCTATTCTAAGTGTTCCAAAATCATGGAACGAAGCTGGTTAAATAGGTAGTTCATATCATGAAGTTAAAATAGCATCTATTATGTGTTCTAATACAATTGGAAAAAAAAACAAAATGTTAGATAGTTAAGACAGATAATCCACATGCATTGGAATCTTAAATTTACCAAACCCCATCAGGCTGAGCTTAAACAAACAATTTATAAAATTTATCTCAATTTTTTTTAAAATCAGTTGCAGAGGAAACAAGTCACATAGTTCTATTATCTAAATTACAATGGTGAGTGTTTAAGAACTCACCAAATACATGACCAATTAAATCTCTGTATCTGATAAAGCATTAGCCATCTATAATTGTAAGCAGCAAATTTGCATAGAGTGAGAAAACACCTAGAACAACCACACAGATTCAATTGGCATCTTAATGATACAGTTCAGGAGGTACTCATGTCAGCCAATAATTTGAAGGTCAACCATGCCACATAAACAATCAACTGTCATTGTAATACAATAACGGTTACTCATATGATTGAAGTATGTACAGTTCTCATCCACTAAGTCTACATGGCTGCATGCACAGAGAACACAAGCAAAGCTTACAATGTAATAAAAAAGTAATTAAATAATTAAAGTGGTAATGAATGGATGAGTGTGATAGAGAGTGATTGTGGGTGTTTGGAGGAGTAAAATAAAACATTGAACTATAATAATATAATGAGCTGAAAAGTAGTATATTGTAGAGTATAGGAAGATGTGAGGAGTGAAATTCAAATAAATAAATAAAAATCACTTTAATAACTATTATGGTCCATTATATGTGATTGAGTCCATATTCACCATGTGGATTTATTTTTGAAACCACCTCACAATACAACAATTATTTAATAATCATGTGCAACAATAAATATATGTGCATTATGATTTTTTTTATGGAATACAAATCAAGACTATAACTATAAACCTTGAAAGTTGGGTCTAGAACTTTGGGAAATCATACCTCCTTCCTATTGGCCCATGCCCAAAGATTGACAAAACTATGGCTATTTCATGTTGATCAAATAAGCCTATATTTTAACCAATCTAATCAAATATAAACTAGAGTTTTATATTGTGGTTAAAATGCAATATTTTAGTGCCCTATGTATATCTTGTTAATAGTTTATCTCTGGTACATGTGCGTAATGTAAAAGATTATATTGAGAATTAAAGATGAATTTGAAATAATTATTTAAGCAATTGTTAATCTTAAATGCTTTAGAAAGTACAAATGAAAACTTAGTGTGTTGGAACAATTTTCCCTAATCTCGAAATGTGATCGAAGAACCTCTCTTTTTGACCTATGCAATAGAAGTCAATATTATTCATTTTGGCTATGATTTGGTAATCTAAATTAATTAAGTGAAGTTAATCTCTTGTTGGATAACTTTCTTGTTAGATTACAAGCCTTAATCTGACTACATATAAATACATATATAAGTTTGAAATGATTATGCAAGAAAAGGATCTAGCACCCTACTCTTGGAACAAAGATTAATTTGATATGTGACTATACATCATTGTTTTACTTTGAATAAAGTTCACTTGATATATGACAAATTAATTATCATATTATCTTAAAATTGAATGATTAAGTATCTTTTCTAGTTTATGTTTACAATTAATGTAAATGAATTAGTATCTTCTGGTATTATGTTTTACAATTGTTTGAATGTATTTACTAGACTCTTCCTTATGTATATATATAATGAATGGATCAAAACATCTAGTCTTATTCCTTACATGCAAACAAAGAAGTTATTTCTTCCCATTTCCTTATAAGCTATCATATAAGTTTTCTTTTCATCTAGATAGGTAAACTTTATAAATAAACATCCAAACTCAAACAAATTGCAGTGTTCGGTATTTATGGTACCTCTATGTCACGTTTATGGGTAATGTCGTCACATTGAACCAAGTACCTCGTGCCTAACATAGCTGCAACAACGACATTTGGGCACTGTCCCTCTAAATCATCAGGGAGTAATAAGGAACATGTCTAAGTTAAATCCGCAGGAAGGGAAAATCTCCTCGAATACCTCAATAAAAAGATTAATTAAAAAGAAAGGACAAGTCTATCAAAAATAGTTGTAGGATGATCAAAGGAAAGACCTCATCAGGGAAATATGCATTCTAGGTAAACTATCCACACATAAAAAACTTAAACGTCAAACACTCCCAGAAGGTGTGTTTGCAAACTAGTTCTTAGGAATTTCGTCACTGTATCACTCGAGTGGGTGGGCAGTCAGTGAAGAACTGTGTACCCACTCATAGTTACATCAAACATAGTGCAAAACATAACTACATGTTTGCATTCGCCATGTCGATCGCATCCGTAGAGGGTCTTGATCCCGTGGATTTAGGGTATGTAGGTAGTCTAGACGGTGAAGGATGCCCCCAGTACTCAGGTCCCTCGGATATGGTATACTATTTTATAATCAACTTCATAATCTTGATCCCTAGTTTAAAGGTTATCTAGGTAACTTAAGAACTCTCCTAGTATTCAGAAGAATCCCTGGGGTGGATTACTTGTACCCAGCTTTACCGTAAACTGAGGTGAGTACAAGTTGATGTTATATGTTCCCTGGTTGACATCCTCAGTACAGTGCTTGGGCAAACTATGGTCTCCAGGAAGTGACTCATGAACCCATTTTGATCCCAAGGGAGTCAGAAGTCTCTAGCTAAAGCATAATGATTCTTGTCCTATTTAGCCCGGTTGGTTGTTGCGTTTACTTATCCCATATTGGATAGAGTATTGGTCCATTTGACCACCAAGCCATTTTTCCACCATTTGTTCTACCCCGTTTTGGGTAGAGATAAGGTCCATTAGACCTGGTTCCATATGAACCTATTTGCCCAAAGGATAGAAGAGCCCGGGTTGGCTTAAGAATGTTCTATTTGAACATATGGCCCGTATTGGCCAAAGTTTTTCTTGAGTACTCAATCAAAGTCTTGATATGCCTCATAAGAACTTGTTAATAAATTAAAAAATATTTAAAATTCAAGTTTGGACCAAGCGGGTCCTTACAGTTTGGTCGCATCAGGAGCAGGACACCAAAAATACAAAAATTGTTTTGTGCAACTTGACAACATTGACACTTTTTTGCAACAAGACTCGAAGACTCAAACTGACCCCAAATGACTCAAACTGACTCAAAAACATATCAAATGGTCTTAGAAGACCTTATTACATACAATTGACTCAATCAAAACAAAATTTTATTTTTTGACCCCTCTTGGAGGCATGACAACCTGGGTACCCCTGCACCATTAGTGCAACTGAAGTCAATAAAGTTTTCCTATTAAGAAAAAGAGCTTCCCTTAGCTTCAAGAAATATAAATATTCTATACTGATAAGGCCAACCACATGAAGGTGCAAGCTCATGTGGCCTCACCTAAGACCTAAGACATATGTATTCTGGTAGACGTAGGACACCTAAGACACTTATTGTATAGTATGTATCTAGATTTTATAGACATAGGAGACCTAAGACACCTAGTCTTTATATCTTATTGTAGTCTAGACCTAAGTCAACTAGACACCTAGATTATAGTTCTACCTAAGACACCTATTATGGTGACCTAGTTGACATATACTACCTACCTAAGACACTTTGATTAAATTATAGAAGACACCTACCTAGAAGACACCTAGATCATTCTAGATTATACCTTATTGTAGTCTCTAGGCAGGTTGTTGATATATAGTATCTACCTAAGACACCTAGATTAGATTAAATACCTTTTTCTAGTCTCTATCTACCTAGTTGACATATCATCTATACCTAAGACACAATTAGAGACACCTATTATCTAGTTAGAAACCAAGACACCTAGAGACACCTATATTTTATACATTACATAGAGTTTATACATTATTCTCAAGATCAACTTCATCCATCACTTAGGTCTAACCCCATGAAGCATAACATGATGAAGTAAAAATGTGTATATGTGTAAAAATGCAGCAGCAAATAAAAAAGACAAACCTTACAAATTAATGTGCATACTTACAACTCAATGTAACATGACTTTACAAAATCAATGTGAATACTTACAAATTAATCCAATGAACCATCCAGGTCTACTCTACTCTTTATTGTGTCAAGTATTACTTCATGGTCAGACTCACGCACCTTTTACAAGGTCTTGTTCAAAGGTCTACCCAAATATTGTATCAAATGAACATTGGATGCAACAACAAGGTTCGAGTAATGAAGAACCTTCTGATGCGTGTCAAAGTCCTAAAATAGCCAAACATTAACATTCTTATGTGGGTACCTTCTAAGCCCTATTCTAGTAATAACCACTGAGCCTGTAGGGTATTCGATGTTTTCTCCATCTGTAAATAGGGCCTCCAATTTTTTTTTGGCCTCAACACAATGACATAAGTAATAATCTGTTCCCTCTTCATTATCTTCATCTGTAATAACTACATATACATGCCCTACATTGATATGTGTAGCAAATTAGATGAAATTAGTCAACATTACAAAAACACTACAAAGTAAGATGACATTAGGAATTTCAAAAACTATGCAAATAGATATATTACCTAGTTGAACTAGATCTGATATGTGGTCAAAGCCAACTGATGATTCCATTTGTGTTAGTTCCAGTTCTGTCGGGGGTCAATACGTGTGAAGTGGGCTAAGATAACTTAGCTACCATTCATCAACCAACTCCTTTGACTTGCACTCATCCTAGGGTTGAATTGTATAGGAAGAACAAAAGCATGACATCTTTTGTGTATGGATACTCCATGAACCTCCAATTGAGCTTCTAAAAGAGTGCATCTCACTTGATCCTGTCAGTGTAGAAGAGTCCTCATATGGTGCAATGTTAGTATCATCTATCAACCAAAGACATCTACGAACTGAAGACTTACCTTCATTACCTAGACCCATATAAGCATTACACCACTTGACGATTGATTTTGCATCTGTCAACTTTGTATTGTCTTTATACTTTAACTCTTCTCATACTATGGCTCTTTTGATACATGCTCCTGCACCATCATGCTCCCCCTTTCCATGCCCGGCCTCACAAAAGTTCCACATATGCTGAATACCTGTAAGAATATGCCTCCTACTCAGCCAATAGAAATTTTGCTAGTTCTTGAATTGTGATGCACAGTTATCCGACCATATGATATACTGACTGAACGATATGCCCCTTCTAGCCAAATCATTGTAGAACACCTAAAAGAAACCTTGCACGAACTTCATAGAATGTGTGTGATCATCACTGATATAGAAATGATACTCCCTATGATCTTTCTATCATCCTCTGTACTATCATTCGCATGAATGAATGCGATGTGCACAAATATAGAAACCTATGTGGAGTTGTAATATTGTGATTACACCTCACGCTGTGGCTGTAGACTGTAGTTCTCTGCAAATTCAACGACTGAAACAATGCTACCAATTGAAAATGTGTCCTTGCATAACTTGAATTGCAAGTCTAACCATCGAGCTCTATGGGCATGTCTTGCATACTCATACACTATGCTGTCACGAAATATAGGCATAAACTAATACACTAGAATCTTTTCAATAACCAATTCACACCTCTTTACTTCTTTACCATCTTTTGTATTGTATGCCACTATTTTATACTTTCCAAACTCTACTAGTTCATTTCCAACCACATGTGTTATTTCCATATGTTCACATATTGGCAAACATTGCAAGCTACTGCAACGATGACATGTGCCATCCAAGCATAATTTCTTGTAGAATATTTGACCTTCCTCTCTTTCACATAAAATGAATGATATGAAGTCTCTTGAAGATGTTGGTGGGGCACGTATGCCACAACCTTGCAAAACATTGTTAGTATGCAAATCTAAACATATAGACCTATAAACATCAAAATGGTTAGAAAATTCAATATGTAATCTACAACAACAAGTAGTGTGTGTGTGATTTATCATCACATAGAAAGGTTTTAGCATTTCAAAATATCTTTGACAAATTTTAACTTAAGGATACTTCTCTAGAAATTTACCATAAAACTATGTTTGAGTCTCATCCAAATAATGCTTTGGATATGGCTCATGGTTCCGACTACCGATTCTCCTTCTTACCACATCCCTTTGATTTGGAGATACCCTTGTGTAATTCTTCCAAAAGTCTTCAATTAGTGATCTCAATGCTTCAACAATTGGTTTATCTTTTCGTGGTAGTCTCCCTGAGAATGCCCATAATTCATTGGAATTAGTGTCCTTAATTATTTGGCGTCTTCCAACGGCTCTTGATAAAGTTTTCCTATTAATTCTCAATTCTTGACTCATCTTTCTAATGAGACGAGCTTTCCTCGTTTGACTACTTACTATAGTCAATGTAATCACATGCCGTGTTGCATTACTATCTTTTGTGCGTGAGGTGTTACCCACACTCTCATACGCACTCATTAGATTCTTGACAATAGATTTTTCACTTCAAGCCTCTAATGTTCTCAACCCAAGAATCTTCATGATGGACCTATACTTTATACTTCACATTATTTCAATGAATAGTTGACATCTTGCAGTCTCATTTAACTTTTCAAAGAATAATCTCCAAATCTTATGAGCATATCTTCTACAAGTGTGTTTTGGAATCTTACCTTCCATTGGCTATAAAATATTCTCATCAATATCAATCAAATACGTTGGCTTTCTATGAAAAATTCTAGGTGGTGTTAAGTTAGGTAAATTTATCTCAACATTAGGAATTTCATCAACATTTAAATGAGATGGGCTAGATGGCATACCTTCGATCGAAGATGGAATAGATGGCATACCTTGAGGTTGAGGTGGGAACAATGGTGTACCTCCTTTATCACATGTGAGTGATGGTGTACTCTCAACTTGAGATGTGGTAGATGGTGTCCCTACATGTTGACTTGCGATAGAGGACGTGTCTCCAACTATGGTATTCAAATCTCTCATAGCACGAAGTTTTTGCATTCATTCTCTTTGTGCCACCAATACCATATCTCTTGGTGATGGTTGTGATTCCTCTTCAATTGGCATGTCTTCATTTATCATGTCCAATTTCCTCTTCTCTCAAAGTTCTCTCATAGTCATTGCTTTCTTTGCATTCTTAGCTTCTATCTCTTCCTGTGTTGGTTTAATTCTTGATCGTTTCCTCGGCATGATGGAGAATTTGTCTGTAGCATGATAAAGAGACCAATATTAGTTCCTAAGAAATGAATCCATACAAATAACTAAAATATATGTCATTCAACCCTTCATAGTAAATATACATACAATCATCATGTAAAAGAGTAAATGTCACTCAACCAAAATAGGTACAAAACATACAAAGCATTATTGCACAATGTTATTGCAGCCATACAAAGCATTATGGTACAAAGTTCACTTTAGCCCTAGATGAGGATAAGGTCAAAGGAGAGTCACCTATTGAGGCTACAAGTGAAGAGTACATGGGACTTCATGCTTGAAAAGGTTGAGGCAGACCCAATTTGACATGTTTTTTGTTACTAGGGCTACTAGGATTTGGAATTGAGAAGGTGTTTTGTTGGTACTAAGGCTACTAGGATTTGGGTGGCTTGTGAAGGAATAGACAATAATTGAAGAGTGTAGACTTGAGTAAGGGTTTAGAATGGTTGTGTCTAAGTTCCCGAGGCGTAAGAAGACCTCTAGTAGTCTTGTTAGGTTTTGAAGTATTGAAGACCCTCTTTGTGCCTTTGTATAGGGAGATTGATTGAGAGGAAAGCTTATGAAATTTGAAGAAACTATTGGTATGAGCCCTTTGGATTGAGTTGAACCCTACCTCTGCATCACATACCTAGGATTGTCATAAAAATCATTAGACTAATCTCTGTAATTTAGCGTATTGAATGGTATATAGTCGATCAAGGTAACCACCATCATGTGCTAACAAAGGACAATTAGGAAATTTTGAAATATTGTTGTGTCATGTGCATACAAATCATCATGAATAGGTGCATAAGGAATGTCCTAGCCCAAGATATGTGCATACAAATCATCATGTCATGTGCATACTTGTATGATCTTATAGTGGGATTGCAATGGTATGTTAAGGTCTGTTTATTACACATAATTATTAAAGAGCCCAAGTGTAGAAAATACACATGGCATCATGTGAGATTGTAGGCTACTTTCTTGATTGGGAATGTGTCTATTTTAATTAATGTTGACCTTTGAGATATCTTTTAGTATGCATACCATGAACTAATTTAAAACATAGTCTATCATATAAACACAAGATATGTATACATAGTCTTTTATTATGTATACATAGAATTAAGAAAAATGTAAAGAACATGCATGAAAAGACTTGACACACCTAAAAAATGGAGATTCGAATGGAGAGAGTACCCAATTATGTAGTGTTTTTTTCTTCTTGCATCAAACTCCTCAACAATTTGAGTTTTTCACCACTTGCTTCCTTTTCAATGTTAAATTGAATAACACTCAAATATAATTAGTAACAACAATACTATTAACCAATCTATAATGTTAAATTCCTAAAATTGAATCACAATTAACATTGAAACACTACAAAAATTGAAACTTGAATATATATATATATCAAATTTGATGTGAAAACTATGTTATTTCCTCCTTCTCAAGTTGGAAAAGTAGAAAAGGTGGTGGAAAGATCATGCAAAGGTGGTAGAATGTGTAAAATGTGCATGTGAACTTCCCAACAGCATGAAAGCACTTCTTTTTTGTCAGAACACGCGCATAATCAGCATGAAAACAGAGCATGTGGGCTTGGATCACGGGGGTCCAGGCTTTTTTACCATTTCTAAAGTAGGACAAAACTCAAGCATGTTATAACGCACTCGTATTTTGTCCTGCTATAGATTGATCCATAAATATTTGTGCCTATCTCACCTTCGATAGCATCTTTACAATATATCACCTCTAGTTCCATTAGCTCATGTTCTATCTCTCACCTCTCTATATCTCACTTATCTCTACCCCTCACCTCTCTACCTCTCCCCTCTCTCTGTCTCTCAATCACTCCTTGTCTACCTCTCCATCCATCCTTAGCCATCTAGGTCTCACTTAATCCTAAACCCTAATCCCTCAACCCTCAACCCTAATCCCTCATCTCTAAACCCTAAATGCTATCCCTATTCCTAAACCCTCAACAGGCTCGATACTATACCTTAAACCCTAATCCCTCAACCCTAAACCCTATCCCTCAACCCTTAACCCTAAACCCTCGACCCTCAACCCTAAATGCTATCCATATTCCTAAACCCTCAACAAGCTCGACCCTCAAACCTTAACCCTCAATGTCAAACCCTAATCCCTCAACCCTTAACTATAATCCCTTGACCCTAAACCTTATCCCTAAACCCTCAACACTATACCTTAAACACTAATCCCTCAACCCTAAACCCTAAACCTTATCCCTAAACCCTAATCCCTCAACCATCAACCCTCAACACTAATCCCTCATCCCTAAACCCTAAATGCTATCCCTATTCCTAAACCCTCAATGGGCTTGATACTATACCTTAAACCCTAATCCCTTATCCCTAAACCCTCCAACCCTATCCCTAATCCGTATACCCTCGACACTCTACTTTAACCCTAATACCTCGACCCTCAACCATATCCATAATCCCTCAACCCTCAACCCTCAACCCTCAACGTCAAACCCTAATCCCTCAACCCTTAACTCTAATCCCTTGACCCTCAACACGCATCCCTCATCCCTAAACCCTAAACACTATCCCTATTCCTAAACCCTCAACAGGCTTGATATTATACCTTAAACCCTAATCCCTCAACCCTCAACCCTAAACCCTATCCCTAAACCCTAATCCCTCAACCCTCAACCCTAATCCCTCATCCCTAAACCCTAAATGTTATCCCTATTCCTAAACCCTCAATGGGCTTGACCCTCAGCCCTATCCCTAAACCCTCATCCATCAACCCTCAACATCAAACCCTAATCCCTCAACCCTTAACTCTAATCCCTTGACCCTAAACCCTATCCCTAAACCCTTAACACTATACCTTAAACCCTAATCCCTCAACCCTAAACCCTAAACCCTCAACCCTCAACCCTCAACCCTAATCCCTTAACCCTCAACCCTAATCCCTCAACCCTCAACCCTAATCCCTCATCCCTAAACCCTAAATGCTATCCCTATTCCTAAACCCTCAACGGGATTGATACTATACCTTAAACCATAATCCTTTATCCCTAAACCCTCCAACCCTATCCCTAATCCTTATACCCTTGACACTCTACTTTAACCCTAATCCCTCGACCCTCAACCTTATCCCTCAACCCTCAACCCTCAACGTCAAACCCTAATCCCTCAACCCTTACTCTAATCCCTCGACCTTCAACACTAATCCCTCATCCCTAAACCCTAAATGCTATCCCTATTCCTAAACTCTCAACGAGCTTGATACTATACCTTAAACCCTATTCCCTCAACCCTCAACCCTAAACCCTATCCGTAAACCCTAATCCCTCAACCCTAATCTCTCAACCCTCAACCCTCAACATCAAACCCTAATCCCTCAACCCTTAACTCTAATCCTCAACCCTAAACCCTATCCATAAACCCTCAACACTATACCTTAAACCCTAATCCCTCAATCCTAAACCCTAAACCCTATCCCTAAAGCCTAATCCCTCAACACTCAACCCTAATCCCTCAACCCTTAACCCTTAAAACTTGAACCCTAAAACCTATCCCTACACCCTCAACACTCGACACTATATCTTAAACCCTAGTCCCTTAGCCCTCATCCCTAAAGCCTCAAACCTAAACCCTATCCCTAAACCCTCAACCCTCAACACTATACCTTAAACCCTAATCCCTATCCCTCAACCCTTAACCCTTAAAACTTAAACCCTATCCCTACACCCTCAACACTCGACACTATATCTTAAGCCTTAAACCCTCATCCCTAAAGCCTCAACTCTCAATCCTTAAACCTTCAACCCTAAACCCTATCCCTAATCCCTCTACCCTTGACACTCTAACCCTAACCCCTTGACCATCAACCCTATCCCTAAGCCCTCAACCCTCAACCCTCAACTCTCAACATTAAACCCTAATCCATCAACCCTAAACCTCAATCCCTCAAACCTAAACCCTATCCCTAAACCCTCAAAACTCAACACTATACCTTAAACCCTAATCCCTATCCCTCAACACTTAACCCTTAAAATGTAAACCCTATCCCTACACCCTCAACTCCCAACACTATATCTTAAGCCTTAAACCCTCATCCCTAAAGCCTCAACCCTCAATCCTTAAACCTTCAACCCTAAACCCTATCCCTAATCCCTCTACCCTCGACACTCTAACCCTAACCCCTTAACCATCAACCCTATCCCTAAACCCTCAACCCTCAACTCTCAACATTAAACCCTAATCCGTCAACCCTAAACCCTAATCCCTCAAACCTAAACCCTATCCCTAAACCCTCAACACTATACCTTAAACCCTAATCCATCAACCCTAAAACCTAATCCCTCAACCCTCAACCCTAAACCCTATCACTAAACCCTCAACCCTTGACACTATACCTTAAACCCTAATCCCTCAACCCTCAACCCTAATCCCTCAACCCTTAACCCTAATCCCTCATCCCTAAACCCTAAACACTATCCCTATTCCTAAACCCTCGACCCTCGACACTATACCTTAAACCCTAATCCCTTATCCCTCAACCCTAAACCCTATCCCTCAACCCTTAACCCTTACAACTTAAACCCTAAAACCTATCCCTAAACCCTCGACGCTCAACACTATATCTTAAACCCCAATCCCTTAACCCTCAACCCTAAAGCCTCAACCCTCAATCATTAAACCTTCAACCATAAACCCTATCCCTAATCCCTCTACCCTCAACACTCTACTTTAACCCTAATCCCTTGACCATCAACCCTATCCCTCAACCCTCAACTCTCAACATTAAACCCTAATCTGTCAACCCTAAACCCTAATCCCTAAACCCTAAATCCTATTCCTAAACCCTCAAAACTATTCCTTAAACCCTAATCCCTCAACCCTCAACACTATTCCTTAAACATTAATCCCTCAACTCCAAACCCTAATCCCTCAACCCTAAACCCTAAACCCTATCCCTAAACACTCAACCCTCAGCACAATACCTTAAACCTTAATCCCTTAACCCTGAACCTTGAACCCTAATCCCTCATCCCTAAACCTTAAATTCTATCCCTATTCCTAAACCCTCAACCGAAGACACTATACCTTAAACCCTAATCTCGTACCCCTAAACTATAAACCCTATCCCTCAACCCTTAACCCTTAAACCTTAAACCCTAAAACCTATCCCTAAACCCTCAACCCTATACCCTCAACATTATACTTAAGCCCTAATCCCCCAATCATCAACCCTATACCTTAAACCCTAAAGCCTACACCCTCAAACCCTCATCCCTAGACCATATAACCTCACCCTTATATCCTAAACCTCAAATATTGTGCCTCAACCCTATACTTAAATTAAACCTAAACCATACGTGCTCTCTACCCAAGTCACCCTATGCCTTATATACCCTCAATCCATATCATAAACCCTAAACCCAATATCCTAAACCCTAATCCCCGCGTCTTACACACTTAATCTTATACACTCAACAACTTGAATATTAACCCTCAATTGTAACCCTCAACCCTCAAAACTATACAGGCTCAGGTCCTTATATACACTAAACCCAAAACACTTACATACACACATACATACATACATACATACATGCATACATACATACATACATACATACATACAAACACACATACATGCATGCATACATGTACATACATACAAGCATGCATACATGTACATGCATACTGTTGGAAACAAGGTAGATAACTAAGAGGGGTGGTGAATCAGTTATCTTAAATTTCCTAACTTTCTTTTCTTCTTTAACAATTAGTGCAGCATCAAAACATATAAGCATACATAACCATGAGAGCAGAAATAAAATCAACACACATAGCACAAGAATTTTTATGTGGAAGACTCTATTAAGGGAAAAACGACGGGATGACTAACCCAAGATTGTATTCTCTGTTAAAAGAATAAGAAGTACAAAATGGCACTTGCCAATTAGGGCTCATTGCCCGAGCACACTGCTTATAAGAGGCACACTGCCTACAAGAGACTCACTATCTACAAGGTTTATAGAAGGTAACTAGGTGTTTGAACTGATGAGAGGCATCCATATATGCTGAGGTTCAGTTCCGGTTAGGCTCAATATACTGATCTAATGCACTTTATTCTTCCTCTACTTTAGTGTTGTTGTTCTGTCACATACCGGACTTGTATTGCTGCTTCCACACTTATCTCTACCTTTCCTCGCACACTATCACACACAACTCTTACCTTCATACTGAAATCCATCTGGTATATATATTCGCACCAAGAATTTTAACATCTTTCTAGTCGGGAACCGAAATACTCAAGATATTGACAAAACACTGATCTGTCGGCTGAATCCATGCTTAACATGTGATGCGTATGAAAAACATAAACATAGAAGTCATCAATCATGTCATCTAACCATGTATGATCCCTCAAATAGCTTGATCACCATCAATTTCTCATCCGGATTAAAGTTTGATGCTCTGTCGATCAGTTCTTCCTCAGTCTACTCTGCCTGTCAGGAACCCAACACTTAGATGCTCATATCTTTTCACTCATTCATCACCAGAGGCTATATCTATGGAATGTAGTAGTCATGGTACTTCTCTTGACTTGTCCAAGTCTACAATTGCTGAGTTACACCATCTGAGAGATCCAGACCTGATTGTCAGACCTTGTTGCATGCTCTATTTTTGTTCACCGGACCAAAACACTCTTCAATCTGACTTCTGGTATAGGCATACTATGTGTTGTGGATGTGTGGGATAGACTTTTTTGCCATCAATGACAACACTCATGAAGCCACATAGTGTCTCTTGCCAACAATCTCCCCCTTTGGCATTGACGGCAACACTTAGTGAAAAATGACTAAGTGTCACAGCAAACTCCCCCTTGGCGGATGCTCTGTCTTATGCACTATTTTACAGGAGCTCCCCCTTAGCTGGATTCCACATTTTTCACTACTCCTCACTCCCCCTTTGACATCAATGGCAAAGGGAAAAATTCGTAGACCAAAATTTGCAAAAATCAACCTATACATAGCCGCATAAGTATATATACATGTTATACTTACATAAACTTAAGTATATCTGCAAAGGTGGTCTTCTACTATACAAATTTTGTTGCCCAACTCTGCTTCATCCTATCCAAAATTGAGATGTGATCACTCAACAAAAATGCATAAGCTTCTGCCCTTCTTAAGTTTGCCAGATCACTGGTTCGGGTTGTGGTCTGAGCATCAATTAAGGCTTCATGCATGGCCTCTAACTTAGGGATAATTATCCCTCTAAGTTCACTCATCCTGCTTATTATATTCTTCCTCTCCTTTTCAAGCCTCTTTATTTCATCTATAATAGCAATAGCCTGGCACTCTTGATTCATTATGGATGTGGTGAGGGGATCAAAATTCTGAGATAAACTTGACAGTTTACCTTCTTGTTCTTTCGCCTTCTTTTCAAAATCCTCTGTCACTTTAGACCAGGATAGACAAAATTTATACATTTCTCCACCATCTTTAATAGAATTTTCTAGGCTCTTTATCCCAATATCCAGGGTCCTCCTGTCATTAGCTATGAGTCCCTGTACTTTAGTGAATCTCTTTCCCAAAAATTCTTTTCAGACTTTCTCTTCTGTCAATTTCTCTAAAGAATCAAAATGGGTGCTAACAAAATTAACCAGAGATTTCAAGTTACCGGATTGAGAGGCTAAAAGATCCTTTTGGAATGATGGCATGATCTTCTTCAGCATCTCGGATGCAATTTCTGTTAGCTCACAATCTTCCATGTGAGACTTCAGAAGCTTTTCTCTTGCTTTAGCTTGGGCAAAAGATGCTATCTTCATTGTCTGGACTGGAGAGAGGGAATCAAAAATTAGTGGTACTTGGAATAGTTCTGGTTCATCTATCTCCATCATTTCTTTGGTCAAGAAATTCTTCACTGCTTCTGCTGTGTCTCTTGCTGGAGACTGAGTCTTCTTTCCTTTTGCTACCCCAGAACTGTCATAAGAGATCGTCTCTGTTTGTTCTTCTTCTCTTCCCTTTACCTCCTCTTCTTGACTCAATTTCTCCTCTTTTCTTCCTTCTCCTTCAGTTCCTGAGTCTGCAGGGGGATCCAGAGAAGAGATGTTAACTTCTTCATGGACTTCCTCTTCTAGAATAGAGGAATCCGAGTCCTTAGACTTCTCCTCATCTATCTCTTTGGACTCTTCTACATTTTTCTCAGTAGATTCTTCTTTCGATGCACTTAATCCTTCAACATCCATGGTAGAAGGTTCTTCATCTATTTCCTCTATAATAGGAAGATTGAATTTCTTGAAGGCATTCCGGAGGATGTCTTCTGTTTCTTTTGCCACCTGATCAGTCTCTCCAAGCATAAGTTTGTTCATTCTTGCTTTGCTCTGGAACTCATCCTTGTAGTCCTTAAAGATCATGGTCATTTGTTTTGGAGTAATGGAAGGATAGAGATGAATTACAATCTGTTCCTGGATCTCTAAATCCTTTTCCTCGGCATTCTCTTTTCTGAGTTCAAGTACCTTCTCTAGACTTTTGGGAATTAGAGAAATGATTTCAATGAATGCTTTATTATAAATGTTTAGGTACCTGACTGTAGCATCTTCCAAGATCCTCTTGTCAGAATCACTATATTCATCATAAAATTCCGTGACTAGTTGTAGGTTCCCATCCACTGTGACTGCCTTGATAACATCATCAATAGAAAGAGTGGGCCTTTCAACAAATTCTTCTGCCCCTTCTTTGTTTTTACCGAAAGAGGATTTCTCAGAAGTTTTCTTCTTCTTCTTCATTTTCTTAACTTCCTCATCAGACTCTATTTCTTCATCATCCTTTTGACTTATGTAAGCCCTTGTGGCTTTTGCTTTCGTTCTCTTTTCTCCTTTTCCAGATGTTTTGGCTTCCGATTTTTAGGCTCTTGAGCTCTTAGAGGTGGCAGGTGTAGAGCTCTTTGATGATCTAGTCCGGGAGGAGGCTTGCACTGGAACACTTTCTTTTTCTGTTTCTTGTTTCTCTTTCTCAACTCCTTCTATTTTATCTCTGTTTGCATCAACTGCCTCTT
Source organism: Cunninghamia lanceolata (assembly GCA_027924645.1). Taxonomy (NCBI): domain Eukaryota; kingdom Viridiplantae; phylum Streptophyta; class Pinopsida; order Cupressales; family Cupressaceae; genus Cunninghamia; species Cunninghamia lanceolata. The sequence continues at coordinate 4,257,675 of BSBN01000500.1, read as the reverse complement.
TTGATATGTCATATCTCTTGGCGATTTCCTCTACTTCCCTTCTAACTTTCCTTTTTTATTTCCAGTTACCTTAGTTCAACATGAATCTCTACACTTACTTCTTCAAAGGTTCCAAACCTTTCTACCTCAGGGTCCTTAGGCTGACTCAGCAAGTGTTGGATATGCGGCTCCAAGATTTTCTCATCAACCTCATAACCCATTGGCATAATCCAAACTATTCTAGGCTCAACTGCCTCCATTAGGCATTGATCAATGTCTACCATGAAGCAAACTGGATCCTTATATTTTTCAACTATTGTTTGAGGAATTCTTTCTCTGGCCTACATCATACCTTGGAAGTTCTTAAAGTATCCCCAGAGTGTAGTACTTTGAGCCTTGGCATCACCAAGCCCATACATATAGTCTCACATTTGTATGGCAACCGATCTGTCATTTTTCCATACCCAACCACTTGATAAGGGTAGCTCATTCATATAGTAAAAGAACAGACATAGTATTAAGCCACCATACTTGAATGAGTTCTTCTTGTCCTTCTTGATCTTCTACAAGTTTTCTAACAATTGGTTTAGGAGAAGGTCACATAGATCATAATCTGCATTTTCCCTTAGCATCTGATATGCAGTATATATTGCAGTTCCGGACACAAAGTTCTCCCTGTTGGAATGATATATTCTATAGCTAATTATCATAGAGGCAAATTTGATATCTAGATCTGTGATATCTTCTATTGTCATTGCTCTATTGTCAAACTTTGATCCGATAGCTTCACTTACCGTCTGGTTCTTGACAGATTTGAGTACAGGCAACCCATTAGATGAGTGCAATCTGGTTACTACCCTAATGTCATCTTTTGTTATCTTAAAGGGCTTCATCAACCACATGAAGTTATCATGTATTCTGCTAAGAACATACCGGACCCATTCATCTTCTGCAAAATAGGGAAAGTGGATGCAATGTCCAAAATGCTTATCCCAGAGGGCCTTGTATTGAGGTTTGAGTTCAGAAGTTTCATCTATTAATTGTTTATGATAGATATCCATCAGCTTGGATTCCCAAAATTCCTCAATATTGGTGTGGATGTACACCCTAACATCTTCTATGTGTAAAACCCCATGCGGAATGCTACAAAAGGCGCCTAAGGGAACAACTTTGGATTTGTAGGTGTGTTTCTTAAACTTTGGACATGGCCTATCAATGATCTTAACAACCATTGGAGTAGCCATCTTTGCAAAAGATTCAGAGAAAGATATTCAGAAATGGAAATACCTTTTTATGCTTCTAGGGTTCACAATATGAGCTGGAAAAGATCATTGGTTGAATTGGATTATGTGGTTAATCTTTGAGAAGGTTGTAACAATCTTGATGCAGATCTCTTCCTTTCTTCTTCTCAAGTGCAAATGATGAATAAAAGAACCCTTTTATCTCTGTGTAAACCCTAATTTCCTATTGCAATAAATGCACAACTTAAGTTATTCTGATTGCCTTGCTCTGAGAGAAATCTTTCTGAATCACTGAGGTGCACTTAGAATCAATTTTAGTGATAATTGACAATGTATCTCATTTCCTCCAATCATGCCATTTATCTACAGGTCAAGATATTTCAAGTTTGAATCATACCGGATCTAACTGTGAAAATCCTACTTTTACCAGATGGTTGTCAAACCAGATCAATCTTGGATGATTAAACTCTTCAAAACTCCTTGCAGATCTTTCATATTTTTACGAGGGTTATTTAGATATTTCTCTGAGAACCCTTTAATCCGCAACATTCCATGTGACAAATTTAGGTACCAAATGACTGGCTGGGGGAATTTATCTTCCTTTGTGACTCCCCCTGAGCCAGAGCTCATCTATTTAGTTTTCGGAAGGAATATCAGCACCAAATTCTGGTGCGAATCCATCCCCAACATTTTCTATACTTTTCTTCACCCAAATCTTGTTCATATCCCTTTCAACTTCATCTTTATTCACTTTTCCTTTTCCTTTATCTTGATTTTGATTATGATGCACCGGACCCTTTTTATCCTAATTCTTACTTTTGCAGAATTTGGCAATATGACCAGATCTATTGCAATTGTAGCAAAAAACATTTCTTTGCATATTTGACTGATATCTTCTTGATCTGCATTGATTAGCTATATGTCCCATTCTATTGCATGCAAAGCATCTACCATTGAATGAATTGTTTATTTGCATATTTCTGCATTCATGAGATTTGTGACCATACTTTTTGTAGTTGAAACACTATCCGGAAAAGGATGAATTAGTCTGATTCATTCTTCTTTTGCACTGAGTTGCTTTATGACCGAAGTTCTTGCAATTGTAGTAGTATCCATTGAAGGATGGATATCTTTGAGCATTTGGTTGCCTTACCGGAGGTCTTCTAGGCCTATTTCTTTGATTTCTTGATCCAGAGCTCTTCTTATCGGATCTAGAGCTTTCACATTTCTCATTACCCAAACCATGCTTGTCATCTACCCTCTTTTGGCTTTCAAGAAGAACTTCAAGTTGAGCTAAGCTTATCTTGAATTTTTCTTTGTATTCATTTGTTGTTTGGAGATCTTGTTTAAGAGTGTCTATCTGATTCTCAAGTTGTTCTTCATTATCTCTATCTTCTTCAAGATCAGATTCCAGATGCCTGATTATTCTATCCATTTTGAGGCAATCCTCTGACTTCTCCTTGAGAGATTGTTTTAGATTATCTTCAATTTATTGGGTGAATCTCATAACCCCTAATTCCATTTCATGCCTTACCATAATGACCTCTTTTGGAAGCTTCTCACATAGCTTGTTTTTCTCATTCAGATCTTCATTAGTATCATTGGCTTCACTTTGACTTGCTAATTGTTGAAGAAGTTCCTTTCTCTTTTTCACAGAGATACTCAATTTTTCTTTTAGCTCATTTATGAAATCATCAGCTTGTTTGAGTCTTTCTCTCAAGTTATTGACTTCAGAGTGAGATTGCTCAAGATCATCTAGGGTAGATTGAAGTTGTTCCTTCATACCATACATATCCATTGAGATTCCCAGATCTTCCTCAAGCTGTTAGGCTCTGTTTAGAGGAACTTAGCTCTGATACTAATTGTTTAAAACAAGGTAGATAACTGAGAGGGGGGGTGAATTGGTTATCTTAAATTTCTTAACTTTCTTTTCTTCTTTAACAATTAGTGCAGCATCAAAACATATAAGAATACATAACCATGAGAGAAGAAATAGAATCAACACACATAACACAAGGATTTTTACGTGGAAAACCTTGTTAAGGGAAAAACCACGGGGTGACTAACCCAAGATTGTATTCTCTGTTAAAAGAATAAGAAGTACAAAATGGCACTTGCCAATTAGGGCTCACTGCCCGAGCACACTGCTCACAAGAGGCACACTACCTACAAGAGACTCACTGTCTACAAGGTTTATAGAAGGTAACCAAGTGTTTGAATTGATGAGAGGCATCCATATATGCTGAGGTTCAGTTCTAGTTAGGCTCAATGTACTGATCTAATGCACTTCATTCTTCCTCTGCTTTAGTGCTGCTATTCTATCACATACCGGACTTGTATTGTTGCTTCCACACTTATCTCTGCCTTTCCTCACACACTATCACACACAACTCTTACCTTCATACCAAAATCCATCTGGTATATATATCTGCACCAAGGATTTCAACATCTTTCTAGTCGGCAACTGAAATACTCAAGATATTTACAAAACACTGATCTGTCAGTTGAATCCATGCTTAATATGTGATGCGTATCAAAAACATAGACATAGAAGTCATCATTCATGTCAGGAAACCATGTATGATCCCTCAAATAGCTTGATCACCATCAATTTCTCATCTGGATTAAAGTCTGATGCTCTGTCGATCAGTTCTTCCTTAGTCTACTCTCCCTGTCAGAAACCCAACACTTAGATGCTCATATCTTTTCACTCATTCATCACCGGAGGCTCAATCTCTGGAATGTAGTAGTCATGGTACTCCTCTTGACTTGTCCAAGTCTGCAACTTACTGAGTTACGCCATCTGAGAGATCCGGACCTAATTGTTAGACCTTCCTGCATACTCTATTTTTGTTCACCAGACCAAAACACTCTTCAATCTGACTTCCGGTATAGGCATACTATGTGTTGCGGATGTGTGAGATAGACTTTGTTGCCATTAATGACAACAGTCATGAAGCCACACAGTGTCTCTTGCCAACACATACATACCTACAAGCATAGATATAAACATCCATGAAACATACTTATGAAACTTGAACATAATTCATTCAAAGGAAGACATAACGTGAGCATGTTATAAGGCGCTCGTGTTATGTTGAACTGGGAAAACACTAGCAAACATGCAAAAAAGGAAAAAAAGCACAACATAACACGAGTGTGTTATAACGTGCTCATTTATATTGTTCTTTGGGAATCCCAAGCCTTAGTCTTTGGATTTGCTTTGGATTTCCAACCCAAAGGCTTGGAGTACCTTTTCAACATCCACAGACATGTTTTTGCAAATTCTACAAGATTTCAAATAATTTTGTTTGTGCTAACCCTCAAATTTGCACGTGTTTCAAGGTCAAACAAATCAAACACCTGGGTAATGTTAGGCTTTCTCTTAGCTATTTAACGATATAATTTTTTTCACATTTTGACAATGTTAAGCCTTTCATCTTTAATTTATTTTGTTTGTGTGTCTGGTTTTGGGCAAAAACCACTGTTTGGTCTTTTTTTCATTGTAAATTAACCATTCATTGAAATTTCAAAAAAATTACATATTTAGAAACTAGACTCCATTCTACACATATTAAAAAAAATGATTTTCAAATAGTTTTCAAAATTTATAGGGGTAGCATGGCAAATATTCTTTTTTTTAGGATGTGTCCACTTTGAAAATTAGTAAAAAATGAAATATTCATCAAAAAATTATCAGAAAAATCAGGCATAAACTACATGTTGTTAGCTAATTTCTCACTGAAGCAATTTTAAAAATACCTAAAAAAAGTTAACCTTTTGAGGGAGCCACAAAACATGCTATGTTATGTTTTTTTGACAGAAACAACACCAATTTCTGTGGCTCCCTCTTTTGAACCCCTTAATCTATACCATTTTCAAAAAAAATTAGTAGTTTAGAAAGTAGACTTGGAGCACTACGAACATTGTTCTGGTTGCACCTCCAAAATTTGAGTGTAACTATGCTCAATTTCTCATCCAAGGCCAGCATTTCCTGATTTTAGAAAAAAGTGGCCACTTAAGACCCCTTTTTGGCCCCCCATCTTCTTGCACTTACCCTTGATTGTGGTAAATGTTATTGGTTGTGTTCCTGTAGCTGGTTTACCAGGTAAATTAATTGGATTTGATTTTTTTTGTGAATGAATTTGTGTTGAAGGTTGCAAGAACTAGCAATCCCATATCATCCCCAATTCATCTCTGCACTAATTGGTATCAGAGCAGGTTGCGATTGTGTTAAGGGAAGGAACCCTGGAAGAGATTGTTGTGGGTGAGTGTGAGGGTGAGGAGACCTGCAACTGTAGGGAGCCCGTCGGTATGGTGCAAAGAGGATGTGATGGACGAAGAGGACCACGAAATAATGACAATACAACATTCATGGAGATGTTGAGAGGCATCACAATGAGATTGGATGTGATGGAAGTAGTGCAATGAAGATGGATACTTGTGATAGATGTTTGCGATGATGACGATGAGATTGAAGTACCAAAAATTGATTTTCAGGATGATGGAAATGGAGTGGAAGGCAGATTTTTGAGAGCAATGGTGAGGATCAGCAGCAAGCCAAGATTGGAAACCTCTAGTTACAATGGAAGCATGGATCCGAACGATTTAATCGATTGGATATTAGAAATAGAGAAGTATTTCGATTATGAGTCGATAGAGGACTCGAAAAGAGTGAAATTTTCTTGCACAAAGTTGAAAGGACACACATCATTGTGGTGGGATCATGTGCAGATCGATAGACAACGAAGAGGAAAGGATAAAATAAGAACTTGGGCCCAAATGATAGCAAAGAAGAAAGCTCAATTTCTGCCCAGAGATTACCAAGTTTATTTTGAAAATTACAAAATTTGAAGCAAAAAGAGTTAAGTGTGCAAGCTTATACCAAGGATTTTTACAAATTGAATATCCAGGTTGGACATGTAGAGGATGATGGGGAGAAAATTTCAAGGTATGTAAATAGATTGAGATATAATATTCAAGATGAATTGGCTATGTTGCAAGTTCATACGATGGAAGAGGCATATCAATTTTCCTTGAAAGCTAAAGAAAAATTGTCACAAAGACACCAAGGTAATACAAGAGGAAGAGGAAGGTCTGTCATGCGAAGTGCACCAGCAAGTAATGGTAAAGGAAAACAAGTTTTTGAGGAGGAAAATGACACGTCACGCAAGGAGGAATCAAGTCAAAATAGCAGGGGAAGAGGCTATTTTGGAAGAGGTAGAGGAATTGGATTTGGAGGTACATGTTTCCAATGTGGAGAGATTGGACATAGGACCTTTGAATGCCCTCAAATACAGAAAGACATAAGTAGGAAGAGTGCAGCAAAGAACTATGTAACACAAGCTGATGAAGAGAGTGTTGATTCCCCACAGCAAGTGGAAGAGCCCGAACATGGAAAGGCATTGATGCTGAAAAGAGTTATTTTGAAACTAGAAAAGGAACAACTAGAGCCAACACAAAGGTAGAGTTTATTTCAAATGGTGTGTAAATCAGGTGGCAAGTGTTGTAAGGTAGTTGTGGATAAAGAAAGTACTGATAATTTGGTCTCACAAGAGATGGTAGAAAATATACAATTGAAAAAGACAAGACATCCAAATCCTTACCAAGTCACTTGGTTACAAAAGGATCATCAAATTCTAGTAAGTGAACAATGCTTGGTTCATTTTTAGATTGGTAATTATGTTGATAAGGTGTTGTGCGGTTTTTCATGTCCTTTTGGGTAGACCATTGCAATATGATAGACATGTTGTGTATGATGGTTGGGAAAATATGTATACCATCACAAAGGATGGAAGGGAGTATTATTTGGGTCCATTGAAGGACAAGTAGAAACAAGTGGGAGATAGTTCATTGGTTTATTTTCATGATAGTGAATATGTTGTCAAAGTGGAAAGTAAGGTTGGGAGCAGCCCAACAATAGTTCATAAAAAGAGAAGTTTGAGTGAGGGCAAGGAGAGTGGTGACAAGTTGGTGCAGTAGTTGCACAAGGAAGAGAAGAAGAATAATAGGTAACCTAATAGTTGTAAAAGAAGTGAAGAGAGTCTGAGAGGAAAACAAAATTTAGCATTGGAACAAGATACACACTTGTATGAGAGGTTTGAAATATATCTTTGTCATTGGAAAGAACCAAGTGGAGGTGACCACTGAGGTGAGTGCAATTTGCAGCATAAGCAATGAAGGAATGTGAAAGAGGGAAGAGGTAAAGAGGTTTTTTCAGCAGACAAAAGAAGGAAGCGATTGATGAAGAGGAAATCTGGATCAAAAATGAGCATGGCATCACCATCCTGAGCTCCCAAAAATATTCATGAACTGCAACCTCATGGAACATTTCTCCTATTCGATGTGTTTGATGCAGGGGCACCCGGGCATATATGTAATCCTACATTGCCAAAAAGAATAGATATCTCAGTATTGTTTGATCTTAATCTATTTTGTTGTTCCAGTTTTGATTTTCATGGTGTTGGCAGTGTTGTCGTAGTTGATGGAAATTACACATCATATTCATTTTTATGTTATTTTTGGCTCGGTTTAGATGATTTCCATTCACTTTTGATCATTGCAATCATTTCGGTGATATGTTCATACCGAAAATTAAAAGTGTCGACATTTGATTTGAAGTCTTTCTGGTCACTACTAGCCGTGACTTAGTTGAATTACTCATGTTACTGATCCATTATAAAGACCTATTCCTCTACTTCCTATTGGAGGGTGATAGTTTCATATGGCAACATAAATCAATCTTTTGTTTGGGAGTCAAATCGATTGGAGTCATTCACTGCTATGATGATATGTCTTTATTTTAAAATCTCAATATGCAACTGCCAAGGTTTATCTGTTTGGCCATATATATTTTGTTGTTTGAATAGGAGGAGGCAGTTGGATATTGTTTTGAATTCCCATATGGTAGTGGAGAGCGAAAATGCCATCATGGCATTTGGTCTTTGACCACATTTCCTTCAGCATTTAAAATTAAATAGAGGTGACACCTCATATAATATAAATTTTAGCTTTTGAAATGAACCACCATGTATATATGATGTAGAGAGGAGGAATTAGAGGATGCGGCTAGGTAGAAGGAGAGAGGAAAAGAACAACAAAAGGAAAAGAAGAAATTAAGAAGAAAAGGAGTTCAATTTGGAAGTTTTGAGGTGGCAAAAATAGAGAAGGGAGAAGTAAATGAGGTTCATTGTCAGTAAAGAGAAAAGAAAACAGATAAAGTGGAGAGGGAGTCAACTGGGAAAAAAAGTTTGGCTACCAAATAGAGAACATGAAGAATGGAAAGAAGTTTTCTCTACCAAAACCAAAGAGAGGAGAATATCTAATGCCAAAGAAATAAGACATAGAACAGATAATGTGAGAAGAGGAGGTCGACCAGAGGAAAGGAACAGAGATTTGTAAGTTGAAGTTGCAAAAACACATTGGAAGGGGAAAACATAATTGTTTTGTGGATATAGATTGTATAAAATAGAGGAAAGTATACCAAAACCAAAGGTTCTACAATTAATTGTGTAGAATTTTATATTTGAACAATCCAATGCTTCCAAAGAATAATAAAAAATTGAAATTGTGATCAAGTGTTTGCAAATGGTTGATGTAATTGGTTGAATTCAATTTGATTGTGGTAAATGTTATTGGTTGTGTTCCTATATTTGGTTTACCAAGTAAATTAATTGGATTTGATTTTGTTTGTGAAGAAATTTGTGTTGAAGGCTACAAGAATTAGCAGTCCCACAGGAACCCTAATTCATGTCTACACCATGTATTCTCCTTGGTGTGAGTGCTCCATAGAAAATTGTTAAATGGAAAAAGAGATGCAATGAATAACTTGTGTCACACAACTAAAATAGGCACAAACTATGAATTAATTCAATTTTGGCTATAAAAAATGATAAGTAGATAGAGAGATTCACCTATATGAAAAGTGATATGATAATACTCCACTCATTCATTATGTCCATGTGATAAGACTTAATTAGATGTGGCACATTCAATACAACCATGTAATGTGATTCCATCCAGTGTAGAAAAATAGATATGTAATGTTTGATGTGGCCATTGTGTATGCCTTGCATTGACATCCCAAATTTTGGAGCAAAATTAGGGAACCCCCATTTATGTTTGTGTGTTCTTTGTTACTTTGACAATGTTTGGCCTATCATTGATATCCAATCAGATATTTTCTTCAATGAGCCCCCCTTGGGTCAAATTATGGCTTATTGTCTTATTTTTCCTCCCCTCATGCCTTGGCCATTGGTCCAAATTATAAAATTCCCAAAAATTTCTAAGTATGAGGGTGTTTAGTTCAATTTTCTACCTTGGGCAGGTTTTCAAAGATTTCTCTAGTAGCATGCTTTTCTGTCGTTTCCCCAAAACCCTACACTTCCAAGTTTTCCTTATGATTTTTTTAGTCTTTTAGGTTTTTGGGCCTTTTCATGCCCAAGTACTCGATCGTGAAGTTTCCCAGTTCCCTATTTTTCTATGTTCCCAATTTTCTTCTAATTTATTTTCACCTTTTATGTTTACATGATTTGTCTTACTATGGTACCTAGTCATCAAGTTTCTCAAATCCCCAAACTCCACTCTATCTTCGTTGCTGATATTTTAATTTTCTTCTTGTCATCATCCATTTCTTCTAATCCTTGTGGTACTCTATCACGAGGTATACCTGATCCCTGACATCCTTTTTTCTTCTTCCTTTCCTAGTCCATAAGACTTTTCTTTGCCCAAATCCCTAGGACTTGATTTTCCAAAGTTCTGAACCCTATGCCTCCAAAAAACATTTTATCATCTTACCTTGAGGTAGAAAGTGTCATGGATCCCTAATCCATGACTCCCCATGTTATCTTACTTACATTCATTTTGATGGACTTTTAGAGTTTGCTTTCCATCCTCATAATCCAATCACCAATGTCCCACCTTTGGACTTTTAGGTTTTTGTATGCTGGATTTTCAAGTCTTGCCAAAGTTCACTTACCTTGGTATCCTAGCATCTTAAAACCTAATTTTCCACACTTATGTCCTTCCTTCACTTTACCACTTTTAAACCTTCAAGATTTTCTTACCAGTCTCCCTCAACATCCTAACATCCTAACCTTAGCTTTCCCACTCCCGTCTCTTCTATCCCATTTGAACCTTTAGAGTTTCTTCTCTTTCCATCCCTCTTATTGCATTCAATACCAATCATTCCAGATACCCGCATCATCTAGGCATTATAATTCCTACACTCCCACCATTTACCAAAAACACTCCTCCACTAATCATAGATTTGTTGCAAGTATGGGCCTAACCGGTGTTGTCATTGATGTCAACATACTTCTGTTACATTGATGATAAGGATTGGATGAGCTGTATGCTAAGGATATTGAGAAAATTAGTCCTATCAGGAATAGACAAGAGTAGTGAAGACAATGAGGTAAAGATCCCAGCTAAGATGAATATCAGAGGATGCGCATCAAAGGGTTTGTAGATATGTGTCTTAAGATGATACAGTAGAGATTTCAGAGGTCCGCATGAAGATCTGAAGAAGTTATGGCCACTTAAGTAAAACTGGTTCTGGCAGATGTTCAGAGGTGACAGAGTGACACAGATAGGTCTGGTGAGATCCAGAAATGCAATATCTTGTTTTGTGGGTTTGGTGGAGTGTTTAGGAAGTCAATGTGAATTGACAACTCAATTGGTTCATAGTCTGGAAGTCCACAAGCATCTATTCCACTATGACGGTGATGACAGACTATGTTCTTGAGGTTCCGGATGAAGGAGAGAATGATTTCAGTAAGCAGAAGTAGTGTGGATGTTCCTGGCGATTCAGGCAATCTTGTGGAGGTCTTTGGATTGTGTCTACTTCGTGTTGGTGGTCCACATTGAAGATTGAGCTCGTAATTGAAGAATTACTTCCGAATGATGATGTTCTTCCTAAGTCTGGCTGACTGGATGAGTTACACATCTTACGGATGATCTTAAAGATGTTCTGTGAAGAATGGTGTGTTCCTAAAGGAAGATTGAAGTCTCAGATCTGTGTGGCCGATAGTGTGTTGATCCACATGAAGTCTTTTCTTTTATTAATCATGTTGTATTTATGTATTTGCTTTGTAATGTATGCCAACTTGGATGATTATCACTAAGTCATTGTCTTGTATAAATAAGGAATTGTAAAGTCATTTCAAATGGATCTTGTGGAGATGAGAGTGTGGTAGAGAGGTGCAGAGCAAAAGGCAGAGCAGAAGTATTGGGCTTAAATGGAACTGACTCAAGCATGGTGAAGATGCTATTCTTCAGTTCAAGTATGTAATACTTATTATTCTATAGACAGTGTCTCCTGTAGGCAGTGGGCCTCTTATGAGCAGTGTGCTTGGGCAGTGAGCCCTAATTGGCATGTGCCATTTTGTTGTTCCTATTCTTTTAATAGAGAATACAATCTTGGGTTAGTCACCCTGTGGTTTTTCCCTTAACCGGGTTTTCCACGTTAAAATTCTTGGTGTCATATGTGTTAGTGTGTTTCTGCTCTTGAATTGTTGCATTATGTTTTCATGATTGATTTATTATTATGCTGCTGAATTAAGAAAAAGATTTAAGTGATTAATTAGAAGAAAGTTTTGGACAACTGATTCACCCCCCCTCTCAGTTGTCTGTCTTAAATCTAATAATTGGTATCAGAGCTAAGTTCCTCTAAAAAGAGCTTAACCGCTTGAGGAGATCTAGGATGTCATCTTACAAGAAGGATAGTCTGAGGTTTGATGGAACCAATTTTAGTCTTTGGAAAAGTTGCACGGAATGCCACTTGCAATATATGGGAATGCAGTATTGGATCATGGCTTCAAAGAAGTATGTTCCTCCACAGAATGGTCTAAGTATCGTAGATGAAATCAAAGATGCTGAAAACAATCTGTGGACTAAAGAAGCTCTTCTAAGTGCCTTATCTGATTCAGAGCTGAAAAATGTTATTGATCTAAAAATTGCATATGAGATTTGGTAAAAACTAGAACTTTTGCATGAAGGAGACACGTATGTTAAATGTGCCAAACTATAGAGTCTGAAAGGAAATTTTAAAAACCTGAAGATGAGAGAAGATGAAAATATCACTACATTTATGCCAAGAGTAAATGAGCTTGTTTGTGGCATTAGATGTGCTAGTGGAATCTTGGATGAAGATGAGATTGTTGGCAAAGTTCTCAGAACCCTTCCTGATTCTTACAAATACAAGGTTGTTGCTAATGAAGAATTTAGATCCTATTCAGGTATCACAAGAGATCAATTGGTTGGTAAATTGGTTGCATTTGAATTGACCGAGTTTGGAGATGCACCCCCCAAGACTAAATCTGCATTCAAAGCTAGTGCCTCTATAAAAGGAAAACAAAAGTTTGATCTGGGAGAGAACTCTTCAAAGAAACTATCATGGTATGAAAAAGCAAGAAAAGACCTGGAAGAAGATGAAGCAGAAGCTGCTCAACTTCAAGCCCTTATTGCAAAAAGACTGCCAATAGAATCCGGTAAGTATGAGGGGAAATTGCCTTTTAAATGTTTTAACTACAATAAGATTGGTCATTTTGCCTCAAGGTGTCCGAAAAGATTTTCAAGGCCAAATCCTAACAGATCAAGGTTCCAAAAAAAATGTTACTATGTTCATGAAGATGATGATGATGAAGGAGTAACAGATGATGAATCAGAGACAGGAAACAAATCCAGAAGAGACTAGGTGTTTATTGCCATCAAGGAAGAAGATCCAATGCCCTCTGAATCTGTCAATCATAAAATTGTAGAAAGAGCTCTGGTTGCCCAAGTTAAAGAAAAGGATGATTGGGTCATTGATAGTAGATGCTCCCACCATATGACAAGTGACAAAAATAAGTTCATAGATTTGGAAAGGTATGAAGGAGGAGTGGTAAAATTTGGTGATAATTCTGCTGGCAAAATCAGAGGTAGAGGAACCATTTGTTTTGATGGAAAGAACAAAACCAATAATGTACTATATGTTAAAGGTTTGAAGCACAATCTTCTCAGTGTTGGATAGTTGGTGGACAAAGTCTATGATCTCCGATTCAAAAATGGAAAATGCAAGATCTTTGAAAGTTCCGGAACAGAGATTGCATCCGGTACTCAAACTAAAGGTAATATCTTCCACTTGGTTGGTACTGGTAAAAGTTGCTTATTTGTTTAAATTGATCAGAGTTGGTTGTGGCATAGGAGAATGTGTCATGTGAATTTTGATAATATCATCAAGATAAGCAACACTCAGGCTATAAGAGATCTTCCAAGACTGGTGAAACCTACTAATAGTTTGTGCAAAGAATGTCAGTTGGGTAAGTAGAGCAGAATCATATTCAAAAGTAAGGAAAAGTCTTCTACCAGATTATTGGACTTAGTTCATACTGATCTATGTGGTCCGGCAAGAATCAGGAGTGTGCAAGGTGATATATACTTCATGTTATTAATTGACGACCACTCCCGGATGATGTGGGTGACTTTTCTGAAAGACAAATCTGAGGCTCTTGAGAAATTCAAAATATTCAAGGCTCTAGTAGAGAATGAAACTAGATTGAACATAAAATGTCTGAGTTCTAATTGAGGTGGAGAATTCACATCCGGTGAATTCATAGAATTCTGTAAGAAACATGGAATAAAAAGACAGTTGTTTGCTCCAAGGACTCCACATCAGAATGGAGTAGTGGAGAGAAAGAACCGGACCATCTAGGAAGCATCTAGAACCATGATGATGGAAGCAAATGTTCCTCAGATCTACTCGAGAGAAGCTATAAGCACTGCAGTCTATACTCTTAATCGAGTACAAATCAGAAGCAATACTAGTAAGACTCCTTATGAACTCTGGTTTGGCATCACTCCCACTTTGAAGTATTTCAGAGTCTTTGGTAGCAAATGTTACATTAAAAGAGATGAAGATCTAGGCAAATTTGATGCTAGAAGTGATGAAGGAATATTCTTGGGTTATTCTAGTCAAAGAAAAGCATACTGGTGTTATAACAAGAGATTGAGAAAGATTATAGAAAGTACAAATGTGAAGGTTGATGAATGTATTGAAAAACTCTCAAGGTTTTATGAATAAGATGAAGATGATCAGAATGATGTTTTGATCCAAGGAGTCCAAGCCCCTTCTGAAATTCAGATTCAGACTAATCCGGTGAATCAGGAAGAAGAGAAGAGTTTGAATGAACCTGTTCAAGAAATAGAAGTGCAAGAAAGTCCCAAAATTCCTAGGTATGTAAGACTGAATCACTCTAAAGATCATATCATAGGTGATAAAAGCAAAGGTGTTCAAACAAGAAGTAAGATTGCTCAAGACTCAGAAGAGTATTGTCTAATTTCAAAGATTGAACCAAATTCAGTAAATGAAGCATGCAATGATGAAAGTTGGACTAAAGCAATGGAGGAAGAGCCGATGCAAATTGAGAAAAATCACACTTGGGATCTTGTTCCCAGACCTAGAAACAAGAATGTGATTGGAACCAAATGGGTATTCTAGAATAAATTGAATGAAGTTGGTGAAGTAGTTAGAAACAAAGCCAGATTGGTCTACAAGGGTTACTCTCAAGTAGGAGTTGATTTTGAAGAAACTTTTGCTCCAGTGGCAAGAATTGAAGTAGTTAGGTTATTTCTTGCCTTTGCTGCCTTCAAGGAATTCAAAGTATATCAGATGGATGTCAAGTCTGCCTTCCTGAATGGTGACTTGGAAGAAGAAGTATACATTAAGCAATTGGATGGATTTCAATTATCTGATCATGGTGATATGGTCTACAAGTTGAAGAAAGCACTTTATGGACTCAAGCAAGCCCCAAGAGCCTGGTATGAAAGATTGGATAAGCATCTTTTGAAGATTGGTTTCAACAAAGGTATTGCTGACAGTAATTTGTACTTCAAAATTGATCATGAAAATATCTTGATTGTCGAAGTGTTTGTTGATGATATCATTTTTGGAGGAAGAGATAGTATGTGTAAAACTTTTACAAATCAAATGAAAAGTGAATTTGAGATGTCCATGTTTGGGGAAATGAATTTCTTCTTGGGTCTACAAATCATTCAAACAAAGAAAGGAATCTTCATTTCTCAGACCAAATATGTGAAAGAATTGTTGAAGAAATTTAGAATGGAAGACTCAAAACCAATGATTACTCCCATGGCAATCAGATGTAAATTGAGCAAAGATGATGACTCTCCTAAGGCTGATCAGAAAAAGTATAGGTCAATGATTGGAGGATTATTGTATCTCACTCAAACTAGACCTGACATTATGAATGTTGTTGGTCTTGTTGCTAGATTCCAAGATGATCCTAGAGAATCTCATGCCATGGCAATCAAGAGGATTTTTAGATATCTAAAAGGGACAGTTGAGTATGGTTCGTGGTATCTTAGAGATCATGATTTCTCTCTTCATGCATATACAGATGCGGATTGGGCAGGAGATCTGGATGACCAGAAGAGTACCAGTGGTGAAACATTCTTTTGGGAAGAGATTGGTTTCTTGGCTAAGCAAGAAACAAGAGGCAATATCTCTGTCCACTACAGAAGCAGGATATATTGCAGCAGTAGGTAGTTGTACTCAAGTATTGTGGATGAAGCAAATGCTAAGAGATATCAGTGGAGTATGAAGAACCTATCACAATCTTCTGTGATAATTCATGTGCAATTAACATATCAAAAATTTGGTGTTGCATTCAAAGACTAAACATATATCCATCAAGTTTCACTTTTTGAGAGAGCAAGTGAACAAGAATGAAGTCAGATTAGAGTTTGTGCCTTCCAAGGATCAAATTGCAGATATTTTTACTAAACCTCTACCTAAGGACTCTTTTGAGTATCTCAGGGAGAAGTTAGGGGTTATTACCCCTCTGATTTTGAATTAAGGTGCACTAATGTGCATCAATCCAGTGGATCTCACAATCATATCTTGTGGTCCGAATTGATGATGGGAAGCTGCTACTCAGGGGGAGCAGCTGGTATGATTCTAGAGTGATGCAAGTATGTGCCCTTTGCCGTTGATCTCAAAGGGGGAGAGAAGACATGTGAAAAACAAGTTGTTGTTGATCAAAGGGGGAGCAGTAAAGGAAGAGAAGACATGTGAATGGTTGTTGTTGATAGGGGGAGTTGTGTCAGTGAGGAGAAGTTCTTGTCTTGATGGTTAAAACAGTTTTTCACATCATATGTTGCCATCAATGACAAAGGGGGAGATTGTTGCAAGTATGGGCCTAATCAGTGTTGTCATTGATGTCAACATACTTCTATTGGATTGATGATAAGGATTGGATGAGTTGAATGTGGAGGATATTGAGAAAATTAGTCCTATCAGGAACAGAGAAGAACAGTGAAGATAGTGAGGTCAAGATCCCAGCTAAGATAAATATCAGAGGATGTACATCAAAGGGTTTGTAGATATGTGTCTTAAGATGATCTAGTAAAGATTTTAGAGGTCTGCATGAAGATCTAAAGAAGTTATGGCCACTTAAGTAAAACCGGTTCTGGCAAATGTTCAGAGGTGACAGAATGACACAGATAGGTCCAGTGAGATCCAGAAATGCAATATCTTGTTATGCAGATTTGGTGGAGTGTTTAGGAAGTCAATGTGAATTGACAACTCAATTGATTCATGGTCTGGAGGTCCATAAGCATCTTTTCCAATATGACAGTGATGACAGACTATGTTCTTGAGGTTCCAGATGAAGGAGAGAATGATTTCAGTAAGCAGAAGTAGTGTGGATGTTCCTGGTGATTCAGGCAAGCTTGTGGAGGTCTTTGGATTATGTCCAATTCGTGTTGGTGGTCTGCATTGAAGATTGAGCTTGTAATTGAAGAATTACTTCTAGATGATGATGTTCTTCCTAAGTCTGGCCGACTGGATGAGTTACACATCCTGCAGATGATCTTGAAGATGTTCTATGAAGAATGGTGTGTTCCTAAAGGAAGATTGAAGTCTCAGATCTGTGTGGCCAACAGTGTCAATCCGCATGAAGTCTTTTCTTTTATTAATCATGTTGTATTTATATATTTGCTCTGTAATGTATGCTGACTTGGATGATTATCCCTAAGTCGACGTCGTGTATAAATAAGGAGTTGTAAAGTCATTTCAAATGGATCTTGTGGAGATGAGAGTGTGGTAGAGAGGAGCAAAGTGAAAGGAAAAGTAGAAGTATTGGGCTTAAATGGAACTGACTCAAGCATAGTGAAGATGCTATTCTTCAGTTCAAGTATGTAATACTTATTATTCTGTAGACAGTGTGTCTCCTATAGGCAGTGGGCCTCTTGTGAGCAGTGTGCTCGGGCAGTGAGCCCTAATTGGCATGTGCCATTTTATTCTTCCTATTCTTTTAATAGAGAATACAATCTTGGGTTAGTCACCCCATGGTTTTTCCCTTAACCGGGTTTTCCACGTTAAAATTCTTGGTGTCATATGTGTTAGTGTGTTTCTACTCTTGAATTGTTGCATTATGTTTTCATGATTGATTTATTATTATGCTGTTGAATTAAGAAAAGGATTTAAGTGATTAATTGGAAGAAAGTTTTGGACAACTAATTCACCCCCCCCTCTCAGTTGTTTGTCCTAAATCTAACAAGCTTGCCATGTGTCCCTTCACATGTTCAATTGCTTAAATCAGGAAAGAAAATAGGTTTTCATGAATTTAAATTTGATAGTTTGACCAACAAAGAAACATCATTCTCATGCTCATCTGGGGCACTACAAAAAGAAAATTTTCCCATCTAGACCCCTATTTGACCTATCCCATGCATTGATTTAGGAACTTGTTAGCACTAACTAACTACATGTTTCATGTGGCATAGAGCTTTACACCACCTTGTAACTGAAATAGATTATCTATGAGGCTTGGGATTGAAAGGGAAAAGAGAACTCAACATGCACCTTACAACATCATATATTTTACTTAAATAGATATTCAATAACTTGATGCAAGCACATAATAGTATGCTCTTAAAGCGGAAACAAACATAGTTGATTTCCCATCTCATTAACCCTTGGAGGAAAGATAATGTAGCTTACGGATCTAAATAATTTTCAGCAGCATAACGGCATATAAATTAACATTTTAAGAACATGAAAAGAAGAAGAATAGAAGAAAGATAGACAGAAGAGAAGAGACACCAATATACGTGGGAAAAACCCTTTCAGGTAAAAAACCCTACACTTCAAAGCATCGAAACAATGTATTAATCTGCAACAAAAAACATGTTACAATACACTTGCAGACTCAAAGCCTTAACATGGAGATTTACATCTAACTCTTCTAGAGGAAAAACTAACAGCATAACCCTGCATAAAACTCTCCTCTCACAAACTTCTCCTCAAGCCTTCAATTTATAGACTTTTGTATATACAAGAAACCATCTATAGTTTTACAAAACTATGTGCTTAACTTCTCAGGCAAGATTCCAGTCTAAAAATAAGCTGTCACGTCCAGAATGTTCTCCCCTATTTTTGACCCTTACAGTTGTCATAGAATCTGTCATAATATCGCTAAAAATAGTCCTTCCATGATATACTATCATGTGGGCATCTTTTGACAACTAATATTTCAATTTTTAGGGCACCGACATGTGGCAAAAGTGCTAATTAAGAATTCAAACGCCTCTTCACTATTTTGGAGCTAAATAAAAACAATAATTGATCATGGGAAAATATACATGGCGTATGATCAATTGAAGAGAGTCAAAAAATCAAGAGGGAGAAAATGAGAATGAGTGCAGGGAAGAGAGGATCAACATTAGAGAAAGCAATGTGAGTGCGAAGGAAGGAAGCCTAGTAGGAGGGCAAAGAAAAGAAGTCTGAAGAAAGAGTGCGAGCATGAGGATGTGAGGTTGAAATAGAGCATCTTAGTAATAGTGGAGATACAAATAGTGTGGCTTCAGTAGGAATGTAATGAGTTTGTTTTGAGTAGTGTAGTTTCTTATAGCGTAGTTTCTTGTTTAGTAATCAAATGGCTATGGCCTAGCATGTAAGAAGCCCAATTGCAATAAGTTGTAATCATTCAAAATTATGGAATTCAATAAGAATCATGTTGTTGTTTCATTAAATTGTTGTTGTTTATGTTAGTTATTTTGTTTGGCTCCATGGTTGGACAATCCTTTATTGAATTCTCCATTCATGACTACATCAAGTGGTATTAGAGTGAAGGTTTAGAATTTTGAGCTTGGTTCAAGAAGGAAGTGAGAGAGGAAATTTATGTTTGCTAAACTGAGGCAACTTGCAAAGGCCTTATGGATAGATTCCTAAGTGTGAGGCATTTGCAAGGGTTTGTGAGCAGATTGCTTAAACCTGAGGCATCCCACATGAAGCTTGTAAGTAGAGCATTAATTGTGAGGTAAATTGCTAGGGTGGTTATGGACAAACTACTAACCGAGGTAGTTTGCACTAAATTTAAGATGTCACCAAAGATAGTATGTGATATTGCCAATGTTACTAGAAAAATGGAAGAGATGTATGAGATGATGAAAGCTATATGCAAAACCGGATGGATGCTTTTGAGTAGGACCACCAAAGAAACCCTAACCCTAGGGCCAAGGAGAGTGATGAAGATTAAGAAGCAAACCCTGTGGAGCAAAGTGAAAGTGAAGGAGACAAGGAAGAAAGGATGCTAAGGGCCATAGCAATTTTTGGTAAGAGGATTAGAGTGGACATTCCTAATTATTTTGATAATTGAACCTTGACGAGTTGATAGATTGGATAACTAATTTAGAAGTGCATTTTAAGTATAAGGATATTGTGGATCTAGAGAGTAAAATTTGTTACTATTAAGTTGAAGGCCATGCTACCATTTGGTGGAAGGAATTCTAGTTAGAAAGAAATAAGTGTCAGTCTTAGGGCATACAACTGAGAGGGGGGGTGAATCAGTTGTACAAAACTTTCTCCAATTTACACACTTAAAACTTCTTGGTGATTAGCAGTATATTAAACATGAAACATAATGCATTCAAATCAAACGCAGAAACTCATCAACACATAAGACACCAAGATTTTGACGTGGAAAACCCGGTTAAGGGAAAAACCAGAGGGTGATTAACCCAAGATTGTATTCTCTGTTAGAAGAATAGAAAGAACAAAATGGCACATGCCAATTAGGGCTCACTGACCGAGCACACTGCTCACAAGAGGCTCACTGCCTACAAGAGACACACTGTCTACAAAGAAATAAGTATCATATACATGAACTGGAGAATATCATCTTCACCATGCTTGAATCAGTTCCATTAAAGCCCAAAAACTTCTACTCTGCCTTTCGCTCTCTTCTTTGCTACCACACTCACATCTCCACAAGACACACTACAGAATGACTTCACAATCCCTTATTTATAAAAGGCATCAACTTAGGAACAATCATCTAAGTCAGAAAACACCTACAAGAACATCCGCAAGACGTGTAATACATCCGGTCGGCCAATCTCAAGAACACCAATATCCGGTGGTTATTCTTCAAATGCAAACTCTAACTTCAATGCAAACCACCAACATGAACTAGACATGATCCAATGATCATCATAACCTTCCCTGAATCACCAAGAACATCTGCACTTCATCTGCCTACTGGAATTCTTCTCTCCTTCATCCGGAGCTTCAAGAACACAGTCTGTCATCACTATCACAAAGGAATAGGCTCTTCCAGACCTTCAAACCACAAACCAATCTAGTTGATACTTCATAGGGACATCCTCAACACTCCCTCAAATCCGTAGAATGGGATAATGCATTTTCAGATCTCACCGGACCTATCTGTGACACTCTGTCACCTCTGAACACCTGCCGGAACCAGTTCTACTTGAGCGACCATAACTTCTTCAGATCTTCATGCGGACCTCTGAAAACTTGCCTAGAACATCTCAAGACTTATATCTACAAACCCTTTAAACCGCATCCTCTAATCCTCAACCTATTGTGGAGTTTTACCTTCTTGTCATCATTGTTCTTCACTGTTCCTGATTGAGACTAATTTTCTCAATATCCTCAGCACACAGCTCATCCAATCCTTCTCATTAATGCAACATGAGTATGTTGACATCAATGACAACACCAGTTAGGCCCATACTTGCAACAATCTCCCCCTTTGTCATTGATGGCAACATATGATGTGAAAAACCATCAAGACAAGAACTTCTCCTTACTGTCACAACTCCCCCTATCAGCAACAACTATTCACATGTCTTCTCTTCTTTTATTGCTCCCCCTTTGATCAACAACCACTTGTTTTTCACATGTCTTCTCTCCCACTTTGACATCAATGGCAAAGGGCTCATACTTGCAACTCCAATACTTCAGAATCATACCTGTTGCTCCCCCTAAGTAGCAGCTCCCATCAATCTAGATCACAAGATATGACTGTGAACCTCAGTGCATCTTAGTTCATCACCGGAGGGGCAACAACCCCTAACTTCTCCTTGAGATATTCAAAAGAGTCCCTAGGAAGATGTTTAGTAAAGATGTATGCAATCTGATCCTTGGAAGGCACAAACTCCAGTTTGACTTCATCCTTGTTCACTTGCTCTCTCAGAAAGTGAAATTTAATAGATATATTCTTAGTCTTAGAATGCAACACCGGATTCTTAGAAATATTTATTGCGCTTGAATTATCACAGAAGATTGTGATAGGCTCCTCATACTCTACTTTAATATCTCTTAGCATCTGCTTCATCCACAAAATTTGAGTGCAACTACCTGTTGTTGCAATGTATTCTGCTTCAATTGTAGACAAAGATATTGCCTCTTGTTTCTTGCTTAGCCAAGAAACCAATATTTTTCCTAAAAAGAATGCTCCACCACTGGTACTCTTCTGGTCATCCACATCTCCTGCCCAATCTGCATTTGTATATGCACGAAGAGAGAAATCATGATCTCTAGGATACCACAACCCATACTCAACTGTCCCTTTTAGATATCTAAAAATCTTCTTGATTGCCATGACATGAGATTCTCTGGGATCAGCCTGGAATCTATCCACAAGACCAATAGCCTGCATTATATCTGGTCTAGTTTGAATGAGATACAACAATCCTCCAATCATTGATCTGTAACTTGTCTAGTCTACCTTAGGAGAGTCATCATCTTTGCTCAACTTACATCTGGTTGCCATGGGAGTATTCATTGGCTTTGAATCTTCCATTCCAAATTTCCTCAACAACTCTTTCACATATTTGATCTGAGAAATAAATATTCCTTTCTTTGTTTGAGTAATTTGCAGACCCAAGAAAAAATTCATTTCACCAAGCATAGACATCTCAAACTCACTTTTCATTTGATTTGCAAAAGTTTTACACATACTATCTCTTCCTCCAAAGATGATGTCATCAACAAATACTTCAACAATCAATATGTTTTCATGATCAATTTTGAAATATAAGTTACTGTCAGTAGTACCTTTGTTGAAACCAATCTTCAAAAGATGCTTTTCCAATCTTTCATACCAGGCTCTTGGGGCTTGCTTGAATCCATAAAGTGCCTTCTTCAATTTGCAAACCATATCACCATGATCAGACAACTGAAAACCATCCAGTTGCTCTATATACACTTCTTCTTCCAAGTCACCGTTTAGAAAAGTAGACTTTGATGGAAACAGGTTGTCATTGATGTCAAAAGGTTCCTCAAGAGGTTCATCAAGAATGTGCATATCTTGCAGAATGATCTTCATAGATTTGGTCTTCAATTAGAATATCTCCAAGCATGACAAAGTTGAAATGACAGGTTGAGTATGATGTCTAATTTTGTGATATTTCTTTAAGAACATCATCAAGTTATCTTCATTGAGGTACTTCATTAATGTCTTCATTGGATATGTTTGTTGTACTTATAAGGTTTGAATGCTTTGTTCAAAGTATGATGTGATACATCATCAGGAGTTAAAAATATTACATGCAAAGGATGAGAGTGATTCATGATGCCCTTAATGGTAACTTGTTGATGCCCTTAAGGAGCTCACAATGGTAAAATCAAGATATTGGTACAGTAATGATAATATGCAGTGTATATATGGTTATGCTTCAGACTTTGTTTGTTTGATACCAATCAGGTTGCAAAGTTTGTTTCAGGATGTCTTAAGGACAGAGGAAGCAAAATGTTTAAAGGAAGAGTTGTTATTCCATCTAATGATAACTTCAAGCCAAGACAGGATGACATATCATTATAAATCACTTTGCATCAATCTTTATGTTCTAAAAAAATGTCTTAAGAATGCTTCAATATGGATATGTTCGAAGAAATTCTAAGGTTTTAGAATGTGGATCTCCATTCACATATTCTGCCCGTCACATTTGAAGTGCTCTTTTTGTTTTAATTCTAAATTGACCTTTTGAACAGGTCAAAAGCCATTTAAGTGGCAAATTTAAGGGGTTCATTACCATGAGGAACCGGCCCCCTATCTCAAGGAAGACCGATGGGATCGATCACTTGCATCTTATGTTGAGCGCCAAACTTAAATCTATGTTCAAGTTTAAATATGGCATGGGCGCGAATGTGGAGATCATCGGTCATAGTTTAAACTAAGGCCTCATACTTGCTGCTTAAATTTAACTTGCATTTGGTTGTCAAAAAGCCTTCTTTAACCGCAGAAGTAGAATTTAAAAAGCTATTTTTGATAGCTATCAAAAGCACATAGTTAATGATTTTTAAAGTATTTTTTAAAAGGAAATATCTTTCTATTTACTTCTCCCGTGACATTGAAGTTAAAATGAAGGGTTCCAAGAAAGAAAAGTTTCTTTCTTAAGTTTTTATTTAGAATGTTTTTAAGATAGAATGTGTGGGAGATGGAAAGTTTAGAAGGCTCGGGATATTAAAAAGATATGTTTGTATGAAATATAATTTCTTTTGATATTGAAGAGTTTCTGAAGGCACATTTTAGTGGAAGATTTTTTTTTAAGTGTTAAGATGATTTTATTTTTCCTTGTCTTCATACAGAGGAAATCTAAAGAGGGGATCTGAAGATAGTTTTGAGAGAATATGAAGAAATATAATGATTATATTTTTATGAGATCTTAAAAATATATCAAATGATTTTATTGGAATTTAGTGAAGATGTTTGCAGAGTCTTGTGAAGGAGAAGATAAAGATTTTTTATTTGCAGAGAAGATAATCAAATTGAAAGGTTTTTTGTTTTGGAGAATATGAAACATCATGCAGAGATTGTAAATATGAGCAGAAAATATGAAAAGTTTTTAAATAGGGTTTGATATTATATGATCCTATTTTTTTGATGGTTTTTGCAGGTATTGAAAAGGTTTTCATGGAGAAGATTTGTCTTGTAAGAAAATAAAGAATTCTATTTTATGAATCAAGGAGGAAATAACGTATTGAAGTTGTTTGTTAATATTTTGTGAAGATAAAGAGTTTATTTGCAGGAAGATGAAGAAAAGGAAATTAAAAGGTCTCAAACATAAATCATTTTCTTCAAATCATAGAATATGAAAGGATAGAGATGAAATATACAGGAGATGAAAAATGAAAAGACTTTCAACTTGTATAAGATTATTTTTCCAGGTGCATTATATGTATTTCGTGAAAGACAGAAATGTATGATACAGATGATGAGAGATTGATTACATATAGTTGTGAAGTGTTGTTGAAAATCAAGTGTTGGTGTTGTAGAGTGGATCATGATACAGGATTGAAATATCTAAGTTTGTATATGATTTGGAATGAGCATTTGACAGACACATGAGAGAGAATAAATGTTATGTATTGAAACAGAGAAACCCTCTGAATTTGTGTTTTTCAGTTTGTTCTGTAATAGGGGTTGGTACTCCTTGAAGCTGGTGCTTCTAAACAGTATGCCAGTGAGGCTTGTAGGTCAGTGAGACCTTAACATTTGTCAGTGAGACACATATTGTAGCTAGTGAGGCTTCTTTGTAGCCAGTGAGGCATGTTTGATCAGTTAAGCCAGTGAGGCAGTTTAGAGTGGTTTTTCTACCCCTGGAGGGTTTTCCACTCATGCAATTCTTGTGTCATAATCTTCTTTGTGTGTGTATGATTTACTTATGAAGTTTTGTTCTCTTTCTGTATTCACAGTCATGTGCATATGTATTTGACAGATCAATGCTATCTTTCTCTCCTTGTGCTTTGAAAGTTAAAGTGTGTAAAAAGAATTTGAAAATTCACACAACACTGATTCACCCCCCCTCTCAGTGTTGATTGTACTCCTACAGACTTGACATCCATCTAATATACTTTGAAATCCTTGAAGGCAACAAAAGCAAGAAATACTCTGACTACTTCAATTCTTGCCACAAGAGCAAAAGTTTCTTCAAAATCAATTCCTTCTTTTTGAGAGTAGCCTTTGCAGACCAATCTAGCTTTATTTCTAATTACTTCACCAACTTCATTTAGTTTGTTCCGGAAGACCCATTTGGTTCCAATCACATTCTTGTTTCTAGGTCTGGGAACAACATCCCAAGTGTGATTTTTCTCTATTTGCACCAGCTCTTCCTCCATTGCTTTAGACCAGTTTTTATCATTGCAAGCTTCATTCACTATCTTAGGTTCAATCTTAGAGATCAAACAATACTCTTCTGAATCTTGAGCAATTCTCCTTCTTGTTAGAACTCCTTTTCTTTTATCACCTATGATCTGATCTTCAGAGTGGTTCAGTCTTACATACCTGGAAACTTTGGGAGTTTCCTGCACTTCTAATTCTTGATCAGGCTCATTATGATTCATCTCTTCTCCCTGAATTACCAGATCTGTTTGATTCTGAGTACCAGAAGGAGTTTGGGCTCCTTGAGTCAAAACACCATTCTAATCATCTTCATCATATTCATAAAACTTTGAAGGTTTCTCAATTCCTTCATCAACCTTCACATTTGTACTTTCTATCATCTTTCTTAGTCTCTTATTGTAACACCGGTATGCTTTGCTTTGAGTGGAGTAACCCAAGAAAATTCCTTCATCACTTCTAGCATCAAACTTGCCTAGATCTTCATCTCTTTTAATGTAACATTTGCTACCAAACACTCTGAAATACCTTACAATAGGAGTGATGCCAAACCAAAGTTCATAAGAAGTCTTACCAGTATTGCTTCTAATTTGAACTCGATTGAGAGTATAAACTGCAATGCTGACAACTTCTCTCCAATAGATATGAGGAACATTGGCTTCCATCATCATGGTCCTAGAAGCTTCCTATATGGTCTGGTTCTTTCTTTCCACTACTTCATTCTGCTGTGGAGTCCTAGGAGCAAACAACTGTCTCTTTATTCCATGTTTCTCACAGAACTCTATGAACTCACCAGATGTGAATTCTCTACCCCTATCAGACCTCAGACATTTCAACTTCAATCCAGTTTCATTCTCTACCATAGCCTTGAATATTTTGAATTTCTCAAAAGCTTTCGATTTCTCTTTCAGAAAAGTTACCCACATCATCCAAGAATAGTCATCTATTAGCAGCATGAAGTATCTATCACCTTGAATACTCCTGGTTCTTGCCGAACCACAAAGATCAGTATGAACTAAGTCCAATAATCTGGTAGAAGATAATTCCTTGCTTTTGAAGCTAACTCTACTTAGCTTACCCAACTGACATTCCTTGCACAAGCTGTTAGAAGGTTTTACCAATTTTGGAAGATCTCTTACAGCCTGAGTATTGCTTATCTTGATGATATTATCAAAATTCACATGACACATCCTTCTATGCCATAACCAACTCTGATCAACTTGAACAAATAAGCAGCTTTTACCAGTACCAACCAAGTGGAAGATATTACCTTTAGTTTGAGCACTGGATGCAATCTTTGTTTCAGAACTTTCAAAGATTTTGCATTTTCCATCCTTGAATCGGAGATCATAGCCTTTGTCCACCAACTGTCCAACACTAAGAAGATTGTGCTTCAAACCTTCAACATATAGTACATTACCAGTTTTGTTTCTTCCATCAAAAGAAATAGTTCCACTTCCTTTGATTCTACCAGCAGAATTATCACCAAACTTCACCACTCCTCCTTCATACCTTTCCAAATCTATGAACTTATTTTTGTCCCCTGTCATATGGTGAGAGCAACCACTGTCAATGACCCAATCATCCTTTTCTTCAACTTGGGCAGCCAGAGCTTTTTCTACAACTTTATGATTGATAGATACAGAGGATATTGGTTCTTCTTCCTTGATGGCAATGAACACCCATTCACTTCCAGATTTGTTTCCTGTCTCTAATTCATCATCTATTACTCCTTCATTATCATCTTCTTCATGAACATAGTAACAATTCTTTTGGAACCTTGATCTGTTAGGATTTGGTTTTGAAAATTTTTCTGGACATCTTAAGGCAAAATGACCAATCTTATTGCAGTTAAAACACTTAAAAGGCAATTTTCCTTCATACTTAACGGATCCTCTTGGCAGTCTCTTTGCAATGAGGGCTTCAAGTTGAGCAATTTCTACTTCTTCTTCCAGATCTTTTCTTGCTTTCTCATACCATGACAGTTTCCTTGATGAGTTCTCTCCCAGATCAAATCTTTGTTTACCTTTCATAGAGGCACTGGCTTTGAATGCAGATTCAGTCTTGGAGGGATCATCTCCAAACTCGGTCATTTCAAATGCAGCCAGTTTGCCAGCCAGTTGGTCTCTTGTGACAGTTGTATGGGCTTTGAATTCATCAATGGCAGCAACCTTGATTTTGTAAGAGGCAGGAAGGGATCTAAGGATTTTTCCAACAATCTCATTTTCATCCAAGACTCCACCAGCATTTCTAA
Source organism: Cunninghamia lanceolata (assembly GCA_027924645.1). Taxonomy (NCBI): domain Eukaryota; kingdom Viridiplantae; phylum Streptophyta; class Pinopsida; order Cupressales; family Cupressaceae; genus Cunninghamia; species Cunninghamia lanceolata. Next base: position 4,229,773 of record BSBN01000500.1, on the reverse strand, counting down.
TTCCACAAACTAGCTCATTTACTCTTGGCATAAAAGTAGTAATATTTTCATCATCTCTCATCTTCAGTCTTTCAAATTTCCCTTTTAGACTCTATAACCTTGCACATTTAACATACTAGTCTCCTTCATGCAAAAGTTCCAGTTTATTCCAAATCTCAAAAGCAGTTGGTAGGTCAATAACATTTGAGAGCTCTAAGTCAAATAATGCGCTTAGAAGAGCCTCTTTGGTCCGCAAATTATTTTCAGCATCTGTGATTTCATTTAGGGTTGTCGGACCACCCTGTGGAGGTACATACTCTTTTGTAACCATGGACCAGTACGCCATTCCCATACACTACAAGTGACATTTCATGCGACCTTTCCAAAGAGCAAAGTTGGTTCCATCAAACTTTGGACTATCCTTCTTGTAAGACAACATCCTAGATCTCCTCAAGCAGTTAAGCTCCTTTTTAGAGGAACTTGGCTATAATACCAATTGTCAGTCTTAGGGCATACAACTGAGAGGGGGGGGTGAATCAGTTGTACAAAACTTTCTCCAATTTACACACTTAAAACTTCTTGGTGATTAGCAGTATATTAAACATGAAACATAATGCATTCAAATCAAAAGCAGAAACTCATCAACACATAAGACACCAAGATTTTGACGTGGAAAACCCGGTTAAGGGAAAAACCACAGGGTGGTTAACCCAAGATTGTATTCTCTGTTAGAAGAATAGAAAGAACAAAATGGCACATGCCAATTAGGGCTCACTGCCCGAGCACATTGCTCACAAGAGGCTCACTGCCTACAAGAGACACACTGTCTACAAAGAAATAAGTATCACATATATGAACTGGAGAATAGCATCTTCACCATGCTTGAATCAGTTCCATTAAAGCCCAAAAACTTCTGCTCTGCATTTCACTCTCTTCTTCGCTACCACACTCACATCTCCACAAGACACACTACAGAATGACTTCACAATCCCTTATTTATACAAGGCATCGACTTAGGAACAATCATCTAAGTTGGAAAACACCTACAAGAACATCCGCAAGACGTGTAATACATCCGGTCGGCTAGTCTCAAGAAGAACATCAATATCTGGTGTTATTCTTCAAATGCAAACTCTAACTTCAATGCGGACCACCAACATGAACTGGACATGATCCAATGATCATCATAACCTTCCCTGAATCACCAAGAACATCCGCACTTCATCTGCCTATTGGAATTCTTCTCTCCTTCATCTGGAGCTTCAAGAACACAGTCTGTCATCACTGTCACAAAGGAATAGGCTCTTCCGGACCTTCAAACCACAAACCAATCTAGTTGATACTTCACAGGGACGTCCTCAACACTCCCTCAAATCTACAGAATAGGATAATGCATTTCTGGATCTCACCAGACCTATCTGTGACACTCTGTCACCTCTGAACACCTGCCAGAACCGGTTCTACTTGAGTGACCATAACTTCTTCAGATCTTCATGCCGACCTCTGAAAACTTTCCTGGAGCATCTCAAGACTTATATCTATAAACCCTTTAAACCACATCCTCTAATCCTCAACCTATTGTGGAGTTTTACCTTCTTGTCATCACTGTTCTTCACTGTTCTTGATTGAAACTAATTTTCTCAATATCCTCAACACACAGCTCATCCAATCCTTCTCATTAATGCAACATGAGTATGTTGACATCAATGACAACACCGGTTAGGCCCATACTTGCAACAATAAGAGAGGGTAAACCCAGGATTGGAAAGTGGGATTATCTAGTAGAATTGTTGAAAAGATTACATAATCTGCAATAGAGAAACATGACTATGAAAGAATACACTAAGGAATACAAGTTGACAATCTTGAAGAAGGAATTGAGAATGTGGTGAAATACATCAATGGTTTGAGAGAGTCCATTCAGGAGGAATTAGGGACATCCAAATAGTGGAAAAGGCTTACCAGTTGGCACCCACCACAGAAAGGAAATTAAATCTGAGGATGGAAGAGAAGTGGAACTGCCAAAAGGAGAAAGAGGAGAGGTCCTAGAGCAGCAGGATGAGATGTGGTGATAGCGGAGCATACCCAAAGGGTCAAGGCAGAGGTATCTCATACCACAACGAAGGAGGAAGCCAAAGCACCCACTGTAGAGAGGGAAGATGGTAATTATTACTACAGTGATCAAAGAGATGACAGAGACACCTACTGCAGAGGCAAAGACTATGTTGGTAAACCCTACATAACAAAAGTATGGCACCAAATTCAATCATGGTGCAAGCTAAGGAATTTTAGTGCAAGCATATTACTATGCAACACAATCCAAAAGCATGGTGCAAGCCAACAAATGTAGGCATAGTATAAACGTGAACAATGTGCAGCCAACAAAGACAATGCATAGTTAAAAACAACACTGCAAATCATTTTGGAAGGTACCAGCATAAACTCAGAAGTGTACAGTAATGATGCAGGAGCATCACTTTAGTTATGTTTTTAAGGTCATTTTGAAGTTAAGAGTCCTAGTTGAGTGTTTGGAGGTCAATTAGGGTCCATTGGGATCATTTCCAATGGTCTAGGATGTGTACATAGGCCTAGAAATTCAAATTTGGGATTTTCCTGCCAAAATGCAAATTTGAATCTTCTAGTGGATTTTGGCTTGTTGGAGAGCTGTGGTTTGTTCCTCAGCCTTGGAATTAGGTTTGTGGAGTCAAATAAGGACTTGGAGGACCATGTAAGACCATGTAGGGTCCCTTTGCAATGTTTTTTTCAATTCTAGGTGTGATATAGGGCATAAATTTCAAGTGTTGAGAACATATTAGTTAGGTTTTGAAGGCAAAGACATATGTATTTGATTTGTAACTAATTTCATTTCAATGTGCATGATAGGGAATGAAGAAGAACTCTCCAAGAAGCGAAAGAAATAATTTTTCCTTTCAAAACCCTATTTTTCCTTGCATTTTTTACTATTTTTACTAAATTACAGGTAGAAAACAGTCGTGTATGGACACGTACGAACCTGTACCAGACTGGAGGATACATGAAAAGTGAGGGCATTGTTTTGCAGTACTAATGCATTGATTCTTTTGTGTTTTCAAGATGTTTTGTGTAGAGAAAACAAGCTAAGTTCTTCGCTGCCTGTTGCAGACCTAAGGTTTCTAGTGGCATTCAAAAACCCATACCTTTTGATTCCACTATTCAAAATTCACAAAATTGCTTGAGAATCTTTGTTAGGGTGTTTGTCAAGTGTCTAGCAAAGGAGAACTCTTGAATCACTTATATGTGAGAGTTATGCAAGTCTAAGTTTGTTTCCTGTTTAAAAGACTGTCAAAACCCTAAGTGCAATGAGGGTTTAAGGAAAAGGAACCTTCTTGAGTCCACCATAGAAAAATAGGAATTTGGTGAGACCCTATAGGGTTTGTAGAAGGGAAGAGGAGTTGAAGAAGCACAAGGAGTGCCTTTTGACATGCCAGGCACCCAAATAGGTCTTATTGAGGGTTCGAAACTAGAGAAGTATGCTTGAAAGAAGAAATCTGTAGGGTATAGTTAGAGGCATCATTGAAGGGTTTGTAAACCAGAAGAACATTGTTCTTGTTCTTGTTTTCCCTCTGCATCAAGTAACCTTCAATAAATGCAACACTGCAACAAGAAGAATGGTGTAGCCATGAGTTTGGCATAGCCACAGGGAATCATTGTGTTGCTCCTTGTCATTCCATAGGATATGAAATCCAGCGCACCACATGAAAATCCAACATAGCCCATTGCTTCCAACCATCGACAGATCTAGGCATAAAGATAAATGTTGTATAAGAATGGCACAACAACAAGCAATAAGGGAAATGAATCATGGCTGCAAGAGTTTTAAACAATCAGGAAGGCACAAACAATTACCTTCAATGTAGAATACAGGAATCAATGGCATATAAAAAGATTATACAACCTTACTAAGGCATTGCACAAAGCATAGGGTGTTGATCATTGATGCTCGCATGCATGTAGAAGAAGTTTTTTGAAAACTTTTATCTTTTTAAGACTTATTTAAGAAGACTTTTAACTTTTTTTGGAATGCATCGAAGGGGGTGTTGGATTAACTGCCACACCTTGGGAATTGATCTCATGGACTAACCTCCACTCTGGGTCTAGGTGAAGGTGTTGGACTAACTACCACACCTTGGGAATTGATCTCGTGGACTAACCGCCACTCTGAATCTAGGTGAAGGTGTGGGTTTGGAAAGTTCACTAACACTTACAAGTTTTGGTGTAATGACAAACTTGTATAGAAAAGTAAGGCCACTCGCAAGGAAGAGAAGATGATGGAATTGGTAGTAGCCTCTCGAAACTGTCTGATCTCAAGAAGATCGAATGGCCTATGCACCTTAAAAAATGATAGAAGCTTGCACCATTGGTTGCAACCAGCTGAGGTGGGATCATTGTCAGCTCTACATATTTTGGCATGCCGGCACTTTACGAGAGGCATCTTTGGGAACCCTCTAATTAGAAAATAAATCAAACAGTTGGCACTACTTCTTGACAAAAGTAGAGATGTCAGTGAACATTATTGCGCCATTAGTGTTATACAAGTTGATATGGAGCATGGGCTCTGCTAGAGACGGACTAACGTTCTGAACTACTCGATTGAACCTGTCATCAATAGTTGTCACACCATAAAAGAGAATTAGTAGAAAAATAATGCTAACATGGAAGATTGAATGAATGAATGAGTTTTAATAACGTCCACGAGACCAAAAATAGTCTATGGGACCAAGCGCCCAAAGCGCTAGGGTTTCTTCAGGTTCCTTTCGATGTCATCCCGCCTTCTATGAATCTTTACCAACAGCCGGGCCATGTTGTGAAGCCTCTCTACCTCAAATAATTTACTAAAACTGCCAACATTCACATTGTTATCCTGCTGCAAACGGATATCCTTGTACGCATCGCACTCCCTAATGAAGTGCCTCTCAATTTCAACCGCCCTAGCACTGCAGAAAATGCAAGTCCTATCTTCCCACCTTTCCTTAGGAACCGTCCATCTACTAGTTTCGCATCTAAGATGATGTGAACCAGTCCTCAATTGTGCCACTAGGAGCCTAGCCTTACCTTTAAGATTGACACTTAAGTATGCTTTATCCCCATGTTCCCAAGTGGGATTGAACTCTTTAATATAGTGCATTTTTTTACGCCCAATCTGATTTGTCCACATGGCAGTCCTGAATTTTTCTAACACAAACTTTTTTATTTCCTCTTTGGTGTTAGGACATTCATGCAACTTAATGTCCCATTTTTCCAACCACTTGATGTTTTGTTTCATCCATGTCTTCTTCCTCCGATCTAACACCTCGCTCACCACCACTTTGGGCCACCAGTGATTCCCCATGTTTTCCACCTTTTTTAGGTAACTCAGTAACCTTGATATTGCAGCACCTTCCATCGGGAAAGTACCGGCCTCTGCCAAAAGAATCTCATATGGAACAGTTGCTTTAACTTTAAGACTACTGGTGATAAAGTGCTTTTGAATTCTTTCTAGCTGTCTCCATCTGTGATTTGACATGCTACTCCCCCACACCTCACAACCGTAGAGGACAACCGGCGTGACCAACAAACCAAAAAGCATTTTCTTGGTTTTCCAATCCCAAAGTTTCACTTTCCTACACCTGTTCTAGAGAAGGTAAGAAGCTCTCCAACCCCCTTGAATCTGTTTTGCCCTGCAAGCTTCCCAACTGAGCCTATTGTGAAAAACAATGCCAAGATACTTGTATTCTTCAATGATTTCTAGTGGGCTTCCTTCGAAAATAAAATTAGTTTACTGTTGTTTCCTTTTTAGAGAGAAGATCATGACTTTAGTCTTTCTAATGTTCACTTGCATCCCGACATCTTGACAGAAAAGCTCTAGAGCCTTCAAATGACCCCTCAAATCATGGGCTGATTTTGCAATAAGAATAAGATCATCCGCATATAAAAGCAGCTTTACCATGAAACTGGCCAACTGGATGCCACCTCCTTCGGTTTTATTTATCCATTCTTCAAGTTTGTCAATGTAAAGACCAAACAAAGTGGGGGAAAGCGGGCACCCCTGCTTAACCCCGATGTTGCTGCCAAAGCATTCAAACATGCCTTCTCTAGTTCTGATTTTTGCTCTAACACGCTCATAAAGTTTGTGAACAGCTGCTCTAAACTCATTAGGAACCCCTAATTCTTCCATCCTTTTCCATAGTTTGTCTCTGGGAACCGTGTCAAAAGCTTTTTTAAAATCCACAAAACAACAATAAGCTTCCCCACCTTGGGTGTTCCAAGCTTTTTCAATCAAATGCCTAAGAGTAATGCAGTGATCAATGGTAGAATGCCTTGGTCTAAAGCCAGCTTGCCCTATTGCTCTTTTCCCTTCTTTTTCTACCCAACTACTGATTCTATGTTCGATCAAGCTCCCAAACAGCTTTCCAAGAAGAGGGTTGACCATGATAGTACAATAGTTAGAGGGATTGTTGATATCCCCACTCTTGAAGAGAGGGATAATGACACTAGTCGTCCACTCCACCAAAAAGCCCCACTGCGTGACCTCATTAAAAATTCTTTTGATGTGCGGAGCAAGGTGTTCAACTCCCCACTTTAAAAATTCAGCTTGCAACCCATCAATGTCCTGCGCTTTACTATTTGCTAATTTCTTTATACCCTGTTTGATATCTTCCTCTGAAAAGAGCTCGGTTGACGTGCTAACATTGGGAGGAGAGGCTTCCTCATGGTCCCGCTCATAAAGCAATTTTGTGTACTCTAACCATTGAGTTTCTATGATATTATTTTCTATATGTTTCTTCTCTTGTTGTAGCTCCTTCCAAAAGCCTTTGGGATTGTGTTTACCTAACGCTATTAGCTCCTTCCTTCTTAGGACAACAAAATTTTTTTTCTTGGCTTTTAACAACTTATAAATTTTCTTGTTTTCTTTGTTTGGCTCGCTCACTTTGTATGATCTTTTTGCTGCTTTGCACTTTTCATCATACCAAGGGTTAGCCGAGAAAGTGTTAGAGACTCCTTTTCGAGGCCTGGATTTCTTGTAAACTTTTAGAGCCTTGTGAATCAAAGGGACCAGCAAACTGCTATCAATGTGTTTCCTTGTAGTAATATTTTCCATAGGTCCAACAATGTTTTTGGTCACCTCAATGTGTTGCCCAAGGGCAACAGTAAAAAGTTCCTGGTTTTTTCGATTCAAAATGATTTTACCTTGCGGATTAGCTATCCTTACCCTATGTTGAGCTTACCTTTCACTTTGCATGTTTGTGAGAAAGCCAAACTTAACCAAGAGGGGCTTATGGTCAAATTTCATCTCCATAGGGCAGTCCCCTATAGCAAACTCCAGCAACCTAGCAGTCAATTTTTTAGAGCAGATGACATAATCAACCACACTTTGACCATTATAGGTTTTACACATAATACCCCCAGATCTTGGCCAAGATCTTGTACCGTTACATATAACCATGTTATACAAACTACAAAGCCCTAAAAGTTCAGCTCCGAAGTGTGTCACACTACCTTTTCCATCTTGTGACATTCTTTCCCAAAGTTGGTCCCCACCCTCTTCCATCCATAAGGGATTGTTGTCCTCTCTTTCTTCTCCTCCCAATTGAAGAGATTGATTGTTGGTTGTTCTAGCATTGAAATCTCCTATTAATACAATTTCCCCTGAGGTGCTAAAAATAGAGATATCTTTCTTTAATGCCGCATACAGGTCTTCGCTGTCCAAGTTTCTCTTTTTGTAGAACTTTAACTCTTTCGGAGCAAAGTAGCAAGCAGCCAACCTGATTATGTCCTTATTGTCTATTATTTTCAGCGAAATGTACTATTTATTGGGATCCACTTTCTCTACTTTCACAGTTCCAACCCGCATTTCTTTTATTAGCACAGTGACCCCCCCATGACCTTTACCTGTCTCCGTCCCTTCATTCCACACTGAGATTTTCTTGTACCCTACAAAGTCTGGGACTTTGCACCCATCGTGTTCATGTGTTTCAGTTAATATAATAATGTCTTTCCCTTCTGCTATGGGCCCCAACCCCGGTCCTCTTCTCCAAGGGTATCCTTTGCAATTCCAACTTATCATGTGCAGAGATTCCCGTGGGGCCCCAAATTCTTATTTTTTGTGGAAAGGACGCTCGCTGATTTGAGCTTTTCCATTTTTCAGCCATGCCCATTTTCCATCCTCCCTTACTTTTTTCACTTTTTCCCACTCCTTTCTTCGTTCTTCTTGTTGTGAAAATGTTAAGTCCTCATCTAAGAAAATGTGAGAGCCTCTGAGTAACCCCCTATTCTTTAGGACTGTGTTCTTATCCTCTATGTTTCTCAAGATGACTCTTACGTGTCCATTCCTTCCATCTTCTGTTTTCTTTCCAATCATGTTTGCCTGCTTTATAAAACCCATCCACTTCAATTCTTCTTTGAGGAAGTCTCTTGCTAATATGTCGGTTCTTTCTTTCTCACCAAAATCCCTCAGACCTTTGATGATAATATTAACCTCTTTGTCATGTTTATCTTTTTCTTCTTGTATATGCCTCTTGATTTGTTTCTCGATGGTTTCTTTTTGCTCATGAGTTGGTTCCCTAACAACCTGTGCCCAAGATTTTGCTTCTTCTAACTGATCTCTTAATTTATTTTCTCTTAGTTCCATGCTTGCCAGAGTTGTTTGTATCTTTTCTAGCTCTGAAATGTCACTTTTTATCCTTGTTTCTAGTTTATCTTTTGCTGATTTTGTTTTCTCTAACTCCAGTTTTAGAAAGACCAGCTCCTACTGGCCCCTTACCATGTTGCTTTGCAGGTTTGAAACTTGCTCTTTGAGCAACTTCTTTTCTCTTTCAAGGTTCGAGCTGGTTTCCAAAATTTCTTTAATCTTAGTGCTTTCATGCTGCCCCTTCTCTTCTATCTTCTCCAGCCATTGTTTCATGTTCATAAGCTCATTTACGTACAATTCTGATGACCACATCAGCGGTGTAGTCGTTGGGCTGTATAGTCCTACATGGTCTTGAGATCCATCTTCCCTTCCATCTTTGCTCATTAGAACAGTTTCTGTTTTACCTCGGTCTGCCTCAAGTTCTTTGTGATGCAGAAGATTCTCACTCTCTTTCCTGCGGTCTTCATCTAGTCCTATATACTCTCCTTCCTGGTGATTCATTTTGACCACGGTGTTTGCTATGTTTTCTTCTATCTTGGGTAAATTCTTAATAAGCTTTTTACTATGCTTTTGCCATTGCTTACGGATTTGCCTGCATCTTATTATCCCCTTGTATTGCTTTGCGTTTACAAATATTAACTTTCCATCCGTTTTGATAGTGGTGTCAAGAGGGTGTGAAAGTGAGAAAGGGTCTCCTGTCTCTTTTATATTCTGACCATGAGTGTTTGAATCAATTGGAGTCCATGAAAGATCATTGAAAGCATATTTGAAGATTTTAGTGAGCTCAACAAGGGAAAAGGTTTCTGTATGCAAAATATTAAGAATAACAACTATTTTTTAAGTCATTTATCAAATCAAGGGTGAGGTAATGGCATATAAAAACATTAAGATTAATTTTCAGCAGTTCAGTGTCAGGGATTCTCTTTTCTGGGCATTTCTCATAGCGATCCCGTTCTTGCTGTTCTGAATTCTGTCTTTTTGTCCATGCGCCAGAGGCCTTCTCTGCTGAAAAAGGACTGTTGTTCTGATGCTGCGTGGCAGAGCCTTTTGTTTGGGGCTTGCTTACTCCCATGTTCGACAATGGTGGCTTTTATATTTTATGTTAAAGTTGTTTAAGACAGCGAGTCTTTGCAGAATTGTTTTTTTATTTAATATCGGCGGACTCTATAGTAAAACCTCGTCCACAGAACCATAGCCTAAACCTTTGCTATGGCATTTCAGATGTTTAGTGTTATTTGGGACCCCTCTACTTAAATATCATCCACTTCGGCTCTTTTTAAATATCATTCATTTCAATAGTCAAAGGTTAATTTTGGCCAATAAAAATAGAACAAATATTTACCACTTTTTGTTGTGAATGAGGTGTAAAATTACTATCCACTGATTGACCGGGTGAAGTGGATGATATTTAAGTAGAGTGATCCACTTCAATGATCAAACAACCAATAGCAATTTTACACCTCATTCACAATAAAAAGTGGTAAATATATGTCCTATTTTTATTGGCCAAAATTGACCTTTAACTGTTGAAATGAGTGATATTTAAGAATGGTCCATTCCACAGGAGTAAATGAAAAACTTCGTGTCTTTTCTTGATGAATTGAAGGCTGGCATTGCATTAGCTTTTCTTCCGGGCACTATATCTGTATTTTGTTCTTGCTTGAAGGTCTATTGATTAAGCATTTCCAGCTCTTGTCTGTGCTTTGCAGAGATTTATAGGATTCGTATCTGTGGCAGTTTCATGGTTGAATTGGTGGTGTTTGGAGCATCTCAGGGTTGCAATTGTAACAGCTCTTTGCCTGATGACAGCGGTTATGGAGACTGTTTATCTTTGTTGACAACTGTAATAATCTTTTATGACTGATCTTGGCAGTTAGCGCAACTTTGTTGGAGCTTTGAAGCTTCAATTCCTTTTATTGGTTTTGGCAGTTCCTAGTTTCTGGTCTCTTGTGTCGTGATTGGTTCTGATTGCCTCTACGGCAGCTTTGTATTTGATGGGACTTAATCATTTTTAGAGACCTTTTGGCTCTTGTCTGTATTTCTGGTCTATTCTTCTTTGTAGCCCTATGCTACTCTCTTGGGAGGTAATTAAAATCATTTCAGAAGGCAATATTGACAGTAGGTGCGGGCGACTTGAGGGTCAAGTGGAATTATTAAAACGGGACATTACTCTATTTTAAATTGTGAAAATCATATGAAAGTGATACTTAAGATAAAAGGCCAAGTGGTTTATTTTTAGGAGGAAGATAGATATTATTTTATAAAAGAAAAATATCAAAGTGGTCAATATTTTTCAAGTGAATGAATGAATTTTAATGACATCTACGAGGTCAAACAGCCTAAGGGACTAAGAACTGCAGCCCTAAGACACTTTCAAAAGCTTTTCGATGTCGACTCTTCTACTATGTATCTTGACCAAGAAGCCAACCATTATGTGGAGCTTTGCTTCCTCAAAGAGCTCATTTAAACTTCCCCCCTTCAAGTTTTTCCCATACTGAATGCGGATATCTTCATAGGTAGCACACTCAAAGATGAAGTGCCACTCAGTTTCAACCACTCTTTTGTAGCAAAAAATGCATATCCTATCTTCCCAAACTTCCTTAGGGACCGTCCATCTATCAGTTTCACACCTTAGATGATGAGAACCGTTCCTCAACTGTGCAATTAAAAGTCTAGCCTTACCCTTAATAGTGGCATGCAAGTAGGCTTTTTCCCCATGCTCCCACATGGGGTTGAACTCTTTGACATAATGCAATTTTTTCAACCAGGGGACCAAAATGTTGCCAACCCCTTTGACGGGTGTGAAAATTAAACCATCCGCCCATCGAGATATACCTTTTGGATGTGGTCGGAACACACCTATATTGGGAAAGGAGGTGATGGTGGAGTACTCACAAGTACATCCACCCTCCAAATTTGTGCTGCTTGATTCTGATGGGGAAGAGGAACTAGAAGAAATTCCTCTGTCTGAAAATGATATGTAGACATTTTTATGCTCAAAAATTAAAACTTATGTATTGGAATAAGGATGTAAAGATCCAAAAAGGGAATAAAGAAAAACTTTGTTTTTTTAGAATAAGTAAATGTGTATGGGAGATTCAAGGATGATGTGTTGTCGATCAAGCATGTGTGAGTTATCGTATGTTGTGCAATGTGAATAACAAGCATCTTCTTTTGTTAAGTGTGAGGTTTAAGGAGTTAGAATCATGAATGAATTAGCAAAACCTATATCTTGTGACTTGAGTGGTAACTTTTCCATTGCTTAGTGTGCATTTAGTATGCTTAGTGAATCCTTGTTGGGAGAAAGATGTTAACAGCCTTGCTAGATAGATTGTTGTGCTTAGATATATTGGTTGTGAACCTAATTTTGTCTTAACTTAATCTTGATTTGTGTGGTTAAGTGGAGATACTCTTATGATATGAATTTGATTAGAGTCCTAGAAGACTTGATTGTTTGAAGCGATTGAGTGTATTCTCTTACTCACCTCTGATCAAGGTGTGGTGTAACATTGTACTCCCTCTCTAGTGACTAAAAATAGTCACACAGTTCTTGTAATGTGGAACTTTTGGACTTTAATTCATTATTTGACTTTGGTAAAATGTTGTAAGGGCCGGCATTGAATCTTTATTTCCTTATGTTATAAGTATAGCCATCGAAGTTTGACATTTTCCTTATTGTTGAAAATTGACTTTTTCTTCCACTTCGATACTTTACTATTTATTTATTATTGATGGATATGCTTGAATGTTTTGAATTGATGGTCATGTATCATGTTATGTTATGTATCATGTATGTTCTCTATCATGTTCGTAATGGACCCCTGATGGATTGTATAAGGGGAGTAGAATGTAGAGAAAATACTAGTTCGTGGTGTGTGTGTGTGTACTAGAAACATGGTAGAGTGAACTCTATTCGTTGATGCTAGATGCAAGTGATGGTGGATTCTTAGATAGTGCACGAGCACGTAGTATATATGGATATTTATGGTATTGTAGTGTCTTGTCACTCTTGTTAAATCAATGCCAACCTTGGAAATTGAGCTGCTTCAGAGTTGTCCTTAGTAGTTGGAGGTTTCCTAACTTGAGGATGGAAGGAATGCTATTCTTATATGAAGAAGTTGTTCTTTGTACTCCCTTGAGTGAGTGCTTGGTGATGGGCCACGAGGAGGCCTTTTGGATTAGCTTTCATGAACCTTGAATCTTTAGGTTGCGGGAAGTGCTTGAGGATTTGTTACATGGTAATGGCAATCTCGACCTAGTGTTGGTTAGAAGAACCAATTGGTGAGGATGATTGGTGTTATGATGATTGATTCATGTTTTATGTATCTAAGACTTATTCCATTTGGTGTGCCTTGGTGGTAAAATTATTCTCTCTTATACTATATGTAATGGGATAATATTTTGACTATAGTTTGGAAAGAAGTGTCGTAAGTTGGTTGGTTGTTGTTTGTAATTAATCAAAGGATAGATGCACTATGTCTTAGCTACATGCTTTGTATTGGCCATTGGGCCATGTGTGTACCTTATACTGATTGCCATGTTTTATTGAAACCAAAAATGTGGTGCGGGGAAGCCACTCAAATTCTGGTTAGATGCAAAGGGCATTAACAAGATACATTGGTTATCTTAGTATGTGTGATATACATGGTCGAGTAGGACCAATACTCTATGGACAGTACCACATGGAAGAATGTAAAAGAAATGGGTAGAATTTTCCTCATTTGATTATGACATTTATGGATAATGATATTAGTTGTGTGAAACATTAATATTTAATATTGTGTAATATGACATCGGGACAATGTCTCTTCCAAGTGGGGAAGGATGTCACGTCTCAAAACTCTAGACTTCTTGAATTCAACTATAATTAGAAGTGTTAAATGTTTATTTGTGATTATGCTAAAATGGATAATTATTGTGGATAAAGTGAATGATTACTTCTCTTGAATATGATGAAATGGATGTTATGCGAAGCCTCGGCTATTGATTTTGGGACACTAACCTATTGATAGAAAATTGAGTTTAATGATTGCAGGTTTGTCAAAGACAAGAGTGTGGTTAAGGTAGAGGTGACTTAGCCACCTGGCAGGGATGGGATGGAGAGACACTCTAGGCTGCACACACAAGCACTTAGTTTGCATTTCATTTGCATCTTATCATTGCATGAATGATCTTATGTCAATTAATTACTTTACTGTACATGTTAAATTATCTTCGTTATGCTTGCATTAGATACACAACTAATGATTTTCTGGTTAAATTCAAATGCCTTTTACTGGATTAGAATAAATTTAAACATTATAATTCTTTTAATAAATCGAATGAGGAAGAAAAGGATTTATCTTTTAATTATTAATTACTTATTTTTTATGGAAAATAGTGATGTGTGAATTAGAAATGATAAAATTTTATATATATTCTTGTTTTGTTGTAATATTTATCCATTTCAAATAAAATGAATAAATCCTTTTATTTTTATTTAGATAATGACAATCTTAAAAGGATAGAATAAAGCAAAAATAATAGAAAAAGAAACGAAGTTAAAAAGAAAAGAAAAAATCGAAAAAGAATGAAAAAGAATAGAAATTAACTAAATTAAGAAGGATAGGATTCTTTAAAGAAGAGATCATATGGAAAAGAGAGGAGAGGAAAAATGGGAGCAAGCAGAGGAATTGAAGAATTTAGACTTGAAGATCGAATAGGAGAAGGGAAGAAAATGATTTTATATGTAATATCTATTTGGTACTTTTGCTTTTATCATTAGTATCCCTTGGCATTCTGTGAGTTGAAAATATGATCGGTCTGATATAGGGTTTCTATCAACCTTTATCTTGCAATGTGGTTTTCTTTTGTTAATATAGTAAGGAGCCATTAGCATAGCTTATGTTGGCCTCCTTTCACAAATTAGTCAACCTTGTCCAACTCTTGGTTATATAGAAAATAAACACCATTCAAGTATTTCATCACAACCTGTTGATGTCGACCTCTTGGCTTCATCGATTGGTCTCCTAGTCTTAGACCTTGCTCTGATTGAGAGTGGTATACATCGAGACTGTTGAACTTGGGATCGATCATAGGCATCGGCCTTAACTCCTCTTACCAATGTCACTATATATCTGCCATGCAAGTTTAAATTGCCTCCTTCACTTTCAGTGTCTTTAGTTTTAGACAAAGACTGCCATTTATTTTTTAATGATTTGCAAAGATGTGCACCTCCTATATATATATAATGTTTTAGACCTTCTGTACACCTCATATATATATTATGTTTTAGACTTGTTGTGTGCCTCCTATTTATATTATGACCCGCAAGTTTTACATTGCTTTAGTTGGCATCTCCCGTAATACTAGTAGAATATCATCTTTATTTTGGAAGGGAATCGCATCTCGGGTATGTGCAGGATCATCATGGCCCAAACAGTGGCAATAGAAAAAAAATCACATTTTTACTTAGCCAAATTCGTGACTTGGCCAAGTTTGACTTTCATAGGTTTTGAAATGGAAATCTATTTTGGTTTGGATACCAAACCAAAATGGATATCCATTTTGCTTTACCCAATTCTTCACATTTAATTGTTTTGCTATACCACTTTTTTATTGTTTTCCACATTTAATACTTATTCTTTTCCATTTTCCAAGTCCTACATGTGTCCAAGTTGTATTGTTTGTCAAGTTTTTAGTCTAATTGTTAGTCCTAGCTCTCATGGTTATTAAAATGTTAGTATAGTTAGATTTATCCTTAGGTAACATTAATTTACACATTCTTGCACAAACAACCACACTCAAAAATAACCTTACCTAATTAAGGTTAACCTTTAAGGTTCTTTCATTTGGTGAGCCTAACAAATCCAACTAGTTCAATCTTCTTATAGTTCATGTTTAGCCTTCCAATAGAGTTCATGCCATGTTAACTTTGTATTATGTTCTCACTTTCCTCTTTGCATGTCCTAGTTTTCTTGTTTCCATTTGCTTTGTCAATAAGGGATACAGATAGGGACGAAGAGGAAGAGAGGGTGGAGATGGAGGGGAGAGATAGGGAGAGAGAGAGAGATTATATTATCAAATTTAAGCAAGACCATTTTATGAGGAGATGGTTGTAAGATGATGTCAATTGATAGTGGTGATTTAATCCATCCTATTGATGAGGAAGGAGGAGGAGGAGGGTTAAGGTCTTCTAATTGTACTTACAACACCTTGAGTTTTGTGTATATATAATTATAATTGGGAATATGTGTTAGATAAATGTCACATGGTGGAGGATGGTGTCGGGATGATTGATGATTGTTGTGGCAATGTTATGGTCAAATGTGTTATGAAAATGAGGTGGCATGGGAAGTAGGCTATCAATGTTGGGAAAGGATTAGGGAGGATGTAATGGAGGAAGGGATATGTGTCATGGTATGATGTCTCAAGGAATGGGAAAAAATGATGGTGATTCATAAGATAATATGAAGAATTATGGTAGAGTGAATTGGCATTGTGGTAACTATAGCATGTCATGGGGTGAATCATGCATTAATACAGGTTGTGGAGTGAGAAAGGAGTGGCATGGGTATGGTTGAATGGAGTAATGAGGTGATTTAATTGGTGATGACCTAGGTGAAGTGATGGGTAAGGTGTCTTATGTGGGATTGCTAGAAAGTGTGATTGGTAATGGTGGGGATATCTAAATGTCATCTTCTAAGGGTTCAAAGGTGAGGAAAGTGTAAGATGGGGATAGGGGATAATCCATGGTTTAATGATTATTCAAAGGAGACTCCTTAAAATGATTATCAATGATGGTGTCAATAGGGGGAATGGAGTCAATGAATGTAGGTGTGGAAATGTGAGCTATGACATTAGGATTGTATTGGATGAATAATGGAAAGTAGGGGCACCTGTCTAGTGATGGAAGGAGCCACATGATCAAATGATGTTTGGGGAAGGGCTTTTCTTAGGAAAATAAGGATTTAGGTGAGAGTCTAGGGTTTGGTGGAGAAGAATTTATGGAAAATTTGGAGGTCATTAAAATTGACATGAATAGAAGAAGTACAAGACATGGCTAAGGATAAATGGTATGCTCAAAATAGGATAACTAGGACTATGATGATGAAGATGGAAAGAAAAGTCAACAACAATAGTATGATATAGGGATAGGATTAGCAAAAGATAGTACTACAACTAGCAAGAGGAAAGTGAGGACATAATGCAAAGTTAACATGGCATGAACTCTCTTGGAAGGCTAAGCATGGATTATAAGAAGATTAAACTAGTTGGATCTGTTAGGCTCACCAAATGAAAGAACCTTAAAGGTTAACCTTAATTAGATAAGGTTATTTTTTAGTGTGGTTGTTTGTGCAACAATGTGTAAATTAATGTTACCTAAGGATAAATCTAACTATACTAACATTTTAATAAGGTCATGAGAGCTAGGACTAACAATTAGACTAAAAACTTGACAAACAATACAACTTGGACACATGTAGGACTTGGAAAATGGGAAAGAATAAATATTAAATGTGGAAAACAATGAAAAAGTGGTATTAGTTGCACCTCTGTAGAGAAGTGGTCTTTATAAAAGATGCTTAGAATTATCCTCTATATCTATTTGTGAAGTTTGGAGGTGATTGGCCCTAAAGGATATGACCACTATATGTTAAATAGCCTACCTAATGGGTATGTGCATGGAGAGAGAGAGAGAGAGTCCTAGTTATATATATAGAGAGAGAGAGAGGGGTAGAGGTAGAAAGAGAGGATTGAGAGAGAGTCCTAGTTTTCTTGTTTTCATTTCCTTCATCGATAAGGGAGAGGGAGAGATAGAGGGGAGAGATAGGGAGATATAGGAATGATAGGGGGAGAGATACAAGAGAGAGAGATAGGGGGAGATAGCTAGGTAGAGAGATAGAGAGGAGACAGATAGGGAGAGATAGAGGAGACATAGGTGAGAGATAGGGAGATAGAGAGTGAGTGAGATGTCTAGAGAGATAGGAAGATAGAGGAATGATAGGTGAGAGAGGGGCAAGAGATAGGGAGAGATAGATAGGTAGAGAGAGGATATAGATTGGGAGAGATAGAGGAGACATAGGGAGAGATAGGGAGATAGAGAGTGAGTGAGATGTTCAGAGAGATAGGGAGAGAGATTGAGAGGTAGAGGGATGATAGAGAGAGGGAGATAAGGGAGAGATACCTAGAGATAGAGTTTTAGGGTTTCTCAGGTTTAGGGTTTAGGGGTTATTGGTTAGGGATTAGGGGCATTATTTAGGGTTGAGGGATTTAGAGAGAGAGACTTCTTTTGACATGCAACTATAAACCCTAAATAATGCCCCTAAACCCTAAACTTGAGCAACCCTAGAAACCTCTAAACCTTAAATAATACCCCTAAACCCTAAACCCTAATCCCTAACCCCTAAACCATAAACCCTAAATAATGCCCCTAAGCCCTAAGCCCTAACCCCTAAACCTGAGAAACCCTAAACTCCTAAATTATAAACCCCAAACCTCTAATCCCTAAACACTAAACCCAAGCAACCCTATCTCCCTATCTCCCTATCTCTATCATTCCTCTACCTCTCAATCTCTCTCCCTATGTCTCTAGCCATGTCCCTCACTCTCCATATCCCTATCTCTCCCTATGTCTTTGGACATGTCCCTCACTCTCTATATCTCCCTATTGGTCCTTTCTCTAAACACTAAACCCTAAACCCCTAAACCTTAACCCCTAAACCATAAACCCTAAACCCTAAATAATGCCCCTAAACCTTAACACCTAACCCCTAAACCCTAAATCTAATCAACTCTAAACCTCTATCTCCCTATCTCTCCCTGATCTCCCTATCTCTATGATCCCTCTACCTCTCAATCTCTCACCCTATGTCCCTGGCCATGTGCCTCACTCTCTATCTCCCTATCTCTCTCCTCGGTCTCCTCTGTTATTCTTCCTTGTTGATTAATGGGGCCATGTGTGCAATCATGAATAGTTGATGTCTAGGGTTATGTATTGGTGCTAGGTTATTCTGCCTTTTTCTATTCTCCCTCTTGGTACATCATGGGATTTCTATACCTTTTGCATTTACTTCTACAACTATACTATAGAATTTATGAATCCATAAGAAAATGAAGACTAAGGAGGGATATCATAGGGATATGTTACCAACTATTATATGAGTGATATGACTACCCCAATTGGTAATGAAGACTTAATCATCACTATGTAGGGAGAAAAG
Organism: Cunninghamia lanceolata; assembly: GCA_027924645.1. Classification (NCBI taxonomy): domain Eukaryota; kingdom Viridiplantae; phylum Streptophyta; class Pinopsida; order Cupressales; family Cupressaceae; genus Cunninghamia; species Cunninghamia lanceolata. The sequence continues at coordinate 4,210,945 of BSBN01000500.1, read as the reverse complement.
GGAGGAAGGATACGAATTGAAGCTTCCATTTTCCATGAGATGAAAGGGGATATTATGGTGAAGGGGAAAACTAAAAACTAAAAAATATGGAAATTGAAGTTGGTGGATAAAAGATCAAAGAATTTCATATTGTCCGTGGAAGTGGGTTGTAGGGCAAGGACTGATTGTGTGAACAATGGGAAAGTGGGCAAACTAAGGCTTATTGTGGTTGGGGCCAAAGAAAAAGGCATGATACCTTGGGTGTCAAGAGACATGGATGGAAGAGAAACAAGACTAGTTGTAATCTCCATAGATGATAAGGGGATGGTGAGATCCAAGGACGTTTGTAACATGTGTGATACAATGGCTCATAAAGAACATAGCTTAAGTAGGAAAGTTCCTAGAAAATGCAACTATAAATGAAGGGCTAGGGTCAATGACGTCAATTCTAAATGTGCTAAGAGGTATAACTAGTGGAGAAATGGATGCAATATTAGTAATAGGAATAGGAGGAGGCTAAAACTACTAAGACATAACTTGGGGATTAGATGCAAAAGATATATAGCAAAAGGAGAGAGAGAGAGAGAGAGAGAGAGAGAGAGAGATATAAACATATAGGGTAAAGCAAAACAGATATTTTTTTTGCAAAATAGATATGTGTCTTGGGCAACCTAAAACGAATATCCATTTTGAGCAACCTAAAACGGATATCTGTTTTGTAAAACATAAAAAAAGGAAAATTATATTTTACCAAAGCAAAACGGATATCTGTTTTGCTTCGCTTTTGCTTTGTATGTAGGCTTGGGACTGTCATAGTTGACTTTCCCTCAATTCTAACGTTTCTACAAGTTTCACTCTTTTCTTCGAACTTCACCCTTCGTACTGAGGACTTTTTTTGTATACAAAATTGATAAAATGAAAAGGGTTTATAGAAGAAATTGTCAGCTTTCTAAAAATATAAGATTTGTTTGGTTATCATTTATTAAATAATTATTAATAATTTTCTATATAGTGTGTGTATGAAATCCTGATGGACACACTGATTAAAAAACATCCATAACTTTCAAACTGTTTCACCTTTTTGAGATCCGAAAGCTGTGTCACACTCTATGCTTTTCTAGCTATAGGTTAAAAAAAATTTGAATTTCAATTTTTTTTATCGAGTTAGGTTGTCCAGAAAATTACTTTTTAGTTTTTAAAAAAAATCACAGTAAAAAAATCATAATTAATTATTTTATTGGAAAAAAATTTCAAAAAAAATATGTGTCACATCTGGGCATGAGTCCTCTACTTATTTTGAAAGTTTCAAAAAAAATATTTTTTTTTTTGCTCATAGTTAGGTTGGGTGGAATGACACCCACTTTTTATTTTTTTCTGAAAAATTTAATAGTTGTTAATTGAAATATTCATTTTTCTCTAAGTAAATTTATTTTTTTTTTAAAATAGTAATCCATAAACTAGATTCAATTCTCTACAAATTTTGTTCTTACATCTTTTTCAAATTGTGTAAATAATCCATTCAAATTTTCACATAAACATGATTAAATCTGTTTTTTGTATTTTTATTACCAATTAGAGATATAGTTTGGCCCATCATGATCCTACACATACCCTCTCACTCAGTAATATCTATCTCTCTTGAGTCAGTTTTATGTACATATTCTTTTACAGCGCAGAATCAACCATACTCCTAGACTCATAACAAACCAATGCAATTTTCAAACATTACCATTTGCTATTGATGCAGAAAAATATCAAAGAATGATAACCTCTAGGCATTAGATTATCCTAGCTATCTTATCGGCGTCGCGTCCTTACTAACAGTGCTCTTATCTGACAAGATTAACCCTTGGTTACGCCTTCCGGTGTCCTCTTGGCGCCTGTAGAACGTTCTTGGTGTTTAAGCTTAGCGGCAGCGTCTTATTTTGGAGGACGACGCCTCTACAACAGAGACATGTCCTACCTTATATCTGCATTGCCTTGATTTGAATCATCGCTGCCTCGTTTCATTCTAATCATTTGACTTGGAGTACAGTGTAGGATACCCATTTAGAATGGCCAACTTACATAGAAGTGCCTCTTTCTTCTCGGTATACACTTGTATCCTAGTAATCGGGCCTCTTGGAAATCGAACTATTCCTTTGATCGGCCTACAGCCTGTGGCTCTTAGTATAGGATCCAACCCGGAGAGAGATTTTATCCAAACTACGAATTCTCTTTTGGCATTATAGTTCATATAAATTCCACATGCAATGTTCATTGCCGTAGAATTGTGGCATTTAGTGAAAGAATGGACTGCATGTTAGGAGTATTTTGCCGTACTTCATTATATCACTGTCCTTGTTAGTTTAAACTAAATAAGATAATTTTATTGGTCAATTCCTCTTGTTCTAAATTAATAGATTAAGTCTATACTGTCATTCTAGAGAGAGACAGGAATCTACTTTGTGGTTAATTAAAAAAAAACTCGTTGCTTCACCATCATAGATACATGTATGATTGAATTTCATTACTAAAATTACCTTTAAGATAAATTCCATAATAATTCAATATAGGGATTTCTTCAAATACATGGTAACGAGCGAATTGTGTTGAGATAGCCAAAAGGAGAATACTCGTTAATCAAAGTTCTGGCTTAAAAATTATTTGGTATTGTTACACTAGAAGTCGTGATTTTTCTCTCGTAAGCTTCTAAGCCTTATTAGAAATTTTCATAATGAGATTAACTTTAGTAAGGCTTGATGACTCGTAGTAGAACTAACCAACAAGTAATGATATTATTGCAAACATAAAAATCGAATTAAATGTAAGTAGACACGGCCACCTTGGATACTATGAACTCTCATTAAGCCAAACCTGACTTTTTCTCTGGTGGACTCAAGAAACTATGTTTTTTTTTTTTTTTTAAAAACAGAAAAAGGTGATGGAGCACCCATAAATTAAAAGATAAGAATTATACATAGCTGTAGCATTCGTAATGCAGAAAGATAATCAAAAATTACATATCAGGGCCCTGACCAGACCAGATAAAACATGATATAAGAAAACAACAAAAAACAGTAGAAAGATCTACCATCACACGCGCCAAGCCCCGACCACCAACCACCTCCAAAAGACCAAGCCAGCACCACCGAGCAAGACAGAACCAGAAACAAAAAAGAAACCCAGTGAAACACCCCACCATCGCCATCCCACCGACATACCTTAAGCCACTAGCGAAGCAGCCGGCAGAGCCCTTTCGTCTAGAGCCACTGTAGCCGCTAACTGATCACCCTCCTCCAAATCCACCAAAGCATAATAGGGCATCCCCGAGGCCATGTCAGACGCATGAACTCTGAGGAATCGAATGGCTGTGAAAACGTCCCTGATTCACTCGCATCTTTTCTTGGAGAAAAGAAAGCAATAAGCTCGTAGGGCATCATCTAAATCCTCACTGCATAAGGATTTGATACTAGACTACAGAACTCTGTAAATCACCTATTGTGGAGGGGAATTCCGTAGAGTTGTAAGATTAAAAAGCCCACCAATGAGGGCGTCACCTTGCTCCATGCTGTAATTAGACACCACCGCCTCCCATCGTTCCACTATGTAAATGTTCTTAAAGAACAAGCCTGCCGCAAGGGAGTGCACATAATCACCATCCATAACAAGGTCCATTATATTGGAAAGAAGTTGTGAGACAATATCTGAGTAGTTTAACACGCGTCCCTCGAAGCCTCTGATCCAAGCATGGCCCACGATATTCCGGACTGTAAACTGAGAAAGAGTGCAGTCAGAATCAATAAGGGTCATGAGATCAATCACCTTCACTCGCCCCCGTATCACCGGTTCCCAATCAAGGGCGGGGAAGAACAGCCTCTGGTTCAGTTGCGTATCTGCCATCCCTAACCTTAGGCAGAACGGAGTCAAGTGAAAAGGAAATAACAACACGGAAAGGGCAGGGAGACAACAGAGCAAGGAAAACAAATAGGAAAAAAACCTTCAGAACCCAATCTTGAGAAGAGCCCGACCAAATAATAAGCAGGCTAACAATAAAGGTTTGAGGGCTGGCAGAGAAGTAAAAACGCTAGCGTCAGCCGCACAAATGGCAAGGGAAGTACTCTGCCAGGCAAATAGAGGGCAAGTAGGGATAACAACGTGTCCAAAACAGATAGGAGGAGGCGGGAGGATTAAGCCATTACACCATCAAAGGACAACCAAGAACTGGGCAATCCTTACATGGCATTATCTATTAATGAACATAAGGCGAAAACAGATACGCTATCTTCCCCCTGCAGGCGGGACATTTGACAATACCACAATTGTCTTAATACATTCATCCCTTTTAAAAGCTTGGAAAAGCGCTCCTGCAGAATGTCAAAGGTCCTTCAAAAAGAATAAATGTAGGTTTTAATGAGACAGCTCCCTACCTCAATGCGAAAAATCACAGGTAACCATGGGAGGATCAATCCGACCATACAAGAGACTTGGCGACAGCTTGGAATCAGACAGGAGACATAAATTACTCATCTGCCATATCAGCAGACAGGAGGGAGGTCAAATGAATTGGCAGTTGAAGTTCGCCATGAAGGAAGATTACAAAATCTTTATCACTATCAATTGCTACATTGGCTAGGAAGTCCGCCACCCTGTTGCCTTCCCGTAGCGTGTGGGATATATAAAAATTGTCTAGTCTGCTCAAAAGGGATTTGGCCTGAGAGAGGATATAGTTCAACTTCCAATTGTCTAAACCTTTCCCTTTAATTGCATTTATTACTAGCAGGGAATCGCCCTCAATCCACACGTTCCTTAAACCTTTTTCAAGCACCAGATTAAGTCCATGCACCAGAGCCCAAGCTTCTGCCTCATTGTTAGTGCCTGGGGGTAATTTGGATGACTTGGCTGCAATTAGATCTCCATTTTGATCCCTAATGACACATCCCGTTCCAGAAAGACCAGGATTCCCTTGGCATGCCCCGTCAATGTTAAGCTTACAGAAAGGAGAAGAAGGTGGAGTCCATTTAACTTTATCTCTGTTTGTGGAGAGCTTAGGAGCTCATGTAGTAAAACCAATCCCCAAGAGTCTGACTGAGGGCCAGAGTGAGATGACTTCCGCATCCCATTTAGACCAAACCAACTTGGAGGAGTTAAAGGATCTAAGGTGGGCCACTGCCTGATCCGCTATAGCAGCATCGAGTTTATCACAAACCTGCAACACCGATTGAGCTTCCTTCCTGAAGATACGCAGGTTCCTTTCCCACCAGATGAGCATAGAAGGACCTAATTCCCATAAGCAGGCTAATGTTGAATTACCAAACGAATGGGGCCAGTTTTTGAACATAAGATATAAAGATTTGGAGAATCGGTATGTGTTCTTGGAAAATGAAACTGGTGATGATCTTAGTTAAATATTATGCTTAATTTTTGTTAAGAGAGATATTTTGCCAGACCTTAGATTGAGCCTACCGAAATAGCTAAGTCATAGATATATAACCTCCTCTAAGCATAATTAGTCTGTTACTTTTCTCTGCACTATAATTCTTGATTTGTGATTGGATTAGATAAGATTTGGAGGCTCGAACCGAAACTAATTTATGACTATATGATAGCTTGTTCTTGAAAGAGGGGACTAAGTAAAGGATAGTCTTGCGAAGAAATGTATATGCTCACTTTAGTTTTTAAGTATTTCCCTCAAAATCATCATGAATCTCTCTTTAGTTAAATTGGAACAGTTAACTTTATCAAAGGGAGACTTTGGCTAATAGCCTAATATTGTATTGATTGATTGATTATAGTTTTCTCTTACGATTGAAAATAGTCAGATTCTAGCCAAACAATTGAATGATTATGATTATTTTTAGAGTTAGTTGGTTTTGCTTTGTGGGTTTTATGCTTACCTTCTGGGATAGGATGTCGAATGTGGACAACAGAGATGGTAAACTTAGTTTTCAAGTTCTACCATTTTTTTATTTATTGCTATGGCCAAAACTATTATATCATTGAAATAGATGGGTGTTAAATGCTTAGTCATCATTATTATTATTCTATGTCACATCCTACATGCAAGAAATATGTCCATTCTAGTTTAGAGTGCATATAGACATTAGGTTTGCATCAAGAGTTTCCCTCCTACCCATCTGTTCCAAGTTGCTAGGCACCTCGTGCAGAGTTGGAGACTCTTTGAGTTAGGAAGGAACCCAGGGAAGTGTACTGCTTTGCAGTTGGGTGAAAAGCACCTTAACCATGCTCTTGACCTTCGTCTTGCAGAAGACCAATGGGTTATGGTGGCTGAAGACAGTTTTTATATACTTATTTTTTATTCCTCTTATGTAATTCAGAAATAGATGTATTATTGAATTGATCATTTGTATGGATTGTTTAGCCAAAAGTGTATTTGTATTTCTCTTTGATGTACTTGGAAGAATGTAACAGATGTAATATTACTTTCTCTTATTGTGCTTGTAGATGCACCTTGCTTTTTATTGTACTTTTGTGGATGTACCCTATTAATAGAAAGATTCATTTTCCTATTATAGATTGAGTTTTATTCATTCATGGTTATTCTTAGTAAATGGTAATTCCAAACTTTACAGTTGTTGAAAACAATAGCAAGGTACTTGTACTCTTCAACTATTTCCAAAGAGCTTCCTTCAAACATAAATTTGACTTGTTGTTGCTTCCTTTTTAATGACTTTGCTCTTGCCAGTATTCACTTGCATCCCAACCTCATGACAGAAGAGCTCTAACTCCTTCAAATGCTCTCTCAAACCATGGGCAGTTTTGGCAACCAGAATAAGATCATCAACATAGAAAAGTAACTTCACCACAAAACCTGCCAACTGAATACCCTCACGAACAGTATTATTTAACCATTCTTCAAGCTTACCAATGTTGTTATATGGAGCCTAATCAGACTCAAAGGTTAAATTTTACCACTTTTATCAGCGCAGTTCCCCCCCAAATATTTAACGAGGGAGTGCAGGGGGGCAGAGCCTCTCCTACGAGGCCTAGGGGGCTTATCGCCCCAGTGGGGGCCCGAGGGTGGAGCCCACAGTGGGGGTCTGGGGGCTGCTGGGGATAGCGCCCCCAGTCAGGGACTCGGGGGCAGCACCCTCAAAGCAAAAATTGCCTATTATTTTATAAAGGCATCAGGATTTATTTTTCTATTAGCCAACATAAAAAAACCCTATTTTTGTAACCGACATAAGGCTTGATAAAAGTGGCTAAGGGTTAGGGTTTCTGTTGATATTGTATTGTAGCATTTGCAGCGGTATTGAGTTGTAGGGATTGCTGGTTGTAATCAGTTTGATTTACTGGATAATAATATTGGACTCTATGTTTGGTGGATGTAGCCCAAGTTTGGGTGAACCACATTAAAACTTATCTCTCGCTGTTATTATTTCTATGTATTGCCATTCTTTTGTTTAATCTTTATTTGCATTTAATTACTATCTTCTGCTGGCTAACCCTAACAATCAATGTATAAGCCAAATAAAGTGGGAGAGAGGGGACAGCCCTATTTGACCCTGATGTCACTACCAAAACACTCCGACATACCCTCTTTAGTTCTTATTTTAGCTTTAACCTTCTCATAAAGCTTGTACACATCTGCCCTATACTCATCCAGGATCCCAAGCTCCTCCATCCTTTTCCACAGTTTGGCCTTGGGCACGATGTCAAAAGCCTTTTTAAAATCAACAAAGTAACAAAAGGCCTCTCCTCCCTGAGTGTCCCAAACCTTTTTTATCAAATGTCTAAGAGTGATGCAATGAGGAAAGTAATAAAGCAAAAGGCTTTATTAAAGCATAAATTTCAAATGCTCGTTATTATATTTCATTTTCCCTGAATAATAGGGATGAAATAAAGGTCGAGCTCACAACAATATAAAGTAAAAGTCACAACAATATAAAGCAAAAGTTTTTTTTTGTGTCCTAATATCATTATGGAAAGCTTACAAGAGGACTTGAGTGCAAAAAAATAAGGGAAGTGGCGGCTGTTATGCAAAGAATAGAGGTAGGATTTCGCATGCAAGAAAGGAGAAAATGTAGAAAAATACAAGCATGAATAGTAGTTATGAGGCATATCTTATTTTCTTTTCCACTTCTCCACCTTGTCCAATAGAATGTTTTACAACATTCAATGAACATTTCTGGCAGTGTTGGCAACATAATGGACAGATGTTCTTCATGTAGGATTATAAATAGATAGTGGAAAATTTATTTCATTTTGGACTTTTCTTTCCTTCTACTATCTCTTTTATTCTCTCTCTCCTTTTGCCTCTTCTTCCCTATATATATTTGTAACTTGTTCATTCAAACAAGGGGAGGCTAGACTTTACTGAAAAAACTCTTACCATTTCATGCATTCAAGCATTTAGGTAAATGTTGGTATCAATATAAGGATTCGTGGCAAGCTCTTACAATTGTGCAATAGCCTCATGTGATTGTAGTTCACTAAATCTTTACAAATGAATAAAATTCAAACAAGGGGCCCAGGTTAGTCTTTACTAGAAAAACTCTAGCATTTGTGCATTTGAGCCTTTGGGCAAATGTTGGTATCAATGTACAAATCTATGGCAAGCTCTTATAATTGTGCAATATGCCTCTTGTGTTTGTAGTTCACTGAATCTTTACAAATGAATAAAATATTCTATTTATTGTGTCTTTTATGGTTTTGCTAGTATGTTTGTCTCCGCTCTTTTGTTTGCATATGTAGGCTTGATTCATGTGTTTGGAGTTGTTTAACTTTTTGTAGATCAATTAATGTGCAAACTCTCTACCCTTCATTGCTATGTCTATGTCTACTTATTTCATTAACTATTGAATCTTATGCAAGTTAGACTTATGTGAATAGAAAAGTTTTATTTGGTGTATCACCTTATTAAAATAGGTTTTCGTTTCAATTTTCTCCTTTTTCCCTACAAGTGGTCAAAAGAGAGCTCATTGAAGATCCTATGAATCTAGTCAACTTCTAAAATCTTGGAGGTTTTCCTACAAACTATATCCCACATTTGCAAGCTTCCCATGTTGGTGCAGGTTTGCATGCAAGCGTAAACTTGAACATCAATAGTACCACTTAGCTTATATTACACGTTGGTCAGTCTTGACTAGCCAAAAGAGATGATGGGAATCATGGTGAGTATTGTAATAAGGAAATTTACATACCCTACAACTTCCTTATTATGTTTTTGTGTCTATTTTAGCCCTTATCCCATTTGTGTGTGTCTTGCATCATTTTAACTCATTTTCCATAACCTATGTTATCCTTAGCCATCCATATCCCCTTTCCTATGTTGTCCACATGGGCTTGTTTAGAGATCATCTGTGTTCCAATTCATTAAATTTGTATCCACATCCCATGTACTAACCCCGCCTTTAGTTTCCCATTTATTTATCCCACTTTACCTCCCTTGTCAAACCACTAAATGTTGTGACTAGCCCCATCCTATGTGAAAACCCTACCTTTATCCTTCCTAAATCCAACCTTAATGAGCTTAAATTAATGGAACCACCTAACACTAGATGTCCCCCTTTGAACTTGAAGTCCCCTAAGAAATTGGGTTTAATTTTCATTTGTGGACAATGCCCATAGTTTGCCACCTAATAGACAACCTTGAATTTTCATCCTCTCATCACAATATTTGAATAGAAGCTAACTAACTACTATGGATTCCCACCTACTAAGTTTCCATCTTTGAATTCCCTAAGAAAGCTCTTTAAAATAGACCAACTTTGCCTCATTTTTACATAGAAAAAGTGAAATTTTCAGTTGATTGCATGGTTTGAGCTATATCTACTCATGGACAACACCCCAACATTACTTCAAAAATTCTTGGAGTGAGATATCTTCATCCCCAAAGTCTTAGATAATTTTTTATTTTTCCTTTGGACAATGTTGCAATAGGATCTTTGATAGTAGGTGGCTAATTTCTAAGGAATTCAATAGGGCGAGCCATTTCCATTTATGGTTTTTGTTTAAAATGGACTTATTTCTCTAATTTTTCTATACTATCCTCTTCATAACTCTCCCCCACACTCATCCAAGCTATCACCATCAAGGATAACTTTAAGGAACCTGCCCCTAAAAAAACCTATAAAATTCTGGAAAATCCTAGCCCGAGGCTAAAAAAATGTTGGCGAATTTATGCCGATTTTTGAAAAAAAAATTCATTGGCGATTTTTTTCAAATTTGTCGACATTGGTTTTTTACTAGGGAATTGTATATAGATTTGAAAAAAAAATTAATTTCCTTGGCAAATTATATTTGTATTCCAAAAAATTAAAAAAAATTAGGTGGCAAATTATAGTTGTGTTCCAAAAAAAAAAAAATTAAGTGGCGAATTATATAGATATTCAAAAATGTAAAATAAATTATTTGGCGAATGTGCTGGCAATTTTTTGAAAAATCATAATGTGGCTGGCGAAAATATCAAATGCCAAATTATAATGACTAATTCACTTGGCGAATTTATAGCTTAAAAAAATTTACATTTAGATCGATGGATAGTCAGTATCAGAGATCAACGGCATCAGTTCTATTCTAGGTTGTAGTTCTGACACAACCATCTTTCTCCATAAAGTCTTCGGAATAGAGACAAGTGTCAATGAAGGAACAATTCATATTAACAAAAATTAATAGATAATAATTTAATAAAAGAAAACTCAAAAGGATACATAAGAAGAATACAGATTCATCCACCATAACACAAATTTTACAACTTCAGAAATCAACTCCTCAAGCTTCCATTCATATATTGAAAATAACTAAAAGATAGATTAACACAAAATTGACCTATCAACAACACAAAGTTTGCCAAAAAATTTTAAATGCATCGACAAGCTTAGTATATATATAGCCTTGTCATAAAATAATTGTCTTTGAAATAATAACATCTTCTTGAAGATAGTCGATTTAAAACATAAAATAATAATAAGTCTTTTTCCACAAGAGTATCCAGAGCATGTTTAAAGAAATAACATAAAAATAAGAAATGCCATCAAGTGGCAGTAGTTTGCTCTTCATCCCGAGTCGCTTCGCTTTCCTTCTCATGTTTACCAGTAGCAGTTGAGTCCACCTGTGTTGATGCTCTCAGTTTTGCCTTGTAACTCCTATACTAGTAATGATGGGATTTAAAATCTTGACACTTGGTCTACAGGTAATGTTTGCTCAAAGTTTCCACTTATTTATCATTTTGTCCACATCTGTTAGTCTCTTATAGACATCATCAATTTCACGCCTAAAAGTTCTGAGATACATTTCTATATGTCCAAACTTCCCTAGTGATTCGCCATTAACTACATCAGCACCAACAAGCTCTTCAGTAAGCATCTTCTTAAAAAAAATCTTTACTTCCTTGACATCAAGCAAGTTCTCTCCACTTTCATCTGAAATCTCTATAGATCTAAGATGGTACAATTGTTTTTAAGATCAACCATATTAGTGTAACATTGAGTCAAAATTCTTCTTTTTTCTCCACTAAAATCCCCTAGTACAGACCTCTTCCACTCTAGTGCATCTAGCCAAGACATAGAATCATTCTCATTTGGATCATTAAAAATTTTTGCAGCTACAAGAATATTTGTATCAATTTCCCTCATAGCTTTTTTATCTCTATAGACACCGTGAGCAGATTACTGTCTTCCCTCTTTACATTTTGTAACTCTACAACTAACCCTTTCCTTTTATCAGAAGTGAGGGTATATAGTTTCATGACCTCCTCGATGTACAACATACCATCAACGATGAGTTGCTCTACCCATTTCTTGGTGGCCTTACCTAGAGTTTGATATCTCGTGATTTGTTGCAACATGCTAGGATACATTCCATCAACAGAAACACTCAGAGTTGCATCAGAGGATTCAGAAGTACTATTCAAAATAGATTGAATGAAAGATGTCAGAGAATTCACTTGGGCTTGCCTCTTTGCATTATCCTATTGCTCAACTTTAACTCTCTTTGCTAGCATGCCTATAGAAAATTTTACATGATATATATCACCTTCCACAGTAGGAGGACCCATGTCAATCTTGATCATATTGAAATCCTCTTATGTGACTTCATTTTCATTTTTATCCTTGATGGGGTTTGCAATCTCCAAAATTCTATGCCCTAAGGAAGAATTTGTTACCATTTGAGACATCCTCTTAGCCTTCTTAGGCTTAGATGTAGGATGCAACAATTTAGGTACAATGTCAATGTTTATGTCTATCATTGGGGTATGTCTCCTCTTTTTCTCAACAACTTTCTTTAGCCAGGAAGGGCAAGAAAAAACTGTACCACTCTCACTTGTACCCAAGACAACTTTGTTTGGTTGATTAGGAGTATCTTTCACAGGAATTTCATTTGATACTGGGAAGGTTAGAATCTCAAACAAGGAACAAAAAGAACTATCATCAGCAATCTGTTGAAAATTGGAAGAATCATTACCAGGTGAAGGAGACACGAGAGAAGCCGTGTGATATGCCTGCAATTGTTGTAAAGCATCCAACTTCTTCTTTACTCGTGGTTTCATGAATGCAGATTGACCATCCTGTTCACATACACCTTTTAGTTTCCTATTATCTTCAGGCTGCTCTCCATCCCTGCCAGTACCAAATTGTGAACCAACTCCATGATGAGTTGTCTCCTCACCAGTTGAAGTTTTTTGAATTCCAAAGGCCTAGGAGGTTCCTTGCTCTCTTGTTCCTAATTCTTTATGCATAGAAGAAGAACCAGCATGCTCTCAAAATTTCCCCTTAAGCCACCTCTCAATCTTCTCCAAAACAAAGGATGACCAGATCTTAACATTAGGATAATAGTTCTTTGCACATGCAACAACCAGGTCTGGACATGGCACAACAGGTGGGAAACCCCCAGCACGAGCTAACTCGCTTGTTAGGATTTTCTCAACTATAGGTGACTTGGGGTTTTGCTCTAATCAAGCCCAGAAATCCTCCAAGTCTAAATCTATATGTCTTAGCTCGGTATCCTTCACCTTAGCTAAACCATTCTCAATAAAAAAAAGCTTCATATTTACTTGTTTGAGAAACCAGTAAACAAAAGCTTCTATAATTGCTAAGGGTGCCAAATAAATCTCTAGAAAATTTGGGGTAAACAAACAGTCCAGACTCATGAAAAATAATTATTCTTCCCACCCATTTGACTTAAAGAATTCAAATTTATCACTATAAGAATGGGGCAAGAAAGAACGCCAATTAGCTAACAAGGTTGAGAAAGCCCGTGTTCAACACCTATAGAAGATGCAGTCCAGAGCTCCTCCAAAGTACATCAATGAAAATACAAAATAAGGTATCTGCGAGGGTTGTAAATCTAATAAAATGTTTCCATAAATTGCATTAATTTCAGTGGCATGTACTAGTGTACGATTCATAAATGAAATGTGTAAATTGCCTTTTGAAAAATGTGCAATTGTGCTTCTCATGACATTCCTTATTTATTATGAAAGCACAAATGTCACTTCCATCACGCATGTCAATAAATGGAAAATATTCTAATAGTTTTTTATCATTGGATGATCTTAGATCAACGGCACAAGTTCTATTTCGGGCCAAAGTATTGACACACCCAAATTTCTACATAAAATCTCCAGAATAGAGACAAGTGGACTGTGTTGTATGCCATGTGGCTCGTCATGATTGCATCATGATGTTTCATGTACATCACAAAATTAAGAGGTAGGCCCATCTTCACAGTTGAGGGCTTGCGCTCTGCGGCCACCTTGACCTTTATACAATAATCAATATAAATATATTATATATTTTATATATATATCTCAACTATTGATCTAATAATATCTAACGGCTCCTGGTTGATTTCGAAGGATTTTGTTGGCAATGTGTAGCGTTGGAGATCTACCTTCCGGAATTGAACTACAACTATTCATCATTTGTTGATCAAACGGTGGAACAATTTGTTGTGATGGATGACGTTTTGGTGGTCACATCAGTCACCCAAGGTGATCAAGTGGATGCAAAATTCAAGCTTTGTAAAGGGAGCCAAGGTACTTTTTGATGCGAGATGTCAATTCCATACGAGTAAGATGACAAGTCCATACAAGGATTTCTTGAATTGGATGCCCAAATGTTCTCAGAGCATGATATGAAGTGACATTTTGGCATCTGGAGATTTATTTGCAGGGTTAGTAAGATAGACTGACGGATAGGTAATGATTTTTTGAATTCCCAATTTCCCAGCAGTCATGGCTATAAAGGGATGGAGAAAGTTGCTTTCGACAATCAATTTCAACTTTTGGTTGTTCCTTGTTAGATAATTTTGGAAATTATTCAGATAGAATGCATGTATTTTTTGGTAGAGGAAGGGGTTAGAATGCAGTCTTTTTTTGGGAATTATTCAGTTAGAATACAGTCTTTTTTGGCAGTCCTTCAGTGCAGCTGGAAAGTGCCTTGGCTCCATAGACAAATGCATCTGGCAGAATTATATGATAGATGGTCTTGCATCTATCTGATGGGTTGTGGTTAGTGTTCTCTCCCAATCAATTGGTGCATCTTTTTGGTAGCCTAGTGATGGATTGTGGATTGTGGTCTCTCCCAATCCATTGGTTCATGTGTCTAGCAGCCAACTTAGTATGATGCTTCTTCTGGCTTCCTTCGAGACAGTCCAGACTATAGAAGGCTTCTTCTTTCACCATGTTAGAATTTCTTCTTAAACTTGGAAGAAAGCCCTAGCTTTATTCCCAATTTCATTCACATACTCTTCCCGCTCCAGCGGTGTTGCCCAAAAATTTAAAACTAGAAAAATTTACATTTTCAATGCATCTTATATTCCCCTGAACTGCCGAATCATGAAAACAATTAATTTTCAAACTATGTGTACACTCATGCAAATTCCTTTTATGGCCGTGATTCTATCCTCATTCCACCCAATCTGGGAAGATTTCATGATCAGATGTTTCACTGTTTGCAAGATTTTAACCTTCACATTTTCCCACAAATGAGGTCAAAATTTGACTTATGGATTGTTGGAGCTAAAAAAAATTTTGAGTTCTAGTCTCCTGTGTCCAATCATCTTTTTGTCCAAATTTCATGAAAAAAAGTGTCACTAAATGGAAGTTATGAAAGTTTTCATCTTTTTGGCCTAAGCATAGTTTCAGGAAAAATAAATGGAGACATTATTAATCAGATTTAAATGGCATTCATTCCTATTTCTCCTAAGATTCAGGAAGGCAAATAAAATGCATTAATAATAGATTTTATTTCATGAAAAGGTTCCATGATTTTATGGCTTTATTTAGTGAAGTCAAATATTTATGGTAGTTCTAAAATATATTCAAGGGACCTCATTTTTAAAGGTGTGGATTTTATAAATAGTGGACTTTTTCTATTTGTCAGGGATTCCATAAGTTTTAAAACTCCTTATGCTTCTAACAAAGTTCAAGAAATGTACGATCCCCTAACCTTTTTACTTGAAAAGGTAAACTAAATGATGTTTTATGAGTCTGGGAGTCGAGAGTTTTTAGAACTCCTGAACTCCCGACTAAGGTTCAAAAGTTGTCGTTTCTTCTGACTGCCCGACTACTCATTGTGGGGGATGTTAAAGAGATAAAGGAAAATGCTGAGAAATGCACGAAGGATTTTCCAGCCATCATCAATGTTGATTCTTACAAAATGATGTGTGGAATGTTCATTATCCGCCATGGGTTGTACAGGAACTGGTTGCTATGAAAACAGGGGTGTCCCTCAATGCAGAAGAATTCAGAGATGGTGGAGAAAAATGATTTGAGTCACAATCACCTTCCAGAGTAGTGAGCGATTTGGTCAATTTGTATAGAGAGAAGAATGGCTAACACACCGCCTCAAGAGGTCGGTATCTCATAGAATGCCACGACTGCTGGATAGGCACAAAATGGTTTTGTTGAAGTGGATTTTGAAAGTTTTGAGCAGCACGTGAACATCTCAACGCCCATCTAGATATCGGTACCATTAAATCACTCTTTGAAACAAACCTGGCACTCCTCTACTGTTACCAGTATCCTTCTCACACGGCACATGAACTGTTTAATATGCCACTGCTTCAAAGAATAGTAGTCTCATCAGATGCAATGATCATAGGAGGTGTACAAAATGGATTTGTTGAAACGACTATAGGGGCTTTTAAGCAAACGTAATGATCGAGCGTAAAGCTAAAATTCACAATCTTTCCAAATACTTCCTCGGCCCGTGCCCAATGAAAGCTCCTGAGTAAGAACGTCTCAGTTAAATGCAGTGCCATGGAGTGTTGTGATCACATAATATGTACAAATGAGTTTGTTGAAAATACTTTAGAAACTCTTGAGCGAAATGCTAGAATGGACAGCAAGTTGAAGCTTGTTGCAATAGAGCTCAGTCTTCCCACTTGGATGATCGGCCATACCATAGGAAAATAGTAACTCCTATAGGGAAAGATGCTAAAGGATCACTCTGGCAATTTGCAAAAGCCTGATGCAATGGTTGATATACTTCAAAAGCTCTTCGTTCTGGCACAAAGAATGCAAGGATTGCAGAATAGTCACAAGTGGGTTCATTGAATGAGCTTCCTCAGAAAATTGTCTCACACCATAAAGGAGTGCATTGAGTAGATTCTCTAAACTTTTCAATTGTTCCTATCGGCATATTCCTCGAGTCTCCTATGGTTGCGGGTGCCAGCGTCATTCGAGGTATTATAGCTAGAAATCACAGCCAATTGGATACACAAATGTATTTGTTGAAGAGACTTAAGAGACCTTCAAAGCAAAAATGGCTCAAGGAGAAAAAAAAATGCAACATGGGTGTAACGCCATCATTCCCGGACATCATCTTCATTAGATCCTATAGTTAGAAATGCAATGGCAAAATATGTGCAAAACGTGGATACATGGAAATCAATAGCCATAGCTGGATAAAAGAATAAATCTTTGTAAATAGCATGTAATGATCACAGGATATGCTTTTCCAGATCGCAGGATAAGCACAAAATGTACTGGTTGAAAAAGATTTAGAAACTTTCAAGCAAATGCTATTAATAGCCTTCCTATACATAGCAGACCTGCACATAGAGATACTATAGTAATTATTCTGAGAAAGTATTTCCTGACTTGTAAGGACAGTTTGCATCATGCAGCAGAACTTGTGAAAAGTAGAGTTCTTTTGTCTTAGAACTTTCAGTGCTTTCAGGGTTACTCTAATGGGATTTTGATTAGTTGAAGAAGGAGATTGCTTCTTTCAACTGGCATGTGGGCTGCCTATAGCCCTAATCTTATATTTTATACAATATATACTTCAACTTCAAATCTGTGGAAAGAAATTTTATAATTGATGAGAGATAAGTATGCAGAGCCCGGTAGAAGGCCAAAACAAGATAGCATGTGCAAGCAACTGTTGAGTTTCACAAGAAAGTCTAGGTCGTGTCGTATAAAAGATATAGTTAGAGAGACATTGAAGAGGGTGGATGGCACCACGCTTGCCAAGGCAGAATGTTGCTCTTCCTGACTTTCTGTCCATTGCAAATGAAGAATGGCTATGGGAAAGCCTGTGCAGCTATCTTTGGCCTTCCACAGAAAAGGAGGAAGTGAAACAATTGATCTCTTCACTGAATTCTTTCGAGCCTATGCCAAATGTAAAGGAGTTTGTTCTTTTTGTTGCAGAGGTATTGTTTGAGGGCTCTATCCTCTGTTCCAACATATTCAAGTGAAACTATTGGAAAGGTATGTAAAAAGTGGGAGCCACATTATTAACGTGAATCAAGAGATCAAAAAGCCCAAATGAAAAATAAAAAATCACTATAAGGAAAGCCAAAGGATTTTCAATGGAAGTTACAAAGGGTGATCGAATGGAAAATCAAAAGTCATGTGTTACGGGAAGGTGAGAGATTTTTCGCTATAATGTATTTTCAAGAAATAGTTACAAAAACTGAAAAGTCTCATGAGAAAGTCATATAAATATGTAATTAGGAAGCATGAAAAGGATCTTTTTCCAGCTCGGGAACAGGGGAAGGAGGAAGTGGGTTTTCTTTTCAAACACAATTTGTTGTGTTAGATGGGAAGTTTTTGAACTTATATATTGGAGAAATAAGGAGATTATTTATGAATCCTTGCATTTATTAATATTCTTTTTTATTGCAAATGTTCTTTGTGTCTCCATAATCATTCTTCAATATTATATTTGCTATGTTAGATTGTGTTGATGTTTTATTTCTGAAACTGTGAATTCAAGATTAAATCATCTTTTGAAAATGGTCTGTCATTCATCTTTTCTCGTTTACTGATTGGGGTTGTGGGATATGTGAACTGTGTGTCATCTAATCTGCATCCTCACCATTCAACTTAATCCATCGCATATGTGTCATGGTTATGCATAGCTATATATGTGTCATGGTTATGCATACCTATTTGTTTTCCTTTTCTGCTTTCGGGTTAAAAGCATACCCCATGTTTCAATTCATTACATATCATAAGAGGGAGTTGTACCTCCAAAATTCAGAGGAAAATTGTCAATTCAATGGCAACTTCTCCAACTGTTAGTACTGATAGTCCTTCTTCAAAAACTATATTCGAAGGACAAATCTATTCACTAACAAGCAAACAGGGCTCAAGCAAAGGTTTCTTCTTCATTGTGTTGTAAGGAAAATATGAGGGAAATACACAATGTTCTCTATCAACTAGAAATATTTATCTAGCGAGGAGCTGAGGGCTTCTTCTTTCACCATGTAAGCTTTATTATAAAGGGATGTCATCTTTTTATAACAGTTGTTTAAGTTTTTTGACTTAATAAAATGAGAGATGATTCTAATTCTAATTTGTTAATTTCATTAATTACACACATTGTTAATCTCTTTTCTCAACCAATCGATCTAACCATAAAATAATAAAACTTAAAAGTTCCATAATTATGTTATTATCTAAAAATAATACATAATAAGACAAAAGAATTAAAATGTTGACAACAATTGTAATCTATATTAATATATTATATTAAACAAAAGAGTTTCAGTTTACAGTCTATAGAGGATTTTTTAGTATTTACATAGTCCTAACCCATGCCCAAGGTACCCTAACACAAACCTTGGATAAAGGTGTACATAGAAAAGGGAAAATTTAAAATAGATTGCAAACCTAATAAAATGTTTCCATAAATGAGATGCGTAAATTGCCCTCCGAAAAACATGCAATTGCGCTTCTCACGATATTCCTTATTTATTACGAAAGGATAGATGTCACTTCCGTTGTGCATGTCAATGAGGCATAAGTTCTATTTTAGGCCAAAGTACTGACACACCCAAATTTCTACAGACCTTTATACAATAATCAATATAAATATATTATATATTTTATATATATCTCAACCTTTGATCTAATAATATCTAATGGCTCCTAGTTGATTCTAGAGGATTTTTTGGTAATGTGTACCGTTGGAGATCTACCTTTAGGAATTGAGCTACAACCGTTCATCATTTGTTCAATGGTTCATCAAACGGTGGAGCAATTTACAAGTGGAACAATTTGCTCTATCATTAATTAGAGTCGTACTATTGATTTGATGGAAAGCACTTAACCAGCTAGATTAGCCAATTGAGTTCAATAATGGCAAGTGATATACCGCATAGATTAGACAATGTGAATTTCCAGGGTATGGCAGAGTCAATTAAATGGAGTTGCTTGTTATTTATTACCCATTTGTCATGGCAGTACATGTCATGTATATATGATAGTGTTTATTGTTTCAACCTTATATTGCATTACTAAGTTTCAGATAGTAGAAGAATCAATAAACTGTAAAAGTTCAAAGTAATAGCTTTCATTACAGCAACTGTGTGAAGAAAGTAAGTTACCAAGTACCTATTTTGTGATCATTCATGAGTTTGAATTTAACTGTGTGATAGAGTTCTCAGTTCATAGATGTAGAATAGTAATAAGTATGATGGAAAATTTTATTTGTGTGGCTATGCAGGATGTTATTGCTTTGTATTTATTAGAATGAAGAAATACGAGCATTTGTCAAGTGGAATAAATTATGTCAAGAATCGACACTTTTAATATTTGCAAATGATGCATTCTATTCTGGGTGGTGGGTTGAATCTCCCACACATGCATGCATGTATGAGAAACTGGAAATTCAAATTGACACATGGAATTGGTATTGCAACTCAATTTCTAGTAACCTCGAGAAAATCAATTTAATTCTCCTTTACTGGCCTTATTTTTACCCATACCTAGTGGTTTCTTGTACACATAAAGCAAGGTTCCATAGAAAATCATTTCCTAACATTGTGATGAGGACATAATTGAATTTGTAATGGAGCCATTGCCTATTAATAAGATAATTATGGACTATAATGAAATATTCATTAAGCATCGTCGAAAAGAGGAACCAAAAAGATTTTGGAAGATCAAAGCAAGGTTTCAAGATCGAAGGATAGGAGTTTTGTTTGGAACTTTGAGGTTGGTTAGATGTTCATGTATGATGTAATTCCCCAATTTTTTTTGAAGGGTGCAGTTAAATTTTAATAAAAAATATAGAAGTAATTATAGTTTGAAATTGACATGAGTTCAATTGCAAATTGTAATGTATACAAATCATAGATGGTTCAAATTTTCAATATTAAATAACATTCATCACATGTAAAAAGGAAAGGAGTTCAATGGCAATGTATAGCGATGTATAAAAAGAGCAAAGATAAATAGATGTGTTATGTCAATTCAATTTTTTATGGTTTTTATGTTATCATGATTCACTCTGCAAAATCTCCAAGTAAAAAACACTGTGGTTGGTGTTGTCTAAGGCATTTAGGGTTTATCCTTCTAATTGATCATTGACCTGTGTAGCTAGTTTCCCCAACTTAAGTTGTTCTTTTATCCCCTTGGTGGTCATCGAGCTACTGGCCCCTTTGCTCTAAGTTACTAGCCCTGAGCCCCTTTATTTTATTCTAAGTTTGATTTCATCATGGGCGTCATAGCCTCCATTTAAGCCTATATTTCTGAAGCTGCAACGGTGCGTGAAGACACCACGTATTCCCTGTGGGTCCTTATTTTTAATCACCCTGATCTATTTTAATATTATTTTGATATATTTTTAATATTTATCAAGGCCTCGGGCGTATCCCCTCCAAGCCTATGACATGTGGCAGTCTCTATTGTCTTGTCACAAGGATTTGCCTTATCATAGCCTTACTCTAAGCTGAAAACTTAAAGTTGCGACAGTGTGTTGGTTTTTCTTCTGAATCAGCATTAGGGTTTGCTAGTTCTAATGCACAGGCAAATTCAGCCAACTAATACAGGAGGTTGCGTGAGCTGCCTCCCCTTCACTTTTGGTTTTGCCGCACCAAGGGGGTATCCCTATAACTCAAGATGTAACCTTGACTAGCTCAATGATATGAAGATTTAGCTTGATAGCATCAGGCAGAATACTCTCATGTTTGGACCAAGATCTGCATAATAGATCACAAGGTTGGCAACATTCTTGGACATATTGTCTGCTTATGGATGAGAGTATGTAGGGGGTTCCTAATCCTACTACTACAACTAACAGATGGAGGTAATGAAATGGGTGGACATAATGTCCTGGATGCAAGACAAGGGGTTTTAGCTCATAACTACTGACCCAGGAGCAGACTGGTGCCTATCCATTGGGCAAGGAGTCAACTAGACGTATACAATAGATGGTTTGCAACTTTCACTCAAGTTTCAGGGGGTTGGACTTGATGCTTGCCTTACAAACATCACCCAAGAGTGGGTATCTAACTACCTCTACTTACAGATATCCCTGCAGACATACAATCTTCTCCATACATTGACCTAAAACAGTTTAATCCACTCCTTGAATGGAAGTTACAGATCAAGCATGCAGTATAGATATTTATACCCTAGAATCTATGAAACCCTTAGCAACCAGATTCAAAAGAAGGATGACATGCAGCAAATGGAGACAAGCAGATAGACACATGCAACAAGCATTTTTCATATAAAATTAACACTAAAACTGAAAATATGTGCAAAATACACTCATGCTACAACACATAAACTCCAAAATGGGATAAAACAGCCAAGATCATGCCATGTTCTTCATTATTTACACAAAAATGCCCCAGGCCTTCAACAACCTTGAATTGAGTAGCATCATCTGCTTATAAAGTAAGGGGATGTACTCCCTCATTAATCACAGGGCAGTCCCCAAAACATCACCAGACAGTGCATTGCTAGGGGGTGCCGAAAACATTTAATGCAGCCACACAGACAGGAGGGAAGGGGCAAGTGAGATCTTGACCTGCAACGCCCCTATCATGATTTTCTGTCTGAATCGAGTAGCTGGCGTGTCCTTCCGACCCATGCCTCTGTGCAATCTTGCCATTAATGGCATACCAACTCACAGCCTTGGGATACAGCAGTTGTGTGCCTTGCAAACCTCCTCCCGCCAAAATGCTCGTACATGCATCAAGAAAAACCCTTCTTTCAAACGTCGCCATCGATCACCTTGCTTCCCGCCGAGATTTGTGGCGTAGATCATGCTACAAAGTTAGCGAGCAAAGATATCCGTGCTTCACAAGTACATCATGTTGACTTTCCTTTTAAATATCATGAGGATGCATTATCCCACATTCACCCTGCAACACTCTTTTTAACACTTTATATGCTAGGCTGGTTACATATATAATGTCGGTGATTTTGCTCCCGACGGCACCTAGTATAAGACCCTCATCATCATCATCCTCCAGCATGATATCCTGTTGCTCGAAATAACACCCTGACGTCAGCATCATCATCTGCTGAGCTCACCCTGATAATTCACATCACCCTGATGTGAAATATCACCCCACAGAAAATGTCACCTTGCGGGAAAGTATCATGTCATCCGCATCACCTGATATAAAATATCACCTTGATAATTAAACATCCTGATGACGTCATCGTCACATTTAGAGCAAGGGTGATATTCAGAAGATGACCCGATAATTGGAATATCACCCGATATTGAGAATATCATCCTGCAGAGAAAAAGATGAAGGCAAAGGTCGAGCGGATATCACCCCCACAGGAACATGACATCAGCAGCATCCTGATGTTGAACAAACATAAGGTGACAAAATAACATCAGGGTGATCTGAACAAAGATCACCCGATATTCAAATATGATGACCCCGATGAAAAGTGGGTCATAACTTAGAAATTTCATAGCGCCAACATCAGGATGATCTTGACTAAGATCACCCAATGTTAAAATATCACTCCGGGAGAAAGATCAGGCTGATAGAAAATATGACCCTCGTAAGAAATATCAGGGTGATGACTGGAAATATGATGATGATGATGACCTCCTCCAAAGAAAATATGATGCTGCAGTTGAAAAATGCTGAGGAGGCCCAGAGACTTAGAATATTTTTGGATTTTTAGGGAAGGTGCATGCATGTTACCCCAAACATAAATTATTACTAACACAGTGCGATAAGGCGTCATGTTTATATATTATTATTGAATGCCAATGGTTGAATAATTATTATATATTATAATATATTGTATCAATATAATATAATATATAATAATTATTATTATTAATTATATTATATGATTAACATCATATATTATATTAATATCAATACTAATACTAATACTAATACAATATTTATTATTATATTATATATTATTATTACTAATACTAATACAATATATAATATAATAATAGTTATATATTATTAATAATTATTATATAATTATTGAAGCAGCAATACTTTTCCCAAGCATTAAATATTAGTGAAGCCATCGATTGCATTTGGTGAGCTGCAAAATACTTTTCCCAGGGATTAAATGGCTCTCCCGCGAGAGCTTCTGACCACCCTACCAGCACGAGGAATAATGAATTATAATTATTAATGACAACACGAACCGAAGATTGATGCTACAAAAATCTAGACAATGAATAAATGCATCTTTCACCTGAGGCATGTGTTCATTAATAAACTTCCTTTAAATCTTGGAGGTCTCCAAAAAAATAGCACTCGTCTGGCGTGCTCAAAATACAAGATGAAGACTCCCATAAGGCTCCGCTACAATAAGCGCTAGGTCACCTTTCTGGGTGACCTTTCTGGGTCATATCACAAATTGCAAACTGATGATCATTTGTAAGCAACAGAACAGACTCTTCCTTGAGGCAATGAAGATGGTCATGGGTAAAGACTTATTGGTCTCAGAGGACAGATACAGGGTAAATATAGACATTTCCTCGCGCTTTATGGCTTCTTTGTTTGACCTGGGAGAGGCAAAGGTGGATGTGTTGGTGATTCTATGGGAGGTACATTCACTCTAGATATTCCTCTAGACAACGTAGATGTGGTGGTTTTTGCAGAATTGGGGGTTGGGATCCTCTGGTTGAGAGACCTGGAGTAGCTGCAGGAGGAAGAGGAGGGCATAGCTAGGTAGTTGTTCCTGCTAAACATGAATGAGCAGCAATTGGGAAGGCATAGTCTTTGGGCGGCTTGTGGGAGAGACTTTCTTCGGTGGGCAATTGGACTAGACAAAGAGGAGACTCCGGTATGGATTGATCACTTCAAAGCCACTATGAGTACAGGGGAAGTCTACTAGCAGTAGGAGTGGTCAGGCTCCCGGGGCCATTTTTTCAATAATTGTCGCGCTGGGGTGGTAGGGTGGCAAGTTTTCGAGTTGGTGTTGTGTGTTTTTGGAGCCTGGGATGGTAGATTAGAGGGCTAATTTTGGGAATTTTCTTGGCACTATATAGTGCTTTTGTTTTTTGGCACAATGAGTGCTCTTGTATTAATCTGTGAAGAGCCCTCTAGGCTCAAACCGAATGTAAATCTTTTTTGTATTAATATAATTTCCCACACATGGTGCGGTTTACCGATCAAAAAGTGTGTTTCTATCTTATTATTATAATTATTTTTGGATGATTAATTACTTTCTACATTATTATTGATGTGTTTATTTTATTCTATTAGTTATTATTCAATTAACATATGAAGTTATAGAATTGTATTTCTATCATATTTTTGTTATTACTTTTGGATGATTAATTACTCCCTACATTGCTATTGATGTGTGCATTTTATTTTGTTAACTATTGAATTTAATCTTCAAGGATAATATATTTTAATCTTGGTGTACATTGCTTCTTTTGTTTTCAAATTTCATTTTAGTTGTTGCTACCTCTTTTCTCTATACAAGGTTAGATTAAGCCATTTAACAAGGAACTGACCTTTAGAATCTATTATTATCATATATTTATTATATAATTATTATCATATATTACATTATTATCAAATAATAAAATAATAAATGATAAAGCTAATAAGGTTTAGAATAAGGTTTTAAATTTTAATCTAATAAGGTTTAGATTAAGTTATCCCCTCTAAGCCTTTGACATGTGGCATTCCAATGTCCCACCAAAGTTACTTTTCTGACATGTGGCATTTTATCATAATTTGGTACATAAATAAAATATTAAATGTAATGCTAACAAGATTTATAAAGTATAAAAATAACCATAACACTGATTAGATTAAAATTTAAAACCTAATTCTAAACCTAATTTAAGTGACTCTAAAAGTTATAAGTTATCATAAATAATTAAAACTGCTAGTAAGATTCATCATAAGAGAAGTAATAATTTATAATACTTGATTGTATTAATTCTCAATCATTAGTGACTTAGTTACAAAAAACACAAATGGAGATAACTTGATAATAAGCTCTGATGCATAAGCAGTTTGCATTCTGTCATTTAATTCAATTGGAGAGAATATAGCATACAAAAGTACTCGCACTACATAGACCAAAATCACCATTAATTTATTGCTCCTAAACATAGACTAGACATAAAATTACAGATGGTTATTACATCACATACTTCTGCACCCATACATTATATTCCTCCTTTGTTGGCCAATTGTACTTCAAAATTTTATCAACTCTTTTGATACAAGTTGTGTACCTAGCGTCTAACTATATTTTAGTTTCTTTTATGAAACTACTCAAGTCGGATTCTAAATTCAGTATTCTGTCTATTTGAGCATTACATTGCACATGATCAATCTTGCTCCCAGTGATTATTGATTTGATGGAGACAAGAACTATGTTGCCAAATTGTGCTTTCCAATCTGACAGAGACTTTTCAGTGCCATTTTTAGTACAAACTGGTGGTAGGGAATACTTTTCAAGAGACTTAAAGCTATTAAATCTAACCTTCAGCATTATATCACATCGGTCATGAAAAGTATAGACTTAATTCAAAAGGCCTATGACTTCATGTGTGCTAATCACTCCATCTGGCACATCAGAACCTACACTGGCACTACTATAAATATGATTCATCACATGCACATGGGGAATCCAAGTACCTAGAATATCCCTTAAGGCTGACTCATTGATAGCATGGGTTTCAATTGCCTTTTCCAAATTACTTAGACAAACCCATGCATCATCTAGTTTATTCAACACTTTACTCATCTAATGATCCAAGAAGTTTTTAATTAGAGCTACCTTTTCACTTTTGTGCTCTTTTTTGAGTTTGTCAATCAAACTGTTGCTCCTCAAATTCTCTTGTGATTTAGTAACACCAATAGAATCTCCTTCATATCCTAATGAACTCTTTGGACTAGACACGGAAGGTGCTGATAAGACTTTAATTCCAGTGGAAGGAACAAGTGATTTGAGCTTGTTGTAATCATGTAATAGCTTCACATAATCCTCCCTCTTTTTGTCTAGTTCTACTTGTAGCTTCTTTGTTGCAACTTCACTGAATTTTACTATAGCTACCACCAACGATGCTGCCTAAGGGGCAGTGGTGTCAGTTAATCTTCTCAATTAACTGGCATGTGAGCTCATTTATATCCCTTGCCACTTGTGGTTTATTATCACATGGAGCCATAGCCCAAATAGCCAAAGTCTCATGATTGGCATTAAAACCTGCTTCAAACAAATTTGTTGCTTGCTCATGTGTTAATTCTTCATCATCAAATTTATCTTGCCTTCTAATAGTATCCATAGCAATAGTGGATGAGATATCCCATCCTGGAAAGAGTAATAAACCATTTTCCCTTACTAACCTTCTTCCTTCCTCAAGGGTAATGCTACTAACATCCATGTCAACTTCCTTCAAAACCCTCTGAGCAATGCCACCTTATCCTCATTTTTAGCTTTACCCTGTTCCTCATTCAACTTCTTCAGGTACATCTCAGACTTCCTCTACATAAGTAAAGCTCTGAATTTCTTTGATTTAATGAATTCATCATCAAATAGAAATTCCTTGCAAGCCAATCCCCTGACATCTTTTACAGTTGCACTGCTTTCTTGCAGGCTCAATAAAGTTATTGATAGGGGAGGCATTGGAAAATGCATTTCATTCCTAAGAGGTGACCTTAACACCTGTTGCACCTCATCAAAGTCAATTTGGTTTTCCTCAACCTCCTTTGTCAAGGAGTAATCAACTAAAGGTTGATTTTCAACAGTTGGTTCAGGGGGAGGAAGTGAACTCCATGCCTCTCCTGTAACCTCCTCAACCATAGATTGAGTAGGTTCTTCAATATTTTCCTCAGGCAACTGCTACTTCTCAGGGGACATTGGCTTCCATTTGGCTACAAACTTGAGTTCCTCGACATGTTCCAACATCACTTGCATCCTAAGATTAGGATCAGCAATTTCACTGAAGGCACCATTATATGCAGGGTTCTTCAACTTCCTGTACCTTTCTCCAAGGAGAATGAGACCCCAATTTTCTCTTCTCAATTTAATCTCTGCCTCTGAAACACAATTTCTCAGAAAAACCTCTTGTTCATCAAAACAATGTTGGAACCTTGATCTGTGTTTACCTCTCCTTACACTGTCAATAAAGTGCTCAAGGTCATAATTCCTATGGTATGTTGTGGGTAGTCTGTATTGTTGCAATTTTGCCAAGAAGGCCTCCAAACCTTCTTTAGCACTAATAAAGAAACTAGGGAAACTAATTTTTAAAGTAAGGAAAGTCCCCTTTTTACTATTTCTCAAGTGAAACTTATCAGATTCATTCAGCTACCACATAATCTCCAAAAATGCAACCCTATCTGGCACATTCTTGGGCAATAAGTGGGGTCTGACATTTGCACCATAAACTTTGATTATAGTTACATTCCTATAAAGGAACCAATGTAATGCCTACCCAATAAAATATCATTAAATAACAATAAATAAGGTAAATTAGTAGGAAATAATGAAAGAAATACGATTGAAGGATAAAATGAAATTCAAATTAAAACATAAGTTTAGTAATATTCATCGTAATTAAAATTTAAGATACAAACGTTTTGTATACAACTATACACATTTCAATGAAAGTCAAATAATCAATCGTTCACAAGGTTAGAAGAATCTTTCTTAGCCCCAGTATCCTGCACAGTTAATAGACCTGGATCTCCACACTAAATGTAAACATTAGTTCTGCATAGATAATAGATATACATAGAAGATATCGATGTTCAAGATAATAGACTAAGGCCCTAAGAGGCTGACCTAATGTCTTAGGGGCTCATGATGGCATTGCCTACGTACACATAGTGCAGAGACTTCGTAGTTCAAGGACTTGAACTTGCAACCACAAAATGGTATCATACAAATCAAAACCTCTACAATGATATCAACATCTTCTCAATCTTAAATATACATTCGCATTACAATCCATACTTGAGGACTGTAGAAGATTAAGGTTTACTTATTTAACGAGTATATGATACTAAACCTTATCTAAAGTAATATATACACAAGAGACAAAATATTTATGTTAGACCTAGATATACTTTCAATTATATCCGTAAACATTAAGGAGGTTCGACTTCATATCACAAAATGACATATAATTGATATCTTAAATACCATACTTTTAGCATATTCACCGAAAAGATTCAAAACCACTCACCTTTATAACAGAGTTTTCAAACAACGTTAAAATATGACTAAGGTATATTCATATAAGTTCTATCATCAGTTGCATGTACAAACATATTTCTTACACCAAAGATTAACTAAAAATAATGATACTAACCCTAATTAAATCCTAAAAGTAACTTATTCCTATAAACAAGTATGAAATAATAACAATATTACTAAAACATTTACTTTCCACTCTACTTTTAAACTCAAATATTATACTAATCTTCATATCTATCTAAGACATAATGATAACCTAAATGTTAAGGATTAACCTAACCATCGTTAAATGATAACAACGATATAACTAATCATATCAAACCAAGTATAATAACAAATGAATATATGTAAACTCCAATGCTAAAACCAAATGTAACAATTTATCCTCACCTATAATTACTTATAGTTAACATCTTCCCTTATACACTAATTCTAGATTCATTTCATTTTCATATCTAATATAATCAAATGCTACATATAGGTATTTCTTACTTACAATAAAAGAAGATTAACATATGAAATTTGACATACAAACATAGGTAACATAGTTAATCATTTGATAGATACATAATCTCAAAATCACTACTTCCAATATATATAAGAATAATTTTGAAATGACCATCATTACAAATTCATTCTAAAAGACGAACCATGTAATTTCATAACTTTTAAAGATATGCTTAGGAAGGATCTCCATCATAATAGTGATGTACATTGAATGGAACTTTACACAATTATGTCAAATTTGAGAATTTACAGATCTTCACACATGCAGAACTTGAGCATTAGGTTAATGGGGTTGAACACAATATAAAAGTGGTGATCAAATATATGAGCCTATTCATTCAATCTGGGGGGTTAGAATAGAGTAGTAAGGATGTGTCTAATTGGTGCTCTATTCTATCTAAACATTTATCAGTAATCCATGTTCTAGACCAATGTATTAGCTAAGGGGATTTCCATATCCACATGTACACTTAACCAAATCACCTACTAAAGCCATCTTATGACATGATTAAGTATCAAAATAATTCAATATAAGGAAAAGAGAATGAAATATTAGTAGCATGAGAAACTAAACTAAAATTTTGAAATACAGAAAAGAAAATCTGTAAATATAAAACAAGATGTAAAACCAAGTATATTGCATGATTAAAGGTATAAAACTATATATCATTTCTCGAAAACTTGGTGCACAATAATAATTAATAAGAGCAACACACACCTTATTTCTATAAAATTCCCTCGAGACAATACTACTATACAAGGCATAGATCTTAGATGACTCATAATTGTTCTACAAAATATCTTAGAGAGATTTAAACATGAATGATGCATTAATTGAAGACTACGCGTGGGTTATCAAGGAATCTTATAAAACATTCAGACATATGCAAATTGGTAAGAGTAAAGTCAAATTCCATGACCTTAGGAGGAGGGGTGCACAGATAAAATACATGTATTGTTTGACAGAATTCCTGAAGAGGTGTCAAGCAATGATTTCAGGATGTACATAAAATGGATCTAATAAACTTTAGACATTTTCAAGCAACCGCGATCGACAAGTTCGAGGAATACGTCGATAGAAACAATCGACGAGTTTAGAGATTCCAGTGTGAATGTTATACAAAGAGAGACAATGCTGAGCACTTTAGTGCTCATTGCGAATTCTAAAATAGAAAAACAAAACCAGAAAAGAATAGCAAGAACAGAATGAATTTTCAGAACGAAGATAAAGCAAAACAACACACACAGAGGAACAAACAGATTTTTAACGTGGTTCGCCAATGTTGGCTACATCCACAATGAAGGGCAATCTATTATCAATCTCTCTCTCTGGATTACAAACATCATAGTATGACTGTATATTCTTTTACAGCAGCTCCCTGACTCAGTGTTTCATACTACTCCATTCTCTACATAGAACTGCAGCCCAAAAAAGACTCTATATGGTTCGTCCTGCAAAAGACTCGAATACATTACAACTGCCAAACATCTGGAGAGAATACAGAGCTGCTGTAGTTACAAGCCAAGAATGGCTATATTCAGGAAGAGGCGTTAGAAGAAATAAGTGGAGTCAGGAAGTGTATGCCGTTACTGTTGGGCTTCACATAGTCCACGTGCCCAATAATCTCCCACTTGAAGACCAATGGGAATGGCAATGAAGCTGCTCTGAGAGAGATCCCCTTTGTGAAATTCAGTGTCACAGAGGAACAAGACCGAGAGAAGATCTACAGAATTCAAACTTATCTCGAGGAACAATCTTTGTTAATGCATCCGCCGGATTAACGTTTGTGTCAATCTTTGTGACCTGCAACTTGCCTTCGTCAATAAGATGGCAGATAAAGTGGTATCGAAGGTCAATGTGCTTTGTTCGATTGTGAAAAGCTAAATTTCTTGACAAGTGAATAGCACTTTGGCTATCACAAAATAATGGGAATACTGATTTCGGATAGCCCAGTTCGGTCAACAAACGCTCAAGCCATATCATTTATTTGGCTCCTTCTGAGAGCGCTATGTATTCAGCCTCTGTTGATGACAGAGCTACAGTTTGTTGCAACCGAGAGACCCAACTAATGGCTGCCCCAGCAAATGTAAAGACATAACCAGTGGTAGACCGGCATTTGTCTAAGTCTCTGGCCATATCTGAATCAACATAACCACTGAGCTGAATGTCAGTACCTCCAAAACATAAATAGAAATGTGAAGTACCTATCAAGTACCATAGAATCCACTGAACTGCTTGCCAGTGAAGTTTGCCCGGATTACTCATGAATCTGCTCACAACAACAACTACTTGTGCTATGTCCGAACGAGTACACACCATTGCATACATGAGACTACCAACTGCAGATGTATATGGAACAGACCTCATCTATTCTTCTTCTTCCTGATTTTTTAGACACATAGCTGAAGATAGGTGGAAATGATCAGCCAAAGGTGTAGATATCGGTTTAGCATGAGACAGATTAAATATGTCCAGCACTTTGGCAATGTAGCTTGCTTGGGACAACCTGAGTTCTCTTTTATTTTTGTTTCTGAATATGTACATCCCAATTATTCTTTTGGCTGGTCCTAGATCTTTCATGGCAAAATGAAGAGCCAACTGTTGCTTCAGCTGAGCAATAATCTAAACACTAGTACCATCTACTAACATATCGTCAACATAGAGCAATAGTATGACAAACTCACCAGTATTGAGCCTCTTATGGTAAACACAAGGATCTGATTCACACCGAATAAAGTTGTTATCAGTCATGAAGTGGTCAAATTTTAAATACCATTGTCTTGGAGCTTGCTTCAGCCCATACAAACTCTGCTTCAACTTGCAAAATAAATGCTCCTTACCTGGTTGAGCAAAGCCTTCAGGCTGCTCCATGTATAAGTCCTCATCAATGTCTCCATGTAAAAATATTGTTTTCACATCAAGTTGCTCAAGTTCTAAATCCCAAATGGCTACCAAACCCAACACAGCACGGATTGTGTCCATTCTAACAACTGGAGAAAAAATTTCAGAAAAATCAATACATTTTTGTTGATCAAAACCCTTGACGACTAATCTGGCCCTGTATCTTTTACTTCCTCTGTCTTCATCTTTCAAGCGATAAATCCATTTGTTTTTTAGAGGCTTTCAATTTGGCAGAAGATGAACTAAATCCTAGGTGTGATTAACTCTCAACGACTCCATTTCTTCGTTCATGGCTGTCATCTAGTTGTGTGCATTTTCATGCTTGCAGGCTTGTTTATAAGTGGCCAGCTCTGCATAATCAGAGAGCAATAACTCATAGTCATCATATTTTGCAGGTCTCCTCTTCTCACGGGTAGACCTCCTCAATTGTGTACCTTGCTCTGGCTGGATATTGGAATCCAGATTTAGTCTCTGTAATAAATTCTGAATGTCATCGACCTTTGAGTGTAGAGGCCCCTGAGGAAAACTCCCCTGAATCTAAATTTGTGCACCTGGAGTGCTTTGCCCAGGCATACTGCCATGTTCATTTGTATGAGGCTGCATTGGAGGCAGTGTTGAGCAGTTAGTATTTATAGGTAGTGAGAGACCAATAGATGGTTGCGTTGACTGGAAGACAGGCAGCGTGGAATGTTGTAAAGGCTGCATTGCTCCTGAGGAGGATAGCGAAGGATTTGTTGAAGGCAGCATAGTGCCTTGTAAGGGTAGTGCAAGGCTGGAGGAAGGCAGTGTAATGGTGTTTGGAAGCTGTGTTGACAGCTTGGAAGTCAACGTATGACAATTTGAAGGCAACGTGGTGCTAGGGGGAGGCAGCAGTGAAATATGAGGAGGCTACGTTGCTTGATATAAGGGGAGTGACTGCAAGGAACAGTCAATAGGCAGTGTGGGATCAAGGGATGGCTGTGCTGGCTGTTTTAAAAATAGAGATTCAACTAATGAAGGCTGCGTGGACACAATTGAAGGCATCAAAGGCTATGTAGCAACAATACAAGGTAAACCAATTGGGGATTGGGTGGGAATTGTGCATCCAACTAAAGGCATGGTAGTAGAGGAAATAGGAGCTCCTGTAATGTAAGAGTATATAGATGTAACAAGAGGCTAGGAAAAAGAGATGGTAGGTTGCTTGGCCTTACCATTATCAAACAAATTGACATCAACATATTCCGGTAGAGGTGAATTGCAAGGTTGTAAACCTGGAAAGTCCTTCTCGTTAAACACTACATCGCGACTATGGATTATAGTCTTTGCAACAGGATCCCAAAGACGAAAGCTAAACTGATCTTCACCATAGCCGAGAAAAACACATCTTTTTGACTTGAAATCTAACTTAGTTCTCTGCTCTTTTGGAATGTGAACAAAAGCGGCATAGCCAAACACCCGCAAATGCTGATAGGAAATTCGCTTTCCAAGCCATGTCTCCTTAGGTATGTCAAAATCCAACCTGGACGATGGAGCTCAATTGATTAAATATACAGCAGTATTACATGCCTCTGCCCAAAACTCTTTGCGCAATCCGGCATTCGAGAGCATGCATCTAGCTCTCTCAAGTACCGTGTGATTTAGCCTTTCAACCACACCGTTCTCCTGAGGTGTGTAAGGAACGGTCTTGATCCGTCGAATACCATGGTCTACACAGAAAGAATCAAACTCCAAAGAGCAATATTCTCCACCATTGTTTGTTAGTAGGCATTTAATTTTCTGCCCAATCTGGTTTTCAACAGAAGCCTTAAAAATTTTAAATTTGGAAAATACCTCAGATTTTCTATTCAACATATAAATCCAGATTTTTCGAGTGCAATCATCTAGAAAGGTTACAAAATAATTTGCTCAACCGAAAGAAGTTACCTGAGTTGGACCGAATACATCGGAATGAACAAGTTCCAACGGAGTAGTTTTCTTGTCATGTCTCGTTCTCACGAAACTGGTTCGGCACTGTTTGCCATAAAGGCAATGTTCACAGAATTCTAAATCGATGGAGTTGAGGCCTGGAAGATGATTGCGCTGAAGCATAACTTGAAGACCTTTTTGGCTCATATGACCGAGCCTTTTGTGCCATATTTCAGACCCACTGTCCATAGCTGGCAAGGCAGCTCCCACTTCACCAAAATAGTCCAAAATATAGAGATTACCTTGCTTCTTTCCTCTTGCCATTATTAAAAGCCCCTTTGTAACTTTCCATGAATCAAGAGAAAATTTAACATTGCATCCATTGCGTATAAGCTGACTAAAAGAAATTAAATTTTTTTTTAACATGAGTACAAATCTAACATCCGTCAAAGTTAATTTATCTCCATTTTTCAGATTCAATGTGATATCACCTTTTCCTAAAATGTCACATTCTTTATTGTCACCAAGAAACACCTTACCGAATCTGCCTTCTTAAAATTTGTGAAAGCTTGACGGCATGAAGTGGCATGAAAAGAGGCACCAGAATCAAGGACCCATGAATCTGCATTTGTATCACTTGCTGATAGGACCAAAATACCATCACTTGCAGTGTTTGTTTGATTATTTGTGCTCACGTTTCCTTGAGCTTTCTTATAGTTCCAGCAATTTTTTTTATTGTGTCTGGGTTTTCCACAAAACCAACACGAACCGGTTATGCCCCTAGACTTTGATCGTGGACCAGATTGTGACCTTCTCCGGTTGTTGTATCTACCTCTGTCATGGTTTCTTCCCCTATTGTTTATACTTACAGCTATTAGAGCATCGCCGAATGAGGGTTCCTGATGTTTCCTTCTCATGTCTTCGCTAAGAAGAGTAGCTGCAACTTCATCAAAAACCATTGTAGTCTTGGATGCTACAGAAGTGCTCACAACCATGACAACACCTTCCTAGCTATTTGGTAAGGAACACAACAGCACAATTGCTTTAATCTCAGAATCTAACTTGATACTCACCGAAGCTAATTGAGAGACTAAGGTGTTAAATTCATTCAGATGATTGGACATAACCCCACCTTCTCTCATTTTCAGGTTATATAATTTCTTCATAATAAATACCTTATTTGACGCCGAAGCAATCGCATACATGTTAGAGAGCTTGTCCCAAAGCTCTTTCATAGTACTCTCATTTGAGACATTAAACAATACATTGCTGGACAATGAGAGAAATATTGTTGCCTTCGCTTTCGAATCCAGTTTTTCCCAGTCTTCATCCTTCATAGAACCTTGTCCTTTCGCTTTCCCCAGTAAGGCGATTGACAAGTCCTGTTTGATGAGAAGAGACTCCATATGCACTTTCCAAAGACCAAAGTTTTGGCCTGTAAATTTCTCTATTTTCCATTTCTCAGAGTCATCCATTTTGATTGCTATTGTTGTGCAGGTTCCCAAAAAAAAATTTCACAGCCTCCTGGACCGAGCTACACACAGAGCTCTGATACCAATTGTGAATTCTAAAACAGAAAAACAAAACCAGAAAAGAACAGCAAGAACAAAATGAATTTTCAGAACGAAGATAAAGCAAAACAGCGCACACAGAGGAACAAACAGATTTTTAACATGGTTCGCCAATGTTGGCTACATCCACAATGAAGGGCAATCTATTATCAATCTCTCTCTCTAGATTACAAACATCATAGTATGACTGTATATTCTTTTACAGCAGCTCACTGACTCAGTGTTTCATACTACTCCAGTCTCTACATAGAACTGCAGCCCAAAAAAGACTCTATATGGTTTGTCCTGCAAAAGACTCGAATACATCACAACTGCCAAACGTCTGGAGATAATCTAGAGCTGCTACAGTTACAAGCCAAGAATGGCTATATTCAGGAAGAGGCGTTAGAAGAAATAAGTGGAGTCAGGAAGTGTACGCCGTTACTGTTGGGCTTCACATAGTCCACGTGCCCAACAATATGAGCCGACAAGAATAGCCGATGAGTTAGACATTACTGAGCACTATAATGCTCATATGCACTGGGCGATAGAGAGCCTCAATGTTGTAGGATAAATACGAAATAGATTTGATACCTACCTATAGCATTAATCTAGATAAAGAAATCCAATAGAACTAAAGATTTGTTTCCCTTTCTAAGCATTTATCACCATCACTAACCCAACTACATAATTCCAAAATAAACTCATTTTATTACTATTTAACTCAAGCTAAAAGAGATTACAAGGATTCTTTTATAGAATGATTCTAATTTTAAGAAAAAGCTCCCAAATCTCAAACAGAATGATTTCTATGAACATCCCTCCAACATGCGCCATAATGGAAACTTGGGTATGAGGTACGGACATCCATCAAAGTGTAACTATAGAGGTATTTTATTAGATGTTGCAGCTGCAATACTTCATGCTATGCACAAGGTAAGATTCTATTTTAAGATAAACTTAATCTTGAGAATGCATATGAATATAGGCTCAGGATAAGCACAGAATGGATTTATTTTCCTATAAAAACAAGGATCATGGGTCACACGGTACACCCAATGTGGAGAGACATTCATCATACATATTGAAAAGTGGATTATTTACAGATGCTGAAGTGGCAGTGCTTAGGTAGCTGCACATGCACACATCTATTCCACTAGATGCTTAAAACAAGAAATATCTCAGAAATGCCACTAAAAATTGAATTAGTTGAAAAGGCTTTGGAATCCTAAAGCAAATGCTAAATGTGGAGACGCAGACAAGGTGCATAAATTGTCAGTCGAGCCCCTCTAAGAGTGATCATCTATTGAATTACAAAGATAGAAAAAAAAGACAGAGTATTTGATTAAAAGCTCTAAAAACTTTGAGCATACAAGGAAGCATAGAATATGTACACAAACAGATGACAAAAAACCCTTGGTGAGATTCCATCTCATGATAAAGGACATCCGTAAAATGTTTGTTAAAAAGGCTTAAAGTATTTCATGAAAATGCAAGCGGAAGGTATAGACCCAGACTCCACAACCATTGGCAGCATAAGATAAAGTGTAATTTTATAAAAAACAAAGTAAAGCTCTGATCAATCGTGCATGCAAAAATAAGAGAGGAAACATAGATTTGCATAAGTTTGCAGGTCAAAACAAATACTAAGCAAAGGATGATAATGAATTAAGCACAAGTCAAATATGTTTCATGCAGGTCGAATGGAGAACTCAGGATTGAATGGGGGCATACAAATTCTACAAACTTCAACAAGAGAAGAATAAAAC
Organism: Cunninghamia lanceolata; assembly: GCA_027924645.1. NCBI lineage: Eukaryota > Viridiplantae > Streptophyta > Pinopsida > Cupressales > Cupressaceae > Cunninghamia > Cunninghamia lanceolata. The sequence continues at coordinate 4,173,505 of BSBN01000500.1, read as the reverse complement.
ATTTTCACTAAACCATTGTTGATGAAAGGATTGAATCAAAATCCCTTAAGGAGATGATCTATAGAGATATGAGATTTCATTTTGATCATAATTAGAAAACACAGACCCATTTCAAAGATTCATGCACATTCAAGACAGAAATAGAAATTATTCAAACATTGCATACCCGGAGTTCCCAAAAGCTTTTCCTAAGATTCCTTATCTTCAAATCTATTTTTTTCTTCCTCTTTTGTCTCTTCATATTTTGCTTTGGTGTTTTCCCCCCTTCGATAACCTGTGCCACTCCCCTTTATAGTTTCTAAAATGAAGTTTTAAAGAAAACGTTTGTTAGAATAAAATCAATAATAATTCAAAGACACCCACTAACTCCTCTTTTAATACCTTGCAAGAACATCTTTCCAAGAAAAACAAGCTTAAAATTAGTAAAAGCATTTAAATGCCACTACCCCACTTTTGTATTCCATTTCTTATTTTTTAGGAATAGACAGAGTTATGATATTTCCTTATGATATTTTCTTATGATATTTCCTAATGATAGTTTATGGACAAAATAGAATTAAATAATGACAATCATTTAAAGAGAATCTTTCTAAAATATAAATAGGACATCACATATAGGCAATGCATGATTTTCTTTTTCTACACAATATTAATTTATCTAACTAAAATTTATTTCGAAACAATGCAGTGGGGTGAATCAGTACTGTGAGATTTAAACAATTAAACCAAATACCAACTTTAATAATCAGAAAGCAAAGTAACCACAAAAATACAAGCCACATAAACATGACACATAGACACCAAATTTTTTAAGTGGAAAATCTAAGAAATGGAAAAACCACAGAGAGGATTAGCTCTCAATATATATTGAAATCTTTTACAAAAGGTGATGTTCAGGCTTGGTCACTCCATGGGCCTGGAACATGCTGGCTCACTTCCATGAAGTACAACTAGGTCTAGCAGGCTCACCGCCAGAACCCTAAACCTAGAAAGATTACAATGAGGGCTATTAAACCCTATTGGTTGCTTACAGCCAAGCTCACTACCAAGTACAAGTGAAATTATATAAGAAATATGAATACTACAACAGCATCTATCAGTATGCTAGAGTGTAGTCATTTAGCAACTGAATACTGAATCCCGAGTCTTCATTATCACTGATCTTCTATCTTTGCTCTGCTATTCTGATACTTGAATCAATCACATCCACACAATTCTTCTTCACATTCTTCACATTTTCATCACATACCCAAACACCAAATTCGATCCCATATATATATCGGCAACACTTAAGATCTTCATATTAGGTTGGCATACTCAGATGAAGCATATAGTTAATAAACTTGTAGCTTGTCAGCCAAATCCATTTATCAAAATACATAATGGACCCAAATAACATTTGAAACATCTTCTCATATGTCAGCTCCAACTATAGAACCACTTAGGATAAAGTTCTAATCAATAGAACTTACCACACATAAATCAAACTATCATGGCGGCCTCAAACTCAGACTACTACTGGTTTAGTTCAACTGTCAGATTACATCTTTTACTACGGACCATAGGGCTTGCTCAAAATCATATCAAGGACTCCTCAGAAATCACCAAGCATACCTTCAGAACCGCAGAGCAAAATATTCTTTAGTGGCAAAATGCGGACCAACACAACTCAGACTCTATCACAGTCAAACTTTGTCAAACACTATAGTGATACTCAGCAGCTTGAAACTATCTTTCCGGTGAACTTCAGATCTTACTGTTGGCAAGAGACATTGTGTGGCTTCATGGGTGTTGTCATTGATGGAAACAAAGACCATCCCACACATCCACAGGACATGGTGTGTCTATATCAGAAGTCAGATTGAAGAGTATTTTGGTCTGGTGACAAAGAACAGAGCATGCAGCAAGGTCCGACAATCAGGTCCGGATCTCTCAGAGGAAGTATCTCTATATAGTGCGGACTTGGGGAAGTCAAGAGGAGTACCTTGATTGATAGATTCCAGGGATTGAGCCTCTAGTGATGAAAGAGTGAAGAGATATGAGCACCTAAGTATTGGGTTCTTGTTTGGCAGAGGAGACTGAGGAACAACTGACCGGCAGAGCATCAAACCTTAATCCGGATGAGATATTGATGTTGATCAAGGTTCTTAAGGTATCATTCATGATTGGCCGACATAATTGATGACCTTTATAACTATCTCTTTGATACGCATCACTTGGTAAGCAAGGATTCAGCCGACAGACCAGAGTTAGGGAAAATATTGACTATTTCAGATGCCGACTAGAAAGATGATGAAATCCTTGGTGCAGATATATATACCAGATGGATTTCGATGAGAAGAGGTGGGTGGTGTATTGTGAAGTGCGAAAAATAGTAGAGAACAGTGTGGAAACAGAGATAGAGGTCCAGTATGTGACAGAACAGCAGCACTAAGGCAGAGGAAGAATGAAGTGCAGTAGATCAGTATATTGAGCTCAACCGGAACTGAACCTGAACACATGTGGATGCTTCTCATCAGTTCAATTATCTTGTTTCCTTCTATAAACTATTGTAGGCAGTGAGCCTATTGTGATCAGTGTGCTTGGGTAGTGAGCCCTAATTGGCAAGTGTCATTTTGTACTATCTTATTCTTTTAACAGAGAATATAATCTTAGGCTAATCACCCCGTGGTTTTTTCCCTTAACAGGGTTTTCTGCGTCAAAAATATTATGTCATGTGTATTGAGTTTATTTCTGCTTCCATGGTTATGTATGTTGATATGATTTGATATTGCTTTAATTGTTAAAGAAGAAAAGAAAGACTATTATTAAGATAACTGATTCACCCCCCTCTTAGTTATCAACAATTGGTATCAAAGCCAAGTTCCTCCAAACAATGCCTAACAGCTTGAGGAAGATCTAGGAATCTCAATGGATATGTATGGTATGAGGGAACAACTTCAGTCTGCCCTAGATGATCTTGAGCAATCTCATTCTGAAGTCAATACCTTGAAGGAAAGAGTCAAACAAGCTGATGACTTCATAAATGAACTCAGAGAAAAATTGAGTATCTCTATGAAAAAGAGAAAGGAACTACTTCAACAATTAGCAAATCAAAGTGAAGTCAATGATAATAATGAAGAATTAAATGAGAAAAACAAGTTATGTGAGAAGCTATCAAAAGAAGTCATTATGGTGAGACATGAAATGGAATCAAGAGTTATGAAATTTACCCAAGAAATTGAAGAGAAAAGAAAAATTGAAGATAATCTAAATCAATCTCTCAAGGAGAAGTCAGAAGAATGCCACAAAATGGAAAGAATAATCAGGCATCTAGAATCTGATCTTGAAGATGCTAGAGATAATGAAGAACAACTTGAAAATTAGATAGATACTCTCAAAAGGGATCTCCAAACAGCAAATGAATACAAAGAGAAATTCAAGATAAGTTCTGCTCAACTTGAAGTTCTGCTTGAAAGTCAAAAGAGGGTAGATGACAAGCATGGCTTGGGATATGAGAAAGGTGAAAGCTCCAGATCCGGTCAGAAGAACTTTGGATTAGGAAATCCAAGGAATAGGCCTAGAAGACCTCTGGTAAGGCAACCAAGTGCTCAAAGATATCTATCCTTCAATGGATACTGCCACAACTGTAATAACTTCGGTCATAAAGCAAATTAGTGCAGAAAGAGAATAAATCAGACTAATTCAACCTTCTCCAAACAGTGTTTCAACTGCAAAAGGTATGGTCACAAATCTCATGAATGTAGAAATATGCAAATGAACAATTCATTCAATGGTAGATGCTTTGCATGAAATAGAATGGGACATATGGCTAATCAATGCAGAACAAGAGGATATCAATCAAAAATGCAAAGAAATGTTGTTTGACACAATTGCAATAGATCCGGTCATATTGCCAAATTCTGTAGAAGCAAGAATCAGGATAAAAGGGGTCCGGTACATCATAATCAAACTCAAGACAAAGGAAAAGGAAAAGTGAATGCGGATGAAGTTCAAAGGGAGATGAACAAGATTTGGGAAAAGAGAAGCATAGAGAATGTTGGGGATGGATCTGCACCAGAATCTGGTGCTGATATTCCTTCCAGAAAGTAAATATTGAGCTCTGGCTCAGGGGGAGACAAAAAGGAAAAACAATTTCCCCCAGCCAGTCATTTGGTGCCTAAAATTGGCACATGGTAAGTTACGGATTAAAGGGTTCTCATAGAAATACCTAAAGAAGCCTTAGTAAAGATATGGAAGATCCACAAAAAGATTTGAAGAGTCTAATCTTCCCAGATTGATCTGGTTTAATAGTCTTCCGGTAAAAGTAGGATTTTCACAGTTTGATCCGGTGTGATTCTAAATTGAAACATCTTGATCTGCGGATAAATGGGATGATCTGAGGAAAGAAAAGTCATTATAATTCATCTCTAACATCAACTCTAAGTGCATCTCAGTGATCCGGATAAGATTTTCCTTCTTAGAACAAGGAAAACAAGGCATCCAAAATGTCTTAAGTTGCGCATTTATTACAGTGAGGAATTAGGGTTTGCACAGAAATATAAGGGTTCTCCTATTGAACATTTGCTCATTCTACATTTGAGAAAAAGAGAAAAGGAGCTCTATAACTAAATTGTCTCAAGCCCACCAAAGATCAACCGCAAGAGTCGATTCTTCCAGCAATCCGATCCAGATCATATCGTGAACCCTAGAGGCGTAAAAGGTATTTTCTAGTCTTGAAAAACCTCTCTCTGTATCTTTCAAAAGATGGCCACTCTGAATGTTGTGAAGATCTCTAATAGGCTGTGTCCTAAATTCAAGAAGCATCCCTACAAGTCCCTAGAAGTTGATCCCCTAGGTGCCTTTTCAAGCATTCCAAATGGGGTTTTACATGTAGAAGATGTTAGGGCATATATTCATGCAAACGTTGAGGAATTTGGGGAATCCAAGTTAATGGATATCTATCACAAACAGTTAATAGATGATTCTTTTGAAATCAAACCCCAGTACAAGGCTATCTGGGACAAGCATTTCGGTCAATGCATCCATTTCCCCTACTTTGCAGAAGATGAGTGGGTCCGGTATGTGTTGAGCAGAGTACATGATAACTTCATATGGTTGAATAGACCATTTAAGATCACAAAAGATGCTATTAGGGTAGTAACCAGTTTGCATTCATGCGAAGGGTTACCTGTTCTCAAATCTGTCAAAAACCAAACTATGAGTGAGGCTACCGAATCAAAATTTGACAAGAGAGCAATGACAATAGAAGACACCACTGATCCGGATGTCAAGTTTGCCTCCATGATAATTGGTTACAAAATATATCACTCTAGTAGGAAAAATTTAGTACCCGGAACTGCAATTTACACTGCTTATCAGATGTTAAGAGAGAATGCAGACTATGATCTTTGTGAGCTCCTTCTGAACCAACTTTTGGAGAATCTAAAGAAGATAAAGAAGGATAAGAAGAATTCTTTCAAATATGGTGGCTTGATACTCTGCCTATTCTTTTACTACATGAATGAGCTACCCGGAACCAATGGATGGGTATGGCAAAACAACAGACCGGTTGTAATTCAAATCAGAGATTACTTGCATGGGCTTGGTGATGCCAAGGCACAAAACACAGCACTATGGGGTTACTTCAAAAACTTCCAAAGCATGATGCAAGCTAGAGAGAGAATCCCCCAATCCCTAGTTGAAAAATACAAGGATACAGTGTGCTTTATGGTAGACACTGATCAATGTCTGATGGAGGCAGTAGAACCAAGAATAGTATGAATCATGCCAATGGGGTATGAGGTTGATGAGAAAAACCTTGAACTCCATATCCAACATCTGTTGAGCTAGCCCAAAGACCCTAAGGTGGAAAGGTTTGGAACATACCAAGAGCTGAGTGTAAAAGTTCATGTTGAACTTAGACAGCCTGAAATCAAAAGAAAAGTGAGAAGGGAAGTAGAAGAATTCGCCAAGAGGCATGGAATATCAAAGGAGGCACTTGATGCCAACAGAGAGAAGACAGAAAGGGCAGAGAAAGAAAAGGAAGAAGCATAGAAAGAAAGTGCTCCGGTGGATGCCCCCTCCTAGACCAAATCCTCTAAGAGCTCTGCATCTACCACTACTAAGAGCTCAAAGGCATCAAAACTGGAAGCCCAGACATCGAGTAAAGGAGAAAAGAGAACAAAGAAAAAGGCAACAAGGACCTACACAAGTCAGAAGGATGAAGAAGAGACAGAATCTGATGAAGAGATCAAGAAAATGAAGAAGAAGAAGAAATCATCCGGTGAACCCTCTACCAGTCAAGGCAAGGAAGAGAAGGAAGAAGAATTTGTTGAAAAGCCTACTCTGTGCATTGATGATATCATCAAATCAGTCACTGTGGATGGGAACCTAAAACTAATGACTGAGTTCTATGATGAATACAATGAAGCTGACCAGAAGATCCTGTAAGATACTACAGTCAGGTATCTTAATATTTATAACAAGGCATTCATTGAACTTATATCCCTGATTCTCAAAAGCTTGGAGAAGGAACTTGAGATAAGAAAGAACAATGCCATGGCAAAAGACCTAGAAATCTGGGAGCAGATTGTTATCCAACTTTATCCTTCCATCACTCCCAATAAAATAAACATGATCTTCAAAGATTGCAAGGACAAGTTCCAGAGCAAAGCCAAAATGAATAAGCTTATGCTCGGAGAGACTGATCAGGTGGCTAAAGAGACTAAAGAGATCCTCAGGAATGCCTATAAAAGATTCAATATTCCTGTCATAGAGGACTTAAGTGATGAACCCTCTGCCATGGATGACAAAGGAGAATCTACTAAGACAATGGCAGAAGAGGCAAAGGAGACAAATGAGGAGAAAGCTAAGGACTTAGATTCCTCTGTTCTAAAAGAGGAAGTTCATGGAGAAGCAGACACCTCTCTTCTGGATCCCCCTGCAGACTCTGGAATTGAAAGAAAAGAAGAGAGTATCAATCAAGGAGAAGAAGTGAAGGGAAGAGAAGGTCAAACTGAGAAGACCTCAAGTGATAGTGCTGAAGCTACAGAAGGGAAGAAAACTCTATCTCTGGCAAGAGACACTACAGAAGTAGTCAAAGACTTCTTGTCAAAAGAAATGATGGAATGGGATGAACCAGAGCTACTTCAAGGGCCATTCAATTTCGACTCTCTCTCTCCATTCCAGACAATGAAGGTAGCATCTTTTGCTCAAGCCAAAGCAAAAGAAAAGCATCTGAAGTCTCACATTGAAGATTGTGAGCCAATAGAGATTGCTTCCGGTGTGCTAGAGAAAATCATGCCAACATTCCAAAAGGATTCTTTGGCCTCCACATCTGGTAATCTAAAGTCTCTTGTTAACTCTGTTAATACACATTTTGACTCTTTAGAGAAAGCAACAGAAGCGAAAGTCTGGAAAGAATTTTTGGGTAAAAGATTCTCTGAAGTACAGGGGTACATAGCAAATGATAGGAGAAATCTGAATATTGGAATACAGAGCTTAGAAAATGCTCTTAAAGATGGCAGAGATATATATAAATTTTGTCTATCCTAGTCTAAAGTGACAATGGATATTGAGAAGAAAGTGAAAGAACAAGAGGGAAAACTTTCAAGTATATCTCAAAGTTTTGATCCTCTCTCCTCTTCCATAATGAATCAAGAGTGCCAAACTCTTGTAGCTATAAATGAAATAAAGAAGCTTGAGAAGGAGAAGAAAAATAGGATAAGCAGGCTAAGTGAACTAAGAGGGATTATTATCCCTAAGTTAGAGGCCATGCATGAGGCCCTAACTGATGCTCAGACCATAGCTCGGACTAGTGATCTGACAGTTCTTAAGAGGGCAGAAGCTTTTACATTCCTGTTGAGTGGTCACATCTCAATTTTGGACATGATGAAGCAGAGTTGGGCAACAGAACTTGTCCAGTTGAAGACAACTTTTGCAGATATACTACAGTATATGTGAGTATAACATGTATATATACTTATGCGGCTAAGTTTAGTTGGGTTTTTGGGAGTTTTGGTGTGCGGATTCTACCCTTTGCCATTGATTTCAAAGGGGGAGTGAGTAGCAATGAAAAATGTGGAATCTAGCTAAGGGGGAGCTCTAGTAAAATGTACATTAGAATAGAGCATTAGCCAAGGGGGAGTGTAGTGTGACACTTAGTCATTTTGTGTGACACTTAGTCATTTTTCACTAAGTGTTGCCATCAATGCCAAAGGGGGAGATTGTCAGCAAGAGACACTGTGTGGCTTCATGGGTGTTGTCATTGATGGCAACAAAGACCATCCCACACATCCGTAGGACATGGTGTGTCTATACTAGAAGTCAGATTGAAGAGTATTTTGGTCCAGTGACAAAGAACAGAGCATGCAGCAAGGTCTGACAATGAGGTCCGGATCTCTCAGAGGAAGTATCTCTATATAGTGTGGACTTGGGGAAGTCAAGAGGAGTACCTTGACTGATAGATTCCAGAGATTGAGCCTCTGGTGATGAAAGAGTGAAGAGATATGAGCACCTAAGTATTGGGTTCCTGTTTGGTAGAGTAGACTGAGGAACAACTGACCGGCAGAGCATCAGACCTTAATCTAGATGAGATATTGATGGTGATTAAGGTTCTTAAGGTATCATTCATGATTGGCCAACATAATTGATGACCTCTATAACTATCTCTTTGATACGCATCACTTGGTAAGCAAGGATTCAACCGATAGATCAGAGTTTGGGAAAATATTAACTATTCTGGATGCTAACTAGAAAGATGATGAAATCCTTGGTGCAGATATATATACCAGATGGATTTTGATGAGAAGAGGTGGGTGGTGTATTGTGAAGTGCGAAGAATAGCAGAGAATAGTGTGGAAACAGAGATAGAGGTCCGGTATGTGACAGAACAGCAGCACTAAGGCAGAGGAAGAATGAAGTGCAGTAGATCAGTATATTGAGCTCAACTGGAACTGAACCTAAGCACATGTGGATGCTTCTCATCAGTTCAAGTATCTTGTTTCCTTCTATAAACTATTGTAGGTAGTGAGCCTCTTGTGATCAGTGTGCTTAGGTAGTGAGCCCTAATTGGCAAGTGCCATTTTGTACTATCTTATTCTTTTAATAGAGAATACAATCTTGGGTTAATCACCCCATGGTTTTTTCCCTTAACAGTGTTTTCCATGTCAAAAATATTGTGTCATGTGTATTGAGTTTACTTCTGCTTCCATGGTTATGTATGCTGATATGATTTGATATTGCTTTAATTGTTAAAGAAGAAAAGAAAGACTATTATTAAGATAACTGATTCACCCCCCCTCTCAGTTATCAACACTTACAACTCTGGATTTAGATACTTCATACAAGTGTTTACAACACCTCAAAACCACATAACAAAATATGCACTTGCGGAGAAATGCGGATCATTTTACTTCACACTGTACACTGACCCTGTCTTACTTCTATTCATCTAGACTTAGATTTTTTTTCTGCAAATGACTTCTAGAGGAAGTCATGATCTAAGCACTAGAATATATCATTAGCAAGTGGTTACGAGTCAACATACCTAAACCACATTTGTCAGTCTTCTTATGCAGATGCATACTGATCCACTTTTTGTCCCTTATTCTGAATATTGTCCATACTCAGTCATTCTGGCCTTCCGGTCTTGAATACTCTTGTGCCTTGTTGTCAAATCAAGTTAGTCTTCTGAAGTGATGCCTTCTTGTCATACTAATGTACCATATTTTCCTTGTTTCCATCAATGACAACACTCAATTATTCAACATAGCAGTGTATCTTGCCAACAATCGCCCTCTTTGGCATTGATGGCAACACATAGTGAAAAATGCTTGACTGCCTTGACTGCTCCCCCTTTCTATATACACTCTATATTTCCTCTCCCCTTGAGATGTTTTCCCATTATTCACTGATATTCTTCTCCCCCTTTGACATCAATGGCAAAGGTGTAGGTTCCGAAGTCAAAAATTATCAAAACTGTAAAATTTGCTATGCTCTGCCGCATATGTACACATACAATCTTCCACTTTATTTTACATGTGCTGGAGGATGTCATTGAAAAGGTTCTTAATTTGGGCCAGCTCACCATCCTATCTTTTCTTGGCATTATCCAAAATTTGAATATGACCACTGAGTACAAAAACTACAGTCTCTGCCTTGTGAAGATTAGAGGGTGTGTCAGATTGTGAAGATACTTGTGCTTTAGCTGCTAGATTAAACATTGAATCTAACTTAGGACAAATTATTCTTCTTAGCTGACACATTTTATTTATGATTGTATCCCTCTTGCTTATTAGATTGTTCAAGTCATCATGAAGGTTGATGACTTGACTTTCCTTGCTGCTTATTGATTCTGTCATCGGATCATATGCCTTAGAAGTGTTCATCAGTTTCTGCTCCAACTCCTTGATCTTTTCTTTTGTTTTCTTTGTGACTTCTGGCCAGGATAAACAAAATTTGTATATGTCACTAGCTTCTTTAATGGCACTTTGAATGCTTTTTATTTTCATTTCCTTCAACTCATTTAATCTTTTCTCATTAAACTCTTTCCAAACTTTTATGTCTGTAGATTTCTCAAAGGATTCAAAATGTTTACTTACAGAGTTTAATAGTCCTTTGAGTTGATTTTCTGATGACAAAGAAGTATCCTTCTGGTATGTTGGCATTAGCTTCTCCAAAATCCTGATGCCTCACCAATGAGCTCACTATCCTCTATATGAGACTTTAACATTTCCTCTCTTGCCTTTACCTGTGCAATTGATGCCAATCTAAGTTTTTGTACAAGAGACATTGCATCCAAGTTTATTGGACCATGTAGGAACTCAGGTTCACTCAAGGCTTATTTTTCTTTCTCCAAAAGTTTCTTAATTGATTATGCATTGTCTCTTGGTGCAGCAAAGACTTCTTATTTCAAGCTCTTCTTCGGATCATCTAGATTCATGTCCTTATTAGAGTCCTCCTTCTGTTCCAGTAAAGGATTTTCCTTATCCTATTCTTCCTCTGTCATCTCCTTGTCAGTTTTATCCTCAGCTTGATGTTCCAAAGAGGATTTAGTTTTAGTAGGTACTTCTTTCTCCTTAGTCACTTTGTCATCTTCATTTATTTCCTGCTCAGGATTCAGTTCTAGAACAGATGCATCATTTTCAGCCTCAGTTTCTTTATTGTCATAAATGGTGTGGATATTATATTTCTTTAGTATCTCCAAAATGATCTCCTTAGTCTCCTTGACCACTTTATCAATTTCTCCTAACATCAATGTATTCATTCTTTTCTTTGATCTGAACTCATTGTTAAGTACTTTGGAGATTTTGGCCTTTTCTTTGAGAGTGATCTCTGAACATAATTTTATCAGTGTATGTTCTCTGAGTTCAATGTCCTTAGTCATGCCAGCTTCCTTTCTGGCTGACAGTATACTACCCAAGGTACCTGGGAGATTAGTAATGATCTCAATGAGGTCTCTATTGTATATGTTCAGATATTTTATAGTAGCTTCTTCTAAGATCCTCTTGTTTGCATCATTGTAATCATCCTAGATGTTGGCCATTGCTATCAGATTGCCATCTATTGTAACTACCTTTAGAACATTTTCTAGCTTTATTGTGGCTTTTTCAGTCTGTGGCTCATCTTTCCTTTGCCTTTTCTTGGGTTTATCCATTTCAGAGGGCTTTTCCCTTCTGCTTCCAGAGGCTTTAGTAGCCTCAGCTTTCATCTTTTTCACTTCTTCATCAGACTCTATCTCTTCTTCTTCAATTTTTCCTACACTGTCATACGTCCTTCTACCTTTCCTTTTCTGTCTCTTTGTGCCTTTGTCAATGGATTTCTTGGATGGTTTCTCCACACTTGCAGATGGTGTGGGACTGAAGAAATAAGGAGAGCTTCTTGTAGACCTCTATGTTGCTTCAGACTTTTCTTGTTTCCTTTTAGGCTCCTCCGAAGACTTAACCGGTTCACTCTCTTTCTTTTCTCTTGCTTCCCTTTCTGCTTGTGATTTTTCTCTTACATCTCTAATCTGTTCTTTAGAGAAGCCATATTTGAATGCAACTTCTTCTACCTCCTTCCTCACTTTCCTAGAGATTTCAGATTTCCTGAGTTCAACATGTAATTTCACCAATAGCTCTTCATAGGTTCCAAACCTTTCTTCTCTATTGTCCTTGGGTTTGCTCAGCATGTGTTGAGCATAGTTATCTAATATTTGTCCATCCACTTCATAACCCATTGGCATTATCCATATTGTCCTAGGCTCAATAGCCTCCATCAAGCATTGATCTTTTGTAACCATAAAACATATAGTATCCTTATATTTCTCAACAATTTTCTCAGGAATTCTTTCTCTTGAATGCATCATACTTTGAAAATTCTTAAAGTACCCCCATAGGGCTGCTTTTTGCTCATCATGACTCCCAATGCTACTTAAATGATTTCTAATTTGGATAGCTATTGGTTTTCTAGTTAACCAGAACATATTCTTCATTTTTGGCAACTCATTCATAAAATAGAAGAATAGACAGATAATCAGCGTACCAAATTTTAAGGGGTAGTTTTTGCTTTCCTTGATCTTCTTTATATTCTCTAGTAGTTGGATTCTCAAAAACTCACAGAAATCATAATCAGCATTCTCTTTGACCATTTGATATGTAGTGTATATCACAATACCTGAGACAAAGTTCTCCCGGTTTGAGAAATAGATCTTGTAGCCTATGACCATAGAAGAAAATCTTACCGCATAGTCTGTGATGTCATTTATGGTCAATGTCCTCTTGTCAAATTGGGCTCTGGTAGCCTCTGTAACAGTTTGGTTCTTCACATCTTTCAGCAAGGGTACACCTCCAGTGGAATTTAACCCTGTTACTGCCCTAATCACTTCCTTGGTGATTTTGAAGGGCTGCCCTAACCACATGAATTCATCGTGAATTTGACTTAGGATATACCAGACCCATTCATCCTCTGTGACTGCAAGAAAATCTACATACTGGATGAATTTCTTCTCTTCTAAGACTTTGTATTCTTCCTTTAGGTCAAATTGATCATTGCTTAAATGATTTAGGTATAAATCTAAGAATTTGTCGCCACCAAGCTCATCTAGGGCAATATGGATATATGTCCTAACATCTTCCACATACAGAACTATGTATGGTATTTTTGAAAATGCACCCATTGGATTACCTTCAGTTTCTTTTAAGGGATGTTTCTTGAATTTGGGTCTTGGTCACTTAGTAATATCAACAACTTGTGGGGTTGCCATTGTAAAAATTCAATAAAGTTCCAACGGTAAATACCTTGTTATGTCGAATTAGGGTTTTCTTTGCCTGGATCACTATAAGTTCTTTGAATCTCTGTTGATGCTGAAATCTCACTTCAATCTCTCTTGGATATCTGATAGCCCGAATGCAAAGTGAATTTAGAAGGCAAATAAGTTTCTTTTTATCCTCCGCATTTGACCTAGTCATCATAAATGCTCATTCACAAAACAATGCTTGACTTTTCTCTGATATATACAGTCGATCAAAATTGCTCTGCAATGTGCCGCATTGACTCATTTTCTTCTAGATTTTCTTTCATAAGATCTTCCATATCAGATTCTACCACATATCTTCGTGTCGGACTCCAGCACTAACTATCTAGTTGGGGGTTTTGATTTTCAACATTGCTCCCCCTGAGCCAAAGCTCCCAAATTACTTCCCGGAGGAAGTATCTGCACCAGATGCTAGTGCGGATCTAACCTCTTCTTTAATTACTTCTTTCTTGATCCAGATCTTGTCCATTTCCTTGTTGGTTTCAACCAGATCAACCTTTTCTTTTCCTTTATCATTCCTTTGCTCTTTTTTCCTATTTTTAGTATGGTAGTTCCCCTTTACATTTTTGCTTCTGCAAAATCTTGCAACATGTCCAAATTTGTTGCAATTGAAGCACACAATGTTCCCTTGTCCTTGATTCCTTCCTCTAAATGAATTCATCCTTGATCTGTATTGATTAGCCATATGTCCAAATCTATTGCATGCAAAACACTTCCCATTGAATGATTGACTATTCCTTGTATTCCTTGTATTGTAAGACCCATTTCTTACCAGATTTTTGCATTCATTTGATTTGTGACCAATTTTCTTGTAATTGAAACATTGACCAGAGAATGATGGAACATTCTGATTTACTCTACTCCTGTATTGAATAGCTTTATGACCAAACTTATTGCAATTAAAACAATGGCCATTGAAAGATGGATACCTTTGAGCATTTGGCTATCTGACTGGAGGTCTTCTAGGTCTTCTTCTGAACTAGTTTCCTCTATTTTTCTTTAACTCAGTGTTTGTTTGACCAGATTTTAAACTTTCTCCTTTCTCAAATCCCAACCCTTGCTTATCATCAACACTCTTTTGACTAGCAATCATCTCATCAAGCTTTGTAGAACTTAACTTGAACTTTTCTTCATAGATTTTGGCTTTTTCCAAGTCTGCTTTTAGACTCAATTTCTTTTTCAAGTTTGGCACAATCTTCTAATTTTATTTTCATCATTAAATTCAGATCTTCTTCTAGTTTTGTTCTTTCTATAGCTTCTCCTTCCAAATCATTCAGAGTTTCATTTGTTGATATCAATTGATCACTAACTTCTTTGTATTTGTCTTTGAATTTCATAACTTGTTCTTTTAATCTTGAGATGCATTCATCAGCTTCTTGTAAGTTATCCTTTAGGTCCCTGACTTCTGCTTCAGATTGTTCCAGATCAATAAGAGCTACTTCTAGTTCCTTGTTGCTTTCATAATTTCCAAATCTTCTTGTTGCCATGATTACACTACCCCAGATCTTCCTCAAGCTGTTAGACTTCTTCCAAGGAACCTTGCTCTGATACCAATTGTTGAATATTGAGAGGGGGGTGAATCAGTTTTCTAAGATTTAAACAATTAAACCAAATACCAACTTTAATAATCAGAAAGCAAAGTAACCACAGAAATACAAGCCACATAAACATGACACATAGACACCAGATTTTTTACGTGGAAAACCCAAGAAATGGAAAAACCACGGAGAGGATTAGCTCTCAATATGTATTGCAATCATTTACAAATGGTGATGTTCAATCTTGGTCACTCCACAGGCCTGGAACATGCTGGTGATGAGTGCTAGGTAGCACCCATGAATTACACCTTTTTACCCCTCTTTTTCTCCCTTCTTATTCCATTGTCCTGATGACTGCAGCAAAATAGGTTAACAAGATTGTTCTAATGATGATTAATAAGAGATGAATTACTTAGAATCATGATTTCTAATTGAAGGACTAATGTGCATTGAATTGATGGAAATATGCAGAAATCTTCTCTTTTTGAATCAATAGGTGCAGGTGTTCAAGTAGACAATTTTGTGCATCTTCGGAGGTAGTCCAAATGATCTCCGAAGCTGACATCAGAATGCCACGACGGTCTCCAATGTTTTCCAAGTTGATTGGAGAGATTTTGGGATAAGGAGGTGGATCATCTTTAGAGCTGGACTAAAGTCATAAGCATCTCCAGAGCTGAACAAGAAGATCACAATCATATCTCCAGAGCTATAGATAGAAACATACATCTCTGATGCCTCTTTAGAACAGTGTAGATTTCCAGCACAGCTGTCGATCAAACACTTCCAGTAGTGATCGAGATGCTCCTGATGTTGCTCAAATCATCACCTGAGTAATTGAGGGTAGACCATAATTAATTGCTGGAAGTTTTATCTCTTTTTGATTTTGCACGATTTATTGATAAACCAGTTTTAATACCTATATTTCAGGGCCTCGCTGCCCAAGTGTATTTAAAACTAAGACTTAGATTTAGTGTGGACTCATGTTCCACTAAATCTATTTTAATTGCATGGATATTTATTTTGTAGTTAGACAGTTAGTAGAATAAAGAGATTGATGTTATCTCATAGATGAACTAGTAGTTAGGGTAAGTGATATCTCATCACTGATTTAGATATAAACTTATAGAAGTAGCAACAAAAGAGAACAGCGATTAATTTCTGATTTCTATAATCTTATTTTGACATAAACATTTTCTGAATACAAAGCTGATGGAATTGGACTGGAATTGAGTTGTGATATTATCTTCTTGTGTTGATTCTTTACTTTAGTCTTCAGCCTTAAGGGTGTGGAGCAAGGGCCCAATCTCACCATCAAGGCAGAAGGCTAGTACTATTATTTTTGTTATTTCAGATTCTGTTTAAGGAGATAGTTACTGTTTTCATAGATAAATGCATGTTTCAGTTGAAAGGAATAATATAGATTTACTTTAAGCAATTCATTATTTAGTTTTGTTTTCAATATTCTTGGAATTCATTTACAGTAGATAGATCAGTAGTATTAGTTTCTTTAATTAGTAAAGATCATTAGAATTAGTTAGATAAAACTGGTAGCTATAGGATGTTGATAACTGAGAGGGGGGGTGAATCAGTTATCCTAATTATTTCTTCTTTTGAACTTTCTTATTAATCAATGCAACATTGAATCAAACAAACAAACATTACCAGGAAATGAGAAACACATGACATAGTATTTTTGATGTGGAAACCCTGTTAAGGGAGAAAACCACGGGGTGATTAACCCAAAGATTATTCTATGTTAGAAGAATAAGGAATTACAAAATGGCACTTGCCAATTAGGGCTCACTACCCGAGCACACTGCTCACAAAGAGGCACACTGCCTACAAGGAGACACACTGTCTACAAAAGAATGTTATAAAATACTTGAACTGATTGGAAGCATCCACATATGCTGGAGTTCAGTTCCGGTTAGGCTCAGTACACTGATCTGCTGCACTTCATCTTTCCTCTTCTCTTTAATCTGCTTTCCTTTCACATACCGGATCTTTCCTACTACTTCTGCTCTGCTCTGCACTTGTTCACATATATTTTCATCACTACTACAACTCTCACAATTAAATCCATCGTGCATATATATCTGCATAAGTAATTTCATCACCTTTCTAGTCGGCATCCGGAACAGTCTATTTTCTCACAAACTATGTTCTGTCGGCTGAATCCTTGCACATCAAGTAATGCGGATCAAGCATATACTTGTAGATATCATTAATCATGTCGGCCAAACATGATTCATGCCTTCACAACCTTTACCATCAATAGTAACACATCCGAAAAATAGTCTGATGTTCTGTCAGTCAGTTCTTCCTCTGTTCTCACTGTCACTCAGGAATCCGGTACTCAACTATTCATATCTTTTTCCTTGTCCATCACCGGAGGCTAAATCCTTGCAATATACCACTCAAGGTAGTCCTCTTGACTTCCTCAAATCCGCACTACACCAAGATACTTCCTCTGAGAGATCCAGACCAGTCTGTCAGACCTTGCCACATGCTCTGTTCTTGTTCACCGGACCACAATAATCTTCATTCTGACTTTCGGTGGAGGCACACTATGACTTGCGGATATGTGGGATGACCTTTGTTGCCATCAATGACAACAACCATGAATCCATATAGTGTCTCTTACCAACAATCTCCCCCTTTGGCATTGATGGCAACACTTAGTGAAAAATGACTAAGTCTTTACACTATGCTCCCCCTTGGCTGATGCTCTATCTTTATATACGTTTTCTGGAACTCCCCCTTAGTTGGATTCCTCATTTTTCACTACTCCTTACTCCCCCTTTGACATCAATGGCAAAGGGTAGGGTCCGCACACAAAAATTTTCAAAAATTTTACTATTCTTGGCTATATATTACATTTTCACAAAAACTGAAGAATGTCTACAAAGGATGTCTTCAATTGGATGAGTTCTGTAGCCCAACTTTGCTTCATTCTATCCAAAATTGAAATGTGACCACTCAACAAAAAACAAAAGCTTCTACCCTCTTGAGATCTGTCGGATCATTGGTTTGGGTGGTAGTCTGAGCATCACTTATGGCCTCATGCATAGTTTCTAACTTAGGGATTATAATCCTTCTAAGTTCTCCCATCTGGTTAATTATATTCTTCCTTTCCTTCTCAAAGTTCTTTATTGCATTTGTGATTGCAATAGTTTGACATTCTTGAGTTACTATGGAGGAAGAGAGAGGATCAAAACTTTAAGACAAACTCAGTAGTTTGTCCTGTTCCTCTTTTATTTTCTTCTCAATTTCTACTGTTGCTTTTGACCAGGAGATACAAAATTTGTAAATGTCACCGCCATCCTTAAGAGCATTTTCTAAGCTCTTTATTCCAATACTCATATTTCTCCTATCATTAGAGATTAATCCTAGTACTTCTGAAAATCTTTTATCCAAAAACTCCTTCCGGACCTTTTCTTCAGCTGATTTTTCTAGAGAATCAAAATGTGTATCAACACTACTGACTAAGGTTTTGAGATTACCAGAAGAGGAGGCTGTCGGATCTATCTGGACCGATGGCATAATCTTTTCAAGCACTCTGGAAGCAGCCTCTATCAACTCACAGTCTTCCATGTGAGACTTTAGGAGTTTTTCATTTGCCTTAGCATTTGCAAATGAAGCTATCTTCATTGTCTGTACCAGAGAGAGGGAATCAAAGTTGAATGGACCTTTTAGAAGCTTTGGTTCATCAATCTCTATTGTTTCTTGGCTCAGAAATTTTTGAACAGTTTGTACAGTGTCTCTTGCTAGAGACAGATATTTCTTCTCTTCTGCAGTCTTGGAACTATCCTTTAGAATTTTCTCTCCTTCCACAGTCTTACCACTATCAGTTGTGGTTTTCTCTGCTGGAGTCTTCTCTTTCTCTGCACCCTTGGTACTGTCAACCTCTTTTTCTTTTTTCGCTACTTCTTTCTCCTGTAATTTTTCTTCTTCTTTGGATTCAGAGACTGTAGGGGAAACCAGAGGAGAAATGTTGGTTTGTTCAGGGCCCATCTCTTCTGTTGCTTTCTCAGAATCTTCTGCAGCACTTGTGGATGAGGGATCAGTACCCAAGTCCTCTACAATAGGAAGATTAAACCTTTTGAAGGCCTTCCAGAGGATCTCTTCTGTATCTATGGCCACCTTGTCAGTCTCAACAAGCATGAGTTGATTCATCCTTGCTTTACTCCTGAACTCATCTTTGCAGTCTTTGAATATTATGTTCATTGTCTTGGGATCAATTTGAGGATATAGCTGAATAGCTATCTACTCCTGGATCTCAAGATCTTTTGCCTGGGCATTGTTCTTTCTTATTTCTAATTCTTTTTCTAGGCTTTTAGGAATTAGAGATATAATCTCAATGAAAGCCTTATTGTATATGTTCAGATACTTGATTGTGGCTTCCTGTAGGATCTTTTGGTCAGCCTCATTGTAGTCATCATAGAATTCAGTCATTGGTTGAAGGTTTCCATCCATAGTGACTAACTTGATTACACTCTCTAGAGATAGGGTGGGCTTTTCAACAAATACCTCTGCCATTTCTTCCTTGTCTTGGCCTGTGGAGGGTTTACCGGATCCTTTCTTCTTCTGCTTCTTTATTTCTTTTACCCCCTCATCTGATTATGTTTCCTCTTCATCTTTCTGACTTGTATAAGCCCTTGTGGCTTTTATTTTAGACCTTTTCTCTCCTTTACCAGATGTCTGACCTTCCGGTTTAGATATTTTTAAGCTTTTGGTTCTGACAGGTGTAGATCCTTTTGATGATCTGGTCCAGGTTGAGGTTTCCACCGAAGTACTTTTCTTGCTTTTCTTTTCTGCCTCTTTCTTTTCTTCCTCAGCCTTTCTCCTCTTTTCCTGGTTGGCATCAAATGCCTCCTTTGGGATGCCTAGGCCTTGGGCAATATGTTCAACTTCTTTTCTTACTTTCCTTTTTATCTCAGGGTCTCTGAGTTCCACATGGATCTTCACACTCAGCTCCTCAAAGGTTCCAAACCTTTCTGCTTTTGGATCTTTGGGTTGACTAAGCATGTGTTGAACATGAAGTTCCACAATCTGTTCATCAACCTCATACCCCATGGGCATGATCCAGACTGTCCTTGGCTCAACTGCCTCCATTAGGCACTGATCAGTATCAACCATAAAGCAGACTGAGTCTTTGTATTTTTCAACAAGAGACTGGGGAATTCTTTCTCTTGCTTGCATCATACTCTGGAAGTTTTTGAAGTATCCCCACAGAGCTATATTTCTTGCTTTGGCATCCCCAAGTCCATGTAAGTAATCTCGGATCTGGACTGCTACAGGTTTGTTATTCTGCCATACCCATCCACTTGATCCGGGCAGCTCATTCATGAAATAGAAAAATAGACATAATATAAGAGTACCATACTTAAAAGAATTCTTTTTGTCATTTTTGATCTTCTGTATATTTTCCATTAATTGGCTTAAAAGAAGTTCACAGAGATCATAATCTGCATTCTTCCTCAGCATTTCATAGGCAGTATATACTGCAGTTCCGGATACAGAATTCTCCCTACTGGAGTGATAAATCTTGTATCCTATTATCATGGATGCAAACTTGATATCCAGGTCAGAGATATCTTCAATGGTCATTGCCCTCTTATCAAATTTTGATCCAGTGGCCTTAGTTACAATGTTATTTTTGACGGATTTGAGGATAGGTATCCCTCTGAAAGAGTATAGACCAGTCACTACCCTAATTGCCTCTTTTGTGATCTTGCAGGGTCTATCCAGCCATAGGAAGTTGTCATGCATCCTACTCAATACATACCAGACCCATTCATCTTCTTCAAAGCAGGGGAAATGAATGAATTGATCAAATTGTTTCTTCTGGATAACCTTATACTTTGGTTTAAGCTCAAAAGCATTGTCTATCAGATGTTTGTGATAGAAATCTCTCAATTTGAATTCCCCAAATTCCTCAATACTTGCATGTATGTAAACCCTAATGTCTTCTGTGTGTAAAACGCCATGAGGAACACTAGAGAATGCTCCTAAGGGATCTACCTCCAATGACTTGTATGGGTGTTACTTAAATTCAGGTCGGGGCCTATCTAAGATCTTTACTATATTCAGAGTAGCCATTTCTTAAAAGATTTGTAGTAAGATATCGAAAACAGAAAATACCTTATGCGCCTTCAGTTACACGGAGTGGTTGGATTGATTTCTATATGTAATGACTTCGGCAAGAGATCTTTGGTGAACTTGATGAATCTTGTTGCAGAGCTCCACTTTTCGCTTCTTCTTGAGTGCAGAATGAGCAAGTGATTTATGAGAAATCCCTTATATTGCTCCGCAAACCCTAATATCTGCTGGCAATAAATGCTCAACCTACATTATTCCGATTTGCCTTATTCGGATAACTTGAAGAACCGGATTAGTCCTGATCTATGAACATCATGCGGATCTTCCAACCATGAACAAATCAAGATGACACATCACAAGGACATCCCAAACACTCTGTCCAATCTGCAGAATAAGACAATGCACTTCCAGATTTCTTCAGACCTTTTTTTGTAATCCTCTGTCATTCCGGAGCATTTCCCGGAATAGGTCTTACTTGATCGATCACAACTTCTTCACATCTTCATGCGGACCTCTGAAATCTTATCTAAATCATCTCAAGACTTATATCTACAAACCCTTTACTCCGCATCTTGTGCCACATCTGGCACCACTTGATTGGCTGGGGGAACAGGATTTTCTTTGAGTCTCCCCCTGAGCCAGAGCTCACCTTTTAATTTCCGGAAGGAATATCAGCACCAGAGTCTGGTGCGGATCCAACCTCTACATTCTCTAAACTTTTCTTCATCCAAATCTTGTTCATCTGATTCCTAACTTCATCTGCATTCATCTTTTGTTTACCCTTGTCTTGATTCTGATTATACATCGGACCTCTTTTGTCCTGATTCTTGCTTCTGCAAACTTTTGCATTATGACCGGACCTATTACAGATTTGGCAAATAACATTTCCTTTCATATTTGACTGATAACCTCTTGATCTGCATTGATTAGCCATATGACCTACTCTATTGCATGCAAAGCATCTACCATTGAATGATTTGTTTATTTGCATATTTCTACATTCATGAGACTTGTGTCCATACCTTTTGCAGTTAAAGCACTGTCCGGAGAAGGATGAATTAGTCTGATTCATTCTCTTTCTGCACTGATTAGCTTTGTGACCAAAGTGATTGCCGCTGTGGTAGTATCCCTTGAAGGATGGATATCTTTGAGCATTGGGTTGTCTTATCGAAGGTCTTCTAGGCCTATTCCTTGGATTTTCTGATCCAAAATTCTTTTGACCAGATCCGGAGCTTTCTCCTTTCTCATATCCCAAACCATACTTGTCATCTGCCCTCTTTTGACTTCCAAGAAGAACTTCAAGTTGAGCAGAACTTATCTTGAATTTCTCTTTATATTCATTTGTTGTTTGAAGATCTCTTTTGAGAGAGACAATTTGATCCTCAAGTTTTTCTTCTTTATCTTTGGCATCTTCAAGATCAGACTCAAGATGTCTGATAATCCTGTCCATCTGGTGGCAATCTTCTGATTTCTCTTTAAGAGATTGTCTTAGATTGTCTTCAGCTTTTCTTTTCTCTTCAATCTCTTGAGTAAACTTTATAACTCCTGATTCCATTTCATGTCTTACCATAATGACTTCTTTTGATAACTTTTCACATAACTTGGTTTTCTCAGTCAATTCTTCATTTGTATTACTTCCTTCACTTTGTCTTGCCAATTGTTGGAGCAGCTCCTTTCTCTTTTTCATAGAGAGACTTAATTTGTCCTTTAGTTCTCTCATGAATTCATCATCCTGTATGAGTCTTTCCTTTAGTTCATTGACTTCAGAGTTTGACTGTTCAAGATCCTCAAGAGCAGTCTTGAGTTGCTCCCTTAAACCATATGCATCCATTTGAACTCCCAGATCTTCCTCAAGCTGTTAGGCTCTATTAGGAGGAACTTAGCTCTGATACCAATTGTTGATAACTGAGAGGGGGGGTGAATCAGTTATCCTAATTATTTCTTCTTTTGAACTTTCTTATTAATCAATGCAGCATTGAATCAAACAAACAAACATTACCAGGAAATGAGAAACACATGACACAGTATTTTTGACGTGGAAACCCTGTTAAGGGACAAAACCACGGGGTGATTAACCCAAAGATTATTCTCTGTTAGAAGAATAAGGAATTACAAAATGGCACTTGCCAATTAGGGCTCACTGCCCGAGCACACTGCTCACAAAGAGGCACACTGCCTACAAGGAGACACACTGTCTACAAAAGAATGTTATACAATACTTGAACTAATTGGAAGCATCCACATATGCTGGAGTTCAGTTCCAGTTAGGCTCAGTACACTGATCTGCTGCACTTCATCTTTCCTCTTCTCTTTAATCTGCTTTCCTTTCACATACCGGATCTTTCCTACTACTTCTGCTCTGCTCTGTACTTGTTCACATATATTTTCATCACTACTACAACTCTCACAACTAAATCCATCATGCATATATATCCGCATAAGTAATTTCATCACCTTTCTAGTTGGCATCCGGAACAGTCTATTTTCTCACAAACTATGTTCTGTCAGCTGAATCCTTGCACATCAAGTAATGCAGATCAAGCATATACTTGTAGATATCATTAATCATGTCGGCCAAACATGATTCATGCCTTCACAACCTTTACCATCAATAGTAACACATCTGGAAAATAGTCTGATGTTCTGTCAGTCAGTTCTTCCTCTGTTCTCACTGTCACTCAGGAATCTGGTACTCAACTATTCATATCTTTTTCCTTGTCCATCACCGGAGGCTAAATCCTTGGAATATACCACTCAAGGTAGTCCTCTTGACTTCCCCAAATCTGCACTACACCAAGATACTTCCTCTGAGAGATCTGGACCAGTCTGTCGGACCTTGCCACATGCTCTGTTCTTGTTCACCAGACCACAATAATCTTCATTCTGACTTCCGGTGGAGGCACACTATGACTTACGGATATGTGGGATGACCTTTGTTGCCATCAATGACAACAACCATGAATCCATATAGTGTCTCTTGCCAACATAGAATTCCTAATTGCAGATAGCTAAGGACACAGCCCTAGATTTGACACTTGAAATATGATTAAATGATAAGGTACAATGACCCTTGTCAATTGGCTCACTGCGATGAAGTACAACTAGGTCTAGCAGGCTCATTGCCACAACCCTAAACCTAGAAAGATTACAATGAGGGCTATTAAACCCTACTAGTTGCTTACAGTCAGGCTCAATGCCAAGTACAAGTGAAATTTTATAAGAAATATGAATACTACAACAGCATCTATCAGTATGCCAGGGTGCAGTCATTTAGCAACTGAATACTGAATCCTGAGTCTTCATTATCACTGATCTTCTATCTCTGCTCTGCTATTCTGATACTCAAATCAATCACATCCACATAATTCTTCTTTACATTCTTCACATTCACATCACATACCCAAACACTGAATTTGATCCCATATATATCGGCAACACTTAAGATCTTCATATTAGGTCGGCATACTCAGATGAAGCGTATAGTTAATAAACTTATAGCTTCTCAACCAAATCCATTCATCAAAATACATAATAGACCCAAATAACATTTGAAACATCTTCTCATATGAGGGATCCAACTATAGAACCACTTAGGATAAAGTTCTAAGCAATAGAACTTACCACACATATATCAAACTATCATGGCGGCCTCAAACTCAGACTGCTACTGGTTTAGTTCAACTGTCAGACTACATTTTTTACCAGCAAACCATGGGGCTTTCTCAAAATCATATCAAGGACTCCTCAGACATCACCAATCATACCTTCATAATTGCAGAGCAAAATATTCTTTAGCGGCAAAATGCAAACCAACACAACTTAGACTCTATCAGGCAAACTATGTCAAACACTGTAGCGATACTCAGCAGCTTGAAACTTTCTTTCCAGTGAACTTTAGATCTTACAACTCTAGATTTAGATACTTCATACAAGTGTTTACAACACCTAAAAACCACATAACAAAATATGCACTTGTGGAGAAATGCGGATCATTTTACTTCGCACTATACACTGACCCTGTCTTACTTTTGTTCATCCAGACTTAAATTTTTTTTCTTCAAATGACTTCTGAAAGAAATCATGATCTGAGCACTGGAATATATCATCGTCAAGTGGTTATGAGTCAACATACCTAAACTGCATTTACTGGTCTTCATTTGTGGAGGCATACCGATCCACTTTCTGTCCCTTATTCTGAATACTATCCATACTCAATCATTTTGGCCTTCCAGTCTTGAATACTCTTGTGCCTTGTTGCCAAATCAAGTTGGTCTTCCAGAGTGATGTCTTCTTGTCATAGTGATGTACACTCTTTGCCTTGTTTCCATCAATAACAACACTCAATTATTCAACATAGCAGTGTCTCTTGCCAACACAGTTAATTAATTATTCTCAATAAAATATCATAAATAAATAAATAGGGTTCACGTATCCTTACAACCAATCACCCCAATTGTGATCAATCACACCTTTTGGTTTTCTCTCTAAAGGCCTTAGCAAGTCCATTATCTCCTTGGAGAGTCTAGGCCTCTCCTATCCTAATAGTCCCAGCACCCTTTGTGCAAAATGCTCCTCAAACACCAGGTAATTTGCATTGTTACAAAATGAGTCACATAAGTGTACTCTGCCCTGAAATGGCATAGGCTCTTCATCCTTGGTCTAATGTTGGATTTGCAATTCACTACCCCAGATTCTTCTCCCACAGTGCAATAAAATATGACATAACAAGGAATACCTAGAAAAGGTGGGGCATTATCTCCCTGTTTGAATCCTACCAATTCCTTATGGATTTGTTCAACCAGATATGTAGCATAATCAAATCTTCTATATTGGTATTTAGCTTGTATATCATCAATCATGACCAATAAATGATTTGGTATCAGGGGATTATAATCGATCCCAAAAACTTGATAGAGGGCATAGTAAGTCTTCAAAAAGTAGTCTTCAAACATGTCAATGTTGAAAGGTTTTGTTTCATGATCGGATATTTTCAAATGTTTGCCCATGCTTCTTGGCCTATGAAGAGGTAACTTGTAGGTTCTATAAGCCTTCCTGTTTCTATTGTATTCCTTCTTTCTCTCCTCAACAACAATTCTTTCATGGGCCGGGGGGTTTAGAACAAACACTTCAATTATCAATTCTTTGTTTAGATGGAAAAGTTGCTTACCCTCATAATTTGATAGCACCTGACTGTTTGAATCGTACCTCCAGCTAATTGTTCGAATGAGGTCCACATTTACAAATACATTAGGGACAAATAATTTCCCTAAATCCATATCCCAAATGTGTGAAATGGGTTTTTCCAGGGCACGACGGTTGTATCCAAACTCAAATAACTCCCACCCTCCGATTGGTAGGATTGCATCATTAATGTAACTATGGAAATCATTAAACCTATCTGTCAATTCTCTGATAACCTGGGCATGTTCATATTTTTTAGAAGATCCTGGGAGCTGGTTTATAAGGTCTTGGGATAAATCCCTCTTCATTTTATGCCCACGGCCGGACCTCTGACTCATAATTACAGGCAAAAGGAGTAGGACAAGCTACAAGGAAACAAGAGGGTGAGGGCTTGACAGCTCTAACAACTTGGGAGGGGAGTCAATTTGGTTTTCCTCAATGTTCAAATGCAATTATGCAGGTCAAAGATATCCCTATTGATCAAGATTCAACATACCAATTTATATAGTTAACCCACACCTGAAATTTGAAGTCATAATCACCAGCTACAATGCTACTCAGTCAAAACTTGCTTCAACTTGTAGAAGTCTTCAATCTTCAGTATGCCCAGAATTGCATTTTCAATGTGCATAATGGACTTCAAAATGGAGGATGAAATCCATTTATTTCCTACCATTGCCTCATGTATTTCTTAATTAAACACAACATGTCACGAAGTGTGAACGGTCACATCCTTTTAATATCAAATGTTCGATCAAGACCAGACCTTGATCTTTTCAATATCGCATGTCAGCGCCATATCACAACCTCGAATGAAGGACAAACACTTTAAAGTTGTGCAATGTGCTGGACTGTTATATCTTTATTAGTTGAGCACCTTAAAACACCACCGTCGATATTATATATTATAATAATATATCTAATATAATTATATATCTAATAATTATCTAATATATCGCTACCAGTTGGATGGCTATAGTTGAATTCCAGAACAAAATGTCCGGAGCGCTAGACTTGTGAACTCATACCTCTGGAATCAATCTAGAGCCGTTAGATTTACAAAGATCAATGGATGAATAATTATTATATAATTTAATATAATTATTATATAATATAATATATAATTGTAATTATTATATAATATATGATAATAATATATCTAACCTTTTGCCACCTCATCATAGGTGGCAAGGTCGAGACAGCGGTAGAGGCAATGATGATTTGCAGGGGTGGGGAGTTGGCATGAGTCGAAGGGACACTTGCATTCATTTGGTTGAGTGCTAAGGTTGGCATGAGTTGGCTTCTTCCTCAGCAGGCATTCGAGAAGTTTCGAAGGGCAACCTTGTTAAGCAGTCTAAGGAGGCAACATTTTCATTTCACATCTTCGCCATCGCTAACTGTCAAATGCCTTCACATTTTATAGCCATAGTTTTAGCAGAGGCTATTCGGTGTGGGGGGATGGACACCCCAGTCAGACTTACCAGCAAAAAAAGGCAGATGGCCTTCATTGGGATAGTCACCGACCTCAGGTTACAAAGAATGCTCCGCCGATTGGACGAATTGATGGTGGGGGCTGTGAGAATGCTCCTAGGCAAAGCATTCTTGGAGAATGACGAGTGATATAGGGTGGACACAGACATTTCCTCCTGGGTGCTTGCAATGCTTCTCAAATTGGGGATGGAAAAAATAGAGGCAGAGGCTATAATGAAAGGCATTTTTAACCCTGAGCATCTAGGGGACTTGGAATTGTCTCTGCAAGTTGCCAGTCCTAGGATCGAAATCCCCCGTCCAAGAGATTGGGTTCTCCTTGACGACCCTAGAGCGGTTATCAAGATCTTCCCATTTATCCTGGATACCAGAGGCTTCAACTTGGTGGTGTTGAAAGACCAGGGGGTGGTGGCGATGGACTTTATCAAAAAAAACTCTAGGCATGGTGGTGGTGGATGGTCTCCTTTGGGTGGAAAACTTTAGAACCAAACTCTCTGAGTATGACAATTAGTTTCTGTAGGCTCCCTTTGCTTCATTTTGTATAGTAGAAGTAAAGTCCTTTATAGACTAAGGTAGTTTTATTCTCCTCTGGCTATCTATAGTTCAGACCCTGCGTGGTCCAAGTCGTTTTGCTCCTAGTATGTAAAGGGTGACAGATATGCTCTCACTGACAGCCATGGATAGGCTA
Organism: Cunninghamia lanceolata; assembly: GCA_027924645.1. Lineage (NCBI taxonomy): Eukaryota > Viridiplantae > Streptophyta > Pinopsida > Cupressales > Cupressaceae > Cunninghamia > Cunninghamia lanceolata. Next base: position 4,145,232 of record BSBN01000500.1, on the reverse strand, counting down.
AGAACTCTGTAACGTTTTTGATAGATATTTTAATATAGCTCCTTTATTATGGATCAAAAAATATATATATATATCTAACCTTAAACCTATATTATAATATTTTATATAATATTAATTATAATTATTATATAATATATCTAACCTATATTATATCATCAAAGTGGGCCCGACTTCATATAAAGGGAGCTTTAGACTTTAGCGCCATGTATCACCGTTTGATGATTGTTTCGATGCCAGATGGATGGCTATAGTTGAATTCTGGAACGAAAGTCCAGAGTGCTAGACTTGTGAACTCAAACCTCTGGAATCAATCAAGAGCCATTAGATTTATAAAGATCAACGGTTGAGATTATACAATAGTTTTCAACTCCACCGCTTGACGTATGTGTTGTATAAGTATTAAATTATTAATTCGGGCTGTAGACTTGCATGTCATTCTTAAATTTTGTTTAAAGTGGGAGTACTCAGTAATAGTACAACTACAACTACAAACTTGTACTAAAAGTGAAGAATAGAATAGAATAGAATAACTTTTTAAAAAATTAACTTCCTTGAGAATAAAATAAAATTTAAAACTTTAATAAAAGAATGTAACACGTTTCACTCACTTTAATTCACAGTTGGCACTTAGAGTTATCATTTAGCAATTTTAATTGATACTATTTGGAAGCGAGAGGGTCAAGGACTCAAGGAGATTGCAGTGCAAGGTAAGTGCAAGAAGATGGGGGGCCAAAAAGGGGTCTTAAGTGGCCACTTTTTTTTCTGAAATTAGGAAATGCTGGCCTTGGATGAGAAATTGAGCATAGTAACACTCAAAATTTGAAGATGAAACCAAAACAATGTTTGTATTGCTCTGATTCTACTTTCTAAACTACTATTTTTTAAAAAAAATGGTATAGATTAAGGGGTTCAAAAGAGGGAGCCACATAAATTGTTGTTGTTTTTGTCAAAAAAACATAACATAGCATGTTTTGTGGCTCCCTCAAAAGGTTAACTTTTTTTTGGTATTTTTAAAATCGCTTCAGTGAGAAATTAGCTAATAGCATGTAGTTTATGCCCAATTTTTCTGATAATTTTTTGATCAATATTTGATTTTTTACTACTTTTCAAAGTGGACACATCCTAAGAAATAGAATTTTGGCTATGCTACCCTTATAAATTTTGAAAACTAATTGAAAATCAATTTTTTTTTAATATGTGTAGAATGGAGTCTAGTTTCTAAAAATCTATTTTTTTTGAAATTTCAATGAACAGTTAATTTACAATGAAAAAAAGACCAAACACTGGTTTTTGCCCAAAAATGGACACACAAACAAAAGAAATTAAAGATGAAAGGCTTAACATTGTCAAAATGTGAAAAAAATTACATCATTAAATAGCTAAGAGAAAGCCTAACATTACCTAGGTGTTCGATTTGTTCAACCTTGAAACACATGCAAATCTGAGGGTTAGCACGAACGAAATTATGTGAAATCCTGTAGAATTTCCAAAAACACGTATGTGGACATTAGGAAGGCACTCCAAGCCTTTGGGTTGGAAATCCAAAGCAAATACCAAGCCTAACCCAAAGAAAAATATAACGCGAGCGCGTTATAACGCGCTCGTGTTATGTTTTGTTTTGCATTTTTTTTCTTTTTTGCAAAAGTTTGCCTGATGTTTGTCATGTTTGACATAACGCGAGCGTGGTATAACATGTTCACGTTATGTCTCCCTTGGAATGTTTTATGTTCAAGGTTATTAAGCATGTATGTATGCTTGTATGTATGTATGCCTATATGTATGTATGTATGTATTGATGTATGTATGTATTGATGTATGTATGTATGCCTATATGTATGTGTGTATAAATATATGTATGTATGTCTGTATGTATGTATGTATATATGTATGCCTATATGTATGTATGTATGTATGTATGTATAGTGTCAAGGGTAGAGGCGGGTAGAGATGGGGTGAGGCAGATAGGGGAGGAGAGGGGTGGATAAGGGTTGAGGATTTAAGGGTCAAGGGTTTAGGGTTTAAGGGTTGAGGTTTAAGGTCAAGAGGGATTAGGGTTTCGGGTTGAGGGATTAAGGTTTAAGGTTGAGGGTTGAGGGTTTAGGATTTAGGGATAGTATTTAGAGTTTAGGGATAAGGGATTAGGGTTTAGGACCTTGAGGGATTAGGGTTTAGGGTTGAGGCTTTAGGGATAGCGTTTAGGGTTGAGGGATTATGGTTGAGGGTCGAGGGATTAGGGTTAAGGTAGAGTGTTGAGGGTAGAGGGATTAGGGATATGGTTTAGGGTTGAGGGATTAGGGTTTAGGGTTGAGGGATAAGGGATAAGGGATTAGGGTTTAAGGTATAGTGTCGAGGGTTAAGGGTTTAGGAATAGGGATAGCATTTAGGGTTTAGGGTTGATGGATGTAAGGGTTTAGGATTTAGGGATAAGAAATTAGGGTTAAGGGTTGAGGGATTAAGGTTTAGGGTTGAGGGATTAAGGTTTAAGATTTAGGGTTTAGGGTTTAGGGATAGGGTTTAGAGTTTAGGGATAAAGGATTAGGGTTTAGGGTTGAGGCTTTAGGGATAGCATTTAGGGTTGAGGGATTAGGGTTAAGGTAGAGTGTTGAGGGTAGAGGGATTAGGGATAGGGTTTAGGGTTGAAGGTTTAGGTTTTAGGGATAAAGGATTAGGGTTTAAAGAGCAGTGTCGAGGCTTAAGGGTTTAGGGATAGGGTTTAGGATTTAAGGGTTGAGGGTTGAGGGTTCAGGTTTTCGGAATAAAAGAGAGACCTAGATGGCTAAGAGTTGAGAGATAGGGGAGAGATGGAGTGAGGTAGATAGGGGAGGAAAGGGGTGGATAAGGGTTGAGGCTTTAAAGTTTTAGGGTTGAGGGATTAGGGTTTAAGGTATAGTGTTGAGGGTTTAGGGTTTAGGGATAAGGTTTAGCATTTAAGGTTTAAGTGTTGAGGGTTGAGGATTTAGGAATAGGGTTTATGATTTAGGGGTAAGGGATTAGGGTTTAGGGTTGAGGGATTATGGTACCATAAATTATAATTAGGGATTAGGATTTATGGTTTAGGTATTAGGGTTTAGGGTTTAGGGTTTAGGGATGTACAATTAAGGGATACCATAACTAAAATAGAATTTAGGCATGGTTGGGAAATTTTTGTGAATCATCATGGGCTGGAGATTGGAGATTTTGTTGTGTTCAAGTACATATCCAAGTCCTATTTTAAGGTTAAGATATTTCAAAGAACAGGGTGTGTGAAAAATATCAATGCTCTTCAACTTATGAATAACAACATTGATACAGATAAAAGATGCCCTTCTTCTAATAGAGTATGCAGTTCAAGTCACCAATGGGCAACAAGTTACTGACTGAATTGGTTTTTGATGGGGAAAACAACAATGATGTTGAAGCAATGGAAGAAAATCAAAATTGTAAGTCTAATTTAATTTATTTCAACTTTCAAAGAAGGCATTTGAATTGTAGCTTTACCAAGAGGATTGGTATAGCAAAAACTTATTTCTATTTTAGGCCATTGTTGGAAGAACCCTGGACATTATGGACCCTTTCATCTAGAAAAGTACATGATAGTGAACTCTACCCCTTATTTCAAATCAGATAAACCTTTTTATTCAATGAAAATGAAGTCACGGAATGTAAACTGACCAATAGTGTCGAGGGTTAAGGGTTTAGGAATAGGGATAGCATTTAGGGTTTAGTGATGAGGGATTAGGGTTGAGGGTTGAGGGATTAGGGTTTAAGATATAGTGTCTAGCATCGAGTGTTTAGGGATAGGTTTTAGGGTTTAAGTTTTAAGGGTTAAGGGTTAACTGATAGGGTTTAGGGTTTAGGGATAAGGGATTAGGGTTTAAGGTATAGTGTCGAGGGTTGAGGGTTTAGGAATAGGGATAGTGTTTAGGGTTTAGGGATGAGTGATTAGGGTTGAGGTTTGAGGGATTAGGGTTGAGGGTTGAGGGTTGAGGGATTAGGGTTTAAGGTATACTGTTGAGGGTTGAGGGTTTAGGGATAGGGTTTAGGGTTTAGGGTTGAGGGTTGAGGGATTAGGGTTTAAGGTATAGTGTTGAGGGTTGACGGTTTAGGGATAGGGTTGATGGTTTAGGGATAGGGTTGAGGGTTGAGGGATTAGGGTTTAGGGTTGATGGATTAGGGTTTAATGTTGAGAGTTGAGGGTTGAGGGTTGAGGGTTGAGGGTGGAGGGTTTAGGGATAGGGTTGATGGTCAAGGGATTAGGGTTAAAGTAGAGTGTCGAGGGTAGAGGGATTAGGGATAGGGTTTAGAGTTGAAGGTTTAAGGATTGAGGGTTGAGGCTTTAGGGATGAGGATTAAGGGATTAGGGTTTAAGATATAGTGTCAAACATCAATGGTTTAGGGATAGGTTTTAGGGTTTAAGTTTTAAGGGTTAAGGGTTGAGGGATAGGGTTAAGGGTTTAGGGATAAGGGATTAGGGTTTAAGGTATAGTGTCAAGGGTTGAGGGTTTAGGAATAGGGATAGTGTTTAGGGTTTAGGGATGAGGGATTAGGTTTGAGGGTTGAGGGATTAGGGTTGAGGGTTGAGGGTTGAGGGATTAGGGTTTAAGGTATAGTGTTTAGGGTTGAGGGTTTAGGGATAGGGTTTAGGGTTAAGGGTTGAGGGATTAGGGTTTAGGGTTGAGGGATTAGGGTTTAAGGTATAGTGTTGAGGGTTTAGGGTTTAGCGATAGGGTTTAGGGTTTAGGGTTGATGGATTAGGGTTTAATGTTGAGAGTTGAGGGTTTAGGGATAGGGTTGATGGTCAAGGGATTAGGGTTAAAGTAGAGTGTCGAGGGTAGAGGGATTAGGGATAGGGTTTAGGGTTGAAGGTTTAAGGATTGAGGGTTGAGGCTTTAGGGATGAGAGTTAAGGGATTAGGGTTTAAGATATAGTGTCAAGCATTAAGGGTTTAGGGATAGGTTTTAGGGTTTACGTTTTAAGGGTTAATGATTGAGGGATAAGGTTTGGGGTTTAGGGATAAGGGATTAGGGTTTAAGGTATAGTGTCGAGGGTTGAGGGTTTAGGAATAGGGATAGTGTTTAGGGTTTAGGGATGAGGGATTAGGGTTGAGGGTTGAGGGATTAGGGTTGAGGGTTAAGGGTTGAGGGATTAGGGTTTAGGGATAGGGTTTAGGGTTTATGGTTGAGGGATTAGGGTTAAAGGTATAGTGTTGAGGGTTTAGGGATAGGATTTAGGGTTTATGGATAAGAGTTTAGGGTTGACATATTAGGGTTTGATGTTGAGGGTTGAGGGTTGAGGGTTTAGGGTTTAGGGATACGGTTGAGGGTTGAGGGATTAGGGTTAAAGTAGAGTGTCAAGGGTATAGGGATTAGAGATAGGGTTTAGGGTTGAAGGTTTAAGGATTGAGGGTTGAGTCTTTAGGGCTGAGGGTTAAGGGATTAGGGTTTAAGATATAGTGTCATGGGTTGAGGTTTTAGGGTTTAAGGTTTAAGGGTTAAGGGTTGAGGGATGGGGTTTAGGGTTTAGGGATGAGGGATTAGGGTTTAAGGTATAGTGTCAAGGGTTGAGGGTTTAGGAATAGGGATAGCGTTTAGGGTTAAGGGTTGAGGAATTAGGGTTAAGGTAGAGTGTCAAGGGTTTAGTGATAGGGTGTAGGGTTTAGGGTCAAGGGATTAGGGTTTAGGGTTGAGGGAATAGGGTTTAAGGTAAAGTGTTGAGGGTTTAGGGATAGGGTTTAGGATTTAAGGTTTAAGGGTTGAGGGTTGAAGCTTTATGGTTTAGGGTTAAATGAGACCTAGATGGGTAAGGATGGATGGAGAGGTAGACAAGGAGTGACTAAGAGACATAGAGAGGGGAGAGGTAGAGAGGTGAGGGGGAGAGATAAGTGAGATATAGAGAGGTGAGAGATAGAACATGAGCTAATGGAACTAGAGGTGAGAGATATTGCAAAGGTGCTATCAAAGGTGAGATAGGCACAAATATTTATGGATCAATCTATAGCAGGACAAAACACGAGCATGTTATAATGCGAGTGTGTTTTAGCTTTCTATACAAATGGTAAAAAGGCCTAGACTTCCATGATCCGGGCCCACATACTCTATTTTCATGTTGTTTATGCACGTGTTCCGATAAAAAAAAGTGTTTTCATGTTGTTGGGAAGTTCACATGCACATTTTGCACATTCTACCACCTTTGCATGAACTTTCCACCACCTTTTTCTACTTTGCCAACTTAAGGAGGAAATAACATAGTTTTCACATTGAATTTGATATATATCAATTCAAGTTTCAATTTTTGTAGTGTTGCAATGTTAATTGTGATTGAATTGTAGGAATTTAACATTATAGATTGGTTAATAGTATTGTTTTTACTAATTCTATTTGAGTGTTATTCAATTTAATATTGAAAAGAAAGCAAGTGGTGAAAAACTCAAATTGTTGAGGAGTTTGATGCAAGAAGAAAAAAACACTACATAATTGGGTATTCTCTCCATTCAAATCTTCATTTTTTAGGTATGTCAAGTCTTTACATGTATGTTCTTTACAGTTTCCTTAATTCTATTTGAATTACTTTATCATGCTTTATCATACATGTTTATATCACTTGTATCCAGTATACATAATAAAAGACTATGTATACATATTTTGTGTTTATATAATAGACTATGTTTTAAATTAGTTCATGGTATGCATAATAAAAGATATCTCAAAGGTCAACATTAATTAAAATAGACACAATCATGATCAAGAAAGCAGCCTACAATCTCACATGGTGCCATGTATATTTTCTACACTTGGGCTCTTTAATAATTATGTATAATAATGAATTAAACAGACCTTAACATACCATGATGTCAAACTGTACAAGAATAAATCCTTACAACATATAAATATACAATCCCTTAAGCATAATACAACAACAATATTTCAAAATTCCCTAATTGTCCTTTGTTAGCACATGATGGTGGTTAGCTTGATCGACTATATACCATTCAATACCCTAAATTATAGAGATTAGTCTAATGATTTTTATGACAGTCCTAGGTATGTCTCCAAATATTCATGTTTCCAAGATAGCTCTAGCTAATGTCCACTTGTTTCCAACTTCTTAGACGTGCAAGAAACAATTCTGAGCATTATATTCATCATAAATAAGTCACTTTTAGTCAATAGAAGCTAAAATACATCCATTTGCAATCATGGATTAGTTAAGGACAGCTAGGTGGTAAATTTGTTGCCATTGGCAACTTCACAAATTTGGTGCCTTATCTTGTCCTTGGTTTTCTCCATGGATCTCCATCATTGTCTTCATGAATCATATAATTCATCATGTCATAGTGGCTTCATCATTCCATAATTATCTAATTACAATAACCCTAGACGACTATCCCTAGGACTGCTCTGTGAATTACACACTATGTATTTCAGCAATTTAGATTTCCTTCATGTGTGTTTCAATGGTTTGCAGTGTTAGGACAGTCATATGTGAGACTTATTGAACATAATTAAACTCCATCACACCACCTCAAATGAAATCAAACTCAATCCAAATTTCATGAATATGACTATCCTTTTGAATAAATCAATTATGGCATGACAATCCTTTATGAGCACTTATTGTAGATGAAGATAATGAAAAGGGAACAGATTATTACTTGTGTTGTTGTGTTGAAGCCAAAAATAAATTGGAGGCACTAGTTACAAATGGAGAAAGCATCGAATACCCTACAGGCTCAGTGGTTGTTACTAGAACATGGCTTAGAAGGTACCCACATAAGAGTGTTAATGTTTGGTTGTTTCAAGACTTTGACACACATCGGAAGATTCTTCATTACTCAAACCTTGGTGTGGCATCCAATGTTCATTTGATACAATATCAAGGTAGAGCTTTGAACAAGACCTTGTGGAAGGTGTGTGAGTCTGAACATGAGGCAATACTTGACACAATAAAGAGTAGAGCAGACCCGGATGGTTCATTGGATTAATTTGTAAGTATTCACATTGATTTCGTAAAGTCATGTTACATTGAGATGTAAGTATGCACATTAATTTGTAAGTTTACATAAGTTTGTCCTTTTTTATTTCTTGTTGCATTTTTACACATATACACATTTTTACATCATGGGAGAAGCCTATCACTACACAACTATCATTAAGGAGGATTCAATACTAAAGGAAAAATGGGACAAATCTCCCATGCCAATGAAAATGTCTTGTTGTATTCTATTTTATTTCGTATTCTCTTATTTCTATGTTACAAGTCTATTGAACAAAAAATATCGCATGTTTAGCCATTGTTATTGGTAGAAATAATGTTTGAAGGTTATTGCAAGGCTTACTCAAGTGATATTCATAGTTGATGAAAAATACATGAGGGATATCCTCTCTATTTATGGGTCAATCATAGAGTAGCATGTGACTTCATTTTATTGGCAATAAACATGACCTTCCCAAGATCATTATCATCTAAGTTTTTGGTGTCAAAGTACCTTTTAAGATCCTTCACCAAACCACGTAATGTATAAAATCTAGGTAATGTATAAAATATAGGTGTCTCTAGGTGTCCTGGTTTCTAACTAGATAATAGGTGTCTCTACTTGTGTCTTAGGTATATACTATATGTCAACTAGGTAGAAAGAGACTAGAAAAAAGGTATTTAGTCTAATCTAGGTGTCTTAGGTAGATATTATATATCAACGACCTGTCTAGAGACTAGAATAAGGTATAATCTAGAATAATCTAGGTGTCTTCTAGGTAGATACTATATATCAACTGTATACGCCTAAAAATGGCACGACTTGGTCTAAATAAATATTCTTAATATTTATTCCCTTCTAATTCTTCTATCAATAAATAAATAAATAAATTTATTTATTTGATTCATATTCCTCTAAATTAATTAAACATCAAAATGTTTAATTACCTCTTCTAAAGTCAAAATTAAAAAAAATCTTTTATTTAATTAAATTCTTCCAAACAATTAAATAATTCTTAATTATTTAATTAAGTCAAATCATTCTTCCAAATTTGAATAAATCAAATCAAATTTATTTAAATCCTCTCAATCTCTAAAAGTAAAATATAATCAAATGTTTTATTTATTCTTCCAAAATCATTCTAAATTAAATAAATACCAATTATTTAATTGTTTCTTCCAATAATATATTCTCTAAATTTAAATAAATCAAATATTTATTTAAGTTGTCTATTTCTTCTAAATTGAGTTATCTCTAAATATAATCCAATCCTTGTGCACATGCAATTGAATATTCTAAATATTTAATTAAGCAAAATATCTTCTCATCCTCATGCAATTCCTATTTCTCTAATTCTATTCTCTTAACTAATTGATCTATTCTTTTAGTTGATTAATCTCTTCGGTTAACTCATTCTTCTATTTTACTAATTCCTCTCATGCAAAATATAGCAAGACACTTGTCTTCTTCTTATTCGTGCACATTCCTCAACTGTTTTCAACCGTTGATCTTCTCATTCTTTCCATACCATTGATATTCTCTCTCCCAAGTCTATAAATTGAACCCTATTCTTCCATTTCAATCATCCAAGCTTTAAGTATTGTTACTCTGCAAGAATTACAGTGTGCCTTTGGCACCAATTCCTTCATTGCTTGTGATCACACTTGTTACCATATCACTATCATTGTTGTGAAGCTCATCTTCATTGCAAAGCAATTATCATAGCTGTTCCCAATTGACATTCTTGGAATCATAGCAAGGAAGTGCACTCTGAAGGCCTTATTCATACATGCAAGATCAATTGAGATAGGCAACCAACGGAAGCTATGAAGCTTTGAGGTTTGCAAAGGTTTGAAGTTCTTTTTTTGATTGATCTCTTTGTTTATGTATTTCATTGAGTTTTGGGTATTTTGATATTGATATATTGATTATTCATTTGAATCCAATTTTCCCTTAACATTTTTGGTGCCCACCGTGGGGTTTAGCCTTAAATTTAACCCAAAAATTGAGTTTTTGTGTTTTAGAAAGTCATACATAGGAGGAAATCACGCATCTGACACATCCTAACACGCATCTGATATCTGTTACAGCACATACGTTCCTTCAGTGCATACAGTCTCTGATCTAACGCATATACTGTCTGTTCCGGTGCATACATCCTTTCAGCGCATATAGACTTTGTTATGGTGCATCTGTTAGATCGGCACATATACACTATTTTCCTGCACTTTTGACCTTTGTCTTAGCACATATGTACTACGGCACTTCTGAGCTCTGTTACTACGCATTCAGTCTCTGAAGCTGCGCATCTGATCTGGGCAGTGATTTTTTAGGGTTTCCTTGAAAGTTTTGCTAACGCTGACATCTCTTTGCAGGAACTCTCTTGATCTGTTTTGCAGGCTAGGTACTGGTTTAGAATCATATAGTTGCACTTGTTAACTTACACTTTGATTTCTAAGGGGAAAGTAAATGGATGCTCATGCAAATCTCACATAGTTTTAACTAGGAAGGTGGTAAGTGAATCATTGCTATCTTGCATATCATTGAATCATTGTTATATTTCTATCCTTCAAAGTTAACAACTCATTTCTATCTAGATAAAATTGAACACATCATTGCTATCTGGGTAAAATTGAACCATTGTTATCTCGATCATCAACTTCAAAGTTAACAAATTTGTGCTATCTGGGCTAAAATTGAACACATCATTGCTATCTGGGTAAAATCGAACCATTGCTATCTTGATTATCACTTCAAAGTTAACAAACTTGTGCTATCTGGATAAAATTGAACACATCATTGCTATCTTGGTAAAACTGGACCATTGCTATCTTGTTATCACTTCAAAGTTAACAAATTTATGTGCTTGCCCAAGTAGATAGCTCATCTAGTTTTTCTCATTTTAACTAGGGGAAAAGAACCACTGTATTCTATGTTTTGGGAATGATACCAGGCCTATGCTCTCCCCTATCTTGGGTGACCAAAATGCCAGACATATCATTTTTGCATGTGTTTTTCCTTTAGAGGGGCCTACTCTTGGATGTCCTTCATGCAAGGAGGAACGACCCTAAGTGGTAATAGGCTAGACGCCAAGCCCTTCCAAGCCATTATAAATAAATTGTGTTTGGAGTGAAAGTTTCAAACAACAAGTGCCGTTGTGTTATATCGACAGCCAACCTCCCCCAAAACCCTCCAAGGTGCAACCCTTGCAGGCTAGGAGACTCCATAACGGAGAGTAGTGTTGCCGCATGTATAACCACTCGAACAGTTGCCTTTATTACTCATCATTTGTTTTAGTAGACCAAAAACCCCTATAATCCGATGCAGGGAAAGGCAATTATCACCTCCCGAAGATGCTTCACTAGAGATAGTGAGAATTCGGTTCTATATTGTCCTTTGAAACCTAGGTTTGTACTTGCTTTCATTTTAGTCCAAAAAGAGTCAAAAAAATCACAAAAAATAAAAAACCATAAAAACATTCTTTGTGTTTGTTGTGTCTTTTTGTCATAATTTCAGAAAAATTAGATCAAAAAGACCTTCTTGCAACCAAAGATACCAAAAACATCAGAAAATTTTCCAAAAACTTGCAAAAATACTGAGAAAATCAGAGTGGCACATTCGTCCTCTTCTATTTCAGATTTGTGATGACCTGAGGTGCATCTGTACTGACTTGCAGTGCTTTTACTACCTATTACGGTGCATTTGATATTTACCAGTGTGGCGCATCTGTCCTGACTTCCTGTGCATTTACCAGTTTTTGCGGCGTATCTGTTCCAGCGCATAGGTGACAGTGAGCACTTCCATAGTCTTTGAGAGAAAATTTTTATCATTTATGGGTACCCATTTCAGTCTAGTTCCAAGTTCTGAGATCAAATCTTACCTTGCAGTCACTTTTTTCATCCATTCCATAACGTACCCCCTCTTTCGTTGGTCATCTCATTCACCTTCGATCAGATCTTCCTAGTCCAAAGTCAAAAGTATCCCATATCAGATCAGCATAGGCCCCTTTTTTAGTATCATTTTAGATTCAAGTAACCCTAGTAAGTCACAGAACTTCACTAGTGGTCTTGGTGCACGACTAGTCCCTACACAGTAAGACAAGTATTGAGTACCCTTACTAGTGGCTATCATCTTGTATCGGCTGTCTTACTTGGAATCATTGATCGAGAGAGTCCCTTGTCCAAATATTATTGTAAGTATCCTATTCTCAGCAATCTCCACCAGCATCTTGCCAAAATCTCTAATTTCATCCCACCTCATCCCACGTCACCTTGCATGGTTCTTACTAGATCTCAATACAAAAAGCAACTTGAAAAGGCCGGATCATCCAACCACATTATCACCCCTCATGATAGTGATGAGGAAATCTCTCATGGAGAGTATCAAGGAACCCTCCAAGATCAGAAATTCTAACGCTTGCTAGAGAAAGTACTCCATGAGGACCTTCACAAGTATTTTTATCATCTTGTGAATCTTGGAATCAAACTCCCCGCCGATTTTGATCTAAGAAAAATCCAAGAAACCGTAGAGGATAATCATGAAGAAAAAGGAAAGAAATCCATAGACCCAAGCACTCCTATGGAAGAAATGAGGAAACAAATCAAGGGTCTAACGCAACAAATGATGGATCTCAAGACAGGTACAAACACTAAAACCTACTCCTTGGAAGATATTGCACCCTGCCCCTTTGATAAAAGTGTGAACATGACACCATTTCCCTTTCGATTTGAAGTTCCTAAGTTTGACAAGTACAAAGGGAAAGGGGACCCTAGAGATCACATTAGGGAATTCAACGCAGCATGTATGGAAGTAGCTCACAATGAGACTTACTTAATGAGACTATTCCCTAGATCTCTAGGTAGTCAAGCCATGGAGTGGTTCTCATGGCTTCCACCAGGCATCAAAACTTTTGATGAGTTAGTCAAAAAAATCATCACACACTTCTTGTACAATATTGAACACGAAGTCTCCATGCTTGATTTATGCAATACCAAGCAAAAGAGTGGTGAATCATTCACCTCCTTCCTATAAAGATGGAGACAACTAGCAAGCAAATGCTCGTATGATGTACCAGAGAAACAATTAATGGAGATGTTTGTCCATAACCTCAACTCCTATCTTAGCTACCAAATACAAATTCAATGCCCTACTTCATTTTCAAAGGTCATTGAAATGGGATTGTTCATCGAGAAGGCTATAATCACCAAGGGGCAAATCAAGTTATACAAGGACACACCTACCTCCAACTACACGACTGACAAATCAAAGTTTTGGACTAAAAAAAAAATATCATCAACGATGGAGTAGTTGATGCCAAGGTGGCGGCTCTCAAACAACAGCCAATACTCGCTCTCAAAGGAGAGGCAAGCAATGTTACACCCAATAAAACATTCTCTCGGGAGCCAAGACCATGGTTCAACTCAAATCCAAGGTGAAAGTTCACACTGCTGGGTGAGTCCCAAGAGTCTGCATTAAGGAAGCTACTGGCCAACAATGAAATCTCTCTACCACCAACAAGTGATTACGAACCTCAAATAAAACCTCACTATTGGAAAGACACCGACTATTGTGAGTATCATAGAGGAAGAGGACATACAACCAACAATTGTATCTATCTCAAACATGTTATTCAAGACGTGCTTGATCAAAATCAAGGAGGAACCCAACAACAAACTTCCAATGAGACACATGTGGCTTACAAAGATCCGCTTCTCAATCATGACAAGCCGTACAACAACAACAACAATGGCAACAACAACAATGGGCACAACAACAACAACCGCAACAGGTAAAATCAGAACAATGGGAATAGTAATGCCAACTACGCAAGTGTACCATTCGACTATACCATCAATTGCATATCAGAGCATGTCTCACCAATCAATGTGGTCACGTCCAACCAACAATTAGAACCCAACAGAACTGATTGTAGTATCATTACCCGCAGCGATAAGGTCACTTTGAATACCATTCCTCCAAGGTCATCACCTTCTCAGTCCAACTTCCATCAGTATAGTGTCATAGACCAACTACGGAAGACTCTGGCCCACATTTCTATCTTAAAGTTGTTGCGTCTATCTCCTTCCCACAAGGAGATTCTTGATAAAGCCTTAGTGGAAACCACTGTCCCCACTAACTTGGCCCAAGAGAAGTTTCAGGCCATGGTAGGTAATCTGACCTCCTCAAGTACCATATCATTTACCGAACAAGATGACCTCTCAGTGTCTCAACCCCATAACACCCCTCTACACATTGTCGCCTTCATCCATAAGCACCACATCAAGAGAGTTCTCATTGATGGGGGAGTTGGTTTAAATATTTGCATGTTGAAGCTAGTCCTTACATTGGGTTCTCTAAAAATATAGTTGATCCAAGGAAGAAGATTACTATCAAAGCCTATGATGAAGAGGAGAGAACTACCAAAGGAACAGTGGTATTACCCATACAAGTGGGACTAGTGATAAAATATGTTGTGTGCCAAGTCTTAGATAGGGAGCTTGCCTTAATATTCTCCTAGGTAGACCATGGATTCATGCCATGAAAGTTGTCCCTTCTACCTATCACCAATACATAAAATTCCCTCATAACGGCAAGCAAGTCACCATCCAAGGCGACCCTGACCCCTTTCAACATTCCAACTCTGTCCTTTCAAAACCTGATTGCATCATACCAAACAATAGAGCATCTACATCCCCTACCCCACAGCATGATTCTACCTCTGAAGCTTCCTCATCAAAGCCCAAAGAGCAGAAAATTACCATTAAAGAAACAGGAGTAGGGGAATACTCCATTGAGCACAGCCTCAATCTAGCCAAGATGCCTTTATCTCCTAGATCCTTTGGATGACCCAAGCATTTTCCAAAGCCATCTACTCCTCCTACACCTCCCACAACTCTCTTTGTAAAATGGGGGACCTTATTAGATGAAATAGAGGAAAGAGATATTCTACAATGGCTTTACACAGAAGAAGAAGAGAACATACAATAAGAACCACCTAAGCTCCCAACGGAAATCTATGGGCAAGGTGAATCTATCCTACATAGAATGGGTTATGAAGGACAAGGCCCCATTGGCATAAGAAAAGAAGGAATTATAGAACCCATTCAGCCTTCTTCATCCTCATTGGCTAGAACTACAAAAGGTCTAGGATATAAAGATAAGGGCAAAGCAAAAGCAAATGCTTGTCTTGTGGAAATGATCCATACCCTTCAAGAGGACAGTGACACAGACTCTAATGAATATGAGTGGGATGAGCTAATAGAGCATTCCTACGATGACAAAGAGGTTGATACCATTCAAAATTATAGCCCCTACCATGAGGGACAAATGCTACCACATAGGCCACTAGAGTATGATTTGCCTATCCCTGAGAATACAACTTTCAAGGAAGGTTTGAGTTCTATCACAATAAACAACTTGGAGGAAAATACCATCCCGAACACTCCCCCTACCAATACTCCTAGCATATCCATTCAAACTTTCAACGAATCAGATCTATCCTCTGACTCCCTCCCCCTTGTGCATCCTGAGCTTATTGACTGGGATCTACGAGGAACCCTGCAACTAGATATGTTCCAAAATGATGATGCCTATATTGACTACATGGAACTTAGGGACCACCTACCTAAAGGAGATCATAAAGCTGGCTTCGTTATTGAACTTAATACCGTGGCTTATTTCGGAGAGGGTGCCAAGCCTTCCAGTCACAAAAATATCAAAATAAAAACAGGATCTGATGGTGAAAATTGCTCCACAGCAGTGTCAAATCCCAAAACAGTAAAAAGAAAGGACACATCCGAAGGTGAAAACCCAACTGTGGCACCTGATGATGGAAGGCTTGACATTCTCCCCAACGACATGCACCAAGAGAAGTCTTAGATTGTTGTGGAACCTACATAACCTGTTAACATTGGAACAGAGGAACAACCTAAGATCATTCACTTTGCTAAGTCTCTAACCCCACCAGAGAAGACTAAGTTTGTACCATTCTTCAAGAGAAAGAAAATTTTGCTTGGTCATACGCAGATATGCCAGGGTTAGATCCAGACCTGATTCTACATCATCTCCCATTAGATCCAGAAGTGAAACCAGTGAAACATAAGCTTAGAAAGATGCATCCGCACATAGCACTGCTTGTAAAAGAAGAACTCAAGAAACTACTAGATGTAGGGTTTATTAGAGCTATAGATTATCCAGAATGGGTCTCCAACATAGTACCAGTGTCCAAACTTGATGGTCGAGTCAGACTATGCAATGATTTCAGAGATTTAAACAAAGCTTGCCGCAAGGATGATTTTCCGTTGCCAAATATAGATATCATAGTCGACTTAACAGCAGGGCATACCATTTTATCTCTCATGGATGGCTTTTCGGGTACAATCAGATCAAGATAGCACCAGAAGACTAGCATAAGATAGACTTTACTTTTCCATGGGGCACTTTCTGCTAGAATGTCATGCCATTTGGGCTAAAGAACACAGGAGCCACATATCAACGTGCTATGACCTCTATATTCCATGATATGATGCATGTCACAATAGAAGACTATGTCGATGATATCCTTGCAAAGTCACTCACAAGAGAATCATACTTGGATGTGTTAGAGAAAGTCTTTCAGAGACTGGAACAATTCAAAGTTAGGTTGAACCCAAAGAAAAGTGTTTGGAGTCACCTCAGGCAAACTCTTAGGTTTTATTGTATCGGCAAATGGAATAGAGGTGGACCCCACCAAAGTCAAGGTTATTATGGACATGCCACCACCCAAAACTCTTACTCAACTAAGATCTTTACAGGGCAAGCTACAAGCAATCCGTAGATTCATATCACAACTGGCAGACAAGTGTCAACCATTCAGTCATCTCCTGCACAAGAACATTCCATTTAGATCGGATGAGAAATGCGAAGAGGCATTCAACAAAATGAAAGATTATCTTATGAATCCATCCATTCTCATGCCTCCTATCCAAGGGAAACCATTGTTAATATACATATCTAATACACCAAGAGCTCTTGGGGCTCTTCTATCACAACAAGATTATGAAAATAAAGAAAGAGTCATCTACTACATCAGTCGCACATTGGTGGGCTATGAGTTGCAATACTCTCAAATAGAAAGATCATGTCTTGGGGTAGTTTTTGCTTCCCAAAAACTCTGACATTATATGCTTGCACATCCAGTCAAACTTATTGCAAAAATAGATCAACTGAAGTACCTACTAAGCAAAGCAGCTCTAATAGGTCGCCTAGCCAAATGGGTAATGCTCCTAAGTGAATACGACATTGAGTATGTAGACAGAAAGGCTATCAAAGGGCAAGTCATTGTTGATCAGTTAGCAGATGCACCACTATAGGACACCACACCAATGCAATTTGAGTTTCCAGATGAATCCTTATTTAATATATCAACACATTCCTAGTGTTGGGTCTTTTTCTCTGAATCGGCAGAGGGTTTGCCAGTTCCAATGCATAGGCAAATTTGGCCAACAAATACAAGAGGTTGTGTGAGCTGCCTCCCCTTCACTTCTGGTTCTGCCGCACAAGGGGGGTGTCCCCATAGCTAAAGATTTAACTTTGACTCACCCAACAGAAAAATTTAGCTTTACAACAACAAGCTCTCATTTTAGGACCAAGATTTGTGTGATAAATCACAAGGTTGGCAGTGTTCTTGGACATATCTAACTGGTTAGGAATGAGAGTATGTAGGGGTCCTATTTCTACTCCTACAAACTAACAGGTTGGAATTATGAAATGATTTGTATTTTATTTTGGATGCAAGACAAGGGGTTTTGGATCATAACTACTACACAAGGGCATACCGGTACCTATCTTAGGGCAAGTAGTCAACTAGACATATACAAATGAATGATTTGCACTGGCATTCAAGTTTCAAGGGGCTGGATTAGTATTTGCCTTACAAACACCACCCAAGAATGAGTATTTAGCTATCTCTACTTACAAACATCCCTGTTGCCATACAATCTTCTTCATACTTAACCTAAAACAGTTTAATCCACTCCTTGAATGGAGGTCAAAAGTTAAGCATGCAATATAGAAATCTATATCCTAGAATCTTAGTAACCCTTAGCAACCAGATTCAAAAGAAGGGATGCATACAGCCATGGAGACAAATAGCTAAACACATGCCATGAAGCATTTTTCATATAAAAATGGCATGAAACTGAACATGTATGTAACATGCATTCAAATGCAACTCATAAACTCACAAAAGAGATAGAACAACCAAGAAATGCTCTATTTTCGTTATTTCCTCCAAAAAAATGCCCAAGTCTTCCACCCTTAGAAAAACGAGTGACACAATCCTGATATACCCAGAACGTGTACTCAGCAATTAATTACATGGTCTTTTTGAGATGCTGCCAAATACAATGCACCATCTAAATGGCGCCTAAAACATTTAATGCAGCAGAGAGACAAAGAGGAAAGGAGCAGGTGAGATTGGGAGTCGTGCAGCCGACTAGAGATTTTCTCATTAAAATTGGTAGGTGGCCCTTCATTCATCGACCATGCCTCTGCAATTCTGCCATTAATGGCCAACCAACCCGCGGCTTCTGGAAATGCAGTAGTTTGCGTGCTCTGGAACTCTTCCCACCTAAAATGCAGCTGCGAATGCATAGGAAAACCTTCCTATGAAAATTTGAAACAGGACTGTCAATTCATTTCTTCCCATCGAGATTTGCGGCTTCAATTTGATCAGGCAATTCAGTCACCAGCTTTGAAAAGTCATCAGCCAATGAAAATGTGTCACGCAAGTGTCTTTTTGCTCCTTTGACTTTTCGCAGCGTGAAGATACATTTTACCTTTTCACCCATTTTGCCTTTTTCACCTTCAAATCTTTGCATATGCAGTTGTCTATACATACAACTGACTTGGACACGTGGCAGCACCCAGTTGGATCTCCATCGTTGAATATTTACATCTTCATCGGTGAGCCATTGTATCCTCTTTTGCATCTGTGGTTGTATATAAGATTGTATGTACATACAATCACCTGCATACAAAGGCAGACCCCAAATCCTTATAAAACAAATTGCAATCGCTATCGGGTCTAGGCTTTGTATCTTCCCTTTTGTATATCACTTTGTATATTGCACATACAAATGCAATATACATACAACCGCGGACATCCAGCTCACCTATCAATTAGATTGGAACAATTTTCAAATCCGGCGTTGTATTGGCATCTTTGCATCTCTCATTGTATATCGCATATACAATGCGCAATATACAACCAACTACGGACTCCAAACTGAAATCTGCCAAAACACATTCTCCTTTGTGTCTAGATTGTATATGTGCTTTTGTATATTGCATTGTATATAGCACATAAATACAATCGTGGGACATGCAACTGCGTGGGCCCCACCAGGTTCTGAAAATCGTTGACTTTGATCGCTCCTGCCTTGTATGTTTCTTTGTATCTGCTCGTTGTATGTCTGATTGTATATTGGGAACATACAATCCCAATATACAACCGCGGATCTCACCCATCTCACAAAAACTATTAACTTTTTGGTCGCGTTCGCCCTTTGCATCTTCCATTGTATATGCCATTGTACATGCGCAGATACACACAACCCAACATACAAGGAAATGCCTTTGACTTTTCAACTTTGCCATTGTATCACCGCCTGCCAGGCCCAATTTGATAACTTTAGAATCCAGGATTGTATATCCTACATTGTATATTCTTTTGTATAAGTTATATACATACAATCCACTTTGCACATACTTGTGGACCCGACAACCATTCAACCCGATTTGAAACCTTTTTTGAAGTCTGGCGTTGTATCTACCAGTTGTATATCGAATATACAACACAATATACATGCAATTTCTTTTTACATAGAAGCACAGAATTTACGATGGAATATGCAATGTGCTACCACCTTTTTTTGCCTCTAGAAATGTACCTGAATGATAGATACAAACCTGATATGCATACAACTATTTTTTTACCATTTCTGAAGCCAATTGGAAATTCCTCTCGGGTCTGCCAATGTATAATTGCGCCTGCACATTAGATACAACAGCCATATACAAAGATACATACATACAACAGCGAAGGCCGAGGGACTTAGAAATTTTTTGAAGGTTTATAATGAAAATGTCTACGGATTTTTAGCTCGAAACCTAAACTTTGTAGCAGGCACCAACACCTGGAAACTTTACTTTGATGGGTCCTACACAAACCATGGATCAGGGGCAGGAATCTTGTTTGTAACTCCTCATGGTGACACCATACCAAATTCTTACCATCTATTATTTCCATGCACAAACAACATAGCAGAATATGAAGCCTTGGTCATTGGCCTCAAAATGGCAACATAGTGGAAAATCAAAGAGCTACATGTCTATGGTGATTCTCAAGTAATGATCAATCAAGTCAATGATGATTACCAAACCAAAGATGAGAAGCTTGTCCCATACAAGCATATGGTCGAGGACTTTAAGGAATACTTTGTGATCATCTCTTTTGAGCAAATACCTCTCATCGAAAACAAAGCAGCAGATGCCATGGTAACCATTGCCTCTCTTCTTGAAATACCAGAGAATGAATCACGGTATGAGTTCTTAGTGAAATCAATTCAGCAACCAGCTTATTATCTTCCTGAAACCCATTCCATATGCCTATTAGTTGGATCTGATTCACCTTGGTACGATAAGGTTTACACTTACCTCAAGGACAACATCCTCCCACTTGACTTATCTTCAAACCAACGATGAACCTTTATACACCAAACCTCTCGCTATACCATTATTGCCGACACCGTCTACCGACGTGGTCTAGATGGTACTTTACTCCATTGTTTAGAACGAGAAGAATCCCAAACCGCCTTACAAGACACACACAAAGGGATCTGTGGAACACACTCTAGTGGTCCTTCCTTAGCTAAGAAACTCATGCATTTGGGTTATTACTGGCCGAACATGGAAACAGATTCATAGCAATTTGTGAAGAAGTGCAAGCAGTGCCAAATACATGGGAACCTGATATATGCACCAGCTCAAGAGTTGAGACCTTTAACGACACCTTGGCCCTTTTGTCAATGGGGACTTGACCTTGTGGAAAAAATCCATCCACCCTCATCCAACGGCCACAAATTTATAATAACTGCCACTAAATACTTTACCAATTGGATTGAAGCCGTCCCCCTCACCACCGTCATAGGTAAACAAATCTCCTCATTCATCCTTAATTACCCCATCTGCAGATACAGAATTCCCTCATCCATTATCACGGATAATGGAAGACCCTTCAAAAACTAGGATGTCCAAGAACTCTGTGACCGATTCAAAATCCAACACCGTTTCTCCACACCCTATTACCCCCAAGGCAATGGCCAAGCAGAAGCATCCAACAAGACCATCTTGAAACTCCTCAAGAAGACAGTCAACGATGTTGGTCGTGATTGGCACATCCAACTCAATCCCGCTCTGTGGGCCTACAGAACTAGTATACACACTCCCACAGGTGCTACCCCTTAAGCCCTTGTCTATGGCTTAGAAGCTATCCTCCCCATAGAGGTCAAATTACCATCTCTCAGGGTATCATTAAAAGGTCCCATAATAGATGGAGAGTACAGAGTTTCCAGATTGCAAGAACTAGAGTTGCTAGAAGAAAGGAGACAGAAAGCCTTTGACCATCTCAAAGCATATCAACAAATGATGTCACGAAGCTATAACCACAGAGTTCACCCAAGAGTCTTTAAAGTTGGAGATCTAGTACTTAAAGAGAACCCCCGCAATTAACAGGATCAGGAAAAGAAAGGCAAGTTTGAACCCAACTGGCTTGGGCCTTATGTGATCATAGCTGCTTATGGATCGGGGGCATATCAATTAGTAACATCAGAGAGTGAGTTGTTCGATGACCCAATCAACAGCATGCATCTTCGCCGGTTCTATACCTAAGAGAACCCCAATGTAAGGGGGGAATAAAATACAAAAAAATCAAAAAATACAAAAAAAATCAAAAAAGTAGAAAAAGTACAAAAAAATCGTCCTTTGGTGAAAACCTAGCAAACAAGTGCCTTGGATAGGTATCATGATAAAAACCTAGCAAACAGGAATCATGCATACTTTCTAGCTTTCATGTAAATAAAAGCACGTGGTGAAAACTTGGTAAACAGGCGTTACTTGTGATAAACCACTTCCTCCATCTTTGGGAAACCAATCACCTTGTGTCCATTCTTCCTTCACTTGTGTCCCATTCGATCCATATCTATTCCATAATACAAACTTAACGATAACCTATCATGGCTTGATACTCTATCTCTTTGTTGCCTTGTCAACCAAGGTTTTATCCCATATCCTATCCACAGTGTCAGCCTAGCATAGTGTCCCTTTTTAGTATCCATGGTCTAGGTCCATGAACTACGTTGCCTCTGTGTTGTCACATAAGCAAGGCCATTTCTCAAATGCGCCCCCGAGGCTCCACTTTCCCATCCATCCCATGTCTAGTCCCTCTATCTATCTGAGTCCATACAACTTTCTATCGCCTAGGTCTTAGGTCCATTAGGATTTACCCCGAACTACGTTGCCTCTGCGTCGTCACGTAGGCAAGGCCATTTAGCAATGAGCCCCCGAGGCACTAGGTCAATCCCTTAGGGTCCATCTCACCAATAAGGATTGTGGAAGCCTTTTACCAGGCAAGCAAGCGCAAGCAAAACCCGCTCTTTTCAAGAAGAAATCTTAACGCAAGACATTAGCCTATCCAAAGCAAAGCAAACAAACACCTAAGGCATTCTAAATGATTTTACCCAAATTATGGCAAGAAACAAACACATCTAAATGCAAAAATGTTTTGTGGATTGGAATCATGGTTAAAATACAAGAGTCTTGATTTTTGCTATCATGCCTTTCTATGCTACTCGAGGATGCCAAAAGCTAGAGATGCTATGATGGGGGCATGATTATTTTCTTTGTTTGTTGTTTGTGGATTAAACTTTAGTAATGTGACGCCTTGTCTAAAGACATGATCGGCAAAAGATCATCGAGGACTTTAAAAGGTCTAACATGAACGGGGGAATCCTTGTCTATTGATTACGCAAGAAATACTCAAGTCATCTTGGTTCAATTATACCTTGATGCTTGTATTAACTTGCTAAATCAAAATCCATGTAAGTGATACTCAGGTCATCTCGGTTCAATTATACCTAGATGCTTGTATTAACTTACAACATTCAGAAAAAGTACCCAAAAAAAATTGCCCAATGATGAAATAATCACTTCAAAATACTTGCACCATCAAGATGTCAAAAGCAAAGCATCCATCATACATCCATTATACATCCATACATCTGTATCCAATGCAATAAAAGATCCAAACAATGCAGAGTATCAATACAAAGTGAAGCTTGTGAGTCTTTCTATCGAGTCATTCTTTCAATCAATCTTCTATCTACCATTATGTCATTTCTATGTCGATACAGTACATTTGGACATCACAAAAACATAGCATATAGTTGCATATCATATCACATGAGATAGTCATTTACATGATTAAATTAGTTGCATACATAGTAAGTGCATCAGGTCATGCATATACAATCACCACATAGTGTCAAAACAGAAAAAATCAAAAACATAGATAAGTGCATCACATAAATTGCATAATCATATAGATACCATTCACATTTACATATTAGAGGCATATCAAGTAAAACATAAAGTCTGCATTAGGTCATATAGCATCACATAGCATCATATAAAAAGTTGCATGAGATAACATCACACAGCATCAAGTAAACATCTAAGTATGCATTAGATAAACATGTGCATCGCATCATACAATAGAAATGCATCATAACTCATAAATATAGAGAGCATCAAATAAACTACATCATCATATAAATATCATAAATATGTCCAAATGTACAAATATCAAGTGGTCCATCTCTGAGTCAATGTCATATACAATAAATACATCTCAAGGATGGTGATACATGTCTCAAAATACAAAAAGGGTACATATATATCCAGCTATCTGAGCCATCAAAAGGTGTACGTAGGAACCAGAATCTGCGCAAATGTCTGCTATCCCTGTTGCTATGAAATGCTGCTCCCAGCAGTGTCTCTTGAATCCCCTCCACTGCTGGCCCCAGACTGTTGTGGGCCCATCATGGAGGCTCCTGACCTAGATCCACCTACTCTCTGGGAGGCCATGGACTAGCTCCTATAGCTCGAAGCCCTCTGACTAACTAGCACAACACCATGGTATAGGCCTCGGTAATACTATGTCTGAGCCTACGCTCTAGCAATCTCACCCTGCACCTGCGCTAACTGTGCATGTGCCTGTGCCAACTGTGCATGTGCTTGTGCTAGCTATGCCTGTGCCTGATGCACTTGCCCAACCAAAAAGCTGCTTGTAGCATCTATCCCAAGGGCTGACACTATTATAACCCTCTCTACTCGGATAACTCATATCTGCACCTCTACCATATCTCGCTCTCTAGTGAGCCCCGAGATAACCTCTGCATCTGTCTCTCACCGGACCTTAGCAGTTCTAAGCTATGCCTGCAGCTACCTAACCTATCCTCTTAACATAGCTATGGCCCTCTCCTGGACATCTGACTGTGTTGGACCCTGGGGTGCATGTGCCTGCCCCTGCCCCTGTGGCTAGGGTGCCTGTTGTTGTGCCACCTACTAAGGTGGCGGCATCTGTGCTTGTTATGCGACCTATGGTGGCACTACCTACTAAACATGGGAAGGTCCCTCCCCAGCTCTCCTCCTCTGTCTAGGTCTATCTCCATCTCCACCACCTCCTCTTTCTCCACCACCTCCTCCTCTATCATCTCCAACACCTCCCCCTCCTCCACCATCTCTATCGCCTCCCCATCCTCCTCTCCTCCTCCTCCTCCTCCTCCTCCTCCTACCAACATGGCCCTCATCATCTGAATCTGCCTCATCTATACGAGGCACCAGCTCCCTAGGCCCTGAGTATCTCAGAAATGGGTGGGCAGCAAACCACTCCTCATAGTCCTGCGTCATCCCAGCATCTACAATCTCTCTCCTCATATCCCAAGTAACATAAGGAGTTTGTCAAAACTCTACCACTACCTCCTCATAGGATGCCACTGGCCCCCATCTGAATCTCTCAACGTTAGTCTGCACAAATAGAGCTTGCCCCTGTGGCATGCCCTGTCTCCTCCCAAACTATCTCCGAACCCGGCTGACAATCTCTCTGTCCAAAATGAACTATGTCTGGCCTATCAGCCACCGCGTCTGGTAATAGTATGGCAGCTCATGCGCCTCATCCTCCCATGGCTCACAGTCTAGATATGGCTGTCAAACAACCACATCTACTCCATCCAATGCGTGCCTCCAATACTCGAGCTTCCCTAGCCTATGTTGGGAAATCACTCCGGCATAGCCATAGCTATATGGCTCTCCTCTTTATCTGTCAAAAACACAAATTGATCTAGTGATTGGTATGTGCTCCCATAGCCAAAACTGCAACAATGACACACCTGCTAATAGACTCGCACCCCTGTGGTATACCACCTGATGCATGTCATGGTATAAGTGTGCCAGCACGCAAACACCCCAAGCATAACGGGTGCCCTCTGTAACCATCCACTCCATGATCTGTCCCCATCTAATGGGGAACCCATGCAATCTCCTATCGGGGCATACAATGCCTCCGATTAGTCCTACAACTATCTCTGGGAAATAGTTGTAGTAGTCATGAATGTCCTGCCAGGAGATGACCTGTCTGACTAGCTCGGGGTCATTGAATAGTCGCCTGCACTCTGCAAGCCCTGCATCCCTCTGTGGATCGTACTCCACGAGCTCTCCCTGAATAGGCAAGTGGAGTATCCTGTATACATCCTCCAATGTAACTGTCATCTCGCCAGTAAGAAAGTGGAAGGTCCCTTCCTCGTTGTGGAACCTCTCTACTGCTGCAATCAGCAACCCACGGTTCACTTGAACCTCGGGCATAAAGCATACATAGTCCAATCCCTTCGTGCCAAGCACCTCTCGATCCATCTCAGTCAGTATATGTCTCTGCAACATCAACATGGGAAGCTGCTCCCTCAATTGAAGTGTATCTCGTATGTCCTCCTGCAAAGCACGTAAAGCAAGGCGTCAACCTAAAGCTACAAGTACCATGCTCAACATATCTATAGAAACATATCAACTAACTTAACATATAAAATTGATCAAAACAGCACACTACATCTCTTGACTAGATTCCTAACATCTCGGAGATAGCTTATCGATTGACACGTCAAACAGGATGCCAATTGAGTCAATTTTGTTAAGTAAACTGCCTATCTATATCATATGCACCATAACAGATGGTACATGCACCATTTTTTATAAAATGCACCACTTTTGATGCATGTGCCGCAAGATTTCATGCATGCGCCGTCCTATACCATAAATGCGCCGCCCAGATGCATGCACCACTTCATACCGTAAATACGCCAAAAAATTATGCATGCACCGACTAAACTCATGCATGTGCAGCTTTATTATATGCATCATTCTATATCCTAAATGTGCCAAAGTTTGACAGATGCACAGTTTCACATGTCATATGCACCAAACTGCGATCTGGTGCATTTATCTATCCTATTTTCTCCTAACATTTATTACACTAAAAATTGACTCTAGGGAAACTTTTTTGAGATACATACCGAGGGTCCTACCTCTACTGGCCGGTCAAATCATCAGACCCGCTCAAAGCGATTCTCCTTGCATGGAATGTCCATCCTCATGCTGACTGCTCTATGCTCTATACTCTCCTAAGCTCTCAGAAGCAATTCAAACAAAGCCAAGTGTGCAAATGAATTATCTTTTGGACCCAGCTCCTATATATAGCATGCAACCCCTAAACTAACTATGTGGTGACTATGACTACTTCCCGCACCTGTTTCTTCCAGTTTTCTTCCTGTTTCTCAGAAACGCATCCTATTTTCTTCAATCCTAACCAAGGTTTCCCTTCATCTTCGTGAGATTGTCTGTCTCTCATCCTTCTGCCCTTCTTCTCGTCCAATCTCCCGAGGGGGCATCCTATCGTCATAACCTGTACCAAGGGCAAACTGGGGCATATATCATTATTCAACAATCAATTTCTTTGAAGCAACATTGTAAACTGCATTGCATCAAAGAGGGGCAAAATGTATATGCCTAAAAATGACACGACTTGGTCTAAATAAATATTCTTAATATTTATTCCCTTAATTAATAAATTTATTTATTTGATTCATATTCCTCTAAATTAATTAAATATCCAAATATTTAATTACCTCTTCTAAAGTCAAAATTAAATAAAATCTTTTATTTACTTAAATTCTTCCAAACAATTAAATAATTCTTAATTATTTAATTAAGTCAAATCATTCTTCCAATTTTGAATAAATCAAATCAAATTTATTTAAATCCTCTCAATCTCTAAAAATAAAATATAATCAAATATTTTATTTATTCTTCCAAAATCATTCTAAATTAAATAAATACCAATTATGAATAAAAAACTTCTGGTTTAAACTGTGTGTATCTTTTTTTAGCATCAACATTTCGGATCACTCCATGATCCATCATCAAGATGAGAAAAAGAGAATGAAAGAATTGAACTGCAGATCAAGTTCTATAAAAAGAGAGAAGTTTACACGGGTTACAAGATAGGAGAGAAGAAATAATAAAGAAAAGAGGGATAATAACAATTATTTATCAATCAAAACAAAAACAACTCTCCATTGAAATGATAATAAGATAACTCAAAAAAAAACACCTCAATAAAATAAGAATAATAAAATACTAAAAAAGGAAAGTCATATAAGATAAGAGAATAAAAATAACTCACTGCAAATAAAAAAGAACAATGTAAATAAAAATAAAAACAAAATAAAAGGTTCACAAACTAAATAAATTAAAAAAATAGAGAATTTAGATATCTATCATAGTCTAAGCATACTATCTTAAACAATCGGAGACAAAAGTTTTAAGAAAATATAGAAAGATAACATTACTAAGTTAAAAAGTAACAATGCACTCAATACAAAAATGCGTAGTTATATACTTTAATAAATGAAAACAAGTTAAGTAATACACGTTATATATTAAAGATAGTAAAAAATGCTTAAATGATTATATAGTTATAAATGCATAAATAAAAACCTAGCTATAAAAATATTAGAAAAAAGTAGTTAAATGTTAGTGAACAACAAAGTCTTGAATAGTAAATAAATTAGTGAAAATATTAAAAGTCTTGAATAGTAAGTACTATTATGGAAGAAGTTATGTAGATATAAGTAAGTCAGAACAAAAGAATTATGGAAATATATAATAGTCAACAATAGTAAGCAAAAAAATTAATACACTCAATGAAATATTAAAAGATCTATAATATGATATATAAAAACAAGATAAGTAAAATATATTAAATTAGTAACATTACTTGAAAAATTGTATAGATAAAAATGCATTAAACAATACCTAGACATATAAAATATTAAAAATAGATAAGTATTAGTGAAGAAGATAGTTGAAAATAGTAAATGAACTGGTAAGTGAAAGAAAATAACAGAATGCATACTAAACATAAATAAGTTAGTATTATGGAAATAGTTATGTAGATATAAATATGCATGTAGATCAATAAGCATTGGGTAATATTTAGAAAAATAAAAATGAAAAAATTAGATAAATATTAGTGAAAGAAATAGTTTAAATTAGTAAATAAAAATAGGGAGTAAAATTATTAAAAGAAAGCATTTTAAAAAACAAAGTATTAAGGAAATAGTTAAGTAGATGTAAATCCGCATATAAATAAATATGCATTAAATAATGTCTAGAAATATAAAAAATAGAGAATAGATAGATATTAGTGAATAAAATAGAATTTATAATAGAATAGAAAGAAGTATAAAGGAAGAAGTAAGTAGATAAAATATTACAAATATGAATAAAAGATAAAAATAAGTAAATTCAACCCTAAAACGAAAATAAATAGGAGAGTGCAAGAAAGTGAAGTCAAAATTGAAAATAAAATAAATGAATAAGAGGCAAGAGAGAAAAGAAACAAAAAGAGGACCAGAGGCTAGTCGAGGAGCCCACTTAGCCTAGAAGATCAAACCAGAGAAAGAAGATGGGAAGGGGGATGAGGAATTAGAAGAGGGAGAGGGCCAAGGTGGGAGAGGATGGCAAAGATGGGGAAGAAGCGAAGGGGAAAGAGTTGAGAAGGGAGCAAGGAAAGAAATAGACGGGATGGTCAGGGGAAGAACGCAAGGGTAGGGGAGGAAGAAGAAGGACAAAAGGTTGGAAGGAAGGGGTAAAATGGAGTACAGGGAAGGAAATTAATCACAGAGGGAATTTAATATCATGGACTGTGGAAATATCATGTCTTCAATTAAATACCAATTATTTAATTGTTTCTTCCAATAATATCTTCTCTAAATTTAAATAAATCAAATATTTATTTAAGTTGTCTATTTCTTCTAAACTAAGTTATCTCTAAATATAATTCAATCCTTGTGCACATGCAATTGAATATTCTAAATATTTAATTAAGTAAAATATCTTCTCATCCTCATGCAATTCCTATTTCTCTAGTTCTATTCTCTTAACTGATTGATCTATTCTTTTAATTGATTAATCTCTTCAGTTAACTCATTCTTCTATTTTACTAATTCCTTTCATGCAAAATATAGCAAGACACTTGTCTTCTTCTTATTCGTGCACATTCCTCAACTGTTCTCAACTGTTGATCTTCTCATTCTTTCCATACCGTTGATATTCTCTCTCCCAAGTCTATAAATTGAACCCTATTCTTCCATTTCAATCATCCAAGCTTTAAGTATTGTTACTCTGCAGGAATTACAACGCACCTTTGGCACCAATTCATTCATTGCTTGTGATCACACTTGTTACCATATCACTATCATTGTTGTGAAGCTCATCTTCATTACAAAGCAATTATCATAGTCATTCCCAATTGACATTCTTGGAATCATAGCAAGGAAGTGCACTCTCTGAGGACCTTATTCATACATGCAAGATCGATTGAGATAGGAAACCAATGGAAGCTATGAAGCTTTAAGGTTTGCAAAGGTTTGAAGTTCTTTGTTTGATTGATATCTTTGTTTTTGTATTTTGTTGAGTTTTAGGTATTTTGATATTGATATATTGATTATTCATTTGAATCCAATTTTCCCTTAACATCAACTACCTCTCTAGAGACTAGAATAAGGTATAATTTAATCTAGGTGTCTTAGGTAGGTACTATATGTCAACTAGGTCGACCATAATAGGTGTCTTAGGTAGAACTATAATCTAGGTGTCAAGGTGACTTAGGTCTAGACTACAATAAGGTATAAAGACTAGGTGTGTTAGGTCTACTATGTCTATAAAATCTAGATACATACTATACAATAGGTGTCTTAGGTGTCCTACGTCTACTAGAATACATGTGTCTTAGGTCTTAGGTGAGGCCACATGAGCTTCCACCTTCACGTGGTTGGCCTTGTCAGTATAGAATATTTATATTTCTTGAAGCTAAGGGAAGCTCTTTTTCTTAATAGGAAAACTTTATTGACTTCAGTGTCCTCATGGTGCAGGGGCACACAGTTGTCATGCCTCCAAGAGGGGTCAAAAATTGAAATTTTGTTTTGATTGAGTCAATTGTATGTAATAAGGTCTTCTAAGACCATTTCATATGTTTTTGAGTCAGTTTGAGTCATTTCAGGTCAGTTTGAGTGTTTGAGTCCTGCTCCTTATGCGACCAAATAGATAATTCCAACGCGTCTGAATGGGTACATTTAGGCTAGGCATGGTCCTATTTTACACCCAAACATGCCGAAACAGTCTGAGCTACATTGTACCGGTGATATCCCTAAAGAGTCCAAAGAGCAAAAAGGCAGCAATCTTTGATGAGGTGTTACTCAGAAACCATGTCACTTAGAAACATTATGTCTGAGGCAACGCTATCACGTAGGGTCCCTCTACAATAACCTCTCTTGATTTTTTATATCTCTGAGGTGTTTGCCCATGGTGAAAGGTTTTCTGTTGCCCCAAAAAATCATCAAAAGGAGGTGGTGTAAAGTTGCAAAGGGGTGTAACTTTTGTCGTGCTCCTGATGTGATCAAACTGACAATTCCAACGCGTCCAGATGGGTGCATTTAGGCTAGGCATGGTCCTGTTTTGCACTCAAACATGCTGAAACAGTCCGAGCTACATTGTACCAGTGATATCCCTGAAGAGTCCAAAGTGTAAAAAGGCAGCAATCTTTGACGAGCAGTTACTCGGAAACCGTGTCACTTAGAGACATTTCGTCTGAGGCAATGTGATCATGTAGGGTCCCTCTACTGTTAGGAACCCGTGTTTAACCCTTCTCTTTACTTTGTTAGTATATTTTTCTTGGACGCATATGCTTTGTAAGTCATCCCGTGAGTATATTGTCTTATCCCACATTCATGGGAAGTAATAGTTGTTTAAATTAGACTTAGCATATAAGTACATGTTGAGGCCAATGAAGGCATCCATGAATTTATTGTATTGAGCTTTCTCAAAGGAAGTTGCCCCCTCAAAGTGGCCTGTGATCAATAAATTCCTTTTGTGTTTCTGTTATTTTTGTTATTTCATGCATTTTTCATTATATTGTTGCAGGAGGTTCCTCTCATCTGGTATCAGAGCGCTTTCTTGGGCTCGCTGGGTGGAATTTCTACCAAATTTTTTCTGCAATGGCCTCCAGGTGCTATGATTATTGCAGTAGTTCTTTTTTTTTGCATCTGTATTATTCATTTCAATTGCAAGTTCAGATTAGGGAATAACCCTATCCGCTTAACTGTGGGAAGTGCCTGGGCATAGCCCTAAAACTCATTGTGAGGAGTACCACAGGAACCCCGAAGTAGCTGGCCCATTGAGAGGACCTGCCAGTGAAAAGGGCAATGGCCCCTACCTGATTGACTAGTTCCCATCTGTGAGGTAAACCAAAAGTTGTCGTTTGTGGCAAAGTGGTTATCAGTTTTACCTAAGCTGTGAAATGATGGGTACTACCCCAATACGCAAGCCGTTAGACAGCATTGGTGGTTGAGTGACTCCCCTAAACCTTTAGGTAGCCGAACATACCTGGGGCCCATATCTATTGATAGCTGGAAAATCATAGATTGAATCTGTCCAGAGCCGTTTGCAGATCATTTCTAGGAAAAAAAATTCTATTTTTTTGCCATATCTTCCTTGCTTTAGCCCCGTTTCCTCTCAAAATTCACTGGAACCCTTAAAATTTCATTCTGCATATTTCCTTCCTTGAGGACCCTATCCCAAATTCCACTTATCGAAACCAGAAATCCCACATTTGTCTATTTTTAGGGTTTGCAATAACTTCTTCGATTCTCACCCAATAGCCTTCAAATTTTGCCATAGTGTTCATTTCCTATTTCTACTCCTTTGTCCCTCTTGGAAAAATTTTCCCATTCTTTCACCCCGCTTCTAAAATCCCCATTTTTTGCTTCTCTGTCCCTCAGAAAGTGTCCAAAACCTAGTCAAAGCCCAATTACCCATCAGATTTTTTCCCAAATCCAAATTTTCCTTTACTAAAAAAGTTTCTATTTTTTTTTCTACCCATTGCCAAAAAAAAAATTCTCCTAGCTATGGTTGTCACCCGCACAAGAGCAAAAAACACGAAGGATGAACTTGCAGCCCTCAAGACCAAACTCCAAGATCTAGATGAAAAAGTTCTCGGCCTCAATCTTCAGCATTCAGCCATGAACAATAGATGATAGCCAGAGTCTTCTATAGACACTGGGTTCTCTTCTTCCGGCAATTTTCGTGGGCCAAAGCTTGATTTTCCTCGCTTCAATGGTGATGATCTGACTGGATGGATATATCGGGCAGAACAATATTTCAGTCTGCATAATACTTTTGATGTCAACAAAGTCCCACTTGCATCCTTTCATTTGGAACATGAAGCCCTTCAATGGTTCCATTGGTACATCAAGGCTCATGAAGAGCCCAAATGGACATATTTTTGCAATGATTTGGCCCTAGTGCTTTTGATGACTTCACAGGAGCACTCACTAAACTTTGCCAAATAGGCATTGTGAGAGAATATCAGATAGAATTTGAAAAACTGGCCAATCACACAGAGGGATTGTCTGGTGAATTCTTCAGGAGTTGTTTTGTCAGTGGTCTGAAGGATGCAATCTGATCTGAGGTTAAAATGTTTTGTCCGAGCACAATGATGGAAGCCCTAGGGTTGGCTAAGTTGGCGGAGGACAAGATCACAGCTCAATAGCGCTCCAAATCCAATTTTGTTCCATTCAGAACTATAGTTTCCCAAAGACCTCCAATCACACCAGCTCCTATAACAACTCCTATCAAGCATTTGTCTAAAGCAAAGATGCGGGCACGTTGAGAAAAAGGGCTTTGTTATAATTGTGATGAGAAATTCACTCGGGGACATAGATGTGTTGAGAAAAAGCTCTATCTCTTAGATGTGGATTCTCCACCTGCAATTGAAGTTCATGAAGATGCTTAGGATACAGTAGATGATCAGGTCGAAACTCAGCAGCCACCTGTTGCACCTACTTCTCAGGAAGACCACCCAGAGATCTTTCTCCATGCTTTAGCAGGAGTCACCACCCCACAAACCATGTGGGTCAAGCGTTACTTCAAGAAGTTCCCTCTTACAATACTCATTGATTCTGGTAGCACTCATAACTTCATGACCCTCAAATAGCCAAACAGGCTGATTATTTTGTCCATCCTTGCTCCAGCTTTGAAGTCATGATTGCCAATGGGGGCACATTACCTTGCAAAGGGAAGTGTAGTAATGCATGTATCTCTATTGGAGATTATAACTTGCGCTCCAACATGTTTGCCTTTCCCTTAGGCAGATGTGATGTGGTTTTGGGTGCTTAATGGTTATGCACACTTGGACCCATCTTATAGGATTTTACTAAACTTTGGATGCAGTTTTCAGATAATGGGCAAAAACACACATTAAAGGGCTTACAACCAGGGTCTCTCAGCATCATAAGTTCACATCACATGAAAAATCTTCTTAAGAAGAATTCACATGGTGTCATCGCTCAACTACATTCCATTCAGATGCTACCATCAGTGGTCTCCACTACTCCTTCAGATCTACAACAAATTTTGGATAGGTATGCATGTGTCTTTGCTGAACTAGTGGGATTGCCACCTTCACGACTAGAGGACCACCATATTCATCTCCTTCCTGGAAGGGTTCCTCCCAACATGAGGCCCTACCGCTACCCATTTCACCAAAGGACAAAGATTGAGATGCTCATTCGAGACTTACTGAAGCAAGGTAATATTTGCCCTAGTACCAGTTCCTTTTCTTCACCAGTTCTTCTTGTCCAAAAAAAAGATGGGTCATGGCACCTCTGCATTGAATTCTGAGCACTTAATCACATCACAATCAAGGATAAGTTTCTGATTCCTATTGTTGATGAGCTTCATGGCATTCATTTTTTCTCCAAGTTGGATCTTTGTTCTAGGTATCACCAAATTCAAGTTCATGAGGATGATATCCCTAAAATGGCCTTCCGCACGCATGATGGCCACTATGAGTTTTTGGTCATGCCCTTTGGCCTCACTAATGCTCCTTCAACATTCCAGGCATTGATGAATAAAATATTCTGGCACTACCTGCAGAAATTCATTCTGGTCTTCTTTGATGATATCCTCATCTATAGTAAAACATGGCTGAGCATCTCCAAAATCTGGATCTCGTACTGCAACTTCTCTCTAATCATCATCTCTGTAAAAAATAGTCTAAATGTGTTTTTCGCCAGGAAGAAGTGGAGTATCTCGGGCATATTGTTTCAGCCCAAGGGGTTCAAGTGGATCCTACAAAAATAGATGCCATGAAAAATTGGCCGCATCCTTAGACACTCAAGAGCCTCTGTAGTTTTTTGGGACTGGCTAGCTACTATCACAAGTTTTCAAGGATTACGGGAAGATTGCAACTCCATTAATAGCTATGTTGAAAAAGGATGCTTTTACATGGACACATGCTGCTGAGTGTGCATTTGAAAAATTAAAACAAGCTATGTGTACTACATTGTTCTAGCTATGCCAATTTTTTCCAAGACCTTCACTATTGAGAGTGATGCTTGCGGCAATGGACTTGGTGTTGTTCTCCTTCAAGATGAACATCCCATTGCGTTCACCAGCAGAGCCCTTTCTGGTAAGAATTTAGTACTCTCTACATATGAGAAGGAAATGATGGCTATTTTGCATGCAGTATAGAAGTGGCGGCCATACCTACTAGGGAATCATTTCTGCATCAAGACTTATCACTAGAGTCTGAAATATTTCTTGGAACAATGGGTCCCCTCCCCAGCACAACAGAAATGGGTTAGCAAACTCATGGGTTATGACTATGAGATCACTTACAAGAAGGGTAAGGACAATATTGTGGTAGATGCTCTTTCTCGCACATTTGATGACCAAGCTTCTCTTTCAGCTATTTCTATGCATGTTCCAAATGTGTTGGAATCTGTCTAGCAGGGCTATGTCAATGACTCTTCATTAATTCAAATCATCCAACAGTTGGCCAATAACCCTTCTATTGTACTGCATTACTCTTGGTATGGTGTTTCTCTAAGATACAAGGGTCATCTGGTGCTTCCCCAAAGCACAAATCTTCAACAGGTTGTCTTCTATGAACTCCATGCTTCTCCATCGGTAGGGCACTCTGGGTTCCTCAAAACTTATGAGTGGGCATGGCGTAACTTCTTTTGGAAGGGAATGAAAAGGGCAATTCAATAGATGGTGGTTGAATGTGATACTTGCCAATGCAACAAGGGTGAAACGACACTCCTTGGATTTCTCGAACCCTTTCCCATCCCTACACAAATTTGGACAAATATTTCTATGGATTTCATTAAGGGGCTCCCTAAATCTAGAGGGAAGACGGTGATCTTGGTTGTGGTTGATTGCCTCTCCATATATAGTCATTTATGTGCCCTCAGCCATCCCTATACCACCTCCTTAGTTGCACAAATTTTCATGGACTAGATCTTTCGTCTTCATGGCATCCCTTCTTCCATTGTCTCAGATTGTGATGCCAATTTCACCAGTCATTTTTGGACAAAACTATTTTGACACACTAGCACCAAACTGAAGATGAGTTTGGGGTATCACCCACAAACAGATGGTCAAACTAAAATTATCAACAAATGTTTGGAAACTTATATTTGTTGCTTCACCTTAGAACAACAGCATCAATGGGTAAAGTGGCTCCCTCTCGCTGAATGGTGGTACAATACCTCCTACCACACTACATCTAAAATGACTCCATATGAAGTAGTCTATTGTTAGGCACTGCTAGTGCTCCTTCCATACACCCCCAGAAGTTCACCAGTTCAGGCAGTCGACACGGTTCTCTGAACCTAAGATCAAATTCTTCTCATCTTGCAGGACAATCTTCACATGGCAAGAAATTGAATGAGACAACAAGCTGATTAGCACCATTCTGAGCGCACTTTTCAAGTAGGTGATATGGTTTTTCTTCGTCTACAGCCATACAAGCAATCATCCATAAAACTTAAAGGGCATCATAAGCTGGCTCCAAAGTTCTATGGGTCATATAAGGTTCTTCAAAAGATTGGGTCAGTTGCTTATAAATTGGAGCTTCCTCCTTCACGTGTTCATCTAGTATTTCATGTCTCTTGTCTAAAGAAAGTTCTTGACACCAACATCAGAGCAAAAACTATTTTACCAGAACTGGATAATGAAGGATCCATCATTTTGGAGCTAGAGGCAATCCTTGACAGGCACACTCGTCAGCTTCACTCTTGATCTATCACAGAGGTATTAATTTAGTGGTACAGAATGCAACCAGAGGATGCTACATGGGAACCACTCCTTCAGATTCAGCAACAATTTCCACATCTTAAGCTTTGAGGAAAAAGCTTTTCTAAGAGGGAGGGGATGTTAGGAACCCATGTTTAACCCTTCTCTTTACTTTGTTAGTATATTATTGTTGGACGCATATGCTTCGTAAGTCATCCCGTGAGTATATTGTATTATCCCACATTCATGGGAAGTAATAGTTGTTTAGATTAGACTTAGTATATAAGTACGTGTTCAGGCCAATGAAGGCATCCATGAATTTATTGTATTGAGCTTGCTCAAAGGAGGTTGCCCCCTCAAAGTGGCCTGCGATCAATAAATTCCTTCTGTGTTTCTACTATTTCTATTATTTCATACATTTTTCATTATATTGTTGCAGGAGGTTCCTCTCATCTACAATAACCTCTCTCAGTTTTTTATATCTCTGAGGCATTTGCCTGTGGTGAAAGGTTTTCTGCTGCCCCAAAAATCGTCAGAAGGAGGTAGTGTAAAGTTGCAAAGGGGTGTAACTTTCGTCCTACTCCGAATGTGGCCAAACTAAAAATTCCAACATGTCTGAATGGGTACATTTAAGCTAGACATGGTCCTGTTTCGCACCCAAACATGCTGAAATAGTCTGAGCTAGATTGTACCAACGATATCCTTGAAGAGTTCAAAGTGCAAAAAGGTAGCAATCTTTGACGAGTTGTTACTTGAAAACCGTGTCACTTAGAGACATTCCATCTAAGGCAACGCGATCACGTAGGGTCCCTCTACAATAACCTCTCTTAATTTTTATATCTCTGAGTCATTTGCCCATGGTGAAAGGTTTTCTACTGCCCCAAAAATTGTCAGAAGGAGATAGTGTAAAGTTGCAAAGGGGTGTAATTTTCATCATACTCCTAATGCGGCTAAACTGACTATTCCAATGCGCTCGTATGGGTATGTTTAGGCTAGGTAAGGTCCTATTTCACACCCAAACATGCCAAAATAGTTTGAGCTACATTGTACCGGCGATATCCCTGAAGAGTCTAAAGTGCAAAAAGGAACCAATCTTTGACGAGTTGTTACTCAAAAACCATGTCACTTAGAGACATTTCGTCTAAGGTAATGTGATCACATAGGATCCCTCTACAATAACCTCTCTCAATTTTTTATATCTCTGAGTCGTTTGGCCATGGTGAAAGGTTTTCTGCTGCCCCAAAAAATCGTCAGAAGGAGATAATGTAAAGTTGCAAAGGGGTGTAACTTTCATCATACTCCTGATGCGGCCAAACTGACTGTTCCAATGCATCTAGATGGGTACTTTTAGTCTAGGCATGGTCCTGTTTCATACCCAAACATGCTGAAACAGTCTGAGCTACATTGTACTAGCGATATCCCTGAAGAGTTCAAAGTGCAAAAAGGCAGCAATCTTTGACAAGCTGTTACTCAGAAACCATGTCACTTAGAGACATTCCATCTAAGGAAACATGATCACGTAGGGTCCCTCTATAATAACCTCTCTAGAGTTTTTATATCTCTGAGGCGTTTGCCTGTGGTGAAAGGTTTTCTGCTACCCCAAAAATCGTCAGAAGGAGGTAGTGTAAAGTTGCAAAGGGGTGTAACTTTTGTTTTTCTCCTCGTGCGGACAAACTAACAATTCCAATATGTCTGGATGGGTATGTTTAAGCTAGGCATGGTCCTATTTCACACCCAAACATGTCAAAACAGTCTGAGCTACAAACACTAACTAGTCTTCAATCTTCAAACACTGCAAATACCATGATATCCTGCATAAAACTGATCAATCCTCATGTATACATCTAGATATTCCTTACAAAAACTCATATCAATGACTAAAATCTCCAAACATGTTGTATAGATCTTATTCTAAAATTTACTGGCCCTCTGCATCATATTACAAGCCCTAAATGATAAAATTCTTTGACAATTTTCTCTGCAATTTCCTTGAAAGACACCATTCAATCATCAGTTATTCTTCACTATTATTTTCATTCTACACATCATCACTTAGGTATGTCTTTGTATGTCATCATAAACTAAGTCTCACATCATAAACTGTCACACCGTGAGAGAAAACAATTTCTCTGGCCATTGCAATGCTGAGCAGAATTAAAAAGCTATTTTTTAGCCTTTTATAAAGGCATGCCTGTCAAATTCAACTGCATAGAGATGAGCATTTGTATTCCAAATGCCTTTTAAATATTGACCTTTCAATTCCTTTTTCCCGCCCTCATATCAATTAAATATGACCTTCGATTATGATTTGGCGCTCGAGCTTATGAGAGTTTACTAGAGAGGCCGATTGAGTTAAGTTGAAGAGCTGGTGAACTAATGACTTAAAGACCCTTTAGTAGGTTGACTTAAGTGATAGTAACATATGATTATAAGTCAATGTTAAATTAAAACAAAAGTGCACTTTACACACGATAGGCAATTGAGGGTTTTAAAGTCTTAAGAAAAGTAGATTCTTTTTAGGGTTTAATGCCCAATATGTGAACCTTAACTATCAATAAGAAAGACTTAAACATTATAACTTTCATCAAGAGATATCTAGGACATTTCAAAGACCTCAGGGACATCAAAAGAAAGACACTAGAGTATGACACTTATCATAGCCTTAGGGTTCTAAGACATGAACAACTTCACATTCGAATCAAACTCATGACTCCCCTTGATAAATATAACTCTCCTTGATGATGACATTTAAGTATGATTATGATAAATTGTGTCTTCTCTGACTTCTTATTGCATGAACAAAACCACATCCACCATGAACATGAACCTTGCATCATATCAACCTTCCAAGATAGGCCTTATCATGAAAACCATATTCACAACAAAACCTTGCATGAACAAAACCACATCCACCATGAACATGAACCTTGCATCATATGAACCATGTTTGTCTTGTACAGCATCAATATGAACTGAGAGACCTTATCATGAAAACCATATTCACAACATCATGCACCTCATGACCATCACCTACCTTGGATCGCTATATCACCTTATCAACATCATGGCATCAACCTTGACATCAATGACAAACAACCTTGACCCTTTGACATCAATGACAAACAATCTACAAATTACTTTATAGAATTAGAGTCAAATTGGTAAATGTGATGACATGATACATATTAACATGGTGAGATGCAAAGTATACATTTATAATATTAACCACATTCTCAAAGGGATTGTTGATGACTTATGGAAGCCTATAGCCCCAATGTTATGTTGCATACTCAAATTAGGTAAGACTCAATGTACTCTCATAACCTCACCTTATATGTAAGAGGAATTACATTTAATAACCACAATGGTCATCAAGTGCTCATAAGCATATTATTTTGACTATCTTATTCAAGACAAACATACTCTTTGCATCCCAATATGGTATAATAACAAGAAATTAAGAAATATTTTCAATTGAGCAACTCATAAAGAATATGGATCAGCATACTCATTTGAATATTTTCAATTGAGCAACTCATAAACAATATGAATATTTTCTATTCAACATGATGATTCATTTTTATTTTAAATACAACTTTTATCTTTTAGTTCTAGAATGAGGTTTAGGTGATACTTGAATAACAATAGTTGGCTTATTGGATCAACAAACATCCTATGTAATACAATTGGACTTTAAATATTTGAAGTAACCATCTACAAATATCCATTGAAATGTGGATTTATAATGCAAATATGGATGCCATCAATAAAAATATTTGTATTAACCAAATATCCATATAGGAATACATCAATATCTATCGATATAAGTGTAACATATATACAAAATAACCATATAGGCATAAAATGTCTCCTATATGCAATACAAAATATATGTCCACAAATGCCATATAGACATACAACAAAGGACCCCAATAAGCATTCATTCCCCTCTGATCAATGAAGGGAATAGATCACAAGCAGCCTTTGATCTTCAGGAGGATGGAGACGTGTATGAGGGTGGTCTACTACGAACTCGAGGGTTGCTCCTCCTATTTAGTTCTTCGTGGATCTGTAGTTGTTACAATAAAAAGTATAGACATTAATACATAGAAATTACATGTTATAAAAAATGAAACATTTAACAAAATAATCACTTACCGCTACCATATAATCTATCTCCTCATTTGCCTTAGTAGCAGGATTAGGCTATGGTGATGTCATGTCCTATAGAAATCATCCATGTAGAAATTAAACTTCAAATCAATAATCATTTGATTTTTCAAAAATAAACAACTATAACAATGAATGTAATTTGAAATTTACTAATCTACCTCATACCCCCGTCAAAGGCATGGAGCTATGAATCGCAGTGGACACACCATGCTCCATTGCCCTATGAACTTCAAGAGGTGTCTCCACAGCTTGCATCATCTGAAAATAAAACAACATTATTCAATTACGAAACTAGAATAGTGATGCAAGCCATGGCTCCTAACATACACACACGTTCACCTAAACATAGAAGTACACACAATAAAGCACACTATGATATTCATTGTCACCAATGCATCACTATGATACAACTAGACACATAATACACATAATCATAGTGAAGATTTTGCTCTCTTGGTGATATACTATAGCTCTTCCTTATGCTTCCTCAAGTCTCCATTGTTGTTGTGCTCTTTTGGTACATGTTTATGTGAGTTCTTGGAGGATTTTGTGCTCTCTTTCATCTCAAAGAATATAGTAGTATTAAATGAAGGGTACTCATTAGACTTAGGTGGGTTATATGTAGGATCAAATGTAGGGATGGAAGAAATTAAGCCAATAGGATTGACATAAGTTTGTAGGGAAAAGGGTTAGTGTAGATTTGAAGATTTTGGTTAGGGGTGACTTGTTGCCCCCATAATTAATACCTAAAACCTAGATGATATTTGAGTCAATCATATGCTATATAAGATGTCATAGGTTGATGCCCCTCTCTAGTGTCATGTCCTAGGGTCTAATTGGTGGTAATTGGATGAGATTATTAGAGAGAATTTGTCAAAGAATAGTGTGGAGGGGATCAACAAGCTTTGGTAGACATGTATGGAAAATGTGGGAGCATAGACAAGGCAGTGAGTTGTTTGAAAAGATGCCTCAAAGAAAAGTGATCTCATGGTGATGTCCTTGTCTATGCATTTGCTTCTCATGGCATTCCATGAGAGCAAATTTCTTTAAGGCATTTTTTCAAATTTAACTATATTGTAATTGAAATTTTGTCATCTTTCAACATCTAGCTATTAGTTATTCAATGTCTAATAATGCTTTGAGTTTGAAATATGTGCAATGCAATGTAATCAATGATATGAATATAAAATACAAAAATCTAGTAAGTACAATTCATTACTTAAACTATTTATTTTATTACCTTAGTGAAGCTTTGAACTACACCACCACTGGCAGGTGTTGTCGTGAAATCTCCAAGATTAATCTATTCAACATCCAAAATTAGATATTAGAATACCATGCATATAACAATGCTATTCACATGTAATATTTATCATTGTTTACTAGTTACATACCCCGGCAGTAGATGTCATAGTGTAAAATGTAGGTGGAGTACTGCTGAGAATTGCATTAATGCTATGATCCTAAAATTTCATCAAAATCATCAAACTAAATTAGTTAATCTTGCATTTCAAAAATAAAATTTAATAAATTAAATTTTCTAACATTTACCTGAGTATCAAGGCCGAAAGTCTCACTTAGGAGGGTATCTATCATCACCATCTACTCAGCTACAGATGTAGCCTACGCACCTGTGTCCTAACTATCCATGGGGTCATAACCACAGGCTGACCCGCAAGTCTGACAAGTATGG
Organism: Cunninghamia lanceolata; assembly: GCA_027924645.1. NCBI lineage: Eukaryota > Viridiplantae > Streptophyta > Pinopsida > Cupressales > Cupressaceae > Cunninghamia > Cunninghamia lanceolata. Next base: position 4,102,630 of record BSBN01000500.1, on the reverse strand, counting down.
GGTTGAACCCTACTCCTCGCACTCTCCCCTGATCCACGCTATAGTGTAGGACTGGCATGCTCTATGATGCTCTGGGTCAAGGCACTAATGGACTGAAGTGTCTCAACCTCAACACTCTCCTTCACAATGGAAGGGATAGACAGATGCTCGTGGGCTAGTCTGCAAACTACTCATCTCACTAGCCGTTGTGGGTCAACACATGCCCCTGGTCTATCTTGTGTTGACCCCCCACCTCTACCCTAAAACTCCTGCATATCAAAATAGTTTGGCACTTTATTTTTGACAAACGTGCAGTAGAGTTTCCTCAAAAAGTAATGTGGGACCTCATTATTGTTGCATGGAGGATGGTCAAAAACCATCCACCACCTCTGCCCAAAATTGTCCCTTATCGCTTGGTTGTTGCACCAATGGATAGGGAACCTCTTGCATGTAATGGGTGGAGGTTGATTTGTTCGTGGGTTTGTCAAAATAGAACACAAGTCTAATTTTGTAATTTGTAACTTTTTTACTTCTTCATACAATAGCTTGTCTATATAATACTCTCTAAATTCTCTCCTCTTTTCTGACCAACTAGATATTTGCTTGCTAATTGAATCTACATTTGATAACATAGATTCAAGATATTGAGCAAGCATGGATCTATGCAAGGTTAAATTTGAAGGATCTTTTAACCTTGCAATTATGTTTTCAATTTCTTTTTTATTGTTTTCAATTTGCCCCATTAGATTTTCTTGTGGTCCAGGGGCATGTCAAGGAATGGATGGAGGAGTTTGTTGTTCGGGTTGTTCTTCGGCAAATTTCCTGTTCAAATAATTTAGGATTTTGTCAATTTTTAGGAGGAGGAGGAGGAGGAGGTGCATTAACATTTCCTGTCAATTAAGGAAATTTACATCAAAAATCAACTTAAACCTAACTATTTAGAAACAAATTCACACAAATAAATAAATAAAACTCACTCCTTTGGCCTGCTCGACGTCGTGGCGGCATTTTAGCAATGAATTAGCAAGATTTTGGTGTCGAATTTAATCTTCAAAAATGCGAGCGCACTCCTTAGGGTTTGCAGGCCGCAGGTGCAGAGAAAACAAAAGGAATGAATAAGCAAAAATGCTCTTTTTTTTAATATAGTTAAACATAACGCGCTTGTGTTATAACGCGAGCGCATTATGGCTTGGTTTTTCTGAGCCTTAGGCTCGTCATCACCAAACCATAACGTGAGTGCGTTATGGCTTAAATTTTTTTGAAAAAAAGTTGGCCACTTGTTGGCCCCCTAACTTTTTGCACCCACCCTGCACTAGAAATTTTAATATCAATTGTGTGATGCTAGAGAGTCACTCAATGCCAGTCTTTGTATTCATCTTTTCTGGGTAAGTGAAATATAGAAATACTTCATTCCTATTACTATTGCTATTACTATTCTCCTTGAAACATTAGTTTTTTCAATCTTGGGGACTGGGTTTTAGGGTTGATTGTTTACAAGCATGTCTACCAGCACTACTAGACCAAAAATTGGGAATACCAAAGAAAGAGATAAAATAGACTACATTGAACTGCTTAAAACCCTAGGTTTTACAAATGAATATGATGATATTTATGACCCTCTAATATTTGGAAGGTTTACCTCAACACTTAGATTTTCATTGGAGAATAAGGTACGTCAAGTGCAACCTAACCCAAAAAAATAATACCAAATAGAGGGATGATTGCACCTGTTGGAGTACAGGACCACTAAGAGGGGGGTGAATCAGTGGTCTATAATCCTTAACACAATTCACTTAGACAAAAAGTGAAAGAGACTTGAGGAATTTATCAAACGCATACACACATGTATCAGGACGAGCATAATGTTCAGGATCTTGATCAAATATAAGAGATGAGCACACAAACATAGAGATAATCAACAGAGATCATAACACATGATTTATGAGTGGAAAACCCTCATAGGGATAAAAACCACTCAGGAAAAATTGCCTCACTGGCTTAATAAAATCCCACTGATTACAGATCCTCACTGGCTACTTTTTGTGCCTCACTGGCAAAGGAACCTCACTAGTTACAAGTCTGCCTCACTGGCAAATACAACTACCTCACTAGAAAATACAACTTTCACATCAATATGATTCTGTGAATAAAAAGACAGAGTATAATCTTTGTTTCACTGCAAATCAAGGGTTGTAGATGGATTCTACAACTCCACTACTCAATCTTTATCACTCCTCTAAAAATATATTGTCCTAATATCACCATTATATCAAACGGAATGATACAAACATACTTGTTGACTTATCACTCCCTATCTTTCCTCTTATTCAAAACAATACATCATCATGACTTGGACTAACATAAACAAGACTTTCACCTTTACAAGATCTGCAACTAAGGCACAATCATATTAGTACAACATAAATGATTTCTTATGTCTCCCAAACAGAAATTTACCACACTTTCTTTGCTAGATATGAATGTAGATGCTTCAAACTTATGATGACAATTATAATCTCTGTCTCATCAAGTTGCTGCAAGCTATAGGATTGATGTTACTACTACTTTGTTTTACAGTGATATTTTCAACATAAGCACCTCTGCAGTCTTGTACTTGAACACCTATTCAAACACTCTTTACTCACAATCAAAACATGACACTTATCTTTCAGATACCTTCATGTTAACACATATGACACATCAAAACATCAAAATAACCATGTACAGAATTAAAAACATGACTCCAATCTTGTCATACTTACAACAAATTCAACATACTAGAGACTTCTCAATATATGACTATAAAAACACTTAAAATTGCTATGTTCTTTTTAAACATATCATTGTATGTTGTATCTCTCTGCATTAAATCATAAGAAGTTGCTCATTCTTAGATGAGTTTGTATGCTCAATACCAAGAACACAAAACTGCTTTAAGGACCCTTTATTTTGTCTTCTTTCTCTACATATTTATACTTCACTTCTTCAACAAAAGGCATTCACTATCAAGATTACAGTGTCGCCTGCATTAATTCTAGCCAACCCCTACACCAAGAAAATATCTGCAATAAAAATGTGCAACTATCGAGGCTCTAGAATAGTTACAAGGAAACTGTCTAAACTGAATAGACTAGTTGAGACATTCATATGAATGTCAAACACCATACTGCGGGGAGTAGTCATTTCTATTTATGCATGTACCGTTGATTTTCACTATCACGCCATAAGAGGGTTAAATTAGAACTTTAGATCTTTGTTTTCCACTCAAACACCAAACCCTCTGTTGGCTCTCTCGGTCATCCCTAGGACTTGGGGCTAGTAAACCCACAAAGCCAACACCCTTAAGTTATAACTTAAGTGATAGTGATCAGCAATCATAAGTCACTTTCCAAATATAAATAAAGTGCATCTCGTCAACACACCTTTATAAAGGACTTAGGTTATAAGTTATTTAGGGTTTTAGGTCTTTATGATAAATATAAACAAACACTAACCAAGAGTTGAATACCATAAGGGACTAATTTGACCATGGAGGAAAAACACCACTAAAATGTGAACTCAATTTCTGACACAGAGAATACACTATGTAGCAGAATGTGGTGAAGCTATAAGAGTAACCCTTATATGAATGTAAATGGTATTTTGATCAATGATATCTAACCCTCCAACTATGAATTCAAGTCCTCCAAGACTTCTTGAACCCATACCAATACAATGATGACCTAAAACTTAAGATCTTCTACTACAGAAAGTATGCAAGACTGACTCAAGTTAGTCACCAACCATGCAACAACATGATCTTATTCCAAGTCTTGAGGACACAATAACACATTGTAAGTACACCTTGACTGAAATGACACTACATGTACTCTTCAACACCACTGAACAGCTCTTCCATGACAACCAAGTGCAACTTATGAACCAAGATGACATAGTAAAGACCACTTACTTCTCAAGTCTCAACTCCACAACATATCTCAAATGTACACTAATACTTTTTGTCTCAACACCAACTTCTTGTCACAACACCATCTCTTGAGTATAACACAACTTCATTTTTGACATCACCAACATCACAAGCCAACAAACTTTGTCACATGTCACTTATTACCTTTTGACATCAATGCCAATCACATGCCAATAAACTCCCCCTTTGGCATTGATGGAAACACTTCATAAAGTTATTTCATTCACCACTTCATTCTCCCCCTTTGGCATCAATGGCAAAGGGTGTGAGCATCCTATTCCAAAGCTCCCCCTTTGATAGTAGCCCAACAAAGTTGAGTATAATTTCTCATTACCACTTAAAGGAATGAAGACACAACTAACATTGTCTACTCATTATGAAAGGTCCACTACAAATATAGCTTTATCACTGCTTGATAATCATCCATGCACACAGTACATGTACTTCATCAAGAAACAACCTTCAATCTCCCCCTAACTGAGAATGAATATTACCGAAATTGTGATCTTTGACATTGATGAAAATTTGTTCAATTCTCCATAGGTCTTAGCACTATGCATGTAAGGATTAATAGATAAGGGCAGTGATAATCCATCTCTTCAAATCTTCTATAGATAGTACCAACTAATCTTATTGCTAGTCTGTCAAGAAGTAATTAGACACTACATATGAAACAGATTGGCAACACAAGTCCTGAAGAATATAAGAATATCCATTGGCATCATACCATACTGTCCAGACAGTAGCAGAGACACACTATCCTGTCATGAGTAGAAACTCTACCCTATCATGGTCCTGTCAGCATGAGATACACTGCCTGCACCTTAGAAGATGAATGAAGAAACACCTGCAAACTCCATATAGACTACAACATATTGTCATAAACGGAGCAATCATCATGAAGAGACAACACTGATATCAAGCAACAAAAAGATAGGCGAGGAGAACCAATGACCATGTTAATACTATAAGACACTTGAAACTCTGTCATATAATTAGTGAAACTTGTAAACTCCAAATATTGTTTGACTAAATAAGCATCAGCAACTAGATGATTATCACCATAAGATATCACTTATTCCAAGGCACCTTCAACTTGTTATGGCCTTTTGCCTCTTGAAGCCGAAACATGATCAAATCAAAACTTAATTCCATAGTACTTTCTCTATTGTCCTTGTTGTCATGAAAGTTCATGTCACTGGCAGAATGCTCTGTATACACAAATGTCCTACAACATAAAATCACACATAACTGACACATTTGTACCATGCACTCTATCACTTATAAATCTTGCCACATCAATGTATCAAGTGTCATTCAAAGTTACAAATGTCACCAACAATCAGTGTCACCATCACTGCACCATGCTACTGACATACTGGATGTCAAAGGCTACTAATATATAGTTTGTCAAAGGTCTCTGCATCACAAAGAACACTAAGTGTTCCTTAATAAACACCTATCAGATCACTGCACTAGGGCTTGTTACTCTGTCCAACAATGCCATATAGATTGTCTCTCTTTTTATTTGCATATATGGTTACTAGGGTACTTGAAACTACAAAAAGACTCTGTATTTTATCATATTGATAGAAGCCATACCCTCCTACATTAAACACCAATCTTGACAACCAGACAATAAGATAATAAAATGCTCCAACACCAACAAGAAAGCTAAGGCAAAGAATATTGTCATGTCTTGAAAGCACTTTTGTCATACAATGAAAGTCTGATAAGGTCTGTCACACCATGAGAATCTCTATAGCAGGCAAACTCCACATTCATCATGCATATTGCTGCAAACAATGAATGAGATCATTGTTTCAACCTTATCAATAAAAATTAATGTCTCCTTGCACACCACTTCCTAGCACTTTACTAGACATAAGATGCTCTTAATAAAATGTAGACTCACTTGTCATTAGTGAAAAGAAAACACTAAACCAAATGACAAAGAAAGATCACTTATGATTGCACAAACAACTTCACTATCATAAATTCACTATTCCTACAAGATAATCACTACAACATACCATTCTGCAATTCTAAACAACAATCTCAAACAAAAGGTCTGCTCTCACTCTGCACTCACTGCTACAAATCTCTGCACACCTCACTCAAATACACAACTCTTTAAGCCACTTTGGTAAGAGAATCAAATGGATTACCAATCCTTCTACATTATGCAACATGTTTGTCTGAGTACATTTATGGCTACCAGGACTCTTTGAAATTGTGATGCACATTTGGCTACAACCTTAAACTTATATGGATACCATATCCTAATCACTTTGACATAGACTACAAGAGTAGTGGTAAAGGTAGCAGTATTTATTTATACACTTTGTCAATTACATCACTTAATGAAATCATCAATGATGGCACTCCCCCAACACATAAAAGCAAAATTACTATCACCAAGGAAAGATCACTGAAGGAAGCACAATCACTGCACCAAATCAAAAACATACTGACAAAGCTTGAAATAATTTCCTCTCCTTGGCATGAAACATATCAAACACATACTAAAATTTTATATAAAAGCCAGGATAGATAACTCAAGACCTCTTTATCTTTTTCATGGGGATGAAAGATAAACTATAAGTAACTCCCCCTGACTTTAAGCTAGTTCTCATGTAGTGGGTAATGTCTTTTGAGTAACATGTATTGGTTTTGATTTTTCATCTCCTGGATCTTGTTTTCTTCTCCAAACTTGTATAGACCCTTTCTTCTTTTGCTTGTTTATCATGTTCGACTTCTTAATTTGATTAGGTTGCTTCACAGGATTTCTTCTGCAATATTGTGTTGTATGCCCAAGATTATGGCATCTATAGCATATAACCTTATAACTTACAGGAGGAACAAAACCATATTCTCTTGATAACCAAAAAGAACTTCTATGACCATTTCTTCCATGCATCCAACAATCCCTTTCTATGTGACCAGCTTGGTTACATATGTAACATACCAGATTGTAACTCTTATTTGTCATTTTATAAGGACTTTTATTCTTATGCCACTCAAAATCATTTCTAGTATAAGCCCTACAATCTCTAGCTCTATGACCATAGATATGACAAGAATAGTAATAACCATGAAACTGAGAGTAATTGTACCTTGTTGAATGATATTGCCTGATAGGTGGAGGCCTTGAGAATCTGTTTGTTCTTCTTCTTCCAACATCAGCAAATTTATCTTTTGCTTTCTTATTGTCTTCCTCAAGAGCAGCAGAATGATAACCCAAGTCTATCTTCTTCCTTGGTGTATTCCTGACTTGAGAAGTTTGTCCTTCATATCCTAGGCCTGTAGTGTCCTTATGATGCTTTTGCTTCCTCAACAAGTCATTTAAGCATTCAATACTCTTTTCAAATTGTATATTCTTATGCAACTTAGAAGATTCCTTTTCCAATTCCCTTCTCAAAGAGACTATTTCTAACTCTAGTTTTAAACATTTATTAGTTTTGACCTCAAGATCAGATTTTGTAAAATTAGCTACTCTTTTTGCTTCTTCTATCTTTGTCTTTAGACTGATAATAAGTTTGTTACACTCTTCAAGATCTAAAGAAACTTTTGCAAGATCTGAAAGTACCTTGTTCTTGGAGTCTTTTTCCTATTGAATCTGGTCTTCTAGTCTCTGATTCTCTTTTCTGAGTTGCTTGATCGTATCTAGAGCACACAAGAGTTCACCTTTTATATCAATCTCACACTCATGTTCATCATACTCCTGTTCATAGTCATCTTCACCCACAAAGAGGTCTCCTTCTTCATCATCAATCTCAACAACAAAATTATCTCTTTTATCACACTTATTATCAACATTTAGGGGTAACTCATGCAACAACTCATTACTTGACTTGATTGGGGCTTGTTTTACAAACTTTTGCTTGGCATCTTTTCTTCCTCTATTTCATTTACACTTTCCCATGGTACTCCACTACTAGGACCTACCCAAGCCTATTAGACTTCTACAGGGAACCTATTCTCTAATGCCACTTGTTGGAGTACAAGACCACTGAGAGGGTGGGTGAATTAGTGGTCTATAATCCTTAACACAATTTGCTTAGACAAAAAATGAAAGAGACTTGAGGAATTCATCAAACACATACACACATGTATCATGACGAGCATAATGTTCAGGATCTTGATCAAATATAAGACATGAGGACACAAACATAGAGACAATCAACAAAGATCATAACACATGATTTATGAGTGGAAAACCCTCATAGGGATAAAAAAAACCACTCGACAAAAATTGCCTCACTGGCTTAATAAAATCCCACTGATTACAGAGCCTCACTGGCTACTTTTTGTGCCTCAATGGCAAAGCCTTACTGGCAAAGGAACCTCACTAGTTACAAGTCTACCTCATTGGCAAATACAGCTACCTCACTGGAAAATACAACTTTCACATCAATATGATTCTATGAATAAAAAGACAAAGTATAATCTCTGTTTCACTACAAATCAAGGGTTGTAGATGGATTCTACAACTCCACTACTCAATCTTTATCACTCCTCTAAAAATATATTGTCATGATATCACCATTATATCAACTGAACTGATACAAACATACTTCCTGACTTATCACTCCCTATCTTTCCTCTTATTCAAAATAATACATCATCATGACTTCCAGACTAACATAAACATGAATTTCACCTTTACAAGATCTACAACTAAGGCACAATCATATCAGTACAACATAAATGATTTCTTATGTCTCCCAAACAGAAATTTACCACACTTTCTTGGCTAGATATGAATGGAGATGCTTCAAATTGATGATGACAATTATAATCTTTATCTCATCAAGTTGCAGCAAGCTATAGGACTTATGTTACTACTACTCTATTTTACAGTGATATTTTCAACATAAGCACCTCTGCAGTCCTGTACTTGAACACCTATTCAAACACTCTTTACTCCCAATCAAAACATGACACTTATCTTTGAGATACCTTCATGTTAACACATATGACACATCAAAACATCTAAATAACCAGGCACAGAATTAAAAACATGACTCCAGTCTTGTCATACTTACAACAAATTCAACATACTAGAGACTTCTCAATATATGACTGTAAAAACACTTAAAACTTCTATATTCTTTTTAAACATATCACTATATGTTGTATCTCTCTGCATTAAATCACAAGAAATTGCTCATTCTTAGATGAGTCTGTATGCTCAAGACCAAGAACATGAAATTGCTTTAAGGACCCTTTATTCTATCTTCTTTCTCTACATATTTATACTTCACTTCTTCAACAAAAGGCATTCACTATCAAGATTACAGTGTCGCCTGCATTAATTCCAACCAACCCCTACACCAATAAAATGTCTGCAATAAAAATGTGCAACTATCGGGGCTCTAGAACAGTTACAAGGAAACTATCTAAATTGAATAAACTAGTTGAGACATTCATATGAACGTCAAACACCATACTACAGGGAGTAGTTGTTTCTATTTAAGCATGTACCATTAATTTTCACTGTCGCGCCATAAGAGGATTAAATTGGAACCTTAAATCTGTGTTTCCCACTCGAACACCAAACCCTCCGTTGGCTCTCCCGGTCATCCCTAGGACTTGGGGCAAGTAAACCCATGAAGCCAACACCCTTAAGTTATAACTTAAGTGATAGTGAACGGCAATCATAAGACACTTTCCAAATATAAATAAAGTGCATCCCATGAATACACCTTTATAAAGGACTTAGGTTATAAATTATTTAGGGTTTTAGGTCTTTGTGATAAATATAAACAAACACTACCTAGGAGTTGGATGCCATAAGGGACTGATTTGACCATGGAGGAAAACCGCCACTAAAATGTGAACTCAATTTCTGACACAGAGAATACACTATATAGCAAAATGTGGTGAAGCTATAAGAGTAACCCTTATATGAATATAAATGGTATTTTGATCAATGATATCTAACCCTCCAACTGTGAATTCAATTCCTCCAAGACTTCTTGAACCCATACTGATACAATGATGACCTGAAACTTAAGATCTTCTGCTACAAAAAGTATGCAAGATTGAGTCAAGTTAGTCACCAACCATTCAACAACATGATCTTATTCCAAGTCTTGAGGACACAATAACAACATTGTAAGTACACCTTAACTGAAATGACACTGCATGTACTCCTCAACACCACTGAACAACTCTTCCATGACAACTAAGTGCACATGAAAACCAAGTGCAACTTATGAACCAAGATGACACAGTAAAGACCACTTACTTCTCAAGTCTCAACTCCACAACATATCTCAACTGTACACTAACACTTTTTTTCTCAGCACCAACTTCTTATCACAACACCATCTCTTGAGTACAACACAACTTCACTTTTTCCATCACCAACATCACAAGCCAACAAACCTTGTCACATGTCACTTATTACCTTTTGAAATCAATGCCAATCACATGCCAACATGCACCATGGGTGGTTGGATTGGGACACCTAATGTTGCCTGAGGTTTTCCCTTGCCCTGAATTTATCATGGTTTGTGCCCAGAATTATGATGAAAATACAAAAGAAATAGTTATAAAAGATAGCTAGGAAGTAATGCTTCCCATTAATGGAGAATATTTTGGAAAATTGTTGGGTTTTACCATTGAAGAATGCGTAAAAGTCCACATAAACCTAGAAAAACTTGCTATTACTTATGAAGCAGTCAGTGAAAATGATAAAAAAAAAAAATTATCAAATCTCTAACATTGGATGGTGCCCTACTCAATCAAAATCATAAGCCTCCTTAAAAAATTGATATTTTAAAAAAATGGGTTCAAGATACTAATTCCATGCTAGTGTTTTTCCTTGGATTGGATAATAATAGTCAAGTGGATGCAAGCCTCCTTGAAATGGTATACAATATCCATCAATGCAATCCACCTGCTAAATACAGATTTCTTGAGCACATTGCAAGATCCATGCATGATTTGTTTTTAAGGATTAAACAAAGTCAAATTGAAGCTCCCACTCCTAGTTCCAATAGAAATACATTTAGGTTCACAACCTACTTGTGCTATTTTTTTCTAGTGCAATTTGTTGGGATGTTTCATGACAACAAGCTTCAAATTCAGCAAGATAAAAATGGACTACTAGATTAGACCCATAAGATAAAGATGTATCATAATCAAAAGAACTACAATCATTTGTGGACTACGTTTTGGCTCCATTGTATCAAGCCATTACAAGTACTCCAATGCCTAGATTGCCCGAGTCTTGTAGAAATTGCATTCAACTGGGAAAAGAAATACAATTGGCTGACCGGTACTTCATGGAGGAACATAATGTCCTAAGATTTTATGGATCAAGAGTAAAGCCCCACAAACTTCCAATACATGTGACAGAGAGGATTTTTGCATTGGAATAAATACATCAGATGGAGAGTACAGATCAACTATACTTTGTTAGTCAACAAAAGAAGAGCATATTTCCTTCCTTTCCTTTTTCATGTGGAGGGTTCACATTCGAGAGAAAAGCATTCACTATGGCACATGAAATTTTACAACTTTTTAAATTTGATGTTGACTCTCACTAGTAGTATGACCCATGTGATGTGATTAAAACAACTCTTGTGGCCAATAAGAATGCTCCAACTAGAATTCAACATGAAAGTAAACCCCTGCTAGAAATGTTGAGAAACAAGAATTCTTGGGATGAGGTTAGAAAATTCATGAAAGAAACTGCTACTCAAAGAGGTATTTCTTTTGAAATATTGTCATTAGAAATAATGGGATTGCATCCAATTCCACAAACACAGAGATGCAGAGGTGGCACTGGCAAACAAGAGATACGACAATTTCTATAGAAAAGTTGCTAAAAAATCTACGTATATAAAAATTCCACAGACTCTAAAAGATGCTTGTACATAGGAATAGTGGTCACACTCAAAAATTAGTGCCTTTTGGTCTATGAGGAAGGATCTCGGTGATCCAAAAGATACTGCAGAATTCAAAGAAAACTTAGAAGATGAAGAGTTCAATACAGCAGTAGCATGTTTCAATACTTCAATGAAATGACTCTCAACTTCACTGTTTCTTTGACAGAGATCAAACTTCACATAAGGCAGGGTTTTAACTCCAAACTACACATGTTCATGACACAAGGTGAGAGGACTCCAGGACACCTATCCCAAGATGCCTAACTCCATTCAAGACTTCATCTAACCCACTATGCAGGGTCTGTAGGACAGCAGTCTCATAGACTATCACAACACTATTGCTCCATTAGAGAGACAGTCACAATATCCTTCTTAGGATGATCTCTAATGGGACAAACCCAAATTCATACAACCAACCAAACCAATAACATGTCACACACATCTAATGCCTTCATTGACAAACCAATAAAACACCTAACTTACCTAGTTTCTTCCTTGTGGTGACTGTCTTCAGAGTTGACTGTAAGAGACAGATGTAGGCAGAAAGAACAGGTTTCATAGAGGATTTTGTTCTATCCTCTATCACAGGATCCTTGCAGGACCTAGAACACCTTGCATTAGCAGCAATGACTAACATTTCATAGGGTTTATGCCTCCACAGTCGGTGGTCACCATCACTTTGCTGTTGTTCTCTTCTCCAAGTCTCAACACACAGCTCTACAGAGTCATCTACATGGAAAACTCAGTCCCAGCCGTCCTCCTGCCTCCACAACCTTTACAAGGCCTTGCATTGGCTATCATACAACCCATTCCACTAATCAAAAATAGAGAAGATCAATGGAATGAGGTTAAATCCATTGAGCTACTCAGAAAAGCCCTAAGTTAGGTTTTCAAACCCCCTTGCAAAGGAAGGAGAAATGCAGAGTTATAAAAGAGTGTCAAGAGCCCAAACAAGATTCAAAACCAAGCTACTTCAATCCTCTAACCATCCATTACAAACTTGGGCTATGACTAATCCGTACAAGTGCGGGTACGGACTAGAAAAGCAGAAAAACACAGAAAAAAGGCAGGGAAACAGTTGTTTTTGTTATTTTTTTGCAAACCACCGGATGTCTCCTTCTAAAATGAATCCCCTCTACCTTAAAGAAGGCCTCCTACATTGCATGAAGTTGATTTGGAGTGGTTGGGTCGATGAAACTGCCCAACCAATCGAGCTTCCTTCTTGTTTGTAACTGCAACAAAATAGTAATTGTCTTCTTTTGGACTGTATCGACAATTTTTGTGTTTAACAATGCTTTTAACATATGGTTAACCTTTGGACAAGGTTTTAACACACCTCCACACCTTTGACATGCCTCCAACTAAGAGGATTGCCTCCTACATACTCTAGGAAGGTTTCAAACTCAAAGAAACCTATGACTGTCCTCATTGGGACTTACAACATGACAATAGTAGTCTTATAGTCTTTTGGACATAGTCCATTTACATGCATGGCTTTCAAGCCTTATTATAACATTGAATGGTCTCAAGGACCTTATTTAAACAAGACAAACTACTTGAAGATCAACCAAATCCTAGATGTCTTGGTGCTCCTGCACCATACTCCCTGGCATAATAAAAACTCTTGTCCCAAGAGTTATGGGATCTGCTCCAACCATTCTTCAATCTTGTTGGGATGTTCCTCTAACTAGGAAACATGAACTCTCCAAGTGTGATCCTCCTCCTTCTCCAACCTACATGATACTGACCACAAGTGTTAGTATTCCAAAACATATCCTGATGTCCTTGTATAGGACCTTGATGCTGTAATGCTTCTATTCTTCCCGACTGGAGGTTCTGATTTATTCCTCTCTGTACTATCTGTTGTTTACCTTCCTTCTTCTGCCTCCTTATAGGACAATCAATGTCCCCAACCTTGACATAACTCAAGTCCCAAACCTGCTGCTCTTTAGGACTGTCATCCACCTTCTTTTGCTGCAATTGTTCCTGCTACTCGCAATCATCCTTATCCTACACATTCAACTCAATTTCTCTCCAAAACAAATGGTAACATGGTCCTTCTTGTCTTCACAAGGTAAAGGCATTAGTTTGAACTTTCTACCATCTTTGTGCACCAAATAGTCATTAGTATAACCATCATGAATTGTCCTCCTTAAGTGTTGCCATGGTCTACCCAAAATGATATGCCCACATGTCATTGAAATGACATCACACAAAACATAATCCTGATATGGACCAATGGAAAAATCAACATATGCCTTCTTATTAACCGTTACTTGTTGTTCTTGACTTACCCAAGTGACATTGTAAGGACTAGGATGATCAAATGTTTTCAACCCCAACTTGTGCACCATTTCCCAAGAGACTAAATTATCATGTGAACCTCAATCTATAATCAACTTGCATAATTTTCCATGGTTTAAACAATTAGTTTTAAAAATGGATACCTATGGTGTTTGCTGCAACTTGCCTTTTTCTACCATGAGCATTTCTCCAACCATTACTGGAGAGGCTAATAACATTTCCTGTTCTTCTGGCTTCTCCTCCTCTTGTGCCAAGTGAACTCTTATATCCTTGCTCTTGTCAACATCATCCTTCTTAGGACATTTGAAAGATGTTTGTCCCACTTCATTGCAATGATAGCATCTACCTATGAATACTCCTCTACCTGATCCAAATCTACCTCCACCTCTATATCCACCTCTCTGATCTACAGAAAACTCCTTACCTTTCTCATTGTTGTTAAGTACTTCATTAGTAGGTATGCCCCTACCTCTATATCCTCTTCCACTACCTCCTTGCCTTTCTTGCTTCCTCTTCACCCTCTCTTCAGCCCTGATGGCTAACTGAAAACATTCTCCAAGTGATTTTGGTACTGTCAAACCAATCTCATCCTGCAAGTTATACCTAAGCCCATTAAGGTATCTTGCCACTTTCTCTTCTTCATCTTCCAATCCTCCTCTAATACTAAGCTTATGAAATTGCTCAGTATAGGACATAACATCCATGTCCTTCTGTTTCAAATTCTGCCTCATCCTCTTTGTCTGAATAGAGTAATCAAATGGAAGGAATTGATCCTTCATCATATCCTTCATCCTACCCCAAGAAGTGATTCTTGTTGCACTTCTAGCCACTCTTTCTGTTTGCACAGTACTCCACCATGTAAGTGTTGTTCCTCTCAGTTTTGTTTTTGCAAATTTGATCTTCTTCTCATCACTCATCTCCTCATACTCAAAGAAATTTTCTAGGGCATCTATCCACCCTAATACCTCTTCACTATCCATCTTCCCTTGATAGATAGGTAACTCTATGTTTGCCTTTGTTCCACTACCTTGAACTACCTTCAGCAATCTCACAAATTTCTTTTCTTCAACATCCAATTCATCCTCAGGAGGATTCTCATTTACCTCCTCATCTCCTTCTTGATCATCTTGCTCATCCCTTCTAGGATTCTTCTCCAATGCTTCCAATCTTACTAAGATTGATGCATTCTCCCTTCTCACTTGCCTCAACTCTCTTTCCCTTGCGGCATCCTGCTCTCTTCTGTCCCTCAACTCCTTTTCTCTAGCCTCTAAGGCTTCTCTCAACTCACTATTCTCCCTAGCCATCTGATTCTTAGGAGGCATCCTTACAACTCTCACAACCCTCACTATTTCACGAGACCCTACTACACCCTCAAGGATCTACTTGCTTGCTCTGATACCAATATGATGCAGAGCATCTAGGACAGCAGTAGCATGTTTCAATACTTCAATGAAATGACTCTCAACTTCACTGTTGGGTTTTAACTCCAAAATACACATGTTCATGACACAAGGTGAGAGGACTCCAGGACACCTATCCCAAGATGCCTAACTCCATTCAAGACTTCATCTAACCCACTATGTAGGGTCTGTAGGACAGCAGTCTCATAGACTGTCACAACACTATTGCTCCATTAGAGAGACAATCACAATATCCTTCTTAGGATGATCTCTAATGGGACAAACCCAAATTCATACAACCAACCAAACCAATAACATGTCACACACATCTAATGCCTTCATTGACAAACCAATAACACACCTAACTTACCTAGTTTCTTCCTTGTGGTGACTGTCTTCAGAGTTGACTGTTAGAGACAGATGTAGGCAGAAAGAATAGGTTTCATGGAGGATTTTGTTCTATCCTCTATCACAGGATCCTTGCAGGACCTAGAACACCTTGCATTAGCAGCAATGACTAACATTTCATAGGGTTTCTGCCTCCACAATCAGTGGTCACCATCACTTTGCTATTGTTCTCTTCTCCAAGTCTCAACGCACAGCTTTGCAAAGTCATCTGCATGGAAAACTCAGTCCCAACTGTCCTCCTGCCTCCACAACCTTTACAAGGCCTTGCATTGGCTATCATGCAACCCATTCCACTAATCAGAAATAGAGAAGATCAATGGAATGAGGTTAAATCCATCGAGCTACTCAGAAAAGCCCTAAGTTAGGTTTTCAAACCCCCTTACAGAGGAAGGAGAAATGCAGAGTTATAAAAGAGTGTCAAGAGCCCAAACAAGATTCAAACCAAGCTACTTCAATCCTCTAACCATCCATTACAAACTTGGGCTATGACTAATCCGTACAGGCACGGGTACGGACTGGAAAAGCAGAAAAACACAGAAAAAAGGCAGGGAAACAGTTGTTTTTGTTATTTTTTTGCAAACCACCGGATGTCTCCTTCTAAAATGAATCCCCTCTGCCTTAAAGAAGGCCTCCTACATTGCATGAAGTTGATTTGGAGTGGTTGGGTCAATGAAACTGCCCAACCAATCGAGCTTCCTTCTTGTTTGTAACTGCAACAAAATAGTAACTGTCTTCTTTTGGACTGTATCGATAGTTTTTGTGTTTAACAATGCTTTTAACATATGGTTAACCTTTGGACAAGGTTTTAACACACCTCCACACCTTTGACATGCCTCCAACTAAGAGGATTGCCTCCTACATACTCTAGGAAGGTTTCAAACTCAAAGAAACCTATGACTGTCCTCATTGGGACTTACAACATGACAATAGTAGTCTTATAGTCTTTTGGACATAGTCCATTTACATGCATGGCTTTTAAGATTATTATAACATTGAATGGTCTCAAGGACCTTATTTAAACAAGACAAACTACTTGAAGATCAACCAAATCCTAGATGTCTTGGTGCTCTTGCACCAATAGTGGTCACACTCAAAAATTAGTGCCTTTTGGTCTATGAGGAAGGATCTCGGTGATCCAAAAGATACTACAGAATTCAAAGAAAACTCAGAAGATGAAGAGTTCAGCAAATTTTGGGATATAGAGCATCCCACTATCATTGAAGCAACTAATGTTGAAAGTGATGATGAGGATGAAGACCAACCCACAGATCTTAGTGCCTATGCATTCAAACCTCATATGAGTGAGACCATAAGAGAAACATATACTACAGGGGTATCAATAGCCCAAAAATTGGGTTATGAAGGTGATGGTTTAGGGCCCATAGGATAAGGCATTTGGATTGTACCAGAGGTATACCCTAGAAAACCTAATGATCTTCGACTCGGCATTGGAGGTGATGAACAAGCCAAAGGGCATACACATACAAATCAAGAGATTAGATTTATTCTACATTTAAATCCTCAAAGTGAGATCCAATCACTAATAGTACCACAAGGGTCTTCTGATCTGCATGTTTCTCATTCTTTTCTTGCAAGAGATGGTGGACATTCTAGTGCTACTGGTGGCAAATCTGGCAATGGTACAGGTAATAGTAGTGGTGGTCAGCAAGAGCTGCAACAACAAACTCACAAGAGGCTAACAATAACATTAGATGATATTATAGACAAACTTAGAGAACAAGGCCTTGTGAAGACTAAGAAGCAAAAGATTATGACAAGTTTTGATTCCAATCCACATCAAAGCAATTATTTCCAGAAGGCACCCCCTCCTATCGTTAGTGTGATTGGGACAGGAATGGCTAATCTTTAGCCTTAATTAATTAGAGATACTGCCAACACTACAACTACTCCTTTGCCATTCAAAGTTATGTCAACTGTCACAGATTATGATTACAAAGTTGAGTTTGAAAAGAAAGCCAAAATATCTAAACCACACAAGAAGCAAGTGCTAGAGATAGAGACTACTACAACTTCAGAGCCTGCAACAACCAAGGTATTGACTACATTTGACTCAGAAATTAAAAAAATAGATTACATGATTATTGTGCCCAAAGTTCAAAATAAACCAGAAGACCAGATGCAACACTCTAACTATGAGGTAAGCACCATCCAAGTGGATTTTTCTGCAATGAAAAATTCTGACAAAATTAATGTATCAAAAAGGAACAATGAAGTGGTGTACATATCATTGCTAAAGCAAGAGAGATAAAAAAAAAAGGTATGGTTGTTTTTTAATTTCTTGGTAACTTTGTTGAATATAGATAGGTCACAGGTTCCAGTAATTAACTTACAATAGAAGAAAAATATATTCAGTGATGTTAATTCCATTCAAATTGTATATTTTCATTTGACTTTGTGATTTACATAACAGGTTGCAGACTCAAATAGAAAAGTTACAGGGAGACATAACGAATGAAAAATCCAAGAGGAAAGTAGCGGAGATCAAGACCAAAGAATTAGAGAAAAGGATCAAAAACTCTGAGTCTACATCTACAAGTGAAATGAATAAATAGACAGAGGTGGAAGTGAATAAACTAAAGAAAATGTTAAGTGAAAGTAAAAAAAAATATGATATTGAAATAGCTAATTCAGAAAAATTAGAACAATCCTTGAATGAAGCCAATGACAAACTGCAGGCAGCAGAAAAAGCATGACATCTGTGGGAAGAAAATGTGGAGAAAGAGAGAAAATCTCTAAAAATTTGTAGATAAAATTGAAGAATGCAGAAAATAAAATAAAATCATCCCAAAAGAAAGTATCTAAATTTTATAGAAACACAATGGTTTATATAAAACATAACATGTGGGAGAAAATTATGAAGAGGATTGATGATATGTCTAAAATGTTTGAATTCATTGATTATCTACTATTATGTAGTAATACACTCAAACAATACATTGTTGAAAATGGATACATGGCAACTTCAAAATAGTTAGATGCAAACAACATTTTTTAATCAATCTACAAAGCTAGTGGCAAAGAATTGGAATCAAAAGGAACTCAGAACCGTATTGATTCCATAATAAAGGCCTCGTCTATCATTGAAAATGTGTGAAGCTAGAACAAGCATGAGATTTTTTGGATCAAGCTGCAATATTGACAAAGAGGATGGAAACAAAGGAAGAATACTTCAAAAAGCTTGGTTTGCTGGGGGCTTTTGACCCATCATGCTGATACATTGGAAAGGCTACTTTCAAAAAGAATATGGAGGATAAAATGAAGTTGGATAAGGACCAGTTTCCTCAAAATCTTGATGAGGCAAACTTTTTGGATTCTATCTCACCACTGACAACCTTGAATGGAACTTTTAGTGAAAATTGAAGTCAAGTAAATATATGAATTATAAAATGATATCACACTTAGAACTCGCTCACATTGGGTTAAGAAAAATTACACCTCCATCAGTTGAAGAGTGGAGCACTCTACAAAAGTTGATAAAATGATTTAGTAATATGTGTTTCCAACAGAGCATTATGCAGAGTTCATTTTGAGCAAGTTGTTGTACATTGTAAATGTAATACTTCAATGTATTCCTTCGGACCTTCATTTGAAAATCAATATAACACTGAAATCCATTTATGTGTTCATTGTTCAAATTATCTGTATTATTTAATTGCCTACTTCAGGAAAACTCTGGTTTAGATACATACACATTAAAAATTTGCTAATGTTGTATATTAATATGCTACTATTGTTGATTACTAAGCAATTCAATAAAGGAAAACAAATGAAACACTACTGTGGTTATAGAGAAGAAAAATTACTTTGCATTTAGTTGAATGCTTGTAAAACTTATCAATATCACACAATAATAATATGAAAATATTAATTTTTTATATCAAAAATGAAGAATGTACATCACTGATAGACAAATAAAATGTCATCAACAACATTTTGGAGTTTGCAACATGAAATACAGTATAAATACCTAATAACTGCTAAATCCCTTGAAATTGCCAAATCATCTCGTCATCCTGATTCTCCTCCCTCTGACCATGATATCCAGTGTCATCCTAATCATGTTCTTCATTTTCTTCTATCTCCATATCTCCACTTAAGAGTGTCTCATCAACACCACTACCACTACATGTGGTTCTAGTATTCATTGTGTCACTATCATGTGTGCTATTATTATATGAAGTGTTGCACAACCATCTTCTTTCACATAAGGACCTCCAAATTATGAGTGCCCTATCAAAAGGAAAACTCTGGTTATCATGTCTAGTTGTATACATTCTCAAGCAATTTTCCAAATTCTTGTCAAGTTTATTTCTTATCTTTGATTTCAAGAATCCCAATGCACTGAAAACTCTCTCATCCTCCTCTGACCCCAATATCATGGTTTGACATAAATCAACAAGTTTGAAAATTTCTGATAATGCATCACGCAATATTTCACTTTGACTTAAGGTTGCCCAAAGCTTTGTTGTTGATCCCTCTTGGTGGGGAGCCTCCATGAGTTTAAATTGTTCCAGCATTGAAGTTGCAAATCAACCTAATTACTATCTAAGCTTAGTTTGATTTAAAATTCCTTCTATTTTTTGTCCATAGAATTCTATACTTCTGCAAAAATGATCTATTAAGGTTTGTATCTTGTTGTGATAATCACTTGGCTCACAGTTGACCCAATATTGAGGATACACTATAGACATGGCTTCAAACAGTTCATCATGAGGGAATCGATCTCTAATAACCGAGGAAAGAGATTTCATGTTGGGATAAGGTGCCATTAACCTTGTAAATCCCATTATTGTATTATTCCATTTATTATTTGTAATTACCCATAAGGGATGTACTAGTTTCACCAGTAGTGGTAAAAATTATTTACTGTCCATGGTAATTATGGAGTTACTGCACTGGTAAGTTCTAGAGTTACCAGCGGTAGTTACGGGATGTCATTTACTATGGTAAATGGTAATTGGTCAAGGTGGGGCACCCATGTGGAGAATCTACTATTTTTAGCTTTTATGACACACATCATAATGTTTAGAGGATGCATGTAAAGAATCTATGACACTTGCAAGTTGTCATAAGATTCTATGACACTATGACACATATGATGGATGTTAATGTGTTGTAAGTTGCTATGTTTAGCCCAGGCACCTATCTTGGGAATATTCTCTTATAGTGGTATCTATGATGGTTATGACGCGTCATAAGATGATGTAAGTGGCTATTTTTGGTGCAGGAGCAGCTTGGCAAATTAATATTGCCCTAAACAAATCCTTGAGTTTGATTAAATTTGTATGCTTCCACTTTGTAATAAGGTTATTTTGAGTCATTTTTATGTGTCTAGGAGACTAGGAGTCTTAAATATGCAAAATATTGCAAACCATGTAAAGGTTGCCAATATAAAATTGGAAAAAACAGTCAAGTTACTAAAAAGATAGTTTTGGGATGGAATACCAAAGGTCAGTTTGCTTGAGGAAGTTAAAAATCAGTTAGACATGAGTGTAATGCCTTTAAATAGGCTTTGTAACCTTTGAAAACTTGGAGGTGATTGGAGATTTGAAATGAAATAGTAAAAAGCACTGTTTTTCTATATTTTCTTCAGAAAATTCGCTGCTCTCAGCTGTGGTACGGCCCTGTACGGACAGGGAATGATGCCTAGTTGTTTGTGAATGATAATATGTTCAATCACCTTCCCTTTCCACTTTGTTTCATGCATTTTGGTATTGATCTAAGTTAGATATTGCATTTTTGTCTAAAACTGTCAAAACCCTGTTTAGGGTAAACGGTGGCATGTAAACCTATGTTTCTCTTGTTTTATGCATTGCATGTTGCTATCCTTCAGTGGGAATGAGTATGGTAGTATTTACCTTCTAATCCTAGAGGTCTCTGACCATATGACTAAGGTGGATGTGGGAAAAATCATGATTTTATTACTGTTTTTCTATCACAGTCCAGGAAGACAGAGTTTATGGACAGTCAAGAGGTAAGGACTTAAGGTCTGATAAATTGTTTAGCAATTTGTGACTTTGGATGGTTTTGTAAGCATGAGTATGTCCATTTAATCCCATTCCAAGTGTTGGTTATGAGAGCTAGAGCTTGGAGATAGGAGAAACAATAAGCCCTTGTTGGTGACAATGCCTAATAGGCCTATTTAGCACAGCGACAGTCCTATTTTTCAGATATTCTTTACAAAGTAATAGATATTGATTTCTTGATATGTTTTAAAGTACCTTAATGGGTACTCAAAACTCCCATAACAGTCTTGAGGAAGGTTCTAGGGTAAAAGATATGAGTGACTGTCCTTCAAAACAGGGCTACAAGGTGTTATAACAGTCCATGAAGGAGATAGTTGCATGCATGTTGGGACAGTCCTTGATAGATGTTTATTTTGATTGAATTAGTATTCCTAAGGGATGCGAAGGCATGGAGAAACCTTGTGTGGGTCAGGTTTGGACCTGAGAAGCTAAAAAGCAAAGATGTGCTATGTAGAGGCCTTGGTTTATGATAAGATTGTGGGTTTGAAACACTTTATAATGAACTTTGCCTAGTATAAAGTTAAGTTGATCTTTCCCTCTGCATCAATTTTAGACCTTGGGCTCCCAAGTTTGCATGGGCATCTTTTGCCAAGTGTAGGATGCATGTATGAAAAGATTTATTGTTACATGGGTGGAGATTCCAAGGTGGACGCATATCTTGAGGATTTGCAAATTCTATATAAACCATGGCATAGTAGATGAGTTATTTAATAGTTTACAGGTACCCAGATTCTACCGAAGTGAAGGTTGAAGGACAGAGGAAGCAAATATATTTGTAGTCTCCTTTTGTGCATATAATCTTACTTGGCCTCTTTTCTTGGTGGAATTTTTTACCCGCAAGGGTTTTCTCCATGTTAAACACTTATGTTATGTGCTTAATTCTGCTTCTGGTATATTTATGTATTGTGGGTTTATTTTTTGTGTTGCAATCTCCATCTCTATACTCTGATAAAGATTGTTAAACATATGTTTGAATTAGATTTCTATTGAGTAGTTGTGCTTTCATTTCTAACATTTGGTATCAGAGCCTGGCTAGCTTTGACTCTTGAGTGGTAGGGTGGAAGCTGTAGTTGTAGTGGGAGATTTGGTTGTGTTTGTTTTTCAGATCTTGAGTTGTTATTAAGGTTGCATCCACCGTTGCATCAACCTCTCGCTTGGACATTGAGAAGCTCAACGGAATGGGGTATGAGTTGTGGAAGATGAAAATGAAGGATTTGTTTGAAGAAAGAAACCAGTCTGCCACTAATTTTTTGGATCCTACCTTCCTAATCTCACAACCTTTAGCATGAAAGGTGAGATTATACCCTTTATTGCACATCTGACTGACACTGAGAAGATTGTGTTTTAGCCCTTTGACATAAAGGACATCCTTAGTCCTATTCTTCCCATCAATAGATATAGCACCTTTTCCACAGATCTATGTTGCCTCATCACCACCAATTGGATAGCACCACCTTCCCACTTCTCAAGGCTGATAAAATTTTCTTTGTCACCAATCATATGATTTGAGCATTCACTGTCAATCACCCAAGCCTTGGATTCTTCTTTTGCATGAAAGACAGTCCATACAACCATTGATATTTCATTGTTTTGATTTGTTTGCAAGGTATCAGTCTTGTCACAAGTTTTATCATCATCCTTCTTATTACCAATATTCAGGGCCATGAAAAGTGTTTCATCATTTGAATCATCATGATCCTCATCTTCTAAAGAATAATTACTTTCTATGGAATATATACTTCTCTTGAACTTGTCTCTCCTGTTATTACTCCTTGATTCTTTGAAGGGACATTTAGAAGCAAAATGACCAACCTTTCCACAATTAAAACATTTGAAGGGTAACTTACATTTGTATTTGCTAGTGCATGTCTTCAGTCTTCTTACAAAATTTGCTTCAATTTCATCAGAGCTCTCATCTTCATCAGCAACTTCTTCTTTGGTCTTCATACTAGTTTTGAAACCAACTTCTTTCTTTAGAGCATCACTGCCAAACTCTCTCATTTCAAAGGTAGTAAGGGTACCAAACAATTTATCTATAGTGTAAGTATCCAAGTCTTCATTCTCTTCAATGGCAGATACCTTATGACTGTAAGATTTGGGAAGAGATCTCAAAACCTTTTTCACAATCTCATCTTCTTCCACTTTTCTACCAAGACCTTTAATGTCATTGACTACTTCATTCACCCAAAGCATATATCTAACAATGTCTTCATCCTCTAACATTTTTAGGTTCTCAAATTTGCTCTTGAAGATCTACATCTTAGCTTGTTTTACTTTCTTATCTCCTTCATAGATGGTTTTAAGTTTATCCCAAGCATCTTGAGCAGAATTGCAACTCATTACCTTTGAGAGATTTGAATCAGCTAACCCACTCATGATATAAAACTTTGCCTTGGCATTGTTATCATACTTCTTAACTTCATCTATATCCGTAGGAATAGAAGTAGGAACAATATAACTAGACTTGACAGAGTCCCAAACACTGCACCCTAGAGAATTGATATAAGCTTCCATCCTTAGCTTCCAAAAGGCATAATTTGTCCCATCAAACCTGGGTATCTTGTTGGATCCATTTTGTGCCATTCCAGACCTTCCTCAAGTGGTTAATCTTTCCTTAGAGGAACTTGGCTCTGATACCAATTGTTGAACACACCAAGATACTGAGAGAGGGGGTGAATCAGTATCTAATCAATTTTCTATTTTAACAACTTCAACTTATCCAGAGCAGAATTAAACCTTAAGCATCACAGTATTAACATGAACATGAAAGATTAACTCAATGCACATCAACACATAACACCAGATATATGTGGAAAACCCTAGAAGGGAAAAATGACGGTGAGGATTAACTCACAATATATGAAGCTCAAATAATAACTTTGTTTTAGGGGCTATAACCCAAGGAAGCTGCTACTCCCTAAGTAACTTTGATTTAGGGTCACTTCCAAGGAAGATTCTACTCCCTGAAGACTTTGTTTTAGGGTCACTCCCAAGGAAGCTACTACTCCCTGAAATGAAACACACTTACAAAAGATTACAGTATGACAGTCTTTCTACTATCTGAAAACTGACATTGAAACTCACACTTTTGATGATTGCACTTCTGTCTCCACACGCTTCCTCTCAAGGATCTGATCCATTAGGCACACTCTTTACTTGATAACTATCACAAATATGTCTTCAAGATGGATTTGGACAGCATCAACAACTTTTTCTCTTTCTCCTTCAGTCGCACATCAACAATGCATATATTCTATCTTTTATTTGCTTGCTAACTTTTCAATTACATTGCAATCACACTTCACCTTACTCACTTTGATTCACTATTTATACATGATATTACATTGATTACATTGCTTGTTGGTCAGATACAACATAAAAAATACATTTACAAGTCGGCTAGACATCACACAATATGAAACATGCAGAAGATAGGTCCTAAGTGAAACCACACATTACACCAGCAAAAGATCCAAGCCTTGCGGACACCAACACTTGCTTAACTAGGTCCAAAACATCCTTCACAGCTTCAAGCACCAAGGAATTACATCCACACACTCCACTCATTTGGAAATGGGACAACTTTAAGGAAAACACATGAAGACTTGAAGTATAATGGCCACATCAACTTGAAAACCTTGAGCGGTACTGGAAACAAGAAAGATCTTCATGAAACTTTTCTAGATAAGTCCACATGACTCATAAAACATTCCCAAACACACCTTTTCCACCGCACATTAAAGAATTGTGCCGCATAGATTCAATCATTAACTCTGAGAACAATCATCTGGAACATACTGCAACATGTTGTCATTTGAAAAATTGAGTTACAGACCTCCAAGAACCTTGAAACTACAAGGGAGCATGTAATACACATATATAAACATGTCCTCAAAACCATAAGGGCAAACATTCATTTGCAAAGGAATGCGGAGCATTCCATCAGGCCTTCATCACTAGCTTACTCTGCCAGAACACGTGCCAGTATTCTATCATGCATAACTTTCACAGTGGAAGGATAAATGATCTAAAAACTTGGAAATATCACCTTCACTGTATCCTGAACACAATTCCAAAACCGCATGGCCATATCTACAAATGTGGAGGAATGTGGAACATTCCATTGTCCTGCACAGAACATCTTCACAGAATTGACACTGTCTTCAAAGAATCAATAGTAAAACACTCTTCCGGTAATGCAATCATCATGGAACTTGAAACAAACATACTATAGGTCATTAGTAGTATCAGCAACACATTTGATCATCTTTGTGCTTCTAATTCCCATCTTAATATGGACTATATCTTCTCCCTTCTCTTGTTGGATAGGACAGGACATCCAACCATGAACACCATCACATCACCATGATAGTGTTGACATCAATGACTACCTAGTAATAGTGTTGACATCAATGACAACCCTAAGAACCATATGTGTAATAGAGATTGGTCAAGATTGACCTCAGATTAGATGAGGATTTACCAGCTTGGTTGGAAACTCCCTAATGTAGTGGATGATTACATTGATCTAGTTGGCCCTACTTTTGCTACTGAAAATCTTAAACCTCTACTTGATGTTGATTGGGGTGTTGATGAAATCATAGATCTTAGGACTAGGTCTTATTTTGTATTGCATAGAAGCCAACTATGGTTGAGTTCTAAGGTGGGTGGTGGTGGTATGGGTTCTCCTTCTCACAAGGAGCAAATCATGGAAAAATAGCAGGTATCTGCAAGTACTGCTAGCCCAAGCACTCCTACCACTATTCAGGATACCAATTTACAATCTCCAATTACAGGACAAGGTGAGGTAGATGGGCCTTAGTAGGAAATACATTCAAAAAATTATGTTGGAGAGGATATGCAGACTCCTAATAAGAGGCAAAGAACCAAAAAGTACCTAAACCCATAGGCAAATAAAACAACAGAGCAACAACAGGAATTGTAGGATAAGGAAGATGAGGAAGCAACATCCCCTGTAAAACAAAGTGCAACTCCTACTCCCATTTCTTAGGATGGAGTACTTCAAACCCCTACCTCTTCTCAATAGCAGCCTAGAGTAGATAATGCTCCTAAAATAGATAAAATTTCTTGTGTTTCTACAGGTGATCACTCAGTAACTACCATAGGATAGAAGTTAGGAATAAAAGGAAATATTCTCAAATAATTGATACATAATTTGATGCAGTAGCCAGGGTATTAAAGTTGGAGTCCACTCCCAAAAAGGCCAAAAGAATGTCTATGTTTATGGTGGACCTGGTATCTAAACATCAATATGTAGAAATTGTTGAGCCTATGGTAGACAAGGAAATGAAAGATGTATCTACAGATGACTTCCATGTCAGTATAGTAGATCTGGGACCACCTTTTGTGCAAGGAGATATTCATAATGCCAAGCTTTCTGTAGATATCATTTCCACTTGATTAGAGGAGAAAGAAAAGGAGAATGAAGGTTTGGAATATCAAGTAAATATCTTAACCTTATATATTAAATCTATTGTTGAAACCACTTCCCAGCCATTGGATGCTACTACTAGCATTCCCAAAGGTGTGACGTAGGAGCATCTAGAGGTGTAAGGGAAATCTTGCATCACCTAAAAACAATGATGATTCAAAATTGATGACTTTGTTTTCATTTCTTTTCAAAATTTGTATTCTTGGTTCCATAATCACTTGAATAATGATGTAGAACCTTCAATTTTTCCAAACTGCTATTTTAGGAAAGTTTGCATTTGGGCACATATGGAAGAGAAAATTTATAGGAAGATTTGTAAATGAAAAATAAGACCTTTGGCAAAGGAATCAGGCAAAGATCATTTGTAGGTTGAAAGATATTAAAGTTTTTGTTTCCCAAAAACCCCTGAAAAAGTATTTCAAAGTCAAATTTGAGGCACTTAGAGGCCCCGTACGACCCTAAAAATGGGTAGAATTAGAAAAAAGGATTTTAAGCTCGTAGAGAACTCCGCGAGCTTTCCAACGCTTTAAATGGTTCGTCAATTGGACACCTGGATCAAAAGTTATGGCTCCTCAAAGTTGACCTATTTTTGGAGGGAGATGCAAATTTCAAAATTTAGCTAGAGGTCGCCAAAAAGGATTATTTATGACCATTTTTGGGAACCCTTGGTGATAGTAGAGATAAGGGTGAAAGTGTAGAGTTAGAAAAAGGCATGAAAATAGAAACCCTAGCAGATTTGAGGCTATAGAAGGTAGAAGGTTCTAGAATCTAGAGATAGGAAGCTGTAATGTGTTGCAGCCTGTGGAGGATTCATTCTCTTATTGGATTTTAGCTTCTATAATGTAATTTGTTGTCCAAATCAATAAAAGATCATTCTATTTTCTATGTGTAATCTGTGTTATTATGTGTTTTGTGATTTACCCGCTTCATCAAGGTGTGATCACTGATGTTTTTAATCAAATAAATAAATACAAATATTTGGGAAATACAGTCGAAGAATGGGTGGAAAAACTGATAGTTGATGGGATTCTCTTCATTCATGATGTTTTTATTTGGTATATCAATATTTCTAATAAGTAAATAAAATTTTTGAATGACTTGAAGACAATTAAGAAAGATGAATCCATGTTGAATGTAGCCAAGAATGGGCTTATTGTCATGATTAAGCTGGATTCTAGCATATTAGTTGTAGAGAAGGTTATTGATAGACCTAAAGAGAATGAATTTGTAAAATGGCTAGCCATTGTGGATTGGATGTTGAGCATGGAAAAACAATGCATGAGTGATTTGAAGAACCTATCTAAGAATAATAGATCCTATTTGCTTGATCTCAGGAGTGCTTGTGTCTTCTTGGGTGTTGATCTTTATGATGAAACTGAATCCAATATTTTAGAAGTGGTTGTCATTAAACAAGCCTTTAAGGATTTGTTGACTAAAGAATTGAAGGTGAAAAAGAATGCAGTAGGGAATTCCATAGAATGGCTAAGTAGTGTATTCTCTTATTTGTTCAATTTCAAGAAAGATGTTGTAGAAATGTAAAGAAAATATGAAGAGGCCAATGGTGCATTGCAGATGTGGAGGACAAGGTTGGCAATCACCAGCATTCCCAATTCTAAAGGTGTTATCTCAATCTTAAGCAAGTTCAAGGTCCTCCAAGCCAAGATGGATGCATCCCAAAAAATAGGAGTTGAAACAGGGAAGAATGCCACGGATAAGCAAGTGGAATCTAATACGATGGATGAAGAAGATAAAGAGTTGTCTTCGTAACTGTTCTTTGGGTTTTCATAGTTTGTTATGTCAAAACTCTTTTTATTATTCAATATTATGTCTCGTTTAATGTTTCATGAACCTTATTTTATCATATTTGGTTAGTTGTATAAGATAGTTATGTGGGAAATTTGGTTCCTCTCTTTTACTATTTAATGTATGGGTAAAAGAGAAGGAGGGATCTTTTGGTGAAATTTATTTTTCATGACAAGATCATTGAATGTTACATTTTTATTTGAGGAGTAAGGGGGAAATTTGATACAGTGTATGTGGTGTTATTTATTTCAGAAATACAAGAGGAAGGTTGACAGTGGGTCCATTATTTCTATGTGTATTAGCCATTTATTCTTCGTATGTTGGATGTGCGGTGCATTGAATTATGATATCTGCATTCCTCTGTATGAAATATTGATAACCTACTTCTTTCATGAGTATATTGCCATTGGAGTGTCTTCTTTCTTATGTTAGAATTTGATGTGAAGGTGGTGATTCTATCATTGTGATTCACTTATTAATTTTCTTCAATTCGTGTGTTTGGAGGAAGATCATAATTTACTATTTTTGTGAATAAGATTTTGGCCTGCAATGCAGTCTGTATTATGGTTTTGATTAAATTACATATGTGTGGAAAATTACCTTTCCCACTTTTAGGTTAAAAGCACACCAGAAAACTATTAAATTTATCATACGAAGGGAGTTGTACCTTCTAAAACATTTAAAGGGCAATTTATAAAAAAATGTCCAATTGTTGGAGTTTGTTGCTACTAAACTGGGTAAGTCTATATTAAACAAGTGGTGACAAAATCTATTCACTAATATCAATAACAATAGCTTGGGGTATACCATAATGGAAAATAATGTAATGAAGGATGAACTTGGAAATTTGTTTTTCAGTTATGTATGTAAGTGGAATAGCTTCGACCCACTTTGTGAAATACTTAGTGGTGGTGATAATGAATGAATGGGCATTGGATGAAGGTGGATGGATTTTATTAACTAGATCAAACCCCCATTATGAAAAAGGCCATGGTGTAGTGATTGTTTGCAATTCTTGTGCAGGTGCATGAATCAAATCACTATGTTGTTGACAGGGAAGACATTTCTTAACAAATTGATGTGCATCATGCTCCATAGTCAACCACTAGTATCCAACCCTTAACAACTTTTTGACCAAGGTAGGACCACTAGAGTGTGCACCGCATATACCCTCATGTACCTCACATAAGGTGGCTTGGGCATCTTTCGAGTTAAGACATCTAAGGAGAATCCCATCGAGTGTCCTCCAATAAAGTGTATTATTGATAATGGTATAATGGGATGAACGATGGATGAAGATTCAACATTGGGAATGTGAAAGGTTAGGTGATAAAACATTTTCATGGAGAAAGGTATAGATCTCATTATACCAAGGTGCATCAGAACCAAGAAGTTCACATACGAGCTTAAATCCTGGGACATCAAATGTAGGAATGTAAAGTTACTCAATCAAGTATTCTAAATGTGGATTATTAGATGGAATATGAATCAATGAACCCATAGTTGCCATGGCATTGGTAATTTTATTATTTATCCTTGGAATTTGTTCAAACTGGATCCATGAAAATGATTACTTGAATGGATCGACCAATTTCTTATATGGGAGTAGCTTGTCATCTTTTATTTGGTTTTCATCGTTGACTTGGTGTATGACAAGTTGAGAATCACCATAGACCTCAAGTACTTTTATATTCCATTGAATAGCCATTCTTAGACCTTTGATAAGTGCTTCATATTCTGCAATGTTATTTGTGCAAGGAAACAAGATACTATAAGCTTTTGGTATGAAATCTCTTTGCGGTGTGACAAAGAGGATCCCTACTCCTAAACCATGGTGTGTGAAAGATACATCAAAGTATAACTTTGAATTTGTGGGAGAGTCAATGGAAAGGATTGATTCATCTGGAAATTTTGAAATCAGTGAATGATCAACTTCAATAGGTACTTCTGCCAATTGATCAACAATGACTTGTCCTGATGCAGAGTGGGCAGAAGAAACGTTCAAACAACTTAAAATTCCCTCTTCACATAACATCAAACCAAATGCATACCTTCTCCCTCTATCGGCAAGACATACTACTGTCAGCCTAACCTACTCCTCATCTTCCGATATCCAATCTTACACTGATATGCTTAACAACAACTTCATCGTCAACCAGACTTCAGTGTACTTATGCCGATACTCACACCTTCTATCACTGTGACTCCGACAGTCGATATAACATTCAAAGACTCTCCCGATGGGCTCTTCTCACACCGATGACTTCAGCTTTTATATACATTGTCTAACCTTCTATCGCCGATAATCCATTGTATCTTCACCCACTTTGACCGCTACAGCCGGTCATCACTTGCATCTTACGAAATACA
Source organism: Cunninghamia lanceolata (assembly GCA_027924645.1). Classification (NCBI taxonomy): domain Eukaryota; kingdom Viridiplantae; phylum Streptophyta; class Pinopsida; order Cupressales; family Cupressaceae; genus Cunninghamia; species Cunninghamia lanceolata. Next base: position 4,070,999 of record BSBN01000500.1, on the reverse strand, counting down.
TATTAACAATGTACATTCCAATATACAATATTCGACATGCAAATCCAGGATATACATGAAATGCTTTCACATACAACTGTGATATACACACACACTGTCTGCGACATACAATTGACGTATGCACAAGAAATGTATCTCCTCATACAATTGCGATATACACAAGAGTTGTCTACCTGATATACTTTAGCGATATACATAGGCAATGGATCTTCTCATGAGATTGTAGGATACACACGGAATGTACTCAGATACGATTGCGATATATACAAGAATTGTATATTCGTTGGAACAACGCCAAAATCTTACGCTGAGGGCGTCCTCTTTAATCAATCTCGCAGTCTCTATTCTGTTGAGCCCTAGCACATAGAGATGCTAGGTTCCCTTACTGCGACAGCTTGTTCACCGATGGGATCCCCTGTTCCATTCTGCCATTGACATGAACAAAAAGAAATAAAACAAAAAAACTATGTACAGAGTCCATTCCACTGATTTCAGAGAAACCCACCAGTGGAATAGTTTCAATCTTGCATCTTTAACAACAAAAACTAGATTATGTACAGAACAACTTGAAATAGAGGATATACATAGAATGATTCGGTCTACAAAGAATATACCCAGAACACAGAACTTGTAAATGCAAACTAATAGAATTCTTATTTCTTTCCTCAGACTTTGTCCCTGATCTCTTCTTTAGAAAATGTGTTTATAGTCTCTTCCCATCCAATTCCAACCGGAATACCAGAGGTTGGAGTTACAACTTCCACTGATTTCGAATTTTGGTTTAACCAAGGTTATAAGCCAAAACACTAACTAATCACATGACACATGTCTAGCACAAAACATGTTTTAAACACCCTAGAACATTAGCAAAACACCTAACAACACAACACACTTGATTTGAGCATCCACATACCCCAATTGCCCAAGATGTCCAAATTGGCTTATCAGGATGCCAAATTTGTGACATTGGTTCACATGATGGGGTCTTTATTACAAACATGAAATCACAACAACAAGAACTACCTGACAACAAGGACAAATATAGAAATGTATAAAACATAACAACATATCATGACCTTAATCTTCTCCCTCAGATGTATAGTTGGCTTGTTGAAGGGGTGCTCCTGCACCATACTCCCCGGGAGAAGAAATCTCAAGCCCACTTGGGATGAGAGTTTGAAGGTCTGTACCATGGTTTGTGATATGATCTTCAGTCATCCAAATTGCCTCTGAATCAAGTTTCCCCTACCAAGCCACCAAGTACTCCATGTACTCTTTGTTCCTTGTCTTCTTTGCCACTCTTGAGTCTAAGATCTTTTTCAATTTTGGTGGATCATGCTTAGGAATATCATCATCTGCTGTACCCTGCAATGGTTCTTGTTCTACATCTGTGTTATGCTTGTATGGAGTTAAATCACATACATTGAAGATGGGTGACAATCCAAGGTTAGGAGGAAGTTGGATCTCATAAGCATTATGCCCACACTTCTTCAAAATCTGACATGGTCCAATCTTCCTCTACATTAGCTTGGTATGTTTACCTTTTGAGAGCCTCTCCTTCTTCAGATGAACCCACACCAAATCTCCAACATCAAATTGTACATCCCTCTTTTTCTTGTCAGCATATGCTTTGTACTTCAATGTAGTCTTTTGGAGTTGTGTCTTAACTTGATCATGCACCTCCTTGATGGCTGATGCAAAGGCTTCTCCATCTGCACTAATAGACTCTCCTATAGGTAGATCTCTCAACTCCAAAATACCCCTTGGATGAATGCCATATACCACTTGGAAAGGTGACTTCCCTGTACTCCTATTGATGGTGTCATTATAGGAAAATTCTGCTTTTGGTAGGATGTTATCCCACTTCTCTCCATGCTGCCATGTCAAACACCTTAATAGATTTCCCAATGAACGGTTAACCACTTTAGTCTGACCATCTGTTTGAGGATGGTAGGCTGATGAGAAGGATAAATTGGTTCCAAGCTTCTTCCAAAGAGTCCTCCAAAAGTGGCCAATAAATCTCACATCCCTATTTGACACTATGCTCAATGGCAAGCCATGTATCCTCACTATTTCTTTGAAAAACAGATCTACAACATATGAGGCATCATAAGTCGTTTTGCATGGCAAGAAGTGTGCCATTTTACTAAATCTGTCTACTACAACAAAAACACTATCATATCCCTTCCTTGTTCTAGGCAAACCCAATACAAAGTACATGCTTATGCTCTCCCACGGCCTAGAAGGAATGGGTAGTGGCTGATACAAACCTGCATTAGTGGATCTCCCCTTTGCTTTCTAACATATCACACATGCCTCCACAAATCTCCTCACATCTGACTGCAACTTGGGCCAATAGTAATGCCTCCTCACAAGATCAAGAGTCTTGTCAAGACCAAAATGTCCTGCCATGGCCCCACAATGTTTCTCCCTAATGATATTCAATCTCATAGAACACCGTGGAATGCACAACTGTCCACCCTTGAAAAGTAATCCATCTTGGATCAGAAATTCAGAGAACTCAACATGATATTTGTCACTAAAGGAAGTACATACCTTATAGATCTCTCCAAAGTCTTCATCCGCATCATACATGGCTTTCAAAGAGTCAATGCCAACACTCTCCAATTGGATCTGATTGATGGTTAGAGCCCTCCTGCTCAAAGCATCTGCTACCTTGTTCTTGACCCCTTTCTTGTGCTTGAGTGTGAAGGTGAAAGCTTGCAAGGTTTCCACCCACTTCATGTGCCTATGGTTCAGCTTCTCTTAACTGTTTATGAAACTAAGAGCCTGATTATCTGTGAACACTATGAATTCTTTTGGCATCAAGTAATGCCTCCACTTTTTGAGTGACTGTACTAGAGCATACATCTCCAAGTCATATGATGAGTATCTCTTCTTTGCATCATTTAGTTTCTCACTGAGAAATGCAATAGGCCTACCTTCTTGACTAAGTACTACTCCAATTGCCATGTGGCTTGCATCACATTCTACTTGGAAAATCTTGTTGAAGTCAGGAAGTGCAAGGACTGGCTGCTCTGCCACCTTCTTCTTCAATGTTTCAAATGAATCATCTGCCTCCTTTGTCCAAGTGAATCTACACTTTTGTCCTCCTTTTATGGTGTCAAGCATGGGTGCACAAACATGACTAAACCCCTTTATAAACTTCCTATAGAAGGTTGCTAACCCATGAAAACTTCTGACATCATTCATGGTCCTAGGAGTTGGCCAAGACAATATGGCACTTACCTTCTCTTGATCCATTTTCAGTTTTCCCTGTGAAATGACAAAACCCAAGTATATGATCTCCTCTTGCATGAACAAACACTTCTCCAAGTTGATCATGAGCTTCTCTTCATGTAACCTTTTGAGGACCAGGTCTATATGTTTGAGGTGCTCTTCCTTTGTATTACTAAAAATCAGAATATCATCTAGATATACTATGACAAATTTACCTATGAATTCCCTCAAGACCTCATTCATCAACCTCATAAAGGTACTAGGGGCGTTGGACAAACCAAAAGGCATGACCTTCCACTCATATAACCCCTCATTGGTTTTAAATGCAGTTTTCCACTCATCTCCTAGCCTAATCCTAATCTGATGATAGCCACTCTTTAGATCTATTTTTGTGAAATATTTAGCACCCCCCAAGCAATCAAGCAAATCTTCTATCCTAGGGATTGGAAACCTATACCTAATTATTATCTTGTTGATAGCCCTTGAATCAATACAAAGTCTCCAAGTGCCTTCCTTCTTTGGTGCTAGGATAGCCGGTACTGCACATGGGCTTAAACTCTTGCCAATTAGGTCTGTCTCCAACAACTCCTCAATCTGTCTTGCTACCTCTGCATTCTGCTCTGGGGTAAGCTTGTATGCTGCCTTATTTGGAAGTGTAGATCCTGGGATCAAATCTATGCAATGGCTGATGTCTCTTATAGATGGTAGGGACCTTGGCATTCCATCAGAGATGATGCCTTTGTACTTGTCCAATAGCTCTTGGATAGTAGGATCTATGAACCTTTGCCTCTTCTCTCCCTTGATTTCCTACTGCTACTCCTTGTTCACCTTCAGGCATGGAATTAGAGCATATGCAACTACACCTTCTTCTACTATCTCTTTCATGAATTGTTTGCCTTCTACCATCATCACCTTAACTTCTTTCCCCTTTGATTCCACCTCATTCTCCATCAATGGTAGCAACTCTATCACCTTACCATCCTTGGTGATTGAATATGTGTTTCTAACTCCATCATGGTGTGCTTTCAAGTCATATTGCCATGGTCTTCCAAATAGGAGTTGGCAAGCATCCATCTTGGCAATGTCAAACAATAATTTGTCCTTGTATGATCCAATTTGAAACTCCACCCAAGCCTGCTCTTCCACCACTGCTTGCTGACCTTGGGTGAGCCATGAGACCTTATATGGGCAAGGATGTGGTAGTCTTCTAAGCTTAAGCTTTTCTACCATTTCAAATGACACAAAATTTTTAGTGGATCCGGAGTCAATCAGAATTTTACATACCTTTCCTCCTGCCTTGCAAGTAGTTCTGAAGAGAGACTTCCTTTGTGGGGGTTCTTTGTCAAGCACCTTCATGGTGGTCATTGCTCTCCTAATCATCAAAGATTCTCCCTTCTCAGGATATCCATAACTGTCAAGAACATTCACACTTTGATAAGTGTTTGAGCTTGTCACACTTTGACAATCAGATTCTTGGATCAGATTTGTCCTCCTTTCTCCCATTGAACTTGTTGCCTTTTCTGGACATCTGCTGGCTATGTGGCCTTCTTGATTGCAATTGTAACATCTGAGAGGTCCTCTGCCCTAAGATCTCCCTCTAAATGGTGATCTTCTACCCCTAAAGTTTCCTCTTTGATTGTAACTTCCTCCTTGAGTTTGACTGTTGTCTCCTTTGTTGTTCTCTTGATTGGATTCACCTTGGTGTCCAAATCCATTTCCTCTGCCTCTGAAAGGACTTCTTCCCCCTCTTTGTTGTCTCCCTCTTCCTCTATTGTTCTGCTCTTGTCTTCTCTTTAATTTCTCTTCTACTTTGAGTGCAAATTGGTAGCACTTTTGGACTATCTCTGGGGTATGCAGATTTATGTCTTCTTGGATGGAAAACCTCAATCCATTGAGGTACCTTGCCACCTTCTCATCCTCACTCTCCTTTACCTTTGTCTTGACACATAGTTTCATGAACTCTTCTATGTATGAACTAACATCTAACTCCTTCTACTTCAAGTTTTGTCTCCTCTTATGTAGTTGGATGTTGTAATCCAATGGAACATAGGCTTCCTTCACTAAGCCACCATCTTCTTCCAAGTAGCAACTATCTTTTTTCCTTCTTTCACCCTGTCATCTTGGATGAAAGTCCACCAAGTTAGTGCAGCCCCTTTCATTTTGGATTGGGCCATCTTCACCCTTTGGTGGTCTGGTATCTCCTCGGTCTCAAAGAAATTATTCAAGGAGTCTATCCACTCCATCACTAAATCAGGATCCATTTTGCCTACAAACACAGGCAGGTCTAGTTTCATATCCAGGATCCTTCTCTCCATGGATTTGAGGGCATTGATTAAGGGTCTCTAGGATGCAGGGACCTCCATCTCTTCCTGCCTAGGGATCTTCTCTTCATCCCAATCTTCTTCTCCCTTCTCTACTTTGTCCCTCAACTTATCTAACTCATCTCTCAAGGCCTGATTTTGAGCTCTAACTGCTTTGCTTTCTGCCATTTACTTCTTCACTAGGACAGCCAACTCAGCATTGGTCATCTTTGTTGGGTACTCTTGTGACCCCTTTTCTTCTGACATCTTGTCTTCTTCTTCTACCCAAGGATACTCCTTTGCTTTGATACCACTATGATGCAGAGTGGGCAAAAGAAACATTCAAACAACTTAAAATTCCCTCTTCACATAACATCGAACCAAATACATACCTTCTCCCTCTATCAGCAAGACATACTACTATCGGCCTAACCTGCTCCTCATCTTCTGATATCCAATCTTACACTGATATGCTTAACAACAACTTCATCGTTAGCCAGACTTCAGTCTACTTATACCGATACTCACACCTTCTATCGTTGTGACTCCAACATTCGATATAACATTCAAAGACTCTCCCGATGGGCTTTTCTCACACCGATGACTTCAGCTTGTATATACATTGCCTAACCTTCTATTGCCGGTAATCCATTGTATCTTCACCCACTTTGACCACTACAGCCGGTCATCACTTGCATCTTACGAAATGAATTTTAATAATGTACATTCCAATATACAATCTTCGACATGCAAATGCAGGATATACACAAAATGCTTTCACATACAACTATGATATACACACACACTGTCTGTGACATACAATTGACGTATACACAGGAAATGTATCTCCTCATACAATTGCGATATACACAGGAGTTTTCTACCTGATATACTTTAGCGATATACACAGGCAATGGATCTTCTCATGCGATTGTAGGATACACACGGAATGTACTCAGATACGATTGTGATATATACAGGAATTTATATGCGTTGGAACAACACCAAAATCTTACACCGAGGACATCCTCTTTAATCAATCTCGCAGTCTCTATTCTGTTGAGCCCTAGCACATAGAGATGCTAGGTTCCCTTACTGCGACAGCTTGTTCACCGATGGGATCCTCTGTTCCATTCTACCATTGACACGAACAAAAAGAAACAAAATGAAAAAACTATGTATAGAGTCCATTCCACTGATTTTGGAGAAATCCACCAGTGGAATGGTTTCAATCTTGCATCTTTAACAACAAAAACTAGATTATGTATAGAACAACTTGAAATAGAGGATATACACAGAACGATTCGGTCTACAAAGAATATACCCAGAACACAGAACTTGTAAATGTAAACTAATAGAATTCTTATTTCTTTCCTCAGACTTCGTCCCTGATCTCTTCTTCAGAAAATGTGTTTATAGTCTCTTCCCATCCAGTTCCAACCGGAATACCAAAGGTTGGAGTTGTTACAACTTCCACTGATTTTGAATTTTGGTTTAACCAAGGTTATAAGCCAAAACACTAACTAATCACACGACACATGTCTAGCACAAAACATGTTTTAAACACCCTAGAACATTAACAAAACACCTAACAACACAGCACACTTGATTTGAGCATCCACATACCCCAATTGCCCAAGATGTCCAAATTGGCTTATCAAGATGCCAAATTTGTGACATTGGTTCACATGATGGGGTCTTTATTACAAACATGAAATCACAACAACAAGAACTACATGACAACAAGGACAAATATAGAAATGTATAAAACATAACAACATATCATGACCTTAATCTTCTCCCTCAGATGTATAGTTGGCTTGTTGAAGTGGTGCTCCTGCACCATGTCCTTTTATGGATTTTCTATCAACATATTCAATGTCAAACTCACTCAAAAGCATAATCCATTTTGGCATGCGTCCTGTCAATGTAGCTTTGGATAGAAGATACTTTAGTAGGTCAAACCTTGGAGATGAGCTTTTTTTGATGACTAAGCATATAATGTTTAAGTGTATGCGAAGCAAAGACAATGACAAGACATGCCTTCTCAATAACTGTGTAATTTAGCTCATAGCCCACGAGAGTACGATTGATATAGTATATAGGTCTTTCCTTTCCAGTGTCATCATTTTGTGCCAACAAGGTTCCTAATGTTGTTGATGTGGCTGATATGTATAGAAGGATCTATTTTCCTTGAGAAGGAGGTACCAACACTAGTGATGTCGCAAGATATTATTTCAATTTATCAAATACTTGTTGGCACTTCTCATCCCATTAAAATTCTACATTTTTTCTTAATAGATGTGCAAAGGGTTGACACTTATCTGCAAGTTGTGCTATGAATCTCCTGATAGATTAAAGTTTTCCTTGAAGGTGACACAATTGTTTCAAATTCTATGGTGGTGTCATCTCAATTATAGCTTTGACCTTAGCAGGATCTACTTCGATACCCCTTCAAGAGACAATGTAGCCTAAGAGTTTGCCAAATGTAACACCAAAGACACACTTCAGATTAAGGTGAACCTTGTATTCCTCTAAGTGGTCAAAGATGTTTTCAAGGACATACAAATGACCCTCTCGTGTACGTGATTTACCAAGGATATCATCTATATAGTCTTACATAGTTTTATGAAGCATATCATGAAATATTATAGTCATTGCTCTTTGATATGTTGCTCCCGCATTCTTAAGACCAAAAGAAATTACTTTCTAGCAATAAACTCCCCAAGCACATATGAATGCAGTCTTATGCTGATCTTCTTTAGCAATATTGATTTGGTTGTATCCAGAAAATCCATCCATTTGGGATAACATCTCATGTCCTGTTGTTAGGTCGACTATGATGTCAATGTTTGGTAGTGGATATCATCTTTGGGACATGCTTTGTTCAAAGTCTTAGAAATTTGTACAAATGCAGATGCCCCCAGTAACCTTAGAAACTGGAATAATGTTTAACACCCATTTTGGATAATCTAGAGGTTTAATGAATCCAATTGCAAGTAATTTATCTAGTTCTACTTTGACTAAGAGAGAAATTTTGGGATGCAACTTTCTCAACATTTGTTTAACCAGTTTTGCTCCAGGGTACACCATCAAATGATGCACTATCAATGAAAGATCTAGACCAGGCATATCCACATAGAACCATGCAAAATTCTTTGATATCTCTTTGAAAAATGTGATGAACTCTCGTAATTCAAATTCTGACAGGGATTTGGATGCAAATGTGATCTTTGGTTCTTCAATTGTTCCCAAATTCATCTCTTGTGTTTCCTCAATAAGAATGGGAAATCTCTCTTGATATGCCTTAATTTCATGGAAGTCAAATTCCTCGTCCTCAAGAGCCTCAGGGAGGTTTTCACCTTCGGATACATCCTTTGTTTTTACTTTATTGTCGTCTGAAAGTGCTACAAAGTGGTGTTCACTAGGGGACATAATTTTTATATTTTCACTTTTACGGCTAAGGAATTTGACTATCGCTCCAAAGTAGGCATTAGTGTTGAGTTCTATAGTGTATCCAATCTTGTGATCCCCAATTGGTATTCCTGATCTTAATCCCAAGAATTCAATGATAGCCTCATCATTTTGAAAGACATCAAGAATAGGAGGCCCTTGTTGGTCCCAATCAATGAGTTCAAGGTAGAAGAGTTGGAGGTTATGTGATGGTGATGAAGGTAATGATGTGGTAAGAGTGAAGATGGATGAATCGTTGAGGGAGTCATCGTAAGTATCCTCATTAGTGCTCTTAATAGTGGGAAATGGGAGATTGTCTTGATCACCCTTTTCTTTATAAATCCATTCCAAAACATATGCATCAATGATCTCCTTATCTAGTACACCCCAATAGGAGAACTTAGTTGGCTTACAATTAATTGTGATAGTTGAAATAGGTCCATCAAGATGAGGTCTTCTAAAGCTCTTAGGAGAAAGTGGGAGTTGCCCCACACAAAAGGCTCCTCGTAGAGTGTACTCTCCTAATCCTTTATCTTTAATCTTAGCCTTGATCTCGAGATGAGTGGTGGATGATGTATATGAAGAGTCAAGTGTGGATGGATCAGTATATGATGGAGATGGTTTGGAAATATCATTGGTTGGACAGTAATTAGCTTTGGGATATGGGCCTTCCAATAGGCGGCAATACTCAAAGGGATGTGGGTCGGTATATAAATGGTAATTTATTGGTCATTGTAGGGGAATTTGATGCATTGATGGTAGGTGAAAGGAACAGCTTGCATGGCATGAATCCATGGGTGTCCTAGGAGAATGTTATATGAGATCAAGGTCTAAGACTTGACAAGTGATTTCCATGAGTGAGGGACCTAATTCAATGGGTAGCGTAATAATTCCTTCAAATATTCTTTTAGCTTCATCATAAACATTAATTGTGATAGAATGTTTTTTGTCAATAACCATGGTAGAGTACACTAATTGTCTTAAAAACTTAAGGTGCATAGGTTTAAGCTCAATGCACCATCCACTAGGACCCTTTTGACATTGTGTTTATGGATTATGACCTCTAGGTGAAGGGGCTCATTATGAAATGAATCATTGGTAGGTATGTCATTTTTAGTGAAAACTAGGTGGTGATTGGATGCAAGATGTCCCACCATGACATGAAATTGTTCCACATTAATATCATTAGGGACATAGGATTCTAGCAAGGTTTTATCTAATATCTCCTTATGCATAGGAGAGGTGCGGAGAAGCTCTAGGATTGATATTTGTGCGGGAGTCTTTCTTAGATGATCAAGGATATTGTATTTGGGAGGTGCTATGGATGAGGATGGCATAGATGAGGATGTGGCTCCTTGAATAGTGATGCAACTGTTTAGTGGAAAAATGGATCCTTTAATCTTTTGTGGGCTAGATGTTTAAATCTGCCTCTCCACTATACATTGAAGGATCTAGGGTCAAATGGCAAGCATTATCATACCCTAGAGTCACTTTCAGATGTAGGGAAACTTGGATTAGGGAATTAATTATCAATTTTCCTTCTCCTATGCTCAATTGACCATTAAAACCCTAATTACGCAAATACGACAACAAATTAATGAATTATAGAAAAAAGCTCTTGCAGACGAGAGTAAAATGCCAAATTACAGAATACCTATTTTTGGGGTTCTGAAGCGGAACAGTCAGGGACACTGGAGCAGGTGCCCAAGTCCAAGGTACCTGCTTTTTTGGGGAATCTGGACCTCCTTCAGACACTGGTCAGCCCTGTAGCTTCTATTTTCTAGAATCTGTCTACGGAGGACACTAGAGTGAGCGCCCTAGTCCTGAAAGTGCTCCTTTGTCTGACTTTTGTTCAGATCCTAAATCCCTGATGTCTTCCCAGCCTTCCTGCAACTCCACTTTTCTCGAATGCAACACCTGTAACCTACAATCACAAGACTTGGTTTGGGGTTGTGGTGTTTAGAGGTTTTCCTTAGTCAAACCCTGGAGGACACTTAAGTCTCTGAACACCGTTGTTAGATAAAGAGGGTGTGCCCTTGTGAGGCAGAGGCCAAAAACCAAAGGAATCAATGATAAAAACATAATGATATGTCACCTTGTAGTGAAGCTCTCATGGAGGAAGATGCTCTTCATGCCATGAGGAGATTGATGCCAAATCTGTAAATATCAACACACAAAACACACAAGTCTGCTCTTGCAACACAATAGAAAGCCTTGAATCACCTTGAGAATGCCTAGAGTTCACAATAACAATCTAGTTTATAAATGAATGTCTACATATGTTTATATATGCATCTACAAGCACTCCTACCAAGATATTTGAAATTCAAACTTACCGTGTCGGCAAAGGGACCTAATAACGGTCACTAACCGACACCTGCAAATTGGGGCTGCCCCAAAATAGGGCAAGACTAGGGCGCGGGCGCCCAAGTCCTCCCCCCTATTTTAAGCAGGGCACAGCTCAAGGGATCCTCCTAGGTCCTATTTGCCATGGGACTTATGTCTCATTCCATCAAGATGCTAAAATATGAACTAAAATGTCCTAAATGCACTCTAAAGACTTGGGAGCTAAACCTTATGAGGGAAAAGCCCCCAAGGGGACATTTTCTGACGTTACATTTAGCCCCCATTTTAATGTATGTATGAACATGAGGTCCATACATGCATTAAAGTAAGGTCACAAACATAGCAAACACACCAAGCACGGAGAAGACACGCCAATCACATGGAAAATAGTAACAGGCATGCAAAACATAGAGAAGACAGTTACAGTCACGCAGAACACAGAGCAGACAATTAATGCATGGAAGACACATTAATGCATGGAAGAAAAAAATGATATCTTTTCTTTTTCTTTTTCTCTTATATATGAAATGCAAATGCAAGTACTGGAAAGTAAACAAACCTCCCAAGATGCAGGAAGCACTACTTAATGGCACTGGTCTCTGCATATGGGGTAACACACACGCAATACATGCAAAACCTCCCAAAATGCATGAAGCACTACTCAAGGCGTCGGTCTATGCATATGGGGCAACAAACACACCATACAAAACAAGCACGCCAAAACACACACACTTGAAGACACAGAGAAAACATAGCAGACAAGTGATGGTGTTTCCCTATTTCTAGGCTCATCACCATCTCCGGCACATTACAGGCACACATTGATGATTGGGCTTCGCCAGAACAATCGCCGAAGACATGCTTAAGGGTTGAGTTAGTCACAGAACCGCTCCCTGCCACCACAGAGGACTTTTGAAAATGACAGGATGATGCAATCTGCTCTAAGAAATACACCATCCCCACCTCCACAGAGGGCTTAAGAAAAAGGATATGCTTGATATCCCACCTCTGTAGAGGGCTTATATGATTGATTGATTGATTGCAAACAAACTCAAGATGCACGATGCACTACTCAGGCGTAGGTCTATGCATCTGAGATCAAACACATTTCTAACATCTATAACAAACAGCTTACCTTATATGCCCCCACCTTAAGGTGGTTGATATTAGTTATTGATATCAAGCACATTAAGGTAGGAAGAAAACACACAAGGGAACACCAACTTTCACAAAGCCCATGCCCCCCAGAGGTGACATGTACTTTACGATCACCAAATGTTCCCACAAACACATCCCTGCAAGAAACATGTTAGTGTCTACAACATCATGATAAACAAAAACATCAATGCATATGATTAACCACACAAAGAGCCAAGGTTATACAATGAATTCAGAGTTCAAGGATAACCAGGGGCTATATCATGAAGCTCTCTGAATCGAGTACCGCCAAGGCTAGATTCAAAGGCAAACAAAGGTGCATGGAGCAGCAGTATTGTTAAGGTTTGTAAATGCGATAGAAACATCATAGAATTCACTACGTGAAAAGCATGAGTGCTTCCTCTAGCCAAGCGTCAGATAAAATATACAACTCCATCATCATATTAGGAACTATAGTCCATTTGTTGATTGCTCTCAAAAGGGACACTAGGTCCACATCAATATAATTTTTTTGTCGTCATCTACCCGCTAGATGGAAACACTAGAGGAAGGGAAACAATAAATAAGAGAGGAGGAAAACAAGTGTCTTAGGGACAGTCACGTAGGAGGGTGCCCCCAAGTCACCAACCACGACGCTATGTCTGTAAGACAACACACAACAATGAAATTTGAGAGAGGCAATGTAGAAGAATGATGATACAAATAGAAGAAGGTTACAACAAAGGTGGTCTCCTGGTATCTCAAACCTTACGGGAGAATCCAAGGTCATCCTAGGAGGCCTAAACAACACATAGCACATTAGGGGGAAGCACATCACAAGAGAGATACAAGGGTTAGAGATACTTACCTGGTAGCACCATCGTTAAGACCCTGCATATCTAAGATATCTGTCATGCTGTTTTGATCTTGTTGAATTGGCATTAAGTGTAGGACGACGGGAGGCTTTCTTTTCTTTAAAAGGATTATATCCAATGCTGCTTGAGTAATGTGTTGAAGTGGATTCTACAGGTACTCATATCCCTTGTTGATTTACAACACATCCCTTACCTTCATATTCACAATTGTTAGAAGGGATTTTAAATCCTCGACCATAAAGGGATGTCATTTCCTTAGAAGATGGTGAAGCCTCATAGGTGTCGTAATTTGTGGTATAAGTGAGAGTATTGTTTTTATTTTCTACCCAGGGGACTTTAGATTTCTTTGATGCTTCAAAAGAGTGCTTAGGTGAGATTGATGCTACTTTTGATTTGTCAAGGCTATTAATTTTATATTCCCCTATACTACAAGGATTAAAATCTAATGAATCCCAATCATCACCAACAAGTGCATTCAATGGTTGAGAGTTTTGCACAACATTATTTGTGGCTAGAGGCATTAATGAACCAGCTCATAAATGATTGTAAACTAGTTTTTGCTTTTCAATGTGTAAGCAGTTATCTAGTTCATGATCGGCATGAATAGTATGAAGTTTACCTTTGAATATAAATCTGATTGATTGATGCAAGGTGGAAGGGACTACCCCCAATGCATGAATCCATGGTCTACCAAGAATCATGTTGTAAGATAAAGAACAAGGCATGACATGAATCAGGGTAGGTGCTAGCACAGATCCTACTTGTATAGGTAGAGTCATAATGCCTATGGATTGTCATCCAACATTATCAAAGCCATGAATGCTAATGCCATTTGGTTTGATTTGTGATGTGTCAGCTTTGATTTTGTCTAGAAGGTCAATGCTACAAACATTAAGAGTCGATCCATTGTCAATCATAACTCGTTTTACCAATGTTTTATTTATTATGACAGAGATCATAGTGGATCATATTGGTTTTGAACTTCAATTGACGGTAATTCCTGTGGTTGAAAGAGAATATCTATTTTTGTTGCATGCATACTATCCAATATGGCTGCTACATCATTAGGCTTAGTAGTAGGTGGGATAATCACCTTTTGCAAAGCTTCTTGGAGCATTCCATAGTATGTAGGCAATGTTTGTATTAAATCCCAAAGAGAGATCTTAGCCAGAGTAGCGCAAAGTTGTTCAACAAGATCATACTCTCGACCACTTTTATGAGTAAGATGAGGTGGTGGAGGGAGCATAGGTTGAGAACATGGAAGAGAGACAGGCACATGCAGTGCTTGGTTACTTTGCTTGTTATTACGGGTGTTGTATGCGTGATCAATCACATTGTGGTGTGGTTGTTGTAATGCATTTTAAACACCTTGAACTGTAATCACTGGTTTTAAGCAAGAGCGTGCACTAAGTGCCCCTCAGACAATCATTTTAGGAATATTACTATGAATTCCATTAAGGATTATTGAATTAGCATTGTTTTCCTCTTGATTGTGCCCAATATCCATCTCCAAAGGATTTAATGTGAGAGACCTTTTATCATCCACTAATGCCACATCTTGGCCAGGGAGAGCAGTGGGATGAGAGGAGGGTACATCATCACCATCATCATCATACTTTGTGCTGGAAAATGGTTTTTCTCTCTCATCTTTCTCATGAGTGTTCCAAGAGATGAATTTAGTTAAATCTTATAATATCAAAGAATGTTCACTCATGAGGATTAGGAATTCTTCAAAATCAAGATCTTTGATAAATGCATGCAGATATAGCATAGAAAAATGACATGAAGGTGCCATTGCATTGTTTTCAATGTAAACTCATATTTTAAAATCTTTTCAAATTTGATGCAAAAGACAACTGCAAAACTATATGTAAAAATAGCCTAAAATGCTTGATTTTTGGTACTTTTTCAATGCAAATAAATGAAACAAAAGGTGTTGTAAGGATTTTAATCAAGGGAAGAAAATTATATGTCTAATAGTAGTCCAAAACAGTAATATAATCACTCTCAACACACTCTTGATGCAAATCCAAGATAATGCCAAGTCAAAATATAGTGAAAATATGTCAAAATAGGCACTTTTTTCACCAAAATTCAATGTAAAAGGGCATAACAAAGGGTGTTGTGAGGAAAATAATGATGGAAAGCAAATAATATCAGTAATAACAGCCACTTGGTGCCAAAATACCCAACACAACATGATTTTAGCGCCACTTAAGGTCAAACCCTAGTGAAAATATAGCAAAAATAGGCTATTTTTCACGGTTTTTCAATTCCAAGACCTAGCAAAAGGAGTGTTGTAAAGAATTTTAGGAGGTAAAACAAATAATATAAATAATATAAGTCACCTCAATCCATAAAATTGATCACAACATGCTTGGAGTTCAAACTAGGTCAAACCCTAGGGCCAAAATAGCTAAAATGTGTAGTTTTTTGCAAAATTTTCACTACAAGAGCCCGTTAAAAGGGTGTTGTGAAGATTTTTATGAGGGGAAGAAAATGGTAACCCTAAATAAAAAAAATTAATGTGAAAATATCTTTCACAACACACTTGTAGTGCAAGTTTGGATAGTTGATAAGGCCAAATTTAGCGAAAATCGTTGTTTTCGAAGCCCTAGGTTTGAGATTTTGGAACAAAATGCTATTTGAATGGTTTGAAGTCTGATTTTTGATAGAAATTACATACTCTCAGATCTTAAAATGATTTTCAAGCTTAATCATGCAAAATTCCCATGCAAATTTAATGAAATTGCACCAAAATTGCTAGTTTTTGTTGAAGTTTTCAATGCAAAAAATGCAAATAATTTAAATTTAAATGCAAATTCACACTAAAATGCAAGACTACATCCAAATTCAAATTTTAATGAGCCTCTAAAATTAGTAGAAAAATTTGATAAAAGATTTTGCCTACAAACCCTAGATTTTGGAATTACTAGGTTATAAAATTGACAAAATTTCCACAAAACCCTAGCAATTAAATGATGAAAATGCAAAGAAAGATTTTGAATTTTTGTATTTTTCTGTAGTTTATATCAGATCTGATGCAAAAATCATGAATTAGGAAACTTTAGGAAGAACTGACAAAATTTAGTAAGCCCAACAATGCAATTTTTTTGTATTTTTCTAATTTTTCAATTTTTTTGAAATTTTCTCAATGCAATAAGGTAAATAACCAAATGAATGAATGAAATCACACCAAATCTACAGAAAAACACTCATAAAGTTGCAATTTAAGTTCAAATACATGGGTTCACCAAAATGTTTAGTGGAAAAATGGGTTCTTTAATCTTTTGTGGGTTAGATGTTTAAATCTGCCTCTCCACTATACATTGAAGGATCTAGGGTCGAATGGAAAGCATTATCATACCTTAGAGTCACTTTTAGATGTAGGGAAACTTGGATTAGGGAATTAATTATCAATTTTTCCTTCTCCTATGCTCAATTAACCATTAAAACCCTAGTTACGCAAATATGACAAAAAATTAATGAATTACGGAAAAAAGCTCTTGCAGAAGAGAGTAAAATGCCAAATTATAGAATACATATTTTCAGGGTTCTGAATCGGAACAGTCGGGGACACTAGAGCAGGTGCCCAAGTCCAAGGTACCTACTTTTTCAGGGAATCTGGACCCCCTTCGGACATTGATCAACCCTGTAGCTTCTGTTTTTTGGAATCTGTTTGCGGAGGACACAGGAGTGAGCACCCTAGTCTCAGAAGTGCTCCTTTGTCCAAATTTTCTTCAGATCCCAAATCCTTGATGTCTTCCCAACCTTCCTATAACTTCACTTTTCCCAGATGTGACACATGTAACCTGCAATCACAAGACTTGGTTTGGGGGTTGTGGTGTTTAGAGGTTTGCCTTAGTCAAACCCTGGAGGACACTTAAGTCTCTAAACACTATTGTCAGATAAAGAGGGCGTGCCCTTGTGAGGCAGAGGCCAAAAACCAAGGGAATCAATGATACAAACACAATGATGTGTCACCTTGTAGTGAAGCTCTCATGGAGGAAGATGCTCTTCATTCCATGAGGAGATTGATGCTCAAATCTACAAATATCAACACACAAAACACACAAGTTTGCTCTTGCAACATAATAGAAAGCCTTGAATCACCTTGAGAATGCCTAGAGTTCACAATAACAATCTAGTTTACAAATGAATGCCTACATATGTTTATATATGCATCTACAAGCACTCTAGCTAAGATATTTGAAATTCAAACTTACCGTGTCAACAAGGGACCTAATAACGGTCACTAACCGACACCCACAAATTGGGGCTGCCCCAAAATAGGGCAGGACTAGGGCACGAGTGCCCAAGTCCTCCCCTCCTATTTTAGGCAAGGCACAGCTCAAGGGGTCCTCCTAGGTCCTATTTGCCATGGGACTTAGGTCTCATTCCATCAAGATGCTAAAATATGAACTAAAATGTCTTAAATGCACTCTAAAGACCTGGGAGCTAAACCTTATGAGGGAAAAGCCCCCAAGGGGACATTTTCTGACATTACAGTGACTACGATGGGTGGTAATGGCACAATCAAGATTATGAGCTCTTATGGTGATGGTGGCTACTTGTGAGGAGCAAGCTTCAATATGACCCATGACGAAATCATATGAAGGGGTGTTGGAATACTAAGGATCACTGAGAGGGGGGTGAATCAGTGATCTGGGAAAACTAATTCTTCAAACAAGATCTTCTCACAATAGTACCAAAACAATATAACATGATCATGAAACACAAGACAATTGCATCAAGACATGAAATCATTACCAAAGCACAAGAGTTAGATAGAATCAACACATAACACATGTGATTGAGTGGAAAACCCCAAAAGGGTAAAAACCACTATAAACTCGATCTCCATTAAGCCTCACTGGAAAACCTCATTGATTACAGTCTGTGCCTCACTGGTAAACCTTACTAGTTACAGACTATGCCTCACTAGCAAACCTCACTGGTTACTGATCATATGCATCACTAGCAAAAACCTCACCGGTTACTGATCATATGCCTCACTAGAAAAAACCTCACTGGTTACTGATCATATGTCTCACTGGTGAAAACCTCACTGGTTATTGATCACATGCCTCACTGGCAAAAACCTCTCTGGTTACTAATCATATGCCTCACTGGCAAAAACCTCACTAGTTACTGATCACATGCCTCACTGGCAAAAACCTCACTGGTTACTGATCACATCTACTCCAAACTCAAATCAAGAAGATGAACAAAGTACTACTCTGTTTACAATGAAAACCAATGGTTATAGATGAATTCTATAACACCTTTGTTCAGACACCTCTATGTGCAAATATTAAAAATAGTACAACACTCTTTCTTTTTTACTAAGAAGTCCATTCATCTGCATTTCTCTTTCACTCATGCTCTACATATTCATCTGCAATTTGACCTCATAATTTGCATATATCACCTATATCAGATCTCCTTCTCTGCAAATTTCTCCTGCATCAAAATCTCTTTCCCAGCATAATTCACTTGCAAAATGATCTCTTTCTCTGCATTTGTCACAACTAAACAATACCCCTTCTCAATCACTTAACTCACACATATATTCACATTCAAAAGACCCACAATACATTGCACATCCTCACACATTCATAATTCACAATCAAATAACTTTCCCCTTCTACCTATTTTTCATTCTTACACTAATACTCTCATTCTGTATATAAATAATTCACCTACACACATTTTAAAGACCTATATATTTTTTAATTTTTTTATATCAGCAAGTAAATAGCAATGTCTTCGTTTTGAAATCCATACAGTCATGTCCCTCTCTCTAGTAAACTCATGATTTCAATTGCATAAATCTATTTCAATTCGAATTACTCCTCCCACCTTATGTATTTTTCAAAGAGATCTTCATAAACACACACCTTTGTTTACTGTCCACTCACACCTCTGTTGGATTTTTAGAAACTCCACTATATGCTCCTCATTTCGGTTACTAAAGCAGTCAAATATGGAGAGAGTAGTCATCTAATTTGAGTGTTACATCCCTAAATTTGGCCTTGTTTTTACTTTTTACTTTTGCATGGATAGAAGTGAATCTATGGAAAAAATATTTTGATGTTGGGTTAAATGTCATTGGAAAATATTGATTTTATTGGATATCAATTATGTGATTAGATGCAACGCATATGATGAAATGATTTAGCAATTTATGTTATAAGAATTTGATTTGTTATTCATAAAGTTTATGAATGGACTAACGATGCACCGATCATGATCTGGTGATTGCAAGTTATATGCAGGAAAACAGGTTGTTGATGACTCTCCGAGAAAGAGAGAGAGTATCTTTTGAGGACAAGAGAATAGACCTTTGGTTATAAATGGCCATTTGCCAAATGAGTATAGTGTTCAACAATTAAGTAAATCCATATTTATTGAATTAGGTCTTGTTTAAGCAAGTTGGTTCAAGTTAGTGGGTCGACTCGAAAAGTTGTGGATGATGTTGATACCTTTTGATGCTTTGTTAAACGCCAATTTTTTTGCTTAGAGAAATTGACTTTGTCAAGAGCAATTGAAAATTGAGTTGTGACGAAATGTGACTTTCTATCAAACATGTCACTCTTGTGATGTATGCTAGTTAGAAAATTATGCCTCAATGACGTAATTGGGAAAATTGTTTTGTATGTCTCTTATTTATAGTTTTTGCGTCAAATTTTAACGTATTTCTTCTGGCAAAATCAACGTAATTTGATTTTGTACATGAAGGGGAGACTAGCTCGACCCAAGCACGTTATATGTGTAAGTTTATGTAAAAACATCTTTATTAATGCTATTAATAGTATTATCATCGTACTTTGATCATTATTTCACATAAAACTTTAGTGATCAAGTGAGATGGTCGTCGAATTAATATTCACCACCTTCTTTATTATCATGCCTATCTATCCTTTTCTTGATATGCATTGAAGAGGGAATATTTAAACAATTGTGAGGCAATTACTGCCCACATTTTCTTCATAGTTGTGCATGTCTTTTATTGTGGAGAAGTCCATAGTTTGTGGGCATTTGTTTTAACCAAATTTGAGTGGTCGAGAGTGGTTAGGATCAAATTAAAGTCATGTTTTAATGATTTAGTTGTGTGTTCATTATAGCATTGAGTGTTTCTTCTAAACCATGAACACCTCTCATTCGTTGGATGATCTTTGTGCTAATAATGGCATATTGCCCATGGTCTTGTAGGGCATCTTTACTGTTTCAGGTAAGTTATTATTATGAACGTAGTGGGAGTTTTAAGGAATCTCGACTCTGTTGTTAAAAGGGGAGAGCATAGAGGTTAGTGGGGAGATTTGAGTTATCACATCCATAAGGGATTGAGAAAGTTTTGGGAACCAGTTATTTGCAAAGTGCAGAGAGAACGTTGGAAAAGATATTTTGTCTAAGCCTAGAGTGGTTAACAAGAGAAGAAAGTTAGTTGCTAGAGAAGTGATTGTGTGCTACAGAGGAAAGAATAGAGTGCTGCGAGGATGATCATAGACCTTCGAAGAATCTGTTCAGGTTCTTACTTTTTATGAAGTCATTTACGTTATATGAAATGCATGAAGTCTATTCTTTCCTTCAAATTATTTTTGAGTCAAAAACTCAGTAACTTTCTAGTAGAGAACTCGGATAGTTAGATCTATTTCTGACTATAAGGTAATGTAGACCATGACTCATTGAAAGATAGATTAGTTATTTAAACTTTTGCACATATAGAATGTATTATGTTTGATACTGTCTAAACCAAATACTTATGTCTTCATTCTATTTTATGTCAAAGTTTTTGGTATGAAACAGTCATATAGTTGACTATGTAAACTTTTCTCTACATGTCTATATGCCTCCTTTAAATCCTATGTTTCTATATTAAACATTACATAGATGTCAAAGCCAGAATTAACTTATATTACATTACTATGGTATTAGTATCCCTTTTGTTGAGAACACCACCTTATTTCTAGCTAATGAGCAATATCTTAAGTATAATTTGCTTCTAAGGGCATTATCAGGTATGATGTATTCCTCTACATCAAGATTTGATGATAACACTTGTATGTTTAGCTTTGTCATAAGCTTATCGGTGTCATAAGAGAGAAACTTAGACTTGGAATTCAATTAGATAGTAATTGGGATTAGTCCATCTTCCTTTTGAAGTTTACAATCTTTCTTCGAGCAAAACCTCTGAGTTTGTGTCTAAACTTTATAAGACTGACTTTTAGGTGCATGTTAAGACCAACACCTTAAAAGAAAGAAAGCTAAGTGATCAATCTTTCTTTATTATGAAATGAGGTTGATATATATATTATTAAGCTAGTCTTATAATCTTGAGAGATGAGATAGTTAAGTCTAGAAGTTTCTATATAAACTATTTATTTTCATATCTCTATGATCTTGTATGTCATAAGAACCAGTGTGGGTCAATGCAAGCAAGGCAAACTAAAGTTAGTAAATCATAGGGTACTATGATACTGTATTTTTATATTCTTATTGAACCGCGAGATTAATATACTCGTGTTGTGATATAGTTTTTGTTGGCAAGAGGCACTGCTATGCATGATAGGTGTTGTCATTGATGGGAACTAAGTCCATTCCACACATCCACAGTGCAGTATCAGATCATACCGGAAGCCAGTTCCAAGATTTGTCAAGTCCGGATAGACAGCAACAGGGTATATGGCAGAGTTTAGTATTTTGATCAGCAGATCTCTCCAGTTAATCATTATGTGTTGTGACTCTGAGGGAGTGTAGAGGAATGTCAAGAAAATCTAAATCCAACATTTCAGCCTCCGGTGACAAAGGGATTAAAAGTTATGAGCATATGAGTATTGGGTCCTAATATGACAGAACAATTCAGTGAAGAACAGGCCGACTTGTGTTAGATCCTTGTGCAAATCTAGTAGAAGTGTTTTGGTGAGTTATGTATGGGATATAATGTTAGTGGCCAACATGTATGGTGACCTACAAGTGTTATTCCTGGTACTCATCAATATTGGTGTATGGATTCAGCTGACAAAACAGAGTACTTGTATTGTTTGTTAAGTTTTTCATAAGGCCAATAGAAAGGAGATTAAATCTCTTGAGGCGGTTATATATAGCCAATGGATTCAAGTGTATTTGGAGATGAAGATATGCGAATATGGAGTAAGTGTGAAAAGGGCATATAGAAGTGCGAAAGAGAAGAGATCTAAGGTCTTGATTATGGCAGAGCAATAAACAGGGCAGAGTAAAGATGAAATGTGTAAGATCAATATTCTATGCTTAATCAGAACTAAATCTTTGCATTGGTAGATGCTAATTATCAGTTCAAACACATTGTAATCTTCTTTCTGTAGGTAGTGAGCCTATTATAGGCAATGAGCCTTCCTTTGAGCAGTGAGTTCTGGGTAGTGAGCCCGAATGCATGTGCATTCCCCTTTTATAATACTTTTAATAGAGTATAATCTTTGTGGGTTAACCCCCAATGTGGTTTTTCCCTTAACCGACTTTCCACGTTAAAAATTTTGGTGTCAAGTGTGTTATTTGTGTTTCTGCTCATGTGTTATTGATTCTGCTTATATCATTAATTTGTTGTGAAGTGGTAAAGAAGAACTAACTACAACAAGTATTAAAGTTTCATAACAACTGATTCACCCCCCCCCTCTCAGTTGTCAGCCCTAATTCCAATAGTTTTCACATTGCTTAACGTAAGCATATTGAAGATTAAGTTTCAAGCTTGTAGAACTTCACTATAGTCTTCTAGAGGCTCAAGAAGGATTCGATAACATTTCTCAATGACAAGAACTTAAGTGATCACAATTTGAAATAAGTCTTTACATCTTTTGGAATTAAATAGATCATAGTCGATGTTTAACTTGATTGGAACCTTTTGGTTGACTCTAACTAAGGTTTTCTTGTAAATGGGAAATGGTCTTGTTTAGAAAGTTTGAAATGACTTTTTGTTTTAGTCCAAAGAAGACTAGGGGAAAATCAATTACTTAAAGCCCCTTATGAACTTGAAATAGAATGTTTGTTATTCCATTATTATGGAAAGGGAAAAACTAAACCTAAGTTTAGACCCAGTTGGGTTAATAAAATATACCTTTATGATTATATAGGTTTGCTATTCCATTATGATGGAATAGGGAGGACAAAACCTTAAGTTGACCAATTAGGGTATATATATATATATATATATAAAAAAATCTTTGTGATCATTATATAGATTATGAATGAAGGGACAAGTACCCTAACTATGTTCATTTATTCTTACTTGTAAGAAAGGAAATATTTTCCTAGACTATGATGCTTAACCTGGGTAAGGTAACCATCTTAGTTGTTTATAAATTGACTTAAAGTTCTTTAAGTGTCGATAAGTTTTGGATCTCAGGTATTGCAAAGATGGAATGAGAATCCTTGTATACGAAGATAATCCATAAGGTCTATGGAATATTGACAATGCTTGTAAACTTGTCTAAGTTGGGAAGACTAAAATATTGAAGTTATTAAAACTATATAGTTATTTACTGCAGAATGTGATAGTATCCAAGTCGAGTTGGGGTGGGTGAACATTATGACCACGTTCATTGTGAATGTCTATTTATATTGGAACTTTGGCCAAAGTAATGCATATGTCTCTGTGTACATTGTCGGTTCACCATATCTGGATTGCATAACCTATTGGAATGATCATACTTAGCTAGAGGGTATCTAGGGTTGTATGATCGATAGAGTAATGTAGGATACAACACTATGTACTCAAATGGAAAATTACCGTTGGTCACCTTTGGTCTATACTCTTCATGAAGGGTAGGGCCACTTCCAATTGGAAGATGTGTGGGAGACCGTCAGTCTGTGGTTGGAGGAAAAGTGTTGGGAAGATGCTCTCTCTCTCTTCAGCAGAAGACATGCCGAGGCTTGTGATAAAGATGTCAGATTTCTGAATGCAGTATATCTTTGTGAGTTGTGTTTAAAAAGACTATGTAAAACATTATCTATTGCATTAGGGTTTAAGAGGGTTTAGACTTGATTAGATCTTTAGGAAACAATAAACACTAAATACAAAATTGCCCTTTGACTTAGTATAATGCAAACCCTAGTTTTAAGATAGAGGACTAATTAAGATAAGATCAAGCTTAAGGGATCTTAGGAATATCTTTAGCATTTAGCATTTTGGTCTTCAAAAACATCTTGTTTCAAACCCTAATTATATCTTTTGACAAATGCAAACCCTAAAAATAATGACTCCAACCAAACAGGGATAATCTGACAGAGAATAGGAAACAAGTGAAGATATTAGAGACCATTAGGAATCTAGAAATGATAGGGTTTTTGAACAAATCAAACCATATTAATTCAATGACCTCTCATGAAATTCCAACACCAAACATAAAGCTGCTACCTGTGACAGAAATCATAGCACACACCAATGCAGGAACATCTTTGCTTGTGAAGGATCAAGACCATCTTTGCCACTGCCACCTTCAAACTTTGCCATTGAACATTGTATCAACACTATGAGATGAAGATACCATTGTACAAACCATGAGAATGAACACCAAACAAGAAGCACCCTAACATGAACACATACTGAGTTGATTGAAGCATAAACCAAGATGTTTGTGTCACCAAGATCATACTATCATGAAGTATGAGTGGATGAATCGATGAAGACCAAACAAGAACATCATGAAGAGACCAAACCCAACATCTCACCTCACTTGTATCAACCAACACACCTGTCACCTTATCATGTAATGGAATCATATCAACCAACACACCTCCTACATAACTCATGAATTATCAACACTATATCATGAACATCATATCATGAAGTGAAGTATCCATATTATGAAGCATCCTGATATCTTTTGAGATTTCATGCAACAAACCAATCAGGTATGAACTCTCTTTGACAAACATTCATTAACAAAGCTCCTGAAGCATTTGACATGAAGCATCTCTTGGTGATGACAAATGCATACTACATACTTTGATGTACATCTACTAATGATGACAAAGATATACTACTGTAACTCTTTGTGATGACAACATAAACCCATGCACTGACCTCCTATCCTTTTGACATCAATGACAAACCATCATCCAACAAACTCCCCCTTTGTCATTGATGGCAAAATCTTCATGACTCTCTCTCTCCCCCCCTTTGACATTAAGTGACAAAGGACCATTGATTGCAAATCAATCAACACTCCATATACTCCCCATGTGATGTTGGCTCCCTCTGCAGCTTATCACATCCTTATATGCTTATCTTCATAGGCATTGTTCTTGTATCACTGTCAAGACAATGGCATACAACTTAATTGTACCAAATCAGAGTTTATCACTATTCTTTGAGGACTACAGTGGACAACCTTGGCATAAGGATAAGCAGACCTTGATGATCTTGAACACTGTCATGCCCTTGTCTAATCAGAGACACAACTCTTATATTGTTCAGCCACATGCCATACTGTTCTCCCACATGGCCACATGACAAAACATAGTCCTAATGACTGTCCTAAACATTGCACCTAGCAACACTGCACTTTTGCATACATGTCTATCAGGGCACTTTGTAACAATAACACTTGACAACAATTCCTCTTTATACTTTGATGAATTCCATACCATGTTCCAAAGTTCTCACAAACTGTAGTAGTGCTGACAAAGGCTACAAAGTTTGATTTTACACTTGCCAATTGCACTCTAATTTTGCAGAGTCTGATTTTACACTTGGCAGCAATGTTGTCATGACTGATTTTACCCATACTTTGATAGATGTCATACCCTATTTCAAAAATTGCAAAGACTAATTTTACACCTGTCCACCTATATTTTCTGATTTTACACCATGACTAATGACTGTTCACTTGGCAGCATATCTCTGCACTACAACACTGTTCACTAACACAGTCTTGCAACACTATCCTGCACATTTTCTTGGACATTCTTGTTTTAATGTTGAAACCTTTTCAACAAATCTATTTTATGTAAGACTTGCAAACAATGCAACTTCAACTAATGACTGTATAAAGACTAATGACACTTGCATTGCAAAGATCAAATATCAACCATGTTCTTAGTATACTTGAGAACAAAAGGATATTCAAACTTGTCATGACCAATTTGATCTTTTCAATATCCCTGAACCTTTAAGGACACTGTATATGAAATTTAATCACTATCTAGGGTTTATGATATTCAAGCACCTTCAGATAAGGATTATCGAGTATGTTGAAGACTATTATATGTAGATAATCAATGTTCTTTGACTATCCATATGACAAAATTAAAATCAATCTAAGCTTGATTAGACAATGTAAAACCTTCACCTCTATCTTTCATGATCTAGGTCCTTCACTGTCAAACTGCTTCTACCTTTTCAACAATCATACAAAATGTTTCAAAACCTTTACCTTTCATTGATGCCTCTTATCATGACAATCATGGGTCTTTACACAGTGGCTATGAGTTTAAATACTCCTACATCCTCCTTATACTGCACAGAAACAAAGTCACAGAGCCTCTGATTATAAAACACATCTAGATTTTCAAAATCAACCTTCACAACCAACCTTCAAAACCCTATAGGGATGCACTTTGGACATTTGAAATTTTCACCATACATGCTTTAGTGGACCTCTTTATCCACTCAAACCATTGAAAATGCTTCACCTATACCCATGCAAAGACATACACCATGAAGTGAACATTTGACATCTACCTTTGACATCAAAGTGAATCCATCATCTCATAGTGAAAGATATCACTACAACATCACTTAGACAGGAAAAGATAATGAACACATTATATCCCTTCTCCGCATGCTTCTTGATTGCTACAACTTCCTGATTTTTACATTGGGGGTAAGAGATAGGACATTGAACAACTCCCCTTGACCTCATGATACTTCTTATGCAACTTGTGATGTATCTTGTGCAATATGCACAAGTTTAGGTTTATCCATTTCTTGATTTTTTTTCCTTCTCCACACTTTCATGGGTTCTCTCTTTTGTTTAGGTTTCTTCCTCCAGACTTTCTCAGGCTCTTTTCTTTTCCAACCTTTCAATCAAGATGATCCTTTTCTAGAACAATGTGCTTTGTGTCCAAAAGTGTTGCACTTATAACATATAATATTGCAATCTAAATGATAGTTCCTTTTTGACAACTTATGAGCACTCCTGTTGTTATTCCATGCATGATCATGCCTTCCATGCACTCTACAATTTCTTTTTAAGTGACCAACATTGTTGCAATTGTAACACACTAGATCAACATTCCTTAGTGAAGCAGATTGACTCCTTCTACAATCAATTGCTTTGTGTCCAAAATGATTACAGGTATAACAATAAACAAAAAATGAGTAATTATACCTGTACATATATGTTTGGCTTGCTGGAGCAGTTCTTCTAAGATTTCTCCTTTGGTTGTACATTTTAACAAAATCATCTTTGGTTTTCATCTCAGCTTTAGTCTTCACAGCTTGCTTGAGTTTTTCTTTTGAATCTTTACCATTCATCTTAGATGTTCCAGCAATGAATTCAATCTTCTTTTTTCCTTCCAATACAACTATCTTTGAGATTTGTACTTCAAATCCAAGACCACTCTTATTGTATGTTGGCCTTTGGGAATTCAGAATATTATCTAAAATTTATGTACTCTTCTCATTCTTCAAGTCTTTATTCAATTGAGCACTTGTTCTATCCAATTTTTTCTTCAAAGAAACAATCTTAGATTCTAACCTTTCACCATTTTCCTCTTTTTCTTTCAATTGGATTCATACCTCTTCCTCTATTTTCTTTGCCTCTTCAGTTTGAACTTTCAGATCTATGATCAGTTTCTTTGCTTCTTTAAGCATTGCAAGTACTTTGCCTTTGGAGTCTTTTTCTTCTTGAAGTTATACTTCTAATCTCTAGTTTTCCTTTCTGAGTTTCTTGATCTCATCTAGGGAACACATGAGTTCACCTTCACTATCAATTTCACAATCATCTTCATCATACTCCTATTCATCATCAATCTCAACAACAAAATCATCTTCTCTTTTAGATATATCATATCATGTGTCAACTAGCAGGGGTATTTCATGCAACAACTCATCACTTGATTTGATTTGGACTTGTTGAAAATTTTTTTGCCTAGCATCTCTCTTTCCCTTATTTCTTTTACACTTACCCATAGTATTCCACTCCAGGATCTACCCAAGTCTGTTAGACTCTTGCAAGGAACCTGCAGCTCTGATACCAATTGTTGGAATATTGCGGATCACTAAGAGGGGGGTGAATCAGTGATCTGATAAAACTAATTCTTCAAACAAAATCTTCTCACAATAGTACCAAAACAATATAACATCATCATGAAACACAAGACAATTGCATCAGGACATGAAAGCATTAGCAAAGCACAAGAGTTAGATAGAATCAACACATAACACATGTGATTGAGTGGAAAAGCCCAAAAGGGTAAAAACCACTATAAACTTGATCTCCATTAAGCCTCACTGGAAAACCTCACTGGTTACAGTTTGTGCCTCATTGGCAAACCTCACTGGTTATAGACTATGCCTCACTGGCAAACCTCATTGGTTACTGATCATATGCCTCATTGGCAAAAACCTCACTGGTTACTAATCATATGCCTCATTGGCAAAAACCTCAGTGGTTACTGATCATATGCCTCACTGGTGAAAACCTCACTAGTTACTGATCACATGCCTCACTGGCAAAAACCTCTCTTGTTACTAATCATATGCCTCACTGGCAAAAACCTCACTAGGTACTGATCACATGACTCACTGGCAAAAACCTCACTGGTTACTAATCACATCTACTCTAAACTCAAATCAGGAAGATGAACACAGAGTACTATTCTGTTTACAATGAAAACCAATGGTTATAGATGAATTCTATAACACCTTTGTTTAGACACCTCTATGTGCAGATATTAAAAATAGTACAACACTCTTTCTTTTTTACTAAGAAGTCCATTCATCTGCATTTCTCTTTCACTCATGCTCTGCATATTCATCTGCAATTTGACATCATAATCTGGATATATCACCTACATCAGATCTCCTTCTCTGCATATTTCTCCTGCATCAAAATCTCTTTCTTAGCATAATTCACCTGCAAAATGATCTCTTTCTCAGTATTTGTCACAGTCAAACAATACCCCTTCTCAATCACTTAACTCACACATATATTCACATTCAAAAGAGCAACAATACATTGCACATCCTCACACATTCATAATTCACAGTCAAATAACTTTCCCCATCTGCCTATTTTCCATTCTCACACTAATACTCTCATTCTGTATATAAATAGTTCACTTGCACACATTTTAAAGACCTATATATATATATATATATCAACAAGTAAATAGCAATGTCTTCTTTTTCAAATCCATACAGTCATTTCCCTCTCTCTAGTAAAATCATGATTTCAATTGCATAAATCTATTTCAATTCACTTTACTCCTCCCACCTTCCACATTTTTCAGAGAGATCTTCATAAACACACACCTATGTTTACTATCCACTCACACCTCTATTGGATTTTTAGAAACTCCACTATATGCTCCTCATTTTGGATACTGAAGCAATCAAATATGGAGAGAGTGGTCATCTAATTTGAGAGAGAGTGATCTCTACAGGAATCTACATGTCAAGCTAATAAATCAGTCCTTTCTTGCTTTTTGCTTTGCTAAACTTAGCTTATAAAAAGCTCTGTCAGCGCTATCATAAGGAGATGGCCATCAAATTAAAAACTTGAGCTTTAACTATTATAAATTGAAACTACTTCAAATAGCCACCGTTGATCAAATGATTCGTGCCTTTGAAGGTTTAAATTATAGCCTTAGATTTGCTTTTGCTGCCCAAGCGTATGAAAGGTGACTAATGGTTTCAATCACACTAGGGAAGAGGGTCAGTTGATACACGAGCTCAGACCCCTTAGTTTGTGACTTAAGATTTAAAGAAACCTAATATCATAAGTCACTTTCTAATAATAACAAAAAGCAACAATAGACATGACGGGCAAAGAAGGGTTTAGTTAACATAGGATAGCATTAGGGTTTAAGAGGGTTTAGACTTGATTAGATCTTTAGGAAATAATAAACCCTAAATACACATTTGCTCTTTGACATAGTATAATGTAAACCCTAGTTTTAAGATAGAGGACTGATTAAGATAACATCAAGCTTAAGGGCTCTTAGGAATATCATTAAGGTTTAGCATTTTGATCTTCAAAAACATCTTGTTTCAAACCCTAATTATATCTTTTGACAAATGCAAACCCTAAAAACAATGACTCCAACCAAACAGGGTTAATCTGACAGAGAATAGGAAACAAGTGGAGATATTAGAGACCATTACGAATCTAGAAATGATAGGGTTTTTGAACAATAACTCAAAGGTCATGTTAATTTAATGACCTCTCATGAAATTCGAACACCAAAAATAAAGTTGCCACTTATGAAAGAAATCATAGCACACACCAATGTAGGAACATCTATGCTTGTGAAGGATCAAGACCATCTTTGCCACTGCCACCTTCAAACTTTGCCATTGAACATTGTATCAACACTGTGAGATGAAGATGCCATTGCACAAACCATGAGCATGAACACCAAAATAAGAAGCACCCTAACATGAACACATCCTAAGGTGATTGAAGCATGAACCAAGATTTTTGTGTCACCAAGATCATACTGTCATGAAGTATGAGTGGATGAATCAATGAAGACCAAAAAAGAACATCATGAAGAGACCAAACTCAGCATCTCACCTCACTTCTATCAACAAACACACCTGTCACCTTATCATGTCATGGAATCATATCAACCAACACACCTCCTACATAACTCCTGATTTATGAACACTATATCATGAACATCATATCATGAAGTGAAGCATCCATATTATGAAGCATCCTGATATCTTTTGATATCTCTTGCAACAAACCAATCAAGTATGAACTCTCTTTGACAGACATTCATTAACAAAGCTCCTGAAGCATTTGACATGAAGGGTCTCTTGATGATGACAAATGCATACTGCATATTGTGATGTGCATCTAAGCATACTACATACTTTGATGTGCATCTACTGATGATAACAAAGATATACTATTGCAACTCTTTGTGATGACAACATAAACCCATACACTGACCTCCTGTCGTTTTGACATCAATGACAACCATCATCCAACAAGGGGATGAATTGACTTTATTGGTATGGTTAGTGGAAGAGGAACTACCTTGACCATGTTGTGGGAATGAATCTTGATATGCTCTCAAATTCTCATTAGATAACTTTGGAGTAGGTTCATCTATAGTAAATTCTCCTCAATCTATAAGATCTTAGATATAGTGATTGAAAATCTGAACTACTGTAGAATCTACTTAAATATTCAATACTCCAATAAAAATAAGATAAATGCAATAAACCAAAGTTATACCTTGTTGAACCGATTTACCTCATGTCTTCCATTGTTGCCTATCTCTTCAATGATCTTTGTAGATTATGATTGAGCTCTCAGAAGTAAACTTCCTTGTTGTTTTAAGATGACAAAGAGAATGGCTTTTGTGGAGGATTATGCAAAGTTGGACAAACTACAATGTAAACACTAAGATGAATGATGGAGATTATGATATGAAGCCATGGATGATGATTATGCAATGAGGATAATGAGATTACAATGTAAATGAGGGGAGCCAAAGGCACGCTTGATAGCTATGGTGGAATTTCTGCAGCATAAGTTTGCTAAAGCTTGAGTTGTGTATCAAAATGGAGGAATGAGAGGTTCTTTTTATAGGCTTGAGAAGGCCAAGATCCACATGTCACAATCTCAATGGTGGAGAATGAGTCTTATGAGGTGTACGGTGGATATTTGATTAGTTGGGATGAGGGAGATAAAAGTGGAGAATGTTCCTCCTATAGTGACAAGGTGGAGAGAAAGGTGTAAGCATGAGGCCACTTGTCACAATGCTCTCAAGGACCAAAATACATGGGTCAAAGAAGGAGTCCTTTGTAGGGAGGTTGGAAGGAATCTAGGAACTAACGAGACATGTGTCTCTAAGTCTCCTGTGACTATGATGACATGGAAAGACCAAGCTCTTAAGAATAGGAATGGTTAGAGGATAAATAGGACATGTGGGTGAGGATAATTGCCTAATTAAATATTAAAAATACTCAATTATGTGTGCAACATGATGAGGTGTAAAGTGAGGTGGAAGTGATATGGATTTATAGAATTAAGACATTGAAATGATGATTAATTAAATAATTTGGAATTATTCAATTAAGGATGATTTAGAGGGATTTGGATGACTTAATTAAATAAATTGATTTTTTTATTTAATTATTGGAAGAATATGGTGAATGTGAATCAGATAAATGAATTAGGATATTTATTTATTGATAGAGGAATGATGATAAAATAAATATTACAATATTTATTTAATTGATCTCGAGCCAATTTTAGGTGTATACATTTTGCCCCTCTTTGAGACAATGTGTTTTATCATGTTGTTTCAAAGAATAAAAATTTTATGAGTACGATACATGCCCCAGTTTTCCCCTGGTATAGGTTTGATAACGATAGGATGCCCCCCTCGGGAGATTGGTCAGGATGGATTTTGGAAAAGGATGACGAACAATCTCATGATGTAGAAGAATTAGACGACACAATAGGCAGGTGAAAAACTTGGATGACAGAGAATGAAAAACAGACGCAGAATATGGTATGCATGTGCAAGGTCAAACACCTCCAATTAGGGTTCACTTGGCTATAAATAGTGATGTGGGGTCTCACTTCTACTCATTTTCACACTTGTCATTTGAGGAGAGATTATAGGAGCCCTAGTTTATAGCAGAGCAGAACAGTCAGCAAAGATGGATCGGATTCTAATAGAGAGCCACAAGTTCGAGAGGATCCGGCGATTTGGGTGACTAGCAGACTACGGACCCCTGGTATGTACGCATTTAATTTTGGTTGAAGTGCATTTATGATAGTCAAAAACTAGGGTCAAAGATGACGGTTTCAAATGCATTATTTTAATGTTTTTGCGCTTTTGATAGTTTAGACTATGCATATGATGCGATTCTGGGCATATGAGTCAGGAATCAATGCAAATGCTTAATTTTCACATTTAAAAGGAATCCCTACGCATTTAGTTAGGGTTTCTGTGCAAATGAATATTTTAGCACATTTAACTAACAGTCCTGCACATCTGATATGAAACTGCGCATGCAAAATAAAGTAGCGCATATGTTTAGGGATTAGGTGCATTTGGATTTTTTCATGCATTTACCTAGGATTTCAGCACATTTGATATGAACTGCGCTTTTGGTTTAAATATGCTCATGTGACTCCTATTTCCACACATTTAAATGAAATAGCACATTTGATAGGGGGTTATGTGCATGTGTTATAAAGTCACGCTTCTAATAAATGAAGCTATGCAAATGATTAAAATGATCAATTACTTAGCTAATTGGATGGAGTCAGCATCTTGATCGATGTTGGCCAACTGATAGGTCATCTTCAAGATTGATAGAATCTCAGAAGAGATGATAGGATAGATTACTGATAGGATAGCTAAGTAACTAGTTTGATAGATTGGATAGATATGCAGTTTGACTGATTTGTTTTGTTAACGCGTATTGTTATTGATTGCAGGAGGAGCTAGATCATGTATTGATGACGTGGGAGAGATTCCCAGTTACACAGCTTCTTCAACCCTACTTGTCTGATACTAATCACTTGGTCCTTGGATCAGTCAGATTGTGGTTTGTCTGCTTTATGCCCAAGATGCAGGTGAATTTGGGACTGTTGATTGCACTTGGGGAGAGGTACCACAGTGAGATAGGCAATTTTCACTTGCCAATAGGGGAGATGACGGTGACACTGGAGGATGTGCATCGGATACTGCGTATTCTGATTCAGGCAGAGTTGGTTGAGTATGAGTCACACTCAAGAGATGAGTTGGCAGAGTGTCGACAGGTGTTTGACAATGTGAACCTAGAGGGGACAGAGATTAGCTAGGTGGATATGGTGGATTACTATGAGCCCCTGCCAGCCATACTAGCAGGTTTGATTGGAGGAGTGATTTGTCCAGATAGGAGATCTTGTAGATTCTAGGTTGGATGGGGGAGGACGCTGGAGAGGATGATATAGGAGGGGACATGCTTCATGTGGGGTCCATGCATACTTGCTCACTTATACCATGATCTGCATCAGTTGTCTATGATGGAGTTGCCAGTCTATCTGCTAGTGTTTCACTATTACAGATTTGGGCATGGCTACACATAGCGGTCACACGACTGATAGGTATGGGAGTTAAAGGACATGATAGACCCTATTCATACATGTTTCAGGAGACTCTTCACTAGCCCAAGCTGGGGAAGCTTGAGTACTGGCGTCATACATTGGATAATGTAGATGTAGTTGACTGGCAACCATACCTAGAGTGTGAGGTGTGGGTGGAGGATGCAGCAGAGCTGCCTTATTACTTGCAAACATGATGGTTGATAGGGAGGACTCCCTATATCCTATAGCATCACATTGTTTCTCGTGTGCTCTGACAGTTTGGCAAGGTCCAGGGGATGCCCCAGGGTACTTCTATATTTGCTCAGATGCACAAGGAGCATCCATATTGGGGTTCGGTGGCTTCCTATGATACTGTGAGGACTGAGTTTCTACAGATTCCGTATCATGCCTAGGGTTTCAGGAGATAGATTATGGATGCGGGCATGACTCCTGACTATGCTGCACACTTTACAGCGCACCCCTTCCTGACATATTTTGGACCTCGAGAGCAGGCTCTGAGATTAGAGGATGCATATGAGGAGGAGGATGATGCTCCTTGTCAGAGGAGGAGGTGAAGGCGAGGCAGGAGGGGTAGCTGAGGTTGCCGAGGAGGAGAGGATGATGGTGGCGGGAGTGGTGGAGGTGGCAGAGGCCAAGGTGATGATGGAGATGATGGGGATGATGGTGGGGATGATGGTGGATAGATGAGGGTGAGACAGAGGGTGGAGAGGGTGATGGGCCTATAGCAGCAATACGAGCCCATGTGGCTCAGCTTCAAGGGCAAGTTACACAGCTGCAGGGGGATATCAAGACAGCTATCTTAGAGCGGGATACTGCCATCCAGAGATATACTAGAGTAGAGACCTTATTACAGCAGGTGCAGCAGACCACAGCTCAGGGTCCTCATGGGTAGATAGTTATAGATATGGTTCCAGCTGGGCAGGAGATCTTTTACTAGAGATCCCTGTATGAGCAGGTAGTGCCCCCAGAGTAGAGGGTGAGTACCTTCCACCCGAGCTCATGCAACAGGTCTAGGCGCACACTGTCAGAGAGTGTGGGAGTTATGGGACCACCACCTCCTCGTCTTACAGGTTCACAGCTGCAACCTTAGCCTCAGCCTTAGCCCTAGCAGCCAGCACCCTCCGGAGGCAGTACCACCTAGGAACTTGGATACATGTATCATGTTTACATCATTTTTGTATACACCATTTTTTACAACTTGAGATACACATTTATGACATCATTGTATGCTTGGACATTATTACTATTTTTGAGAATGATCTATATGAGTTCGATGGACTACATGCATGTGTACTTGTTTATGGATATTTTCTATATGATGGATGCTATCTATTTGATGTTATTGATTATGCTTACATTGTGATGATTCTAATATGTTGATGCTATGATGTACATGAGACTTATGATATGATGCACCTATGGTTTACATGATTACGTCTATCTATGCGAAATGTTTATGAGCAATGATCCTATATGCTTATAGTTTATGATGACCTAATGCATATGTTGATGATTTGTAAATCCAATACTTGATGTTTAATGTTCTATGGATGATTATCTAATATGTAACTGCTATGAAAATGATATCTATGTTTTGATTTCTAATGATGAACATTATGCATGAGACCTATATGACATCACTATCATGATCTAAATGCTTAATACAACTAATGCACTTAAATGATAATGAACTTATGATTGACAATATTTATAACATGTAACATGATATCACTATATGAAACTGTTGATAACAATCATGAGTTAAATGTTTAATGAAACTAATGAACTTAAATGATATGAACTAATGATGGATATGCTTATAATATACAAAATGATAATGATTTCTTTTTTTGTTAACATTTGCCAAGTATACTCAATCATAAATGAAAGAACACTTAGAAGAATTAGGCAAAATATTTTGGATATGATGAACAACTTAGAAGAATAATTTAGACAAATAAAAGAAATGATTTGGATAAATGAATAATTTGGATGAAATGAACCAAATTGACTTGGATCTTAAGGCACTTTGGAAAATGATAATTTATGGAATGCTTATAAATGGAATGAAATGCAAACCTAACATGCACAAAGGAGGCTTTGTCATCTTGTATACAAGTATTTGAAGTACTTTTTCATCATTGAGCTTTTAAAATGTTGTAAGAAAATACAAGCATCTAGGTATAATTAAACCATGATGACCTGAGTATCTCTTACATGGATTTTGATTTAGCAATTTAATACAAGCATCTAGTCAAAATTGAACTTAGATGACCTGAGTATTTCTCGCATGTATCAACAAACAAGGATTACACTCTTTCATGCTAAGACCCATAATGTCCTCGATGATCTTTTGCTGATCATGTTGTTAGATAAGTTGTCACATTAATAAAGATTGATCCAAAAATAGCAAACAAATGAAAATAATCATGTGACATCATAGCTTCTCTAGTCTTGAACATCCTCGAGTAACATAGGAAACATGATAACAAAAATCAAGACCTAAAACTTAATCCTATAACAAGCATCAAATCTTCTTGCCACGGATATGTTTTCTTGCCATGAAATAGATATAATCATCTTGATGGTTTAGGCACATTGTTGTCCGATATAGGTTAATGTCATGTGTCAAGTGTTGCATGTTGTCTAGAGATAGTATTGTGATCCGGCTTGTTATCCTTCGAGATTTTGTGACATTCAAGAATCCAATTCCCAGCTAGTTCAAGGATTTTGCCCCCATTCAAGTAAAGGATCTAGTTATTATGGATGAAACATTTGGATAAAAATGATGCCAAACCTGATATAACAGGCTGTAAGGGATTGACCTAGTGCCTTGGGGGCTCATCGATGATGGTCTTGCCTACATGATGATGCAGAGGCAACATAGTTCAATGATGTGGACTTATATGGACCTAAGACCTAGGGGATGGGAAGCCTCAGGGGTTCATCAATGATGGCCTTGCCTACATGATAGCTCAGAGGTGACGTAGTTCAGGCATGGAGACTGACGATGGTGATGGTTGCACAAAGGGTGCAACAAAGGTTTATGATATGACGAGGGATACGAATGGATGGGAAGCCTCGAGGGCTCATCAATGATGGACTTGCCTATGTGATAGCTCAGAGGTGACATAGTTCGACAATGACACTTAGCGATAGGGTCACGACAAATGACAAGATGAATGATGGAATCGATAGACAACTTGAGGTGACAAGGTGATAATGCGAGCGAACACAAGCCATGATAGGTATCTTTATACAACTTGCTGGATGTGGTAAGAAAAGATGATTTGATGACTAAAATCCTACAAGATGGAGGAAGCAGTTTATCATAAATAGCTCATGTTTCCAGGTTTTCACCACTTGCTTTTATTTGCACGATTTTTTATTTTTTATTTTTTATTTTTTATTTATTTTTATAAGTCCCTTGCATTGGGGTTTTTAGGTATAAAACTTGCGAAGATGCATGTTGTTGATGGGATCATTGAACAGTTCACCTTCTGATGTTACTAATTGATAGGCTCCTGATCCATAGGCAACAATGATTACATATGGACCAATCCAGCTGGTTCAAACTTGCCTTTCTTTTCCCTATCCTACTGATTTTGAGGGTTTTCCTTGAGCACTAGATCACCGACTTGAAAGACTCTGGGTTTTACTTTGTGGTTATAACTCCTTGACATTCTTTGTTGATAGGCTTTCAGATGATTAAAGGCATTCTGTCTTCTTTCCTCCAATAGTTCTAACTCCTATAGTCTGGAAACCCAATATTCTTCATCAAATATTAGACCTTTTAACGATACTCACAAGGATGGTAACTCAACTTCAATGGGCAAGATGGCTTCAGAGCCATAGACTAGGGAATATGGTGTTGCACCTGTGGGTGTGCAGATACTTGTACGGTAGGCCCACAGAGCAGGATTCAGTTGGATATGCCAATCACGGCCGACATCATTGACAGTCTTTTTTAGGATTTTCAAGATGGTTTTATTAGACGCCTCCGCCTGACAGTTTCCTTGGGGGTAATACGAGGTGGAAAAATGGTGTTGTAT
Organism: Cunninghamia lanceolata; assembly: GCA_027924645.1. NCBI lineage: Eukaryota > Viridiplantae > Streptophyta > Pinopsida > Cupressales > Cupressaceae > Cunninghamia > Cunninghamia lanceolata. Next base: position 4,032,273 of record BSBN01000500.1, on the reverse strand, counting down.
ATGGAATTTATCACAGAGTTCTTTGACATCCTGATTTTTAAAAGGTCTTATGTTATCAGTGATAATGGATAAAGGAATGCCATAGTGGCAAATGATGTAATTCAAGATGAATGAGGTCATTTGTTTGCCTGTGACATTGGCTAAGGTACGGCTTTGATCCACTTTGTAAAGTACTCAGTGGCGATGATTATGAATTTATGGTCGTTGGATGATGGGGGATGTATCTTTCCCACTAAGTCGAGTCCCCATTGACAGAAAGGCCAAGGAGTCATTAAAGGTTGCAACTCTTGTGCCGGTGCATGTATTAAGTTCCCGTGAATTTGACATTTCTTGCACCTTTTCACAAAATGATAGGAGTTCGTTTCCATAGTTGGCCAATAGTATCCCATACGCATGAGCTTCTTAGCCAAAGTAGGACCACTAGAGTGGGTTCCACAAATTCCTTCGTGAACTTCTCTCAAGGTGGTTTGATATTCCTCACTTTCGAGACACCTAAGGAGAGTACCATCAAGACCTCGTCAGTAAAGGGTATTGGTGATTATGGTATAGCAGGAGGCTTCACGGATGAAAGTTCATAGTTGATTATTGGATAATCTTAGTGGTAAAGTATTCTCTTTCAGATAGGTATAGATTTTTTCGTATAAGGGAGAAACAGATCCTAGAATGTTGCATATGATTCTATTTTCAAGGACATCGTAAGCTGGATGAGAAACTAGCTCTACCAAGAACTCATAACGTGACTAATTTTTAGGTATATCTAGTAGTGATGCAATGGATGCCACGGCATCAGCAGCTTTGTTCCCCAGTCTTGGTATCTGTTCAAAGGAAATCACAATAAAATATTCTTTAAAGTCATCTACCATACGCTTGTAGGGTATTAATGTTTCATCCTTGGTTTGATAGTCATCATTTGCCTGATTGATAACTAGTTGTGAATCTCTGTACACCTAAATCTCTCAGACCTTCTGTTCTATAGCCATTTTAAGATCAATGACTAATGCCTCATAATCTGCCACATTGTTGGTACAAGGGAAGAGTAATCTATATGATTTCAGTATTGTATCCCCTTGAGGTGTCACCAACAAAATGTCTGCTCCTGACCCATGCTAAGTATAGGATCCATCAAAATAGAGTTTCCATGCTTGGGTTGTTATGCTGAAAATGGATTCGTCTGGAAACTCAAAGCTTAATGGATTTTCATCCTGCAATGGTGCATCTGCTAACTGATACACAATGACTTGACCTTTTATAGCTCTTCTGTCCACATACGCAATGTTAAACTCACTAAGAATCATTAACCACTTTGATAGTCTTCCTGTTAGAGTAGCCTTATTGAGCAAATACTTCAATGGATCTATCTTTGCTACCAACTTGATTGAATGCGTGAGCATATAATGTCTTAGTTTTTGGGAAGAAAAACTACGACAAGGCATGCTCACTCAATGGGAGTGTATTGTAGCTCATAGCCTACTAATGTTCTACTAATGTAGTAAATGGCTCATTCCTTTCCTTCATAGTCTTGTCATGCCAATAAAGCTCCTAGAGCAGTTGGTGTAGCTGAGATATAAAGCAAAAGTGGTTTGCCTTGTATTGGAGGCATCAAGAGTGGAGGATTCATCAGGTACTCTTTCAAGAGGTTAAAATCTTGTTCACACCCCTCATCCCATTTGAAAGGAATGTTCTTGTGCAGGAGATGTGTAAATGGATGACATTTGTCAGCTAATTGTGATATAAACCAACGGATGGATTGTAGCTTGATTTGCAATTACCTCAGCTGACTAATTTTTCAAGGTGGTGGCATGTCCATTATTGCTTTCACTTTGGCCGGATCCACCTCAATTCCTTTGGTTGAAACTATATATCCTAGGAGTTTGCTGGATGTGACTCTGAATATACACTTCTTTGGATTTAGGTGTACATTAAACTACTCCAATCTTTGAAATATCTTATCTAATACTTCCAGGTGTCCTTCTCTTAAGAGTGATTTGGCTAGAATATAATCTACATAATCTTCCATGATGGTGTGCATCATATCATGGAAAATTGTTGTCATGGCCCTTTGGTATGTTGCTCCTACATTTTTCAAGCCAATGGCATCACACACCAGAAATATGTACCCCATGGACATGTGAAAGAGACCTTATGCTGGACTTTCGATACTATTTTGATCTGATTGTAGCCAGAAAACCCATCCATAAGAGATAGCATTGTATGCCCCGATGTGAGGTCCACAATGATGTCGATGTTAGGCAAAGGGAAGTCATCCTTTGGACAAGCTTTATTCAAATCCTTGAAATCATTGCAAAGTCTGATCCTTCCATCCAGTTTTAAGACAGGAACTATATTGGAAATCCATTTTGGATAGTCAATTGGTCTGATAAACCCAACATCTAACAGCTTCTTCAATTTTTCTTTCACTAATAATGCGATATGCGAATGCATCTTCCTTAGTTTTGGTTTGACTGGTCTAGCTCCTAGAGCTAGTGATAAATGATGCATTATAAGATCTAGATCAAGTCCAAGAATATCTGCATATGACCAGGCAAAGTTAATATGTCTCTGCTTGAAGAAGTTGATGAATTCCGGCTTTTCATGTTCAGATAAAGATTCTGCCATATGGATTATCCTTGGATTGTCTTCTGTGCCAATGCTGACAGGTTATGCTGGTTCTATCAAAATTGAGGACCTCTCCTAATGTGTGAGATTGGGGAGAGTGTCAATCCTTTCATCCTTTGGCACCTCAGAGAGGTTTTCACCATCGGATTCATCTTTTATTTTTTTTACTATTTTCACAATCTAACATTGCTGCAGAGCGGTTTTCACCATTAGATCTATCTTTTATTTTTATATTTTTATGACTAAAAGGCTTGGCACTCTCTCCAAAATAAGCCTTGTCATTGAGTTCTATAGCATAGCTAGCTTTATGATCTAATGGTGAGTGATCACTTAGTTCTAGATAGTCAATGATAGCATCATCATTTTGAAAGATATCTAGTTCAGGAGGCTCTTGTATTTCCCAATCTATAAGCTTGGGATGCACTAAAGGTAGGGGATCATTAGGTTGGTTTGACTCAAGGGAAATGATGGTTAGGAAAAAGGAGATGTCTATGTTAGTGGGAGTATTTACAAGGTCTAAAATAGTACTCTCCTCAGTATTGTCTATCAAGTGTGACATCCGACCTTCCTCTTGAGACTCACTCTTGGTATGTTGTGAATTGAACTCTTGCGGTCTAGACCTTGAGTTTTAACCCTCATGGTATGTGTTTATTGAGCTATATGTTTGGACCACATCAATGCTTTTGTCTTCACAAGATAGTTTGGAAATACTATCCCATTCATATTCATTGGAGTCTGTTTCACTCCCTTCTTGTAATTTGTGAAGTTGCTCAACTAGATTGGTGGTAACCTTTTCCTTGTCTTTTCTTTGGTATCCTAGCCCTGTAGTGTCTCAGGCTGATAAAGAAGAAGGTTGTATAGGTTCTATGATACCTTCTTTTCTCAATCCTATGGGACTATGACCGTCATATCCCATTCTTTGGAAGATAGAAAAACCTAGACCATATTGATCAGTTTGTAGTTGGGGTTGTTAATCTTGTGGCTTGGATTCTGTATACTCTTCTTTATACAGCCATTGAAGGACATCTTTCTCATCACTTTCATTTGATAAAGACCCCATTTGATAAAAGGACCATTAGGAGTTTTTGATGACTGTGGTTTCTCCATAGATGGTTTTCCATAAGATTTGGGTGATAGAGGTAGTTTGGCAAGGCAAAAGGTTTTCTCAATGGAATACTCTCCTACCCCTTTATCTTTGAGCTTGACCTTTAGTTCTGTGGTTTTGGATGGAGAAGGTATGGAACTTGGGTCAACAATGGGTGTAGAGGACAAGCTTGCATGGTTGGTAGGTATGACAACTTCTGGCTAGGGTTTGATGGTATTACAGTATTGGAATGGATCGGGATCACCTTGGATAGCAATCTCTTGGCCATTGTGTGGGAACTTTATACATTGGTGATAGGTCGATGGTACAGCCTTCATTGCATGTATCCAAGGTTGACCAAGGAGAATATTGTAGGCTAGTTCCATGTCAAGTACTTGCCAAACCACATCTTTCACTACCGGTCCAACTCATATGGGCAAAATAATGGTACCCTTAGATCTCCTTTCTTCTTCATCATAGGCCTTGATTGTGATTTTCTTCTTAGGATCAACGACATTCTCTAAAAACCCCAATGCAGGGATTAGTTTTAATATGCAGATATTTAAACCTGCTGGTGCAGGAGCACCTTGCTCATTAGATTCATTTAATTGGCAAATGCTCATCTAATTGGCAAATTTGTAAAATTGAACCTTCAAGTGTAAGAGAAGGAAGTTGAAAATGTAAAAGCTACTAAATTTGTTGTAAAAGTGCATAAAAATGCAAAGAAGATGCCATAAGAGGGAATACCAAAGGTCATGGTTTGTAGGAAACTGAAAAGTCATGTCTCATGCCTTTAAAAGGCCTTGTAACATCCAAGAAATTCGGAGGTGATTGAAGCATGAGAATGGAATGTGAAAAGGCATTGTTTTTTCTGTATTTTCTCCAGAAAATCACTATATTCCTGCTGTGTACGGCCCTGTACGGACATGCATGGGTGTCTAATTGTTTGTAAGTGTTATATCCCTCAATCACCTTCCATTTTCTTTTTGTCCCATGCATTTTGGTTTCGTTTTGTGGAAGATATGAGTGTTTTAGTGACTGCAATTTCCAGAATCCGCCTATAACAGTCCTGTTGCAGCGTTTGGTACGGTTCTGTACGGATATATAAAGGGGTAATCCATATATGGTTGGAAAGAGGAATGTCTTACCTTTCAAATGCATCTATTTTGAGGTCTTAACTCGATTCCTAGAGGAAGATATCACGTTTTTTCTAAAACTGCTCTGTTAACTAGGTTAACTAGGGTTTTGGTAGAAAAAATGTCATAAAAACTCATTCCACCGTGGGAATCCTCTAAAACCCAGTGGAATGGAAGTAGATGGAGTGATTGACATGTTGACCAAGGATCAAGACTGAAAAAGTTGTTTTGGTGTGTTTAAATTGATGCCCTAGGTGACTGTAGCAGCATTTTTCCTTGTTATTTTTGCATTTCGGTTATTGGTTAGGGAAAACTTTTCAAAACAACCTAAACCCATTCTGGAGTATGTTGTGGGGAGGCATAATGGGTATCTATTTCATGTCTGAGAGTTGCATGTGGATGTCTTTATAAAAAGATATTGGGACTGTTCTCTGTTTGTAGGGCTACTTGCCTTTCTTGAGGTTTGTGAAGGAACTACTAATTCGAAGTTCGATGCACCTTTTCCAATGGATGGGATGGCTTCTAATACATGTCTAAACACCATTTCCAAGAAGAATTCAAGAACTTTAACTGCTGTTCCCACTTTTCCATGAAGATCCTTGTTTTTGGGCTCATTGGTGTAGTTGAACTCTACCTAGTATGAAGTTGATCTTTTCCTCTGCATCACCTGCCCCTCCATCTATTAGGACCCGTTTTATTCTATGTTTATTGATGATGGCTTCAATATGAAGGGATGCATTGTGTGGTTGGGTGATAGACATATCATCTTTTTCTGTGAATGATAAGAAATGGGGTGTAGTTATGATGAAGGGGGTAAATCATAAAACACACAATAATAGAAATGGAACATAGAAAATAGACTATTTCTTTATTGATCTGGGCAACTCATTACATTACAGAAGCTTAATTACAATCAGAGGAATCATCCTCTGCAGGTTGCAACACACTACAGCTACACCTCCCAGGCTCTGGAATCTTCTGCCTTTTGTAACTCCAAATCAGCTAGGGTTTATGTTTTCTCACCCATTCTTGACTCCACACTTGCTCCCTTAACTCTACTACTGCCTAGGATTCCCAAAATAGTCATAAATAGCACTTTTTGGTGGCCTCCAGCTAAATTTTGAAATTTGCAACTCCCTCCAAAAGTAGGTCAACTTCCAGGAAGCATAACTTTTGATCCGGGTGTCCGATTGACGAACTGTTTTAAGTGACGGAAAGCTCACGATGTGAACTATCACACCAAAAATATATAAATAGATTTCCATCAACTTTTTGGGAGGTTATGGGATGTTTTAGTGCCTCATATCTTGTTTCAAAAAATTTCAGGGGCTTTTCGGAACATAAAAACTTTAATATCTTTCAATTCACAAATGATCTTTGCCTGATTCCTTCACCAAAGGTCTTATATTTCTGTTATGTAACTTTCTGTAACTTTTCACTTCATTCCATGCCCAAATGCAAACTTTCCTAAAATGGTAGGTACACTTTACAAAATAGGCAGGTCGCTATTTTTAGCAGTTTTAGAAAAACTGAAAGTCCTACATCATTATTCTAGATATTATGGAACCAGAAACACTAATTATGGAAATAAATGAAAACAACTACAATGATTTTGAATTAACTTATTTTTGGGTGATGCAAGATTGCCCTTACACCACTGGATGCTCTTGCATCAGACACCCAGGGTAATTTGAGAAGTGACCGTGTCATGTCTCAGCTGTTTGTGTGAGGAAAACCCAAATGGTCAACCTCTGCCTTAGACAACCAAGAAGAATCTTCAATAGGCCTTCCTTTCCATTTCACCAGATATTCTTCATATAGCCTGTTCTGAGTACTTCTTCCCACACGGCTATCCAAGACCTCTTCTATCTCCTCTGTTGAAGTAGATGCCAAAATACTCCACTACGCTTCTGTTGGTCCATCCTCTATTCCACCTTCATGATATTTTGATAAATCAACAATGTTGAAAATAGGGGAAATATTGATCCCACTTGGCAGCTCTACGTCATATGCATTTCCTGAATCATGCTTCTTCAGGATTCTGCATGGTCCAAATTTCTTCATTTTCAACTTATTGTATGTTCCAATTGGGAACCTTTCTTTTCTCAAGTGAACCATGACTTCATCTCCTACCTGGAACTCCTTATACCTTCTCTTTTGATCTGCCTTAGCCTTGTACTGACTATTCATCTTATTAATGTGCTTTCTCACCTCTTCATGCAAATTCTTCAGATGTTCTGCAAAGTCCTCGGCTTTAGCACTTGTCTTTTCTCCATTGTCCAGCTTCCTTAACTCAGAACCATTTCTCAGGCTATTGCCATATACAATCTGGAATGGTGATTTACCAGTACTCCTATTGACATAATTGTTGTAAGCAAATTCTACCTATAATAAAATCAAATCCCATCCCTTGGGCTTATCTCCTACTAAGCATCGTAGCAGGCCACCCAAACTCCTATTCACCACTTCGGTCTATCCATCAGTCTATGGATGGTGTGCAGAACTAAACTTCAAATCTGTCTTCAACTTCTTCCATAATGTCCTCTAGAAATTACCAACAAACTTGGTATCTCGATCTAAAACTATGCTCTTTGGTAGACCGTGTAATCTCACCACCTCCTTGAAAAATAACTCTACAATATGAACCGCATCATTAGTCTTCTTGCAAGGAATAAAATGTGCCATCTTCGTGAATCTGTCCACCACCATAAAATTGGAATCATGTCATCTCTGTGTCCTTGGAACAAAATCCATACTAATATCATCCCACGGCTTCTCTGATACAGGTAGTGGCTGATATAGACCTGTATTCTGACTTGCTCCTTTTGCCATCTGACATACTCTGCAACTTTGCACAAATTTTCTCACATCCTGCTACAACTGTGGCCAATAATAATTTTTACCAATAATAGCAATGGTCTTATCTCGACCAAAATGTCCAGCCAATCCTCCACTATGCTTTTCCTTAATTATGTTCTCTCTCATGGAACTCCTTAGAATGCACAACTGGCTTCCTCTAAACAGCATGCCATCTTGGATTATGAAATCCAACGATTTTGTCATGTCCAAAGTAATAGGTTCCAAACAAGCTTTCTAGGCCTCTGCAAAATCTAGATCTTTAGGATACAAACTTTTGAGCTCTTCGAACCCAACAACCTCTATCTTCATTTCTGTCAACAAATTTTGCCTTCTGCTTAAGGCATCTACAACTCTATTGGACTTCCCACTCCTGTGTTTCAAAAAAAAAGTATAGCTCTACAAAAACTCAACCCATTTTAAGTGCCTTTGATTTAACTTTCCTTGACTATTAAGATATTGCAAAGCCTGATGATCAGCATATAAAACAAACTCTTTTGGCAACAAATAATGTCTCCATTTCTTCAAAGCCTGAACTATTGCATAAAATTCTTAATCATAAGCAGAATACTTTTTCTTGGCATCATTAAGATTCTCACTAAAATAGGCAATGGGATTACCTTCTTGGCTGAAAACAGCTCCTATAGCACTACCACTAGCATCACAATCTACCTGAAACACCTTATTGAAATCTGGAAGTGCCAAAACAGGTTGCTCTGTGACTTTCTACTTCAATGTATCAAAGCTTTTATCTACTCCTTTAGTCCATCTAAACTCTTTTCTATCCCCTCTCATTGTCTCAGTTAGGGGTGCACAAATGCTACTAAAATTCTTGATAAACTTTCTATAAAAACTTGCCAAACCATGAAAAGATCTTACCTCAGAAGCACTCCTTGGTGTAGGCCATTCAATGATAGCCCTCACTTTCTCTGGGTCCATCTAAAGACCTTCCTCTGAGACAACAAATTCCATGTATACCAACTCCTTTGCAAAACTACATTTCTTCAGATTAATCAACAACTTCTCCTCCCTCAGCTTCTCTAAAACTCTTCTAATATGCATCAAATGCTCATCCCAAGTTTTACTGAAAATTAAAATATCATCTAAATAAACAATAAAAAAATTCCTAAAATTTTTTTCAGTACCTCGTTCATGAGCCGCATGAATGTGCTCGGTGCATTGGTTAGCCCAAATGGCATGACTAACCACTCATACAAACCCTGCTTTGTCTTGAAGGTTGTCTTCCATTCATCTCCTTCTCTGATTCAGATCTAGTGATACCCACTCTTCATATCAATCTTCGTGAAGTACTTGGCTCCACTCAAACAATCCATTATGTCATCCATTCTAGGTAATGGAAATCTGTACTTGATCGTGATCTTATTGATGGCTTGAGAATCTGTACACATTCTCCACTCTCCATCTTTGTTCGGTGCTAGTACTATAGGTACCGCACATGGACTTAGGCTCTCTCTTATCAGCCCCTTCCTTAACAACTCTTGAACTTGTCTGTTTAGCTCTTCACTCTCTGCAGGGGTCATTCTATGGGCTACCTTGTTTGGCAAACTGGCTCTTGGTATCAAATCCATTTGATGACTTATCTTTCTTACTGGTGGTAAACCTTCTGGTATATTATCATATATAATGTCCTGGAACTCTTCCAACATATCTAAAACTTTTGATGGTACATCTTCACAGTTCTCTTGACTAATCTTAAGAATCAATGCAAAGCAGTGACCCTCATGCTTCATACCTTCCAAAAATTTCCTACCATCTACTAGGCAAATTCTAGCAGTACTACATACCTTTTCCTCCACCTCCTTCAAGGGCTTCAACTTATGATGAACTCCATCCTTTGTTAGGGAATATGTGTTTGCACGGCCATCATAGACAGCGCTCCTATCATACTACCATGGCCTCCCCAACAGCATATGACATGCATCCATCGTGTGAGGCCTACACTTTTTCATTTCCGTACATGTGACTATTTAGCTTACTATTGTTGGTATTTTTATATTTATGGGACTATTGTTCCCAGATTTTCAAACTATTAAACCTTATTATGTTAAAGGAAAACTAATTGGGTGATGTTAGTTAAATGTTTGCTTTAAGAGAAAACAAATTGGGTGATGTTATATAGATGTTTATTCTATTAGAAAAACTAATTGGGTGATGTCCGATCAATGTTTACATTATAGGAAAACTAATTGGGTGAGGTTAGATAGAAAATTGTCATGTGATTTCATTATGTTTATAAGAACTGTGGTATGCTTTAGAAATGCATGTATTAAATTTGCTTCGGCTATGATATGTATATGTGGAATTAACTTTGAGATTGAGTGTGCAGGTATTTCTAACAAAACCACAGATACAGGAGATTATTCCACACCTTATGTCGTAATCCCTTGTGAAGCCGATCTAGTTCCATGAGGAACCAAGATCAACTCTATGTTTGGTGCAATGTTGTAATGTTGTAATATTGTCTTACATGAGGTTGAATGGGTTAGGTCTACCCTTTTGTAAAATTGAATTATGATTTGTGTTGTGAGAATTGTATTTGAATTTTATTTATTTAATTTAAATTTTTGAGACCCTTTTCTTGTGTCTTAACTTGACCCTGGGTGTCCTAACTAAGTTTAAATTGACCCTGGGTTATACCCCATGGGTCTAGGGTCACTTTTGACTTGGGTAACCCTTAGTTAACCTCCGTATGGTCATCTTAACTTCACAGTAAAGTTAAGTGACGAATTTGGAGGCATGGGAAGGATAGGATGAGTGGGATTAACACTCAAGCCCATCCTTTCTCCATTTCCAAGGCTTGAAATGACTCCATGGTCCACCAATAATGGAGGGGCTTATCTTCTTGTTCCCTCACTTTTGGTGAGAGTCCCCATGAAGTGGTGTGGTCTTTCATGGGTGGGGATATTTTTTTAATTCCACTTGGGATAGTGGAAAAAGGAGTGGGGTTATTTAAATATTACAATCTTAAAAAATTCATAAATATTACAATCTTTAATTCATTTTTGTCCTCACATGTGAATTTAAAATTCACAAATAATGAGAGCCCTTCATGTCATAATCCACTCTTCCCAAAAAAATGAATTTTTAATTCATCCACTATGAATTTAAAATTCACAAATAATGAGAGCCCTTCATGTCATAATCCACTCTTCCCAAAAAAATAAATTTTTAATTCATCCACTATGAATTTAAAATTCACAAATAATGTGAGCCCTTGATCTCAACTCTTGATCCTCACCTTCCATTCCCTTTTCAGAAAATCTATAAATAAGACCCCTCTCTAAGCAATGAGAGAAGACTGAATTTTTGCAGGGGAACTTGATTCTTGCAGGGGAACTTCATTCTTGCAGGGGGACTTCATTCTTGCATTCTTATCATGCCTAATTTCCTCTAGGAAATTTTCTTCTGGCATCCTCATAATGCCCAATTCTTTCTCTATTCTCCTCTTCATAGCCTCATAATGCCGAAATTATTCTAGCCATCCTATATCCTCCAGTCATTATCCCTTGCTTGTGATCATAGAGAGATTATTTTTTTTGTGAGAAGGAGAGATTGGGAGAAGAGACTAAGTGTGGAGCTCTTCATCAACTTCATCTATTAAAGGGCTTTTTAAGGTTGGATTTCATGGCTTTTCCTTTGTATTTCTATTTGTTGCATGAAGGATGTACGAAAATTATTTATTTGTTGCATGAAGGATGTGTGAAAATTATTTATTTTGCTTGTGTTGTAAATTTTGTTATTGTGGGGAAATTTTATTAGGTGTTGACAGAGCGTCTTCCACTTGGGAGAAATGCTCATCAAGTGTGGGGTAAGAGAGGAGTGATCCTCCTCGAGTGCATGCCTTGTTTATTTTGAAATGTTGAAAGCCTTGAGGGCATTTGTGTGAATTTGAGAAAATTGGTTATATGGCTTGAGAGCCAAATATGATATTACTTGAAATCTGATGATCTTGTTTGGCTTGAGGCCATGAGAAAAATTGTGTTGAATTATTGTGAAGGGTGGTACTCTAGAGTTGAGTGTGTCCACTCTCTTACCCCTCTGTAAACTCACCTTTGTTGAGTTTTTGTGTTGTGTAAATATCCATGGGTGTATGTGTGTTTTGATGTGTTGTTTTTACTTGTTGTGAAGTGGATTTAGATTCCCTAGGTGTGTGGATAATCTCCCTAGCTCGGGGGTGACCCTCTTACGGGTCTACGGTAGGGAGGAGAGTAGCTTGTGTGGTGTTTCTTCCCTTGTGTGTTATGCAGGTATTCTTGGAGCTATTTATGAAGTTTGGAGAAGTTTCTTGTGTTGGGAAAATATTTTATTTTCCTTTACTCTTAAGGCTTTATAAGAGAGCCTGGTCATATTAATGACTGCATCCTGGTTGATTCGTCAAAAGGAGAAAGTTATCTCCCTATTGTTGTATAAATTGGTATATTTGAAATTGGGAAGAAATCCTTTGTTTTTGGGTTGATGTTTGTATTTCTATTGTTCATTAAGTTTTACCATTTTAAAATGAGGAAAGGAAGAGAAAATTTGTTTTTAAAAGGATATTAGACTTGTCTAGTTCCTTCTTCTTCTACTTGCAAAGTTGAGAGTTAGTTGATGTTTTAATTAAGTTTGTAAAAGTATTATTTCTATGCAAGCTTAGTAGAAATATTAGTTTTAAATTTTGCTATAAGTCAAGTTGTAATTTTGCTACCATGAAAGAAATGAAATTTGGGCTGCAGTATTGCTTTTGATATTACCGCCACCTTGAAGGTCTCTTCCTAGGATGGGGTCCATTTTACTATTCACTTTTCACTATTTACTATTCACTTTTCACTATTTACTATTCACTATTTATTTCTACTATTCACTAGTTACTTTTACTATTCACTTTTCACTATTCATTGAAGGCAAACTATATGTAGTTTAAAACATTTGACTTGAAATAGAAATTTTAATCAAGGAAAGTGGGATTTATTTATGCATAATGTATAATACAAATTGAATAGATGTTTAAACTCAGAGTTGCAATTCAAAAATACAATGTTTATACAATTACAATTTAAAAAAAGCATAGGTAAATATATTGTAATTTTAAGGAAGAGTTTCTCGGAAGTTTTAACAATTATCCTAAATTAAATGACAGGAAAATGAAGAGGAAAGTATGATCCCTTCATTTACAAAGGACACTGAAAATAAACACAAACAAGCCATCACAGGCATTCCATGAGTGGCCATTTTAAACTCAACTGTAGATTTAGAGAATAAACATCCATTTAAAAAAAAGACAGAGAAAGAGAAAGAACAGCTAACCTTGGAAAACAGAGAGGAGAAAATATGCGACATTTTCGAACAGGGCTAAGAGAACTAAGTAAGTTTAACCTACCGTTAATCCTGTTTAGGAACGGGTTGATTATTAAAATTAATTCAAACGTTGAACTAAAACCTAGAACGGAACCCTAGGGGGACTGAGTCAAGTGAAGTTAACCAACCCTGTGTAAGTGATCTGGTTTACCAAGAAATTAGGAATAATGTAAAGGATGTAGTGTTATTGTTGTTCGATAAAGAACGTGAAGAAAAAAATAGGATAACATAAGAAGATCTTACACAATGGGAAGGGAAATGAGATAGAAATACAATCAAAATTAAATTTCAGAGAAACAGTAAAATAAACGTGATAGAAATACAATCAAAACTAAATTCCAAGAAAAGGAAGAGAGGGCAAATGAACGGGCTTGGTTGAAAATGCTAAGTCTGAAGGAGGAGAAATTAATATTAAATTCTAGAAAATGGAAAGAAGAATCAAATGATCGTGCTTTGCTGAAAAATGATCTATCACCTAAAACAATTGTTGTTCAAATATAATTCGTGAGATTAACCTAAGTCAGGAAACCACATGTTTCCTTGCGTAGGGTGTGCGCACATGTATTTGGTACACCACCGACAACTGTATTATTTTCGCCTTAAGCATATGCCGCCGAGCACGCCTATGCGTGCGAGGGGATTTCTAGGGAAGAGTGAGAAAATTTTTGGTATTTCATGTCATGACCACATGGCGCATGTGGACATGACACGTGTGATGCGTGTTGTGACTGCATGGGAAATGTGGGCATGACACATCGGTATGATATCACACAGTACCTCATCATGGTAGTCACCAATCTTGAACTTCACTAAACACTGCTCATTGACCAAAGCTCTATGGTCCTTCTGCAACCATGCAATCTGATATGGATGCAGATGCTTTCTTCTTGTCAACTTCAACTTGTCAACCATCTCCTCTGAAATAAGATTATCAGTGCTTCTACTGTCAATAATAATATCACAACACTTACCTTCACATTTACACCTTGTGCGGAATAAACTCTTCATCTGATTGGGTTCTTTCTCCTCATTCAGGAAGGTTCTTCTGATAGCTAGGGTTTCTCCCCTTTCAGCATCTTCAGAATGCTCAGAATGTGCATCTTCATCTACATGTGTAACTCGTGCATTACCTTTAGGTCTTCTATTTGTCCTTCCTTGATGTTGCAGACACTCATATGCTCGATGCCCTACTTCTCCACATTGGAAACAAGTTCCTCTGAAACCTCCTCTTCCAAGTCCTTGCCCAGGTCTGCCTCTTCCTCTTCCTCTTTGCTCGCCATTGTTCTGGTCACGAGGGCGGTAGGTATTATCTCCTCTCTAGTTTCGACTGGTGTCGACTTCTTCACTTTTATTTGAATCTTCATTTCAGCCCCCATAGGGTCTTCCACCAGTCCTTCTGCCTTGACCTCTTCCCCTTTGCTTGCTGTCAAATCTTTTATTCAGCTTCTCTTCCACCTTCAGGGAAAACCGGTATGCATCTTCTATGGCAGTCATTCTGACCAGGCTCAACTCCTCTTGAATACTTGGCCTCAACCCATTAATGTAACAGGCTACCTTCTCCTTGTTGGGCTCTGCATGGCATGTCCTGATAGTAATTTTATAAAACTCTTTTGTATACTCTTTAACAGACTTGTTACCTTGCTTCAGTCCTTGCAGCTTCTTTAGTAACTCCATCTCATAGTCCACAGGAATGAACTGCTTCTTCAGTTTCTCCACCATCCGATCTCATCTGGTGATCTTTCCTTTTCCTCTTTTGTTCCTCTCTAACTAGACCTCCTTCCACCAAATATTGGCATGGCCCTTCAATTTTGTTTTTGCAAACTCGACCCGATCTTGGTCTTCTACATCTTCATACTTGAAATATTCCTCCATGTCATTGATCCAATCAATAAGCTGTTCTAGATTCAAATCTCCAGAATATGTAGAAACTTCGATCCTGGGCCTCTTTCCGATCTTCAAAATAGCCCTCAACAACCTAGCTTCTGCAGGATCTCCTGCAGCTTCTTGTTCTTCCTCAGATAGCTCTTCTTCAACTTCATCTTCACTTTCTTCTCTTGTTCTCAGCTCAAACCCTCTTCGTAGCTCCTCTTGCAATGCATCGATTTGCCTTTGCAGGGCTCTAAAGCATTCCTCCCAATACGGTTTCTTCGTGGAGGCATCTTGATCTCTGCAGCAAACCCACAACCTCAGGTCCTGGTGCAAACTACCTCACAGTCGGCGATCTATCTACACACTCAGGAACCCTTACTCTGATACCACTTGATGAAGGGGATAAATCATAAAACACACAACAACAGAAATGGAACACAAAAAATAGACTATTTCTTTATTGATGGGCAACTCATTACATTACAGAAGCTTAATTACAATCAGAGGAATCATCCTCCGCAGGCTGCAACACACTATGCCTACACCTCCCAGGCTCTGGAATCTTCTGCCTTCTGTAACTCCAAATCAGCTAGGGTTTCTATTTTCTCGCCTATTCTTGACTCCACACTTGCCCCCTTAACTCTACTACTGCCCAGGGTTCCCAAAATAGTCATAAATAGCACTTTTTAGCGGCCTTCAGCTAAATTTAGAAATTTGCAACTCCCTCCAAAAGTAGGTCAACTTCCGGGAAGCATAACTTTTGATCCGGGTGTCCGATTGACGAACCGTTTTAAGCGCCGAAAAGCTCACAATGTGAACTATCACGCCAAATATCTGTAAATAGATTTTTGTCAACTTTTTGGGACATTATGGGATGTTTTAGTGCCTCATATCTCATTTCAGAAATTTTTAGGAGCTTTTCAGAAAACAAAAACTTTAATATCTTTTAGCTCACAAATGATCTTTGCCTGATTCCTTCCAAAGGTCTTATATTTCCGTTATGTAACTTTCTGTAACTTTTCGCTTCATTCCATGCCCAAATGTAAACTTTCCTAAAATGGTAGGTACACTTTCCAAAACAGACAAGTCGCGATTTTTAGCAGTTTTGGAAAAACTGAAAGTCCTACATCATTATTCTGGATATTATGGAACTAGAAACACTAATTATGGAAATAAATGAAAACAACTACAATGATTTTGAATTAACTTATTTTTGGGTGATGCAAGATTGCCCTTACACCACTGAATGCTCCTGCATCAAGTTAGATGCCCCACCATGGCCTGAAATTGCTCTTGGGCTAGATTGGTTAGCACGATAGTTTCCAAGAGAGCTTTTTCTAGGATGGCTTTGTGAGATGGGGAAAGATGCAAAAGCTCCAAAATGGATATATGTGCAGGTGTTTTTTTGAGTTGGTCAAGGACATTATATTGGTTAGACGTGGAGGATGGTTTGGATGGAGCCCCTTAGAGAGTAATCTTTCCACCACGAGTGGTTACATTACAATCATGGTTTTTATTTATAGTAATCACATTTACATGTGAGTCACTTTTGGAGATGTGGTTAACAACATAATCATATGACACATTTGTGTAGTTGGCATTGTTACCATGATTGTTGTTTTGCTTTGAGGGACCTCCCTTCTCATAGTTAGGAAGTAGATTCTTGAATGCCAAATGGTCGTCATTGGATGCATGTCCATCAATTGATATTACTTTTTGATCAATAAAGTCTTGGATGGTATTCTTTAGTCATTGGCAATCATTGGTTTTGTGACCCTTGCTTCTATGAAATTCACAAAAGTCTGAATCTTTCCACCAAGAGGGTTTGAACTTGGGTTCATATTCTCTTACCGTAGGAAGTGTTATGAGGTTGTTTGATATTAGCTTTCTTAGGGTAGATTCGAGTGATTACCCTAGTGGCGTGAACTTCCTACGAGAAGGAAAGTTTGTGGGTCTTGGATCATTGTTTTGAGGTTTATTTGATGGTGTGTTATTGTGTGGATTTGATAGATTAAAGATTGGTTGTTTTGATACCACATGTTTAGCATCAACAACTCCATTGTTTACAATGTTTTTGTTCTTTGTCCAGAACCTTGATTTGTCCATGTTATTACTTGAACTAGGGATATCTTTGTAGAGTTTGATTTGTCCCTTAGATATCAAGGATTTCTCAATGAGTAATCCCATTTCAATGACCTTACTAAAGGAAGTAGGACATTGTATTTGTATTTGATAGCTCTAGTCAGTGTTTAAGTTGTGGATGCACATCTCAATCATTTGTTTCTTCGGGATATGGTATGGACAATTGCTAGCAAGTTGTCTCCATCTTTGTAAAAAGGAGGTGAAGGATTCTCCACCCTTTTGTTTGTTGTTACAAAGGTCCAACATTGAAATTTCATATTCACTGTTGTATGAGAAATAGGTCACAAACTTATCCACTAGTTCATTAAAAGTTCAGATGCCGAGAGGTAGACGGGAGAACCATTCCATTGCTTGTCCTCCTAAGCTGCATGGAAATAGTTGCATAAGGTATGTATAATTGTGGGTGACTTCTAAGCATGCAGCACTAAATTCCCTTATGTGGTCACGCGGGTCACCTTTTCCTCTACATTTATCCAATTTTGGAACCTCAAATCTTGAGGGGAAAGGTATGATGACTAAACTTTTGTCAGAAGGATATGGTGAGATATCCTCTAGTGAGTAGTGCTTTGTGGAAGTTCCTATTTGTAGGTCCACAAATTGTTGTTGCAAGGCTTGGATTTGCAGCGTTAGTGTGTCTAATGGGTTTGACATATCTTTAGCCTTGTCATGTTTGGGAGCATCGGTGTCATTAGATGGGGTTGTTCTCAATTGTGAGATATCAAAATCAGCAGGTAGTTTAGCTCCTTATTGTGCTAGCATAAGGAAATACTTTTGGGAGTTCATGGTTATGACCTTATCCATCATTCTTTAGAATTTAGGATCTTGCAAAGCACTAACAAGTTCTTCATGTGGGATTTCTTCCTCTTCATCACTAGAAGAAGAGGAGTGAACATTATTGTTTGATGTATCCATTTCTTTTCTTCTCTTGAATTGGGATCTAGTTTCAACCATATAAAGATTTTGATGTGGGTGGAGTTGAATGTGATACTTGTGGATTTTGGTGATGTTTTTAGTAAGATGTGGTTGAGGTATAATTGATTGGATTGGAAGTTTGTTTTATGATAAGATTTTCTAAGATTTTCTCTTGATCTATTTGTTCAAACAAAATGGTCTTGAGCTATGATGGTATAGCTATCAAAGTGTTGATATAAAGGAAGTCAAATAATAGGGATAATTGGTAACTGCTATTGATGTAGACTAGACCTTTATCATGATGCTCTAGTATAGTTTCAAGGTAGAGGATGATTGATCCTGATAGAAAACCAACTAGGACGTTTGATTTAGAGGATCTCAATAATACCTTAATGGAAATCTTGGTTTTGGTTTAATTTTGGGATAGCTAAGTATGATACGGTAAGTCAAATGTCTGAAAATGGGTATCAGATGAATTTTTATGGTTTAACTGATTTCACCAATTCATTCTAGGCTAAAATGGATATCTGAAGCTAATTTTGTTTTTTTCTCAACACCTTGGGAAATGCTCTCTATTTTGAATGCACAGTTTTAAATGCACCAAAACATGTTTTAAATGCGCAGATCTGTTGATTAAATGTGCAGTTTTAAATGCATCGAAACAGGTTTTAAATGTGTAGATATGTTGATTGAATGCGTAATTCTGTATGCATAGTGTTGTTGTTTATATGCACAGGTTTATGTATACACAACAATATGAAGTAAATGCACAGCAAGATGATGTATATGTGCAGCAGGAAATGAATGCACAGAAAGAACTATCAGATGCGCAATAAAAAGTTTTAAATGCGCAATTCTATGTTTTGACAGTTTTTGACCAATTTTTGCTTTGTTTGAGGCACATTTTTCTATGCAACCTAAGTGTTTTTGCTGATGATTTGACTGTTTCAATTTGTTGCAGGAAAACACAACAGACAAGAAGATCTCATGGTTGTCTTATACAAGTTTTTGATAAACATTTTACAAACAAGTACAATTCCTATGGTTGGCAAGGACAATATTTATTGAATCCCAACTTGGATTTCTCCAGCCACTTAAATCAAGGCAGACAGTTAGAAACTTGGTAGCACTGGCTCCCCCTTGCACGACACTCACTTCTCCAGTATACCAAGTTTCAATTCCTTCGAAGAGTTGAATTTTCTGTCTGTACACATGATTAATGAAAATGTTGGGTAGCTTTAGAGGTCCGACCTCCTGCGTCAACAAATAGAAGGATTTTGGCCTCTAAAAATAGTTGGTTCTTAGTAAGGGCATTCATTTAGGTGGTTATACATGTGGCGATTCGCTCCGTTTAGGAGGCTTCCCAATTTGTAGAGGTTAAGCTCTATAGGTTTTCACACACCTCAAGGCTACTAAGGAAAACATTCATCAGTATAACACAACACCTGTTGCTTATGACTTTCATCACAAACACTTTTATTTATAGCAATTTGAATTAGCTTGGCTTTAGCTTGTTACCGCTCAAGGTCGTCCCACCTGGATGAAACACAATCCAAGGGCATGCCTTTTCTAAAGGTTAAACAAATGAAACGACGGCTCTAGCGTTTTGGTCACCCAAGATGGGGAGAGCATATGCCTATCACTGTTTTACAAACACAGTAGACACTGGTTCATTAACCTTCTAGAGTTAATTTAAATGTGATTTAATCTACCAAGCACAAAAATGACATGATAGCATAAAATGAAAAGATAGTTGATTTTAACCTCCTAATCAAACTATGTGCGGATTGTATTGAAGATTTGATCAAGTTACTTTCCCCTACTTATGCTAGATGTGGATTTGTAAATGCAAGATTTGAATGAAAGATTTGTTCAATTTTAACCTCCTAGTTTGGGACTATGTGAAATTTGTATGCAAAGATGTAAGTTTACTCTTCCTAATTAAAAGCTAGATGAAGATTTGTATGCAAGATGTAAGTTTATCCCTCCTAATTAAAAACTAGATGAAGATTTGTATGCAAGATGTAAGTTTACCCCTCCTAATTAAAAACTAGATGAAAATTTGTATTGCAAAATGATTGTGATTATTCCTCCTAATTAAAACTAAGTGAAGATTTGTATGAACTGATGCAACTAAAAATGTCTAAACCAGCTCTCAAACCTACAAAAACACTTTGTTAATAGCCTCCATTGATGATTGATAATACCTGCAACAAAAGTTAGCCTCACAAATTATCAAAAAGACATGCTAAAAACTGACAACATTCATATGCGTCGAAACAGATATCAGATGCGCAGAAATCTGAGTTATATGCGTAGGAATATAAATGTACAACAAGAATGGCTATAAGCACGGCAAAGTAATTTAAATGCGCAGGCATAGTGAATGTGCAATAGAATGAGTTATATGCTCAAAAATAACAATCATATGCGTGGCACTGCAAATTTTCTTCATGGATGTGCAAAACTGGAAAATCGAATGTGCAAGAACAACTTGTTACGACTGCAAGTACATCAAAAACTCAAATTTGATAGTTAAAAATGGGGCAAGGCCCCACAATGGGTGCCAAAATGTGACTGAAAATCTAAACTATTGTAGAATCTACTTAAATATTCAATACTCCAATAAAAATAAGATAAATGCAATAAACCAAAGTTATACCTTGTTGAACCTATTTACCTCATGTCTTCCATTGTTGCCTATCTCTTCAATGATCTTTGTAGGTTATGATTGAGCTCTCAGAAGTAAACTTCCTTGTTGCTTTAAGATGACAAAGAGAGAAAGGCTTTTGTGGAGGATTATGCAAAGTTGGACAAACTACAATGCAAACACTAAGATGAATGATAGAGATTATGATATGAAGCCATGGATGATGATTATGGAATGAGGATAATGAGATTACAATGTAAATGAGGGGAGCCAAAGGCACACTTGATAGCTATGGTGGAATTTCTGCAGCATAAGTTTGCTAAAGCTTGAGTTGTGTATCAAAATGGAGGAATGAGAGGTTCTTTTTACAGGCTTGAGAAGGCCAAGATCCACATGTCACAATCTCAAAAGTGAAGAATGAGTCTTATGAGGTGTACGATGGAGATTTGATTAGTTGGGATGAGGGAGATAAAAGTGGAGAATCTTGCTCCTACGATGACAAGGTGGAGAGAAAGGTGTGAGCATGAGGCCACTTGTCACAATGCTCTCAAGGACCAAAATACATGGGTCAAAGAAGGAGTCCTTCTTTGTAGGGAGGTTGGAAGGAATCTAGGAACTAATGAGACATGTGTCTCTAAGTCTCCTTTAACTATGATGACATGGAAAGACCAAGGTTTTAAGAATAGGAATGGTTAGAGGATAAATAGGACATGTGGGTGAGGATAATTGCCTAATTAAATATTAAAAATATTCAATTATGTGTGCAACATGATGAGGTGTAAAGTGAGGTGGAAGTGATGTGGATTTATAGAATTAAGACTTTGAAACGATGATTAATTAAATAATTTGGAATTATTCAATTACAGATGATTTAGAGGGATTTGGATGACTTAATTAAATAAATTGATTTTTTAATTTAATTATTGGAAGAATATGGTGAATATGAATCAGATAAATGAATTAGGATATTTATTTATTGACAGAGGAATGATGATAAAATAAATATTAAAATAATTATTTAATTGATCTCGAGCCAATTTTAGGTGTATAAATATAGTTCTTAAGTGTCATGTAATTATTTGTTTTATGACCCTTGATCCTATGATATTCACAATACTCATTGTCATTGTACCAATGGGGTTTGACAGCATTCTCCTCATAAGGTTTGATCTCGGGGAGCTTAATGATGCCATGGTTTAAAAGTTTTCAAAAAATAGATTCCATAGGTTCTCCCAAGTTTGTGAATTTACATCTAGGCCTTAACCCTTGTATAGGAATATTATTGGGAAGGCTAGCTTTTGTGTTTGATGGTGATGACATTTGAAGTACGAATGGAGGATTTTGGACATTTTGTACAAGCTTAGGATATGTGACACCATCATTGATAATGTTCTTATTCTTGGGCCAAAATCGTGGTTTTTCATTGGATTGATTATTATTGGTGTCCTTATTGTCTTTGAAGATTTTGACAAGTCCTTTTCATATTAAGGATTTCTCTATAGATGTACCTTTATCAATGATCTCCTCAAAAGAGTCGACACATTGGACTTTTAAGTGAAAGGCCATTTTCCGATTTAAGTTTTGCATGAAAATGTTGACAAGTTGTTTCTTAGGAATGGTCCAAGGGACTTTACTAGAGAGATTTCTCCAACATTGTAGGAAGGCAACAAATGATTCCACATTTCTTTGTTTAGTATTGCAAAGGTTGGTCATGGACATCTCATGTTCAATTTTGTATGAAAAGTGAGCTATGAATTTGTTAGCAAGCTCTTGGAAAGTTTTAATTCCACGAGGAAGATGGGAAAACCATTCAATGGCTCAACCTCCTAGGCTACAAGGGAAAAGTATCATCAAGTAAGTGTTATCATATGAAACGTCCATACATGCTATGAAGAACTCTCTTAGATGGTCCCTAGGATCACCCTTTCCTTTGTAATTATAAAATTTTAGAAATTCAAAGTTTTGAGGAAAAGGATTCATAACTAGAGATTTGTCAAATGGGTATGGCCAAATTTCTTCAAAGGTGTATTTCTTATTTTGGTTCCCTTTTTGCATATCGACAAACATTTGTTTCATAAGTTGTTGCATGTCAGTTGACTCATTAGATGATGTGTCGGATGTGTTGGAGGAGGCTATTGTTGTGGTTGTTGTATTTGGGATTGTTGTTGTTGTGTTTGAGGTTGTTGTTGTGTTTGGGTTTGTTGTAAAAGGGCTTGTTGTTGTAGTATGATTTGATTAAGGTCGGATGTATTTGGATTTTGAACATATGATGATGAGGATTGAGTTTGGACTTGTGAGTGTTGGGGCATGGATACATTGGCTTGGGTATGGACACTAGGTGTAGTAGATGATATGTAGATAGGATTGGATACTTGAGAAGTGAGCAATGCAATGACTATACCACTACTAGGTGGGATGATTCTAGGATTGGACATAGGTATAGATGTCATGAGTAGAGGGTTAGAGTTGTTAATGCAAGGGATGCACGAGGTCACAGGGATAGATGATATGGAGATGGTGGATGTGTTGCAAGTATGTGCTAACTGGTGTTCTCATTGATGTCAACATGTTTGTGTTGTCATTAGTGCCAACTGTGTCTTCTGATATTGTTGTTTGATTGATTAAGGTGTCATGTTAAGGACACTATCTAAGATTTTGCTCCGCATTTCCTCTATGTTGAAGACCGAAGTATGAGATTTGGATATGTTTTAGAGAAGTGTTTGAAGATGCTAAATCAAGAATTTGGTGGTTTGGATCGTTGTGCAACAAAAGTTCTATTCACCAATTTGAAGATTGTGCCTGGTAACATTTGTAGTGTGACAGGGAGAAAGTATTATGCTCCACATTTCTCTATAGTTTGAATTTTGGTCTTGCAGTTTTGGACTTAAGTTTATTAAGTCCTTAGCTATCTTCATTCTGAAGGATTTGTTATTTGGTGCTCTGGAAAGTAAGTTATTGATTAGCAGAGTTCGACAGTGTTTGTTGTGAGCAGTATGTGATATGTCTTCAAGTGATATTTGTTGTCCTCAAGTGAGATCTGTTGTGGTTAGATTTGTCGACTCCTAGGTGATTCTATGTTGCTTGTGGATGTCTCTAGAATGTATTGAAGGTGTGTTCTTGATCTGCAAGCTATAATGAATTTCTTGAAAGCATGTGACTAAGTATTCTTGATGTTTCCACCAGTGTGGCCGACTTGGGTGTTAACATTCTTTGCAGATGTGTTTCTTGGATTGTAGAAGCATAAGGAAGCATGTAAGGATGTGTTTGGGTTTGAGCTAAGCTGTGAAGTGTTCTTCCTTTATTCATTTTCTCCACAAGTTTGTTTAGGTTCAAACCTAATTTGAATTATGTATGTATACCGACCTTGGAGATAGTTCCAATGGTTGTAAATTATATTGCCAACCTTGATGAATGTTCCAAGGTTGATGATTGGTATAAATATATGTAATGAATCTATGAGTGATGTGAGAGTGAGTGAAGATGCGAAGATAAAGTGTGTGTGTGTGGTAAGGTAGAGAAGAAGAGATATATTGCACTTCAATGGAACTGAACTTAGGCATGTTGTAGATGCTATTATATTAGTTCATGGAAGTGAGCCACCCCTTTGGCAGTGAGCCACCCTTTGGCAGTGAGCCACCCCTTGGCAGTGAGCCTTTTTGCAGTGAGCATTCATTTGGGCAAGCCCTAAGGCAGTGAGCCTCTTTGTTATTTGGTATTGTTATTACATTATATTGTGAGCTAACACTCACCGTGGTTTTTCCCTTTTTAGGGTTTTTCCACGTAAAAATTTGGTGTTCATATGTGTATGATGTTGATGTGTTTATGTTTTGATTCTACAATTCATGTTTAATCTTCATAATAGATTAAGGAGTTAAAGTAAGTGAATGTGAATTTGATTTTATTTAAAGAAGTTAAGGTTTGATACAACTAATTCACCCCCTCTCTCAGTTGTCTTGTGCCTTCAACAATTGGAATCAGAGTTAGGTTCCTTAGAAGAAATCCTAAGAGATTAAGGTAGATCTGGGATGACACACAAGAAAGACATTCCTCAGTTTGATGGATCTGACTATGCCTACTGGAAGGTACGAACTCAAAGTTATCTTATTTCTATTAGTTATAATGTCTGGAAGATGGTTAAAGATAAATACACAAGACCTAAATGTGGTATGCAGTCTGATGAAGAGATTAAGGATTATGAGACTAATCACAAAGCTAAAAATGCTCTATTAAATGCTTTGTCTAACACTGAAATGGCAAAAGTTGTGGATCTGGAAACTGCTCATGAGATCTAGGACAAATTGAAAAACATCTATGAAGGTGATGAATCTGTCAAGAAGGCTAAGTTGCAGAACTTGAAGACCACATATGAAACCATGCAAATGTTTGAGGATGAGAACATAACAAGTTACATATAGAAGATTGATGAAGTTGTCAGCAACATCAAGGGTCTTGGTGGAAAGATAGAGGATGGGGATGTTGTAGATAAGATACTCAGAACTCTTCCCAAATCTTATAGTCATAAGGTATCTACCATTGAAGAATTGTTTGATATGGGCAAGCTTACAAAAGATCAATTGCCTGGTAAACTGACTGCTTTTGAGATGAGAGAATTTGGTACTACTTATGGCCCTATGAAAACTAAGACTTCCTTTAAGGCCAAGGAAGAAAAAACTGCTAGATCAGATAAATATGTTGTGGAATCAGATGAAGAAGATTTTGAAGAGCTTGAGGCAAAATGAAAAGAGGCAGCAGAGGAAAGTTCAAAGGTAAGTTACCTTTCAAATGTTTCAATTGTGGTAAAATTGGTCACTATGCTTCAAGATGTCCTGACAAAGCTTTGAAGATCAAAACCAATGAAAATAAAGGAAGGATGGTAAGAAAGAGTTACTATGTTAGAGATGATGATGGTGTAACTGATGATGAACCTGATTCTGATGATGGTAATGGTAGTGAATGCTTGTTTATTGCACTAAGAGAAGAACCTATTTCTGCTAACCTTGCAAGCTGTGTGAAGGAAGGAAGTCTAGAAGAGTTGTCTATTTTTCATGCTGACAAGGAAGATGAATGGATCATTAATAGCGAATGTTCAAATCACATGATAGGAGATAAGAGTGAGTTTGTTAAGTTTGAAAAATATGATGGAGGACTAGTTAGGTTTAGTGATGATGTAGCTGGTAAGATTTGTGGAAAAGGATCAATTACTTTTGATGGCAAGCATAATACAGATGACGTTCTTTATGTCAAAGGATTAAAGCATAATCTTCTAAGTATTGGACAAATGTGTGACAAAGGGTATAATTTGTTGTTTAAGGACAATGGGTGTGAGATAAGGAAAAGCTCCAAAACTTTAATTGTTGCTGGTAAGAAGACTCATGGTAATGTTTATCATTTGAAGGGTACTGATAATTGTTGTTTGTTGGCTCAGACAAATGAAAGTTGGTTATGGCATAGGAGAATGTGTCACATTAACTTTGACAATTTGGTGAGAATAAGCACAGTACAAGCAGTAAGAAACCTGCCTAAGATTGTGAAGCCTGCCAATGTTATCTGCAAAGAATGTCAGTTTGGGAAGATGACAATGACTACTTTCAAGAGCAAAGAACAATTCTCTACTAGTTTGTTGGAGTTGGTGCATACAGACTTATGTGGCCCTACAAGAACAAGAATTCTACAAGGTGATAGGTATTTCATGCTTCTTATTGATGAGTATTCAAGAATGACTTGGGTTACCTTTCTTAAAGAAAAATCAGAAGCCCTAGACAAGTTTAAGGCATTCAAAGCTATGGTTGAAAATGAATTGGATTTGAGAATCAAGTGTTTAAGATCTGACAGAGGTGGTGAGTTTACTTCAAATGAGTTTAATGCCTTTTGTGAAGAACATGGAATAAAGAGATATTTATCTACCCCCCGAACTCCTCAACAAAATGGAGTGGTTGAAAGGAAGAATATAATTGTTCAAGAAGATGCTAGAACAATGATCAAGGAAGCAGACCTACCAGAAGTATACTGGAAAGAAGCAATACACACTGATGTCTACATTCATAACAGAGTGCAAGTTAAAGCAAAAGAAACAAAGACACATTATGAGTTGTGGTATGGTAGAACTCCTACTATCAAATACTTCAACATTTTTGGAAGCAAATGTCACATCAGAAGAGATGAAGAATTAGGAAAGTTTGATGCTAGATGTGATGAAGGCATATTCCTTGGGTATTCTACTAAGATCAAGGCTTACCGGTGCTATAACAAAAGACTAAAAAAGATCATTGAAAGTGCAAATGTGAAGGTAGATGAAGATACTCAGCTAGATGGATATGAGTCAGATGGATCTGCAGATACAAAAAAGGTTGAAAAAGACAAAGAAAAGGAAGTTCAGACTGAAATGCAAGCTACTCCAGAAGAAGAAGAAGTTCAAGTTGAAGCTCCAGAAAGAACTCCTAAAACCCCCAGGTATGTGCAAAGAGATCACTCTGAAGATCAGATTATTGGTGACAAAAGGAAAGGTGTGTTGATAAGAAGCAAAGCAGTAGAAGATCAAGTAAATCTCTATTTGGTGCAGAAGCACCAAGATATCCAGGACTTGTTTGATTTTCAAGTTGTTTTGTTTTGGTTAATAAGGTCCTTGAGACCATTTAATGTTGTAATAAGGCTTAGATGCCATAAATGTAAATGGACTATGTCCAAATAGCTAGAATCTACTGTCATGTTGTAAGTCCTAAGGAGGACAGTCATATTGTAAAGGCAGTCATATAAGCTTGTAACCCTCCTAATGTGTGTAGGAGAGGCAATCCTCTAGGTTGTTAGCATGTAAAGGGTTAGAAGGTGTGTTAGAACCTTGTCCAAGGTTCTCCAAATGTTGGAAAGCAGTATCAAACAAAAAAAAAATAGTCGATACAGTCCAAGAGAGGACAGTTACAAAATAGTAATTTGTTGCTGCAGTTAGAAACAAGAAGGAAGTTCGATGGTTGGGGCAGTTTCATCAACCCCAACCACTCCAAACAACTTCATGCTATTGTAGGAGGCTTATTTGAAGCCAACTAGGATTCATTTTGTGAGGAGACATTCGGTGGAAGTGGAATAAGAATGAAGGAATAATTGTTTTCCTATTTTCTGTGATTTTTCTGTGTTTTTTGTTGTTTCCAGTCCGTACCTGGGCCTGTATGGAACTGTCATAGTCCATGAATGCATTGGAAGGTTAGAGGTTTGAGATAGCTTGGATTTGAATCTGGTTTGGGCTCTTGACACTCATCTTTACTATTGCATTTCCTTTTTTCCTGCAAGTGGGTTTGAAAACCTAACTTAGGGTTCTTTCTGAGTAGCCCGATGGATTTATCCTCATTCCACTGATCTTCTCTATTTCTGATCAGTGGAATGGGTTGTAAGATAGCTAATGCAAGGGCTTGTAAAGGTTTTGGAGGTAGGAGGATGGTTTGGACTGAGTTGGTCATGTAGATGACCCTGCAGAACCATGTGTTGTGACTTGGAGATGGACAACAGCAACTAGATGATAACCAGTGACTGTGGAAGTGGAAATGTGGTGAAATATTAATCATTGCTACTAGTGCAAGGTGTTCTAGGTCCTGAAAGGATCCTGTGATAGAGAATAGAATGAATTCCTCCATGAAACCTGTCCTCCCTGCCTAGTTTGACTCTGTCAGTCCTCCTAGAGACAGTCACTACAAAGAAGGTAATAGGTATGTTGATATGTTATTAACTTGTGAAGGCATTAGGTATGTTTGATATGTTGGTGATTAGGCATGTTGTATGAGATTGAGGTTGTAGAGACCAACCCAAGGAGGGTACAGTGACTGTCTCTTTAAGAGAGCAAAAGTGTTGTGACAGTCTATGAGACTGCTATCCTGCAGACCCTGCATAGTGGGTTGGATGAAATCTTAGATGGAGTTAGGAGTCTAGTGAGATGTGTCCTGAAGTCCCCTCACTCTTGTGTGATGAACAAGTATAAGTTCTTGTGTTAAAGCCCTTCATCATGAGAAGTTTTGAAAATAGTGAACCTTGAGAGAACGGTTGCATTGAAGTTTTGAAGTGTGCTCCTGCAGTCCTAGATGCTCTGCATCACTATTTACTCTTAAAGGTGGAACCTAAAACAATAAATGAAGCATGAAAAGATGAACATTAGGTCAAAGCAATGGAAGAAGAACTGGTGCATATTGAGAAGAACAAGACTTGGAAACTTATCCCTAGACCTGCAGACAAGAATGTGATTGGAACAAAATGGGTATTCTGGAACAAACTGAATGAAATTGGAGAAGTTGTGAGAAACAAGGCAAGACTTGTGTGTAAAGGCTACTCACAAGTGGAAGGAATAGACTATGAAGATCAACCTTTGCTCCAGTGGCAAGACTGGAAGCTATCAGATTGTTTTTGGCATTTGTGGCACATAAAAATTTCAAGGTATACCAGATGGATGTGAAGTATACTTTCCTGAATGGTGAGTTAGAAGAAGAGGTCTATATAGAGCAACCGAATGGATTCCAACTATCAGACAAACCAAATATGGTATGCAAATTGAAGAAGGCTTTGTATAGATTGAAGCAAGCTCCCAAAGCTTGGTATGCAAGACTAGATAAGTACCTATTGCAACAAGGATTCAGTAAAGGGTCTGTAGATAGTAATTTGTACACCAAGATGAGTGGAGACCAAATTCTGATTGTTGAGGTCTATGTTGATGACATTATATTCGGTGGAAATGAAGGTATGTGTAAGAAGTTTACAGATGAAATGCAGAAAGAGTTTGAGATGTCTATGTGTGGTGAAATGAACTACTTCCTTGGACTACAAATCATTCAAACTAGTCAAGGTATTTTAATTTCTCAATCCAAGTATGTTAAAGAGTTGTTGAAGAAGTTTGTAATGGAGGACTGTAAAGCAGTATGTACCCATATGGTCACTAGTTGCAAGTTGAGCAAGAATGATGAATCTCCTAAGGCTGATCAGAGCAAGTATAGATCAATGATTTGAGGACTACTTTATCTAACCTCTACTAGACCAAATATCATGCATGCAGTCTATCTTGTGGCTTGATTTCAATCAGATCCTAAAGAATCACATGTTGCGGTAGTACAGAAGATATTCAGGTATTTGAAGGGCACTCTGGATCATGGTTTCTGGTATCCTAAGAATAATGACTTTTCCTTAAGTGCTAGATAGATGCAGATTGGGCCGGATGTGTTGATGATAGGAAAAGCACAAGTGGAGGTGCATTCTTCCTTAGAGATAGGGTGGTGTCCTAGCATAGCAAGAAACAAGAATCAATTTCCTTGTCTATTGTAGAGGCAGAATATATTGCTACAACATCATGTTGTACTTAGGTGTTGTGGATGAAACAGACCTTGAAGAATATCAAAGTTGATTAGGATGAGCCAATCCCTATTCTTTGTGATAACACAAGTGCCATAAATATTTCAAACAATCCAATGATGCATTCAAAGACAAAGCACATTTCAATTATCACTTTTGAGGGAGAAAGTTGTAAAGAATAAAGCGAAGCTTGAATATGTGCCTACAAAAGATCAAGTTGTTGATATATTCACTAAGGCTCTTCCAAAGGATACATTTGAGTATCTCCAAGAAAAGTTAGGGGTTGTTGCCCCTCCTTCCTTGAACTAGATGCATCAGTCCAGTGTGCCTCAAAGTATATTTCTCCTTTTGGACTGATGTTGGAGGCTACCTCTCAGGGGGAGTAGGTAGTGGTTTGAGATGATTGTTGCAATCAGGGGGAGTAAAGAATGATTCCAGATTGATCAGAGCAGTAGTGTGCAAGTATGTGCAGTGGAAAAGATGTGATACCCTTTTCCATTTATGTCAAAGGGGGAGAGAGATCATGTGAAAAACTCAGGGGGAGAAAGAGTTCAGATGTATAAAAAGAAAGGGAGAGTTATGATGCAGAGTTGTGTCTTGATGGAGAAACATGTTTAGTTTTTCACATTATATGTTGCCATCAATGATGAAGGGGGAGATTGTTGCAAGTATGTGCTAACTGGTGTTGGCATTCATGTCAACATGTTTGTGTTGTCATTGGTGCCAACTGTCTTCTGATATTGTTGTTTGATTAATTAAGTTGTCGTGTTAAGAACATTGTGTGAGATTTTGTTCTGCATTTCCTCTATGTTGAAGACCAGAGTATGAGATTTGGATATGTTTTAGAGAAGTGTTTGAATATTCTAAATCCATAACCTGGTGGTTTGGATCATTGTGTAGCAAAAGTTTTATTCACTAGTTTGAAGATTGTGCCTGATAGCATTTGCAGTGTGACAGGGAGAAAGTATTTTACTCTGCATTTCTCTGCAGTTTGGATTTTGGTCTTGTAGTTCTAGACTTAAGTTTATAAAGTCCTTAGCTATCTTCATTCTGAAGGATTTTTGATTTGGTTCTCTAGAAAGTAAGTTATTGATTAGTAAAGTTCGACAGTGTTTGTTGTGAGTAGTATGTGATATGTCTTCAATTAATATTTGTTGTCCTCAAGTGAGATCTATTGCGGTTGGATTTGTTGGCTCCTAGGTGATTCTATGTTGTTTATGGATGTCTTCAGAATGTATTGAAGGTGTGTGCTTGATCTACAATCTATAATGAAGTTCTTGGAAGCGTGTGTCTAAGTATTCTTGATGTTTCTGCCAGTTTGGCCGACTTGGGTGTTAACATTCTTTGCGGATGTGTTTCTTGGATTGTAGAAGCATAAGGAAGTGTGTAAGGATGTTTTTGGGTCTGAGCTAAGCCATGAAGTGTTCTTCCTTATTCATTTTCTCCACAAGTTTGTTTAGGTTTGGACCTAATTTGAATTATGTATGTATGCCGACCTTGGAGATAGTTCCAATGGTTGTAAATTTTACTGCCGACCTTGATGAAGGCTCCAAGGTTAGTGATTGGTATAAATATATGTAATGAATCCATGAGTGATGTGAGAGTGAGTGAAGATGTGAAGATAAAGTGTGTGTGTGGTAAAGGCAGAGAAGAAGAGATATATTGCGCTTCAATGGAACTGAACTCAGACATGTTGTAGATGCTATTATATCAGTTCATGGCAGTGAGCCACCCATCTTGGCAGTGAGCCAGCCCTTTGGTAGTGAGCCACCCCTTGGCAATGAGCCACCCCTTGGCAGTGAGCCTTTTTCCAGGGAGCATTCATTTGGGCAGTGAGCCTCTTTGTTATTTGGTATTGTTATTACATTATATTGTGAGCTAACACTCACCATGGTTTTTCCCTTTTTAGGGTTTTCCATGTAAAAATCTAGTGTTCATGTGTGTATGATGTTGATGTGTTTATGTTTTGATTCTGCAATTCATGTTTAATCTTCATAATAGATTAAGGAGTTAAAGTAAGTGAATGTGAATGTGATTTTGTTTAAAGAAGTTAAGGTTTTTGATACAACTGATTCATCCCCCCTCTCAGTTGTCTTGTGCCTTCAACAGGATGTCATAGGGATATTTTATGTAGGGATGGTTGATGTCATATGGATGTTTGATGTAGGGATGGTTGATGTCATAGGGATGTTTTGACCACTTGATGGGGGTATGATATTGGTTATGTTTTTTGGAATGAACATGAACATGCCAGAGATAGGTTGCGATACACCTATAGAAGAAATGGGTTGATTGGTGGATGTGTTGATATTAATACTTGTTGTGGCATTTAAGGTTTCATCAACATGTGGTTGGGAAGGTCCTCCTAATGGATTAGCAACTTGATAAGGATTACCGTGAGGAATCAAATTAGACACATCAAAATCTAGAGGTACCTTAACTCCTAGATGGATCAACTTTTGGAAATAAGCTTGAGGATTTTTGGCCATGATATGGTCCAATAATGCTTGATCATCGAGATCCTCCACAAAGTCTTGAACTCAATCTTCATTTTCAAGGGACCGTGGGTAGAACCATTTGGACTTTAGGGCTCTTACATAGGATTATCAAGTTCATATGATACATGGGGTTTGATGATGGCTTAAGAATGTCCTTATAAGCGTCAGGTATGAATATGTTAGTGGGCATTCCAAACTTAGGAAGAAATCTAGGGGTAATGTTGGATGGCACAATAGCCCCTCTACCATAGGAAGTAGACCCTTGATGAGATTATTGTGGAAACTCATGATAAGTTTGTTGATGGGGTTCTTATTGAGATGGTTGTTGAATTCCTTGATGAGGTTGTGGACGAGACTCTTGATGATGGGAGTGTTGTTGAGATTCTTGGTGGGATTCTTGATGGGACTCTTGATGGGACTCCATGATCTTCTTAGCTTGTAACCTTGTGATGGGCATAAATAGGATGAGCTTGGAATGAAAAGATGATGGGTGATGAATCAATTTTGGACTTGGAGGTTGGTGATGTCTTGAATAAGGCCTTAATTGAAAAGATTTTGGACCAAAAGAAATGTCAAGGGTATGGTGATGTAGGGGTGTTAATGATGTGCATATAATGAGATGGTGATAATGAAATGGAAAATAAGGACAAGATGATGACTAAGATGTGACCAAAATGACAACCAAGATGATGACTAAGATGTGACCATGATATGAAAATGACAACCAAGATAATGATATGGTGTTATTGACATGATATGACAAGGGTGACAATCAAATGACAAGGATGACACCAAGGATAAAATGATGATATGGCAAAGATATGATGTGATAAAACCAAAATAGCTCAAGATTCACCTAGATATTTGTTATGTATGTTGGATGGGATTCCTTTCACTACTTAGGGTTGACAAATGCCTAAGCAAGAAGAGGAATAATGATAACCTTTCTACTTGGGGTAGACAAGATCCCAAGCAAAAAGCAAGATAGGATAAAGATCCACTAACTCAAGAGTAGTCAAAGATCCTAAGTCAATAGACCTTAAAATGATAAAAAAAAAAGATCTAGGTTAGGCTTATGCAAATTTTGGATTTGATTGATGGATGCAAAGGATTGATTGATTAATAGATAACTTGGCTGACAAATGAATGAAAAAGCAAGATGGATTGTGTGGATAGATAGATCTAAAGATAAGTGGATTGGTGAGTGGATAGACTAATGAATTTGGCTCACCAAATGGATGATTGGGGTTGACAAAATTTAGGTCCAAAAGCTAGATAATTGGCCTAGAGATTGATAGCTACTCACAAGTCCAAAATCAATTTGATGGGCAGGGCAATGATGGATAATTATGGATGAAAAGGGTAAAATAGAATGGTTGGATGGTTATATGGACTAGCTGGGCTGAAAAAATGAGTCTGTTTCAGGTCACTGTTATACCCTATAGTCAGATCTAAAGCAAAAGTTTTAGATTTCAATGAGAAAATTGAGTTCCAACACAGGTGTTGAGTGGCCAGTCATAGGTGTGCTGATTGGTAGATGTAGGTACATTGACAGGAAACATAGGCACGATGACAAGAATCAAGGGCGCAAAACTGTAGTCACAGGTGTGGTTCTATTTTGATTTGTTGTTTTGTGACTAGTTTTTTGATTTTTGGCAAGAAATACAAACAAAGACACAATGGCTAACTTGTGACTTATCAAGGTAATTGGTGTGAATTGCTTCATGGTTGAAAATGGCTTATATTGGTTTTGCACAATGAAAACATGCCAAACACATTAACAAACCTAGAATTATTCAAGTAGGAGTGATTTCATAGTGTAGGCCCACACAATAGAATACCTATCCATGTTCTTACCTAACTAAGAACACTTCACCCTGAGCAGATAGTTAGGAATAAGGGCATTGCACAGAATACCCCTTTCCTTGGAGGATTTTATGCCTTACCCAAAGAAGACTTCTATCTCCACTTTAAGGAGACACATGGTGAGTAACTTCAGGGGTGGTCCGCGTCCCTTGCACCACACTAGAAAATGACTGATGGTCTTATTGTTGGAATACAATGGATCACTAAGAGGGGGGTGAATCAGTGATCTAATAAAATGAGTTCATTCATCAACCTTGTAAAAGAAATTAATGCCAATATAAACATGGAAGACAATAAGATCACACAAATGAAACCATGACACAAGTATTTAAAGTGGAAAACCCTAAATAGGGAAAAACCACTATCCAACCTCACCAAATTCTTTATTAGGTCTTGGTGCAGGAGCACCAAGGGGCTTGGAGTGAGCCCATGTGTATATAACACATTTTGGTGTAATGCTTTTGTTTTTAAATTAGGAAGGTGCAGGAAGAAGTTTATGCATATACAAAGTGGGTCCATTGAAGTGAGAGAGCTCATCGGCAAAGTTTTATGAAGTTATACCGATAGCAGGTGTCCCACCGATAAATCAATATATCGGCAATGTTCATCGGCGAGTGATCCCACATCGGGATAACAAATTCAATGGTTACCAATGATGATATATGGTCGATAGAGAAGTTTGGGGTTAGCATATCGGCAGGAGTATTGAGATTGGTGAACAAAAAGAAAGTTACACCGACAGGTTAAGTCTGGCCGAAGGCATAGGCAAAGGCTCATCGGAGTAATAATGGACATCGGGAGAAAATATGAAAGTTAGGCCGACGGTGGGAGGTCTGGCCGATGGGTCAGTGTTCATTGGCGTAAAGGGAGTCATTGGTAGATGAGGCCGAAGTCTTAGCGATGGAGAGGGTCTCGCCGACGGAAGCGAATCAAAGGTCATCGGGGAGAGATGACACATCGGTGGGAGAGATTCGAGATAGACCGATAGATGTTATCTCCCCAATAGGTGAAAACCAAAGCCACAAACTGTTATTTCGGGGTGATATGCATTATCGGAGAAGAAGGAAAAATGCATTACCGATAAGGCAATATTTTCTGTTTCGAGGGTTTTCAACTCGGGGAGAACAAAGGTGGAAAAAGAGACCGCAACGGTGACCATTTCTCATCACGGAGAAGGAAAACTAATATCAGGCTATCACCTAGACTGATGATAGAGTTCCCACGATGGAACGATAGCATAGAGTTGAACCGGAGCAGTTAGAATATGAACCGGTCTGAGAACTAAAATGTCCTGTAATGGACATGAGATAACTATAAGATGTAAAATTCTCTCTGTAAGGGGTTGGGGTGAAGATTTTGATTTGAGAAGCATTTTGATGTAAGAATAATTTTGAATAAAAATCTAATTCAGCAATTCGACCAATATTGTATTTTTGTACAGTTTTCAGTTTGTTATTCTGAGGTAGATTAGTCATTTCCTTTTCTGAAATTTTGTTCTCTTTTACAAACCATGACTCTGTCTTGATGTCCCTCAAGTTCCTCTATATAGTATGGAGGCCATCAAGTAGAGCCATGCCTTTTGTTTGTTTTCCTTTTGTGGGATGGTTGGATTGTCGACTAGAGGCAATGCATGCTTGTTCTAGGCGAGCTCAGTAAGGAGTCCGGCTAGATAGACAAGTAGGAGAATAAACTTGCAGGGGTGGAAAATAGAGAGGGAGAAAGTGAGCACCAAGCAGTCAAGACCCTTGAACAGAGAGACAAGGGTGGACAACGGGCTCAGAAAAGTTATGTGCCCTTGAGGCAGTAACTTGGAAGTAGTGAGGACAAGGAATGTGTCCCACACCAAGTAGAGTGATAGAATTTTCCATCTCTGCAAAGAGTTGAGGAATTTAGCAAACATTTTTGTGTAGAAAGATGTCATGAGCACTTGAATTGGTAGAGAGGCTAGAGTTGTCCAAAGTCTTGAATTGATTCAAGATAGGTAGAATTGGCATTCTAGAGTCCCTCCCTATCAAATTGGTATCAGAGCAGGAAGATTTGGGCTATTCCTAGGTTGGAATAGAAGAAGTTGTATGTTATCACCGAGTTCAAGTGAGTCTGTAGATTCATCCAAGAAGATGGTGACTGATGTAGAATTGGCCAAGAAGGTTGACGAACAGGAAGAAGAAAATAGACTTTTGAAAGAAAAACTAGCAGAAATGGAGAGTAAACTGAGTGCAATGATGGAGAAGACTGAAGAAGTCAGGCAGAAAGTAAACAAGGAAAAAGGTGTGTCTATAGAAGATGAAGAGCCCACACCTGATCCTAAGTTGGAAGAAGAACCTTTCTTGAAAGCTTTGAGAGCAATGAGTGGTAAAACATTGGAAGGAGTACCACTTTTCAGTGGAAAAATGGACCCAGATTTGGTCATGGAATGGATAGAAGGACTTGAAAATCACTTTGAATGTGATGGTGTAAGCGAGGCACAGAAAGTAAAGGTGGCCAAATCCAGACTCAGGGGAGCTGCCTTAACCTGGTGGAAATTTGTGCAGACTGAAAGAGTAAAAGAAGATAAGAAGCCCATAGCTACTTGGAAGGGGATGGTAGCTAAAATCAAAGAAGCATATATGCCAGAAGATTATGAAATACAGCTGCACAAGAAGAGATAGAATCTGAGACAGAAGGAATTAGATGTCGGTGCATACACTGAAGAAATCCAAAAGCTATGCTTAAGGTCCAAAGTGATGGAGGATGAAAGCATAAAGGTAGCAAGGTACCTTAACGGTCTGAAGTGGAATATACAAGAAGAGATCAGTTTGTTGTGTCCTACAATAGTACACAAATGCTATAAGCTAGCACTGAAAGTAGAGGAAAAGAGCAAGAGGAAACAAGACTCAAATAGCAGAGGAAGATGAAGAGGCAGAGATAACAGAGGACACGAAGGAAGTTTTGGTGGAAGGAATGCTGACAATAGATCCCAAGCAGAATCCAAACTCACAGAGTAGAGTGGGGAGTTGAGTGGTAGAGGAAACCACAAAGGAAGAGGATCTAACAGAGGAAGGTCAGGAGGATTAGGCAGAGGATCCTATTTCACCACCATGAAGTGTTACAACTATGGTAATCTAGGTCATCCAGCATATAGGTGTCCAGAAAAGGCCACATCCTCTTCTCAAGGAGGTGATAAGAGAAATCACTATGTCCAAGATAATGCATCCAGCAGCCAGTCACCTGAGGTCAGTCTGAACTCAGAAGAGGGAGAGAACTTGATGATAAGGAGAACCTTGATGAAGGAACTAGTAAAGTCTGAACCAAGCCAGAGGAGAGCACTATTCAGAATCAAATGCAAGATTTTGAATAAGGTATGTAAAATTATCATAGACTCAGGATCTACTAATAATATTATTTCTGATGAGGCAGTTAAGAAACTGAATTTGAAAAGAATAACTCATGCAAACCCATATAGAGTCACATGGTTGAATAAGGGTCAACATGTGGTAGTAAACGAACAAAGTTGGGTAGAGTTTAGTATAGGTGGCTATAAGGATAAGGTATTATGTGATATACTACCCATGGATGCATGCCATCTCATATTGGGTAGACCATGGCAGTATGACCGAAAGGCAGTACATGATGGTGAGAAGAATGCCTATTCTTTTCAGAAGGTTGGTGTCACCTATAAGATTCAGTCATTGGAGGATAAGGATGCAGTTCAGACAAAGAGTCCCAATATCTTGGTTGTGAGTGGAAAAGAGTTTTGGAATACTCTTAAGGAGGATGGTATTGGTTATGCCATCATAGTAAAACCAAAAGAAGAGCAGCAGGATAAGAAGACAATGATTCCCAAGGAGATGCAGCCTATACTGGAGAAGTATAAGGGCATAATCAGTGATGGTACACCAGCCACATTGCCTCCACAAAGAGCAATAAGTCATCAGATAGACTTGATTCCAGGAGCATCTTTGCCAAACAAGGCCCCTTACAAGATGACTCCAGACCAGCACAAAGAAATTGCCAGACAAGTGCAAGAGTTGCTCGATCAGGGATTGATCAGGAAGAGTATTAGTCCTTGTGCAGTGCCCACAGTGTTGGCACCAAAGAAAGGAGGATCATGGAGATTATGCACAGATGCCAAAGCCATAAACAAGATAACTATAAGGTATAGATTTCCAATTCCTAGAATTGAAGATCTCATGGACTGTATTGGAAAATTAAAGTACTTTACTAAGATAGACCTGAAGAGTGGTTACCACCAAATAAGAATCAAGGAAGGTGATGAGTGGAAGACAGCCTTCAAGACCACAGAAGGACTATATGAATGGCTTGTTATGCCATTTGGTCTATCAAATGCACCCAGCACCTTTATGAGACTCGTGAATGAAGTCCTAAAGGATTATATTGGTAAATTCGTAGTTGTTTTTCTAGATGATATTCTAATTTTTAGTCAGACTAAGGAAGAACATCTAGAACATGTAAATACTGTTTTGCAAAAATTACATGATGAACAACTAACCATCAATCTAGAGAAGTGTGAATTCATGAAGCAGGAATTGGTATACCTTGGTTTTGTGGTGTCCCAAGGAGAATTGAAGATGGACAAGTCAAAGGTAGAGGCAATCTTGAGTTGGCCTACTCCCAGAGCAGCCACAGAGGTGAGAAGTTTCCATGGCTTAGCCCAGTTTTACAGAAAGTTTATCAGAAATTTCAGTGGGATATGTGCACCCATGTTGAATACAATTAAGGGTGGAATGAAAGCAAAATTCAGATGGACACCAGCTGCAGATGGAAGTTTTGAATGGTTGAAGAAAGAGGTAGCAACACAACCTGTACTATTGCTGCCTAGTTTTGATAAGCTATTTACTATTGAATGTGATGCAAGTAACATAGCTGTAGGAGCAGTGTTAAATCAGGAGAACAGACCTGTAGCCTTTTTCAGTGAGATGCTGAATGAAGCAAAGAGTAAGTACTCTTCGTATGACTTAGAGTTGTATGCTCTAGTCCAAGCACTTAGGAAGTGGAGACATTATCTCCTACCTAAGGAATTTGTTGTCTACACAGATAACCAAGCCCTGAGTTTTCTAAACTCACAGGATAAGTTGAGCAGTAGACATATCAAGTGGATGGAGTACCTGCAATCCTACACTTTTATAATTAAGCATAAGAAGGGGCAGCTCAACAAAGTTGCAGATGCTTTGAGTAGGAGGTTGCTCATAGTGCAGGAAGTGCAGTTGAAGAGCATTGGAGTTGAAGACTTCAAGGATCTCTATAGAGATGATGAAGACTTTGCTGAGGCATACAAGGTATGTCAAGATTTTGAGAATCACTTTCACAGTGAGTTTGCAGATTTCACCTTGTAGCAGGGATTGCTATTCAAAGGTGGACAATTATGTGTGCCAAGGGGATCTATGAGAGAAAATCTCATATAGGAGAAGCACAATGGCAGTCTGAGTGGCCATTTTGGTCTAAACAAAACACTGGAGCTAGTCCAAAGATTCTATTATTGGCTAAGGATGCACAGAGACATCAGAAGGTATGTAGAGCAGTGTATCGTATGTCAAAAGGCCAAGGGAACCACTTCAAATGCAGGACTGTACCAACCTTTGCCCATTCCTTCTAGGCCATGGAATGTGTAAGTATGGACTTTGTGGTTGGTTTGCCTAAGACTAAGACTGGTTATGATAGCATATATGTAGTTGTGGACAGGTTTAGCAAGATGAGTCATTGCATTCCCTGTAAAGTGACTCATGATGCCAGTCATATAGCACACTTGTTTTTCAGAGAAGTGATAAGGATTCATGGACTTCCAGCAAGCATTGTGTCTGACAGTGATGCTAAGTTCATGGGGCGTTTCTGGAAAACTTTGTGGCAGAGATTAGGGACAAATTTATCCTTCAGCTCAGCATACCATCCATAGACAGATGGCCAAACAGAAGTGGTGAACAGGACATTGGGCAACCTATTAAGGTGTTTGACAAAAGACTATGGACAAAGTTGGGATCAAGTCATTTATCAGGCAGAATTTGCCTATAATGACAGTGTGAATAGGACTACTGGCAAAAGTCCATTTGAGATAGTGTATGGAATGCATCCTAGAGGTGTATGTGAGCTCTGACATCTTGGAGGCATGGAGTTTAGAAGTGGTCATGCAGAGGATTTTGCACAGTCTATGAGGGAGATTCATGACCAAGTGAAGCAGCAATTGATGGAAAATACCCAAAAAATCAAGGATAGGGTAGATGCACATAGGAAGGATGTTCAGTTTGAAGTTGGTGATTTAGTCATGGTTCATTTGAACAAAGCCCGATTACAGAAAGGGATGCCAACCAAATTGCAGATGAGACGGATTGGTCCTTGCAGAATTCTGAACAAGTATGGCAACAATGCTTATAGGATTGATTTACCAATAGACTTGGCAATTTCACCAGTGTTCAATGTTCAGGACCTGGTACCTTATAAAGGTCCTCATCCAGTAGCAGGGGGATCTAGTTCAGAAGCTGCATAGATAGTGAGTGATGTGACCTTGCCTCCAAAAACCAAACCACAGGCTGAGAGAATTCTGGATTCTCGAGTACAGAAACAGACCAAACATGGCGTGTACATGGAGCATCTGGTCAAGTGGCAACAGTTGCCTGAAGCAAAGGCTACTTGGATTGTAGAGTCTGAGTTCAAGAAACGGGGCATTGATTTTGCCTTGTTGTCACTGGAGGTGACTTGACTTCTTCCGCACAGGGGGAGTATGGTGCAGGAGCACCAAGGGGCTTGGAGTGAGCCCATGTGTATATAACGCATTTTGGTGTAATGCTTTTGTTTTTAAATTAGGAAGGCGCAGGAAGAAGCTTATGCATATACAAAGTGGGTCCATCGGAGTGAGAGAGCTCATCGTCGAAGTTTTATGAAGTTATACCGATAGCAAGTGTCCCACCGATAAATCAATATATCGGTAATGTTCATCGGTGATTGATCCCACATCGGGATAACAAATTCGACGGTTACCGATGATGATATCTGGCCGATAGAGAAGTTTGGGGTTAGCATATCGGCAGGAGTATTGAGATTGGTGAACAAAAAGAAAGTTGCACCGACAGGTTAAGTCTGGCCGAAGGCATAGGCCAAGGCTCATCAGAGTAACAATGGACATCAGGAGAAAATATGAAAGTTAGGCTGACGATGGGAGGTCTGGCCGATGGGTCAGTGTTCATCGGTGTAAAGGGAGTCATTGGCAGATGAGGCCGAAGTCTTAGCGATGGAGAGGGTCTCGCCGACGGAAGCGAATCAAAGGTCATCGGGGAGAGATGACACATCAGTGGGAGAGATTCAGGACAGACTGATAGATGTTATCTCCCCGATAGGCGAAAACCAAAGCCGCAAACTGTTATTTCAGGGTGATATGCGTTATCGAAGAAGAAGGGAAAATGCATTAGCGATAAGGCAATATTTTTCGTTTCAAGGGTTTTCAAGCTGGGGAGAACAAAAGTGGAAAAAAAGACCGCAACGGTGACCATTTCCGGTCACGTAGAAGGAAAGCTAATATCAAGCTATCGCCCAGATTGATGATAGAGTTCCCACGATGGAACGATAGCATAGAGTTGAACCGGGGCAGTTAGAATACGAACCGGTCTGAGAACTAAAACGTCCTGTAACAGACATGAGATAACTATAAGATGTAGAATTCTCTCTGTAAGGGGTTGGGGTGAAGATTTTGATTTGAGAAGCATTTTGATGTAAGAACAATTTTGAATAAAAATCCAATTCAGTAGTTCGACCAATATTGTATTTTTGTATAGTTTTCAGTTTGTTATTCTGAGGTAGATTAGTCGTTTCCTTTTCTAAAATTTTGTTCTCTTTTGCAAACCATGACTCTATCTTGATGTCCCTCAAGTTCCTCTGTACAGTATGGAGGCCATCAAGCAGAGCCATGCCTTTTGTTTGTTTTCCTTTTGTGGGATGGTTGGATTGTCGACTAGAGGCAATGCATGCTTGTTCTAGGCGAGCTCAGTAAGGAGTCCGGCTAGATAGACAAGTAGGAGAATAAACTTGCAGGGGTGGAAAACAGAGAGGGAGAAAGTGAGCACCAAGCAGTCAATTCCCTTGAACAGAGAGAGAAGGGTGAAAAATAGGCTCAGAAAAGTTATGTGCCCTTGAGGCAGTATCTTGGAAGCAGTGAGGACAAGGAATGTGTCCCACACCAAGTAGAGTGATAGAATTTTCCATCTCTGCAAAGAGTTGAGGAATTTAGCAGACATTTTTTTTGTAGAAAGATGTCATGAGCACTTGAATTGGTAGAGAGGCTAGAGTTGTCCAGAGTCTTGAATTGATTCAAGATAGGTAGAATTGACATTCTAGAGTCCCTCCCTATCAGGTCTCACTGACCAAAATCTCACTGATTACATATAGAAGGAACACCAATTCCCTACACAAGAAACACCAACTTCAATTCCATCAAGAGCACCAACTCCAAACTTTTCAAGAGCACCAACCCCTACATCAAGTACACCAACTTTGTACAAACTAGGAGCACCAACTCCAAATACAAAACATGAAGATATACAAAGTACTAC
This sequence comes from Cunninghamia lanceolata, assembly GCA_027924645.1. Lineage (NCBI taxonomy): Eukaryota > Viridiplantae > Streptophyta > Pinopsida > Cupressales > Cupressaceae > Cunninghamia > Cunninghamia lanceolata. The sequence continues at coordinate 3,989,437 of BSBN01000500.1, read as the reverse complement.
TCTGTTTACAATAATAACAAAGGTTATAGATGAGTTCTATAACTCTTTTATTTAAACACCTTATCCCTCCTAGATTTGCACAAAATAATAACTCTTCAATACCACCATACATCCAATCACAAAAGTACTTGGCATCATAGGATAATACAAGAACTCCTAATTACAAAGGCGTCATGAACTACACAACAACACCTGAATTCAAGGCACATTCATATCCATATTGAACACCTTCTTCTTTGCATGATATATCATGTTTCTATCACCTAATCTATCTAGCATACGTATATCCATTATGCACAAATATATGTCCCAGAATCATCATAACAGTGTATTTAAAGATTATATCAATCCAACACAAAACAAACAATAAAGACAAGAGTTTATGAAGTATTTACCATACTCTGTAAAAATGCTTTACTCTACAATCATCCTTATACTTCTACAATCATCATGCTCTCCCATCAAATACCTTTGCCACTGTCTGTCATTATACTCTGTCAAACTTATTACAACTTTTCCATCTTTTATCTCTGTCATCTTGTTGTTTCTCACAAATAGATTTACAATGTCATTTCATTTTACTCCTTGCATTATGTTTATGTCTTTCTCTGCATCGTACACTCATGTACTTCATATTCCACCATCATCTTTGTATATATTTTTCACATTCTTCTATACTCTATTTTATAGCATTGAAAGTTATTTCTACAGATGAAAATCATTCAAAAATAAACATATATCTTCACACCACATATCTTCTCTCTTACATCAAAAATCACTTCACTAAATATCTTCGTACACACCAACTATTAGTCAAATCAATGAAAAAGTTACAAAACTGTTCAAACTATTCATACAAACCAATACTCCCATTTGCCCGTCAAAAAAGAGACTCCTGTAATGGCTCGTTATAGTTTAAAAGAACTTTAAACACAAACCATAGATTATTCTCTTCGCACCCCTTCTAAATTAAATCTCATTCATTGATAATCATTTGGCACTCATTTAAACATGTATTAACCGATGCATCCGGTCCCGACTGACCAAAGGGGCCAGTCATTGGATGACATAACAACCCTTTAATTGGTCACTTTAGTTATACTGACCGATGACTATAAGTCACTTTCAAAATATAACAAAAGGCAACCCGTATTATATACTCTTTTGTGTTTTGACTTATAGGGATTAGGAACTTTAGGGTTTTATGTCTTTTAGACATTAGGACATAGGTCTTTAAAAGGAATCAAAAGCCTAAATTTTGTATATGATGCAACACTGACTTTAGGCACTTTGTTGTAGAGAATAATAAGCAGATAGAGACTGATGAAGAGGACCTTTACCATCTTAGTGGTTAGGGTTAAAGAAAAAGGACAAACCCTAAAAAATGAAAACACCACCATATGACTTCACCCTTTACAAGTCTCTAAACCAAATAATGAACAATGAAAACCTTATCAACTCACTGACAATCTGCATTGTAAAGAATCAACTCTGTGACATGAAGCAATCTTGAAACAACTCTGTATGATCAAGTAACTTTGTGATTGTGATACTTAGCCATCAACCTTTCACTTTGTCATCAACACCATTTTGACACATTTCCATTAACCTTTGCATCAACCTTTCCTTTGCACCAACACCAACAAAACATCATGGCAAGTAATGAATCAATTGATGAACAACAAATGCAAATGCTATCAACCTATCAACTCATCATCAAAGACACAACTCCTTTGATCTCCTAACATCACTACACAACTCCTTTGGTCCTCTGATCTCATGACATCACTACACAACACAACTCCTTGTTAAACACATTGATGACACATCATACATAAGTTCACCTTGTCATACCTTGACACTGCCATACCTTGTCATGAAGCATTGCAACTCTTTGCATTGCATCAATAGCTTTATGAAGAAACAAGTATCTTTTGCATGTACCTTTTGCATTACCAATGACCAAACTCATTTCCTTTGTAGCAATAACAAACTTCATTACCTTTCATATCAACAACTGACATATCAAACCATGAGATGAGTATCAACACTATACAAGCATCTCATCACACATCAACTCAAACAACAACCTTCGTTGTTGCATTCACTGTTGCATCAACCAACACACCTATGACATTAGTCACTTGCAATTATAATGACCTCAAACACAAATCAATCACCAAATACCATTTACATTGTATGCACCTTTGACATCAATTAACATCAATGACAAACCTTGGACATCAATGACAAATCAAACCAACAAACTCCCCCTTTGTCATTGATGGCAATTCCACAAACTGTCAAATCAATATCTCCCCCTTTGACATCAAATGACAAAGGCATATACCTTGCACATGAGTCAAAGAAGCTCCCCCTGTCTTGCATCAAATGCCACTGCTCTGCAATGGATCACTAATTCTAATTTTAGGATGAGCATACTCACTTACCACTGGTACATACATCAGAGATGTTGTCACTCCCCCTAATTGATATACTCCATCAACACCAAATTGCTCATGAGACTTAGGCACTCTCTCAGAGACATACCATTATCTTCAAAACATTGTATCAACACTCCATTTCATATAAACAACCAACAATCACATATCACTTGACGTTTAGACCTGATGTTTGAACCAGCATCATTGATGACTGATATATGTGGTACTGATATCCAAATTCACATATCTGAATAATCAAATAAAAAAGATGAAGCCTAAAACATAAAAAACAATCTAATATGTTGTACTGATCATAATGAACAATACTTATAGCTGATACAGTGAATGTATTTTCACAACAAAGACTGCCGCAAACCATCCAATAGAGCTAGATATCACGATCACACAATTTGCAATCTCCCCCTTTCTGAGACACTAATACATATGGAAAACATCTTCTCCTAGTGATAAAATTACATCATTGTTCACTGTCTCATATAGACTGACACCACTTTCAATTATGCTAGGATGTATGTCCATATTCATTTCAAAAAGGTCCAACAAGGAACATGATGACAAATATTAAGGAATCTGCACATGCACTTATCAGATTCATTTGTTTAGAAGTTTTTATGACTTTTGTAGGAAACCCATATTGAACATATCCTAAACAAATTGCATACCATTAAACTACATTACTTTGAGATATTATGTCACATAGTCCATGTGCCTTGTCTATTCTTCATTTGGCATACATGTCTACAAGGGTATTTGCAACTAGACCATTTGACAACAAACTACCTTTATAATTTGATGAATGCCATACCCTGTTCCAAAGTTTCCAATATGTGTAGAGGCTATAAGAATGTTGAGAAAGGTTGCAGAGTCTGTTCTTATACCTGCTAACTGCATATCTCTTAGGTCTTTTCAACAAATCTATTTTTGTGTGCATCCTGTTGTCACTACTCTTATGTTTGCATGTCTACAAGGTCAAGGATAGAACTGTCTCATGTTTCCTTCATGTTGTATGAGGACTGAACTTAACTAAGCCCACTATCATTGACCACAATACCACTGTCATTGTAAAAGATGTTTGAAAGGTTTTTTTATATACCACTGAGATGTGCAAAATCTGATACAAACTATCAACAAGTAATGCATGTATGACTGTGTTATTGCTCTGATGTTGTTCCTTGTCTATGTTTAGTTGCTTCCATGATGAAGATTGAATATAACTAATTCTACCACGCCTTACTGATGACTTAACAATGATGATCTTCACAATACCTTTTCTATGAATTCAAACACAATAAAAATACACAACTCCTTTGCATGTCTCTGACAGTCCAACCACCACTTTACCTTTGACATATTTGTTAGGCATTGGCAGGGTATGAGAATTCAAACAGAGATCCCATTTACTAATCCAAACAAATGCCCACTGTTATAACACACTGATGCAAAGATTGATTTTCAATCATGATTTTGATAGTATTGACAAATTTGTTCATACTAGTGACACACATATCCAATAGTGCTAAAAACAACTTATAGTCTTGATAAGTTTCTTGTATGAAGAAGGTTTCTTACAAGGTTTGACCATACCTTGATTGCTTATGCAATCAACTCACTATGAAGAAGCTTGCTCCATTGTATGCACATTGATTATTCTAACTCTTGTTGTCATAACCTCCTTGGGGCTAAATAATAAAGCAATGAACATCTCCCCCTGACCTCATGTTGCATCTTATGCAATTGGTGATATGTCTTGTGAAATATGCACAAGTTTAGGATCTTCCTTGTCCTAGTCTTGTTTTCTTCTCCACACTTTCATAATACCTTTCTTTTGAGTATCTATTTGTTTGTAATGCCTGGATAATTCCATAAACCTACTTCTATAAAACCTTGTTGTATGACCAAGATTATTGTACTTATGACAAGTGATCTTGTAACCAACTAGAGGAACAAAAGAATTATATCTTCTTGAAAATCCAAAAGCATCATTTCTTACTTGTGCATTACAAGACCTTGCAGTGTGACCTAGATGGTTGCATTTATAACAAAGGACATTCTTTCTTCTATTTGACAACTCATATGAATGGTTATTCCATCCAATTTTCTTTACATGCATCCAACACTCTTTTGCTCTATGACCAAATCCATAACATGAATAGCAATAACCATGAAAAGAGTTTTCAAACCTGGTCATTTGATGTTGTTCTTGATGAAAGGTTCCTCTGAACTTGTTCTTGTTGGCTTGTGGAGGAGTTCTTTCTAATGTCTTCTTCTTGTCTTCAATCTTAGGAGAAACAAAAGGATAGTTTAGATCTATTTTCATTCTAGGAGTTTCTCTGACCTTAGAAGTCTACCCTCTATCATAGCCTAAACCAGTAGTATCCTTGTGATGTTTTTGCTTGCTCAACATCTCATTTAAACATTCAGTGCTCTTTTCAAATTGAAGGTTCTTGTGCAACTTGGAGGATGCCTTTTCTAGTTCCTTTCTCAATGAAACTATCTCAAACTCATACTTTTCACAATCAATTTCTTTTGCCTTGAACTAGTTTATTACTTCTTCTTTTTTCTTACCTTCTTCAACTTGCACTTATAAATCTATAATCAGTTTTTCTGCTTCATCAAGGGTTGAAAGTACCTTGTCCTTTGATTCTTTTTCTTCTTGAAGTTGTACCTTTAGTCTTGTGTTTTCCTCTTTCAGTTTTTTAACCACATTGTAGGCATAAAATAGTTCTTCTTCAAGATCCACTTCTTTATCATCTTCTAAATCAGATTTGACTTCTTCTTCATGTAAATATCTCCTTTCATTGTCACTATCCTTAGTCACCAGGCTGTCCTCTCTTTCAAATACATCATCTCGATAGATGCTAATCAATTCCTTTGAAACATCTTGTGTAGTTTCACAATGCAGAACTTCACAAGAAACATCATTAGACAAACCAGAAATAATAGCCTTCTTTGCCTTATCATTACATTCATAAGCTTCTTTATCACTTGCAGTAATAGGTGATTGAGAAGATATAGAATACCCATTCTCTATTGACATCCACACACCAAACCCTAAAGAAGATAAATAGTCTTGCATTCTAACAATCCAAATAGAGAAATTTGAGCCATCAAAGAAAGGTACTCCAGAAAATTCATCCTCTAACTTTGTACCTGATTCAACTTGTGAGCCATTTCTATCAACAGATTCTACATCACCATATGTATTTGGTATAGATGTTACCTTTTGATCAACATGTTGCTTAGCATTCCTTCTTCCCTTATTTCTTTTACTCTTTTCCATAGTATTCCACCTCCAAGATCAACCTGAGTCTATTAGACTTCTCCAAGGGACCTACAACTATGATACCAATTGTTGGAATACAATGGATCACTGAGAGGGGGGGTGAATCAGTGATCTAATAAAACTAGTTCATTCATCAACCTTGTAAAAGCAATTAATGCCAACATAAGCATGGAAGACAATAAGATCACACAAATGAAACCATGACACAAGTATTTAAAGTGGAAAACCCTAAATAGGGAAAAACCACTATCCAACCTCACCAAATTCTTTATTAGATCTCATTGGCCAAAATCTCACTGATTACATACAGAAGGAACACCAATTCCCTACACAAGAAGCACCAACTTCAATTCCATTAGGAGCACCAACCCCAAGCTTTTTAGGAGCACTAACTCCAGGTCTTTCAGGAGCACCAACCCCTACATCAAGTACACCAACTCCAAATACAAAACATGAAGATATACAGAGTACTACTCTATTTACAATAATAACAAAGGTTATAGGTGAGTTCTATAACTCTTTTATTTAAACACCTTATCTCTTCTAGATTTGCACAAAAGAATAACTCTTCAAGAGCACCATACATCCAATCACAAAAGTACTTGGCATCATAGGACAATACAAGAACTCCTAATTACAAAAGCATCATGAACTACACAGCCACACCTGAATTCAAGGCACATTCATATCCATATTGAACACCTTCTTCTCTACATGATATATCATGTTTCTGTCACCTAATCTATCTAGCATACATATAGCCATTGTGCACAAATATATGTCCTAGAATCATCATAACAGTGTATTCAAAGATTATATCAATCCAACACAAAACAAACAATAAAGACAAGAGTTTATGAAGTCTTTACCATACTCTACAAAAATTCTTTACTCTGCAATCATCCTTATACTTCTGCAATCATCATGCTCTCCCATCAAATACGTTTGCCACTGTTTGTCATTATACTCTGTCAAACTTATTACAACTTCTGCATCTTTTATCTATGTCATCTTGTTGTTTCTCACAAATAGATTCATAATGTCATTTCATTTTACTCCATGCATTATGTTTATGTCTTTCTCTGCATCATACACTCTTGTACTTCATATTTCATCATCATCTTTGTATATATTTTTCACATTCTTCTATACTTTATTTTATAGCATTGAAAGCTATTTCTGCAGATGAAAATCATTCAAAAATAAACATATATCTTCACACCACATATCTTCTCTATTACATCAAAAATCACTTCACTGAATATCTTCGTACACACCAATTATCAGTCAAATCAATGAAATAGTTATAAAACTGTTCAAACTGTTCATACAGACCAATACTCCCATTTGCTCGTCAAAGGAGAGACTCTTGTAATGGCTCGTTATAGTTTAAAAGAACTTTAAACACATATCGTAAATTGTTCTCTTCACACCCCTGCTAAATTAAATCTTATTCATTGATAATCATTTGGCGCTTATTTAAACATGTATTAACCGATGCATCCAGTCCCGATTGACCAAAGGGGCCAGTCATTCGCTAGTACAAAAACAACAATATATGATTAAAAAAACTACTAAAAATTGCTTATAAATGAGTAAACATGGTCACGTGACCATTAGTAGTTTATTGCCAGTCATTTATAACGCGACCGAATTGATGACTAAACCATTTTTAGTCATGTATTGGTTGTTTTTATTGATTGATTTGGAAGTATATTTAGTCGTTAATTTAGTCACTGATTGTTGTAAACTGGTCACTTATTTAGTCATTTTTTATTCACTGATATATTTAGTCGTTAATTTAGTCATTGATCGTTGTTAACTGGTCACTTATTTAGTCATTTTTATTCACTGATTTCCATCCATTGGTAGTGTATTTAGTCATTAATTTTAATCATCATTTTGATCAATTTGGTAGTTTATTTAATTGTTTTTGTTCACTAATTTCTGTCAACTGGTAGTATATTGATACAATGTTTATTAATTGCATAATCATTATATTTAGTCATATTTATTCACTGCTCTATCAATTGGTAGTATATTTAGTTAATTGGTAGTTTATTTAATTGTTTTTGTTCACTGATTTTTGCCTAAAAGTGTTGGAAATGAAACAATGCTTTTGAGGTTTAAACATAAAACACAGAAAAACATAATCAATCATTCATTTGCACTATTAAGAAGGCAAAATACTAAAATTTTATTGAGAAAATGTGTTCTTATAGCAGATACAAGACTTAAATATGTGTCTTTGCTTTGAAAAATGTGTTACAAAGTGTGTTTCTCAGTGCTATGACTGAGAAAACTAAGTTACAATGCTCTATTTTTTGCTTATACAACTCCAAAACTGCATGAAAGAACTACTTGAAAAATGAAGCCTAAGGGTCCTATGTACATCCTAACTTCCTTCACTCACAAGATGCTCTAAAAATTGTGTCAACAATCGAAGCTGGTTCCTAGAATAAACAAAGACAAAACAAGAATTGTTCGCTTAATATAAACCTTATGGAAATTAAAAAATAGCTTTGGACATTTTATACATTACCTTTTTCTCACATTCTTCAACAAGTGGTTCAATAGGAAGGAGATAACGAACAGAAAGAATAAGACCTTTGATGAAGTCCTCGTGACAATCATCATCAAGCAACTGACCAACAACTAAAGGAGCATTAGCAATTTAGTAAAAAAATCATCAATTTCAAAGATCATCAAACTTTATAATGTTAAGTACTAAGAACATAACATGCTCATATTCTAAGTGCACCTTTAGCAACATCATAGCCATAATCAAAATTCTCTTGTTCCAGTAGTTTTCCCACTATAACAACACCCTTGACACTAGTATTGGAAGAAATTATATGTACATGAGACTTCAAAAAATAGAAAAAATGAATGATTAAACACTGAGATAAAGGATATTTCTAGACATAAACAAAAGAAAGTCTAGGTTAGTAATTTATACCTTCAGTGCATTCTAAATTATCTGAACTCCAATCTTCTGGTCAAAGTTGGTTGTAGGAATTGTATCAAGCTCTTTTGTTGCATAGAGAAGAGCAACATCACCACCTGGAATGTATCTTCCAGTAAGCATGGAGCTATAACCTTCCTAACAAAAATATTACCATCTCTAATGGTTTAATGAAATTTACAAATTTGTTTACTTGGTAAAATGCCCTTCTCTACTGTTGCCTTCGTTGCATTCAATGCATCAGTGACTCTATCTTTTCTCTCCCCAACTTAAAGCTCACTGGCTCCTCCAATCTAAATTAAATAAAAAAGACCAAAAAAATCTATATACAATGTATCATCCTAATTTGAAAATATTGAAAATTATCTTCAAACAACTGATCAAAGTTTGATTATAAGTTAAACCTTAAGAACAACAACTCCTCCTAATAGCTTTGCCAACCTCTTTTAGAGCTTTTCTTTGTCATAATCAGATGTGCTTGCTTCAATATTAGTACAGATCTGTGACCAAAAATTTTGTTAGCCATGCCAAGCATACCAACACAAATCTCTTATTAGCTCTATTGTCACCAAGCATTATAGTCTTGTAAAAATATTATCACGCTTCACTCTAATAAAACTCACCTGCTCACATCTCTCTTCAATTGCTTTTTGTCACCACCTCCATCAAGAATTATAGTATCATCCTTAGAGATAGTCACCTAGAATAAAGAACAACTAATCTTATCATATAACAAAATGTTAAAATGACAAAAAGAATTTGAGTAACAACACAACAAAAACCTTGTCAATGGATGATGTAGCAACATTATACGCCTATATACAAGATACTACTATCTTTATCTACCTTCTTAGTTGTTCCAAGCATGCCAAATTCTACTTTGTCAAGATTCATACCAAGATCCTCTGATATGACTGGAAGATAACTACCAGCCATAAATACTTTTCCTTGAGAAGTGGAGAAAATAAAATGGCAAAATACATGAAAACTAACACAATTGAGAAACAAATTTGGTTCAATAGGTGTCACATGAAGAAGCCAAACTTGCATAACAAACAAGAAACTCCAAAGCCAAAAAAGAGAGTAGATACATAAAAACATAAACCTAACCTGTCCACCAATAAGTGCAGCAAGATCCTGCATGTTATTTTTCCTATTTTCACCAAAACCAAGGGCCTTAATAGCACAAACTTGATTCAGACACAAATATATTTTTAAAATGCTAAGGATTTAGAATTTAAAGTTAAAAAATAATTTAAAAAGTAAACAAGATTTAAATAGAAAAATCCACCAACCTTCACCCCTGCACGAAGCTTATTCAAGATCAAAGTAGCCAATGCTTCACTCTCTACATCCTCTACTACAATCAAAAGAGGCCTTTGTTTCTGTGATAAATACAACAAGAAATTATGTTATTTCTCTGTAATCAAAACATTAACTAAACATAGATAGATATCCTAAGAATCATAAATCAATCCAAGACACCACAAGACCTCTGTCGCATGAATATTGACAAATTCACTCAACCTTCAAGTGTCAATGATCTCAGTTCGAGCATACTACTATCCAAAGAAAAACACACTCCAAGAACACAATAATACAATGGCATTATGTAGTATTGTGAGTCAATTCTCTTCTCTATGCACAAGTAAATGCAACACAATGATCTTCACACTTATGATAATCACATACCCTTGACATTACTAAACTCCATTCACATGAACAATTACATAACTTGAGCACTGTTATAGGGGTTTACACAATACATTTACACTCAAACAAACTTTTGTCACCTGAATATATTCAGTCCATTGCAAGGAAACCATGAATAATGCAAAAATAGAACCATTATATAACCTTCTCCTCTATCATTTGAATCTCTCTTTTAATGTATACACTTGGCAAGAGTATTAGAACATTGTCTTCTAAACCCTCACTATGAATTTGCTTGACATAGGTATTGAACCTGTTGGTTCTCAAATTTATAGTATGTAAAACCCTAAAAGGATGCCAAGCTTTATGATTAGGTTTTGCTACCAATTTGGCCAACTGACAGAATTAACCCAAGTGGTTAGGATTCTCTGCACTTTAGGCTCTGCTTTGCCTAGGTGGGTGTTACCTTAAATTCACCAATGAATGATTATTCCTTAAATTTGTTGGTGACTTCAGAGCATATTAAGGGATTTATCTAATTTTGTCAATTAAATCCTCTAATTCACCCTAATCCAAACTAGCATATGATTTGAATTAGATTTTTTAATTAAATAATTTTTCTGCAACTACTCCTAAAACAAAAAATTAAAATTGGATGTTGAAATATTTTACAAGGAAATGATTTCTGGAAAGGAATTGATTGGTGCCTTCTCTTGGGAAACAGAGTCTGATTACTGAAAGATTTGTGCTTTCCTCCTAGTCACAACTTGAATTACTTGACATATTTCAGTTTAAGCCTGGCATAAACATGCAAGATTGTTTTTAACTGGCTCTACTTATACATCCAAATTGAATTCTCCAAATTACTGAGATTTACTTAATGGAATTTAATTCCTCCTCCTTAAGGAAACCCTATCAAATAAATCATACAAAACAACAAATGTGTTTTGAAGAATTAAGCATACCCTTGATATGTTAATTCAAATAACAAGGAAAATGCAATATGGAGACAACCAGATAAAATATCAAAGACAATTAATAAGTAATTGAGAACTAAAAGTATTGGCACTAGAGAAATGCAGTTTTCTATTTATATGCTTCAAAGATCAGGCCTTACAATGTCTCTTTCCAAAATCAAATTTCTGAGAGAGCTTTTCCCAAGGTCTTGGTTTCCTTCTTATAGGGGTGAAGGAAGCTACAAGCTTCAGACCTTTCACATTCCAAAAATATCTTTTCATATACCCACCCCTTAATATGACCTATTACAATATATACTTTTTGACAAGTCATAAAAGACTGCCAAATATATTTTGAATACATATTTGAAAAGCATAAAAAATAGACAAAACAAGAGGACGTCCAAGATTTGTTGGTGCCATGTTGACGCCAGCTTGATGCTCATTGCTCCACTGCATTTTTGGCTTGCTCATTCGTCAGTTGATAAATATTATTGCTCCCATTGATACACAACATAATCACTAGGCCACTTATATTCTTGGATCTGGAGAAGACTGGCCTGGTGATCTTTCCATCTTTTGTCTAGCAGCACTTTGACATCAATTATGAACTTGGTAAATCCAGCATCTAAAGAAATCACTCTATCAAGAATCACATTGAAACTGAGAATGTTTATATTTTCATCCTTCTTCAAATGATCAAGACTCAAGAAACTGTCTGACCAAACTCATTCTTCCATGCATCAAAACCCTTGATCTATTTATCATCTGTCAGAATTAGAGGAATAAACTAGTGATTGAAAGTAGCAAAGGAATCAATTTTTGTCTGCATCTTCTGGATTTCACCATTCACATACTAAATTCATCTAGAATCATCTTCACCATTTTCTCAGTTGGTTTCAGAGCTGCAGGGGCACTAGGATTTCGCTGTAAAACTTTGCACAAAGTCATCAAGGTATGGTGTGCAGGTTGCCATCTTTTATATACAGGATCTAAAATAGAAAGATTGGCCTTCAATTGTTCAATGGCTTGAGACAAGGAAGTGTAGCATTCATGCACATCTACCAATTGGTCAACAACTAGTTTCACCCTATATTCCAAGATCTTTTCAAATACTTAAAGAATTTTCAATCTTGTTTCATCCTTTGTTTTCTCATTTTGCTCTTTCAATTCCTTAATCTCCTTTTCCAATTTCAATTTAAAAACATTCAACTGATCAACTGGTACTATGTTGTCACTATCTTCTTGTGGCATAGGGGCTTGGTATGGCACAATTTCTTGGCTCTGAGAAGAACCATCACCCTTCAATTATTGCTTCAACTTTACATTTTCAAGGTATAATCTCTTCACCTCATCATTTATCTCAATTTGAGTTTTCTCATAATCAAACAATCTTTGTTCCAATTTTTTGACAACAACTTGTGTGAACATTGTAGAATGCACAGTTAGGGTGGCTGCTTCAAGTACTGATGTGTCTTTGAATGTTTTGACCACGGCTGTTACCCTCATCTCCTGGACTACATCAAGCAATCGTGGCTTGTTGGTATTCTTTTGTGTGGCCCATATTGCTAGGGTCTATGTCTTTAGGTTGAATCCAACACCACTAACTCCATCCTCATAATCAAACTCAGAGACCATCAAGGGGTCATCTTGATTTCTCACTTGGTCCAACAAAAACATTTTCAACTCAAGGCCAAGGATGATTAGCATATTACTCTTCAAAACCATTTGTCTAGCCTCATCAGGGCTGACATTTATTTCATCAATTTTCAATTCTTTGAAAGTTTGGGTTACAATTTGGTCACTCATCTGTGCCCATTTTATTTATCTCAACCTTTTCTTCAAATTCTTTCATCTTCATTTTTAACCAAAAATCCTTGAATTCTGGAGTATTGATGAAATCATCATCCTTGAAGAATCTTATTGAAGCCACAACCCTTTCATCTTCTTGTAATTCAGGCTCACCTTGTGCCTGTTCATCCATTCTTACCTTTGGCTTGTGTGCCTCTGTTTCTTGGCCAACTAGGGGCTGATTAACCTCCTCTTCTTCTCTCATATGCCTCAAAATGTTGGCCACTTCTTCAGTATCACCCACTCCTTTAGTCATTTCATATGGAACTAGTGGGGAAACATCATCAATTTTTTGCCTCTTTAAAGGTGGTAAATCAAGAATTGTAGGATCTTGTACTGACATTGCATCAGGAATAGGCTCTTGAATCATAACTATTGTTAGCCTTTTCACAGGGAGTTTGGTGGCCTTTGTAGGCTCCTTCTCAGATTTGTCATAAATTCTTTGAAAATTATCAATGACCATGTTTATTCTTTTCAAGCGATCATGCTCAATAAAAAATCCAAGAAAATTAGGGTTCTTTTTTTTATCATCCTCAATCTTTTTTACAATTTCCCATTTTCTTTTTCTATTATACACCTCATCAAAAGTAACACAATTCCTTATCACATCCTCATCAAAATTGATTTGATGGGATATCCCCATTCTGGTGAGGATGACCTGTCTAACAAAGTTAATGTGATCCTCTGGATCACAAACCCTCTCTGCCCCTGATTTCAAAGAATATTTTGCCTTCAAGTAGGCTTGAAGTTCATCCAGGGTATTTGAGCCAACTGACAACTCACCAAACACAATGGAATCAAGAAGAAATGTGCCCTTCTTTGCCTTTTTCATCACATCTTTCTCTATCCAAAGCATTTGCCACATGAACTCAAGAAATGCAAGTTTGTTTGGCACAAATTTTGGTAATATATGGGGTGGCTAAGTGCACCGATATACTCTTATTATAGTGTGGTCAGGGAGAAAAAAACCAATCAACAAAATTATGTGTATGGCCTTGTTCTGGCTTGTTAGCTAGGGGCCTCAACATTTCTCTGACCTCTTTGGTCAATCTTGGAGAAGGGAAACCAAGTGAATTCATTATCCTGATTGAGAACTCATCATGGAACACTATGCAATTGCAATTCTTGCAATGCCTATCCCATTTGTAGCACCAGCTTTGTGTAGGCAACCTCTGTCTTTTCTGATCTATCATGGTCAAGTCCATTTTACTGGGTCATTTTCCCCTATTCTGATACAATATCAAATGACACAACAAAGAATAGTATTTGAAATCCATGGGTGCTTTGTTCTCTCTTATCTACAACAGTCCATCATGTAATTTCTTTTTAATGAATGAAGTAAAATCATATTCAACATTGACTTTTGGATTTTGTATCCTCATAGCCATCATCATCATGCCAATTGGCATTCTATCTTGAGCATCAATACCAAGTACTTGGCACAAAGCAAAATATGTCCTTTTGAAATATACAGCAAAATCATTGACTAAGAAAGGTTCAACAATAGTGGTTGGGATTGAAATCCTTCTATTATTAGCCCCTTTCCTCATGTACATGGGCAACTCATCATTGCGGTGTGTGTTTCTCAGACTAGTATACTCTTGTTCACTCTTCTGCAAATCATCCTTTGTGAGGGCTTGTTTGCTAAGCATGAAGCAATCAATGATTGCATTTCTGTCCACAGCTACTAATGGTGACCCATTAGGCAATCTGACTGTTCTAGTGGCTGGATGATAGTGTTGTGCTAGCACCCTGATCAATTCAACATCAACAAACACATTTGGTACCACAAGTTTTGCTAAATTTAGGTTCCAAGGGTTAGCAACAGGACCTTGGCCGTCCTTTTCACAGAAATACCAAAAAAGATTCCAACCTGAGATGGGGACTTTGGAATCACAACACCCCTCTGCCACATCTTTGTATATCTTCTTATATCCTTTGTCAATGGAATTAAGCAAAATGTCCAACAGAGACTGTTGAAGGGCCCGTTTCTTCTCTTTGGGAACATGTGGCTCATTTTTCTTACTTGTAGATTCAATTTTTTTAGGTGCCATGGTTTGATGCTTTTGAGAACTAGGGTTTTGATAACTCGTTGCTATTCTAAAATAATTAAAAAGAGAAATGCATCCAAATATCAACTTTAACACATAAGGAGATGGAACTGACTTACCTGGTCAAATTATACTGGTAGAACACACTTCAGAGCTTGAGCTAGCAGTCACTGAATACCTTGAACTCTTTTGAATGAAGAAATACAATGAAAATCCAACTTTTATTCAATCACAGAGCTGATCACTTTGCCATTACTCTGTGCATCCCGAGAGATTGGCAAATATGCATGTTTAAATTGCTTCAAACATAGACCGTTAATGCACCTAGATTGGATGGACATAATATTTCACTAGTTTTGTGGTCATATCATCGATTACTACATCCCCGCCATCATAAATGATGACCTCTGTGGGGCAGCGGGGTAATTACTTCAACATTCGATGCTTACCACAGTACCGCATAGTCATTTTGTTTGCTTTGCGGGACTACAGTGATACTTGGCGGTCATCTCCTGTCCTTCACCATTAACGCTGCCCCGCAAGCTATATTTGATTGTATTGTGGAACCGCGGGATCCTTTAGCATCCGTTTCATTATTTACCACATCACCACAAGCTCAGCCTTGTTAGGTCGTGGGACCGCGATAACGTATTTCGCCACTTTCAATCTTAATTGCTATCCCACGAGCCCGATTTGGAATTGCCGCGGGATGGCAGGATGCTACTCATCCTTGATTGCACTTACCGCACAACTGCCAATTATCTTCTTGTCCACCATGGGGTTGCGGTGAAATACTATATGCTACTCAAGCTTATACCGCCAGTCCGCCAATCACTTTTGAGACCGTCGCAGGGTTGTGGTAACCAGTCATTGTATACCGCGATACCGCAAGGGGCGATTCTGCATGCTGTGGGGGAGCGATAACTATTTTTTTGCTTCCTTTGATTTCTGCACACCCACTAGGGCTATTTGGATATACTACGGGGTTGCGGTAAGAGACAAGAACACTCCTATGTTAAAAAATACAAGAGTTTCCTGCATCACCGTTGGCATGACTTGAAGAGCTTGCGAGAGAGCAAGTGTCCATGATATCACATTTCTTTGAGGCATTTCTTGAAATAGTTCGCTTGCCTTGTCTATGCATCCACATTTTCATGTATGTCTATGCGTGCGAGTACTCTGCGTCTGACATTTATTTATTGTTGTTTATTGTTGAGCCCTATATAGTGATTTATTTCTTGTCTTCTTGCTCTGATTCCACCAAAGCTCCCATTACCTTCACAGTCTTGTAGAAACCTTCATAGACTTGGAGAAACCTTCTCAAACCTATACATGCTTCTTTAAAACTTCATAAGGATATGCAAACTAGTCCTCCAATGGTGAGTACTAGGTTTATCATAGTCATGCAAGGCTTACCAAGTTTGACAAGGCTTCTATGATGTTCTACAACCTTGACATTTCATGACAGTCCTAAGGATTTGATTTCATAAGCTTCTAAAAGTGTTTTCAAAACTTTGACAAACCCTCTAAGACTAGGCAAGGTTTCCAAAATTTGGACAAGGCTTTTAGGATTTAATAGATCTTACTCAAGATTGTGTGGGTTTCCTTAGGGATTATACAGAGTTATAGGTTATTATGTAATGTATTTGAATGCTTGACATGGTTCTCACAACTAATGAGCATACCTTAACTGTGAACAATCACTAAAAAACACTAACATGGTCTTCTAAAGGCTTGAAAAGACTCTTTGAGCATTTTATACACTTTAAGACTACTTGACAAGGCTTTACGGATGCATCACTAATCTTTAACACTCCTCTTTTCATTCACATAGACCTAATGAAGACTTGACACATATTTTTACTTTGTAGACCTCTTATGATCATGTAAACCTCCTAAATTATTAATAGTCCTCTTTACTACTAATAAACCCCTAAGGCTCTTTGTGTTAATCGTGCACCCCTTCATACTTCTTAGGATATAGTGACAGTCTTCTAAGACAGTGATAGTTCTGTCTCTTCCCTATTGCTACTGAACCCTCTCCTTTTATGTTATCTTAGACCTATTTAAGTCTTCTCTCTGTCTTATATAGGGTTTTCCCATTCTAACAGACCTCTTAATGATTAACAAGGTTCTTCAACATTTCACAAAGTTTTACAAAAGTTTGGTAGACCTTTATTATGCATGGACAAACCTTCTAATGATATTTTAGGTCCGCGGATCTCAGAAACACACCTATAACATATGAATACCTCTTCATAGGACTTACAAAGACCTTACCTACTCCTTTATGCTTTGATAAAGACGTTCAAATTAGTTGCTAGGGTTTAAAAGATATGCATACCTCTTCAAATTCTGCAGAATATAGTGAGGGCTATGTAAGAGGCAATGATGGTCTTGGTCTATTTTCTCCCTTCTCATAGATCTTTGTACGTGATCTTGAGACTATTTTGTGCCTCTTTCCTATTTATGTAGTTTAACAAAACCTCTAAAAGATTGACATGATTTATTAGGGTTCCTTAACATGCTCTTTAGGGTTTAACATGGTTTTAGACCTATTTGTAACACTTGTATAGAGCTATCTTAATCATTCTTCAATGATATCACTATCCATGGAGAAAGTACCCTATGCATTTGGGTCTATCCATTTGGTTCCTTCTCCTTACAATTATTTTTCTTCTTCTTATCAAAATTATCAACATTACTAGTGTCTACCTCCTTACATTTCCACTGTGATCTTTCTGTTTTAATCCTGAGGTCTAAATCTTTACCATTTTTACTTTTAGGTTTGTCACACTTCTCTAGACTCTCATCAAGCCTATCTATGCATGTTTTAAACCTCCAAAGATCTTCAAATTGTGTATGATCTTGTAGACTATCAAATAGGCCTGTAGAATGCAGTGATAATCTTGTTCTCTATCTTCATTCTCACCTTCTATGACACTTCTTGATAGACCTCTGCACTGTTATACCATTGCATTGCATATGCTTTCCTCTTCATATTAACAATGAAACTTTAGAATTGTTCCAACATATTGAAGAAATGGTTCTCATAACCCTTGAAGTGCTTGAGACATGCATTGTATTATTCTCAAAACCCTAGAATTATGGAATATTTATTGTGTCTTCTTACCAACATATGAAATACATAATGTGTATTTCATCAAATTGGTAAGGCTAAAAAAAATATTTTTACTCCTCCATAGTCCTTTTCTTAATCACAAGAAGCATATGAGTTTAAAACCTCTAGTATGCCCCATTACACAAAACAAGGAACTTGCATGTTAGAAGAAAAGTTACAAACCTCTCTCATTGACCTAAACCCTAAAACCTTGACTTAACCTTAAGCCTTAGACTCAAACATTTGACTCCTTTTCAAAATAGGACTCCCTCAAAATGGATGTACATGAATTTTTGAGAATATAAGGTTTATGAAAACTTTTGACTCTAATATGTGGCTAGACATGACCAAATGAACACATTTTTTATTTTTTGAATTACAAGAAACCCCCTTTAGACCTTTCAAAACTATATGACATTTTTAAGACTCATAAGATATGGTTAATATTTGATAAGGGCAGCCTGTAGATGAGGATAGAGCTTCTAAAGGTTCAAATGTAGAATGCATGTGAGGACAGTCCTCGTGACTGTAGGGTAGTATCAAAGTCAAACAGATTTAGAAGACAGTTTTTAGGAAGGGGTAGTCTTTAACAATTTAGAAGGACATTTTTTTTTATGAAAACACAGTCACCTCAAGGAGACAATCCACCATGTATGCTCATGTAAGAGGTTTCAAAAATGCAATGAGCTCGAGGAAGGGATAGTGAAAGATCTCATAAAGAGCAGTTTGAAGGAGTTTGTACAGTCATCAGGCAAGACAGAGCATGAAGACAGTGCACTAAGGGTAGTCAAGTCACCATGAAGAGCTTAGTATTTAAAGTTTAGAAAAGAATGGCATAACATTGCAAAGTATCCGATAGTGATGATAAGGGACAAGTTTTAAGGAATGCAATGGACAATGACAATAACAGAGTTTAAGGACAAATCTTCAAGAAAGGTGGACAGAGCACAAAGACTTGAAATCATGGAGCAAAGTCATGAAGAGGTCAGTATTCATGATAGGTGATAAGTATTTAAAGGAAAGACATGACAAAGTTAAAGAGGGCACAATCCATAATGCAGTCACCTTAATTGGTCAAAAGGACAGTCTTCACCAATGTCTTAAGGATCAAGATGGGACAGTGTCCCTAGAGGTTTCAATGACAATGAACAAAGACAAGAGATAGTGCAGTGAAACAATGGAGGACAGTAACTTCTTGAGTCAAGGACCAAGCTAAAATTAAACAACAATCACCTTTGAAGAAGATCGTCAAGAGACAAACAAGATGATTTGCGGATGTAAAGGCATAGTTAGTATTGTATGAAATATTCAAAACCTTATTCTACACCTTAAGGAATCAATTTCGACTTCAAACCTCATGAAACACATGTCCTATTTTCATGTTGGGGCAATTTTTAGGAAGTTTATGGTAATTATGGAGTAGTGGCAGCAATTCCAAGCATCCAGGACATAGTTTGGGAACTTTTAATCAGTCAATGCCACCTGTAGCAGTAGTAGGAGCCTTTCTAGCAGCAACAAAAACTTTTAATTAGTCAATGCTAATTATCACTTAAGAGTTAAGACTCAGAACCAGTAAAAAAAACCATTTCAAGTTCAACTATATTCATTATGCAATAGGTTAAAAGACCAACTTCCACCATGCCACCATGAAACAATATATCTACATAATCCTAACTAGTTTCATCAGTATCACTATTTTTTAATTCAAATGGATGAAGAAGACATTGATATGCAAGATCATGAAGAAAGAGCACTCCCTTATTTGCCTTCTACAACTCATAAATGAAACAAAGCAACCCCAGGAAGATGGAAAAACACAGAAAAGAGACAAAGGAAACAACCAACCATGTAAATGAAGATTGAAAATGCTCATAAACATTGCCATGAAGCTGCCCCATGATCTTAGCTAAATGAAACTCAGATAACTGCCTAGAAACGCTGCAACATTCCTCTTCAAAGCAGCAAACAATAGAGAAGGTGTCCATCTTGGAATGGTAAAAGAAGCAAGGGTTTTCCTCTCAAAACTGAAACTTTCCTCATGAGCCTGTGTTGTTTCAGTCCTTTTGCCCAAAAAAACCAAAGAGAGAACTCATTGCATACATGGAAACCCGCGCAAGTTTCCCTCCTTGCAAAAATCAAAAATTTAATTTATCACTTGCTCAACTTCACGTTTCCCTCTTTTTTTTTAATTACCCACTTTAATATCATATGTCACTAATTATTTAGTTGTGTTTTTTACCCAATGATCAAATTAGTCATTTATTTAGTCATTTATAGCTGTGTTGCAAAAAAATAAAATTTAGTCATTTTTAGTTGTCATGACTAAATGTAATGTTCCCATTTTTAGTCTAGTCGTCCTGAAGCCACTTATCCTCATTCCAAATCTTTGGAGTAAATATTTAATTATCAATTTTGATAATAGGAGGAAAATTGATAATTAATCAGGTTAATTATTTTTTTTGGTGCACTTAAGTTATAGTGTTATATTTTAGAAAGTGACTTAAGTGTGGGATGAGGACATATTTATAATTTCTCCTAGACTTATTATTAAAGTGAGCACCACTTTGGTATAGGAGAACTTTATAAGTTGAGGAGAAAAAGATTATGTTTTCAAGAAAGTGGAGTTTGTAACTCCCAGATGCCTTTATATGCTAATGGAGAGCTCATTTGGAGGGATGCTTGGAATTTGTATTGTTACTCTGTTGGATTGAACCTGCGAGTTCTTCCATTTGTACCTTCTTGTGGACGGAAACCCACTCGAAGAAGCTCAGTTTCGGTGGTGGAAGATCCATCCTAGCTGATAATGGTGGTTTTTACACAGAAAATCACATAGAGCCCAATTGAAGAAAGTTGATGACCATGTAGTTTGATGTTTGTTTCAGATTGGAATTGATAGAAATCAATAGTAGATACATTTTGTTGTGATTCTTTGGGAATTTACTAGTGTTTTTGGTGTGCTCAAGCTGGGCCGTACATCTGCAGAGCCGTACCAGCTGAAAGCATGATTTGTAGTTTGCAATAAATATTGATATTAGTTTGATCAATGCTTTGGGTGTTGTTTAGTATGATCAGACAGTTTCATTTAGACCAATAGCAAGGAGATTGATGCATATTATGATTTGTTTGAATGATGTCCGTACGGTAGAGGCCGTACTGTTGATGTACGGCTTGGTGATAGAAATTAATATTGTCACATTCTAAATTCTAAGCTTTGTTTGTTAGCATTGTATGTATGCAATACTTCATTCAAGATCAATTGCAGAGATGAACATACTTGTTAGAGGTTGATAGTTGATGGCCGTATCTTGTAATGCCGTACATTCCTGGAGGTACGATTTGGCTTAGAAATTTATGGTGGATGTTATCTACAGTGGAGACTCTTGGAATATGATTGTTTTGCCTTAAGCACTTCTTTCAAGTCTATTTGCATTGATTTGGAATAGTTTTGAGTTTGCATTGAGGAATTTGTACCATGCCATGACCGTACATGCCTGTTTGGGTCGATCAAGATCAGAGGTTATTGTTGAATCTTTTGTATCCATTATTGATGGTTGTCTGTTTGTTATGCTTGGGCGACCATATTCTTGGTGTTTTTGAGAGTTTAAAAGCAAAGACTGATTTTTGGTGTGCATCCGTACCCCTTAGGACCGTACGACTCTTGAAAATGATAAACTCTTTTGTATATTGTTAACTCTGTGCAATGGGCATTAAAATCAGTTGTTTGTCTTTTTGAGGGGGTCATTTCAGATGATATAAATGAATCACTGAGTGGGCAGAAGATTATGGTCTTATATGCAATCCGTACCAACACTAAGGGTGCCGTACCAGTCTGGAAAAAGAGTCTTTTTCACTGTTTCTGATCTTGGTTAATGTCTTATGTAGAGTTTTATGACAGTTTGTGATGATCAGCTGGCAATGTTTGAAATGGGTATGATATCATATTATCATATGTGAATTTCTGTCATGCCTGGGTAGCCGTACATTTACAGAGGTGACTGATTTTGGCTTCAGTTCTACTGGGCAGTCAACTTCTTTTTTGGCAATGGGGTCATGTTTACTTCAGTGACAGCTTGCATAATATGATCTCTTCAAGATCTTCAGGGATAGTATTATCAAATTTTAATTATATATGACTGAAAAAAAACATTGTATTGATTTGCATTGTAATCTTTAATCAATATACCACCAGTGTGGAGAAAGAACCTTTCCTTTGCTCTTACCCACTGAACAAGTGGAGAATACCCACTGAATAAGTGGATGGTTTGTATTTGATTTCATCCTTGTTTTCATACCCACTGGAAAGTGGTGAATTCCCACTGCAATAGTGGATGCCTGCATATGCAGATGAATGTTTCTTATTTGCATAATGTTTAAAATTGTAATCTGAAACGCATTATGCTCTCACCTCGCCCAATTGGGATCTTGGTGATCAGAAGTGCGGAGGAGTTTAGTTGTGCTAACACTGTTTATCATTGTTCTATATTTTGGAAAAAAATTTGGGGTTGTATATTACACTAAAAGTTTTAGTCATGTAGTCATTTATTTGCCAAATTCTACTAGTGATTGGATGACATAACAACCCTTTAATTGGTCACTTGAATTATATTGATCGGTGACTATAAGTCACTTTCAAAATATAACAAAAGGCAACCCGTATTATATACTCTTTTGTGTTTTGACTTCTAGGGTTTATAAACTTTAGGGTTTTAGGTCTTTTAGACATTAGGACATAGGTCTTTAAAAGGAATCAAAACCCTAAATTTTGTATATCATACAACACTGACTTTAGGCACTTTGTTGCAGAAAATAATAAGTAGATAGAGACTGATGAAGAGGACCTTTACCATCTTAGTGGTTAGGGTTAAAGAAAAATCACATACCCTTAAAAATGAAAACACCACCATGTGACTTCAACCTTTACAAGTCTCTAAACTGGACAATAAACAATGAAAACCTTATCAACTCACCAACAATTTGCATTGTAAAGAAGCAACTATGTGACATGAAGCAATCTTGAAACAACTCTGAATGATCAAGAAACTTTGTGATTGTGATACTTAGCCATCAACCTTTCACTTTGTCATCAACACCATTTTGACACCTTGCCATTAACCTTTGGATCAACCTTTCCTTTGCACCAACACCAACAAAACATCATGGCAAGCAATGAATCAATTGATGAACAACAAATGCAAATTCTATCAACTTATCAACTCATCATCAAAGACACAACTCCTCTGATCTCTTGACATCACTACACAACTCCTTTGGTCCTCTGATCTCCTAACATCATTACACAACACAACTCCTTGTTAAACACCTTGATGACACATCATACATATGTTCACCTTGTCATACCTTGACACTGACATACCTTGTCATGAAGCACTGCAACTCTTTGCATTGCATCAATATCTTTATGAAGAAACAAGTATCTTTTGCATGTACCTTTTGCATTACCAATGACCAACCTCATTTCCTTTGTAGCAATAACAAACTTCATTACCTTTCATATCAACAGCTGACATATCAAACCATGAGATGAGTATCAACATTGTACAAGCATCTCATCACACATCAACTCAAACAACAACCTTCACTATTGCATTCACTGTTGCATCAACCAACACACCTGTGACATTAGTGACTTGCAATTGCAATGACCTCAAACACAAATCAATCACCAAATACCATTTACATTGTATACACCTTTGACATCAATTGACATCAATGACAAACCTTGGACATCAATGACAAATCAAACCAACACTTATCTAGGCTTTACAAGCTTCTAGGGGAATCCTCCAAATACACAAGGTACAGTGAGGCCCAAATTTGTGAACACTAGTCTGTTGAAGGGATGTGGCATAAGCGGTTAAGCAAACACCACTTCACCTTGTGTCTGGAATCACTCGAGGCCCCAAGGCTATCCCAATGACTACATGACTAGATTGAGGTACAACTTTCGTTCTCCCTCCTTTGATATACCCCACCAGAACACATGGTTGAGGTGGTCTCCTTTAGACTGAGTGTGTCTCTAAATGCAGACCTCTTAAGGGAAAGATTTTACTTGGTGTTTTTGATCTCCAAGATCGCACGAATTGTGAGGAGAGAGCATACATGCAAACAACTAAATCTTCGGATAACAAAGAGAAGGAGTGTGTGGTTTTTGGCCTTCAAGATCACACAAAGTGCAAGGAGAGAGCATACACCAACACACAACTTCAAAGACAGAGCAAACAAATGTTCATTAACCTACTAATCTACTTTAGTGGAAAATCAAATCTTTGATAAGCAGTGCTGCAACAAATTTATTAGTAGTTTGAGCTATGACCTTTGATAAGCATAAACAAGTTGCACAAATAGATTAATGCCCAATTCAAGCCAAAATGTTAGCTGCAAATTGAAAGTCAAACAAAGGCACATAAATATAACCAAAAGCACAGAAATAGAGATAAACAAAAACAAAAAACTAAACCGTTATACATAATTTAGCTTTTCAGTACAGACGCGCCAACAACGTGCATCGACATGGCGACAGAGGACATGACACTTGAAAATGATGCATAGGAGCGGATTTGAAACTACATAGGCATGGATCTGCACATCATAAGAATTGGAAATAAGCTTGTAGGTGTAGGCTTGCATGACACAAGTGTTGATCTAGAATTGTGTGATGAAAACCTACCAAAAATAACTAATTAGGTTTGACAAAATAGAAAATAGCTAACCTTGACAGATCTAGAGGTCCCAGTTGACAGATCTAATGAAACTCTAACTGTACAAAATCACACACAACAAAGGCACGGCTTTGGAAAGCGTAGGCACAGATCTGGGAAAAGTGACCAAAAACCTGCAATGAAAACTTGATAAAACCCTGCAATGAAAACTTGACAAAACCTTGCAAAACTAGATGTTAACTGATGAATAGGTCATATCTAAGGGTTAGCAACACAGATAAGCTGAAATCTAACAGAAAAATCTAAAATTATAGCTATTATGGATAAAAAATTGAAACTAGGTAAAAATCAAAACGTAGGTGCTGGAACAAAGAGCACAAGCACGCCAATAGGATGCACAGGCGCGTTGAACGAAAGAACTATCACACTTTTATAGTTAGGGGTGTGGATCTGCAACCTGTAACGAAAAAAATAGAATTTCTTCCAAAAAGGTTGATTAAAGGGACGTGGGTCCCACCGGGCGTGCCAAAAATGTATGCAGAATTATGATCCAAGGTAAATAATGAAGATAAATGCAATACAAATCAATACTTTCACAGGTGAAACCAAGTCCTCACACTTAGATAGAATGGGGTAGAGTGAACCCTAATTTTACTAGCTTTGTTCTATGGATATATTATGCATTGTGGACTGCTCACAAAACCAACATAATCTAGGTATGAGATGGCTATAATGGAGGCAAATGATAATGATAATGATATGGAATTTTGACAACATATACTTTCATATAAAAGATGTGTTGTGATAATGATGTGAGAGACTCAATTTATAGAGGGTTGAATGATGAATGTAGGGCTAGGATTAAAAGATTAGATCAATGGTTAGAATTGGTTGAGAGGAATATAGGTCAATGATAAGAATCTTCTAGAGCATTCTTCCATGTGAATGGTGGAGATTAAAAGTGAATTTTATTTTGGACCTATTGTTTAATAATTGTGACCAATTATTTAATAATGGTGGGGAATGGTTGAAAATAAGGATGTGAATGGGTAAGTTAATTAAATAATGAGATCATTTAATTAATTTAAGGAGAAGAATTTGTTAGAAGCGATAAATTAATTAAATAAATAGAATTTATTAATTAGTTTAAGAAGAAATGGGAAATTAAATAAATATATTAAATTTATTTATTTAACATGGGAAAAGTGGATTAATGAAAGATGAATTATTGAAAGATAGGTTAATTAAAGATGGGTTAATTAATTAAATAATAAAATTATTTAATTAATTTGGAAGACATGTTAGGATGTAAAGTGGTGTTAAGAGTGTGTCAAAAATTAAGGTGAATACGTGGTCATTTTCAGATGTCTACAACACCCTTGAACTTGTATTTTGTCTCTTTGGTCTTAGGAGATGACATAAAAAACCTTGGCAAAGATGGGATTTGGAATAAACAATGCAAGATGATATATGAGAAAATGGTATCTAGGCAGAAATGTAGAGCATAGGAGCAAGTGAGCAATTAACAAAAGCTGCAAATGTGCACAAAGAGTCTAAAAGTTCCCAGGGTATAAGTATCATGAGGCTATAAACTGCTGAAGTAGGCTGACAATGTGCAAGAGTTGCAAGAAGGTTCAGCCAAAGTCTATGAAGACTAATTCACATGTATCTTATGGAGATGTGGGGTGCGAGGGTAGTTGTGCAATTTGTAAGTTTTGTTGATATGCATAGAGGGCTTGCAAACTTGCAATGTATAAGTTCGTAGATTGTGGGGCATAGAGGTAGGTTAGAAAATTGCAAGATTTACAACATGCACATGGGAAGGAAAAGTCCACAAGTCTCTTGGCGACAAGGGCATGAAGAAGCAAGATACATGGGTTAAAGACTTATACTCTAGGTAGAAAGGTCCATGAAGGAAAGCATTGCAGAAATAGGGGCAAAGAAAACAATCACATGTAGGGATTGAAAGAAAACCAATGTGAAGACAACTTGTTTTAGGGTTCAAAAAAACTATTTGCAATACTTTTGAAAACTTTTTCAAACCATGGGTACTCCAATTGCAATTATATTCAACTCAAATGCATGCAAACACAAGAGGAGGTGAATGAAACCCCAAGGAAAGAAGTAGAGGCATACATTGAGCATGATCATATCCGCATGACAAAGGACACATTTAGGCATGTGAAAAAGACCCAGAGGCATAGACTTGACCTAAGAGAAAGCACATATCTTGCACATAATTAGAGGCACTACACCAATAGAGATCTATCATTTTCAATCCCAAAACATCCAAATTTTAGCACTAACAACATAATCACTTTTTATCTTCAAACATAAAGCTAAGTACCTTTAATTATTATATTTACTTTTCGCATAATTAACATTTAATATTCTTATTTCCTAATATCTATGCTCACAACTCTAATTTATTTAATCTAAATTAATTTAAACTTATGTGCATGCATCTTATTGGATTAGGCTAGATTAAGTTTAGGGAAAGGATATTTTCCTTTGCACCTAGATGTGTCAACAATAAAACATTAAGTTATTGATAAGGCTCTTTTTATATGTTGATAACCTTATTTTGATTGCTAAGTCCCCCCATGGATTACAAGAGCACCTTTATGTAGCCTTTGAGCACTTTTGTAGAGCTGTTAGTATGCAGTAATACCAGCAAGACTAAAATCATGATTTTCTCCAACGAAAATTAAAAGGTCCAACACACGTTTTTCTTTGAGGGAAGTATTCTTGAAGAGGTAAACTAGTACAAATATCTCGGGATTGACTTTAAAAATAGGCTTAGTTGGGAGATTTGTAGAAAGAAAAGAACTTTGGGAGGTTGGAAAGCATGGTATGTCCTCCAAAATAGATGCAGAGAGGTAGAGTGACAGAGTTATGGGATTAAATAACTATTCAGATTCTTTTTGGACTATTGGTAAGTCCGGTGGTACTTTATGGGTGTGAGCTTTGGGCTAGCAGCATGTCAAAGTCCAAGTGGAAGCAAATAGAGAGAATCCAAAAGCACATGATCACTAGCAAGTTCAGGCTAAAAGTTTCAACTTTGTATGAGATTTTGTTAGCTAAAACAAGAATGGTTCCAATGGAAACCACTGCTATGATGTGTCTCTTAAGATATCTCAAAAGAATTGAGTAGATGGAAACAAGTAGGTGGCCTAAGGTAGTCTTCAACGAGGTTCTAACTAAAAGAAATAAGTCTTGGATGAAACAAAATAGTAAGTGGATGAGCAAGTGGAATATCTATTTGAACGCTTGCCCTACATATGGCAAAGGAATAAAAGATTTTGTCATAGATAAATTCTGCAAGTCTATGTGGGGTGGTATTCTAGGGAGAAAGAAGAAATATTACCTTGAGTTGTTTAACCCCACTTGTGAGCATCAACAAAAAGCGTACATTGAGGCGAATATCCCTTGGAGAGCTAAGTCTTTGATTGCTCAACTTAGAACTAACTCTCATCAGCGCCGATGTGAAACAAGATGGTGGAAAAGCCCTGAAGAAACTTGGGAAGAGAGAGTGTGTGAATTATGCACTTCTGGGGTAGTGGAATCAGAAAAACACTTTATTTTGGAGTGTGACGCTCACACGGACATCAAGACAAAATATGTGGGCATCCTAACAGTAGCTTCTTGGCATGATTTATTTATAGAGAGGTTCGTTGAAAAAGTCGGGGAGCTCATCATATCTTTGAATAAAAGAAGAATTAAAAGGCAGAAGTAAATATGACTGCGGTGGATGTCTTATAGGCTATTTTTAGCCTCGTGGACATTAAAGTTATCCTATTCTAGTCTTGACAGGCTGTGGGATAATATTAATATTTAAATATGGAAAGAAACAAAAACTTAGATATCGTAAAGGTTTACCTTAATAAAATTTCAAAAGTGTCGTCCTCGCGGAAATGAAATGAAAGCAGCAAAGCCATCGAAAGGATGATAATTTAATGTTGGTGCGTAGAATGGGGCAAACGCACCGGAGGCAAGGCATTCCACAAGCGCTACAGCTCTGGCAGTGGAGGTTCCTGTTTTCCGCTGTTTGAAAATGTGGCTTCCCTTCAAACTCCTTAATCCTGGAGCAGTAGAACACATTAAACTGAGATAATAGGAGACGTTATGCTGTGGCTTTGCAAGCAGAGAAGAGAAGCAAAGCAGAGCAAGGAAAGAAGACACATGCCATGGGTACGAGACTCGTAGCCACACCTTTCATTCATACTTCGTACCAGCACCAGACACTACTTGTATTATGTGGAAGGAAGGCCAATAAAAAGTCCAAGAGAAAGGTGCCTTCTCATTCAGCATTGAAGTTTTTTCTCTCTTAATTAAAACGATAATCATGTGTTTTACTCACGGTTCGTCAGAATTGGGACTAATGGAGGTACCCTTTCTAGTAACTCTGCTCTTTTATTTGGCTTTTTAAAGTTTTAATGAGGATCTAGGATCTATATGTAAGATTTTCTGACAAGACAAGTTTATATCTGGATGGAAGACTTGCTGACAAGACAAGTTTATAAGGCTGTAATTTTAACTAAAATACTAATTATGCGTTTTGCTCACAATTCACTAGTATTGGGGGTAATGTAGGTACCTGTTGTGTAAAATTTCACTTTTTCCCTGTTTTATTATAAGATTTGCTGGAAAACAAGTAGATATAGCTGGAATTTTGATTTGTCCGGAAAACAAGTTTAGGTGAAGTTTTATGGTTAAAATAGGTGAAATAGAAAATTTAAGGATCCAGTAGTGTGAGGAGCTCTAGAAAGTATAGTTTATATGTGAAGTTAAACCAATGTGCCATTCTAGGGCTATTTCTTTGGTCAAATTCACCCAGGGCTTCCACCTGGCTTCTTCCGTTGGGTTCCTACACAATTTTAACACTTTATCATGTGTCCTTTTAGATTTGGATTTAGGACTTAGTTATGAAAGTCACTATGCTTTTTACCATTTGAGCACCAGCACCCAGCGAGTTGGATGCTGCATTTTGATTTTATCGAATTCTAAGTTACCCGGCAATTTGGACCTGAGGTTCCATTATGAAAATCATGATGCTTTAATGACTTATGCATGCTAGATCCAGTGAGTTGGATGCTGCATTTTACCTGATTTTTAACACTTTACCATGTCAACTAGAGCATGCCCCCAGTGAGATGGATGCTAAATGTTACCCAATTTTAACAATTTGTCATGTCTCCAGGAAATTTGAAACCCCAGCATACAAAAATCAGGATAAAAGTAGCAGAACAAGAGCAGAATCAGCAAAGGACAGTCAGCAATATGGAGCTGCACTTTTAAGTAATCAGCGAAAGATAGTAATCAAGTAGGTAAATCACGCCTAGCAGAAAAAGGTGAAGACATTTGTTGTGTGGTGTCATGTCCCCATTTCCGGCTTGATCATCAAGTGATGAATGGATTAGCCTACTCCTCATTCCCGGAGGCTAATTCTGAATGATAAGGGAATGAAATGGGTTTTGACTAACTCTGGGTGTTATTTTGCAGGAAGAATCAAGGAGTTTTTAGTCAGAATCCACCAAGTCATGAGCAAGGCGCCCATTTTGGCAGAACACACCCCTTCTGGCGCCTAGCTTCAAGAGTCACTTCTGGCATTGAAGTTGAGGATTCAAACAGAAGGCGCTCCACCTGGATGGGTTCCACCAACCAAGCGCCTAGAGCAGATATGGACTTGAGCAAGGTATAATGAAGTTTTCATGCTTGGGCGCCCATGTCATGATGAACCTACCAAATGTGCGCCTTGGGTTTTGAAGGATGTAATCAAGAGGATGGAGTCATCTAAGGGTATGATATGAACCTATTGAACTTGTAGGATCCTCCAGTGTTGAGTTTGGAATCACTGAAGTGGTCTAAGTGAGTTAGGCGCACTTCCTAGCCTTCACAACACTCAAAGTGCGCCTAGTCCTCATATTGCGCCTAGATTCCTTTACAAATGGTGAATTCCTTGAAGGATTGATCAAGTGAAATCTCGCCTTCAAAAGATCCAGTGGAAATGGTTGATTGATCACATGATGAAGTTTTCTAAGTGAGGCGCTAGCATCAGGCTATATCATTCAACATGAGCGCCTAGAGCATCAAGGCCCCAATGCATGATTCCAGGACACTGAATTTGCGCCCAAGGTTGAAGAAGGAGTTTTGTCGGAGGCAAGTATGGTTGAGTTGTTAGATTGAGTCTCTGGCACTCTAGATATGCACCCTAGTCCAGAAGTCACTTGTGAAGGCAAGATTCCAAGGCATCAAAGGTAGTGGACTTTCAGTTGAGCGCCCTCCATATCAAACATATGCCTAAGTGACAAGGCGCCATTTCTTGTTGAGGTAATCTCCTAAAGGCGCCTAGGCGCTAGATCATGACAGAAGCAAACCTTAAATAGCGCCCTATGTTAGATGATAGTTTGATGTTCAATGGAGATCAAGTTGTTTGATGAAGTGATCTTAGGCGCCTAGATGCCACTCTACAACACTCCAAGTCCGCCTAAAACATCAAGGCGCCAAGACAGGATTCAATGACCTTGAAAATGCGCCTAAATAGGAATATGCTCTCCAAACTCCTCAAGAGGTCAGGGCGCCTGGTAAGGGTAGTATTTTGTTTGATTTCAAGACTCCAGAAGTGAGCATTGGCATAGAAGATAAGGCTTTCAGGGTAAGGCGTCAATCTGGTTTCTTTCCTGCCAATAAGTGCGCCTAGATGAAGTTGAAGACTTTGACAAGATGTTAATGCTCTGTATGAGGGCGCTAGATTAAAAAGGAACTTCAAAGGGTTTGATTGCAAGTGTTTGAGAGTTTGAATAGAGTAGAACACCTTCATAAAGATGCTAGGCACAGATACTAGTCAAAATTACCTCAAAGGTGCGCCTAAGGTGGATACAAGTCCCCAAGACCAGTTTAGATGCAAGGCGCTCCATCAGGGGGCAAGGTTATGTTCATGTGAAGTCAAATTGCTTTCAAATTTCCTTGAAACGATGACAAGTTAGAACCTAGGCGCCAAAACCCCTGTAAATCCTTCAAATATGCGCCTACCTTGTGAGGTGATGAGTTGAACATTCCAAATCTTCAAATGTTTAAGTATGGATCCAGAGGAGTTCACTTCCAAAGACAGTATCTTCCAAGGATGAGAATTTATGACTTAGGCATACTTCCTGGTGAGATCCTCCACAACTGGCGCCACAGTTAGAAGAACCCTAAAACTGCGCCTAAAGTATTTCAAGAAGTGGTTAAGGTTGTTACAACTGTCTGAATGCCCATTGGTCAGAAGGGTTGCATTTGGATCCGTGTCAGGACCTTTGGATAAGATTGCCAACTCAGGATGAGTTGTCAAGAAGAATATTCCTTTGGATATGCTCCTTGGGAAACGTGCCTTGGTTCCTCTTTGTGCATTGAAAAACGTGCCTTCATTGCCTTTGGAAGGCCTATAAAAAGAGGAGCTCTCTCATTCATTTGGCATCTGTTCATTTGACAAAATTCTCTCTGCAAAGCTATTGAGCTTGTAATCTTGAGGCCTGCGAGTTTCAAGTGTTGGGGTGATGCTCCCTCAACAAGCAAGGTGATGCTCCCTTGTTATATTGTGAGGTGTTGACATTCAGTTAACATCATAGAGTTGATCAAGTAAAGAAATCATTGTAGACATCAAGGCTTCAAGGCCTTTCTTTTGTACTTCCATTGAATAAGTTATAACTTCATGCTATTGAAAGCATTATCCATGTAATAAGACATTGCAAGTTGATTGAATCAAGTAATTAGACAAGTACCCAACTCTAAGGTTGATTCATTCAAGAAGTTATCTTTGATGTATACCTTTATGTTGTTGAAGTAGTTGATGAATCGTTAGCAAGTAAAATTGCTTAAGTAAGGAAAAATTTTCGTAGAACTAGTTGGGTATCTTACATGTGGTTAAAACACCAATTTTCTCTGCTGTAGCAGTTAAAAGAGGTCAGAGACCCAGCAGAAAAGGATGTGGCAAAGTGACTATAAATCCATGCTCAGCACTTTGGAAACATGGCAATAAGTTAAGCAAGTTCTCCCTCCAACAGTTAGGCACACATTTAAGGTGGCATTGCAACTAGCAAATTCTGCCTGAGACATGACTAAGTGGCTGAGCACTAGAATGTGCCTGATGAAGAAATTGGTTAAGGCAAGACCAAGCACACAAATTCAGTGGCATTGCCAGCAGAAAATGGTGACCAGCAGGTGGTAGATCGGTCATAAAAGTGCGCCAGCTTTGCAAGGAGTAACTAAAGTCATTTGAGCATGATTTTTGGTTGGCTTAACAAGCACAAAACTCTGCCCAAGAGAAAGACCTTGAAAACATAAAGAGATTGGCACATAATATGAGTGGTTAAACCTGTTTAAAATCCCGCCAAAGGTGGCAAAACCAAAGGAAAAGTTGTGCCAAACAAGGCAATGACCTTAGCGAAACATGACAGCTTAAAACATGAAGTGAAAATCACACTTTTTAGTGGTGCAACCAGTCCAAAATGGCAACAAAGAAATGGCAGACCTATTATGAAAGTGTACCTACAGAGGGTTATTAAAAGAACATAAGGGATGGCACACTTTTATAGTGACATAGCCAAGGGAGAACCGCAACAAGGGTGGCAAAGAGCTTACAGAACAGTGCCAATGAAGGAATACATGAAGTTAATTGTAAAATTGGACTTTTTCATGGGTCGTGCCAAGTGAAAATTTTGAAATAGATGGCTGAGTAAGAAAGAAAATGTGACAAGTAGGTGAGTTAACCCAAAATTGCACCTTCCTAGTGGCATTGCCAGTCTAAATGTGTGAATGAAGTGGCTAAGTGGTTGGAAATCCATGACAAGATGGCAAAATGAGAGGAAAAACGTGATCGGTATGAAGAAGTTGGAGTATTTGAGTGGGACCACAACTTTATGGTGGTAATGCCAGTGACAAACCACGACTTGGATGGTTAAGAGGTTATAAATCCATGCCAAGGAAAGGAGGATTTAAAGACAGAAAGTTTGTTGTGCCCTTCACCTGGTGTTGCCACTCTAAAATGGTGATGTAGTTGGTAGTCAATTCACAAAAGTGTGATCAGAAATTAATGAACTTTAAGTGTCAAGTTGAAATCGTATTTTCTTTGTGACAATGTCAATGAAAAGTGGCGACCATGTTGGCGATGAACCCATAAAACTGTGCTCAAGACAGTGATAAGTTAAAAACAGGGTCACATTTTTCATGTGGCATTGCCACTCTAAAGGAACAACTAAGATGGAAACACTGGCTAAAATGTGTGACTAGGGGCTTAAGTCACCTAAAGGAAATATCAGCACCATGTTGGAGGATTTAACAACAAAAAGAGAGCAATCATAAACGTCCTTTGACATGGGCGACTTGTCCAAAGGGAAAGACAGATTTTAATGCAATAAAATAACACATCTTAGCCATTCCTTGATTTAGACGCCCAAATTGAAGAAAGAAAGCAAATCTTAAAGCAAAGGAAAGCCTATTCCAGGCTGTCCAGGCTGTTTTAAGTATTTATTGCCTCTTTTTTAAAAGGATAGAGATAGGGTTGATTTAAAAGCAGCTTTAAAGCATTATTTATTATTCTTATTTTTTTCTTTAGAAGCTTCTCTTAGAGAGCTTATACATAAGTGCCTTGAGCATGTTGAATAGGAGGAGTTTTTGGTATTAGGCTTATCCTCTGGGAATTCCCATTTAGCTTTGAAGTTAGTTTATTGTATTGAGATTCAAGAAGACAATAATAAGAAGATTTGTGTTAACTTTGCTGAACACTTGTCCTATTTTCTTAATCAGTAGCTTTACATGCATTTAAGGATTGCTGTCTTCGATCTCACATCATGTTTTGTATTGTGTGATGTCCCTAGCCTGTATCTTCACAAACAATTCCAAGAAGATATCAAAGCACCACAAATCCGGCAATATAAATATGATAAATTCAGATTACCAAGTGTTTCAATTCAATTTCTGATTTCTGCCCTAGATTCCTGCCCTTTAGGGTTCTGCCCTAACCCTAGCTGCTATGATAAAATCAGACTTGTAATCGAATTCACCAAGATATATGTTCAATAACCAATATAGATCATTACAAAGATTCGCCCAAGTAAAGGGATAATATTCAGCTTCTTATTTATGCAATCCAATGACAGCTTGACACAAAAATGAAGGATATCTTCTGCTGTAATAAATCAGGTCTGCTACAAATATATGACTGGAAAAATATGCAGCTAACAATGGCTAAATAGCCCAGAAATCTAATACTCTTCAATGACAATAACTATATATTATGATGATGAAATAATACTCATACTAGCCTCTTCAATAGGCATACTCTGCTGTAGCAGGAAGTCTGATCCAGAACCCTAGGCGCAGCAGCTGAAACAGATGTAAATCTGCCCTAAGGTAGTTTGCTAGCCCTCCGCTGAAGGTCGCTCTAGGGCTGATGGTGTTCTTCCTCAGAATCACCCTTAAACTAGGCTTAATTCCTCCTTTGTGAAGTGCGCCATAACCCTAGGAGGTTCGCCATGGTGATTGCTCTCCAAGCTGGTGTAAATGAAGTCCAAAGAATGCTTCTCCAAGCTGATATGAGTTCTGCCCTGTAGAAATTATGCTCCAGCATTAAGCACAAGTAGACTCCCGTGATGGAATCTTCCCAATGTATGTGAATGGGGTCATCACCATTCAAGGTTGAGGGGCCATCTCCTCAATCCATGACAGAGAAATGGGATTCTCAGCCAATTAGATGTGAAAACACACAAGAACATTCGCTGCTTAATGATGCAAATGCCTCAATGCCACCTCTTATTTATATGCTTTTCCCATGCTTCTTTAAAGGAGGTCCGCTGCCCTCAATTAGTGATCTTTTTATTCATTTTAGGCTAAATATATCCTCCAAAGGAGGTCGGTCTTCAAGTAGTCTTTTCTCAATGATTATCTCTTAGAATTGAGGCGCCAATATTCTTTTTTGAAGCTCTTGATGAGGTCGGCCAAGGAGATGTATGAAATGCATGAATCCCAAGGGTAGGTCGGTCTCCACAAGAAGGTGAAAACTCCCATAAAGGCAATGCATTTGTAGATTCATCAAGTCGGCCTCATGAGGACTAAACAATGACAAAGTGAGTGCATGCATGAGTAGGTGCCCAATGATAAACCTCCAAAGTACCAAGGGTGAAGTAATGCAATGCATCCATACATATGTGAAGCTTGAGCCTATACCTCGAATCCTCATGATAAGCTCTCTAAGTGATTGATTCCGGAGATATGTCAAAGACGACCCATCCATATGATAATCTATCTCCCTAGCTCGTGTGGTCCTTAGAATGTCCCGAAGTGAGATGGAAAGCCTGTCGAAGACCTTAGGTGACCATTCCCGAAAAGGGACATGACATATTGTTTGTCGAATTTTTCTTTTGTCAAATTAATCTTATTATGAATACTAATTCATTGGTCTCTGCTTTAACCATTGAATAGTGTTTTGTATTTCTAGTTCATATTGTTATTCAGTTGCAAAACAAAAAAAATCATGGTGAGAAAAGTACTTTCAGTCTTGTACTCCTATCTCTAAGATCAAAGAGATATGTCTAGACTGTTTTCAAGTATTTTTGTTTACATGTAAAAAGCCCCAAAAGATAATTTGTATAGTGTGCATGTAATGTCCCCATTTTGAGCTAAGTTATATTTTCTAGTTTGAGGTTGTTTCTATACATGGAGAACCGGAAAGTTAGTTTATGTCTACACATGGAGAACCGGAAAGTTGGCTCAACTAGTATTTTGCTTGAGTTTTATTATTTGAATAATAACAAATGGAATCTTTAATTGCATTTGTCTAATATCTATGATGGAATCACATTGTTCATTGTGCCAAATCGGTGGAATGAGAGGTCACTCCAGGTGAGACCTATTTTATGGTATTGTTAGCATGGGTTGATGTGTCATTCGCCCAAGTTCACTCAACTATGAAGAAATGTTTAGACCAAAGTGCCAACGGTCATCATTGAGGTTGTTTGATTTGCATATGATGTGGCGATTCATTGAATAAAGCAAATTTGCATTGGTTTATGATCCCAACGGCCAACTAAGGAGGTGCGATCCATATCAAAGGTTGTTCTATTTGTTTCAAGGCATTTAATGATTTCATTTCCAGCTATGAGGGTCGACACCATGAATAGGTCTAAGCAAATCAAATGCATTGATTATAGTTCCAATGGCCAAGAGGAAAGGAGCGCTCAAGGTAATTCATTTAATATTGTTTGTTGAAGATGCAATGCCAGTGGCTAAGCAAGGGATCGACGGCCAAGGTGAAAAGAAATGATTTTAATGCAAATTTTATTTATTAAATATTTGCATATGGTTCGATGGGTCATGAGATGAAATCAATTGGCATAGAGAAAGATTTTAAATGCTAACTCCTAAGTGGTTGAAGATCGCCCAAGCTATGAGAAGAGTTTTAAATGAAAAAATGAAGATTTTAAATGTTTGTGAACAAAGCATTTCCAGCTGCCGCCATGCTAAGAGGGAATTGATTGCCAAGGGATCGATTCATATGAAAATAGATGCATTTCATGTAAAACAATTAAAGATTGATTTTAAATGAGTGAGTTTTAGTTGCAACTCATTTACAATTGTTCAAGTTTCTTGTTCATCATTGGTGGAACTCAAATTTCATTCCAAATCGCCATAGAGGAGGATCGACCAGCTTTGGAGAGGATAAATAAGCCATTGCAAGTTCAATTGATGATATGTTGAATTTGGTATGTTTTCTTATTCTATTATTTTGACTGAGAATTCCGATTTTCATGTCATTTTGCAAGGTGATGACCCCTTGTATTTGTATGGTGATGACCCCATACTTCATGTGAGATGATATCATTCAGATATTCATCATTAGAGCTTAATTTTGCAGGTTTTGTGAGAGTTGAAGTGAAGATTGTGAGCTATTATAACCCTTGGTCAAGTTGAAGGTAGTGTTTATCAAATATTGGAGTGATTGAGTTCTATCAAAAGTTTAGGGTCTGATATAAATCACAGCCAGCTGATAAAGCTTTATTTTCAGGGTTTTATGAAGATTGAAGCATGTGAGAAGAGTCTACAAGCCAATTTCCATCATTAGAGACCCATCACTTGCACTTGGAGGAGTTGTTTTGATGTTTTTATCAAATTTGAGCACGCTACAGCCATACAGGGTTTATGACAGTCAGCTACTGTAAGATACCCAACTAATTCTACCAAAATTTTTCCTTACTTAGACAATTTTACTTGCTATCAACTTATCAACTATTTCAACAACACAAAGATATACATCAAAGATAACTACTTGAATGGGAGTTGGATACTTGTTTGTTCACTTGATTTAATCAACTTGCAATGTCTTATTACAGGGATAATGCTTTCAATAGCATGAAGTACAACTTATTCAATGGAATTACAAAAGAAAGGCCTTGAAGCCTTGATGATTACAATGGGCGCCTATACTTGATCGACTCGATTGAACTCAACGATGTCAACTGAATGTCAACACCTCACAGTACAACAAGGGAGCATCACCTTGTCAGTTGAGGGAGCATCACCCCAACACTTGAAACTCGCAGGCCTCAAGATTACAAGCTCAACAGCTTTGCAGAGAGAATTTTGTCAAAATGCATAGATGCCAAATGAATGAGAGAGCTCCTCCTTTTATAGGCCTTCCAAAGGCAATGAAGGCACGTATTTCAATGCATAAAGAGGAACCAAGGCACGTTTCCCAAGAAGCATATCCAAGGGAATATTCCATCTTATGACTCATTCTGAGTTGGCAAGCTCATCTAGAGACCTTGACACGGATCCCGAAGGCATTCTGTCGACCAATGAGAGCTCAAGTTATGTAACTACCTGAACCACCTCGTCTTAGGCGCAGTTTCAAGTGTTCTTTTGACTGGGCGCCAAGTTGAAGTATCTGGAGTGTCAAGTGCGCCTATCATGAGGTTGTGCCTATCTAGAAGGAACTTCTAGAGGTTGTTGGCGAGATCATGATACTTCACTCACCCATTCTGCCCAAGGCGCTCACTTAAACTTAATCAAAAGGCTACTTGATGTTGGGCGCCAGAATGATGCTTCATGGGCACAGAAGTGCGCCTTGCATGAAGATTGACTTTCCTTGGTGTTCCTTCAAGTCTTGCTGTTCAGGAAGGTGAAATGCTCCATCTGGAAGTGAGCGCCTAGCTTGGGAAGACTTTCAAGTGTTGCGACCTTGATCTTAAAGAGGTATCCGGACATTCAGTTTATCCAATCTCCTTAAGGCGCTCATTGAGGTTGATCTAGGCGCCACTGGGGTTTAGGCGCCACCAAAGAAGTGCGCCATACCTTGACTTCAATCCTGGAAGTCCAACTAGACCCTAGGCGCCAAAATGACTTTGCCACTACTTAGCTTTCAAGACCAATTGCCAACTGGAGAGGATATTGCGCCTTGCTAGGGTTAGGCGCCAAATTAGGGTTTTGCAAAGAAGCTAGGCGCCAAACTGAGGGTGTAGAGGCATGAGGATGCGCTTGGCAAGTCTAAATGTTTACCAATACTTATCAATCATTCAATGAAATCTTTGGACCTTGATTCAATACTAGGCGCCCAAATGAACCCTCTGGAGTCTAGGTGCTAAGTGAAAGTGGTGAAGGCCAAGAAATGCGCCTAGCAGATGAAGTCCTTGGACTAAAGTGCAAACACCTAGAAGATGTTCCAAGATGTTCTCCTTTGCAAGTGCCTTACCTCACAAGTTTCTTCATGTGTTCTTCTTTGAAGGTGCCAAAACTGAGCTCCAGTACCAAGGGATTGCGCCTATCATCTTGATCTAGCTGTCATCTTGATCTATCACCTTCTGGACTTAGATGATGGTTACAATTAGAAGAATTAATCTCAACACTCTGATGATGCAAACATCCTTATAATTCACTAGGCGCTAATCCAGAGTTGTTTCACCATGATCTATCACCTCGGGTATCTAGGCGCACAATTTGTCCTGTTTGATCAAGGAGT
The DNA here is from genome assembly GCA_027924645.1 of Cunninghamia lanceolata. NCBI lineage: Eukaryota > Viridiplantae > Streptophyta > Pinopsida > Cupressales > Cupressaceae > Cunninghamia > Cunninghamia lanceolata. The sequence continues at coordinate 3,949,423 of BSBN01000500.1, read as the reverse complement.
AGCGCCTTGCATTTCTAAGACAACCCTTTTACCTTGAAGCGACAACTTGTCCTCATAATATCAACTTCTAGACTAGGCGCTTAATCAAGTTTGCAGAAACAGTGATAGGCGCTTAAGTGCTCAGAAAGGTTCCAACATCCTAGGCGCACATTGAGGTCAGTTTGGATGGAAAAGTGCGCCCAGTGTTCACTTCATCATTTTCTTGAAGATTTTGCAGAATTGGAGTCATTATGAAGATCTAAACATTCTTTCCTCCCAAGCGCCCTAGCTGATATGTTAGAAGTGCTTCAAATGAAGTCCCTTACTGAGTGCTACAAGTGGATTTGAGGGTTAGGCGCCAGAAGGAGCTTGAATTTCCTAGAAATGCACCTAAACACCATGAAAGCATTTTTTACAATGTGATCACCGGAGTTGATGAAATGACTCTCAGACTTAGTCAAATTTTAGGTTTCTAACTTTGTTCCTGCAAAACAAAAAGATAGAGTTAGTCAGAAACCAATTCATTCCCTCATCATTTGGAATTAGCCTCCGGGAATGAGGATTAGGCTAATCCATTATACACTTGATGATCAAGCCGGAAACGGGGACATGACAGCTACAGCAGTCATTAGGGTCTGATATACAGTGATATTGTATGCACATTGAGCTCATATGAAGCCTTACTAAGTCTGGGTTGATTAGTGGCATATTTTTCATCATTGCATCTTTGTTTGTATGAAGTTTGGACAACATTTGACACTCATTTTGTGAAGATATCAAGTCTGATATGACTGATATTATGACTGTAATTTCATGACAGCAGTACATTTTGTGATGTGATTCCATTTCCAATCAATAATAATGCAAGGAGTTTGATGGCTTTCATTTATGGTGACTTGTTTTGATGTTTTACATTGATTTGCGCAAGAAATCTTATCTAAATTGATCAAATATTTCAGTCATTAGTAGAAGGGTCTCTTACAGTGCATAAGTGGCAATTTAGTTTATTTGTTTTAGATTTCAGGAGTAGATTAAATTAGGGAGCTCCCTCTTCTAAATTTGAAGAGATGTTTTCCTCACATACCATTCTAGTTTGAGTTGTCACTTCATGACAAATTAAAATGTAAACACAATCTATGCAACTTACTCTTTTTACTTCTTAACTTTATGTTAACTCTGTTAGACACTCTAGGCCGTAGCAATACACTTCTTACTCAACCAAATGCAACCAATTTCATACAATAACCTCTTAGGGGTCTTATACATTTTCTTATCTTCAAAAATTTGAGAAGGAAGTTAGAAAGACTCAGAAAGTGAAGCAATACCATTGGCACTTGTTACTCGTAATTGTTTTTTGTTGTGTGATGAAATTGCTGCTTTATGCAATTGGCCGAAACGAAACCACCAAATTATGCAAGGGTTGAAAACAGAACTATTGTGGCTATTTTGACACCACCCCTCTAGAAGCCGACAGTTATGCAGTTGTCTCTTACATAAAATGGTGACTATGCCACTACTGGCTGATTGAACCGGCAGTTACATTACCATCCACAAAACTTTGCCTTTCCAGAAATCATTGAATTGAATTTCACATCCAAGGTGTCTGAATTACATTTTTTATACATATTATGTATATTTTAATTGCTGAGTTTTGGCTGAGTTTTTCCATTGAGTCCAAGTCTGAATAAAAAAACATCTTGCCAAGTTTTCACCGAGTCTGAGTCTCAACACTATGATTAGAAGCTCTCACATCTGAATTTGCAACTTGATGCCTTGTGAATTACACAAGCTAATACTTTCTTGGCTTTGCAACTTGCTAACTTGGTACCTAATATGAAAAAATACTGTGAATCTCATGTCATTTTGTTGGGCTTCATGTTTACTGCAAGACAAAATGAATCATCAATGGAATCCACTTCCACCAACTGAATGACACTCCATCTTCCTAGTCAAGCAACAACCAAGGAAGCTGAAACAATTGGAATACGAACAATCTTTGTTACTGTTCAATCTTGTAACTTATTGTAATTAGATTCACCTCATCTCTGTCTTGCTGAACACAGGCATGACATGAGATGCATGTTGGCTACACATAAATACTATCATCTATATATTTTCTCAACACCACATAAACCTTCCCAAGATTTGGCTCACCACAATAGGATAGCCTTGGATTTTAAGTCGAGCATTGTACTCATGTATCATATCCTATACATGATGAATAGAAGAGCCTTATTAGCAATCTCTTTTCTCCTTTGAATGTATAATGTTGCTTTGGCATTTGTCATCCATTTTCATTGCATGTTCATTGTAATTCTCAAATTAATTAATTAGACCTGTCTCTAGTTTGTGAATTGTCCTCCCTACAACTCTTGGACTTGTCACAAATCACATGAACACATTGTAATCAACAATAATGATGTAGATTGCAAGCATAAAGCTTAGGTAAACATTAGATATAACATACATATGTTGAATTTCTTTAGCTTACACATTGAATCAACAACATAAACTATTGATTAAGGTCTAAGTGAGATTGTCATGTCCCCTTTTTCAATTAAAGTAAAATACACAATAAAGTTAATATTTTTAAGTTGTCTAATGATTTATATTTTAATTATTAAAAAGTGACAACTTAATATTACTTTATTAAAATAATTTTAATAATAGTGTTTTAAGTTTATCCTTATATTTTATTCTAAAATATTAAAAAGGGATAAGTATTATTATTAATTTAATTAAAAGATCATATTAATGAGATATTAGAAGATTTTTAATGAGATAATAAAAGATCTTGTAAGTGGGAAACTTTTGGAGGAAAAAGGAAAAGTAGAAAAAAAATCTATAAAGAAAGCAAATTCTTCGTAGTTTTGCATGCTATTTTAGTATCAAAAACCCCTTTTTTGTGGAGCTTGGACATTTTTATGTTCATCTTTTACTAGAGGATGAAAACCTTCGTGATTTCTAGAGGATCGAAGGACAAAAACCCTTGAGGTCTTTGGGATTCGGGAATGAAAACTCTTAGAATTTCAGTTGGTGATTCCACCCAAGAATTACACAGAGCTTCATAGTTTAGTTTCAGAAGTTGCATGTTAATGATCAACACTTGCATGTCAGTATCTAGTGTTTACATGTGAGTTCTAGAAGTTGCATGTTAGTGATCAACACTTGCATGTCAATTTTAATGGTTGCATGTTAGTATTCAGTGATTGCATGTTAATTTCAGCGATTGTATGTTAGTGTTTTGCAATTGCATGTCAGTTTAGTAGTGGTATCAGAGTTGTCTCCGTACAGTTGTACTAAGGTCTGTGATTTTTATGTAGTAGTTGGTATATTGGGTTAGTAAATTATTGAATCATTTTTGTTTTATTAGTTGCTATCTTATGGAATTAAAATATAGTTGATATTTGTGAATCAAATTTTTGGTTTATAAATGATTTATTATTCATAATTGTTGCATGTGAGTTTCAGTGATACATTTGAAAAATAATCAGTTTAATCAGTTCTTTGAGCAATTTAGAAAATTATTGAAACATATTTAATTTTGGAGTAAATATGATATAATATTCCTTTGGGGATATTACAGTGGTATCAAAGTTGTCATCTTGCCATCTTGAGGGTTTGAAAATAGAAATAATATCATGCATGCCGGTTTGGGAAATAGGAAAACGAAGACATTTCAAGATGTTTTGTTAGAAATGTTAAAGACTTTGCAGGATATGAAGTTGAATTAGTTTGTGTCTGGGTAAACAAAAGGACAAAATAGCAGAAGTATGTATAAAGAGCCCAATTTTCAAGGATTAGTTATTGGAACAAATTGCTATCAATTTCAAAGCTCTAAATTCATTTAGAAATAAACAACAAAAATATCCTATTCAAAGAAGACAACTAGAAGAGCAGTGTGATAGAGATGAGTGTAAGCTTCTTGCTTTTGATGATTATGATAAAAAGTCTGACATCTACAAATCTATCACCACCTTTGAAGAACACTTGAAAATTTTCCAAGAAAATAGAAATAGAAAGCTGAAGAAGAAAGAAGAGAAAGCGGAATCAAAAACACTATAAATTGTGACAGTAGAGCGTGAGCAAGAAGAAAATTCAAATTTGCAAGAAAGTGAAATGAAGCAGACCTTGAAGGAATCCCCCATGCAAATGGAAGGTATGGAATTTAATGCAGAAAAAAATATCTTATTAACTTTTGAGTTTGTAGATCAACAAGAGATTCATCTTAATGAAATTAAGGAGAAATCATCACTTGTTGAATGCACAAGTGAGAAAGTTGTTCCTGTTCAGTTAGCTTCCAACAATCATGTAAGAATGGAAGTGAGAAAAATCTTATGTCATCAGAAATAGTTTGTTGGTTTAGTAACATCCACAAAAGAAGATAGACACTTAGCGCATTCCTGTGAAGATGAAAAGAATCTCTTGAATCAAGAGGCATGTGAGGTGGAGATCTAGATTGACTTTGTTGAAAAGTATGCACATGAGAAAAATGACTTAGTAGTTGCAGATACAGACTTGGGCATGACTGAGAAAGTTTTGCAAGGAATTGTGGATTAACAAACAAGGCCACTTGAGGAAGACAAAATTAATTGGGAATCATAAATGATGGCTTTAGAATTTGATCTGCATGAAGATTGGTTCAAATTGGAAAACAAGAATAATTTTCAAACTTTTTTAGATAACCCACTTTTTGAGATGGATGCAAAGTTATCTTCTAGTTCAAGTTCATCTTGTGATAATATCAGAGTGGCGCAGCAGAAGCCAACTACATCACGAGAAGGATCGAGGATTGGGAATTGCAAATTCCCAATATTGACTTGGGACCTTGGTATTTGAAGTCATGAGATGAACTAGTATTGCTTGAGGACAAACAATCTTTGGGAAGCACAGACTATCATGTCTCCTTTTTCATTTAAAGCTAAGTTACCGGATTTGTCCTGGACATTGCTGGATTCGGGTCCGGGTTTCACCAGGTTTGTGATTTGATTTGGTCCACTTGTGGGTGCGGACAGGGTCCGCCCAGAACAGGCCGGGTTCGTCCTGGACAAATCCAGTGGTCCGGGGGTGAACCCAGGGCCCAGAAAGTGAACCCAGGTCAAACCTAGACTGAACCCACCCTAGAAAATGGCCAAGTCAATTTTTTTTTTTTTTTTGTTTATATTTTAAGTCATTTTAAACTTTTTCTATTTGACCTAAAATGAAAAAGCAACCCTAAAAACACAAAGTGAAAGCCATTTCAACTCATTTGTTTGCAAAACACAAATACTCTCCATTGTGGCTGAACTCACATATTTGTTTGTGATTGAAGAAAGAGGCTTGAAGATTGATTCTTGAAGGTTGGAAATCTATTGCACCACTATTCCTACACATTTGCAACTGTTTAGAGGCTGCCAAGAAGATTAGAGGAGGAGATTTTTGCAAAGAGGTAGGTTTTCTTTTCATTTTTTTTTTTGCATTTTTGAACAACAAACAAAGTCTTTTCAACTTGTTTTTTTAAATCTTAGTTTATATCATGAATGTATCACTACGTTTTTGTTTTTGTTTTGAATGTCTTGTTTACAAAGCTAAGAAGCTTATTGCCACACCCACAAGAATTACAATGGTAGCTAGTTCTAGCTCCGTATCCCAATCTAAATTCAAAATCGATCCAAACTCACCTCTTTGGAAGTATGTTGAAATGATACAATAAGTTCCAGGTGGTGGGGGTTACATTTGGAAATGCAAGGGGTGTGATGTGCAATATAGTCGGGTGAAAGCCCATTTGTGTAACACACCTGGGATGGGGATCAAAGCTTGCCCAGGAAAGAATAAGAAACCTATACCACCAGAGCAAGTGATGGCATACATCATGGAGCAACAAGCAGCAGATGAAGTAGCAGGCCATAAATCATTAGCAAAATTGTCAAAGAAAAAGGGTAGAACTCAAGGAATGGAGCCTCCATCTATTCCCACTGTTGTGGTAGAGAGCCACCCATTTTTGGTCACTCAAGAGCAACACACAAGCACTACAAACAAGAGACCAAAGGGACCTTTGGAAACATCATTTCAAAATGAGGCTCAAGATATTGCTGACCAACATATAGCCAGATGCATTTATGCAAATGGTTTGTCATTCAATGTTGTTCGCTCTCCATATTGGAAAGAGATGGTGAGAAAAATTAATGAGGCTCCAAAAGGGTATAAGGGCCCAGGTTATGAGAAGGTGCGTGACACCTTATTGGAAAATGAGGTCAAGAGTGTAGAAGATGCATTGAAACCCATAAGGGATTCATGGATTGAGACAGGGGTGTCGATTGTCTCCAATGGATGGAAAAATGTAAAAAATCGGCCTTTGATCAATGTCATTGTAGTGTCCCCTAAAGGGGCAATGTTTTTGAGAGCTGTGGATTGTGAGGGGAGGTGAAGGATGAAGATTTTATTGCTAATATCCTCATTGCAGCCATTGAGGATGTGGGACCTCGTAATGTTGTTCAAGTGATAATGGACAACACAAAAAATTGTAGAGCTGCTGGGTTGATGGTTGAGGAACGGTATTCACATATCTTTTGGACACCTTGTGCTGTCCACTCTTTTAATTTAATGCTACAAAAGATTGGGCAAAAAATTGATTGGATTAGAGAGTTGTACACAGAGGTCGAGGAGATACGAATGTTTATCACCAACCACCACATGTTCCAAAGCATATTTAGATCATTTTCTACATTGGCGTTGTTGAAGGTAAGTTTAATAATTTAATTTCACATATTCTAATTCTTCTTTAAAGTTTGTTTTTAAATGTTTAACTTTAAATTTTAATTATTTTATTTTTTATTTTTGATATTTCAATAGATTGTTGAGACCCATTTTGCCTCAAACACAATCGCCTTGAGACAACTTGTGAAGGTCAAAAAAGCTCTTTCTAGCATGGTTATTGTTGTGACGTTTTCACACATCGCCCCATTGCAAATGGAGACCCCCCTTTTTTCTCGCTTTTTGTCTTAGTTGCTTTAGGATTTTCGTTTTTCTCTGAGTTTGTAGGTTTGGTAGTATTGATTTGCCCAAGTCTCGCCAAATTCTTGGTCAAGGTCCATATGCCTTCATCTTGATGCATGTCCCTGAAACCTTGAAATTGGCTAAGTCTGATATCCTGAAATCCTAAAAAATTGATAAAGTCTGAAATCTGGTGGATCCTCAAAAATCTAGAATCTGCATGTTAAATCCCATGGATCCGAGACCTATCTCAAACATCCTGACAATATATTTCAAAATATTTAAAGTATAGACATATACTTAAATATATTTTGAAATATACGTCAGGCAGGGACCTCTATAATCTGGCGAAAAAATTGTGAAATTTTTAAGGGAATGATTCCTGAACGACCTCTCCAAACTTGCACTTCACTATGAAAGAGAATAAGGAATTTGCGCCCATCACTGAAGGGGAACATGGAAATTCCGCCCAACATTGTGCAAGAAGTCGTGAAATGCGCTCACTTCTGAAAGACTACCTCGAAAATGCACCCTAGTTTGTGAATGAGCCTCTGGAAATGCGCTCAAGAAAAAAATTGAACAAACGCCTTCAAAATTGCGCCTAAGAAATTTGTGAAAGCTTTGGAGTTGTAAAATTAACGAAGAAATTTGAAGCAAGTGTTAGTGAATTCATGCTAAGAAATTTGTCCAAGGAGATAAGGAAATTCACACTTAGGAAATTCACTCACTGAAAGATGCATTGAAAAGATTAAACATTGAAAGACTTCTTGATGCAGGAGCATCCTTGGTTCAAGAGCAATCTTGCATCAACCAAAAACATCTGCATTTCAGTTCTTTCATTTTCCAGTTCAGTTCAGGCAGTTTAGTCAGAAGCAGTTTCAGCTTGTGGTCCAGTTTTGGCATTTCACATCTTGCGGATCTGGACTTAGCATCTACATTCATTCATCTACATCATATCAAGAATTCAGAGCATTTGGATAAGTTACCGGAAAGATATCGCTATCAGAAGATCATCTGTTTTCCCAGAGTAGAGCATTCTAACAGTTATTGATAATCAGTTGAAGGAGAAGGCTTGCGGATCATTCCTTAACTTGCGGATCCTAATGACACATCATTCAATGATCCTTGGTTCGTGGCTGACCTTTCCCGGAGGTCCGCACGTTGTTCCATTCATTTGAGGAAGTGTTCTATGCATTTAGGCCTGACCTATCTGTGAACACGTCACATCTCTTCATTGGAGTTTGTGACCTTCCTTGGTTGACACGGAGGAATCTATTGGTCCGGAAATGATATATATTGATGTAATAGATCCTTAGGAAAGTAGCAATTTTTATAAGAAAGATTTGATAGTTTAGATTTGTGCGAAGGAGCTTCAAAGCCTTATCTTGCGCATGTATGTATTCAGGCCTGTGAGCCCTAATTGTAAGTCCGCATGTTGCCGACTGATTTGTATTTGAATTCTTTGATATACTGAATGACTGAATCTGCATTTGTTCCATTTCTTGAGTTGTTTTCGTTGTGTTTACTCTTGCCGCACGGTCCGGATAGTTCATTCTGTGAACCTTCCTACCGTGACTGCACCAAGTGGTATCAGAGCGAAAGTTCGATTCTTTGGAGCGAATTGGCGAAGGGGATTCCGTAAGATCTTGTTGTAAGTAGATCGCCGATCTGAGGCAGGTTACTTGTGCGCAACCGATCGCCGATTGAGAGGCAGTTGTCGCTTGTAGCCCAATCGCCGAACCTAAGGCAGTTTGCACTTGATCCTAGGAAGGATGCCGCCGCGAAGAGTTCCTCCTGTTGGTACAATGGCTAATAGAATGGATGAGATGATGGAATTGATGAGAACAATGCGAATTCGTTTGGATGCTGTTGAGGAAGATAGGCAAAGAGGATTGACACCGAGACCTAATGTTGAAAGTGATGATGAAGAATTTCAATCTGCTGAACAAACTAGCGAAACCTTAGAAGGTAATGAAGAAGAAGAATCAGATTAGATAAAGATGTTGCGAGCTATTTCAAAGATTGGAAAGAGACCTAGGGTAGATGTGCCGACTTATACTGGTAATCTGAATCCAGAAGAGCTGATTGATTGGATAAATGATATTGAGGAGTACTTTGAATATGAAGAAATTGAAGATCTGGAAAAGGTGAAATTTGCAAAGACAAAGTTGAAAGGACATGTTGCAATATGGTGGAAAGAAGTTCAATTGGAAAGAAATAGAAGAGGGAAGGAAAAGATTACAAAGTGGGACCGGATGGTGACAAAGTTGAAGAATCAATTTATACCTGTTGACTATGAGTTGGAACTGTTGAAAAGATTGCAAAACCTAAGACAAAAGGAGAAATCTGTGAAGGAGTACACTGAAGAATTTCATAAGATGATCATAAGGACAAGACATAGTGAAGCAAGCAAGGAGAAAGTGGCTAGATACATCAATGGGTTGAGATTGAACATTCAAGAAGAACTAAGTTTGGTAAGGATGACATCTTTGGAGGAAGCATATCAATTTGCCTTGAAAGTTGAAGAGAAGTTGAATAAGAGACATGATCAGAGACAGAGTGGTAGAGGAGGTAAATTTCAGAGAAGTAGGACTTATTCCGAAGGAGACAGATCATTTGTGGAGCAGAACAAGTTTGACACCCCGTTCAGGAGGGATGACAGAGATAACAATGCTTACCGGAGAGATGACAAATTTTTACCGAAGAGGAAACCCTAGTGCATACCGGAATGAAGGATACAGAAGAGAAGGAAGAGGATTTGATAAGAGAACATTCAGAGGTACTTGTTTCAAGTGTGGAGGTGAAGGACATAGAGCAATTGAGTGTAATCAGGGTAGTACAAGCAAGAAGACAGAGAACAGTGGAAGAGCAGCCTATGTTCAGGAAGACCCTGTTGAATCACCTTGTTCAGTTGGCAATTCGGAGAAAGGAGAGTCATTGGTGATGAGGAGAGCACTATTTCAAGTAGAGACAAATGAGGAGCCATCATAGAGGAAAAGTCTGTTCAGAACTAGATGCAAATCCGGAGGTAAGTGTTGTAAAGTTGTGATTGATAGTGGTAGTTCAGATAACCTAGTTTCAGAGGAGATGGTGACTAAGCTGAAGTTGGAAAGATTGAAACAGCCTAAGCCTTATCAGATAGCATGGATTCAGGATGATCATAAGGTACTGGTGAGTGAACAATGTTTGGTGAAATTTCATATTGGATCTTATCATGATGAAGTCTTGTGTGATATTATGCCTATGGATGTTTGTCATATCTTGTTGGGTAGACCTTGGCAGTATGATAGAAGAGCTATACATGATGGAAGAAAGAATACATATACTATAATAGCAAATGAAAAGAGAATTACTTTGATTCCTTTGGAGGATGACCCTAAGAGTGAAGTATGTGGGAATGCTAGAATTTGTTTGGTAGATGGAAGAAAATTTTTGGATGGTTTGAGACATGAGAATATGTGTTATGCTTTGATTCCTAAAAAGCCTGAAGCATTGAAGAAAGAGACTGAAGAAGAACAGCCGGAGGAGATAAGAGAGTTGCTGACAGAGTATGAAGACATCATATCAGATAATGTGCCTGAAGGATTACCACCTATAAGGAGTATCAGTCATCACATGGTTCTTATACCGGGAGCAAGTTTGCCTAACAAAGCAGCACATAGAATGACACCGACAAAGAATGAAGAACTGAATAGACAGATACAAGAGTTGCTGAGGAAAGTTTGATCAGAGAAAGTTCGAGTCCTTGTGCAGTACCTGCAGTTTTGGCACCTAAGAAGGATGGAGAATGGAGAATGTGTACCGAGTCCAGAGCTATAAACAAGATCACAGTTAAGTATAGATTTCCTTTATCTAGGATGGATGATATCATGGATTGTTTAAGTGGAGCAAGATATTTCTCAAAGATAGACTTGAAGAGTGGATACCATCAGATCAGAATTAGAGAAGGAGATGAATGGAAGACTGCTTTTAAGACAAACGAAGGATTGTATGAGTGGTTAGTGATGCCTTTTGGATTGACAAATGCACCGAGTACTTTCATGAGATTGATGAATGAAGTCTTGAAGAAATTCTTGGGTAAGTTTGTAATTGTATACTTGGATGATATTCTGATTTTTAGTAAGACAAAAGAACATTTGTGGCATATTAGACAAGTTTTGCAGAGGTTGAGAGAAGAGAAATTGTTGATAAATAGCAAGAAGTGTAGTTTCATGAATGAAGAGTTGGTATATTTGGGATTTGTGATTTTTGCAGAAGGATTGAAGATGGACCCTGAGAAAGTGAGAGCAATTGTTGAGTGGTCTACACCGAAGAGCATTGGAGAGGTTAGATCATTTCATGGATTAGCTAGTTTCTACCGGAAGTTCATCAGAAATTTCAGTTTAGTTTGTAACCCTATGACAGAGACAATGAGAGGTGACAGAAAAGATTTCAAGTGGACATCAGGAGTAGATAAAAGTTTTGAGTTGTTGAAGTAGAAAGTGACAGAGCAACCTGTTTTGGCATTACCGGATTTCAATAAGGTATTTCAAGTTGATTGTGATGCAAGTGGAAATGCAATTGGAGCAGTGTTAAGTCAAGAAGGTAGACCTGTAGCATATTTCAGTAAGAAGTTGAATGATGCAAGGAGAAGATATTCAGTTTATGGTCAAGAGTTATATGCCATAATTCAAGCCTTGAAGAAGTGGAGACATTACTTGTTGCCTAAGGAGTTTGTATTGTATACAGATCATCAAGCTTTGTAGTATTTGAACAGTCAAGGTAATTTGAATCAGAGACATATGAGATGGGTAGAGTTCATGCAGAGTTATACTTTTGTGTTGAAGCATAGGAGTGGTAAATCAAACAAAGTTGCTGATACCTTGAGCAGAAGAAGAAACTTGTTGATAGAGATGAGAGTTGAAGTGTTGGGTTTTGATGAATTGAAGAATATGTATGAGGGAGACACTGATTTTGCCGAACCATGGAAAGCATGTAAGGAACCTGTTGTGACAGATAGGAGCAAGTGGTTGGATTATTTTATTCAAGAAGATATGTTGTTCAAAGGAAGTTAGTTATGCATACCTAAAAGTTCAATGAGATAATTTGATCAAGGAGAAGCATAGTGGAGGATTGGTAGGACATTTTGGCATTGATAAGACAGTGGCCTTGGTGAGTGAAAACTATTTTTGGTCTCAGATACATAAGGATGTTCGGAGATTTGTGCAGAGTTGTAGAGTTTGTCAAGTTGCAAAAGGGAGTAGTCAGAACACTGGATTGTATAAACCTTTGACAGTACCGGAGAGACCTTGGGAAGACATAAGCATGGATTTTGTAATGGGATTACCGAAAACACAGAGAGGATATGATTCAATATTTGTAGTGGTTGACAGATTTTCAAAGATGGCTCATTTCATACCTTGTAAAAAGACAACTGATGCAGTGCATGTAGCTGACCTATTTTTCAAGGAGATTGTGAGATTGCATGGATTACCTAAGAGTATAGTTTCAGACAGAGATACAAAGTTTGTTGGATACTTTTGGAGGACACTTTGGAAGAAGATGAAGACAGATCTGAAGTTCAGTTCAACTTTTCATCCACAGACAGATGGACAGACAGAGGTAGTAAATAGGAGTTTGGGAAACTTGTTGAGATGTTTGGTTGGAGAGAAAACCGGAAGTTGGGACTTGATTCTTTCACAAGCAGAGTTTGCATACAATAATTCAGTAAACAGGAGTCTCGGAAGAACACCTTTTGAGATTGTTACCGGAGTGAATCCTAGAGGAGTTGCAGAATGGAGAGACATCAGTACAGAGGAAAAGAGAAGTGCAAAAGCAGAAGAATTTGCAGATCACATGAAGACAGTGCATAATCAGGTGAAGAAACATTTGGAAGGTATGAACAGTAAGTACAAAGAGAAGGCTGATGGGAAGAGAAGACATAAGGAATTTGAAGTTGGAGACGAAGTTATGGTGTACTTGAATAAAGAAAGATTTCCAGTTGGGACATATAACAAGTTGAAGATGAAGTTTGGACCTTGTAAGATACTTAGAAAATTTGATTCAGGCAATGCATATGAAGTAGAGCTACCGGAGACATTGGGTATTTCACCGATTTTCAACATTGCAAATCTTTATCAGTATCATGAAGCAGAGTTCAGTGACAGCATGGAAGAAGCCCTGAAGAAGCAGTTACCACAACAAGCACCAGAACAGATAGAAGACATTTTGGACAGCAGAGTTGGACGCAGCACTAGAGGAAGACAATACAAAGAATATCTTGTGAAGTGGAAAGGCAGACTGGAAGAAGACTCATATTAGATTTCTCAGGCTGAGGTGGAACGTCTTGGTTCTTCCCTAGCCCCAACAAAGTGAGGGACTCACTTTTTCAATAACCCCGGATGTCTGATGCAGGAGCATCCTTGGTTCAAGAGCAATCTTGCATCAACGAAAAACATCTGCATTTCAGTTCTTTCATTTTCCAGTTCAGTTCAGGTAGTTCAGTCAGAAGTAGTTTTAGCTTGTGGTCCGGTTTTGTCATTTCACATCTTGCGGATCTGGACTTAGCATCTACATTCATTCATCTACATCATATCAAGAATTCAAAGCATTTGGATAAGTGACCGGAAAGATATCGCTATCAGAAGATCATCTGTTTTCCCAGAGTAGAGCATTCTAACAGTTACTGATAATCAGTTGAAGGAGAAGGCTTGCGGATCATTCCTTGACTTGCGGATCCTAATGACACATCATTCAATGATCCTTGGTTCGTGGCTGACCTTTCCCGGAGGTCCGCACGTTGTTCCATTCATTTGAGGAAGTGTTCTATGCATTTAGGTTCGACCTATCTGTGAACATGTCATATCTCTTCATTGGAGTTTGTGACCTTCCTTGGCCGACGCGGAGGAATCTATTGGTCCAGAAATGATATATATTGATGTAATAGATCCTTAGGAAAGTAGCAATTTTTATAAGAAAGATCTGATAGTTTAGATTTGTGCGAAGGAGCTTCAAAGCCTTATCTTGCGCATGTATGTATTCAGGCCTGTGAGCCCTAATTGTAAGCCCGCATGTTGCCGACTGATTTGTATTTGAATTCTTTGATATACTGAATGACTGAATCTGCATTTGTTCCATTTCTTGAGTTGTTTCCGTTGTGTTTACTCTTGCCGCACGGTCCGGATAGTTCATTCTGTGAACCCTCCTACCGTGACTGCACCACTTCTTGCGATTTGCACCTATTCCTAAACGAGTTCTTGCAATTTCCGAATTTTCTTGTGAAAGACTAAACATTGAAAGGAATGAACATTGAAAGAGTGAACAGTGGATGACTTCTTGCAATTTGTGACTCCCACTTGTCAAGGAATTTGTGAAATTTGCAAGGAAATTGTCAAGTTTGTAAGGAAATTATGAAGATTGCCAAGAAATCTGTGATAGACTTCAACAAATATGCAACAAAGGAAGTTGTGAAAGAATTTCTAAAAGGTGGATTCCTCTGTGAAAAGGATGACGTCAGCAATAAGAAATGTTGAAAGATTTTATAAGAATTGCAAACAATTGAACAACTTCATCAAAAATTCGCCATTGAAATTGAATGAATCCTTGTAAAGTGCGCCAAGAAATATTGCAAAGGATGATGTCAGCATCAAGAAATATTGAAAGAACACCAAAGAGTTGTATGAAAAATTGAATGAGTTCCTAAGAAATGCGCTCCACATTGTGAAAAGGATGACGCCAACACTAGGAAAAATTGAAAGACTTCAAGCGCTCATGGGCCAAGCACTGAACAACACTATGAGATATGCGCCCAAAGGAACACTGAAAGAGAATAGAGGAAATGCGCCTAAGTCTAGGAAGAAGGCAAATTTCACTAAAGGAAGGCGAATTTCACGAGGAGAAAAACGAATTTTTGAAGGAAGGAAATGTTTTTCAAGAATAATTTTATCCAGTTTCTTCTAAAATAGACTTTTGAATGTAATTCTTTACAAACTTATTTATGTTTTATCTTGGTATTTCATTGCATTCAATGGTTTTGTTCACCGTTACTATTTGAAATTTCCTTCCTTTGTGCAGGAATTTAGGAACTGAAGACAAGGATTGCGTTCAAGGATGATCAAAGACACTCGAGAAGGAAACTACTTTCCAAAGATAACTTTCACAAGGAGGATGCACAATGAAGAATTAGATGCTCAAGGAGTTCTAAACCCGAAGAAGGAAATTACGTTCAGTGACAAGACTTCACAGAATTCCACTGAAGACCAAGAAAGTTCAAGACATGATGAGACATACTTCAAATTCCACATTAGGGACTTCAATTCAGGAACAAGAGAAGATCAATCATCATAATTCTAGGAACAAGAATCCATTTCCTCATTCTTCAAGCAGATTAAGCTCAATGTCAAGAAATCAAGAATTGCACCAAGAAATCAACGCCAATGCAAGAAATCCAAAGGAAGTACAACACCAAGACAAAATTCCAAGTTCAAGAGACTACTCAAGGGATAATCATGCTGAGGTGGCATCCAGTCATCGTTATCCAATCACATTAGGCCACATAGACATGTCTAGATACATTGAACCTAGTCTACCGAGATAGAGATAAGGATGGAACCTTCTAGAAAATCATGTTGTAAACATCTCATTGGTTGAAAGTGATAGTAGTTGCAACTGCCTTGTGTTGTATTAATCTTGGCCATTGATTCTAGAATCAATCTGGGCCCTTGGTTGTAATCTTGAGCTCTATATAAAGCTCACTCTCTTCATTTGTAAAGGTTCTTATGATTAGATTCTTATGAAGTTAGATGTTAGAGTAGAAGCTCTTGAAGAATCGAAGAGACTATTGGCAAATTGTTGTAAAGATACTACCAAAACTAATACATTCTCATTGAAGATTGGTGAAATTGTGTTATTTTGGGATGTTAGCATGGTTTCCAATTCCTTGGAGATGATGCAAAGCACATTAGATAGATTTTAGATACAGTCCATTGATATGGTGAATTAATGTGGAGATATTTGATGAATTCGTCGGTTCATACTTTTTGTGAATTGCTGCTGGTAATTTGCAGTGTAAAGTTAACCTGAACTATTTGTTGCAATAGTTCGGTTGTGGATATTCGTTCAAGTTGCGCCAGCTGTGGGTATTTGGATGCATATTTGCAATATGAAAATCCTTCATTTCCTTTGAAGATTGCATTAGTTTCGTGTAGTTGTTGTTCTCATGGCGAAGCGAAGCTTGGTTTAAAGGAATTTGTCTATTAAAGCATTGTCCATTGTCTCATTGTTCTTAGATTAGATTTCCCTAACCCTTTCTCTTTTGCTTTTAATTTAAGTTTGTTTGAAGAAGTTCCATTCATTCACACATCCAAGGAGTAATGAATTTCATCCATGTCCATGAATAAGGAGCAATTTAGCGTAAGTCCTTTTGTGACTACCAGCAAGATCACATCATTTCGTTGAGTCTATCCATGTGCACGTCAAGACCTGACATTCAAGGAACCTTCGAGTACTCTCACTTGATCACATTGTTCAACATTTGAGATACTTTGTTCAAGAGAGGATAGAGCACTTAGTGTTTTATTCTAATGTTGTTGCTGTCATAAAAAACACATCAACAGTTATTAGCCATAATTGGTCCATATGGAGGCAAAGCAACACTGAGAGGGCATCAAATGTTAAGGGGATGATCCTAAATAACTCTTGGTGGGATTGTGTGTAGTATCTTCTTAGTTTCACCTAGCCCATTTTGAGCATGATTTCTTATACTGACATGGACAAGCCTTGCATGGGGGAGATATATGATGGCATTGATTCAATGATAGAGAAGATAAAGACCCTCATAAATGAGAAGGAGCAAGATCCTCAAGAAATTTTCTTCAACCAAGTGCATGAAATTATTGAGGCTAGATGGAACACATTGACAACCTCGCTGCATCTTCTTGCATTTGCATTGACTCCAAAATATTATAGTGCTGAGATTCTTGTGGTGCCAAATAGGATTCCCCCGTG
This sequence comes from Cunninghamia lanceolata, assembly GCA_027924645.1. Lineage (NCBI taxonomy): Eukaryota > Viridiplantae > Streptophyta > Pinopsida > Cupressales > Cupressaceae > Cunninghamia > Cunninghamia lanceolata. The sequence goes on along the minus strand of BSBN01000500.1, from coordinate 3,932,488 downwards.
GAGAGATTATGAAGTGTCTGAAGGGTACAAGGCAGCATTTCGTAGACTCTTCCCTGATCTAGAACTGTAGGATATGGTCACGAATGAGTTAACTGATTTTGTACACTCCAATGGTCAAAGCATTGAGGCTCTTCGTGATAAATTCAAGAAAGACGCTCAAAATTGGTGGTACTTTCATGGCCAACAATTCCGGCACCTACAACCTCTTGCAATCAAACTTTTATCACAAGTTTACTAAATTTCTATGTTTTTATCTTAAAGACATTTGAAAATTAAACTTTGAAGTTTCATAATTCATTTATAAATTTTATAACTTATAAGTTTTAACTTTTTAACTCTTTCTCTCTACTTTGTCTTCATAGGTTGCTAGTTCCTCTGCATTTGAGAGGAATTGGAGCCACATACTCTTTCATCCACTCAATAAAGCGCAACCGATTGCACTCAAAAAAGGCAGAGAACTTAGTGTATGTGCATTCCAACTTGTGCCTCCTTTCGCACAAACAACATGGCTATAACAAAGGGGAATCAAAGTTGTGGGATGTGGAGCCAGAGCAAATTGACATGGATGCTTCTAATTCCCATTCCGAACATGTTGCACTTGAGGGATCAGAGAGCGAGCACACTTTTACAGTGAGTGGCAGTGGTGTTGGTTGTGGTTCTTCAAATGATCTTGCTAATGTCCAAGATGATAATGATGATGATGTGGAGGATTTAGCAAATCCATATGATTGATGACATTTGTCATTTGACATTGAAAATTGATTGTTGAACTTGATATTAATATTTTGAATCTTGTTATTGAACTTGAAGTTCGAGTTTTATGTTTTATGATATTCAAGTTTGTGGTGGTTTTGTTGATTATAATATTATATGATGCTATGTGGTGTTCTACATTTATTCTTGCTTTTTTACACTTAATTCTTGCTTCTACACTTAATTTATTTTGCATATATATATATAAACGAACCCAAAAATGAACCCAACCCCCAAAATATTTTTGGCCGAATCCACAAACCGAACCCCCGAACTCGAACCCGAACCCGAACCCGAATCGGCAACTATTATTTAAAGTAAAAGAAATAATAAAGTAAATATTTTAAAGTTGTCTAATGATTTACTTTTTATTTTATTAAAAATTGACAACTTAATATTACTTTATTAAAACAATTTTAATAATAATGTTTTTAAGTTTATCCTTATATTTTATTCTAAAATATTAAAAACTTAAGTATTATTATTTTTTTAATTATAAGATCATATTAATGAGATATTAAAAGATCTTTAATGAGTTAATGTAGTGGGCTGCCCCTGTTGTAAATTTTTTTAATTTCTTATTATGTTATTTATTGTTAGTTTTTGTGGTCTTTCAGAACTAGATAGAAGTTGCAGAAGGGGTTTTGTGTTTTGCATGTAAATGTTTTTGCAAATACATTGAAATATATAACATGCATTTGAAACCTAGAAAAACTATAACCCTAATGCATAAACAAACAAAGACCCAGACCATAGAATCATGTAAATTGAATTACTGATGCATACCCATTTCATGTTTTCCAACTTCATAAGACTGCTGTAGCTGAACCAACATTATAAGCTCACAGATCATTACCAAAACATCATCAAATGATTGTTCTCCTTCAAGTCAGCTGCTGCAATGTAATTCCTAACCCTAGGCGCCATGGATGAGTGAAATAGAAGCCCAAAGTGGAGGATAAATCATATTCAAGAAAACCCACGACCCCCTTGGAAGTGTACGACCTGGTTGGAACTATATATCAGCAAATAACAATGCAATCTCCTTCAAATCATCACTGAAATCTCCTGTATGATGCTGTTTGGTGATGGCAACCAGGTAGGATGGGAAATAAGCATAAAAAACCCCACAAAATCCCCATCAAGTAGTACGGCCCTGTCATGCAATGGTACGACCAACCATGAATGTTGTCCAATGTGCCAATAATCACCTCAAACCACTGAAATCTGTCCTCTGAACCCTTATATCAGCTGCTCCAAAATCAGATATATTGTCATAGTGAAATTCCATCAAAGTAATATCATTAGAAGCACAAGCGAAGCCTCTGTATGAAGCTTCCAGCAACCCTTCCTGATGCTGTCTCTCAAGTAGGAAGAAGGTAGTCTCACAGAGGTTTCCGTCCTTGCAAAACTCATGTCCAAAGCCCAAAGCCAAGCTTCAAGATTGCTCCACAAAATAAGTCATAGAGAGAGAGAGAGAGAGAGAGAGAGAGAGAGAGCCAAATGAAGTCACAAATGCATTTTATATTCCCTTGGCTCCAACGCCCAAGGAGGGAAAAGATAATAATTTTAAATTTGAATATTGACCCCTTGCCCCTCATGGAGCGCCCTAGCAACAACTTTAAGTTGTAACTTGACTTCATAACATAAAGTTACTTTAATAAATTAAAGTAACCTTAACCAATTAAATATTATAAGTTAAATATTCAATTTAACTTATACTTCGACATATAATCCCATGGCCATTCTCGAAGTCCAACTGCAAAGTGCTAGGTGCTCCAACTGACAGTCTGTAAATAGAAAGTTGGCCAACGCCACCTGATACCTCCTACCCGACTTACTATAAATAGTAAGTCCTGGAATAACAACCACAAAAGGTTCCCTAACCACATCTATTAGCTTACGGGAACCTTGAAATAGGTTAATCACTCCATCTCTCTGCATGGGCTAAGAAGGGGACATTACAGTTAATAAAAGATCTTGTAAGTGGGAAACTTTTGGAGGAAAAAGGAAAAGCAAAAAAAAATCTATGAAGCAAGGAAATTCCTCAATAGTTTTGCATGTTATTTTATTATCAAACCCCCTTTTTTTGTTATTTTATTTTATTGTCTTATTATGGCCAGTGGTGGGTTTTAATCTCTATCTTAAATAAAATCTGACTCTTTTGTCGGGGGCATGACATTTATGCTTAGAAACAAAGAATGTTTCTTAGTCTGCCATGCAAATGTGAATCTTGTGTTCCTTTAAGCATTACAATTTGTCAAAAGATCTAGGGACGGGATTTTAGCATCGAGCCTGTTTTCAAACATCCTTTTAGCAACTCTTAGACATGAATGAAACTTTACAGTTTCTTGATTTTGGACATCATATTTATAATGAAGGAAAGAAAGAAAGAGGCACATGAAAAACCAAAATTGGTCAATGTAACTATAAATTACAACCTCATAAGACCAGCAAAGGGGTGTGTAAAAGTAAAAACACACTCCAAACAAGCATAAACATCGGTAATGCAAACCAAATGGTATTACATGTTTTTTTTTTTTCTGATCAAAAAAGTCAAACGAAAACTAGATGCCTAGACGTGTTTATTCAGAAACATTTGAATTTCAGCTCCCTTGGATCAAACCTAGAGAGTGACTCTCTCATCTTGTTTCTTGAAGTCTATATTCATAAAAAAACAAGTCCATTGGAAAATGGTACATCACATAAATTGCCATGTGTGTTATGTTAGCTTGATATTAGAAAGTTGATGAGTCTTTGCTTTGGAGGGACCGCCATTTAGTCAGTGTTATGAGGAAGAATTCATTTTCTTGGCTTCTGAAATCTTGTTATCTAATGTATCTTGGATAAGAAAATGCAAGTAGATTTTTTCCTGGACATTGGTTATCTCCAGGCAAATAGTCTTATGGAGCTTTTAGTACTCAAAATTGTGACAAAATATTTATGATATTCAACACCATATGAGGTTTGCATTTATTTTTCCAGGAGAAGGATGCAAATGCCCCAAGGATCACCTCAAATGTGAAGCAAAACTTGCAAGTTCTGAAGCAGCAAAAGGTGAGGTTTGCATTGAACTTCCCAATTTCTTGGGTGTTTTGTGTTGGAGATAATCATTGCATGAAATTTTGACCTATTAAAATAACCCTTTTATCATCTCAAACATTTAATTCTTGTCAGAAACTCTTATAGGTGTTAGACTGGCCGAACTCATGGATTCCAAAGCCCACTACAAGATATCGCAGGAAAAAAGAGAAGCAAAAAGAACTTCCAATTGAAGAGGAAGTATATGAAGATCCTCCTAAACTTTATGAGTAGGGTTACTTAAGTCAACTGTTAATATGGGTTGATTGGCGAAAATGTCCTTATGTTTTTTGTGACAATTTGAATAAATTAGCATTCATTAGGCACATGCAATATATAGGATCTGTTTAATGATCTTCTTTGCTTCTGAATTTAACTTGAGAAGAAATGCTGAATATTTCTGCTGATGCATGTGTACAGTAAAAAAAAGAACTTCAAAGTAGGAGTTCCTGTTCTTCTTGTAGATGGATATAATGTATGCGGTTATTGGCCCAAGTTGAAGAAACATTTTTCTGAAGGAAGACTTGGAATAGCACGCCAACTGCTGGTGGATGAATTAATATGCTTCAGCACAATGAGGGGTTGGTCTCATTGCTATAACATCTCTTGATTCTATGATATGATATATTTATTGCTCATGTCAGTTTACAGTGTCAAATAGTTCTGTTTCATTTAAGTGAATCAATAAAATATGCTGCCATCAAAATTACAGGTTAATAAGCACTCTCCTTTTTTGAAAGCAATCCCACATTAGATATAGGCATATGGCAATCACAAGAAACTGATGTTAGGGTTATACGTTATAAATAATGCAGTTTTTTATGAGTATATGGACTTTGACATGTCATGTTGTGGAAAGATATTAATACCGATGTAATAAAGTATTAAGGGCCCATTCATCTGAACATATATAACTTAAAAAGGGAGGAATAGTATCTAGGAAAGAGCATATTGAGTCTAAATTACCACAATGGATACATAAACAGGAACAAAATATCGAAACAGAAACATGGATACTGAAAATCTTGAGGATCCTCAGATAGCTTATGGAATTGAAATATCTCGAGTTACCTGGTTCACATAAACCTGGGGCTGTACCCGGATTGAACAGGTCTGGGTACATGCTGGGCATGTCCCGGGTACATTTGAATGTAACAGAGACGTACCTGAAGCACCTGGGACATCCCTGGGTGTGCCCAGCATGTACCAGTGCGAACCTGTAAAAAATGTACCCAGGACATACTCAAAGTGCCCGAGAGATGCCCTGAGTGTGCCCAGCTTGTCCCTGTGCAAACCTGTGGGGACCTGGGCAATTTTTTTACAAAACAAACAACATTTTTAATTAAAAAATGAGTTTTGAAAATCAGTTAGGACATAAGGGATCTGACATTAATTTTTCCTTGTTTCGTCCCCTTCAACTCATCAGTGGACCATTGACATGAATCCTTGATTTGTTGTCATCTATCTCGATCAATGCAGCGTCAAGGGAAAGATGATGGGGGAAATGCCAATCATCATCTAATAGGATTGGATTACCATTATTAATTAGACAATGCTCCCTCTCTTCTGTTCTAATCTCTCTTTGGGCGCAGTTTAGCATAGGCCCAAGCAGCTCTTCAATCCGTCAAGAGTTGAACCCATTCTCATTGCATGCACTATTATTAACCCATATAAATATTTCCAGCAAAAGATAAGTTTTTAATCTCATTGCATGGACTATTATTAACACATAAATAATTTCTCATAAAAGATAAGTCTTTAATTTGAGATTAAAATTTAAAAACATGGGTATAATGAATAATGGTATTCTTTTACACATATATATATATGTATATTTTAATGATACGTGAAGTGAGGGACTCGGAGCTCTCTCCCTTTTCATATGGTGTGATATCCAAAAAAACTGATCATCCAAGTTTCACAGTTCACCACCCATAGCAGAGGAATACAAAAACCAGACCTTTTTATCTAGCAGTCTGGGAAACTGTTATCACTACATAATACTATACTATGAACTCAGAAACTAAAAAGAGACAAACCCTAAACATCAACAAGATCTATATTTTTTCCTTTCCATGAGTGCCTGATGCAGAAACTCCTCTAGTTGCATCAACCATGCCTGCTGTTTGGATGAGAAACTTGATAGCCCTTTTTGCCCTCCAGTGAAGGTTGTGCTCTTGGAACATTGCATGAAATAAAGAAATTGGGTGAAGACGGATAGAACTCTCAAGAGTCTTACTAGTATAGGAAAGAGGATGATGATTGCATGGGGCAACAAATGAATTTGTAGATGAATCATGATTGCATGGGGCAACAAATGAATTTGTAGATGAATCAGAATTGGCATTCATCACTGCTGCCATTGCTTCCTTTTCCTCTTCTTTTCCTTAGTTTTAATATCAAATAGAATACAAAGAGGGAGAAAACCTTTCAGGAGATCTACTTATTCTTGTTGACCGTCTAACATTCACTGGAGTTTGTGGTATTTCTTGTTGCTATTGCGGAGCATGAGGAACCACTGGAACATCACTATTTGGAGTATCATCCAACTATTAGAGTTAGGGCACACAACTGAGGGGGGGGGGGGTGAATCAGTTGTGCGAAACTTACTCAATTTAAACACTTGAATCTTCTTTAATGATTAGCAGAATATTACTCATGAACATAATGCATTCAAATCAAAAGCAGAAACTCATCAACACATGAGACACCAAGATTTTGACGTGGAAAACCCGGTCAAAGGAAAAACCACGGGGTGATTAACCCAAGAATATATTCTCTGTTAGAAGAATAGAAAGAACAAATGGCACATGCCAATTAGGGCTCACTGTCCGAGCACACTGCTCACAAGAGGTTCACTGCCTGCAAGAGACACACTGTCTACAAAGAAATAAGTATCACATACATGAACTGGAAAATAGCATCTTCACTATGCTTGAATCAGTTCTATTAAAGCCCAAAAACTTCTGCTCTGCCTTTTGCTTTCTTTTTCGCTACCACACTCGCATCTCCACAAGACACACTCCAAAATGACTTCACAATCCCTTATTTATACAAGGCATCGACTTAGGAACAATCATCTAAGTCAGCAAACACCTACAAGAACATCCGCAAGACGTGTAATACATCAGGTCGGCCAGTCTCAAGAAGAACACCAATATCCGTGGTTATTCTTCAAATGCAAACTCTAACTTCAATGCGGACCACCAACATGAACTGGACATGATCCAACGATCATCATAACCTTCCCTGAATTACCAAGAACATCCGCACTTCATCATCCTATTGGAATTCTTCTCTCCTTCATCTGGAGCTTCAAGAACACAGTTTGTCATCACTGTCACAAATGAATAGGCTCTTCCGGACCTTCAACCCACAAACCAATCTAGTTGATACTTCACAGGGATGTCCTCAACACTCCCTCAAATCTGCAGAACGGGATAATGAAATTCCGGATCTCACCGGACCTATCTGTGGCACTCTGTCACCTCTGAACACCTGTCGGAACCGGTTCTACTTGAGCGACCATAACTTCTTCAGATTTTCATGCGGACCTCTGAAAACTTGACTGGAGCATCTCAAGACTTATATCTACAAACCCTTTAAACTGCATCCTCTGATCCTCAACCTATTGAGGACTTTTACCTACTTGTCATCACTGTTCTTCACTGTTCCTGATTGAGACTAATTTTCTCAATATCCTTCTCATTAATGCAACATGAGTATGTTGACATCAATGACAACACCGGTTAGGCCCATACTTGCAACAATCTCCCCCTTTGTCATTGATGGCAACATATGATGTGAAAAACCATCAAGACGAGAACTTCTTCTTACTGTCACAACCCCCTTAACAGCAACAACTATTCACGTGTCTTCTCTTCTTTTATTGCTCCCCCTTTGATCAGCTACCACTTGTTTTTCACATGTCTTCTCTCCCCCTTTGACATCAATGGCAAAGGGCTCATACTTGCAACTTCATTACTTCATGACATACCAGCTGCTCCCCCTGAGTAGCAGTTCCCTTATCATCAATCTGGATCACAAGATATGACTGTGATATCCACCGGATTGATGCACATCAGTGCATCCTAGTTCATCACTGGAGGGGCAATAACCCCTAACTTCTCCCTGAGATACTCAAAAGAGTCCTTGGGAAGAGGTTTAGTAAAGATATCTACAATCTGATCCTTGGAGGGCACATACTCCAATCTAACTTCATCTTTGTTCACTTGCTCTCTCAGAAAGTGAAACTTGATAGATATATGCTTAGTCTTAGAATGCAACACCGGATTCTTAGAAATATTTATTGCACTCGAATTATCACAGAAAATTGTGATAGGTTCCTCATATTCTACTTTAATATCTCTTAGCATCTGCTTCATCCACAAAACTTGAGTGCAACTACCTGCTGCTGCAATGTATTCTGCTTCAGTTGTAGACAGGGATATTGCCTCTTGTTTCTTGCTTAGCCAAGAAACCAATCTTTTTCCCAAAAAGAATGCTCCTCCACTGGTACTCTTCCTGTCATCCACATCTCCTGCCCAATCTGCATTTGTATATGCATGAAGAGAAAAATTATGATCTCTAGGATACCACAGACCATACTCAACTGTTCCTTTTAGGTACCTAAAAATCTTTTTGATTGCCATGACATGAGATTCTCTGGGATCAACCTGGAATCTCGCCACAAGACCAACAGCCTGCATTATATCTGGTCTAGTTTGAGTGATACAATAATCCTCCAATCATTGATCTGTACTTTGTCTGATTTGCCTTAGGAGAGTCATCATCTTTGCTCAACTTACATCCGGTTGCCATGGGAGTATTCATTGGCTTTGAATCTTCCATTCCAAATTTCCTCAACAATTCTTTCACATATTTGGTCTGAGAAATAAAGATTCTTTTCTATGTCTGAGTAATTTGCAGACCCAAGAAAAATTCATTTCACCGAGCATTGACATCCCAAACTCACTTTTCATTTGATTTGCAAAGGTTTTACACATACTGTCTCTTCCTTCAAAAATGATATCATCAATAAATACTTCAACAATCAAAATATTTTCATGATCAATTTTGAAATATAGGTTACTATCACCAGTACTTTTGTTAAAACCAATCTTCAAAAGATGTTTGTCCAGTCTTTCATACAAGGCTTTTGGGGCTTGTTTTAGTCCATACAGTGCCTTCTTCAATTTGCAGACCATATCACTATGCTCAGATAATTGAAAACCATCCGGTTGTTCAATGTACACTTCTTCTTCTAAGTCACCATTTAAGAAGGTAGACTTGACATCCATCTGATACACCTTGAAATCTTTGAAAGCAGCAAATGCAAGAAATAATCTGACTGCTTCAATTCTTGCCACCGAAGCAAAGGTTTCTTCAAAATCAATCCCTTCTATTTGAGAGTAGCCTTTGTAGACCAATCTGGCTTTATTTCTGATTACTTCACCAACTTCATTTAGTTTGTTCCGGAAGACCCATTTGGTTCCAATCACATTCTTGTTTCTAGGTCTGGGAACAAGATCCCAAGTGTGATTTTTCTTAATTTGCATCAACTCTTCCTCCATTGCTTTGGTCCAATTTTCATCATTGCAGGCTTCATTTATTGTCTTAGGTTCAATCTTTGAAATCAGACAATATTCATCTGAATTTTGAGCAATTTTCCTTCTAGTTTGCACACTTTTGCTTTTGTCACCTATGATCTAATCTTCAGAGTGGTTCAGTCTTACATACCTTGGAACTTTGGGAGTTTCTTGCACTTCTGCTTCTTGATCAGGTTCATTCAGACCTATTTCTTTTTCCTGATTTACTGGATCAGTCTGAATCTGACTTTCAGAAGAGGATTGAGCTCCTTGAACTAGAACATCATTCTGAACATCTTCATCATATTCATAAAACCTTGAGGGTTTCTCTATTCCCTCATCAACTTTTACATTTGTACTTTCTATCATCTTTCTTAGTCTCTTGTTATAACACCGGTATGCTTTGCTTTGAGTAGAGTAACCCAAGAATATTCTTTCATCACTTCTAGCATCAAACTTACCTAAATCTTCATCTCTTTTGATGTAACATTTGCTACCAAAGACTCTGAAATATCTTACAGTAGGAGTAATGCCAAACCAGAGTTCATAAGGGGTCTTACTGGTATTGCTTCTGATTTGAACTCGATTAAGAGTATAGACTGCAGTGCTGACAGCTTCTCTCCAATAGATCTGAGGAACATTTGCTTCCATCATCATAGTCCTAGATGCTTCTTGAATGGTCCGGTTCTTTCTCTCCACTACTCCATTTTGTTGTGGAGTCCTCGGAGTAGACAACTGTCTCTTAATTCCATGTTTCTCACAGAATTCTATGAACTCATCGGATGTGAATTCTCCACCTCTATCAGACCTCAGACATTTCAACTTTATTCCTGTTTCATTCTCTACCATAGCCTTGAATATTTTGAATTGCTCAAGAGCTTCTGATTTCTCCTTTAGAAAGGTTACCCACATAATCCGGGTATAGTCATCTATTAGCAGCATGAAGTATCTATCACCTTGAATACTTCTGGTTCTTGCCGGACCACAAAGATCAGTGTGAACTAAGTCCAATAATCCGGTAGAAGACAGTTCCTTGCTTTTGAATGTGACTCTGCTCAGCTTACCCAATTGACATTCCTTGCACACGCTGTTAGTAGGTTTCACCAATTTTGGAAGATCTCTTATAGCTTGAGTATTGCTTATCTTGATGATATTATCAAAATTCACATGACACATCCTTCTATGCCATAACCAACTCTGATCAACTTGAACAAATAAATAGCTTTTACCAGTACCAACCAAGTGGAAGATATTACCTTTAGTTTGAGTACCGGATGCAATCTTTGTTCCGGATCTTTCAAAGATATTGCATTTTCCATCCTTGAATCGGAGATCATAGCCTTTGTCCACCAACTGTCCAACACTGAGAAGATTGTGCTTCAAACCTTCAGCATACAGTACATTACCAGTTTTGTTTCTTCCATTAAAAGAAATAGTTCCTCTTCCTTTGATTCTACCAGCAGAATTATCACCAAACTTCACCACTCCTCCTTCATACCTTTCCAAATCTATGAACTTATTCTTGTCACCTGTCATGTGGTGAGAGCAACCACTGTCAATGACCCAATCATTCTTTTCTTCAACTTGGGCAGCCAGAGCTCTTTCTACAACTTTATGATTGATAGATACAGAGGGTATTGGTTCTTCTTCCTTGATGGCAATAAACACCCATTCACTTCCGGATTTGTTTCCTGTCTCTGATTCATCATCTGTTACTCCTTTATTATCATCTTCTTCATGAACATAGTAACAATTCTTTTGGAATCTTGATCTGTTAGGATTTGGCTTTGAAAATCTTTCTGGACATCTTGAGGCAAAATGACCAATCTTATTGCAGTTAAAACACTTAAAGGGCAATTTTCCTTCATACTTACCGGATCCTCTTGGCAGTCTCTTTGCAATGAGGGCTTCAAGTTGAGCAGTTTCTACTTCTTCTTCCAGGTCTTCTCTTGCTTTTTTATACCATGACAATTTCCTTGATAAGTTCTCTCCCGGATCAAATCCTTGTTTACCTTTCACAGAGGCACTGACTTTGAATGTAGATTCAGTTTTGGGGGGATCATCTCCAAATTCGATCATTTCAAAAGCAGCTAGTTTGCCAGCCAATTGGTCTCTTGTGACAGTTGTATGGGCTCTGAATTCATCAATGACAACAACCTTGATTTTGTAAGAGGCAGGAAGGGATCTGAGAATTTTACCAACAATCTCATTTTCATCCAAGACTCCACCAGAATTTCTAATTCCACAAACCAGCTCATTCACTCTTGGCATAAAAGTGGTAATATTTTCATCATCTCTCATCTTCAGTTTTTCAAATTTCCTTTTTAGACTTTGTAACCTTGCACATTTAACATACTCGTCTCCTTCATGCAGAAGTTCCAGTTTTATCCAGATCTCATAGGCAGTTGGTAGGTCAATAACATTTGAGAGCTCTGAGTCAGTTAATGCGCTTAGAAGAGCCTCTTTGGTCCGTAGATTGTTTTCGGCATTTGTGATTTCATTTAGGGTTGTCGGACCGCCCTGTGGAGGTATATATGCTTTTGTGACCATGGACCAGTACGCCATTCCCATACACTGTAAGTGACATTTCATGTGACCTTTCCAAAGAGAAAAGTTGGTTCCATCAAACTTCGGACTATCCTTCTTGTATAACGACATCCTGGATCTCCTCAAGCGGTTAAGCTCCTTTTTAGAGGAAAATTGTTAGATTTAGGGCACACAACTGAGGGGGGGGGTGAATCAGTTGTGCGAAACTTACTCAATTTAAACACTTGAATCTTCTTTAATGATTAGCAGAATATTACTCATGAACATAATGCATTCAAATCAAAAGCAGAAACTCATCAACACATGAGACACCAAGATTTTGACGTGGAAAACTCGGTCAAGGGAAAAACCACGGGGTGATTAACCCAAGAATATATTCTCTGTTAGAAGAATAGAAAGAACAAATGGCACATGCCAATTAGGGCTCACTGCCTGAGCACACTGCTCACAAGAGGCTCACTGCCTACAAGAGACACACTGTCTACAAAGAAATAAGTATCACATACATGAACTGGAAAATAGCATCTTCACCATGCTTGAATCAGTTCCATTAAAGCCCAAAAACTTCTGCTCTGCCTTTCGCTTTCTTCTTCGCTACCACACTTGCATCTCCACAAGACACACTCCAAAATGACTTCACAATCCCTTATTTATACAAGGCATCGACTTAGGAACAATCATCTAAGTCGGCAAACACCTACAAGAACATCCGCAAGACGTGTAATACATCGGGTAAGCCAGTCTCAAGAAGAACACCAATATCCGTGATTATTCTTCAAATGCAAACTCTAACTTCAATGTGGACCACCAACATGAATTGGACATGATCCAACGATCATCATAACCTTCCCTGAATTACCAAGAACATCCGCACTTTATCATCCTACTGGAATTCTTCTCTCCTTCATTCGGAGCTTCAAGAACATAGTCTGTCATCACTGTCACAAATGAATAGGCTCTTCCGGACCTTCAACTCACGAACCAATCTAGTTGATACTTCACAGGAACGTCCTCAACACTCCCTCAAATCCGCAGAACGGGATAATGAAATTCCGGATCTCACCGGACCTATCTGTGGCACTCTGTCACCTCTGAACACCTGCCGGAACCGGTTTTACTTGAGCGACCATAACTTCTTCAGATTTTCATGCGGACCTCTGAAAACTTGACTGGAGCATCTCAAGACTTATATCTACAAACCCTTTAAACCGCATCCTCTGATCCTCAACCTATTGAAGACTTTTACCTACTTGTCATTACTGTTCTTCACTGTTCCTGATTGAGACTAATTTTCTCAATATCCTTAGCACACAGCTCATCTAATCCTTCTCATTAATGCAATATGAGTATGTTGACATCAATGACAACACCGGTTAGGCCCATACTTGCAACACCAGCACCACATAATCCTTTTCTTTCTTCTCATGCTGCTGCAACTGATCTTTGTACAACACCTTCTCATTGAATTTAACATCTCTGCTTCTCACAATTTTCTGATTTTCAAAATCCCAAAGTCTGTAACTAAATTCATCAATGCCATATCCAACGAAGGTACACTTTTTTGATTTTGTATCCAGCTTGGTTCTATTTTCAAAATCTACTTGTGCAAATGCTTCACATCCGAAGGTTTTGAGAAAAAAATAACTCACCTTCTTACCTGTTCATGCTTCCTTTGGAATACCACAACCCAAAGGAACTGAAGGACCTCTATTAATTAAATATACAACGGTATTGACAGCCTCTGCCCACATGTTTAAAGGCAGCCCAGCATGCAATCTCATGGTCCTTGCATGCTCCATTATTGTCCTATTCGTGCGTTTAGCCACTCCATTTTCTCGTGGAGTCCCTGGAACCGTTTTTTGCCTACGGATTCTATTAAAGGAACAATAATCCTCAAATTCTTTGCTGCAATACTCACCACCATTATCAGATCTGAGATATTTTAATCTTTTACCCGTCTCATTCTCAACCAAGCTTCTTCATTTCTTAAATGTTTCAAATACATCAGATTTCTGTCTAAAGAAATAAATCTAAACTTTCCTAGTTGCATCATCTATGAGTGTAACATAATACCGAGAGCCACCAAGAGAAGATACCTGAGCCGGTCCCCATACATCTGTATGCACAAGCTCCAACATTTCATCTTTCTTTTGCTTACCATCCTTGAGAAAACTGACTCTCTTTTGTTTGCCATACACAACTTTCACAGAAATCCATATTAATACATTTCAGACTCATATGCCGAAGTCTGTTATGCCACAGTGTTGTCTCAGAACCTGCATGTTGGTGTTTCAATTCGTACCTCTGAAATGCGAGTTGGAAATGGACAACTATGCACAGATAAACTGCTCTCCTATTGTGAGGGGGAGTTCCCTTTTTGCTGAAAAGATAAATAAAACAAATTTGTCTATCTTCTTTTTGATTCTCAACTGCGAGCACAAGGTTATAAAACTCTTTCGCTGCAGAAGAGGTTTTTCCTTTTTTAAAACTTTTAACTATAGTTAGGCCTAAGCTAAATGACGCTTTTGATTGTCTGAGTAAATACAGAGCACATAAATCAAAAGTGGACAAGGAATGATTTGTTTTGACACAAAAACTTAAATAAACTTCTCCTAGATTCACATCACAAGACGCATTGTACTTTAATGATGAAAGATGAAATAAAATTTAAACAAGCCACACCTCTGACGACAAAACTTGATGATTAGTGAGATAGAATATCAGAGCAAAAGGTAGGCATGAGACTTCTATTCCAATATCATAAAGTTGATACAACTCCAGGACAGCAATACTGTAGCAAAAAATAGGCATACAGTATGCGATCAAACACTGGAAACAGATTACACAGAGTGAACAAACACTTGGAATAACAAGATCTGTAGGCTAGAATAGGCACATCAAATTTGCTATCACAAAAGTAGCTCTTTTTACAATGGGCAAGGCTACCCTTATACTAAATCAAAGGAGTAGGGAACCCTAAAATCTCCTTGATTAACCCTAACTTGCCAACTCGCAAGCTTTATTTCTATTCTAAGACAAAGATTACAACTAACAAACGCTTTAAAACAATTTGTTTTAAAACAAAGAAAACTCCAACTAATACAAAGTGATTTCTTTCTAAATAAAGAATGGATGAGCTTTGGATGAAAGCAAATGCTTTAAAACAAAAAGCATCTGAGTTAAAGCTGCTTTCTTTTGAATCACATCCTCATCAACATTCTTGCTTTTTTGGTGATGTCATCCATTGATATTTTGGGAAATAATATCTTCTAAAAAGCGAGTGACCGCATCTTTGCCAGGAACACTGATACTCTCTAGAATGATATTCTGATTCTCTAACATTTCTTTACCGTTTGCAACCATCTGAAGAAATTCATGAACTTCGCCCACAGCCTTATCAAATTTCACTGTCATTGCGGCAAAACGATCCATTTTGCCGGCACTGATATCACCATTAAAATTGCTGCGGACAAGAGTCTGAAACTCTGCTTGCACTTCCCTGAGATGATACAGGGTACCATCTTCTTTTTCATACGAACACGGGATCTAAGAAACAAACGATCTGACGAACTTGAGAACATTCATCACCTTTTCTTTCCATTTTGCTAACTCTGAGATTATACTGTCATAAGTTTTTACTGTGAAAAGATATTGCGCTTTCCAAGTAGAAACAATCTTTTTATCTTCAGCTGAATCAACAGAATTATGTGCTATCTTCAAGTCGGAGATAATGATCTCAAACACCAGTCTATTTTCAACCATAGTCTGCTGCAACCCTGAATGCCTTTATGCAGATCATGAGCATTATACTTTAATTGATAAAATTCTGAAAGTACAACTCACTTTAGTCACAAATTCTTCCACCCAATCCTTCATGTGCCTTCCATAGATGACCAACTGACTGAATTGCTGCTGATCGGCCGATGATCCCAGAATTGGTGGAAGTAGTAAATCAACTTGTGATGTGCTATGAAAAAGGTTGGAAATATACTACCGCAATTGCCTAACTTCAGCCTTGAGGGCTGCTTTATCTTCTCCATCCTTCAACACCTTCTCCTTCAGATTATCCGCTGCAACCTCGAAGAGATTTACATCTGTATGCCGGGTACTCCTATCAAGATTAGCCTTGACAACCTTGAAGTCATCAACCTCAATATCATCAACATCCTTATCTTCTGGAGGTGTTGCAGTTTCTAGGATCATTTCTCCATCCGCATTCTTCTGAATGTGAACTTGCCTCTTCATTTTCCTGTCTGGTGTATCTTGGTAGACGCTTGTAAGCTCTGTCAAGTTCAACTGATATGAAGGCTTTCTCCTCTTTCTTCCTAGAATGTTTTCAAGCCAGGATGAGCCATCTTGTCTTGGAAACTTGGTTCTAACTTCATCAACTCTTGATGAACCAATATGCGTCTCAGAGTTATGAACCGGCGAATCTGGCTCTGAACCATGCTCTTTGTCAACAGTAACCAAATTAGCTTCACCATGCTTCTTTCAGGATAGACTGTATAACCTTTTCTTGCATTCCTTTTTAACATGTCCAAATTTATTGCAATAAAAGCATTTCACCTTTTTCTTGGACGAAGTGTGTAATGTCCCCATTATCGAACTGATCACAGAAGATCTATGAGGCTATTTTTCACACTTCGGGATTTTTGTTGGGCAATTTGAGCTTGGGAAATGAATTGTCATATTTTTCTGGTATCATAATACTAGATTTAATATCTTCACCGACTTCCTGCTGAACATTTGAAAAATATGGCTTTGTTTCTTTTACATCAATATCCCGACTAACAATAACCTTGTTAGTGGAAATATCAATAAGCCTATATGCCTTAGACTGTTCACTATAGCCAGCAAAGAAATACATGATGCTTTTTGAATCTAGTTTATGCCTCTTCTGTTCAGGGACCAAAGTGTATGCTGCTGAACCAAAAATATGAAAAGAAGTTACCTCAGGTTTGTGACTGGTCAAGCTTCTTCCGGTGTGATTTTCTGTAAAGCTTTGCATGGACATCAGTTTAGAATGTAGACCGATGTGTTAACAACTTCTCCCCAATACTGGTAGGGAATGTTCTTGCTGTGCATCATGCACCGTGCCATTTCCATGATGGTCCTATTGCGCCTTTCAACCACTCTATTCTGTTGCGGAGTGTATGGTGCTGTCAACTGGCATTGAATACCTTCTTTTTCACAGAATTCCTTGAATTGAGTGTGTAGTTAGGGTAAAATTGCAAATCAGGGCAAATGAATAAACAGCAATGATAAAAACCCTAGCAATGCACAATGAAGCACAAGACAACATAAAAATCAAAATAACAAATGTAAATGCAAACCGATCTCCACGCTATGCTTGATTTATCTCCATTGCTCTTCTCCACCTCGCATGAGCATGCAAGATTTTGAAGGATTATTGTTGGAAGAATGTTGGATGCTCACTTCTGCAGCATAACATTAAGATGAAGATGTTAGAATGAAGGATGCAAAGGCTCTAATGATATTTCAACAGCATGTGGATACTTGAGGATCAATGCATGCTAATGATAATTTGGCAGAATAATGGTACTTGAAGCTCAATGCATTCTAATGGCTTGTGAGGGGGTTGATTTATAGGAAAGGCTTGGTTCCAATGGATGGCTAGGATCAATTAGGGCTTTACGTGAAATGGATGGATAGGATTAAGTTAGGTTTCCTTGCACATCAAGAAATTGTAGTCATATGACATGTGGCAAAGGAGGATGAGGCTTAGGTGTGCTTGTGTAGATAAATACTAAAATTAGGTCCCATTAGTTGTGCATGTGAAAGATAAAAGTTGTAACACAACACATGATTGACTAGACAAGTGTTGGAATGTGATGAAAGATAAATGTTTAATTCAAATAAAATATTTGAATTAGTTGGGATATGAGTTGGAAATTAATTAAATAAATAAGATTTATTTAATTAATTGGATAAATGAATAGGATGGGATAAGATATGGAGGACTTAATTCAAATAAAATATTTGAATTAGTTGGGATAGGAGTTGAAAATTAATTAAATAAATAAGATTTATTTAATTAATTGGAAAGTGGGATTATGCATGTGAAATTAATTAAATAAATAAAATTTATTTAATTAATTGGCTAAGTAGGATAAAGATGGGGATTTTAATTAAATAAATAAAATTTATTTAATTAATTGGCTTAATGGATAAATGGGATTAAGAGTGGGATTTAGGACAAAAATGGCTTATGATGTTTAGGATAATGTTTTAACAAGGTGTTGCAAGACATACACAAAGTTGGGACAATTTTGGGTGTCTATATTTTGCCCCTCTTTGAGATGATGTTCGAGATGATGAGCTTTGTGTCGAGTAACATCATTTCAAAGAAGTTAAGGTATGGATAATTGATAGGGATGTTGATGACGACGACGATGATGATAGAAAGGATAGGTTGGTGATGCCCCCTCGAGAGGATATGTGGGTTGGACAAACACGAGATGCTCTCGAAAAGAAATGGCTTGGCTACAAAAGAAAGATAAGGGAATGGATAAAAGAAATGGATGATGTGTTATGCTGCAAGGAAGGTGAGCAACCATGATGTTTGATATAGCACTAGACGTTATGCACCAAGGTATAAGGACCAGGGTGACGATGTGTCTTGTGCCCCAGCATAATACAACCTTGTCTAACGTATGAGGAAGAAAACTTAGAGCATTGAAGTCCTAATGCACAAAAGGTATGATATGACCTCAGATGCAAAGGATAGTGCAAAAAGCTATTCCAACATACACAAGATATGAATATTAGCTGGAAATGATATCGATATGATACAAATGCAAGATAAAATGATAACACATACAAGCAAACAAGCAAGCATGCGCAAATGATACAAAAACAAACAAGGTATTGCCCCTGTCAAGCTGTAAACCAATGATTAATTGCTGATTGTTTTGTTGATGATGGTTGAGAGTGTTGTCATTGCGGGGAAAGCTATATCCCTAGATCAACACAACGTTGTTTGCTAAGTTGGTTGGCTGATTGATTGATTGATTTGGCTTACAACAAGGCTAGGATCAAGACCATTGATTGCGTTTGGATAACTTGGCTTGATTGATTAACTTGATTGGTATGGATTAAGGATGGGCTTGCATTTGGATCATTGCTTTGAATGATTTGAGGATGATTGAAGGATGAAGATTGATTTGATGAAATGTTGATGATGGATTGAGTTGCTTTTGATTTGCTGAAGTGATTGGATTTGTTTTGATGGATGGCTAGATGTGCTTGAGTTGATTTGCTTTGGTGTTGATGCTGATGATTGATAGGATTTATTTTGATGGTTGGATTGATGTGCTTTGAGTTGATTTTCTTTGGTGTTAATGCTGATGATTGATAGGATTTGTTGTGATGGTTGGCTTGATGTGCTTTGGTTGTGATGATGAGAGTGTCCACTCAATCTAAGCATAAGCAAGTGTTCTCAGTGTGCTCAAAAGATGTAAAATAAACAAGGTATTGCCCTTGTCAAGTCATAAACCAATCATTGATTGTTTCATTGATAATGATAGTGTTGTCATTGTAGGGAAAACTATATCCCTAGATCAACACAAGGATGTGGGAACACTATATCCCATTGATAATGATTGATGATGAGTGATTTGGCTCATGACAAGATTCGGATCAAAAACTTGTTGATTTGATTGGAGAATGTTCTTTGATTGATTAGCTTGCTTGATATGGATTAATGTGACTTGGATTTTAAGATCATTGCTTAGATTGATTTGATTGATATGATTGGAAATGGATTGATTGAAATGGATGAATGAATGTTATTGATAGGAAGAATTGATGATTGATGATTGAAGATGATGATAAATTGATTTTGATTGAATGTTGATGAAGTGGATTATTTTGGATTGATGATGATTGGTTTTATCACATTTTGGCACGCCCGGTGGGACTCACGTCCATGATGATTTGTTATAAATCCAAATTTTTTGATATACATTTGGCACGCCCGGTGGGACTCACGTCCCTGATTAACCCTCTTGTTTGAGTTGTTTTTGTGAAGATCAGATTTCTTGGAGCGTCAATCATTCATTTTTGCAGGTTTATGCACTTTGATTTGTAGGTTGAAGATATTTTATATTGCTGATTTTTTTTTAATTTATGACCAGATCTGTTGCAGAGGGTTTTTTGTTTTACACAGGTCCTGTAAAAAGAAGATCTTAGATTCATTGGAAAGAGGACTTCGAGAGCTTTCCGAAAAGTGGTTACATTAAAGATTTGGCTCAGTATTCAAAGAGTTATGACGATTTGAAGTTGACCCTACGATTCTGATTTTTCAGAAATTTTTGACGCGTGACTTTTTGCTGATTTTTTTAATTTATGACCAGATCTGTTGCAGAGGGTTTTTTGTTTTACACATGGTCCTGTAAAAAGGAGATCTTAGATTCATTGGAAAGAGGACTTCGAGAGCTTTCCGAAAAGTGGTTACATTAAAGATTTGGCTCAGTATTCAAAGAGTTATGACGATTTGAAGTTGACCCTGCGATTCTAATTTTTCAGAAATTTTTGACGCACAACTTTTTGCTGATTTTTTAAATTTATGACCAGATCTGTTGCAGAGGGTTTTTTGTTTTACACAGGTCCTGTAAAAAGGAGATCTTAGATTCGTTGGAAAGAGGACTTCGAGAGCTTTCCGAAAAGTGGTTACATTAAAGATTTGGTTCAGTATTCAAAGAGTTATGGCGATTTGAAGTTGACCCTGCGATTCTAATTTTTCAGAAATTTTTGACGCGCGACTTTTAGAAAAAAAAATCATATCTTCCAATCTAGCGAACCAAATCACATTTTATTTTTTGCAGTGACTTGTAAGTGAATCAAAGGAGCTGGAGCAACATTTGGATCAATCATAATAGCAACTTGGAAAGCAATTTTTATGAGGTGCACTCATTCTAATCTCTCATCTCTAATCATTATTTGATCACACATTTAGATTTTGGGCATAAAACAAACTTGTTTGTCATCACACTTGGATTTGGGCTTTAAAATAAACAATTGTTTGCAAATTCACATCAAAAAATTGGGCTAAAACAAACCATTGTCTTCCATCACATTTAGATTTGAGTCTAAAAAGAACAAGTGCTTGAACTGTTTGTTACACATTTCAAGTTTCTAAGGGGAAATTAACAACTGCGAATGTGAATCAAGTGACAGCTCACTTGGTTTGCTTTTGTCATACCCTTCTTAGGAGGCCTGCTTGGAGACACACCAATCCAAGGGACGACCTCAATCGAGGCTGAATCGAAAGACACCCTCATTGGGAGTTGGAATCTTGTCACTCTTGGCTAAGCCCTAAAGAACTTTATACCTTTGGGAAGTGAAGGTGAAGGGTGGGTTACCCCTTTCTCCTGGCTGTGTGGCAGGATTTCACTTTCAATTCCATAGTCAACCTTGTGCAATAGATAGCCTAAGACCTAATTGGCTATACCCACTTGACTACACATTAGGCTTGTTGATGTGTCTTCCATGTGTGCTTGCATAATCATCACATTTTATTTTCAAAGTCAACAACTTGCTTATGTGTCTTGCGTGAGTGATTCATGTGTGTATATGCATAATCATTTGTTTGAATATTGCCATATCAAGCTCTAAACACCCAAACACATAAACAAATCAATCTAAACACATCATCTAAACATTCCACATCATCATCCAAATCCCTAAGCAAGCACTTGCTAAAAGGACTTAAGACAAATACGTGGTGACAACATGTCTACACTAGAGGACCTAGAAATCAAATTCCAAAGATTCCTCCAAAATCTTTATCAAGGATTACAACCCCTAAACCAAGACGCCATTGAAATATTACAATTCTTCATCCAAAAAGCTCAACCCCACGCAAGCCAATCACCTCAACTACAACACTCCATAGCCCAAGTCCAACACCTTTTAGCCACTAGTCAAGCTCGACAAGTACAACAATCCTTAGCCACTTCCTATCAACCTAATCCACCTTATAGCCACATGTCATATCCATCCACTTCCTATCAACTTAATCCACCTATCCACCAAGTCAATGCCACATCAACCTATCAACCTCCACCTCAAGCTTATCCAATCCCTCATACCACCATTCCAATGCACTACCAAGCCCATCCACAAGGCAATCAAGTGATATCACAAGAACAACATGCAAGTCCAAATAGCCCTTTGTACATAAATCAATCAGGTCCAAGTACACCTTTTCAACAAGACCACCAAGCACCATTGATAGACCTAAGTCCACCTTTGCAACAAGAAGCACATCCAAGTCCAAGTAATCCCTTGTACATAAATCAAACAAGCCCAAGTTATCCTATGCAAGACTTAATAACCTTTGACAAGGGAGATACCAATCTAGAGTGGCCTCCACCATCCAATCACATGCCATCACATGAGCCAACTAATCCTATCCCAACACCACCATGTGATCCCAATCATAGTCCATTGATCCCTTTACCTTCCAAACCACCAAGCCCTTCATTACCTTCCTCACCATATCATTCTAATCGTTCACCAAAGGATGCGGCTGAGAGAGTTTTACAAAGGATGCTTGAAGCAAAACTCATTGAACTTCCTAAAGTCAAACCATGTGAAGAAAGTCCATATGATGAACATGATTATTGTGCATACCATAGGACCAAAGGCCATAATACAAATCAATGTCCAATATTTGTCTCAATTGTTTACAAGGTGTACCCACCTATAATGGGAAATCGTGCCACATCATCACCCCCATCTAGTCCAAATCCTAATCCATCCAATCCAATTAGGTCTCAACCTAATCCTAGTCCTAATCCTAATCCAATACCAACTACCATTATCATACATCCATTATATTTTCCATCCACCCATACACTTGCAAAGGATGTGATCCATTGGCTACTAGCTAGGAATAAACTACCTCCATGTCAAACACTAATTCATGAGCCTACCAATGAACTTCCAAAGGTCATGTCCAATCCTATAATTTCATCATGTGGTTCACATATCCTTGAGCCTCTTCAAGAGGCTTCCATTAACATACCTAGCCCTTTAAGCCCATCATGTGACCTACAAGCCAACAAGTCTATTCAAGAGTCTCCAACCACAAGCCTAAGTCAAGAGCCATCATGCCTTCATGTTGATAACTATCAAGAGCCTATCAAGTCCACTCAAGAACCTTCCACTTCCATCCAAAGTCAAGAGGTATGTCAAGAGCATAATCTTAAACATGTGGAAACATTAAGCCCTAGTCCAACTCAAGATCAAAACACTTCCATGCAACCCATCCATAACATTTACCTTCTTTATGATCAAGATGATACCTATGAAGAAGCTATCCATGAGCACCTTGATCCTATCCATAATCCTATATCTATCGATGACCAAGATATCCACATTGCTCCTAGTCATCTACCATCTAGCCCTATCCATAATGAGCAAACATCAACTTGTTATGATGAGACACTTGTCCCCCAAGTAAGCATAAAAGATCATACCAATAACTTGGATCAACATGAACATAAGCAAGACTCTAATGATCCTCCTTTCACATTGACCATCGATTCCACTTCAAGTCCACCATCATGTCCTATTGGTTTTACCACCTTTGTCCATGAATGTTCTTCCTTAGGACAACAACGACCTTTATCCACTTCACCTTTTTCATCCAATAATGAGCTCAAGTCTAATGTTCACAGGACACCTAGTCCCATTGTCCATCGCATACTCCAAAACATGAACTACTAAGGCAAAAGTCTAGGCCTTTATGAACAAGGTATTTTGGAGCCAAACCATGTCAAAATCCTTCCATGCTCATATGGCCTTGGATACACACCCCAAGGTAAACAAGGCCAAGATGTTGGTAATCCTTTCATGCATCCTAAACCAAGCCTTTCCTATAAATCAACCCTCCTCACAAGCCATTAGCATGCATTGAGCCTTAAGCACCCTTATTCTGTCAAATTTTCTAAAAGGGCATTGATCCTCAAGTATCCACATGCTGTTGAAATATCATTAGAGCCTTTGCATCCATCATCTATCTCCTTATCAACGTTATGCTGCGGAATCGAGCAATCAACACAACAAAGCGATCAATCAATCAAGCTCATTTTGCATCTTCGAGGTATTGAATTATTTGGGTTTAGGTTATGCATTTCAATTGTTTGATCATTTCCATTTATAAATCTAAATTTTTCGATATACATTAGGATCAAAAATGTTAATCAGGGACGTGAGTCCCACCGGGCGTGCCAAAATGTGATAGGTGAAAGTCAGGTGTGGAAGATCAGACATAGTCATGAAACCCTAACCCTACCATCATCAAGGAATCTAACCTAAATGAAATCAAAGGATAATGCAATTCAAGCATAACATCACCTAGACCGTGCGATTCCTTGTTTGAGAGAGAGATGTGGACTGCTTCTTCAACGATAAGCAATTACAAAGCTGAAAGCTGCCATTGATGGATGATAAAAGCTCAAATGCTCAAGATGATAATGGAGGTGCTATATGATTGCTGGATTACTAGATTGCTAGATTGCTGGCTTGCTGGATTGCTGGCTTGCTGGATCATTGCTTGGAATGATTGGAAGATGATTGAAGATGATTAGATGAAGTGATGATTGGATTGATGTGCTATGATAGATTGATTGGAAGAAGTTGTTTATTGATGATGTATAAGATAGATGATAGAAGAAATGATGAGAGAAGAAAGAGGAAAATCGCTTGTGCCTGAATCTGGGCACTTCCTTCGTACTCCAGACTGCCTACATACCCTATATCCATGGGATCAAGGCACTTAACGATAGAAATGAGATGTAGTTCTAATGTTGTGTTTTATTGATGAGATGATGAAAATGGATTGAATTGATTAATGAAATGTTGATGATGAGATGATATGTGGTGGATTGAGTTGCTTTTGATTTGCTGAAGTGATTGGATTTGTTTTGATGGCTAGCTTGATGTGCTTTGGTGTTGATGCTGATGATTGATAAGATTTGTTTTGATGGATAGCTTGATATACTTTGGTTTTGATGTTTGCTATTGCTGGGGTGATTGTTTTGATGATTGGATTGTTTTGAATGATGATAGTGATGCTGTGATGATTAGAGTGTCCACTCAATCTAAGCAGAAGCAAGTGTTCTCAGCATGCTCAAAGAATGCAAAACAAACAAGGTATTGCCCTTGTCAAGTCATAAACCAATGATTGATTGTTTGATTGATGATGATAGATAGTGTTGTCATTGTGGGGAAAGCAATATCCCTAGATCAACACAAGGATGTGGGAACGCTATATCCCATTGATGATGATTGATGATGATTGATTTGGTTCATGACAAGATTAGGATCAAAAACTTGTTGATTTAAGTGGATAATGTTCCTTGATTGATTAGCTTACTTGATATGGATCAGTGTGACTTGGATTTTGAGATCATCACTTAGATTGATTTGATTGATATGACTGGAAGAAGTGATTGATTGAAATGGATGAATGAATGTTATTGATAAGAAGAATTGATGATGATAATTTTGATTTTGATTGATGTTGATGGAGTGGATTGTTTTGGATGATGATTGAATTGATCTTATTGCTTGGATTTTTTGTTGGATATTTGATTTTTTTGGATTTTTTGACAATATGTTATTTTTTTATTTTTTGAAATGTTTTGGGATGTCAATGGATTTACAATTTAGGTAGCCTTTGTGCTTGATACCAATGACAAGGGAGAAAACCAAGTCTAGGTGTAAAGATGGATGAATGGGATTGGATGGATAAAAGGATGGGCTCATAGTAAATGTGATGAAAGGCTCATGATAGATGGATAGATAAGAGGATAGGCTGTAAAAGGGATGGATGCATGCCTCATGATGAACAAATAGGTAGGCTATAGTGGAAAGCTCATGATAAATGGATGGGGATAAGCTATAAGATGGAAAGCTTATGATAAGGATATGCCATAGTGGATGGATCATAAGGGAGCTAGGATGTGATCTTCAAAGGCTATGTTGCATAGGAAGAACTTGCCCCCATTCTAGGTGGTAATGCTTAGGATTTTTACATGAAAAAGTTCATGACCAAGGGATGACATGATGGATTGGATTTGGATAGGATGGATAAATTGTCAATGGATAGGACTTGGTTTGGAAAGAAGGTATGTCAAGAAATATCCAAACATGTTTCAACATTTTGCCCCTATGTCTTCATCAAGATCAAAAGGAGGAAAGGGAGGATAAATGGGCTCAATAAGATAGGTATATGGATGTAATGGCTAAGGATGGTAGGATGTTGCATGATAGGAATGATATAATGGGATAGGTAGTTTGGAAATGGATAGGTTGGATGAGACAATGTGCCCCCAAGTGTAAGTGACATAGAAGATCAACCTACACATGACGCCTGTTTGCCAGGTTTTCATCATGGTACTTATCCAAGGTGCCTGTTTACTAGGTTTTCACCGTTGGACGAAGGGATTTATCTTTACTTTTTTGATTTTTATTTTTTTTTCTTTTTGCTTTGATGGGATAGCATGACAATTACACATGGCACCTATTTGCCAGGTTTTCACCATGGTAATGGATAGGAGGGACTCAAGTGGCTAGTGCTATGTGAGGTGATAGTGTCCTATTAGAGATGGATGTCATCGCATGGACCATGTCATTATGCTCATAGATGTTGATAAGGGATTGCATGGATGGGAGATGGATTAGGTAGATAATGGATTATGATGTAGAATTATGGTAGGGTAGGCTAGTAGCTTATGGTGTGGATTTATATAGGCTTATGGAATGAATATGGATGAAAAGTTTATGCCAAAGCATGGACCATAGGGTTAGCATGGGGGAGATATGTAGGATAATGGATAGAAGATGGGGAGATGTAGGCATGTGTGAATGTTTTGGAATGGAAGGGAAACATGACCAACGGCTGCACACACCGTGATAAACATTGAAGCTTTTGATGGGATGGTGGTGTAGGAAGCAATGAAGATGTTTGCTTAAGAAATGGTTGATGAAGTGATTTAGGAACCCACATAGATTTAATATGTTTAGTGCTTTTGTTTTGCTTGTGGGATTTTTGAAGGGAATGGAAGTTTTGGATGGAAGTAGGCTTTTGGATGGATATAGGTGGTTGGGATTCTTGAGATGTAGAGGAGGATGCCTCATTTGACTTGCTAGCTATTTGTTTAGGAACCCAAACCATTTTGCTTTTAGGCTTTGCTTTTGGATGTATGGGCTTGGATAGCTTTGTGAATTGCTTTGATTTGGTTCTTTGCATTGATTTTTCATGTTTGTGCCCTAAGGCATGATAGTTCTTTGGATTTTTGGTAGGACTTTTAGCTTTATAGGTAGAGGCATCAAAATTTTTGCTTTTGAATCCCATGGCATGGGTGGAGTGGATGAAATGATTGGAAGCTTTATGCTTAGGTGATGTGTGCTTTTGTTGGCCATGATTAGGGATGTAAGGATACTTATGAATGATATGTATGTTAGGTGTTGGAAGCAATGGTGGCAAGGTGGATGGAGGGATATTTGGAGTTGGTAAAAGTGGAGGCAAGGTGGATGGCGGAAGGTGTATGGTCACATGCTTTTGACATTTATAGGATGATGGAGATGGAATGGCTACATATGTTTTGGGTATATGATGGGGGGTGTGATGGAAAGTGGTAGGTTTAGGATGCATGAAAGGATTACCAACATCTTGGCCTTGTTTACCTTGGGGTGTGTATCCAAGGCCATATGAGCATGGAGGGATTTTGACATGGTTTGGCTCCAAAATACCTTGTTCATAAAGGCCTAGACCTTTGCCTTGGTAGTTCATGTTTTGGAGTATGCGATGGACAATGGGACTAGGTGTGCTGTGAAAATTAGACTTGAGCTCATTATTGGATGAAGAAGGTGAAGTGGATAAAGGTCGTTGTTGTCCTAAGGAAGAACATTCATGGACAAAGGTGGTAAAACCAATAGGACATGATGGTGGACTTGAAGTGGAATCGATGGTCAATGTGAAAGGAGGATCATTAGGATCTTGCTTATGTTCATGTTGATCTAAGTTATTGGTATGATCTTTTATGCTTATTTGGGGGACAAGTGTCTCATCATGACAAGTTGATGTTTGCTCATTATGGATAGGGCTAGATGGTAGATGACTAGGAGCAATGTGGATATCTTGGTCATGGATAGATATAGGATTATGGATAGGATCAAGGTGCTCATGGATAGCTTCTTCATAGGTATCATCTTGATCATAAAGAAGGTAAATGTTATGGATGGGTTGCATGGAAGTGTTTTGATCTTGAGTTGGACTAGGGCTTAATGTTTCCACATGTTTAAGATTATGCTCTTGACATACCTGTTGACTTTGGATGGAAGTGGAAGGTTCTTGAGTGGACTTGATAGGCTCTTGATAGTTATCAACATGAAGGCATGATGGCTCTTGACTTAGGCTTGTGGTTGGAGACTCTTGAATAGACTTGTTGGCTTGTAGGTCACATGATGGGCTTAAAGGGCTAGGTATGTTAATGGAAGCCTCTTGAAGAGGCTCAAGGATATGTGAACCACATGATGAGATTATAGGATTGGACATGACCTTTGGAATTTCATTGGTAGGCTCATGAATTAGTGTTTGACATGGAGGTAGTTTATTCCTAGCTAGTAGCCAATGGATCACATCCTTTGCAAGTGTATGGGTGGATGGAAAATATAATGGATGTATGATAATGGTAGTTGGTATTGGATTAGGATTAGGATTAGGATTAGGTTGAGACCTAATTGGATTGGATGGATTAGGATTTGGACTAGATGGGGGTGATGATGTGGCACGATTTCCCATTATAGGTGGGTACACCTTGTAAACAATTGAGACAAATATTGGACATTGATTTGTATTATGGCCTTTGGTCCTATGGTATGCACAATAATCATGTTCATCATATGGACTTTCTTCACATGGTTTGACTTTAGGAAGTTCAATGAGTTTTGCTTCAAGCATCCTTTGTAAAACTCTCTCAGCCGCATCCTTTGGTGAACGATTAGAATGATATGGTGAGGAAGGTAATGAGGGGCTTGGTGGTTTGGAAGGTAAAGGGATCAATGGACTATGATTGGGATCACATGGTGGTGTTGGGATAGGATTAGTTGGCTCATGTGTTGGCGGGTGATTACATTATGGTGGCCACTCTAGATTGGTGTCTCCCTTGTCAAAGGTTATTAGATCTTGCATAGGATAACTTGGACTCATTTGATTTATGTACAAGGGACCATTGGGATTTGGATATTGTTCTTGTTGCAAAGGTGGACTTAGGTCTATCAATGGTGCTTGATGGTCTTGTTGAAAATGTGTACTTGGACTTGCTTGATTTATGTACAAAGGACCATTGGGACTTGCATGTTGTTCTTGTGATATCACTTGATTACTTTTTGGATGGGCTTGGTAGTGCATCGGAATGTCAGCATGAGGGATTGGATAAGCTTGAGGTGGATGTTCATATGTTGATGTGGTATTGACTTGGTGGATAGGTGGATTAAGTTGATATGCAGTGGATGGATTGACATGTGGCTATGAGGTGGATTAGGTTGGTATGGAGTGGCTAAGGATTGTTGTACTTGTCGAGCTTGACTAGCGGCTAAAAGGTGTTGGACTTGGGCTATGAAATGTTGTAGTTGAGGTGATTGACTTGCATGGGGTTGAGCTCTTTGGATGAAGAATTGTAATATTTCAATGGCGTCTTGGTTTAGGGGTTGTAATCCTTGATAAATATTTTGGAGGAATCTTTAGAATTTGATTGTTGGGTCTTCTAGCGTAGACATGTTGTCACCAAGTGTTTGTCTTAAGTCTTTTTAACAAGTGCTTGCTTAGGGATTTGGATGATGATGTGGAATGTTTAGATGATGTGTTTAGATTGATTTGTTTATGTGTTTGGGTGTTTAGAGCTTGATATGGCAATATGCAAACAAATGATTATGCATATACACACATGAATCACTCACGCAAGACACATAAGCAAGTTGTTGACTTTGAAAATGAAATGTGATGATTATGCAAGCACACATGGAAGACACATCAACAAGCCTAATGTGTAGTCAAGTGGGTATAGCCAATTAGGTCTTAGGCTATCTATTGCACAAGGTTGACTATGGAATTGAAAGTGAAATCCTGCCACACAGCCAGGAGAAAGGGGTAACCCACCCTTCACCTTCACTTCCCAAAGGTATAAAGTTCTTTGGGGCTTAGCCAAGAGTGACAAGATTCCAACTCCCAATGAGGGTGTCTTTCGATTCAGCCTCGATTGAGGTCGTCCCTTGGAGTGGTGTGTCTCCAAGCAGGCCTCCTAAGAAGGGTATGACAAAAGCAAACCAAGTGAGCTGTCACTTGATTCACATTCGCAGTTGTTAATTTCCCTTTAGAAACTTGAAATGTGTAACAAACAGTTCAAGCACTTGTTCTTTTTAGACCCAAATCTAAATGTGATGGAAGACAATGGTTTGTTTTAGCCCAATTTTTTGATGTGAATTTGCAAACAATTGTTTATTTTAAAGCCCAAATCCAAGTGTGATGACAAACAAGTTGTTTGTTTTATGCCCAAAATCTAAATGTGTGATCAAATAATGATTAGAGATGAGAGATTAGAATGAGTGCACCTCATAAAAATTGCTTTCCAAGTTGCTATTATGATTGATCCAAATGTTGCTCCAGCTCCTTTGATTCACTTACAAGTCACTGCAAAAAATAAAATATGATTTGGTTCGCTAGATTGGAAGATATGATTTTTTTTTCTAAAAGTCGCGCGTCAAAAATTTCTGAAAAATTAGAATCGCAGGGTCAACTTCAAATCACCATAACTCTTTGAATACTGAACCAAATCTTTAATGTAACCACTTTTCGAAAAGCTCTCGAAGTCCTCTTTCCAACGAATCTAAGATCTCCTTTTTACATGACCTGTGTAAAACAAAAAACCCTCTGCAACAGATCTGGTCATAAATTAAAAAAATCAGCAAAAAGTTGCGCGTCAAAAATTTCTAAAAAATTAGAATCGCAGGGTCAACTTCAAATCGTCATAACTCTTTGAATACTGAGCCAAATCTTTAATGTAACCACTTTTCGGAAAGCTCTCGAAGTCCTCTTTCCAATGAATCTAAGATCTCCTTTTTACAGGACCTGTGTAAAACAAAAAACCCTCTGCAACAGATCTGGTCTTAAATTAAAAAAAAAAAAAATCAGCAATATAAAATATCTTCAACCTACAAATCAAAGTGCATAAACCTGCAAAAATGAATGATTGACACTCCAAGAAATCTGATCTTCACAAAAACAACTCAAACAAGAGGGTTAATCAGGGACGTGAGTCCCACCGGGCGTGCCAAATGTAGTTAGGGTAAAATTGCAAATCAGGGCAAATGAATAAACAGCAATGATAAAAACCCTAGCAATGCACAATGAAGCACAAGACAACATGAAAATCAAAATAACAAATGTAAATGCAAACCGATCTCCACGCTATGCTTGATTTATCTCCATTGCTCTTCTCCACCTTGCATGAGCATGCAAGATTTTGAAGGATTATTGTTGGAAGAATGTTGGATGCTCACTTCTGCAGCATAACATTAAGATGAAGATGTTAGAATGAAGGATGCAAAGGCTCTAATGATATTTCAACAGCATGTGGATACTTGAGGATCAATGCATGCTAATGATAATTTGGCAGAATAATGGTACTTGAAGCTCAATGCATTCTAATGGCTTGTGAGGGGGTTGATTTATAGGAAAGGCTTGGTTCCAATGGATGGCTAGGATCAATTAGGGCTTTAGGTGAAATGGATGGATAGGATTAAGTTAGGTTTCCTTGCACATCAAGAAATTGTAGTCATATGACATGTGGCAAAGGAGGATGAGGCTTAGGTGTGCTTGTGTAGATAAATACTAAAATTAGGTCCCATTAGTTGTGCATGTGAAAGATAAAAGTTGTAACACAACACATGATTGACTAGACAAGTGTTGGAATGTGATGAAAGATAAGTGTTTAATTCAAATAAAATATTTGAATTAGTTGGGATATGAGTTGGAAATTAATTAAATAAATAAGATTTATTTAATTAATTGGATAAATGAATATGATGGGATAAGATATGGAGGACTTAATTCAAATAAAATATTTGAATTAGTTGGGATAGGAGTTGAAAATTAATTAAATAAATAAGATTTATTTAATTAATTGGAAAGTGGGATTATGCATGTGAAATTAATTAAATAAATAAAATTTATTTAATTAATTGGCTAAGTAGGATAAAGATGGGGATTTTAATTAAATAAATAAAATTTATTTAATTAATTGGCTTAATGGATAAATGGGATTAAGAGTGGGATTTAGGACAAAAATGGCTTATGATGTTTAGGATAATGTTTTAACAAGGTGTTGCAAGACATACACAAAGTTGGGACAATTTTGGGTGTCTACAGAGTGGAGGTTAATTCCCCTCCATTATCGGATCGTAGAGTCTTGATCTAACGCCCTGTGAATGTTTCCACCAATGCCTTGAACTTGAGGAAGGCACCATAGCATTCGTACTTCTTTAAAAAGTAAACCTACATCTTTCTGGAGAAATCATCCACCAATAACCGGAAGTACCTTGATCCATTCACAAGGGGAGACTTCCAAGAAGGCTCACAAAGATCTGCATGAATGAGATCCAAAAGACCCTTAGCACGCCATGCACCTTCTATAGGAAACGGGTTCCTCTTCTGCTTTCTAGCCAAACATCCAACACACAAATCTTATTTTTCCTGTATAGGGGTAGCCCATGAACTATACGGGATCTGCTGAGTTTAGCCAAATACTGAAGATTCAGGTGTCCATACCTTTCATGCCAAAGGACATTGGTATTATCTTCGACAAGTAAGGCATGCAAATTAGCTGTAGCAGAATCAACTAGCTTATATAGACCTCCTTGCCCAATGCCAATGACAACGACCTTGTCCTGTTTCACATCTGATACAATGCACTTCTTATCACAAAACTTGACTTGGATGTTAGGGTTCTTAGTAAACTGACTAATAGATAGCAAATTCTTTTTCATGGCAGGATCATACCAGACATTACGTACCAAAATTTTTCAAGGATCATTCAATACAACCCTATCATCTCCTATCCCTTCAACAACATGTGATCTACCATCACCGAGTGAAACTGTATCTTTATGACTAGAATCAACAGTAAACTTTACATACCAGTCTTTGTGACATGTGAAATGTCGGGATGCTCCTGAATCAAAGAACCAATATATGTTGTCAACACTGTCTAAAAGAGATGCCATGAGTGCAAACCCATCATCTGAACCATGCTCTTTGTCAATAGCAGCCAAATTAGCTTCACCATGCTTCTTTCAGGATAGATTGTATAACCTTTTCCGGCATTCCTTTTTAACATGGCCAAATTTATTGCAATAAAAGCATTTCACTTTTTTGTTGGACGAAGTGTGTAATGTCCCCATTTTCGGCCTGATCACAGAAGAAGATCTATGAGGCTATTTTTCACACTTCGGGATTTTTTTTGGGCGCCCTTGAGAAGGACGACTTGGAGGAGGGAAAATGAAGTTTAATTCAAATCTTTAATTTGAATTTGTGGGCACCAAGGATTGGTCAAGGCTGGTCGGCCTCATTAAGGAGAAGATTATAATTAAAAAATAAAATTACACTTGAGCGCCTTGAGGTGGACAACCTAGAGGATAAAGAGAGATTTAAATTTCAAATCTTCAAATTGAATTGATGCGCTCAAATAGGGTCGGCCTATTGGAGGGAAAAGACTACTCAAAATATATAAAATAATATCTTTTTGGTCGGCTAGAAGGACAGAAGACTCGTATAAATATAAGGTGATTTGATGGCATTCATATCATATCTATCATACTTCATTTGGATTTGAGTTTTATTCTCTTGGCTGCAACGAAAGTTGGGCAACAGACCAAGGATGAAAACCCTTGTGTTCAAGGTGAGTTGGACGAAAACCTAGCTCATCCATTGGAGATTCCATGACGGAAGACTTGTATAAATATAAGGTGATTTGATGGCATTCATATCATATCTATCATACTTCATTTTGATTTGAGTTTTACTCTCTTGGCTGCAACCTATGTTCCCCCAAGTACCAGGGACGGGGACGGGGGGACGAGTTTCGGGGACGGCATTTTTTTTTGGCCATTTTTTAGGGGACGGCAGGGGACGGCTACTAAAATAATTTTTTTTAAAAAATATAAGGAAATTTCAAATATTTAAATGATAACATTGATAAGGCATTCATTATAGACATTATAGAACATTAAAACATGCATACATAACCATAACATTACACTTTTTCAACTTGTCACATGAGAATTGGCTTGGACCAGTTCAAAGTATATGAGCTTCAGGCTTCAGCAAAATAGAATTGCAAGTTAATCAATCACATACGAACAACATATGGATGAACTGTGTGTATCCAAGCTAAAGAACTTAGACAAGAAATTGCTGCGTAGGAAGGAAATGTAGATGCAATGGTTCCCATGTAGATTACATCACTAACAGTGAAGGAGATGGAATGATCAGTACATCAAGTATTTGACAAATTTGCAGTAGGAAAAAATAAAATATGGCAATAATCAATGAATACAAAAACAATTCAGGGCAGCCTTGCTAACTATTTCTTTGTTTCCTGCCATAAGTATGTTTTTTTTTTAATTTTTTGAGTTGGGAGTTTCCTGGGAAAAAGGGGACGGCTAGCTGTCCCCGGTACGGTTAGGGGACGGCTAGCCGTCCCCTAAGTCCTCTAAAAAAAGGGGACGTCCCCGGAAAAAAGGGGACGGCCAGGGGACGTTTCCTGGCCGTCCCCGCGTCCCCGGTACGGGTACGGCCAGAAAAAGGCAGGGGACGCGTCCCCGGGGAACATAGGCTGCAACGAAAGTTGGGCAACGATGTAATATCCCTAATGGATATTGGACTGAAATTTTGAATGCTCTAATACCACTGTAATATCCCTAATGGATATTGGACTGAAATTTTGAATGCTCTGATACCACTGTAAAATACCTTCCTAGGAATGACTGAAATTTTTTGCAATTAAATAACTTCACCAAATGAATAAGGAATTGTAGCACATCAAACTCACATCAACTTTGCACATATGAAAATGAAACATGAAATGTCAAGTGGCTGGAATTTATTTCAGTCCATGTCTGAATTTATATCAGACTTAATTACAAATCAATTTGAAGCCCAAATACATCAAACTTTGCATACAAATATAGCCCAAAGCCTCTAAAATGATGATGGCTATCAAATGGACACAAAACATTCTTGAAAGAACTTCAATAAAATTTTGATGAAAACTTTCTGTATGCTGATCTGACTGCTGAAAGTGTACTTTTTGTCCAGCCAAGAGTTTACAATGAAATATCATGAAATAACCCTTCCAAATGCACTCTATGAATGCATAGGAATGTCTTCTATCAAGCACAACTCTTCAATCTTCAAACCCTTGATCACATTCACCTAAAAAGCCGTGAAATTCCAATGTAAAATCGCTGTTATAAAAATCAGACCCTGCTGTTGCAAAATCAGACCCTGCAAAACATGAAAATACCATCCAAAATGTACTCCAAATTCACTAAACTACCTTGGTAGTCAATCCTCTACACCAAGAGCTTCAAATAGATATCAATTTCACTTCCAAACTCTTCAAATAACCTGCAAATGTAATCCAATGATGAAATCTGTATGACAACATCTCACAAATTGTTATGGGATCATCACCACAACACTCAAGGGAACATCTCCTTGAAAAATAACTAGAAAATCGGAATTTTCAGTCATAAACAATAAAAAAGAAAACATACCATAGCATCATTCATTCAAAATGAAGCTCAAGTCATCTATTTAAACTCCTCAAGCTTTGATGTCCATCCTCTTGGCAATTTTGGAATGCATTTTGAAATCCATCAATAGAAATTAAGGAAATGGAACAATATTGAATGATCTTCACTTGAAATGCTTTCATTTAAAACAATCTTCAATTATTTTAAATGAATTTTGCTCCTCCTCTATGGACCGATCCTCCTTAAGCTTGGCCTTTGACACTTGCATTGAATTTTGAGATTGCAATCATTTAAAATCTTCCTCTTTGCTTGGGCGATCAGCTACATGCATTTAATTTTGTGTTTGAAATGCATTTAAAATCCTTCTAACCTCCAACTAGTACTTGCAATGATTGGGCGATTGCATTAAATAAACCAGTCTATCCAAATGCAAGCATTTAATAACCTTCAAAGCATTTAAAATCTTGATCCTTGACATAACCAACTTGGCATTTAATTTATGAACTTGCATTTAAAATGCTCCTCTATTCTTGCTTCAATCCACAACTACCTCATGTGCATGCATTAAATGATGATATTTGCATTTAATAAAAACCCTCAACCGCTCCAATGCAAATATTTAATAATAAAATTTGCATTTAAAATATTTTCAAAGCTCAATATCAAATTAAATGCAATCATTTAATTTCCACAAACCCAATCGACCTCATATTCCATCGATCCAATGCAATCATTTAATAAATAAATGTTGCATTTAATATATCCTTCCTTCATGTTTGGCGGCCAGCTATGAATCATATGCAATCATTAAAAATCAAAACCAACCTCATAATTGAAAATACAATTCCAATATTGCATTTCCCATGTAGCTCAAAAACACACTTAGCTCATAATTTGGGACATTACAAGTCCTCCCTTCCCAAGATTGCTTGTCCCAAGCAATCGGAAGTGTCAAATGAGCATCAATGAATACCAGGATCCCAAACCCATCTAACCTGTCCATGCAAACTCAGACATACCATCTCAAAATTGTTGATGAAGAAGATCCTGGGACCACTTTCACTGCCGCATAATGTAGCAAAAACATCCATGCTCAACCTCCAATGACACATCCATATCATGAAGCAATTTGATACCTTGCTAAAAGAGATTAAACTATCATACTCATCCTCATATAACTCACTTGTTGAAGCTATGTTAACATCAAATCCAATCACCAAAGCATCATCACAATAATACCATATCAAAACATAGGCATACTCACTAAATCCATTATGAATAAGAAAATTCATCAACACTGAATCAAATGATTGTGTATCATTAAGAATGTCATCTTCTTTCCTATCCATATCTTGATTCTCTATCCCATGTATCTCATGATTCATTTGCTGGAAATCATCTACCCAATAACTGAAAATCAAATCCAAATGAATACCAATGTCATCACTAATGTCCATTGGAGCACCTACACTTGGAGGAGATATTGGAGGTTTGTTACATCCACTTGACATCATTGGCAGCATTTTTCTGGAGCAGCAAACATATCAGACCTGTGCACCACTTGGGATCAGCCTCTTTGGTGTTTTGGAGAGTCATTGACATAGGGTTTCAAACCCTAACTTGAGTGCCACACTTTGGAGGACTTACTGCATCAATTGGAGGTCAAATTTGCATGTAATGGGTATGTATAAACCCTAGGATTTATAGCAGGTTGTAGCTTGGCATGTTTGGCATGTTTGCCCATGAATTTTGATGTACTTTCAGACTTCATATTTCTGATTTATGACATCATACTTCTGATCTGAGTTTCCCATCTTCTTGGTATCATTTTGGTATTGAATCATTGTGTATTTCATTGGGTAATTCAACTATGATATTGGCACATATGCTGGCATGATTGTTATGATGTTTTGACATGTTTAAGTAGCTGTTATAAGTGTTTGATTAAGTCTGAAACAGAAAATCAGAATTGCAGAAACTAGGGTTTTGGATCAGATTTGGAAATCAAAAGATTAGGGCAAAAATTAGAACCCTATAATCAGAAAAAGTAGTTAATATCCTATGTGGGATATTACAAAGTGGAAGAAGTGTTACCAGAAGAATTCTGAGGTTTGTTGCCAAATGAGTTCTGAGGTTTGCTCTTATACCGAGCAGCAAAAACACTTTTCGTGGACCCGGATGTAGATTCCCCTATCTGCTCATGTCTTCGCTCCTTTTGCAAGAGATACTGATTCACCTTATCAAAAGTCAAAGTTTGACTTTCAGCCAATAGATTCAATGATTCCACAAAGGTCTCCTAGGAGGGTGGCAGGTTGTTAATGGTCAAAGCAACCATGTCTTCGTCATCCACTGGTTTATTGACAGCGGTAAGATGATCACTTAGGTCTTTGATTTTTAGGAGGTGTTTTGACAATGACCCACCCTCGTGCAGTTTTTTAGAAAATAACAGATACTTCAAGTACAAAACCCGACTTTTCTCAGAGACTTGATACTTGTTTTTGAGGTGTGTCCATAGTGTAGATGCAGATGTGGCATTCCGGACTTCAGGGATTAAGTCATTGGACATTGACAACTTGAGTAGTAGTAGGGCTTCCCTGTGACGCTTGTCAAAGTCATTTGGGTTGGTTGCAGGCTGGTTTCAGTCTCAAGGATAATACGGTCACACATCTTGGTTGGTGACTCCAGATGTAATTTTTCCCGGTGAGCTTCTGTGCCTTCGGTAACACCAAATTTTGGATATTTGCCATTATCCTAGAAAAAGTTTAATGCCGACAACCCTTTAAAATCAGACCCAGAAAATATTTTTCTCAGAAATTTAAAATTGACCCAGCAAATTTAAAAATCTACAGATTTAGGCACCCCTGATATTATAAAACCCAACCCAGAAAAATAATTGAGGGAAAAATTTAAAAGATGAATACCCAAATTTTTTTATGGAGATCTGTGCCCTAGCAGCCACTAAAATTCACCTTGCTCGCCAAAAAAAGGGTAGAAACCCTAGCAGCTCCTCCTTTAGTCCAAAAACATCCCCTAAAATCATGATTTTGTGAAAAATTAGACAAAAACAGTCTTCAAAACCCTAGGTTGCTTGATATATGCCCTAAAAATGACAATTGTTGACCTGGCAGCACTATTTGATACCCTGAAATCACGTTTTTTGGACCTACAACACTGTTTGAAACCCTAAAATCACGATTTTTGACCTAGCTGCGAGATTTTAACCCCTAAAACAAGATTTTTGCCAGAAAAGAACCTGAAAACGTGTTTTTACCAAAAATAGGCACATTTTATATTAAAAAAGGTATAGGTCCGCGATTTTGGTGGCCAATAATTTGCGATTTTTGTTGAAAACATGGCTCAACCTATTAGCAAAAATTTTTGGCACAATTTTCTGAATATTTGGATGCGATTTTAGCACAAAAATGGATGCGATTTGCTGTTTCAAACCCTAGCACGAATTTTATCTTATGTAGGCTGCGAATTTTCAGGAATAGAGCCACAATTTTTAACTAAAAAATTGGGCACTTTTTGACTGAAACCCTAGGCAGGATATTGATTGAAACCCTAGGCGGAATTTTGATTGAAACCCTAGATGATTTTTGATCCGAAACCCTAGCCGTGAATTTGGAAACCATGGTTGACCTTGACCTCTTCCCAACCTTCTTTGCACAAAACCCTAACCCTAACAACCTATTAGCTCTGATACCAATGTTAGTAAAATTGGCAAAGAAGAGAGATGAGAGAAATTTGCAAGAAGACTTAACTTCACAATGAGGCGAAGCAACAATTTATAAAGTATAGAAAGTTACTATTACAACTACCATTATTAATGGTACTACCTACTGCAGCCAACAACTTTAATAACAATACCTAACGACCAACCTAATTAAATACACTTTATTACATTAATATACTAATAGTAGCCTAGTCAATCGAATGTGTACTTGTATTGTTTAGTCACTGACTTTAGTTGAACAATGCAAGTGTCTGGTACTAGAATTTATTTTAAGTCAAAAAGCATAAAGTCCTTTGCCTAATGTTGAAAGAGTGTTTCAGCCTTTCACTCTAGGCAAACCCAAAAAGATACACATTTAAAGTTAATTCAGCTTGAACATGAACCCCCCTGAAAATCATTGTAAAGATTGTAAATTGCAAGTACATTTTGTTTAGTTTTAGATTAATTTTATTTTATAGGGAGCTTCCCCTTCTAATTCGACGAGTGGTGTACTGTACATCTGTTCTGTTTTGTGTGGCACTGAAAGGTGCGAATTAAAATGCTAACATACCTTAAGAGTATTGATTGTGCTTATTGAGTATTTGAGTCCATTGGTACCTTCCTATATCATGCATCTTTGTTATATGTGGCATTTTTTTGAATTGTGCTATTTCAGTTCTATAATCACTTAAACTCTTTTGTATTGATCAGAAGAACCACCATGAGACATTATCGCCATTTGCTGACTTCATTATTGTACTGGAAAAGTCAATTTATCATTCATATAAAATTTTGCATCATAAAGCTAACTAATGAATCTAGTACCTTCATGAAAAGCATGAAGGTTCTCTTTTAACGGTCTCAACATGAAAAACTATAGACTCAAGATTGAATCGCCATTTTGTAAGTCACCAAAGCTTGTTTTAAATACATGCACATAGGTATCAAAGTTGTTTTGTATTGATCAAAATAACTACCATGGGACATTGTTGCCATTTGCTGACTTCATGATTGAGATGGAACATCTCAATTTATCAACTATATGACATTTTGTAACATAAAGCTAACTAATGATTCTAGAACCTTCATTGAAAGCATGAAAGTTCTTTTCTAAAGGTCTCAGATTGAAAAACTATACACACTTAAGATTGGATCACGATTTTCTGAGTATTGAAGCTTATTTGTGATATATGTGCACAGGTGTCAAAGTTGTGGTGGTATATGATGCCATGAAGTCAGGTCGCCCCACTCATAAAGAAACATATAGAAAGTAAGTTTACTCGAATTTAAAACCAATGACCTATTTCTATATTTTTATACAAAAGTCAATTTTAAGTTTGGGCTGAATTAAAGCTTTCTTTTTGTAGCTTCAAGTATCTTCCTATTTTATAACCAAAAATACTCTAAGGTAATCACATTGTGTTACAAATGTAAATAGATGCATTTCTCTACATGAAATAGATTTTTTGTTATTATATGGTCTTACAGCTGCATGGCTAGGGAGAAGGAACCGTTCTACTCATTTCATCATCAATGATCATAATCACAATTCCAATTCCACTGTGGAAATGTGGTTCAAGATTTAAATATATTTTCTTCTCCGTGTTGCAAAGGAAGTTTTGTCACAGAAAAACCTTCTGTTGTGGTATTAATTTTTTTCCCATTATTTATATTTCCAGCATTATTGTTCCATGGCTTCAAAGTTCAAAATTCTCCATTTGAAAAGGAGTATATGCTGGTTTAGAATCCGTCATATGGAATCTTTTCATTAGGTTCAAAGCATATTTGGTCTAAGAGATGAAAATCTTACCTTTAACTGCCATACATGCATTTCAAGAAAGTAATGCAGAAGTTCCAAGTTATTATGTCATCAAAATACAAGACCATAGTTCAAATGTGGCCATCAATATGTTGAATCTACAGATTTGGATCAGAACTGCTAAGAACAATACCTTGCGTTTGGAAAAATTAGTCAATTTTTTCATATCAAACTCTAGGAGCTTTGTTGAGACTAGACAACTACTTCAATCTGCAAACAAGATGCTCCAGTCCATGCTTGGAAAACCCACTGTGTTCTGGCATATATATTTCTTTATTTGAATCACTATGAAGAAATGCACTCATAACATCCATCCGATGCAATTCCCATCTAAACGTTGCAGCAACAGAAATTACTATCCAAATGGTATGAAGCTCAGCAATTAGAGCAAAGGTTTCATT
Source organism: Cunninghamia lanceolata (assembly GCA_027924645.1). Lineage (NCBI taxonomy): Eukaryota > Viridiplantae > Streptophyta > Pinopsida > Cupressales > Cupressaceae > Cunninghamia > Cunninghamia lanceolata. The sequence goes on along the minus strand of BSBN01000500.1, from coordinate 3,890,737 downwards.
GTAATCAATACCTTCTTGCTCAGAGAATGATTTTGCAGCAAGCCAACCTATGGGTTTCTAGATCTCACCATCAGTTGTGAACTGTTAATGCAGATCCATTTAAAACCTGTGTAATTCTTTCCAGCAGAAAGAGTGACCAACTTCCAAGTTTCATTCTAAAAGGAGGAGTTGCATGTATCCTACATAGCCTTGTTCTCATTCTTGCTTACTTCAAGCCTGTAGTCAGCGTACAATGCTTTTATTATGTTTTGATAATATGGTTGTATTGGACTATGTATTAATTGGTTGTCGGATTTTGGGTGGTTATAGGAATGGTTAGTAAATAGTTGTGTTTTGCTTGGCAACCCTTAGGTTCTTTAAATAGCCTTTGCATAGTTAGGGAAAGCGTCTGATTCTTGACTGATCATCTCTGGTCTACTTCTGTAAAAGAACTTAATGTGAATAAAGATATATTATTACTATTCTATCTGATATGCGTTATTATTTCTGTTGATTATTCAAGTATTAGTTTTATCAAATAGAAGAGTAAACATTGACGTTGTTGCCTTAAAAGAAATGGGGTCTACTATAAGATATTCATGCGCTTAGACCCCAATAAACGCGGTAAGAGACCACAACATGTTTAGGATCAAGAGATCAAATGATCTCTAAGGCTGGTAGAGCAAAGAGAACGCATAAGAAGACTAAGAGAGATTGCCAAAGAGACTTTAGTAGTGCAAATCTGAAGCCAAAGTCCATCCCAAAGTGGAAGTAGAGGTCAAATTCGGAGCATGAGTAGAAGTTGTAGTCGGGAGAGACAACACATTTCCACTACAAATAATCAAATGAAGAGTGGGAGGAGATAGCAAGGCACCTTCCATTACTAGATAAAGTGGGGGTCGATCTTTCGGATCCAGTTGAAAAATCAATACAACCTCCTCTAGACGAGGGAAGTTGGGAGACAGAGTCTAAAGATTCCTTTACAGACAGAGAAAGAGAAGCATATGAGAGTAACCTTCGAGGCATTGAAGGTTTGTCAATTGAAGGAGAAGAAACCCCAGGGCTAAGGGTGTATAAAAGAAAACCTGAAGGCCAAACAAGTGTGCGGAATGTTGAAGCTACAAGAAGAGTGGAGGATTCTCATGTGGCTGAGAGTTCGAGAGGAGCATCGGAACGTTTGAATACCAGATAACTCTTGCCTTTTAGAACTCCTAAGAATTCCTTTCTTGCAGCCTAATAGACTGCTGTGCCTTTTCTTTCAGATGCTCCCTAGTGACCTTCTTCATAATTCTGAAATATATATTCTTTACTCTTTATACAGTTCAGAAATCTTTTTCTTCATTGATTGATGCCTTTGGAAAGGAGGGAGGAGTTCCCGTTTTAAATGTCTTAAGAGGTGCATTTTAAAAGGTTCGTAGCCTTTCCTTTTGGTGATCGCACCCCCTTAATAACCATTTGCTGCCTTTATTATTACCTAAATCGCAGCCTTAGTACATTCTCATATGAATCGTGTTTGCCTAATAATAATTAGACATGACCGCTGCCTTATATCGATTGCACTTCTTTATGTATTGCTGGCTGCTTATTGTGGGGTATACCTGTTGATGTTTGTTTTTGGACAAATCAACAATTAGAGTGAAATACTAAGTATCTGACTCCCTCTTGAGCAAAGCCTCTAGAATGCTGAACGAAGTGATCAAACAAGATGACTCCAAGGTTCCTTTCTGATGAGTTTGTAAGAGATAGCTCAGTGACTAAGTATGATTTTGCTGTTTAAACACAAAGGGACTTATGCAATTGTTCAAATAAGCTGTTGTTTCAATGATTATGGAAGCGAATACTGGAGAGTCTAAGTACTACAACTGATGGCGTATGATTTGGCGATTGATGTTCTTGGTTCTAATTCTAATTAAATGGATAAAAAAAGGACAAAAGATGTAAGGTTTAGAAGCACTAATCTAATCCTAAATGTAAGGATATTTACTGCTTAGGTGAAATCAACCAGAATCTGCTTCGCCAAGATAAACAACTACACAAGATAGGTGCAATCTTCTAGGGTGTACAAGATGTTTAAATCACTTATGCTCATGAAGGATTCAACAAACATAAAGATCAAATTGATGTCCAATTTTGTTCAGGCTAACCATGCACTGCAATTTGCAAGCCACAAATTACAAATGGTATGAACTTATAGATTTCATCACAAAGCAATAAAGAAACCTTCCATTAATTAACATAAACTTAAAGAAAACTTATAACTTAATGTTCGCTTGAAAATCTAAACCATGCAACACTCAGAAACACAAATAGAATCACCAAAGCAATGAATCTTTTATTATTTCAGAGAGCTCTTGCAACAATTTGAGAAATTTCAATCGTACAAATGAGAGCAACAAGAGCCCTTTTATAGACCTCAAAAGGAATGAAGGGTCAAGATCGATCGGCCAAGTCAGCGGACCAGATCAAGCCACATCACAAGTAGTTGTAACAAACTTCTCTTTATTAAATGAAAGAGGCCAGCTTTATTAAATGAAGGAGGTTATCTATATTAAATGAAGGAGGTTATCTATATTAAATGAGGGAGGCTATGAAGAAAAGAACAAAGGCATGCCTCGCAAGAAGATAAGAATGATATATCATTATCTTATGAAGAATCCCCATGTGAATATCCATCACTAGAAGCTTGGCATTCAATGAACTTGGACACTATTTGCTTGACTTCCTCCACAGGTACACTTGGCGCGTTCTGAATGGTTCCTTCAGCTTCAAGTACATCAATTGAATAAAGGCCAAGTGTCCTTTCCCAATCAGTTATCCTTGCTTTGTTGTCGCCAAGGTGGACAGCAAGTGAAAATATACTATCAAGCCTTTCATCAGATACATCATTTTCCTGAAAATAGAAAGCTTGAACTTGTTCTTTCAGATTCTCAAGGGTCATCTCCCCAAAAGGATTACAGATCTTCATCAAAGAGGCATGTATCCCATCCTGAATCCTTTGAAGCACACTTCTAACTCTCGACATATCTATTTCTATTTTATCCAGCAACTGTCCTTTGATGCGAAAGCCATAATACCAAGAAGAGAAGTTATATGTTTTACCTTCTTCAATCACTTCAGCATGTAACAACTCATCAACTCAACTGATGTTTCCATCAAGCTTTTCAAGTGTGACAGGTATTGATCCTTGAGGTCTTTGAATTCAACACAAGATGTCATAAGTGCAAGTACCCTCTCCTTAAGACTAGTAATCTTATCACTTACTTGCATAATATCTCTCAGATGTCTAAATGTAGCCTCCTTTGATCTTTTCATCCAATCCTTCATTCTGTGAGATGAAGACTTCAATTCTTCTAGGTGTTCAACTGTTTCAGGACGAAGGAGAGATGGAGGTGTAGTTACTCTTTCCTGCTGATAAATAGGATGCACTAAATGTTGAATGTATTGCTCTAAGGCTCGACATCTTTGCTCAGCTTTGATTCTACCTTCTGTCTCTTGTCTTATGATAGCTCGAGCATTATCAATCGAATCCTGAAGTTCTTCTTCAACTTGCATTCCAGTCAAAGGACCCAGATTGATCGTATTGATGACATAATCATCAGGTGTTACATCCTCTATATTCTTTTCAAGCCTAGGAACTGCTACATGCACTTTCCTTACTCCTGTTCCATCTTTAATGATCTTTGAAAGGTTATTTGCCTTCTTCTTTGGTTTCTCTTTCGACATGTCCAAGAGTAACTCGTCAACTGGAAGGGGAGGACAGTTCTCAAGTTCACAATTCTCTCTGATTCTTTCCTGTAACCATTCTGGCAGTGATGAAAGATCTTGCTGTTGTTGTAATTGTTTTCCTTGTGCAGGCAATGATTCTTCTTCAGCCTCATCCTTATCCTCGATATTAGCTTCATCGATGATCTCAGTATCATGTGGGCTAGAAGGCATTTCTTCCATTGGAGCTTGTGGAACTACATTCTCAGCAGGGATCACTAAGTCTTGATTCAGTGGGATGTCACCTGGCTGTCTAGAAGAAGCAGTCTCAATACTTATCCTTTTCTTCTTTCTACTGGATTCTCCCTGAACAATCTCAAGCTGTTTTCTTTTCTTTCCCTGTCCTGAATCTTTCTCACTTCCTCTACTTCGTGTATCCTTACCAGGTGCTTTATGTTGTTCTTGCTGATCCACTTCTCCCATCTTAGTATAGGTGAGTCTCTTTCCTTCATCAAGCAAGGCTTGCACTTGTTTATTTATCTGCTCTTCAGTGATAGCAATGATGGGTATTATCAATCCTTCATCGTCAACTTTTTCTCTATCTGCCCAATTGACTTCATAAGGCAAATTGCGGATTTTATCATATTCATCACCAAAAGAGCTCTTTCACCTTCTAACTGATCAAGAATTCTTAGTACCTTTGTAGCTCTTATCAGGTCCCATTTCAATCTTGAACACTTTTGCATCCTGATGTCATCATCATCTATAGCATCAGCCCAGTGATCCTCCAGTTGTTCTTTATGCTTGTAAGAAGAGTAAGATTGCTTGATGGCTCCATGTGGATCAAAGTTTTCTCTCCTCGAATCATGTGGATGCAGATTATAAGCCTGAAGCTCAACTTCTGAATGCTCAGTTGCCTGTAATGATGGAGAAGAATAGTACCTACCTAGCTGAAGAGGAAACTGAACTCCTGCTTTCTTCCTTGCTTTCTGCATCTTATGAAATTCTAACAGTTGTCTGGAAACCTCTAGCAACACCATCCTATTTGAAGGGTATCTAGGCAGTCTATATGGGAATGATGTAAATCCTTGAATCCTGATATAGGTGAACTTATCATACTGGATGTAATACCTTCCATACTGCTTGATGAAGTTCCTGGCAACACCTATTAATCTTCTATGTAGTTCACCTCTCAACTTCCTCACTATGAACATGGCGAAAGCATCATTGAATCTCTTGTAGTGATTAATGTTCTTCAGGTGAAGCTGAGGATAACACTGATGCGAGAGAATCTGTCCCGGCTTTGTACCTACTTGCCCTTTAGCTGTTAGTTCTTTGTAGACTACATTTCTTGCCAGAATATAAACAAGATAGGAAGTCATGAAGAAAGACTTCGTTTCATCAAAGTTTTCAAACTGTTCATCCAGGCAGTGGCTTATAAGGCCAGCCCAGTCAATCATCTTGTTCTTTGTAAACATATGATCAAAATAAGTATACATCCATCCTTCAAAAGTAGATGATTGTGGCCTACCTGTTACTCGATTCAGGAACACGATCAAGTAACTTATCTGTTGCTTGAAGTCAGCCTTGTGATACTTGGGATCTTTTGAGTCGTATATCTTCATCGACGAATCATTCATCCACTTCTTCCTGATTTCTTGCATGTAAACCTTTGAGTTGCCTTCGAAAGTAATCTGAGCAGTTGTAGGGCATATGAAGACTCCTTTCGCCTTCGGGATGTTGAAGATCTCCTGAATGGCTTCCCTTTGCAGGTAGGCGAGAACAGTTCCATCCTTTGCTATAATCTGTCTTTTCTCTTTGTCATAGTGCTGAACACACTCCAACACTAGCTCAGCGCTTGGCAAGGCAGGTGGAAAGCAAGCTGCTTGTACAATCCCGCTCTTTGCGATGGCTTTAATGTCTTCACTCTTGGTGATCGCGAGCAAAAAGTCTTTCACTTCCTCCAAGTTGACGTGTCCCATTTTTGGTGTCGCCGACATCCTTCCACTGTGTTTCTAGCTTGGACTCTGGTATGTTAGACTTGGCATCCATCTTGATAAGGACTTGTCTCTCCTTGGCCGTCATTCCCATCTATTTGCAAGACTGGACTCGAATAAGTAGATTGAAATAATAGCTTCTACAAGTCTTCTACATCACTGTTATCATGCTAGATCACTTCATCAACTTCTAAAGGACACTTCACCTATTCAATTTCAAGTTTCACTCAATCTTGCAAGTACAAAGAGGTTTTAGAAATGAAGAGCAACATACTCTAAGTCATTTTACAACTTGATTTCTGAATATAAATCTGCAAATTAAACAAATAAGAGACAATCTTTTCACAAAGTAGAAATGATTAATGCATACCTTGTGTCAAGTATTTTGTCCTAGAAGAGCAGAATTCTGAAGAAAAAATTGCAATTAGTCCTCTAAATGCAGGTTTGCCCTAAAAAGTTTTGTTTTTCTTCAAAAATTCAATGCTCTGGAAAACCTTGGCCAAAATGACACATAACTCCTGTGTAAAGCATCTGAGCTCAAAAGAGGGGGTCCCTAGTCCGATGGGGTGATGTGTGATTTGGTCACAACATCTGGCGACTCCACTAGAGGAATGTTCCTGAACATTTCTAAAACTAGAATTCAATTCCCATTCAAAGAACAAATCATCACCCTCGATCGTCAATTAGCCAAAAAGAACTTAAACGGGAAAGGAATCATAAATTGGATCAAGATACTACATCTCATGATGTGTGAGTAAAGATTGATTGTGATTAAAACAGTTTCTTAATGTTCTAAAGATAAACAAATATCAAGTTTCAAAATTTCCATGTACACCGACACACCAGATCAAATAGACATAACTACCCAATCAAAGGATCAGAACCTGTTGCCAGTGCGACTATCCGTATCCGAGGTTTGAAGTGCAAGTACTTGTGTTCATTCCCATCCCTGAGAAAGCAGGATCATCTAAGTTAACCTGTCTCAAGCTGGGTAATTCATGAAAGCAGATGGAAGGACGAATAGGTACATATGATGTCATGCAATGATATTAAACGGGGTAATGAGAAATGGGGAGGATATGCAAATGATCAGAAAATGGAATGACATGAAACGGAGGGGAATGCAATGAGACGTTGTGTTTCTACCATGACGCCTGTTTACCAGGTTTTCATCAAGGTACTTATCCAAGGCGCCTGTTTACCAGGTTTTCACCAGTGGACGAGATTTTTCATCTTTACTATTTTCCTTTTTTTCCTTTTTCTCTCTCTTTTTTTTTTTGTGGATCACCATTACACACGGCGCCTGCTTGCCAGGTTTTCACCATGGTAACGAACAGGAGGAACTTTAGAATCTGATCATGCAGATGACACAGTGGTCCAACAAAATCATGTTAAGTCAGTGTTTACCCTGATGTTGGCAGGGAATGATGAAAAGATGCAGTGAACGAAATAGTGGACCATGAAGTGAATTATATAAAATAGATGTATGAAAAGTGCATCAAACACCAACCGGGTAAGTGGTGGAAGATGCTTGATGGTGGGACACAGAATGGACGGTGGAAATGGATGATATGTAGTGGAACGAAGTGGGATGGAACCATGATCAACTTCCGTTCGTATCTACCTAACTTTGAAGCTTGCAAGTGGAAAGGGATATATATAATAGGGGAACGGGAATGGCGATTTGGGGATTAATAATAACATCTTCATGACCTTCACGAACTTGGAATTTCCTTTTTTATTTTGATTCGTGGGATGAAGTAATTTGGGGACGGAATGGAAATAGAATGGAAATGGACTTATTGAATGCGGAAGCCTCTTTGGATTCGGCTTCAAATACCCAAAAGCTTTATTTCTCAAGCATTTCTTGACTTGAAAGTATAGCATAAAATCTTTTGAACATGCCCGGCTTAGGATTTCTGGCATTTGTATCATGAGGCATAGAGATCTTTGGATTTTCAGGAATCTCTTTGCTTGATGGGTAAAAGCATCTAAGTACTTATTTTACGAAGTGTGGGGAATGGGTAGAGGAATTTTCAAGCTTCTCAATTAGATGACACTCACGTTTGTTAATCATGAGTAGGAGATGGGTGGAAGGGATAAAGGATATGATAGTGTGATAGAAAGGCAAAGATAAGATGGATGATGGAAGGTATGGATAGTTACATGCCTTGAGACTTTGCATAGTAACGAAGGCGAAGTGGATATATGTAATAGATGGAATGGAAAACGATAGATTTTGGATGGAACGGAGTAGGAATACCAACATCTTGACCTTGACTTGTATACAATGGCTAAGGCCATTTGAAAAGGACATTGACATGGAAAGACTCCAATGATTCATAAGGACTTCAATTTATCCTTTTGGAGTATACAACGAACAATAGGATCATACAGATGATTCAGACATCAGACTTGAATTCATTATTGGATGAAGAATGCAACATGGATGGAGGTTTTTCTGCTTTGAAATGAAATGGACAGAGAGCGAAATGATGGATGGAAGTATGCGGGGATGCTTATTATGGAGCGAAATGGAAACATGAATTACCTGGAGATGTCACTCGATTCAGGTTCACAAAGACTTTCCTAGCAACTTCGGGATCATTAAGATGTGTAAGATATAAAACCTCAAAATACTTCAGTCAATACCGAACAATTGGCTCATCTCCTAAGAGCAAGCAGTCATGTTATCTGACACAAGCGATGGAATCCACGGGAAATCCATCAATCATGACTCAAGTTTCTCAAAGGAACAAATAAGAACTCATAAAATTAGATTTGGCATTATAATCAGAAGATAGTAGTGTCAAGACACAATAGATGATTAGTGTCCCAGTCAAGTTCATAGTTTGCATCGTCAACAAATTGAAAACTATGATCCATTCAATCGTAAGAATTTCATGAATAAATGTTTAGGAAATGAGCTAACATACTCTAGTGAAAGTATACCAAATGTCTTTGAGATATACATCACCTTATCAAAAACTAAGAACCCCCCGAAACAACTACTCTAAACCAAAAGCAAAAACAACCAAACTAAACTATGCAAAGCAAGAAATTCTTGAGTCAAATGACATCAAGATGAGCAACTCTAACCTAAGAAAACCAAACAACAAAAAGAAAATCCTATCTAACTATGTACAAACCAGCCCCCCAGGGATCTCATGGCTGGAAATAATGCTTCAGGAACTGCCCATTGACAGGCAGTGGGACGTCTTCTCTGGTCAAAGTCTTCAACTTGAAAGCGTTCTCTCCTAGAATCTCAGCGATCTGGTACGGACCTTTCCAGAGATAATCAAACTTGTCATGATCACCTCGCCGTTCATGTGCCTTGTCCCAATACAAAACGAGGTCAGAAATTCTGAAGGCTTTTACTCTCGCCTGACGATCAAACCAACGCTTAACCACTCCTTGATGCTTCATAAACTTATCAAGGCAATGTCTCGCTTCTCTTCCAGATGCAGTAACTGTGATAATCTTGTTTGTACTCGTTCATCTTCGTCTAAATAGTCTTGCATGAACTGCAAGGTTGGAATCCTCAATTGTATTGGGAAGATGGGATCCTGCCCATAAACCAGGTGATATGGAGAAGTGCCCAGGGAAGACTTGACTCCGGTTCTGTCTGCCCAAAGAGCGAACTTCAGCTGTGTGTGCCAGTCTCTCGGATTCTTATCCAGCAGCTTCTTGATTGCGTTCAAAAGGTTCTTATTTGTGGATTCAGCCAAGCCATTACCCTGCGGATAATAGTTTGATGAAAATTTCAGGGTTATTCCATATTCAAAGGCCCAATTAGAAAATCTGAGTGATGAAAACGCAGGACCATTGTCGCATACGAGGGCGCTGGGACAGCGAAATCTGGTAATTATGTTCTCTTCCAGAAATTTGATCACTACATCGGAGGTGCAGAACTTCAAAGCATGGGCTTCTGTCCATCTAGTGCAGTAGTTTGTCGCAGTCAGGATATATCTATGCTGTGCAGAAGAAGGTGGGTTTATCATGCCAATAAAGTCTAGCCCCCACTTGGCAAAAGGCCTAAATTCAACAACCGGCTGTAAAGGCATTGCTGGGTTTCGTTCCCTTGAAGCTGCTACCTGACAAATATGGCAAGTTTTGATGTGCTGATGAGCATCTTGAAACAGTTTTGGCCAATAATACCCTGCCCTTAATATCTGATTTGCCGTTGCCAGCTTACCAACGTGGCAAGTTCCGAACTTGTCGTGAAATTGTTCCATAATACTTTTGGCTTCGCTTCTACCCACACACCTCAGGTAAATCCCTTCATGATTCTGTTTGAATAAAACTGATCCTTGCAACATGAAGCGTTTGCTTCTGTATCTTAATGCTCTTCTCTGTGTTGGGCTCATATGATCCGGACATTTCTGAGATAGCAGGTAATAGACAATATCATCGTACCACTCATCCGGTGATACTACTTCAAGTACATAAGCCTGCTGAACCAATCCAGGGCCTTCGATTGCTATAGTCTGGTTCAGTGCTTGTCCTCTAACCAACTTCATTGGTTGAATTTCGATGTCGTACTCTTGGATAGTGGCGACCCACTTGCCTCTTCTTTTGCCTAGTTCATTTTGCATTAGTAGTGTCTTAACTGCAGCATCTGGAACTATAGCATACACTCTGCTTCGCAGGATATAGTGTCAAAATTTCTTGATAGCCTTTACTAGAGCGTACGCCTGTTTCTCCACTCTAGGGTATCTCAGCTCAGCGTCCTTAAAAGGGGCACTCATAAACGCGATAGGGTGTTCATCTTTATCATCTGTCCTCTAGGTCAAAATCCCTGCGCAGGTGTGATCTGATGCGAAAGAATACAAATAAAATGGCTTCAAATAGTTTGGATTGATGAGAACAGAAGTCCTAGCGATTGCCTGCTTGATTTCTTCGAATGCTCTCTTTGCTTGAGGAGTCCATTCGACTTTCGTGTCCTTCTTCAACATATCATTCAAAGGCTTAACAATTTCTACGAATCCAGTAATAAACTTCCTGACGAAGTTAATCTTGCCGAAGAAAGACTTCAATTCCTTTTTGCTGGCAGGCATACTGATTCTTTTGATGGCCTCTACCCGATCTGGATCGATAGAGATGCTGTGTTCTGATATTACGTGGCCCAGGAGCTTTCCTTCTGTCACCCCGAAGATGCACTTTTTGGGATTTAAGGAAATTCCATATGTTCTGCAAGATTCAAACACTCTCCTTAAATGTTCCACATGATCTGCTCTGACTTTTGAGAATACAGTAAGGTCATCCATATAAATGATAATGCATTTTCCAATAATATCTCTGAAGGCGATATCCATGGCCCTCTGGAAAGTGGCTCCTGCATTGATTAGGCCGAAAGGCATTCTTCTGTATGCATATGTACCCCATTTGGTAGTGAAAGCGGTCTTCAACCGATCTTCCTTTTCAACCATGACCTGGTTATATCCTGAATATCCGTCCAGAAAAGACATCATCTGCGAACCATTTACAATTTGAAGCACTTCGTCCAGTGAAGGCAAAGGATAATTATCTTTCTCTGATGCCTTGTTCAGATTCCTGAAATCAACACACAACCTTATTTCTCCATTCTTTTTTCTAACAGGAACCAGATTGGCGACCCACGTCGAGTGCCTTATTGGAAATATTATCCTTGCCTGTAGCAGCTTCTTTACTTCTTGATAAATAAGTGGCTCCAATAAAGGATTAACTGGCCTCTGCCTCTGTTGGAATGGTCTACTTCCCGGCTTGAGAGGGATAGTGTGCGTGATGATGGAGGTGTCATATGTTTTCAAATCATCATACCCCCAAGCGATAGCATCGTGAAACTCTCTCATACTATTGAGGATATTTTCTCTTTCTTCTGGTGTGCAAACTTTCCCTATAAAAACATTTTTTACCTCTTCATCTGTCCCCAGATTGACTGCTTCACACTTATTTCCGTCTTCACTGCGGTAGGGGGGAGTGCCCAACTTGTCTGAGTCAAAGAGTCTCTCTAACTCAATCATACCCTTTGGGATGGTATTGTCCTTCAGATTCATGATCCCATCTGGATCAAACTCAGCTTCAACTTCACTCTCATCGATGACCTGGGTGGTGAAAATACCTGAATTAGTTAAGAAGTCCAGTATGTGTTTGTCATCATCAAACACCTGAAAGTTTGTGATGTTATCTGGTACTGATGGAACTGATGTCAGTTCCACTGTGAACTTCTTTAACCCCTCCATAGCTAATGGCTCAAGAGAACTTGCGGCTTGTGCTAGTGCATTAGCTACTTGATTTGTGGATCGGTAAATTGACTTGATGTTAAATGCATCGAAGTCCTCAATCAGATCCCATACCCGGTTTCTGTATTTCTTTAACCTCTCTTATCATGGCACACATATTGTTTCCTGACCTGTCTGACAACTATTTCTGAATCGCCAAACACATGCAGAATCTTAACTTTCTTCTTTATGGCCAGGAGTAATCCGTGCACTAGAGCTTCATATTCAGTAACGTTATTGGTGCACGGAAACTGCAATCTTAAGGCTGACAAGTAAGCTTCTCCCATTGGACTAATCAGTTCAAAACCAGCTCCGGATCCTTGTTTGGATTTTGATCCATCGAATCTCAAAGTCCATACCTGATTATCTCCTGGATTTAACTCATTGATATCTTGACTTGCTTTTGCAGGTTCAACTTGGGTATGTTCTTTTGCTGATGTTGAAGTGCTTGCTTCATCTGTAAGGACAGTATTCCGAACAATTTCTTTTAATTTCATCATACTTGGAATTTCCAAGCCCATGGCCTCTGGAATCCTTTTCCTGACTTGTTCTAGGGCTACTACGCACATAGCGCAGGAGAACTCAGAATGAAAAGCATTGTGTATCCTGCACCAATTGGGCAATAATAAATCATGGACAGATGCATGACTTCCCAATTCTACGCCTTGCTTCACATGTTTCATCACAAAGTTTCGGAAGTTTTCAAACATGCCTTCCCCTTCTTCATATGATGATATGCCATGATCACTTTCTACAAGGACCTCTGTTGAATTATGCAGCATTAAAATCTCTTCCACCTTAGGCTTGTAAACACCCAAGTCTGTCTCTACAAAAAGGATCTCATTATCTTCACCATATTCAGTAATCATCAATTTCAGACGTGGAGTGCTATCTATCCTGATTTGATTCGGCAATCCTTTCCATGATAGCCACATGTGCGAAAAGTCGGTGGAGACGTACCCATTGAGCTTCTTCAACCAATCTCTGCTTAGCAGCATCCCGTACCCTTCAGGTATGTCTACCACTGAAATGTCAATGTAATGCTGAATCCTGGGGTCAGCTGCCAATTGCATGTGAATATTGTGTAATTCTCCAATAACTGGAACTTCGGTTTTATCCAATTGAGTAACTTTCTTGTTTGTTTGCTTTGGGATGAGACCAAGTTTCTTACAGATACCCAGCGGCATCACATTGCTTGAGGCTCCTGAATCCATTAAACAATTATGTAACAGTTTACCAAACATTCTAACTGATATCAAGAACGGGGGCTGTTCATCCCTTCCTTGGTAAAAGACTACCGATTTCTTCTTAGGAGCACTATATCGGTCATCTGCTAGGTCTGGATTGACTTGTGAGCTTTGAATCTTTGGTGCATTATTATCTTCTGCAGGGTCTTCCTTTATTGTAACTGACTTGCCGTCTGTCATATTGGATGAATCCTGTGCAATGAAAATAGCATTGGTCTGACCTTGTGGGTGAGGTGGCCTCATTTGGGTCGGATTCACATTTTGACCCACATATGCTCTTGGTGCAGCTGAAGTAGATGGACCTGATGATCCTGTGGGGATTTGTACATTTTGATTTCCACCTTTTGCGATGGTATCATCAACACTTCTTAAAAAGGCTTCCTTCATTTCAGGTACTCGAATTAACTCTGTTAGTGGTAAGTTGATCTTGATCTTCTTGAGTTCCTCGACAACACATTGATTCAACCTCTTCAAATCATCCTTAGGAACTTCCTTTCTGGCTGGATCAACCCTTAAGGAAACATTCTGCTGCTGAGCCTCTTGTGCTGGGTTAACATTCTGTGCTGGGTTCCGCTGCCTGTATTCGGGCAAATCCCTAGGATAGCTTGGATTGTTACTTGCATTAGGGTTTGGCGGAGTGTGCAAGTTATTAGGAGGGGTTGATGTAGTAACAGGATCTTGGGCTCGGTAGTTTCGCTGATAAACCCTTTGTGGTGCATTGCCGGTAGATTGCTGAAAGGCTTGAACTTCATCTGCTCCTTGAGTTTGGGAACTGCCTTCGAATGGAGGAGGATAGTATGTATCATCAACAGGCCCATTGGCAGAGGCTGGCGGGAATCTTCCATTATATTCTGTCATGTCATATTCCATCATAGGTGGGAAAGTAAAATCCTCAATTATCAAGGCTTGATCGTACCTCTGCGTGGGCACAATTTCATACCCGGTGAACGGAGGGTTCTCTGGCACCTGCGAGCCATGCATTTCTTGCTGAAAAATATCAGCAGCTATCTTAAATTCGGGACACTGAAGTTCTGAATGTTGATTGGTGTTATGTAACCTGCACCAAGTGGACAGTGCAGCTTCTGCTAAGAAGACCTTCTCTGCTGGTTTTGGGTCGGAAGCTGGCGAATTATCAAGCGGTGAAGGTACAGTTCCGTTATTCGGTGCAGTGTTCCAGGTTCTATTCTGTCGTTGAAAACCTTGATTATTTCCTCTAAAGCCTTGATTGTACCCTTGATTATATCCTTGATTACTGCCCTGGTTTCCCTGGTATCCACCCTGATTGCCTTGGAAATTCCTCTGCAGATAGTTATTCTGATTTCTCAAATGTGTAACTTCAGTAGACAATTTCTTCACCTGATCAATCAGCTCTTTCATTTCATCCTTCTCATCCTGGGTCCTTCCCGAAGGTGACGATCCTTGCAGATACACTGGCTTTTCAGGTGCAACTTGTGAAATTGGCGCCACCAGATGCAGGACTAGTTGATTAGCAGGAGTGGGAACGGGAACTGGATTCATTATAGGTGTATGTTGAGCCAGTGCTTGATTAATTCCTTGGATTTGGTTAGGCATCGCCACATGCCCCAGGTGATTGAGTGGCCCGTGAGTGTTCATGCCCAACTCTATGTTCACCTTGACGGCTTCAGCATATGCTCCTGTTAGAGTGGTAGGCGGGGCTGTTGCTCTTTTCACGAACATAGAAGTAAGGCGATCTAAAGCAGCATAATAAATCTCCATGGCTGTTTCATCAGTGATGTCATATGGAGCTTGTAGTCGAGAATATGCTTTATGGAACCTGTGATTAAAAGAAGCGATAGGCTCATGTTCCTGCCTCCTTACTTCAATAAACTGTTTATAGAGTTCTGCCGGAGTAATGGGAATTTTGAATTTATCCAAGAAAGCAGTTTTCGTTTGTTCCCAGGTAGTAATAGACCCAGCTGGTAGGTTGACATACCAAAAAGTAGCATCTCCTTTGAGAGAGTATGGAAATAGTCGGCATGCTACATCCTGATCCGTGATCCTCCGATTTACCAGAGTGCCCTCAAAGATCTTAATATGCTCTTCAGCCGTCCTGCTTGGATCGTTGACATGATATTTCGAGCAGAAATGTTCCGGGTTCTTGGGCATTTCATGATAGTCTGTAAAAGTTCCAAGGGGTGAGACATTTCCCAGGGGCCAAGCTTGTGCTGCCATTGGAACGTTGGGTTGTTGTCCTGGACCTGTTTGAGCAGCTCCCGGCTGAAGTGGAGTACCTATAGTGGTTACTTGGACGTTGCTCGGTTAAACAATTCCCTGATTCGGATTCTGCAGAGGTGGAGTCTGAAATAAATTTGAAATATCACCCCCACTTGGAGATCCTTGGCCCGATGAAGTCACCTTCTTTCCTTTCTTCGACTTCGAAGGGAACTCCAACTCGGAAAACTCCTTGGATGCTCCTGGTGCAGACCTTAGAATTCTTTGGTGCCTTTCTGGCGAGAAAGAACCAATTCGCTCCAGGATGTTCTTCTTTCTTCTGAAACAACTTGTTAAACGGCCCTCCTTCTAGCACAAAAAATGTTGATGTTTGTTTTTGGACAAATCAACAATTAGAGTGAAATACTAAGTATTTGACTCCCTCTTGAGCAAAGCCTCTCGAATGCTGAACGAAGTGATCAAACAAGATGACTCCAAGGTTCCTTTCTGATGAGTTTGTAAGAGATAGCTCAGTGACTAAGTATGATTTTGCTGTTTAAACACAAAGGGACTTACGCAATTGTTCAAATAAGCTGTTGTTTCAATGATTATGGAAGCGAATACTGGAGAGTCTAAGTACTACAACTGATGGCGTATGATTTGGCGATTGATGTTCTTGGTTCTAATTCTAATTAAATAGATAAAAAAAGGACAAAAGATGTAAGGTTTAGAAGCACTAATCTAATCCTAAATGTAAGGATATTTACTGCTTAGGTGAAATCAACCAGATCCTGCTTCGCCAAGATAAACAACTACACAAGATAGGTGCAATCTTCTAGGGTGTACAAGATGTTTAAATCACTTATGCTCATGAAGGATTCAACAAACATAAAGATCAAATTGATGTCCAATTTTGTTCAGGCTAACCATGCATTGCAATTTGCAAGCCACAAACTACAAATGGTATGAACTTATAGATTTCACCACAAAGCAATAAAGAAACCTTCCATTAATTAACATAAACTTAAAGAAAACTTATAACTTAATGTTCGCTTGAAAATCTAAACCATGCAACACTCAGAAACACAAATAGAATCACCAAAGCAATGAATCTTTTATTGTTTCAGAGAGCTCTTGCAACAATTTTAGAAATTTCAATCGTACAAATGAGAGCAACAAGAGCCCTTTTATAGACCTCAAAAGGAATGAAGGGTCAAGATCGATCGGCCAAGTCAGCGGACCAGATCAAGCCACATCACAAGTAGTTGTAACAAACTTCTCTTTATTAAATGAAAGAGGCCAGCTTTATTAAATGAAGGAGGTTATCTATATTAAATGAAGGAGGTTATCTATATTAAATGAGGGAGGCTATGAAGAAAAGAACAAAGGCACGCCTCGCAAGAAGATAAGAATGATATATCATTATCTTATGAAGAATCCCCATGTGAATATCCATCACTAGAAGCTTGGCATTCAATGAATTTGGACACTATTTGCTTGACTTCCTCCACAGGTACACTTGGCGCGTACTGAATGGTTCCTTCAGCTTCAAGTACATCAATTGAATAAAGGCCAAGTGTCCTTTCCCAATCAGTTATCCTTGCTTTGTTGTCGCCAAGGTGGACAGCAAGTGAAAATATACTGTCAAGCCTTTCATTAGATACATCATTTTCCTGAAAATAGAAAGCTTGAACTTGTTCTTTCAGATTCTCAAGGGTCATCTCCCCAAAAGGATTACAGATCTTCATCAAAGAGGCATGTATCCCATCCTGAATCCTTTGAAGCACACTTCTAACTCTCGACATATCTATTTCTATTTTATCCAGCAACTGTCCTTTGATGCGAAAGCCATAATACCAAGAAGAGAAGTTATATGTTTTACCTTCTTCAATCACTTCAGCATGTAACAACTCATCAACTGATGTTTCCATCAAGCTTTTCAAGTGTGATAGGTATTGATCCTTGAGGTCTTTGAATTCAACACAAGATGTCATAAGTGCAAGTACCCTCTCCTTAAGACTAGTAATCTTATCACTTACTTGCATAATATCTCTTAGATGTCTAAATGTAGCCTCCTTTAATCTTTTCATCCAATCCTTCATTCTGTGAGATGAAGACTTCAATTCTTCTAGGTGTTCAGCTGTTTCAGGAGGAAGGAGAGATGGAGGTGTAGTTACTCTTTCTTGCTGATGAATAGGATGCACTAAATGCTGAATGTATTGCTCTAAGGCTCGACATCTTTGCTCAGCTTTGATTCTACCTTCTGTCTCTTGTCTTATGATAGCTCGAGCATTATCAATCGAATCCTGAAGTTCTTCTTCAACTTGCATTCCTGTCAAAGGACCCAGATTGATCGTATTGATGTCATAATCATCAGGTGTTACATCCTCTGTATTCTTTTCAAGCCTAGGAACTGCTACATGCACTTTCCTTACTCCTGTTCCATCTTTAATGATCTTTGAAAGGATATTTGCCTTCTTCTTTGGTTTCTCTTTCGACATGTCCAAGAGTAGCTCATCAACTGGAAGGGGAGGACAGTTCTCAAGTTCACAATTCTCTCTGATTCTTTCCTGTAACCATTCCGGCAGTGATGAAAGATCTTGCTGCTGTTGTAATTGTTTTCCTTGTGCAGGCAATGATTCTTCTTCAGCCTCATCCTTATCCTCGATATTAGTTTCATCGATGATCTCAGTATCATGTGGGCTAGAAGGCACTTCTTCCATTGGAGCTTGTGGAACTACCTTCTCAGCAGGTATCACTAAGTCTTGATTCAGTGGGATGTCACCTGGCTGTCTAGAAGAAGCAGTCTCAATACTTATCCTTTTCTTCTTTCTACTGGATTCTCCCTGAACAATCTCAAGCTGTTTTCTTTTCTTTCCCTGTCCTGAATCTTTCTCACTTCCTCTACTTCGTGAATCCTTACTAGGTGCTTTATGTTGTTCTTACTGATCTACTTCTCCCATCTTAGTATAGGTGAGTCTCTTTCCTTCATCAAGCAAGGCTTGCACTTGTTTATTTATCTGCTCTTCAGTGATAGCAATGATGGGTCTTATCAATCCTTCATCGTCAACCTTTTCTCTATCTGCCCAATTGACTTCATAAGGCAAATTGCGGATTTTATCATATTCATCACCAAGAAGAGCTCTTTCACCTTCTAACTGATCAGGTATTCTTAGTACCTTTGTAGCTCTTATCAGGTCCCATTTCAATCTTGAACACTTTTGCATCCTGATGTCATCATCATCTATAGCATCAGCCCAGTGATCCTTCAGTTGTTCTTTATGCTTGTAAGAAGAGTAAGATTGCTTGATGGCTCCATGTGGATCAAAGTTTTCTCTCCTCGAATCATGTGGATGCAGATGATAAGCCTGAAGCTCAACTTCTGAATGCTCAGCGGCCTGTAATGATGGAGAAGAATAGTACCTACCTAGCTGAAGAGGAAACTGAACTCCTGCTTTCTTCCTTGCTTTCTGCATCTTATGAAATTCTAACAGTTGTCTGGAAACCTCTAGCAACACCATCCTATTTGAAGGGTATCTAGGCAGTCTATATGGGAATGATGTAAATCCTTGAATCTTGATATAGGTGAACTTAGCATACTGGATGTAATACCTTCCATACTGTTTGATGAAGTTCCTGGCAGCACCTGTTAATCTTCTATGTAGTTCACCTCTCAACTTCCTCACTATGAACATGGCGAAAGCATCATTGAATCTCTTGTAGTGATTAATGTTCTTCAGGTGAAGCTGAGGATAACACTGATGCGAGAGAATCTGTCCCGGCTTTGTACCTACTTGCCCTTTAGCTGTTAGTCCTTTGTAGACTACATTTCTTGCTAGAATATAAACAAGATAGGAAGTCATGAAGAAAGACTTCATTTCATCAAAGTTTTCAAACTGGTCATCCAGGCAGTGGCTTATAAGGCCAGCCCGGTCAATCATCTTGTTCTTTGTAAACATATGATCAAAATAAGTATACATCCATCCTTCGAAAGTAGATGATTGTGGCCTACCTGTTACTCGATTCAGGAACATGATCAAGTAACTTATCTCTTGCTTGAAGTCAGCCTTGTGATACTTGGGGTCTTCTGAGTTGTATATCTTCATCAACGAATCATTCATCCACTTCTTCCTGATTTCTTGCATGTAAACCTTTGGGTTGCCTTTGAAAGTCATCTGAGCAGTTGTAGGGCATATGAAGACTCCTTTCGCCTTCGGGATGTTGAAGATCTTCTGAATGGCTTCCCTTTGCAGGTAGGCGAGAACAGTTCCATCCTTTGCTATAATTTGTCTTTTCTCTTTGTCATAGTGCTGAACACACTCCAACACTAGCTCAGCGCTTGGCAAGGCAGGTGGAAAGCAAGCTGCTTGTACAATCCCGCTCTTTGCGATGGCTTTAATGTCTTCACTCTTGGTGATCGCGAGCAAAAAGTCTTTCACTTCCTCCAAGTTGACGTGTCCCATGTTGGTGTCGCCGACATCCTTCCACTGTGTTTCTAGCTTGGACTCCGGTATGTTACACTTGGCATCCATCTTGATAAGGACTTGCCTCTCCTTGGCCGTCATTCCCATCTATCTGCAAGACTGGACTCGAATAAGTAGATTGAAATAATAGCTTCTACAAGTCTTCTACATCACTGTTATCATGCTAGATCACTTCATCAACTTCTAAAGGACACTTCACCTATTCAATTTCAAGTTTCACTCAATCTTGCAAGTTCAAAGAGGTTTTAGAAATGAAGAGCAACATAGTTTAAGTCATTTTACAACCGGATTTCTGAATATAAATCTGCAAATTAAACAAATAAGAGACAATCTTTTCACGAAGTAGAAATGATTAATGCATACCTTGTGTCAAGTATTTTGTCCTAGAAGAGCAGAATTCTGAAGAAAAAATTGCAATTAGTCCTCTAAATGCAGGTCTGCCCTAAAAAGTTCTGCTCTTCTTAAAAAATTCAATGCTCTTTATACAGAATTTGCTGCTTCTTCAAGAATTTTGCTGCTCTTAGAGATGAAATTCGCTGCCCCTCCTAGAGAAAATCGCTGCTCCTTGTAGTATTTGCAAGGTGAATGATGAAAATGGGAAGTGAGCGCCTCCTTATATAGGGGTTGTTACCTTTATTAAATAAGGTCGGCTAATAGTAAAGTCGGCCTCATTAACATTTAATGTTTGCAACTTCGAAAAACAAAAGAAAATCCTTGGGCGCCAAAAGAGGTGGTTTAGGTCTCAGTGAGCGCCCAACCTAGAAAGTGCGCCTTCCTTCACAAATGGGCACCTAGATGCCATCCTCCACCTTCAGAAAGTCCTTTCAACTAGGAGGAGCTAAGTGCAAGGGCACTTATGTAGCTTTAAGAGGGTTTAAAGATCATATCAATAGGCGCCAATTTGGTCAACTTAAACTCACATGACTTGATTCTTGCCTAAATGATGATTATGAGTGTGAAATGGCGCCTATTTGGTCAACTTGCCCTTTGACATTTTAAGTGACTTCAAGAGGACTATTTCTCCTTAAGGTGGTTCACTCCTTGCAACTGGATGTATGATACTTGTAGCTCATTTGATTGACTTTGTAATGTTTCTTCTTCTTGCAAGTAAGTTGATGTGAATCTTCTTTAATGATGCTCTTGATGTAGAGTGAGTAATAGAGTAGATAATGATGATATAAGCTTGCTTCATGAATCGGAGTAGAAGTCTCTCTTGGACTTGCTAGGTGAAAGGACTTGAACTTGAAGGACTTGAAGTTGATGAAGTTATCCTTCATGATGGCCTTTGAAATTACCTTCTTGGAGTGTAGATGATAACACCTTCTTTCGATGTGAAGCAGATGTTGATAACCTCTAGAAGAAACTTTACTCACTAAGGCGCTCTATCTTTCCTCAACCATTAAGGCGCTAGTACTAGATGAAGGCACTAATCTTGATGACTCAAATGATATAATGTCCTTGAATTGACTCCAAAGCATTCAAATTGTTCTCCTCTACAAGGCGCTAGTCTTTATCATCTTGCCTTAAGGCGCACTTTCTAATTATGATATACTCCTCATGACTTCACAAGGAACAAGGCGTATTCTTTGTATTGAACCTTGTCCAAGGCGCACATTTATCATTCAATCTCTTTGGACTCAAACTCTTCAAGTCAAACCCTCCTAGTTGCTCAAACCAAACTCACATGAAAGGTGCTTACTCTGCTTTAAGGCGCCAGAACCTCCTTATTTCAAAATACTTCAAGGCACACATTCACTCTCCAAGACAAGGTGCAAAAACATTATCCTAAGGCGCTCAGATTGATGGTTCCAAACTCTTCCCTTTGTAGCCTAATCAAAGCACATAATGACTTACTTATTTCTAAGGCGCAAAAGAGGTCTCCATCATCAAGGGCGCAAAAAGAGGTGATTTAGATCCAAGGCGCTATCTTGCATGTAAGGTGTTCTCCTTCCTTCAGTGGGTGCTAGGAACAATACCCCCAACTTAGACACATTTTGTAATAATCATGGGCAAACATCAAGGCGCATTTTTCAAGGCGCTCATATCTTGGACGCCAAATTCATATGCCCCATGTAGGCGTCAAAAGAGGTAATTTGGGTTTATATGAGCGCCCAATCTTAGTCATATACCTTCAACACTTCATTCTTTTATACCTAGGCACTCAAACTTTATCTGCAAGTGCACATTCATCCATTGAGGCGCTCAAACTCTTATCGAAAGCGCAAACTTGATAGTTCATTCTCCTTAACTTCCAAGACTTCCTTCCAACTAGGTGCTAATACGGTTCCTCTCTGGTCCAAGGCGCACATTCAATTCTTGAAGCTCAAGGTGCTAAAATAGTTCAAGACGCAAAATGCCATGAGTCTCAATCATCTTAAGGTACTCAATACCCCTCAAGGCGCTAAAATCACTTTGTCTTCATCCTGGCGCTAGATGGAGGCGCTCAAACTCTTTACTCTTCATGAAGGCGCAATTTTAGAAAGGCAATATGATTCAAAGCGCACTTCGAGGTTTGAGGTTTGATCAAGGCATTCGAGGTGACTTAGACTTCTAGCAAAGGCGCATTTTGATAACTCTCTGGATGCAATTCACACATGTAGAGCTCAAGGCAACTCAAGGTGCTCTTTACTCCGGAGGTTGTTCAAGGCACAAAGATCTTCCTATCTTTGGCGCAAAACTTCCTTCAAGACACTAAAACACTTGTCCAAGGCGCTCCTATCTAGGGGCTCAAACATCATCACTCTTCTTAAAGATCAACACGCTTCTTTGACGCTTCTAGCCATTACTTAGGAACTCTATCCTCAAGCTCAAGGAATCCTCTCCCAAAGGCGCTTAAAAACACTTCAAGGTGTAATTTGACCTTCCAAGATTTAAGGGCGCCAATTTTTGGGTATTCTACTTAACAAGACTTAGGCGCACATTTAGCACATCCAATGATAGGCGCTACTTGATCTAGGAGTCTTCCTCTACCTCCAAGGCACTAAAAACACCACCTCTCACTCTAGGCGCATTTCACTCCTGACCTCACCCATCAAGGTTCACTCAAGCGCTCATAGTCTCACTCAAGCGCTCATAGTCTCACTAAGGCATCATCTGCATCATGAGCGCTCATATGGTTCCCCTCTGGTCCAAGGCGTTCAAACTCATACTCATGGAATTACCAGGGCGCTCTCTGATCACTCAAGGCGCCAATGCCTCAATGTGCTCAAAACTACTACCTCTGGTCATATAAGGCGCAAACTGGGGACTCACCTATTCAAGGTGCCAACTCCTCATGACTCAAGGATCAACATCCCCCTTGGGCGTTGACTCCAACATCAAGGCATTGAAACTTTCTGACTTCAACATCAAAGCGCAATCTCATCTTAGTTATATACTTCATTCTTTTATGCCTAGGCGCCCAAATCCTCCAATGTTCTAGATCAAGGCGCCAGAAGACCCATCAAGGCGCATTTTGGTGATCAGAGGAATGTGTGAAGGGCGCCTTCCTTCCCTTAGGTGCTCAATGATCTCACAAAGGCGCGAATTTGAGGTCCAGTACATAGGTGGTCCATCTTTGTGAAGGCGCAGGAGTATGTAGGCGCTCATAGATCTTCCAGTCTAAGGCGCTCCTTCAACCCTCTCCTCAAGACCAGGCGCTCATCAAGTATAATGTTACATTTTCAAACGCTTCAAACTCATACTCATGGAATTGCCAAGGCGCTCAAACATTTGTCTTTATCCTTTTAGGGCGCCAGAACAGATGATCTCTAATTCATTGTCCCCTTCCTTCACTAAGGCGCTACCTCTGATCAAGGCGCTTAAAACCTTCTTCCATTCAAGGCGCAGATCCACTCCTGACCTCACCATCAAGGTTAGGGCGCTACCACATGTCCTTCTCCTAGGCGCCAGAATTCCTAGGCGCTCACCAGGTGACTGTCTTATACAAGACGCAAATCTTCCTATACTATGATTGCCTTTAAAATGCCAATTGACTTGATGTGAAGGTACAAGGCTACTCCAACTCTCAGTAAGCGCCTAGTTTGAACAAGGAGGGATTGAACAAGGAGGGATAAAGCACTCAAAACTATCCAAACAATCAACCCCTTCCTAACATCTTCAATGCTCTGGAAAACCTTGGCCAAAATGACACATAACAACTCCTGTGTAAAGCATCTGAGCTCAAAAGAGGGGGTCCCCAGTCCGATGGGGTGATGTGTGATTTGGTCACAACAATACCCACATATGGTATGCTATGCTATATGTAATTGTATTATCCCTGACTAGATATATCTTGATCTAACTTACATATTTCTTTAATTATGTCTCAGTGAACAATAACAAACACTTGCTCATCAATATATCATCAATTCCCAACACCAAGGTGATAGCCAAAATAGAAATGAATCACAAACAGACTATAGATAAATTCAAATTCAACTTTTGCTGCTCATATACAAAATATCAGTTCAGATTACAAAAGAATTCACATACCAATGTATATCTCATCATGAACACACTATCTCTGATATCTGCTGTAGAAACTCTTGTCTTACTGTTTGGTCAAACACAGTGCAAAGTATTCCCTGAAACTGTTCGCTAGTGCTAGGCAAAATCTCTGATGCAAAACAATCTGCTGGCCTTCCACAATAGCTACAGATACAGTTCGCCACCTTAATGTTCCTGCATGCTTTGAATGACAGATTGTAATGAACTGATTTATATCACTGCGAACTGGTTCTTAGTACTAA
Source organism: Cunninghamia lanceolata (assembly GCA_027924645.1). NCBI lineage: Eukaryota > Viridiplantae > Streptophyta > Pinopsida > Cupressales > Cupressaceae > Cunninghamia > Cunninghamia lanceolata. Next base: position 3,866,166 of record BSBN01000500.1, on the reverse strand, counting down.
CGCACTTCCTGGTGACACTGAAAGCTCTACAAATGCAAGAATATGATCTCTATTATGTCCACTTGTTCTCTAATTTGTAACTGTATAATGAAATCTACTATTGCATGTGACGGATATGGATATGTGATTGCGATTCTCCCCTGGAACCTTCGCTTCCTTCAAATCTTCAAAGGCAATGTAATTATCGATGAATGCTGGCGATTACAATTCTTTCAACAAGCAATATAACTCTCTTAAGCGGCAGGCAAGGTTCCCACGATTTCCTTTGTTGGAATCGAATTCTCTTTTATTGCTGGCGGCGCTTATTGTCTTAGCTTCAGATAGAATCTAGATTGATTTCTTATTCCTACAATTTCTCATACAGCGACCATGACTCCTTATGCTGCGCCTACGAACATCATACAAACTGCAATATAATCTGCTATTATTGTTGTCAGAACTGAGACCCAAGTCCACGCAGGTGGCGCTGGATATATATGTATATTTGTTTTATACTTCACAAATATCTTTTGGCAGTGTATCAGTTTTCTCACGATTTCTCAACCAAAACTCAAGCGCTGATGATATAAAATCCTTCCTGGGGCCCGCGATCCACTATTGAAGTCTGAAAACTGTCAGTAATTGTCTCCTAATATGCAACCTGCGGACATTCTCATCAATGATGCATACAAAAACATATTTGACATTTGATATTTAGAATTTGAGTTTTATGTGAGGGTAAATGCTTTTTCAATTAGTGCGCTGACCTCCATCGAAACACCAAACATATAAATATTTAAATATCAATTTAAATTTGCAAATTTATATTTATTTATAAATCAACGAATTTGCAACAAAGCCCTCTGCATAAACAATATCCATAAATCTGCATACAATATATATCTTCAAAATTCTTCAACAATGTCTTCAAACAAAGATTTTCAATGAAGCTTTACCAATGGTTGCCGACCAAATATAAAAAACCCAGCAATATACTCAAACCCAAATATTGTGAAGCACAACTGTGAAATCTGAAACAATTTCACCTCAACAATGGTAAGGGATCATCACCAAACCATCAATTACCAAGGGATCATCTCCTTGATACCCTGAATCCAAGGGAACATCTCCTTGAACTCAGCTGAAACAAGAACTTGTCAAAACACATAAACTCAATACATCAATACCTGATTTATTTGCAGAGAGCAGCATTGTGACTCATCATTCTCATGAAATACTGTCTATTAATCATGAGCAAATTGATGATATGATATCGCCTATTGATGGCAGCCCTACATCAAGTGATAGACATGAAGATATTCATTGCAAGAGGACTGATTTTGTATACTTTGGCATAAAAATTTGAGGTTATATATTGTATACAGATTTGAATATATTGTTTTATGCAGAAGGTTTTGCAAATTTATTGATTTATAAATAAATATAAATTTGCAAGTGTGGATATATATATATGTTTGTTTCAGATATATAAGAGCCCAGCAAGGGATCTGCTCTACAAACTGAAACAAACAACAATATCCTCTAACCTCCTAGTAAGAAATGAAGTCTCCAATCACTCCCAAGAGGTGTGCACAGGTCTGCTGGTCTGCTGCTCCAAGAATGATGAATAATGCCTCCACGGATGCTTACAAACTACAGCAAATAGACTCCCAAGGGTGGCGCTCCAATAGAGGGTTAAACCCTAAGCAATGATCCATACTAGATGCCACAAGGAAGCTCTCAAATCTGCTCCATAATTCTGCTCTACAAGTCTGCTCCAAAAATGTTAAAGTGCAAATGAATTCCCTTCATGGAATCCTCCCAAGAAGAGCTAGGGTTTCGTCCGACTCCTCTAAGATGCTTGAGGTTTTCGTCCCAAGTATCTTCGCTAGAGATAAAATTCCAAATGCTGATATTGAATGAATGCTTGATTGATGATTCCAAATGCCAAAATTGACCTTGTATAAATACATGATTTGTCTTTTTCTCTCTTGGGCGACCTAGAGAGAGAAATCCCTTTTATTTAAATATTCTTTTCTCTCTAAGAGGGCCGACCTGCATAAAAACACTTGGGTGCTTAGACAATTCAAATTAAAGATATGAATTTATCTCCTTTTATCTTCTCCAAGCTTCTTCCTTCAAGCGCCAAGGTATAGATAATATTTTATTCTTTGTTTCTCCATCAAAGGTCGTCCAAAGGCATCAAATATGCATTAATTGAATCTTCCTTCAAGTTGGCGTACACATGAGCAATCAAGCCAAGGTGGCATCATATAGAATATGCTAACAACTTCATCAAATGGCAAATCCATCTCCACAACATGGCAAGTCTCCACACTCACGATGCCTCTAAGTGGTTCGCTCCATGGAAAGAGAAATATATTAAATGAAATGAACACATCAAGACCATTAGAAAAATATGTTAAGTCATCTCCAAACCTTGATTCTCCTTCCAAAAATCCCGGGGTGTGGAAATCAACCCCTCAGCTCTCCATTGGCGACCATTCCGAAAATGGGCACATTACAGTCCTTCCTTCTCGGAATTGCTTGTCTTCAAGCAATGGCAAGTATGCATCCTATGAGATAGTGTCAAATGACACATATCTCTATCCGTCCAAATGCCCAGTTGCCATACAAAATCTCCACCTGTGGTTGTATCTCCCAAGAAGAATGCAATGCGAAGTGAGCTTTGGTAGCCGAGGCCATACACACTTGAGCTCATCTTGGCCCCATCCTCCAAATTCTGAAAATATTCTCACAACCACAAGTGCAACCATCTCCAAAACTCCCAAGGCTCCATCCATTAAGTGCAAATAGCTAGCCCAATCCGAAGCCCTGAATGGAAACATGCTTGTCAACAAGTGATGGAAGTGTATGAACTCTGAAACATGTCCACCTATCTCCAAGCCTCTGCTGCTCCATACTACCAAAATCATCAACGCTCAATGAGTTGTGAAGCAACTCACCAAAATCCCAATGAAGTGATGTACCAAACGTGCCACCATGTGGATCCCAAATCATTATATCATCACATCCGGTAATCATGAAGAGATGGAATCATCTCAAAGTGCTAGTAACATCAAACCACTCTTCGACTCCTGTAGATCTCCCACGGATGTGCAAAGCTCCCATCATAGGTGCAAGACAATACATATCAGTTCCTCCTAGGCTACTGATGTAGATCAGAACAACAACCTCATGACTGAAAATCAAACCTATGTGGATGTGAATAGTGTCTCCCAGGACATAGGATGATAGAGTATCATCCCAATGCCATCCTCCAATGGTGAGAAGATGATCCCACTCTTCTCCAAACTCCCAAACAACGACTATCCTCCAAGAACTCAATAGGCAATCCATACACCATGAAGTAGAACAACCATCTTCTGTCATGTCCCCATTTCCGGCATGATCACCAAACAAAGAATGGAGTTAGCCTATCTTCATTCCCGTAGGCTAATTCATCAGAACAAGGGAATATTCTGGTTGAGCTAAGGCTTGGAAAAGATAATGTTGTTTAGAGGATTGAAGAATGAAACATTGGCTCAACTAATTTTCACTTGCAAAGATGGAAAATGAATTAATGCAATTTTTGTATTAATTATCAAAAGAAGACAATTGAATAATAATATTTTATAATTATTTAATTCAAGCGCCAAGAAGGAGAAAATATAAAAATAAATTAAATAATATTATTTTTAATATTATTTAATTTTGGCGCCCACTTGGAAAAAAGGAATAAATAAAATAAAATAATATTTTATTTAATTTGGGCGCTCATTGTGGAGATTAAAAAATAAAATAATAAATAAAATATTGGATTTAGGCGCGACTTGGAGAAAAGGAAAAAAAATAGTCTATTGATTTTGGCGCTCACCTTGGAGATTCAAATTAATCAATAAAATAATGATATTTGAAATTGGGCGTCCTTCTTGGAGAAACAAATAATGAAGGTGTTTTCAAATTGAAAGGAGGGAAATTGAAATTCAAATCTTTAATTTGAATTGGCGGAGATCCAAGTATAAATAAAGCATGAAGGAGCTCATTCCGGCATTGCGAACATTTTGGCAACTTTCGCATTCATGCTCGGCAATTGCTTTGCTTGATCTTCTAAGGACAAAATCCCTTGTGGAGTTGGTGTGTTGGATGAAAACCCAATCACATCTTGGAGGCGGATTCATACGGAGTTCGCATTTGCACTTCATTGGAGAATTGAAGAGTTGTTAAGCTTCATTGATTCATCATTTGAATTTTGGTTGGAGACCATTGTTGAGATTAAGGCTTGAAGATCCATTGCACATCATTGAAGACCTTGATCGAGTTTGTTGAAGAATTTGATTGAAGATATCTTGCACATTCTTGCTGTTGTTGGCAGCAAATTCATATTAGAGGTAGTGTAATTTGTTGGGAGTTTGGCATAATCTAGAGAGGACATCAAACAACAGATCCAGATCAGACTTGAGCGAATTCCTCCTAGCCGTTGCCATTGACATCTTTGGGATCTGATTTGCACTTTCATTGGCAGCGCACCATCATTAGAGGGTCAGCGCTTGTTTGAAGATTGATTTGACACCATAACAGTGGCGGCTTGCATCCTAAGTGACAACGATCTGACTTTAAGGTCCAGTGATCAGCCTAAGAAAGGTGCGGCAGCATCATATAGTTCATTTTTTTGGCTTTGCATCATCACAGGAAGTCCGATTTGCTACAGCAGGCCTGTCTTCTTCATTTCATTGTATTTGATCAACAATCTTGGTATGTTGCATACATTACATATCTCTGTTTTGTAACAGCAGTGTGAATCATCTTTGTAAGGCCAACTTGGAGTCACAATATTGATTGTAATTGCACTCTATGATATTACATTTTTGAGAAGCAGTCTTGAATTCATAATTTTGGCATGTTGTATGTGGATTTCATTGTGTAGTTCATATTGAAAGGCTGCCAATATCTATTGTTCTGTTATCAATTTGCATTTTGTTAGTTCATGTTACATGCTTGGCAAAGACAAATTTGTAAGGTGCAGAAACAAGAAATCAGAATTCAGTCCTAGGGTTTGATATTGGAATTGCAAGATTCAGAAAATTGTATGCAAACCTAAAACGGGACATGACATCTTCAAACCATGTAGGGAGTAGATCTCCATGAACTAAGGCTGGAAAACTAATGTCATCATGCTCACCACCAAGCCCAATGCCATAGTCCAGCTACAATACACCCATTAGTGCCCCAAAATAAAAAACCATAGCAATGTCTCCATACCTAGGCGCATAGATCAGCTGCAGCTCTCCACTATGCCAACCCAATGCAAGTGTCTCCATGTTATGCATCACCAATCTCTGAAATAGAGCAGCTACATACTGTACCTAAAACTCATCCACGTGATGGAACTTCTCACAACCAAACTCTTCTAGTGCTCCATGAATGGTCAAAGGCCCAATCCAAATTGGATTACCCATAGCTCCATCTACACTAGTGGCTGATCTACCAAGTGTATACTCCATAATGCCATCCAAGACTATGATGTGAGCCTTCAAGTGGCTCTCCAAAAGATGTGACACGAACTCCTCATCAAGTAAAAAATCAAGGAATTCTGAATCATACCTCAAATCTGATTGCTCCACTCGCTTGGCCACTCTACAAGACTCATTCCTCATATGCCACATGTCATGCTGAATTAATTCGGTCCTCTTGGGTCTTGGACACACAAATAAGACCTCATGTTTGTCTCCAAATTGGAAGCCAACAATAGAAGAGGTCTTCCCAATCGCATTCTCATGTGTAAGGGCTGCCAACATATGATTATGCAAGAATGAAAGACTGCTGTTCCAAATAAAATCAGAACTGCTGTCATGCCTTTTTATAGTGCCTTCAACCATCTCAAACATCTCCTTCGTCGTTATTGCATGCTCTCTATCCAACGCTGATCCAAGTTGAGTCTCTCCATGGAAAACACATGTCTCAAGGCTGATCCTCTTGGCTGTCATGTCATGATGGGGTGAGGACATAGTACTGCTGTTCACAAAAATTAAATCTGCCTTTGTTTTATACCTTTCAATGGTGTCTTGTCATGTCCCCATATTAAGGCATTGTTTAAATTAAAGATTTAAGCATCATGATAAAGGAGGAGAAATCGTTTCCGTCAAATATAGTGTTTGTCATCGTCAATCGTGCATAATCTTAAATAATATTATTTTATAAATATTTTATATTTGTGGTATTTATAAATGATAATATAAATACAACAATAATATTATCAATATTGATATTATTATTATAATTACAATATAATATATTTATATAATAATAAATATTATTATAAATATATAAATAAATATAAATAGTAAATATTATTATTATTATAATAATAATATAAATAATAAAATTAAATGTTATTATGATAAGTATATATATATTATAAAACATAAGTGTCTAGTATATATATATATATATATGATTGTGAGTTTTGATCGGGCTTGTGGAAAGCACCGAACTGTATTTAAGGAGATAAAGATATAAATAAAGGTGTTACTAATATAAACGGCAGATATAATAAAAGGAGACGCAGCCTTACATTCTCCAAACGATATGTCTCTTGGCTGATTAAAACCCTTCGTGGGCAGTAATAATAAGGAAGCTGTGAGCAGATAAAAAGAAGGAATTTAGTCAGCCAGAAGGAAGAGAGCCACATCAGAAATTCAGGTAAGTATATTTAATATGTTTATCCTATAATGGTTAAAGTAAGATTTGTAAGTATGTGTATTTTATTTGTTCAGTTTATGTTTAGTATAAAATGTAAGGAATGGATTGAATATAAATAGGAACAAGTAAATTTTAGCATAGAATAAGAATGTTATAAGGTAAATGTGCATATCATAAAATAAATGATCATTATTGAATAAGAATGTTATCATAAAGATGGCATACAATGCAAGATATGATGCATATTAATGTTAATCAATAAGATAGTAAAAATGCCTTAACAAGAACAATATTAAACCATGAAAGGAATAAACATTCTCTCAATAATGATATAATGTTAATGAATATATCAAAAGATATATTATTGTAGAATCATGTTAGCAAATAGAATAATAGAATTAATCCATTAACTCTATCTGAGAGGTGTGATGCATGGGAATGAACAATTAACCAAAATGGGTATTTAGTGGCCCTTGTCTCAGTAGGTGCAATGGCACCCCTTGGACAAGTGGAGGTGGCCCGTGTCTCAGTTGGTACAAAAGGTACCCCTTGGACAAGTGGAAGTGGCTCTTGTCTCAGTTGGTGAAGAAGTCACCCCTCGTGCCAAAGGATTAATAGTGGACCCATGATTGGCCAAAGGGCATCCTATCACCTCATCTCATATGAAGTTAAGGGTTAATGCATGGATAATGATAGAAAAATGAGAAATATATATTGATAGAGATCATGACATTAATGATAGAGAATATGATGATAGAAAGATATATTGATAGTGAACTTAAGAGGAACTGGTGAAATATAAGTGATAGAAAATGTGCATTGAAAGTAATCACAAAGATTATGGATAAAAGATATGAAATAATAATTGATGTTGATCATAGAAAATCTAAAGGTAATGTTCTTATGTGAATTGAATATATCATATATCTATTGCTATAAATGAAATCAAGAAGGTTTAGTGTACTAATGTTCTCTTTTTGCAAGTTGAAATTGTGTTCAAAATTTTGAAAATGTTGGCTTGTGACAAGGGGACATTACAGTGGTATCAGAGCAGTCGTCCTGCCATCCTGTGAAACAATCTTATGCAAGCATACACTAGGAGAAATTGTGAACTCTTATAAGAAAAAAATGAACAACGAAATGAGGGCCTTCATGGAAGCAACTACCAAGGCAATGATGGACCAAAACGAAAGAATCACCAAAGCCATGATGGAGCAAGGTGAAAAGACAACACAAATGTTTCTAGAGGCACTCCAAAAGGTGGGTGACACTACGGAACATCCAAAAACTCACTCAACCAATGGAAAAGAAGTAGCCTCTAACCAAGCTGAAAACATTAATTCTTCATCAAGAACAAGGGTTCCACTACCACCCTTCTTACCAAGCGAAGACAATCCAATAACGACAAATGACACCACCCAAGATATGAGCACTGAAGACATGATTAGAGCCTATGCAAACTTAGACCCCGAATTAAGAAGTCTTGTATCCTTCAGTGAATTTAGCAACTCCAAAAGGAATGAACTAGCAAGAAAGGAAAAGAGACCCATCAACAAAGACTTGAAGCAAAAGTCTAATAAAGTAATCCTTCCCAACTTTGATGGGACAAATAAGATCACTACGCGTGCATGGCTAGAAAAATTAAATGACTACTTTCAACTTAGTCCCATGACTGAAAAAGATGCCCTTCAATTCGCCATTCTACACTTAGAGGGATTGGCATACGAATGGTGGCATCATGGAAAGCACACACAAGATCATGAAATTGTTAAATCCTATGAGGAATTTTCCAAAAGGTTCCTTAAGAAATTTGATCGTAGGCATCCTGAACAAGATTTTAAGGACTTAACCCTAGTAAGACAAAGAGGGACAATGGACGAATATGTGAATGAATTCGAGAAAATAGCCCTCCGAGTTTCAGGGATGGAGAAGGGGAGGCTCACATTCCTATTCGTCCAAGGCTTGAATGAAAAACTAAGAGGATTAGTGGGCGCACTTAGACCCACTACACTTGATGCCATAGAAATGGCAACCCAACTAGAACAAAGCCAAACCCCTCAACCACTTACTAAACCCCTCCATAAAAAAGGAAATGTTGATAAAAATCCATGCCGTAAATGTGGAGAACCATGGAAACCGAGACATGTATGTCTAAAAAATAAAAATGGACACGAGAAACCATATCTTCCGTACAAGGACCATGAAGAACTAAAAGTAAAGAACCTTTGTTTTGATTGCAGAGAAGCATGGAAACCCGGACACAAGTGTAAAGACCCCGCAAAAGGAAACACGTGCTTTAGATGTAATGAGAAATGGGAAGCCGGACATAAATGTGGGAAAAGAGCTCAAGCACACAATATAGAAATCATACTCGACAAAGAAATTCAGGAAGAAAATGAAACAATGTTAAATGAAAGAAGGAAAGAAAATTGATCTTAAAATCGAGTATCCCAAAGGAATAAGAATTGCTTGAGGACAAGCAATTTCAAGTGGGGAGGGCTGTCATGTCCCCATATTAAGGCATTGTTTAAATTAAAGATTTAAACATCATGATAAAGGAGGAGAAATCGTTTCCGTCAAATATAGTGTTTGTCATCGTCAATCGTATATAATCTTAAATAATATTATTTTATAAATATTTTATATTTGTGGTATTTATAAATGATAATATAAATACAAAAATAATATTATCAATATTGATAATATTATTATAATTACAATATAATATATTTATATAATAATAAATATTATAAATATATAAATAAATAAAAATACTAAATATTATTATTATTATAATAATAATATAAATAATAAAATTAAATATTATTATGAAAAGTATATATATATATTATTATAATACATAAGTGACTAGTATATATATGATTGTGAGTTTTGATCGGGCTTGTGGAAAGCACCGAACTGTATTTAAGGAGATAAAGATATAAATAAAGGTGTTACTAATATAAACGGCAGATATAATAAAAGGAGACTCAGCCTTACATTCTCCAAACGATATGTCTCTTGGCTGATTAAAACCCTTCGTGGGCTTTTTAAAGACAACTTTCCCTCCTCAAAAGGCATCGAATCATCAAACAAACTTGGTCTGCAGAAAAAAGGAAAATTCAGGAATTAAAAGGAGCCAACGCAGCAGTAATAATAAGGAAGCTGTGAGCAGATAAAAAGAAGGAATTTAGTCAGCCAAAAGGAAGAGAGCCACATCAGAAATTCAGGTAAGTATATTTAATATGTTTATCCTATAATGGTTAAAGTAAGATTTGTAATTATGTGTATTTTATTTGTTCAGTTTATGTTTAGTATAAAATGTAAGGAATGGATTGAATATAAATAGGAACAAGTAAATTTTAGCATAGAATAAGAATGTTATAAGGTAAATGTGCATATCATAAAATAAATGATCATTATTGAATAAGAATGTTATCATAAAAATGGCATACAATGCAAGATATGATGCATATTAATGTTAATCAATAAGATAGTAAAAATGCCTCAACAAGAACAATATTAAACCATGAAAGGAATAAACATTCTCTCAATAATGATATAATGTTAATGAATATATGAAAAGATATATTATTGTAGAATCATGTTAGCAAATAGAATAATAGAATTAATCCATTAACTCTATCTGAGAGGTGTGATGCATGGGAATGAACAATTAGCCAAAATGGGTATTTAGTGGCCCTTGTCTCAGTAGGTGCAATGGCACCCCTTGGACAAGTGGAAGTGGCCCGTGTCTCAGTTGGTACAGAAGGTACCCCTTGGACAAGTGGAAGTGACCCTTGTCTCATTTGGTACAAAAGGTACCCCTTGGACAAGTGGAAGTACCCCTTGGACAAGTGGAAGTGGCCTTTGGCTCCAGTTGGTGAAGAAGTCACCCCTCGTGCCAAAGGATTAATAGTGGACCCATGATTGGCCAAAGGGCATCCTATCACCTCATCTCATATGAAGTTAAGGGTTAATGCATGGATAATGATAGAAAAATGAGAAATATATATTGATAGAGATCATGACATTAATGATAGAGATCAACTTAAGAGGAACTGGTGAAATATAAGTGATAGAAAATGTGCATTGAAAGTAATCACAAAGATTATGGATAAAAGATATGAAATAATAATTGATGTTGATCATAGAAAATCTAAAGGTAGTGTTCTTATGTGAATTGAATATATCATATATCTATTGCTATAAATGAAATCAAGAAGGTTTAGTCTACTAATGTTATCTTTTTGCAAGTTGAAATTGTGTTCAAAATTTTGAAAATGTTGGCTTGTGACAAGGGGACATTACATGTCTCCATAGATATCTTCATTATTTGCTGTCCCAACGAGAGTATCATCCTGAAAACCATCTGCATTACTTGTCATAGCATCTTCCCCAAAGCTGCCAGTTGTACCAACTGAAGAAATCTCATGTCTATTTAAATCTGAGTGCTCCTTATGTTTGTCCATCATAAGAGGCTCATCCTTCAAATTACACGTGCTTTGGATCTTCTTTACTTCTCCTATGCCCTGCTGTATCAAATCAGACCTTTTGTGGCTTGGATTCACAACAAGTGTATTATGTCAAAGACCTTCAAATCTTGGGTGTCATTGTTGGAAGACTCCATACCACTACCATCCTCATGTATTAGGGCTGCTACCTCATGATTATGAAAAGGTAAGGGACTGCTGTTGCAAATCAGAAAATCAGACCTTACCTCATGTCTTTGTGTGGTGTCTTCAAGATCCTCAAGCACTTCCTCCTTCCTTGCCACATGTTCTATACCAAGCACTGATCTAGTAGTTGCATCTAACTGAAAATCAAGTGTATCTTCTATCTTCATGAATTCATCATAGGATCCTTCAAGACCATCCTTCATGCCCCTACTCTTTGCCTTCTTTATGTTGCATTGTCTTCCATCGGACGTGGCTGCCATAGAAGTCAGAAATTCTGTCGAGTGTGGTGAGGAAGGGATCATTCATCTCTTGCCAATCTAAATCAACCTTAGCAACATTTCTTTGTTCACTACACAACAATTTTCTTGAACCATCCTCAATTGTATGAACAATATCCATCTCAAAGACATCCAAACTACCCTTTGATTCCTTGCCATTGTGATGCAAAGGTGATGAAGCAATGCTAGGCTCAATCAAAGGAACAACAAATGAACTCATACCTTCTTGTCGCTGATCCAACCTTGTAGGTTTGGCAACCTCTGTGATAGTGTACCCTCCAACCGTGTGGTTCTCATGAAGTCTTAGGTGTTCGCCACTTGCAATGTGTGATGCTTCTTTGCCCATATCCTCATAATGGCTTGTAGGATGCAAATCATCAACAAGTAATCCCTCCTTTTCTATGGCGGCATCTCCTTCACCCTTGCAGTCTTCACGGAAACTTACGTATTCTTCTCCTTTATCCTTATCCTCATAGGGCTGCGAATCTTCTTCCTTTTCTATCCTTTCTCCTATGGAAGCTTTAGATTTGTTAAGAATGCAATCTCTTTTGATTTTTTCAGCTTCTTCTTCTTGCTTCCATTGATCCAACCTTCTTTGTATTTTTACACGTGTTTGCCGAAGAGATGCATGCAAAAGATTCCATTCTTCCAAGAAGCAAGACAAACCCATCGTAACTCTTCAATCTTCCCTGTATGAGCAAACCCTCCAGGCTGGCAAGATCATGGCTCTGATACCGCTGTAATATTCCAAAATGGGATCGCTCTGATACCACTGTAATATCTCTAGCATTAATGAGTCATTGATGGGATCAAGTAGAGGCATTGATGAGTCCAACATTGGTATATTTCTAGCACACATTCTTTCCTCTTTTCCAATCATTTTCTTGTCATTTTCAATCTATTTTGGTGCCGTTGTTGGGGACGGTGTCATGACCTACAGTTTGATTGAGTTAAGTTAGGGGCACTAATCTAGGGAGAAAACCAAGTGAGCAACCAACATTGCTTTGTTCAATTCCTAGTTTGTATTGTTTTAGAATACGTCATTTAGGTGCATGAATCCTAGATGAGACAATAAGGGGAGATTTCTTTGAAATAGACCTACTACTAACATTGGTGTTGTTATGGTTGAAGTAGAAAATAGTTCCAGAAGGTTGTAAAAGCAACATACTGCTGAAATTATAGAGGAACACATTGTTGAAGTTACTGAAGAAGTAACATCCCATCAAATGAGGATACAGCTGTAAAATTGGCTTTAGTTGAAGAAAAAGAAAAGATGCTAGAACATGAGGTCAGGCAAGAACAAAGTAGTTTTGACACCCTTATCAAAACCTCTTCTCTTTTTCCGGGATATTGAAGGAGAAGTTCTGTTCAGTCTACGACAAGTGAAGAGACTCCACAGGCCATAACTTAGTAGGAGGTAGACGCGTGACATACCCCTAGTTCTTTTGGAACCTATCAGCAAAAAAGGGGGAGCTTCCAGCACATGCCAAGGCCACAATAGGTTCCTTGAACATCCTTTTTCTTTACTTATAAGACTCCGTGGGTGGAAAATGCAATTGCTCAAGAAGAACAAGAGGAGGAAGCTAATCAATTAAAAATATGTTTGTGTCAAAATTTCATTTTTTTTCAAACTATTTGTGTTGCCCCTATCTATGCTAAAACTGTTAACGAATTTTGTTTTAAGAAATGATAGAAGAAACAAGATCGTCAAACCTTTCAAGTAATTGGCAAGTTGGCCGATCTTATGCTTGGACAGGTAAGTGTTCCTAAGTGTTCAGATCTAGGTAGTATTGTTGTGAGTGTCCATATAGGATCAACTCTCATTCCAAATACTTTGATTGACTTGGAAGCTGCTATCAATATTATGACCAAAGAGGATAGGCTAAGCCTGCAAGGTCTGCAACAAACTCCCACTATCCTTTAGGTAGCTGATTGTTTTTCGATTAGGCTGGAAAGCATTACTAAAGATGTTATCTCTGTGTACTCTTGGGAGTATCCTTCTGATTTTATGATCCTTCAGCCAAAGCTAAAGTTGGGGGATATCCCCTTATCCTTGGCAGACCATGGTTGGCTCCTGCTAATGCTTATAATAGTTGTAGCTTAGGAGATATGATCATCTCCAATTTTAATCAAATTAAAAGGGTTACATTATATCTGCTTGCTCATTGTAGCTCCTTTGTGTGTTTAATTTAATTATAGATGACATGCCTTCTTAGAACATTTTTTTACTTTATTTATTCAAATTTTGTGTTCTTTATTGCTATCCTATCTTGTGTTGTTAGTTGTCACAAGCTGTGGTTATAAATACTTAGAATATCTCTATTTTATAGATGCTCTATCTTTCACATATTATAACGGTTTTTGATAGAAATTTTCTTGTGTGCATTGCAAAATGAATGCATGAGAAAAGAGAGTAAGCCATAAAGACATGATATTCTAACATTTTCTTTGTAATCTTGAGGATGCACTACATAGCGTGGTAAACTAGGATATTATGTACCTCATTAATGCTCATTAAGGCCTACAGTGTAAATAGTTAGGCACAAATTAGAAACACCAACGGGAGAACCAATTGGTATTGCATGAGCTTAATTGTATGATATATCAAGAACACGATCCAAATATGATGGGTGACAACGAAGATATTCTGTAAGGAAATCACATACGATGTACAAATATGGAATTTTTGAGTAGCTATTTATAACTGAGTTTTATAACAAGACGCACTTCAAAGTATCATTTGAATTTATTTGTTATATTATTGCTCGTCATGCAATTGATTACAAAAATCCACTGTGATGCAGTATTGATATTGTATATTCAGCCAAGTCAAGTGCCGATACTTGGATTGAAAGAGAGGTAAGCAATTGGGTTATATGTATGCAACTTCACATTTTCTTTGAATGAAACTAAACATGTATAGTGAACAAAGTTATGTGCAATCTGTAGAAAATTGAAAGAAGAACTATAAAAGATTGATCCACACACAAAGGCTGGTAGTATTATGCCATCATCTTGGGTAAACAACCAATGACCAAAATATGTGCATGATACCCAGTTTTATTCTAGTTGGTTAAGGTTGATTCTAAGCTCCCTCCAATGTGGGTTTGGAAAGGATTACATTTTCAAATCCTTTTACTGTTTTCCCAATCTGTTTTTCCAAGATAATTCCTCACTCCTTACTGACCTATCAAGGTGTTGGCATAAGTGTTTGTCACCATAATATTTCAAAATGAATTCACTTTAATTTGAATTATTTTTACTTCATAATCCTACTGCAAGATGTGACTAGAGTATCTTTGGATGTTGAAATGTGGATTGGTGCATGTGGTATTGCTTCACTGGTAGATAGAAACCCTTAGCAACATCACTCAAAAGAAAAATGCTCATACCCAAGGAGATAATCACAGATAACCCACACAACAAGTGTTTCTCATATAACTCAATCTGGAAAGAACAATGTCATTCAGAAATTTATTCATTTACAAAGCAAAATATGTTTCTGCAACCCAGATTCCAGTCACCTCCTGCAAAAAATAATTTCCCAAATGCGTGGATAATTTATATCCAAAGCCCAGAATCCCTATAAGATTAGGATCCACCCCCTTACAATATTACAAATTACCTTCTTTACAACATCATTAGATTCATCTCTCCAGAATTTTCAAGTTGTCTTCATAATATTCTTTTCATCAATACTGCTTCATCTTGCGGAATCTTGGAATCTCAATACTCTCAAAATCTTCTTTAGCATTGAAAATATTTACATTGTCTAAAATCACATCTTCATCTATGGTACTTGCATCACATTGTTGTTATTCGAAACATCAAACAAATGCTTACCTATACAATTGTCTTTCATTAGACCTTTCAAGTATTCTTTGGTCACAAATTCTCTTTCATGGAATCACAATCATTTTCTCTTCACTAAAGCAATATTCATTCTGGATCAAAACCACGATTTCGTCTCAACACATCGGAAGGTAGATGTTAAAAAGTGCAAGGTAATGAAAGAATTCATTGTGATTGCTTGAGGACAAGCAATCTTGGGCGGGGCGGACTATGATGTCCCAATATTAAGGCATTGTTTAAATTAAAGATTTAAACATCATAATAAAGACGGTGAAGTCGCTTTCGTAAAATGTGGTGTTTAGTCATGTTTAAATAAACATATATAATATTATTAAAATATAATATTTAACAAATAATATTAAATAATATTATTATATAAATAATTTAATATAATTAAATATCTTATAAATATAAATATTTAAATATTATAAATTAAAATATATAATATATATATATATATATTTAATTAACTAAATATATTATTATATAATATAATATAATATAAATATAAATATTAAATTAAATATTATTATAATATGTATATATATAATACTTAATTAATAATACATAGTTTATAAAGCACACTATAGTTTTGATATTAGTATATTATCAAATAGAGGTAGTGCTGACCTCTTAATAAAGACAAAGAAATATTTATGATAAATCAGCGATCCCTATAATATTCAATGCAAAGGGTGCAGTGATCAATAGATACGATGCATATTGGCTGCGATTTGATTTAGAAAGGGGCAGCGAAAGGTAAGACCAAGGCAGCCTTAATATTAAGGAAGCAATTAGTGATGTGTGAAAGAAAGGCTACGATTCAAAAAGAAAAAGTCATCTTTTGGGAAGAGATTCTCTTCATGGATGTAGGGAGATATATGAGGGAGGTAGTAAAAAGAGAAAGAGGAATAGGGGAAATATAGAGATCTGCATATAAGAAGGAAGATATATTGGAGAATATTAAGAAAAGAATATCTGATTTGGAAATAAGAAGATATTTCTAAGTATATAAAAGAATATTTCTGAATTTAATATATATATATCAGCAAGAGGAAAGAGGCAGAAATAAATATCATATAGAAATCAGTCACTATCACATAGACATATATATAGCAGCAGATTGGAATTATCAATCAATCCAGTCATATAAACAATTGTGACACAACAAGAGGATATATTGTCATCCCTGAACTAAACTATATTTATTGATCAAGAGAGATGATAGGTAGGAAGAATGCCCTCCATCATGCTCTCATCAAGTTATGTTAAAGAGATGATAGGTAGAAAGGATGCCCTCCATCATGCTCTCATCAAGTTATGTTAAAGAGATGATAGGTAGTAAAAATGCCCTCCATCATGCTCTCATCAAGTGATGCTAAAGGGATATAGGTAGGAAGAATGCCCTCCATCATACCCTCATCAAGAGATGATAGGTAGGAAGTGTGCCCTCCATCATGCTCTTGTCAAGATGTGATAGGTAGGAAGTGTGCCCTCCATCACACTCTTGAACCTTGAAGGTGGACATAAGAGGTGATAGGTAGGAAGTGTGCCCTCCATCACGCTCTAAGTTGCGAATATTCCTATGGGACCTGTTGATGATTGTTTTTAGACAAGTCAACAATAGAGTAAAATACTGAGTATCCAACTCTCTCTTGAATAAAGCCTCCCAAATGCTAAACAAAGTGATCAATCGAGACAACTCCAAGGTTCCTTTCTTATAACTTATGGTGGATGAACTCAGTGAATACATGTGATCTTGCTGATTATCACAAAGGGACTTACGTTGGATTCTTCTTCTTTCATTCAGTTTATTTCTCCCTTGAGTGTGGATGATATATATACAATGTCTCAATAATAAAAAAGGGAAAAAGATAGGATTTAGGGAAACTAATCTAAGGTCAATGAAGAAATGATGATGCAAGAATAGACAAACTCCCTAATTAACCTAACTCCACGTCGCCAAGGATGCCTACAACTACATGAAGTTGGTGCGATCTCCTAAGGATAGCGAAAGGTTTTCAAATCATGAAGGCTCACATAAGCACCCATCGAATGGCGCAGCTCAAATAAGCATCCACAATCGAACTTAAGCAAATAATGAGGCTCAGACTAGCTTTACACAACACTTCATCAGCGATGAATGTTAAAAGCATGAGCTAGGAGTTGATCAAATATTCAACACAAACATACATTACATCAAAGAGCTTCTAATCTACGTCTAATCTAATTTGAAACGTCTCTCCACTTCATCAAGATACTAGAAACTGTGTTATTTCATAAGACAACACTAAACACCAAATGAGATCCAATGTCTTTGCATTAATTTTGAGAAATATTTACAACTTCAAGTCCTCTCAGAGAATTTCGAGTCTCTTCTATTCTACTCGTACAAACTAATATCTAATAATCTATATATATTTACAAATAAGGCAACAATGCCTTTATATAGAAGTCCGGAGTACAACGAATGGCTTAGATTGATTGGCAAAGCCAATGGACTAGATTGTGCCAACAAGGCAGGTAGTTACAACAAATTGCTATTTTTAGTACATAGGAGAGGCAATGAAGGCACGCTTTCCAAGAAGATAAAGATGAAATAGAATCTTTGGAGCATCTTCCACATGAACGTCCTCTTTGTCTTCTTGCTTGTTGAATGATGTGGCAAACTATGATTGGCTTGATGATGATGTACATGCCATCTTAGCAACTCTTATGGATTCCAATTGTTTATTCAATTTGTTTTGTGGGCACATTCCCAAATTGTATCATCTCATGTGATGTCTTCGATGTAATCGCTTGAATGAACTTGTATGTTTGAGAATGCATCTTGTAAATCTCGCCTTGTTCATTTTCTTGTAAACTGGATGTGTGTGATAGATGTTGCTTCATTTGACTAACACTGTGATTCTTCCTATTCTTGTAGGATACGTGATGATCTTTTTTGGATGCATCTTCATGGAAAGTAGAGAGTAGATGATGATACTTCATTCATGATATAGAGCAGATGATCTCTCTTGGACTTGAAGATTCAGGAGGAACTTGAAGTTGAATGGATGAATGCCTTGGAATGTTTGATGATGAAGTGTTCCAACTTGATGATCTTAACATGATGCCATTGATAAGGATGAAGATGAAGAATGTCGGTATGTTGGACTTGATGTGATCACTTGGAGCAGCTATCTTCTATCTTCACTTCATTCCTAGCATGAAGGTGACTCCGGGCGCTAGCTCCTCTTCTTAGCATCATCCCTCGCTTGAAGATGACTCTAATGACTTAGCTCCTAGGATGACTTCTTAGCTCAATCCAAGCTCCTTGTTCCTGCAAAACAAACAAAGAAGCAATATCAATCACTTGGCTTTACAACACAAAATAACCATTATTAAACATTTTCTAACACCCTAAGCATGTTTCCAAACCAAAGCGCATATCATGGATCAATTTCTAAGTATCTTAATGCTTCAAATCATTATTAAAACCTTCAAAAAACTCCCACCCTTAGGCGCATTGGATCATGATTTAGTTGTTTGCATAAGAGTTTCACTTTTGCCAACTACAATCAGCCTTCTTGGTGTAGGTGCACTAGATGGAAATTTCAGATCCTCTTGAAAAATTTCTAAAATTTGCAATTTAAGACCTTTCCCTCAAGTGCATTGGACAAGGATTTTGATCTTCTCTAAAACTCTCGAGTTTGCATTTTGACAGTCAAAACTAACTCCTTTTGGTGCTGCAAATCAACATTTCATTCCTCTCATGATGCTTACCAAGGTGGCGTACTAGTTGGAAGTTTTAATCTCTCTTTGATTTTGAATGATGCATTTGAAGTAAAATCACCCTTTCATAATGGTGCACCAGATCAGCCTTTTGATTTCCCTTTAAAACCTCATTGAATTTGTATGTTGACACCCAAAACAGCCCTCTCCACCTTGGCGCAACAGATGGAGATTCCAAATCTTCTTGAAAAAGTGTTGGAAACTTAAACTTAAACTATCTTTAATATAGGCGCATTGGATCATGATCTTATCCTCCTCTTAGATCCTCATAAAATCTGCATATTGATACTCAAAAACATCCCTCTCCACCCTGGCGCATTGCATCAATATTTTGAGTCATCTTCCTAAAAGTGGCGCATCAGATGGAGCGCACTAGTTGATGATTTTATGCTCCGTTTAAACAGCCTTATGAAACTATCCCTCCCTTTCTTGTCAAGGGCGCATTAGATGAGAGTCTTGAATCTTGGTTGAAATGCCCTCTAAAATCATCATTGTATCTCTATTGACAAGGCGCATTGGATGAGCATGTCATTCTCCTCTTAATCTTGGCGCACTAGATGAAGCGCAGCAGATAGGGCGCATTAGATAAGGAATTTAATCCTTGGTTGAAATTTGCTTTAAAACTTGAACTAAACTTCCTCTTAGGATGGTGTAATGGATAGCAATTTCATGCTTTGATTTGAACTTGTCTTACAAACTTAAGTTTGATTTCCTTTAGTGGTGGCACATTGGTTTGAAGATTTGAATCTCCATGAATTTGCACTTAAAACTTGAGTCTAAACCACCCTCCACTAGTGGCGCATTAGATGATGTTTTTGATCCTTGTTTAAAATCATCTTCATCAATCAAGACAAGCTCCCTATCTTGGCGCATCAGATGAGGCGCATCAGTTGAGGAATTTGGATGCTTGTTTGAAAACCTTTGAAAAACTCAAACTCAACTCCACTCCAAGATGGCGCATTAGTTAAGGCGCATGGGATCTTGATTTTGATCTCTGCTTAAAACATGCCAAAAACTCATCATTATCTCTTCTTGATAGGCGCAAGAGATCAAGGCTTTGATCATCTCTTAAAAGGTGCTCATACTTCATTTCAAACCTACCTAAGATGGGCATATTGAATCAAGACTTCACTCTTTCCTTCAAATGGCCTCATAAAACTTGAATTGAGCATTACATAAAGAGGGCGCAAGAGATCAAGGCTTTGATCTTCTCTTGAAATTGGCACTTGAATTCTCAACAAGATGTCTTCTTCCTTAGGCGCATTGGATGAAGGTTTTGATACTTGAATAAAATGTCTTCTAAAATCATTATCATCTTGACAAGGGCGCATTGGATAGGGCGCAGCAGATCCACATTTTAAATCCTCTTGAAAATCGCCTAAAACTTCAATCAACACCTCTTGCCATCATCTTCCAAAGTGACGCAGTAGTCAAGGATTTCAAATCTTCTTGAAAAAGTTGCAACTCCATCATCAAAATGAACTTCCTCACCTTGGTCGCATTGGATCATGATTTTAATCTCTTCTTCAAATTACACTTAAGACTTCACTCCAACCTTGGCGCAGCAGATAGGTCGCATTGGTTAAGGATCTTGAATCCTTATCTTGCATCTCACAATTCCTCCATCAAACAAGCCCTTTACCTTGGTCGCACTAGATGTGGAGCATTGGTTCCATGTTTTGGATCTTCTTTAGAGACTTTATAACATTTCAATTTCTCTTCTTGTGAAGGGCACATTGGTTGAGGCGAATGAGATCCTCATTTTAAACTGTCTTGAAATCACTTCCTTTCACTCAACATGGACCTCCTTATTTTGATGCACTAGATCATCATCTCATCTTCCTTCTCAAGGGCGCATTGGATGGGCATTTTGTGCTCCGATTGAAATCGGCGCAATAGATGAGGATTTTGATCTCCCTTCATGTCTTGGCACACTGGATCAACATTTTGAATCCTCTGGAGTACTTAGCCAATTTTCAGTATTCCTCAGGGTAAGGTATATTGAAAAATATATTTAAATATTTTTCAATATACCTTTCAGGATGTTTGAGATAGGTCTCGAATCCACCGGATTTAACATGTAGATTATAGAATTTGGAGGATCCACCAGATTTTAGACTTAGTCAATTTTTCAGGATTTTCAAGATATCAGGCTACCAGACTTAGTCATTTTCAAGATCTCAAACACACATCAGGATTAGTCTCAGAACGAAAGCAAATGACTCTTGAATAAAAACTAGACAAAGAACTCAAACAACCACTGACCTCATCATGCAATAAACCTAAGACATCATCAAAAACTTAATGCAAAGCATCAGAGCTCAAAAAAAGGGGGTCCCCATTTGCAATGGGGCGATGTGTGATTAGGTCACAACAGGACCCATCATAGGATTGGCTTGAGGATTGGGTAACTATATGTTGAACTAAATATTGTTTATCATTAATTATGTTATGATGTATTGATTTCATTACTATATTCTAACTTATTGATTTTTAATATTGCTAATGTCTCTTTCTAGTAGTTATTCTTGTGTGCAGGTTAAGAAATCAAGAATATCCTAAAAGGGGACATTACAGACATCCTCATTGTTCCATCTTTTTTCTTCACTAAGACCATTGAAGATGCAAAAGGACTTACTAGGCCTGATGTGTCCCATCTCAAGTAACTCTTTGATAGCTTTTTCTATCTCATCTTTATGCCTTTTTGGGTGCTTGTATGGAGTGGTAATGACGGGTTTGGTACCCTCCGCCCACTCTATAATATGCTCAATGCTTCTATCTGGAAGTTTCCCAACAGATATGCTGTCAAAAACTTTGCTGTGCTTCGACAAGAAAGTCCCTACATCAGGGTGGTGACTTCTCTTCAATTGCTCCATCACAGTAGGCATAATTATGCATTCAGCTGCCTACTCTACTTGATTATGTCTAATTAGTCTCTCCATTCTCTTGAAAGAGACTACTCTCGGTCCCCCATCTGACATGCCTCTAAGTACTATCTTTTTGCCATTTGATTCAAATTTCATCTCCACAGTATGCAAATTCATAGTGAACTCACCAAGAATCTTCATCCAATGCATGCCAAGAACTACATCCGTATCACCTATGCCAACCACATAGAAATCATCCCTCAACTCATATTCACCCAACTGTATACTTAGGCCAGAAATTTTATGAGTGCATGTGAGTTTAAATCCATTTGCAACCATTACCTTAAACCCTTCAAATTCTTCTGTTTTGAGTCCCCACTTGGCTACCAACCCCTCATCAATAAAATTGTGTGTGGCACCTGTATCGATGAGAGTTATTGTAATGTCCCCATTTTCGTGAGCATTAGAGTTCAGAGGATTAGCCTATCAATTGACCCTCGTAGGCTAGTGTAGTGGATTAGAGGGTCCAATTTGGGCATTATGGAGCTCTTCAGGTGGCAGTTGTCAGTGTTTATCTCTCCAGATCTTTTATATGTTCTGAGGCGTTGATATTCAGAGGTTTCTGGTTCCGTTTTGAGGGACTTACTATTTATAGTAAGTTAGTGGATGTTAGAGAGGGACCCTTACTAGTTTTAGTAGGGCAGTTGGATGCATAGTGGATACAATGGTTAACTTCCAGGTACAGACGGAATGGAAAAATAATAAGTATTTATGGAGTGATGTCATTTTAATTATTAATAAAGTAATACTTTATTAATAATTAATTATAAAGTGCATTATAAAGTTATATTTTAACTTTATGTTAATGGGGCCACTTTATGACTTAAAGTTAATTAATAAAAGTACTTTTAAGTGAGCACCTAATTAATGCTTTATTATAAAGTCAACATCAAAAAGCATTTAATAATATTTAAATGATTATTGAAGCCTCTAAAGGGGATCGACCTAATTTGGAGAGAGTATATAAGTCACCAAAAAGCATGGAAAGACATCATTTGATCATTTTACAAATTGGAGTTTAATGTCTTGGAGAGCTCTTCTCTTGGAGAGGAAGAAACTAGGGTTTCAACATACTTGGCATTGGAGAACAAAGTTTTCTTCATTGTTCTTGCATTCTAAGGTTGTGAAATACCAACTGAAGATTGCCTATCTGATTGGCTTCATCTAGGAGTCAACTTTGAGCTTTATTTGAGAGAAGAAATTATAACCAGCTAGGGTTTGAAGACTATTTGCAGATTAAAGGCATTTTGATCAAAGTTTGAAAGTCTATTTGATACATTTCTTCCATTTCCATCCACGGCTAGGGTTTGGCAAATTGTGGCTAGGGTTACAACTTTAAATTAATGAAGATTTGTACCAAATATCAATTTGTAATGGCGATTTGGAGTCTATTTTGATGCTAGTTGCCTAGGGTTTGCAGGTTATTGACATTGGAATCATTTTGTGGTGAAATGGTGGACTTTGTGAGGACATATCAGATTATATATCATTGCTGGTTCATGTTTAATTCCAACCATTTTTGGCAATTTGGGCACATATCTTCGTGGGTGTTGAATATTATGTTTGGCGCATCATTTTGAGGCATTGTGGAATACATATCAGACGTGGGTATTTGTGGAAGACATAGAACTTGAGTTCAGGCAATATATATTGTACTCTTAATCCATTGTTCCTGTCTCAAATCAATTAGCAACAAAATATCAGAGATTTCTCCTCATATTCATGTAATGATTTCCAGTTGTATGCTGATCAAAGCTATAGCAACAGTATTTTTACCAGGGCAACAAAATGGGTATGTGGAATATTTCATATTTTGGCAATATATTTTTCTGGGTATTGTTTGTTTAAATAATAGTGGATGTTTTCTCAACTGGGTACTTGATATTTTGTCAAAATACTGAGTAATTTGGGAGATATAAAAATCTGGAATTTTTAGCCATGAATGCCTTATGTGATGTTCAGTTTTGAGTTAAATATTATTATTGCAATATTTTCTTTTTGGCATTATATTGTTGCAAGTGTCAGAGGAAACCAGAGACAAACTAAACAGATAGGCAAAAAACCAGAGAGTTAAATATCCTATCTCGAGTGGGATATTACAGTGGTATTAGAGCAGTTTCCTGCCATCCATTGGGTTAATAAAAAATATTCAGTTGCATGTCAAGATTTGGGGTTTAAATTAAATATTCATTGAGCTCACATAGTCAACATCTGAGTGACCAACACTTATTCATATTTTCTATTACATTATTTTTCCAGTCTAATATGAGAAATGGTTAGAGATAGTGACAAACAAATTGTAGCTGGTGATTGGAAGTGGTTAGCTAGAACAATATATGAACAAGGTGAAAAACTTGGCACAACTTCACAATCCAGATATAATACATTATGTATCCTTAGAAGGCTGGAAGAGAGTTTAAGCTTAGTAGAACAGTCACCTTCAGCATTGCTTCAGATATCTATGGGTTCTGCAGTGATAGTGTTGGGTGAGCATAGGTACTTGAGGCACAGTGATAGTGAGATTAGGCTCACTCTTGCCCTATGCTACAGTCAGTTTATGAGGATCACAGTTCCTCGGGTTCCTTATACTAGGGTCACCATGAGAGAGGTTTTCTAGCTGATCGTAGACAATATGGTTGGGATTGGAGACATCGGTAGTCCTACCTATGTACGGAAGGTTAAGATCGTAGAACTAATGGCACATGTTAGATCATGCGTTGCCATGCTTGATTTTGATCAGCATGATCTTGTGTTGCAGTTATTCAGACTCTTCTTGGAGTCCATTAGTGCAGGGCATGATAGATGTATTCAGGACTACATGAGAGATATCATGACTTCCATTGTTGATAACATTGATAGTATATCTCAGCCCATCATGACACTTCTAGCAATTCGCATGTGAGAGAAAGTGACATCTCCGGCTGCTTATGTGTTGGTATGCAGTGTCTTTGATTAGTGTAAAGACAAGTTGGGACCTTATTTGGTTAAGGAGGAGCCAATGCAGGAAAATAAGGTGAGATTTGAAGAGAAAGTTGATGTTATTAGCGCTCAAGAAGTTATCAGTCATGATAGCAAGTCTGATTTTTATGACAGCAGTCTTTCTCTTGAGCATAATGATGATTTAAAAATCATGGCAAGTTCAGAAAGTGTTGTGGGAGAGACCTTGAGTATTGGCAGACAAGATACAAGTGTCAAGAATGAGGATTGCATGGAATTTGACCCATAACAGTTCTGATTTTCATGACAGCAGTGATGAAACTTTGCATCAACATGATACAACAGTGACTTCACATGTGCAAGATGCTTCTATTGAGTTGTCACATGAAGGTACTCAAGAATTGGGTACTAATGATGCATTGTGTGATGTGGATTCATGTCATGATGAGTCTGATTTTTCAAATCAGACCTTAGGAAACAAGTTGGAAAATTCAATTAGTGGCATTGAATCCCAGGATCGTGAGTTGGATGGACATGCAGTTACATTGGAAGCAAAAGTGTGTAAGATAATGTTATATCAGCAGCTTCTACATTACCAGTTGAGCCATCCTTTGAGGCACATAGCAGCAGTGCCTTAGTTGTTGATGTGTGCACTGATGATAGCACACATGATGCTGCTTATCATGAGGTGAGTGATGTTGATACAACCTCATATCACAATGCAGATTTCGAATTAGCAAACTTGTATGGAGTCTTAAGTTACAGAGTCCTCATCATTTGGTTGGGCAACTAAAGGTGAATGACAGTATGATTGCCACAGCCATTGAGCATTTTGATGTTGCTTGTCAGATGTTGGCTACTTTTGGTTGGAGTACTGCCATGTCAGATGGGCACTGTGACAGTGGCCTTTCCTTTGCAGAGATTCATGCACTTCGAGAAGCAATTGGAATAATGAAACAAAATTACCTACAACTACTTGTTGACAGAGATTATCTTCTCGAGTGGGATTGCATTTGTTATGATGCATTGAAGGGAAAGGAAGAGGAGGTTGATGAGCTCACTCATGAGCTTGAGGTGACCATGGAATCTTTGAAGAGCACTTAGTTGGCCCTTCAAGAGTCACAGTCACAGGTTGAGGAGCTTACCGTGGCATTGAGACTGGCACAGTTTTCACCATCTACAGATAAAGTTTAGGTTTCCATTGCAGCAGTTGGTGAGGAGCATTTACCCACGGGTTATGCTTGTGAGCAGGTTGAGTATGTGGTTACATCCATCACAGATGTTGGTGCATTCCGATGGGATGAGTGCAGTAGTGGAGAGTTGTAGAGAACCTCTTGTTGCACTTGGTTCTCTTGAGGTTATTCACATGACAGGTGATGTGGGTCAGATTACTGATAGTGTAATGTTCTATTTTTGGCGCATTGATTATTGTGAGCATTTGTGCTTGTTCCTAGTCTTTTGAAGGCTATCCAACATGTTTGGGAAGAACTCCAATGTTCTTGGAGTGGTTTTAGTTCTGTCTGCAGAACTGTTAATTGGGTTTTCCTTGTGTAAATGGATTATTTTTCATGGCTTTGAGCTTAGTTGATGTTCCGGGTAACAGTGATGGTTTCTAAAGTTTGATCGGGCTTCTGGTTTGCTCTCCAAGATTCTTGGAGGAGTTTTCTATTTTTGGAAAGTCATCCGGAAGGCATCGTTGCACATCCCAAACCTTATAGTGCATATTGGTTCAATTTATTTTGCATTCGGAGACCGTTTAGGATTTTCCGCAAAATTTAATATTTAATGAGCTATTTTAATTATTATTTTCACTTAAGTTCCTAGGGGTGAAAATAATTATTAAATTATTAAGTGTTATAGCTCATTAGAAAGGGAAAAACATATTCTTTTATGTAGGCACATAAAAGTGAGCACTTAAGTGGAGGAAAAAAGAAATAATTTAAGTTAGAAGGAAAATGCTATCATTTTCAAGAAATAATTCATTTCCTTTGTAACTCCTCCAGTGCCTTATAAAAGAGAATGAGCTGTTATTTAGAAGGGTTATGCTATGTTTTTGATATCGATTTTGTTTGCAGATGGATTGAATTTGTGAGTTCTTCCATATTCTCTTGAGAACGAAAACCCTCTTGTAGAATGCTCTTGAGGACGAAAACCCTCTGGAGGTTGGGTGATTTCACACAAAAATCACAATGGAGCTGATTGAGTTGAAGTTTTGTTGTGTTTTGTATTGTGACCCAATTTTATATTGTTGAAAATCAATTATTAATAGAGTGGTGAGGAAGTTTGATTTATATCTCTGATTTGGTGTGAGTTTTCTGTGGATCCGTACCTCTACTGGCCGTACTTGCAGGCTGGGTCGATTTGAAATTAATTAAAAAAATAGAGTTGTGTTTGCTTCCAGTCTTTTGCAATGATACTGTATTGTCTTGGTGCCTCCCTTCATGATATTTATTGAGGTTTTTGGACAAAGACTTCTGAGTTGTAATCACATCCGTACAATTCTGAGCCGTACCCTGTGGAATGGTGGATTTTTGAAATCAAATAAATATGGTAGTGTTTTGATCTGGGTTTGTTTGCAATGTGTTTGTAATGCCAAGGTGCCTCCCTACATGACTATACATGGAGTTTCTATGCTAAGTTTGATTGGGAGTATACATCCGTACATTTCCTAAATCGTACAGCCCTTTATTGGTCTGTAATATGACTGTGGTCTGAATATTATCTATATGGAGATTAATGGTTGTAGTATTCCTTCTTTATGAAACTGTATTTGCATGTATTATGATAAGGATTTAAGAGGCAAATATCTATTCTATGTGCAGTCCGTACATTCTGCCCATGGTTCAGTATCAGTAAGGGACTATGTTTAATATCATATGACCTGTGTTCCCTTGGAATGTCTTGTTCAGTGATCAGCATGACTTAATCTGTTGAAATGCATTACAGAATATGTTGAAGAAGACTTATGGGGTTCAAGCCATTCCTGTGATTCTTCCTTCATGGCTGCCGTAAAGACCTGTAGATGCTCATAGTTGAATTTTCAGTGACTACTTATTGGCATTGGTCAATTTAAATTGGGATTTCTGAATGCTATGGTTTTGTCAATGAAAGGTATGAAGAGTTTAATCTTGTTTTCTGCTTTAGGGTGTTATGTCTCCTTTATTTGGCGCCTCATGATGCCATATAGCAGGGTCATTGTTCTATATAGCATGCATTTATGACTGGATCTGAAGTTGTATATCAGTTTTTTGACTTATTACAGTGCTAACATGGACTGTAATAACAGTGTAGTGTTTGAATTCATCGTGGATATATTTATGACAGGGCAGTCATTCAGTTTGAAAGAAATCTGAGTTTTCCAACAGTGTATTTGGAGCAGATATGAAGTGCATTGTCTCAGTTTTTGATAGTGAAGATACGAGTTTCCTAACGAGCTTGCTTTGCAGGGTATTATCACATGATTTCCAATATTATCATGATGCCAAGAATCAGCTCTAATCATATTTTCTGAGTTATATTGCATATGATCTCATTGTAACCTTTATTTTATGCCAACATATTAAAGTACCCCCTGGATGGTTCACCGCCAGTGTGGAGAAAGAACCTTTCTTTATTTTTCTCACCCATGGGATAAGTGGAGTACTCCCACTGCACAAGTGGATGCCTGCATATGCAGATGAATGTTTACGTGTTTGCACAATATTTTAATTTGTAATCCAAAGCACAATATGCTCTCACCTCGCCCAGTTGGGATCTTGGTGATCAGAAGTGTGGAGGTATTTTAATTGTGTTAACATTTGGTTATCACTGTTTAAGTTTAAAAAAATTTTGGGGGTTGTTTTTTACAGAAAGCCCTTGTGTCTCAGTGGTGGGTTCAACTGAGAGTTGTGTGATAGTTCTTGACACTACTCCATCTTCACAGGAGATATTTAGAGCATCATTTGGTTGGGAGATGGGCTCTCGTGTTGATTTGTTTCCTTCTCCTGGAAGCAAATCGGTTGTTTCATCCAATGCAGCTGATTTTGATCGACAGCTTGTTGAGCCACAGAGTTGGAGAGATCAGCTGAAGGTTACGGGAAATAAGGTTGATTCAAACCTATATCGTTTTTACTGCATGGGTAATTTTGTTGAGTACCTACTTGAGTGTGCGAAGTTTTAGGAGAGTCGGTATGGAGCCACAGAGGGTACTCGCATTTGAGGTTTGCGCTTCATTAAGCGTGCTTTGGGAGAAATTGAAGATACTTTGACTTCAATGCTTCCTGATAGAGATTTTGTGATTGGGTTTGCAGAGAGGGTGGCCAGAGCCCCTACCTAATCAGCTATTCGGGATCAGAGACCAGAGCCATCTCTTGATTCCAGTGGTGTAAGTGATGATGAGGTTGGAGCTTTTTATCGCGACTACATAGTGAATTTCTTTTGATCCACACACAGAGGATTTGTTGATGCGTCGGTGTGGATTGGCTCAGGGTTTGTACCATCCATCGAGGGATGCAGAGTTGCCATCTTCAGAAGGTGGGACTAGAAGCTACAAGTACCCGACTCAGCTGTTTGTGGGAGATTACTTGTAGGATCAGAGGTTGGATTACCATCATGTGGATGAGTACTTGACAGAGTTTGCTACTTTTGGGTTTCAGGGAGATTATGGTGTCAGTAGGCATGATGGCTTGGTTAGTTATCACATCCATGGGAGTTCCGCAAAGGTTGGGGAGAGATGTTGTGCTGCAGATGCGTTCATATATTCTTATCTCTTCATGGCAGATGGATGTGAGTTTCGTTTGTATTGGGATCCAGGTGGTGACGGAGTTGGCACTGCAGTTTAGATGGGTCCTAATGGTTTGCTTCACCTTTTTCAATATGGTGAAGTTGGGATTAGATTAGAACAGTGGAAGTCAGAGGTTGATACGTATGGCGGACTTCCAATCTGGTTGTGTGATCCAAGAATCCTTCTGTTCGGTAGATTGCTCTACGTGGTGGTAGTTGTTCACTGTAGTACTGAGCATGGTACAGTCTTTATCCAATGGGTGCAGTGGACCAATAGTTGGGCATTCTACAGAGCGATTTGGGATCTCGACATTCAGCTGAGCAGTGATCACAGAGTTTGGGATCCTTCGGGTGCATCATGATTCCAAACGGAGCTTACTAAGGAGTTTTACATGTACATTGTGCAGAGAGCCTTCATTTTTATCTTTTATTTACTCGTACATGTTTTGTTTTCGATGCACAATTCTTGTGTGCAGGGGTTGGATTGTTGGCATGATGTTTATCCTTGCGCAGTTGTGATTATGTGGTGCTTCAGGAGTTGGTTAGAGATGTGCGGGACATTTCACAATTCTTCCTTTGGACCTCCAGTGGAGTAGAGTTTCTTTGTAGTGGAGATTGCTTGAGGTCAAGCAATTTCAGGTAGGGCGGACTATAATGTCTCCATTTTCGTGAGCATTAGAGTTCAGAGGATTAGCTTATCAGTTGACCCTCGTAGGCTAGTGTGGTGGATTAGAGGGTTTAGCTTGGGTGTTATGGAGCTCTTTAGGTGGCAGTTGTCAGTGTTTATCTCTTTAGATCTTTCATATGTTTTGAGGCATTGATATTTAGAAGTTTCTGGTTCCGTTTTGAGGGACTTACTATTTATGGTAAGTCAGTGGATGTTAGAGAGGGACCCTTACTATTTTTAGTAAGGCAGTTGGATGCATAGTGGTTAATTTCTAGGTTCAGACGGAATGGAAAAATAAGTATTTATGGAGTTGTCATTTTAATTATTAATAAAGTAATACTTTATTAATAATTAATTATAAAGTGCATTATAAAGTTATATTTTAACTTTATGTTAATGGGGCCACTTTATGACTTAAAGTTAATTAATAAAAGTACTTTTAAGTGAGCACCTAATTAATGCTTTATTATAAAGTCAACATCAAAAAGCATTTAATAATATTTAAATGATTATTAAAGCCTCTAAAGGGTATCGACCTAATTTGGAGAGAGTATATAAGTCACCAAAAAGCATGGAAAGGCATCATTTGATCATTTTACAAATTGGAGTTTAATGTTTTGGAGAGCTCTTCTCTTGGAGAGGAAGAAACTAGGGTTTCAACATACTTGGCATTGAAGAACGAAGTTTTCTTCATTGTTCTTGCATTCTGCGGTTGTGAAATACCAGCTGAAGATTGCCTATCTGATTGGCTTCATCAAGGAGTCAACATTGAGCTTTATTTGAGAGAAGAAATTATAACCAGCTAGGGTTTGAAGACTATTTGCAGATTAAAGGCATTTTGATCAAAGTTTGAAAGTCTATTTGATACATTTCTTCCATTTCCATCCACGGCTAGGGTTTGGCAAATTGTGGCTAGGGTTACAACTCCAAATTGTGGCTAGGGTTACAACTCCAAATTGATGAAGATTTGTACCAAAAATCAATTTGTAATGGCGATTTGGAGTCTATTTTGATGCTGGCCACCTAGGGTTTGCAGGTTATTGACATCGAAATCATTCTATGGTGAAATCGTGGACTTTGTGAGGACATATCAGATTATATATCATTGCTGGTTCATGTTTAATTCCAACCATTTTTGGCAATTTGGGCACATATCTTCGTGGGTGTTGAATATTATGTTTGGCGCATCATTTTGAGGCATTGTGAAATACATATCAAACGTGGGTATTTGTGGAAGACATAGAACTTGAGTTTAGGCAATATATATTGTAGTCTTCATCCATTGTTCCTGTCTCAAATCAATTAGCAACAAAATATCAGAGATTTCTCCTCATATTCATGTAATGATTTCCAGTTGTATGCTGATCAAAGCTATAGCAGTAGTATTTTTACTAGGACAGCAAAATGGGTATGTGGAATACTTCATATTTTGGCAATATATTTTTTGGGTATTGTTTGCTTAGATAATAGGGGATATTTTCTCAACTGGGTACTTGATATTTTGTTAAAATACTGAGTAATTTGGGAGATATAAAAATTTGGAATTTTCAGCCATGAATGCCTTATGTGATGTTCAGTTTTGAGTTAAATATTATTATTGCAATATTTTCTTTTTGGCATTATATTGTTGCAAGTGTCAGAGGAAACCAGAGACAAACTAAACGGACAGACAAAAAACTAGAGAGTTAAATATCCTATCTCGAGTTGGATATTACAGTTATTATATGCTGTCCACAAAGCACTCCTCTAACCTTGAATGATCCAACTTTCTGAAAACTAGAGAGTTGAGCAGTAACTCCTTCACTATCTTATTCCCCATTTGATGAATTTCCTTCTTCACTACCTTCTGTATCAGAGTGTTGATCCAATTTCTCTAAAGTTGTTTCATCAGCTGAAAAGTATTCAATTTGTTTGGCCTTTGCTTTGATATTGCTTAGATGAGATGGATCCAATGGCTCCCTACAGTGGAAACATAATTTCTTCCTTCTAAGCTCATTGAGCTGATCACTATCCAATTTGTTTGTCTCATTCTTAGGCTGATTAGAATTTCTTTGAAAATGTTTTTTGTCTTTATCCTTTTTATGCACGAATCCTTTTGACTGAAATTTACTTCTTGAAGTGGATGATTCCATGTCTCTTGCCTTCTTCAGAGCATCCTGCAAAGGAGGAGGATTAAGGGCCTTAATCCAACCTCTCAAGGGATCAGACAACCCATCAATAAATAGAACAGTCAATCTCCTCTCAGAAATATCAGTCACCAACACAAATAACCTTTGGAACTCAGTAATGTAAGTATCTACTGAATCCCACTGTTTCAACTTTGCCAACTCCTTAAACTGCAACTTAGGGTCCCTTTTGTCAAACCTATCCATCAACCTCTTAGTAAACTCGGCATAAGAAGTAATCTGATCATGGCCCTATGTGACCATCCAGTGGTGCCACCATTCATGGGCACTACCATCTAAATGAAGAGTTGCATATGTAATGGCCTCATCCTCATGCATAGGACTGAGCTGAAAATAGTTATCTAACCTGTGAACCCAAGCTCTAGCTGTAGTTTTTTCCTGAGCCATCGAAATAAGGAATAGATAACTTACTAACCTTCTTCTATAATTCCTGATTATGTAGTCTACCACCCCCACGTCTATGGGGTCTATGCCTCAATCTGATGTCCATATAATCACGAAATGACATCTCAGCCTGAAATTCTGCCTGAATCCATCTAGTCCCTCATTATTTGGTCCTGAAACTCATGTTGTGTGGGTTCATTTACAATCAGAGGGTTATCCCGTGGAGGAAAGTTAGGCATACGAGGCCTAGTCTTTGTTGTTCCAGCCATAGAACATTGATTTGCAGCCCTATTATTGACTGAACCATCCCCATTTTCACCATTCCTTCCGTTGCCATTACCATGACAATTTCTTCCATTGCCCTGATTACTGCCATTGTTATTGTTATTATTATTTCCCGCAATCTGCTGAGCCAAAAGGGCACAAAGTTGATTCATATTCTGTTGCAACTCTCGCTGTCCCCTAGCAAGATCATTTAAGATATCCTTTGTGCTTGGTTCACCGTGATCTCTATCACCCATATTTACCTCAACCCTGTCAACACTTGTAAAATGATCTATATGTGCTGGGACTTGAAGGTTTGGGTTTGATCTATTTCTTCTCAAATAGTACTGACGAGTATTAGGCTGCATTACTCAAGAAAGTCACTACATGTTGACCTCTTCAACCACACAGGATGGCAAGAAAAATTTGTGCTCTGATATCATTGTAACATACACCCTTTTTTTTGTGTTTTGTTGTTGTTTGAGTGTGTTTTAGAGAAGTAGACGGAGATGCAGAAATAGGTTTTAACACTAACATTATTTACAGCAATGGAATAGCAGAAATAACTCTTTAAAAGTAATATTTTTGAATACACACAACCAGTATTAATTTACAGAATTATTTCCAGAACTGAAAGTACACTATATCATCAAAATAGGCACTACCCAGATCATCAAAATATAGTACAATGCCATTTCCAACATACCTATTAAATTTGGAGTAAAAAGGACTGCTTTTGCACTTGAACCAGCCAACTGGAGGCCACAAACTTGGACTCCACACCTCCAAATCTGCTCCAAAGGCCATGAACTGAATATGGCTTGATTGTTAGGCCCTAGACGCCTCTTTCTATCCCCAACAAACACCAAAACCCTAGGTGCTCACCCTAGGAATTGCCACACACCAACTGGAAATTGGTACGACCAGCGACAAGAAAGGTACAATTAGCTATGGAGTAAAAATCTGCAATTAAAACCCTCCAATCCTCTGCTAGTTGTCTTCACCAAGTCCGTTTCTGATCTTATTTCTCCAGCGGAAGTAGCAAACTGAAAATCTCAACAATGAAGCTCAGATGTGATCTCTGAATGAAATCACAAATTAATCCTCCAGATTAGGTCTTTTACCAACGAAGAAGATGTTCTCTGTGAAGGATTTCGTTTCCACAAAGCCAAAGGATGAACAAGTTCGATCCAACAGAGTTTTGTTATCAAATTCCAAAATCTTGCATAACCAAATGAATTCCAAAAAGGCTCTTTTATTCGCCCTCCAATTCCCACGCCCAAGTAGGGCTATTAAAATATTTAATTTTATTTAAAACATCCCCTTGTATCTCCCATGTAGGCGCCCATCCCTAGGAAAACACTTTATTTAATTTAAAAAACTTCTTATGACTCCCTAGGCGCCTCATAAAGTTACTTTATTAAATTAAATAATGCTAAATTTAAATCTTTAATTTAACTTTAATATTTTAACATTATTTAAATTAAATGCTCTGGACCACATTAATGGCCAAGATATCACCATCAAATACATTCACCGACATTCCCAAAATAGAAATATTGCCAACTGACCAAGTCGGTGTCTAGTCTGTGACTTACTAAAAATAGTAAATGCAGACAAATTGCCCGAATCCTCTCCAGAAAAGGTCATTATGCAAGTCTCAACTGATGGAGCTCAATGCAACACCTATCATCGCCAAATAAACTGGATTGAATGGTCACCATGAGTTCCCTAACCTTAACTCATTAACCTATGAGAACCTGTTGAATAGGCTAACGGTCACCAAGCTGATAGTGCTTAGGAATGGGACATTACATGCAAGCTGTATCCTTTACACTATCACTCTTTTTAGCATGCTTTCTATGATGGCATAAATTTTGCAATGACAAAGGAGATAATAAATCAAAAATTTGATAATCTTCTTCATACCTTAAATTGCCAACATGGTTTCCACCTTCCTTTGATGAAATAAGAAATGTGGAGATACCCTCAACACTTTTGTGCTTGTGATTTAAAATGTTTCCTTTAAATGTGCACAATAGCTCTTTATTTTTCTGGATAACTAGAAACTCACCAATGGAATACAACCATTGTATACCCATAATCATTTCAGTTCTCAAAGAATAGAATGCATTACATACCTCATGTTTTGGTATTGCAATTTTTGATTTCCCAAGTGATTGCCTCTAATGGAAAATGTATTCACCACCATGCTTCCACTGTGCTACTCTGAAACAACTAGAAGTTGAGAATCTTGAACTAGAAAACATTTATGCAAATATGAGATTCAGCCCATCAAAAATTTCAGCCTTCATGTGTTTCTCAATGTCTTCTTTTTGTAGTTCTTTAGATAAAGAACCAGGATCCCATACCATCATGGATGAACAGTTTTGAAGTTGAGAGGAAGTATCCACTTTCCACTTTGTACCCTTCATCTTTTCATGATAATTAGAATGCTTCTCATGATAGCAAAAACATTGCGATGACATAATATGAAGATGATGCAAAACAATCTTGATACTACATCCACTCTTATTTCTTAAGCTGTAATTATAGAGGCAATCAAAGTGCTTACCTTCCTTTGCTGATTTAGAAATTTTGAGAGATTTGCAGCAGTACTACCATACTCAGTATAACATAAATTAGTGAAATAATTATATATGTTTAGTCTTCTATTTGTCTATATTAGTATCATTTCATCAAACATTTGCAAAATTACAAAAAAATTTTGGTCCGGGATATTACATTAGACCAAGAGAAGCTATTACAATTAGCCACCTAAATGAATTCCATATTAAGCAAAACTCCATAGTTAGGCTTTTGAGCTGTTGCTTCTTACAGAGAAGTTGAGATGCTAAAGCAAAAATTAACTTTTTATATAGGTTTTTTTTTAACCTTCCTATTTTTTTTTTCTACTTGATATGTTTTTGAGTTTCATTGACCAACATTGGTCATTTGTGGACATTAATATTATTTTGTTTGTTCTTTATTTCTTTCATTTTGTTCTGTAGCCAACAACTTGCTTATATGGAATGAATTGTTTGTAAACATAACTATAGTTTTAGTTTTGGTTCAACGAAAAGATTAATAGACTATAAGTAATAATGTATTGTTTATGTCATAATTGTAGCAGCTTTATCTTTTTATCTAATATGTAATTAGTAATTTGATTGGAGATGCTATGTTTGCAGGTTGAAGCTCTTCTGGCAGATGGCTGCCCTAGAGTTTGGGTAGCCACATCTGATACTCTTGAGAAACATGCAGCACATTATTTGGTAACATCTCAAGACTAGATGAGCATGCATACATAATTTTCTGATTTAATTTGAATGGAAAAGAACAAAATATTCCTCAATCCCTTCAAAATCCTTAAAGAATACAAAAGAGAATTTTGAACAAAGAACAGTCTTTCTTTTTATATCAAATGGTTGTTTTTCTCACCTGGATAAGAACGTTTAAAACAAAAGCAGATGATGCTCATTACTGCTTATTTTAATGATGCTATAACACCACATTAGTTTTCTAAAAACTGACTTACAGTGTAAGTTATAACCACCAATGTAACTTCTCCATACAGTTATAAATACAATCATACATTCATTGATGTTTGTGCGATTCATTTCTCTTTAACTTTGTGCATTCATTTTTCCATCAATGTGTGAGATTGCAGGTTTGTTCCCTTATCCCTTTGGCGAAAGAGGGGTGAAGGAGAATTGAAACTGTTGAATTTGTTTATAGAAACATGGAAATGGAATACACAAGAAAGAGCCTCAAGTATGGAGCATCAAGAGGAGGATATACATGTATCAAGGTTGTTGATGTAGGAATTAAATGTGGCAGACATAGCTCTATATGTTGGAAGATGATGACACTTTTCAATGAGAAGTTTGGATCTTCATTTATTCAGCTCATTACACTCAAAAGTGGCTATTTATAAAATCTTACATTTGTTCAAACATAGTAATTTGGTGTGCTACTTATCATATTTGTATTACACCTTATGAATTGTAAAAGTTACTAATTGTGGCACTTTACTATTGTAGAGTTTGTAAGTTATAAAACATTATGATCCTTCTTACTATACCACCCTTGGATCTATAAAATTTGGAGATCAAATTGAAGATTACTTTTTTTCCAAAATCCAACATCATTTTAATGTTCCACTTGTTACCAAGAATCTCCTTGTCTTCATGGCACTTCAATTCTCGCCACCTTTAAGATTGTGACAATTAAAAAAGGATGATTTATTTAATCATAAAAATAGTTATAAGACATGTTAGCATTTTAATTTGTCTCAAAACGAAAAAATATTTGAAGTTAAACCTTTCTTCAAATTGAAGGGGAAGCTCCCTTGTAACTAAAACTAACCCAAAACCCTAGACTATGGACAAAATCTACAAGTACTCACATTATGCACAAAAATAGCTTTTACAAAAGCACCTCGCTGTGCTTTTGACCATGGCATATCCTTTGAAGAAACTTGAAATTGACGACTCACCATGACTTGAATCTGAAAACCCTAGATATTGAAGATGAAACATATTGTTTTTGTGTTGATTAACACTCATTGAAAAGTATCGCAAAGGAATACCATATGATTATAATTTTGAACAAAGCTATTGCAAATGCAGATTGGACAATAAACCTTGAGAGACTGCTGACAATTTGCTATCAATCTTTTTATCAATCTGAGGTGGATAAGTATGGAGTGATAAATCTGCTGCATATGACTGCAAACCCTTGGAAAATGAAATCTTCTTTCCTTTCAATGCTTCACACCCTCCTACCTACACTTGGATGCTTAGGAAAAAACAAAGTAGTGTAGAGGTGCTAGGCACACACGTGCTTGAGAATGTTTAACCATGGCAATATAGTGAAAAACATGTGCTTTGGAAAGCTTAACCACCTTTTTTGATTCAAACATGAGAAACACATTCTTTCGGAGTCTTAACCCTCACTTTTGCTCTTAATGTGAAAAGTGCACGCTTTGGGACTCTTTGCCATTTAACTTAACTTAAATTCGTCAAAAATGTCATTTGTAGGTGGCTTGTGAAGCCAAAGCACGTGCTTGAGGTCCTTTGCCATTCATTTTTTGGTTCTAACTGGAAAAGCACACACTTTTGATGAATGCTTCTAATCCATGCCTTAGTCTATTTTTCGACTTTCACCTTGACAAACACACCAAAAGCGTCCCTCAAGGATGACCTAACCATGGCAGACACACCAAAAACGTGCGCTTTTGGGCTTATGTCCTCTTTTTGATACTTAGTCATTTTCAAGTCTGGAAAAACACACCTCAGGAGTCATTTTATCACTTTGTATTAGACTTGGTCATTTTTCTGTTTGAATCTTGAGTTCACAACTTTTCCATTAGTCATTTTTCTCTTTGAATTTTTGACTTCACAACTTTTCTGCTTTGAATCTTGACTACACGACTTCCAACTTTTCCACTGACTTAACAAACAATCAATAACTTCCGAGGACAATGGACTTCACCTATGACATGCAAAAGCGACGAAGAAACAATGATGACATTCAATAATTTTATGTGTAAGAAGGACAATAAAACTTGTTAAATTATTGCGATCTATCCATACTTGCCGAATATACTTTGCAAAAACCTGATGCTATTGTATATTTTCTTAAACGACGACAACCTTGTGATTTGGATCCTTATCATATTATTGATATCCTTCATTTTTTGTAGTATTATCCTCTAGCATAGACTCATTGACAACTTCTAAATTTTTAGAGTATACCTCTACATTGATGCACATGAAAACTATTGGATCCGAAGTTGGAAGATCCTCTAAGAGGAGTTCGTCTTTGCTATTTGGTTGCAATCCATTATCAAGATTTTGAAGAAAAACATCGACCTCTTGCATTAGACTCTCCACCTCCAAAGATGATATCAATTGAGAAGCTAGAGTGCATTGAAGTTCTTCAGATTTGTCATGAGAAGGTTCATCAAACAATCCCTTGAATGAAGAGAAAACGTTGCATGTGATATCATCATCTTCCCTTATGTAGCTAGGCCCTTCTTGCACAATAGTAGGAATTGGAACACAACTTTGATCTTCAGACGCTTCCGATGCCTCATCTTACTTAGAGAACATGATATACGTGTGTAATAATATGCCCATCTTCAGTCAACAATCATTCATTTGCCTCAAAGAATTTGAGCAAGCTTGTGGAGCAAGCAAAACCTCTAACACTTTTCCGAAACCTAAGAATGTAGGGAAGAGATGTTCTCTTGAGAATAGTACTCCATTGGTGGTTCCCTTGTAATGTCCCCTTTCTAGTGGAAACACTGAAACCTAAATCTGCATTCAAAGTGATTCTCAAAGAGACATTAGAAACATTAGAGATCAATAAATTTTAATGATAATATCCAATAGGATCAATGATAATATAAATATTTCATTCTTTGTTAAAGGATTATTCATTTCCTTCTTGTCATTCATTATTGATGACTATTCTATAATATATTCCATAAGTACATTAGGGCGGATATTAAACATAATTCAAGATCCATATCTTCCCCTCCTATTCTTCATCAAGGAATTAGGCTTTACATGACTAGGGCGCGCTGAAACCATCTCCAACCCGGCCTTGGGAAAACTATGTCCCAGCCATTGGGGTCTATACACAGGATGGAATTACTCCGCCTTTCCCTACAATACCCACCATTCCTTCTTGGATGAAGTAATAGGGGCTATCGGAAATATGATCTTTTATTCAATATCCCCTTGTACTATAGATGGAATTCTATTATACCATTTATCATCATAGTGTATGAATAGAGTCATTCATGTCTCAAGTCGGAATGCTGTCATATGGTATTCATGTTCTTATATAATTGATCATTATTGTTATGGGGCAGATTTTGGGTCTGCACTTATGACTAGTATCAATTACAGACCTTGACTGTTTCTTACCTCTGATCAGCTTCCGTACCCTCTTAAACTGCAGTTCGGTTTGTAGGATATGCTACTTAGTATCCACGATCTACTTTGCTGCCTTTTTTCTTTATTCCATTATCTCCTCCGATTGCCAATTCCCAAAGCTAATGTATATATCTCCAAGATTCAATAGACATACCTTTTTCAAAGAGACAACTCTTTAAAAGGATATGTCTTTTTGTTAAGACTAATCGCTGTCCTATATACTTTGTCTTCCTCTTTGATAAATCACTGCCTTAAGGACATTTACTGCAGTCTTATCTTGATTGTATCAACAAATAACAAACTTGTCTTTTGTGTAATGCTTGCCCTCACGTGAAGAGCGCTCTTCAAGGAGAAGTCAGCATCCCTTAAACATTCGCTGCATCTTTAATAAATTACTACCTCTCTTATATCTTATAAGATTAAATGATCGCTGCCTTGTTTGGGTCATCGCTGCTGTTATCTCTTTATTAATTGCTGCATTATGTATGAATTGCTTAATGCATTCGTTGCCTTTGGGAATATGAGTCGCTGTCTATAAACAATGAATGGTTTTATTTTGATTATATTCCTTTATCGCTGGCCATCGGCAGTCTTTAAACTTAGTTTAATTCAAACTTTGGTGCTAAATTGCTGCCTTTAATCATTTGTGATTCCCTTTATTAATGAGGATCAATACTTCCTTTATCATCCACTGATAATGTAATAACATTAACTATATATATTTAATAATATTTATTTATATATTAATAATCATATACTGTAGTAATATATATTTAATAATAATATTTATTTATATATATGTCAACAATAATAACATTTAATATTATTTTATATAATTACGTTAATTTAATATCATATATTATAATAATATTAAATTGTCAATATATATATATATTTATAATTACTTTTATATTTGTTATAAATATAATATATCTTAAAATATATATTATATTTCAATAATATTATTTCTTGATTATTCAATTTGACTTCATTGTTTCATCATGATGTTTAAATCTTTAATTTAAACAAGGCCTTAATATCGGGACATCACATCCCTCCATACTTTACCCTCTTTTGCTTTCTTCTTTTCTTTTTCATGTTCTTTTTCTACTTGCTGATTGCATGAACACATGAAGATATCAAGTGTGAAACTATGCAGATAATTTTCTATTTTATCAATTACAGGTTCGTATTGTATATATCCCATCATAGAGTCGCCATCGGGTTCATCTAGTAGACGTTGAGGGTCAGCAAAAATCCCTTAACCTTCATTTGGAACTGCTAGTAGCTGTGTGGACCTCTACATTCATTAACAACTTCTTTCATCATGCCTAACAGTCTTGTGAAATCTGCAATAAGTATAAATTGGAGGAGATGCTTCCAAAGCTAACCTTGGTGACAAATGTGGTCTATTACTTTTATTGTAAGGAAGATAGTTGTTCTTCCTTGGAGCCATATCTTGATACTGCTGGACTAGAACACTTTGTCTCTTCATGAGAGTTACATCATTGGCAGTGCTTTGCAAGAGAGGATCAACTAAAATTTGGACAAGTGGCTTGATTGAATCCTTTGATTTTGCTAGTTGTAATCATGTTGTGTTCTAACTTGATAGTACATTTTTGGGCTTCAACCAATTCATTAACCTGACTTGTTTTGAGGAAGAAAGTGATGTTTGGCAATAGAGCATTAATAAAACAACTTAGAAGAATCTTTGGAGAAGTCTTGGAAGTAGTATTTATTCTATCGACAGGCCAACTGAATCATGCAACAAACTCTCTCAGAGGCTCATTAACATCCTTCTTTGCATTTGAAAGCTGTGCAAACAAAATGTCTATCTTCAGTTGGTTTGAAATGTGTTAGAAAATTTTCATGCATAGAGTCCTAGCCAGTGATTAAACTTGCATCAAACCATTTTGCTGCACTTCTCACAAGGGTTTCCATGAAATGCCAAACTGCACTATCCTCGTTCCACTCTGAGTATACCACATGCAGCAATAAAAGCTAAAAGATGTTCACTTGGGTGCTGTGAACCATTATTAGCAAACCTTGGAAAGTGCTTTCTTGATCCTCAAGGAAGCTCATGATATTTTGTGAAGGAAAATGGACTGATTTGATTAATGTGAAATGGGTAGTTGAAATTTATGTTTTTATTTTAGTTGGTGGGGTTGTTTGTCATAACCTGTTGCTTTCAAGATTAAAGAACATCTCAAATGAGGACAAGAGTGAAATCAGAGCCATAACATGGTGGTAAGAGATAATCCATCTTTATAAGCAAAGCCAATAGTGAAGTTGGCAACAAATCACATCATAGAGCATTTTAAATAACCAACGAATGGTTAATGATAAATGACAAGCAAGAGATAGAATCGACCCATATTATGTTAAGATAACTAATGGTCGATTAACCAAAAGAGGCGACCATCATGAAACAACATGTCATCTCAAGAGAAATCCATCATTAAAAGGGGGGTCGAATGGATGGCAGAGGCATTCAGATTTGCAATTCAATAACACATCAATAACAAGCATTGAATCACAAGGAATCGATCACCAAGAGAGAGCCGCGATCCTTCTGTTGATGATTGTTTTTTGACAAGTCAACAATAGAGTAAAATACAGAGT
Source organism: Cunninghamia lanceolata (assembly GCA_027924645.1). Lineage (NCBI taxonomy): Eukaryota > Viridiplantae > Streptophyta > Pinopsida > Cupressales > Cupressaceae > Cunninghamia > Cunninghamia lanceolata. Next base: position 3,823,207 of record BSBN01000500.1, on the reverse strand, counting down.
ATCTAACTCTCTCTTGAGCAAAGTCTCTCGAATGCTGAACAAAGTGATCAAACAAGATGACTCCAAGGTTCCTTTTATGATTCATGATGGGTTAACTCAGTGATTACATGTGATCTTGCTGATAATCACAAAGGGACTTACATTAGATTCTTCTTCTTTCATTTAGCTTATCTTTCCTTCAGTGTGGATGACATATATATAAGACTTCAATGAGAAGAAAAGTAAAAAGATAGGGTTTGAGGAAAACTAATCTAAGGTCAATGAAGTAATGATGATGTATGAACAGACAAACTCCTAAGTAAACCTAACTCCACTTCGCCAAGGATGCCTACAACTACATGGAGTTGGTGCAATCTCCTAAGGTTACGCGAATGGTTTTCAAATCATGAAAGCTTATACAAGCACCCATTAAACGGCGCAGCTCAAACAAACCTTCACAATCGAACTCAAGAAAATAAGGCTCAGACTAGCTTTACACAACACTTTACCAGCGATGAATGTTAAAAACATGAGCTAGGAGTTGATCAAATATTCAATACAACATACATTAGAACAAAGAGCTTCTAATCTACTTCTAATCTAATTTGAAACACCTCTCCACTTCGTCAAGATACAGGAAACCATGTTATTTCACAAGATAACACTTAAACACCAAGCGAACTCCAATGTCCTTTGCATTAATCTTGAAAATATTTACAACAACTTCAAGTCCTCTCAGAGAATTTCGAGAGTCTCTCCTATTCTACTCCTACAAAAACTATCTCCTATAATCTAATCTCTCTATTTTAAATGAGGCAACAAGGCCTTTATATAGAGTCCAGAATACAACGAATGGCTAAGATCATTTCGTGTAGCCAAGGGCTCAGATCATGCCAACTTAGAGGTAGTTACAACAACTTGCTATTTTTAGTACAAAGAGAGGCAATGACGGCACGTTTTCCAATGTGATAAGGATAGGATGAAATCATTTAAAACATCTTCCACATAGGCGTCCCTTTGGCTTCTTTTATTAAATGATACATTGAATGCATTTAAAATAGCGCGGCTGATATGATTGGAGGGTGATGTGTACTCGCCACATAGGTGCCACCTCAACATATCTTGTGGATTTCAACTGTTTATTCAATATGCTTTTGGGCACATTCCCCAAATTGTATCATCTGTATGATATTTTCAATGTGATTGCTTTGATGATGAACACTTGAGATGTATCTTGTTGATCTTGCCTTGTTCATTGTATGAAGTATGATATATGATACTTGTCACTCATTTGACTAACACTGTATTTCTTCCTTTTGCAGGGTACATGATGATCTTCTTTGATGTTTCTTCATATAGAGTAGTAGGAGATGATGATGATGCTTCCTTCATGTAAGAGTAGATGATGATGACATGAAGTAGAGATCTCTCTTGGACTTGAAGGTTGAATGGAACTTGAAGTTAAATAGATGAAGTGCCTAGCTTGATGATATGATGAAGATGAAGTAGTGCACTTGACATGTTGACCTTGAAGTAGCCCTTTGGAGTGTAGATGATAACACCTTCTTTGGATATGGAGTAGATAACCTCTCAAAGAGACTTTGAAGCTTGATGAATCTTGAAGATTGGGAGAACTTGACTTGAAGCTTGGATGGATGAATGTATTTGAACATGATGCCATTGATGAAGTATACTTGAACTTGATGTGATCTAACATGATGTCATTGATGTTTCCTCTACAATTTGAAGGTGACTTAGATACTTGTCCTTTAGATGATTCCTTGGCTTCACCAACACTCTTCTCAACTTGATGATGATCTTGAAGTGATCTCCAAAGGTGGCTAGCATGATGCTTCTTCTTGCAATAACAATTTCTTGACTTCACTCCTTGGATGAAGGTAACTCCGGACTTCTCGCTTGAAGGTGACTCCTTGTATAACTCCTTAGCCTTGATTGATGATCCTACAAGACAAGATAAACAATATATCAATCACTTCATAACAAAGGAAACACCCTAAACATGCAATAATCCTTCTTCAAGCTCTAGGCGCTTATACATGTGAAAAGAGGAGCAAAAAAACGCCTAACATCAATTTAGTCCCACATTCATAATTTCAAATGATTTCTAGCAATTGTAATGGTTTAAAAAAAAAGTCAATCCCCTATAAGGTTCACTCAAAAGGTATCTTTCAATGCAAACTCTTCCCTTAGGCGCCAAAATGATGTGATTCTGGAGAAAGTAGCACCCAACCTTTTGATATGGATTGAGTGATTTTCTTCAAGGCGTAAATAAGGTTAGAATGCTACATGAAGTGTGCCTAACTCATTCTTGGCAAATTTCGACATCTTGATAGTTATAGCTCAATGAGTGGGTGTTTAGAGGGCTTCTTACCTCAAAATAACATCAAACTTCATAGTTTTAAGTCCTTCTTTTGCAAGGCGCTCATCCATGATGCTCCCAATGATGAAATAGTGCCTAGACTCCATTGAGTGAAAATTGATCCCCTAGGGCGCCCTTGATGATTGGTCTAGGTATTAAGTAGCGCCTTGAGTCCTTCAACACATCTTAGTCATTTTGGAGGTCCTTTACACAAGGCACTCAACGTTGATTAGGCTTGACTATCATTTTCAATCTAGGCGCTCAAATGGGGTTGTTCGAACATGTATAGGCGCCCAACACTTGCAACTTGATACTTCTCCTTCACCTTCACATTCCTCATTTGAGGTGCTATATATCATCTATTTAAACTTCATCCCATACCAAGGCGCCCAAAGATGTAGAATGCGCCTAAACTTGAAGGGTGAATTGGTGCCTTACTTAAGTTGTCTCATTTTTGCGAAATTTTCAATTCATGAGGTCTTTTAGGAAATTTTCAATCAAGGCGCCTATCTAGGAGAGGTTGAAGGTTGATTGTCCTCTAGGCGCACATATGAGGCTCCACCTAGGGCGCACATATGAGTCTCCACCTAAGGCGCACTTATGGGTCTCTGCAAGTGGGAAAATTGCGCCTAAGTACTAGAGCAAATTCGCGCCTAGAAATGTAAGTCGCCAAGGTAAGGTATATTGAAAAATATATTTAAGTATAAGTTGAGAGATTGAATTTCTTATACAGGTTGAAGGTTGATTGTCCTCTAGGCGCACATATGAGGCTCCACCTAGGGCGCACATATGAGTCTCCACCTAAGGCACACTTATGGGTCTCTGCAAGTGGGAAAATTGCGCCTAAGTACTAGAGCAAATTCGCGCCTAGAAATGTAAGTCGCCAAGGTAAGGTATATTGAAAAATATATTTAAGTATAAGTTGAGAGATAGGTCTCAGATCCACTGGATTTAACATGTAGATTATAGAATTTGGAGGATCCACCAGATTCCAGACTTAGTCAATTTTTCAGTGTTTCAGGATATCAGGCTACCAGACTTAGTCATTTCAGGATCTCAAACATACATCAGGCTTGGTCTCAGTGTTCATTATTTGGATTTATAGGGCTTAACTTGGCATGTTAGATCAACTTTGGAAATCAAAATAGATTGCCTCCTTAGAGGTGCCTAAACTCTATCCTCAAGGCACCAGAATGAAGTGATCTTGATGAAAAATGCGCTTTGTCTTGAAAATGCACTTAGAAACAATCTTGGAGTTCTAACTCCTCAGGGTGCTCAAAATGGACAAATTAAACTGCTTTCTAACTCAAGGCGCCCAAATGGTGTCATTTAGGAATGAAATGGCACCTAGACTTATAGGGGGTTTCCTTGTCAGATTTTCAATGTTTCAGGCTTCCCAATATCAATTTCAATCAAGGCGCCCTAGTTTACTCTCTCCTTGCTCAAGGCGCACATTTGGGCTTCTGCAAGTGGACAAAATGCGCCTAAGTTCCTAGAGTGAATTTGCGCCTAGATTTGGAAGTCGCAGAGGGTAAGGTATATTGAAAAATATATTTAAGTAGAATTTCATATACTTTAAATATTTTTCAATATACCTTTCAGGATGTTTGAGATAGGTCTCAGATCCCCCAGATTTAACATGCAGATTCTAGATTTTTGAGGATCCACCAGATTTCAGACTTAGCCAATTTTTAGGATCTTTAGGATCAGGATACCAGACTTGGTCATTTTCAGGATCTCAAATATCAGGATCAGGTCATCAAGGGACTACAGGACTCAAACATCACCGACTTCATCATGAAATAGCTCTAAGACATCATACAAGACTCAGCAAAGCACTGGAGTTTTAAAAAACAGGGTGTCCCCATTTGCCATGGGGCGATGTGTGATTTGGTCACAACACCTTCCACCAGCAGATATCACTACTTGCTCATTATTATAGCGGATAACAAGTATAAGTCCCAACAAAGTGCATCCATAACATTACGGTGACAGTGCCCCTGCCATATATTCGGCCACCCTTTTTATAATCAGAAATCGAGTAATTGCTGATCATTATCATAACGTATATATATATATATATATATATATATATATATCGTCATTATTTCTGCAGGCCGAACCACATCTATTCAGCCACAGGGTCATATTGACCATAACAAGGTATGTCATTTACATTCAATATATCTTTGCTGCATTATATTGTTTAATGTCTAATTCAATGATATCATGAACATAGATGAGTGGAATTCTCATAATAGAAAACTAGATATTACATGAAATAAGACATAACAGTTGTGAAGCATTCTGAGCAATTAAATTAATGCATTAACTTCATAAGAGAGGGTGAGTATGAGTTGTCCATTTAGCCAAACATGCGTAATCAGTGGCCTTTGTCACAGTTGGTACAAAAGGTACTCCTTGTGCAAAGGATTATTATATAGTGGCCTTTGTCATAGTTGGTACAAAAGGTAGCCTTCTACAAAGGATTATGATATAGAGGCCTTGGTTACAGTTGGTGCAAAAGGCATCCCTCGTACCAAGGATTATCATAGTGGCCTTGACTCAGCAGGGTGCAAAAGGTACTTCTCGAGTCAAAGGTTAAAAATAGTGGACCCATAATGGTAAGTGGCAAAGACATCATATCACCACTCTCATATGAAATTAATGATTAATGCATGGATAATGATAGATACTGTGAAATGTAAATTGATAGTGATCATGACATTTAATGATAGAGAATATGAAATATATATTGATAGTGAACTTAAGATTATTGAGGGAACATGTGAAATATATAATGATAATGATTATAAGATTAGAAATAGAAATGTGTAGTGATCATAAGATTATTGATAAAGATGTGAAATGTATATTTGTTGTTAATCATAAGATTATAAGAGCAATGTTACTATATGATTTGAATACTTCTTACATCTATTGCAAATAGTTGAAAATCAAAGAGGGTTTAGTGTACTAATGTTCTCTTTTTGCAAGTTGAAATTTGTGAACAAGATTGAGAAATTTTGATTTGTGACAAGGGGACATTACATTGTTGGAGTTTTCCCGCCCATTTCATCCTCAGAGCTGAGTTGTGAAGGCTATAAAGGCAAGATTGAAACTCATCTCGGGGGTTGGTTCTTTGGTGGTAGCTGGAGGTTGTGCAGGTTCAGTAATGTCTCTAGGGCTCCAAATCATGCCATGTCCAGTTGCAGAGAAGTAATGGAGTGGTGACACAAAGGAAATATATTGTGCTGCAGGGGTTGTGCAGATAATGTCTCCATGTTTGTTTGTATGTATTTAGGGTTTTCCTCTTATCACATTTGCTGATAAGTTTGTATTGGACATTTGAAAATGTGACAACATTTTAAATATATTTCAAGCTTTGTAATTGTCATTTGTTCTCTCCATTTGAATGCATGTAGTTCATTCTAGATAACTAAGTATGTTTGAAACAAAATACTTGCAATCTGATACAACATATGCTTAGATCAATTTTCTTTGTTTCCTTTCCATTGTTTTCTTTTCTGTTACCTGAGACTTTGTAGCCCAGTTGGATTGGCACCGGTTTTGGCTCCATTAGACCAATCTCATATCATTTAAAACAAACATTTACCAGTGGTTTAGGGGAAGGACCATCGCTCCTGTGCATGTATACTTGCACAGTTTGTATCAACTATATAGGGGTTTTGTGGCAGCTAGTTGTTCTTGGTTCATTGACAGTTTTGGGATCAAGATAACGAGTTGGGTTTGGTTGTTCATTGGTTTTTAGTTGTTCATCTAGTTTGAACTCAATACCTGTTATGGTATACCCCTTGAAATATCCCTCCAGAGCCTAGCTGAGCTTGAAGTGTAGAGTGTACACACTCTTGTAAGTTGGCCAAAATTGCCCTTAACCTATTGACAAACCTCTTTCAATCACCTTGATGACACCCCTGGCCTAGGTGATTGTGAAATGCTTTAGGGTTTTGGTTTGTAGTAATTTTGGGAACCAACACACATCAAGCGCTTGACCTTGATGATGTTGATCCAAATTTAGATTGGGTTGTTGAGGATGTGAATACACTGTTTATTGTTGATGAGATCACTGATTTGGAGAGGGTGGAAGCCGAATGACAAGCAAATGTGGTAGCATAGGAGGTTTTAGAAGATGAATTTGGTGAGTCATCATGGGTGGGTTCACAACCTACATAGCTTGGTCCCATCCCTAAGGCTCCTATTGAGACTCCTGTTGAGCATACTACAACTATACCATCAACTTCCATGACAGCCACACATCGGCAGCAAACTATTTTGAGCTTTAGTCATAAAAGAAATTTATGATTTGTAATTTTTGTTGATATTGAAACTAGAAGTTTATATGTATTGAAACTTTGAACTTGGTATTTGGTCTATGAAGTGTATTGAACTTTAATTTTGATCTATATATGAAGGAAATCGATAATATGGCTCATAAATTCAGTAATATGCATGTTTTTAAAGCATATTTTTAAAAAAAATGTGTTTTTTAATGTTTTATAAATTTGCCGAGTCTTTGCCGAGTCCCGAGTTTTTAAATTTTTTGGGCTAGCTGAGTAATTGCCAAGTTCGAGTTTTTAAATTATGCCTTTACCCAAGTACTCTATTATAATTGAATGTATTCTATGAACCCCATTGATGTATTCTGGCCAATTGTGGACATTAATACAATTTTTTTCTTTTTTATTTCTATTCTTTGATGCTTCAACTTTCCTATATTTAAATAAATATGTATAATCTAGTATGTCTAAGAATTGTTTTCTTCGAGGATTTTCAGTCTTTATATAATTGTCAGTAAAACAAATTGGTAGCATTTAGTAGAAGCATGGATATATGTTAAGGTATATTTTTCTACCTAATTCATGTTTTGCACTAAGTAGTTTAATTTTCTCATAATTTATGTTTCGTTAACTTATTATGAGAACTTTAATTTTATAAGTTAGCTTACTGGTGATGATTCACTTGAAGTTTTTGTTTCTAGACTAGGCTCCACCACCTCATTTGCAAGTTGTTTAATTTCTGGTTATATGAAAGTTTTCTTGCAATCAAAAAATCTTCAAGTTCTTGTGGGAATGATTTTGTTCTGTTTTTCTAATTTGATGTTTTTCAGGGTGCATATGTATGGAGTTGCCAGTCATTAATAGAGGAGGTAAAAACATTAACTTTTTTTGTAGTTTTTCAACCATAGGAATGAGTGTCCGTTGTAATTAATCGAGAAAACAAAAGAGTGTCCGTTGTAATATGTGATTGGTTTGTGCTAAAAAAGGTGTTTGTATTGAAATGGCCCCAAACTTGGGCTGTATCCTCATCACAATTTCTAGGAATCTAGGGAAAAACGATAGTATTCTTAGAAAATAATCATACATAGTGTGCCAAAAAAATTACAATTAACTTAAGACTGAAATAGAAGAATATATTGGCAATCATGGGTTTTGTGGCAAAATGAAATTATCTTGTACAAAATGCACTAAAAAATATCTCTAATAATAAGAATAATAATATTATGTATCTTATAGAAATAGAACTTCCAGTTGTATTTCTTTGTTGTGATAATTTAGTTGAGGGTTTTATTGGTGCCGATGCCTCTAAAGAAAAATATTTAGAAAAGGCATTAGGCCATAAATATGAAAAATACAGTAAGGGGCAAGCACTTTGAGAAAATAACTGCCAACTAGTGACCATCAACAAAAGCCCTACAACCTGTGTAGGTCTTGGCCATCTGCATCCAATATAGGGAGCCACCACCACTTTGCAAGCTACTGAGAAGTAGGAATTGCAGAAGCCTCTTCCTCCTTGATAATCAAACACCAAGCTTCAGAAGGTCTTTCCGAACTACCCTCTTGACCTTGCGCTTTGACAGAACTGGTAGGGTGAAAAGACTTAACAGTTCCAAGCTACCATATGTATTGTGAACATAGAGCTCTTGGCAGAAAATTGCTACATCATCCAAATGCTTTGACTAGCAAGCCCAAGGACGCTTGGAGGGGCTGCCAAAAGGCTCTTCTTTGCAGTTCTCTCCTCCATTGTCCAAATGCAACTCCTCCTTAGAACCATCCTTACACTCAACATCTCTAGTGTAATGCCCTTGCATTTAGAAATTGTTAATTATATAATTTAAATTAATCAATTAGGTTGTTTCAATTATTGGATAAGTTATAGTTCTTTAGATCTTGTGTTTTAGGAATTTTTTAAGTTAAGAGTTAACTATGAAATGATGTTCAATTAGTGTACTTGTAATGATATTTCATCTTGTACTCTCATTATCAATTTGTGATTGGAATTGGAATTAGTTATAACTACAATTAGCAGAAAGAGATTTTTGGAAGAAAAGAAAAATAGAATCATAAAAATAATTGTTAAAAATGGAATTTGAATTCTGGTAGTGAAATATTTAGGAAAACATGTGAATTGTAAAGGGTTTTGTTATATATATAAAATTAAGTGTGTAGTTTGCAACGGGTCTCCCAAACAATAATTGTAATTAGAAAAGGTGCCTGGAGTAGATCTTGAATATTTAAACTATTAAACTAAATTTGAGAGTCACAATTACTTTGGTCTTGTCACATGCAATCTCAGTAAGTACAATGGTATTATTTTTAAGAATTGAATGTAATATCCCCTTTTTGTTATTTTTGCAATATTCTGATTTTTTTGTATTTTTCTGAATTTTGAAAAAACCAAATAAACTGGAATAGCAAAATAAAATTTGAAAACAACTAGCTGGAAACAATATATCAAACCCTCAAATGCAGTTTCATAACCCCATATGCCAAATTTGAATCAAATTTCATGAATTATAAGTGCTGGTACAAACCCTAGGTGACAAAAAAAAAACAGTCAGATCTAAAACAACATCAATTCTGAAACCTGAACAGCAATTGATTTTTTATTTATTGGCACTGTTGGGCAAATTACAATGTTGGAAACATTTTTTACAATTTTTTTATTATGACAAAATATACTCACAAAATTCTGATCTGAATTTATTCTGCTAAAACTAATTTGTATGGTTGATAGGAAAATCCCTGAATGCTGTGGGATAGAATAGGTGGCAGCTGGAAATGTACAGCTGGTTTAGGATTGTATGATGGAGGCAAGGCTGGAAATAGGCAGAAATAACATTAACAAACCCTTCCCAAGTAGTCGCCCCTCAGTACATGTGATATGCAATCAATAATTAGATTGTACGACTTCTCCAATGATTGTTGCAGATCTGTACGACATGCAAATAGGACTGGTACGACTGGTAATAATCTTGTATGGATCTCCTGTTTCAGACTCAAATAGATACTTACAACAGCCACTTAGATATGCCAAGACATCACAAAAATCATGCCAAACATGTACCAAAACCCTTAGTTGAATTACACAATCAATTACACAATGTTTCAACACCGATATGATAGCAAAATGATTAGGAAATCAGATCTGAAGTCTGCTGTCATAAAAATCAGAGATATGAAGTCTTCAATTACACTTTAAGTAAGGGCAAACATGCCCAACATGCCCAGCTATCCAATGTTATAAACCCTAGGGTTTATACATACCAAGTACATGCACAAATGACCTCCAAAATGATGGGATCGCCTTCCAAGATGTGGTGCTCAAACTAGGGCTTGAAACCCTAATGTCAATGACCCACGAACCACTCCAAAGGCTGCTCCAAATGATGTTCTTCAGGTCTGCAACTGATCGGCTAGGGTTTGCTGCTCCGAAGTAGTCAAATGATGCCACAACAACCCTCCGAATACTCCCAAAGGATGGTGCTCCAACGTAGGGTGAAAAACCCTAATCAAATGATATCTCCAAGCACCGATTTCACTCCTCAAAGAAGGCTGAAATCAGATCTGATTGATGCTGCTCCAAAACAGAAAATTCCTTCAATAAATGATTTATTTCTGCTCAAGATGATGATGAATTGCTGCTCCAATCTGCCCAATATGATCTTCAAATGCTGCTCCAAAAATCTGCTTTAAATGAAGACAATTTTCTGCTCTTAAACTGATTAGATTTCTGCTCCAAAAATAATTATTATTCTGCTCAAAAAGATGATGAAATGCAGGCTCAAATGATATGCTTTGAAAGCCTTGATTCCTTCAATGGTGGCGCACCTATCTAGGGCAAAACCCTATTTCCAATGATCTCACAAAAGCCATGAACCTGCTGTTCCAAAACTGATCTAGAAATCAGATTAGCAATCTGCTCTTCCGTTCCACGAATATCTCCAATGAAGTGCAAGTAGACCTCCATTATGAAGCCTTCCCAAGATGAATCAGGTTTTCGTCCAATTCACCTTATATTCTCAAGGGTTTTCGTCCTTAGAATATGATATTATGATGCAAATAAATTGCAGACCAAAAGGAATAAGATAATATGCTGATTGATGATTTGCAATGCCACAAATGATCTTGTATTTATACTTGTTTTCACTTAATCCTCCATGATGGCCGACCTAGGTTATTAAAAACCTTTTATTTTATTATTTCTTTCTGTAGAGAGGACCGACCCTCACATTGTCTTCACTTTGGCTGACGTAAGGCAATATTCTATATTTTTTTTATTGTTTTTTCCTCTCAAAGAGGCCGGCCTGCCTTAGATAAAATGGGCGCCCAAACTAAAGGTTTGTTTTAATTTCTTTCCACCAAGTTGTTCTTCTCAAGGGCGCCCACAAGAGATCCAAATTATTTTGTAAATGCCAACTTAAACTTTTCCAAGGTGAACACCAAAACATGGGATATGTTATCAAATCCACCTTATACCAAAATTCCTTCAACATGACAAATTTCCACACTCAAACCTCCTCAAGGTGGTTTGCTCCACTGGAAGGTAAAATATTTTATATGAAATAATACATCACAAATATCATAAAAATATGTCAAGTCATGTCCAACACCCAATTTGCCTTCCAAAAATCCTGGAGTGTGAAAATTAGGTCATTAGGTCGACACTAGTGATCACTCCGAAAAAGGGGACATTACAGTGGCAACTCCATTAACATTGCTGGGGTCTCTAAAAAACTGCAGCAAGTAACACATGGGCAGCTAAATAAAATTTAGTATGAAATCTTCCTCCATAAACCAATGCCTTGATGAAAGAGTATAATCCTAGCTCTCAATTAGCTCCAATAATATAATATTCCCATATCTTCAATAAATATCATAAATCTTTATTTGTTTGCAAATCCCACAGATTTATCATTAAAACCCTTCGGTAACAAATACATATAACCTGCAACAAGATTAGTTTTTCGCATAGCAAGAAATTTCGAAAATCTACAATGAAGCGCAAGCGTAGACTTTGTGTGAATCTACCAACAATCAACCAGGAAAGATCTTTCATCACCAAAGTTGATATTCTTCAAGAGGGTTTTTGTTTTGAGGAAGTCCTTGGAAGAACACAAGTTCAATCCACCAGCATAACATTACTCAAAATCTTCATCCCAAAATGAGCTCCCAAACCCCTTTTTATATGTAACATAATACCCCCAATTTTTTTTTAATTTTGTAAACTATAACAGCAGGGTTCGGAGAATAAATGCAACCAACTAAAATTACCTCCACACTTCTGATCATCAAGTTCTCAAATCGGGCGAGGTCAGAGCATACCGTGCTTTGGTTACAATTCAAACATGTGCAAATAAACTAGTACAAATTACAATCATCCGCTCTTGGCAGGCATTTGCTTTTGATCAGGCATCCACTTATGCAGTGGGAATACTCCACTTATTCAGTGGGTGAATGAAGAAGATAAATGTTATACTGTTCCAGCTAGGATTTCTGTATCAATTTTTTTTGTGTTTTCTGAATGCTGTTGTTTAGGGTTTCATGTGCATGTTTTGCATGTAGGGTTTTTTGCATTGAACATATGGAATATAAAGCATATAAACAAAACCCAGAAAATCTATAACATATATCAACAAAATATCAAATACCCAATTATATTATGGCAAAATATGAATTATGAGTACATACCCATTTGCCAGATTACAATTTCACACTTTTGCCGTATCCAAACCAACAATACATACAATGGAAAATCACCATAAGTCCATAGAATGAAGTTCTTTGTCAATGGCAAGTCTGCAACAACATATATATCCCTAGACGCCAATATTGAAGGACTAAGTTGCTGCACAGAGAGTAGAAATAACACCCAAGAACCCCACGTCCAATATCAACATGGTACGGCCATGGCTGTGGCTGTAGCAGCAATGAAATGTATCCAAAAACTCTACAAACTCCACTTTAAATAACTGGTTAAGACTGCAGAAATGAGGCGACCTTGTAGGGATGGATTATAGCAGCAAAAACCCAAGAAATCTTCCGCCAAAGCTCTCACAGGTGTACGGCCTGTTATAGGAAAGGTGTTGCAATTATATGCCTAAGTGGGTTGTCATTGATGTCAACATATCTTTGTTGCCATTAGTGTCAACTGTATCCTGTTTTGCTGTCTGCATAGAAGACCGGACTGTTGAGGATATTGAGAAAATTAATGATAATCAATGCATGTGGATCATGTGGCTGTGTAAAGGATTATCAAAGATTGCCTCAGTTAAGATTTGAGAAGTCCGCATGAAGATCTGAAGGAGTTATGGCCATTTGAGTAGAATTAGTTCCTACAATAATCAAGAAAGACAGAGTGACAGGAAAGAGGTCCGGATTGCTTCGGCAATATAAGTTTATGATCTGCGGATCTGAAGGCATGTTTGGGAAGTTAGTGTGTATCATCAACTCCAGTGGTTCGTGGTTTGGAGGTCCGCAAGCTATTCTTCTAGTCTGACAGTCATGGCAGAGTGTGTTCTTGAGGTTCCAGAGGAAGATTCAAATGTTTCTGGTAATATGGTTTAGAGTGAATGTTATTGATGATTCTAATGCGCTTGTGGAGGTCTCTGGATCGTGTAGCTATTATGTTATAGGTCCGCATTGAAGTTTGAGCTTGTTGATTGAAGATTTCTTCTTTGAAGTTGATGTTCTTTCCAGTCTTGGCCGACTGGATGTTCCTAGCTTGTTGCGGATGCCTTAAGAGATTTTTATGAAGCATGGAGTGGTTGTAGAAGCAGATTCAAGTCTCAGTTGTGTTTGGCCGACAGTGTGATGATCCGCGTCAAGGATGGCCGACCTTGTTGATCATTCCAAGGTTGATGAAGCGTATAAATACTTGTTGAAAAGTTATTGAAGCATATCCTTGAGCAAACAAGATAAAATTCGAAGAAAGGATCAGGAGCAGAGCAGAGAAGGAAGGGAGTGAGAACAGTGTAGAGTATGAAGAAGAGTTTGAGGCAAAGCGAAAGTTCTTGAGCATTCATTGAAACTGAATCAGGTATGAAGTAGATGCTATTTCTCAATTAATTCTTTCTAAAATAAATTCTGTAGGTAGTGAGCCTCTCCTTTTGAGCAGTGAGCTCTGGGCAGTGCGCCTGAAGGCATGTGCCTTCTGTTTTTCTAAGTACTTTTAACAGGGTACGCATTTTGTGGGTTAACCCCCACCGTGGTTTTTCCTTTAACCGAGTTTCCACGTCAAAATCTTGGTGTCAAATGTGTTGATTGTGTTTTTGCTCTTATGTTGTTGATTTATGCTTTAATGTTTACATCACTAATCTGATAGTAAGATAATAAAGAAGGTTAAAGGCAGAAAAGTTTTATTGAGGGACAACTGATTCACCACCCCTCTCAGTTGTCTAGTTCCAACAATTGGTATCAGAGCCAGATCCTCTCTTAAAAGCCTAACCGCTTAAGGAGATCCAGGATGTCGACCTACAAGAAAGATAGTCCAAGATTTGATGGAACAAATTATTATGTTTGGAAAAATTGCATGGAGTGCCATTTGCAATGCATGGGCGATGCCTATTGGGCAATAACCAGTATTGAGTACAAACCTCCGGAGAAAGGTCCTTCAACTCCTGATCAAGTTAAAGATGCTGAAAATAATCTTCGAGCTAAAGAAGCCTTGTCGAGTGCCCTGACTGATTCAAAAATGACAAATGTCTTTGGTCTAAAAACTGCTTATCAAATATGGAAAAAGTTGGAGTATCTGTATGAAGGTGATAAATATGTCAAATGTGCAAAGCTGCAAAGTCTGAGAGGAAAATTTGAAACCATGAGGATGAGCGAAGATGAAAACATCACAATCTACATGCAAAAGATAAATGCACTTGTGTGTGGCATCAGGTGTGCTGGTGGAACCTTTGGAAGAATCAAAAATTGTGTCAAAAGTACTTAGATCTTTACCATATTCATACAAACACAAGGTTGCAGCTATAGAAGAAATCAGGACAGTCTCAGAGGTCACAAGAGATCATTTGGTTGGCAAAATTTCAGCCTTCGAATTAAGTGAGTTTGGTGATTCTCTTCCCAAGTCTGAATCTGCATTCAAGGCCAGTGTGCATGGAAAACAAAGATATGATCCGGGTGAAAGCTCTTCTGCAAGATCAAACAGATTTGTAAAGACAAGAAAGGATCTTGAAGATGTTGAAATAGAAAGAGCAGATCTTGAAGCTCTTATTGCCAGAAGGATGCCAAGAGGATCCGGTAAGTATGAAGGAAAATTACCACTCAAATGTTTTGTTTGTAATAAAATTGGTCATTTTGCCTCAAGATGTCTGGAAAGGTTTTCAAAACCTAACCCTAACAGGTATAAAGGTCAGAAGAAATGTTACTATGTCCAAGAAAATGGAGAAGGGGTAACAGATGATGAATTTGATCATGGAGGCTCCTCTGAAAATGATTGGGTGTTTATTGCTATCAAAGAAGAAGATCTGGTGTCTACTAAATCTGCTAGCTGTGAAAATGTGGAAAGTGCCTTGGTTGCTCAGGTTATTGAAAAGGATGAATGGGTGATTGATAGTGGATGCTCTCATCATATGACTGGTGACAAGAGTAAGTTTGTGAACTTTGAAAACTATGAAGGAGGACTTGTGAAATTTGGAGACAACTCAGCTGGTAGAATCCGTGGTAGAGGATCCATCTCTTTTGATGGCAAGAATAGCACAAATGATGTTCTATATGTGGAAGGACTGAAACATAATCTTTTCGGTGTTGGACAGTTGGTTGACAAGGGTTATGATCTTCGGTTCAAGGATGGAAAATGCAGAATCTTGGAAAGCTCCGGAATTGAAATTGCATTCGGTACTCAAACCAGAGGTAACATCTTTCACTTAAGTAGTTCTGGGAAAAGTTGTTTGATTGCTCAAACAGATCAAAGTTGGCTATGGCATAGGAGGATGTGTCATGTGAATTTTGACAATATTGTCAAAATAAGTTCCACTCAAGCTGTAAGAGATCTTCCAAGACTTGTGAAACCTAATAACATATGTAGAGAATGTCAATTGGGCAAACAAAGCAAAATTTCATTCAAAAGTAAGGAAGAAGGTTCAAGTGAGAGATTGGAGCTGGTACATACTGATCTCTGTGGTCCTGCTAGAATTAGGAGTGTGCAAGGAGATAGATATTTCATGTTGTTAATTGATGATTACTCCCGGATGATGTGGGTAACTTTTCTAAGAGAAAAATCAGAAGCCCTTGACAAGTTTAAGGTGTTCAAGATAAAACGAAATTGGTGGGAAACTAAAGTGTCTTGAGACCTGACAGGGGTGGAAAATTTACCTCTGGTGAGTTTGATCCCCTCTGTGAAAAGAATGGAATAAAAAGACAGTTATCCGCTCCTAGGACTCCTCAACAAAATGGAGTTGTGGAAAGAAAGAACCGGACCATTCAAGAAGCTGCCAGAACCATGATGATGGAAACTAATGTTCCTCAAGTTTATTGGAGAGAGGCCGTGAGTACTGCTGTCTACACTCTTAACTGGGTGCAGATCAAAGGAAATTCTGGTAAGACTCCTTATGAACTTTGGTTTGGTCATCCTCCTACTGTGAGATACTTCAGAGTCTTTGGTAGTAAATGTTATATCAAAAGAGATGAGGACTTAGGTAAGTTTGAGGCAAGAAGTGATGAAGGAATATTTTTGAGATACTCAACTCAAAGTAAGGCATACCGGTGCTTCAATAAAAGATTGAAGAAGATTGTTGAAAGTGCGAATGTTAAAGTTGATGAAAGCAAAGGACACTCTAGGTACTCCGGATATGATTCAGATGATCAAGATGAAAGTCAAAGTCAAGGAAGGCAAGTTCAAGTTCAGACCCAGATTCAGTTTGAACCGGTGACTCCAGAGGTTAACACAGATGATGAGGAACAAGTTCAAGAAACAGAAGCTCAAACAATTTCCAAAACTCCCAGGCATGTAAGGTTAAATCATCCTGAAGATCAGATCATAGGAGATAAGAGTAAAGGTGTTCGAACTAGGAGAAAAATGTTTGAAGATCAAGAAGAGATTTGTTTAATTTCAAGGATTGAACCTAAATCAGTAAGTGAAGCTTGCAATGATGAAAACTAGGTCAAAACAATGGAAGAGGAATTGATGCAAATTGAAAAGAATCACACATGGGATCTAGTTCCTAGACCTGAGGACAAAAATGTGATTGGAACCAAATGGGTCTTCTGGAATAAACTGAATGAAGATGGTGAGGTGGTAAGGAATAAGGCAAGGTTGGTATGCAAAGGCTACTCTCAAGTAGAAGGAATTGATTTTGAAGAAACTTTTGCTCCGGTGGCAAGGATAGAGGCAGTTAAATTATTTCTTGCATTTGCTGCCTTCAAAGATTTTAAAGTATATCAAATGGATGTGAAATCAGCATTTCTGAATGGAGATTTGGAGGAAGAAGTCTATATTGAGCAACCAAAAGGATTTCAGTTGTCTGATCAGGGAGATATGGTTTGTAGATTGAGAAAAGCCTTGTATGAGCTCAAGCAAGCCCCAAGAGCCTGGTACGCTAGATTGGATAAACATTTGCTTAAGCTAGGTTTTAGCAAAGGTACTGCTGATAGTAATCTCTACTTCAAGATTGATCACGAGGACATTCTAATTGTTGAAGTTTTTGTTGATGATATCATTTTTGGTGGAAATGAATGCATGTGTAAGGCATTTGCTGATCAGATGAAAAGTGAGTTTGAAATGTCAATGTTTGGTGAGATGAATTTCTTCTTAGGTCTACAAATTGTTCAATCAGATAAAAGGTATCTTCATATCTCAGTCCAAGTACGTGAAAGAATTGCTAAAGAAATTTGGAATGGAAGACTCAAAGCCAGTAGGTACACCTATGGTAACTGGATGCAAACTAAGCAAAGATGATGACTCTCCCAAGGCAAATCAGAAAAGATATAGATCAATGATTGGAGGATTGCTTTATTTAACTCAGACCAGACCTGACATCATGAATGCAGTTGGACTTGTTGCCAGATTTCAAGCTGTTCCAAAAGAATCCCATGTTATGGCAGTCAAAAGAATTTTCAGATATCTCAAGGGGACAATTGATTATGGACTGTGGTATCCAAAGGACAATAACTTCACTCTTCATGCATATACAGATGCTGATTGGACAGGAGATGTGGATGACATAAAAAGTACTAGTGGTGGAGCATTTTTCTTGGGGAGAAGATTGGTCTCTTGGAAAAGCAAAAAGCAAGAGGCAATATCCTTGTCTACTGCAGAAGCAGAGTACATAGCAGCAACAAATAATTACACTTAGGTTTTGTGGATGAAGCAAATGTTGAAGGATATCAGAATTGTGTTTGAAGAGCCAGTCACAATTCTCTGTGATAATTCTAGTGCAATAAGCATCTCAAAGAATCCGGTATTGCATTCAAAGACAAAGCATATATCTATCAAGTTTCATTTCTTGAGAGAGAAAGTAAATGAGAATGAGGTCAAATTGGAGTTTGTCCCTTCCAAAGATCAGATTGTAGACATCTTCACTAAGCCTCTTCCCAAGGATACTTTTGAGTATCTCAGAGAGAAGCTAGGGGTTATTACCCCTCCTGAGCATAACTAAGATGCACTAAGGTGCATCAGTCCGGTGGAATTCACAATCATATCTTGTGTTCTGGATTGATGTTAAGGAGGTGCTACTCAAAGGGGGAGTAGTCAATATGCAAATCTTGGGATTAATCTGAAACAAAAAGGGAGGAAAGACAGCAAATATGTGCCCTTTGCCATTGATGTCAAAGGGGGAGAGAAGTCATGTGAAAAACTAGTTGCTTATGTAAGGGGGAGCAGTAAAGAAAGTAGTTGCAGAAATAAGAAGAGAAAGGGGAAGTACTTGTCCTGATGGTTAGACTCAGTTTTTCACATCATATGTTGCCATCAATGACAAAGGGGGAGATTGTTGCAAGTATGTGCCTAAGTGGGTTGTCATTGATGTCAACATGTCATGTCCCTTACTCGAATTTCCACAACAATTCCAAGAAGATGTCAAAGTACCACAAATCCGAACAATGCAATGTGAATATGATAAATTCAGAATACCAATTGTTTATGCCAAAATTTCTGATTTCTGCCCTAGACTTCTGCACTTTAGTTTTCTGCTCAAAACCCTAAATTTTGATATTTATTTCTGCATTTTAGTATTCTGCTCAAACCCTAAATGCTGATTTGAATTTGTGCATTTAAACCAATGCCCAAACATGCCAAACAAACATGGAAAGGGATAATCATAACAAGCATGAAATCCACCATGAAATACACAATGTAGAACAATTAATTGCAACAACCAAGTCTGTTTTCTGAATAAAATCCTGCTGCTACAAACTGGAAGTTATGATCTGATTCTTATAATAGAATTTGAGGGCACAAACATGATAAACAAGGCCCAGATTTCTGTGTCATAAATCAGGCCAATAGAATATGATTATACATACCAAATTACATGCAAAATAGAAGGCAAATGAACAACCCTAGCTGGGCGAATGTCTGCTGCAATAATCTGCCCTGGATATTAAATCCTAGCAGGTCTGAAACTCAATACCAATCTGCTCTAGATCAGTTCGCCAACCCTCAAAATATTGCTCTAGGAAGTGCGCTCCAATGAGGGATGAATCCCTAGTGTATTCGCTGCCTTTTATGGATGTGATTGTGACTCCCTTATGCTGTTCTAACTTAGAAATTGATGTCTTCAATGTTGCTCCAGGTCTGATGTAGTGAGTGCTGATGCTTCTCCAAGCTGATTGCACAATCTGCCCAAATACAATGCTTCTTCAAAGCTGATCTGCTCTAAAACTCCTAGCTGATATGAATGGGGTCATCACCATTCATGAATGAGGGGCCATCTCCTCAATGCTGCTGAAAGGAATCAATCCAATCTGCTCTGTAAAAATCAGAAAAAGACGAGTTGGTGAGATCATCCAAATGGAAGCTCCAAGTCTTCTTTTTATACATGTCATTTGTTCTAGAAGTTGGTGCCTCTAGAACTCTCCCAGGCTGGTCGGCCTTCCTTGTAATTTGTTTCTTTTCCCAAAGGTGGCGCCAATTCCCATGTGTAACATGGATGTAATCCCTAAGCAAGTTGGCCAAGGAATCATCCTCAAACAGGTCGGTCAAGTGTAATGAAATGAATGTATTGCCCAAACAAGTCGGCTCTATCTCATCCTCCAGCCAAGTCGGCCCCAATTCAGTGTTCTCCTTAAGCCAGGTCGGCTCTAAGCTCCAGGTCAGCTCCAAGCAAGGTCGGCTCACTTGAGAGAAATACATTTTCAGGACAAAGTGCATAGGAGTGGGTCCAAGTCGGCCCCTATGAGGAAGATATATTTTGAGCAAGGAAAACATATGGAAATAAGCCAGAATCATCATCAAGTTGGCCTCAGAAAACCATATCAACAATGAACTCAGGGGTCTCCTCCATGAATGCCAAGTAACCTTAATGATAAATCTCCAAAGCGCTAAAGGTAAAGTGATGCAAGGTATCCAAATAATGAAGTCCAAATGCCAATATGAATCCTCGTGATGCTCCGGAGAAGGTAATATGCCGAAGGCGATATATCCAGATGATAATCTATCTCCATGGCTCATGAGATCCCCAAACTGTCCCGAAGTGGGATTGAAAGCCTGTCGGAGACCATTGGTGACCATTCCGGAGGAAGGGACATGACACAACATATCTTTGTTGCCATTAGTGTCAATTGTATCTTGTTTTGCAGTTTGCATAGAAGACCGGACTGTTGAGGATATTGAGAAAATTAATGATAATCAATGCATGCGGATCATGTGGCTGTGTAAAGGATTATCAGAGATTGCCTCAGTTAAGATTTGACAAGTTCGCATGAAGATTTGAAGGAGTTATGGCCATTTGAACAGAATCGATTCCTACAATAATCAGGAAAGACAGAGTGACAGGAAAGAGGTCCGAATTGCTCCGGCAATTTAAGTTTATGATCTGCGGTTCTGAAGGCATGTTTGGGAAGTCAGTGTGTATCATCAACTCTAGTGGTTCGTGGTTTGGAGGTCCGCAAGCTATTCTTCCAGTCCGACAGTCATGGCAGAGTGTGTTCTTGAGGTTCCGGAGGAAGATTCAAATGTTTCTGGTAATATGGTATAGAGTGAATGTTATTGATGATTCCAATGCGCTTGTGGAGGTCTTTGGATCGTGTAGCTACTATGTTGTAGGTCTGCATTGAAGTTTGAGCTTGTTGATTGAAGATTTCTTCTTTGAAGTTGATGTTCTTCCCAGTCTTGGCCGGCCGGATGTTCCTAGCCTGTTGCAGATGCCTTAAGAGATTTTTATGAAGCATGGAGTGGTTGTAGAAGTAGATTCAAGTCTCAGTTGTGTTTGGCCGACAGTGTGATGATCCGCGTCAAGGATAGCCAACCTTGTTGATCATGCCAAGGTTGATGAAGCATATAAATACTTGTTGAAAAGTTATTGAAGCATATCCTTGAGCAAACAAGATAAAATTCGAAGAAAGGATCAGGAGCAGAGTAGAGAAGGGAGTGAGAACAGTGTAGAGTATGAAGAAGAGTTTGAGGCAAAGCGAAAGTTCTTGAGCATTCATTGAAACTGAATCTGGCACGAAGTAGATGTTATTTCTCAGTTAATTCTTTCTAAAATAAATTCTGTAGGCAGTGAGCATCTCTTTTTGAGCAGTGAGCTCTGGGCAGTGCGCCCAAAGGCATGTGCCTTCTATTTTTCTAAGTACTTTTAACAGGGTACGCATTTTGTGGGTTAACCCCCACCGTGGTTTTTCCCTTAACCGGGTTTCCACGTCAAAATCTTGGTGTCAAATGTGTTGATTATGTTTCTGCTCTTATGTTGTTGATTTATGCTTCAATGTTTACATCACTAATCTGATAGTAAGATAATAAAGAAGTTTAAAGACGGAAAATTTTTATTGAGGGACAACTGATTCACCCCCCCCTTCTCAGTTGTCTAGTTCCAACAAAATGGAGAGTAATATCAGCCACAAACTCTTCAAATACTATCAAATCTGCTCCTCACAAGCTGTCCTTTCATTTGCATATCAAACTCCATGAAATATGATCATATCATGCTCAAATCTCCACCGAAATGTATTATTCGAAAGTCCAAATGAAGCTCCTGTGTGAAGCCTCCAATACCCTTCCTTGATGTGATCTTTCACACACGAAGAAAGGAGACTATGGAGAAGTTTTCGTCTCAACAAGTCTAGTATAAACCTTAAAATCCCTTCAAGCTCCAAGAATGCACGAGAACATAAAATCAAGTGAGTAAATAATAATCCAATCATAATGCAAATGAGCTTCATTTCTTTCTTTTATCTTCCTCAGTCTTCGAACGCCCAAGGAATTGAATATTTTATTATTTTATTTTATGTTCTTGACACCCTTATTCCTCCATGAGGGCGCCCACCTCCTAGTGTTATGACTTTTAAGTTACAACTTAAATCTAAGTTGCAGGGTTCTTCCCATACTGCTGCCGTACCCGGACCGGGACGTCTGGGTACGGATTCTGGGCCGGGTCCCCTGTGGGTTCTCCTAGGGTCCTGCCCGGGGCCCCCGGGCAGGACCCTGGGAGAACCCACAGGGGACCCGGCCGTACCCGGGCGAACCCACGGCCAGGCAGCGCCAAAAAGCGCTCTTTTTAATTTTTTTTAAAAATTTTAAAGCATTTCCTTAGCATTTAAAACAATTAAAATGCCTTACTAACCCTAAAAAGCACATTGGAAACTAATAAAACATAAAAACATGAGTTATTTTCATTCATTCATGCAAACAAAAAGGAGAGAGTTTATTTTTTGTCTCCAAGCCACCATTGTTGGTTCTTGAAGGTTGCTGCCTCTTTCTTCGAAGGTGAAGGCTAGGAGAGTGAAAGAACTCCACCGAAAGGGAAGGAAACGCTGCACAACGAAGATTTAGCTACAAAGGTGAGTGATTTTTGTAATTTTTTCCAAGTTTTCATGAATTTTTTCAAGATTTTTAAAGTTTTTCAATTTTTTTTTGGTTTTTTTTTAAGTTTTAGATTTTGTTTGTAAACCTTATATGCATAATAAATGGGTCATAATGCCCATTTTTTTTCTTTTGTTTTGTTGTATAATTTTATACAGAATGGCTCATAGTTCTGCTTCAGTTGGTTCTCTAGACAAGCCGTTTAAAATTGATGCATCATCACCTCTTTGGCGACATACAACCATGATAGAACAATTACCTGGTGGTGGGGGTTATCTTTGGCGTTGTAACCAATGTTTGAAAGAATATAAGAGCTCATACAGTCGAGTGAAAGCTCACTTATGTGCTATTCCCGGCACAGGTATAAGAGTTTGCCTAGGGCCGAATAAAAAAGGGTTGTCAAATCAACAAATAATGGATTATATCAAGGAACAAGAGGATGCTGACATGCTAAGTAATAGAGGAAAGGAAAGAGTGCATCCTCTTTCCAAGAAGGGACCACAAAAATCTCTTGTTTGCTTCACAAAACCAGCTGGCCCACATCCTTTCATGCCACCACCATCTTCTGGAGAAGACACTACTCAATCTGAATCTCGTAAAAGAGGCCCATTGGAAAAAGCCTTCAAGAACGAGTCAAGGGAAATTGCAGATGACAGCATTGCTCGTTGCATTTATGCCAATGGACTTCCTTTCAACCTTGTTAGATCACCATATTGGCGGGATATGGTGTCCGCAATTGCCAAGGCACCTAGTGATTATGTTAGTCCTGGATATGAAAAGGTGCGCACCACCTTATTGGCCAAGGAAAAAGCTTCCGTAGAGTTGTCGTTGAGGGCAATCAAGGATACATGGATTGAAACAGGAGTGTCCATCATTTCTGATGGATGGAAGGATTGCAAAAATAGGCCACTAATTAATGTCATTGCAGTGTCGCCTAAAGGGGCTATGTTTTTGAAAGCGGTTGATTGTGAGGGGCAAGTGAAGGATGCAAGCTTCATTGCCGATATCCTCATACAAGCCATTGACATGGTGGGCCCTGAAAATGTTGTCCAAGTTGTAACAGATAATGCTAAAAATTGTAGGGCAGCTGGTTCAATAGTGGAGGGTAGATATGGGCATATTTTTTGGACACCATGTGCCGTTCACTCTCTCAACTTGATGATGCAAAAGATTGGCACACAAATTGAGTGGGTCAAGGAAATCTACACAGAGGCCAAGGAGATTCAAATGTTTGTGACAAATCATCACATGTCACAAGCCATCTTTAGGACCTTCTCCAAATTGGAGTTGTTGAAGGTAATTTTATTTTTATTTTTTACTTTTAGCATATTTAATATTTTAAAATTTTTGCTAAGTTGCTACTTGCTACTTTTTATTATTTTATTTTTAATTTTTTATATGATGTTAGGTTGCCAAAACTCGTTTCGCATCACACACAATTGTCTTGCGACGACTTGTAAAGGTGAAATCAGCATTGGGTGCCATGGTCATCGACACTCTTTGGAGTGTATGGAGGCAATCGCAGACAGATAAAGCCCAAAGAATCAAAGCATTGATCCTTGATGATGAGTGGTGGGTTCGTGTGCAATATGTTTTGGATTTCACTGAACCCATCATGAGTATGATTAGGTATGCAGATACGGATCGACCATGCTTGGGTGAGATTTATGATGGTGTGGACTCCATGGTTGAAAAAATACGGACCATAATAGAAGCCAAGGAGCAAGACCCCATAGAAGCATTTTTTAAAAGAGTACAAAGGATCACTGTTGACCGTTGGAACAAGATGACCACACCCTTGCATCTCTTAGCATTTGCTTTGTCTCCAAAGTATTACAGCAGAGAGATACTTACCCTACCAAGGAGGGTGGCACCATATAGAGATAAAGAGGTTGCTAGTGGGTACAAAACTGCATTCAAAAGACTATGTCCAAATGGAGATTTAGAGAAAATTGTCTCAGGGGAATTTGGTGAGTTCATATCTTCAAAGAATCAAGATGTTTTTGCTCTTCGAGACAAGTACAAAAAAGATGCTCAAGAATGGTGGTACCTACATGGCCAAGACTATTTTCACCTTCAACCTCTTGCAATAAAAATTCTATCTCAAGTATGTATCTTTTTTTTTAAAATTAACTTCCTCTTTTTTCTTTCTAATTTTTAAATTTTATGGTATGCAAATTTAACTTGTATGGTATGCAAATTTAACAGGTTGCAAGTTCATCTTCAGCTGAGCGGAATTGGAGTACATACTCCTTTATCCACTCAGTTAAACGGAACCGATTGGGTGCAGAAAAGGCCGAGGATTTGGTCTATGTGCACTCTAACTTGCGTCTCTTGTCACATAAGAAACCTGATTACAGTGCGGGAGCAACAAAAAATTGGGATCTAATACCTGAGTGTGCTGATTTAGATGCTACTGCTACACAACTTGCAGTATTCTCTATTGATGAGGTCCATGATGACAATGAGGCTACACATGACATAGACTTGCCTACTGGGAGTGGTGTTCCAATTGATTGTGCTTCAAATGATGATGATAATGCTTTGGATGAAGACCCATATGATGCTTATTAAGTTATTAAGACTTTAAGACTTTAAGTTATTGAACAATGGATATTGATTGTAATTTTGAATTTTTATTTTCCAGTGACATTTGACTCTTTGAGAAATCACTAAATTATGTCATAGACTCATATGAATTTCAATTCATGAGTATTTTGATTTACCTTAATGCAAGTTATGACATATGACTCTATGAGGTATGTTGATAATGATATTTTATTATGTTGTTTATAACTTTATTCATTATTGGCAATTTGAATTATGAGTAATACTGTTTTTAACTTTAAGTTTTAGTCTTAGAGTTTACTGTTTTAAATATAAATTAAAAAATTTAAAATATATATATATATATATATATATATATATATATATTGCCGTACCGTACCCTGGCAAAAAAAAATTGCCGTACCCGCGTACCCGAACCCCGTACCCGTATCTGAACCCGTACCAGGACCGGCAACTTAGACTTAAATTAATAAAGTGAAACACCTTATAAGTTAGTCACTTTTAGCCCCATACAAATATTATAAGTTAAATCTTTAATTTAACTTATATTTCATCAAATAATGCCTCGGGTATTTCGACACCATGAATCTCGTGCTAGGATCCCCTGCATCAGCCCTGCTATAAATAGCAAATCATTCTGATCCGACTTACTATAAATAGTAAGTCGCCAATTAGACCCCCTAACTACTGTCATTAGCCTATGGGAGTCCAATGATAGGCTAATCTCCATCAACTGATCACATGGGCTAAATGGGGGACATTACAATAAACCAAGTTCTTTCCTCCACACTGGCGGTTGAACCATCCAGGGGTTATAGTGTGTATGCAACATAAAAAGAATGATTACAATGAGGACTAATTGCATACTACTCAGAAATAACCAACTTGATCATCATATCAACATTATATAGAATCTAGGCATCAAAATGATAATCTGCATAAGCCATTAGTATCTCTAACATCATGATATCAAGCTGATCACAACTGTAACACTGCATATGTTCATTGCTGATCAGACTAAGTGACAAATCAGACCCCTTATCTGCTGTACGGCGGCCCTGTAGCTGATCACCTTTACATTTAAGCACATCAATGACCAAAACACACTGCAAACTGCCACATAGCAGACTGATATTATCAAATACCATCACAGAAAATAAGCAACCATGAGAAGGAAGTGGTCTGATCACAGAAAACAAATGCCCCTGTCAGGTCCGTACGGCCCTTGGAGGGTATTTTCACTTCCAAACACATCTAATTCTGCTCAGATTTGCATAGAAGATAGATAGACATGGTCACCCACACATAACAATAGCTAGCCAAGCATTATAAGCTTCAAACAAACAATATTAAGATCAAAATCAAATTGCCCCTTCATGACTGGTACGACACCATTAAAGCCTATACGGATTGCTCGTAAAAATGAAAATCAGTCTCTAAAACTCACTGCAATGCCACAGGAAGCAGCGCTGCCATATGACAATGAATGCCCAATCATATGAACTCCACCAAACAGAGTAAATGAACACCAAGAAATTCGACCTCTAGGCATTGTACGGCCCAACAGGTATGGCCAGCACCAGAACAACAACTTTACACACCAAAAAGCATCAATCTAAACTCCAAAATTTTTCAAAGATCACACCAAATACAAATCACAAATAGACTTCAATCATTCATCTCAAAATATCAAACATTCCATGCTTAGTGTGACTCCTGAAATGAAGTGACCATGTTTCCCAGCTAGGGTGGATCTTCCACCACCGAAACTGAGCTTCCTCTAGAGGGTTTTCATCCTCAAGAAGGTGGGAAGAACTTCCAAGTTCATTCCAACAGCATCTTAGTATAAAATCCAAGCATAAGTCTCTACAATGAGCTCTCACTTCTCTTTTATAGGCACCTGGGAGTTACACAAGAAATTAATTCTTACTTGGAAATAATACTTTTTCCCTCAAACTTATAATAAGTCCATTTTATCTCCATTTAAGTGCTCACTTTTAAGTGCCTAGATAAAAGAATATAATTTCCCCTTTCTAATAAGCTATAACACTAAAATACTTATTATTTTCACCTTTAGGAACTTAAGTGAAAATAATAATTAAAATAGCTCATTAAATAATACTTTTTTGCGGAAAATCACAAACTGCATCCAACCGCCAAATAAATTGAACCAATATGCTCAACAGGGTTAGAGATGCAAAACGATGCTTTTCGGGGAACTTTCCAAAAATGGACGGCTCCTCCAAGAATCTTGGAGAGCAATCCAAGAAGCCGAATCAACTACAGAAAGTTGCATAGGTATCCTGAAGCAACACTGAGCTCAAAACCAACATCCGAGATCAACAAAACAACTGAACCATGAGTTCTTCGAAAAGGGGAACCCCTTACTATACCAAGGTAGTCTATCAGGGTTCCGAAAAATAGGCTATCGGGCCTGTTACTGAAAAACCTAATTATATTAACTGAATGAGATTACAAAGAAGAGCACAACTCTATTTAAAGGGAAATACAAGATGTTTCTAAATAGAGAATACAGCTAATAAAGCAAAGCTATTAGAAACATTCTAAACTAAACTAAACTAAGACTGAAATAGAAATATCCTAAGATGACCATTAACAACATAAATAGAAAGTTATTATTCTAATACCCTCCCTTAATGGTCATCATTCTAACTACCCAAAGAGATAACAGAGAAGGTTGCCTCCTCAGAACGCTTCTGCAACAAAAGACAAGAGCCTGCCACTGACTCTGCCACTTGAGATGAGTCTGCCACCAACCCTCCCAAAAACTGCAGAACTTCTGGAAATAACCAAAACAATTCCAATTGTCCAGCCTGATGTTGGAGAACTGTTCTGTTGATGATGTTTTCTTGACAACAACATTAGAATAAAACACCAAGTGCTGTATCCTCTCTTGAACAAAGCTTCTCGAATGCTAAACTAAGTGATTAAACAAGAACGCTCCAAGGTTCCTTGTATGTGATTTGCAACGAATAGCCTTGGTGGTGTAATGTGATTTGCTGTGTCACAAAGGGACTTATGTAGAATTGTCATCTCTCCATTCAAATAAGTTACTCTTTCCTTGTGAAATGGAACTTCTTCTGATCAACTATGAAAAGAAAAGGCAAAAGGCAAGAGTTAAGAAGGCTAATCTAAAGACAGTGACATGATGAACGATGCTATGATAGACAAATTTCCCTTAAAAAAACCAAATTTCACTTTGCCATGACGAGCAACAACTACATGAAATAGGTGCAATCTCCAAGGGATAAACCAAGGATTTTCATATCGTTGACACACTCCAAAGTACCCACGGCTGGCGCAACTCGAAGGAGCATCAACAATCGAACTATTTGCAAGATGTGGTTCAGGCTAACTTTACATGATGACTTACCATCGACAAGCCATCAAAAGTATGAACCAACGGGAATTCATCAAATATCATTGCATATATCCATTACATCAATGAACTCTATCTACTTTATCATCTAAACTACTTGGAAACACATCTCTGTCATATTCAAGAACTTGAAACCTCGCTAACATTTCAAAGCCACAAGATCACCATGCAAAACAACAACAATGAGCTTGTATTACTTTTGAAGTGTGTCATTACAACAATCTCATGTCTCTCTTCATGACTTTGAAGAGCTCCCTCTCTACTCTACTCCTACTTGATCTCTACTTCTAATCTCTAATCTCCTATGTATTCTTCTTTTACAAATGAGAGAAGTGAGCCTTATATAGAACTCAAGAATTACAATGAACGGCTCAGATTGATTTAGCAATCAACGGCCAAGATTGAGACAACAAGGCAGTTTGTTACAAAATTTGCTATTTTTAGAACATGAAAGAGGCAATGAAGGCACAAGCATCTTTGGAGTGGGCACTCTTGAATAAATGACATGGCAGAATTCGATTGCCCTGATGATGTGTACGTGCCACCTCAGCATCTTCAAACGAACTAGTGTGATTCACTTCATGTTCACTTCACTTAGAATATTTTCTTCTTGTTATCTTGATGTAACTCATGGATCGCTTTGATGATCATGCTCATCTCTCATCTTGTGATGTTGTTGTGCTTGTGCAGGATCATGCCTCTGGACAGTTGCATGGGCTCATGGAGTAGACTAGTGCCTGATGAGAGTTATTGTAGTAGACTTGCATATGATGGGTGTACATGAAGTAGACAACTCTGGATGATGACTCCTCATGCGTGGCGTTGATGTCTACGAAGTCTTCAAAGTAAGATGAACTTGATGCAGGAGCTCTCCTCCATGTGGTGATGATGACAAACTTGAGCAACTTTCCTCCACCTTCCAAACTTCTCATGTATGAGCTCTCGCTATTCACCTCCTTGGATCCTCCATCACCTACAAGAAGAAACACATCAAATTAAGACTTGATATGAAGGATTTTGAATAACAAATTACATTCAACTTATGCATGTGGGATTAAAAATGACATTTCAAAACATATCCTTTCGCATGAAATCCATGCCTAAGTGCCTAGGCGGGTTTAGAGGGACAGTATGGATTATTTGATGTGAATTCCATGTCAAGGTGTGAAATCCGCCCAGGCTGGGCGGGTTTAGGGGTGTCATCCGGAGAGTGTCTTGTGAATGACATGACATTGTCCAGGCAAAGTGCTCAAGACCGCCTAGCATGGGCGGGATTGGAAGAGGTGTAAGGAATTTTCATCACTTAAGCATTTTTAGCTTGGTTTTGACAACTTAAGAGCTCTTCACTTGTTTCATTGAGAGTTTATCCTCCTTTGAATGCTATGTAATTCTTGAAGCATGGGCGGATTTAGAGTGAGTGCATGGAGTGAATGGTGTGGAAGACATGCATGATGGTGGGAGTCACTTGACAAGGCGGGTTTGGAGGGTGTGTATGGAGAGTATGTTGTGGAAGAGGCGACATCATCTAGATGAAGGGCTCAAGGCCGCCCAGCATGGGCGGGATTGGGAGGCTAGTAAGGATTTTCACCTCATTTGAGATTCATTCCCTTCATTTGATAAGGCTTTTCTATCAACTCTAACACTTAGTGAAATCTTGAGATGCTCATGAAGTTGAAAGACACAACTTGGATGTTGGGTGATGATGTCCACTTGTCATGGTGAAAACCGCCTAGGAAGGGCGGATTTCAAGGGTAGGCTTGGATTTTTCATAATTTAATGATTGTTGTTTAGTTTTGATAGTCTAAAACCATGTACACTTGTTTCATTGATAACTTGACCTCTTTAAATGCAATGGAAAGCCATGAGAGGATGGGCGGATTTCAAGGGTCTAGGCGGAGTATTTCATGTGAAGGAGATGACATAATCCAAGGGAAGTGGTCAAGGCCGCCTAGGAAGGGCGGCTTGGAAGGAGGTGTATGGAATGTATGATGTGAGCTGCATTGGGTGTTACTTCCTTCCATTTGATGACTCTTTATCTATACTTCGTCAAAACTTAGTGGTATTTGAGGTGTTTGTGTGTAGTCAGAAGGCAAACTTTGAGATACTTGATGACCTTGTCCATGAACCTTAATGAAATCCGCTCAGGAAGGGCGGCTTTGGAGGTGCTGCTTGGATTTTGCTAAAAAAATGCTCTTGCTTTGCCTCAACTTGCAATTCAACCTTGAAAATTTTCATTGCGATCACCTCTCTTGACATTTACTTTCAAGTTTCATAACACTCATCTTCTTGGGCGGGTTTGAATGCTCTATGTGGAGAGTTTCGCATGGATATGGATTGAATCCAAGACCTCCTCTCTAGGCCGCCCATGTTGGGCAGGTTTGGAGGTGAGGCTTGGATTTTTCTTTAAAATGTGCTTTCTCCCTTCAACTTTGCAAAATTAACTTAGCTTCCGGATTTCATCATCACTCTCCAACCTTTCAACTGGCTAATTCCTCCTAAAATAATCCAACTTTCCCTGGGCGGTCTTAGAGCTTGTGTGTGGAGAGTGCATTGTGTAGGACATGACAAAGTCCATGAACACCTCTTGAGGCCGCCCAGGAAGGGCGGGTTTAGAGGTGACCCTTGGATTTTGACTTGAAACTTATTCAAATTTGTAAACTTTTACCTCACATCCCAATGCTTTGCACTTGAAACACTTCATAAATTTGATCACTTTTCTCCTTGAGCGGGTTTGGGGTTGATGTTTGGAGAGTGTCTTCTGCAGGAGGTGAAATTGTCCAAGCATAGGGCTCAAGGCCGCCTAGCATGGGCGGGTTTGGAAGAGGTGTCTGGATTTTGTCACTTAGAGCATTCCTCTCCTCATGAAGATGTCTCCCTCCTTCTTCCTTAAGACTTAGTCAAATTTTCAAACTTCCCTCTCTTTGAATAACTCTCTCTAGGATGTGAGGCATCATGATGGGTTAGGAAGTCAAGATAAAGTAGTTACATTGCTTTGACATCAAAACTCCAAGCTGACCTCTCTAGGCCAACCAAGTAGGGCAGATTTGAGAGTAGGTTGTGGATTTTCAATACTTAGAAACTTTTCATGCCTTAAACTCGACTATCTCCTTTCCTTGTGATATCATCTTGACTATACTTAGCACACAAACTTGCAAATTGCATTGTTCTTCACCCTGGGCGGTTTTGAGAGCAGTGTGTGGAGGGATTGATGTGGCAGGAGGTATTGTCCATGACTCCCTCATGAGGCCGCCCAGCATGGGCGGGTTGAGAGGTGATGCATGGAATTTACCTTCAAAAGGTCTTGAAAACTTGCAACCTCTCTCCTATGGCGGATTTGGAGACCGAGTCTGGAGAAAGTGCGTGATCACAACCTTGAATCCAAGACCCCATGCCAAGGCCGCCCAGTCTGGGCGGGTTTAGAAGGTGTGCTTGGAATGCAAGTCTTGTCGCCATATCGGAAATGTCCTGATTGGAAGTATATTGAAAATATGTTAAAGTATAAGTCAGATATTGAGTTTCTTATACTTTAAATATTTATCAATATACTTCCAGGATGTTTGAGATGGGTCTAGGATCCATAGGATTTAACATGCAAATTCTAGATTTTGGAGGATCCACCAGATTTCAGACTTAGCCAATTTTCAGGATTTCAGGACATCAGGACATCAGGCTTAGTGATCTTTTATCATTCTTTCCAATTAATTCATCCTTGTTGGGAGGAGTTTAAGTAATGTTTGATTTGGAGATGATGCATGGAATGTTGCTTGTAAACTACTTAACTTCCCTCCAACTTTCCAAGCTTGCTTGAAATTCATCATTTCTCAGTGCCTTGAGCTTGAAAACCTTCTAAACTTAACCATTTTTTCCTAGGGCGGATTTGAAGGTTCTGTCTGGACAAATGCATGTGCAGGAGGCTGAGTCCATGACCTCATGCCAAGGCCGCCCAGTCTGGGCGGGTTTGGAGGTGAGGCATGGAATTTTCATCAAAATCTTAGTTTTAGACTCTGTCATCACTTCCCAACTTCCTTCAGTCAGCAAAAACTCGTGAAAACATTCTAACTTTCCCTGGGCGGGTCTGAAGGTGTTGTTTGGACAAGCTCTCCTGATGGTGAAGACATTGTCCAAGAGGACCTTGTGAGGCCGCCCAGTCTGGGCGGGTTTGGACAGTACCCTTGGATTTCTTGCCTTAGTCAAATTTTGGATTTCCCGAATGGAAGTATATTGAAAATATGTTTAAGTCTTATACTTTAAATATTTATCAATATACTTCCAGGATGTTTGAGATAGGTCCTGGATCCATAGGATTTAGCATGCAGATTCTAGATTTCTGAGGATCCACCAGATTTCAAACTTAGTCATTTTTTCAGGATTTTCAGGATATCAGACTTAGTCATTTTCAGGGTCTCAGTGACATGCATCAGGATGAAGGCATATAGACCTCTTGGCAAGAAACTGTTGAGACTTGCATACACAACACTATCAAAATCATACAAGCTCAGAGGAAAACTAAACCTAGAGCAAAACGAAGCGAGAAAGCAAAAAAAAAGGGGGTCCCCATTTGCAATGGGGCGATGTGTGATTACATCACAACATGTCCCTCCCTGTAACCAGAGATACACCAAGAACAGCTGCCACGATTTTGAGGAAAAAATGGGCAAACCCTCCAAACTGTTGCAGATGAGCAAGATGCCCAAAAACAGACTGCAAAAACCACTGGTGCAGATGTTCGCACAACTCCAGGTGCGACTTAAGACAAACTGCAACAAAGTACGATTTTGAGGAAAAAATTGCCAAACCCAAGATGCTTACACATGGTAAAAACCAAACACGATTTTTGAGGATAAAAATCGATCAAAATCAGACATGATTTGTAAGGTGAAAAATCGATCAAAACTAGACACGAAATCCGAGACATGGATCAGAATACAAATCATCATTTTTAAGGAAAAAACGATAAAACCTGTCCAGAAACCAAATAGCCCTCCCGAACTGCAAAAAAACTTGACTAGGGCATACATGAGCAAACCCTTAATTTTTGAGGAAAAAATTATAAACCCTCCCATGATTTTTTCAGGCAAAAAGATCAGAAAACCATACCAAATTTTTTAAGGAGAAAAATTATTAAAACCCATCAGAATTTTTTCAGGGACAAAAAAAAATATTAAAAACCCATCAAATAATTTTTGAGGACAAAATTATTAAAACCCAACAACATCGATTAGGCATGCAGGTCACAAAACTAGAGGCGACACCAGGGAACCCTCAAATTTCAGAACAAAAATGCCCCACGAATAAAAAAAAATCGCTAAAAAACAAGAGGCCACGAATTTTTAAAAAATTTGCCAAATTTTGAAAAACAAAGAGCCCTCCCAAGATCTTGAGCCCTCCCGTGAGGGAGTTGGACTCAGATCGGCTCTGATACCATGTTATTGAAAAACCTAATTATATTAATTGAATGAGATTACAAAAAAGAGCACAGCTCTATTTAAAGGGAAATACAAGATGTTTCTAAATAGAGAGTACAACTAATAAAGCAAAGCTATTAGAAACATTCTAAACTAAACTAAACTAAGACTGAAATAGAAATATCCTAAAATGACCATTAATAACATAAATAGAAAGATATTATTCTAATAGGGCCCACAACTGACTAGGCAGAAAAAGGGAACATTACATTATACTCCTTGGTGGTAAAAGGCAATTTTATATATTAAAATCCTCTTTGAAATCCAACGCCCCTCTAGAGGAAAATAAAATTAACTTTTAAACGTAACACAACTTATCCCTCCCTGAGCGCCAACTCCCAAGGGGTCATAAAGTCACCTTTTTAAAATAAATAAACACTTAAGTCTAATATTAAAATTAACATTAGAAACTTAAGTGAATATTTTAAATATTTCCCTAGAGTTACGGAAACCACTGCCAAGGCCCCATAAACCCAAACTGGACATGCTGACAAGTAACTGAGACCAAAGGACGATGACGGATTCTAAAAATAGGCATGCTCTCCAAGAAATGCAGAGCACGGGTCGAGGAGCCAAAAATGCTTCTAAAAGCGTCACCGCGAATCTTGATGTCGACTGAGCTCAATGCCGGAAATAGAAAACCCGAATAAGCTAAACAACTACATCTCCAAGAGCTATGGAGTTCCCTTAACAACCACATTAGCCTATGGGAACCCGTGGAATAGGCTAACGGTCACCAAAGCTGACTAGGCACGAGAAGGGGACATTACACCAGAAACCATTTACATATTTTTCATTGAATCACATGTTTGAGAATGAAGCAATAAAATATGCCACATTACATTTGGAGGGAGATGCTCATGTGTGGTAGTACCATGGGATGGTGACACAGGGGCATAGTCTCATAGACTCTTATGCAGATATTAGCCAAAGACTCATTGACATGTTTGATAAGAAGGATCTGGAATTGCATTTCAGGGAGTTAGCATAGCTGAAACAGTATGGTTCAGTTGATAGTTATGTGTCTGAATTTCAGAGGCTTTTCATGATGGTTCCTGATGTATCAGAGAGGAGATTTGTTCTTTTTATTGATGGCTTGATCGAGCCACTTAGAGGTTGGGTGAAGGCATTTGACCCACCTTCTTTATAGGATGCAATAAAAAGGGCAAGAAACATGGAGTTCTCCATACCCAAAAATAAATTCCATCCTAAGTCATTCCCACCAAAGAAAGACAAGAAACTTTTTCAGGAGTGGCCAAGAAAGGCAAGTATGGATGAGGAGACAAAGAATGAGCTGCGACGGAAGACATTATGTTTTTTATGTAAAGAGCCATGGGAACCAGGTCACAGGTGCCTAGGAAGAGGCAAGGTTCACTACATTGAGGTCATTTCTGATAATGAAGAGGAAAAAGAGGAAGCTGATTCAGGAAGTGAACATGAAGAGGAAGATGCTAAACTAGAGGATCAAATGATTGGAGGAGTTTCAGGAGGGACCTTTGCTACTTTATCAGGTACACCCAGGTATAACCCATTCAGAGTTAGAGGAGTACTACAAGGTCAACGGGTGATGGTTTTGATTGATAGTGGGGCAACCTAAAACTTCATTGATGAGTGCCTAGTAGCCAAAATAGGCATGGAGGTGGAGGATTTAATGTAATGGTTGCAGATGGGTTTACTATGTTGTGCACAAAAAAAATATTACAATTGAGCATTATGTTAGGCAACCATAGAGTGACAAATGATTTTTATGTAGTGGGAATTGGAGAAATAGATGTTGTGTTAGGGATACAGTTGTGGTGTGTATCCTTAACCCTCTCCCCATTCTCATGGTACTTTCCATGATGATAAGAGTCTTGCAGTAATATCAAACCTCTACTAGAATCAATACTTTCATGCATTAAGCTATAATCATGGAGATAGTCAATATGCTTCTCATTAGTTGTTGATCTGAAATTTTTTGTGAGCTCAAAACTAACATTCTTCTCTAGTGCATGCCTCTCAATAGAGTCTTTTTGGAAATCAAACTTATATGTTTCTTGGTTCGGAACATTCCTTTCATATTCTAAATTGGCATCACTAGAATGGTCCAAGTGCTTATCTTCCTTTGTTGATGCCTCTAACAGATTTGCATCAACATCACTATTCTGAAGACTCGGGAATTTGCAAGTTACCAAAAGATTCTTCTCATTTTCATTCCTATCCTGAAAATCACTCTTATTTAACTCAATCATTTGAAGATTGATGGGTGCTTTTTGAACAAGGACATCTTTTTCACTTGTGCATTCAACAAGTGATGTTCTCCTCTCCTTGACTTCATTAAGATGAGTCTTTTGCTGTTATGCAATTTCAAAAGTCAATAAGACATCTTTTTCTACATTAAATTGTGTACCTTCCACCTGTATGATGGATTCCTCCAAAGCCAACTTCCTCTCAGTTTCTTGCAGCTTTGATTTTTCTTCTTTCTCATGCTCCACCATCACAATTTCTTCTTTAACCTTCTCTTGTAATTTTTGCTCAGGTGGATCCATCATGCTTTCTAGTTCCACCTTTTTTGGTTCTTTGCCTGATACTTCTGACTCTTTGTCTTATATCACCTTGACATGTAGTGAACCTTTCCTTTGCCTTGATATCTGTTGTTTGGCTCCTAGGGTTCTTTGTGTCATGTCCCCGTTTCTGGCTTGATCATCCAGTAAAGAATGGATTAGCCTATTGATCATTCCCGGAGGCTAATTCAGAATGATAAGGGAATGAAGTGGTTTTTGACTAATTCAATTCTATTGTTTTGCAGGATCCAAGTCAGAAACTTAAAGTTTGGCTAAGTTTGAGAGCCATTTCATCTGTTCAAGTTGTCAGGGCATGAGGCAAGGAGGGGCGCTATCTGTGGAGATGATATTAGCAACTTTTGAAACATTATACACTTCAAAATTCACAGGAAATTGGCTAAGTCTAGCTAGGCGCATTTTCCATGCCAAATCCTCCCAAATGTGCGCCTAGTAATAGCTACTCTGATATGCGCCTAAACAAGACTCCAGGGGGTGAATGTTACTCAAGCTCCTCAAGAATGCCAGGGCGCTTGCTAAGACAATTGGTTTCTTGCATTGCAAAGACATCTAGTACGAGCGCTCTCAAGGAAGAATTGAGCAATTCAAGACTGGGTGCCAAACTCATATCAGTTCATCTCAAAATTGCGCCTCATGGATAAAATGGACTTTAAATCCTCCAAATCATGTAGGCGCTAATAGCAGTGATGTTCTGAAACTTACTTCATGCCTCCGGAAGTGAACATTTGCATGGGGATGAGCCATTCAAGGGAGGGCGCCAATTCACCTTTTCACAGACACCATGATGCGCCTAAGCATGAAAAGGTCTTTCAATTCACTCAACATGAAGGGCGCTTGGCAGAAGTTGACTTAGATATGGCTTGAGATGAAGATTGTACAAGAAAAAGTCACATCCTTCCTAAGGCGCCCACTTGATTTGATTTTCTAAGTTCAGAGTGTGTGGAGAATGCTCTAGGCGCGAATTCCTCTTGGTGCAAACCAGAATGAGCGCCTAAGGCGCTAGAATAAGATCCTATGGATTGGCGCTTCAGGATGGAAAGTTGATAAGCATTTAGAATGAAGGGTTCTGAGTGGATTCCCTCTAGGCGCTAGTGTCAAGTTGTAGCATTCTATAATGAGCGCCCAGAGCAACAAGGCGCCCATGTATG
This sequence comes from Cunninghamia lanceolata, assembly GCA_027924645.1. NCBI lineage: Eukaryota > Viridiplantae > Streptophyta > Pinopsida > Cupressales > Cupressaceae > Cunninghamia > Cunninghamia lanceolata. The sequence continues at coordinate 3,785,444 of BSBN01000500.1, read as the reverse complement.
ATTCTAGGGACTCTCCATTTGAGCGCCTAAGCTTGGATGAATATAGTTAAGAGTTTGGAAGTATCAAAACTTCATTAGGCGCAAATCCAAGCTCTTGCCACCTCAAAACGGCGCCTAGGATCAAGATACCTCATAAAGGCATAGTTCAATGACCCTGTTTGGCGCCTTAGGTTGAAAACACTTTGTAGACGTGGATTGAGCTCTCCAGGATGATAGGTGCCATCTCATAAATCCAGAGCCTTGAAAATGCGCCTAAAACTAGACTTGGATGTTGAAGATCCATTCATCTTGCTAAGGAGATAGAATGTTGTCTAAGGGTCACTTGTCAAAAGTAGATCAAATGACAAGGAAGAGCATACAATTGCCTAGGGCGCACTTTGCCTCCTGTACCACCTTGGAACTGCGCCCCACCTCAATTCTTCATTCACCTACAAGAGAACATCACAGGACAAGTGGTTGAGTACAAACAAAAACAAGTATCATTGATGAGGCGCACTTTCTGAGTCTTGGTTATCTCTAGGAAGCGCCTAACTTGGGAAGGTGCCTATCCTGGTTTCTACCTCTTTCAAGTTGGCGCCTAGCATGGAGGACTTTGCAATATGGCGCCTAGTCAGAGATAAGGTAGTTGTAACTACCTAAGCTCTCATTGGTCCACAGAAGGTCTTCAGGATCCGTGTCAAGGTCTCTGGATAAGCTTGCCAACTCAGAATGAGTCTTCAGATGGAATATTCCCTTGGATATGCTTCTTGGGAAACGTGCCTTCATTACCTTTGAAAGGCCTATAAAAGGAGGAGCTCTCTCATTCATTTGGCATCTATGCATTTGACAAAATTCTCTCTGCAAAGCTGTTGAGCTTGTAATCTTGAGGCCTGCGAGTTTCAAGTGTTGGGGTGATGCTCCCTCAACTGACAAGGTGATGCTCCCTTGTTGTACTGTGAGGTGTTGACATTCAGTTGACATCGTTGAGTTTGATTAAGTTGATCTAGTGTGCAAGGCATTGTAATCATCAAGGCTCCAAGGCCTGCTTTTGTAATTCCATTTGAATAAAGTGTAACTACATGCCATTGAAAGCATTAACCATGTAATAAGACATTGTGAGTTAATTGAATCAAGTAATAAAACAAGTACCCAGCTTAAGGTTGATTCATTCAAATAGTTATCTTTGATGTATATCTTTGTGTTGTTGAAATAGTTGATGAGTTGATAGCAAGTAAAATTGTCTAAGTAAGGAAAAATTTTGGTAGAATTAGTTGGGTATCTTACACTTTGCATGAAAAGCAACGTTTATTTCTTCTATGTTCATTTCTTCTCTCCTCCTTCGTGTTAGGAAATGTCTTCTTCTGCTGGCTGGGAGGAGGTGACTTAGAATGGAATTTGTTTCAAGGCACTGAAGGCTTAAGTTCTGACCTTTCTTCTTCCTTCAGGAATGCTTCCTTGAACTCTTCCCTCTTAGCAGCTTCTCCTTATTCTTCTTCCTTTAGGAGTAATTCTTTCAGCCTTTGGTCCTTGGTAGATTCTAGGGGCTTTGGTTCTACCCTTCTTTCTTCTTCAGCCTTCTATTTCTATTTTCTTGGAATATTTCCAAGTATTCTTCATAGGTAACATATATTTTGTAAATATCACACTTTTTATTTTATCATATTCACAAAAAGAAAGAAGTTTGCACTCATCTTTGTCATATTGTTCTTCTAATCATGCCTTTTGGAAAGGGTCTTTTTGTTGTGTCTCTTTAAATAAATTTAGATCTTTGAAACTGATAGAAAATTGTTTCAATAACCGATCCTTGAAAGTTAGGCTTTTCATGCATACTTCTTCTGCTCTTCTATCCTTTTGTTTCACCGGACTAGAGAATTGATTCGTCTGATTATTCATATTCTACAAAGTCTAACATTTTTTATATGAATTCTGGAAATGTCTTCATTTCGCTGCTCTCCATAATTTTGTTACTGGCAAGCATGTGATGTAATCTGCACAAAAATTAGCCTTAACCATGAGGCTGGCAAGATCAATGCTCTGATACCATTGTAATGTTCCAAACTAGATTTTTGACAACTTGACAATAACTCAGTATTCATGCACAAATTCTAGCACTTTCAGATCATCGAGATCCCAAGATGGGGAGGGTGAGAGCATATGGTTGTAATGTCCCCTTCTAGTAAGCCGAAATTTTAATTCATCCTTGCACAATTTCAACTCTGGTATGCTGATGGACTTATATTAATATAAATGCTTCCTTTATTTATGCAGATGTGGATATATCTATATTTTATTCAGACATATATATTCTTTCTACTCTTATTCTCTTCCTCTCTACACTTAGCAGAGATATATATATTTTGGTGGGTTTATTTCTGCCGCTTATACTCAGAAAATATACTACTTCAGATTTTATTTATTTATTTCTGCTTCCAATTGTACGGTAGACCCCACATTACCAAGACAACTCCTTACACGAATGTGCTCTTTATGCAAAGACACAATACTCAGCATAGACAATACTTTACTCAATGATTAGCCAATTTACATATGAATTGGCCGCACCACAAAATCCAACGAATGGCTTGCAACTTTCTGAATATTCTTAGCTGGGAATTAAACCCAACAAAATATGAAATTTGAACTATCAAATAGTGTAGCTGGGTCCCACATGTCAGTGCTGTCTCCTTAGAATGAGGCAGAAAGACTCTTAATATGGTCCCACGATTCCTCTAAATGCATGATTTCCTCTTATCACAAAGTGGCTACCACATAAGAATTATCAACATGCTGCAAATAAGATTTGTATAAGACTGCGATTCCTTTCTTGGGTCCTACGGTTCTCTTTCGAAAGTGCTAAATATTCACTAATCAGTGATTGGAGGTCTTCTTTTAAGTCTTCACCTCCTCTTTATAATTCCCGTGATATCTCTATTGCTGTCCCCTCAACCATTATTTATGTTCTTTCATATTCCTATTGAAGGGAGATGTTCTTTAGAAGAGACATACCTTATTGAATGGATCGTTTCCTTTAAATGAATGGTTTAGTTGTATTAACTGCTGCCTTAAACATAAATCGTATCACACATAATCAAATCGTATCGTCTTGTATTTTTGAATATCATCTATATTCTTTATTAAATAAGACAACTTGTCTTATATGTGTTGGCCACTCTTATGATATTGATCACTGCCAAGGAGTATAAAACAGCATCCTTTTGTCACATTTTATAATTTATATTAAATAAGACATTTTGTCTTATATGCTGAGAGCTTCACATATGAGAATTTGTAATATAATATATATTTATATTTGTAATTATATATTATAATAATAACTATTTTAATATTTATATTTATAATGTAATAATAATTTAATATTTGTATTTATAATATAAATGTTTAGACATATTTTATATTTGTTATTTAATATATATATATCCTTATAAATAAATTATATATTAAATATTATTATTTATATAATATGATTATTTTAACATTGTTTATCAAATATTAATACATACATAATTATAATAATATTTAATTATTTTATATTGATATTAATAATATTTATATTTGTAACTATATTTATTTATGACAATACGATTAAAGCGACTTCTGCGTCCTTATTATGATGTTTAAATCTTTAATTTAAACAATGCCTTATATCGGGACATGACAATGGTGGTTGGAATGAAAACAATATTTCAATCTATTACACTTACTGGCAGCAAGCCACATGGTTTATAATGCATGAAATGACAAATTAGGAAAGATTAATGTTTAGGTTTGGCGGCTATGCCCTCCAAGCTCCATTACAATATTAGTTGACATCTAGGAAGGATTTGGCGGCAATGCCTTCAAAGTCCATTACAGAGATGTATAACCTTATTTGAACTGGCGGAGAACCGCACAGGAATTCATAATAATGATAAATTATTGATGCTGAAATGCATAATTTCAAGACTTATAGTCAGCTGAAACTACATTGTCATCAACAAAAACCCTTCCTACCAAATAATATTCAAAAACCCTATAATAACAGCCAACAAATAAATCTAAGATGTGAAATATATACCAAAAATAAGCTTTAGTACCCAAGTTGTACAGCAGCCTCAGAAAAGAGGCAATATCTGTAGGGTACAGTAGGGTCAAAGGTGGTATGACAGTCCTGAACTGCAAGAAACTTCCTTGTTAAATTGCTGCGATCCTTTTTAATAGTGCAACTCTTGTATGGTGGCTGTATACTGCTAGCAAAACTTTTGAAAATGACTGAATCGATCCTATGACGGTATGGTAGTCTGGAACAGGTCACTCAACTTTCAACTGATATCCTTTACACTGTACGGTAGACAGAAAATGTGAAATATTTAAACCGAATAGTAGACAGACTATTTTTGCAATCCCTTGAGTATTTTGCTCAGCAGACAAATAAGATGTATGGGGCTCACTAGACAGAGTTTGTCTCCCCTAATGCTGCCATGGAAATGTGTACGATAGTTTGGGCAAATTAAGATTTGTATGGCAAGTTAAAGATGCCTTTCCTTCGTATGATTGTCTCTAATGCTGTGATTTGAGTGAATGGAAGCCTCATCTCAAAATGCTGCAATTCACTCTTATTTGGTAGCTACACTCAACACGAATAAATTAAAGGGTACAACTAATACATTCAAGTGGTACGACTGATACCACTTTAACCAAGATATAGATTTGGTGTTTTCGCCGCACATTTAAGAGTAATAAAATCTTCAACAAAATAAAATCTTCACAATTAAATTTGATATAATATTAAACCCTTCAACATAAATGATAACACATTGAAAACTTTCACAAATTGAAATAAACTGGAAATCGTAACACAACACACCAAACCAATTGAAATTGAAAACACTAATGCAACTTTTTAGTGCACTGGTGACCCCTGAATGCAATCACTCTATTGAAGATGAGGGTTTTTGTCCCCAAATCCAATCTTTGCAACACACATGTAATCCCTGGATGAAATTACTCATATGGACAAGAGGGTTTTCGTCCTCAAATCCATTTGCCAAAAGGTTTTTGTCCTTAGGAAGAAAGATGAACACATAGGCCCAATCTTAGAAACAAGGGTTTGATTTCAAATTGGTAGATTACTTCTCATTGAGCCTTGACACCCTTTTTAAAGACTCTTTTGAGGAAAATATTTGAATAATAATTTCTTTTTTCCATTTTTCCCCTAGCTTATTTCAGAAGTGTCTAGAAAGGCCTTTTTATTAAACATTATTTTTGGCTCCTTTTGCTAATGACAATTTATTATGTCTACTTTTTAATATTGCATTGGACTTTTATTTAAATAAAATAATATTAAGTTGCCCTTTAATAAAATAAAGTCACTGAGACAACTTAAGATATTATTTTAATTATTTCCTTAGCTTAATCGGAAAAAAGGGGCATGACACAAGACGAGGTTTTGGAATTATTTTTTGACTTGTTACAATAGTTAAATTCCCTTGCAGCTGCATGGTTTTAGTTACAAAGCATTATGGTGTGTTCTGCTTTGGGGTCAAAAAGTTATTTGAAATAATGTGCATGCACCACATCTTTGAATATTTAAGATAAAACATGTATATTTATTACTTTTTGGGCAGTTAACTCATGTTTTGTTGTACAAAACACTTTAATGTCCAAGGCCTCAAAATGAAAAAAGTGGTACATACTATTAAACTCAAGTAGATTTATACGATGGCTTACATTCTAAGCCCCAATGCCTCAAGCTAATGCTAAATACAAGTTTAATTAAGATACTCATGATCATGAAGCTTAAGAAGTGGTATATTTATAAGCCCATATTAGTTCTATGTAAAGGAAAGCCTTGATTTCTCTACGAGTCTACACTCTATAGTGTTAATAAACCTTAATTGGGTTTATTGAAGGCAATCAAAGCTTCTCAAATTAAGTTTACTGCCCAAGTTAAATTTCAAGATTGCATTCACCCACGAACCATACTTTAACGTGAACAAATCTCTTTCAAGGAGAAAGGAGTGAATAACAAGTTGTGCAAGAGTTATTTGATTGAGCTCAACATGGATGTTTTTCTTCAATTTTTTATATCACTGTGTCTTTAAATGTATGGCAGATTGAAGATTCACAAAGCGAGTATGAAGAACGACTTCTTGAACTGAGGTCTGAAGTTCCTAGCCTTTAAGATAATTAAACTCAAATTCTGAGTCTCAAGCAACAAAAATAACAGATAATTTGCAATTCGTTTTGAACCATCTATTGTATGATAATGTGTCCGATTTTAAGGGTTTAAACCTTATATGAAATAACCTGTGTTATAAGGAAGTCAAACAACTAGGTCCTAAAATTTAGTAGTTTCTTTGGAACTTCTGAAATTGCTGCCAACATTTCATGCATTAGTTGGAAATGCTCCATTTTCTGTGAAGAGTTTTGATAGGGTTGTTCACAGATTTTGTAAATGGTCTATCTTTTATGTCTCATTTCTTCTAAACACACATAGTGGTTCTTGGTGTTCAACTCATGCTACACTACATAACTGCATAAATTTTTAGAAGTAGCAGTTAGCATTATGCAGTGATCTGACTTGATCTTTCTTTTCTCCTCAATATAAAAACATGTAATTGATTGGTTCTGTTAGTGTTTTAATTTATCTTTTTAAAGACAATTCAAACCAGAACAGTACGTCCGGTAAAACCTCTTTTCAAATTATAAGGGGAGGCTCCCTGACATCTCAACTAACTGTAGACACTAAGCTATACGTAAAATGCACGGTTATTAAGACTTTATAATATTTCATTGGACTGTACAGAGGTTGCTTCTGATCCATACAAATCCACTTTAACCACATACAAATTGCAGCTATATGTGAATGAATTGAAAAACCTGGTATACAATACATAGGGAAACATTATAAGTAGGCATATGGATCCTTTTCTGCCACATTGTAGAATTTTTTTGTTTCAACTTTCAGCCATGCTGACATCATATTCATAGCCATTATTAGTAGAATTGTGGCAATGGTAGGAATAATAGTTTAAGCCAAGCGGTGGTGTATGAACATATGATCTTGGAGGATCTGAGCTACTCAAATCTACCACAAATCTCAGGTGTTGCACAGTGAATTATGCGGTTTCGACAGCAAAATCCTCATCCTAGTCAGCACTGTTGGTACAAACCACACGTTGTGACTCCACGCTAGTAGTATTTGTACAATTTAATCTGTCATGATGGTTGTGTGTAATAGGCACCCCTGTTCTGATTTTTTTCCTTTTTGTTTCTCTGTTGTTTGTTTGTTTGAGATGTTTTAGAAGAAGACGGAGATGCAGAAGGTGTTTCACAAGATATATATATATATATATCTGCATGCATGCAAATATAAAGAACTGAAATATCTTTTACAATGCAATATTTAAAACACCCATAACCAGCAAATCATTGGAAGTACAATATATTACTGAAATCAAAGATACCCAATTACTAAAAAACAATTACAATACAAAATCTAACATACCCATTAGCTGCTTCTCCCTTTTGTAGGTCTGTTATGGAATTTGCAGTGAACAGAAACCCTACAATGTCTTCAAGAATGACCAAACCCTAAGATCGCCTCCATGGAAATTATCTCTAGTCATGCATACATAAGATGCGCCTCCAAAAGGCAAGATTTTATGCCAATACCCTAAGCGCTCAGCTTGGGATATCCTCATGCCCTAGCCTGCAGGTTGTACGGCCTGTATAGGGAAGTGAACATAAATAAATAGAGCTCATTAACACCTTCCAATAGCAGCCAATAACCCTGTTCGAATTCTGCAGTCGAGATGCTCACAATCTCTGCCACAAAATGGTGAGGGAAGCTCCTAAAACAATGCCTAAGATTGTCCCAATTGGTATGGCCTGATAAGGAGATGGTACAGCCAGTAATAAACGCTGAAATCTGGTCACTAAGCTCTCAAATCCCTGCTGTTAAATCACTCTGAAAACTGCCATAAAATGGATACCCAATATCTTATCAAAACATCACCAAAAATCTGCACAATAAGCTCCAAAACTGAAATATTTTCAAACCATAAAGTCCAGCTGTGATCCCTGCATAGAACCACCAAGAAACCTTCCAAATTGTGTCTTTCAACAACGTAGAAGATGCTGCCTGCAAGGGATTTTGTCCTCACAAACCCTAGGAAGAATAAGCCCCTCCAAAACCAAAAGCAATATCAGATATCAATTCACGTGAGAGTGAAAATGAGCTTCAACTTTTTCTTTTATTCTCCTCAAGCTCCCATGGCCATATTGGGGTTATACAATTTTTTTTATTAAATAACGTTAACCCCTTATATCTCCCACATGAGCGCTCATCCTTAGGAGACTTAATTCTCCCCTTTTAAAAATACATCTTTTTAACACTCTAGACACCCCATAGTCACTTTATGAAATTAATAACGATAAAGTTAAATATTTAATTTAACTTAATAAAGTATCGTTATTAAATTAAAATATGAGACTATGTTAGAATTTGGAATACCGATATCAAATGTCTCCATCGACATAGCTATAAATAGAAATGTTGATCATGAACCTTGCTGGTGCTCCGAATCGACTTACTAAAAATAGTAAGTATAGAAGAAATCACCCAAAACCACCTCAGAAAGTGGCATACCGCACATCATAACATTTAGAGTTCGATTAGACACCTGTTACTGCCACCCCACTGGATTCAGCTGACTCCGAGGATTCCCTAACCTAAACTCATTAGCCTACGGGAACCCACTGAATAGGCTCACTGTCCACCAAACCGCACTGCTTAGGCAGAGGACATTACAATCTGTCCTTCCCAAAATTGCTTGTCCTCAAGCAATCTCAACTCTGGATGCTACAAAATCTGCTCTTTTTCCCACATTGCATCCTCTACTAGCAAGTTCTTCCATTTGACCAAGAACTCTTTAATGATCCTCTTTCGAAGAGTCCGCTCTCAGGAGTCAATAATGGCCTTTGGAATCAATATCAACTTCCCCTCATCTAATGGTGGCAACTCTGATGAAGGAATTACATTGTGTCCAAGTGCCTTCTTGAGCCTGGATACATGAAAGACATGCACTTTGCTGCTAGCTAGTAATTCAAGCTCATAAGCAACCTCTCCAACCCTCTTGGACACCCTGAATGGACCATAGAATCTGGGCTTAAGCTTCTCAGCTCCACTCTTCTTGAGAGTAGACTGTCTGTATGGTTGAAGTCTCAGATAAACCATGTCCCCAACCTCAAAATTGTGTTCTACTCAATGCTGATCAACGTACAACTTCTGCTGATTTTGTGCCTGCTACAAATTTTTCTTTAGTGACTTCATGATGTCCTGACTCTCCTGTAGTAAATCCTTTGTCTTAGTCACTCTACTATCCCCAAACAGTAAATCCACAAAGTTGGGAGCCTCATACCCATACAAAGCCATAAATGGTGACATCCTAATGGACATGTGATAGGTAGTATTATAGAAATACTCCCCAAGGTGCAACCATTTAATCCAAGCTCTCTGTTGTCCAGAAATATAGTTCCTGAGATACCCTTCCACCCATTTGTTTACTATCTCCATATGTCCATCCATCTGTGGGTGGTAGCTCGTACTAGGAGTGAGCTCAATGCCACTCAATCTGAAGAGCTCCTGCCAAAAAATATTTAGGAACTTGCTGTCCCTATCGCTCACATACTCTTGGGCATCCCATGCAATTTGAATATCTCCTTGAAGAACAAATCAGCGACCTGAGTTGCAGTATGTGTCACTACTATGGCAAAGAAATGTGCAAATTTGGTCAATGTAATGTCCCCTTCTAGCAAGTCAAAATTTTCACAACCTTGCACCAATTTCAACTTGTAAAAGGAAACATTAGTAATCAATTTTTCTTATAATATCAACATATCCTAATTAGGGTTAATAACCACTTATTAATAACAATATCAAAGTTCATATATTTTCCATATTTCTACTTAGGGTTAGTAATCTTATAATCATAATTAACATTATAGTTTACCATATATAAAGATGCATTTCAGATTTGACTTTAATATTCAATATCAAAACCAGACTCAATAATAATAATAATAATGCAACAAGCAAAAGGAATGCCATGGGTAGATCTACCCTAAAGCCTTCATGCCAAGCACGGAAGGTTGTCCATTGCAAACCTCCTTTCTTAGCGGCTTAGTACCTGCATTCTCTACCCAGTACGGTACCTTGGAAGACACTCACCCTATTAGGAGAAGGGGAAACCCTAAAGACCAAGTGGCCTAAGGCCTACCACTGTCCTATTGCCCAATCCCTTGCCTAGGGCCTATGGGGCATAATCCAATGTGGGACCCCCATCCCTCCATGGTCCAAACCCTTGACTGGGGCCTATGGGGACGGAATCTTAGATGGGGTTTTTAGGCAAACCACTTGGCAAATGTTTCGCCCATCCTAATAGGGTAACAAACACAGAGAAGACAATCTTTGTACAATCACTTGTGCATTTACTATTGAATTATCTATATGCATTTACTATTGGAATATCTATACGCATTTACCATTTTTGGAAGTATTATATGGATGCATGAAGATGTAACATACTACAAAAAAAGTAACTGGATCTATATTACTACGATAATGACAGTTCTCATGTATATAGATCTACTCTAGATTATGCATACTTGAATATGTATATTATTATTTATTATTTATTTATATATATGATTATTATTATTTTTTATATTATTATATAATAAATATTATTATTATCACTATTAATATATATATTTTGTCTAAATCTTTAATTTATATAATATTATGCATCTTTTATTATTATCAAATATATATATTTTCAATGCTTAACATATTCAATTTATCCATTATAATATTATAGAATATAATCCTTACTGTACCTTTACCTTGGATTCCTTACCTATCGCTGCATAAGTCTTCATTACAAATTGGTGCATATTAGTAAACTTGTCTTATAATCGTTGTAATTATAATCACGGCATACATACTTTTATTTATATTTGATTGCCTTATATAAGATCACTGACTTTATTTCAATGAAACTACTTCTCACTTTATATTAGTTTATATAATTATAGTATGGGATAATAATAATATTATTTATATTTATCATTGTCATTTATGACTTGTCAATTAAAATAGATATATTATATTTTAATTATAAAAGAATATTAATATAATAATATCATTTAATATTATTTATTAGATAATAAATATTATTAATATATATTTACTTAAATATACTAATTATCTCTATCATTTAAATTGACTAAATACCATATTTTACCAAAGCAATTTCACCCACTTTTATCATGTTGTTTAAATCTTTAATTTAAACAATGTCTTAATATTGGGACATGATAGACTTTATTTATAATAATTAACTTATAATATTTTATTTATATTTATTCTTATATAATATAATAATATATATTATAATTAATATTATTATAATAATATCTAATTTAATATTTATATTTATATTAATAGTTATAACTTATAATAGTTATATTTGTTATTTATATTTAATAATATATTTAAAATAAATATATTATATATTATATTTTAATTATATTAATTTATAATATTGATTTAGGATATATGATTTGTACAATATTTAATTTATTATTTAAATAAATATATTTGTTTTTGATAGTATAAGGCGGCAAAACCAGGGGCCGAATCCTTACAAAGCAGAACCCAAAACGGGGAAAAAAGGCTCAGAAAACAAAAAGAGCCAGAACCACCACCGACAACTTACATACAATCAATATACAACAAAAAGAAACTATCAGTAAAAAATCAGCTAACAGAAAGCTTAGAAAGAAGACTAGGAAAGGGAGTCTTCACAGCCTTTAAAAAGAAACTCAAACATTCTGTCAAATTCTTTAGCCCTGTCATCATCAACACCATGAGTGAGAACTTCATGTTCCTGCAGCAAAGAGAAATTAGCTATAGCTGGCCTACAAAGCATGCTTGTAATGAGTCTGCCAAGAGAAAAGACCCTCTTTTCCAGAAAATCAACCTGCTCCTTCAATTGAGTCAAAACATCAAAATGATTACCTTCCTCATTAGCTTCCTCCTCCATATCATCTTCAGCATTGTTGCAATCCTCCTGAATAGAATCAGGATTTACAGGAACCTCAGTAGGAACAGAGTGAACATCCCTCCCATTATTATCATCAGTGTCAGTAACCTCCACATGAGTATTAGTAGCTCCCACATCAATGCAGTCACCAATAGGAACATAAATTTCAAACCCTTTATTACCCTCAGTATCAACGGTCTCCGGAGGACATTCTTGCCCATCAGTCACCTCAACACCACCCGAATCTTCAACAACAACCTCCTGAACATCATCACTCTTGGACTTATCCTCCCCTTCTTGAGTGGAGGCTTCAAAATTGCTTTCAGAGTAATCAATTAGCTTCATCTTAGGAGCCGATTTGCCAGCAATACAACCAGACCGCCTAACAACAACAAATTACCCTCCAGTTTGAGTTAATAAATATATTTGTTTTTATAATATTCAATATGGATTTTAATGTCATTCATATATAATTATAAATTATCATTATAGGGACATGACAGCGCTCCCCACTCAAGATTGCTTGTCCTCAAGCAACTATAATTAAGTATCCTATAATATTTTATAACATTATATTTTATTAGGTTCCTTTTATATAAAATAACATTACACTCACCGATAATATAAAATAACCTCTATAAAATGTAGCAAATGACTATAGCTAATAAACTATAGTACCATAAATTTATGGTAAATAATGTTTGATTGGTTTACTATTGTATATATGTTTTGATTAATGTTTTTTTTTTATAGATAAGTTCTACCAAAAGGGATCCCGTAAAAAACAAGCTCGTATGAGCAGACGGTTCATGAGAGCCAAAATGCCCTCAGCAAATGTATCTACACATATAAAAGTTCTCGTCCCCAAGGTAAGCTTGGAGTACGCAATCTGGCATACAAGATGTCGGGACCGAAGGAGGAGAGGCCTCATCTTTGGCCAGACTTTGGGAGCAGTGGACTGAAGTTTCAGCCAACGTCAGTATGTGCTGCCTTGTGTGGCACAGGGGAGTCAATTTCCAAGAGGGGGATCAATTCAAAATCCAGTTGGTTGCGATCAAAATTTTGTTCTTTTAATTTCTTGTTGATTGCCAAATTTGCTAAAAGATCGACGGCACCGTTTGCCTCTCTGAAAGTGTGCAGAATCCGATAATCTCAAATGGACTTGAGATAGACGAGTATGTTGGCAATATTCCTTTTTATCTTCCAATTGGGGCAACCACCGTTTTTTATCGCGTTGACAATTATCTGAGAGTCCCCTTCAATATCCAGGGCATTAATGCCATTGTCAATATAGTGTTTTAGGGATCTTTCCAGTGCAACAGCTTCCGCAAAGTTGTTTGTGGATTGCCCCAAATAACCATAAATTCCAAATTTAACTCTGTGCCCATGATCTTTGACCAAGCCTCCGTATCTCGCCACACCAAGATTCCCTTTAGTAACACCATCGAAGTTCAATTTGTACCTTCCGGACTGGGGGGATAACCATACAGAGTTCTTTCTCTTAAATGATTTTGCTTGAATGTTAATGTTGGGAGGTTTCAGTTTGTCCCACTTTAGTTGGATCATCTTATCCCAATCGCTGATGTATTCAATTCTAGTGGAATAAATCTTGGCATTTATTACCTCACATATTGCAAAAATGATACCATTATAAACTTTTTCAAAGCCAGATGCCTTACCTTAAAAAATTCTCCTGTTGCGCTCCTTCCATACATGCCACAGTAGCATGGAAGGAGCGATGATCCATATGTCGGACCACAATGATTTGTAATTGTAACACGGCCAACTATTGAGGAAAACATCCAGGGAGGGGGCCCGGGCTGAGGACCATTCCAAATCCAAAGACAAATGTGTCCAGCATTGCCTTGCAAATTCACATTCATAAAGGAGGTGATTGGTCGATTCTTCATTCTGATTGCACATCACACAAATGGTTGGGCCCGTTAATACCATATGTTTTGAGTTGTTCTCCAGTCAGAATTCTGTTATGTTTAACCCTCCAAAGGAATGCTCCAGCTCTAGGAGCCACCAATTTACTCCAGCATAATTTGTATGCTCCGGTGTCATTATCCCTAGTTGCAGCTTGTACCATGTATCCAAGTTTGACGCTATATTCGCCAGATTTGGTGGCACACCAAATGATTTCGTCCTCCAGTTTATTGACTGTTAATTGACGTTCGGACATAATATCATTCAGAATTGTACGCGACTCCTGAGGAATAGCAAAACTGTCCGTGGGGAGCCAAGTATAGATGCCACTACCAGGTGGGGATTTAACAAAATAGTCAGCCACGTGTGTTCCAAATTGTTGCTCAATGTGGTCGATCGAATCCACATGTCCAAAAATGTCTTCCAGACACAAATGTTCGTCCCATGAGTCTCGCCAAAATTTGGCCTTCTTGCCATTTCCGAGCTTCCATGTGAGGTGATCAGTTATGACAGCCCTGCTTTCCCACATGAATTTCCAAATTGCAGATCCACCATGAGAATTTGCCACAGTAAGGACACGAGTAGGATCCATATCATCCAGATATTTCCTTTGCATTATCTTACACCAAGGTTTGTCAGGGGAACGATACATTTTCCAAACTAGTTTTGTACCAAGTGCTAGATTTTGATCAGCCATTCTTCGAAGTCCCACACCACCCTTAGATTTGGGCAAGCAGACCGTAGGCCAACTGAGCAGAGGAATTCTTTTGATCTCCTTAGCACCATCCCATAAGAAATGTTTCATGAAACTTTCGAGGGCTTGCAAATCTTTGGGGGATAACTTGTAACATGACATGGTGTAAATAGGGATAGCCGCCAAAACAACCTTAATGAGTTGAAATCTTCCAGGGAGTGACAACCATTTATGTTTCCAAGCTTTAGTTTTTGCTCTGCATTTGGAGATTAAATCTTCCCAAATGGAAGGTTTGGCTGTGCCAGAGAACAAAGGGACACCCAGATACTTTGTGGGCAGAGTTCCGATGTTCCACCCAAGGAGGCCAACAATTCTTCTCTGCATAGGAGCCTTAACATTGAAGAAAAAAACTTTAGATTTGTTGTTGTTTATCTTTTGACCGGCCGCCCTGGCATACTTGTCAAGGGTGCATTTGATGACCGTGGCTTCACTAGTTGTAGCCTCACCGAAGATCAGAATATCATCGACAAATTGTTAGTGTGAAACAGGATCGAGATCCTCATGGATTTTTATTCCTTTCCAAACTTCACTGCTTCTCAGTTGTCCAATCCGCTTGCTCAGGGAATCAGCCATTAAAACAAATAGAAAATGTGACAGGGGATCACCCTGCCATATCCCGTTTTTGCTCTCGAAGAAGCCATATAAGGCACCATTTACTGCAACAGAGAATCGACGGGAGCCTATGCACATTCTTACCATTTTTATCCACTTATGATCAAAGCCATATTTCCTAAGTATTTTTAATAAAAATCCCAATTTACATTGTCAAATGCTTTTGAAATATCAAGCTTTATAGCCATGGTACCTTTTCGTTGGCTGACCATTGAATGGATGGTTTCCGCAGCCAGTATGATGCTATCAGAGATCTCCCGACCGGGGATGAAACCGTTTTGTTCAACAGATACCAGCTTTGGCATTATACATTTCAGTCTTGGAGCCATTGCCTTAGTAATGATCTTGTAAATTGATAGTCTGCAAAGGTGTTGCAGTCAGATTTTTTCGGAATCAAGACCAGCACTGTGTTGTTAAGTTCCTTCACAAATTTTCCACTGTTTCGAACTTCCTCCACAAGCTTCCAAATATCTTTGCCCATGAAGCTCCAACAATTTTGGAAAAAACGAGCCGGGAAGCCATCAGGCCTCTGTAATGTCCCAAATTATGGGCTAAGTGTGTTTTTGAGCTACATGGGAAATGCAATATTGGAATTGTATTTTCAATTATGAGGTTGGTTTTGATTTTTAATGATTGCATATGATTCATAGCTGGCCGCCAAACATGAAGGAAGGATATATTAAATGCAACATTTATTTATTAAATGATTGCATTGGATCGATGGAATATGAGGTCGATTGGGTTTGTGGAAATTAAATGATTGCATTTAATTTGATATTGAGCTTTGAAAATATTTTAAATGCAAATTTTATTATTAAATATTTGCATTGGAGTGGTTGAGGGTTTTTATTAAATGCAAATATCATCATTTAATGCATGCACATGAGGTAGTTGTGGATTGAAGCAAGAATAGAGGAGCATTTTAAATGCAAGTTCATAAATTAAATGCCAAGTTGGTTATGTCAAGGATCAAGATTTTGAATGGTTTATTTAATGCAATTGCCCAATCATTGCAAGTACTAGTTGGAGGTTAGAAGGATTTTAAATGCATTTCAAACACAAAATTAAATGCATGTAGCTGATCGCCCAAGCAAAGAGGAAGATTTTAAATGATTGCAATCTCAAAATTCAATGCAAGTGTCAAAGGCCAAGCTTAAGGAGGATCGATCCATAGAGGAGGAGCAAAATTCATTTAAAATAATTGAAGATTGTTTTAAATAAAAGCATTTCAAGTGAAGATCATTCAATATTGTTCCATTTCCTTAATTTCTATTTATGGATTTCAAAATGCATTCCAAAATTGCCAAGAGGATGGACATCAAAGCTTGAGGAGTTTAAATAGATGACTTGAGCTTCATTTTGCAATGAATGATGCTATGGTATGTTTTTTCTTTATTATTGTTTATGACTGAAAATTCCGATTTTCTAGTTATTTTTCAAGGAGATGTTCCCTTGAGTGTTGTGGTGATGATCCCATAACAATTTGTGAGATGTTGTCATTGGCTTACATTTGCAGGTTATTTGAAGAGTTGGAAGTGACATTGATATCTATTTGAAGCTCTTGGTGTAGAGGATTGACTACCAAGGTAGTTTAGTGAATTTGGAGTACATTGTGGATGATATTTTCATATTTTGCAGGGTCTGATTTTGCAACAGCAGGGTCTGATTTTTATAACAGTGACTTTACATTGGAATTTCAGGGCTTTTTAGGTGAATTTGATCAAGGGTTTGAAGATTGAAGAGTGGTTCTTGATAGAAGACATTCCTATGCATCCATAGAATGCATGTGGAGGAGTTATTTCATGATATTTCATTGTAAACCCCTGGCTGGGCAAAAAGTACACTTTCAGCAGTCATATCAGCATACAGAAAGTTTACATCAGAATTTTATTGAAGCTCTTTCAAGGGTGTTTTGTGTCCATTTGGTAGCCATCATCATTCTAGAGGCTTTGGGCTATAGTTGTATGCAAAGTTTGATGTATTTGGGCTTCAAATTGATTTGTAATGAAGTCTGATATAAAATCAGACATGGACTGAAATAAATTCCAGCCACTTGACATTTCATGTTTCATTTTCATATATGCAAAGTTGATGTGAGTTTGTTGTGCTACAATTCCTTATTCATTTGGTGAAGCTATTTAATTGAAGTGTGCAAGAAATCTTATCTAAATTTGCAAAAAATTTTAGTCATTTCTAGAAGGGTCTTTTACAGTGGTATCAGAGCATTCAAAATTTTAGTCCAATATCCATTAGGGATATTATAGCCTCGGCGCCTTGTCTGGGTGGAGACTAAAAACGGCCACCTTGACCTCCTTAGAAAATGGCTGCATTAACATAAAATTGTCATCTTCGTTCACAAGCTCAGGAATGGCATTGAAGAAGTCTTCCCCATCATCCACTGAGAGAGGGGAGTCATTTGCAAAAATATGCTCAAAATATCTAGCCGCGGCCAGCCCAATCGATTCACGATCTTCACGGACAAATCCGTTACAATCAACAATCTGGCGTATGCAGTTCTTAGCACATTTTGCTTTAACCGAGGCATGAAAGAATTTGGTGTTATCATTTCCCTCTTGAATCCACAACTCTCTGGATTTGTCTCTCTAGTAGACCTCTTCTCTGGCTAAAAGTTCATTTAGTTTCTCTTTGAGAGAATTTTCCAGAATATAATCTTCTTTGTTCATTCCGTCCCTTAGACTTTTCTCACTAAGATTTTCCAGATCAGCTTCGACTGTAGCTTTCTCTGTAAAGATATTCTTGAAGACCACCTTGTTCCATAATTGCAATTTGTCTTTGATATAGTGTAACTTTTTTACAAAGACAAAGCTTGGCGAACCTTTATAGAAATTGCATTCCGACCACCAGGGTTTCAGGGAGTCCAAGAGTGAGTTTTCCCACCACCACATATTTTCAAATATGTTTTGATTAATGTTATTGAAATTAGTTCTCTAAGATATATATATACTTTTTAAAGCATCTCAAAATAAATAATATAGGGTTTAATATAGTGCCCTAAAATAATATTTTATAAATTAGGGTTTTACCTTTTAAGATTTTCAGCACTATATTAAATATGTTTTGATTAATGCAAAATTTACAAACCTTGGTGAAGATAGAAAATGTTATTTTATAAATAATTTATTTTATAACTATATTTTATTGAGGTTTATGTACACAATAAATACTTTGGGCTAGTTGTTTATGTATATTTTAATTTGTTTTTCTCACGCCATTTCACCCTATAGGTTACCCATAGATGAAAATAACTTTGTCACATATATTACTTTATAAGAACTAAATAGAGATATCTTAATATATATTTATTTATAAATTATATTTTAATTATTTTATTTTACTATTTCATTTAGTATATTTACTTAATGTAATTTTATTGTTATTAAGAGTTGTTTTATTTTTATTTATTTTATTTTTTACCTTATTTATTCATTATTTATTATATTTGTAATAAATTTTAATTTTTTCATGTTGCATCATAGATTTTTATTTGATTTTATTTTACTTCAATCTCTCCCTTTATTTTTTTAGAGAATTGGAAGTCAACTATTATCCACAGGATGGTAGGAATACTGCTCTGATACCACTGTAATGTCCCCTTCTAGCAAGTCAAAATTTTCACAACCTTGAACCAATTTCAACTTGTAAAAGGAAACATTAATAATCAATTTTTCTTATAATATCAACATATCCTAATTAGGGTTAATAACCACTTATTAATAACAATATCAAAGTTCATATATTTTCCATATTTCTACTTAGGGTTAGTAATCTTATAATCATAATTAATATTATAGTTTACCATATATAAAGATGCATTTCATATTTGGCTTTAATATTTAGTATCAAAACCAGACTCAATAATAATAATAATAATGCAACAAGAAAAAGGGATGCCATGGGTAGATCTGCCCTGAAGCCTTCATGCCAAGCACGAAAGGTTGTCCATTGCAAACCTCCTTTCTTAGCGGCTTAGTACCTGCATTCTCTACCCAGTACAGTACCTTGGAAGACACTCACCCTATTAGGAGAAGGGGAAACCCTAAAGACCAAGTGGCCTAAGGCCTACCACTGTCCTATTGCCCAATCCCTTGCCTAGGGCCTATGGGGCATAATCCAATGTGGGACCCCCATCCCTCCATGGTCCAAACCCTTGACCGGGGCCTATGGGGACAGAATCTTAGACGGGGTTTTTAGGCAAACCACTTGGCAAATGTTTCGCCCATCCTAATAGGATAACAAACACGGAGAAGACAATCTTTGTACAGTCACTTGTGCATTTACTATTGAATTATCTATATGCATTTACTATTGGAATATCTATATGCATTTACCATTTTTGGAAGTATTATATGGATGCATGAAGATGTAACATACTGCAAAAAAAGTAATTGGATCTATATTACTACGATAATGACAATTCTCATGTATATAGATCTACTCTAGATTATGCATACTTGATATGTATATTATTATTTATTATTTATTTATATATATGATTATTATTATTTATTATATTATTATATATTAAATATTATTATTATCAATATCAAATATTATTATTATAATAATATTATTATTATAGTAATATTAATATTATTATTATAGTAATATTAATATTATCACTATTAATATATATATTTTATCTAAATCTTTAATTTATATAATATTATGCATCTTCTTTTATTATCAAATATATATATTTTCAATGCTTAACATATTCAATTTATCCATTATAATATTATAGAATATAATACTTACCTGTTGTACCTTTACCTCAGATTCCTTACCTATTGCTGCTGTGTTCTTTCTATTTTTCAATGTTTTCCTTGTTTGATGGAATGACTAATATAATTTTAATTGTATTGCTGTTGCTGTTTATATATTATATAATATGTACTTCCCACCCTTTCCCCATCATACTCCTCTATGCCCTTTTATATATTTCCAAAGGTTTTTTACCAAAGATCGTGACTTTTAGTGATCCTTGCATAAGTCTTCATTACAAATTGGTGCATATTAGTAAACTTGTCTTATAATCATTGTAATTATAATCTCGGCATACATACTTTTATTTATATTTGATTGCTTTGTATAAGATGACTGACTTTATTTCAATGGAACTACTTCTCACTTTATATTAGTTTATATAATTATAGTATGTGATAATAATAATATTATTTATATTTATCATTGTCATTTATGACTCTTGTCAATTAACATAGATATATTATATTTTAATTATAAAAGAATATTAATATAATAATATTATTTAATATTGTTTATTAGATAATAAATATTATTAATACATATTTACTTAAATATACTAATTATCTCTATTGTTTAAATTTACTAAATAACATATTTTACCAAAGCAATTTCACCCACTTTTATCATGTTGTTTAAATCTTTAATTTAAACAATGTCTTAATATTGGGACATGATATACTTTATTTATAATAATTAACTTATAATATTTTATTTATGTTTATTCTTATATAATATAATAATATATATTATAATTAATATTATTATAATAATATTTAATTTAATATTTATATTTATATTAATAGTTATAATAGTTATATTTGTTATTTATATTTAATAATATATTTAAAATAAATATATTATATATTATATTTTAATTATATTAATTTATAATATTGATTTAGGATATATGATTTATATAATATTTAATTTATTATTTAAATAAATATATTTGTTTTTATAATATTCAATATGGATTTTAATGTCATTCATGTATAATTATAAATTATCATTATAGGGACATGACAGTCAATCTGTCAACCACAACATATATACAATCCTTGCCCTGTATCTTAGGTAGCCCAGTAATGAAGTCCATGGAGATACATTCCCATTTCTGATTAGGAATGGGCAAAGGTTGAATCAAACCGGCTGGATAAGTGTGCTCATTTTTATTCTGCTGGCAAGTGGGGTACTCCCTAACATACTTAAGGACTTCATTCTTGAGTCCTTTCCAAGTAAAACGTTCCCGGATCTCCCTGTAGGCCTGAAGAAACCCAGGTGACCAGCCATGGGTGCATCATGAAAGGTCCGAAGTAGGCACCAAGTAAACCCTCTCCTTATAAATGATTAAATCATTAACCACAGAGTACTTGTCATAATGAATTGTGCCCTCTATAACTCCTGTTGCCCAAGAATCCTTAGCATATTCTGCTGAAGTCAACTCCCTCCAATCAATAGAAATCTCTACTAACAAACATAAGTGGGGTCTCCGGGAAGGTGCATCAGCTACTATGTTCTTCTTCCCTTTGACATATTCAATGTCAACATCATATACCTGTAACCTGCTCACCCACTTCTGTTGTTTGTCATTAGGATCCTTCTGGTTCATAAAGTATTTAATGTTATTGTGGTCCGTTTTGATAATGAACTTACCCCCAACTAATTATGGCCTGAATTTGGCCAATGCATGCATAATGGCCAACACCTCCCTATCATAAACTGAGTAACTCCTCTCCACATCTTTGAGTTTTCTGCTCTCAAATGCTATGGGGTGTTTCTCTTACGTTAGCACGGCTCCAATCCCCTCTCCTGAGGCATCACACTCCAACTCAAAAGGTTTGAAGAAATCTGGAATCGCCAACACAGGACATGAAGACATCAATTGTTTGAAGTGTTTGAAGCACTTCTAAGTTGAATCAGACCACATGAAAGCTCCCTTCTTCGTCAAATTTGTAAGTGGAGCTGCAGTATGTGAGAATCCCTTAACAAACCTCCTCTAAAAACTACACAGACCAAAAAATCCTTTAAGTTGAGAGAGATTCGTAGGTGTAGGCCATTCAATAATAGCCTTGATCTTCTCAGGATCAACTCTCACTCCCTCTGCACTGATAATGTGAACAAGATAGAGAAGCTCTGTCATGCCAAAGTCACATTTGGACTCCTTGGCATACAAGGAATCACTCTCCAGTATGCTCAAAACCTCCTTGAGATGCCTCATATGGTCCTCCCAGGTTCTATTGAAAATCAGGATATCATCAAAGAATATTAACACAAATTTCCTCTACTATTTCCTGAAAATCTGGTTCATGCAACTTTGGAAAGTGCCTGGTGCATTAGTTAATCCAAACAACATCACCAAAAACTCAAAGTGACCAAAATGGCATCTGAAAGTTGTCTTCTCTATGTCCTCCTCCCTCATCTTGATCTGATGGTAACTTGACCTCAAGTCAATCTTTGAGAAATAACAAGCTCCATGCAGCTCATCTATCAACTCGTCAATCCTAGGAATGGGATACCTATTTTTTATCGTCTTTTTATTCAACGCTCGGTAGTCAATACACACGTGTATTGTCCCATTCTTCTTCTTCACCAACACAACTGTTGAAGCAAAGGGGCTCTTGCCAGGTCTAATGTGCCCCATTTCTAGTAACTCCTTAATAGCCTTCTCTATCTCATCCTTAGGTCTCTTAGGATGCCTGTATGGTGTAGTAATTATTGGTTTGCAACCCTCCTCCAGCTCTGTCACATGCTTTATCCCTCTATTGGGTGGTACTCTAGGTGGAATACTCTCAA
The DNA here is from genome assembly GCA_027924645.1 of Cunninghamia lanceolata. Lineage (NCBI taxonomy): Eukaryota > Viridiplantae > Streptophyta > Pinopsida > Cupressales > Cupressaceae > Cunninghamia > Cunninghamia lanceolata. Next base: position 3,762,485 of record BSBN01000500.1, on the reverse strand, counting down.
ACACCTTGCTAGGCTTTGATAGCAATTTATGAATATATGGATGATGGTTGTTCTTCTGTTGATCTGGAATTGTAGGCATGATGTCATGTCCCCAATTTTGGAGTAACTTAAAATTGTTTTAATTATAAAGTAATTTTGTAAAGTATTTTATTTACTTTATAAAATTAATATTTTATTTAAGTTACTTAAGTCAGTAGTACTACACTTTATTAAAAAGTGTTGTGAACAAGCATTTAAAAAGTACAAATGCAAGCATTTAATAAAGTTCATGTTGTTGTGAACAAGCATTGAAAAAGTACAAATGCAAGCATTTAATAAAGTTCATGAAAAAGCATTTAAAATGCTTTGGTCTGATGTGTACATGTAAACTCTCATTTAATAAAATTAGGCTGGGCCTAATTAATGTAATGGCTTTAAAAGCAAGCCTGAGAGTCATTTGAAGTCATGTCTAAATGTCTAAATGTTTTTCAGATACTTGGTTTTGGGTTTTTGTCTTTTGACAAATTGTATTCAGCTGATTGACAAGGTGATGTTCCCTTGCATTTGCTGAGCCGAGGAGATGTTCCCTTGGTGAATTGTAGAGGTGAAATTGCTTCAGATTTCACAATTGTGCTTCAAAGTGTTGTTCTACATTTTCTGTGGGTTTTGAAGGTTAAATTGGCATCTCTGAAGAAGGGTTTGAATGTTGCATTGGCTGGAATTGAAGATTTTAGAGATTCAATGATTTGTTGCAGATTGCTACAATGTTCCGTACCGCTGCTACAGTGTTCCGTACCATTTTGTGTTTCGTTTGGGAGCTATATTGGAAGGTCTTCTACTACCGTACAACATTAAGGAAGTCTGAGTTATATAAGCAGTGCAGCCCAGAATGCCTGAGTAATACAGTCACCTGCATCAGCCACAAGGGAATATGTATATGATTAATTTCAGATATTAATCTTCACATCCAGTATTGAGAAATTTAAGGGCAAAGTTTCTGATTATTAGCAGATGGGAAATTAAGCATCTACAACAGACTGAAGATTGATCTGTTACAGCAGACTGGGCATCATCCTTGCATTGTAATTTTGGCAATAAATTGGTATGCAACATTCATTGTTTTATCCCTAAACTGTAACAGCAGATTGCCATTATAAATGTTGGCTGTCATATGTCATGATTATTGATGTATGGAAGGTATTGGAAGTCTAATTTGAAACAGCAAGTTCTGACTGTGATAGCAGCGAATACAACATCAGATTTTGAGTTGTGGGATTCCATCTTCAGTTTATACAACTACAACATAGTGGATTGCTTATTAAAGAATCCGTGGAGTTAAAGGACGAGCTTCTTATTCGCAGCATTAGAGGAGTTTGTTTTCTCATGGTATTCAAATGTTACTATTACTATAACAGATGGAAAACAAAGCAGTGTGAGTGCAGCAGTATACATTGAATTTCTCAGTACTAAGAGTATCTGTTAGATTGTATAACATTTACATCTCTGAATTTCTATTTGCATCAGTGTTGAATGACTTCATCAGCAGGTTTGGTATGAATGTTGTGGAATCTAAATGTAAACTGCAATTAGATATTCAAATCTTTAATTTGAATCTCTCTATCTACAACTGTTGGTGAATCAGCTATATGAATGTTTACCATTTTATCATGTTTGATATTTAGTTTGTGATCAAAGGGTTCCATAATCAATTTGGTTAACATCAGCATACATAGAAAACTTAGTTTGTGAATCAGATAACAATTGTGTGATCACTATTCCATAGCAATATCCATCAGGGATATTACAGTGGTGTCAGAGCATTCATAATTTCATAACAATATCCATCCGGGATATTAAAGTGGTATCAGAGCTATATACAGAATCATAGCCAATATCCATCAGGGATATTAAACATGATGAGACACTGCTGCCCACTCCACCTAATCATGTCTAATCAAACGCTCCATCCTCTTGAGGGATACAACTCTGGGACCACCATTTGATAAGGCTCTAAGCACTATCTTTTTACCATTAGAGTCAAATTTCATTTCCATATTATGCAGATTCATAGTGAACTCTCCAAGAGTCCTCATCCAATGCATACCAAGAGCCACATTCGTGTCACCTATTCCAACCTAAGTCACCACATTCACCGAATTTCGGCCAAGAGGTTCGAAATTCAGTGTGTTTATAAACAGTTTATCAAATTCGTTCAAATTCGCTATAAAATCGTACAGTGATTTTTTTTAATAAAATGTATTGCAATAAAGTGTTTTTTTAGGTTTTGTTTCACTTAAAATCATGGTCAACCGTCAAACATTATGCATCATTCTTTTTCCGTCGCTTTCTTTTTTCGCCACTTCTATTTGCATACCCGTCGACATGTGTGCAGCGACTCGACTTCCATATTTGGGCGTAGTTGCATCAGGTTCGATAGCTGGGTGCAGTTCCATTAGGTTCGTTTGCAAACTTGCAAAATATTCTCCAGATTTCCATGCACAGGTAGGCGCTCGAGCTCCGTAGGGTTTTTTTAATAAAATTTAATAGTTATAATAGTTTGTTTTTGTCTTTTTATTTTAAGTTTTTCAAATAAAAATTGGATTTTTATACAGTCTTTTTAAACTTTAATGTAAAACGTACATGTAATATTTTTTATTTTTATTTTTAAAAAATAAAATTAGTATTTCTTTTATTTTGTTTTTGAAAATAAACATATAAATTTTAATATGTTTTTTAAAATATAAATATAAATTTTAATATATTTTTAAAATAAAATTACTAATTATTATATTTTATTTTTAAAGTTAAAATACAAAATCAAATATCTTTTTATTTTTATGTTTCTTAAATAAAATTGGTATTATTATTATTTTTTTTTAAACTTAAAATATTAAGGAAATTTATAGTTATATTTTTTATGTTTTTAAAAATAAAATTAGTATTTTTTTATTTTGTTTTTAAAATATAAAAATAAAATTTTAATATACTTTTTTTTTATGTTTTTAAAAATAAAATTTAGTATTTTTTATTTTGTTTGTTAAAGATAAAATAAAAATGTAATATATTTTGTTTTAATGCTTTTTTTTAGTTTTTAAAAATAAAATTTAGTTAATATTTTAAATATTAAATATTATTTGTTTTTTGAAACATGTAGATGGCTCCCAAGAAATCGACTGCTGAAGGATGGAAACATGTGACCTGCAATGGTACCGAGCTCAAATGCAACTTGTGTCAGAAACCTTTTAATAGAACTTTAAGAAGGGTAATGGACCACTTGCTTGGCATTTTAGGGGGTGCAGGAGGAGGTGTTACTCCATGTGACAAAATGACAACAGAAATTAGAGTTGCTCTAGAGAAAGAGCAATCCTCTTCGATTGTAGGAAAGATGAAGCAGACACAAAAGAAACAGAGAATCGAAGAGGATGTGTCTAGATTCACATCTATTACGTCTTCCTCTCCCAATGTGCCCAAGGTAGGTGGATCGAAAGCTAGTGGAACATTGAACAACTTTTGGAAACCAACAGAAAAACATGTGGATGATGCATTGGCTGATTTGTTTTATTCAAGTGCCATTCCATTCAATATAGCTAGGAATCCACATTTTCAAAATGCAATTCAAAGAGTTTCAGAGTTTGGCAAAGGGTACACACCTCCCAGTTCAAAGGCTTTTAGAACAACTCTTTTGCAGCAGTCGAAAGATAGGGTGATTGGTCAATTAGCTGAGATCAAATCCTCTTGGAAGGCAACAGGGTGCACTATATTGAGTGATGGATGGTCAAATAAATGTCAGAGGCCATTGATTAATGTTTTTGTGGCTTGTCCTCAAGGTGTTATGTTCTTGAAGGTGATTGACACAATGAACCATAAGAAAACTTCAGAGTATGTTTTTAAAATATTAGAAGAGGCCATTCTTGAAGTGGGGTTGGAAAATGTGGTTCAAGTGGTAACTAATAGTGCAGCAAATTGTGTGGGAGCTGAGAAGCTGATAGTAGAAAAATGCCCACAAATATATTGGAGCCCATGTGCAGCCCATTGTTTAGATTTGTTGTTTCATGACTTGGCTAAATTCCCATGGGTGCTTGAAGCAATTGATAGAGGAAGAGCAATTGTAAATTTCATATGAAATCATTGTCTCACATTGAGTCTTTACAGGCAGCAGGCATCTAGGGAGTTATTGAGGCCTTGTGACACAAGATTTGCTTCATTTTATATCACTTTGAAAAGAGTGGTTGAAGAGAAAGCGGTTATAAGGTCTGTTATTTGCAACAATGAGTGGGAGAATTCAGCTCTTTCTAAAGGTCCTAAGGGGAAGATGATAGAGCAAATCATTTTAAACAACAATTTTTGAGAAAGTGCAGCAAAGGTTTTAAATGTATGTGGACCAATTGTTGATGTGCTCTGTTTGGTTGATGGTGACACCCCTTGTCTTGGCATGCTTTATGAGGGCATATACCGTTGTAAGGAAGCTATTCAAAAAACACTCAATAATGTGGAAGCAAACTACATGGAGATATGGGAAACAGTTGATTCCAGATGGAAAATGATGCACACACCTTTACATGCAGCAGCTTGTTATTTGGAGCCTAAGCTATTTGACATTGATAGACAAACTGATTGTGAAATTATGGCAGGGCTTTTAGAAGCCATTGAGAGGCTTGAACCAGATCCACTAGTGGCAAGTCTAGTTAGAGACCAATGCTGGAAATACAAGGCAGTAGAATGGATATTTGGAATGGCATTAGCTAAATATGACAGGGCACGAGTGGACATACTTGGGTATAGATGGTGGATGACCTATGGAGCACATACCCTTGAACTACAATGCTTTGCTATTCGCGTTTTGAGTCAGGGAGCAAGTTCATCAGCTTGTAAGAGGAATTGGAGTTGCTTTGACCACATTCATTCCAAAAAGAGGAACAAGTTGCTATCTGGAAAGTTGGGAGATCTTGTTTTCATTCGTAGTAATTTACAATTGTTTATGAGCAAATCAGCAAAAGACTCATCTTCACAACAAATTTCAGAAGACACATCAATTGTAGCAGATGAACCTGACTTTTTGGATGATGAATTGAGTAGTGCATCTAGTGATGATGATGCTACATTATCTCACCCAAGTCGTCTTGATGACTTGAACTTTTTTGAACTTTGAAGTGCTCGTGATGACTTGAAACTTTTTTGAAGTTTTAGTTTCTTGACTCTTGATTGTCACTTTTTGACAAGAAAAACATTTGCAATTATAATATCATATGTTTCTTATGGTTTAAAGATTACTATGGTTTATAAATGTGGCATCTATTTAGCAATGTTTTGTATATTTATTATTTATATTTAAAAAAAATCAAATTTATGCTAAGGCGAATTTAATCACAAATTTTTTTTCCAATTTTTTCCTTGTCGAATTTTTTCCGAATTTCATCCTTGCCGAATTCGAATTTGAACCTGGTGACTTAGATGCCAACCACATAGAAATCATCTTTCAGCTCATATTCACCCAACCGTATACTTAGGCCAGCAATTTTTCGAGTACATGTGAGTTTGAATCCATCTCCAACCATTACCTTATATCCTTCAAACTCTTTTGTTTTGAGTCCCCTTTTGGCTACAAACCCCTCATCAATAAAATTATGCGTAGCACTTGTATCAATGAGAGTTACTATTCGCTGTCCACAAAGTAATCCTATAACCCTGAAGGACCTAATTTTCTAAAAACTAGAGAGTTGTGCCATCACTCCCTCACTATCATTTTCCTCCTTTGACAAATTTTCTTCTTCACTATCCTTTAAATCAGAATGCTAGTCTGATTTTTCTGAATTTGTCTCATCAGCTGAAAAGTACTCTATTTGTTTGGCCTTTGCTTTGTTGTTGCATCTATGAGATGGATCCCATGGCTCTCTACAATGGAAGCACAATTTCTTCCTTCGAAGCTCATTGAGTTGGTCACTACTCAACTGATTTGTCTCCTTCTAGAGCTGATTGGAATTTGGCTGAAAATGTTTTTTGTCTTTATCCTTTGTATGCAAGAATCCTTAGATTGAAATTTGCTTCTTGAAGTAGAGGTTTCCATATCTCTCGCCTTCTTCAAGGCATCTTGTAATGAGAGTGGATTAAGTGCCTTAATCCAACCTCTCAATGGGTTTGAAAGATCATCAATGAAGAGGACCGTCAACCTCCTCTCAGAAATGTCCGTTACCATCACTGATAGCTTCTGGAATTCCGAAATATAGTTGTCCACTAAACCCCATTGTTTCAATTGGGCCAACTCCTTAAACTGCAACTCAGGATCTTTCTTATCAGACTTCTCCATCAACCTCTCAGTGAATTCTGCATACGAGGTAATCTGATCATGGCCTAAAGTGACCGTATGGTGCCACCACTCATGGGCACTACCATCTAGATGTAAAGCAGCATAAGTAATAGCCTCCTCCTCCGACATAGGATTGAGCTGAAGGAAGCTATCTAATGTCTGTACCCATGCCCTAGCTATAGTCTTCCCTGATCCATCAAAGTAAGGAATGGTCAATTTACTCACTTTCTTCTGCAACTCTTGGTTATGATGTCTGCCACCCCCACCTCTATGGGGTCTATGCCTCAATCTCAAATTCATGTAGTCTCAAAAGGACATTTCAGCTTGGGATTCTGCTCCTGAATCCATCCAATCTCTCATAATCTGGTCTTGTAATTCATGCTGTGCAGGTTCATTAACCTCTAGTGGGTTATCTCGTGGGGGAAAAACAGGCATACGAGGTCTAGTATTCGCTGTCCCAGCCATAGAACACTGATTTTTTGCCCTGTTATTTACTGAGCCATCTCCGTTATCACCATTTCTCATGTTGCCATTACCCTCTCCATGTCCCCCATTGCCATTTCCATTCTTGTTATTATTATTGTTGTTATTCCCTTCAATCTGTCTAGCCAATAGAGCACAAATCTGATTCATATTTTGCTGCAACTCCCGCTGTCCCCTAGCAAGGTCATTAAGTATATCTCTAGTGTTTGGTTCACCATGCTCTCTGTCACCCATCTCTACCTCAACCCTGTCAACACCTGTAAATGGATCTATGTGTGGTGGTACTTCAAGGTTTGGTTGTGACCTATTTCTCCTCAAATAAAATTGATGTGTGTTGGGCTGCATCACTCACTAAAAACATTGCATGTTTATCCACTCAACCACACAGGATGGCAAGAAAAGTTTTGCTCTGGTACCACTGTAATAGGCACCCCTGTTCTGATTTTTTTCTTTTTGTTTCTCTGTTGATTGTTTGTTTGAGATGTTTTAGAAGACAAAGTTGCAATAGGTGTTTCACAGGATATATATATGCATGCAAATATAAAGAACTGAAATATCTTTTACAATGCAATATTTAAAACACCCATAACAAGCAAATCATTGGAAGTGCAATATATTGATGAAATCAAAGATATCCAATTGCTAAAAAGCAATTAGAATACCAAATCTAACATACCCATTAGCCGCTTCTCCCTTTTGCAGGTCTGTTATGGAATTTGCAGCGAACAGAAACCCTAAAATGTCTTCAAGAATGACCAAACCCTAAGATTGCTTCCATGGAAATTATTTCTAGTCATGCATACATAAGATGTGCCTCCAAAAGGGAAGATTTTATGCCAACACCCTAAGTGCTCAGCTTGGGATAGCCTCACGCCCTAGCCTGCAGGTTGTATGACCTGTATAGGGAAGTGAATAGAAATAAATAGAGCTCATTAACACCTTCCAATAGCAACCAATAACCCTGTTTGAATTCTGCAGTCGAGATGCTCACAATATGCGCCACAAAATGGTGAGGGAAGCTCCTAAAACAATGCCCAAGACTGTCCCAATTGGTACGGCTTGATAAGGAGATGGTACGACCAGCAATAAAGGCTGAAATCTGGTCACTAAACTCTCAAATCCCTGCTGTTAAATCACTCCGAAAATTGCTATAAAATGGATACCGAATATCTTATCAAAACATCACCAAAAATCTGCATGATAAGCTCCAAAATTGAAATATTTTCAAACCATAAAGTCCAGCTGTGATCCCTGCATAGAACCACCAAGAAACCTTCCAGATTGTCTTTCAACAATGTAGAAGATGCTGCCTGCAAGGGATTTTGTCCGCACAAATCCGAGGAAGAATAAGCTCCTCCAAAACCAAAAGCAATATCAGATATCAATTCACGTGAGAGTGAAAATGAGCTTCAACTTTTTCTTTTTTCTCCTCAAGCTCCCACGCCCACATTGGGGTTATAAAAATATTTTATTAAATAACATTAACCCCTTAGATATCCCACATGAGCGCCCATCCTTAGGAGACTTAATTCTCCCCTTTTTAAAAAAAACATCTTTTAACATTCTAGGCGCCCCATAGTAACTTTATGAAATTAATAATGATAAAGTTAAATATTTAATTTAACTTTATAAAGTATCGTTACTAAATTAAAATATGAGACTATGTTAAAACTTGGAATATCGATAGCAAATGCCTCCACCGACATGGCTATAAATAGAAATGTTGATCATGAACCCTGTCGGTGCCTCGAATTGACTTACTAAAAATAGTAAGTATAGAAGAAATCACCCAAAACCACCTCAAAAAGTGGTGTACTGCACATCATAACATTTAGAGTTCGATTAGACACCTGATACTGCCACCCTGTTGGATTTAGCTGACTTTGAGGATTCCCTAACCCTAACTCATTAGCCTACGAGAACCCACTGAATAGGCCAACTGTCCACCAAACTGCACTGCTTAGGAGGGGGACATTACATTGTGACAGTTGTAGCAGGAATATGAATTGTCACTTTCTAATTGACGCATCCTATTCCTATCTCCTATATAAATATGTACATAATCATTCTTTGTATGACTAGATAGTGGATTGAAAAATAAGGACCATACATCCATACTCATGGATCATTGTACCAAAGTAAGCATGATACAATCTTGTTGTTACAGTTCGAATTGTTTGTTCTTTTTTTTCTGTTAAATGTTTTTTGCATATGTTTTGTAATTCCTATCATACACATCTTCCGTACTTATAACCTAATTGAATCTTTTCATTTGGTTTGTGCACTAGGCTTTACTCCTAGGCCTCGGATCATTGGTATAAGAGCACCAAATCAGTTTGTCATTTTGAAGTAACCCCAATATTACTTGATGAATGACTAAATAACCATGTCTATTTGTATGTCCACTCACACAATGTCCAAGTACAAGAAGTTAGGGTTTGAAACATGTGGCCCTTCATCATACCTTGCTTATTCCTCAAATGGGAGACAAAATGTCAACCACCCTGAGACTAGAGATGTTCCAGAAGATGATGAGGATGCTTTGCATAGACAATGAGAAGAATTGGTGGAACGACATGCACATGAAAGAGCAGACATTGTGTTGGTATGTGGCGACTGATCATGCAAGTACTGTACATTCGTAATGTATCCTTGCCGGGGTTCCCTCTATTTTGCTCATTCGGAGTCGGTTGTTATTTTTTGTTAACCGACAAAAGAAAAACGACATTGTAAAACCCTAATTCTAGAAGCTTCCAAAAGGCTTGTTATAAGCGGCTGGGATGTATATTGCGGGTGGGATTTCGATATTGTATTGTAGGATTTGTAGTGGTATTGAGTGCAAGCATTGCTCGTTGTAATCGGTTTGATTTGCTGGATAATAATATTGGACTCTCTATTGGTGGATGTAGCTCGAGTTTGGGTAAACCACGTTAAAACTTGTCTCTCGCTGTTATCATTTGTGTGTATTTTCATTCCTCTGTTTAATCTTTATTTGCATTTAATTGATATTTTCTGCATGCAATTCCTAACAAGTGGTATCAGAGCGGGTTGTGTTCGACTATCGTCTGCAGGAAGGTCTCACGGTTGAGTGGAAACAATGGCAGACGAGGGTAAATTGAAGGTAGATAAATTCAATGGGCAGAACTATCAGTTATGGAAGATGCAGATGGAGGATTATCTCTATCAGAAGGATTTATGGAGGCCGTTGGAAGGAATAGCCAAAAAACCGGCAACAATGACTGATGAGGATAATAATCTTCTGGACAGAAAGGCACTGGGAACCATTAGGTTGTGCCTGGCACCATCTGTGGCGTTCAATATAACAGAAGCGAAGACAATAGATGAACTGATGAAAGCTTTGGCTAAATTGTATGAAAAACCCTCAGCCTCAAATAAGGTATTTCTCATGAAGCGTTTATTTAATCTGAAAATGATTGAAGGTGAATCTGTGACAGATCATTTAAATGAGTTTAATACGATTATTGGTCAGTTAACTTCTGTAAAAGTGAAATTTGATGAAGAGGTGCGGCCTCGCTTGGTTTTATGTTCTTTGCCAGAAAGTTGGAATAGTTTGGTAATGACTGTAAGTAACTTTGTCTCTAGTTCAAATACTTTGAAATTTGATGATGTTGTTGGTGTTATCCTTAGCGAGGAAATGCGACGAAAAAGCTCAGGAGGGTCCACATCAGGTAGTGGTTTGAATGCAGGAAGCAGGGGCAGATCAAAGGAGAGAGGAAAAGGTTCTAGAGGTCATGGGAAGTCACGAGGAAAATCAAAGGACAAGAGATCCCAATCCAGAGGACAGAAGGATTGCTGGTACCGTGGGAAACCAGGTCATTTGAAGAAAAATTGTTGGTCTCGGAAGAATAAAGGAGACAAACAAGAAGGCAATAAGGAGGCAAATGTGGTAAGTAATAAATCTGAAGATGATGCTTTGATTCTTTGCCTAGATAATGTTGATGATTCATGGGCTTTAGATTCAGGGGCTTCATTTCATGCTATGCCCCATAGAAGTTATTTTCTTGATTATGTCCAAGGGGATTTTGGGTTGGTTTATTTGGGAGATAACGAACCTTGTTAGATTGTTAGAAAGGGAAGAATCAAGATTAAGTTGCAGAATGGGAATCATTGGCTACTACAAGAGGTAAGACACGTTCCAAGGCTGAGTAGGAATTTAATTTCAACAGGGCAGCTAGTTGATAAAGGTTGCATAGTTACTTTCAGTGATAAAAATTGAAAGGTTTCAAGAGGTGCTTTAATAGTAGCAAAAGGTGTGAAAGTAGGCACCTTATATCTTTGTACAAGTCATATTGTTCCTTCTATTTTAGTTGTTGCATAGAAAAACCAAACAGGTTCAGGAACAGTTGCTGCGGGTTCGCAAGAAGAGACTGAAACAGTTGCTGCAGGTTCTGTGACAACACTGTGGCATAACAGACTTGGGCATATGAGTGAAAAAGGTATGACAGTACTTCATTCTAAGAAAGTTTTACCAGGTCTAAAATGTATTAACATGGATTTCTGTGAAAGTTGTGTATGGCAAACAAAAGAGAGTTTTCTCAAGGATGGGAAGCAAAAGAAAGATGAAAAGTTGGAGCTTGTGCATACAGATGTATGGGGATCGGCTCAGGTATCTTCTCTCGGTGGCTCTCGGTATTATGTTACATTCATAAATGATGCAACTAGGAAGGTTTGGATTTATTTCCTTAGGCATAAATATGATGTATTTGAAACATTTATGAAATGGAGAAGCTTGGTTGAGAATGAGATGGGTAAAAGATTAAAATGTCTCAGATCTGATAATGGTGGTGAGTATTGCAGCAAAGAATTTGAGGATTACTGTACGTAGGCAGAAAACGGTTTCAGGACTCCACAAGAAAATGGAGTGGCTGAGCGCATGAACAGAACAATAATGGAGCGTGCAAGGAGCATGAGATTGCATGCTGGGCTGCCTTTAAACATGTGGGCAGAGGCTGTCAATACTGTTGTATAATTAATTAATAGAGGTCCTTTAGTTTTTTTGGGCTGTGGTATTCTAGAGGAAGCATGGATAGGTAAGAAGGTGAGTTATTCTTTTCTCAAAACCTTCGGATGTGAAACATTTGTACATATAGATTCTGAAAATAGAACCAAGTTGGATGCAAAATAAAAAAAAGTGTATCTTCGTTGGATATGGCATTGATGAATTTGGTTATAGGCTTTGGAATGTTGAAAATCTAAAAATTGTGAGAAGCAGGGATGTATTCAATGAGAAGGTGTTGTACAAAGATCAGTTGCAACAACATGAGAAGAAAGAAAAGGATTATGTGGTGCTGGATGATACTCTAGATAATTATGTTCCAATGGTTCCTCATGCTCCGCAACAACAATAAGAAATACCACAAACTCCAGTTAATGTTAGACGGTCAACAAGGCTAAGTAGACTTCCTGAAAGGTTTTCTCCCTCTTTGTATTCTATTTTATTAACAAATGCTGGTGAATCGGAAGGGTATGATGAAGCTATGTAGGTGGATACAAAGGTTCAGTGGGAGCTTGCAATGAAAGAAGAAATGGACTCCTTGCTGAAAAATCAGACTTCGGAATTATGTAAGTTGCCTGCAGGTAAAAAGGCTTTACCAAACAAATGGGTTTATAGGCTGAAAGAGGAAAATGGACGTAAGAAAATATTTAAAGCTAGGTTAGTTGTAAAATGATTTGCACAGAAAAAGGGCATTGATTTTGATGAGATTTTTTCTCCGGTTGTTAAGATGACTTCTATTCGTACTGTTTTAAGTATTGTGGCTGCTGAAAATTTGCATTTGGAACAACTAGATGTGAAAACTGCCTTTCTCCATGGTGATTTGGAGGAGATATATATAGAACAACCCCAAGGATTTGAGGTCAAAGATAAGAAGAAACTGGTGTGCAGATTGAAGAAGAGTTTATATGGCCTGAAACAAACACCTCGGCAATGGTATTTGAAATTTGATAGTTTTATGGCTGAGCAAGGCTACAACTGGTGTAATTCTGACCATTGTGTTTATTTTAAGAGGTTGGATAATGACAACTACATTATTTTATGTTTATATGTTGATGACATGCTTGTAGCAGGGTCTAACATGGATCACAAAAGAGAGTTAAAACAATAGTTAGCACAATCATTTGCTATGAAGGATTTGGGGGCAGCAAAATAAATCCTTGCTATGAAAATTTGCAGAGATAGGAAGAACAGAAAATTGACTCTATCTTAGGTTGATTATGTTGAAAAGGTGTTGTAGAGATTTCATATGGAGAATGCAAAAGCTGTCAGCACACCTTTGCCTAGTCATCTAAAATTGACTAAGGAGATGTGTCCAAAGATACAAGAGGAGGAAGACAAAATGTCCAAGGTACCATATGTTTCAGCTGTAGAAAGCTTAATATACGCCATGGTAGGTACGAGACCAGATATTGCACATGTTGTAGGAGTTGTAAGTAGGTATATGAGTAATCTCGGATTGGAGCATTGGAATGCGGTAACATGGATTCTCAGATATTTGTGAGGTACATCCAATAAACACTTATGTTTTAGGGGCTTTAATACTGATTTAGCAAGTTATATAGACTCAGATTTGGCAGGGGATATTGATACTAGGCAAAGTACTACAGGTTATGTCTTTACTGTGGGTGGGACAACGGTGAGTTGGATCTCCAGGTTGCAAAAGGTGGTTGCTTTATCCACCACGGAGGCAGAGTATGTAGCTGCAATGGAGGCAAACAAGGAGATGATATGACTGCAATCTTTCATGGAAGAATTGGGCAAACAACAGGCTAACAATTATTTGTTTACGGACAACCAGAGTGCCATATATCTTGCAAAGAATTCTGCCTTGCATTCAAAGACCAAACACATACAACTAAGGTATCATTTCATCCGGTCGGTGTTGGATGATGGACAGTTACGGCTGGAAAAGATACATACAAATGAAAATCCAACAGATATGTTTACGAAGGCAGTGACAAGGGAGAAGCTGAGCTCCTCTTCAGCTTCGGTTGGTCTTCAAGACTGAAAACAATAAAATCAGAACAATAGAGTCCAGAGTGCTTATTTCCAGTGGGAGTTGCACGCGCAGTGGTGTCGTCCAGGACTAGTCTTCAAGTGGGAGATTGTTGGTATGTGGCGACTGATCATGCAAGTATTGTACACTCTTAATGTATCCTCTTTTTTGCTCGTTCAGAGTCGGTTGTTATTTTTTGTTAACCGACAAAAGAAAAACGACATTGTAAAACCCTAATTCTAGAAGCTTCCAAAAGGCTTGTTATAAGCGGCTGGGATGTATGTTGTGGGTGGGATTTCGATATTGTATTGTAGCATTTGCAACGGTATTGAGTTGCAAGCATTGCTGGTTGTAATCGTTTTGATTTGATGGATAATAATATTGGACTCTCTGTTGGTGGATGTAGGCAAATTTCTATGCACTTTTCCAGCTGTACAACTCCTTGAAGTAGCTGTATAATTTGTGAAAGTTTGCAATAGTGTCGGGAGGTGTCGTACAATTCAAATTTGTGGTTTTTTGCAGAGTTTAGGGACCATACAGTCTTGTGACAGAAGCATTTGAAGTTTTTAGTTTGGAAAGGTGATTATTTAGTGTTTCAAACTTGTTTGCAACCCTTCTAGAGCTGGTTGTACAACTTAGGTTGTGATAAATCTTCATACTTTGGTTGTTTCAGACTAACTCTTGGCTGTACTTTGGTTAAATTGCTGATATATACTTTTCCAATTGTGTTGTTTCTAGTAATTTTAGAATTATTTATCAAAGTTTCAATTTGCATGCTTGGATGTAAATCTGGAAGGTAAGTACCACTAGATTGTAGCTGCATTTGATATTGTAAAAGGATACTAGAAGGTTTACTGCCAGATCCCTCATTTAGAATTTGCATATCATTATCAACCTATCTGTCATTGATCAGATCTACTTGTTATTTGCCAATTTGGCATTGATCAAATCTTCTTGTAATCTGCTAGTTGGCTTTGATCATATCTACATACTTATCTGCCAATTTGACATTAATTGGCCTGGAAGGTTATGCTGCCATGACTCTGATTTCATTTCCAACACTGCATTCATTTAGATAGTATTTCCAAACACTGTATGCTCTCATCTTGCCCATATTAGGATCTGGGTGATCAGAAAGTGCGAGGGTTATGCATTTCATCATAAATTTGCAAAAATAAAAAAAATCAGTTTGGGATATTACAATGCTATCAGAGCTGTGATCTTTCCAACATGTCTACAAGCTAATCATTTGATGCAGAGGATCACACCACATGCATCCTAGTGACAGAGTTCAGATACTATCAGAGGGAAAGGGGAGTTTAGTCTCTCTTTTGAATATAGAGGCAGAGATACCAGTTCCAGAGTTTGAGATAGAGGATTTTGATATGGCAGAGAGAGAAAGGAGAACTTCTAATGAGGGTGAAAGAATTTAATATCCCAAGTAGGATATTACCTGAATTTAGGGTTTTGAAATTTAACCTTATTTCTGATTCTGTTGAAACCCTAATCTTCTGAAGTTCTGATTTTTAAATCAGACTTATACCAACACTTATAACAGCCAAATAAACATGCCAAAACATCATATAAACCATGCCAATATGATTGCCAACAACATAGTTGAATTACACAATGAATCCACACCAAATTGCAACCACAATGACTATAAAATTGAATCAGATGTCTACTGTTATAAATCAGAGTTATGAAGTCTGCAATTACATCAAAATGCCATGGGCAAACAAGCAAAACATGCCCAGCTATAAATCTGCTATAAACTTTAGGGTTTATACATACCAATACCAAGCCAAAATGACCTCTGAATGATGGGAAACCGTCCTCCAAAGTGTGGTGCCAAGATTAGGGCTCAAAACCCTAGAACAATGAATCTTCAAACACACAAGGAAGCTGCTCCAAATGAAGCGCACAGGTCTGCACTTAATCGGCTAGGGTTTGCTGATCTAAAATGATGACAATTGATGCACAACAACCCTCCAAAATACTTCCAAGTGACGACGCTCCAAAGTAGGGCAAAACCCTAACTCAAATGACGAATCCTTGCACCAAGATCACTCCTTAACAATGCCCAGGTCTGTTGTGATGCTGCTACAAATCTGAATATTTCTTCAAACCCTAACAATAAGCAAACACCAACAATTGCCTCACAAACCAAGTCGCTCCAAGCCTAGATGGTGGCGCTCAAATCCTAGGGTGGAAACCCTTGCCAATATGCAACAATACTCACCAATGATGGAGCCTTCAAGTCTGATCAGCAAATCTGATTATGCAATTCTGCTTCTCTTCACCAACAATCAACAATGAAGCACAAATAGATCCCCGTCATGAAATCTCCAATTGATGAGCTAGGTTTTCGTCCAACTCACCTTGAAATGCAAGGGTTTTCGTTCTTGATTTCGTAGCTCAACTTCTGTTGCAACCATAGAGAAAATCTCCAATATCAAATGACAAATACACAATGATGAAAAATGTCTTCCAAATGCCTTTTTTATAACCCACAAGTTGGGCACCCAAATTCACCATAATTTATTTTGCTTTCAAGTCTACCTTCATAATAAAATAATATTTTATTTTAGTTTTTCCTTTTCCACTTGGGATGTCCAAGTCTAAGAATAAAATATTATTTTATTTTGAATTTATTTTCTCTTCTCAAGTGGGACGCCACCCTTGGCATTCAAATATTAATATTTTATTTTTCCCACTTTCCATCCTCCAAGTGGGTTGCTCCACTCCAAGGCAAATTATTTAATTAATTTTGACTTCACCATAATTACCACAAAATTACTCCAAGTCATAATCCAACTTCGTTTTGCCAAGGAAAAATAATTAATTGCATAATTTAACTACTCAAAGTGACTTTCCATTCTCCAAGCTTGAAGTTATTTTCCAATTTTCCAAATATCTAAGTCACTTTGCACAATGGCTCAAAAGGAGACATTACAATTCAGCTTGCACTTGACCTTGAGACATCACCTCCTTCATTTCAGTCCCAAAAGAAGAGCTTCAAGCATGAAAAATCAGATCAGCATTCACTTGAGCAGCCCATGCCTACACAATTTGAAGCTACATCAAAGATGGACTTTGAAACAAAGAATGATCTTCACAGAAAAAAGTTATGTTTTGCTTGCAAAGAACCATGGGAAACTGGGTCATAAGTGTCTTGGAAAAGGTAAGGTGCATTACATAGAGGTTCTTGATGAGGAGGATGATGATACTAATTCGGAAAGTGAACATGGACAACCAACACCAAATATTGAAAGTGAGGGTAGCAAAGGAACTAGGATCATTTATCTTTCAGGAGCTCCAAGGTATAACCCATTCTTATTTGAAGGTATCTTGTTTGGGTGTAAGGTCATGGCACTTCTTGATAGTGGAGCTACGCATAACTACATTGATGAGAGTTTGGTGGATAAGAGAGAATTGCATAGTGATGATTTTTAGGGCTTTGATGTGACTATAGCAGGTGGTGTAACTATTCCATGCAAGAAAAAAGTCAACAAGCTTAACATTCTATTTGGTGAGTATCTTAGTTACGAGACTCGCCAGGACTCGCCTAGACTTGGCGAGTTTGAGGCAAGTCAGGCTGGCCGAGTCTAGGAGACTCGGACTCGGACTCGACCTTGTTTTTCCTAGACTTGTCGAGTCTAGAGACTCACCAGCTCGCCGAGTCTAGGCGAGTCCCGATGATCAGACTCTGCTGCTCAGCAGCAAGTAAAAAGTAAAAAAAACATAAAAAAACATAAAAAAAACATAAAAAAACATGCTTTCACTTGGTGTTTTTTTGAGTTATATTTCCTCCTCCACCCTAAAAGCAACATCATTTCATTTTGAAGCCAAAGGGGAAGGAGAAAAGAGAGTTGTGAGCAAAATTTGGAGTGCATTGTAGGGAAACCGTCAAGGAGGTAGAGCAAAAATAGATTATTGAATCACATTTGGGCAATAGACTCTCTGTGCAGAGGTTGAATGATCTAGCCTATGTTCATTACAACTTTCGTCTTCGCCACAGACAAATTTTGGGCACTGACTCCACCCCCATCACGCCAGAGGAGGTCGATCCACAATCTGATTGGATCATTGAGGCTGAGGATCCTATCTTTAGTGATGAGGACCTCGATTGGGTTGAGTAGGCGGATAGAGAGGCTGAGGCTGTAGCCATGGCAGAGGAGGTTAGAGCATGAGCAGAGTTAGCAGACACATTTGATGTTGGTGTGGGTGGCACAGAGACTGAGGCAAATATTATGGCTGCATCATCATCCAGGACCTATCTTAGACGCCTTCATAGGAAGGGTGCACTTGCGAGCTCCTCTGAGCCATAGACTTCTAGTTTTTGTTTTGATATTTGTTTGGAACTTTTGATGCCATGGATTTCATATTCCATGAGTTTTGTATACATTTGACAATATTTATATATCTAAGTGTGTTATTTCCTTCAGCTACAATTTGCGTTTATACTTATGTGATCGATGTATACTTGTGTATATGATCAAATTAGCTTCTATTTGATGATGTTATTGTGTCTTTAAGGTTTATTTATTAAAGGGTGCATGAAACAAGTTTTAAATCCTTAAAAATCTCTAAATTTCTTGGGTTTTTCAATTTGCCGAGTCTTTGCCGAGTTTTTGCTGACTCTAGGCTCCGAGTCCGAGTCTGAGTCCAAAATCAGCTTGCCGAGTCCGAGCCAAGTCCAAGTCTCGTAACTATGAGTATACACTTTGTGATGACTTATATGTTCTTGACTTGAAAGATAATGATATTGTTCTTGGTATGCAATGGCTACATTCACTATATAGAGTTATTCAAGACTTGTAAGCGATGGAATTGAGTTTCCAACATGAAGGGAAACAAGTTACAATGAAAGCACTCAAGTACATGCTGCCACACCAATTTATAGCTAAGGGTATGAGAGTTATAGGCAAGGAACCACTTCATGAGGACATATATGAGGATTTTTCAATGTATATTTGCAAGGGACAGCAAAGGCATGATGGAGAATCACACACATTTGGCAAATTGGCTGAATATTTGAGGAGGATTGTGACACTTTTGGTAAGAAGGTTGCATGAACTCCCTTTTGCAAATGTTGAGCAGCTTGGAATAGCACATGAGAAACCACTCCAACGGCTAGACTGATTTGGGATCCGGGAATTGGTTGGTATGTTTGGGTCTAATGCAGATTTGATACTTGTCATTGCTTGAGGGCAAGCAATCTCGGGGTGGGAGGACTTGTAATGTCCCCTTTTTGAGCTAAAGTGACTTAAAACTTGCAGAATGGAAAGTTACTTTTTAGTAGCTGTTGATGATGTTTTTGTGACACCACAACAATAGAATAAAATACCGAGTATCCTATCCTCTCTTGAACAAAGCATCTCATAGGTTGAACTTCGTGATCGAGTGAGACTGCTCCAAGGTTCCTTGAATGTCAGGTCTTGACGTGCACATGGATAGACTCACTGGAATGATGTGACTTTGCTGGTAATAACAAAGGGACTTACGTGAAATTGCTCCTTCATGGACATGGAATTCATTCCTTACTCCCTGGATTCGGATTTGTGGGTGAATAGAACTCCTTCACAAAAGGGGAAAACTTGGAACCTACTGCTTCCTCCAATAGAGAGACTGGGATTTCACTGTTTCTTCCAAGGGAAGACTTCGATTTCACTATCTCTTCCAAGGAAAACAAGGCATAGGCTCTTAGTTCTACTTTTGAATAGGGAATTATTTCTCAGTGAGGCTCCTTACGGATTATTCCTAACGAAGATCTAAAAGAAAATGCAAAAGATGGGGTAAGGGTTCAGGGGTCTAACTGACGGATAGGATTATTGCTGAGAATGGAAACTGGAACCACGCTCCTGCTTCGTCATGAGGCAATAGCTAGGCAGAGATGGTGCGATCTTCTGGGGTATAGGCAAGGATTTTCATACTGTTCTAACATGGAACATGGAACTGATCATGCAAAAACAATCGAAGTTAAGCTTGGAACAAGTTTAGACTAACCATGCACTGTGATTTGCAAGCCACAGATCACAAATGGTATGAACTAATGGTTTCAATTATTCATCAACAACAATATTTTCCATTACTCTAACTAATGAAAGCTTGAAAGATAAAAGAAATGAAACAACTTCAGAAACTTAAGATTTGCTTCAAGGAAACTAGGAAAACCATACCAAAATCCAAAGAACTCTATAAACACCAGTCCACAATGCTTATATTATTAATTTGGAAAGTGTTTCTGCAACAATCTTGCTGATCCTTGAAGTTTCCAGCTCAAAATGATATAGAAGTAAAGCTAACTATCTAGCTGCTCTAGGAGCATGAAAAATGTGAGAGAAAGAGCTCCCCTTTTCAAATGAGGCACCTCAGCCTTTATATAGGCTAGCAAAATACAAAGAGGAGGTGAGGAGATCTGATCTCCTTGAAATTTGTGCCCTGAGTCAGAAACCCTAAAGGGGTAGGTGAGATTACATCATAGGCCAAATGGAATGGTGCCACCTGTCTTGGGCGCCCATGCTGACTGTGCTGTCTGGGAGGGAAGTGTCTAGTCAGCCGCCACCTCATCATGTTCCTTGGGCGCAAATTTTAGGGTGTCAAGGAACCCTGTTCCTTGGGCGCAAATTTCAGGGTGTCAAGGAACTTTCACTTGTGGAATTCTTGACCTCATGAACAAATCCCGCTTATTCCATCACCTCAGGGAATCCTTCTTTTGGAATTCCTTTCAAACCAGGGCTGCACCTTTTCAGGGGTCATGGATTCTCCGCTGTGGAATTCCCGTTCAGGCTGGAAATCTAGTCAATCCTGATGCTGAACTTGAAGTGTATCTTACCCATTGAGGATCTTGATCTAGTATTCTCTGTGTCATTTGAAATCTTTGAAAGGACTCTTGATCTTCCTTTATCCTTTATGCGAAGTCTCCCTGTCACTGAATTGGAATCTTTGATGTGGCCTTCCTTGCGCCAGTCATGTTGAGTGTTAGGGGGGAGAAAGGCGGGCATTGGAATGGAGTGATGCCCTGTTTTGGATTTGTGAGGTCCCTTTCCTTGGCATTGGAACTCTTTGTATCCATCTCAAACATCTGGATTTCCGCCGAGCACCCTCTTCATGGAACGTAATCCTCGTCTTGAATTCCTGCAAAACAAAACAAACCTCGAATAGTCATGATGCACAAAATTCTTAAATGCAATGCAATACTAAGATAAACCATAGAATAAACTTGCATGATTGATCAATTTTATTCCAAATTCTTGAATAAACAAAAGATTTTCTTCATTTTCCTGGCATTTTTCACATTTGGACTCACTTTTCCTTCATTCCAGGGTTATCAGGCAGGAACTGAGGAGTTTCTAGGGCAGGGCACAATTGGAAGGAGGAACATGCCTCCTTGGACAGGAATTCCTCAGCTAGGAATTCCAGGTCTTGACGAAATTCGTTCCCCTAATGGTGAAATCTGCCTCTTGAATGTTGGAACCTGCTTATTTTAGTGTTCACTTCTGCTTTTTCTACTTGGATTTGCTTTGGTCTTGGGTCTTGAATGGTTTGAAATGAGTTGGTCGGCCTTCTTTATATAGGTGTTCAGGGTCTTCTCTGCCTCTTGGCCGACTAGGACAGGTCGACTTGCACTTTTGTCTTATTCAAAACCCCTAACCGCCATAACTCTGGCCGACCTAACACTTTGTCTTTTCCTCTTCAGTCGATGGCGCAATTTTGGGGTAGTCAGGGATTTCACGTTGTCATGGATTCTTCCTTGTACTAGGCGCAAATGGAGAGGTGTCGGGGATTCCTGATGGTTAGGGAATTCTTCCTCCATGCCCAGGCGCATATTCCAGAGGGTGTTGGATTTTGGCAACTAGAGTTTCATAATCTTGCTAAGGGTTTATCAACTTGGCCTTTGTTTTACCTTGGAATCCTGCAAGGATGGACTTCACGATCCTTACCCATCACTTGAGTGCAAACTTCATGGTGCAGAGTGCAAGTCCAAGAGGGTCCAAGTGTCTGAGCGCATATTCCAGCTTGAACATGAATCTACCTCCTAGGCACAAAATCTAGATTGAACTGGATTCCTGACCAGGAGCGCATTTTCCAGTACCAATAGGATTTTCACATAGGGCGCAAATTTTAGTACCAATAGGATTTTCCACTTATGGCGCAAATTCTAGTACCAACAGGGTTTTCCACTTTGGGCGCATATTCCAATAGGAACAGGATTTTCCCCCTGGCGCAAATTCCACCTGGGTCTGGATTTTCCCGCTGGAAATGATAAGCTCTAGGGGTCTGTTGGATGACAAGTGTTTTTTGAAATCTTGACAAGGACATCTTCCCCTGCCATGGAGTTTCATGCTATGGGGAGGACTTTTACACATTTTAGTTCAAGGAGTTTCAATATTGATCAAGGATTAGACACTTTGGAATGATCTGCAGGATGAGGCACACTTTCCACTCTGGCTCAGGAATCTTCCTATGTCGCACTATCCAGCCTAGACAGGAATCCTTCATGCTTGAGCGCAGTTTTTTGTAATGTCCCCCACTTAACTCACTTCTGAGGATCACGGATTAGCCTATAATTGACTTCCATAGGCTAGTGGATGTGTATAGGAAGTCATCTCAGTGACTTACTATTTTTAGTAAGTTGGGAGCCAGGGTTTCTATTTTTAGCAGGGCAGACATAACTGGACAGGGCATGAGAATTCGAGGTCTCGACATGGCTAGAAAACTTCATGTGGTGCGAAATGAATTAAATAAAAGATTTAATTCATATTTATTACTGAGACCGACATAATATAAAGTAAGGTTATATAGTCACTTTATTTAAGTTATGACTTAAAGTGACTTTCCTAAGGATGGACGCCCTCATGGTGGTACAAGGAGATGATTTTAAATAAAAAAATAAATTAAATTACTCTCTTGGGCATTGGAGAAGGAAGACAAATAAAAGACCCAAAAGTGACTTCATTTGTTATGCTTGTTTATGTGATTTTTGCTTTGATATTGAGTTGCTCCAGCATTGGGGTTTTGAGCTTGGCTTTTTGGGTTTGATCTTCGATTTGCAGAGACGGAAACCTTTGCATTTCACCTTTCCTCGTGTATGAGAGAGTGCATCAGGAAGGGGTTCGGGAGCTTCATTCAGGAGTTCCATTTGTGCTTTCAGGAAACACATTTATGAGGAGTTTTATGCATAGAATGGAAGTGTTTTGATAAAGTTTGGTTCTGCAGAGATGGAGGAGTTATTAGTGACCAGATTTAATGCTTTGGAGGAGAGTTTAGAGTTTTTATTGGTGCATTAACTTAGGCCGTACACCCAGCTGCTGGCTGTACTGTTGCATTGAGCCGTACTCTTTAGAAGTTGCAATTTCTTCATCTTTGGTGGCTGCTATCATTCCAAAAGGGGTCGATTTGGGGCTGAAGACATATACAGACCAAAACAGTAGTAAGGGAATGAGATTTGTTTGAGTTTGTTGCTGCCATGGAGGCTGTACTTTCCAGCCATGGTCATGGGTTTCGAAGTTGGTGATTTTTCAAAGTTGTTGCAGCGTTGGACTCTCACATTCTTGGCGTTTGGAGTAGAATTTGTGGCTGCTACTGTTTGTAATCCAAAATATATACATATCCCTGAATTGTGAGCAATTTTATGGTATCATGCTGCTGGTCCGGCGACAGCATCCGAATGAAGTTGTAAACCGTGATACGGGTATGTACTCATAATTCATATTTTGGTCAAATACAATCTGGGTTGGTGTTATTTTATTTACATCTATCTAAGTTTTTCTGGGTTTTCTTTATATGCCGTATTTTCTATGATATTGTTGCAAAAAACCCTACATGGAAAAACATACAATAAAACCCTAAACCGCAAACCAGCAAAAACACAAAAAAATCAGTCAGTGCAAAACATATACAGTGGGGTGTATATTACATTTTTCCTGAGTCAGGGATTCTTCCTCCAGAGCGCAGATTCCAGACTGAACTGGATTCCTGACTAAGGTCGCAAATTCCAGTAGGAACTGGATTTTTGATCTGGAGCACATATTCCTGATGGTCAGGGAAGGAATCTCTCCTTGGTCGCATATTTCACTAGGTGAAGGAATTTTCCTGTCCAGAAATCATCCTTGTCCAGAGGCACATTTTGGAGTGGGTCAAGGAATGTCCAGTTCAGGAATTTTCCTGTCAAGGAAACTCTAGTTCAGGAATGTTCCTGTCATGGAATATCCAGTTCAGGAATTCCTTCCTGAGGATCTTCCAAGTCTCAAGTTGGATTGGGTCTTGGGACAGGATTCCTTATTCATCACGGAGTCTTATGCTGAGAGCGAAGGATTTAGACATTTCCTATGGAATGATAGACTTCTGCCATGGATTGGCCAGATTTGATCAAGGAATGATAATTAGGGTTTCATTGATCCTCAGGAAAATCACTCTTTTTTTCGCCACTTCAAGCACTCTTAATATTCCTTGTGAGCTAAGTGCTTGGAAATTCTTTCCTAGCTTCATGGATTCGGGCAAGAAACTGCAATATCGAAGCAAAAATGGAACCGGGCCAAAAAAAGAGGGGGTCCCCATTTGCAATGGGGCGATGTGTGTAAACGTCACAACATCTAGTGACACCTTCGAACAAACGTTCCTGAACATTTCAAAGATAAAGATTCATTCCGAATCAAGAACCCTTGGGTAATCCCTTCTAACCTATCAGTCAACTAGGAGGCGCACTTGAAAGGGAAAAAGAACAATGAATTGGATCAAGACACTTAATCTTTTAATCATAGTGGTGTGTATAATGCTTAACAAATAGATTGATTCTGCGAAGTATTCACATGATAAACAAGAATCACATAGTCAGACCCTTTTGCGTACACCCATGCGTTAGTTTGAACAAACATGAGCATGTACTTCAGGAAATTGGAATCAAAAACTTAGTACAACTATTCATAATTCAAAGACCCAAGTGTGTACAGTTGCGTTTATTTCCATCCCTTAGAGACGAAGATCATCTGAGTTCTCTTGTATCAAGCTATGTAAGTTCATGGAGGGAGGATGAATGGAAGGGTATATAAATATATGAGCGAAATCGATAAAACGGTTGGAATGGAATGGAATGACCTGAGACATTGTGTCTCTACGCATGACCCATGTTTGCCAGGTTTTCATCGTGGCACTTATCCAGGGCACCACCAAAGGTGGTTTTCACCGATGGACGAAGGAATTTCTCTTTACTATTTTCTCTTCTTTTTTTTTCTTTTTTTCTGTTTTTTGACTTTTGCATGGGAGGAGGAAATATGAATGGAAGGGACTCAAGCGTCTAGTTCCATGAAAGGAATAGTCCATACAGAAACCATGTCAAGCAATTATGTTTATTGATGTTGATAAGGACTGACAGATGATAATACGGTTTATGGAAAAAAAAATGGATTATGATGGAAGGTGGTATCCGAAAACATAGGATGATTGGAAGATGGCATCCAAAAGCATAGACCTTGTGAGAGGTGGACTATGCAGGATAACGGGAGATGGGGGAGAATGGAGTTTATAGGATTGAATGTAATGAAATGAAACCATGATCAATGTCTGCATTTACCGAACTAAACCCCAAAGCTTATAGGCGGGTGAGGTGTGTGAAGGAACAGAGGTGATAGTTGGTGAATGTATGAATGTTGACTTCATGACCCACACAAAGTTTAGGATTTTTTTCTTTTGATTCTATTTCGTGGGATCAAGTAACCTGGGAATTTTGGATTGAATGGAAATGGAGTGGAATGGATGGAAGATAGATTCTTGGATGCAGAAGCGTCTTTTGATTTGGCTTCTTATGCTCAGGTACCCAGACCTTTTGTCTTTTCTCTTGGAAATATGGAATGAAGTAGTTATCTGAATATGCCTTGCTTTGCTTTGTACTTTAAGGCATAATGATCCTTAAGATTTCCTTTTCTCTTGGGTACGGGCATCTAGATATTTATTTCTTGAAACTCATGGATGGGTGGATCGGTGCAATCTTCTTGTTTAGACGACGCATGCATCTGTTGATCATGGCTAGGAAATGGATAGATAGATAAAAGGATTGGATGATGGAAGTTGGAAAAAAGTGAAGGTAAAACGGATGGCGGAAAGTGGATGAAATATTAACAACTTGACCTTGCTTACCTTGGAATATATCCAAGGTTACATGAATAGACATTGACATGGATGAACTCCAAATATCTTGCTCATAAAGGACTTAAACCTTTACCTTGATAGTTCATCTTTTGGAGTATGTGATGAACAACGGAACTAAATATGATTTGGACACCAGGCTTGAGTTTATTATTCAATGGAGAAGGTACAGTGGATTGAGGCTTTTGTTGTGTACAAGAGGTGGTGAGTGGAATGGAAAGGTGGAAATATACGGGAATAATGCATAATGAGATGGAGTGAAACCATGAACTGCCTTAAGATGTTCACTTAATCCAAGGTCACAAAGACTTTCTCAGAAACTTCGGGATCATTAAGATATGTAAAGTTATAAGATCTTTAAATACTTCAGGTCATGCTAAACAATGAATTCCTCTTCCAAGAACAGGCAGTCATGTTGTTCAACTCCAACCATGGAGTCCACAATAAACTTCCAATTCATGACTCAAGTTTCTTAGGAGAAAACTAAGAGAAAACCATAAAACAATAACAAAAATATGTGTAATCGCAAGATAATAGTGTCAAGACACAATTAATGATTCCTTTCCAAGTCAAGTACAAATCCTATCTTGATAGAGCTGGAGAAAATCATCCTCTGATTCTAAAGAATTTCATGATTATTTATCCAAGAAATGAACTTTAACATATACCAGATTTTGTTTCTTGAAAGTTTCATCACCCTTTTCACAGGTTGGGAACCTCGGAAAACAACTAACTAAAGCGAACTATACACTAAACCTAGAGACATCTTCTCTATGGAAAGCAAACTACTAAGGAAAGCAAAAGAACAAGAATTTAAACTAAAGCAATGGAAATGAAACCTATCTAACAAAGCAAAAAGCAAGCAAGACTTAAAAGACCTAAATATATACATGATCTAACATGATTTCTCAAAGTGAAAAGGAGCAATAATGCACAAGTAACAGTTTGAAATCTAGCGAATTCATCTTTGAACTCGGAGAAAAGATCTTGCACAATACACCTCTCATACTCAAGCAAACTTTCATGTAAAATTATCAATTGTGGCAATTCAAAAGGTCGATGATTTATCCACAAACAAGTTGTTTTTCCTAAGTTGCCATAATCAAATTCATACTTTTCACAACTAAAAGCAAGGAAAGAAACAACCTGGTATACTTCGTTTTCTAGTGGATATTGTTTGCTTTCTATTAACGCATGAGGAGGTCGCAGTTGATGATGGATCATTCCTCTTGCAACAACTTGTTCATCTTGGAACAACTTTGGCAAAAGCTCTTCATGCGCTTCCTTCCTTGGATCTTCCAGCGCCCCTTCGAATTGTTCTTCATTCTTGGACTCAATAGCTTGTACTTTTGTATTCAGCATATCCATAAGGTTGTCTTCCTCTCCAAGGACACTTGAAATTTCTTGTGATTCATTCTCGATGACCTCCTCTTGTAGCATGAAGGGGTGTTCATCAAGGATTTCCTCCTCTTGCAATGGACTTAAATCATTTCCTTCTTCGCCCGAGGGGTGAACATCTTGTTCAATATTTTGTGCATCACTTGCATTCCTTTGGACATCTTCTATTACCTTTTCAACTTCTACTTCAGCAGGGTTTTTCTTTCTTGGAAGAAGATATGCAAATTGGCTCTCCACAATAGTACTTTGATTATCAAGGTCACTTGCACTCTCTTCATTATTGGGTAAAATGGGAATGTCTCCTTCTTTGGATGGTGAACTGATTTCCCGAAGACATTTGCTTCACAAGATGTCCAATCTTAATATTGTCTTGGACGCTTCTTCCAACCTTAATTGTTCCTTGACTTGATGAATAGCTTCCTCACAAGACGAACAAGTGAGTTCTGAATGAGCTGTGTTATGAATCCTGCACCATCCTTCTGGAATCAACATGTCTTCTGCAGGCAAATCCTTCTCAATGCTCAATCTCTTCTTGATCATTTCTTTGAAACTCATGAAGAACTCCCTTTCATCAAATAGGGCGTCGGGCACCACTTTTGTAGGAACAACTAGCTCATGAACTTGTGAAAATGAAATGTTCCCTTGCAAGGCTAATTCCATCCTTGACAGAAATGTTGGCAATATAGCTCCTCGTGTCCATTGGTGTTGTGGATTCTACATCCCTTCCTTGATGCAAAGTCATCCAAACTCTTAGGATGAAGTTGTGCATTCAGAGTCCACCAAAGCTGGAGAATGTTAACTTGAGGGTGATCCACACTGAATTGCCTTCTAGAGCTTGACAAATTCATGTCTTTTTTCTTTTTCTTTTCTGATTTTTTACTTTTTTTGTGTTTTTCGACATATGAGAGATCTAGCAAATCTCGAATTCTTCCTTGAAAGCTCAATCTAGTTCCACATTCACAATCCGGAATTCATTCAGCATTCCTTCTTTCTTCTGTTGAGCATTTGATGGAGAAATGACTCGAAATGGATAAGGCAATCCTTTTTCCAACCTGGAATGAATGGAGTAATTCGTAGTTCATACCCGGAATGAATGGAGCAATTCCCTGTTTCGGTCCTCCTAGCGCCAAAAATGTTGATGATGTTTTTGTGACACCACAACAATAGAATAAAATACTGAGTATCCTATCCTCTCTTGAACAAAGCATCTCATATGCTGAACTTCGTGATCGAGTGAGACTGCTCCAAGGTTCCTTGAATGTCAGGTCTTGACGTGCACAGGGATAGACTCAGTGGAATGATGTGATTTTGTTGGTAATCACAAAGGGACTTACGTGATATTGCTCCTTCATGGACATGGAATTCACTCCTTACTCCCTGGATTTGGGTTTGTGGGTGAATGGAGCTCCTTCACAAAAGGGGAAAACTTGGAATCTACTGCTTCCTCCAACCGAGAGACTGGGATTTCACTGTTTCTTCCAAGGGAAGACCTGGATTTCACTATCTCTTCCAAGGAAAACAAGGCGTAGGCTCTTAGTTCTACTTCTGAATAGGGAATGATTTCTCAGTGAGGCTCCTTACAAACTATTCCTAATGAAGATCTAAAAGAAAATGCAAAATATGGGGTAAGGGTTCAGGGGTCTAACTGACGGATAGGATTATTGCTGAGATTGGAAACTGAAACCACGCTTCTGCTTTGTCATGAGGCAACAGCTAGGCAGAGATGGTGCGATCTTCTAGGGTATAGGCAAGGATTTTCATATTGTTCTGACATGGAACATGGAACTGATCATGCAGAAACAATCGAAGTTAAGCTTGGAACAAGTTTAGACTAACCATGCACTGTGATTTGCAAGCCACAACTCACAAATGGTATGAACTAATGGTTTCAATCATTCACCAACAACAATATTTTCCATCACTCTAACTAATGAAAGCTTGAAAGATAAAAGAAATGAAACAACTTCAAAAAATTAAGATTTGCTTCAAGGAAACCAGGAAAACCATGCCAAAATCCAAAAAACTCTATAAACACCAATCCACAATGCTTATATTATTGATTTGGAAAGTGTTTCTGCAACAATTTTGCTGATCCTTGAAGTTTCCAGCGCAAAATGATACAGAAGTAAAGCTAACTATCTAGCTGCTCTAGGAGCATGAAAAATGTGAGAGAAAGAGCCCCCCTTTTCAAATGAGGCACCTCATCCTTTATATAGGCCAGCAAAATACAAAGAGGTGAGGAGATCTGATCTCCTTGAAATCTGCGCCCTGAGTCAGAAACCCTAAAGGGGTAGGTGAGATTACATCATAGGCCAAATGGAATGGTGCCACCTGTCTTGGGCGCCCATGCTGACTGTGCTGTCTAGGAGGGAAGTGTCTAGTCAGCCGCCACCTCATCATGTTCCTTGGGCGCAAATTTTAGGGTGTCAAGGAACTTTCACTTGTGGAATT
The DNA here is from genome assembly GCA_027924645.1 of Cunninghamia lanceolata. NCBI lineage: Eukaryota > Viridiplantae > Streptophyta > Pinopsida > Cupressales > Cupressaceae > Cunninghamia > Cunninghamia lanceolata. The sequence goes on along the minus strand of BSBN01000500.1, from coordinate 3,732,710 downwards.
CCTGACCTCCTAAACAAATCCCGCTTATTCATTACCTCAGGGAACCCTTCGTTTGGAATTCCTTTCAGACCAGGGCTGCACCTTTTCAGGGGTCATGGATTCTCCGTTGTGGAATTCTCGTTCAGGCTGGAAATCTAGTCAATCTTGATGCTGAACTTGAAGTGTATCTTCCCCATCGAGGATCTTGATCTAGTATTCTCTGTGTCATTTGAAATCTTTGAAAGGACTCTTGATCTTCCTTTATCCTTTATGCGAAGTCTCCCTGTCACTGAACTGGAATCTTTGATGTTACCTTCCTTGCGCCAGTCACGTTGAGTGTTAGGGGGGAGAAAGGCGGGCACTAGAATGGAGTGATGCCCTGTTCTGGATCTGTGAGGTCCCTTTCCCTGGCATTGTAACTCTTTGTATCCATCTCAAACATTTGGATTTCTGCCGAGCACCCTCTTCATGGAACATAATCCTCGTCTTGAATTCCTGCAAAACAAAAGAAACCTCGAATAGTCATGATGCACAAAATTCTTAAATGCAATGCAATACTAAGATAAACCATAGAATAAACTTGCATGATTGATCAATTTTATTCCAAATTCTTGAATAAACAAAAGATTTTCTTCATTTTCCCGGCATTTTTCACATTTGGACTAACTTTTCCTTCATTCCAGGGTTATCAGGCAGGAACTGAGGAGTTTCTAGGGCAGGGCACAACTGGAAGGAGGAACAGGCCTCCTTGGACAGGAATTCCTTAGCTGGGAATTCCAGGTCTTGATGAAATTCGTCCTCCTAATGGTGAAATCTGCCTCTTGAATGTTGGAACCTGCTTTTTTTAGTGTTCACTTCTGCTTTTTCTACTTGGATTTGCTTTGGTCTTGGGTCTTGAATGGTTTGAAATGAGCTGGGCGGCCTTCTTTATATAGGCGTTCAGGCTCTTCTCTACCTCTTGGCCGACCAGGACAGGCCGACTTGCACTTTTGTCTTATTCAAAACCCCTAACCGCCATAACTCTGGCCGACCTAACACTTTGTATTTTCCTCTTCAGTCGGTGGCGCAATTTTGGGGTAGTTGGGGATTTCACGTTGTCATGGATTCTTTCTTGTCCTAGGCGCAAATGGAGAGGTGTCGGGGATTCCTGATGGTTAGGGAATTCTTCCTCCATGCCCAAGCACATATTCTAGAGGGTGTTGGATTTTGGCAACTAGAGTTTCATAATCTTGCTAAGGGTTTATCAACTTGGCCTCTGTTTTACCTTGGAATCCTGCAAGGATGGACTTCACGATCTTTACCCATCACTTGAGTGCAAACTTCATGGTGCAGAGTGCAAGTCCAAGAGGGTCCAAGTGTCTGAGCGCATATTCCAGCTTGAACAGGAATCTACCTCCCAGGCGCAAAATCCAGACTGAACTGGATTCCTGACCAGGAGCGCATTTTGTAGTACCAACAGGATTTTCACATAGGGCGCAAATTTCAGTACCAACAGGATTTTCCACTTATGGCTCAAATTCCAGTACCAACAGGATTTTCCACCTTGGGCGCATATTCCAGTAGGAACAGGATTTTCCCCCTGGTGCAAATTCCACTTGGGTCTGGATTTTCCCCCTGGAAATGATAAGCTCCAGGGGTCTATTTGATGACAAGTGTTTTTTGAAATCTTGACAAGGACATCTTCACCTGCCATGGAATTTCATGCTATGGGGAGGACTTTTACACATTTTAGTTCAAGGAGTTTCAATATTGAGCAAGGATTAGACACTTTGGAATGATCTGTAGGATGAGGCACACTTTCCACTCTAGCTCAGGAATCTTCCTATTTCGCACTATCCAGCCTGGACAGGAATCCTTCATGCTTGAGCGTAGTTTTTCCTGAGTTAGGGATTCTTCCTCTAGAGCGCAAATTCCAGACTGAAATGGATTCCTGACTGATGTCACAAATTCCAGTAAGAACTGGATTTTTGACCTGGAGCGCATACTCCTGATGGTCAGGTAAGGAATCTCTCCTTTGTCGCATATTTCACCTGGTGAAGGAATTTTCCTGTCTGGAAATCATCCTTGTCCAGAGGCGCATTTTGGATTGGGTCAAGGAATGTCCAGTTCAGGAATTTTCCTGTCAAGTAAAATCCAGTTCAGGAATGTTCCTGTCAAGGAATATCCAGTTCAGGAATTTCTTCCTGAGGATCTTCCAAGTCTCAAGTTGGACTGGGTCTTGGGACAGGATTCCTTATTCATCATGGAGTCTTATGCTGAGAGTGAAGGATTTAGACATTTCCTATGGAATAATAGACTTCTGGCATCATGGATATTGATACAGCAATCAGGAACGAAGGGCAGATTGAAAGGAATCTCATTGGAATACCTTTGATCATGGAGAAGGATGCGATCAGCCATGTTAGAATGTATTACATAATTAATATGGATATTGTTATAGATAAGTTGAATTTATGAATAAGGATGCTGCTGTCCAAATAGGGGACAAGCTCTGATTTGAAAGTCCAGTCAGCAATTTGAGAAGAATAAATTAATAATTCAAGTGCAAATAGTTAGTGGATTGTGGGTCCCTCCCTAGAGCTTCCTTAGGATAGTAAAGTTTGTTTCATATGTTTGAAATTCCTTATAATGGAAGGTGGGACCAATGCCTTGGAGGCTCTTAAATCAGTTTGAAAAGCTTACGTGGGAGTAAGAAGAATCCCATTGAGGGAAATATTGTGGAGAGTAGTGGACCATGGGACCCACAACACTCCCAATTCTCATTCTCTATCACATTGCAATCAAGGTTTATAAGAATAAATATATACCTGAATTTATAGAAAAAGAGAATAATAATTCTGAGATTAAGAAATATATTTCTGCATATACATTTCCGGGAATAGACATACATATTTCTGATTTTTATGTCTGGAGATATAAAGGGAATATATATTGGAAAGAAGACATAACAGCAGATTTGATAAAGGAATTATATCATCTAAACTCAGCAAACACATCATAGCAAGGTATGCAACATACTCGTCTCTTCTTAAGAATGGAATATTGTGTTTTTAAATAATATTGCTGAGGTTCACATGCTATTGTTATGGCTGACTGTTAATATTAGAAATAGTATAGTCAATTCTGATTACAAACAAATTGGTGATATGCTTGGAGCTGACTCGGACTCTCCCTTTAACCCCTCTATCACCTCTAAGGTATGACGTAGTTGGAATAGTTTGTTTTAGCCTAGGTATCTCTTGACTGGACGTAAGTCCCTCGAGCCAAGTGATGAGGAACCCCGCGTGTGGGTGAAATCCTTGGGCCTAGAAGAACTTATAAAAGTTAATTTTGCTCTACGGATGGTGACTCTCGTCTGGATGAGGTACTCCGTGTGTGAGTGAAATCCCATGAGCCAAATGGTGAGGGACTCCGTGTGTGAGTGAAACCTTTGGGCCTCCGTAAGAGATGGTGGAACTATTTCCTTAATGAAACCATACTTGGTGATCTAGAGCTGGTTAACGCTAGAGTCTACCACAAGTCCCTCACAAGTTATATCATGAACCAATGATAAAAAGAAATAACACATATGTGAATGTATTTATGAATTAGAAATGATATAATGAATTATATGAAATAAAATGAGAATATGATCTAATATGTTACAATCTTAATGATTTCATGTTGAAAGAAATGATAAATGGATTACTAATGTTCTCTTTTACTAAGTTGAAATTGTGTTAGATAGTGAAAAATTTCAGCCTACTAGAACGGGACATTACATATGGCTCATCCAATATGAGCACAACAAACTCACAAATAAGATTTGTTGTTATAACAACAAATACAAGAATTTGGCAGTAAAAGCCTTACCATAGAAATCTGAGAAATCTTCAATTTCTGAAATATGAACTCAGCATAGAAATGAGATTTGAATCTTCAACACTATAATTAATATTGCAATGTAAGAAATGTGCAGCACCTCAATACAAAACTGATACCAATCCCTCCTTACACATACTAAAATTCGAAACATTCAGCGAATCAGCACTAAACCCACAAATTTGAAAATACCTCAACCACAACCAAAATCTAAAAACTTCACAACACAGAAAGCAAACGAATCTGGAAATCTTCTCAATCAGCACGAATGCAATGCTTGAGTGGAATTACCTTTTCAAACAAGAGCGTTTTCGTCTTTTCCTTGCTTGGAAACCAAAGGGTTTTTGTCCTCCTATAACCTGCACACCAAGGTTTTCCATCCTTGGAAGCAAAACACAAGGTCCAAGCTATTGAAGAAATCAAATAAATAAAATATTCAAAATGTCTTTCCCTGAGCCCAACACCTGCTTTTGTAGGCTCTTTGAAGGAATATAATATTATTTTCCATTTTTTTTACCCTTTTCCCTCCAACTTTATTTTAGAAGTGTATAGAAAGGCCTTTTAAATAAACATTACTTTTGGACTGCAATCTTAGGGACATTTTATAACCTAACTTTAGACCCTCTTTTAAAAACATTTTTTTGCCCTTGTCCCTAGAGACACTTTTTAGTATAATTTTAGGCCCTCTTTTTAAAACACTTTTTTGGCCCTTGCCCTAACGACATTTCTTAATATAACTTTAGGCCCTCTTTTAAAATTAAAACATAAGTTGCTCTCATTATAATGTTGTAAAGTAAAACTGCTAGGACAGCTTAAGTTAATATTAAATATTTATAAAAGGGGACATGACAGTTGCTTCTTCTAGCTATTTGCTTATGGATTTCTATTCCCAGCATTTAGAAATCAATTTGATATGATCTTCAGAATTTATTACACTTGATGCATGGATATGAATTTTTCGTAGAACCTCAAATTGTTAGAGTGAAATCTGTTGTGATGATGTCATTTTCTTGATTTTTCTTGTCTGCTGGAGTCACGTCTCTCTTTATGAGTTCAATTAATACAGGATCTTGCTTATGTGCATCCACCTAAGAGTAATAATAAATATCTATCTCATCACTTTTTCTGTGTACTCTTTCCCATTCCACCATTAGTTTTGCTATTCTAGTGAATTTGGCGATTAAAACTTTGTATAAGAGAATGCATTGCTGGATTTGTGAATGTCTTCCAGCATTAAACACTTGATTTGGTTAGGTCTAAGCAATGAAAGTGATGCAGAGAAAGACTCAAACTAAATCAACTTGACACTTTTTGATACAATGCTTCATCACAAACAAAGTCTAGTGCAGCCTTAGTTCAACTTTGGCATCCTGTCACAACAACCTAATGGGTTCAACATCAACAAACGGCATAATGCATGACAAATTGGTTTGATCAGGCCTCTTACAACTCCTTTTATTGATTCCCAACCTTCCATGATCAAACAATGCATTAATTATATCAAACCCTCAAACAAACATGTTTTTGTTCCCTTTTGACAGGGTTTTCAACAAAACAGTCATCCATAACTCCCTATGGCCAAAAGATATCGGCCTCAAAACTTGGAAAACATTAGAAGGCATCAAAACATAGGTTCTCATAAAAAATTAGGATTTTTCATTGTACCAAATGGGAGATATGAATTTTCTAGTATTGCTGGAAACCCTAGTTAGGGTACAGGGTTGTCATCACCAAAAATGCAATAACTCATGCAAAAACTTAATGAAATGACTCCAAACAAATACCAAAAGTTCTGTATTTCATAGCTTCATTATCCCCATGCCTGCCCTCGACCTTATCAGGTCGTACAATCTGTACAAAAGAGGTTTTTCAGGCAGGAAATAGTGAAAATCTATACATGGCAATCACTATTTTTATCATAACTTTCACAAAACACAATGAAAATCAGTCAAACCAAAAGTAGTAGAAAGTTAAAACCATTCTCCAACTTTTTCAACCAGGTGCAGGGTCGTACTCATCCGTACAGGGCCGTACACATAGGTTTTCAGATTGTTACACCATGAAAAACACAAGAAAATGCTTCCAAAATGTTCATTTTTTCATTCAATCTCTTCTCCAACCTTGGTGCTCGAGTTTACATGTCATATTTATGCAATTACATCCATTCACAACTGCCAAACTGACTTTCACCTACCAAAAACCAAAATTGCAACTTTTTACAACTTTGACGTGACAACTTTTGCAACTTTTACAACTTTTTGCTCCTAATCACCAAAATGACCCAAAAGGATCCCAAATGGCCTAGAGTGGTCCAAATTGACCTTATTGACCCAAAACACATCAAAACAACTCAAAATCAAAACTTTGCAAAATGACCGAAAATGCATCAAAAGATGCCCCTACATCATACTTCCTAGGGGAGAGAAAATTTGAGTTCCATCTCAAATATGAATCTTCTTTCTCCTCTTCCAATTCCTTTGCATGCGTGCATTGTTTTCTTTTTTCTCGATCTCAACTACATTTGTTTCAACTAGTTCACTTGTGCTTTTCGGTCCAACGACATGCTTCTTGAGCCAAGGCCAACTGGGCGCTATATATCCATGGTTTTCTGCTTGTCTCCTCATTCTAGCTTTAGCTTTGACTGCAATTGGAGATTTATTTTCTCTTTCATCGACTGTCTTCTTTACCTGCATAGGAAACAAACACATTAAAGAAATCACATTCTTTGTTTCAATGCTTCATTTCTTCATCCACCTCATGTTGTTTGCCATACATTCTTTTCTCTTCATTATTCTCCAAAATCTTTGGCTTCACCTCAACCTTACTTAGCCATTCATTTTTATTTTTGAATTGCTCATCCATTCTTTTGTTCTCCTTGACATCAACATTTTCAACTCTCGGTTCTTCTCTTGAGAACCATGCTATCTCCTTATCCTCCATGACTATCTTCTCTCTTTGGACTATTCGTGAGTCCTCTACAACTTCTTTTGCTGTTTTTTTTTCTTCTTCTTGAACATCACCCGCTTCAACATCAATGTCACTATTACTTTCATTAGTTTGAGCAAATTCAAAAGAAATTTCTTACATTTCTTTTTCAACTGGTTTAAACATGTTTTCAAAATTAATTACCTCATTTGTCTTTTCTTCATACTGCTGTACATCTGTCTTTACACTTAACAACAAGCTTGCAATTCCTGTGCACTCATCTTTCAAGGATGCTAATACATATTTCTTCCCATCCTTTTTCAACTCATATGTGTTGTCTTTGCTGTTATACTTCTCTGTCCTGCTATAATGCCACAACCTTCCAAACACAATGTGACATACATCCAAACACATAATATCACAAACTATTTCATCCTTATAAGGGCCTATTTGAAACTCAACTTTGCATTGTTCACTTACGTTTACCTAGGTACCTGTTTGAAGCCAACTCACAGAATAGGGTGTGGGGTGTTGTATTCTTTTCAAACCCAATTTATCTACCATATATTCAGAAACAATAGTATCTATGAAGTTATCTGAAATCATAACTTGACAACATTTACCTTTGGACTTGCAGGTAGTCCAAAATAACCTTTTCTTTGCCATCTTTCTTTCTTTCTTGGCTGCCATTTCTTCCTCCTGTAGCTTCTTTGCCACTTTGAACAATGTATTTAATAATACTGATGCCCCTTGCCCATCTTTCTTCTTATTAAGAGCCATCTCTAAACATCAATTGTCATTGAACCAAATTAGCCAAAATAATAAATCATTTCCCAGAGAGCTTCTGGCTCTGATACCAAAAATGATGCAGAGAAAGACTCAAACTAAATCAACTTGACACTTTTTGATACAATGCTTCATCACAAACAAAGTCTAGTACAACCTTAGTTCAACTTTGGCATCCTGTCACAACAACCTAATGGGTTCAACATCAACAAACAGCAGAATGCATGAGAAATTGGTTTGATCAGGCCTCTTACAACTCCTTTTATTGATTCCCAACCTTCCATGATCAAACAATGCATTGATTATATCAAACCCTCAAACAAACATGTTTTTGTTCCCTTTTGACAGGGTTTTCAACATGACAGTCATCCATAACTCCCTATGGCCAAAAGATTCGGCCTCAAAACTTGGAAAACATTAGAAGGTATCAAAACAAAGGTTCTCATAAAAAATTAGGATTTTTCACTGTACCAAATGGGAGATATGAATTTTTTAGTGTTGCTGAAAACCCTAGTTAGGGTACAGGGTTAACTTATGCAAAACTTAATAAAATGACTCCAAACAAAAACCAAAAGTTCTGTATTTCATAGCTTCATCATCCCCATGCCTACCCTCGACTGTATTAGGTCGTACAATCCATACAAAAGAGGTTTTTCAAGCAGGAAATAGTGAAAATCTGTACATGGCAATCACTATTTTTATCATAACTTTCACAAAACACATTGAAAATCAATCAAACCAAAAGCATTAGAAAGCTAAAACCATTCTCCAACTTGTCCAACCAAGTGCAGGGCCGTACTCATTCATATAGGGTCGTACACATAGGTTTTCAGACTGTTACACCATGAAAAACACAGGAAAATGCTTCCAAAATGTTCATTATTTCATTCAATCTCTTCTCCAACCCTGGTGCTTGAATTTACATGTCATATTTATGCAATTACATCCATTCACAACTGCCAAACCGACTTCCAACTACCAAAAACCAAAATTGCAACTTTTTACAACTTTGACATGACAACTTTTGCAACTTTTTTGCAACTTTTACAACTTTTTGCTCCTAATCACCAAAATGACTCAAAAGGATCCCAAATGGCCTAGAATGGTCCAAATTGACCTTATTGACCCAAAACACATCAAAACAACTCAAAATCAAAACTTTGCAAAATGACCCAAAATGCATCAAAAGATGCCCTTGCATCAGAAAGCCACCTTAGCCCCACTGCTACTAGATCTTAGAGGAGATTGGGGTGGTGAACACTGAAATGAGGCCCTCTTATGTCTACAAGTGCCATGTGTAAGAAGCCATTTGGTCCTTGAGTGATGCCTCAATTCACTAAAGAGTCAAGACTGAATGAAGGTATGTGTTTAACAATCCTTTTCAATACAAATGTAATGTCCCCTTTTTGTCCTCCTTAGCTGACCCGACTTCACTTAAGCCAAATTGAAGTTTAGTTGAGCCATTGTAGCAAAAGTGACTTGGAGAAAGGAAAGTGGTGCAAGACAAAATTCAGGGGTTTTATCAAACTACTAAATTAAGCAGCAAAAATCAAACATCAACACAAAACAACATGCCACACCCACAACAATTGTATTTATTTATTTCTGTAGCAACAAATCATTACAAGAGTACAAATTCTTCATACAATCACGCTTCTAAAGTGACACTCCAACCTCTTCTACAGAATTCTTCTATAACATCTCCCTTCACTAGGAAATCGAACCCCCAATCAAGACCAGACAACATGTATTTATGAAACCCCCTAGAAAAGAAGTAAAACTGCTACCATTTCGTTAAGAAATGGAATGAAATACTAGAAAAGAAGTTTAACCGCCAGCAATTCATTAGGAAACTGAATGAAATACCATAAAGAAGTTGAACTGCCATCTCACCAACCACAACGGATCATCAAAGGTCCACCAAAATGGGATATTCTCATTTATTGGTATATACATCCCATCGGCCAATCCTCTATATTGCAAACTCCTCCATATATGTTTGTTGGCGAAAATTGAGCATCACGAACTAAGGAAAACTCGGCAAAATAACTTATCGGCGAATCAGCGATTTCTAGAACTTGCGAACTAGCTGATGCTGCTTACTTTCCTTCTATCAGCAATTTTCATCTTTACAGAACTTGGCGAAGACGCTTCTTATTCACTCCGACGACAAATCGGCAACTTTCAAAACTCTCGAACTTTATCGGCAATAACTTAAGTTCACAAACCTTCGACTTTCCCGACAACAAGTGAAACTTCATCCAACTCATGAAAAAGGAAATCAGCAAAAGTCCCAATTGGCAAATTGCTAGATCAGCGAACTAAACAGTTCGTGAACTGGAAACTTTGTCGACCAAAGACTTCGGCAAAACTTTGGAAAAGTGCGAACTTGTCATTAAGGCTTGTCAGCAAAGGTTCCCATCGGCAAACTAAGCCGTCGGCGAACTTAACAGTTCGCGAACTAGAGATTTTGCCGACTAAAGGCTTCCCTTCGGAAAATTTGAAAAAGTGAACTTGTCTCTAAGGCTTGTTGGTAAAAGTTCCCATTGGCAAACTAAGCTGTCGGCGAACTTAACAGTTTGCGAACTAGAGATTTTGCCGACTTGTTATAACTTAGTCACTTTTCATCCAAACTTCACCAAAATTGAACTGGGGATACCCAATAAGCTCTTCTACATGATGATGCTCCTAACTTGGCCAAATTAATATGAATTTGCCTCCTGAAACATGAAACCAACTCTGCAAAGGAAACAAAGTAGAAAAACAACTTAGAAAATAAAATATGTTTTTGGTGATACAATATTGCTAGTGAACCCGGATGCTCCTGCATCAGAAAGTTAGTTAAGTGAAGCTAATTTTGAAGTCACTCGGAGAAAGGAAAGAAGTAACATAATAAAATATAATAAAATGCCAATAAATTATTATTTTATTATGCAAGTGGGGCACACCACTTATGGATGTCAAAAAGAATAAAAAATGGCAAATTGGAGGGGACCTCTTGGAGGCTTTATAAACAGGTCATTTGGAGTTCATTTCATCATATTATCATTTTGTCAATTGCATATTGGAGAGTTTCCTTTTTGCTGCAACTTTTGGTTCAACATGTTCTAAGGACGAAAACCCTTAGACTTTTGTGGTTTGGACGAAAACCCAATACCACTTGAGAGGTAAATCTACCTAGGGTTTACTATTGAGCATTATTGCAGGATTTTGGCATTGTAGAAGAGCTGGAAAGTCATTATTTTTGCAAGTTACAGCTGCTAGGGTTTCATCACCAAATTGGAAGATTTGTGCCAAATACCAATTTGGAATTGGATCGATTTATGGAGGATTTTTGAGCTTCAAAGAGATATATTTTGCAAGATCTTGAATGAGAAATTCATTGATTCTATTATGGAGTTTAATGGAGGAGTTTAGAGGGTTTATACTAAACCCTAGCGCCATATTCTTTGGGCACATATTGCAGATCTGAGTTGATATTTGATAACAGCGCCTTGTAAGGAGAATTTATGAAGGTTTGAGATACATTTCGAAGTGCTAAGGGAAAGATTACAGTCCCAGCTTGTGGCGCAGCACTTTAGGAGGTCGCAGCAGTCTCATAATTCCAAATCGTAGCCCATACCAAGGAGACATGGGGTCTAGAGGAATCCACAGCCCTTGTTACATCGTTTGCAGTCATTCAAAGAAGGCGTCTAGGTGTTGCAAGGACATTGAAGTCTGCAGATTTGAAGTTGTTAATATATATTACAATTTATGAGGAATTGTGGATCTTTGGGAGCCCTAAAATGCACTAAGGAGAGCCTAATTGCTGATTGCCTAATTGGAATCCATTGTTGATATGAAAGAACTTCTAATTGGTATGTTCAATTGTTGTAATCTGATTCTGAACAGCAGTGTATGAATTCAAATCTTTAATTTGAATCTCTCTATTCTATCATTCCAAGTGATTGTCAAATTGTCATACATTTATATCAGATTTTGGTTATGTTTTGTTGTGGCATTTGCATGCATTATGTTTGTAAAAATGTCCATATGTTGTGAGACTGAAATTGCATAAGTAAACATCATAAACAATCACTCAAACAACATTCCAAACAAGCAACAAATTCAGAAATCAGTGGTAATCAGCATACAGGTCAAGTGTTTGACGAAATGTCAAACTATTAAAATCAGAAATTCAGGGACAGATTTGGCTAGGGTTCTTACAACAAATGTAGCCATCTTAAAGCTGAGGCTTTAGAAATCCAAGTTAAGGACAAAGGTGCCACATAAAGCCTTTTGAAAATCATTGTAAGTTTGCTCCATCAGCAATATGAGAGTATTTGTCAGCTTCAGAAAAGTAATGAGAGTATTTGTCTCTATAGCTGGAGTGCAAAACGTGTGATACAGCTTTGCATTTCTATGGATCTTTCTTCCATGGCATGCAAGGTGACCAAAAAATTGACTTTGTGGAGGTGCCAAGTGCAAAACTGTGCAAAAATACTCATTGAAATGTAAAATTTATCAAGTTAAACATCTACATAATTTCTAGCTTTATCTCTGCTTATCTTGAAGTACACTCTTGTTTTGTTTGTATAACTTTCGATCAATGCACATTGAATTCCCTTCTTGTTAGGTGTCCTCCTCTATGCAAGTATCTATTCAATTGAAAAATGTTTACCAAGACAAAAAATGTGGCTGGGCATTTGCTTCTAAGTGAAACAATTTACATGAAGCATTTTCGATGATTTTTAAGTGGAGATATAATAATCTCATAACCAGTTCTTATGTATGACAGGTCAAATTCCATGAAACGTGGGATGCTAGAGGGTGGTCTGAAACCAGAAGTGGTTAATGCTCTTAAAGAACTTAAAAGAAAGTTGGAAGAGTACGAAAGAAGCCAGACAAGGCAAGGTTCCCTTTGACTATTTCTTCATGCTTTTAACATGCTTCATTATGCGATATGATGTTGGCCACTTATCCCATAAATTATCTCAATATCTGTGGAGCAGGTCAAAATGATTGTGTGAGTACATCCATGATAATATTGAAGGCACTTCCCTTGATGGTACATCATACTCAATGTTGATATCAATGAAATAGTCAGTACATGATTAGACACTTGATGGGAACAGAAGTAATCTGCTGAAGGCTTGAAGTTCCAAATCAAATAAATAGTCAGTTTGTTAATAGAAACTTTGTGGATACAAAGGTAATTTGGTCAACACTTCAGCTGAGGAAAGTCCCTTGATCTATTACAATCAATGTGTGTTTCTCTGACTATGTTATGAGAAATGAGAAATAGGAAACATGGTTGCAGTAGGAAGATACTGGAAAACAAATGTTGGATGAGATTGTGCATAAGAAATGAATTAAAAACAGTTTTCCATACAGTACATTTAACTAAAAAACTTCACATATTTGTACTGGGTGGAATATTATTAATTTATTACAGAGTACTTATAAACTTAATTATGAAGCTCTAACTACAACAATTTAAGTTCATGTGACATTCTCTTATACTATCATTGACATATCATTGCAACTTTAAGTGCTATTGACAGTAGTAAAAAACCCTTGTTAGTTCCACTTTTACCATCACTCTATTGCTCTTCTTAGATGCTATCCTTTTCATAATACAGATAATGGTTCACTTCAAGAGAACTATATAATTTACACTTTAGACTGTTGTGTAGTGTTAGTATGATTTATAATTGTTAAAGTCACTAAAAGGGCTCATAGGAGCAGAAACACTCTGCAACACCAAAAAGACCTCCACACAAGAGAGAAGCAATGAAAAATGCTATATTGTCAATATGGTGATGAATAAAGTACATGAGGAACCTTGTTTAAATAGGCAAGGGTGAAACATGACAACATAGGATTATGACAAGTGGCACAATCATATGACTTGAGACACAAAGAAAAAACCTCAATGTTCCCTAAGTAAATTTAACTAACTAGGTATGAAAAGGCCCTAAAAGGGAACTGGTTAGTTACTAGCCCCGTTGACACCAACAATAATTGAGACAACTGACAAGAAATAATAAAGATAATTTCTATTAATTGTTGAAGATACCAATTACTTGTCATACTCCAGTTAAACACAGATAAAAATAAGGAAGATTATTAAGGAGCTTCGAACTGTACAACATGCATGCGAAAAATGAATCCCAATGTGTTTTGAAGCCAAATCAAGTATGTTTCAAATGTTTCAAGATAAAAGTAGGATGTCTATTGCCCTTCAAATGCTAGTTTCCTTCAAAGTAAAGGTAAGAAAAAATAAAGAGGAAGTATATTTTACTTACCAAATAATTTACTGTCGGCCCAAATTTTCACATTGCATGTAATAGGGTCCCCAATTTTTTTGATGTATACAGTTTACAAGAGTAAATACAGTTACACAACCAGCAAATTTAAGCTCTGATTGCGCAACAAGGTTGCAGCATCAAAAAAGGCCTGAAACCAACCCTAAAACATTCTCTTGCTGTTGCAAGGGAGGTTGCAGCTGTAAAATCCCTAACTGGGTCTGCCGTAGAATTCTGAATTTTATTTCTGCTCAAACCCTAATTTCTGAATTCTGATTTGTAAAACAAATATAGCAGCAAACATACAGTGCCAAATATGCCAAATACACATGCCAAATCATGCTGCTAAATGTTGATCACATCAAACATGAATTCCACCATCAAATACACAAGATATAGCCATCCAAATGCAACACAAAAGTCTGATTTTCTGAATATAATTCTTCTGTTACAAATCAGAATATGATTGGAAATTACATCAAATCATGGGTTAAAACATGATCAAACATGGCCTGGAATGTTGCTGTCCAAATAAGATCTAAACCCTAGGTTTGCACATACCAAATGATGAAGAATGATGCACAACAAACCCTCCAAAATGGTGGCGCTTGCAAGGATGATGGCGGCTGCTAGGTTTATTTGGAAACCCTCCAAATGATGAAATCCCCTGTCACAAGCCAAGATCGCCCGGCTCCAAAGGTACCGCTCCAATCTAGGGTAAAACCCTAATGCAATGTCAATACAAGATGCCACAAAGAATAATGCTCCAATGCTGATTTGAAAATCTGAATATGCTTCAAGCTCCGAGTCTCCAATGAAGTGCAAATTGAAATCTATTATGAGTCCAACACAAGATGAGCTAGGTTTTCATCCAACTCACCGATATTCACAAGGGTTTTCGTCCTTGGAATATCCAACAAATGTTGCAGCCAATTGAGGAAACTCAATGAAGCAAATATGATAATGAATGGATGATGAAATGACTCCATATGAACCATTATTTATAGCCATTCTTTCCTCCCAACTTAACCTTAGCCGACCTCCTCTTGGCAAATATTTTTTATTTTATTTGTTTTATTTCTCCAACTTGGCCGACCTCATGCTAGGCACCAAGAAATATTTTTATTTTTATTTTATTATTTTCTCCAAGAGGAACAAACCTCTTTTGGCCCTTGATATTCCATTTTTAGGCACCTTCCTAGGTCGTCCACCTCATAAACAATTTTATTTTATTTATTTAATTTTTCCACATGGCTCACAAAAATATAGAAAGTCATTTTCCATCATCATTTAGCACATCAAAATTAGTTAAATATATTATTTTACTAGTTGGACTATTCCCTTGTCACCTTGACCTAGCCCGCAGGAATAAAATAGGCTCGCCGACCACAATGGGTGATCATTCGGAAAAAAAAGGGATATTACAGTCCTCTCTTTTCGGAATTGTTTGCCCTCAAGTAATTGCAAACTTGGATGCTGCAGAGCATCCTCAAACGGTAAGTCTCTCCAACTAATCAAGTACTCCTTGATCACTTTGCTCCTCAACTTCTGGCAACACTCTCCACAGTGAATATGAAGAATGGCATGCAAAGTGAGTTCCAATGGCCAACAAAGAGACAATACCAGCCAAACACACTCAAACTCAAAATCTACCCCATCCTTCAAACCTTGAAATTCTGCTCGTCAAGGTTGGCGCTCTCATATCATCTGGATTAGTATCAGGGACTAGTATCCATTTCCCCTCTTCATCCAAAGGGGGAAGCTTAGGAGAAGATGTAATATGTTGCTTGTAATGTCCCCAATTTTGAGAGCATCAGAGTTTGGGAGATTAGCCTATTATCTGACCCTCGTAGGCTAATGGTCTTGGTTAGAGGCTCTTCAGTGGCTGTTGCTTAGTCATATGGGACATTACTTCTCATTAGTTCGTCATTGGGTTCAGGTTTGGGCCTTCGTTTGATGTTTCTGGACTCAGTTATACACATTTACTATTTATAGTAAGTCACCATTTCAAGAGAGTTAGTGTTTTTATATATAGCAGGGCACCTGGACAGGTCTTGATTACAGTGTCGATCCCTTACTCAATTGGTTTGATCAGATAATGAGGGATTTACTATTTATAGTGAATCAGTGGTTGATAGAGAGGGACCCCTGCTATTTTTAGTAAGGCGGTTGGATGCACAAAGGGTATAATGGTTAACTCCTAGGTTCAGACGGATTGGCAAAATGATGATTCATAATAAAGTTATGCATTTTTAATTATTATTAAAGTTGACTTTAATAATAATTAATGTATTTAAATGCACATGTTATAAAGTGAAAAAAGTTATTTTATATTCAATGGGGCCATGACCCTTCATTTAAGTGACTTAAAGTGCAATTAATGGATTATATTTTGGAGGCCAAAATATTAAAGTATTTCATAAAGTTAATGTGCACACAAGTTATATTATTTTAAATGATATTAAATTGCATTTATTATTCATGAATATGAGAGCCCAAGTTTGAAGACTTATTATAAAGTTTTATGAAAAACATAAAAGTGGATTTCAAAAGGGGATTAAAGGCACTTAAGAGTTGAGAGGATATAAAAGGTTTCAAAAAGCAAATCAAACTCATTATTGAATGATCATTTGTCTTTGCTATTTGGTGTTCTTGGGATTTGAGCTTGAGACCAAGGGTTTCAATCATCTTTAGCCATTGGAGAACGAAAAACTCTTCAATGTTTATGCAATTCTGAGGCTGTACAATACCAGCTGATATTATTGCTTGTGGAGGATTTCATTCAAAAGTTCTATCTGAGCTTACAAGTGAGATTTAGTTGTGTTTTCAGCCTCATAATAGGTGGTACTTGTGCACTGTTGGGCCATACCTTCTGAGGGAGTTTGGGGGTTTGAAGTGGAGTTTGTGCTATGTTCTTTCACCCAGCTGGGACGTGAGGATCTGCAACTACAAATCAGAGTTAGAGAGTGCAGTTTGGAGGCAGTTTAAGGGTGCTAGCTTTTGATTTTTCAGTACAGCAGGGCTGTACCAACAGACCCAAGGGACGTGAGTACTCCAAACTTTGTATTTCAGCTTTTACATGCATTTTGCTGACATTGTATGAGCAGCAAACCACTTGTATATCACTGTCATGTATCTCTATGGTTGTAACAACTTATTCTTATGAATATCAAAGGAGAATCGTTCATTCAAGCTGCCGTTACAATACTTTCAGACCTGTACCTTTCGGAGCAGCCAATGGGTATGTGTAATATGCTATGTTTTTGACATTTCTCCACATAGGTATTGCATACTAATGATATTACTACATTTCAATCCAATATTATCATTTGGGTATTTCCATTTCTTGTTATTTTTGAATATATGTACATGCATGTGTGTTCTTGTCGAATGCAAAAAACTAAAACGCATCAGGTTTCAACTAAACATCAGAACACAAAAAGGGGTGGGATACTACAGTGGTATCAGAGCGGTTTCCTGCCATCCTATTGGGAAATCAGAAATTTATTCGGGTTGCATGTTAGTGATCAGCACATGCATGCTAGTTTTAATGGTTGCATGTATGGTAACAACTATTGCATGTTAGCTTAACAGTGGGGTTTATTTTAAAAATTCATTGAGCTCACATAGAGAAACTCGAGTGATCAACACTCACCTATAGCAGCTGCAGTTGATTGGTGGTTTTGGGTAAAATGAAGTCTATATAGGAACACCTGCCAGGGCTCATGCAGGCTATTCAAAACTATGATAAGAATTTAACACGACTTCTACAACATCCGGAAATTTTGGATCCTTTGTTTGCAAAAAAAAAGAAAGCAAACACTAATGCAGATAACCTTATCAATATGGAGGAAAAGGAGGACCAATTTGAGGAGGAAGTGGACATTATCAATGTTCAAGAAATTGTTATCAGTCATGATAACAAGACTGATTTTTATGACAATAGTTGTCCACTTGAGCATGAGGATGAGTTGAAAGTTGTGGCCAGTCCAGAAGATGTTATGGGAGTGACATTGGGTATTGGTACTCATGATACTAGTGCCAGTAATGAAGATTGCATGCAAAGGTTAACCCATAACAGATCTGATTTACATGACAATAGTAGTAAAATTTTGTATCAGTTTGAGACAACAGTGGCTACACATGTGCAAGATGCTACTATTGAGTTTTTACATGAAAATACTCAAGATTTGGGTACTAATGATGCAATTTATGATATGGATTCATGTCATGACGAGTCTGATTTTTCAAAAATCAGACCTTAGGAAACAAGTTGGAAAATTCAATTAGTGGCATTGAATCCTAGGATCGTGAGTGGGATGGACATGCAGTTACATTGGAAGCAAAAGTGTGTGAAGATAATGTTATATCAACAACTTCTATATTACCAGTTGAGCCATCCTTTGAAGTACATAGCAGCAGTACCTTTGATGATATTGTGTGCAAAGTCGATAGTACATATGACGCTGCTTATCATTTAGTGAGCGATGATGATTCAGCGTCATACCATAGTGCAGATTACAAATTGGAAGATTTGTGTGGAGATGATTCGTCACAGGGGTATCATCATTTAGCTGGGCAATTGAAGGTTAATGGTAATATGATTGCTACAACTTAAGAACATTTTGATGTTGCTTGACAAATGTTGGCAACCTATGGTTGGAGTACTCCTGAGATAGATGAGCACGATGGTAGTGGACTTTCCCTTACAGAGTTTAATACACTTAGAGAAGCGATTGGGATAATGAAGAATAATTATTTATTGTTACTATTCGATCGAGATTACCTTCTCAAGTGGGATGGGATCTGTTTTGGTGCATTGAAGGGAAAGGAGGAGGTTGATGAGCTCACTCATGAGCTTGAGGTGACCATGGACTCGTTGAAGAGAACCCAGTTGGCCCTTCAGGAGTCTCAATCATGGGTAGAGGAGCTTACCGTGGAGTTGAGTATGACACAGTCTTCACCAGCTACAGATATAGTACAGTTTCCTATAGCAGTAGTTGGTGAGGATCAAATATTCACATGTTGTAGTGAGGATGTGGCTACATCCATCACGGATTCTGGCGCAGTAGTCTCTTTTGAGATGAGTACTTTGATTGAGAGTAGTAGAGAACCACATGTTGCATCAGGGTCTCTTGAGGTCAGTACTATGACAGATGATGTGGGTCAGATTGTTGATAGCTCTTGTTTTGCAATGGTGGATTCTCCTAAGAGTTGTGTGTTTGTACATGACTCTACTCCATCATCTTCATAGGAGGTTCACAGCGTCATTTGGTTGGGAGTGTGGCTCTCATGTTGATTTGTTTCCCTCTCATGGAAGCAAATCTGTTACTTCATCTCGTGTAGTTGATGGTGATCGACAACTTGTTGTGTTGCAGAGTTAGAGTGATCAGCTGCAGGTTTCAGAGGATAACATTGATCTAGCCTTATTTCGTTTTTATCCCGCCGATACATTTGCTGAGTACCTGCTTGAGAGTCCAGAGTTTCAGGAGGGTCCGTTTGGGGTCATGAGGGATACTCTCATTCACGGTTCATGCGCTATCAGGCATTTTGTGGGAGTCATTGTAGATATTATGACTGCAATGCTTCCTCATAGAGATTTTGTGCTTGGGTTTGCAGAGCAGGTTTCTAGAGGCCCTACCCAATCAGTGTTTTGGGATCAGAGATTGGAGCCATCTCTTGATTCTAGTGGTTGCATGTCATGAGCCATTGACCGAGGTTGGAGCGTTTTATCGCAACTACACAGTGAGGAGTGTTCATCATTTTTCTTTTGATCCACATGTGGAGGGCTTGATGATGCATCAGTGTGGATTGGTTCCGAGATTATACCATTCATTGTGGGATGGAAAGTTACCATCTTCAGTAGATGGAGTTAGTGGCTGCAAGTACCTGACTCAATTGTTTGTAGGTGAGTACTGTTGGCAAGAGACACTATATGGATTCATGGTTGTTGTCATTGATGGCAACAAAGGTCATTCCACATATCCGCAAGTCATGATATATCTCTACCGGAAGTCAGATTGAAGATTGTTGTGGTCCGGTGAACAAGAACAGAGCATGTGGCAAGGTCCGACAGATTGGTCCGGATCTCTCAGAGGAAGTGTCTTGGCACAGTGCGGATCTGGGGAAGTCAAGAGGACTATCTTGAGTAGTATATTCCAAGGATTTAGCCTCCGGAGATGGACAAAGAAAAAGATATGAATAGTTGAGTACCGGATTCCTGAGAGACAGTAAAAACAGAGGAAGAACTGACTGACAAAGTATCAAACTACTTTCCGGATGTGTTACAGATGATGATAAAGGTTGCGGAGGCATGAATCATGTTTGGCCGACATAATTGATGATATCTACAAGTATATGCTTGATCCGCATTGCTTGGTGAGCAAGGATTCAGCCGACAGAACTAAGTTTGTAAGAAACTAGACTGTTCCGGATGCCGACTAGAAAGATGATGAAATTACTTGTGCGGATATATATAGAGGATGGATTTAGTTGTAAAGTAGGTGAAGTGTGTGTGAGGATATGCGAACAAGTCCAGAATAGAGCAGAAGAAACAAGAAAGATCCGGTATGTGAAAGGACAGCAGACTAAAGAACAGAGGAAAGATGAAGTGCAGCAGATCAGTATACTGAACCTAACCGGAACTGAACTCCAGCATATGCAGATGCTTCCAATCAGTTCAAGACTGTGATTCTAATCACTTTGTAAGACAGTGTGTCTTCTTGTAGGCAGTGAGCCTCTTGTGAGCAGTGTGCTCGGGCAGTGAGCCCTAATTGGCAAGTGCCATTTTTGTAATTTCCTATTCTTCTAACAGAGAATAATTCTTGGGTTAATCACCCCGTGGTTTTCTCCCTTAACAGGGTTTCCACGTCAAAAATACTGTGTCATGTGTTTCTTATTTCATGGTTTATGTTTTGTGTTTGATTTTATGCTGCTTCAATTAAAAGGAAAGTTTAATAAGGGAAATAATTAGGATAACTGATTCACCCCCCCCCTCTCAGTTATCAACAATTGGTATCAGAGCCAAGTTCCTCCTAATAGAGCCTAACAGCTTGAGGAAGATCTGGGATTTCAAATGGATGCATATGGTTTAAAGGAGCAACTCAAGACTGCCCTTGAGGATCTTGAACAGTCAAATTCTGAAGTCAGTGAATTAAGAGAAAGACTCAAACAGGCTGATGAATTCATGAGGGAATTAAAAGACAAATTAAGTCTCTCTATGAAAAAGAGAAAGGAGCTGCTCCAACAGTTGGCAAGACAAAGTGAAGAAAGCAATACAAATGAAGAATTGACTGAGCAAACCAAGTTATGTGAAAAGTTATCAAAAGAAGTCATTATGTTAAGACATGAAATGGAATCAGGAACTATAAAGTTCACTCAAGAGATTGAAGAAAAAAGAAAGGCTGAAGACAATCTAAAACAATCTCTTAAGGAAAAATCAGAAGAATGCCACCAGATGGACAGGATTATCAGACATCTTGAATCTGATCTTGAAGATGCCAAAGATAATGAAGAAAAACTTGAGGATCAAATTACCTCTCTCAAAAGAGATCTTCAAACAGCAAATGAATATAAAGAGAAATTCAAGATAAGTTCTGCTCAACTTGAAGTTCTTCTTGGAAGTCAAAAGAGGACTGATGACAAGTATGGTTTGGGATATGAGAAAGGAGAAAGCTCCGGATCCGGTCAGAAGAATCTTGGATCAGAAAATCCAAGGAGCAGGCCTAGAAGACCTCCGGTAAGACAGCCAAATGCTCAAAAATATCCATCCTTCAATGGATACTGCCACAGCTGCAACCATTTTGGTCACAAAGCTAATCAGTGTAGAATGAGAATGAATCAGATTAATTCATCCTTCTCCGGACAGTGCTTCAACTGCAAAAGGTATGGACACAAATCCCATGAATGCAGAATTATGCAAGTAAACAAATCATTCAAAGGTAGATGCTTTACATGCAATAGAGTAGGTCATATGGCTAATCAATGCAGATCAAGGGGATATCAGTTAAATATGCAAAGAAATGTTACTTGCCAAATCTGCAATAGATCCGGTCATAATGCTAAAGTCTGCAGAAACAAGAATCAGGATAAAAGAGGTCCGGTGTATAATCGGAATCAAGACAAGGGTAAACAAAAGATGAATGCGGATGAAGTTAGGAATCAGATGAGCAAGATCTGGGTGAAGAAAAGCTCAGAGAATGTAGAGGTTGGATCCGCACCAGATTCTGGTGCTGATATTTCTTCCGGAAATTAAAAAGTGAGCTCAGGCTCAGGGGGAGACTCAAAGAAGATTCTGTTCCCCCAGCCAAACAAGTTGTGCCGGATGTGGCACAAGATGCGGATTAAAGGGTTTGTAGATATAAGTCCTGAGATGCTTCAGTCAAGTTTTCAGAG
Organism: Cunninghamia lanceolata; assembly: GCA_027924645.1. Classification (NCBI taxonomy): domain Eukaryota; kingdom Viridiplantae; phylum Streptophyta; class Pinopsida; order Cupressales; family Cupressaceae; genus Cunninghamia; species Cunninghamia lanceolata. The sequence goes on along the minus strand of BSBN01000500.1, from coordinate 3,710,478 downwards.
GTCCGCATGGAGTTATGAAGAAGCTGTGTTCGATTAAGTTAGACCTGTTCAAAGAAAGTGCTCCGGTATGATAAAGGATTACAAAAAGGTCCGGAGAGATCCGGAAGTGCACGATCTTGTCTTGCGGATTGGACAGAGTGTTTGGGATGTTCTTGTAATATGTTACCTAGATTTATTCATGATTTAAAGATCCGGATGATATTCAGTGATCAGGACTAATCCGGGATACTCCAAGCTGTCCAGACATGGTAAACCGGAATAATGCAGGTGAAGCATTTATTGCAGACAGATATTAGGGTTTGCGGAGCAATATAAGGGATTTCTCAAAAGTTATCTGCTCATTCTACACTTGAGAAGAAGCGAATAGTGGAGCTCTGCAACAAGGTTCATCAAGCACACCAAGGATCTCCTGCCGAAGCTATTGCATAAAGAAATCAATCCAACCACTCCGTGCAAACCGAAGGCGCATAAGGTATTCTTCGTTTTCATTGCCTCACTACAAATCTTTGAAGAATGGCTACTCCAAACATAGTTAAGATCTCTGATAGACCTCGCCCCTCATTCAAGAAACATCCCTACAAATCATTGGAGGTAGATCCACTAGGAGCCTTCTCTAGTGTTCCCCACGGAGTCTTACATACTGAAGATATTAGGGTTTACATACACGCAAACATTGAGGAATTTGGGGAATTCAAATTAAGAGACCTCTATCACAAGCAACTGATAGACAATGCTTTTGAGCTCAAACCAGAGTATAAGGGTATCCAGAAGAAACAATTTGAGCAATTCATTCATTTCCCTAGCTTTGAAGAAGATGAATGGGTCCGGTATGTACTGAGCAGGATGCATGACAACTTCCTTTGGCTAGATAGACCCTGTAAGATCACAAAAGAAGCAATTAGAGCAGTAACTGGTCTATACTCTTCCGGGGGGGTACCTATCCTCAAATCTGTCAAGAACAACGTTGTAACTGAGGCCACCGGATCAAAATATGATAAGAGGGCAATGACCATTGAAGATATTTCGGATCCGGATATCAAATATGCATCAATGATAATAGGATACAAGATCTATCACTCCAGCAGGGAGAATTCTGTATCCGGAACTGCAATATACACAGCATATGAAATGCTAAGAAAGAATGCAGATTATGATCTTTGTGAACTACTACTAAGCCAATTGATGGAAAATGTACAGAAAATCAAGAAAGACAAGAAGAACTCCTTTAAGTATGGTACTCTCATTGTATGTCTATTCTTTTACTTCATGAATGAGCTACCCGGAACAAGTGGATGGGTATGGCAGAATGACAAACCTGTTGCAGTCCAGATAAGAGACTATTTGCATGGACTTGGGGATGCAAAAGCGAGAAATACAGCTCTATGGGGATACTTCAAAAACTTTCAGAGCATGATGCAAGCAAGAGAGAGAATTCCCCAGTCTCTCATTGAGAAATACAAGGACTCAGTATGTTTTATGGTTGACACTGATCAGTGCCTAATGGAGGCAGTGGAGCCAAGGACTGTCTGGATCATGCCCATGGGGTATGAAGTTGATGAACAGATAGTAGAGCTGCATGTTCAACACATGCTAAGTCAGCCCAAAGATCCTAAGGCAGAAAGGTTTGGAACCTTTGAGGAGCTGAGCGTGAAATTACATGTAGAACTCAGGGAACCTGAGATTAAAAGAAAAGTGAGAAAAGAAGTAGAGCACATTGCTCAAGGACTAGGCATCTCAAAAGAGGCACTTGATGCCAGCCGGGAAAAGAGGAGAAAGGCTGAGGAAGAAGAGAAAAGCAAAGAAAGTGCTCCGGTTGAAACCCCCACCCGGACCAGATCATCAAAGAGATCTGCACCTTCCACAACCAAAAGCTCAAAACCGGAAGTCCAGGCATCCGGTAAAAGATCCAAGACAAAAGCATCAAGGGCTTATGAAAGCCAAAAGGATGAAGAGGAGACAGAATCAGATGAAGGAGTAAGAGAAGTAAAGAAACAGAAAAAGAAAGGATCCGGTAAGCCCTCCACAGGCCAAGACAAGGAGGAAATGGCAGAGGTAACTGTTGAAAAGCCCACTCTGTCACTAGAGAGCATAATCAAGTCGGTCACGGTAGATGGAAACCTTCAACCAATGACTGAATCCTATGATGACTTCAGTGAGGCAGACCAAAAGACTCTGCAGGAAGCCACAGTTAAATATCTGAACACATACAATAAGGCTTTCATTGAGATCATATCTCTCATTCCTAAAAGCCTAGAGAAGGAAATGGAAGTAAGAAAGAATAATGCTCATGCCAAAGATCTTGAGATCCGGGAGCAGATAGCTATTCAGCTATATCCTCAAATTGATCCCAAGACAATGAACATGATCTTCAAGGACTGCAGAGATGAGTTCAGAAGTAAAGCCAGGATGAATCAGCTCATGCTTGGTGAGACTGACAAAGTGGCACAAGAGACAGAAGAGATCCTCCGGAAGGCCTTCAAAAGGTTCAATCTTCCTGTTGTAGAGGACTTAGGTGCAGAAACAGCTGCTGATTTGGAATCTTCTGTTTCGGAAGAAGTGAGCCATGAACAGACAAGTGAGGACTTGGGACCCTCTGCTCCAGAAGAAGTGGCCCATGAACAAGCAAGCATCTCTCCTCCGGTTTCCCCTACAGTCTCCGGATCCAAAGAAGAAGAGCAATTGCAGGAGAAGGAAGCAGTGGTGACAGACAAAGAGGTTGACAGTTCTAAGACTGCAGAAGAAAAGAAACATCTGTCTCCGGCAAGAGACACTGCACAAACTGTTCAACAATTTTTGAGCAAAGAAACTCTAGAGATTGATGAACCGGAGCTTCTAAAAGGTCCATTTGATTTTGACTCTCTCTCTCCGGTACAAACAATGAAGATAGCTTCATTTGCAAATGCCAAGGCAAATGAAAAGCTCCTGAAGTCTCATATGGAAGACTGTGAGTTGATAGAGGCTGCTTCCGGAGTACTTGTAAAGATCATGCCATCAATCCAAATAGATCCGACAGCCTCCACTTCCGGTAATCTAAAAACCTTAGTCAGCAGTATTGATACACATTTTAATTCTCTAGAAAAATCAGCTGAAGACAAGGTCCGGAAGGAATTTTTGGATAAGAGATTTTCTGAAATATTAGAATTAATCTCTAAGGATAGGAAGATTGTAAGCATTGGAATAAAGAGCTTAGAAAATGCTCTTAAGGATGGCGGTGACATCTACAAATTTTGTATATCTTGGTCAAAGGCAACAGCTGCAATTGACAAGAAAATAAAAGAGGAACAGGACAAGCTTCAAAGCTTATCTCAAAGTTTTGATCCTCTCTCTTCCTCTATAATAAATCAAGAATGTCAGACTATTGCAGTCTTGAATGAAATAAAGAATCTTGAGAAGGAGAGGAAGAACATTACCAACCGGATGGGAGAACTTAGAAGGATTATAGTCCCTAAGTTGGAAACTATGCATGAGGCCATCAGTGATGCCCAGACCACCGCCCATACAAAAGATCCGACAGATCTCAGGCGGGCAGAAGCTTTTGCATTTTTGTTGAGTGGTCACATTTCAATCTTGGACAGAATGAAGCTAAGTTGGGCTACTGAAATGGTTCAACTGCAGACATCCTTTGCAGACATTCTGCAGTATATGTGAGTATGTAAATATGCGGCTATATATAGAAAATTTTTGAAAATTTTGGTGTGCGGACCCTACCCTTTGCCATTGATGTCAAAGGGGGAGTGAGGAGCAGTGAAAAATGAGGAATCCAACTCAGGGGGAGTTCCGGAAATTGTATATAAAGACAGAGCATCAGCAAAGGGGGAGCATAGTGTAAACACTTAGTCATTTTTCACTAAGTGTTGCCATCAATGCCAAAGGGGGAGATTGTTGGCAAGAGACACTATATGGATTCATGGTTGTTGTCATTGATGGCAACAAAGGTCATTCCACATATCCGCAAGTCATGATATATCTCTACCGGAAGTCAGATTGAAGATTGTTGTGGTCCGGTGAACAAGAACAGAGCATGTGGCAAGGTCCGACAGATTGGTCCGGATCTCTCAGAGGAAGTGTCTTGGCACAGTGCGGATCTGGGGAAGTCAAGAGGACTATCTTGAGTAGTATATTCCAAGGATTTAGCCTCCGGAGATGGACAAAGAAAAAGATATGAATAGTTGAGTACCGGATTCCTGAGAGACAGTAAAAACAGAGGAAGAACTGACTGACAAAGTATCAAACTACTTTCCGGATGTGTTACAGATGATGATAAAGGTTGCGGAGGCATGAATCATGTTTGGCCGACATAATTGATGATATCTACAAGTATATGCTTGATCCGCATTGCTTGGTGAGCAAGGATTCAGCCGACAGAACTAAGTTTGTAAGAAACTAGACTGTTCCGGATGCCGACTAGAAAGATGATGAAATTACTTGTGCGGATATATATAGAGGATGGATTTAGTTGTAAAGTAGGTGAAGTGTGTGTGAGGATATGCGAACAAGTCCAGAATAGAGCAGAAGAAACAAGAAAGATCCGGTATGTGAAAGGACAGCAGACTAAAGAACAGAGGAAAGATGAAGTGCAGCAGATCAGTATACTGAACCTAACCGGAACTGAACTCCAGCATATGCAGATGCTTCCAATCAGTTCAAGACTGTGATTCTAATCACTTTGTAAGACAGTGTGTCTTCTTGTAGGCAGTGAGCCTCTTGTGAGCAGTGTGCTCGGGCAGTGAGCCCTAATTGGCAAGTGCCATTTTTGTAATTTCCTATTCTTCTAACAGAGAATAATTCTTGGGTTAATCACCCCGTGGTTTTCTCCCTTAACAGGGTTTCCACGTCAAAAATACTGTGTCATGTGTTTCTTATTTCATGGTTTATGTTTTGTGTTTGATTTTATGCTGCTTCAATTAAAAGGAAAGTTTAATAAGGGAAATAATTAGGATAACTGATTCACCCCCCCCCTCTCAGTTATCAACAAGTACTTGCGGGATCAGTGTTCAGTTTCCCATCATGCTGACATGTATCCGACATAGCTTACTACTCCTATGTCACAGAGATTTCTTATGGATACATGGGTTTAGAGTGATTATGGTGTCAGTGGGCATGATGGTTTAGTTAGACGTCACATCCATGGGAGTATAGTAGAGTATGGAGATAGTTGTGGCATTGCAGATACTTTCAGTTATTCCTATCTCCTTAGAGCAAATGGATGTGGGTATCGGTTGCATTGGGACCCAGGTGTTGACAGGGGTGGCACTGTAGTTTGGATGGGTTCAATTGGATGGCTTGACTACTTCAGTCATGGTGAAGTGGGAATCAGTGTTGTGCAGCAGAAGTCTGAGAGTGCTCTTCTTAGCAGGCTTCTATTCTGGATTTGGGATCCAGGTATTTTTGGTTGGACACTCTTCAATGCACTGTGGGATCCTTCGTATGCATTGGGGTTCCAGTTTGGGTTCATTAGGGAGTATTGCAGTATGTACCTGCTGAGGATTACTTGCAGTTTTACTTTTGGTTCCCATGTACATGATTCGTTTGAAATGCACAGTTTCAGTGTGCAGGGATTGGACAATTGGTTTGGTGTTCATCTTTGTGTAGTTGTGGTTATGCTGATGTTGCGACAGATGTGCTTCAGTGTGGGACATTTCACAGTCTTCCTTTGGACTTCTAGTGCAGTTGTGTTTCTTTGCAGTCGTGATTGCTTGGGGACAAGCAATCTCAGGGAGGGCGGACTGTAATGTCCCCAATTTCGAGAGCATCAGAGTTTGGGAGATTAGCCTATTATCTGACCCTCTTAGGCTAATAGTCTTGGTTAGAGGGTCTTCAGTGGCTGTTGCCTAGTCATACGAGACATTACTTCTCATCAGTTCATCATTGGGTTCAGGTTTGGGCCTTCGTTTGATGTTTCTGGGCTCAGTTAGAGACACTTACTATTTATAGTAAGTCACCATTTCAGGAGAGTCAGTATTTCTATATATAGCAGGGCACCTGGATAGGTCTTGATTGTAGTGTCGATCCCTTACTCAATTGGTTTGATCAGATAATGATGGATTTACTATTTATAGTGAATCAGTGGTTGATAGAGAAGGACCCCTGCTATTTTTAGTAAGGCGGTTGGATGCACAGAGGGTATAATGTTTAACTCCTAGGTTCAGACGGATTGGTAAAATGATGATTAATAATGAAGTTATGCATTTTTTATTATTATTGAAGTTGACTTTAATAATAATTAATGTACTTAAATGCACATGTTATAAAGTTATAAAGTTACTTTATATTCAATGGGGCCATGACCCTTCATTTAAGTGACTTAAATTGCAATTAATGGATTATATTTTGGAGGCCAAAATATTAAAGTATTTCATAAAGTTAATGTGCACACAAGTTATATTATTTTAAATGATATTAAAGTGCATTTATTATTCATGAATATGAGAGCCCAAGTTTGAAGACTTATTATAAAATTTTATGAAAAACCTAAAAGTGGATTTCAAAAGGGGATTAAAGGCACTTAAGAGTTGAGAGGATGTAAAAGGTTTCAAAAAGCAAATCAAACTCATTATTGAATGATCATTTGTCTTTGCTATTTGGTGTTCTTGGGATTTGAGCTTGAGACCAAGGGTTTCAGTCATCTTCAGCCATTGGAAAACGAAAAACTCTTCAATGTTTATGCAATTCTGAGGCTGTGCAATACCAACTGATATTATTGCTTGTGGAGGACTTCATTTAGGAGTCAACTTGTGCTTCATTGGAGAATAAATCAGGGGTTTCAAAGAATTATTGTTTGCAGATCAGAAGTTATTGAAGATCAATGTTATTGAACGTCATCATTGTTGGATGTGCCTTCTTTCATTGGCACGTGGGGTTCATATTGTGCAGATTTGAAGAGATTACCTCAAGGGAATTCAAGGGACTATGACAATGGGTTTTGATGCTTGAGAGAGGCGTTGGGAAGCTACAACAATTAATACAAGTGGCTGCAAGTTAGAACAAGGGCGGCAACCTAAATAGGGTCGATTTGGATTGAGGAGGATTTCATGCATTGCATACAAAGTCACCATAGCTTCATCAAATTGGAGAGATTACTCTAATCAAGTTCCTTATGATATGAGCATTTAGAATATTGTAGTGGCTGCCATTGTTACTCAGACTTTAGGAGTTGCATTATATTGTAAGACTAAGGGTCTTGGCTCTTCATATCTATATCAGCATTGTACTTGAGTTGGCATATCAATAAAGGAGATATATGTTGCATACCATATGTTTGATGAAATTTCCATCTTATAGCATATATAATCAACATAGTAGTTTGCATGCCTATTGTTTGACAAAATGTCAATTGGCTGTAGTTGCACATTTTTCATATAGAATTCATATATATGCATTTGAAAAGCCAAAAGAGAATTGCATATGTATTTAATTCTTTGCTTAGACATAGTAGTAATCAATTGCAAGCTTTTAGATTACTTTTGACATCATTTCAAGTAAGCATAATTAGATTGAAACTTAGAAACAACAAGCATAGAGATTATATGCGAAGTGTTTGACAATATTCCTTGAAGGGTTAAATCAGCAAATTTGCATAAGAACTAGCAAGGGATATTACATTGCTCAATTGCCCTCTTGAGACAAGATATATTATGAATCCAGCTACCTTCGTCAAATTCAACTCATAAGCATCCTCTCCAACTCCATTCTCAATCCTGTAAGGGCTGTAGAAGCGAGGCTTAAGCTTTCCTGCACCACTCCTCAATGTAATATGTTTGTATGGTTGTAGGAACAAGAAAACCAAATCACCAACCTCAAATGTCATATGCATGTTTTGCATCAACTCTCTCACTTCACGCGCTCCTTTGACCTCAAATGTTAAGTCTACAAAAGACAAAGCATCATACCTATCCAAAGCTCTGAAAGATGACATGCTTATCGACATGTGATAGGTAGTATTATAACAATGCCCTCTGGAATACCACCACCTGATCCGATCCTTCCTTTGCTCCACTCTGATGCAAATGTTAGCCAACCAAAAAATGTGAAGCAACTCACCAAGTTTCCAATGCTCCACTCTGATACAACTATCATTCAACAAGTCACTATGAAGCAATCTACCAATCTTACAAATGCCTGAACCCCAAATTATTACACTATCATATAAACTAAAAATGAAAGGATAAGTGTCTCTCATCAAGTCACCATCACAAGCTATCCATCTAAATCCGGATTGTTGCATATGGACTTGAAAGGTGTCCATCATATGTGCATAACTAAACATACATCTTTGCTCTAGACTGCTGGTACAAATCATAACACTAATAAAACTAAAAATCAGACCTATAATCATCCTTGGAATGCTTTTGCTGTCATAAACTGATAAGGTCTCACTATCATTCAACCTCCAAGTGCTGTAGTGACAATCCCATGCACACAAATCTATCCAATCAATTGCAAACATCAATGCATAGTATGAAATCTCCATGATCAACAATGTAGAACAACCACTAATCATCAAGGTGTAAGCTGAAAACCATCAAACCAAGTCTGAAAATTTTTTGCTCTCATGCTCTCCTCCATGTCTTCAATTATAGTCCAACTGAAACCCAACATCCACATGCATATACCTCTCAAAATCGGAGACCTTCATGACATCCTCTTCACATAATTCAAGTTTTGAAGCTAGGACAATATTGTGCCCAATCAAAGAATCATCATCATAGTAGTATAGTGTCAAAACACAAGTAGACTCATTGAGCTCTCCCTGAATGGTCAAGTTCTTCATCAAATCTGAATCAAGAATGTTCTTCTCCACACATGCATACCTACCATTATTTGCCGGTCCACAAAGTGTATGCACAACTCCCTCTTCCTTAATCATGAATTGAACCTTCAGTTGACTCTCCAAATGATGTGATTCATGGGGCCTATGATTAAGATCATCTGCATAAAATGAATTTTTTGATTTGTCTTCAAAATCATACCTCCCAAAAGGTTCATCCTGCAAATTTGATTTTTCTTCATGCTTAACCATCATAGTTTCTTCCCTTTGAGGTATTGAAGGCTGATGAAGAAATGCACCTAACTATTTCTTGTCACGATCCATGTGAACAAATTGGTCATTAATCTTTTATAAGTGTTGTTTTTCTTGAGTAGCTAACAACTTGGCTTCCTTAGCGCTCCTTAGCCATTCATCACACATGTTTTGAGTCTTCACAACAACTTCTATGCCTTGATTTAGAAAATCAGTTTGTATGTAGCTTGGATCCACAACCTCTACCTCATGCTTAGCTATCAAATCTTAAGTATCAATAAGATAGTGCTCCTTACCAATGTCACCCACATAGAACTTATCTATCACCTTATGATTAACAAAATCATGTGAAGATAATGGATTGATGTTCATAATCAGAGTATCAATATTTTCTTCATACCTCTCGAGGCTGTCTTCATAGATCTCATGCATATCTTCTTTAATTGTTGGATACTCATCATTAGGTGCTGGTCCAAGAAGTGTATCCTGCTGAAAATCACATGCTTCGCTAGTTATAATATTTGTCCCAAGGCTGATCCAAACCTCCACCATCTTCGCTGTCATGTCCCTTGGTGTATTGTTGTCCTATTTTGCCTTCAGGCCAAATAGCCCAAGGATCCATGAAATTTAAGTGTTCTCCCTTTTGAAATGCAAGGAAAAAGGCCACTCCAAATGGCTAAGTCCAAAAATCCTAATTGTTTTCCTTGTGTTTTCTATCTTTTCGGAGTTTCGAAGTTCGAGATTCTCTTCATCACGCCTTCCTCGTTGGCTCCGAAAGCTCTGTCTTGATAATTTGTCAAATTGCCTAAGTAGTTCTGACGCCAGAGATTGAGAGGTTCCTTTTCCTCCTTTTCGTAAGCGGTAGATGGAAGGTTTGATTACCGAAGCCCAACGAGTTCTAGTATTTCTAAGGCGGAACGGAGGCCCTGATGGTCGAGTTCCACCGGTTTCAAAGGTTTCTAAGTATTGCGGAGCTTGGAGGCCAAGGTTGCTGTCTTTTTTCTTTCCATTTGGCAAGTGGTAGACGGAAGGTCCGATTGCCGAAGCCCAACGAGTTCCAGTTTTTCTAAGTGTTACGGGCGGCGGCAAGCGGGAGTTCTCTTTTCTTCCTTCCTTTTTGAAGGCGGAAAGCGGAAGGCTTGACGGTCGAGGTCCGCCAATTTCTAAAGTTCTAAGTGTTGCGGAGCTCGGAGGCCGGGGCTGCGGGCTTTTTCTTTCCATTTGGTAGGTAGTAGACAGAAGGTCTGATCATTGAAGTTTGTCGAACTTCTAAAACATTTAAGTCACTCAGACTTTAGCAAGCAAGATTTTTCTTCTTCCTCTTTTCTTTTGGAAGGCGAAAGGCAGAAGGTCTGAGGCACGATCCCCGAGAAGCTTCATAATTTCTTCTGTGTTTCGAAGTTGGTGATCGAGTGTTTCTTCTTTTCAAAAGTATGATGCACGGTGAAGGCCCGATCTCCGAAGCCTGACAATTTCCCTATTGCCCCTTTCGGACTTTGGAGATTGGGGTTTCCTTCTTCACCTTTCAAAGGACTGATCGGTGGAAGCCCGATTGGTCAGGGTCCGACCTATTTCGCCTTCCCAGCTCTTTATACTATTCCTGATGTGACGAGACTGCTCAGCGACCTTCCTGGCTGCCATTAATGCTTCTTCAGAGCCAAGGTGGGAAAGTTTTCTTCTAAAGGCAAAAAGTGATTAAGGAAGAGTAAAAGGAGGAAAGGAAGGAAGGATGAAAAGCAGAGACAGGAATAGTTCTCAAAGGAAAAATTTTGCTGATAAGGCAAGATAAAGTCGCCATGATTGCAAGATCAGGTCAACTCCTAGCTGGAAGCAATTGTTGTGCCTTTATTGCTACAAGAAGATGAATCAAATATTTTTCTTCAGCTACTTCATCCTTCAGATATTTTCATATTTATTGCTGCAGATCAGATCACGATATTTTCTGCACAAGGACTGGACACAGAGACCTATTTTGTGCTTCGAACAGAGCCCTGCTTTGCTGTAACCTTGCCTTTTAATCAATACATACTAGTTATTTTTGCCTTTTCATGTTGTTTTAGCATTATGTAATTCTGAAACTGATTTGTATTGTGAATGTTTAGTTCCTTACAATTTAGTTTTATTCTTTATCTCTGTTAAGATCTACATGATTTGTGTCATTCTGTCAATTGTGTGAAATTATTCTATGCATTTTAGCCTTGTGAGTGTTCTTCATTAAACCTGGTGTATCACCTTTCCCTTTTCAATTTTCTCCTCCCCTTTTTCCAGTGGTGTTAGATTAGGTTTAATTCATAGTTTCGTCTAAATCTCATATTCAAAAAGAGGAACTAGCCTTCTCTGGAGGTTTGATCTCATTTGCAGGGTCCCACACATCGAGATCACTCCCATGTTTCACTAGATTGTTGCAACAAACAAGCTTTAACATAGGGTGCAAATCCAAGTGACAACAATTTCTGGCACGCTCGGTGGGACCACTTTACTCTGGTTTAACTATTGAGCTAAGAAATTGGTGTTCTCAGTATTCTGCAATTTGGCAGATAAGTTTCATGCACCTGGGGACTCTATAACCTCCTAGTTTCATATCAACCCAACATTATATGCCTAGAGTGCAAATTAGGGCTTCTTCAAGTGGTAGGAATTATCAATTTGTTGAACTACTTTTAGCTGCTTCAAGGAGGAGAACTAGGTTATCTAGGTCTCCTATGAGAGGGAATAGCATTGTTGTTTCATCCCTTCTAAGATCTTAATCTACACCTCCTCCTGTTAGGTTTCAGTATTCAAGAAGAGGCTTGCATATACCTGGAATAAGCTTGAATATCTTAAATATGGCTCAACCAAGAAATCTACCCTTTGTAACTTTCAATGGAGGTAGCCCTTTAGCCCTAAATGCACATAATGACATATCTGTCTCGACCCTAAAGAGTATTCCATTCTTTATGGGTGAGGGTTCCACTACACCTGCTGAACATATTAAAGACATATCAAATGTATGTTTAGTTCACAATATTCAAGATGAAGATGTGGTTGTTAGGCTCTTGGTTTCGTCCCTCAAGGGAAGAGCTCTTCAATGGTTTAGGAGTTTACCCCCTGCGTCAATACATGATTTGGACGAGTTAGGAGAAGCAATTAGCAAGCAGTTTGGAGAGAGAAGATAACGTCTCTTTGCTGGAATAGTTGACAACTATAAAGAGGGTTCTCAACGAGCTGATGGTTGACTTAAACTTTAGATTTCAAAGAATATGGGAAAGAATTCCAGCTCTCCTTAGACCATCTCCAGAAGGTGCTTTCTTAGATTTTCTGAGAGCTTTAAATTTTGATATATGCTGTTATGATGCAATCCATGGGCGCTCAGACTTTACCAGATGCGTATGAGATAGCTTTGAGAGATGAAAATTGTTTAATACAAGCTGGAAAAATTGCCCCTAGACCTCTTGTACCTATCTTCCCAAATTTGCCTTCACAAGTTGAACAACCCACTATTGCTTCCATCCCATAGCCTAAAGCCTCTACATCTTCTTTTCCACAAGGGGATGACTTTAAAACCCTAGTGGCCAACATGGCTAACAAAGTCAATACCATAGCCATCCAAATCGCCCCTAAACCTCATCAAAATTATAACCAGGGACAATCTTCAAATTAGACCTAGGGGCAAGGTTACAATTCTAATAGAAACCAAAACTGCAATCAAGGTTACCAACCAAATAGATACCAAAATAATAACCCTATTCAACCTTTGCAAACAGTTAGGCCCATTGAACAAATACTGGTTGTTAACCCAGTTAGGACCTTGGTTCCTACCCAAAACAATCTGGCCCATGAGGCAGATTGGTGTTATCCTTGCAATCAGCCTCATAATCAACCCACTTGCGCATTTGGAGTGCAAGAACGAGCCCTAATGGTGCAAAATTTCACACTCAACATGCATCATTGGTGGAAGTAGTCAACAACAACCATGAGGTACCAAATGAGGCTGCTTCTGATTCCAATCTAATGCTTTGTACTCCTGAAGATTTTTGTGATTTTAACCAGCCTATGGATAGTGTGGTTATGCCTATAAATAGTGTTGTAGACCAGACAAGATCCAAGAAGAGGCAATTAGAGGATAACCCTATGGCTGTTGTATTACAAAAGGAACCTGTATCAAGAGCAAAAAATGTTGGCATTGCAAATTTAACTCAAAACAATAGGCCCACCACTACAAATGAGGCTCTATCATGCCCAAACTTGCTCGAAAAGGCCACATAGCAGTCAAAGAAAGGAACATGGATCCCTTCCATCCACAAAACAACAACATTTTCTCTGAATTTGTGGAACAAATGAAAAAGACAAACCTGAATGTGTCCATGTGGGACGCATTGTCGTTGCCCTCTCAAAGGGATTTATTGCAAGATGCTTTAGGACAATTCCTAACAGTTGACTCAACAGTCCAGAGGGAAAAAGGCCCAATCAATCTTGTACAACTGAGTGAAGAGCGAGTAGGTTCATCAAAGAAACCATCCCCTTTCTATTTGTCGCTAATCATTGGAAAGTTCCTAGTGCATAACTGCATGATAGACTCATGAACCTGTATTCAAAGAAGATAGCAGAGGCATTAGGGATTAAATTGTAATGTCCCCATTTTGAGCTAAGATACATTTTCTAGTTTGAGCTTATTTCTATACATGGAGAACCGGAAAGTTGGTATATGTCTACACATGGAGAACCGAAAAGTTGGCTCAACTAGTATTTTGTTTGAGTTTTATTATGAGAATAAAATAGAAAATGGAATCTCTAATTACATTTTCTCTAATCTATTTTTATGGAGTTTTTGTATGAAATAAGGAGTTACTCCAGGTGGGACCTATTTTATGAAGTGGAATTGGTGTTACATTTGTTATAAGTCTGTTGGTAAACAGATTTGTTGCTTTTAAATAATCTTCTTGAGTAACTCCGTTCGCCCTTGGATTAGCAACAACCTACTCACAATAGTTGAAGAATCGCAGGTCTATGTCGATTCCTCTCTGCGTTTAAGAGGGGTAGCTCCCTCGTATGATAGGGGTATTTAGATTTTCTGGAACCATAAGAACAAAAACAAAGAAACAACAAACACTAATGATGAAATAAGAGTTAAACTTATGAATTTAAATTCCATTCATCCATGTAGAGATACCAAAACTTGATGCGAAATATCTTTTTCACAATGCAACTTTGAAAGGAAAGCACATGATCATTATTGATGAAACATACAAATACTAATAACAACACATGAAATCAAGTTGAACACACATTCAAAATGTTTCTTTATTGCTTTCAAACTTGAATAACACTATTCGAGTCTTTCATACACTGTCATGTGAAAAAGTGGAACCCCCTATGATTGAAATACAATGAAGTATATATAGGTGAGGTTAGTAACCATCTAGGGTAACTACCTCAACCACTTTTTATAACTACTTGGAGTAACCAACTCCCTCTTTAAGTGCATTGATTTTGAATAACTTTTTTTACAAAGCTAGTTACTTAGAATAACTACCTCACTTAGGCACTTCAAAGAATTATCATGTGAGAAATAGTTAGGATGAACCTAACTTTACAATCAAAAGAGAGAAGATCAGACTCGAAAGAGAAGACTCAATCATGATCATTATTTACAAAACAAGCCAAAATCATGACTTGAGCTACACACAAACACAACAAAAATGAAAACTATACAATATGCAAACTTGCATTTGTTTTCTGCTTGTCAATGGCACCGTTGAGGTGTTGCTAAGCATGCCAATGTGGGTGCTATCGGAGAGAAGAATATGGTAGAGGATGGAAGTGTTGAACAACTAGAATGCTAAGAGGGGGGATGAATCAGTATTCTATTAAACCTTTTACTTGTTAAACCATTAATCCATTTGCCACATTTAATAACAACAAAGCAAATTAAACACAGACGAAGCAACCACAAAGCATCACACATAAACACTAGGATTTTTACGTGGAAAACCCAAAACTGGGAAAACCACTGTGAGTGTTAGCTCACAATAATTATGTAGTATCAATACCGAATTACAAGAGGCTCACTGCCCAAAGAAATGCTCACTGTAAGAAAGACTCACTGTCAAAATAGGCTCACTGCCTAGAGAATGAAAGAAGGAAAGAAGGATGACTCACTGCCAGGTTGAACTACTCTTATTGTATCTACACATGCATAGTATGTCATCCTCAACTATACCACCACTTAGGATTAAGTTCTAAACAATAGAACTTACTGCATACAAATTAAACTTGTCATGTTGGCCTCAAACACAGACTGCCACTAGTTCAGTTCATCTGTCAGACTACAACTTTCACTGCGGACCACAAGATACTTTCAAAATCATATCAAAGACTCTTCACACATCCCCAAGCTTACCTTTAGAATTGCAAGGCATGATATCATCTTGTGGCAAAATGCAGACTATCAGAACTCAGACCCTGCCACAATCAAATTCTACCAAACCAAGTAACGATACTTATACACTCACAACTATCTTCTTGGTGGATCTCAGAACCTGCAACTTGGATTTAGACACTTCATACAAGTGTTTACAACACCTCAAAACTGCATAACAAGATATGCAACACCGCATGAATGCGAACCAAATCAACTAAGTGTTTTGTTCTAAATAGCACTGTATTCTACTCTGCCGGACTTAGGTTGTTTGAAGATATGCTTCCGGTACTTACCAAGAGCTAAAATCTTGGATATAAGATCACCTAAGGATTGTAAACAACATACCAGAACCACATTATTTGATCTTCAACCGCGGACCAATGCCAGCCATTACATTGTCTCTTTGTCGTTGTCTCTTGTATACTGCCAACACTTAGCTAAAACGACTAAGTCTTCTTCACCGGACCAAAATATTTGTACCAACCTTATTCCTTTTCTTGTTACAACCTTCAAACATCATGCTCAATCATTCATCATCATACTAGCATTGTTTCTCTCTTAATGATATTTGCCAAGTTGCCAACAATCTCCCCATTTGGCATTGATGGCAACACTTGATGTGAAAAACTGTTACATTGCTCCCCCTTTCTCTCTACACACTGCTCCCCTAACTCCATGCTTCTCTTCTTAATTTTAAAATGTTTTTCACATGTTTCATTCTCCCCCTTTGACATCAATAGAAAAGGTCTATGATACAAAAATATGTACAAGTTGCGAAAACTTCAAAACTATTTTTCTATAATCCGCATATATATACAAGTGAAATCACAATATCTTACTGCTTTGCTAGGAGAATATCTTTGTAGATCTTCTTCAAATGTACTACATTTTCATCACATCTATCCTTAGCATGCCTCAAAACTTATATGTGCCCATTGATTAGAGACACCAGTTCTCCTTCTTCAATAGTAGTAGGGGTCTTAGTATTTTGCCTCATCTTGTCTGCATCTACTACTAGTGCAGTCATAGAACGAATCTTGAAACTTACTATCTCCCAGAGCTGGGTCATTCTATGTTTTATAACCTCCTAAGTCTACAACTTATGAATGACAGAGTGAATGGTCTCAACTTCTACTCTCTGATTGCCAATGGCATTCTTCACCGGATCATAGCTTCTTGAGATCTTCATTATTTGAGCTTCCCATTCATCTATTTTCTCCTTTATGTCCTTAGTCTTTTTAGGCCATGTAAGACAAAATTGATATATTTCACTAGCCTCTTTAATAGTAGTCTGAGCATATTCTATACTCTTTTCCAACATAATTTTATCTTGAGAAAATTTGTCATTTAGCTCCACTAGCCTTTTGCTATCAATCTCTGCCCTTACCTTCTTCTCTGCTACTTTTTCTAGGGACTCAAAATGAGAATTGATTGATTCCATTAAATTTTTCATTTGTGCAGTAGGGGCCAATGATGTATCTCTCCTTATTCCGAGCATTAACTTTTCAAAAATTGCTGATGCATCTTCTATCAGCTAGTTGTCCTTCATATGAGATTTCAATATCTCTTCCTGTGTAGTGGTTTGAAAAATTATCCCAAGTCTTAATTTCTGTAGCTGGGACAAAGTGGCAAGGTTAACAAGTCCTTGCAATAGCTCAGGTGTAGTCAAAATCTGAGCTTCCTTCTGCTTTTCCAAAAACTCTCTCAAAGAGTCAATAGTGTCTATCTTCTCTTCAACTTGAGATACCTCAGCATCTTATCTCTCCTGAGGATTTTCTTGAGTAGCCTCTTGCTCTTTTCCCTTTACAACCGGAGCAGGGTTGTCATTCATCTGTTTAATGGCTTCTTCCTTCTTCTCACCTTGTCCCTCAAATACATTTTCCTCAAGTGTCACCTTTGCTTCCTCAGACTTCTTCTCTTCTTCAATCTCTTTCATTTCTTCTCCATTCAGAGGAGTAACGACACTTTGTTCCATGTGTTGTTCCACATTTATCTCCGGAATGGCATTACCAGCACCAATATTTTGTTCCTCTTTGTCAATGTCAACAATAGCTGGAATTTGCAGCTCATTTAACACTTTTAGTGTTATCTTCTCGGTCTCCTTGACTAGATTCTTAGTGTCACCATACATCAGAGTGTTGACTCTCTTCTTGGTTCTGAATTCATCACTAAGCTTCTTAGTGACTTTAATCTTTTCTTCTCTTGTGATGTTTGGGAAAAGTTTCAACAAGACATATTCCTTTATCTCAGCATCTTTGGCCATGGCCCCTTCTTTTCTTGCTGTCATGATGCTAGCTAAACTGTCTGGTAACTCATCTATAACTTCAATTAATGTTTTACTAAATATATCCAAATATCTTACAACTAATGTCTCAATTGTTACCTTATCTGCATCCGATCTTTCATCATACATATCAGCAATGGGTTTCAGGGTTCCATGCTGAGAAAATGCATTGACTATGGCTTCCAAAGTTATTGTTGCATCATCTCCTTTGGTCTAAGTCTTCACATCTTTCTTGTTCTTTTTGTCCTTAACCTTTTTTGAAGGCTTCTTCTTTTTGCCAGAGGTGGCTTCATCCATTTTTACCCTTTTTGCCTTGATTTCCTCATCTATTTCTATTTCCTCTTCTTCATCTTCTCCATCTCCAAGGCTTACATATACTCTCTTTGTAGCCTTTGCTTTCTTTCTTTTCTTTTTCTCTTTTGGCTTCTTCTTAGGAAATTCTTTCATGACATCTATAGGATCTGCCTTTTATTTCTCAACCACAATAGAGGGTCTGGAGGTCTTAGAGGTAGATGCTTCTAAGGATGAGGCTCTTTTTCTTCTCCCAGAGCTAGATGCATGCTTTTCTTTCTCATCTTTCTCCTCTTTCTTCTCTAGAGCCTTTGAAGGTTGCCTCTCTAGAGCATCAGACGTCTCAGCTACTTCAGACTGGGCTCTAGCTTGGACTTGACTTGCTCTTTTGTAAAGCCTTTGCTTATTGCATAGTCCTCAACCCATTTCTTTACATTTCTCTTGATCTCTGGTTTCTTCAATTCCATATGAACTTTGATAGATAATTCTTCAAATGTCCCAAATCTTTCCTCCTTAGGATCTCTTGGTTTGCTCAACATCAGGTTTGCCAAACCAGTTAGGATGTCCTCTGTGACTTAATATCCCATGGTTGGGACCCATACAATTCTAGGTTCTATAGCCTCCATGAGGCATTTATCTTTGTCCACCATAAATACAATGTCTTTTTCATATTTCTTTTCTATCTTTTCAGGGGTCCTAGCCCTACCTTGTATTTTATTTTGGAAATTCTTAAAATATCCCCATAAAGTTATATTTTGTTTATCAGCATTTCCCAAACTCTGCAGATGATTTCTGATTTGTGCTGCTACTGGTGAGTGACCAAGCCAACCAATATTATCTATACCTAGTAACTCCTTTAGAAAATAGAAAATTAGGCAAATGATCAGAGTTCCATACTTGAAGGGATATTTTATGTCTTTTATTCTTTTTAGGTTCTCCATCAGTTGTTGTCAGAGCAACTCAGATAGGTCATAGTTTGTATTGTTCTTAACCATATCATATGTTGTATATATGACTATTTTAGAGACTGATTCTCCCTGTTGGAGAAGTAGACTTTGTAACCAATAACCATTGATGCAAATCTAACTGTTGGATCCTCAATATCATTTATAGTTAGTACCCTCTTATCAAATTTTGCACTTGTCAACTGCATTACTATATTGTTCTTCATAGTCTTCAAGGCTGGAACCTTTCTAGTGGAGCACATGCCAGTTACTACTTTGATGGCATCCTTTGTTATCATATAGGGAACATTAAGACAAAAGAACTCATCATGAATCATGCTTAGAACATATCTAACCTAAGCATCATCTGAGAATATCAAAAAATCTAACTAGGTATCCAGATTCTTCTCATGCAGAGCATTGCATTCTTCTTTCAGTTCGAGATTATTATTAGTCAACTCATCTAAGTATATTTGCCCTAACTTCATATGGTCATATTCTTCCAAGTTTGCATGTATGCATGCCCTAATGTATTCAATGTGCATAACCCCATGTGGAACCTCAAAAAATGAACCATCCGGATTGGTTTCTAGGGATTTGAACTCTTGAATTTGGGTCGGGGCCTCTTGGTAATTTCTACTACTTGAGGAGTAGACATCTTTACTGACAACACAAAAAAAATTCAAGAGAGAGAGAGAGCTATAAATACCTTGTGTTTCAGGTTATGGTTTCTTCGCACTAATCGCTGAATACTTGTATTAGCCTTAGCTTCACTTCTTAGATCTCCTTAGACACTTGAGGGTTTGAATATAATGTGATTTCCTTTCAAACGAATCCTATTTTAACCCCTTTTCATTAAAACCTAATCGTTGTAAATGCTAATTCAAAAACGCTATCAAACCCTTACTCCGCTAACTACAGTCGATCCAAATTGCTTTGCAATCCACCGCATTAGATTCTTTTCTGTCAAAATCTTCTTCAAAAGCTTTGTTATCTTATTTTCTAGCTTATACCTTTATGCTGAATGTCAGCACCACTTTTCTAGTTGGGGAACAGGATTTTTCATTTAAGCTCCTCCTGAGCTAGAGCTCCCAATTTACTTCCCGAAGGAAGTACCTGCACCAAAGTCTAGTGCGGACTCATCCTTGACTTCATGTGTTTCCTTCTTAACCCAAATCTTGTTCATCTCCTTCTTGATCTCTGTCAGATTTGCCTTTTGTACCAGTTTCTTCATCTCTGACTGATTATCATTCTTCATATTCTTGCTTTTACAGAATCCTGCAATATGTCCAGGCCTATTGCAATTGAAGCATACAACATTTCTCTAACCATTGTTCCTTTCATTCATCCTTGGTTTGCATTGGTTAGATTTGTGTACAAATCTATTGCATGCAAAGCAATTCCCATTGAAAGATTGAGCATTCCTTCCAACATTATAGTTGTTCCTTTTCTGACTTCTGCATTCACTAGCTCTATGACCAAACCCCTTGCATATAAAGTAGCCACCTTTGAAAGTTTGAGTATTCCTTCTATTGTTGTAACCATTCCTTATCTAACTTATACATTCATTAGCTTTGTGACCTACTTTATTGCAAGTGAAACACTGACCAAATAATGATGGAACATTTTGATTCACTGTGCTCCTACATTGAGTAGCCTTATGAGCAAACTTATTGCATGTATTACAATAACTATTGAAAGAAGGGTACCTTTGAGCATTTGGTTGCCTGACCGATGGTCTTCTAGGTCTGTTCCTTTGATTTTGGATTTGTTTGCCTTTGTCCTTCTTGATCTCATCATTCTTTTGTTGACGGGCTTTAGAAATTTCACCTTTCTCAAATCCCAAGCCTTCTTTGTCATCAGGACTCTTCTGACTTGCAAGTATTCTATCAAGTTGGGCAGCACTCACTCTGAATTTATCTTCCTGAATCCATGCTTGTTCCAGATCAGCTTTCAGATCCTCAACTTCTTGTTCAAGCTTTGTATAGTCTTCAAATTTGCTTTTCACCAACTAATTTAGGTCTTCTTCTACTTTTGCTCTTTTTACAACTTCCACTTTCAAATCATTCAAGGTTTCATTTGCAGATATCAATTGTTCACTAACCTCCTTATAATTTTCTTTGAACTTCTTGACTTGCTCATTCAATTTTTTAATGCACTCATCTGTTTCATTGACATTATCTTTAGATCCCTGTTTTCTAATCCAACCTTTTCAAGATCTTCAAGGGCAACCTTGAGTTCTTCTTCACTAACAAGCATGCATTCTTCTTCTATAGTTTCAATTGAATCGATTTCTTCAGGAGGAGTAGAATACTTTTTGCCTGCCATGTGTTCAATCTCCAAGATCTTCCTCAAGCTGTTAGACTTCTTCCATGGAACCAGGCTCTGATACCAATTGTTGAACAACCAGAATACTAAGAGGGGGGTGAATCAGTATTCTATTAAACCTTTTACTTGTTAAACTATTAATCTATTTACCACATTTAATAACAACAAAGCAAATTAAACACGTAAGAAGCAAATACAAAGTATCACACATAAACACCAAGATTTTTTATGTGGAAAAACTAAAATTGGGAAAAACCACAGTGAGTGTTAGCTCACAATAATTATGTAGTATTAATATCGAATTACAAGAGACTCACTGCCCAAAGAAATGCTCACTGCAAGAAAGGCTCACTGCCAAAACAACCTCACTGCCTAGAGAAAGAAAGAAGGAAAGAAGGATGGCTCACTGCCAGGTTGAACTACTCTGATTACATCTACACATGCATAGTTATAGCTCCAATGAAGTTCAAAAATACTGTCTCAAAACTCTTCATCTTTGACTGCTCCGTTTTTACATGGGAATAAGATCTCAGCCTTCACAAAATCACAATCTTTCATGTTTCAAAGACACACCTTCATATTCACATCACTTATCATCCACGCACCGAATTTGATCTCATATATATATCCACAACCCTTAAAATCTTCACATTAGGTCAGCATACACATATGAAGCGTATAGTTAATAAACTTGTAGTTTGTCGGCTGAATCTACTTACCAAAATTCATAGCGGACCCAAATAACATTTGAAATACTTTCTCATATTCAGCCTCAACTATACCACCACTTAGGATTAAGTTCTAAACAATAGAACTTACCGTATATAAATTAAACTTGTCATGTCTGCCTCAAACACAGATTGCCACTAGTTCAGTTCATCTGTCAGACTACAACTTTCACTGCAGACCACAAGATACTTTCAAAATTATATCAAAGACTCTTCACATGTCCCCAAGCTTACCTTTAGAACTACAAGGCATAATATCATTTTGCGGAAAAATGCAGACCATCAGAACTCAGACCCTGTGACAGTCAAATTTTACGAAACTAAGTAACGATACTTAGACACTCACAACTATCTTTTCAGTGGATCTCAGAACCTGCAACTCTAGATTTAGACAATTCATACAAGTGTTTACAACACCTCAAAACTGCATAACAAGATATACAACATCGGAGGAATGCAAACCAAATCAACTGAGTGTTCTGCTCTAAATAGCATTTTATTTTGTTCTGTCAAACTTAGGCTGTTTGAAGATATGCTTCCGGTACTTACCAAGAGCTAAAATCTTGGATATAAGATCACCTAAGGACTACAAACAACATACCAAAACCACGTGATCTAATCTTCAACTACGGACCAATGCTAGCCATTACACTCTCTTTGTTGTTGTCTCTTGTATACTGCCAACACTTAGCTAAAATTACTAAGTCTTCTTCACCAGACCAAAATCTTTGTCCCAAACTTATTCATTTTCTTGTTGACATCAATGACAACATCTTCAAACATCATGCTCAATCATTCATCATCATACCAATAGTGTCTCTCTCTTAATGATGTTTATAAAGTTGCCAGTAAGAAGAATAGATGAGTGCACCATAAGGGTTGCACCACAAAATTAATAAACAAAGATATGGACAATCTAGGATCACTCACCATACATTTGGAGAGGGCTACAAAAGTCTTCAAGAGTTTAGGAGGAAGTATCAATGCCTATGACCAGTCAAGAAGGGTATGGGAAGAAGAGTATAATCACACTCTAACCGTACCACAAATAGGAAGAAACCATGAAGTTCAACCTGATTTGGCCAATGTCCAAATCAGAATAGATGAAAAATGGAAACACCTACTTGACCCTATTAGAAACCTCCAACCCCTAGAATTGAATGCGACCGACCTAGATCGCTTAGTTAATCAAAATATAATGATAATGAGAGGAAGAGAAGAAGATGTGGTATACAATGAAGTTAGTTCCGAAAGGGTAAGTCAGTTTAGAGAAACAACACCTTTAAGTAACAAAATTTCATTTACAAATGAAAAGACATCCCCTAAAACAAAAAGGCACTTCAAAGTGATGCAACCCTTGGACTAGGAGTCATCCCCTGTGTCCTATAAAACAAGAATAATTTTGGTGGAATAAGAAAACAATCAAGTGAATAAACAAGATGAAACAACAAAACATATACAAAGAGATTGTGAGGAAATCTTAGGAAGAAATTATTTTGATATCAAGTGTTAAGAAAAGTGTCTCAACCTTGCAATTTTGAAAGATTACTATTCTTCCCAGTTTTGGTCTTTTTGAATACCCTTTATCTTGGATAATGGTCTGGAACTTTCAAAGTTTCCAAAAGTTTCCAAATGAACTAAAAATAGTGAGACTTACTATTTTTAGTAAGTCCTTTGATTGAGCTCAGATTGCCCTAAAATTTTTCCCAAAAGGTGCAGAATAGCTAAGTGAACATCTCGGGTGAGTTTCGTCTCAAGATCATATCTGGATCACAAGTTATTAAAGTTTCTATTTTTTGAAACTGTTAGAAAAAGTCTTTTAACTCAATTACCAGAATTGAAGCTTCTCTAAATGTCCCAAAAATGGTCATAACTGGCATAGCTGGTTATAGGGTGATAGATCTCTTCACGAGCTTTTCGACGCATTAAATAGTTCGTCAATCGAACACCCGAAGCAAAAGTTATGACCTCCGAAAGTTGGACCTTTTGTTTTTGGGAAATGTAAAAATGTGTTGGACACATAAAAGAGCTGTAAAGGGGAGAGTTACACATGTTGGTGTGTGTTTTGGCACATTACAAGGCATCTTTGATTGGAGATAATTTGGGCACCACTTTTGGGTGGTTTTATCTCATGGTTTTGTAATTACCGATAATAGTTTACTGTATTGTATCTTCTATATATCAGGAACTTGAGATGGAGGTTGTGTGTAAGAATCTTATAGATGTCAAATTACCTCCTAGATCTCTAGTTGGATATACTCCTATAAAAGCTTGCTCTACAAGTATATTGTAATCTTCTCGATTCCTGAATAATATATTGGGCGTCTTTGGAGTGTGGGGTTTTTTACTTGAAAGGGTTTTCCCCATGTATATCTTGTGTTGTGAGTTTTATTTTTGTATTTGGAAGTTGTTATTATCTTTCTGTTAATGTGTATCTTAATCTGTAACTA
The DNA here is from genome assembly GCA_027924645.1 of Cunninghamia lanceolata. Lineage (NCBI taxonomy): Eukaryota > Viridiplantae > Streptophyta > Pinopsida > Cupressales > Cupressaceae > Cunninghamia > Cunninghamia lanceolata. The sequence goes on along the minus strand of BSBN01000500.1, from coordinate 3,686,034 downwards.
TAAAAGTTAAATTTTGCATAAATCTTTCCTTAGTAGATTAGTGTAGGAAGTGTTTTCTGCATACCCTGCTTCCTTTCAGTTGGTATCAGACCCTGATCACCTTTGGTTCTAGTTGTTGGGTAGAGGGTTTTTTGAGCTGATCTTCGTTTGAGTGGGAGCTTGTGCAGAGGATTTTGAAATCTTTGTTGTAGGTAAGAGATGGCGAGCACATATGGGAGGTTTGAGATAGAGAAGTTTAATGGTAGTAATTTCGAGTTGTGGAAACTCAAAATGGAGGACATGCTTGTAGATCGAGATTTATAGGAAGCCGTATCTAGTACAAAACCAACGGCAATGTCTCAAGAAGATTGGGATCTCAAAGATAAAAAAGCTAAGGGTTTGATAAGACTCTGTTTGGTTGATTCATTGCTCTTGAATATCCATGAAGAGAAGACTGCAAAGGAACATTGGAAGAAGCTTGGAGATGTTTATCAGGCTCAATCCCTAGTGAATAAGTTATTCCTACAAAAGAAATTATATTCTCTAAGGATGAAAGAGGATCTGTCGCTGATCACCTGAATACATTCAATATGTTTGTTGCCCAGTTGACTTCTGTTGGTGTGAAGATGGAGGAGGAGGATCGATGTAAGACATTATTGTGTTCCTTACTAGATTCATGGGACCACCTTGTTATGGCCATTGGGAGTACCACTACCACCTTCAAGATGGATGAAGTCGTTTCTTCGCTATTGTTTGAAGAGATGCGGAGAAAGTCTTCTGAATTGTCTAAGGAGGCTCTTGCAGTTCATGGTAGATCTAAAGAGAAGGGAAAGAAAAAGGATAAGAAGAAGGAAGAAAAAGGAAGATCCAAATCCCGTGGGAGATCTAAGTCTCCCAGAAAGTCCAAGGCCCTATGTTGGAACTGCGATAAACCTAGTCACTTCCGCAAGGAGTGCAAGGAGGAGAAAAAGAAAAAGACAAAGAATTATGATTCAAATTCTGACAAGTCCTCTCAGGATGAAGGAGAAGCATTTGTCACTACCTTGGCAACACATGCATCTGAGGATGTGTGGCTTATTGAATTTGGTACATCTTTTCACATGACCTCGCATCAAGGTTGGTTTTCAAAGTATGAAGAATACGATGGTGGAAAAGTGTACTTGGGTGATGATTCTCACTTGAAGATTGTTGGCTGTGGAAGAGTCTTGATTCAATTCCTTGATGGACGAGTGAAGGGAATCAATAGTGTTCTGCATATCCCTGGTTTGACATGGAACCTTCTTTCTGTAAGTAAATTGAATGATGTGGGTGTGCAGGTTGTTTTCTCAAATGGAGGATGCAAGATGACTAGAGGAACTATGGTGTTGGCTAAGGTTGTTTGGATTGGCACTCTGTTTTAGTTTGATGCATGTGTAGTTCAGTGCAATAGTGCCTCTATTTCGAAGAAGAGAGCTCTAGAGTCTTCATCCTCACCATTGGAACCAGCAGCGAAAAAGACTTGCATCTACTTCCGATGGTCGTGCTTTTTGGGTACCTAAGGGTGCTCACTCTATGGAGATGAAACTTCCAGCTAAGAAGACAATGTTATGGCACCAAAGGCTTGGTCACATTAGTGAAAATCTTTTGAGGACCCTAAAAAATAAAAATCTTGTTGAGGGTATGAATGATTGTAACCTTGAATTCAATTTCTGTGAATATTGCATTTATGGAAAACAAAACCGTGTTCAATTTTATCCCAGTTCTCACAAATCTTCTGAGGTGTTAGACTTGATTCATTTTGATGTGTTTGGTCCTGTTAATGTTCCTTTGATTTCAAAATCTGTTTACTTTATTTCATTCATTGATGACTACAGTAGAAGGACATGGGTGTATTTCCTTAGAAGTAAATCTGAAGTTTTTAATAGATTCAAAGAATTCAAAGCTCTTGTAGAGAATCAAAAGGATAGAAAGATTAAGTATTTGAGGAGTGACAATAGTGGTGAGTTTTGCTCAGCAGATTTCGACAAGTTTTGTTCAGAACAGGGGATTGAGAGGCACAAGACAACTCCGTATACCCCTTAGTAGAATGGAATTACAGAGAGGATGAATAGAACGTTGATGGAGAGGGAAAGGAGTATGCTAAGTGGAGCTGGTATTGAACAAAAGTTCTGGTCTGAAGTTGTTGCTACTGCTTGATACCTGGTTAACAGGTCTCCTACATCAGCGCTCGTTGATAAGACACTTATGGAGGTATGGTCTGGTAAAAAGCCTTCATTAATACACATTCAAGTATTTGGTTGTGAGGCATATGCACATGTGCCTAAGGAGAAGAGGTCTAAGTTAGAGAACAAGGCTGTAAAGTGTATATTCATTAGTTATGGTATCGGTGTGAAAGGGTACAAGCTTTGGGATCTAGTAGGTAAGAGAGTTCTGTATAGCAGAAGCATGATCTTCAGAGAGCTCAATCCTTTTTCTATTGTCAGCCAGAGAAAAAAGAGAAGTACGATGATGTGGTTCAACTTCCTTCCACCCCTGAGAAAGTTGAACCAAAAACATCTATTGGATCTGATAATGTGGTTAACAGGTCTCCTACATCAGCGCTCGTTGATAAGACACCTATGGAGGTATGTGTTGCAAGGTGTGGCCCTTGGTCTCCTTGTTCAGCGCTGTGTTGCGGTGGTTTGCGACAAGGGCTTAACCGCCTCCTGTGCTTGTTAAATCAAGTGGTTGTATCGAGCATTAAGAGGTTGATCTTTTGGTGCAATGGCAACTAACAATTGGTATCAGAGCCGAGGTCACGGGTTCAAACCCCATGCTTGCGCTGGGAGGGGGATTGTTGCAAGGTGTGGCCCTTGGTCTCCTTGTTCAGCGCTGCATTGCGGTGGTTTGCGACAAGGGCTTAACCGCCTCCCGTGTTTGTTAAATCAAGTGGTTGTATCAGGCATTAAGAGGTCGATCTTTTGGTGCAACAGCAACTAACAGTATGGTCTGGTAAAAATCCTTCATTAAGACACATTCAAGTATTTGGTTGTGAGGCATATGCACATGTGCCTAAGGAGAAGAGGTCTAAGTTAGAGAACAAGGTTGTAAAGTGTATATTCATCAGTTATGGTATTGGTGTGAAAGGGTACAAGCTTTGGGATCCAGTAGGTAAGAGAGTTCTGTATAGTAGAAGCGTGATCTTCAGAGAGCTCAATCCTTCTTCTGTTGTCAGCCAGAGAAAAAAGAGAAGAAAGATGATGTGGTTCAACTTCCTTCCACCCCTGACAAAGTTGAACCAAAAACATCTATTGGACCTGATAATGTGGAGAGCTCTAGTAGTTCTAAAAGTTCAGAACAAGATGAAGAACCTCAACCTCAACCTTTGAGGAGGTCCACATGGATAAGGCAACAACTTGATAGGTTTGGTTATTCATTGCATGCTTCTAGTTGTATTTTTGCTTTGATTTCTAATACTGATGAGCCTAGAACTGTGAAAGAGGCTATGGGTATGAAAGATGTAGGTTCCTAGAAGGAGGCCATGGAAGAGGAGATGGCTTCTTTGGAAAAGAATAATACTTGGGACTTGGTGCCTTTTCCTGAAGGACGAAAACCTATTGGATGCAAATGGGTGTTTAAAAAGCAATTTGGTGTAGATGGCAGTGTTGAGAAATATAAGGCTAGATTGGTTGCGAAGGGGTATTCTCAGGTGGAGGGAATTGACTATGGTGAAATTTTCTCTCCTGTTGCAAAGCTAACATCTATTCATTTCCTATTATCTCTTGCAACAATGTATGATCTAGAAGTGGAACAGATGGATGTGAAGACAACATTCCTTCATAGTGACTTGGAGGAGGAAATCTATATGTCACAGCCAGAGTACTATGTGGTGAAAGGTAAAGAAAATCTAATTTGCAAGTTGAAAAAGTCTTTGTATGGTTTGAAATAGTCTCCTAGGATGTGGTACCAGAAGTTTGATGCCTTTGTGTTGAGTATTAGATTTCAGAGATCGAAATCAGATCATTGTGTTTATTACAAGTTTGACAATGATCGCATTCTCATTATTGCATTGTATGTTGATGATATGTTACTTATTGGGAATGGTAAAAGTTTGATTTCTAATTTGATGTCTTAGTTGTCAGCATAGTTTGAGATGAAAAATCTAGGGGTAGCTCGGTACATTCTGGGATGGAGATAAGAAGAGATAGAGCAAACATAAAACTTTGGTTAGGCCAGAGTAAGTATGTTAACACTGTGTTGGAGAGATTCAATATGGTGGATTGTAGACCTTTGATTGTTCCTGTTACAATGGGGACAAAGTCATCTATTGAAGATTCTCTAAAGTCTCCTTTTGAGATAGAGGATATGATTAGAGTTCCTTATGCTAGTGTGGTTGGTAGTTTGATGTATGCGATGGTCTGTACAAGACTAGATATTGCCCAAGCAGTGGGAGTCCTTAGTCGATGTATGGCTAATCCTGGACGAGTACATTGGGATGCAGTGAAGAGAGTGCTTAGATATTTGTGAGGTACTTCTAAGTATTCCTTATGTTATCATGGTTATCCTACAGAACCTCAGCATCCACTTTGTATTCATGGATTTGTGGATTCAAATTGGGCAGGTGACATTGACAGTAGGAGATTCACTAGCACTTATGTGTTTACTATGTTTGGTGCTGCTAGTAGTTGGATGAGTAAGAGGCAACCTGTGGTTGCTTTGTCCACTACTAAAGCTAAGTACATGGGAACAACTCATGCTTGTAAAGAAGCCATTTGGCTTAAGAGATTGTGTTCTGATGTTGGGTTTGATGCAGGGAAGATTACTATTTGTTGTGACAGTCAGAGTGCCATATATTTGGCGAAGAATCCTACTTTCCATGCAAGGACTAAGCATATTGATGTCTAATACCATTTTGTTCGTGACATGGTAGAGGATGGAAAGGTAAACTTGGAGAAAGTTGATACTTTAACGAATGTTGCAGATTCCTTGACAAAACCTATGAGCACAAAGAAGTTCAGATGGTGTTTAGAGTCTATGGGCCTCTCAGCCCCTAGCAATTAAATCATGGTGTTGATACTCCCTTTGCTCTTGCAAGGTGTTTGACAAGTGGGAGAATGTTAAGAAAAGTGTCTCAACCTTGGAACTTCAAAAGATTGCTATTCTTCCTAGTTTTAGTCTTTTTAAATACCCTTTATCTTGGATAATGATCTAGAACTTTCAAGGTTTCCAAAAGTTTCCAAATGAACTAAAAATAGCAAGAATTACTATTTTTAGTAAGTCCTTCAATTGAGCTCAGATTGACCTAAACTTTTTCCCAGAAGCTGCGGAACAGCTAAGTGAACATCTCAGGTGAGTTTTGTCTCAAGATCATATTTGGATCGCAAGATATTAAAGTTTCTACTTTTTGAAACTGTCGGAAAAAGTCTTTGAACTCAATTACTAGAATCAAAACTTCTCTAAATGTCCTAAAAATGGTCATAACCGGTGTAGCCATTATAGGGTGATAGATCTCTTCATGAGCTTTCTGACGCATTAAACGGTTCATCAATCAAACACTCAGATCAAAAGTTATGACCTCCGGAAGTTGGACCTTCTATTTTGGGAAATGTAAAAACGTGTTGGACACATAAAGAGCTATAAAGGGGAGATTTACGCGAGTTGGTGTGTGTTTTGGCACATCACAAGGCATCTTTGATTGGAGATAATTTGGGTGCCACTTTTGGGTGGTTTTAGCTGATGGTTTTGTAATTACCGGTAATGGTTTACTGTATTGTATCTCCTATATATCAAGAACTTGAGATGGATGTTGTGTGTAAGAATGTTATAGATGTCAAATTACCTCCTGGATCTCTGGTTGGACATACTCCTATAAAAGCTTGCTCTGCAAGTATATTGTAATCTTCTTGATTCTTGAATAATATATTAGGCAACTTTGGAGTGTGGGGTTTTTTACTTGAAAGGGTTTCCCCCACGTATATCTTGTGTTGTGAGTTTTGTGTTTGCATTTGGAAGTTGTTATTATCTTTCTGTTAATGTGCATCTTAATATGTAACTGTAAAAGTTGAATTTTGCATAAATCTTTCCTTAGTAGATCAGTGTAGGAAGCATTTTCTGTGTACCTTGCTTCCTTTCATCAAGTTGCACAGAGATAAGGGTAGAGAACATAAAACCCTAGTACAACAAACAAAACCTAAGGAGAAAAACAAGAAAACACATTGCACAACACCAAAAGCACTAGGAAAACAAAGGGAACCACCAATGGATTCACCAATCAAGTTACCAATATTTGGAAAGGACACAACTGAGGCAACAGAACATGTTTTTGTCTTGGAATCTATTTGGAACAGAAATAACATAACAAGGGATCAAACAAATCTATTTGACTTTGTCAAAACACTCTGGAATGATGCGCTAAAATGGTATAGGAAGTCCTGCCCCAACCATGATAAAACATGGGATGAAATAAAATAGGCATTTTTAGACAACTTTGACTCACCAGAGGTATTGGCTGAAGGTGTGAGCAAGATGCGTGATATGGTGATGAAGGAAGGGGAATCTATTAAGGATTTCAATAGAAGGTTTAAAGAAATCACTCGAAAGTTAGAGGAACCCCTAACTGAAAAATAGAAAATTGAATGGTTTATCTCAGGGTTAAGCCCTGACATCATAACATCATTAGATGGGAAAGAATTCATTACATACTCAGAAGTGGTTACCCTAACATGCCACATAGAAGCACAAACTTGGCGAAGATAAGATAAGAATAAATAAAACATGGAGATGGGAAAACTGAGACTAGAACTAGAACAATTAAAAGTGTAGCAAGAAAGCTTAGCAAAAGAAGGAGAAAATCAACAAAAACAAAGACCTAACATTTGGTGCTCATATTGCATGAAAGAGGGACACTTGCAGAATGAATGTCCAATGATAAAAGGTCAGAGGAAGGCTGTCGTAATGAGGTTAGACATGAAAACAGTCCCAAAAAGAAACAACACAGTATATTGCAGAATATGCAAAGATTGGGATGGCCATGGAATAGAGGACTGCCCCTCGCAATGTTTTAGACTAAGAGAGGATGATGATTAATCTTGGTGCAATTCTCACTGTAGAAATAAGAGAGATAATGCAAAATGGCATACGTGAAAGGGCTTGTAGAAAAACCCCTATTCATTCAAGATCATGGGTATAAGCAACCTAATTGGGCTAACCAAATAAATGTTAATAGTCTACAAAATACAAAAATGAACTCTCCACCTTACATGAACAATTATAGTAATGATGAAAGAGGTCAATATACCTATTATAGAGGAGGAAGAGGCTAAGGAAGAGGTAGGAGAAAGCGATATGATGTGACTTGCTTTAACTATGGTAACCATGGACACTTCACAAATGAATGTTGGGGAGACAAGAAGAAACTATGCAGGTTTTGTGGTAGCACTGAACATGAAATATCCAATTGCGACAAAGCATAAACCTATTACAAGAATTCCTCACCACAATCTAAGAGTGATGAACTCTAAGGTTTTAAATGAGCACACCTTATGTAGAGAGTACCAATAGACCCACTGCAAAATTCAAGAAAATGTCAAAAAGTGGAGGTTTATGAATCAAATGCCACTATCAATAGTTCATCACAAGATGAATACCAAGTATACAAAGAAAAACCTCAACAGAAAAAGAAAAACAAGGCAGTGGTAGTGACAAGGCAAGGAACAGACACTGCAAAGAAAGGTATTGGCACAAGTGCAGAAGAAAGTGAGGAAGAAGATTTCTTCCTTAGAAAAGAAAAGCATGACCAAATCATAAAACGAGATGAAAAACAATAAAGAAAGAGCAATAGAAAGAAAAAGAGAAAGAATATTTCTTTACAAAACATGAACTAAGAAATACTTAAATAATTGATACAGATGGCTAGAAAAGATAATCTCTTGGAGAAACTAAAGCAATTTAATAAGTATTGGAATAAACAAAAAACCCTGCAATTGCAAATTAGAAAAATTGGGAAAACAGATAGAACATGGAAGAAACGTCCCATAATGATCACAGTAAGCATTAACCACAAGAGGGTGAAAAATTTAATGGTTGATCTAGGTTTAGATATTAAGATGATCCCAAAAAGGGTATGGGAACAAATGGGAAAACCTAAATTACAAGAAACACCTTATAATATTTGCCTGGCAGATGGTTCTGGGATGAAAACATTAGAGACATGGAAGAATGTAGAAGTCAGCGTGATGGGTGTAAAACTGATCATAAACCTAGAAGTTGTAGCAATCAAAGAGACACCGTACTCATTCAATGCATAGTTAGGGTTAAGATTGTTGGCAATATGTGTTGTCATTGATGTCAACATAATATACATTAATGTCAACATAACAGATGGAAGTGTATAGACAAACTTGTACAAAGAAAGAGTCAATATGGTCAAGGCAAATCTCTGGGAGAAGAGAAAATAGTCTAAGTATGGATCATTTTTTGGCTTGAACATGATGTGGAGGTAAACACTCATATCCTTACATGATTCCTGCATACACACATACATATCTCATCAGTTGGGAGTACCGCACTCAAGGGTAATAAGTAGAAAAGTGTTTAAGGCATTCACAGTGCACAGTCAAAGGCAGAGTCAACTTGAGTTGGTCCACACTTCTCCACAATGAAAGATCTTGCCTTACAGTTCTAAAGATAGCCCCTTGCATGTATTAACATGATATATCCAAGCTTTCAGCCTCTCACATATTCAGCATGAAAATTTACAAATGATAGCACATCGGCCATCACCTAAACAGAGCAAAGTAGTAATGGGGAGACAATGGAATGCTCTGCATTCCATCGAAAGAGATTTGTTTGTCATGTAGTTCTGAGGAATGACTAATATTTGTATGATATATGCTATGATGAAGTTTCAAGTGCTCTGGTGGTCTGCAAAGACAATGCTCAAGTGACAGAGGCATCACAATGTTCTCTGGAGCCTGAATGCACAAGTTAAGCTCTACAGAAACTGAAACATATATAAATATATTACCAAAGCTTTTGCAGAGGTAGTATATGGTCCAAGGTACATCAAGTATTATCTGCATGTAGATAATTCTCATTTTCTAGTACCTCATCAAAGTATCATGGTTGTAAGTAAAGTTGTAAGTATAACTGTCCTCCAGAACTCTAAGTACCTAAGTCATTTTTGAATTCCCCTGGAAACTTTAGACAAAGGTGTGTAGATTTGGTAAGTAGCATACATTAATGTCTATGATCATTCTCAAAAGGTTTTAGGCCCTGCATTACACCGCAACATCATATATTGGGTTGTGAAGCATTATATAAGGTTCGGAAGACCTTGTTCTCTATAGATATATTTCTTGTCTTGCGGATACACATTTTGGTATGATACTTCTTATTCAAGGAGTATGGATGTTGTTGAGTTCATGTGTGATCGAATCCTTGGTCCACATTGAGTTTTGTCTTCTCCCAGTTAAAAGATGAACAGTCAACAGTTCTAAGCAGTATGAGCTGACTAATTAAGTACCTATTGTATGCTGAGGCTCCTGACTAGTTTCTCCAAGTCTAGAAGGTATGGAATGATGTGTCTGATGTTTTTCATAATGTCCTGAGGTCCGCAACAAGCTTGTTATCATTTTGCATGTGTTGAGGCTGACTAGTGACAAGCTACACATTACATTCAATATTGTTCTTGATGCCGACCTAATCAATGTTTCAAAGCGTTGTGAAGGATATATATAGAAGATATAATTCATTTAAAATGTAATTAAGGTGAATATGAATATAGCAGAGTAGAAGAAGCTAGGAAATGTGCAAAATTAGTTTGAAGATGTGTATTAAGCAAGAATAGCAGTCTGCACATCAACATACAACAAATGTGTTCTCCATAGCAGTCCCTATATTTGTATTGTCATTATAATAGCAGTGAGCTGAGAATTCAGGGAGTAGTAGCTTCTTTGGGTTGTAACCCTAAATCAAAGTTGTAAATCAGGGAGTAGTAGCTTCCTTGGGTTGAATCCATAAAACAATGTTGTAATACTTTTTGCAGTGAGCATATTATATTGTGAGCTAGTTCTCATAGTGGTTTTTCCTTGTTTTAGGGTTTTCCACGTAAAAAATACTGGTGTTATGTGTTGACTCTTGAATTGCATTTTTTTCTTCATATTTTCATAGTTATTCAATTTTATCAGCAAATGTTTGATTAAAGTTTTTAAGTGTGCTGATTCAACCCCCCTCTAGACACCCTATTGTGTTCAATAATTGGTATCAGAGCCAAGTACCTTTGAGAAGCTTAACTGCTGAGGTAGATCCTCCACTTGAACACATGGAATCTGAAGTGATGGACAATGATATATTTGCACCAGAACTAGATCTAGAAGCAATGTAACCTGTAGGTTGGGACTTTCAGTCTAATGAGCGTGAAATAGATTTTGAAGAAGAACTCAAGTCAACTCTTAATGATCTTGAGGAAGCAAAAGATCTAAACTTAGAATATGAATATATGCTTTAAAGAGCAAAGAAGACAATTGACAAATTGAAGACAAAAGCCAAAGAATCAAATGAAGAAATTAGCAAACTAAAAGCTCTGATAGAAGGAGATAAAGGAGGTGACAATATCAAGGAGGCTAAATACATGATCTCAAATTTAAAGGTCATGGTTGAAGAAGGAAAAATGATTAAATATTGCTTAAATATCAAGCTCAATGAGGAATCAACTAAATGTTCAAAACTTGAGGAATAAGTTGTCACTCTAAGGAAAGAACTGGAAAAGGCAAAAGAACAGATTGACAAGGGACTAAAACTGAAAGGAGAAACTGATATTCTTGATGAAATAATAAGCTCTCAAAAGCTAGCAAAAAAAAATAGGTCTTGGTTTTGAAAAGGGAAAAAGTTCTATGATTAATGCTTCTACAAACTTGTATGATAACTTTCATTCAGGAGGAAATTTTGGAACTAAGAAGGAAGAAGCCTACGTTAACAATTCGAAGAAAGAAACTTATAGAGCTACAAGAGAAGATGAATTCACTCATATCCAAAGACAAAGGAAGAATGTGAAGAATTTAGAAAATCCTCAACCTACAAGGCAACCAACTCACATCAGGTATCCTCAAGGCTTCAATGACAATTATTTTATTTGCAATAAGTTTGGCCACAAAGCTGTGGATTGTAGATACAAGATGAATCAAAATGCTTTAAGATGTTACACTTGCAATAAAGTTGGTCATAAAGTTGTTGAATGTAGAAGTAAGATATGCCAGAACTCTATTAGGTGCTATCCATGCAATAAGATGGGACATAGGGCAAATGAGTGCAGAAGTAAAATGCCAAGGTATAACAAGGATAACGCTTAATCCTTTTATGGATATTGTTATACTTGTAATAAGTTTGGACACAGAGAAGCTAATTGTAGATCAAGGGCAAGAAGAAATGGAAATTCTCAGCAAACAAAGTGCACCTATCATGAGAGCAATCAAACAAGGCACTCTGGAAAGAATGTGAAACCCATGTTCCAAAAGAAAATTGATGTTGTTTAGCAAAGAGTGGAAATGAACAAAGTATAGAAGAAGGAAGTATGCGACATCTCTAGACCTCTACCTAGTGCAGGTGGATCCTCCAGTAATTAAAAGGTAAAATACTGGGCCAGGGGGAGTTACAACAATAAAATTTTCATACCCCTGAATATGCAAGATGTTGAGCTCTTAACATATTGATTAGTGTTGGCATGAGAATGATAAGATAAGGAATTAAAGGAGTCTAATGAAAATTCTAAAGAAAATATTTAAAGGTGGTAGATTGCGGAAGACTTTAGGGTTTACAATGATAAGGACTTCTACCAAGAGGTTACATGAACTCAGGGGGAGTTGTTTCTAAAAATCTATCATCTCCTCTTCATGATGATGAAAGCATCCAACATGTAGATGAACTTAACAAAAATTCCAGAGCAATTTGTGGAGGATTGCTGAAGGTTTATAAGGATCTACATATGAACAGGGAAACTTAGGTTAAATCAAAGGATGCAATTAATGTGGAGGAAGATTGTTTGGTGAAATGGTTATATAGGCAAAGGCATGATCATTTTTTATCACATTTGATTGAAGATAAAAGATTTGAAGAGATAAAGGAAAATTGAAAGCACTCAGCAATTCAACCAAGCAAGATTTATCATCGCACATCCAGGTATTTTTCATCTCTCTGGTTAAAACTCTAGTGGTGATAGATATAGTTGAAAGGCAAAGGCCAAAATTCAAGAAACATCCTTCCAAATCCACTATAACTAATGAAGCCAGGGATTCTCATGAGTTCCTGCAAATGTGTTACATATAGAAGACATTCGGATCTACATTCACTCAGCAATTGATGAGTTTGATCATCTTAAACTTGAACAATTCATAAATGAGCATTTGTTGGGAGATGATTTCTAGTTAAAACTAGAATTTGCAAACATTGCTACCAAAAACCTAGACATCTGGAAGGGTTTTTCAAACTTTTGGTATGAAGATGCTTGGGTAAGAATTTCCCTAAGCCGGATTCATGAAGATATCTTCTACTTAGACCGTCCTCACATAATTACCAAGGATGATATAAAGGCGGGTGACAGGTTTATGCTCCTCTAAACCTGTGCTTATCCTGAAGTCCTTTAAAGAATGAAGAGGTAATGAGGCTCAACAGAGACAAATTTGACAAGAGAACCCTAACAGTAGATGATATTGAAGACTTGGGGGTCCGGTATGCAACCATGGGCATTGCATAGAAAATTTACTTTACAAATGGAGATAACTCTGCCTCTGCAACAACAATCCACACAACATATTAGATGGTCAAGGAGAGAAAAGATTTTGATCTTTGCCAACTTCTTCAGCAACAACTCATAGGCAACTTAAAAAGGACAAAAGAAACCAAATATAAATTCTAGTAAGGTTCTTTAATCATGTCTTATGTTTTACTATTTGAATGAGTTGCCCTCAATGAAGGGAATGGTGTGGAATCCAGATAAACCTATTGGTATTTCAATTCACACCTCTGGAATGCGAGTTGGAAACGGACAGCTATGCACAGATAAACTGCTCTCCTATTGGAAGGGGGAGTTCCCTTTTTGCTGATGTTCACTGAAAAGATAATAAAATAAAACTTCGCCTATCTTCTTTTTGATTCTTAGCTGCGAGCAAAAGGTTATAAAACTCTAAATGCTGCAGAAGAGGTTTTTTTTCCTTTTTTAAAACTTCTACTACAACTAGGCATAGACTAACGACGCTTTTAATCTCCTAAGTAAATTTAGAGAAAAGGAAATTAAAAGTGAACAAGGAATGATTGTTTTAACAAAAACTTAAGCAATTTTCTCCCAGATTTACATCACAAGACTTATAGTACTTTAATGATGAACGCTAAAATGAAAGCTACGAAAGCTACACATCTAACGATGAAAACTTGATGAATTGAGATAGAATATCAGAGCAAAATAGGCATGAGACTTCTATTCAATATCACAAAGTTGATACAACTCCAGGATAGCAATACTGTAGCAAAAGGCAGGCATACAACAAGTGATCAAACACCGGAGAACAGATTACACAAAGAGAAGAAGCACTTTCAATAACAATTATGCAGGCTAGAATAGGCACAACAAAATATGTTATCTTTAACACCGCTTCCTTACAATGAACAGAGAGTGAACAGACACTTGGAATAACAAGACTTGCAAGCTAGAATAGGCACAACAAATTTGCTATCACAATTACCATTACATACAATGGGCAAAGATGCCCTTATTTATACTAAAATCAAAGGAGTAGGGAACCCTAAAATCTCCTTGATTAACCCTAACTTGCCAACTCGCAAGCTTTATTACTATACTAAGACAAAGATACAATAAACAAATGCTTTAAAGCGATTTGCTTTAAAGCAAAGAAAACTCCAACTATTACAAAGTGATTTCTTTTTCTAAAAATAGAATGGATGAGCTTAAGATTAAAGCAAATGCTTTAAAACAAAAAGCATCTGTTTTAAAGTTGCTTTATTTTGAAATGCATCCTCATCAACATTCTTACTTTTTGGTGATGTCATCCATTGATATTTTGGGAAACAATATCTTCTAAAAAGTGAGTGACTACATCCCTGCCAGGAACACTGATACTCTCTAGAATGATATTCTGATTCTCTAACATTTCTTCACCATTGGTAACCATCTGAAGAAATTCATGAACTTCACCCAAAACCTTGTTGAACTTCAATGTCATTGCGGCAAAATGACCCATCTTGCTGGCACTGATATCATCATTAAAATTGCTACGAACGAGAGTCTGGAACTCTGCTTGCACTTCCCTAAGATCATACAGGGTACCATCATCTCTTTCATAGGAACACAAGATTTGAGAAACAAAAGATCTGACAAACTTGAGGACGTTGACTACCTTTTCTTTCCACTCTGTCAATTCAGAAATTATACTGTCATAAGTTTTTATTGTGAAAAGATATTGCACTTTCCAAGTAGAAACTGTCTTCTTATCCTCAACTAATTCAACATAATCAAGTGCAATCTTCAAGTCAGAGATAATGATCTCGAACACCGGTCTATTTTTTGCCATGGTCTGCTGCAATCCCTGTATGCCTTGGCGTAAATCATGAGCGTTGTACTTTAATTGATAAAATTTTGAAAGTACAACTCTCCCTTTAGTCACAAATTCTTCTGAAAGTACAACTCTCCCTTTAGTCACAAATTCTTCCACCCAACTATTCATGTGCCTCCCATAGAGAACCAATTGACTGAAATGCCACTGATCGGCTGGTGATTTTAGATTCGGTGGAAGCAATAAATTAGCCTATGATGTGCCATGGAAAAGGTTTGAAATATACTACCGCAACTGCCTAACTTCAGTCTTGAGAGCTGCTGTGTCTTCTCCATCTCTCAATACTCTTTCCTTAAAATTATCCTCTGTAACTTTGAAGAGATTTACATCTGTATGGCAGGTACTTCTACCAAGGTTAGCTTTGACAACCGTGAAGTCATCAACCTTGACATCATTAGCACTTCTATTTTTTGGCGGTGTTGTAGTTTCAAGGATTATTTCTCCATCCACATTCTTTTCAATGCAAACCTACTTCTTTAGCTTCTTATCTGATGTGTCTTGGTAGACACTTTTAAGCTCTGTCAAATCCAGCTGATATGAGGATTTTCTTCTCTTCCTTCCCAAAATGTTTTCAATCCAGGATGAGCCATCCTCTCTTGGAAACTCGGTTCTATCCTCGTCAGCTCCTAATGAATCAATATGGGCATCAGAGTTGTGAACCAGTGAATCTGGCTCTGAATCTATGTGGATAAGAGAAGTGTTCGGTGAAGAAGGAGGAGAAACATGATCTGGAGGTAACGCTTCAACATGCGGCGTTGGTTCAACAAGAACTTCTGATTCAACTGGTGGTTGTTCTTGCTAGACATGAGCGGGAGACTCATCCTTTTTCCTCTTTAACTTAGCCATTTTTGTTCCCTCTAGACGAACACTCATAGCTTTTACCTTTCGTTTTGGCTTGGAAGTGGAAGGCTCTAATGTTTGCACAACTGGCGGCTCTGCTAACAGAATATCATCCTTCCGCTTATTCTTCAAGAATATCAAACTATTTTTAACCACTCGACTCGATCTTTCTTCAATGGAAGTGTTCTCTTTTATTGACCAATTAACAGGTGGCAACGGTTGTTGCTCAATTTGGTCCCTGAAATATGTGGGAAGTAGAACTTCACCGCTCTCTATGAAACCCTCTATATCCTCTGATAGGATATCAGACAACTGCTAAAGAGTAAACCTGTTGTAATTGTGTTCTCACATTTCAAACTCATCAGCACAATTAGCCCAGAAATCTTCAACTGCATGCTTGTGCGCACAATTTTGACCAAGATGTGATGCAAAAACACCGTAAGGATCATATGAAGACCTCCTGTCAAAAAACTTGAGACAATATCTAGATGATTCATTACCGATTACCTTGGTATCTTCTCCAGATCTGCATTTGTAAATACTCATCCCAAGTGGAAAATTGAAAGTTGTCTTGCGTCTGCTACGCAAAAATGTATGAACCTCATAGGCTTGCCTCAAAAATTCCATAATTGCTATTTCATCTATAGGATATCTCGGCAACATGGCTGGCTCTCCTGAGAAGCCATATACCCTGATGTAGGAAAAAGTGGGAAACTGGATGAACCAATCAACCCACTTTGCTATTGCTATTCTAGCATATGCTGAAAACCATATATGTAACTCAGTGTCCATATCTAGCATTGCATGCATCAGGAATGCATCATTCCCCCGCCTGTAATGTCGTTCAACTTGAGAGATTTCTAATTGCGGGAAATGGTGATATACATGTTGAATACCCAGAGTTCCAACAACATTCAAACCTCTGAATTGACCCTGAAAAGCCATCAAATACACAAGGTATGACATCATGTGGAATTCATGAGCCCTTTGAAAATCAAGTATTTGTTGGTGGAGACTATCACTGATGAGTGTCGACCAGTCATAGAATTCGGTTCCATCAACAATCTGGGACATGATGTAAAACACCCAAGGCTGGAACTTGTTAGCATCTGCTTGACCAGTGATCTAGCTTAACGAAGTAATCATTATTACATGTTCTCCTTGAATTCTCCACATCCAACATTCTTTGGCATGACATTCTGTTTCATGTTTAACGACCTCTGACCAATCTTTTTCTGGTATTTTTCCTTATCATTATTCCAAACCCTCTTGTATTCTTCAAGTGAAGCAGTTAAGTTTTCTCTCCAGATAGGTATTATGAAACACTTCTCAATGTCGTTCGGCCTTAGGCTGCAGAGCACACGTCCATCTCTTGACTAGATTTCTCTTGTGACCGAATTGTAATGCGTCATGCAAGCAATTACAAACTCGATACTTTGCACTGTGATGGGAAAGGATGCCGCTGCAAGCAAACCAGAGTGTCCTAGATTCCTTATAGAATTATTTCCTGCATCCTCTAAAGAGTGTAAATTGATCACTGAAAGTACTTTATGCAAGTCTGTTTCACAAGTTCTCAGGCAATCGTGAACCAACGCCATTTTGGGCCTGCTTTGTGTTGGAGAGTACTGCATACTGAAAGATTTGAAAATTGACTGTGAACACGCCTGTGTCAGAAAAATCTTGGACAAATGGCTGAAAATTACTTACTAATTTTTAGAAAAAAATAGATTCTGAGAAAAAAAGATGGCACATGGGTTTTGTAGGTAATTCCATTTTGAAGCAACCCAGATTGTTGGATTTTGAAAAAGCGGAGATTTTCTTGAAAAAGAAAAAAAAGCAGATTCCCGAAAAAAAGCAAAACTCCAATCTTCAAGAGGATGAAATACTGGATGGACACATCTTGATGAAAACTAAAAAAGCTCTGGTCCAATCTCTGAAAAGTGATCCCCTTGAAACAAGGACCCTGAAAAAGCGAGCCTCCCTGCTTCCTCAACCCGAAACTATGAAGAACGCTGAAAAAGCACTTCGTTTGGGTCTTCGAATCTTCGTTGAAAGAAAAATAAAAATCTTTCGTCTGGATGCAACCTGCAAAAGATAATGAAATAAGGAAGCCAAATGCTTGTCTTTATAGATCTTTAGGGTGAAAAAGCAGCTTTATTTGTGAGAGAATAAAACTTCACTCTTATCCATGAAGAAAGTAACTTTTAAAGCACAAATCCAAGTGGATGTCTTCGAATAGGAAGAATCCCTATTTTGTAGCTACCTATGGCTTCTTGTGTGATGATGAAAAATATCTTCTTTTGATGATGTCATCAAACACACGAGTTGAAAGAAGTGTTAGCCAATTTTTCTTCTTTTTTTGACACTTCTACACTCTTTTTGACTTAAGTATGGCCTATCTCCGACTTCAACAAGATGGCAAAATGTCATCGTTGACTGAAAAAACTGACTGATCCTGACATTTTGGAGACCTATCAACTGAGATTCCATCCTTAGCCTCCGACAGACAATCTGGCATCGTTTGACCAAGTTTGACCTCCTGAAAATTGCCGACGGACGAAGATTGGGAAACAACTATCAAAAAACACTATCAAATCTGAAAATTTTCTAACACTGAGCAAGTTGGGTGCCCCAAGTCACCTGGGGCACTTGGATTCACCAGCCTTAGCCATTTTTTTGAAAATTGCAACTTCTTCAATTTCGTGATTCGCGTGCGCATTCCGGTGGCTGATGACCCCTATTTGGCTGCTGATTTCTGTCTGCTGGGACAAAACTGAGTCTGATGAAAATTGAGCTGACTGTACTTTCCATCTACCTCAGGAAACATGCCAAACTAACATGTTCCTGAATTAGACCGAGCTGACGAAGGGAGATTCACGTTTTTCAAGGAAAACTCAGAAAAATTTCTAAGTCTAATGAGTTTGGGTGCCCCAAGTCACTTGGGGCGCTTGGTTTTCCATGCCTTAGAAAATTTTCTAAAAAATTCAAAATTTATGCCATTTCTCGATTTCTGTGCCAACAACCCCTGTTTGATCTTTGATTTCTGTCATCCAGATGACTGTCGAGGCGGGACAGAGGGTGATCTAAGCAATCTGAACATATCTGTGATGAAATCCTAGCTTTGACTGATGTTTGACTGAGTTTGACCAAGTTTGACCAAGTTTGACCTATTGGAAACAGGTTGACGGAAGCATTTTTGAGGTTTCTTGAAAAATGTGAAAAAAAATCTAACACTTGAAAGGTTGGGTGCCCCAAGTCACCTGGGGCACCTAGATTCTCAACATTTAGTCAAATTTCATGTTTTCCAGATTTTCATTCCACCTTGGATCCATCTTGCATCATTTTGCGTGCGTCGTCGAGTCGATGACTATTTGTCGGTTCAACGTCGTTGAAACAACGTTGAAAACTCATCGACGAGCTCTGGCAGATGAACTTCCTCTATTGACGACTTCAGAGCTCATGCTTCACCTTCCGAAAAAGCAGAAATGACCCAGTAGAGCAAACTTGGTCGTTTGAAGATTCTGTCTGGACCACGCTGATCGTGAAGCAAAATCGACCAATGAGAATCAAGTGCGACACTTGAGTTGGAGATTCTATTTTTAGAAAGTTTTTTCAGCATCCATATCTCAAGAAACCCAGAAAACCTAATTTGACGTCTATTTTTAGAAATTTTGCTTTTTTGACTTTTTGACAAATTTTTTTCTAAACTTGTTCAAAATGCCTTAATGAAACAAAATTTTTGATTGGGTACAACAATTAGCTCTGTCTGGGGACCATGTTAGATACTTATGACATAGGAGAACCGAGAATCTCTAGAATTTTAAGCTTGGACCAGTGCCTTGTTAGTTGGGCAATAGAGTCAGGTCACTTTCCTAATCACCTAGAACAAGACTTTTCCCTACGTCACCTAAAAACGGACTTCCTAAAAATCATCTAAGAGTTGGAACTTCCCAGAACACAAAGAACACAACTGTCACATAACAGAAAGGGGAAAAACATTACGACATAATGATCACATTACAGAAAGGGGAAACACATTACGAGAACAGAAAGTGTTTGAAATTACTCCATCCCCGAAGGGATGAAGTGTTTTAAGTATAATCCATTGTAAGGCAGCGGAAGGAGCCTGCCATCCATGTGTGAGAGAATGTAAGTATTCTCCCCTGCAAACTCATGGATTTTGTATGGCCCTAGCCACAGGGAGTCAAATTTTCCATGCATTCCCTTGGGTTCATGTCTTTTCTCCCAGAGTAGGACTTGATCACTGATCTTGAAGTCTCGCTGGCAAGCCTTCTTATCAAATATTTTCTTCACTCGTTCCTGATGTTGAGTGATTTTGTCTACAACCTCCACTCTTTCTTCTTCTAGCTTCATCAGATACAGGATGCGCTTCTCAATAGGATCTTTGAACATATCATCTTCAATTGCGGCTGCCAGCTTCAAAGCGGACAACTCTAGCGTGATAGGCAGCATTGCTTCTGTACCGTACAGAATGATGAAAGGTGAAGTACCAATAGCTCTCTTGGGGGTAATTCTATCGGCCCAGAGAGCATCATAAAGCTTCTTATGCCAAGCCTTTTGATTAGAATCAACTAGCTTGCATATGATAGTGACTATGTTTTTGTTTGATGATTCGGCCTGTCCATTACCCTGAGGGTAATAATCTGATGAATGTGACAACATGATGCCATGATCATAACAAAACTCTAGTACTTCCTCGGATGAGAAACATGTTGCATTATCAGTCACTATCTTACGTGGTACCCCGAATCTTGAAATAATGTTCTCTTTTAGAAAGTCACAAACAACTTCCGAGGCAGCCCGCTTGGTTGGAATAGCTTCAACCCACTTCGTGAAATAATCTGTACCTGTGAGGACATAAATATGCGCCTTACTAGAATGTGGGTTGATAGGGCCAACGAAATCCAATCCCCATTGCTGGAATGGACCATCAATAATTACTAGTTTGAGGGGAATGGCTGCTAGCTTGAGTTTGCCAACAAACTGTTGACAGATCTGACATTTTGACACCCATTCATATGCATCGCGAAACATAGTTGGCCAATAAAACTATGCCTGCAGGATCTTGAATGCAGTAACTCTCGATGAGAAATGACCTCCACATGCTTGACTATCAAATGCATCCAGCAAACGTTGTTGTTGATCTTTGTTGACACATAACAAAAGGGTTCCATCAAGCCCTTGCTTAAATAGAACGTCATTCCAAAGCACAAACTTTTGCACTTTCAATTTTAATGTTCTCTTCTGTTGTTTGTCCATATGAATTGGACATTCTCCATAAGTCAAATAGTATACAATTTCTGCCTACCATTCATCTACAGAATCAACAAATAGGATCATAGGAAGATCCTCTTTAGTTTCAGTTTCAAATTCACCATCAGCCTAGTGCTTCAGATCACCATCTTCTGCTATCAATTGACAAAGACCTCTCCCTAGGATAGGTTTTGTTGGCTTGATCTCCAAATCGTATTCTTGAACCCTTGCGACCTAGTTACCTCTCCTAGTGCCCATCTCCTGTTGAGTTAGCATGCTCTTAACCGCTGGATCAATATCATACACCATTGTGTGAGCCGTCAAGATATAGAATCTGAAATTCTTTATTGCTCTCACTACTGCATACGCATTCTTCTCTATTTGAGAATACCGCATTTCACTATCTTTGAAACTACTACTCATGAAAGCAATTGGAGACTCAGCATCTTCATTCAACTTTTACGTCAATATAGCAGACATGGTGTGTTTGGATGCATAATAGTAAAGGATGAAATCTTTATTAAAATCAGGATGGACTAACACTGGCGTTTGGCTGATGGCTTCCTTAATTGTGACAAATGCCTTCTTGCCTTCATCTATCCACTTGAAAGCAGATGTTTTCTTCATCATAGCTGATATATCCTTTCTAAGCTCTGAGAAGTCTAGTATAAACCTTCGTATGAAATTTATTTTACCGAAGAAGGAATGAACACTAGTTTTTCTTGTTGGTAGAGACAAATTTTTGATAGAATCAACCTGACTAGGATCAATCCATGTTCCCTCCTTGGAGACGATATGGCCAAGCAGTTTACCTTCCATTACTGCAAAGATGGACTTCTTAGGATTCAAAGAAATACCATGGTATTTGCATCTTTCGAACACTTTCACCAAATGGTCAAAATGGTCCCCTCGTGTTTTTGAGAAAATAGTGAGGTCATCAAGGTAAACGACAATCAACTTGTTCTTCAAATATCCAAATGCCAAATCCATAGCTCTCTGAAATGTAGCACCGACATTGATGAGGCTGAAAGGCATCCTTTCATAAGCAAACGTACCCCATGGGGTAGTGGAAGCTGTCTTGAACTGATCCTCCTAAGCTACAACAATTTGATTATATCCGGAAAAACCATCAAGTAATGATAGCATCTCTGAACCGATGATTGTTTGCAATGTGTGCTCCATGATTGGTAGAGGATAATTATCTTTGAGAGATGGTTGGTTCAGGTTCTTGAAATCCACACAAATTCTAGTTTCGCCATTTTTCTTAAGTACATGAACTATGTTTGACACCCATGTTGAATGCTAAATTCAAAATATTATCTTTGCATCCACCATCTTCTGGATCTCTGCATAAATTGTATCTTGGATCCGCGGATTGTAATATCTTTGTTTTTACTTGAAGGGCTTTGTATCAAGTTTCAATGGAATTGTATGAGACAATTTAATGGGTGTGAAGACTTTCAAGTCTTCATATGACCAAGCAAAAACATCTCGATATTGTCTAAAGAGAGATAAACCTCTCACTTTCTTCTTTTGTACAACATTTGCCTATATTAACAAGCCTCGACTTGTCTTCTGAACCAATATTCACCTGATAATGTTTAGCAGAGGTCTTATCATCCATTCTTCTTTGATTTTGGATGTATCTATCATGTCTGTCGAATATATCTTCTAAGGATACGAGACCCTTGGGAATTTTGTTACCTTTCAACTGGATAATACCTGAATCTGGCTCTTCTACTACTTTTGCATCCCTTGAAGTTTCCATAGAAGATTCTTCAAACCAACCTTCAAAAGATGAGAGGAACGAATCAGATTCTTCTTTGTTGTCTTCAGTATTTTTGATCTCAGTTGTTGATTCTCTAAAAGGATTCAAACTCCCTTCAAAGAAAAGCCCCTTGAAATTATCTTCCATGACGAGAAATTCTTTGATGTGGTCATCATCATCGAAGATTTGCCAGTTGTCACAATTGTCGAGGACGGTTGGTCTGTATATTAGCTCGATAGCGAATGCATTCTGACGAAAATTAGAATGAGGCATGAAAAGTGAAGTGGATACTACCAAGGCATCTTCTTTCCTATTATCTGAGCGTGGAATGTATTGGATGTTAAATGCCTCGAACCAATCAATTGCATTCCACACCCTATATCTATAATGTTGAAGGCGGTCTGTTTTTACTTGAAATTGTCCCCTGATCTGCTTCACAATCAGTTTTGCATCGCCTTCAACTCTGAGTAATTTAATACCCATATCCTTTGCATTCTTAAGACCTAACAAAAGTGCCTCATATTCTGTTGTATTATTTGTGCATTCGAACTGCAAGCAGTACGCAAAAGGATACAAACAACCATCAGGAGAAATTATCACGACCCCGGCTCCTGATCCGGCAGTCGAACAACTTCTGTCAAATTGCAAAGTCCATATCTTTGGATCCTCTTTTGGTTTGTCAACTGTACAGACAACTTTCTGATTCTCTTCAGTTATCTCTGACAGCATAACATATGTACAAGGACCCATTTCTTGATATAGCACCTGTGCTTGAGGATCCTGAGATTTCACCACCGCGAACTGTGACTTGGTTTCTGGTTCCAATTTGAAACTACCTTTCTTTAATGGAATGGTTGAAGATGACCAATCCAATTGTATTTCTCCTCCAAGATCTTTGCAGAAGCTTCTACTTAATAGCATCCCATAACTGGCTGAAATGTCGGCTACCAAGATAGTCATCATTATTTTCTTCTCTGGGCAATCCGCCAACTGTACTTGAGCATCCTTCAATTGTCCAACCAATGACACTGACTTAGACTCAAGCAAATAACATTTGTCATGCGTTTTGGTGCACGAGAGTCCCAAGGCATGACATTATCCAAGGCTCCTGAATCAATGATACAATTGCTCAATTTATAGCCTCCTATATACAGAGAGATATAGAAAGGCTTGGGCTTCTCTCTTGCTGGAATGGAAGATTCAACCAATGTGGGTTGTGTGACAGCCTCTTTCTTGACATACTTAATGATTCTATCCAGTTGTTCTAGATGGTCCTAAAGATACTCCAGCTGAGAAATCTACACCTTTGTCTTCATCATGGAATCCACTATATCAAAATTCACTGAAGACGAATCTTGAGGAGCCTTGACATTTTCATGTGATGGCTGAGCATTAGAAGTGGAAGCCACTTCCTTCCCCTTTTCTTTCGATCTTTGCTTATCCTCTCCTTCTTTCTATGCTTTGAAATGCTGAGCATGTGTAAACACAGGCGTCAAAAGATTTTCATGATTCACTGTAAGAGAATATTGACGAAAATCCTCTTGTTCTTCCTTCGTTATAACGGGTTTGTTCTGGAAGTATCCCATAGTAGAGTCGCCATCGAAGTTGTCCATTTGTGGTAAGACAACATTCACACTTGGGGAAGGGACAATGTTTGAAATAGGTGCAGCATCAACATATCCCATGATTTGATTCATTCTTAAATTTTCAAGATATGTGAATCCAGTATGCGCATTTGTCTCATGAAAGGAACAAAACACTGCATTTTGAGTAGCGTCAACTGCTTGTCTTGGTGGTGGTGCTGGCAACCTGGCCTGTAGTTATTGAAAGGCTGAAAATTATTTGTCTTAGGCTGATATGGTTGCTGTGGTTGGTATTGTTGTTGTGGTGACTGATATGGCTGTTGTGTAGGTTGCCCCTGAGTAGGCAACTATCTCTTCATGATAGTCACTTCATTTGCTACCTTATGTAGCAGTGGATCTGTAGAACTCTGAACAAGAGGCCTAATTGAATCCATCTTCATCTTGCCAGAGGTAATCATGTCATCCTCTAACTTGATGGCATTTTCTTGTGCATTGGATAATTCTGTTTCATTAGCCAATCTCAGAAAGAAGGCTATCTCAGAAGGAAGAGCATTAATGAAACTGCTCAATAGAATTTGTGGAGATGGATTAAGTGTATGAGAAAGGCATGTGACCAGGTGATTAAACCTTGCCACAAACTCCCTCATCAGTTCATTGTTTTCCATCTTTGAATTTGAGAGTTGGGTGAACAATTTGTGACCGTCTTCGGCAGGCTTGAATCTTGCCAAGAATTTCTCACTCATAGTTGCCCAACTTGTAATGATGCTTGGTTCCAGATGATTGAACCAGTTGGCAGCATTCCCATGAGAGTCTCAACGAAGAGACGCACAACAACATCTTCATGTGATACATGCAAAATGGCACAAGCTGTTGTGAATGCAGAGATGTGTTTGTCGAGATGTTGAGTTCTATCACCGTGGAACCGGGGAAAGTGCTTCCTTGACCCGTGTGGTAACTCATGATGTGCTTGCAGGGCCAAAGGTCCAATGTTATTACCCCAAGGCAGTGGCGGTGGTCACCTCTAATTTGCATCATTATGATTGTTATTATTTGCATCACCCATTGCTCTAGGCAGGATTACTAGTTCTTCTTGTGATTCTTCCTATTTGACTTCAGGAACTGTCTGAACTTTAGGAACTATGTTGGATGCCTCTCCAACTTCTGTAGGATCAAGATCTTGGAAGAAAGGATCCATAGCACCGCCTTTTCCCCTTCTTGAATAAACCCTATGAGCCAGGACTATCTACTACCACGCAGGAGGTGGTAATACTGGT
Organism: Cunninghamia lanceolata; assembly: GCA_027924645.1. Classification (NCBI taxonomy): domain Eukaryota; kingdom Viridiplantae; phylum Streptophyta; class Pinopsida; order Cupressales; family Cupressaceae; genus Cunninghamia; species Cunninghamia lanceolata. The sequence goes on along the minus strand of BSBN01000500.1, from coordinate 3,660,737 downwards.
CTTCTTGCCACAAGATCTACTTTATGTACTTCTTCATCAAGGATAGCAGCCATGTTTCTCCACTGATCAGGACTTTCCTTTTGTGCAAATATGAAACTCCTCAGGCTGTTAATGATGTCTGTTTACTCTCCTTCCACTCGTACAAGATTTGGTTGAATAACAGGTGGTGTAAGATTTGGTTGTTGAACTGGAGTAGAAAGACGCCAGAGAGTCATTCCCGTGACATAAGCCTAAGATTGCTTGAAGTTTTATGCCTCGTGCCCCATGGTGGGCGCCAAAAAATTGTTGGCATTTCAATTTGCACCTCTGGAATGTGAGTTGGAAATAGACAGCTATGCACAGATAAATTGCTCTCCTATTGGAAGGGGGAGTTCCCTTTTTGCTGATGTTCGCTGAAAAGATAATAAAATAAAACTTTGCCTATCTTCTTTTTGATTCTCAGCTGTAAGCACAAGGTTATAAAACTCTAAACAGTATAGAAGAGGTTTTTTTTCCTTTTTTTAAAACTTCTACTACAACTAGGCATAGACTAATGATGCTTTTAATCTCCTAAGTAAATTTAGAGCAAAGGAAATTAAAAGTGAACAAGGAATGATTGTTTTAACAAAAACTTAAGCAATTTTCTCCCAGATTTACATCACAAGACTTATAGTACTTTAATGATGAATGCTGAAACGAAATCTACACATCTGACGATGAAAACTTGATGAATCGAGATATAATATCATAGCAAAATAAGCATGAGACTTCTATTCAATATCACAAAGTTGATACAACTCCAGGATAGCAATACTGTAGCAAAAGGCAGGCATACAACAAGCGATCAAACATCGGAGAACAGATTACACAAAGATAAGAAGCACTTTCAATAACAATTATGTAGGCTAGAATAGGCACAACAAAATATGTTATCTTCAACATCACTTCCTTACAATGAACAGAGAGTGAACAGACACTTGGAATAACAAGACTTGCAGGCTAGAATAGGCACAACAAATTTACTATCACAATTACCATTACATACAATGGGCAAAGATGCCCTTATTTATACTAAAATCAAAGGAGTAGGGAACCCTGAAATCTCCTTGATTAACCCTAACTTGCCAACTCGCAAGCTTTATTACTATTCTAAGACAAAGATACAATAAACAAATGCTTTAAAGTGATTTGTTTTAAAGCAAAGAAAACTCCAACTATTACAAAGTGATTTCTTTTTCTAAAAATAGAATGGATGAGCTTAGGATGAAAGCAAATGCTTTAAAACAAAAAGCATCTGTTTTAAAGCTGCTTTATTTTGAAATGCATCCTCATCAACATTCTTGCTTTTTGGTGATGTCATCTCTTGATATTCTGGGAAACAATATCTTCTAAAAAGTGAGTGACTGCATTTTTGCCAGGAACACTGATACTCTCTAAAATGATATTTTGATTCTTTAATGTTTCTTCATTGTTGGCAACCATCTGAAGAAATTCATGAACTTCGCCCAGAGCCTTGTCGAACTTCATTGTCATTGTGGAAAAACAACCCATCTTGCCGACACTGATATCATCATTAAAATTGCTACAGACGAGAGTCTGGAACTCTGCTTGCATTTCCCTGAGATCATACAGGGTACCATCATCTCTTTCATATGAACATGGGATTTGAGAAACAAAAGATCTGACAAACTTGAGGACGTTGACTACCTTTTCTTTCCACTCTGTCAATTCAGAAATTATACTATCATAAGTTTTTACTGTGAAAAGATATTGCGCTTTCCAAGTAGAAATTGTCTTCTTATCCTCAGCTAAATCAACAGAATCAAGTGCAATCTTCAAGTTAGAGATAATGATCTCAAACACTGGTCTATTTTCTGCCATGGTCTGCTGCAATCCCTGTATGCTTTGGTGTAAATCATGAGCATTGTACTTTAATTGATAAAATTTTGAAAGTACAACTCTCCCTTTAGTCACAAATTCTTCCACCCAACTATTCATGTGCCTCCCATAGAGAACCAACTAACTGAAATGCCGCTGATCAGTTGGTGATTCCAGATTCGGTGGAAGCAATAAATCAGCCTATGATGTGCCATGGAAAAGGTTTGAAATATACTGCCGCAACTACCTAACTTCAGCTTTGAGAGCTGCTTTGTCTTCTCCATCTCTTAATACCCTTTCCTTCAAATTATCCGTTGCAACTTCAAAGAGATTTACATCTGTATGGCGGGTACTTCTACCAAGGTTAGCTTTGACAACTGTGAAGTCATCAACCTTGACATCATCAACGCTTCTATTTTCTGGCGATGTTACAGTTTCAAGGATTATTTCTCCATCCACATTCTTTTCAATGCAAACCTACTTCTTTATCTTCTTATCTGGTGTGTCTTGGTAGACACTTTTAAGCTCTGTCAAATCCAGCTGATATGAGGGTTTTCTTCTCTTCCTTCCCAGAATGTTTTCAAGCCAGGATGACCCATCCTCTCTTCGAAACTCAGTTCTATCCTCGTCAGCTCCTGTTGAATCAATATGTGCATTAGAGTTGCGAACCGGTGAATCTGGCTCTGAATCTATGTGGATAGGAGAAGTGTTCGGTGAAGAAGGAGGAGAAACATGATCTGGAGGTAACGCTTCAACATGTGGTCTTGGTTCAACAGGAACTTCTGATTCAACTGGTGGTTGTTCTTGCTGGACATGAGCTAGAGACTCATCCTTTTTCCTCTTTAACTTAGCCATTTTTGTTCCCTCTGGAAGAAAACTCATAGCATTTACCCTTCATTTTCACTTGGAAGTGGAAGGCTTTGATGGTTGCACAACTGGCAGCTCTGCTAACAAAATATCATCCTTTCACTTATTCTTCAAGCATATCAAACTATTTTTAACCACTTGACTCGATCTTTCTTCAATGGAAGTGTTCTCTTTTACTGACCAATTAACATATGGCAACGGTTGTTGCTCAATTTGGTCCCTGAAATATGTGGGAAGTAGAACTTCACCACTCTCTATCAAACCCTCTATATCCTCTGATAGGATATCAAACAACTGCTGAAGAGTAAACTTGCTGTAACTGTGTTCTCACATTTCAAACTCATCAGCACAATTAGCCCAGAAATCTTCAATTGCATGCTTGTGCACACAATTTTGACAAAGATGTGATGCAAAAACACCACGAGGATCATATGAAGACATCCTGTCAAAAAAATTGAGACCATATCTGGATGATTCATTACTGATTGCCTTGGCATCTGCTCTAGATCTGCATCTGTAATTACTCATCCCAAGTGGAAAATTGAAAGTTGCCTTGCGTCTGCTACGCAAAAATGTATGAACCTCATAGGCTTGCCTCAAAAATTCCATAAATGCTATTTCATCTATAGGATATCTCGGCAACATGGTCGGCTCTCCTGAGAAGCCATATACCCTGATGTAGGAAAAAGTGGGAAATTGGATGAACCAATCAACCCATTCTGCCATTGCTATTCTAGCATCTACTGAAAACCATATATGCAACTCATTGTCCATATCTCGCACTCCATGCATCAGGAATGCATCATTCACCCGCCTGTAATGTCGTTCAGCTTGAGAGATTTCTAACTGTGAGAAATGGTGATATACATGTTGAATACCCAGAGTTCCAACAACATTCAAACCTCTGAATTGACCCTGAAAAGCCATCAAATACACAAGGTATGACATCATGTGGAATTCATAAGCCCTTTGAAAATCAAGTATTTGTTGGTGGAGACTATCACTGATGAGTGCTGACCAGTCATAGAATTCGGTTCCATCAACAATCTGGGACATGATGTAAAACATCCAAGGCTGTAACTTGTTAGCATCTACTTGACTCGTGATCTGGCTTAATAGAGTAATCATTATTGCATGTTCCTCCTTGAATTCTCCACGTCCAACGTTCTTTGGCATGACATTCTGCTTCTCTTTTAACCACCTCTGACCAATCTTTTTCCGGTATTTTTCCTTATTATTATTCCAAACCCTCTTGCATTCTTCGAGTGAAATAGTTAAGTTTTTTCTCCAGATAGGTATTGTAAAACACTTCTTAAGGTCATTTGGCCTCAGGCTGCAGAGCACACGTCCATCTCTTGACTTGATTTCTCTTGTGACTGAATTGTAATGTGTCATGCAAGCAATTACAAACTTGATACTTTGCACTGTGATGGAAAAGGATGCCACTGCAAGCAAACTAGAGTGTCCTAGATTCTTGATAGCATTATTTCCTGCATCCTCCAAAGAGTGTAAATTAATCACTGGAATTACTTTATGCAAGTTTGTTTCACAAGTTCTCAGGTAATGGTGAACCAAAGCCATTTTGGGCCTGATTTTTGTTGGAGAGTATTGCATACTGAAAGATTTGAAAATTGACTGTGAACACGCCTGTGTCAGAAAAATCTTGGACAAATGGCTTAAAATTACTTACTGATTTTTAGAAAAATGCAGATTCCGAGAAAAAAAGATGGCACATGGGTTTTGTAGGTAATTCCGTTTCGAAGCAACCCATATTGTCAGATTTTGAAAAAGCGGAGATTTTCCTGAAAAAGTAGAAAAAAGTAGATTCTCAAAAAAAGCAAAACTCCTATCTTCAAGAGGATGAAATACTGGATGGATCCATCTCGATGAAAACTAAAAAAGCTCTGGTCCAATCTCTGAAATGTGATCCCCTTGAAACAAGGACCTTGAAAAAGCAAGCCTCCCTACTTCCTCAACCCGAAACTACGAAGAACGCTAAAAAAACACTTCATTTGGGTCTTCAAATCTTCATTGAAAGAAAAATAAAAATCTTTCCTTTGGATGCAACCTACAAAAGATAATGAAATAAAGAAGCCAAATGCTTGTCTTTATAGATCTTTAGGGCAAAAAAGCAGCTTTATTTGTGAGAGAATAAAACTTCACTCTTAGCCATGAAGAAAGCAACTTTTAAAGCACAAATCCAAGTGGATGTCTTCAAATAGGAAGAATCCCTATTTTGTAGCTGCCTATGGCTTCTTGTGTGAGATGACAAAAAATATCTTCTTTTGATGATGTCATCGAACACACGAGTTGAAAGAAGTGTTAGCCAATTTTTCTTCGTTTTTTGACACTTCTACACTCTTTTTGACGTAAGTATGGCTTGTCTCCGACTTCAACAAGATAGCAAAATGTCACCATTGACTGAAAAAGCTGACTGATCCTGACATTTTGGAGACCTATCAACTGAGATTCCATCCCTAATCTCCGGTTGACAATCTGGCATCGTTTGACCAAGTTTGACCTCTTGAAAACTGCCGACGGACGAAGATTGGGAAACAACTGTCAGAAGACACTATCAAATATGAAAATTTTCTAACACTGAGCAAAATGGGTGCCCTAAGTCACCTGGGGCGCCTAGATTCACTAGCCTTAGCCATTTTTTTGAAAATTGTGACTTCTTTAATTTCTTGATTTGTGTGCGCGTTCTGGTGACTGATGACCCCTGTTTGGCTGTTGATTTCTGTCTGTTGGGACAAAACTGAGTCTGATGATCTGGCAGATAGGCAGGCTTGATGAAAATTGAGCTGACTGTACTTTTCATTTGCCTCGAGAAATGCGCCAAACTGACCTGTTCTAAATCAGACCGGGTTGATGGAGGGAGATTCACGTTTTTCTAGGAAAACTCAGAAAAATTTCTAAGTCTGATGAGTTTGGGCACCCCAAGTCACCTGGGGTGCCTGGTTTGCCATGCCTTAGAAAATTTTCTAAAAAATTCAAAATTTATGCCATTTCTCGATTTCTGTGCCAACAACCCCTGTTTGATCTTCGATTTATGTCATTCAGACAACTGTCAAGGTGAGACAGAGGGTGATCTGAGTAGTCTGAACATATCTGTGATGAAATCTTGGCTTTGACTGATGTTTGACTGAGTTTGACCTACTAGAAACAGGCTAATGGAAGCATTTTCGACGTTTCTTGAAAAATGTGAAAAAAAATCTAACACTTGAAAGGTTGGGCACCCCATGTCACATGGGGCACCTGGATTCTCAACACTTAGTCAAATTTCATGTTTTCTAGATGTTCATTCCACCTTGGATCCATCTTGCATCGTTTTGCGTGCATGATCGAGTCGATGACTGTTCGTTTCAGCGTCGTTGAAACAATGTTGAAAACTCATCGACGAGCTCTAGCAAATGAACTTCCTCTGTTGACGACTTTAGAGCTCATGCTTCGCCTTCCAAAAAAGTAGAAATGACCTAGTAGAGAAAACTTGGTTGTTTGAAGATTCTTTCTGGACCACGCCGATCATGAAGCAAAATTAACCAATGAGAATCAAGCGCGACACCTGAGTCAGAGATTCTATTTTTAGAAAGTTTTGCTAGCATCCATATCTCAAGAAACCTAGAAAACCTAATTTGACATCTATTTTTAGAAATTTTGTTTTTTTGACTTTTTGACGAAAAATTTTCTAAACTTGTTCAAAATACCTTAATGAAGCAAAAATTTTGATTGGGTACAACAAAACTAGTTGCCCATCAAATCAAGGATTGCATGAAGAGTTTCTCTAACCATAAACATTGTGATACTTCATTTTGGGGATTCTTCAAGACTTTTCAAACTGATATGCAATCTAGAGAAAGGATACCTGCTAAGGTTGTAGAAAAATACAAAAATGATATCACCTTTATAGTTGATAAAGACAATTGCTATATGGAGATTGTGGAGCCAAGAACATTTTGGATTACAACCTTGCCCTATGAGGTCTTAGAATTTGATTTGGTTGGGTATGTTGACATACTTCTCAGCAATCCAAAGGATCCCTCTACTGAGAGGTTTGGCACATATGATGAAATCATGTACAAAAATGTTAAGAAGGATGTAAAGAAAATAGAAGAGACAATATCTAATGCAGGTCAAGGTTTAGGAGCCTTATCAGACAACTAAACCAAGCAACAAATAACAATCCACAACAAAAAGATAACAAGAAATAACAAATTTTTATTGATATGCCAAATGAATTACAATAGGAGTGCAATGGGCTTCAAACATACCCTGGCTGAAGCCTTACAATCAATATGATACCCAGACCAAGCTAACCCTAGCTCTTCCCCTTGAAGACTCAGAAAATATTTCAACAGCAGCTCCAAAAACATACTATGGAGTCTTCGAGAAATCCCACTCTAGAAAATCTGCCTTTCATAGCATGTAATTTGCCTATTTATAAGCACATGTGGTAGCCATCAACCTTCATTACCTGTATTGCCATGTGTCATACCCCCATTTGTCCTTGAAATGGTCGTATGCATGATTAAAGTTGAGTTTCATCATTTTCTGGGCGGTTAGCAAGGAATTCATGTCTTACCGAATGCAGGGTGATGCAGGGGCATTCGGGCTCACGTGCAATCCTCATCAACCAAAAAAATATTTGCTTTACTTTTCTCGTTGTTTGCTTTGCTACAGGAGTTGCTTTAGGAGTTAATTGATCAATTTCAGAGAATTTCCTAAAGAAGTTGGCTAAGTGATGAGCTAATCTTGAAGAAGGCCCAAAAGGGTATCTACATCTCAAATTTGGGGAAGATCTGATAAAAAATGAAGAAGTTATGCTTCAATAGAGTTTTTGCAGGTCACTAGACTTGCGCTAATATCCAGTGACACTGGATATCCATGTTGGTGTTCGATGAACAAGTCTGTGCTAAATTTGCTTGCAACCAGATTTGCGCTTATTTCACTCCTTACCAGATATATCTGGCAACCATCATTTTCCCCGCCGAACACTTCCATGCACTTTGCGCTAAAATCATGCTTCACTGGATTTGCGCTAAAATCGGGCTTCACCAGATGTTGCGCTACTTTCCTGTCCCTAATGTAGGAGCATCCCTGGTTCAAGATCAATCTTGCATCAACCAAAAACATTTGCATTTCAGTTTGTTTCTTTTTATTTTCTAGTTCCGTTTAGTCAGTTCAGTCAGAAGCAGTTTCTGTATTTTGGTCCACATTCTACCATAGTTGCATTTCAAATCTTGCGGAGCTGGACTTAGCATCTAGATTCATTCATCTACATCATATCCAGAATTCAAAGCATTTGGATCAAGGACCGGAAAGTTATCACTATCAGAAGATCGATTGTTTTCTTAGAGAAAAGCATCCTGGCAGTCTCAGATAATCAGCTAAAGGAGAAGACCTGTGGAGCATTTCACAATCTTTGAAGCTTAATGACACATCATTCAATGTTCTATGGTTCATGGCCAACCTTCCTCGAGATTCACACATCATCCCATTCATTTGCGGAGGATTTCTATGCATTTAGGTCTGACCTATCCGTGTACACATGTTACAACTCTTCATTGGAGTTTGTGATCTTCCTTGGCCGACACGGAGGAATCTCTTGTACTAGAGATGATATATATTGATGTAATAGAACCTTAGGAAAGAAGTTCATGATAATAGTGATAGTTGATAGTTTAGATTTGTGTGAAGGAGCTTCAAAGCTATATCTTGCGCATATTCTGATATTATGAAATTAGGCCTTTAAGCCCCAATTGTAAGCCCACATGTTGCTGGCTGATCTATAGTTGAATTCTATGATATACTGAATGACTAAATTTGCATTTGTTTCATATCTTTGAGTTGTTTCCATTGTGTTTACTCTTGCTGCACGATCTAGACAATTCATTCTATGAACCCTCCTACCATGACTGCACCAAGTTGTATCAAAGCGAAAGTTTGAATCTTTTGGAGTGAATTGAGTGGAGTTGCCGAGGGAATTCCATAAGATCTTGCTATGGACAAATCACTAAATTGAGGTAGGTTACTTTTGTCGCAACCGATCACCGATTGTGAGGCAGTTGTCACCTTGTAGCATGATCGCCGAACTTGAGGCAATTTGCACTTGATCCTAGAAAGATGCCGCCGAGGAGAGTTGTTGTTGGAACAATGGCTGGTAGAATGGATGAGATGATGGAAATGATGAAAACAATGTGAATTAGATTGGATGCCATTGAGGAAGACAGGTGAAGAGGATTGACACCTAGACCTAATGTTGAAAGTGATGATGAAGAAGAATTTCAATCTATTGAACAAATTGGCAAAACCCTAGGAGGTGATGAAGAAGAAGAATCATCTATCAAGTAAAGATGTTGTGAGCTATTTCAAAGATTGGAAAGAGACCTAGAGTTGAGGTGCCGAACTATATTGGCAATTTGAACCCTAAAGAATTGATTGACTGGATAAATGACATGGAAGAATACTTTGAGTATGAAGAAGTTGAAGATCCGGAGAAGGTGAAATTTGCAAAGACAAAGTTGAAAGGACATGCATGTATATGGTGGAAAGAAGCTCAGTTGGATAGGAACAGAAGAGGAAAAGAAAAGATTACAAAATGGGATAGAATGGTGACAAAATTGAAGAATCAGTTTATACCTGCTGACTATGAGTTGGAGCTATTGAAAAGATTGCAGAACCTGAGACAAAAGGAAAAATATGTGGGGTATACTAAAGAATTTCATAAGATGATCATAAGGATAGGACATAGTAAAGAAAACAAGGAGAAAGTGGCTAGATACATCAATGGACTGAGATTGAACATTCAAGAAGAACTAAGTCTGGTGAGAATGACATCTCTGGAAGAAGCATATCAGTTTGCCCTGAAAGTTGAAGAAAAGATGAATAAGAGACATGATCAGAGACAAAGAGGTAGAGGAGGTAAATTTCAGAGAGGTAGAACATTTTTTGGAGGAGATAGATCACATCTGAAATAGAACAAGTTTGACAATACATTTAAGAAGGAGGACAGAGAGAGCAATGCACACCGGAGTAATGACATAAATTTTCATCACAGAGGTAATTATAATTCATACTGGAGTGAAGGATACAGAAGAGAAGGAAGAGGATTTGATAAGAGAACATTCAGAGGCACTTGTTTCAAGTGTGGAGGTGAAGGAAATAGAGCATTTGAATGTAATCAAGGTAGTACAAGTAGGAGAACAGAGAACAGTGGAAGAGCATCTTATGTTGAAGAAGACCCTGTTGGATCACCTAGTTCAGTTGGAAAGCTGGAGAAAGGAGAATCATTGGTGATGAGGAGAGCACTATTTCAAGCAGAAACAAATGAGGAACCACCGCAGAGGAAAAGTTTGTTCAGAACCAGATGCAAATTAGGAGGTAAATGTTGCAAAGTTGTAATTGATAGTGGTAGTTCTGATAACCTAGTTTCAAAGGAGATGGTGACTAAGTTGAAGTTGGAAAGATTGAAAGAATCTAAGCCCTATCAGATAGCATGGATTCAGGATAATCATAAGGTACTGGTGAGTGAACAATGTTTGGTGAAATTTCATATCAGATCTTATCATGATGAAGTCTTGTGTGATATTATGCCTATGGATGTATGTCATATTTTGTTGGGTAGACCTTGGCAATATGAGAGAAAAGCTATACATGATGGGAGAAAGAATACATACACTATAACATCAAATGGGAAAAGAATTACCTTGATTCCTTTGGAGGATCATCCTACGAGTGAAGTATGTGGAAATGCTAGAATCTATTTGGTAGATGGAAGATAATTTCTGGATGGTTTGAGACATGAGAATATGTGTTATGCTTTGATTCCTAAGAAACCTAAAACATTGAAGAAGGAGACTGAAGAATCACAACCGGAGGAGATAACAGAGTTACTGATAGAGTATGGAGACATCATATCAAACAATGTACCCAAAGGACTGCCACCTATCAGGAGTATCAGTCATCACATGGATCTTATACTGGGAGCTAGTTTGCCTAACAAAGCAGCACATAGAATGACACCGGCAAAGAATGAAGAATTGAATAGATAGATACAAGAATTGTTGAGGAAAGGTTTGATCAGAGAAAGTCTAAGTCCTTGTGCAGTACCTATAGTATTAGCACCTAAGAAAGATGGAGAATGGAGAATGTGTACAGACTTTAAAGCAATAAATAAGATCACAGTTAAGTATAGATTTCCTTTACCTAGGATGGATGATATCATGGATTGTTTGAGTGCAGCAAGATATTTCACAAAGATAGACTTGAAGAGTGGATACCATCAGATCAGAATCAGAGGAGATGAATGGAAGATTGCTTTTAAGACAAATGAAGGATTGTATGAGTGGTTAGTAATGCCTTTTGGATTGACAAACACACCTAGTACTTTCATAAGGTTGATAAATGAGGTCTTGAAGAAATTCTTGGGTAAGTTTGTGATTGTATACTTGGATGACATTTTGATTTTCAATAAGACAAAAGAGGAACATTTGTGGCATATTAGACAAGTTTTACAGAGGCTGAAAGAAGAGAAATTGCTGATAAACATCAAGAAGTGTAGTTTCATGAAAGAAGAATTGGTATATCTGGGACTTGTGATTTCTGTGGAAGAATTGAAGATGGACCCTGAGAAGGTAAAAGCAATTGTTGAATGGCCTACACTGGAAAGCATTGGAGATGTTAGATCATTTCATGGATTAGCTAGTTTCTACTGAAAGTTCATAAAAAAATTTAGTTCAGTTTGTAACCCTATGACAAAGACAATGAGAGGTGATAGAAAAGACTTTAAGTGGACATCAGGAGCAGATAAAAGTTTTGAACTATTGAAGCAAAAGGTGACAGAGAAACCTGTCTTAGCATTACCAAATTTCAATAAGGTATTTCCAGTGGATTGTGATGCAAGTAGAAATGCAATTGGAGCAATGTTAAGTCAAAAAGGTAGACCTAGAGCATATTTCAGTGAGAAATTGAATGATGCAAGGAGAAGATATTCAGTTTATGATCAAGAGTTCTATGCTATAATTCAAGCCCTGAAGAAGTGGAGACATTATTTGTTGCCTAAGGAATTTGTGTTGTAAACAGATCATCAAGCTTTGCAGTATTTGAACAGTCAAGGTAAGTTGTGTTGTGTGGTTACACAACAGGCCCCACTTTGCCTTAGCAAAATAGGGACCCAACCTTTTTTTGGCTTTCCCTTGCTTTTCTTGCTTTGGACGGTATGGTAAAAGTCAAGTCTCAGATGCAAACAAAGAACATCACCCTTGGGTATGCATAGTCCTCATAAGAAAAGGTTAAATGTCAAAGTCAGTTTTTATCATCATGAACCACATAATGTGAAAGAGCGTAAAATTCTAATTAGGTTTGCCTTTTGGATCACCCTAAAATTCCTCAGGGATAGGAAGTTATGCCCGGTCAAAGTTTGGTCAAACTTGATATTCCCAAAAGGATCATATTTATGAATATTCTTGATATATGTTTTAACAAAGAGGAACCCGAGATCCACAAATTTGCCAATATGTAGACATCAAAGTTAAAAGCGAGAGATTATTTATATGCTAAGTACTCACGCACATTCAAAAAGAGGTCATATTTTCCTAATATCCTTGATATTCGTTAATATGTGGATCACCTTCAGATATAACATAAACACTTAGCATCGGGATATTTCTCAATATCCATAATATTAGTTAAGATCCCTAATCTTCCTTAATATGACGATGATGTCATCCTAACCCGATAGAAAGAGGACTCGATTTGATGATTATGTCATCAATATGCCTGACATCTGGAAGGTCATCTAGTTCTCAATATCCATCATATTAAGTAACATGCCTGATCTTCATCGATATGACGATGACGTCATCTCCCAAGCAGATTTGTAATATTAGCAATGACGATGACATCATCTTGATCTTCGAAGGTGAGGGATGTTTTCACAAAATTAAGATCCCTCATATTCCTCAATATCCTCATATCCACACTTGAGGCACATAACACATGGACCCTCAAACACCAATAGGAAGCTACCATGTGGCACTCTGACCAGATCATGTTAGAACCTTATATTGTCATGACTGTCAAAAGAGGTAAGATGACCCGATTTTAGTCAACGGTTCGTCATCTTCATGATGATGTCATCATCATATTCCCAGATATCAGTTATATTTCCTATCATCCTAGATATTTGTGAATATGCATCCCTGCATTAAATGTCAGTCTAACGGTGGTTGAACCTTTCAAAATTTCAAATTGTAGACACTCAAATTTGTCCATGTCTAGCAACACCTTGTCCAATTAATTAAATAAATTTTATTTATTTAATTAAAATCCCATTTTCATTCACTTAGCCAATTAATTAAATAAATTGTATTTATTTAATTAATTCCACATCATGTCTTATCCCATTTTATTCATTTATCCTATTAATTGAATAAATTTTATTTATTTAATTAATTTCCAACTCATATTCCAACTAATTCAAATATTTTATTTGAATTAAGCCCTTATCATTTATCATATTCCAACACTTGTCCAGTCAATCATGTGTTGTAAAACAACTTTTATTTACAAACCTTCACATGCACAATTAATGGAATCTAAATTTAGTAACTTTCAATCCCAGCCATTCACATAACCTCTGAATCTCCACCGTTGATTGATCTTGGCTAAGTCCTATATAAACACCCTCTCACTCCATATGAAACATCCAGCAATCCAGCAATCCAGCAATCCAGCAATCCAGTAATCGTATACAGCAATCATATAGCACCTACATTATCATCTTGAGCATTTGAGCATTCACTTGAGCTTTTATCATCAATCATGGCAGCATTCAGCATTGCAATTGTTCATTGTTGAAGAAGCAGTCCACATCCCTTAAACAAGGAATCGCACGGTCTAGGTGATGTTATTCTTGAATTGCATTGTTCTTTGATTTCATTTAGATTAGATTCCTTGATGATGGTAGGGTTAGGGTTTCATGATTATGTCTGATCTGCTGCACCTGACTTTCACCTATCACATTTTGGCACGCCCGGTGGGACTCACGTCCTTGATTGACTTCATTTTTTGGAGTTGTTTTCTTTGAAGATCAGATTGTGCAGGTGCTCGCAGTAAATTTCGGTCGCTTCTAAACAAACATCCGCCGCTTCCGAATTTCTGTGCTGCTTTCAAGCTGGAACAGGCCGCATTTAGCTCTCTGGATCGCCTTTAAACGAACAGTCGTCGCTTAAGGTAAAATGTATCACTTTTGTTTTTACAATGCTCGCCTATGATTTTCGCTGTTGCTCTGAACTGTGTTTACTGCTTTTAACCTAACAGTCGCCGCTTTCGCACATAAGCGCATCGCTTTTGACCTAACAGTGGATGCCTTTGGAAATATTCGCATCGCTTTTGATCTAACAGTACTCGCCTTTGCACTTATTTGTATCGCTTATGAACTGATAACAATCACCTGTGCAGGTTAGGGTTTAGTCCCTTTTTGCAGGTACAGGTCGCTTTTGTCTCGCAGTCGGTCGCTTTTGGGGGTAACTGGATCGCCTTTGAGTCCACAGAGGCCGCTTTTGATTTAGTTGGTGTCGCTTTTGAATTTACAGTTATCGCCTGTTAGACTAGGGTTTTTGTGTATGGACTGTGTTTTACAGATACTGTTCGTGTTTCTCCCTTAATTGATCGCTTCTGGCCAGTACGCATTGCTTATGAGCTGACAGGTGCCGCATCCTGTGTTTTCCACGTCGCATCCAATCTGCAGTCTTTCGCCTCAGGCATAATAAAGGTCGCTTTTGATCAGCAGTGAACTGCATCTGGTAAATTCTGTTGTGTTCAAATCTATTTCAGTTCTAATTGGATTTTTGGCTATTAATTAGGTATTTGCGCAGCATCTTATCGATTTGTCCAAGAAAGGAGGTTATCAAACTACTGACATATCTATTGTAGGTTCGATCGGTCCAAGATTTGTGCTTTTTTTTCACTAAATTAGGCATATTTGGGCTTGGTGCTTAAAATGAATCATTGTTTGCTCCGTGCTTGATTTATCTTTTGATTGCTTGCATGCGCCTGATTGTAACCCAAATTTAATGGCAAAAGTATCCTCTCCCCTTGCCTATCAAATGGATCTTGGGTGTATGAGAGCTTGTCATTATCTTTAGAGGGCCTGCCTTCCCGGTGTGAGAAGGGATACGACCCAAGCGGTAACGGGCTAAAGCCAAGTCCTTCCGAACCGCTATATAAAAAAAAGTGTTTGTGTCGAAAGCCACAAACAACGGGTGCAGTTGTGTTATACCGACAGCCAACCTCCCCCAAAACCCTCCAAGGCGCAACCCTTGGAGGCTGGGAGACTCCATAATGGAGAGTAGCGCTGCCGCATGTATAGCCACCCGAACGGATGCCCTTATTAGCAACTTTGTGTAGTAGCCAAAAACCTTCTATTTGTTGACGCAGAGGGCAAAACCCTTGAAGCGGCCCCGATTCATGCGGTTCTTAGCCGAGGTAGCAGGGACAATCTAAAGGTTTGGAGAGGGTCAAGCCTTATAAGAAACCTGGATCTTGGTATGCGTGAGAAGTGTGTGCAAATGTAAGGAGGAGCTGGTGCTACCAAGATCCTGGAGCTACCCGCTTTGAATAGGCGCAGCTAGGGGATTCAACAGATACTGTCCTATCCTAGCCTAGGTTGTATCAGTTTGTGCTTGTTGTGAATGTGAGTGACTGTTATCACTGTTTTCTTGCTAAAAAAACTACAAAATCAGATAACTATTACACAAACACGGTCGCTTCTGAACCTAAACTGTTCGCACAGACCACAGCCATCGCTTCTGAACTGTAGTGATCGCTTTTTGCCTGAACTGAGTCACTTTTAAACAACAACTGCCTGCATATTGCCTGAACATAGTCGCTTCTAAACCGCAGTTGATCGCCTTTTGCCTGAACAGAATCACTTTTAAAACACAACTGATCGCCTATTTCCTGAACCAAGTCGCATTTGAATCATAACCAATCGCATATTGTCTGAGCCAGATCACCTTTAAACCACAGTTAGTCGCCTTAGACCTGAACGAAATCGCCTCTGAACAGCATACTGTCGCCTCTAGGGATATTTGAGTCACCTCTGATCAACAGAAAATCGCCTTTGAGCCAACAGTCGTCGCCTCTGGCATAGCATTCGCCTCTGGTTAATACTGTCATTCTCTGTCGAGCCTAAACAAGATCGCATTTGAGCTATCATTGATCGCCTTTAGCATCCTTTGAGTCACATTTGAGCTATCATCAGTCGCCTGTAGCTAAAATACCTGCAAACTTTAATCCATCCACCAAATTAGCCACAGGTCCAGCTTGCTTGAGTCTCAAACATCAGCTTTCAGACTTCTCTTTGATCAACAGCAAATACCTGGCCTTTGTCTCTTGTTTTTGAGCTTATCAATCAATCACAACTCATGAGCTTTCCATCTTTTTGAGACTCCAACCAGCAAATCAGACATCAACCCAATCATCTCAATCAGCAAACAACCTTCAGTTTTAGCTTCAACCAACAAACATCCTTCAGCTTTAGCTTCAGCAAACAATCTCCTTTAGCTTTAGCTCCAACAAACATCAACGGCAAACAATCTTTCCCTTGAGTGTTTAAGCTACCTCTAGGGACAACCAACAACAACCAACCAACAACAACTCAGCCAAAACAAATCAACCAAGCAACTTAGCCAAACCAGCAAACCGAAACAACAACCAATCAATCAACCAGCCAACTATCATCTTTTGGGTCTCAAAACTTTGACAAGCTCAACTTCATCATCAACATCATGCCTCAAACTAGGAGTCAATATCGAGCTGAAATAGAAGCCAAATTGAAAGCTGAAATGGAAGCCAAATTGCAAGCTGAGATGACACAATTCACAACACCTCTTAAGGACGCAACTCAATTCACAACTGGTATGCCTTCTCATATGTTTATACCTCAAGGATATACTATGGGCGAGTCATCTTCACAACAAATGCAACCTCCACCATCCTTGGAAACTTTCGAAGAACAATCTCAAGATGACTCATCAGAATTCCAAGATACCTATCTATGGGACCAAGTTGAGAAACTCATGATATCTGAGCCTAATCGTTGTTTTCTCCAACTTGCTCGCATGGGTGCTAAACTACCTAAGGATTTTGACATATCTGCTATTAGAGAGCAAGATCCCAACACTACTGCTGTTGTTGCGAATAGACCATCTACTATAGTCACATCATCTCCTATTACATCGCAAGCATCATCCTCATTGCCTATTGTTGCTTCATTGGAGTTACCACGATCAGAGCATACTTTAGAACCATTGATAGTGCCCACCAATGTGCTCCCTCTCATGTCACAAAATCTCAACATTCCACCTTTTCATGTCCCTCAACATATCTCTCCTTCTACCATGACTGTTTCCATGCCTCAAGTAACACAAGCTGTCCATGTAACACAAGCACAAACACTTCGAACATCACAAGCTATTCCCATGTCTTATAGTGTACAAACCTCCCAAACTATTCCAACAACACATGTTGTCCATACTTCACACCCATTACAATCCACTACCTCTCATATGAATACCATATCCCATATACCAACTGCTAATCCTTCCACGTTATCATATAATCCCAACATTAGTCTCATTGACATGAGTGATCCCCCCGTTTCTCAAGCCAATCCGAACAATAAGACTGCTTATGTTGATCAACTTACATCCATGTCGTCATATTCTTCCAATCCTTCACGCACCATCAATCCGTCCTATGCTACCCAAAGAGTTCCTATTGTCACCCAACATATGACACATACCAATCCTCATATCATCCAGAATACAAATCCAAACGTTTCTGTTGTATCTACAAATCCCTCCATCACTTACCATGTCACGAATCAAATCCCAATTTCCCAACCATTCGCTACTATCAATCCACTATCCACTTCCCATGTGATGTACACCCAATTGCCGCTTGTGTCTCAAGGACAGCAATCCTCCAATACATATGTATCACATACCAATCCTTTGACATATATTGTGGGCACACAACCGCAACAAACAGTCACAACTCCATATATCCCACAACCACAACATATCTCCTATCATACTCCACCCCCTTCGCAACAACAGCAATTATCTTCAGCCGATGTTCGACAAATGATCGATGAAAGGGTAGGACAATGCAAGAAACCTTTTTCTCTCGAAAACATATGCGCCTGTCCATTTGACAAGTCTCTTAATATGATACCTTTTCCACCACATTTTGAAATCCCACAATTTGAGAAATACAAAGGGAAAGGGAATCCGGAAGACCATCTTCGAGCCCTTTTTGTAGCATGTCTTGATGTTTCTTATGACGATACATATCTTTTGAGACTATTTCCTCGAAGCTTAGCAGGACAAGCTCTTGAATGGTTTTCTCATCTACCCTCGGGCATCAAATCTTTTGCGGAATTAGCAAACAAATTTTGATCTCATTTTGCCTTCAACATTGAACACGAAGTAAACATGAATGACCTTGTCAATACCAAACAGCGCAACGGTGAACCCTTCTCTGCTTTTACCCAACGATGGCGTAACATGGCTAGCAAATTATCATGGGAGATACCTGAGAAACAACAGCTTGACATCTTTGTTCAAAATCTTCATCCTGAGCTGTCATTCCAACTACAATTGCAAAACGCTAGCACCTTTGACGAACTAGTTTCCAAAGGAGTTATTATTGAACGAGCCTTAATTGCCAAGGGCACTATCAAGATCTTTTGCGACAATAAAGATTCTCCTCAAAATTCCAATGATAAGTCTCATTTTTGGAATAAGAACAAAAATGTCGTCAATGACGGTATTGTAGATGCAAAGAATATTCAAACTATGAGAGCTCCCATCAACATTCAAGCAGCCTCTACACCAAGACAGCCTTTTCCACAACGAAGAAACCAACACCAAACTTCCAATCCACGCCGACAATTTACACCATTAGTGGAGCCCATGGAAGTTGTTCTTCAAAAGCTACTTCAAGCAGGAGACATTATTCTACCCGATGCACCACCAAATGGCGAACCCCTCTTTCGAGCTCCTTGGTACAAAGAAAATGAGTATTGTGACTACCATCGGGTTAAAGGGCACAAAACAAATGGTTGTATGCGCTTAAAACATGTTATCCAAGACTGCATTGATCAAGGTTTAATCAACGTCACACCTTCAACAGCTCAACCTGCTCAACAATCAACATCAAATTATGATCTAGAGACTTTCAAGAATCCACTTCCATCTCATGATCAGACAAATAACCTTCAGGCTGGAAATGTTATTCCATATAACTATGCATCATCTACCATCGGCCGCATCGACCATGCTCGCATTTCTACCATTACTGTCCAAGGGAGAGCACCTGATTGTGCCGTAACCACGTGAAGAGGTCAAGTTACTATTCAAGGAGCTCCTCCTCACTCTTCTCGATCTCTCTCTGACTATAACCTCTTGGATCACCTTGGTAAAACACCCGCACACATATCTATTCTTGAGCTGCTCCGCATATCTCCCGCACATAAAGCTATCCTTGATAAAGCCTTACAAGAGTCTTCGGTGCCTAATAATATTAATATCACACAATTCCAATCTATGGTCGCTAGCATTGCCGCCCCTTGTCATTTGACCTTTTCTGACAAAGATCTTCAGCTCTCCATTCATCCGTCACACAACGAAGCCCTCCATATTGAAGTATTTGTTAAACAACGCCGTATCAAACGAGTCTTGATAGATGGGGGAGCTGGTCTTAATATATGTTCTTTGAAACTTATCAAGCAATTGGGATATGCTGAGAAAGATGTTGACACCTCCAAGGTTATTACCATCAGAGCATACGATGACGCTGAAAGAGATACCGAAGGGATCATCTTATTGCCTATTCAAGTTGGGCCGGTTATTACCGAAACTCGTTATCAAGTCCTTGATATTGATCTTCCTTATAACATCATCCTTGGACGCCCTTGGATCCATACCCTTAAAGCAGTTCCCTCTACATACCACCAATGCCTTAAATTTCCACATAAGGGTGTTGAGGTTACCATTCAAGCTGATCCTAATCCATTTGAGTTCTGTCGTGCCTTTTAGGGTAAATATCAGAATCCGAATCGCATCCCTATCAACACCGAGGCATATCCGTCTTCATCCTATATCAACCCATCTGATATTCTCAAGCCCTCATCTAGCAAAGCTGCTTCCAACCTCCATATCAAATATACCGAACATGGCCCTGGTGAATACAAACTACACGAGTCTTATTGCGTGGGTACTCTTCCATTATCTCCTAAATCCCACGGTAAGCCCTCTACATCTAAGCCAACTTCATCCTCCGCTGTTATCAAAGCTCCCCCTACAGTATTCATTAAGGGTGGTTTCTTGGATGATGAAGACATTGAGGACATCAACTCTTGGATATTCTTTGATGACAATGACCAGGTCCAACTTGGAGTAGAGCGATACAACAATGGTTTTCGTATCATAAAGAACATGGGCTACAAAGGACATGGTGGCTTGGGATTACAGGAACAAGGACCTATTGAGCCTATCATTGTGTCTAAGAAGTTTAATAAGCAAGGCCTTGGTTACCAACTGGAGGTACCGCGACCCAAAGACATTAAGTGTATTTCCGATATTGACGTTGGCCCTTCCTCGGTAGGAGAGACTTCTAACTCGGATATTATCGATGACTCCTCCCTTCATATCACCGACCTTTTTTAGGAACATTCCATCTTCATGTTTTCCGCAACCTCTTCTAGCCATCATGATTCCTCCATTAACCTTTCACTCGTATATCCTGACCTCATCGATTGGGACCAACAGGGGGCACCGGTATTGGATACATTTGAAAATGACGAAGCCATTGCAAAATTCATGGGTTTGAGACAAGGTATTCCATTGGGTGATCATAAAGCAGGTTTCATGATGGATTTACCTAAACTAGCATATTTTGGTGGAAGTATCAAGTCCTTCAGTCGCAAAAGTGAAATAAACAAAATTCAACAAAATAGGTCACTAGGTGAAAACCGAAAGGCGCCTCTTGACCATGAAAAAGTAAAAATAAAGGACGTATCCGAAGGTGAAAACCTCTCTGAGGCGCCTGAGGATGAGGGATTTGATCATCCTTTTGCCACTGGTTACCATGAGAAATCAACTGTGCTAGTCAAAAAATCACAAGACATGAACTTGGGAACAGAACAGAATCCGAAGATTACTTTTTTGGCAGCATCACTCTCTGAGCAAGAACAAAGAAACTTCACAGCATTCTTTCTGAGAAGAGCTATAAATTTTGCATGGACTTATGCAGACATGCCAAGTCTAGATCCTTCACTTGTGGTACATCATTTAGCAGTATCTCCAGATGCAAAGCCTGTCAAACAAAAATTGCGCAAAATGCATCCACAAGTTGCCTTATTGGTCAAAGCAGAAATTTAGAAACTGTTAGAAGCAAAATTTATAAAGCCTATTGATTATCCAGAATGGGTTTCAAATTTGGTACCTGTACAAAACCAGATGGACGTGTTCGTTGCTGCACAGACTTTAGAGATCTTAACAAAGCTTGTCCTAAGGATGATTTTCCACTACCAAGCATAGACAACATTGTAGATCTTACAGCAGGACATGAAATGCTATCTTTGATGGATGGATTTTCTGGTTATAATCAAATCCAAATAGCAGAGGAAGATCAAGATAAAACATCCTTTATCTGTCCATGGGGTACCTATTGTTGGGTTGTAATGCCTTTTGGTCTTAAAAACGCTGGAGCCACCTATCAACGAGCTATGACAGTTATTTTTCATGACCTTTTTCATACTATCATGGAAGACTATGTTGATGACATCCTGGGAAAATCCAAGACAAGAGAAGGACATCTACAAGTATTGGCACAAATCTTTGATCGATTAGAAAAATACCAAGTCAGACTAAACCCAAAGAAGTGTGTATTTGGTGTAACATCAGGCAAACTGTTGGGATATATTGTGTCTCGACGAGGGATAGAAGTGGACCCAGCTAAGGTAAAAGCTATCATAGAAATGCCTCCACCAACGACTCTCAAACAGCTCCGCAGTTTACAAGGTAGGCTACAATCTATCCGCAAATTTATCTCACAACTAGCAGATAAATGTCATCCTTTTCAACATCTTCTTCATAAGGGTAAACCTTTTAAGTGGGATGAAAAGTGTCAATAGGCTTTTGATAAGATCAAAGAATACTTGGCAACACCTCCTGTGCTAGTACCTCCGATACCTGATCGTCCATTACTGCTCTATATATCATCAACAACTGCAGCATTGGGTGCCCTTCTAGCTCAACATGATGACTCAGGAAAAGAACAAGCCATTTATTACATCAGCAGAACCCTTGTGGGATATGAACTCAATTACTCATTCATGGAAAAAGCTTGTTTAGCCTTAGTGTTTGCTTCCCAAAAGTTGCGACACTATATGCTGAACCAAACAACGAAGCTCATCTCTAATGTGGATCCCCTCAAGTATCTCCTTTCAAAAGCTCTTCTCACAGGGAGATTAGCCAAATGGGTTATGATCTTAAGTGAGTTTGACATACAATATGTGAACCACAAAGCTATCAAAGGACAGGTTATTGCTGATCAACTAGCTGCAGCACCCATCACAGACATTCAACCAATATATCTAGAATTTCTGGATGAAGGATTGTTTCATTTGAATTCTCCCGCACGATGGCAACTATACTTCGATGGGTCATACACACAACATGGTTCTGGAGCAGGTATCTTGTTTGTCACCCCTCAAGGCGATTGTATACCTAAATCATACAGAATAGCATTCCCATGTACCAACAACATAGCAGAGTATGAAGCCTTAATCACAGGCTTACGCATGGCAGTACAATGGGCTATCAAACAGTTACGAGTCTTTGGTGATTCTCAGCTGGTTATCAAACAGGTTTTAGATGAATATCAAACAAAAGACGAGAAGCTTCTCCCATACAAATTAATGGTGGATGATTTCAAGAGATATTTTGAGGATATTACCTTTGAGCAAATTCCTAGACTACAAAACAGAGCAGCAGATGCCATGGCTATGATTGGATCTCTTTTAGATATGCCATCTAATACCTATAAATGTGAGTTCTTGGTTGAACAACTTTTGATCCCAGCATTTGAAGTTCCACAATCTGAGCTTATATGTGAAATTGTTGGTCCCAACTCGTCATGGTACAAGGATATATACGAGTATATTCGCCATCAAACCTTTCCACTTCAATTATCCAACACCCAGCGCAAAACCTTTATCCGTCGAGCCTCTCGTTACATTATCTTAGGAGACACTCTTTATCGCCAGAGTCTTGATGGTATCCTCCTTAGATGTCTTGATTCCGAGGAAGCAAAAACGGTTTTACGTGAAGTGCATGAAGGTGTCTACGGTTCGCATTCCGCTGGCCCTAGCCTTGTTAAGAAACTTCTACGAGCAGGATACTATTGGCCAACTATGGAAAAAGATGCCCAGCAATTTGTAAGGAGATGTCTACAATGTCAGAAACATGGAGATCTAATACATGCACCAGCACGTGAGCTTCAGCCTACTGTCACTCCATGGCCTTTTTCACAATGGGGACTTGATCTCGTAGGTAAAATGCATCCTGCTTCATCCAACGGTCATAAGTTTATTATTACTGCCACTGAGTATTTCACGAAGTGGGTAGAAGCCATACCAATGACCTATATCACAGGTAAACAAATAGCCAAATTCATTCTACATTACATTATCTGCCGTTATGGCGTTCCTCAAGCTATTGTCATAGACAATGGACGCCCTTTCAAGAACCAAGAGGTTAGAGATCTTTGTAACAAGTTCCATATTCAACATAGATTCTCTACGCCTTACTATCCTCAGAGCAATGGTCAGGCTGAAGCCTCTAGTAAGACAATCATCAAGATCCTTAAAAAGACTGTTAATGACGCTGGTCGAGATTGGCATCTACAACTACATCCTGCATTATGGGCATATAGAACAAGCATCAGAACTCCTACTGGCGCCACACCCTATGCTCTCGTCTATGGCACTGAAGCTATTTTGCCCATTGAGGTTGAGATTCCCTCTTTGCGCATATCCTTGCAACATACTATCTCAGATGAAGAGTATCGAGTATCCAGACTCCATGATCTTGAGCTATTAGATGAACGCCGCCTTACAGCATTGAACCATCTTCAAGTCTATCAAAACCGGTTACGCCGCAGCTACAACAAAAAGATCAGGGAACGTAGATTTCAAGTTGGTGACCTTGTCCTTAAAGAAAACCAAAGGAATCAACAACATCGGGAGAAACAGGGCAAGTTTGAGCCCAATTGGCTTGGTCCTTTCATTATCACAGCAGTCTATGGATCCGGTGCATACACTCTGTCAACACCTGAAGGCATTCCCTTGGATGAACCCGTCAACAGCGTTCATCTCAAGAAGTTTTATCCCTAAATCTCAGCTACCCCAAAAAGATCATAAAAACAAAAAATAAAAATAAAAATAAAAATAAAAATAAATTAAAAAAAAACATAAATAAATAAATAATTCGTCCTCTGGTGAAAACCTGGTAAACAGGCGCCTTGGATAAGTACCATAGTGAAAACCTGGCAAACAGGCGCTATGTGTAGTGACCAGCTTCCCTTATTTGCTTGATTCATTTGATCATATTTCCCCACTTCATCTTGTATAAGCCATAATCATAAGCCCTATCACAATCCCACATATAGCCTTTCATCTTCATCCTTTGACCTATGCTAGCTTTCACACTTGAGACATTGTCGTGATATCTATATCTTTTGGCACCTTAACATCTTGGCCACATTTCTTCTGCATTATCGCTTTTGCATAATAAGCCTCATCCCACACTGGGGGCATTTGTCGAGTCTTATTTGGAAGTGGATCCTGTTATCTCTAGCTCATAGCTCATCAAACCACTCCGCACACAACACAACACACCTTATCAACTTTAGCCATGGCACGTATCCAACAACAAATATGACTTAACGCCTTGCAACCAGGACTCGTATCTTCGCAATTTATCCACATTCATCCAACAATCTTAACAAACATCGCCTGCTCAAACATCCAATCAGCCAGCGACATCAATCAGAACTACATGCAGCTTTTCTCGTTGACGCCTTGATCCCATGGATACAGGGTATGTAGGCAATCTGAGATGCGAAGGAAGCACTCTGATTCAGGCTAAGACGATAGTCCCTTTCATCATCCATCTTTCATCTTTCGTCTAAAACACCCTTCAATCTTTCAGCGCCAATTCTTCTATCTTTCATCACTTACATCATCAATAAAACCCAGAACTACATATTCATCATGTCTCATCTTCATCGTAATGTGCTTTGATCCCGTGGATACAGGGTATGTAGGCAGTCTGGAATACGAAGGAAGTTTCTAGTACTCAAGCACAGATGATCCCCACCATCTTCTTCATCCATTTTCCTCTCTTTGATTAGCTCGAACAAGCAGCAAACCATGTGTATATGCGAAGCTCAAGCACTTTAACCAATCAAAAGTACTCCAGAAGCTATTTGTCCGCATGCCTTAAGCCAACATTTGCTATAACAATTTATCAACAACTTTAGCCTTCAACAGGATGTAGCTTTCCTCTTAACAAGGCGCTAGCTTGATCTATCTAAGAGCACCCAAAATTTGGCAAGAGAATGTGATGACAGTATCTTTTGTTTTCTCTTTTGATTTATCTATTGTCCCTTTTCTATACCTAATCAAGACTGCCTTGATCTTTTTATATCTTGGTATGTTGCGATGAAGTAAGGATTGGGGCATGGTCATATTACTTTCGTATGTCGTGTTTGCGGAATGATCTTATTCTCTTCCTATGCGTATTGGTATCTTGTACGTGTTGGGATTAGCATCTTACATATCAATATCTCTAGCATCTGAGAAGCTAGACAGTCTCTTATGCATTTGAGACTATTCTATGTTAAGACTAACTCCATACATATAACCAGCAAGCTATCATTATGTGTAGTGGAGATAAGCTCAAACCATTGCTTGTAGCGTCAAAGTCCAACACTAGCTGTTATTCATATCTTGTGTGTATGTTGGCTCAACATCTTGACCTCATGCATTCAGCCAAGATTGTAACACGCTAGTTACGCATTGGATACCTCGACACCTTGGTCTCTTATACCCTGGTGCATAACATCCATATGCTATATCAAACATAAGGACTGCATTTCTTTTCATTTTGAGCAATTACTTGAAAGCTGCCCATCATCATCCTACCTATTCATTCTATCTATTCATTCCATCATACTCAGCCAAGATCAATTATTTTCATCCTCCTTTGTCCATGTTCCCACTCTTGCAAAAACAAGTGTGTTAGACATACATAAGTCCATCATATATATCTTTCATTACCATCTGCCTATATGCATACATCTATCCATAGCTTTACCATTTACATTTTCTATCCATTACCATTTGCATAAACATCCATCCATAATCCATATATAATCCATACACATAACATACATAACCATCATAATATCAACATCAAAACCATTACCACATCATACAGATCGCCAAAACTGCCATATATATATATATATACATGTGTGTCAAAATACAAGTGTCTACAATACAGGCTGAGCCCTGAAAAGAATGAATGTACAACAACGGCTCTAGGCCTCATCATAATACAATATAAACAAGGTATGCCCTAGCGACTACTGCCAGCTCCCTCGCCCTGACCACCACCACCACTAGGTCCTGTACCTGGTGCTCCATCTCTCGGTGGCCCCATCACTGAGGCTACTGATCTAGATCCACCCGATCTCCGTGAACTCGAAGCCCCTGACCTGCTCCTGAAGCTAGGCTATCTCTGCTTTGCCGGCACAGCTCCATAATATAGGCCTCTGTAATACTCAGCCTCACCCTGCACTCTCCGCAACTCTGCCTGTACCACTGTCAACTATGTGGCCAAGTACATGGTAGCTCCATCAGTCCCCAAGGCAGCCACTGCTCTATCTCGCTCACTAGTCATCCCCTGCAACTGCAGTACTGCGCTATCTCTCTCCGCTCGCAGACCATCCCTCTCTGCTCTCATCGCCTGCTCCTGCTGTACCGTAGTGTCTCGCTCCAGCCTCATCATCTGCTCATGCTGTCTGGCTGTATCCCTCTCTCCTGTCACTCTAGCAAGTGCACCATCATCCTGGCCATCTCCTCCCTATCCTCTCAACTGTAGCTGAGCCTGATATGTCTGTGCCTGTGCTCTAGCATGCCGAAGACTAATCACGGCCTGATGCCTGTCCATCTCCACTCTCCTCAACCTCATCTGTGCCCGCTGCCTCCATCTCCTCTCCTCTCTGATCCGTCTCCGCAGCTGCTGAATCCCTACATCGTCTCCTGCTCCCATCTGCGCCTGAGGCTGTGCTAATATAGCAGCCTGACCTGGCACCTGCCCTGGCATCTGTATGCCTGGTGCAGCTGGCACAACCGCCTGTGCTGGTGGAGCCCGTCGTCGTCTCCTCCAAACTGGCCTCTCCATCCCAATCTCTCCTATCTCTCCATCCCGTGTCAACCGAGTTGGCCTAGCTGTCGCCCAGTATGCATCATACTCTGGCAATGTGCCTGGATCTGCAGGACCCTGTCCCCACTGCCATGCTACTGGCTGTAGTCCATCTCTCTCTGCCAAAGCTGTGTCAACCACAACCTCTGGACCCCAATCAAATACCTCCTGCCTCGTCCTCCCAAAAATGGCATCACCAACAGGTACTGCCTGTGCCTCTCCAAACTGTCTCAGGGCTCTCTCTGGCAAATAGCGCTCTATAATGTACACGCCGCGTCCAAAAATGTATCTCACCTGTCTAGCATAGACAAGCTCCGCATCCTCCTCCTCCCACTACTCACATCCTAGCCAGGGCCTCCATACAAATCTGTCTACCTCATCCAATCTCCGCCGCCAATATACCACTCCTCGGCGCTGGCGATAAGTCAATGCTCCTCTATACATCCGTGCAAATGGCTCTCCTGCTGCTCTAGCCACCCATCCCTCTGGTCTCATCACCGGAATGTGCTCATATGCCCATACATGCAAAACTGTCACCCCTGCTGACATACTGGCTCCAAACATGTATGCACAATCATGCAGGTAATGATAGAGTTGTCCCAACACGCACTCTGCCCACGCATATCTCTTGCCATAAGAGAACATGCCCTCCATCACTGCCCCCATCCTACGGGAAACCCTCTAGCTCTCCTATCACCCACTAGCCATCTAATGATAGCCACTACCACC
This sequence comes from Cunninghamia lanceolata, assembly GCA_027924645.1. Taxonomy (NCBI): domain Eukaryota; kingdom Viridiplantae; phylum Streptophyta; class Pinopsida; order Cupressales; family Cupressaceae; genus Cunninghamia; species Cunninghamia lanceolata. The sequence continues at coordinate 3,632,721 of BSBN01000500.1, read as the reverse complement.
CGCTGTAATCTGTCACAGAGCTCCTCCATCCTCCCCATCGGAATCTCTGAACCCTCTACTCCGATGTCTGGTGTGCCAAACAATCTCCTGAATGCCGCTGGGCCCATCTCTGGATCATAATCTACACGATCCCCATCTATCGGAATCCTCAATATCCGGAACACATCCTCTAAGGTAATGGTCGCCTCTCCTGTCGGTAACAAGAACGAACTATGCTCGCTCATCCATCGCTCCACCATCGCTGTCATCAGCCCTCGATGTGCCTGAACGGGCTCTAATCGCGATACATGCTCCAAACCTAGGATCTCCAACACCAGTAGCTCCTCTGCATCCAACCGTCTCACCAACCGTAAATCTCTCGGATGCGGCTCCCGTGATAGCAATGGCGGTAGTACATCCTGCATCATCCATTTACCCTTGTCAGTCCATTCCGTTAGTCATCCATATCAACATCTGCTTCCCTATTTGCTATTTTATCCTACACCTACTGTAAGCGGTCCATTTTACCACATGCGCTCTTTTCCTGCTCACTAGCGACCCACTTTCCCACATGCGCCCCTGTTTTGACTATATGCGAGCTCTTCACCATATGCGCTTACTATATCCCTACAAGCGACCTCTATTTCCATATGTGCTAACCTTTGCTTTCTATGCGGGCCTTATACTATATGCGCGCCTATTTTGCCTACCCGCGAGCTTTATCCTATATGCGCTAGCTTTCATCCCATATGCGGGCTCAATTACCATTAGCGACCCCTATAGCCCTATACGCGCGCTATTTACCTTATGCGAGCTGTTTCTAGTCCTATGCGAGCTTAACTATTATATGCGGCAGATCTTTGCCCATAAGCGACTAGTTTTGCTCTGTATGCGCTTTTCAGCTGTGCTTTTCCCGCCGACAGGATGCGACCCGTTTTTGCCTAAGCGACCTACCCACGCCCATAAGCGACCCACATTACTACAAGCGGACTCTATTCCTACCTAAGCGACCTAGATGTGCTATGTCCTAACCTAGTCGCTTTTGGTGAGGTGTGTGCATTAATTACGCTTTTAGGCTATTAATTACACGCTTTGGGGAAAAGTTTGAAACATACTGGTGCACCTGCTCCCTCTGGTCGTCCATGTGTCCTCACTCGCTCCGCACGATGATCTCTGCGTGGAATAACCATCCTGCTAGCTCCGCCACTCTCACTCTCTGGAGCTCTGGATTTCTCTAAGTTTCTAAGCACAAATGAGCACAAATGAGCCTATTTGCCATTGAAGCCCCTACTTATAGCCCTTCTCAAAACCCTAATTCTCCCATACCACAGCCTATTTTCTTCCATCCAACTCCCATTTTCTTCGTGTCAGCCTTCTTTTTAGCATTTTTCTTCTATCGAGAGCCAACCCCGTCCTTCCTGGTTAGCCTGGCTTACCTCTCGAGGGGGCATCACCTGCCAGTTACACTGGGGCATAACTTGTTTATCGAATGCATATCGTATCTTCTTTGACACAACGTTCTATCGAACATTGTATCAAAGAGGGGCAAAATGTAGACACTCAAATTTGTCCATGTCTAGCAACACCTTGTCCAATTAATTAAATAAATTTTATTTATTTAATTAAAATCCCATTTTCATTCACTTAGCCAATTAATTAAATAAATTGTATTTATTTAATTAATTCCACATCATGTCTTATCCCATTTTATTCATTTATCCTATTAATTGAATAAATTTTATTTATTTAATTAATTTCCAACTCATATTCCAACTAATTCAAATATTTTATTTGAATTAAGCCCTTATCATTTATCATATTCCAACACTTGTCCAGTCAATCATGTGTTGTAAAACAACTTTTATTTACAAACCTTCACATGCACAATTAATGGAATCTAAATTTAGTAACTTTCAATCCTAGCCATTCACATAACCTCTGAATCTCCACCGTTGATTGATCTTGGCTAAGTCCTATATAAACACCCTCTCACTCCATATGAAACATCCAGCAATCCAGCAATCCAGTAATCGTATACAGCAATCATATAGCACCTACATTATCATCTTGAGCATTTGAGCATTCACTTGAGCTTTTATCATCAATCATGGCAGCGTTCAGCATTGCAATTGTTCATTGTTGAAGAAGCAGTCCACATCCCTTAAACAAGGAATCGCACGGTCTAGGTGATGTTATGCTTGAATTGCATTGTTCTTTGATTTCATTTAGATTAGATTCCTTGATGATGGTAGGGTTAGGGTTTCATGATTATGTCTGATCTGCTGCACCTGACTTTCACCTATCACACAAATAATCACCTGCCACCTATTAACATCTCCAACACTTAGGTGTCGATCAACGGATGCTGATAGAGGGACATTAATCACACCCTAATTCGCCATTGCTTTTGGTTAAAAGTGAAGATTAAGGTCATTTTCAAATTTACCAAGTATTCAAATGAAATTATAGAATTACTGTGCGATTAGAACTGTATTACTGTAAATTGTGAAAGTAACGGAATGGTTGCGGATTCAAATGACGAATAGAGGAAAGCATCTATATGGTAAACATGTGCATCTAGATATTGACTGAACAGTAAAAGAGTAGCAAATATCAGGTATGTAACGACAAAACCCTCTTTTGTTGTTTATGGTTAAATGAATAGTTAAATTTTTTTACCACAGTAAATCGATGTGATGATGCATGAAATATATTAAATGAAGATTTAAAATCATAAGGATATTCATATTATCAAAAATTGCATGATTATATGATATGTTAGGGTAAGAATGCATATGATTTATTTTAGGATTCAATGGCGCTCTGAAAGAATAGATCAAATACATAATTTTTGAAACCTATGTGCATACAACCGGAGGGAGTTGCATTCAGATATGGTCAAATAAATGATACTCATCTGGGGAATACCGATCTAGATGAATGGATGATGAGGTCAGAAAAGGGAAGCGAAGATCCCCTACTTATCAATATTTACAATTCAAGCATGTGGCATGTAGGAGGGTTTCCCTATGCAATGGAAGCTACAAAGCTAGTAGTTGAATGTGCACATAACTATAATACCAACACCAGGAAGGTGGAGAAACATGGCTGGATATATGCAATTTTTTTAGTCGAAGGCATCACTGCAGCCTTCAATTTTCCCAAGGACCCTCGAGTTTGTAGAATAAACCTGGAGAAAATGGAGAAGAAATACAATAAAACTGAGAAGGAATGCAAGAAAGGGAGGCCGAATGCTGGAACATTTGAGAACTGGATGTATGGGCTCATGAAAATGGTAGCAGATACAAATGACAAACCCCAGTGGGCCAAGATCATAAGTGATATCCTTGATGAAGGAATGAAAAAGTTAGGAGGAAAGGCTAACATGTTCCACATGTCCTCTTATGTCATTTATGCATGTGCCTTCAGAGGCGCATTTAGTGGATTACAAACAATGGGCAGGGTTGGAAGTAACCCTAGAGATGTCAATATTTTGGACCATTATGCACAGCTAAAATAGAGGGACTCTCTCCAACATTACCGAAGAGTAAATAATTAATTTTCCATGCATTTAGTAAGAACCATGGAAGAGGACAGACCTAAGAGGCTGAGCATGGAAGCTCAAGCCATGATATACAAGCATGGGGCTTGGTCCATCCAATTCCCCACATTCACCTATATCAGGATAGAAGGTTTTACTGGGTATCTTCTTATGTTGCCTATGTATCCTACTGATAAGGTCATCCTGATGGAACTGGCCAAGTAGATATTACCTGCATTTGAAGCCTACGTTGAAAGAGGAAAGATTCCTAATGTGTTATTCCCAATCATGATTGGATGGTACATGTGCCCCGATAAAGAAAGTGTCAAGGAAGCAATAGGGGGGTTGCAATTGATGTCATTACAGCCTTTCTCGTTGGCCAGGCCATATGACCCATATGGCAGGCTACAAGCACTAAGCAAGAAGCTGATGCATCAGATGCATCTAGAAGACTATTGGGTTGACTGCGATGATGAAGTGGAAGTGAGAAGGAGAAGATTCCAAAGGTTGACTTTAAACCAGATTTGTACATTTGACTGCATACTAGTACTTGTGCAACTGCATGAAGATGATGGGAACATCATGTCTCAGGAGTATGAGACTAAGAAAATATATAATGAAACCATATCCTCCCTTGACTAGAACCAGCCAGAAGAAACCTCATTGGAACAGGTAACCCAAAGGGTTATATCATTAACCAAGGACTGGGTGGAGGCAGAGGTTACCAAGTTGAAGAAGAAGGGGATGACTCTCACAATTGACAACAAGAGGAAAAGAAAAGAGTTAACAAACAAGGAGTATGATGACTTCCTCAAGGAAAAGAGAGCATTAAAAGGAGAGAAGCAACAGAGTAAATCAAAGGAGAGTAACCAAGCTAGTGGGGTGACAATCATTCGTCATACCCATCCCAAGGAGTTTTGCTGCAGCTACTTCTCATGCACCCACAAAGAAACATGAGCTTGTTCCAAAGCCTACTCCAAGTGTCATACAAGAAGGAGAAAGCACTGATGATGATGATCTCCTGATAAGAAAGAAGAAGAAGAAAGTTCAGGAGGTACCCCAAAATATTGAAGAAAGCTCATGTACAAGATTGCCAATCTAGAGCTTTCCCATTGAAAGAAGCTACCAATAATCTAATAGCAATGTTTTGTTCTGTGATGACATGCATAGCACACACATCTGACACATCTTGGAGGTGCTCTCCTAGAGTCTTGTGCTCTTCTCTTGTAAACTTAGGTAATGCCTTCAAAGCATTGGCAAGAATTGGATCCCAGGTATCCACTGGCATGGGAGAACAAGGGGATGTTCCAATTTGCAAAGTTTCATGGTAGATTAGGAGGATCAGGTGTTGCCATAGCTATTCCTAGTACTCTAGTCGATTGATTTACCCTTCTTATAGTGGCTGATAAAGGTGGCAACAAGATTCTTGGATTAGTAGTTGATTGGGCTCTGGTGGTTGGTCCACAGCTCTAATTCCTTCCTAATCTCTGGCTCATTCGATTCTAATAAAAAATCTGGAAATGGTCCCACCGAGCATGCCAAAACTTGTTGATGCATAAATTTGTGGGTTTAATCCATCACCAACATGGGAAACTTCAAAGATGTGGGATTGATCTTCGAAGCAACCTCCAGATTTTATAGAAGCTGGCTCTTCTTTTTCAAATGGGTTTCGGGAAAAGGGAAGAAAAAAAAGATTATAGATACAATGTAAAGCAACTTCTAAGGCGTTGCGCCAGACTTATTTTTTTTATTCTCTAACAAGCACAATGATCAAATCTTTATGATTTATGTTGTATTAAGGAGCAAGAGCATGATTAAAATAACAATTTATGAATAGATTTAAACTCAGAGGCTAAACTCAAAGAATTCGCAATAAAGACATAGAAAATATCACCAAATGGCACATAACAGAGGCTTTTCATTAATAGATTCAACAGAATACATAAGGCACATAATATGCACAGATCTATGATGCTTTTCTTTCTGAAACAACTGCAGAGGCAAAAATGATATACTCCAATCGTACCACAAAATTATCTTCTCATATCATATTTATCACTTTACAAAACTCCCCTATTTATAACAGAAAGATGGAGCTTGAGACATTGATGGCCGTTAAGATTCTTAACCGCTTGCAAAACTAAACGGAAGTTGGTCACACACAGGAAATCTTTCTGAATCTGCTTCTATCATCCTCACATTCTGATTGGTTGACTAGTGCTAAATACACGGCACTGTAACTACCATTACCGTTAGGACAGATGGCCTCTTCCGCGGGCTTCTAAATGACCCAAAAGTTGCTACGTGGTGCCCTTGCGCTTAATGGGTTTGACCCCTTTCATATCTTCTTCAAATATGCACCATATTGACAATTGGCATCGTCATCTCCTTCCTTCACTTGTTTTTATCTTAATTGATGCTCAAGACACGTGGCAACACCTGCCATCTTCAAAACTGGGACACAAGGCAGGCTAGCGCTTCTTATTAGAGTCTCCTTTGTTTCTTTCCAAATGCCTGTCGCCGCAACACTTGGCATCATCTGCACATTTGTAAAACCACCCTTAATATCCTGGTCCCACCATATTTCACTTCAATACTTTTATAAAACTGCAAGGAGGGGTGACACGTGGTATGCTCCGCTTCATTTGCAAAAGGGACATGCAGCAACTTGGCGCTTCTACGCTACTTTCATAAAATTACCTCTTGAATTCCTGTTGTTGCAACACGTGGCACACTCCGCATAGCTTAGAACTTTACGAAATAAAAGGGGAAAAGAATGTGACACAAACATGTGGCATCATTTGTGATTCCTAAAATCTGCAGACTAGGATGGAGACACTTGGTGATTTCTGACACTATCATACACTATGTCAACTACCATTTGACCACCACACCACGTGGCACATCCCTGTAACTTCTATTTCTATGAACCTTCATCTTTTTCATTTCCTCAAAATCCTGTCGTGCTGACACTTGGCATATTCCACGTGGGCTATTACTTGCAATACAAAACAAATTACCAGGCCAACAATATATAGGTATTTGCCATGTAAATTGATGCTACAAAATCTAGAGTTTTAACTCTACAACTGCCTTTTGAATTCGTTGAAGGACAAGTTACCTCTAACACATACTAGAAAAGTGTAATGTCCTCATTTTCGAGTTCTCTTGCATGGCAGTTGGCACTAACCTTGTAGGTGTGCGTCAACATTATCAGAGGAGTTATTTGATGTTTCTAGTGAGCTGAAGTGGTCTAGAGCACTCATATGCCACTTTCAGATATGATTTTTGACTTCTGTTGTGGTCTCTAAGATTCTTGGAGGGAGCGTCTATTTTTAGTAAGTCACCCAGTTAGATCCGTTTATCATCTTTCATCATTAGGATCACTCATGCGCAGTCAGTTTTTAGTTCTGATACATTTCAGCCATTTCTTCTAATTGGGTGTAATATTAAGTTGTATTTAATTAATTTTACTAAGGTTGTTAATTTTATTAACATATTTAATTGGGCACCTTGATATTATAGCTCATTAGAAAGAGAACGAAGAGATTTAAATAATGAGATGCTAAAAAATGACTTCCAGTGCTAGAAATATTTTAAAAGTAAAATAAATTACTTTTTGGAGTTAAAAGACTTAATAATTTAATAAAGTGATTTTAAAGGGAGTTGCTAGAAAGTTCCCTAAAAAGCATATAAAAAGGGGTTGTGAGAGTTGATTTAGTCATTCAGAAGTTTGTTTATTTTCCTTAGAGGATTTGGAGATTGTGCCTATGGCCAACTCTACCAGCGGGATGAAGACCCCAATGGTTTCTTGAAGCTGGGGATGAAAACCCTCTGTCTTCAACATCCAAGGATTAACAGTGAGCTAAAGATTTAGAGTTTGGGGACAAAAACCCTTGGATTTCGTTGGAGCAATTTCATTCAGAGATTGCCAATGTGCTGAAGGATTGCCAGTTAGAGGATTTGATGATTCCTAGAATTGGTCGCGAAGGGTTTACTGTGCAAATTTATTGGAGATTCTTCGAATAATAAATTGTGATTGAAAGAGATTGCTAAGAGTGTTTGAGATCTTGGTTCTTGTTCTATTGGGTGTTGGTGCCATAGTTGGATCTGAATATATTTTATTCAATGCTAGTCGCAACCCTTTCTGAAGCTGAATATATTTTATTTAATGCTAGCCGCAACACTTTCCTTGAAGTCGCAACACATATAAGGCATCCAATATATAATTTTTGGAATGGAGTGTAGTTAGAACACTGAAATATTGTTATCTAGAGGTGATTGGAGGTATTGAACATACAGATTTCTCATATTTTCATGCACAACACTCTTGTATCAAGCTACAGTAGTACATATTTGCATGACAACAGCATAGGAGTTTTGTGGGTCATCATTATTTGATACTATATCACTGTTGTTGTAAAATCTGATTATGTAACAGCAAGCATATCTTTTGAAGATCAATATATTGCTGGAGTTTGAGGTTAGATTATTGTTTCTTTATGCATGTAAGTGTTTGATGAAATGTTAATGATATATCTATCCATTTTGGGTTTAGATATTGAATGAATATTGTCATAACCTGCACTTTGAATGATCCCATAACCAAGAACATATTGAAGTACATTGAAAACAATTACTATGCAACTGTTTGACGGAATGCCTGCATGATTACATATGTGGGTTTTGGAAAACATTGGATTGAAAACTACGGTGGGACATTATAGTGGCATCAGAGCTAGTTTTCCTGCTAGCTTGTTGGACTTCTAACTTTTGTTGTAGTTTCCTCAATTAGCATTTAGCATTTCGGCAACTAAAACTTTTATTTAGTGGTTGCAAATCATGAAGCCACTCACGGACGGAGAAATTTTGAAGGAATATCAATCAATGGGAGTAGAGTTTCATGCTATAATCTCATTTATAGAATTCATGGATATTAAGGTAGGAGTAAAGCTTTACCATGTAGGTGAGGATCTTGAAGACCTATATCAGCCAAAAAATGTTCTTCTAGATATTTTGAAGGAAGTTGAGGGTTGTTTATACATACTAAATCAATCACCTTCTTAGGGAATGCAAGCAAATATGAAACCTATAGTGATTTCCTTTGGTAAGAGAAAATTGTTGAGACATAAAGATAATGATGTGAGACTACTTCTTGTTTCTTATTTAAGTGAAATCATGAGAATTACAACTCCTACTACTCCATACAATGATAACTCAATGAAAGAGGTAATTCAACTAATGGTGGACAATTTTCTGGATATTGATGGTATCACATGTTCTCATTTTTCTAGTAGGGTTGCTATACTTAAAACATTTGTAAAAATTAGATTGAGTAACCTTGTGTTGGATTTGGGATTGCATGATTTGATCTACAACATGTTTTACTATTTCTTTACTTCAGTCAGGATAGAACATGATGACAATGTTATGGCATCCATGCAAAACATTATGGTTTTAACTATTAATGAGAGTGAAGATGTGTCACAGTTTCTATTTTCTATCCTATCAGCTAATAGGAAGAATGGAATTCTTGGAATTCCAATAGTTAAAGGGAGATTAGCTAGAAGGGTGATTGATCAATGTAAAAAGAAATTGAAACCTTTCTTTGATTGTGAGAAGTAGGAAAATAAAAAGAGGATTATGGCAGAACATTAGGATGGAGATGGTGCCTTGACTCATGAGGACTATGTTACAGGGCTTCAGGATGATTCTTTGGTCAAGCATGTAGCTACTATGGATGAGGTGGTGCATGAAGAAAAGGACAAAACAACTTTGGATCCTAGTTCAGATACAACTAGTGATGATTCTATTGACTTCCTTGATAAGTCCTATGGAGCAAATGATTGTGTTGAGTTCACTCGTGTATTTTCAGATGAAGGGCATGGAGAAAGCAAATATGATGATGACTTCAAAACAACTTTTGATGATCCTTTATCTTATTCTAGTGATGTTAACATAGGTGACCTTGGATTTAACTTTCAAACCAAGCCTATGGAGAGAGATACTTATATTGCAATCGGTATTGGTGAGTTGGAGAGTGATTTATGTAGAAAGACATCACATAAGGAGCACATCGAACAGAGAAACCAACCTTTTAACACATGGGATCTGGGTGTGATGACACCTAAGTATGATGAGGAACCTACATGGGATGAATTTCCTTTTGATCGTGATGATGTTCTGATTTTAGAACACAATGCATGTATGGAGGATGGTATTGATGGTGTTGATTTATTTCTTGAGAACAAATCTAATTTACCAACACATGAAGCTATCCTTGAGCAGAGGTTTAGGGATTGTGATGATTGGGATCCACTGCTCACTATTGAAGATGATAAGGAAGAGGCACAGATGATTTGGGATAGCCTTGGAGACTTTGATGATAGGTATGAGAGTTTTGATTTGGGTATTCATCATAGTAGTAGTTCACTTCCTTTGCATGAATATGATTTCAAGAATAAATTTAAGGTGATTATTGATAACCCATTAATGAAGATGGGTGTTTATATGAATTATGACAATCCACTCTTTGAGTTGGATGATGGAGTTGTTCCTGATTGTAGTATTGCACTTCATAAAAATAACAAGTTATGGGATCTAAGAGAAGATTGAGAACTTGAGTTGGAGTGTGGTATTTAGCTTGGTTTTGACTTAGGTTTATTTTATGAGGAGTATGGTTACCCCCCTGGGAGACCAACGGATATGAAATGTGTAGAGGAGATAAAAGAAGATTGCATAAGGAGTGTTTTGACACTAGGTGATATAATATCTCCATGGGATGAATTAATTCATGGAGACTTCTTCATTTATAATTTTGAAAAGTTCCCAAATAATGCTCTTGAGCATGCTAGAAATTTCATAAAAGCAACAAGGAAAGGTGGTTTAAAGTTTTTTACTTACAAAGCTTTGGAGAAAGAAGGATTTAAACATGACATCGACATGTTTGACAATCCATCCTTTGGATTGAGTGATGTTATATATTATACTAATCTTTCTTTGGGGATGGTATCCATCCTTGGGATCCTCAACAAGGATTCATGAAGTTAATTGGGAATAGAAGAGAGGATCTTTGGAGGTATAAGGATGAAAATTTTAGAATTAACGATGTTGTTCCTTTCATTACCAGCCACTATGTGATTATTGCAAGTATGGGCCTAACCAGTGTTGTCATTAATGTCAACATACTCATGTTGCATTAATGATAAGGATTGGATGAACTATTTACTGAGGATATTGAGAAAATTGGTCATATTAGGAACAGTGAAGAACAGTGAAGACAGTAAGGTAAAAGTCCAAGATAAGATGAGGATCAGAGGATGCAGTTTAAAGGGTTTGTAGATATGTGTCTTAAGGTGACCTAGTAAAGATTTCAGAGGTCTACATGAAGATCTGAAGAATTTGTGGCTGCTCAAGTAAAACTAGTTCTGACAGGTGTTCAGAGGTGATAGAGTGATACAGATAGGTCCAGTGAGATCCGGAAATGCATTATCCTATTCTGTGGATTTGAGAGAGTGTTGAGGAATTCTTTGTGAAGTGTCAACTCGATTGGTTCATGGTTTGAAGGTCTACAAGCATCTATTCCTTTGTGACAGTGATGACAGATTGTGTTCTTGAGGTTCCGGATGAAGGAGAGAAGGATTTCAGCAAGCAGATGAAGTGTGGATGTTCTTGGTGATTCAGGCAATCTTGTGGAGGACTTTGGATCATGCCCAGTTCGTGTTGGTGGTCCGCATTGGAGTTGGAGCTCACAATTGAAGAATAACTTCCGGATGATGGTGTTCTTCCTAAGACTGGCTGACCGGATAAGTTACACATCTTGCGGATGTTCTTGTAGATGTTTTCCAACTTAGATGATTATTCCTAAGTTGATGTCTTGTATATATATGAAGTTGTAAATTCATTTCAAAGTGTGTCTTGTGGAGATGTGAGTGTGGTAGCGAGGAGGAGAGCGAAAGGCAGAGCAGAAGTATTGGACTTAAATGGAATTGATTCAAGCATGGTGAAGATGCTATTCTCCAGTTCATGTATATAATATGTATTATTTAGTAGACAGTGCGTCTCTTGTAGGCAGTGGGCCTCTTATGAGCAGTGTGCTGGAGAAGTGAGCCCTAATTGGCATGTGCCATTTTGTTCTTTCTATTCTTTTAATAGAGAATACAATCTTGGGTTAATCACCCCATGGTTTTTCCCTTAACCGGGTTTTCCACGTCAAAATCTCGGTGTCCTGCATGTTAATGTGTTTCTGCTCTTGATTTAATGCATTATGCTTTCACGATTGATTTATCATTATGCTACTAAATTACAAAGTGGATTTAAGTGTTTAATTGGAAGAAAGTTTTGGACAACTGATTCACCCCCCCTCTCAGTTGTCTGCCCTAAATCTAACAATTGGTATCAGAGCCAAGTTCCTCTAAAAGAGCTTAACCGCTTGAGGAGATCTAGGATGTCATCCTACAAGAAGGATAGTCTGAAGTTTGATGGAACCAATTTTAATCTTTGGAAAAGTCGCATGAAATGTCACTTGCAATGTATGGGAATGCAGTACTAGACCATGGCTTCAACGAAGTATACTCCTCCACAGGGTGGCCCGAAAGCCCCAAATGAGATTACAGATGTTGAAAACAATCTACGGACTATAGAAGCTCTTCTAAGTGCATTATCTAATTCAGAGCTTTCAAATGTTGTTGACCTACAACTGCTTTTGAGATTTGGGAAAAACTGGAACTTCTACATGAAGCAAACAAGTATGTTAAATGTGCAAGGCTACAGAGTCTGAAAGGGAAATTTGAAAATCTGAAGATGAGAGAAGATGAAAATATCACTACTTTTATGCTAAGAGTAAATGAGCTTGTTTGTGGAATAAGACGTACTAGTGGAGTCTTGGATGAAGATGAAATTGTTGGCAAAATTCTTAGATCCCTTCCTACTTCTTATAAAATCAAGGTTGCTACCATTGAAGAATTCAGAGCCCATACAGCTGTCACAAGAGATCAATTGGCTGGTAAATTGGCTGCATTTGAAATGACCGAATTCGGAGATGCCCCTCCCAAGATTGAATCTGCATTCAAAGCCAGTGCCTCTATAAAAGGTAAACAAAGGTTTGATCTGGGAGAGAACTCTTCAAGGAAACTATCATGGTATGAAAAAGAAAGAAAAGACCTGGAAGAAGAAGAAGTAGAAACTGCTCAACTTGAGCCCTTATTGTAGAAGACTGTCAAGAGGATCTGGTAAGTATGAAGGAAAATTGCCTTTTAAGTGTTTTAACTGCAATAAGATTGGTCATTTTGCCTCAAGATGTTCGGAAAGATTTTCAAGGCCAAATCCTAATAGATCAAGGTTCTAAAAGAATTGTTACTATGTTCATGAAGAAGATGATAATCAAGGAGTAACAGATGATGAATCAGAGACAGGAAACAAATCCAGAAGTGATTGGGTGTTTATTGCCATCAAGGAAGAAGATCCAATACCCTCTGAATCTATCAATCATAAAGTTGAAGAAAGAGCTCTGGCCGCCCAAGTTGAAGAAAAGGATGATTGGGTCATTGACAGTGGATTCTCTCACCATATGACAAGTGACAAAAATAAGTTAATAGATTTGGAAAGGTATGAACGAGGAGTGGTAAAGTTTGGTGATAATTCTGCTAGTAGAATCAGAGGTAGAGGAACTATTTCTTTTGATGAAAGGAACGAAACCAGTAATGTATTGTATGTTGAAGGTTTGAAGCACAATCTTCTCAGTGTTGGACAATTGGTGGACAAAGGCTATGATCTCCGATTCAAGAATGGAAAATGCAAGATCTTTGAAAGTTCTGGAACAGAGATTGCATTCGGTAATCAAACAAAAGGTAATATCTTCCATTTAGTTGGTACTGGTAAAAGTTGTCTGTTTGTGCAAATTGATCAGAGTTGGTTATGGCATAGGAGAATGTGTCATGTGAATTTTGATAATATCATCAAGATAAGCAATACTCAGACAGTAAGAGATCTTCCAAAACTGGTAAAACCTACAAATAGTTTGTGTAAAGAATGTCAGTTGGAAAAACAAAGCAGAGTCTCATTTAAAAGCAAGGAACAATCTTCTACCGGATTATTAGACTTAGTTCATACTGATCTATGTGGTCTGTCAAGAATCAGGAGTGTGCAAGGTGATAGGTACTTCATGTTACTAATTGATGACTACTCCCAGATGATGTGTGTAACTTTTCTGAAAGAGAAATCAAAAGCTCTTGAGAAATTCAAAATATTCAAGGCTATGGTAGAGAATGAAACCGGATTAAAATTAAAGTGTCTGAGGTTTGATAGAGGTGGAGAATTCACATCGGTGATTTCATAGAATTCTATGAGAAACATGGAATAAAGAGACAGTTGTCTGCTCCTAGGACTCCACAGTAGAATGGAGTAGTGGAGAGAAAGAACCAGACCATCCAGGAAGCATCTAGGACAATGATGATGGAAGCAAATGTTCCTTAGATCTATGGAGAGAAGTTGTCAGCACTGTAGTCTATACTCTCAATCGAGTACGAATCAAAAGTAATACTGGTAAGACTCCTTATGAACTCTGGTTTGGCATCACTCCTACTGTGAGGTATTTCAAAGTCTTTGGTGGCAAATGTTACATCAAAAGAGATGAAGATCTAGGCAAGTTTGATGCTAGAAGTGATGAAGGAATATTCTTGGGTTACTCTACTCAAAGCAAAGCATACCAGTGTTATAACAAGAGACTAAGAAAGATTATAGAAAGTACAAATGTGAAGGTTGATGAAGGAATTGAAAAACCCTCAAGGTTTTATGAATATGATGAAGATGATCAGAATGGTGTTCTGATTCAAGGAGCCCAAACCCCTTTTGAAATTCAGATTCAAACCTCTGAAGACTCACAATTGGCTCTTAATACCTCTGAAGCTGTCTGACCTTCTGGGGCCTAATGCCAATGAAACTGACTGGTAGCCTTCTTGTATTCTCTTGCTAAGTACCTCTGTTCTCTGTCACTCATAGAAGGTTTGTTTTCACAAGATGGCAGGATGCGTTGCTCTGATACCACTGAAATATACCAAACCAATTTTTTTACTTTTCCAATTACAATAAGCAGAGCAATACACAATCATTGAAGTTAGCACTTAAACCAAATGATGCGGAATTCAACTCTAACCAAGAATGTACACCAGGATGGTGTGATCATATGGTCAGAGGATCTCTATGCAATGCTGATAAATGAACTCTAACCAAGAATGCGCCTGATGATGGCGAGCATATGGTCAGAGGGTCTTGATGCAATGCTGATATAAAGAACTCTAACCAAGAATGTGCCTGATGATGGCGAGCATATGGTCAGAGGGTCTTGATGCAGTGCTGATACAAAGAACTCTAACCAAGAATGCGCCGGATGTCGATGAGCATGTGGTCAGAGGATCCGTACCAACTATTATGCTGAAAATAACTCAATGTTAAGAATGTGCTTTCCAACCCAAAGTGTAATTGGAGCTACCATATGACGGAGATGCAAAGTATTACAAAGCAAATATGAGAAGAAGTATGAAGTGCTGACAGTACTACTGTTTAGCTTACAATAATTAGAGACTTCCAACCCAACTCAAATGATAGAAGTTAGCAAACTGAAATGATGGATCAACAACTTTGAAAAGACCAGACCAGCAACATAAAACCCTACAAAAATGCTCACACCTCACTCATTTCTCAACCAAATGACCTCAAATCTGATGCAATGCACTCCTATGACAATGGCGACCAAGCTACAAACCAGAGACCACTCTTAAACCCAAGTATTTATTTAGCACGCGTTCTAATGCACTCCAAAGAGGGCGGCCTGGCAAGAAGGGCGATTTCCTTCTAGAAAAATTAGATTCTTCATAATAAAATCTGCAAATTGTCACAATGGGGCGCCCAGCATAGACAAAGGGAAATATGAAATACCCAGAACAAATGTATTTTTATTTTCAGATTTATGAATGAAACTACAGATTCAGCCATGTTATCAGCAACTCCAAAAATGACATAAAATGCAAATAACTGAACTACAAACAAAACTCAAGCTACAATGCAAACCTCACTACAAAAATCACTATTATCAGCAAACCTCTCCCTAAGTGCTATCTCTCAAGCACGAAGTGAGCCCAGACTAGGAGGCATTCATTCCTCGAAGCAGTCCTAGAACCATTATGGTAGCATAACATTATCAAGATTTTGGATGCCGAAATGAGAGCACTCTTCCTCCTTTTATACTTTTCCAACTGGGAGTCTCTAAAATCCTCTTGCATATGGGATAAAATATGAGAGGGAAAATAATATAATCCTCTTCAATTCTTTTTCAACCTCAACATTAAGTCGTTGAGCCTAGGCACCAACGTCCAATATTAAATAATAAAGTTTAATTTATGGACTTTAAAATGGAGGCCAAGATGATGTCGGAAACCAATGATCTATAGCTCGTTGGAAAGGTCTTGACAAGATGAATCCAACCCCACTCTCAAAATCCCGTTCTGGTGCCAATCCCGAACTTACTAAAAATAGTAAATTCCTGAATGTTGAGAAAAACACATCCCTGCGAAGCTCTCTGAAAACCCAGAAAGAAACCGCCAACCAAACCACGTTCCACGAACAAAAGTAACCACCAAAACATGAAACCCCAATTTCAACCTCCGAGTAACCTACGGGTCTCTGGAATAGGCCAACGGTCAACTGTAAAAGATCAAGCTGGAAAATGGAACATTACAACCTTCCTCTATAAATCCAAATGAACCAGTTAGTCAAGATCTAGTTACAAGAATTGTCATTCGAATGAAGTTAAGGTGGGAATCATATTTTTCTCCTACTATGTGCTAATGACCAACAAGACTGGAATATTCGCCACCGGTTCCAAATTCATGCTCGATGGAGACCCGTCGGATGGCAAGAAATTTATGATTATGGATTTTCTAAACCTGTTGTACCATCATCACCTAGCTCAAGTTCTAGTGGTAGTTGGGATGGGGCCAGTTTTCATATTGGAGATGGAATGGGTAGATAAGATTCCCCGACAAAGTAAAGTTGTAAGGATTGTCACAGTCGGCCATTTGGCATGATACACCTCCTTTTCTCTCTACTGGTTTACCCGGTATTGTCGGTCAAATTCCTTCTTACCTCTTCTCTCGGTCATTTCTTTGCTATAAATAAGTGGATGCGGAAGCATTGTGGGGATCAAGTTTTATGAGTCTTAGAGAGTTATATTTGCAAAGATTGAGTATGCTCTATCTCTGCACTTAGTACGATCTGAGATATCAAAAATTTCTTGTGTATAAGTATATCTCTTATGCGTGTATCTTGAAGTATTTGTTCAGTAATATCAAAAGCCATAACCATTCAGCTGTCAGCCTCCATCGTTGTTTTCTGTAATCTCTTCTGTAATTTATGTTTGTAATCTATGGTATTAGAGCCTCTGACGATATCCTGAGAGAAATCTCCATTTTTAGTAAGGAGTTCGAGAAGTTATCTAAGAAGTGAAGAGTTCATCTCTGTAGGGTTACACTCTGTGTTAGGATTTGAGAATTATACCCATTTTAAGCTTGGTGTTGTGTAAGGGTTTTCTGTTATTTCTCCTATAAAACCCCTGTAAGTTATCTTAGATTCATCCTACTTCTCTCTCCCTAACAAAATGGTTGAATTTCATGGATTTTCTAACTCTCATAATGGTGTCGAAAGAGTTAATGAGGCATTTATGGAAGGAACTTTTGAGTTTCCTCTTGTTCAACAGATGGAAGGCAATCTTCGCATTGAAGAAATTCCTCACATTGATACTTCTGAAGATGTTATAGAAGGTCAAGTAAGTAACTACAAACCTCCTCTGTTGAAGGTTGATTTTGTTTACAAGAAAAGTTTACTTCATCCTAATCCTTTGAAGAATCTAGTATTTAAGTCTAGTTTCAAACCATTTGTTATACTAAGGATGAAGATTGTCGAGTTAACTTTAGAATACGACCCAAATCAGACATTCCAAACCAATATGTTGTCAGTCCTTCCTCCTGAAGAGATTGAGTATATCCGTAGTCATAAGGATGTGAATCTTGTACATTTTGGTGCAATTCAAGTAACTATTGGGTCATGTGTTCCAGTAAATATCAAGTCTGTGTCTTATTTAGCTTTGTGTGACCGCAAACAAGTAGAATATAATCGTGTCTGTTAATTGTCTAGTTTATCCCGTCTTACAAAAAATGTTGTTTGTTTCACTTATTATCCAAATCTCACTGTAGTAGAAAGGGATAAAGGATGTCTTGAAGTCAAAAAGGGTTCCCTTAACTACTGGGGAGTATTTAGTTCATTGTATGGTTTAAATATATTTGGTGCTTTTAAGTATGCTTCTTTGCAAATTCAAGTTTTGTATTCTATGACGAATGCAAATAATCCAGATATCTTAGAAAACCTGCCCTATGCAAAAACCTTACATGGAGAAGTCCAGCTCCAAAAAGGTCATATTAATACCATTGAGATTCCAACAGGTTGGAAAATAGACTGGATGCAGCATGTTGCACCCAAATTGTTAGAAGTTACACGCCATGTACATGATGTCCAGTAGAACCATATAAGTATCATTCCCAGAAGCATGTCCACATGTAGGCTTAATACAAACCCTTTTGAAGAACCATTTTGTACACCCAGATCTTCCTTCAGTAGCTCTTCCAGTAGAAAGAAAGCCTAGTTGTTTGTTGAAGTAGAAGATACACCCATAAATACTAGTCCTGAACCATCTAGCTGTCATAGGCAAAATGAAAAGGGGAAAGTTGTTCAGATCGACCATCCATTCTGTAATATGGCCCAAACACTTCCTAGAGCAGAAACTCTTGAATGGTATAAAGAACAAGAAGTGTCTTTTTACAAGAATGGTAGATGGTCCACGTTGAAAGGAAATTATAAATCATCTGATGGTCAGATTAGTATGTTCCAATATGCTTTTCAGCCTAAATCCTCTGAAGAAAGAGAACCTTCTCATGAATTTAAGCAAAGAAATTATATTACAAGGTTCTATGCTCATTTACAGCAGAATGTAGATGATTTCTGTCAGGATATTCTTTCATTCAAAGAATATGTTGCCACCATTCACAATAATGTCCACAGGATAGGCAACATTGTAATGGATAACAATGCTCATGTCATAGAAGCTAAACAAGCTCTTGTAAAATTGCAGACTCAATCCAATCAAGCTCTGAATAATCTACATAAAAATGGTGATGACATTTCTACTATGATTAACCTTGTATAGCCCTTACGGAATCAAGTAGATATGGTGTCTCATAGATTTGATAAAATCAATGATGCTCTTAATGATTTATCTCAAGCTCTAGATTGGCTAGTAAATAATGAAAAGAAACCTATGTCTCATGCTATTGTCGTGCCACAACCCATACAATCCAAAGAAAAAAGGGCCAAGAAAACTACAGATTCTGTACTTATGATGCAAACCACCTATCCAATTACACCATGGTATCTTGATATAGATCAGCTAGAAGATCCTTTCCAACTCATTAATAAATGGGTTAATATTTTTATTATTATTGGATCCTTGTCTGGTACCTCTCAAGAAAATGTTGCTAAAATGGTTGTCACTTATTTTTGGGGAATATTAGCTGATCGGTAACTTAGCAGTTCAGATGTAGAAAAGAATGCAAAAGTTTTTCAAAATATTGTAATTACTATGGACACAGCCACTAGCCAACAGCAGTAGCAGCAACTGCTTACTATAAATTGTTTACTTGACTAGCTTGTAGATGAATTTTGTCCTGAATCTGTTTGTCACAAAGAAGGTTGATGAAAGATATCATTTCTATGAAATGTTGTGATTTGAATGATTTCAAGGCCTACTCAATGGATTTCAGAAAGTTGGTTTACCAACTTAAATATCCTAAGAAGATTGAATTTGCTAAGACTAAGTATCTTGAAGGTCTTCCATACAACATTGTTGATAGAGTCATTAGATACCTTGAAATCCAAGAAATCTCTCTTGAAGATTCTTCGATTATAGGGCACATAACCCACCATGCTTCGCGGGATGAAAACCCCAATGATTTCTTGAAGCTGAGGACAAAAACCCTCTATCTTCAACAGTGCAGTTCCATCCAGGGATCGACAATGAGCTAAAGATTTGGAGTTTGGAGACAAAAACCCTTGGATTCCATTGGAGCAATTTCATTTAGAGATTGTCAGTCTGTAGAAGGATTGCTAGTTACAGGATTTGATGATTCCTAGAATTTGTCGTAAAGGGTTTACTGTGCAAATTTATTGGAGATTCTTTGAATAATAAATTGTGATTGAAAGAGATTGCTAAGAGTGTTTGAGATCTTGGTTCTTGTTCTATTGGGTGTCAGCACCATAGCTAGAGCTGAATATATTTTATTTAATGCTAGTCGCAGCCCTTTCTGGAGCTGAATATATCTTATTTAATGCTAGCCACAACCCTTTCCTTGAAGTCGAAGCATATATAAGGCATCCATTATATAAATTTTGGAATGGAGTCTAGCTCCAACACTAAAATATTGTTATCTAGAGGTGATTGGAAGTATTGAATAAGTAGATTTCTGATATTTTCATCCACATCACACTTGTATCAAGCTACAACAGTACATATTTGCATGACAGCAGCATAGTGTTTTTGTGGGTCATCATTATTTGATACTATATCATTGTTGTTGTAAAATCCAATTATGTAACAGCAAGCATATCTTTTGAAGATCAATATTGCTAGAATTTGAGGATAGATTGTTGTTTCTTTATGCATGTAAGTGTTTGATGAAATGTTAATGATATATCTATGCATTTTGGGTTTAGATATTGAATGAATATTGTCATAACCTATACTTTGAATGATCCCATAACCAAGAACATATTGAAGTACATTGAAAACAATTACTATGCAAGTGTTTGACGAAATGCCTACATGATTACATATGTGGGTTTTGGAAAAAATTGGTTTGAAAACTAGTGTGGGAAATTACAGTGGCATTAGAGCTAGTTTTCCTGCCAAATCATGAAGCCACTCATGAAAGGAGAAATTTTGAAGGAATACCAAGCAATGGGAGAAAACTTTCATGCTTTAATCTCATTTGCAGAATTCATGGATATTAAGGTAGGAGTAAAGCTTTACCATGGAGGTGAGGATCTTGAAGACCTATATCAGACAAAAGATGTTCTTCTCAGTACTTTGGAGGAAGTTGAGGGTTGTTTATACATGGTGAATCAATCACCTTCTTAGGGAATGCAAGAAAATATGAAACCTATAGTGACTTCCTTGGGTAAGAGAAAACTGTTGAGACACAAAGATAATGATGTAAGACTACTTCTTGCTTCTTGTTTAAGTGAAATCATGAGAATTACAACTCCTACTACTCCATACAATGATAACTCAATGAAAGAGGTAATTCAACTAATGGTGGATAGTTTTCTGGATATTGATTATATCACATGTTCTCATTTTTCTAGAAGGGTTGCTATACTTAAAACATTTGCAAAAATTAGATTGAGTAAACTTGTGTTGGATTTGGGATTGCATGATTTGATCTACAACATGTTTCACCATTTCTTTACTTCAATCAGGATAGAACATGATGACGATGTTATGGAAGTCATGCAAAACATTATGGTTTTGACTATTAATGAGAGTGAAGATGTGTCGTAGTCTCTGTTTTCTATCCTATCAGCTAACAGGAAGAATGGAATTCTTGGAATTCCAATAGTTAAAGGGAGATTAGCTAGAAGGGTGATTGATCAATGTGAAAAGAAATTGAAACCTTTCTTCGATTGTGAGAAGTAGGAAAATGAAAAGAGGATTATGGCAAAACATTTGAATGGAGATGGTGCCTTGACTCAAGAGGACTATGTGACAAAGCTTCAGGATGATTCTTTGGTCATGCATGTAGCTACTATGGATGAGGTGGTGCATGAAGAAAAGGACAAAACAACTTTGGATCCTAGTTTAAATACAACTAGTGATGATTCTATTGACTTCCTTGATAGGTCCTATGGAGAAAATGATTGTGTTGAGTACACGCGTGTATTTTCAGATGAAGGGCATGGAGAAAGCAAATATGATGATGACTTCAAAACAACTTTTGATGATCCTTTATCTTATTCTGATGATGTTAACACAGGTGGCCTTGGATTTAACTTTCAAACCAAGCCTATGGAGAGAGATACTTACGTTGACATCAATATTGGTAAGTTGGAGAGTGATTTATGTAGAAAGACATCACAGGAGGAGCACATTGAACAAAGCAATCAGCCTTTTAACACATGGGATCTGGGTGTGATGACACCTAAGTATGATGAGGATCTTACATGGGATGAATTTCCTTCTGATCGTGATGATGTTCTAATTTTAGAACACAATGCATGCATGGAGGATAACATTGATGGTGTTGATTTATTTCTTGAGAACAAATCCGATTTACCAATAGATGAAGCTAACCTTGAACAAAGGTTTAAGGACTTTGATGATTGGATCCACCACTCACTATTGAAGATGATTAGGAAGAGGCACATGTGATTTGGGACAACCTTGGAGACTTTGATGATAGGTATGAGAGTTCTAATTTGGGTATTCATCATAGCAGCAGTTCACTTCATTTGCATGAATATGATTTCAAGAATAAATTTAAGGTGATTATTGATAACCCATTAATGGACATGGGTATTGATATGAATTATGACAATC
This sequence comes from Cunninghamia lanceolata, assembly GCA_027924645.1. NCBI lineage: Eukaryota > Viridiplantae > Streptophyta > Pinopsida > Cupressales > Cupressaceae > Cunninghamia > Cunninghamia lanceolata. The sequence continues at coordinate 3,610,504 of BSBN01000500.1, read as the reverse complement.
CACTCTTTGAGTTGGATGATGGAGTTGTTCATGATTGTAGTATTGCACATGGTAAAAATAACAAGGTATGGGATCTGGGAGAAGATTCAGAACTTGAGTTGGAGTGTGGTATTCATCTTGGTTTTTATTCAGGTTCATTTTATGAGTATGGTTACTCCCCTAGGAGACCACCGGATATGAAATGTGTAAAGGATGAGACTATTATCACCCAGATTTGCATCCTTGCTGCAGTTATGAAACTTTAGCAATCTGGAGTAACATGGGAATGATCTCGAAGTGTGGGACTTTGCAAAATGAGATCAGACCTCCGGAGAAGGTCGGCTTCCTCTCTCTTAGCCTAATGCTTAGAGAAATGCATCTAAACCTAGTGCTAATGCTTGCAGGGAAAAGGGGTAGAAGGAATGCTGAAATGGAAATAAAAATAAGTGATACACCAGATTTAAATGTGTTTGGCTGCAATTGAATCAACACAGTAATAATCTCACAGCTGGAAAGACTTACACAGACTCATATTGATTCCAACAAAGGTCAAGACAGAGACACAGTGCTAAAATAATAAAAGAGAGGCAAAAACACCAACTTTTATTGATTATAGAGGCCAAGTAGCCATTACAAAATAGCCCAGAAGAATAACCAACAACCTTATACATCTGTTTTACATGTATATATATCATTTCATTTTGACGTCAGTCAGTTACAAACAATTTCGCCCATGGGCGTTGTCAGAAAAAAATCTACCTGAAGGGACGTCTACCTGCAGAAGTTATTGAATAAAAGATCTGGAATATGGCAGGTAAAAGATATTTCAAATCTTCAATGCAAGTTGCCTTGTCATCGATCTGTAGCAATGAATGCCACAAATATCTGCATTTGCATATCCAAAATAGTCACTGAAACGTCCAGCCGCCAAAGCATACAAGGCCAGATCCAAAACTTGATAGTGAAAATAATCACTTCAGAAGCCCGCCAAATGAAAGAGGAGGCAAAAACAAGCATTTTTGCCTTTTGCAGCATGTGGAAATTCGCTAAAATGGAGGAGATACGGGCGGTCAAAGCTGCAGTCAACTATGTGTATATATCGCTTTGCATCTGTGCCTGCATATTGTTGTATCTCGCCATTGTATATACAATGGCAACTGCACTTTATTTCTACTTGGTGCAACCGCACCTTTTTCCTCTTTGCATATTTAAACTGACTTGCATATGCCTTGAAATTCCCTCTAAAAATGCCTTGTATGTGCAATGGCCCCTGTATATGCATCGCCATCCGTGCCATGTGGCATCACCTGATTCGCCGCCACATTGAAGCTAGGACTCATCGCTGAAAAATGCATCTTCTTATCGGCCATTGGAATGACAAAAAATAGAGCCACCAATGTATGTTGTTACGTCGAAATCCCTTTGCATGTATGTCTTGTATATGCCTTTGTATATCGGATTGTATGTGCAAACATACAATCTGATATACATACAATGCGCGGAACTCAAACGACTATCCGTTGAATTTGATCCCCGGGTCGCATTCTGATTGCATGTTTTGTCTTGTATATGCCTTTGTACATCGCACACATACAATACGAATATACAATCAAAATTCATACAATGGCCTGTGCCTTTTGTGGACCCCACCATTTGTATCTCACTCGCATGTTGACTTTGTATATGGCATTGTATATGTCTTTGTATATGGCATTGTATATGAGAATATACAATCCGAATATACATGCAATGCTCCTTGTATGTGGACTTTGCATCCTTTAGATGTATCTTGCCCTTGAAAACCCCTTGCATGTGTGCCTTGCATCTTTTCCTTGTATATCACATTGTATATGCGAATATACAATGGTGATATACATACAACTGCCTGTGCCTTTACCTTGTTTCCTCTTGTATATACTATTGCCAATGTATGTTCCTTTGTATATGGATTTGTATACTCGAATGTATATCAGCACATGCAATCGCCTACGTACATACAATGTGGACTCCAGCAGATTATCGACCACTTTTAAACTTTAAAACAAGTCCAAGTTGTATGTCGTCGTTGCACTTTGCCTTGTATATCGCATATACAAAGTGTAGACTTCAAAAGATCATCAGCTGCATTTGATTCCCATTCGGATCCAGACCTTGTATCTTTTGTTCTTTATATATCGACACATACAATGCAATGTTCATGTACAAGCCGCGGACTCCAAACCATTATGAAGCATATTGCAAAAGCCATCGGGTCCGAGCCATGTAGTTCCTCTTTGTATATAACCAATGTATGTCGCATATACAATGCAAACATACAAGCAAATTATACATACAAACTACGGAATTATGCCCTTTATCAACTGGAATGTATGTTCATTTCAGATCCGGCTTATATATTAGGAATGCATATTTGATTGTATGTGCAAACATACAATCACAAATATACAAGTGGTGGGCCCCAGCTTTGAATTTATTTCCCTGTATGTTTAGCCCCTTGTATATCGGCTTTGTATATGCAAACATACAAAGCGAAATATACAAGCCACTGTTACAACTACCTTACTATATCGCACATGCATATCTCCTTGTATCTTTGGCGAAAGTCCTTTGTATGTTCTACCAATGTACATTGCAAAATGTACATTCATCCTTGGATGTTTGCCGATTGCATCTAGGCCTTTGCATATTGCGAATGTATGTTCCAAACATACAATGGCGAATGTATATGCGAATATACATTTAAAAATGCATATTTAAATACAAGCATGAAACTAAGAAATCCCAGCGATAGAAAATACTTGAAGCTAAAAGATTTCTGGGTTTTTCTGAGTTTTTTGCAAAGACTCTCTAGCTAAGATTTTGGGAAATTTGGCAAGGCAGAGCATGAGTAATTGAAGAATTTACGCCTTGTATTGTCATTTTCTAAAAGATTTTCAAAGAAAATACAAGGTGAACTATTTGGCTCTAGACAGAGGAAAATAGGTCAACATTTTTGGTGACCTCTCAGGGATGTTTGTCTGCTAAACATTAGACTAGTGGCCTTAAGCATCCATTGGGCATAGAGTAAAAAAGAGACTGCAACAAGAACAGAGGAGCTAGAACATTGAGCAAGCTAACAAGCCAAAACAAAACAACAAGCAAGCATGTATCTCCTAATGAGAATACAGCAAAGTGCAAAGGCACTTATTGAAAGGAAACCTAAAACTAAAATAAAATCTACTCTAATCCTAAACTAACCAGTCAGAGGTGACCTTAAACAAAGCCATTAACTGGTTCTTGAAAGTAATTGTCCTTCCTTAACAATTTACAATGTTTCTCATTCATATGGGAAGTTAAAAAGAGTTGAGGGGGGAATGGGCATATGACAAATTGATAAAACACCCCCCACAAAATAGAGATAAACTCACCTATCCACCTGGACTGATTGCTAACAAATTGTGGTGAATAAATGGGCTGATCCCACTCATTTTGATGCTCAACTTCATTCTTAGAGGTAAGCATGACAAGTGGTGACTTCTCTTGATGTGTCTCCAGCTGGGCTAGATGCCTGATTGGGCATCCCCTTGAAGTGACATGCAAATCATGATGTCTGATCTCATGTCTTTGCTCTGATTCTCTCTTCTTGATCTTCATTTGGTATGATGGTGCCTTCCATTTGACTCTCATGTTGCTCTTGTGTGTGAAACAGCTAACTTGGGATCTTATGGTTTCCTCCTTCTTCCTTCAAAGAAACCAAGAAGGCTGATATAATGTCATCATGGCTGCATTCTTCCTCTTCTTGCTGGTCTGAAAATTCTAGCTCCTGTGATTCTACTACAAATATGGCTGCCTCCACCTTATGAACAACATGTTCATAATTTTCTGACTTAGGCTCAGAAAATGAACCATGCACATGCTCAAAAGATAAAACTTCCCCACCAAGAAGTTGATATCATTGCTGGATAATAAAGAACAAATCTTCAATTTGCTCTTGTCCATGTTCAGTCTCCTCATTATTTTCAATAAAGCATGGAAGCTCCTTGAGCATATTTGCATAATCAGCCTTTAGATCATCCAACACAAGGCAACATACTTGGCCTTCTTTATGGTTTGGAACCTCACTATCATGCTTAGCCTCAACCTGCAACAATTTGTCATCATTTTTAGAGTTCTCTTGTTGCTGCATATCTACAACCAGTTGCTCATATTCTTCGTCTTCAACATAATCAGGTAGCTCATGAAGTAGGGCAGCATCATCTATTTCTGAAGTGACCTTAACAATACTCACAGGTGCAATAAGTTCAAACAATTCTATCTTTGTGAGTGTAGGAACAAACTGCTCCTGTTTAGTTTTATCTTCTTCCACCTCCCCTATTGGCTCATCTTTCCAATTATCTTGGTATACAACAGGTCCACCCTTGAGGATTGAAATATCATCAGGGAAAGAGGCCTAAAAACCCTTTTGAATTTCTTGGAGGGGAGAGGGTTCTGGACAAATTTGTTCCTAGGAAGTGATAATTTGAGTTTGCACATGAACAGGGGCTTGTGGAGGGATAAAGGCGTTGAAGCCTGGAAACTTGTGGAGTCTAGGTTGCTCTTCTGTTGGCTGAACATGTGCAGAAGAAAGGGCCTGCTTGAATTTTGGGATTGTAAACACATGCTCCTTTAATTTAGCAATTTCATCATAACTGTTCATGCTAGGTCCATCTGATAAGGGGATTTGAAAAGGTTGTAAATAGGAGATAGGGGGTTGAATTTGTGCCGGAATATGCTCCTGTGAAGGTTGAGGACCTCTAAAACTTGGGATTTTAAAACTGGGAAGTGGTTTTGGAGGCGCAGATGGATTATCCTACCTAAAGCTTGGAATTTTAAATTTTGGGCTTCTTCCGCAGTAGGTTGAACAGGTGTGAAAGAGAGAGGACTCTTGAAACTAGGAATGGAGGGGACTACTTGGGTCTCACATTCTTTTTGGCATTGATAATCTGAGTCAGCTCGACTACGTTGCACCTGAGCAGACAAAAGCTTCATTTGCTCCTTTTTAGCAGCTATTGCTCCTTCAAGACTTCTTTCAAACTGAACTCTTTTTGTCACCCTCTCCTGATTATAAATACTGGATCACTGAGCCAACTCTCGTTGCTGCCAGGTAATCTCTTTTTGCCTCTCAATTTCAACCAACATCCAGGACATGCATGAGAACTCCTTACTAATATCACTAATCTTCATAAGTTTAAGCTTTTGGCCCAAATCCTGCAAAAAATAGTCAAACTTTTGGATTAGATCCCAAACATTCTGGTAAGGATGTTTTTGAGGCTGACTGTTTGAATGGTTATGTTGTTTGGTGTCAAAAACCCCCTCTTGGGGTTGAGAATAAGCATCATGAGGATGCTGATATGCTGCAGCGGCAGGGCTGTATGGCATAAAATTGGAGGCATTTGGGGCCTGGTATTGCTGACATGGGGTAGGGGAATAGCCATGATTCCCAAAAAATTCTAACATTCTATGGCATCTAAATGTTGGATAATCATAAAAATGTCAGAAATAGAGCGAAAAAAAAGTCTGCAACCAAAGAGAAACTAGACACATACCAGAGAAAGAGTCACCAGGTGATTGAAATGCTTTCAGAAGCTGAAAAGACTAGGAAAACCACCAAAATCTTGATCTTTGATGAAATTTTAGGTACTTGGGCTGCTGAAACCAGTTGATTCAATTAGTAGAGTCGCCATAGTGTTGTTTGTATTGCCTCCAAAGGCTGGTAATACTAGGAGAAACACCAAATCTCTCAGTATCTTGATGAGAAGTTCAATGAACTGGTCCCACCGGGCATGCCAAAGTTGTTATCACCCAGATTTGCACCCTTGCTACAGTTGTGAAACTTTAGCAATCTGGAGTAACATGGGAATGATCTCGAAGTGTGGGACCTTGCGAAATGAGATTAGACCTCTGGAGAAGGCCGGCTTCCTCTCTCTTAGCCTAATGCTTAAAGAAATGCATCTAAACCTAGTGCTAATGCTTGCAGGGAAAAGGGGTAGAAGGAATGTTGAAATGGAAATAAAAATAAGTGATACACCAGATTTAAATGGGTTTGGCTGCAACTGAATCAACACAGTAATAATCTCACAGCTGGAAAGACTTACACAGACTCATACTGATTCCAACAGAGGTCAAGATAGAGACACAATGCTAAAATAATAAAAAAGAGGCAAAAATACCAGCTTTTATTGATTAAAGAGGCCAAGTAGCCATTACAAAATAGCCCAGAAGAATAACCAACAACCTTATACATCTGTTTTACATGTATATATATCATTTAATTTTGACCTCAGTTAGTTACGAACAATTTCGCCCATGGGCGTTGTCAGAAAAAAAATATGCCTGAAGGGACGTCTACCTACAGAAGTTATTGAATAAAAGATCTAGAACAGGGCAGGTAGAAGATATTTCAAATCTTCAATGCCTTGTCATCGATCTATAGCAATGAACGCCACAATTATCTGCATTTGCATATCCAAAATAGTCACTAAAACGTCTAGCCGCCAAAGTATACAAGGCCATATCCAAAACTTGAAAGTGAAAATAATCGCCTCAGAAGCCCGCCAAATGAAAGAGGAGGCAAAAACAAGCATTTTTGTCTTTTGCAGCATGTGGAAATTTGCTAAAATAGAGGAGATACGGGCAGTCAAAGCTGCAGTCAACTATGTGTATATATCGCTTTGCATCTGTGCCTGCATATCGCTATATCTCGCCATTGTATATACAATGGCAACTGCACTTTATCTCTACTTGGTGCAACTGTGCCTTTTTCCTCTTTGCATATTCAAACTAACTTGCATATGCTTTGAAATTCCCTCTAAAAATGCCTTGTATGTGCAACGGCTCCTGTATATGCATCGTCATTCGTGCCACATGGCACAACCTGATTCACCGCCGCATTGAAGCTGGGACTCATCGCTGAAAAATGCATCTTCTTATCGGCCATCAGAATGACAAAAAATAGAGCCGTAGATGTATGATGTTACGCCAAAATCTCTTTGCATGTATGTCTTGTATATGCCTTTGTATATCAGATTGTATGTGCAAACATACAATCTGATATACATACAATGCGCAGAACTCAAACGGCTATCTGCTGAATTTGATCCTCGAGTCGTGTCCTGATTGCATGTTTTGTCTTGTATATGCCTTTGTACATCGCACACATACAATGCGAGTATACAATCAAAATTCATACAATGGCCTGTGCCTTTTGTGGACCCCACCATTTGTATCTCGCTCGCATGTTGACTTTGGATATGGCATTGTATATGTCTTTGTATATGGCATTGTATATGCGAATATACAATCTGGATATACATGCAATGCTCCTTGTATGTGGACTTTGCATCCTTTAGATGTATCTTGCCCTTGAAAACCCCTTGCATGTGTGCCTTGCATCTTTTCCTTGTATATCGCATTGTATATGTGAATATACAATGGCGATATACATACCACTGCCTGTGCCTTTACCTTGTTTCCTCTTGTATATACTATTGCCAATGTATGTTCCTTTGTATATGGCTTTGTATATTCAAATGTATATCGGCACATGCAATCGCCTACGTACATACAATGTGGACTCCAGCAAATTATCAGCCACTTTTGAACTTTAAAACATGTCCGGGTTGTATGTCGCTGTTGCACTTTGCCTTGTGTATCGCATATACAATGCGCATATACAAGGTGCGGACTTCAAAAGATCATCAGCTGCATTTGATTCCCATTTGGATCTGGACCTTGTATCTTTTGTTCTTTGTATATCGGCACATACAATGCAATGTACATGTACAAGCCGCGGACTCCAAACCATTATGAAGCATATTGCAAATGCCATCAGGTCCGAGCCATGCAGTTCCTCTTTGTATATAACCAATGTATGTCGCATATACAATGCAAACATACAAGCAAATTATACATACAAACTGTGGAATTCTGCCCTTTATCAACTGGAATGTATGTTCATTTCAGATCTGGCTTGTATATTAGGAATGCATATTTGATTGTATGTGCAAACATACAATCACAAATATACAAGTGGTGGGCCCCAGCTTTGAATTTATTTCCCTGTATGTTTAACCCCTTGTATATCGGCTTTGTATATGCAAACATACAAAGCGAAATATACAAGCCACTGTTACAACTACCTTACTATATCGCACATGCATATCTCCTTGTATCTTTGGCGAAAGTCCTTTGTATGTTCTGCCGATGTACATTGCAAAATGTACATTCATCCTTGTATGTTTGCCGATTGCATCTAGGCCTTTGCATATTGCGAATGTATGTTCCAAACATACAATGGCGAATGTATATGCGAATATACATTCAAAAATGCATATTGAAATACAAGCATGAAACTGAGAAATCCCATCGATAGAAAATACTTGAAGCTAAAAGATTTATGGGTTTTTCTGGGTTTTTTGCAAAGATTCTCCAGGCAAGATTTTGGGAAATTTGGCAAGGCAGAGCATGAGTAATTGAAGAATTTACGCCTTGTATGGTCATTTTCTAAAAGATTTTCAAGGAAAATACAAGGTGAACTATTTGGCTCTGGATAGAGGAAAATAGGTCAACAGAGACAAAAGAAGATTGCATAAGGAGTGTTGTGACACTACGAGATACAGTATCTCCATGGGATGAATTAATTCATGGAGACTTCTTCATTTCTAATTTTGAAAAGTTTCCAAATAATGCTCTTGAGCGTGCTGGAAATTTTAGAATAGCAACGAGGAAAGGTGGTTTAAAGGTTTTTACTTACATAGCTTTGGAGAAAGAAGGATTTAAACATGACATCGACATGTTTGACAATCCATCCTTTGGATTGAGTGATGTTATATATTATACTAATCTTTCTTTGGGGATGGTTTTGATGACAACAATTGCTCCTCACATTTCAGTTGTTGGTGCTTTCATAGATGGGCTACAAGGGATTATCAAAGAAGTCAATTTTCCTTGATGTGCATGTTGATTTGGATGGCACTTGGTGTTATGTTGTGCACCTTTCTAGGCATGCTAGAGATCATTCTTGGTTGGGTATCCATGCTTGGGATCCTCAACAAGGATTGATGAAGTTAATTGGGAATGGAAGAGAGGATCTTTGGAGATAAAAGGATAAAAATTTCATAATTAATGATGTTCTTTTCTTTACCAGCCACTATGTGATTCCATTGCTTCATCTACAGGCAAATTGGAAGAAGATTTTAAGTGGGGATTAGAGCATTGAATGAATGATCACTCTTGGGGACGCCACTTGACAAAGAATGAGTCAGAATTTCAGTTTCGAGATTGTTGGTTGGTTGTAGATCAGTCACTTTACATCATGGTTTGCTCTCATTCAAGAGAGTTGACACACTATTCTTTGTCAAGGTAGTGAGGATTTTTAGTTGGTGATTGCCTGGAGGTGTTCTACAAGCACTTCTAAGTTGTTTTGGTACAACACAATGCTTTTCACGCATGCTCATACTTGGGAAATCCGTTGGTGCTATTGTTGTCCTTGGTTTAGAGCACTAAAATCATATTGTACCTCACTAATTTTAGTTTTGGACAACAGTCATTATTGTTTACTTCGAACCTTCGTAATTCAGAAAGTTCATCTTATGAAGGTTTGTGATGTAAACTTTAATAGTTTACTCTCCGTGTGGGTTCAAGACAAGGAGTTTTCACATGCTATGATCCATATTTTTGAGGCCCTTGGAGTTGTAACAATGAGTATTACCACCACTGTCCCTTTTTTTATTAGCCTACACATGACTTCAACTCTTGACCCGCAGCTGTGTTGGTTTATCTTTTCAGATCAGCAGTGGAGTATCTAGTGGTTGGAGTTGGTTGATAGAAATGGTTTGATCATAGGAAATGACTCTATAACTACTTCCATTACTCATCTCTCCTATGTTGTCAATAAGATTTCAGAATGATTACCACTGCCCTTACATTTCCACATTGGTTATGGTGATACTCTTTTGTGAGAAGATTGATTTCGATCTTTGGCATGCTTTAGGGAAGATGGTTATGGGAGTTTTTCTAGACAGAGTTCCTCAATTTATTGCTTCCACCCTGGTGAGTGATAAGCATTGCAGATACTTTATGGGGATAGTTTGCATATCGTCAGATGATGTCTTATTGATTGCAGTGGTTTGGGGGTGTTGGTGTGTTTAGAACTTTTCTTTCAACACTTGGAGATTAAGTGTCGATGTTATGAGTACAATTGATGACAGTAGAGGCATTTCCTAGTTGGCAAATTTTAGAATTGTGACAGTGTTTGCTCCACTTCTTTTTGGGGAGACTGTGGTTTTTGGGTTAACAGATATTTCTTCCAATTGCCCAAGATCATGTTAGGTATACAGATTGCAATTATGGACCTTATTGGGATGCTTCAGTAGGAAATGTTTCATGGTATAGGTTTTAGCCCTTACAGGTGTCTCAGCTTGAGATTTGATGATGATTACCTTTCTAGGTTCCAGGAGAGGAGAGTGTTGTGACACGATATTTTTACAGTTTTTATTAGAGTGGCACAGCATCAGCGTGGTGGTTCTGTTCTGAGATTGACTTAGGACCCTGGGATCTTTTTTGGTTTCAATTGGGATCAGTCTGATACTTGTGGGGTTATGTTGGCATTCCTTCAGGACAAGCAATCTTTGTGAAGGGCGGACTGTAATGCCTCCATTTTCGAGTTCTCTTGCATTGCATTTGGCATTAACCTTCTAGGTGTGTGTCAACGTTATCAGAGGAGTTATTTGATGTTTCTAGTGAGCTTAGGTGGTCGAGAGGACTCATATGCCACTTTTAGATATGATTTCCAGCTTCCAGTGTGGTCTCCAAGATTCTTGGAAGGAGCGTCTATTTTTAGTAAGTCACCCAGTCATGTCTATTTATCATCTTTCATCATCGAGATCACTCCTGCGCAGTCAGTTTTCAATTCTGATACATTTTTGCTAATTGGGTGTAATATTGAGCTATATTTAATTAATTTTACTAAGGTTGTTATTTTTATTAACATATTTAATCAAGCACCTCAGTATTATAGCTCGTTGGAAAGAGAACGAAGAGATTTAAATAATGAGACACTAAAAAGTGACTTCCAGTGCCAGAAATATTTTAAAGGTAAAATAAATCACTTTTTGGAGTTAAAAGGCTTAGTAAATTAATAAAGTGATTTTAGAAAGGGAGTTGCTTGAAAGTTCCCTAAAAAGCTTATAGAAAGGGGTTGTTAGAGCTCATTTAGTCATTCAGAAGTTTGTTTATTTTCTTTAGAAGATTTGGAGATTGTCCCTGTGGCAAACTCTACCAGCGGGACGAAAACCTCAATGGTTTCTTAAAGCTGAGGATGAAAACCCTCTGTCTTCAACAATGCGGTTCCATCCAAGGATCGACAGTGAGCTGAAGATTTGGAGTTTGGGGACGAAAACCCTCAGATTCCATTGGAGCAATTTCATTTAGAGATTGTTAGTGTTTTGAAGGATTGTCAATTAGAAGATTTGATGATTCCTAGAATTAGTCACGAAGGGTTTACTGTGCAAATTTATTGGAGATTCTTCGAATAATAAGTTGTGATTGAAAGAGATTGCTAAGAGTGTTTGAGATCTTGGTTCTTGTTCTATTGGGTGTTGGTGCCATAGCTGGAGTTGAATATATTTTATTTTATTCTAGCCGCAACCCTTTATGGAGCTGAATATATTTTATTTAATGCTAGTCGCAACCCTTTCCTTGAAGTCGCAGCATATATAAGGCATCTAGTATATAATTTTTGGAATGGAGTGTAGCTACAACACTAAAATATTGTTATCTGGAGGTGATTGGAGGTATTGAACAGGCAGATTTCTCATATTTTCATGCAAAGCACTCTTGTATCAAGCTACAGCAGTACATATTTGCATGACAACAGCATAGGGTTTTTCTGGGTCATCATTTGATACTATATCACTGTTGTTGTAAAATATAAGTATGTAACAACAAGCATATCTTTTGAAGATCAATATATTGTTGGAGTTTGAGGCTAGATTGTTGTTTCTTTATGCATGTAAGTGTTTGATGAAATGTTAATGATATATCTATGCATTTTGGGTTTAGATATTGAATGAATATTGTCATAACGTGCACTTTGAATGATCCCATAACCAAGAACATATTGAAGTACATTGAAAACAATTACTATGCAAGTGTTTGATGGAATGCCTACATGATTACATATGTGGGTTTTGGAAAAATTTGGTTTAAAAACTAGGGTGTGACATTACAAAGAGATTTGTATTCATCACAAAGTAAGTCATTTTCTTCTTTCTCAATGATCTCCTTTTCTGATTTTTCTTTGTCTATATCAACACTCTACTGCATAAGATTTTGCCTTATTTGGGCAAGATTATTAAAGATGTCTTCAACACTTGGTAGCTCATGTCTTCCATGACTCTCATGATGCTTTTGTGGCCTTCGTTCCTATGTTTCCTTCTTCCTGTCATTTCAATGCTTCATATATTGGTTGAAGTTTAGGTGTTCTTTGATGTTGTCAGGAAGTGCATCATACTCATCACATATGGTAGCCAACTCATCCGCTAATGATGGCACAACCACTGAACCCATGATTCATAGCTGCACAAAGATAGGTCAAATCCTTTTCCACATAACATGCAAGGGTAAAATCGAGTCAAATCACATCCAAGTGTAGGAGGATTTAACTTCGGATCTTATGCTCAGGAAAGCTACTAGGATAGATTTTTCCAAACCCTCCAAGCTCTGATACCACTGTAATGTCCCGAACTAGGTTTTGACCAAATTTTCTAGATTTGTGAATTTCTAACTTGAAACCCTAGGACTGAATTTAGATTTCTTTGTTTTCAGATCTATGCATATACTTATCTCATCCAATTATCATGCCAATTTTATCATGAACAATATGCCAAAATATACAATTCAAGTCTAGTTGAGTTACACAATGAATCACACACTAGGATGATAGCAAAATGAGGATCAACTCTGTTGTTATGAAATCAGAATTATCAAATGTTGCATTACATCAATTGCATGGCTCCATCTTGGCCAAAATTACATCCAAGGCTGTTGCTACAAAATTCAGAGATAAATGATGAATATCAACATATCAAGTCTGTTGTCAAATTGCCAAAACAAGTGAGCTAACCTCAGCCAAATCAAATCTGCAACAATGGTGAAGATAGGATGATGAAAAAGACAATCCAATGTAGTTAGACCACCAACAATGGATGGTGGCTAAGGTTAAGGACTGCAATCAGTTTGCTGATGTGATGACTGTCATAACCCTGAAATCTAATCAGCAATGGACCTCCAGAAAACTGCAACTAACCCTTCAATGGTGGCTCTCCAACATGAGATTAGTCTTCCACAAGTTCAGTGCTCACTCATGAAATAGGCAATGCAAGCTAGGGTATGGGTTCGCTGCCACCCTAGGTTTGATTTGAAGTTGTTGCTACTCCAATTGATATAGAATTTGACCTCAAACCCTTCTTCAAAGCCGGCGCTCCGTGGAGACCAAACCTTCCACTTGTATCGCTCAACCAACAATCATGTATCACACAAATCGGTACTTTTAGATGATGCAAGTATCTTCAATCGATGGTGTTCCAAATCTGCAATGAATCTTCACAATGATGTCGCTCTAATTCTGATTCTAGATCTGAAACAATTCACTCCACATATACAAGAATGATCTTCACCAATTGGCGCTCCACTGGGTGCAAAATGTCTTCATCAAATGTCTTCAACAATCTGCTATGATAGATGTATCATGAATTCTCCAAAATCCTTTGAATCCTTCAATGAAGTGCAATTAGACTTCCGTCGTGAAGCCTCCTCAAGATGAGCTAGGTTTTCATCCAACCCACCTAATATTCACAAGGTTTTCGTTCTTGGAATAGATGCAACAAGGTTGCAGATCCACAAAGGGAAAATCAGAAACAAAACTAGCTTCATAATGATGCAAATGCCTTCATAAACCTTGTATAAATACATGAATTCCATTTTTTTCCTATAAGCTAGCTGACTTCCTTCTTTTCTTGCATCGAAACACTAAACTAGGCCGACCAAGGATAGACATTGCTGCCAATAATTATTTGAATTCCTTTCATTTAATTTTATCTTCCTTCATCAAAGTGGCCGACCTCCATATTGAACTAGGCGCTCCAAAAGAATTTTGTTTTCCCTTTTTCACTAAGGCCAACTTAGCCTATTTCAAAACTTGGCGCTCAAATTGTCTTGACTTCTCTTAAGGCCGACCTAAATAGCTCTTTCACTAGGTCGACCACCTTCAACTTGGGCCGACCTTAAATATTTTGACGTCCAAAACTTGAATTTTATCTTTATTTGATTCTCCTTAAAGAGGCCGACTAGAGATTGAATGTTGTTTTCCAATAGGGTCGACCTGATTTCAAATTAAAGATTTGAAATCATTCTCTTCTCTTAATTAAATATTATTTTTCCTTCTCCAAAGGACCGCTCCTCATGAAAACAATTTATTTGCTCAAGGAGAATACATTGAAACACTTAAGAAAAATAGGACAAACCATTTCCCAAACTCAATTGGCCCAACAAAAATTCTAGAGTGTGATAATTGGCCTAAGAGTTCTTCTGTGAACATACCGCAAATTGGGGACATGACACTTAGTGACTTAGTGTCAGTAATTAAAATGTCTAATTAGTTTTGTGTTAGTTGGGAGTTAGTTTCCCATGTGATAGTTTGGGGAAGTTGTACGAGAATCCAATGCTTTATAAACATTTGCATAGCACATTGTAAAAGACCCTAAATGAACATTAATAATATTAATATATTTTGGTATTTTCTTTAAAATTATGATTTAGTTTTTACAATATTTGTGCTTGCATTTTTCAACTTGGTATCAAAGCCATGGCAAAAATAGAAGCATGTAAATGTTGAAATATCATTGCTGCATTATATAGATTGACTACACTAAGAAGGTGAATCATACCAGCATGTTTGTATGAATGATGGAAGAATATAGGAATGTTGAATAGCATTTTATATGTTATTGTTTCCTTGCTAGATGCCTCATTTTATCCGTTGAAATATACCTGGAGGCATTAGAATTTAGGGATTTTGGCATTGAAATATTATCTTTTTAGCATTGAAAGTGTTGTTGCTGCCATCGAAGCTGCCAAAAAGAGTGCCTGAAATGCATAAGGTTTCATTTATTTACACATATTTTGAGTTGCGTTTTCTATTGTGATGTGTTAAAAACTATTGTCTATCACTAGAAAGGCATTAAATGGACATTTTGAAAGCATTGAAATCTCTAAAATATTGAACATCCACTAAAAGTGTTGAGAGGCATTGAAAACAATTGTAAGATCAAAAAGATATTCAAATAACATTAAAAATAGATTAGTTGTCCATATGGCATTGGAAGAGAGGAGGTGTTGAAATCAGTCACAAGGCACTCAAAATGCTTTCAAAGTATTCCAAGAGGTGTTGCAAGTTCCCACAAGCCGCTGAAATCCAAATAGGTGTTGAAATTTCTCTTTTGAAAATAGTTGTAAGGTATTTAAAAAATTGCTAATGTTTTTTTTTTTTTAAAACCTGGCTAGGCATGAATGTTGTTGGGAGTAAATCATAAAAACTACTCAAATAATTAAAGGGTGTACATAAGAGGTGAGACAAAAGCATTGAATTTTGGTTGGATGTGCATTGCATAAGTATAAATTATAACTTTTGCATATGGCCAAATATTACATGGGTACTTCACATAATGTTTGTGTTCTCGACGCCATTCATGTTATGTCTATGTCATGTACCCAAATTAAAGCATTGATTAAATTAAGATTTTATGGATGTTTTGTCGTCATTGATTTGAATGATAATCATGTATATGACAATTTATATTTTATTAAGTTGTAATTAAAATATAATATGTTTATCAAATCGAGTATTATTATGATAACATAATAATACTATTAATTACAAAACATAGATAATCCATAATATATGTGATTATATATATATATATTATAGAAGTAACTTTATATATTTTATGAATACAATAATATTAAAATAATCCTTAGATAAATAATATTTTATATATAGGGATATGTATATTACATAATGAATAGCAAATAAGTCATATTTGAATATTTGTTATAATATATGATAAATAATAAATATAATATAATATTAAATACTATTATAAATATAATCATATTACTGAATGACCAAGGATTATCATGGTAGTGGCGGACACTTACCAAACACATGATAAGGAAGAATAAGATTAGCAAACAAAATAAGACAAGACCGACCAATGAACTAGGAAGCCACGTAAGAACCAATATAAGGTCGCATCTCTAGGAAAAGGGGACGATTGGAATAAGAGCGGCATCCAACATATAACAAGGGGAGCCCGCACACCATACGGGATGGAATAAGAAGGATGTCATTAAAAACTTGACAGCGAATCACATATAACAAGGGAGAATTACAACCTTCCCATGCAAAGTAGCAATTGCAGATTCAACTTTAGTAGGTGACAAAAAGGAAACAAATCCATGGAACAACATTCATTCTCTTGTAGATCCATTGAAGAACATTCCTTGTCTTGTATATCCAACGAATACCATTCAATATCCTTCAGTTCATAACAACAGATACAAAACCAATTAAGGGACGGCAATAGTATCTATCAGTATTGACAACATTAAAGAATTATATCTGACATTATATCAGATCCGCCATCAAGATTATTGAAGCAAATACAGTCCAGAAGTTATATCAGCAAGTAAGCATCTATACATTATCATTCTTACTATATTCCTAATTGGACTATCCTAGTCATACAGGTATGAATGCATATTTACATTTCTTGCTTGTTATTAATTCATACATGTATCATTATAATAGTATTGTGATTTATATGTAGCCATTGCTAACAATGTAAAGTATAGACAGTCATATGCAATTATTCATAATAATGTATTTTGTATGCAATTAGCCATTAACAATATGTGACCCATCAACCCCATATGGGAGAGTGAGAGTAAAGTGTCTAGAGGCCATTCATGGGTATTTAGAGGCCTTTGTCACATGTGGTATAAGGTACCCATAGTGCAAGGATTGTGAATTAATGGCCTTGGCTACCTTGATGTAAGGCATCATAAGAGTACCAAGGAGTCTCATAGAGGCCTTGACTCTAAGAGTATTAAGGATACAACTTAAGTCTAAGGATAGGAGACATTAGAGCCCCATGGTGGATAGTGGCAAATCTCATCTCATCTCTCTCATAGGATGTTAATGAGTGACATATGAAGAGATAGCAAGTATGCAATATATATTGATAAAGATCATGAGTTAATAATAGATCATGTGAAATGTCATGATAGAGAATATACAAGGCATATTGATAATGATCATGAGAATAACATGTGAAATATTAATGATATGCAAGGCATATGGATAGTGATCATAAGAATAACATGTGAAATATGAATGATAGATAATGTGCATTGAGAGCTATCATAAGATTAGTAATAGTGATATGCATTAAAAGTAATCATAGATTGATGATAGTAATATATATTGAAAGTAACCGATGATGAACTAAAGTTATGAGTTGGCATTTGATCATAGAAATGATAAAAGCAATGTGATTATGTAAATTATATATGTGGCTTTAAATGAAAAATGTACTAATGTTCTCTTTTTGCAAGTTGAAATTTGTGAACAAGGTAAAGAGGTTTTGATTTGTGACAAGGGGACATTACAATTGGTATTAGAGCAGTCATCCTGCCATCTTGTGAATGATAAGCATTTATTATTATTTGATTATAATCTATGTTGTCAACATCGGTGATTGCAGGGATTGAATATGCACGCAAAGGTAACATTACATTTGTATAAATTATCATTAATGATGATTCTTATGAAATGACTCATTAGGGAATTGATCTTTAGAGGGTACTAACATCTATTCTAGGAATTATTCTTGTTTATAGATTGAGAAATCAAGAATATCCTAAAGAGGACATTATAAGGTTTATATAACTCACTTTGTGTATTACTTGTTTTTCTGCATTACTTGTATACTCTTGTGTGTATTTACGTGTGTCTTCTCATAATTCACTTCATGATTCATGTCTTTGTGTATTTACATGTATTCTTGTGTGTATTTACGTGTATTACTTTATGCCTCTTGTCTGTGTAATCATGTGCATTTTCGTGCATTGCTCCATGTCGGTATGCTTCCTATTGGTGTGCTTGCGTATGCTACATAAAATTGTTCATGTTTGATGAATGTGTGGCATGTATTCGTTCATAGCTTGTATACTATATGACCTTGCCGTTGTATTCAAATGTATGCTCTATAAACATGTATTTGCATTTGAGTGTATTTACATGCTCTCTAACTTTGTATTCAAGCATGATTGCATACACGAGTGCATACTTTATGACTTGTATTCATACTTGAATGTAATTGATAACTATGTATCCGAGTATTCTTTATATTACTTGTAATTGTATTCGAATAATGTGCTTGTATGCAAGTGTATACTCGATGACTTCGTATTCAAGTATGATTATGTATTCAAGTATATATTCTATGACTCACATTTGTATACTATGTGACTTCGTATGATTATGTATTCATGATTAAATTCACATTTGAGTGTATATTCTAGGCCAAGTATTTGTATTTGAGTGTATACTCTATGATTTGTACTTGTATGCGAATATATACTCTATGATTTCATGTGTACTCTATGACTTTGTATTCAAATACTTCATGACTATGTATCTGAGTATTTGCATTCAGGTGTGTGCTCTATGACTTGGTATTTGTAATTAAGTGTATATTATGTGATTGTATTTAACTATATACTCTATGATTGTGTTCTTCATACTTTACATATGTGTGTATTCATTCTTGTCTTACATGAATGTCTCATGGTCTAAGTGTATGCCTTTGCAATTGTATTCAAATGTATGCTCTATGACTTGCAGTTGCATTCAAGTGTATGCTTTTGTATTCAAGTGTATGCGCCATGACTTTACAATTGTATTCAAGTGTATGCGCTGTGACTTTACAATTGTATTCAAGTGTATGCGCTATGACTTGGCAATTGTATTCAAGTGTATATGACTTTGCAATTGTATTCAAGTGTATGCTCTATGACAATGTACTTGTATCTGAGTATATACTCTTTGACATTGTATTTGAATGCATACTTCATGTCAATAATTATATTTGAGTGTATAACTCTGTGTTGTAATTGTGAATTGAGTGTATACTCCATAATTGTATTTGAGTGTATGACATTATGCCTTTAAATTGAATACTCCATGTTTGTATTTGAGTATGTACTCTATGATTTGTATTTGTGCAACTAGTAATGGTGTACTCTATAACTTGTATTTGAAATTGTGTGTTGTTGTAATTGTATGATTTGTATTCATATGCGCATGCCCGGTATGATTGTGTATGACTTGTATTCAAATGCATGACTTGTATTTGTATTTGAAGGTGTATTTTGTGATTTATATTTAAGTGCATACTTTATATATATCTGTATAGTCTACGATGATTGTATTTGTATTGTATTCCATGACTTGTAACTGTATTCAAGTGCATGCTCTATGAACATGTATGCTCTATGAATACGTATTTGTATGCGAGTGTATACTCTCTCATTTGTATTTGTATGCAAGCATGCACTCTCTGTCTTGAAATTGGCGTTCAAGTAAATACTCTATGACTTGTGTTTGTATTCTAGTGTATATTTTATGACCTGTATTTGAGTATGGTTGAAATTGTATTTTGAGTGTATACTCTATGATTGTATTTGAGTGTGACTCTATGCCTTGAGTATATACTCTATCACTTGTATTTGTATGATTGTGATTGCATATGCTTTGTATTTGTATTTGAGTGTATATTCTATGGCTTCATACTCTATGGCCTTGTGTGTGTCAAATGAATACTACATGATTTATGTGTACTTCATATTTGTATACTTCATGCCTTATGTATTGTACACATATACCTTGTATGCTTCATACTTTGTGTAACAAATGTATGCTATGTATTTCATGTAGTACATACATATACTTGTATATTGCATACTATGTTTATGCTCCATATATTTTGTGTATCAATTATTGTGTAAGCGATGTGTATGTTTCATGCACTACGTGTAATTATGATTCGTGTCTCACACATAATAGTGTGCCTATGCTTCAACATGGATCCTCTCTCTTCTATCGTGAATTATCAGCACACTATTTTAAAACACTTCTACGATCTACATTCTCTACAATATCATTAAATTTATCTTTCCAAATTCTCAAGATGTCTCGTCACTTGTTGAAATCTTGGAATCTCAATACTCTCAAATCCTCTTTAGCATCAAAGATATTTTCATCACCTAAAACCGCGTCTTCATCTATGATACTTGCATCACGTCATGGCTATTCAAAGACATCAAACAAATACTTATCTATACATTGACCTTACATTAGCCTTTCCAAGTATTCTTTGGTCGCAAATTCTCTTTCATGGAATCACAATCATTTTTTGCTCTTCACTAAAACTTATCCATAATAATATTCATTTTTGAATCAAAATCATGACTTCGTCTCAACACATCAGAAGGTAGACTTCAAGATGAAAACTGCAAAGTAATGAAATAAATCGTTGTAATTGCTTGAGGACAAGCAATCTTGAGTGGGGAGGGTTGTCATGTACCCAAATTAAAGCATTGATTAAATTAAGATTTTATGGATGTTTTGTCGTCATCAATTTGAACGATAATCATGTATATGACAATTTATATTTTATTAAGTTGTAATTAAAATATAATATGTTTATCAGATCGAGTATTATTATGATAACATAATAATACTATTAATTACAAAATATAGATAATCCATAATATATATATATATATATATATATATATATATATATATATATATTATAGAAGTAAATTTATATATTTTATGAATACAATAATATTAAAATAATCCTTATATAAATAATATTTTATATATAGGGATACGTGTTGATAACTGAGAGGGGGGGTGAATTAGTTATCCTAATTATTTCTGCTTTCTGAACTTTATTAATAATCAATGTAACATTAATCCAAATGAGCAAACATAATCATGAAATGGAAATACACATGACACAATATTTTTGACGTGGAAACCCTGTTAAGGGAGAAAACCACGGGGTGATTAACCCAAGATTGTATTCTCTGTTAGAAGAATGGAAATACAAAATGGCACTTTCCAATTAGGGCTTACTGCCTGAGCACACTGCTCACAAGGAGGCACACTGCCTACAAAAGACACACTGTCTACAAAAGAGTGTTATATAATACTTGAACTGATTGGTAGCATCCACATATGCTGGAGTTCAGTTCCGGTTAGGCTCAGTACACTGATTTGCTGCACTTCATCTTTCCTCTTCTCTTATGTTGCTTTCCTTTCACATACCGGACCTTCCTTACTGCATCTGCTCTGCTCTGCTTTTATTCGCACATCAAAACATAACCACACACACCTCACAACTAAATCCATCGTGTATATATATCCGCACAAGTGATTTCATCACCTTTCTAGTCGGCACCCGGAATAGTTAATCTTTTCACAAACTTTGATCTGTCGGCTGAATCCTTGCACACCAGGTAATGCGGATCAATGATATACTTGTGGAAATCATTAATTATGTCAACTAAACATAATTCATGCCTTCATAACCTTCACCAACATCAGTAACACATCCGGAATAATGTCTGATGTTCTGCCAGTCAGTTCTTGCTCTGTTCACACTGTCACATGAGAACCCGACACTCAAACATTCATATCTCTTTATCCTTTTCACACCGGAGGCTCAAACCTTGGAATCTATCAGTCAAGATAATCCTCTTGACTTCCCCAAATCCGCACTTCACCATGATACTTCCTCTGAGAGATCTGGACCTGTCTGTCAGACCTCGCCACATGCTCTGTTCTTGTTTACCGTATCACAACATTCTTCACTCTGACTTCTGGTAGAGACATACCATGTCCTGCGGATGTGTGGGATGAACTTTGTTGCCATCAATGACAACATTCATGAATCCATATAGTGTCTCTTGCCAACAATCTCCCCCTTTGGCATTGATGGCAACACTTAGTGAAAAATGACTAAGTGTTTATACTATGCTCCCCCTTGGCTGATGCTCTATTTTTATATACATTTTCCGGAGCTCCCCCTTAGTTGGATTCCTCATTTTTCACTGCTCTTCACTCCCCCTTTGACATCAATGGCAAAGGGTAGGGTCCGCATTCCAAAAATTTCAAAAATTTTACTATATTTAGCCGTATAAGTATATACATATGGAATACTTACATATACTGCAGTATGTCTGCAAAAGTTGTTTTCAGTTGAATGAATTCTGTAGCCCAACTTTGCTTCATTCTATCCAAAATTGATATATGACTGCTCAATAGAAATGCAAACGCATCTACCCTTTTGAGATCTGTTGGATCATTTGTTTGGGCTGTGATTTGAGCTTCTTTTATGGCCTCATGCATGGCCTCTAACTTAGGGACAATTATCCCTCTGAGCTCACTCAACCTACTGATTCTGTTTTTCTTCTCTTTTTCAAGCTTCTTAATCTCATTCAAGACTACAACCGTTTGACATTCTTGATTTATTATGGAAGCAGTAAGTGGATCAAAATTTTGAGAAAGATTTGTCAATTTATCCTCCTGTTCTTTCATTTTCTTCTCAATCTCCACTGTTGTTTTGGACCATGATAAACAAAATTTGTACATTTCTCCACCATCTTTAAGAGCATTTTCTAAGCTCTTTATCCCTATACTCATATTTCTCCTATCATTACTTGTCAACCCTTGTACCTCTGATAATCTTTTTGCAAGAAATTCCTTCCGGACCTTATCTTCTGCTGACTTCTCTAGTGAATCAAAATGTGTGCTAACACTATTGACTAGAGTTTTGAGATTACCGGACGAGGAGACTGTGGGATCCTTCTGAAACAATGGCATAATCTTTTCTAGCACTCCGGAAGCAACTTCTATCAACTCACAGTCTTCCGGAAGCAACTTCTATCAACTCACAGTCTTCCATGTGAGACTTTAGGAGTTTTT
Source organism: Cunninghamia lanceolata (assembly GCA_027924645.1). Taxonomy (NCBI): domain Eukaryota; kingdom Viridiplantae; phylum Streptophyta; class Pinopsida; order Cupressales; family Cupressaceae; genus Cunninghamia; species Cunninghamia lanceolata. The sequence goes on along the minus strand of BSBN01000500.1, from coordinate 3,587,391 downwards.
CTTTAGCCTTGGCATTAGCAAATGAAGCAATCTTCATTGTCTATACCAGAGAAAGTGAATCAAAATTAAATGGTCCTTGTAGAAGCTCCGATTCATCAATCTCCATTATTTCTTTGTTCAGGAATTCTTGTACAGTTTTTGCAGTGTCTCTTGCCGGAGACAGATGTTTCTTCTCTTTTGCATTCTTAGGGCTGTCCCTTGGAGCTTTCTCTCCTTCTACATTCTTACCACTAGCAGTTGTGGTTTTCTCTGTTGGGGTCTTCTCTCCCTCTGCAACCTTGGTACTGTCAACTTCTTTTTCCTTCACTCCTGTATTCTGTCTTCTCCTTTAGATCCGGAAGCTGTAGGGGAAACCGGAGGAGAAATGTTAGTCTGTTCAGGGCCCACCTCTTCTGTCATTTTCTCAGTAGCTTCTTCTGCAACACTAGTGGTCGAGGGGTCAGTACCCAAGTCCTCTATAATTGGAATGTTGAATTTCTTAAAAGCATTCCGGAGGATCTCTTCGTCTCTTTTGCCACTTTGTCAGTTTCACCAAGCATTAGCTGATTCATCTTGGCTTTGCTCCGGAACTCATCCTTGCAATCTTTGAATACCATATTCATTGTTTTGGGATCGATTAAAGGAAATAGCTAAATTGCTATCTGTTCCCGGATCTCGAGATCTTTTGCTCGAGCATTATTCTTCCTCATTTCAAGCCTTTTCTCTAAGCTTTTGGGAATTAGAGAGATAATTTCAATAAAAGCTTTGTTGTAAGTGTTCAAAAACTGAACTGTGGCTTCCTCCAGAATCTGTTTATCTACTTCATTATAATCATCATAGAATTCTGTTAAGGGTTGCAGGTTTCCATCCATAGTGACTGCTTTTACTACAACATCTAAGGATAGAGTGGGTTTTTCAACAAATTCCTCTTCCTTCTCCTCTTCTCCTTGACCAGTAGAGTGTTCACCGGATGATTTCTTCTTCTTCTTCAGTTTCTTTATCTCCTCATCTGATTCGGTTTCCTCTTCGTCTCTTTGACTGGCATAAGCCCTTGTGGCCTTTGTCTTTGATCTTTTATCTCCTTTGCCGGATGTCTGGGCTTCCGGTTTTGATGTTTTTGAGCTTTTGGCTGTGATAGGTGTAGATCTCTTCGATGATCTGGTCCGGGTTGAGGTTTCTACCGGAGCACTTTCCTTGCTTTTCTTTTCTGCCTCTTTCTTCTCTTCCTCAGCCCTTTGCCTCTTTTTCTTGTGGGCATCAAGTGCCTCCTTTGAGATGCCAAGGCCTTGGGCAATATTCTCTACTTCTTTTCTCACCTTCCTTTTGATCTCTGGTTCTCTGAGTTCTACATGAATCTTTATACTCAGCTCCTCAAAGGTTTCGAACCTTTCTGCCTTTGGATCCTTTGGCTGACTTAGCATGTGTTGAACATGCAGCTCTACAATTTAGTCATCAACTTCATACCCCATGGGCATGATCCATACAGTTCTTGGTTCTACTGCCTTCATTAGGCACTGATCAATCTCTACCATAAAACAAACTGTGTCTTTGTATTTTTCAACAAGAGACTGGGGAATCCTTTCTCTTCTTCATAGAGAGACTTAATTTGTCTTTTAGTTCTCTCATGAAATCATCAGCCTGTTTGAGTCTTTCTTTTAATTCATTGATTTCAGAGTTTGATTGTTCAAGATCATCAAGGGCAGTCTTGAGTTGCTCCCTTAAACCATATGCATCCATTTGAATTCCCAGATCTTCCTCAAGCTGTTAGGCTCTGTTAGGAGGAACTTAGCTCTGATACCAATTGTTGATAACTGGGGGGGTGAATCAGTTATCCTAATTATTTATGCTTTCTGAACTTTATTAATAATCAATGTAACATTAATCCAAATGAGAAAACATAATCATGAAATGGAAATACACATGACACAATATTTTTGACGTGGAAACTCTGTTAAAGGAGAAAACCACGGGGTGATTAACCCAAGATTGTATTCTCTGTTAGAAGAATGGAAATACAAAATGGCACTTGCCAATTAAGGCTCACTACCCAAGCACACTGCTCACAAGGAGGCACACTGCCTACAAAAGACACACTGTCTACAAAAGAGTGTTATATAATACTTGAACTGATTGGTAGCATCCACATATGCTGGAGTTCAGTTCCGGTTAGGCTCAGTACACTGATTTGCTGCACTTCATCTTTCCTCTTCTCTTATGCTACTTTCCTTTCACATACCGGACCTTCCTTACTGCATCTGCTCTGCTCTGCTTTTATTCGCACATCAAAACACAACCACACACACCTCACAACTAAATCCATCGTGTTTATATATCCGCACAAGTGATTTCATCACCTTTCTAGTCGGCACCCGGAATAGTTAATCTTTTCACAAACTTTGATCTATCGGCTGAATCCTTGCACACCAGGTAATGCGGATCAATGATATACTTGTGGAAATCATTAATCATGTCGGCTAAACATAATTCATGCCTTCATAACCTTCACCAACATCAGTAACACATCCGGAATAATGTCTGATGTTCTGCCAGTCAGTTCTTGCTCTGTTCACACTGTCACATGAGAACCCGACACTCAAACATTCATATCTCTTTATCCTTTTCACACCAGAGGCTCAAACCTTGGAATCTATCAGTCAAGATACTCCTCTTGACTTCCTCAAATCCGCACTTCACCATGATACTTCCTCTGAGAGATCCGGCCCTGTCTGTCGGACCTCGCCACATGCTCTGTTCTTATTTACCGGATCACAACATTCTTCACTCTGACTTCCGGTAGAGACATACCATGTCCTGCGGATGTGTGGGATGAACTTTGTTGCCATCAATGACAACATTCATGAATCATATAGTGTCTCTTGCCAACAATACGTATATTACATGATGAATAGCAAATAAGTCATATTTGAATATTTGTTATAATATATGATAAATAATAAATATAATATAATATTAAATACTATTATAAATATAATCATATTACTAAATGACCAAGGATTATCATGGTAGTGGCGGACACTTACCAAACACATGATAAGGAAGAATAAGATTAGCAAACAAAGTAAGACAAGGCCAACCAATGAACTGGGAAGCCACGTAAGAACCAATATAAGGTCGCGTCTCTAGGAAAAGGGGACTATTGGAATAAGAGCGGCATCCAACATATAACAAGGGGAGCCCACACACCATACAGGATGGAATAAGAAGGATGTCATTAAAAACTTGACAGCGAATCACATATAGCAAGGGAGAATTACAACCTTCTCATGCAAAGTAGCAATTGTAGATTCAACTTCAGTAGGTGACAAAAAGGAAACAAATCCATGGAACAACATTCGTTCTCTTGTAGACCCATCGAAGAACATTCCTTGTCTTGTATATCCAACGAATACCATTCAATATCCTTCAGTTCATAACAACAAATACAAAACCAATTAAAGGACAACAATAGTATCTATCAGTATTGACAGCATTAAAGAATTATATCTGACATTTTATCAAATCCGCCATCAAGATTATTGAAGCAAATACAGTCCAGTAGTTATATCAGCAAGTAAGCATCTATACATTATCATTCTTACTCTATTCCTGATTGGACTGTCATAGTCATACAGGTATGAATGCATATTTACATTTCTTGCTTGTTATTAATTCATACATGTATCATTATGATAGTATTGTGATTTATATGCAGCCATTGCTAACAATGTCAAGTATAGACAGTCATATGCAATTATTCATAATAATGTATTTTGTATACAATCAGCCATAAAAATATGTGACCCATTAAGCCCATATGGGAGAGAGAGTAAAATGCTTAGAGGCCATTCATGGGTATTTAGAGGTTTTTGTCACATGTGGTATAAGGTACCCAGAGTGCAAAGGATATTAATCACATAGAGGCCTTGTCACATGTGGTATAAGGTACCCATAATGCAAGGATTGTGAATTAATGGCCTTGACTACCTTGATGTAAGGCATCATAAGAGTACCAAGGAGTCTCATAGAGGCCTTGATTCTAAGAGTATTAAGGATACTACTTGAGTCTAAGGATAGGAGACATTAGAGCCCCATAGTGGATAGTGGCAACTCTCATCTCATATCTCTCATAGGCTGTTAATGAGTGACATATGAAGAGATAGCAAGTATGCAATATATATTGATAAAGATCATGAGTTAATAATAGATCATGTGAAATGTCATAATAGAAAATATGCAAGGCATATTGATAATGATCATGAGAGTAACATGTGAAATATTAATGATATGCAAGGCATATGGATAGTGATCATAAGAGTAACATGTGAAATATTAATGATATGCAAGGCATATGGATAGTGATCATAAGAATAACATGTGAAATATGAATGATAGATAATGTGCATTGAGAGCAATCATAAGATTAGTAATAGAAATATGCATTAAAAGTAATCATAGATTGATGATAGTAATGTATATTGAAAGTAACCAATGATGAACTAAAGTTATGAGTTGGCATTTGATCATAGAAATGATAAAAGCAATGTGGTTATGCAAATTATATATGTGGCTTTAAATAAAAAATATACTAATGTTCTCTTTTTGCAAGTTGAAATTTGTGAACAAGGTAAAGAGGGTTTGATTTGTGACAAGGGGACATTACAGCCTAGCAAAGATTTTAGACTCACATGCTTGTGCTATTGGAAAGTCTAATACAACATCAAATGGATAAAGTGTAACAACCCTCACTAGAGGAGTTTGGTGGACATCGAAGGTTGGAGGAATCTCACCATTTCAATCTAGCTTCTTACTTAGAGATGGTGCTTTCTATGAGAAGCATTAGTTTTTTATTTTTGTGTTTTTCTATAGATGTTGAAAGTAATGAAAAAATCATATATTAAGAAGTCTATTTTTGAAGACATGAAGGGATCTAGTGTAGATAAAACTCAACATGGATTGTTGCTCAAATAATTCGGAAGTCTATGGATCTTGGGAATTATACCCTTACAAGGGTCATGATACAACTTGATGGAGTTGCAACTTGACATAAATGGTTGTTGAATAATTTGGGAGAATCCATAATTCAAGAGTTTGGGTAGGTGGTAATTTTAAAATTTGGGAATTTAGCTCAAAAGAGGGTTACAAGGCAACTTGATGGAGTTCTACTTAGTGTAAAACTTGTTTTCAAAGTGAAGGTTCTAAAAAATACAAGGTTATGATTGGTCAACATATTTTGTTGTTTTTGTTTTTTATTATAAACCTTAGAGGGGGTGTTGGAAATTAATGTTTACATTTTGTAATAAAGTCACCTTAGTGACTTAGTGTTAGTAATTAAAATGTTTAGTTAGTTTTGTGTTATTTGGGAGTTAGTTTCTTGTAGGGTAGTTTGGGGAAGTTGCATGTGAATGCAAAACTTTGTAAGCATTTGCATAATACATTGTAAAGGACCCCGAAAGTGCATTAATAATATTAATATATTTTGGTGTTTTCTGTAAGCATTATGATTTAAATTTTTTTCAACTTTAACAACATATTGTCTTTTTTTTTTTAAGTGTGTCTATTTTGTTTACTAAAGTTGTTTCTTATGACTTTCATAATTTTAGAGAGAATAAAATGAGTAAGAATTCTAGGGCCGTGTGAATGTGTTATAAGATTAAACGATCACAAGAACATAAAATATGAAATAAATTGCTAGTAACATTATATTAAAATCTCTCACAAATTTAATGTATTTATCAAGTACAATGTTTGATAAGGTAAAATGTTTTTTTCTCAGTTATGCACTAGAACCTAACAAAATATTATTAAAAAAACTTAGGTAGCCATTAATAAGATAATTGCTATATTCATAGTCAAGTGTCTTTGAAGCCCAAGTGAAGAAACCCTTTCTCTTTCATGCTAACAATGGATTCTTGAATGGCCTTCTCTATGGGAGTGAAACAAAGTCCTAAGTCAATAAGTTTTTTTGCTGCACCTTTACATCTCAATAATCCTGGTTGGGTTTCTTCTGTAAACCTGCAATGCAAGTGGTAAAAAATATCTAATTAATGTCTTGTTAATTATTTATTTCAATCCCATACATCTATTACTTCACCTTTGTTATAAACAATGTTAAACTAATTTACAAATACATCAAGGCTACCTGTAAAAATTGTCCTAGTTCTATCTTCTGCATTCCTAAAATAGGCAATCGTCATGTAATCAAACAATAAAGCTATCCAAATTGTCGACTATAATTTCATGTTTCCAAAGTTCATTCTAGGTCAGCAAAAACCAAGTTCATTTCAAGATAAAACTAAATTCCCACTGGATGAAGAAAGAAATGATTTATAAGAGTTTCAATTATTGGAATACCAACCATCCAAAATGGAAAAAGAAAAGGATTAGACTTCTCATTCTAGTTTCAGAGATAAAAGAGACTAAATGACAAACTAGGCACTCCCGGAGATGAACATGTGAAAAAATGCTACTTAGCATATGAAATGTGACAAAACCTTAACTTTAAGGTTGGTGGATTACTCTTTGTTTGGGTAAAAATAAGTACAACTTTTTGTGCTAAATTATAAGGAAATCTTATTGAGAGGCATTGTGGCTCCTATCCACTTCATCAATGTTGTTCTTATTAATTGTTTGTAATGCAAAGGATCAAACCAATTGGAGATTCATGTAATATGAGTGACAAATTAATTGCTAAGGCGCTTGCCAACCTCCCTAGAACTTTTAGTTTCTAGAAGTTACACTAAATTGAACCACAGAAAGAAAAATATTTGACAATATCATTGTTGTTGCATTTCACTAACTAGTGTAATAAAATGGCAATGGTTTTAAAATTAGACATGACTGTCAATAATCACATATTTTGGAGGGTGCTTTCATTCAAAGGAAGCTATTTGAATAGTCAAACATGAATTAGTGTTATTCTTCAAATAATCTTGTGAACAATAATTTCCCCTACAAATTGACTTGTTGGAAATTAAATGCAGATCATAAACTGAACTTTTTGTGCTACTTGGATTAGCTTCACACGGCAGTGATTTAGAGAGTAATTTGAGAAATGGATGAGAGTTTCTTGCTAGAAATAAACATGAACAATAACATCTGAAAGCAAACCAAAATAACACATGGATTTTACCTTGGAGAACCTGATATGATGAAACCATCATGTAGTGTTCACTGATCAGGTCAACTCCTTCCTCTTCATCAATTGGGCAACTTAAAAAATGATCAAACCAAGCATGACATCCACATTGTAGTGCTCGTTGTTCCTCTTGCCTCTTGCTACTCTATTCTTGGCATGATTGCATATTGTAAAATAACTCAAATGGGATATGAAGCAAACCTTGTTAAGATATATTAGACATATTAGATATATTAGCATATATCGAATATTGCTAGCAAGTGTTACCATGTTGTTAGAACTAAGTTATTTTATGAGTTTTTGTTTCTTCGTAATAGTCTACTCCTTAGTTATATATACAAGGTTATTTTGTAATGTAAAGATCAACCTATACAATAAAACTTACGTGGTGTCAGAGAAGGATTTGAGGCTTCAAAGCTTAAAGGCCTATGACTGTGGGCTTGGGCTTAAACGATTTGACCTCTCGACCAATACAAATATTAAAGATTTCCTATGAAAAATGGCATGCAATTGGTTTGTAAAGTGGTAAGAGATAGATTTATTTTGATGGATCTGTGCCCATTTGTGAAGGTTCTGGTGGGCAGGCTTGTGCTAAGAATTCTCATGGCCTCAAAGCCCACCCACATGGGTGTTTGTCCTTGGGGGAATATTGTACTTCTGTAAAATGAAATTGGATAAGTTCTTTGTTCAGAAAGCAGTCTTACCACTTGTTTTGTGGAATCTCCCAACTCAGATGTGCACAACATGCTAGTGAGCTTTCATTTAGAGTAGTAAAAGCGGATTAAGGTTTCCAAGGGGTCGTGCCATGGGGATTCAAAACCGAGAACTCAACTACATTTGAATGTGCAAGCAGAACATGACCCAAGAATACAAGATAAGATTCGACTACTCATTTTCAGCTGCAAGTTCAGCCATAGTAGGAATTCTCGATCATGACAACTCGAATCCAACCACAACAACAAGAGTTGGGTGAGATCAATTGGAACCTTCGAGGAAAGATAGCAATAATGAAGATTTGGGGTGTAGATTGGAGCTGAGCAGAGTGAATGTCTTTTCGAGCGTGGAAAATGCAAAGGAATTTGGTCAATCACTTCCAGATCTATGTTGGGATTTCTTTTGGTGCTGTCAAGCATAATGATGGGGTTTTAGTCTCTATGTTTACTCATTCTCCTCACATTTTATTTTGGGTTGTATTAGCATTTTAATTTGTTCCTTTCGGTGCAACACAAAAGGGAATACAAGTGAAGATAAACCTCTCTTCAAATTGGAAGGGGAAGCTCATTGTAATAGAAAATTAAACAAAAACCCTAAAACCTAAGGACACAACCTCTAGCTTTTTTTACAATATATACACAAAAAAGTATGGTTATTGAAAGTATGATTGAATTGGTTTAAACAAAAGATGCACACAAGATCATAAAATGCTAGAACAATACTTTCAGTAGTGAAATAGGTTTACCCAATTTTATTCCTTCTCATATCTGTTACTCTAATTTTTACTTAGTCTTAAAATTCCCATTTCCCGCACTCCATGTCATGCACTTATTCTTTCCGCTACCATTGTATGTCTGTTTCTCAAGTTTCAAGTCTTTCCCATAAGGTTCAAAGTGTTTTCCTAAGTCTTATCTCTTTTGTCGGAGATTTGACCTTGATTGGGAACTTGTTGGGGCTTTCATATGCACTAGGAACCTTATCGAAAGTTCCTAAAGTACCAGGAACTTCACTTATCTTTGGTCTTAACACTTTATACAAAAATATCGAAACTTTATAAGGTACCAAGAACTCCAATGGTTCCGGGAACCTAAGGAACTCCCGAATAAGTTCCCAATCATCATCAGGTTCCCGACACCTCTTAATACTCCGAAAGGTATAGTGAAGTTCCCTTTTTGCCTCAAGGTTCCTAATGTTTATTGCATTTACTGAGGAGATACATTGGTTCAAAGAGCATTTATTTATCATTATTGACTCAAGTATAAAAGTAGCAAATAAAGTTGTCGGGAAGTTCTTAGGTTCTGGGAACCTAAAGAACCTCTGACAAGGTTCCATATTGACACTAAGTTCCCGACTCCGCTCAAGTCCCCAAAAGCTATCAACTTTTTGAACTACGGAATAAAGTTCCTACACATTGGCAAACCTCCAACAATTGGGAACTTATTAATAAGTGTGGTGTTTAAAAGTTTATCATCTCAAATAAGAAGGAAAAAGAAAAGAATAAAGTTGTCGGAGTGCTCATAGGTTCCGAGAACCTAAGGAACCCCCGACAAAGTTCCAGGTTCTTGCTATAGCTCCGACACTTAAACAAAAAGGAAGAGAATAGTGACAGGGATTGTCATGTGCCGTTCTTGGTGTGATGTGATAATTTTGGTTCTCTTCAAAAAAAAAATTTAAACTGAGCTAATCTATTACAAATTCAATTGTCTTCGACACAAAATCTATGAACTATCAAGATGCAAATCTATGACAAAAAGATATGGCAGCCTTTCAAGATTGGATTACAATATAGAATTTGCAAGATACAATGATAATGATTGACTCGGACTCTGTTGTGAAAAATCAGGCCTTGCAAATCTTCAGTACTTCCTAATGATGGCTTATGATAACCCAGAACTACAGATATTACATTTCAGAGGTACAATATTGAGCATACATACCATTCGGCTGACCAATTACAATATACGAACTGTCAAAGTCTTCAAATGTTGGTCGCTGATGCAAGCCAGTCCCTAGCTGCTGCGCACTTTCTCTTGGACAAAGATGATCTCAAATATGAAGCGGAACCTCTACTGATGTTATAGAGTTTGCAGAGGCCACGGAATAGTTGACGCAGTCCCAGCACTGGCTCGCTGTCCTGGTGAAGCTAGTCGCAGCCAGTGATGACGTTTATTGCCTTGCCAGAGATGCGATCCTTCTCCTGACTTATCGCTGATGTTATTTTCAGTCCACCACCTTGTTGTCTACTCGCCTCTTTCTATATGACAAATTGTTGACTCTTGGAAAAGATCTGCTGACTTACTGTGATGTAATCGCTGCCATAGAAGTTCTTGATTCTTCATTGCCTTAGGCAAGACCACGATGCTTAGAATGATGATCTTCCATGATGCACTCAGCCATGTCACAATAGTAACCAATGAAGCCGCTGATATGAATAGTTCGGAATCAGCACAGCAATACCTTGATGTATACAATGTCTTCAAGATCAACGCAAGGTTCTTCAAATAAGCTCTTCAACAATATTCAGTGAAGCCTCCAATGAATCGCCCAAAATGGTCTCCGACCAACTATCGAGATCTCAATCTATAAAATTCAAACAAGATTTTGTTAGAGCACAAATGGTGAATCCTGCATGAATCCGCTCTTAATGATCAATATTGGATTTTTGTCCAATACCACCGTAAAAATAATGACAAGCAAAATGCCAAGCATACCAAGAATTTCGTAATAATCATGATGCGAAAATGAGCCTCCAGTCGTTCTTTTATATCCAATTCAAATTAAAAATTTGAATTTGCAAATTTCCCTCCAAATGGCGCTTGATCCAATGCTGGGTCCTATTTGAATTTCATTCTCCAATTGCATTATTTTATTCCTCCAAAGGCAAGTGCTATTGCAAACATCAATATTTTGCAATTCCAAAGTGGGCGCTCAAATAGGTCCAGACCTATTTTATTTTTTGGCTTTCATTAAATAATATTAAAACAACATTATTTAATTTATTATTTTCTCCATTGGCGCTAAATTAAATAATATTAATAAATTATTATTATTTAATTGTTTACAATTGATAATTAATGCTAAGTGCATTAATACATTTACCATCTTCACCAGATTATTCCCTTGAGTTGACGAACTAGCCTACGGGAATGAGGATAGGCTAACTCCATTATCATTTGGGTGATCACTCCGGAAATGGGGACATGACAGGGACGTTCTCTTTAAGTTCCAAGTCATCGAGGAACCCCCGACAAAGAACAAAAGAGGGAAAATGTGGTTATATAAAGCCTCCCAACGACAATTTGAACAAACACTTGAACTCTCAAGCAAAGGAACTGTGAACACTCAACTACAGAGACCCTACTGCTACTATAACTGCTTTACTTCTTCCCGCAATTCTTTCAAATTGAGCTATCGAGTAAGTCAAATTCTTCCCTCATATACATGTCTGTTTCTCCATACCATATCTTAGAATTTTCTGTTTTTCAGAGCATTCAGTTATTTGACCCTATTCCTCCGCAAATTGTGCGTATTTCACCCAAATTCAGACCTTCAAATCTACTTTGTCCAACCTGGTCAAATCTAAACATTCACAATGAAATATGCTTACCAAGAATATGGGCGGGAGTTTGTTTTACACAATTCTTTATCTAACGTCAAGGACAAAAAATTAGGGCACATTGATATAGAGGAGTCCTGGATAAGAATGTCTCGAAACAAAAGGTCTAAGGTGGTTGAATGCACCTTTCAAAGCGGATTGGCACACGCTGGAGGCTTCCCGATCTCAGTACAATGTATTGATTTGGTGCTAGCCTGTGAGAGGCATTATAAACCAAAAACCAAAGAAATTACATCTGCAAATGACAGAACGATAGCTAGATTGGATGGGCCTTCTATAAGCACCACTTTTAGACTCCCAAACAAAGAAGAATATGTTGATATGAGCATAGAAAAGGCCAATTTCTATTTCACAGAGCAGAAATATCGGTGTCTCAACAACATTGCTAAGCATTGGTTCATAGTGCCAAGAAAAGGGAAGTCGAAATTTCCTAAGAACCTACTGAGGTCACATTTCAACAAAGACATATCCGACATTATCACTCTACTACACAGAGTTATGGGAAGTAGAGAAACTAATACTTTTGAATATTGGACATGTCAGTTCATCATTTTTATTGGGTGGAATTCTCAATACGTTGACTGGGGCAAACTGATTAGGGATAACCTTCACAAACAATTGGTGAACTTTCAAGGTACTCGGGAGTTTTATATGACTTCTTACTTGTTCTATGCCATTGAAAGCATGCATCCATGGCCAGGGCTACAAGAGATGGGAGTATATGATAATACCACCCAAATATATGATTTTCATCCACAACTACAACAAGGAAATAGTAACAAGCATTTTAGAAGGGTTAATGATGCATTTACAATGCTCACAGTAAGCGAACTTGATGAGAATGTAGGCCAGAGATTTTCCCCAGAAGCGGCTAATTTTCAATCAATTCCCAAGATGCTCCTTTATAAGAATTGGTGGCTTTGATGAATACCCTTATAAGTTGCCTAGATACCCAGGGGATCATTTGGTTTTAATTGAACTTTGTAGATAGATTAAATTTGTGAATAACAAATGTAGAGATATGAAGAAAGCAAGGTATCCATTTCCTCTTGGTTTACCTAATTATACATGTCCATCTTCAGCAGAGGCTCAAAATGTAGAAAGATCTTTGGTTAAAATTACTATGCATTATCACAGCATGAGGTATCCATTTGATAGTAAAAATTATGCAAAAAACAATTTGTATTTGGGATCTAAATATTTTCATCATTCGTATCTTGAAGATTATTGGGTAGACTGCAAAAATGATTTTGAAGGAAAAGGGATTGGTCTAGGCTGACTATTTTGTTGGCTCCCAAAATAACCACACTTTTCCAATAATAATGTAATGTCCCCATTTTCGGATTCTCTTGCAGATCAGTTAGAGCAGGCTTTCTGGGTTGGTGACAGCATAATTAGAGGAGTATTTCGATGTCACCAGGATGTTTGGGTGATCCAGAGGAGCTAGTTGACACTTTGCGGAGGGTTTTCGAACAACTTGTCCATACTTACTATTTATAGTAAGTGCTTGCATGTCGTTAATATTTCTAGGTTTTTCTGGGTTTGTTCTCTGTTGATGTGTTTTTCTTGCACATGCAAACTCATAATAAAATACTAAGTATTCTATCCTCTCTTGAATAAAGTCTCTCGAATGCTAAACAATGTGATCAATCGAGACAACTCCAAGGTTCCTGATTCGTGTTTTACTATGGATAGACTCAGTAATTGATGTGATCATGCTGGTAATCACAAAGGGACTTACGCTGAATGTGCTCCTTACTCCACTCAAACATGTACTCTTTCCTTGTGAAATGGAACTTCTAACTGTCTATGAAAGAAAATGAAAAAGGCAAGGGTTGAGAAAGCTAATCTAAGGACAATGAAGTGATGGATGATGTTTCAATAGACAAACTCCTTGAACCAAGCCTCGCTTCGCCATGAGAGCAACAACTACACGAAGCTAGTGCAATCTTCAAAGGGAAATTAAGGATTTTCAAACTGCAAACATGCATCCAAATACCCACAGCTGGCGCAACTTGAATGAACATCCACAATCGAACTAAAGCACATGAAGGTTCAGACTAACTTTGCACTGTGAATTGCAAGCCACAAGTCACAAAAAGTATGAACATAAAAGAATTCATCAAATATCTCAACATAAATCCATCATATCAATGAACTTCTAATCTAATTCTACTCTACTTGGAAACATCTCTCCATCACATCCAAGAAATTAGAAACCATGTTAACCTTCCGCAACCACACAAAATCACCATGAAACAACCAACAATGAGCTTGTATTGATCTTGGAAGTATTTTGACAACAATTTCAAAGTCTCTTTAATGACTTTAAGAAGTCTCCTCTACTCTACTAGCTATTCTTCGTACTTCTAATATCCTAATGTATCCCCATATATCCCCCCCTTACAAATGAGAAGAATGAGCTTTATATAGAGCTCAAGAATTACATGAACGGCCAGGATTGATTTGCAAATGAATGGCCCAGATTGAGACAACAAGACAATTTGTTACAACAATTTCTTATTTTTAGACATGAAAGAGGGAACAAAGGCATGTTTCCCAATGTGATAAGTAATATGTCAAAATGTGATTGGCCTAATGATGTGTACATGCCACCTCAGCATTGAGCGAACCAGTTTGATTTTCTCCTTGTTCACATTGCTTGGAATAACTTCCCAAATTGTATCATCTTTCATGGAATAGTCTTTGAACTTGGATTTTCACCTCTAGAACTTTGCATCTTTCGAACTTGCAAATTTGGGATTTTGGATTTCTTCTTGTTGTCTTGATGTAATTCATGGATTTGCTTGATGCTCATGCTTATTTCTCATCTTGTGACACTTGTTCTTGCAGGATTCCTTCATTCAGGCTTGTTGATGACAGTAAGAGATGTCTTTGTTCATTACTTCCTGGAGTAGATTGCATGATCTCTGGAACTTGTACATGGAATTGACTTCTGGATGATAACTCCTCATGCATGGTGAAGTGATGCTCTTCTTCCGGGAATTTTCCTCTGGAAGTTGGATGATGACTCCTTCGGATGCAGGATGAATGAGCTTGATGGCATCTTGATCCTCTAAATGCTCCTTTGGATGACTTCCTTGCTTCATATACTTCACTCTTTCACTTGATCTCGCTCTCCTTCGACATTCATCGCCAACCTACAAGCAAAACATTTCAAGCCAATACATCAACATGATACATGATATAAAGAGCGAAATAGATAAAATTCATTTTGCTCGCCAATGTGGGACAAATAAAACAATTTCCATATATTCATCAAACAATTTTCAATTTAAGCCAACTTATTCAATTATGCAAAGTGATTTTGTTTTTCTATGAAAACTTTCAAAAAGTGGAAATTGTTCTAGTCCATGGAATATGCACTCTTCCTAGGGCGCAAAATGCTTGGTGCAGAGCATTTTCCCCTTTTGCAAATTTGACACTTAGAATTTTTCTTGATCTCCTCCCAATTTCTTCTTAGTAAACTTGAATTGTAATATTGGATCTCGTTTATGTTTGAACAAGTTTTAGTTTGGGCATATTTTCTTCCTCCTTGCATGGGCGCAAAATGCAAGGTGCAGAGCATTTTGCGACTTACAACATTTGCCATCTTTTACTTAACATTTCTCTCTTCGAAATTCTCTCCTTTGGATGGACAGCTTCACTTATGCCTTCAATCATGCTCTTGGTGTTCACTAGGAACCACAAATCATTCATTGAATCTTCATGAAACCTTTCTTTGTGCAAGGCGCATATTGCATGCTCCAGAGCATTTTCCTTCTTTGGCACTTAGGTCTTTTTTTCTTTCAAATTTCAAATGTCAAGTGAATCTTCTACCTTGGACTTGTTTCATTGTCTTAAACATGAATTGAATCTTAACATCCTTCACACTTCACACATCTATCACGAAATTACTAGGGCGCATAATGCAAGGTGCAGAGCAATTTGCGCTTTTCCTTGAAAAAGACCTTCAAGTTTTGGATAAACATCTTCATCTTTCACTTAGCATTCTCTTGATGTTTTACAAAACAATCATTGGATCTCAAGGTGTTGCTTGAACGTTTCATCCTAGGGCAGAAATTCCTTGGCCCAGAGCATTATGCGCTTTCATCCTTGAAGAACATTTCAACTTACATTTGATTGAATCCTTTGACACTTCACTTCAAACTTTCAACTCATAGTGGAACAAAACAAATTTCATCATCATTATCTTGGGCGCAAAATGCATGAGGCAGAGCATTTGCGCTTTGAAAGGCTTCATTTTATACTTAGGCATTTCAAGATTCATCCTTTTTCTCCAATGACTTAGTCAAATTTTCACTTCAAACAATCCTTCCATTTGCAATGTCCTTTGTTTGACAAATTCTTCCTAGGATAGAAAATCCTTGGCCCAGAGCATTATGCGCCTAGCCTTGAACATGACCTTTTCATTGCTCTTCCCTTTGTTTGTGGAACTCTCTTCTCAACTTCAAACAATTTCAACACTTTTGAGTTATCTTCTTTCTTGGGCGGATATTTCCTATGCATGAGAAATTTCCGACCTAGACACTTAGGCATTTTCCTTGATTTAAAAGGATTTCCACTTCTTGCTTGACACTTTCACTTTCACTTTTTCTCTTAAACCTTCAACTTATTCTTTGAATTCCTCAATGCTTCCCTTGAACTTTCGCTGAAATCCCTATCAAAGCTCTTGAATTTGCCCCATGAAATCATCTTCAAGCTTATCAAGTTGGAATAGAGGAGAGGGCGGATTTTTCATGCCAGTGAGGATTTTCCTCTCTTTCCTGGGCAGATTTTTTCTCATTAGTGAGGATTTTCCGACCTTCTTGATCACTTGTATTTTTCAATTTCCAAAAGATTGTGCATTGATTGTAATGAATTTCGAAGTGATTCTTTGAAAAGTTGCTAAAATGAACACTTGGATTCTAGGGCGGATTCTCCTTGTGCATGAGGATTTTCCGACCTTCATACTTAGCTATTTTTTTGTCAAGTTTTAACTCCTTTTAATTGGTTTTCAACGCATTTTGGTAGGTTTCAAGCAAATTTGACAATTTTTAGCATGTCTCCATATGGGCGCATAATCCTTATGTATGAGGATTTTCCTCCATTTTGACTTGAACTTGTCATCACTTGCAAGACGACTCCTCTAGATGGGCGCATAATCCTTATGTATGAGGATTTTCCCTCATTTTAGAGCGCATTATCCTCATGAGTGAGGAATTTCCACCTTTTGCCTACATCTTTTTTCTTCAAATTTTACTTGCCTTAAGCAAATTTGTCAAGGTCTTCAAATGGTTTTGTGTGGATTTCAAGTGCGGAGGTAAACATTTCAATTTTATTGCAAACCTTCAATGGGCGGGATTTCCTCATGTGAGTGGAATTTCTTTCACTCTTGGGCGCGAATTCCTCATGGGTGAGGATTTTCCTTCTTTGCCTTGGCATTTTTCTTCCAAACTCTTCTTTGTTTGGCAAGTTCATCAAATTTTGCATTGGATCTTCATTAAACCTTGATGAAATTGACTACTCTTTCAAAGGTTACTAAATTGAGTGGATTTCTTTCAAAAGGGAGGGGAAGTAGAAATAGTGCATTTTCCTCATTAGTGAGGATTTTCCCTCATTTCTTGGCGCATAATCCTCATTGATGAGGATTTTCCACTTTTGACCTTTGAACTTTTCATTCTCAAACTTCCAAACTCCTTAGCAAATTTTCAATGTTTGATGTTGAAATTACTTTCAAGTTTTGTTGGTGATTGATGGCGCATTCTCCTCTTTGATGAGCATTATGCCATTTTTTTACAACTTTCACTTAGGCAAATTTGTCAAGGTCTTCTCATGGATTTTCAAGAATTTACCTAAGAAAATATTGTTTTGACTCCCAAAATTTCAACCTACACTAGGGCGCATTCTCCTTATGAGCATGGAATTTCTGCTCTTGTCTTCAAATGTTCACTTTCCTTGGAGAATTTTGCTTGCCTTCAACTCTTACTTCATCGTCGACATGCATTTTAAAGCCTCAAATGGTTTAATGATGCATCTTCATTCTTAAGCGCATTTTTCACATGTGAGTGACATTTCTTCCTTGGGCGCATATTCCCTTTGTAGGAGAAATTTCCTTCCAAGAGCGCATATTCCTCATGGGCAAGGAATTTGCACTCCTCCTTGATATGAATTTTCTAAGTGTTATCATCTTTGCAAGGGAATTTCCAATGATTTTCAATGATCAAACTTGACTATTACGCAATGTTGATGCTTGGATGACTCTACTCCTAGGGCACATTGTCCTCATAGGCATGGAATTTCCGCTCATCTTGGGCGCATTGTCCTCATAAGCAAGGAACTTCCGCTCATGGTCCAAGAGTTAAACTTTTTCGCCCGATTTTGAAGTGTCGTGGATGGAAGTATAGTTAAAAATATATTTAAGTATTGAATTTCCTATACTTTAAATATTTTGAAATATACTTCCAGGATGTTTGAGATAGGTCCTGGATCCATAGGATTTAACATGCAGATTATAGATTTTTGAGGATCCACCAGATTTCAGACTTAGCCAATTTCAGGATCTCAGAACATCAGGATTCCAGACTTAGTCAATTTTCAGGACTTTGGTGACATGCATCAGGATGAAGACATATAGACTCCTTAGCAAGAATTGTGTCGAGACTTTGGACAAAACAACACTACTAAACCTACAAGCTCAGAGAAAAACTAAGCCCTAAAGCAAAACGAAAGCAAAAAATAGAAAAAAGAGGGGGTCCCCATTTGCAATGGGGCGATGTGTGATTATGTCACAACATTCTCTTTGGTCCCCTGCGGTCACTGCTATTTTTAGTAAGTGGCAGTTTGGCGTTGTTTGAGCGACTTGGCAATCAACTGTTGGCTTTCCCAGTCGTTGCATTGAGCTCAATGATATCGGATGGTTGGTGGATCCAGTTGGCACCCTCTGTGTGGCCCAATTTGCTTATGGCCATTACTATTTTTAGTAAGTTCGGTTTCAGTGTTGGATCGGGATTTTGAGAGTGGGGTTGGATTTGTCTTGTCAAGGCCTTTCCAACGAGCTATAGATCATTGGTTTCCAACATCATCTTCGCCTCCATTTTAAAGTCCATAAATTAAACATTATTATTTAATATTGGACCTTGGTGCCTAGGCATGACAACTTAATGTTGTTTTAAAAGAGGGGGCTTTGAGGGCGATGTTGAGAAAAGAATTAAAGAGAATTATAATATTTTAATTTGTATTTCCCTCTCATGTTTTATCCCATATGCAAGAGGATTTTAGAGACCCCTAGTTGGAAAGTATAAAAGGAGGAAAAGTGCTCTCATTTGCATATACGTGTATTATTATTTTCTTCTCTCTTTGAGATTTCCCTTGCTAGGGTTTTTGAGTTTGGCTCGAGGGTTTGAGGATTCAAACCAGAGGCTCTTGGAGATGGAAACCTCCCTGAGTAGCGGTATCCCACAGGTGTGAAAGATCACTCAACGGTGCCTTCTATGGTGGATACATTCAGTGTTCACAAATGTGCTTCAATGGAGTTCGATTGGTGAGACTTGTTGGTGCTTATTGTAATATCTTGCATAGTTATTTGATATTTGTTGATATTGAGTGACAGATTTCAGTAGTTTGTGAAGAGGATTCAACTTGTCCTCTCTTTCTATCGCTGGCCGTACTACACCAGCCAGCCATACCTCTTTGGGGCAGTGTTTTTGATAGGGTTTGCTGCATATTCTTCTCCCTTCTTGGTCGCCTATTCTCAGATGTGAGTGCAGTTCAGAAACAGAAACATTTTGAGAAGTTTTTAAGTTGTTTGCTGCTGTAACACATTCCAGCCATGGCCATATCAACTCCAACATGGAGGCAGGTCCTTTAGAGGCTTTCCATTCTCGTTGCAGGGTCTTGGTGAGGCGTTTTGAGCCATATTATTTGCTGATAATATTTGTATGCACATTCTATATCATTCTATGGAGTTTTAATTGCATTTCCAGCCATACCCATTGCTGGTCTGGCTACAGCCACGACATGAAATTGTAAAACTCAATCTGGGTATGTCATAGTAATTGATATTTGGCCATTCTTCTATCTGGGTCATTGTTGGTTTATGCAAATTCATTGTACTTTTTTTGGGTTTTCTATATATGCTCTATATTGTATGCTTCGGCAACACATCTGCAAGAAAACTGAAAACCCCTTCTCCATTCTTCTGTCTAGTCTGAAAGATCACATAAAAATAATAAAAAATCACACATAAAAGATCTTAAAAATTACAAACAGGTACGGCACATTACAGTGGTATCAGAGCTAAAGATCCTGCCATCCTATGAGGTCAGATTGAGACATGCAGCTGGGTACACATACAGGTTCCCCATATTGATCCCTTTGCAGGTACAAATACAATAGTGATAGAAAAAATGGGTGACAGGGAAGGAGACGAACCCAGTGAGCGTGAGATCTTGAATGCATTCACCCGAGAGATGAGGGAGTCTCGACGAGAGTTGAGGACATCTCGACAGAAGATAACATAGATCCTCCAACAGTTGCATGATGATGAGGATGAGGCTTCAGTTATTCATAGGAGAGCTTCACAGTTTACAGTGGGTGACAAACTTGGTATCTCTACATTTGCTCCCAGGAACCAAGTTCTTGAACAGAACCCCACACAAGCTGAGTTTCAGGAGGAGATTTGTAGGGATTGGAGGGCGTCCAGTGAAGAGTTTAGAGCCGAGATGACATTTGCTGAGTACTCTTACATCAGGGTAAAGAATAGTCCCCGCAGAGGAGGTAGACCTCAGAAACAAGAGTTGCAGAGGAAAGTGAGCAAGAATCACGTGAGAAGACACGGCCTATGCTTCTCTTGAAAAGAATTTCGGGAGCCTAACCACCAATGCACAGATAAGAGGGACTCCCAAATTGATGTTGGTTTGGCAAATGAGGTTACTTTCAGCACTCAAGAGGTTGTTATCAGCCCTGATAATAGTTCTGATTTTTACGACAGCAGTCATTCTCCTGAGTGTAGTAATGATTTAAATGTTATGGCACAAGAGGAAAGAGTAGTAAAAGATACTTCTAATGTTGGCACGCAAAATATGAGTGTCAAACACGAGGAAAACCATGAGGATACAAGCCATAACAGTTCTAATTTTTGTGACAGCAGTTTGATCGGTTTGCATCAGCATGAAGATACTACTATTACACATGATGATGTTGGTTGTGTGGAGTCATCCAATGCAGACACTCCAGTTTCGGGTGATAGTGATGCAATAGGTGTTGGGATTCATGCCACAACGAATTTGATTTGGTAAATCCGACTTTAGACAATGTGAACAAATCAAAAAATTTACTTGTTAATGACGGGTCCCAGGATAGCTCTTTGGATGAGCACGCGTCTACTTTGAAGGCAGCAGTGAGCAATGATGATGTCCAATCAGCAGCGTCTATTGCGTCATTGGAGCCATCCCGTGAGGTACATAACAACAATACCTTTGTTGAGGAAGTGTGCAGAGCTGATAGCACACATGAGGATGCTTACCAATCAGTGAGTGATGATGATTCAGCCTCTTACCATAGTGCAGATTACAAATCAGAAAATTTATGTGGAGATGATTTGTCACAGGGGTCTCATCATGTGGCAGGGCAATTGAAAGTGAACGAAGGCATGGTTGCTTCAGCCTTAGAACACTTTGATGTTGCACAGCAGTTGGTGACACATTGTTGGACTCCAGGTATATATGAGCACCTTGATAATGGTCTTTCCCTTGCCGAGTTTCAGGCACTTAGAGATGCAGTTGGGATCATGAAGAATAATTACCTACAACTGTTATCTGATAGAGATCATCTTCTCAGGATTGACGGTATTTATCATGCTGCACTAAGGGGAAAGGAAGAGGAGGTTGATGAGCTCACCTATGAGCTTGAGGTTACCACAAACTCTTTGAAGGGCACTCAAGCAGCGCTTCAAGAGTCAGAGCTATGGATAGATGAGCTTACCGTGGAGTTGAGTTTAGCACAGTCTTCATCTCCAGCAGTGTCAGTTCCAATTTCTATGACAGTTGTTGGTGATGAGCATGCATCCACGGATAGTGGTAATGAGCATGTGGAGGATGTGGTTACATCCATTTCATCTACTAGTGCAGGTGACACAGATAGGATGTTTGTTTTGGATGAGAGTTGTAGAGAACCTCTTGTCGCACCTGGTTCTCCTGAGGGTAGCCCATTTCAGGTGATGCAGAGCAGATGATTGATGGCTCTTGTGGTGTAGTAGTGAATTTTCCAGAGAGTTGGGTGATAGACCACCACACTACTTCATCACTTTCACAGGAGACATGCAAGGCATCATCCAGTGAGGTGACCGGTTCTCATGTTGATTTGTTTCCCTCTCTTGGGAGCAAATCAAAGATTGCATCCCATGCAGCTGATTTGATCGACAGCTTATTGAGCCACAAAGATGGAGAGATCAACTGAAGGTTACAGGAGAGAAGGTTGATTCGACCTTATTTCGTCTAGATTGCACTCATAGGAATGTTGAGAACCTTCTTTGGACAGCAGAATTGGAGGAGAGACGGTATGGGGTCTCGACTGGTACTCACATTCATGATTTGCAGTTCATCAGGAGTGCTTTGGAGGAGGTAAAATCAGAATATCTCCAATTATTTCATGATAGGGAGTATGCTATTGGGTACGCAGAGAAGATTCCCAGAGTATCCACCCAATTAGCTATTCAGGATCAGAGACCTGAGCCATCTTCTGATTCATGTGATGATGGTGATGAGAAGTGTGCTCCCCATGACTATGGCAGTCAACCATTGACACAGGTAGGTGCTTTTTATCTTGAATACATAGTGAGGAGTGCTCACCATTTCTCCTTTAGTCCACACACAGATGACTTGATGATGCGTAAGTGTGGATTGGCTCGGGATTTATACCATCCATTGTGGGATGAAGGGTTGCCATCTACAGGAGATGGAACTAGAGATTTCAGGTGGCTGATTTAGATACAGTCAAAGGAGTATTTGTATAGTCAGAGATCAGATTACCATCATGATGACATGTATCAGACAGAGTATGCAACTTCTTAGTCTCAAAAACTTCCATTTGAGACATGGCTTCTGAGAGCTTGCAGTATTAGTAGGTGTGATGGCATGTTTAGTTTTTACAGGGGTGATGGAGGAGAGTTTTATCATTCCCTCAATTTCAGAGGAGCAGCTTCATATCTTCTAGCACCTATGTTGGATAGTCAATACATCCATAGGAGTTTTGCAGAGGACAATAGGGGATGTTGTGGTTCAGACACTCCAAGATTTACTTACCCCTTCATGATTGTTGGATGTGAGGTTCTGAGGTGTTGGGATCCAAGTGGTAATAGGATTGGCCTGATGGTTCAGTTGGATTCCGCTGTGTGGCTTCACCACTCTTTGCATGGTGAAGATTATATCAAAGTAGCGCAATGGAAGTCAATAAGGGATGTTTATGACAGACTTCCACATTGGCTTTGGGACCCAGGGTTTCCTATGACTAGCAGATTGTTCTATATTGGGGTAGCTATTTACATTGATGCTGAGCATGGTTTTACCTCTACCCAGCGGAAGCAGTGGAGATGTTGTTGGACATTTTTTAGATTGATTTGGGAACCTGGTGTTCAGCTTTGGCATGCAGGTGCAGATTGCTTGAGGACAAGCAATCTTTGGGAAGGGCGGACTGTAATGTCCCCATTTTCAGATTCTCTTGCAGATCAGTTAGAGCGGGCTTTCTGGGTTGGTGACAGCATAATCAGAGGAGTATTTCGATGTCACCAGAATGTTCGGGTGATCCACAGGAGCTGGTTGACACTTTGCAGAGGGTTTTCGGATAACTTGTTCGTACTTACTATTTATAGTAAGCGCTTGCATGTCGTTAATATTTCTAGGTTTTTCTGGGTTTGTTCCCTTTGGTCCCCGGCGGTCACTACTATTTTTAGTAAGTGGCAGTTTGGCGTTGTTTGGGCGACTTGGCAGTCAGCTGTTGGCTCTCCCAATTGTTGCATTGAGCTCAGTGATACCAGATGGTTGGTGGATCCAGTTGGCACCCTCTGTGTGGCCCAGTTTGCTTATGGCCATTACTATTTTTAGTAAGTTCGGTTTCGGTGTCGGATCGGGATTTTGAGAGTGGGGTTGGATTCGTCTTGTCAAGGCCTTTCCAACGAGCTATAGATCATTGGTTTCCGACATCATCTTGGCCTCCGTTTTAAAGTCCGTAAATTAAACATTATTATTTAATGTTGAACCTTGGTGCCTAGGCATGACAACTTAATGTTGTTTTAAAAGAGGGAACTTTGAGGGTGATGTTGAGAAAAGAATCAAAGAGACTTATAATATTTTAAATTGTATTTCCCTCTCATGTTTTATCACATATGCAAGGGGATTTTAGAGACTCCCAGTTGGAAAGTATAAAAGCAGGAAAAGTGTTCTCATTTGCATATACTTGGATTATTATTTTCTTCTCTCTTTGAGATTTCCCTTGCTAGGGTTTTTGAGCTTGGCTCTAGGGTTTGAGGATTCAAACCAGAGGCTCTTGGAGACAAAAACCTCCCTGAGTAGCGGTATCCCACAGGTGTGAAAGATCACCCAACGGTGCCTTCTATGGTGGATACATTTACTGTTCACAAATGTGCTTCAATGGAGTCCGATTGGTGGGACTTGTTGGTGCTTATTGTAATATCTTGCATAGTTATTTGATATTTGTTGATATTGAGTGACAGATTTCAGTAGTTTGTGAAGAGGATTCAACTTGTCCTCTCTTTCTATTGCCAGCCGTACCTCTTTGGGGGAGTGTTTTTGATAGGGTTTGGTGCATATTTCTTCCACCTTCTTGGTCGCCTATTCTCATATGTGAATGCAGTTCAGAAACAAAAGCATTTTGAGAAGTTTTGAAGTTGTTTGCTGCTGTAACACATTCCAGCCATGGCCATATTAGCTCCAGCATGGAGGCGGGTCCTCTAGAAGCTTTCCATTCTCATTGCAGCTGCTTGCAGGGTCTTGGTGAGGTGTTTTGAGCCATATTATTTGCTGATAATATTTGTATGCACATTCTATATCATTCTATGGAGTTTTAATTGAATTTCCAGCCATACCCATTGCTGGCCTGGCTACAGCCACGACATGAAGTTGTAAAACTCAATCTGGGTATGTCATAGTAATTGATATTTGGCCATTCTTCTATCTGGGTCATTGTTGGTTTATGCAAATTTATTGTACTTTTTCTGGGTTTTCTATATATGTTCTATATTGTATGCTTCAGCAACACATCTGCAGGAAAACTGAAAACCCCTTCTGCATTCTTCTATCTAGTTTGAAAGATCACATAAAAATAATAAAAAATCACACAAAAAATCTTAAAAATTACAAACAGGTACAACACATTACAGTGGTCTAAGGCCCAACCACTACACCAAAAGACCGGCCTGGTGGTGAGGGCGGCACCCCAAGGTGTTAAGGGTGGTACTTGGGTGGATCTTTCACCACCAACGCCCCCACCGGAGAATCCAAGGCCTTACGCAAGCCCAACGGACACGTGGCCGCCAAGGCACATCACCCGCACACAAGGACATTACAACCCACCACGCTTCGCAGGCCTCAACCTCGAGACCTTGGCTCTGATACCACTAAGGCCCAACCACTACACCAAAAGACCGGCCTGGTGGTGAGGGCGGCACCCCAAGGTGTTAAGGGTGGTACTTGGGTGGATCTTTCACCACTGACGCCCCCACCGGAGAATCCGAGGCCTTACGCAAGCCCAACGGACACGTGGCCACCGAGGCACATCACCCGCACACAGGGACATTACATACCACTACCAAGAATGACACGAAGGGGAAAAATGTCATCAACATGGAGAATGATATATCAACAAAGAAACTGTAATGTCCTTGTGCGCGGGTGATGTGCCCCAGCGGCCACGAATGTCCGTAGTGGAATGTCGCAATCTTAGGGAGGGCGGACTGTAATGTCCCCTTTTAGACACATGGTTAGTCCATCATAGAGTTCCCATGGACTAACAGCTTGGTTAGGGAGCTGTGGTTGTTTTGGCTTTGGAGGTTTGTGTCGGTGGAGGAATTGTGGTTCGGATTCAATGAATCTAGTTGGCACCTTCTTAGAGGCTCAATCTTGCTCTTGGTCAGTACTTACTAGTTTTAGGAAGTTTGGGGTCAGCGTCAGTTCGGCATTTTCAGAGTGGCATCAGATTCGTCTCGTCGAGGGCTTTCCGACGAGCTATAGATCTCTTATTTCCGTTACCGTCTTCATATTTATTTTAAAGTCCAAAGATTTATTAATGTTATATTAATATAAACTTTATTATATTTGTGCAAAAGTGACTTAAGGGGAAATGAAGACATAACTTTAAGTTGTGACCATGGGCACCTTTCCCTAGGGAAATAAAAGTGTTTTTAAAAGTTAATTTCCCTCCTTAATGCCAAACGCCCATCTTGGAGGGGAAATAAAAAGAACTTTTGGAGCTCATTTGGATTATGCTTGCTTTATGATATTTTCTTGTGAGAGCTCTGCTAGCGTTTGAGGGTTTGATTATTTCGAACCAGGCTATTGGAGATGAAAACCTCCATTAGTAACGGCATTCTATAGGTGTGGAAGATCACCCAAAGGTGCCATTGATGATGGATACATCCAGTATTCATTCTTGTGCTTCAGTGGAGTTGACGGATTGCGGATTTGATGCATTTCAAGACATCTTTTGCAGTTTCTTGGTGGACTGCACTTGCAGATTGGAAATCAGATTGTATTGACTATTTAGAGCAGATTTGAGTGAGGGTTTTTGGACTGTTATACACACCCTTGTTGGCCGTACTGTTGGGAGCAAGCAGTACCCCTGTTTGCAGCTCATTTTGGGAGTTTTTTGGCATCTAGACACTCTTAGCTTGGTCATTCTGCCTTGTGGTGGATTTCAGTTTGCATTTACAGCAGATTAGAGGTGATTCCAGACTCCTTTATGCAGATTACACTAGCAGCCATGGCCGTACCATGCTAGAGGGGACATGGGACATATTGAGGCCTTTATTCCTTTGATTGCAGCTCTTCTTTGGTTCCATTTGAGGCATTTGGTGCCTATATCTTTGCTGATATTACTTGTACTGGTCATCTTTAGCATTCCATAGAGTTTTGGTGTATTTCCAGCCATACCCATTTGCTGGTCCGGCAACAACTGTTGTATGAAGTTTCAAATCTCAACATGGGTATGTGTTAGTAATTGTTTATTGGCCATTTTGCTATCTGGGTATCAATTAGTTTCTTCATATTCCTTGTACTTTTTTTGGGTTTTCCATATATGTTGTTTATTGTATGCTCCAGCAACACATCTACAGGAAAACTAAAAACCCCTTCTGCATTATTCTGTCTAGTCTGAAAGAACACAATAAAATAATAAAAATCACACAAAAAGATTTTAAAAATACAAACATGTACGGCACATTACAGTGGTATCAGAGCTATGATCTTGCCATCCTGTGAGGTTGAAACATACATGCAGAAGTGAGAATGAGACATGCAGCCGGGTGCTGATAGATATTACTTTAGAAAAAGACAGGGTACAAGAAATCCACAGAGGACACAGAATCCGCAGTCAGTGCAACCAAAAAATCCTGTGCCACAAATAGATCCCTTTGACATTGACACTGAGGTTGTAGCTACTGAAGAGCAGCCAGTGGTGTTTTATAGTGAGGAAGATCTCGAAGTTCCTAAAACAGATCCTTTTTCCGGGGTACTTCTAGAACATCCTGAAGACATGGGAGACAGGGAGATTGGAGAGCCTAGCACCAGGGATATCCTTAATGATTTGGCTCGAGGACAGCAGCAGATTGTTGCGAGCTTGGATAGGTCTCAATTGGCACTCACTCGGCTACTTGGTCGATTATTTCCTGAGTTGGAGGAGGACGAGGAGAATATAGATCGAAACAGATACAGTAATGACAGAAATAGAGGCAGAAATGACAGGAATAGAGACCGGGATGATGGGGATAGACACAGGGACTGAGGTCATGGAGACCGAGGTAATGGAGATAGGAATGGTGACCGAAACAATGGGGATAGGAACAGACACAGAGATCATGATGGAGGCTTCGATGAATAAACCGGGGTGCTACACAGCTCACAGCTGCTGATAGACCAGGCATTCCTATATTTATACCGAGGGACGAGATGCCCGAAAGGGATGCTACACAGTTGGAGTTCCAGGAGGAGATCTTTAGAGATTGGCAGGCTTCCAGTGCGGAGTTTAGAGCGGAGATGACTTTCAGAGACTATTCAGATCTCCGGATGAGACACAAACCCAGAGGGGGTAACAAGCAGCAGAATAATGAGCTACAAAAGAAAGTCAATAAGATGACTTTACCCTACTTTGATGGTTCAGGGAAAACTACAGCGAGAGCTTGGGTCCAGAAGTTGGACAGTTATTTACAAATCAGCCCCATGCCTGAGACTGATGCCATCACGTATGCAACCTTGCACTTGGAGGGCAATGCACACAAGTGGTGGAGTAATGGAAAGGTGACATTGGGACATGACCAGATTACTTCATATGTTGAGTTTACAGCTAGACTCATAGACAGGTTTGATAAGAAAGATCCAAAGTTGCAGTTCAAGGAGCTGGCACAGTTGAGACAGAGTGGGTCGGTAGACTCATACATTGCAGAGTTCCAGGATCTCTCGGTCATGGTTTCAGATATATCAAAGAGGAGATTGATCATGCTCTTCGTTGATGGTTTGTCTGTGTCATGTCCCCATATTAAGGCATTGTTTAAATTAAAGATTTAAAATGTCATGTTAAATATCCTGGCCATAGGCCACTAATAAATATATATAATATTATATGATAGTATCTATAAATATTTTAAATATTAACCGATATATTATATTTATAAATAACCAATACAAATATAAATATTAATATTAAAATAGCATATTATTATTATTATATAATAATAAATATAAATGTTAAAATTAATATTAATATTAATTATTATTATGATTATAATATAATAAACATATTTATATAAATGAATGTAAATCATACATTATATAATATATTAGATTGCCTTTAAGACAATCCGTCAAGGCAGCAGCAACTAATATATTTACAAAAAGACATGACCTTTGTGAAAAGGTAGTCATTGACCATTTAAGAAAATATAAAGGTAGAGAGTGGAGGAAGCAATGAAAGACAACAAAATACAATGAAGCAAGCAGATATAAAATTAATAATTTATGAGTTTGAATTACAGACATGATTAATTGTTGGGGAAAATAAGATAAGTATGCTACACCTATATTCCCAAAGAAATAAATAAATTAATAGCTATAAGTTATTTCATTATTTTTTTATACGAAATGATATTAATTAAAGGGATTATAATATGAATGATATTAAAATATAGATTTAAGTAATAAATTGAGTAATATAAGAAAGCAATATTATAAATAATATATTATTAACAAATATCAATATTAGTGATTAAATATTATTATAATTATAAATATAAACATGTATAGATGATATGATAGCATGTTATAGTCAAGGTGGAGCGAATAACTAACATGATATAGATAGCTTAAACATCTATGAATAACATGATTATAAATGCTTAGAGAATCTATCATCATTAAGATTAAGCCCCAATAAAGAGTAATCATACTTGATTTATATAATGAAGGCAAGGTCCTTAGAAACAAACCCATGATATAAGATCATAGAACACATTGAGAGATTGGAGGTAGACTTATTAGGAAGAAGTAGCATTAATACATCGAAAGGTAGATAAGACCGGCGGTGGAATGGACCATGTTACATCATACTTAGGCAATGGATAAGACCTGCAGTGGAATGGACTATGCTACATCATACAAAGGTAATAAGTAAGACCTGCGGTGGAATGGGCATATGTTACATCATACAAAGGCACTTAGTAAGACCTAAGGTGGAATGGGCATGTGTTACATCATACAAAGGCACTACCTGTAGAGGATGATTCATGCAACCTAACAAGAGATAGTACCCCATCTCCACTAGGGTTTTAAAATAAATAAAATTAACATATAATAAACAACCCTAAGTATGAATCCACTTAAGATTGAATAATTAAATAATTTATTTATTTGATTATTTTAATATGATTTATTGATCTTATCTATTACTAATGTTTCCTTTAAGAAGTAATTCTCATATGCAAGGTGGAAAATAAGGATCTTCTTAAAGGGGACATTACAGTCTGATCCTCTACGAGGATGGGTGAAGGGTTTGGACCCTATGACATTACAGAAGGCCATGAAGAAGGCTCGTGATATGGAGTCTTCCGCATGGAGGAGTAAGTATCAAAGTAAGAACTTTTAGCACGGGAGGGATAAGGAGAGAGATAGGAGACCTTTCCACAAAGACTCAAGACACCAACCATAGAGGAGCTCTTCCAGACTTGACAATGACCAATTGAATGATCTCAGGAGGAAGAAACTCTATTTCCACTGCAAAGAGCCTTGGGATCCTAATTACAAGTGTGCTACCCAAGGGAAGGCAAAATAGATTGAGTACTTCTCAGCAGATGAATCTGTGGAGTCGGACACATATTCAGAGCAGCATACAGAGGATGATGATTTAGGGACAGATGTTGCATCTGAAGTCCCAGACAAGAATGAGGATACCTCCCTACCCACAGCCCATATTTCTAGCATTCAGAGAGGGGTCATTCAAGATCCGAGGAGTATTGGGTGGACAGAGGTGCATTACTTTGCTAGATACAGGTGTCACTCATAACTTCATTGATGAGGGCTTGGTTGCTAAGAGGGGGTTGAAGACAGAGGAGTTTTCAGGTTTCAGAGTGAAGGTAGCAGATGGCTTCGTACTCACTTGCACTAGGAGGATCCCTAGCTTGACCATCCAGCTAAATAACTACACTTTCCAGTCAGGGTTTTATGTTGTTAACATGGGTGACATCGATGTGGTGTTGGGTATGAAGTGGTTACATGAGCTAGGAGAGTTCACTCTCAACTTGAGGACCATGGAGATGAAATTCAAGGTGAACGGGATTAGACATGTGCTTAGAGGCATTTCAGATGGTGAATTGAGGTGTATTTCTCTCAGGCGGATGGAGAGATTGATTCGCCATGATCAGGTGCAATGGGCGGCAGAAGTGATGGTGATGCCTGCAGTTTCAGAGCAGCAGAAGCGTGAGTATCCACTTGACATACAGGCTCTTCTAACTAAACACACCAAAGTGTTTAGTGATATTCCACCAAGTAGACCCCCGGACAAGGGAATAGAGCATGTGATCGAGTTGGAGGAGGGTGCAAAGCCCGTAATTACTACTCTATACAGGCACCCCAAAAGGTATAAGGATGAAATCAAGAAAGCTATCAAAGAGCTTCTCGCTATGGGATACATAAGGCCGAGTAAGAGTCCATTCGCATCATCAATTGTGTTAGTAAAGAAAAAGGATAGGACTCTTAGGATGTGCATTGATTACAGGGAACTCAATAAGAAAACAATTAAGAACAGGTATCCCATACCCAGGATAGATGAGCTGATTGATGAGTTGCACGGGGCCTGTTACTTCTCCAAGATAGATTTGAGATCCGAGTACCATCAGATTCGGGTCCAAGATGAGGATGTGGAGAAGACAGCATTCAGGTGTCACTATGGGCACTTTGAGTTCCTGGTCATGCCATTCGGCTTGACTAATGCACCAGCCACTTTCCAGTCTTGCATGAACAGAGTTTTCCGAGAGCAGTTGAGGAGGTTTGTTCTAATATTCTTTGATGAAATTTTGATTTACAACAAGACATGGGAAGAGCACATTGACATTGTGTTGAGCATTTTGGAGAGAGAGAATCTTTATATGCTAAGATGTCAAAGTGTGAGTTTGGGATGACTGAGTTGTTATACTTGGGTCACATTATCAGTGTTGGTAGTGTGAAGGTAGACACAGAGAAGATTCGGGCAATAGTGGACTGGCCACCACCAAAGAATCTCACCCAGCTGAAGGGATTCTTGGGTTTATGTGGATATTACCTCAGGTTTGTGAAGGGGTTTTCTCAGTCAGTTGCAACCCTCACAGATTTGACTCATAAGGATGCATTTAGTTGGACAGGGGGTACCCAAGAGTGCTTTGATAGATTTAAGCGGATTATGAGTACATGCCCTGTATTGGCCATACCAGATTTCAGCAAGCCCTTCGAGTTGCAGTGTGATGCCTCAGGAGAAGGCATTGGTGCGGTAATAATGCAGGACAAACACCCCATAGCATTTGAGAGCAGGAAGTTGAGGGGTGTAGAGCGCAGCTACAGTATTTATGACAAGGAGATGTTAGCCATAATGCATGCATTGGCTAAGTTCAGACAGTACTTGATAGGCAGCAAATTTGTGGTCAAGACAGACCATAACAGTCTGAAGCATTTCCTTGGACAGAAGGATTTGAACGAATGGCAACAAAAGTGGGTCAGCAAGCTACAGGCCTACGACTTTGATATTGTATATGTCAAAGGTAAGAAGAATATTGTTGCCGATGGTTTATTCAGGAGGCCCCATTTATGTGCGCTTGGTGCCATTGCAGATGATTGGAGGGAGATGATATCTGTTGAATATGCAAAGGATGCATGGGCTACTGGAATAATTGATGGCACCATTAAGGATGATAGGTATACAGTGGTAAATGATTTAATCATTTACAAGGACGATCTTTTTGGTGTCAGGATCTCAGATGAAGCAGAAGGTTTTGAGGGCATTCCATGATTTGCCTATGGCAAGACATCCGGGATACTTCAAAACTTATAGACAGATCAGAGAGAGGTTCACCTAGAAGGGCCTCAAGACTAAGGTGATACAGTATGTTAGAGAGTGCCCGATATGCTAGCAGAATAAGCAAGAGCACTCATTTCCAGGAGGGTTATTGCAGCCCCTGCCCATTCCTAAGAGGAAATGGGATAGTATTTCGATGTACTTTATCACAGGGTTACCCAAGGTCCAAGGCAGAGATTGCATTTTTGTGGTTGTGGACAGATTGACGAAGTATGCACATTTCTTCGCCATCCCTACCACTTTCACTACAGCACAGGTTGCAGATGTGTTCTTTCGTGAGGTATTTAGACTCCATGGGTTGCCTCGTAACATTGTCAGTGATAGGGACAGTAAGTTCCTCAGCAACTTTTGGCAGGAGCTCTTCAGGTTGACAGGAACAGAGCTCACACCCAACACAAGTTACCACCCCCAGATAGATGGACAGACAAAGATTGTTAATAAATGGGTGGAAGGATACCTCCGCAATTATGTTTCAGGGCAACAGAAGGCATGGGTTAAGTGGCTTCATATGGGGGAGTACTGCTGAAATTCCACATACCACATGTCTATTCAGATGTCACCATTTACGGCCCTGTATGGGTATGAGGCACCGAGCTTTGTTGATTTGTTGTTTAGTGATAGCAAAGTGC
Source organism: Cunninghamia lanceolata (assembly GCA_027924645.1). NCBI lineage: Eukaryota > Viridiplantae > Streptophyta > Pinopsida > Cupressales > Cupressaceae > Cunninghamia > Cunninghamia lanceolata. The sequence continues at coordinate 3,554,495 of BSBN01000500.1, read as the reverse complement.
CAAAGGCCAAAGACCTTCTCCAGGAGAGTAAGGACATTATGAGGTCTTTGAAGGAGAATATACAGAAGGCTCAGAATTAGCAGAAGCAGTATGCAGATCAACAGAGGACTAAGCGATGTTTTGAAGTTGGTGACATGGTATACCTCATGCTGCAGCCCTATAGGCAGTCCACTCTCAAGAAGAGTGGAGCAGAGAAGCTGAAGCCACGGTATTATGGACCTTTCAGGATCTCCAAGAGAATTGGAGAAGTGGCTTATGAGTTGGAACTTCCAGCAGGTAGTAGGGTACACAATGTATTCCATGTATCTCGCCTCAAGAAGGCGTTGGGGCATAATGTGACACCATCAGCAGAGTTGCCTCCTCTTAATGAAGAGGGAAAGTTGATATTGGTATCCGAGGCCATAATTCACACCAAGGAATGTAATCTGAGGAGGATTATCAGAGAGTACCTGGTTAAATGGAAGAACCTGCCGGTTGAGGATGCTACTTGGGAGAGAGCAGATTCTGGAGCATCCTGATTTGCGATTGCTTGAGGCAAGCAATCTTAGGGAGGGCGGACTGTAATGCCCCATTCTAGACACATGGTTAGTCCATCATAGAGTTCCCGTGGACTAACAGCTTAATTAGGGAACTGTGGTTGTTTTGTCTTTGGAGGTTTGTGTCGGTGGAGGAATTGTGGTTCGGATTCAGTGGATCCAATTGGCACCTTCTTAGAGGCTCAGTCTTGCTCTTGGTTAGTACTATTTTTAGTAAGTCCGGGGTCAGTGTCGGTTTGGCATTTTCAGAGTGGCATCGGATTCGTCTCGTCGAGGGCTTTCCGACAAGCTATAGATCTCTTATTTCCGGCACCGTCTTCATACTTATTTTAAAGTCCAAAGATTTATTAATGTTATATTAATATGGACTTATTATATTTGTGCAAAAGTGAATTAAGGGGAAATGAAGACAACTTTAAGTTGTGACCATAGGCACCCTTCCCTAGGGCAAAAAAAGGGTTTTTAAAAGTTAATTTCCCTCCTTAATGCCAAATGCCCATCTTGGAGGGGAATTAAAAAGAGGTTTTGGAGCTCATTTGGATTATGCTTGCTTTATGATATTTTCTTGTGAGAGCTCTACTAGGGTTTGAGGGTTTGAGTATTTCAAACCAGGCTATTGGAGACGAAAACCTCCATTAATGACGACATTCTACAGGTGTGGAAGATCACCCAAAAGTGCCAATGATGATGGATACATCCAGTATTCATTCTTGTGCTTCAGTGGAGTTGACGGATTGCTGATTTGATGCATTTCAAGACATCTTTTGCAGTTTCTTGGTGGAGTGCACTTGCAGATTGGAAATCAGATTGTATTGACTGTTTAGAGCAGATTTGAGTGAGGGTTTTTGGATTGTTATACACACCCTTGCTAGCCGTACTGTTGGGAGCAAGCATGTAATGTCCCCTTTTTCTAGTGAGTTAGTCTATACTTGGTTCTCGTAGAATAACCAAAGTGGTTAGGGAACTCTGGGAGCTCGTTTGGTCGGTTTCTGACATTCTGGCTGGGACTTACTATTTTTAGTAAGTCGCGAAGTTGGCTATTTTGGGAAACTCTTTATTGGAGATGGAGCGTTTCGCCGAGATCTTTCCAACGGTCTATAACTCATGGGATTTTGTGACCGTTTGGGCTTTCATATTAAAGTCTGTAAGTTATACTTTATTATTATATTTGGACTTTAATTAATTAATGTCGGTGACTTTGGAGAAATAAAGAAAAATGCAAAAATAAGTCACTAAGGGATTTGGGTGCCCCTTTGAAGAATAAAAAGCAAATTTAAAAATAGCATTTCCCTCTCATATGGGTCGACCCACTTGTGGAGTTATAAAAAGGCAAAGAGTGGGGAAAGTTATTCATTCTTGATATTACATTCTATGCTTCTATTTGCTCTGCAAATGAGGGTTTGGGGGATTTCTTCCAGCCAGGGCTTTTGGTGACGGAAACCACCATTGGTAGCAATCTTCCGCAGGTGTGAAAGATCACCCAAGGGGATTTTGGAGCAACCATACTCAGTGGCTGTATTTAAACTTCATTTTGATACCACCATTGACGGAGATGGAGATACAAGATATATCTTATTGCAAATTTGTTGCAGCTAAGGAAGAGTATTAGTGACGGATTGTATTATAGATTTGAGAAGGGTTGGGACTGCCATTTCTTCATTGCTGGTCGTACTTCCCTTTGCTGGCCATACCTCTTCATGTGTAGGTTGTACTTCATATGTTGGCCGTACTTCTTGGAGCAGCTGTTTGGAGTTTATTGGGGCTATTCTTCCTTGCTTAGTGGTCGTTTTTGACCTAAGGGTCTATGCTGATAGTTGTAGATTGATTCCTTGCATTTGCTAATACTTTCAATGCAAAACTCCATTGTCATGTTGCTGGTCCGTCAACAACAGAAATATGAAGATGCTTATTTTAACATGGGTATGTGATGGTTATTCATTTTATGCCATTCTATGAACTAGGTCTTAATTATTTAGTTCATATCTGTTATAGTTTTTCTGGGTTTCAGTTGTATGCTATAGTCCTTGTATTCTGACATACACACTTCAAGAAAACAGAAACCCCCTTCTGCATCTTCTATCTAGTTCTGACAGATCACAGAAAAAACTAAAAAATAATAACATTAAAAAGATAAATCAAAAGAACAATAGGTGCAGGTTATTACAATGGTATCAGAACTGGTGCATCTTGCCAGCCTGTGTTGATCAGTTTATATGAGTGACGAAAGAAGAGTCTACACTAGACCCACTCCACATTGGCATCCACCAGAGGTTCCGGAAGGTGAAACAGTTTCAGGTATATTGGGTATGCACAGGAACTCTTCCAGCGGGAGTGATAGCATAACAAGTAGTATGGGGGGCAGTGGAGCTGACCAACCTGAAAGTCCTGGTGCCAAAGCAGAGAGGAAGTTCGATATTATGCTCGATATGATGTCCCAGCTCCTTGGGAAGTTTAGCCAAGGGATTCCAGTAGTTCACACCAATACCACACCCGGAGGTGAGATTAGTGGCTCCAATGAGGGTCACCACAGACATGCAGGACATGGTGGTGGACATGCGGGACAGGGTAGTGGACACGCAGGTCAGAGTGGTATTAATAACACCAGGGTTACCCCAGGATTGGTTACTAGACCCTTACAACCGACTTTTCCGCGTAGAGAGGAGGCAGTGGTTCAGCAGGAACCAGAGTTTCAGCTTCCCATGACGGATGATGTTCAAATACAGCATGTAGAGTACATGACATTGGCTCCTAACATCAGAGAGATGTTGACATTTGACCAGTATATGAATCAGAAGAGACAAAGGGGATTTATGATGGGTCGAGGAGATCACAGAGCTAACAGAGCTAACTGGGACTACCAACATGCATTGAGCAAAGTCCCTATGGACCGGTTTGACGGAAGTGGCAAGATTTCAGCCAGAGCTTGGGTGCAGAAGTTGGATAACTACCTAACACTTAAGCCGATGAAGGAGGATGAGGCACTTAACTTTGCCACTATTCATTTAGATGGGTTAGCACACGAGTGGTGGTACCATGGGTTGGTCACCTTGGGGCACAGCCTTATCACCACATACGATGAGTTCACTAACAGACTCATCGAGAGGTTCGATACCAAGGACCCAGAGTTGCAGTTCAAAGAGCTAGCGCAGTTGAAGCAGTATGGGTCACTTGAGGGATATATTTTAGATTTCCAGAGAATCAATGTGATGGTTCCCAGCATATCGGAGAGGAGACTTGTAGTCCTGTTCATGGAAGGACTAATGGAACCACTTAAGGGTTGGGTTAAGGCATTTGATCCACCTTCACTTCAGGAGACTATCAAGAAGGCACGTAGTATGGAGTTTGTTGTGCCTAGGAAACAGTTTGTCTCCAAACCCTTTACTCCACGAACAAACAAAATGCCGGTTCAGCAGCGAGACACCCTCCCACAGAGGAAACCAGGCCCTCGATTAGATGATGATGCATTGAATGATTACAAGAGGAAGAGACTATGCTTCAAATGCAAAAAACCATGGGATCCTAACCACAGGTGCCCAATGAAGGGGCAAGCAAAACAATTGGAGTATTATTCTGCTGAGGAGACAGCTTCAGAGCAATCAAGGCAGCAGAGTGATAGGGAGGACAGTGATGTAGAGAATATAGTGCAGATTGTACAGGACGTGCATGATGAGGACATTCCGACAACACATATCTCTACTATTCAGAAAGAGGGTTCCTTCAGAATATGGGGAGTATTGGAGGGACGGAGAGTGACCACTTTGCTAGATACAGGTGCCACCCACAACTTCATTGATGAGGGGCTTGTGGCACGAAGGGGACTCAAAACAGAAGAGTTCGAGGGATTCAAAGTCAGAGTTGCAGACGGGTTTGTCATTACTTGCAAACGAAGGATCCCTAATTTAACCATCAGGTTAAATAACTATGAGTTCCAAGCCGAATACTGTGGTCGGTATGGGTGACATGGATGTAGTCCTAGGAATGAAGTGGCTACGCATGATAGGTGAATTTTCGCTCAACCTAAGGACCATGGAGATGAAGTTCGAAGTAGATGGTCAAAAACATATTTTGAGGGGAATGTCCGATGGGGGTTTAAGAGCAGTGTCTATTCGGAGGATGGAGAGGATACTGCAGCATGACCAGGTGCAGTGGGCAGCTGAGATTCTTGTGATGCCAGAGGCACCGAAACAGCAAAAACAGGATTATCTAATGGAGATTCAGTCAGTACTATCTAAGTACTCCAAAGTGTTTAGTGATATACCTCCAGGTAGACCTCCAGACAGGGGTTTTGAGCATGTTATAGAGATGGAGCAGGGGGCCAAACCAGTTATCACCGTTCCCTACAGACATCCTAAGAGATACAAGGATGAGATTGAGAAGGCTATTCAAGAGCTTCTCAAGATGGGTCACATCAGGCCTAGTAAGAGTCCTTTTGCTTCTTTTGTTGTTCTGGTCAAGAAGGATGGCACACTTAGGATGTGTATTGATTACAGGGAACTGAACAAAAAGACTATTAAGAACAAGTACCCCATCCCCAGGATTGATGAGCTTATTGACGAGCTACATGGTGCATTTTCTTCTCCAAGATAGACTTGAGGTCAGGGTACCATCAAATTCGGGTACATGAGGAGGATGTGGAGAAGACAACGTTTAGGTGTCACTATGGGCACTTTGAGTTTCTGGTTATGCCTTTCGGCTTAACCAATGCACCTGCCACTTTCCAGTCTTGTATGAATAAGGTCTTCAGAGAACAGTTGCGGAAGTTTGTACTCATATTTTTCGATGACATACTCATATTCATCAGGACTTGGGAGGATCATTTGAGACATCTGGATATTGTGTTGGGTGTACTTGAGCAGGAGTCCCTATATGCAAAAATGTCTAAATGCGAGTTTGGCATGACGGAGTTGCTGTATTTGGGACACATCATCAATGCAGAGGGTGTCCGTGTGGATCCGGAGAAGATTCGAGCTATAGTTGATTGGCCACCACCCAAGAATCTCTCTCAACTCAAGGGGTTCTTTGGCCTTTGTGGATTCTACCACAGGTTCGTAAAGGGATTTTCTCAGAAAGCAGCCCCACTCATAGATTTGACACGGAAGGGAGCTTTCGTTTGGTCAGATGGTGCTCAGCAGTGTTTCGACAAGTTTAAGGAGGTGATGAGCACTTGTCCAGTTTTGGCCATTCCTGATTTTTCGAAGCCATTTGAGTTTCAGTGTGATGCCTCTGGGGAAGGCATAGGTGCGATGTTGATGCAGGACAAACACCCTATTGCTTTTGAGAGCCGAAAGTTGAGGGGCCCTGAGAGGAGCTATAGTATCTACGATAAGGAGATGTTAGCCATCATGCATGCATTGGCTAAATTCAAGCAGTATCTGGTTGAAGGGAAATTCATTGTTAAATCTGATCACGATAGCTTGAAACATTTCCTTAGTCAGAAAGACCTAAATGACCGGCAGCAAAAGTGGGTTAGCAAGCTGCAGGCATATGACTTCGACATTGTTTTTGTCAAAGGGAAGAAGAATATAGTTGCTGACGCTTTATCCAGGAGACCACACTTGTGTGCCTTAGGAGAGATTGCAGAGGACTGGAGAGATATGATCACTGCAGAATATGCAAAGGATAAGTGGGCCTCTGGGATTATGGATGGCACTAACCGTGATGACAGGTACACTATTGTAAATGACTTGATCATTTACAAGAGGAGGATATTTTTGGTGCCAGCTTCTGCTATGAAGCAGAAGATCTTGAGAGCTTTCCATAACTTGCCTATGGCTGGGCATCCAGGATTCTACAAGACCTACAGACAGGTTAGAGAGAGGTTTACTTGGAAAGGCCTCAAGTTAGAAGTACAGAAGTATGTATGGGAGTGTCCAGTATGCCAACAGAACAAACATGAGCACTCCTACCCAAGAGGATTATTGCAGCCCTTACCCATTCCCGAGAGGAAGTGGGATTGTATATCGATGGATTTCATTACTGGCTTGCCGAAAGCCCAAGGCAAGGACTGCATCTTTGTGGTAGTTGACAGGTTGACAAAGTTTGCCCATTTTTTTGCCATTTCAGCCACTTATACAGCAGCTCAGGTTGCTGATTTATTCTTCAGAGAGGTGTTCCGACTTCACGGATTGCCTAGGAGTATCGTGAGCGATAGGGACAACAAGTTCCTTAGCAATTTTTGGCAGGAGCTTTTCAGGTTGACAAGGACCGAGCTCACCCCCAGCACGAGTTACCACCCCCAGATTGATGGACAGACGGAGATAGTTAATAAGTGGGTGGAGGGATACCTCAAGAATTACATAGCCGGGCAGCAGAAGGTGTGGGTCAAGTGGCTTCACTTGGGAGAGTATTGTTATAATACCACTTACCACATGTCTATCCAAATGACACCATTTACGGCACTTTATGGGTATGAGGCTCCTAGTTTCTTGGATCTATTGTTTGGAGACAGCAGAGTACCAAAGGCTAAAGACCTCTTGTAGGAGAGTCAGGACATCGTGAGGTCTTTGAAAGAGAACATTCAGAAGGCGCAAAATCAGCAGAAGCAGTATGCAAACCAACACAGGGTTGAGCGTTCTTTTGAGGTGGGTGATATGGTGTACCTTATGCTGCAGCCATACAGACAATCTACTCTTAAGAGTGGTGCTGAGAAGTTAAAGCCACGGTATTATGGTCAATTCAGGATCTCCAGGAGGGTTGGAGAGGTGGCTTATGAGTTAGAATTGCCGGTAGAGAGCAGAGTTCATAATGTCTTCCATGTGTCACGCCTCAAAAAGGCACTAGGGCACAATGTGATACCTTCTACAGAGTGGCCTCCTCTTGATGAAGAGGGGAAGCTGGTTTTGATACCTGAGGCCATCATTGACACTAGGGAACGTACATTGAGGAAAAGAGTCATCAGGGAATATTTGGTGAAGTGGAAGAACCTGCCAGTAGAGGATGCTACATGGGAGAGTGAGCAAATCTTGTTGCATCCAGATCTGAGATTGCTTGAGGCAAGCAATCTTGGGGAGGGCGGACTGTAATGTCCCCTTTTTCTAGTGAGTTAGTCTATACTTGGTTCCCGTAGACTAACCAAAGTGGTTAGGGAACTCTGGGAGCTCATTTGGTCGGTTTCTGACATTCTGGCTGGGACTCACTATTTTTAGTAAGTCACAAAGTTGGCTATTTTGGGAAACTCTTTATTGGAGATGGAGCGTTTCACCGAGATCTTTCAAACGGTCTGTAACTCGTGGGATTCTGTGACCGTTTGGGCTTTCATATTAAAGTCCGTAAGTTATACTTTATTATTATATTTGGACTTTATTAATGTCGGTGACTTTGGAGAAATAAGAAAAAATGCAAAAATAAGTTGTAATGTCCCCTTTTGGGAACAACACTAATTTTTCCTATTCTTGATGGCTGATTGGTATATGTCCTCCTCTCTCATAGAAATGTTTCATTTATTTTCTACTTCTTACTCAGAAATATATTCCTTTCTATATATTATTCTCACTTAGAGAATTATATCAGAAATATACTTTTATTTCAGGAATATATATGCTAATCTCAGAAATATCCCTGAATACTCTTCTTTATATATTTTAAAGTGCAAATCTCCTACTCAGAAATATATTTATATTTTACTTCCTGTGGTATATTCCTTTGTATTTTTATATGTTTCTGTTCGGCTGATCTGGTGTTGTCGATTTCCCTCTTCTCTATACTCAGAATTAATTCCTTAGATCATGTTTCATCATCAAGGGTAAGCGAACCATCATCAAGGGCAGCGAATCATCAATTTGCATGCAGTGATCTGATATTGGGAGCTAACTGATTCAATTGTGGGCAGCATTCATCTTGGGTCATATCATTGAACCATTAACACAGCGATCTTGCTTCCATCATTCCAGCGAATAGCACCTTGTCATAGCGAACTTACTTGGGTGGCAGCAATTTGCAAAGGGAACAGCCGCTTGAGGACTTTGTAATTAGTTGAGTCCAAATAACATTCTCATTATTGTATTCTCATAATCTGGTATGTTCACATCTATTTGTTAACAGCCATAAATACTTGGTATTTTTCCTCACTCCATTTCTTCATATCCCCCTCAATTGCTAATGAGGTACTACTTATGCTGAGCGGGGTGTTGTGGCCATTGGTCGCCACCCTCCTAGATGTCTTTTCACAAAACACTAATCTACCAACCGGCGATTCCCTTCATTCACTTTCATTGTCACTAATCTGTGTATGATATAATTTATAATAGATATAATCTTTAATATTGGCATATTTAAGGAGGGAGCTCATCATAAAATATCTGTCGTCTTATTTTATTCAATGGTCTAACCATTATGTATTCACTTGCACCCTTTATAGGAATCACCGCTATTTTAGATAATCACTATTCTTTTTAATATAAGTGCTCTTAGTATTTATTAATAACAATATTATTATATAGTAATAATATAATATTTAGATAGATAATAATATTTATATTATTAATATTTTATATATATATATATATATATATATATTTATTTATTTATTTATTTTATTATATTTATTATTTATAAATTGTATATTATATTTATATTTGTTTTTTTTATAAATATAATATACTCTTTTTGATAAATGTATTATTAATAATATATGTTTGCTTAAATATACACAATTGTTTCTATCATTCAAGTTGACTAAATACCGTATTTCACGAAAGATGATTTATTGTTTTTTATCATCATGTTTAAATCTTTAATTTAAACGATGCCTTAATATCGGGACATGACATAAGTCACTAAGGGATTTGGGTGCCCCTTTGAGGAATAAAAAGCAAATTTAAAAATAACATTTCCCTCTCATATGGGTCGACCCACTTGTGGAGTTATAAAAAAGCAAAGAGTGGGAAAAGTTATTCATTCTTGATATTACATTCTATGCTTCTATTTGCTCTGCAAATGAGGTTTTGGGGGATTTCTTCCAGCCAGGGCTTTGTAGGAGTCCAGGACAACACTGAGAGGGGGGGTGAATCAGTGTTGTGTAAATTTTCAAACCTTTTTGCAAACTTTAACTTTCAAGACACACAAAGAGAAAGATATCATTGATTTGTCAAACACATAAGCACATGACTGAGAATGAAGAAAGAGAACAAATCCTCTTAAGCAAAGTATTAACATACACACATATAGATAAAAGCAATATGAGACATAACACAAATTTGCACGAGTGGAAAACCCTTTTGGGGTAGAAAAACCACTCCAAAACTGCCTCACTGGCTTAACTTTAAAAACTTCTTACAAAGCCTCACTAGTTGAATATTATGTCTCACTGACAATTGAGAGGTCTCACTGACCTACAAGCCTCACTGGCAACAATGATTAGAAGCAACAACTTCAAGGAGCACCAACCCCTAATACAGAACAAACTGAAAAGAACTCAAAGGGTTTCTCTGTTTCAATACAAAACATTTCTTCTCTCACATGTGTCTGTCAAATGGCCATTCTTTTCATCAACCCAAATCATGTACAAACTCAAATATTCAAAATCAATCATGTATCCTGATCCACCCAACAACACACAAATCAATCCACCTGCAAAGCCATTATATACAAGATGACTTTTCACATTCTTTATAATCATTTTCATCTTCTCTGCAAACAAAAACATTTCACCTTCTCTCTGTAAATCAAAACCCTTTCATCTGCAATAATAAAAACATCAAGAAATCCAAACACCAATCCATCTGCAAGAAGAAAATCTTGTTCACAAAATAAATGATCAATAAAAACATTTTGTCCTGTGTGCAATTTTATCTTCATCTGTAAAAATGACTCTTCAAATTCTCTGTCCTGCAAATCAATTTTAGTGAGCATAAAACCTTTCATATTCTGCAAAGATATTCAATGATCTTCAATATATTATTTTTGCCCTCATATCTGTAAATGTCTCTTCATATTTAATGACATTTCAACCTGAACAAATTTGTCTCAAATAAAATCTAATCAATTTGCCTCTGATAATAACTCTTCATATTCTGTGTCCTTAAAAAAAAACTCTTCAATCTGTAGAAATACTCTACACAATTTTTGTCAATCTTCAATCAATTTATTTGCAAAAGACCTCTCTCATTCATCTTCTGCATCAAATATTTCATCTCTTTCACATTCCTCTTCCATTTGATAAAAATTCCAATATGAAAATTTCATCTCAAAAAATATTTTCAACATGCTCCTGCAAAAAGACAAAAAACTTCTCCAAGAAATAAATATTCTTCAAAAAAAAATTCATTCCATGACTTTCAAATCCTCTATACCTTCATCTCTTCAAGTTCTCCTTTTAAAAAATCTCCTTGAAAAAAAAAAACATATCTATCCTTAAGCTCCCAAATCTCATGCCTTTTAAAAGGTAAATAAAATAGAAATTTTAAAAATTTCTTTTTAAAAAAAACTTCTAAAAACAGATGCATAATACGTGCCCACTCATATGCTTTATATAAATAAAGCATTTCAAAAAAAATGCCTTTTCTTTTGAGATAAGCTTTAAAACCAAATAAAGCATTCTAAATAAATATAGTATTTCCTCTTAAGTCGAGCTCCACTTCACAAATTTTGCCGCTCACTTTACAAGTCATTTGAAAGTCTTTAAATTGTGCTCTCCACATATATATCTTCCATATTCGATGGTTTTTAAAAACAATATACTCCTCATATAATTCAAGCGCTCCACATACTTGTTTAAACTTTCTTTTGGTGCTTCCCCGCTCAAAAGGAGACCGAAGGTCGGTGGAAGAATGTGAAGGGGCCGGTTGCCCACGAAGCTTAAACCCTTCTGCAGGTCGTCATTAGTGATTTGACCTACTGTCACAGGTCAATAGAAAAATATAACATAATATGCATAAATTTCTTTTCACATAAGGTTTTTATGGAAGATCAAATCTTTAAGGAGTTTTCAAACCTTAAATTCTATCAGATATTCCTGAGACTTTTTTGTCTAATACTTTTGATAGAAAGAAGAGAACAAGAGGCTTTGCAGACCTTGAATTGCCAAGTGCAACTTTCTTTGTATCAAGCTTCAATCAAACCTTTGGTATCATAAAGACATCACTATGATACATGATATGAGCTTGGATACAAATCTCCTTAATCATGAATCATGTCATACTGCATGGAAACTCCTGAGCATTTCTTAGAGCACTTTTCAAACAACATTATCATAAACAAAGTATGATGACATCTGAAGGAGACTTCATCCAATTGAATCAAGATGAAGACAATCCATGAATCCAAGATGAAGACTTTGAAACCAATTCCTTATAAACTCTATGAACTTCTCGATTATTGTACCATACAGAGACAAATCATCCTGATCCCATGTTAGTTACTTGAAGCACATGAAAATTATCAACATTTAGAACCTCTTCCCCATGAAGACAAGAATATCCTGCAACTGCATCATTAACTCACACCTTTTTGACATCAATGACAATCTACTTCCATCAGGCTTTTGGTGACGGAAACCACCATTGGTAGCAATCTTCCGCAGGTGTGAAAGATCAACCAAGGGGATTTTGGAGCAGCCATACTCAGTGGCTGTATTTGAGCTTCATTTTGATACCACCATTGACGGAGATGGAGATACAAGATATATCTTATTGCAAATTTGTTGCAGCTAAGGAAGAGTATTAGTGACGGATTGTATTACAGATTTGAGAAGGGTTGGGACTGTCATTTCTTCATTGCTGGTCGTACTTCCCTTTGCTAGCCATACCTCTTCATGTGTAGGCCGTACCACTTCATATGTTGGCCGTACTTCTTGGAGCAACTGTTTGGAGTTTATTGGGGCTTTTCTTCCTTGCTTAGTGGTCGTTTTTGACCTAAGGGTCTACGTTGATAGTTGTAGATTGTTTCCTTGCATTTGCTGATACTTTCAATGCAAAACTCCATTGTCATGTTGCTGGTCCGTCAACAGCAGAAATATGGAGATGCTTATTTTGACATGGGTATGTGATGGTTATTCATTTTATGCCATTCTATGAACTGGGTCTTAATTATTTAGTTCATATCTTTTATAGTTTTTCTGGGTTTCAGTTGTATGCTATATTCCTTGTATTCTGACATACACACTTCAAGAAAACAGAAACCCCCTTCTGCATCTTCTATCTAGTTCTAAAAGATCACAGAAAAAACTAAAAAATAATAACATTAAAAAGATAAATCAAAAGAACAACAGGTGCAGGTTATTACAAAGCCGTACCCCTGTTTGCAGCTCATTTTGGTAGTTCTTTGGCATCTAGACATGCTTAGCTTGGTCGTTCTACCTTGTGGTGGATTTCAGTTTGCATTTACAGCAGATTAGAGGTGATTCCAGACTCCTTTATGCAGATTACACTAGCAGCCATGGCCGTACCATGCTGGAGGGGACGTGGGACATATTGAGGCCTTTATTTTTTTGATTGCAGCTCTTCTTTGGTTCCATTTGAGGCGTTTGGTGCCTATATCTTTGCTGATATTACTTGTACTGGTCATCTTTAGCATTCCATAGAGTTTTGGTGTATTTCCAACCATACCCATTTGCTGGTCCGGCAACAGCTGTTGTATGAAGTTTCAAATCTCAACATGGGTATGTGTTAGTAATTGTTTATTGGCCATTTTGCTATTTGGGTATCAATTAGTTTCTTCATATTCCTTGTACTTTTTCTGGTTTTTCCATAAATGCTCTATACTGTATGCTCTAGCAACACATCTGCAGGAAAACTGAAAACCCCTTCTGCATTCTTTTGTCTAGTCTAAAAGAACACAATAAAATAATAAAAATCACATATAAAAAGATTTTAAAAATACAAACAAGTACGGCACATTACAGAAACGAGAGATCTTGGTCCAACACATAGGATAGGTGATGCAGGAGCATCCAGTGGTGTAAGGGCAATCTTGCATCACCCAAAAAGAAGTTAATTCAAAATCATTGCAGTTGTTTTCATTTATTTCCATAATTGGTATTTCTGGTTCCATAATCTCCTGAATAATGATGTAGGACTTTCAGTTTTTCCAAACTGCTAAAAATAGCAAACTGTCAGTTTTGCAAAGTTTAACTGCCATTTCAAAGAAGTTTGCATTTGGGCACGGATTGAAGCGAAAAGTTAGAAAAAGCTTCATAACTGAAATATAAGACCTTTGGCGAAGGAATCAGGCAAAGATCATTTGTCAGCTGAAAGATATTAAAGTTTTTTGTTTTCCGAAAAGCCCCCAAAATTTTCGAAACGAGATATGAGGCACTAAAACATCCCATAATGTCCCAAAAAGTTGACGGAAATCCGTTTATGGATTTCCAGCGTGATAGCTCACATCGCAAGCTTTCCAACACTTAAAACAGTTTGTCATCGGACAAACGGATCAAAAGTTATGCTTCCCAGAAGTTGACCTACTTATGGAGGGAGTTGCAAATTTCGAAATTTAGCTAGGGGCTGCCAAAAAGTGTTATTTATGACTATTTTGGGAACCCTGGGCAATGGTAGAGTTAAAGGGGAAAGTGTAGAGTCAAGAATAGGTGGGAAAACAGAAACCCTAGCTGATTGGGGTTACAGAAGGCAGAAGATTCCAGAGCCTGGTGATGTGTAGCTATAGTGTGTTGCAGCCTGTGGAGGATTGATTCCTCTGATTGTAATTGAGCTCCTGTAATGTAATAAGTTGTCCAAATCAATAAAGAAATATTCTATTTTCTGTGTGCCATTTATGTTGTTGTGTGTTTTATTATTTACCCCCTTTATCAATAGGGCAGTTCCTTTTCTTCTTCAGGCTTTGCAAAACCTAGGGGGTACTCCCTTGAGGTCTGAAATACATGGTTTTGAAGGAGGTATATCTCTTGACGATTTGCACAAACTCAAGGAGGCTTTGGCAGTAGTGAAGTCAAACTACCTAAACTCACTTGCTGAAAGGGATCATCTCCTCACACTCGGTGAGATATACTCGGATGCTCAAAGAAGAAAGGAGGATGAGGTGGACAAGCTCACCCTTGAGCTTGAGGATACTGTGGATTCGTCGAAGGGCACTCATAGGGTTCCTCAAGAATCGGAAGATCATGAGGATAAGATTTGTCAAAAGATGACAATGAAAGGAGACATGGATTAAGGACATGAAGGGCCCTATGATGAAGACCTGAAGAGGAAAGAGACAAATACACATGATGACTCAGTTTGCAGCCATGGGACAAATGTTATGGCACATGACACACTTGGTTTTCCATTGGCGGCAAATGATTTTCAGTTGGAGTCACCTTTTGGGTCTACACTTGAGGAGAGCAAGCAAGAAGGATATGCAAATTTGAATATGGATAAGTGTGATAGCTGTTCTGATTTTCTGGTTTGGAACAGGGGTCTTTGGGATTTGCATAATCCTACTCATGAGGGTGACAGTAAGAAGATTTCTTCAATTGTTGGCACTCATTTGGGAGACAAACATGAGGTATTATTTGTGTGTCAAAGACACAAGAGGACCAAGTCAGTACCGTATGTCATGGCAGAGGCAAAGAAGATTCAGGACATGTGGCATATGAGGAACGAGCCTTCTACGGTGGAGCAATCAAGTTTGAGGTATAATTCAGAATTCATTGTTGGTTCAAAAAAACTTGCTTCATGGGTACTTGGCATCACTTCTTTTGGAGAGCCGTTTGAATGGACATATCAAAGACATGGATGGCATTAGGGAGCATACACTTTGTGGATCAGCCATTAGTGTTATGACTACATGCATAGATGGAGACATGAGTGATGCAGATTTGTTTTGGTCTTTGATCACTTGAGGAACTGGATTGTGATGAGTCTCATCTTGTTGATGACTCTTTGGTAGAATATGTAGTTCACAGATTTGTGATGCATGCCACAAAAGCACTTGCAATTGGTTGGCATACCTCGGAGATGCAATTGGCTCAAGAGCATTGGTATGGAGACATTGCGATGATTTGTGAGGCAAGAATGTTTGCACTACAACTGGACTATGGAGTTGGACGCAGAGCAATTGTTCAAGAGTTTGGAGAGGAGTTGCATCACCTTCTCACCATTGAAGAACGGCATAGGGTTGATATTCTATTACCCTATGACCCTAGCGGTGTTAATTGCACCCACATGGGTCCGATTTTCAGTCATGAAGTTGTTGTTCTGTTCTACAACAGCGACCCAGGAGGAACTATTATACATTTTCTTCGCTTCTATAAGAGATCTGCAGGAGTTGGAGATTGGTTTGGTGTTATCAGCGCTTTGAGATGCTTCCATCTTTTCATAATTGTTGGGTGCGATGACATGGTGATTTGGGATCCAAGTGGCATGCTCAGCATGACACTTCATAGGGATCTTAATGAGTTGCTTCACAACTCACGAGGCGTTGGTGTTGATTCTGACAAAGTAGAGCAGCGGAAGCTTGGTGACATGTGGTTGTGTTTCAGAGTTCACATTCTTCATCACTTGTTGACAGGCACGGTTTTCTTCAGGGCTTGGGTTTGGCATGGTGTTTGGTCTTTGTTAGACTTAGCACTCATTGAGGATAGAGCTTTCGAAGACTTGGAGGTTTTGGTGCTTGTGGTCGATAGCGTTGCATTCTTTGGAGGATGGGGCCGAGTTTATTAAGATATTCTTTTATTTGTTGATACTTAGAATCTCCTATTTTTAGTTAATGGTCAGTTTCTTGTAACGGTATGTAATTATGACAAGATCGTGTGTCGATCTCTGGCAATCTTTGGCAGTTTCTAAATACAGAAACTTGCTTTCTTTGTAATTAATTGTAACCTATTTAAGAGCCTTTGCTCTATGTGAATATCATCCAGCATTCTGCCATTTACCTGTGTAATATGGTATCAGAGCTTGCTTCGACTTCGAAAACATAATTTCATTCGAAATTATTCAAGTTTTTTTCGAATCTCGAATTTGTTTTGGGCTCTTTGGTTGGTTCTTGTTTTTTTTTTTTTCGGTGAGGCCGGATTTTTTTTTCTGTACACTTCCTGTTTTTCGAATTTGCTGAGTGCCTAGGGCACGGAAATTTTTCGTCTAGGGTTTTGACCCTCAAAAATTTGACGAAATTCTTTTTTCAAAGACATTCCTAGTGGGTTTTCGAGCAGATTTCTAGGTCTTCGTCCGAATTCTTTTCTGGTTTTCTAAAATTTCTGAATGCCTAGGGCACGGAAATTTTTCGTCTAGGGTTTTGACCCTCAAAAATTTGACGAAATTTTTTTTCGAAGACATATTCCTGGTGGGTTTTTCGAGCAGATTTCTGGGTCTTCATCCGAATTTTTTTCTGGTTTTCTAAAATTTCTGAATGCCTAGGGCATGGAATTTTTGTCTAGGGTTTTGACCCTCAAAAATTTGACGAAATTTTTTTCGAAGACATTCCTGGTGGGTTTTTCGAGCAGATTTCTGGGTCTTCGTCTGATTTTTTTGGGTGCATTTTCCGTGCACCGTTTTTTGTGCAGCGTACCTGTTCCGAAATTTGTGCCAATTCAGTTCTGTTCGGCATACCTGCAGTGTTCTGTCCGGAATTTCAGTTCGCATCCACTTCTGTTCGTCATTTTTCGTGCCTTGAAAAGCGTGTGGAATGGCGAGCTTGTCCAATATTATGTTGGAAGGCAGTCAGCGGTTCAACGGCCGCAACTACAACACTTGGAAGCAGCGAATGATGACCATCTTTGAATATCGCTGCCTCGCTGAGATCATTCTAGGCACTACCACTCGTCTAGCAACAACAGGTAAAGACCCGGATAAGTTTGACGAACAAACTCGTGAAGCAGTCATGCTCATTAAGCTGTCAGTCACAGATGATCAGCGACCTCAGATTCCGGCTAGAAAAACAACAAAGGAGATTTGGGACCATCTGAAGGGTTTGCATGAAACCTCCGACAAGAGCCATGCGTTCTTCCTGAAAAATATACTGTTTTCTATCATGATGGATGAGAAGACATCTTTGCAGGCGCACCTGAACAAAATCCAGGAGATCAGAGATCAGCTGGAGGCTATTGGTCGAAAAATGGAGGAAGAAGACCTGGTTGTGATCACTTTGAAAAGTCTACCTAAGTCCTATGAACATTTCATTGAGACTCTCAACATTACATCAGCTAATGTTGATCTGAAGTTTCCAGAACTTTGTACTATCCTCTTGCAGCAGGATCGCTGGAAACAACAGTTTGCTAGTAGTGCTTCTTCGTCCTCTTCAGAGCAGGCTTTTGCAGCCAAGTTTCAGGCTCAGAATAAAGGCAAAAGTCAGCCTCCACAGCAGAATCAACCAGCGCCATCTCAGGACAGCGGTAAGAAGAAGAACATTCAATGTAACTACTGTCACAAGTTTGGACACATCAAGAAAGATTGTCGCGCACGTATCGCTTCTGAACAGAAGTAGGGAGGGTCTCAACAGAAGGCCAACAGTGCGGAGCACACTAAGCAGAAGGAGTCTGCGTTTTACGCCTTCATGGCTAAAAGACCTGCAGATCATGCAAAATCCTCTGCCTGGTACATTGATTCAGGTGCTTCGCGTCACTTCACTCATTGTCGTGACTGGTTTACAGAACTCTCCCCTTTCAATGATTCAGTGGTCTTCGGTGGTGGAGAAGTGTACACAGTTGCCGGTAAGGGCACTGTTCAGCTTCAGTCTGGTGGGAGGAAAATCATATTCCTCAACGTATATTATGTTCCTGGTATGGAACTTAACTTGCTTTCAGTCAGCCAGATCATGAAACACTCTCCACAACTTGATGTGGTGTTCAGCGCTCACAAGTGCTCAATCATCAACCGAGAGACCAACTGCACTGTAGCTGTTGGCATTGAGGACCATGGTCTTTATCGACTTGTGGATTCGGATGGTCCTCCTGAATCAGCCTTAGCAGCTCGACACTCTTCGGTTACCAGTCTCTGGCATCAGCGGTATGGGCACCTGAATGTGCACTACCTGTCTCAGCTCTCTCGACAGCACCTGGTAGGTGGGCTCCCTGAGATTCAAGCTCAACACTTCAGTGTCTGCAGATCATGTCAAGCTGGGAAACAACACCGCACGCCATTCCCGACTGGCGACTCCTGGCGCGCATCCAAGGTACTTCAGTTGGTTCATGTTGATGTTTGTGGACCTATAAATACTCTTTCAGTTACTGGATGCAAATACTTTTTACTGTTTGTTGATGATTTCAGTAGGAAAATGTGGGTTTACTTTCTTAGACAGAAATCAGATGTGTTTTCAGTTTTTCAGAAGTTTAAGGCCTTAGTAGAAAAAGAGTCTGGTTGTTCCATTGTAACTCTTAGGTCAGATAATGGGGGGGAATTTTGTTCAAATGCGTTCTCCAACTTCTGTGATACACATGGCATCAAACGCCAATTGACCACACCCTACACTCCTCAACAGAACAGTGTTGTAGAGCGGCGCAACCGCACTATAACTGAGTTAGCCTGTTCCATGATGGAGCACAGATGTGTTCCTAAGAAATTTTGGGCAAAAGCAGTTTTCACTGCAGTTTACCTCCTTAACCGGTCTCCGACCTATGCAGTTAAGGATAAAACTCCAGAAGAAGTTTGGACTGGCAGCAAGCCGCAGGTCAGTCATCTGAAAATTTTTGGCTCTCTTGCCTATGTTTGGATTCTCGATGCCAAGCGCTCTAAACTGGACTCCAAGAGTCAAAAATTAGTGTTCACAAGATACAGTGATAATCACAAGGCCTATCGGCTCATTGACATTGAGACAGACAGTCTCATCTTCAGTCGTGATGTGGTTTTTGATGAAGAGCGGAGACCCTTCTTCTCTCCCTCTTCTGTGCAGCAATCCGAAGATCAGCCTTTGAAGGCTCCTGACTTGGGTGTCCGTCTTCCATTAGGTCCACCTTCTGGGAGGGATGCTGATAATTCTTCAAATTCCGATGATTCTCAGTTTGACATTCCTGAGGATGATCCTGAGTGTCCTAATACACCTGTTCTACATGATGCACCTGTTCCAGAACCTCCTGTTGACCCTGACGTTGGCCCATCTACTCGTCGCCCCAAATGGTGGTCTCAGACGATTGTCGATCTTCATGATGATGAACTTGTTGAGGGTAGATCCTCCCGGAATAAGAGCAAACAGCAGCATACAGTAAACTTTGCTCTCATGGCCAACCTACACAGTGTCTATGAGGCTCAGACTCATTCAGAGGCTAAAGGTATTCCAGAGTGGGATACGGTGATGGAATTAGAACTCTAGAGCCTTCAAAAGAACCACACCTGGGTCCTTTCAGATCTTCCTCCAAGGAAGAAACCCATTAGCTGCATATGGGTGTATAAAGTTAAGTACAAGGCTGACGGAACCCTGGACAAGTACAAAGCACAGCTTGTTGCTCGGGGTTTCTCACAGAAAGAAGGCATCGACTATGAGGAGACTTTTGCTCCTACAGCCAAGATGAGTACCATATGGCTCGTCCTTGCCTTAGCAACCCAGTTTGGATGGAAAGTCCATCAGATGGATGTCAAAAGTGCCTTTCTCAACGGTGAGTTGCAGGAAGAAGTCTATATGACGCAACCTCATGGTTTCAAGGTTGTCGGACAAGAACAGAAAGTCTATAGACTGGTCAAAGCACTTTATGGCTTGAAGCAAGCTCCACGAGCATGGTACATCAAAATCGACAAGTACCTCACAGATCATGGCTTTAAGCGGAGTCCATCTGACCCAAATTTGTACATCAAACATACTGGTAATGATATATTGTTGCTCGTTGTCTATGTGGATGACTTGCTCATTACTGGTAGCTCGGCACACCTGATCGATAAAATCAAACAAGACCTGTGCAAATCCTTTGATATGACAGATTTGGGACTTTCACACTATTGTCTAGGTGTTGAGGTTTGGCAAACTCAGAACAGCATCTTCATCTCTCAGTCGAAGTATGCTCGCAGTCTTCTGGATAAGTTCCGAATGCAGGACTGCAAACCAGCCTCCACCCCAATGGAAAAAGGACTTAAGCTGTCCGTTAACTCTGACTCACCAGTGGTTGATGAGTCTCTGTTTAGACAGCTAGTAGGCAGTCTTATCTACCTGACTGCTACTAGACCAGACATCAGTTTTGCAGTCAGCTACATTTCACGATTTTTGACAACTCCTAAGGTTGTTCATTGGGTAGAGGCTAAGCATGTGCTACGGTACATGAAAGGCACTTCTGATTTTGGAATTCTTTACACAAGGAATTCTGATCCCAGCCTTAGAGGCTTCACAGATTCAAATTGGGCAGGTCAGTTGATGACAGAAAATCAACTTCTGGGTATGTGTTCAGTTTGGGATCCGGTGCCGTCACATGGACCAGTAAGAAGCAGCAGGCTGTAGCACTCTCCTCCACAGAAGCTGAGTATCAAGGTGCAGTGAAGGCAGCTTGTGAGGCAGTTTGGCTTCGCCGGATGCTTGCAGATATGCGACTATCTCAAGCAGGTCCAACTCCCCTGTTTTGTGACAATCAGGGAGTTCTCAAACTTGCCAAGAATCCGATCTTCCATGAAAGAACCAAGCATGTAGAGACGCATTGTCACTTCATCAGATCGTTGGTTGAAGACGGATCAGTTCAGTTGCTGTATATTCCGACTAAGGATCAAACAGCTGATATTCTCACCAAGTCCCTTGGTCCTGACAAGTTTGTAAAATTCAGGGGGTCTCTTAGTGTAGTGAATAGGTTGACCATTAAGGGAGGGTATTAAGATATTCTTTTATTTGTTGATACTTAGAATCTCCTATTTTTAGTTAATGGTCAGTTTCTTGTAACGGTATGTAATTATGACAAGATCGTGTGTCGATCTCTGGCAATCTTTGGCAGTTTCTAAATATAGAAACTTGCTTTCTTTGTAATTACTTGTAACCTATTTAAGAGCCTTTGCTCTATGTGAATATCATCCAACATTCTACCATTTACCTGTGTAATAGAGTTGAGTTCGAGAGTGTATGGCTTCCACCGCAGGAGCTCACTTTGTAGGGTATTCTTCATATTCTTCTTGGGAGTTGCAGTCACAGGTTGAGGTTTTGTGTGATCACAGGACATTTGATTGGATGGAGATACTTGTCATTTGACAATATGTTGCAGAATACAGGTTTGCCGTTGCTTGAAGCCAAGCAATCTCGGGAAGGGAGGACTATAATGTCCCCATTTCCGACATGATTGTAATATCCCGCACTTGTTGGTTCTTCTTAAAATCTTTGTGTTATTTTTTAATTTTTTTTAGAGTGTTCTTTCAGACTAAAGAGAAGATGCAGAAGGGGTTTTAGTTTTCCTGCAGATGTGTGTTGCCGGAGCATACAATATATAGCATATAATGCAAACCCATAAAATATACAATGAATATGAACTAACTATCAGCAACCCAGATCACAAAATCATTAAATGTGAATTATCATAACATACCCATATCAGATTATTGACTTTGATATTTGTGTTGTAGCTGGACAAGCAACTGGGTATTACAGAATAGCTCCAAATCTCCAAGAAACATAAAGTGTTTTGCATACAATGTTATCAGCAAAACAAGAGGCCCTAGACGCCTCAAACCATGATGAATACTCGCTGCCCACAATGAGAAATGGGGTCCAAGACCCCCACATCACCCTCCAGTGGACTGGGACGGCCAAGGTTGAAAGCAATCAGCACCAAATAACTCCTAACATACTGCAGTTCACTGGAAATCTTCTACACAACTCAAATCCCCTTCAACGCCCTTGAAGAAATGCAATATCAACACCAAACACTAAGGATTCAGCCTCTAGGAAAGTACAGCTGCTCCAAGAGGATGTACGGCCAGTTCAAAAGGCAAATACAGTCCCAAAAGATACTTCAATCCTTCATCAAAATCTGCACTAAACCTGTCATAAAATCTGCATATGAGAACTCCACAGAATTTGCAAGAATGTATCATATAGTTCTCCAAACCCTCGTCACATAAACTCCATTGAAGCACCAATGCGAATACTAGATGCATCTGCCTCAATAGTATTTGCTAATGGAGGTTTTCGTCCCCAGAAGCCCAGATCAAATCCTATCTTGCAGAGGTTTTCGTCTCAGCAAGTTCAATCCAAAACCCTCAAAGCTCTTCAAGCTCCAAGAAACAAGAGAAGAAAATAAAAATCCAATGCATATCCAAATGAGCTCACTTTTCCATCTTTTATTTCCTCTCTATTAGGGCGTTGGCATTAAGGAGGGAAATGTTATATTTTAAATTCACTTAATTTCCCCTTGGGATGGGCGCCCAAGCTCTCCTTTAGTGACCCTTTTAATATTTGCTTTTTCATGTCAATATTTATAAAGTCCCATCAATTAAATAAGTTATAACTTCGGACTTTAAAATAAATAAGAAGATGAAGTCGGAATCCAAAGATCTATAGCTCGTTGGAATGGTCTCGATGAGACGAATCCAACCCCACTTTGAAAACCCCAATCCGACACCAAACTTGAACTTACTAAAAATAGTAAGTGTGCCACAAAGCACCCAACTGTCACGGACAACTGCCAACTACCAAATGAGAAGCTAGCAACACCAACATTGGGCTCTCTAAAGACCATTATTAGCCTACGAGGACCCAATGATAGGCTAAACCACTGACTCCGATGCTCGCTCAAAAAGGGGACATTACAATGATCACCGAACAGAGGATGGAGTTCGCCTATTATCATTCCCGTAGGATAATTCATCAAAAGAAGGGAATATTCTGGTTGAGCCACAGAGGCTTGAAGAATGGAATGTTGGCTCAGCTAATTACATTGGTGAGGATGGAATAAAAATGAATTAATGCAATTTCACATTAATTATCAAAAAGGAAATAATTAAATAATAATATTTTATTATTATTTAATAATGGCACCAAGGAAGGAGAAAAATAATAAAATAAATTAATAATATTATTTAATTTGAGCGCCTTGGAGAGCGACAAAAAGAAAATAATAAAAAAATATGGATTCTTGGATTTTGGCGCTCACTTGGGAAAAAGGGATAATTTGGGCGCTCAACATTGGAAGGAGAATAAATTAATAAAATAATATTATTTTATTAATTTGGGCGGCTCTTTGGAGACGTAAAAATAATAAAGTATTGTTGTCTTGGTCGACAAGGAGGGAAAAGACAATTCAAATCTTTAATTTGAAATTGTCGGCTTCAACGATGAAAAAAGAACCAAGTATAAAATAAGGCTTTGGAGCCTCATTTCATCATCAGGAATACTTTGGCAACCTTGGCGTTTTGCTTGGCAATCCAACTGCATCGATGGAATTGGAGGAAAACCCAATTTGCATCATTGGAGGCGGATTCATACGGAGTTCGCATTTGTACTTCATTGGATATTTGTTTGAGCTTCATCGATTCATCATTCGAATTTGGTCGGAGACCTTAGTGAGGATTCATTCAAGATCTTTGTTGAAGTTGTTGAAGAGTTCATTGCAATTCGTTGAAGACTTGAGGTCATTGAAACACATTGCTCTAGGCGCCGATTCGCATCCTTGTTGGAGCGCCTTCACTTGAGGGCTTGTTCTTGTGTGAGCGGCGATTTGGAGATAGGCGGACTTCATCTCAAATTGGCATCAGCAGCGATTCCTTGTAGTAGCCGCCGATTTTACAACTTGGAGGAATTCGCTTAGTGAAGACTTTATTGCCGACTTCCATAGGAGGCAATCTGTCCTTGGAGGTAGCGAACTGCTGGGAGGCATCATCAAAGGCAGCGATCTACTACAGAGTCATCAGCATTCGTGGACTGTCATCAAAGTGAATGGCTACAGCAGGCTTGGAACTCATATTGCATTGTGATTTGGCATTGACTTGGTATGTTATCATTGCACATTCATCTTGGTTTGTCACAGCAGATTGGTATTGTATTGGCTGTCATAAAGCCATCCAAATAGATGTAATAGAAGCTTGATTTATGACAGTGAGATCTGAAATTGTTTCAACCAATCTACTTTCTATCAAATTGTACATCCATTGGTTGATATTCATTTCAAAGTAGTCATAGGAGTGAATTGTTTGACATCTATATATGATATATGTTTCTCTATATTTCATATTGTTGAAGACAAGATTGAAGGTACAAATAAGAAATCAGATTTCAGTCTTTGGGTTTTAGTTTGAAAAATGCAAGATTCAGAAAATTGCTTCAAAAACCTAGAACGGGACATTACAAAATATGTCAAATTCACTAAGCGAAAACTGATTGAAGAGAATTCTATATCGATGGAGAGCTGAAGATGACATATCAAAAGACAATTCTTATGTATTAGATGTTGAAATGGTTGCTGGATACTGAACCCAATGAGTCTTTGATATGTATCAATATTTTTTCAATGGTTTGAGCAGTTCCCTGTCACAAGCCAGAAATGGCCTAATTAACAGATATGGATTTCAAAACATGACAGCCCCTGGCAAATCCTTTTCTGGCAACATAATGTGCAGATTGGATACCTTTGTATCCCTTTATTTGGTTGAAATTTTGCAGCTTCAATTGTTGTCCAACTGAACATGGTGGAATAGAGAGATCTCGCAATGGAATCATACTTCTTCAGCATTGCAGCCAATGTGTGATACACAATTCCTCTAGTACAAAAAGCAATATGTGTTAGATTCTGCGAGAACCGAAAACCAAGCCAGGATCTGATGTCGATCATAGATCACATACACTCCAGTCGACAAATGATCGAAGATCAAAATAGCGGAATGGAAAGAGAATCTGAAAAGAGAGAAAAAAAGAGACAAAACAAGAGAATTTAAGAACACTCTCGATACTCTCACAGAGCTTTCACCGAACTGGTATTGAATTTGCTACCTTGACAGGAGAGTGTTGTATATATAGCAACATAGGGCATATACATCCAAGAGGTGCATTAACTCCTACTACCCATAAAAGGTGGAAGGTTTTAGCTACTTGGTAAATGACCAAACATGTGGCATAATCTCCTCAAGTGAAGACAGAAAGGAGGTGACACATAACGCCAAAAGAGGGTGAGAAACCCAACTACCCCATAACATACTCAGGTAAAGATAGAATAGTGGTTATGAGAGGTGGCACAAAAAGCCAAAAGAAGGTGTGTAACTAAACTACCCATGTGTGGGAGAGAGTTACACATGTAGCTGATGTATTTCGCCACGTGTCCTCATATTAACCACATATATGTAATGTTCTCATTTTGAGCTAAGATATATTTTCTAATTTGAGCTTGTTTCTATACATGGAGAACCGGAAAGTTAGTTTATGTCTATACATGGAGAACCGGACAGTTGGCTCAACTAGTATGTTAGTGGGTTATTTGGGAAATGCAATATTAAAATTGTATTTTCAATCATTTGATTTGAATTGTTAGATGATGAAATAAAAGGGAAAATAAAATCTTTAATTGCATTTTCTCTAATCTATTTTTATGGAGTTTTGTGTGGAATAAGGAATTGCTCCAGGTGGGACCTATTTGTTATCAAAAGCCAACGTGGGAGGAAGTTAGGTCCAAGCTATTCAAATTCATTCAAATATTTCAAAATGGCTATTCCAAGAGGATCGACTATTATGTGGAGTGCAAATTCATTGGTTATTGGTCCCATTTGTCCCAACGCCCATAAGGAGTTCGCCCAAGATAAAAATGTACACAAATTCCATTGGATCATGTGCCATGAGAAGAATCGATGCAAAAGAGAAGTAAATGCATTTTACATTATATTTGTGCATTCAAGGGAGAGCCAACAGCTATGAGGATCAATCAATCCAATGCAAGATATGTTTTAAATGCTAGTAGAGGATCGACGCTATGAAGAGGATCATTCGCCCAAGTCAAAGATTCAAAAATAATTAATTTTAAATGCCAACAACTAAGAGGTTAAGGATCGGCCAAGAAGAAGTGAAGGATTTTAAATGAAAAGAATGAAGATTTTAAATGTTTGTAAATAATGCATTTTCAGCCGCCACCATGCTAGAGGGAGCTCTTTTGCCATGGATCGATCCATATGAAATAATAGATGTATTTCATTTAAAACAATTGAAGATTGATTTTAATGAATGAGTTTTAGTTGCAACTCATTTACAATTGTTCAAGTCTATTACTCATCATTGGCGGAACTCAAATTTCAATCCAAATTTGCTAAGGAGGATGCCTATCCATGGAAAGGATAAATAGAGGACTTGAAAATCAATTTGCAACTATTGATGCATTGGTATGTTTCTTATTTTCTTTGTTTTGACTAAGAATTCCGATTTTTATGTCATTTTGCAAGGTGATTGTAAGATACCCAACTATACTTAACTAAAAATTTTCTTACTTAGAAAAATTTACTTGCACTTAACTCTTCAATTTACTCAATCTACTTAACATCATTCATGAAAGATAACAATGGCAACTTGCATGAATCAACTTGAAGTTGGGCACTTGTATTATTACTTGATTCAAATCAATACAATTGTCTTATTACAATAGATGATGCCCTCAATGGCAATGAACATACAATCTTATTCAACTGATCACAAGAAAGGCCTTGAAGCCTTGATGTTTACAATGATTCCACAATTGATCAACTCTATTGAGGACAATGATGTCAACTATGTGTTAACACCTCACAACTTGACAAGGGAGCATCACCTTATCACTGTTGAGGGAGCATCACCTCAACTACTTGAAACTCGCAGGCCTCAAGAATAAGCGTAAAGCTTCACAGAGAGAAATTCAAATGTCAAAAGATGTAAGATCTCAAATGAGGAGTGCTCTCCTCTTTTTATAGTGCTCTTCAAAGGCAATGAAGGCATGTTTTTCAATGCACAAAGAGGAACCAAGGCACGTTTCCCAAGAAGCATATCCAAGGGAATATTCCATCTGATGACTCATTCTGAGTTGGCAACCTTATCCAATGACTTGACACGGATCCCAAAACCATCTATTTGACCAATAGGATCCTAGGCGCTTACTTCATGCATTATGATTTCTAGGCGCCAGTTTGATGCTCCGGCATAAGGAAAGTGCGCCCACACTTGCAAGTGTTCTTCTTCATGATCTAGGTGCCAATTGAAGGTTGTAGTTGCCAAGAAGTGTGCCTAGCAAGATGAAGTCCTTTGAAGCCTCCAAAACACACCAAAACACTTGTCCGGCATCAAGATAACCTTTCCCAAGTTAGGCGCTTCAAGAGGGAAGTTAAAACATGAATAGGCGTCAACTTGTCTAGCCGCAAACTCAAGCTTGTTGAGGAGACATATTGCGCCCAACATTCCTTAGTGATTTCATGAACTTCAAATGCTCACAATTGTTCAAGGGATGCCCAATGCCCCTTCTTGATGATATGCGCCAAAGTGAAGGTGGTAGAACATGGAATTGCGCCTTGATGGAACTAGGCATTTTCTAGAGTATGCAACTCCATGGACATGCGCCTTCTTCCTTAGAGTAGTTCAAACACTCCAAGGTTTTCAATGATCAATTCCCCAACTTATAAAATCTCCCCCTTCATTTCCAAACACATTGTAATGCTCCGGAGAGATGACTATACCTAGGCGCCAATTTGGGTTAGAAATTCCTCCAAAGTGCGCCTTCACCTTCAAAGTGCAAAACAAGGTCCAAAGATGCCAATGAACTTAGGCGCTTCCTTGGAAAAGTCCTAGAGGTCAAAATGCACCTTGTCTTTATGAGGCACAATTCATGGGTAGGAAAGCTTGTGAAGTGCACCTAAGCTTAGTGAGGTGATTGATAGCCTTCAAACCCTTTCCAGAACTTAGATTTCTTCAAATGACGATCATCTTGCACCAATGCATCATCAATCTTTCAACACAAAATCAAATAATACTTAGGCGCTCATTAAGTGTCCTCTCAATCTAGGCGCATCTGAGAGGTTCAATTGGTAAGAGGTAGCGCCTAGCTTCCTAGACCTCATTTCAACATGTTTGAGCTCCAAAGTTGACCCAATGGCATCAATTGAAGTCTAGTAGATGAAATCCTTCCTCTCTATACTTAGGCGCATTTGGGGTGACTGAAGATAGCAAAGTGCGCCTATCTAAATCTAGGCGCAATTTCAAGGTGACTTGATCGCCCAAGTGCGCCTAACACTTCAAATCACTTATCTGACCTTGACAACTTGCTAGGAGCTCACTTCATCAAACAGAGTCATCAAGATCTTCATTCTGGCTTGTCCAATCCTAGGCGCACATTTGATAGTGAACAGGCAAGAAGGTGCGCCCTGACTCCAAGAGTCATGCCTGAGTCAATTTTGGCTTCCAGACTTAGCCAATTTAGCCAGAATCAATACAGACAACTGGAATGGTCTTTGACTTAATCCTGTGTTGGCGTTTCAATTCGCACCTCTGGGATGCGAGTTGGAAACGGACAGCTATGCACAGATAAACTGCTCTCCTATTGGAAGGGGGAGTTCCCTTTTTGCTGATGTTCACTGAAAGATAAATAAATTAAACTTCGCCTATCTTCTTTTTGATTCTCAGCTGCGAGCACAAGGTTATAAAACTCTAAACGCTGCAAAAAAGGTTTTTTCCTTTTTAAAACTTCTACTACAACTAGGCTTAAACTAATGACGCTTTTAATCTCCTAAGTGAATTCAGAGCAAAGGGATTAAAAGTGGACAATGAATGATTGTTTTAACACAAATTTAAGTAAATTTCTCTCAGATTTACATCACAAGACTCATTGTACTTTAATGATGAAAGCTGAAATAAAAGTTACGGAAGCCACACATCTGACGACAAAACTTGATGATCCGAGATAGAATATCAGAGCAAAAATAGGCATGAGACTTCTATTCAATATCATAAAGCTAACACAACTCCAGGACAGCAATACTGTAGCAAAAGGCAGGCATACAGCAAGCGATCAAACACTAGAAGACAGATTACACAGAGTGAACAAACACTTGGAATAACAAGATCTGCAGGCTAGAATAGGCACAGCAAATTTGCTATCACAAAAGTCAATCCATTACAATGGGCAAGGATGCCCTTATTTATACTAAAATCAAAGGAGTAGGGAACCCTAAAATCTCCTTGATTAACCCTAACTTGCCAACTAGCAAACTTTATTACTATTCTAAGACAAAGATTACAACTAACAAACGCTTTAAAGCAAAGAAAATTCCAACTATTACAAAGTGATTTCTTTCTAAATAAAGAATGGATGAGCTTTGGATGAAAGCAAATGCTTTAAAACAAAAAGCATTTACTTAAAGCTGCTTTTTGTGTCTCATCCTTATCTTCATTGTTGTCCCGTTGGTGATGTCATCCATTTTTTTTTTTTGGCTAATTTCTTCTAAAAAGCAGATTCTGAGCGAAAAAAGCTGGCACATGGGTTTTGTAGATAATTTCGTTCTAAAGCAACCCAGTTTGTCAGATTCTGAAAAAGTGGAGGATTTCTCGAAAAAGCAACAAAAAAGCAAATTCCCGAAAAAAGCAAAATTCCAAATCTTCAAGAGGATGAAATTTTGGATGGACCCATCTCGATGAAATTTGAAAAAGCTTCGGCCCTGTTTCTGAAAAACGATCCCCTAGAAAAAAGGACCCTGAAAAAGCTTGCTCCCCTGCTTCCTCATCCCGAAACTATGAACGCTGAAAAAGCACTTCGTTTGAGCCTTTGAATCTTCTTGGAAAGAAAAATGTAAATCCTTCCTCTAGATGCAACCTGCAAAAATAATGAATAAAAGCGGCCAAAAGCTTGTCTTTATAGAACTTTAGGGCAAAAAAAGCAGCTTTCTTTGTGAAGAAATAAAGCTTCAATCTTATCTATGAAGAAAGCAACTTTTAAAGCGCAAATCCAAGTAGATGTCTTCGAATAAGAGTAATCCCTATTTTATAGCTGCCTATGGCTTCATATGTAAGATGACGAAAAATATCTTCTTTTGATGATGCCATCGAACACGCGAGTTAATAGAAGTGTTAGCCAATTTTTCTTCGTTTTCGACACTTATGCACTCGTTTTGACTCAAGTATGGCATGTCTGCGACTTCAACAAGATGGCAAAATGTCACCGTTGACTGAAAAAGATGATTGATCCTAACATTTTGGAGACCTATCAACTGAGATTCTATCCCTAGCCTCCAACTGACGATCTGGCATCGTTCAACTACAAATCCGACTTCTAGAAACGGCCACCGGGTGAAGATCGGGAAATGACTGTCGGAAAACACTGGCAGATCAGGAAATTTTCTAACACTGATGAACTTGGGCGCCCCTAGCCTCCTGGGGCGCCTAACTTCTCATGCCTTAGCCATTTTTCTGAAAATTTTAACTTTTTCAATTTTTCAATCTACGTGCGCATTCCGGTGGCTATGGACCCTTGTTTGGCTATCGATTCCTGTCTGCTAGGACAAAACTGAGTCTGATGATCTGGCAAATAGGCATGCTTGATGAAAACTGAGCTAACTGTACTCTATGTCTGCCTCGGGAAAACGTGCCAAACTGATCTTCTGTGAACCGGACCGAGTTGACTAAGGGAGATTAACGTTTTTCGGAAAAACACAGAAAATAATCTAACTCTAGTGAGTTTCAACGCCCCTAGCCTCCAGGGGCGCTTGGTTTTCCATGCCTTAGAAAAATTTATAAAAATTTCAAATTTTATGTCATTTCTCGTTTTTCGTGCCAACAGCTTCTGTCTGATCCTCGTTTTCGGTCGTCCGAATGACTGCCAAGGTGGAACGGAGGATGATCTGAGCAGCCTAAACATATCTGTAATGAAACCCCAGCTTTTACTGACGTTTGACTGAGTTTGACCAAGTTTGACTGACCGGGAACGTGCTGACGGAAGCATTTTTAACATTTCTCAAAAAACGTGAAAAAAAAAACTAACACTGGAGACGTTGGGCGCCCGAAGCCTCCTGGGGCGCTTGGTTTCTTTAGACTTAACCATTTTTCTAATTTCCAACTTTCATTTGCAACTTGCTCCGTTTTGCGTGCTGACAGCTGCTTCCTGATGTCGATTTCGACGATTCATCGGTCAACTGCCACTGGATGGTGAATGAACTAGATAGCCTGGGTACATCTGACGATTTTTCCAGCTTTTCAGAGCCTGATGATCAAAATGACTACTTTTATGCCCCCCAGAACTGACCAACGGACACAGTTCTCGCATTTTCTCGAAAAATGCGAAAAATTTCTATCACTAGTGGAATTGGGCGCCCCAAGTCACCTAGGGCCCCCGAAATCTCCAGACTTAGTCAAATTTTGTGAATTCCAGATTTTCACTCCACCTTGGATCCATCTTGCTCCGTTTTGCATGCTTTGTCGAGTCGACGACTATTTGTCGATTCTACGTCGTTGGAACAGCGTTGAAAGCCTAAAAATGAGCTCTAGCAAATGAACTTCCTCTGTTGACCACTTCAGAGCTCATGCTTCGCCTTCCGAAAAAGTAGAAATGACCCAGTAGAGAAAACTTGATCTTTTGCAGATTCCGTCTGAACCACGTTGATCGTAAAGCAAAATCGACCAATGAGAATCAAGCGCAACACCTGAGTCGGAGATTCTATTTTTAGAAAGTTTTGCAAGCATCCATATCTCAGAAAACCCAGAAAACCTAATTTGACATCTATTTTTAGAAATTTTGCTTTTTTGACTTTTTGACGAAAAAATTTTCTAGACTTGCTCAAAATGCCTTAAGGAAGCAAAAATTTTGATTGGGTACAACAATTGGCTCTATCTGGGGACCATGTCGAATACTTACAGCATAGGAGAACCGAGAATCTCTGGACTTTTAAAGCTTGGACCAATGCCTTGTCAGTTGGACAATAGAGTCAGGTCACTTTCCTTATCACCTAGAACAAGACTTTTCCCTACGTCACCTAAAACCGGACTTCCTAGAATCACCTATGAGTTGGAACTTTCCAGAACATAAAGAACACAACTGTCACATTATGGAAAAGGGAAAAACATTACGACATAACGATCACATTACAAAAAGGGGAAACACATTACGAGAACGAAAAGTGTTCACATGCTCTTTTTCCTGAGCTAGGATGTGAAGATTAAAGACTGTCACATAAAACCATCAACCGACTCAGAAAAGTAAGAACCATCTCTCCTTAGCTATGACGATTGTCTTGGTAGCACAAAACTTTTCTTTCTCTGCAACATCTCTTCAAAGAGCCACATTTCAGGAGGGTAT
This sequence comes from Cunninghamia lanceolata, assembly GCA_027924645.1. NCBI lineage: Eukaryota > Viridiplantae > Streptophyta > Pinopsida > Cupressales > Cupressaceae > Cunninghamia > Cunninghamia lanceolata. The sequence continues at coordinate 3,521,918 of BSBN01000500.1, read as the reverse complement.
TCATGTTCAGGCCACGAGAAGTTCATGAGGAACTGGTTGATACGCCAGAGATCAGGTTGATCAACTTCTTCCAAAGCGAGAAGTCTCTACACGTGAAGGTACAAAACCTCTTTTTGAAGATATGAAGCAATATCTTGTGGCCAAAGTATACCTGTGGGAACGGTAGTCACCACATATAAAACCTGACGTTCATTTATGTCTTCAACATACGCAACCTTGAACTCAGTCAATGTATCATCGTCTGAAAATGATCTAAGCTGCTCATACACAATCCTCATTACTGATTCTTGGCTTACCAGATCCACAACTGTCATCATCGATTTATCTAGTACTTTAGGTACTTCTTCATGGTTCTCTTCAACTAGGTCTTCATCCATCCATTCCTCAGAATCTGATAAATCATCAAGGTCTGAATGCTCAAGCTCCTGATCATTACCAAAGTATACTTGATGGATAACATATTCACCTGGCAACTCACTTTGCCATTCATTATTTTGAACCTTGTCATCCTCTGTAGAGAAATCTTCTTCAATGCGGATATCCAGCAGAGTCTCATTTTCAGCAATCATGTACCTTTCTTCTGATAGGTAAGCAGGATCAAAGACAAATTCTTCTAAGCTTTGTGTTTCTTCTTCTGCTTAATCGATTTCACATACGGCATATCTCACCATACACTTGTCGAGGATTTCTGATTTCTCCATATGATTCTCTTCAGTGACCAAGCCTGAATATTCCATGAGATTTTCTTCTCCACAAGTCTCTTCATATGCTACATTTTGTGTTGGCTTTATAGTATCAGTGAAGTCTCTTTCTTGTACAGATTCATAGATGAATTCAGCATCGTCTTCTTCACTTGTGTGTATGAAAGCTTCTTGAGACAAAGATGAAGACGGGGTAAACTGTAAAAGAAAATTTACAGTATCCTCTACTAAAGAATCACTCTCCAAGTGATGTAGAAAACTGTCGAGATCCAATGATGAATCTTCCATATGATCTCCGGTTTTGAGAAATTCCTCCAATGATGAATCATCTTCAAAATGAAGATCTTGTTCTTGCTCCAATTGCAATGCTTCTTTGGTCTCTTCTCGTTTGAATGTATCTGACTCAAGTTCTTCAAACCAACCTTCAAAAGATGAGAAGAAAAAATTGGATTCATCATTGCTCTCTGCAGTATATTTGATCTCTTCCTCATAATTTTGCTCTTGAGAAGATTGTTGCACTTCTTCCTCAAAGAAAGTATGCAAGTTGTGCATTTCTTCAAGTTCTTCCATCAACGATCCTTCTTCATATTCGAAGAAATTACGCAAATTTTCAACTTCCGATGAACATTCATGTTCCATATGCAAACACATGATGTCGCTTGAAACGGAATTAGGAAAATGTTCCCTTCTAATATTTGATTTACACTGGCAGATGAACTTCTTCTGTTGACCACTTCATAGCTCATTCTTCACCTTCTGAAAAAGCAAAAATGACCCAGTAGAGAAAACTTGATCTTTTGCAGATTTTGTATGGACCACGCTGATCGTGAAGCAAAATCGACCAATGAGAATCAAGCGTGACGCCTGAGTCGAAGATTCTATTTTTAGAAACTTTCTATTTTTAAAAAGTTTTGCAAGCATCCATATCTCAAAAAACCCAGAAAACCTAATTTGACATCTATTTTTAGAAACTTTCTAAGAATAGAAATTTCTATTTTTAGAAATTTTGTTTTTTTGACTTTTTGACGAAAAAATTTTCTAGACTTGCTCAAAATGCCTTAATGAAGCAAAAATTTTGATTGGGTACAACATCCTGCAAAACTAAAACACCATTGAGCTTGAATTTGCAGGTTTAGAGGAGTTATTGGAGCATATTTTATATCATATTGAAGCCCTTGATCCATTGGAAGCATTATCAAGGTAGTTTTAGGGCCTATGGTATCATTGGAGTGAAGTTTATATGGTTTGCAGGGTTCTGATTTTTCATGACAGCGAGATATTTATATTGTTTCAGGGCTTTTAGAACATATTGGACAAGTCTACAAGGTCACAAGAAGTTGCAAGTTGCATAAGGATCCCATCACTTGGCTTGCGAGTAGATTATTTAAGTGTTTGAAGACATTTTGTATTGGCTGATCGAAATATGCACCTACAGCAGTCATAGCAGCCAGCTGTTCTTTTATATTAGTCAATTATAATTGTACTTCCAGGGTTATTGTGATCAATTTCAGACTTGAGGACATTTGGTTATTGTTTGTATATGATAATAGACGTTGTAAAAGGCATTTTTGTTCACATTTTCATTATGATATCAGGTCTGATATGACTGATACAGTGACTGAAATCTTATGACAGCAGTATGTTTTGTGATGTATTTTCATGATCAATCAATATGAATGCAAGGAGTTTGTTGGCTTCCATATTTTGTGATTTGTGTTGATGTTTGGCATTGATTTGTGCAAGAAATCTTATCTAAAATATATGCAATTTTCAATTACATATAATAGGGTCTCTTACAATATAATAAATCTAAGCAAGCTTAATAATGTGTAGGAAAAAGAAATATCCCTAAGGAAAATAAAAAACCTACACTAACGCCCCCCGTTAAGCGTAGCTTAGGTAGGTGAAAAAATATGGGTCCCAGCAAGTGAAAACTGATGAGGTACCCATATACGAAGAATTCCTGCCCAAAAGAGAAGCCCCCCACAAAGGAATAGCCCCCCCTAAATAGAGAGAAAACACGCCCTAGAATAGAGAGTGGAAGCGAAGGACTAAGAAGCCCCTCCAGAAGTAGACACTAGCCGCACCCCTAGCAAAGCTCGCAAAGAAGGAACTTGCTCTCAATGAAGGGTTTGGTGAAGATGTTTGCGATCTGCTCCAATGTCTAAATGTACTTGAGATCAATGATGTTTGCATGAATCAACTCCCAAATGTAGTGCATATGTATCTCAATGTGTTTGGTCCGCTGGTGATGGACTAGATTCTTTGAGATTTGTATTGCACTCTAATTATCACAAAAGATGACTGTGGGCTTTCTGAATGAAATGCCAAACTCAATGAGAATATTCTGAAGCCAGATAGCCTCAGTGGTGGCATTAACTGCCCCTCAATACTCAACGTCTGTAGATGAAAGAGCAATTGCAGATTGCTTCTTGCTCGACCAACAAACTGGACCGGAACCAAGTGAGAAGCAATACCCTGAAGCAGGCTTGTGATCCTGAGAATTGTCTGCCCAATCTGAATCTATGTATCCCACCAAGTCAAAATCCACGCCCGCTACATAGTGAATGCCATAACTATGAGTTCCCTGAACATAATGGAGAATCCGCTTAGCTGCTTTCCAATGAAACTCATGTGGCTCCTGCATAAACCGAGAGACCATGCCTACGGCATATGAAATGTCAGGCCTCGTGTGAGTCAGATAGATGAGACTTCCAACAAGTTGTCGGTATAAAGTGCCATCAACCAAGGGTGAAGAACACTTAGTCTCAAGTTTGACCCCGGACAGAAATGGAGTCGACGCAGGCTTACAGTCAGCCATGCAAAATCTCGAGAGCATGTCAAGTGCATACTTGGGTTGTGCCATGAAGATACCTGAAGATGACTGAGTGATCTCAACCCCTAAAAAGTAGTGCAAAAGACCCAAGTCTGACATCAGAAATCAATCATGTAGAGCAGTTTTCACTACTTTGATGGTGGATGAGTGACTCCCTGTGATCAACAAGTCATCGACATAAAGAACCAGAAATGTCAAAGTATCATCCTACTGCAGAATGTATACGTTCGGATCAGAATGGCATTGAGTGAACCCAACTGACAGAAGGAAGGAGTCTATCTTGGCATACCAGGCTCGAGGAGCCTGTTTGAGGCCATAGAGACTTCCGAAGACGGCAAACTAATGAAGGATCCTAAACGAACCCCTGTGGTTGCTCCATATCGATTTCCTCCTGAAGGTCACCATGAAGAAAAGCGCTCTTCACGTCCATCTAATGAACTTCCCAACAATGGGCTGCAGCTATAGCAAGTACAAGTCGAATAGAATTCATTTTGTCTACTAGCGCAAAAGTCTCAGAGTAGTCAATCCTGGGAACTTGGGAGAATCTTTTAGCAACCAAGTGAGTCTTATGCTTATGAACCGACCCATCTACTACAAATTTTGTCCGATAGATCCACTTGCATTGAACAAGTTTTCTTCCCTTAGGAAGAGGGACTAAATCCCATGTATGATTCCTTTCCAAGGAACTGAACTCTTCCTGTATTGCTGCATCCCACTCGGGAACACCAGAAGCTTCCCGAAAAGTCTGTGGATCAAAAGCTGAAGCAACGAAGAGATGTGGAGCCTCGTGAAATTGTGATCTTGTTCTTCTTGTATCTGAAGGATCACCAACCCAATCACCTACTGACTGCAAAGTCTGACAAGCCCAAAGAGGCCTTGTGGCAAGAGAATCTAGAGGAGAATCATCAACCTCTGAATGATGACTGGGAGAAGAGGGTGGATCCTCATCATCACTGTCGCCATCTGAAGTGGAGGAAGAAGACTACTCATAATCAGGAGGATTAAGATCCTCTGAAGAATTGTCATCATGCTGCAATGTCTCCAATGTAATGGTGGATGGAGAAGTGGTAAGAGAAGAACTGGAAGATTCCTCCTCAAAACGAACACTCCTCTCAATGAACAGCTCGTGAGTTGTAGGGTGGAGAAGCCTGTAGCCCTTCACACCATCTGGGTACCCAACAAATATGCAAGGCTTGCTCTGCGGATCCATAGTCTTGCATTTCTTTGCTAGAATGTGGGCCCATGCAGGAGAACCAAACACTCGAAAGTGCTTAACTGTGGGTTTCCGACTAGTCCAAGCTTGGAAAGGAGTTACCCCCTTCACAGCTTTGTGAGGAACGCGGTTCTGGATGTACCACGCACAGCTGATGGCCTCTACCCAGTACTGTGGTGCCATAGACCTGGAGTGAATCATACAATTGGCCATCTCTTTCAAAGACCTGTTCTTGCATTCTACGACACCATTCTGCTGTGGACTATAGGGAACTGTGTGCTAAAGATCAATGCCCTCAAAGACACAAAACTGTTCAAACTTGTGGTTGACTATAATGTCCCCTTTCTAAGTGACTTTCATGGTGGGTAATTTAGCCTTTATCTCCCAAAGGCAAATTGGTGACATAAGGGGGAAATTATTAAATTAATTATTTTATAAGGTTATTAATTAATTTTAAATCAAAAGGTAACCTTTTATTTAATTAATTTAATATAGTGACTTAAAATTAAAAAATATATCATTAAAGTCACTAAAATAAAATAAAATAATAATTTTACTTTCTAGAAGCCTCTTGAAGTGGGATTGAAAAAGTATAAAGGAAAGGGCAAGGCAAGCTTCCAGGCATCAGCTATTGTTATTTGCATTTGATGAATCTTTGTGGAGACAAGGGTTTCTGCAGGTTGTCTACTTGGTCTTTGGAAACAAAAACTCCCACAGATTAGCATAGCTGAGGTGGTGAAATATCCTCCAAAGGGTTGCAGATTGGAAAGGATATTTCAGTCCTTTCATCAGTGCCAAAAATTTGTGGCCAAGGGCCAATTTTGTAGGGTTTGACTGTGTGTTTGAATTGGAGGATTTTGAGATTGACGATATCAGCGATTTTTGCCATCTAGGGCCGATTGGCAGTTGGCATCTCAGCTATTAATTTTGTCATCATTTCCAGCCTCCTGGGAGCCACATTTTTGTTCATGCTAGTCTCATTTTGCATCGATTTGATTCCATATGTAGGGCACTCCGTTCTTGAGGGATAGGCGTCCATTCTTGGTGCTGATAGAGAGAGTTTAAGGCAGGAAACTGGTGTATTTCATCAGCATTCAGACCACACAGTGTAATGTTCCTTAGTGGTTATAACTGAAATTTTATCAATCAAAACTTGCAAACAATTATCAATTCAAATCTACCACACATAATCAATGAAACCCAAACTTCAAGTGCTTGATTCACTTATTCAAAGGATGCAAATACAAATGTTTATTCGCTGCCCTTTATGACAGTCATGTACTTTTTATATCAGTTCTTCAATTAAATACAAAAATGCTTCCAAATTCATATCAAATGATAGCCAATCAATGAAATATGTTTGTCAAATGGTTGCCAAGTGAACCCAGCCTTCAATGAACTTTGGAATATAATGAAACACCTCTGTATGTGGACTGCCATGACCGATGCAACTGCTGATATTACTCCAGCCAAGTAGAGATTAGCTAAGGCAAGCCAAATGCACCCTCAAATGCAAATCAGTGGACTCAAAAGTGATGGAAATGAGTCTAGTGTCTTCAATATGCCTTTGATCTTCAAGTAAGACTTCATTCACCGCTATAGATGACTCTGGCAGTCCTGCAAGTTGCTGGAAAGTACCCAAATACTTGACGCAGAGCCCCTTCAATCCAACAATGATCTTCAATGATGAAACTATATCTTGTGAATGATATACAATGCTTGAATCGTCTCCTAATACCTGCAAAATGAAGCTCAATGGTGAAATTAGAAGCAAAATCACCTCTCAAGATGAAGGGGATCATCTCCCTACAAGCAAGGGCACATCTCCTTGCAAGAAAAGCATGAAAATTGGAATTCTCAAGCTTGTAATGAAATTGAAATCATACCAAATCCAGACATGTCCTCTCTATGTGATGAAGTCTCATATTTATTCCCCCTCTTTGCTAGCCGTTTCTCCTTCATGGCCTTTTGGTTTTTGCATTGGGTTTATCCATTTTTTTAATTGAAATTGGTCTTCCTTGGGCGAATGACTATCATTTCATACTCTTCTTTTTATGGCGAATTCTCCTTTAGCTAAATGGCGTGTCTTGGCGAATGCATCTTGTCTAGGCGAATGTACCATGATTTGGGCGAATCTTCACTTTGGGCAAATATCTTTTGAAATGCATCTCTTCTTTATTTTGGCCGAATCCTCATCCTTAGCCGAATCCTTTCTTTGTGGTCGTTGGCACATCTTACAATGCCAATGGATCTTCATTGGTGCTATTCGCACCCCCTTGGATTTGGAATGAGATCATAATGCTCATCAATTACTCCTTGGGTGAATGACATTGGGTATTGTGCTTGAGACATCCTCCTATCTTGGGCGAATGCCTTCAAGTGGCTGTTGGAGATAAAAGTGTCACATGATCCAAGGTAACCGTTGTAGCTATTTTGAATTTGACGCATGGCACATGATCCCATTTGTAATTACTCCTTCCCACACGTTGGCACTCATTCCTATGCAACCATTGGAGGGAGTTTGAACACCATTTGTATTAACTTGGACCTATCCTTATCATGGCAAATACACCCAAACACTTATTTTGTCAATAGGTCCCACCTGGGGCTATTTTCCATTCAATTGATTAGCCTCAAACATGAAATAGAACTCCATAAGAATAGATTAGAAAAAATGTAATTAAAGATTTCATTTTCCCTCTTTCATTTTGGCCTTATAAAATACTTCATGAATTTGGCCCCTCAATTATAGGTTCTACCCCCCCTGAATATGAGAAATTACAATAGAAATTGCAATTCCCACATGATGAAGTGCCAAAATTATACTTAGCTCAAAAATGGGGACATTACACACAGGGGCGGCTGCATCATGACTTCGATTTGGTGTTAGGAGGGATCATTTGCATTGGTTTATGGTAGCTCTTCAATCCACAACAAACGGGTGCTGTTGCAATCAGGTTCCTTTATATTGTTTTGTCCAATTCATAGCATCCAGAATGATATATAATGTTGCTGTAGGTAATCATTCGTTTCAGATTTGGGCTTTGTATTGAACATTCGTTTAAGCCAAGTGTCTTGGCACTTCATAGCATCTTTGTGTTGGGATTGCATCTAATAAATGACCTATCAGTTGCATGTCATATGTTTGGTGTAATGTCATCTTTATAGCATCTCCTTATCAGCATGTTAGATTGCATGCCAATTGTTGTCATAATGTCAGTTGGCTGTAGGTACATAATTTACATGTAGAAACCATATAAAAAGCATTTGAAAAGGCAAAAAAAAGTCATATATGCATTTAGATTAATGCTCAGACATTGTAGTTTTGATTTACAAGCATTTAGAGTACTCAGCTATCATTATCAAGCAAAAATATCAGACTGAAAACACAGACCAACAAGCATTGGGTTTGCATCTGAAGTGTTTGACAATATTCCTTGAGGGCAAATTCATACCAGAACTAGCAAGGGATATTACAGTGGTATCAGAGCGGTTTCCTGCCATCCTTTGGGTTTAAATTGGCTCCATTAATGCAACAAAGTAACAGGTACAAGAGGTATACAGCTAGAGAAGAAAGAAAGCAAAAACAATGGCCACAACCACCTGAACAGGACACTTTATCAGCTGCTTTAGCAGCAAGACAGCAAGAGGTTGGTTCATCCGGCACTATGGGTGAAAGAGGTGAAGGTAGCCCTATTAGAAACAGAGGAAGAAATGATGAAGAACAGGAAACACGTGAGCTCTTTAGACAAATGGCTACAGGGCAACAGCAGGTGGCAGATGTTGTGCGGGCACTTACTAGAATGATACAACAGATGAACCCTCAGAGAAGACAGGACCATGAACCGGATGATAATAGAAGTGTGGTTAGGACACCCAGGGCACAACGAGCATTTTCTCGCACTGTAGGTAGGCCTACACGCCCTACCTTTTTAAGGAATGAACAAGAAGAGGAAAATGTAGAAGAAGAGGGAGAAGAAATGTTAGCGGATACTCTTATGGCAGCAAATGATGAGTGGGAGTTGTTGACACCAAAAGTAAGGGAGCGCATGAGCTTTGATAGATTTGTAAGTCAAAGGAGAGAACACTACAGGGGAAAGCAAGATAAGAGGCCGAGAAATCAAAATAATGATTTGATGTATGCCACCAGCAAAGTTACATTGCCCATGTTTGATGGTAGTGGGAAGGTTACAGCTCAGGCTTGGACTCATAAGCTAGACACCCTCTTGACTCTTAGACCCATGACAAAAAGGGATGCGATAAAATATGCTACTTTTCACTTGGAGGGAGCAGCCTACGATTGGTGGTGCCATGGATTAGAGACATTGCATCGTAATAGTATCACTTCATATCAGGAGTTTATTGATAGATTGGTGGAACGCTTTGATAAGAAAGATCCAGAGACATATTTCAGAGACTTGGCTCAGCTTAAGCAGACTGAGTTTGGAGAGTTACATTAGTGAATTTCAGAAATTATCAGTCATGGTCTCCAATATATCTGAGAGGAGATTGGTTGTGCTATTCATGGAGGGTTTATTGGAACCATTGAGAGGGTGGATAAAGGCTTTTGATCCCCCGTCACTGCAGGAGGCAATGAAAAAGGCTAGAAGTATGGAGCTTGCAGCCCCTTAAAGCAAGTACTCATCTAAGGGGGCCTCTTCGTACAGGGACAGCAAGACATTTCCTAAGAAAAAAGAAACTCCAGACTCAAAGGGAAAGTCAACAGCACCTTTAGATTGTGAGACATTTAATGATTTGCGAAGGAAAAAGTTGTGCTTCTACTGCAAGGGTCCCTATGATGCAAACCATGACTGTCCTTTGAGGCCTAAGGGCAAAGCAAACCGAATAATGTGGGCATTCTATGAGGATTCTGAGTCTGAAAAATCAGACCAGCAATCTGACCGCGAGGAATTCGAGATAGAAAAGCATGAACATGAGGCAGAGAAGTATGAAAATGAGGTCGAAAATGAAGAAGTAAATTTCCAAGAGGCACGCCTCACTAGCATACAACAAGAGGGCTCATCCAAGATGCATGGGGTTTTAGCCGAACAGAAGATCATTACCTTGCTCAATACAGGTGCCACGCATAATTTTATTGATGCTAGGTTAGTTGAAAGGCGCGGAATTCGAACAAAGGAATTTGAGGGTATAAGGGTAAAAGTTGCTGATGGTTACACTCTTAAGTGTGACAGGATGATTCCGGGTCTTCCCATGCAACTAAATAACTTTGAGTTTAAGGCAGATATTTATGTAGTGAACATGGGAGAAACCGACATGGTTTTAGGGATGAAATGGCTTCATGATATAGGAGAGTTTACCATTAACCTTCGGGAAATGGAGATGAGGTTTAAGGTGGACGAGAAGACTCATGTACTAAAAGCCATCAGAGATACCAGTTGCAGGATGATATCTTTTAGAAAAATGGAGAGGCTTATGCGTCATGACATGGTTGAGTGGGCAGCTGGGTGTATTCTGATGCCAACACAAGAGGAGCAGCAAAAACCAGTCTATCACCCAGACATACAGGAGTTGAGGATCAAGCACTCCAAGGTGTTTAGTGATATTCCACCAAGTAGGCGTCCAGACAGAGAGATTGAGCACATAATAGAATTGGAGGAGGGTGCTAAACCCGTGATGATCACTCCTTACAGGCACCCCAAGCGGCTAAAAGATGAGATTGAAAAAACAATTAAGGAGCTGCTAGCTATGGGGCACATTAGGCCAAGCAAGTCACCTTTTGCTTCAGCAGTAGTCTTGGTGAAGAAAAAGGATGGTACCCTTCGGATGTGCATCGATTATAGGGTGTTGAATAAGAGGACAATTAAGAACAGGTAACCCATTCCTCGCATTGATGAGTTGATCGATGAACATGGTGCTCGCTACTTCTCAAAAATAGATTTGAGATCAGGATATCACCAGATTAGGGTCAGAGAGCAGGACATCGAGAAGACGAAATTCAGATGTCATTGTAGACACTTTGAGTTTGTGGTTATGCCATTTGGGCTAACCAATGCCCCTGCAACTTTCCAATCTACAATGAACAGGGTTTTTCAATCACAGCTGAGGAAGTTTGTATTAGTCTTCTTTGATGACATTTTGGTATACAACAGAACTTGGGAGGAGCATATTGCTCATTTTGATACAGTGTTGGGGATTCTTAGCAAAGAGTCCTTGTAGGCCAAGGAATCCAAATGCAATCTAGGCATGACGGAGTTGTATTTAGGCCATATCATCAGTGCAGAAGGTGTGTGTATGGACCCCGACAACGTCAGAGCTATTATTGAGTGGCCTACACCTGAGAATCTCACTCAGCTTAGGGGATTTTTGGGTTTATGTGGCTTCTACCGCAGGTTTGTCAGTGGATATTCATGGCATGCAACACCACTTACAGATCTTATGAAGAAAGGGGCATTTGTTTGGACTCTTGAGGCACAGGAATGTTTTGAGAAATTTAAATGGCTGATGACTACTTGTCCAGTTCTTGCATTGCCAGATTTCACTAAACCCTTTGACCTACAGTGTGATGCTTCTGATGAGGGAATTGGTGCAGTTCTTATGCAGGACAAGCATCTAATAGCTTTTGAGAGCAAGAAGCTACAGGGTTCAGAGAGGAGCTATAGTATCTATGATAAGGAAATGTTGGCCATTATGCATGCATTGGCCAAATTCGGGCACTACCTTGTGGGCAGCAAGTTTTGCATCAAGACAGATCATAACAGCTTGCGACACTTCTTAGGACAGCGAGATCTCAACGATCGTCAGCAGAAGTGGGTGAGTAAATTGCAATCATATGATTTTGACATTACTTATGTCAAGGGGACTCAGAACGTAATTGCTGATGCTTTGTCTCGTCGTCCACATTTGAGCTCTGTGGTGGAAATTTCGGAGGATTGGAGGCACTTGATTGTGGCAGAGTATGCCAAGGACTCATGGGCTTCTAGCATAGTTGAGGGGTCTATACAAGATGACAGGTATTCAGTTGTAAATGATCTTATCATTTACAAAGGGAGGATCTTTTTGACCCTTGGATCGGAGATGAAGAACACAATGATGAGATCCTTTCATGATACACCTATGGCAGGGCATCCCGGGTACTTCAAGACTTACAGCCAGATTCGGGAGCGTTTTACTTGGAAAGGGCTCAAGACGGATGTTCTTCGATACATCAGAGAGTGTCCTGTTTGCCAGCAGAATAAACAGCACACGTATCCCGCGGGCTTACTTCAGCCACTTCCGATTCCTAATAGGAAGTGGGAGTGTTTATCAATGGATTTTATTACAGGTTTGCCGAAAGCCCAGGGACGAGATTGCATTTATGTGGTAGTTGACCAATTGACGAAATATGCTCATTTCTTTCCGATCATAGCTACATACTCAGCTGCACAGGTAGCGGAGCTTTTCTTCCATGAGATATTCAGGTTGCATGGGTTACCTCGGAGCATTGTTAGTGACAGGGATAGTCGATTCTTGAGTCATTTTTGGCAGGAGTTATTTAGACAATGTGGGACAGAGCTTACTCCAAGTACCAGTTACCACCTGCAAACGGATAGTCAGACAGAGATTGTTAACAAATGGGTGGAGGGATATCTCAGCAATTACATTGCAGGACAACAGAGGGGTTGGGTTAAGTGGATTCATCTCTGCGAATACTGCTATAATACCACTTACCATCTCTCAATTCAGATGACACCATTTATGGCCTTGTATGGTTATGAGGCGCCTAGTTTCCTCGACTTATTGTTGAGTGACAGTAGAGTGCCTAGTGCTGGGGATTTGTTACAGGAGAACCAAGATATTATGAGGGCTCTTCAGAAAAATATACATAAGGCACAGAATCAGCAGAAGCAATATACTGATCAGAGGAGAGTTGAGAGGCCATTTGAGGTTGGGGAGATGGTGTATCTGATGCTACAGCCCTACCGACAGTCCACTCTCAAGAAGACTGATGCGGAGAACCTTAAGCCGCGTTATTATGGCCCTTTCAGGATTATCAGGCGAGTAGGTAATCTAGCTGAGTTAGAATTACCGGCAGACAATAGAGTACACAATGTTTTCCATGTGTCACGCCTCAAGAAGGCATTAGGACATCGCGTGGCTCCTTCCACTACTTTACCACCCTTGGACGATGAGGGGAAGTTGATTCTGGTGCCCGAGACTATTTTGGACGTTAGGGAGAGACAGTTATAGAGACGGGTCATCAGAGAGTATTTGATCAAATGGAGGGACTTGCCAGTTGAAGATGCTACTTGGGAGAGTGAGAAGATTCTACAGCATCCAGAGTTGAGATTGCTTGGGGACAAGCAATTTCAGGAGGGGCGAACTATAATGTCCCCTTTCTAGGTGACTTTCATGGTGGGTAATTTAGCCTTTATCTCCCGAAGGCAAATTGGTGACATAAGGGAGAAATTATTAAATTAATTATTTTATAAGGTTATTAATTAATTTGAAATCAAAAGGTAACCTTATATTTAATTAATTTAATATAGTGACTTAAAATCAAAAAATATATCATTAAAGTCACTAAAATAAAATAAAATAATAACTTTACTTTCTAGAAGCCTCTTGAAGTGGGATTGAAAAAGTATAAAGGAAGGGGCAAGGCAAGCTTCCAGGCATCAGCTATTGTTATTTGCATTTGATGAATCTTTGTGGAGACAAGGGTTTCTGCAGGTTGTCTACTTGGTCTTTGGGAACGAAAACTCCCATAGATTAGCATAACTGAGGTGGTGAAATATCCTCCAAAGGGTTGCAGATTGGAAAGGATATTTCAGTCCTTTCATCAGTGCCAAAAATATGTGGCCAAGGGCCAATTTTTGTAGGGTTTGATTGTGTGTTCGAATTGGAGGATTTTGAGCTTGAAGATATCAGCGATTTTTGCCATCTAGGGCCGATTGGCAGTTGGCATCTCAGCTATTAATTTTGTCAACATTTGCAGCCTCCTGGGAGCCACATTTTTGTTCATGCTGGTCTCATTTTGCATCGATTTGATTCCATATGTAGGGCGCTCCATTCTTGAGGGATAGGTGTCCATTCTTGGTGTTGATAGAGAGTTTAAGGCAGGAACTGGTGTATTTCATCAGCATTCAGACCACACAGGGGCGGCTGCATCATGACTTCGATTTGGTGTTAGGAGGGATCATTTGCATTGGTTTATGGTAGCTCTTCAATCCACAACAAACGGGTGCTGTTGCAATCAGGTTCCTTTATATTGTTTTGTACAATTCATAGCATCCAGAATGATATATAATGCTGCTGTAGGTAATCATTCGTTTCAGATTTGGGCTGTATTGAACATTCGTTTAAGAGAAGAGTCTTGGCACTTCATAGCATCTTTGTGTTGGGATTGCATCTAATAAATGAGCTATCAGTTGCATGTCATATGTTTGGTGTAATGTCATCTTTATAGCATCTCCTTATCAGCATGTTAGATTGCATGACAATTGTTTGTCATAATGTCAGTTGGCTGTAGGTACATAATTTACATATAGAAACCATATAAAAAGCATTTGAAAAGGCAAAAAGAAGTCATATATGCATTTAGATTAATGCTTAGACATTGTAGTTTTGATTTACAAGCATTTAGAGTACTCAGCTATCATTATCAAGCAAAAATATCAGACTGAAAACACAGACCAGCAAGCATTGGGTTTGCATCTGAAGTGTTTGACAATATTCCTTGAGGGCAAATTCATACCAGAACTAGCAAGGGATATTACATTGACATATTCCCCCCATTATCTGTACACAGAATCTTGATGGCCTTCCCAGACTGTTTCTCTGCAAAAGCTTTGAAGTGCTAAAAAGACTCAAAGACCTCAGACTTTTGTTTGAGAAAATAAACCCAAGAGTATCTAGAAAGATCATCAATAAATGTCAAAACATATCTAGCCCTGCTGAAAGAATGATATGGAAATGGTCCTGCCAAGTCACTGTGAACCAACTCCAGAAGTTGTGTGGCCCTCCAAGCTTTGCCTCTGTCATACTTCTCCTCAGGATGCTTACCAAGAATGCATCCGTGGCAAACTCCATCAGAAAATCGAATTGAAGACAACCCTGAAACCATGTCCTGTTGACTAAGTTGTTGCAAGTAGCAGTAATTCAAGTGGCCAAACCGCTGATGCCACAAAAGACTCACCTCATCTGAATGAGTAAAACGGTTGAAGGAGAGTTGAGAACAAAGTGAGAAAACTGATACAATCTGGACTGATGATTTGCTTTTCCCACAGCAACTGTAGACCCATCATGCAATTCACTGATGACCACATTATCTGGTGTGAACTCAACCCGCTTGCCAAAGCCAGTGTGAGTGATCTAATAGATAGATAGGAGATTAGTTGACAAAGATGGAACACATAGAACATCCTGAAATGTTCCTTCACCCACGTCAACAGACCCTCTCCCATGCACTTCAACAAGAGTGTCATCACCCATAAGTATGGCAGGCATGGAACATGGCTCTAAGGAGGCAAAACTATCCTGAGAAGAAGCCATGTGGTGCGAAGAACCCGAGTCAATGATCCAGGTATCAGGTTGTGAAGCAACTGCAACTAGGGCCTTGCCCTTTCCTTTCCCCTTACTCTTTTATATGTCCTTTGAAGACCCTTTGGATGAACTCTGCTTGACAGAATCAGGCACCTTGATGTTGTTCTTCTCAATAAGATGCGACAGGTGATCAATCTACTTCTTTAAACACTTGTGCTCATCATGTCCTGGTCTTTTATAGTAAGAACACTTGACCTTCTCCTTCTTAGGTTGGTCACCTTTTGATGAAGAGGTCTGATTAGCTACGTTTGGAGCACCAGGTTTCTAATCTTTCTTCTTCTCTCCTTGGTTCGTTTGTTTCTTTTCCTGTTTGCTAGACCCCTTCTATTCTTTTGTGCCTTGATTTGCAGCCTGTTGATGAGATTTTTGTGACTACAACAACATTAGAATAAAATACTGGGTATCCTATCCTCTCTTGAATAAAGCTTCTCAGACGCTGAACTACGTGATCGAATGAGACTGCTCCAAGGTTCCTTTTATGTCAGGTCTTGACGTGCACAGGGATAGACTCAGTGGAATGATGTGATTTGCTGGTAATCACGAGGGGGACTTACGTGGGCTTACTCCTTCATAAACATGGGATTCACTCCTGGGACTCGGACTTGTGGGCGAATGGAACTCTTTCACAAATGGACAGCTTGGAATTCCTAGGTTCCACTTTCTGGTTTAGGCGGATGATTTGGCAATGAAGCTTTCAGAAAACTAATCCTAACGAAAATCTAAAAGAAAATGCAAAAGATGGGGTAAGGGTTTAGGAATCTAATCAATGGAAATGACTGCTGTTGAAGATGGAAACTGGAACCAGTCCTCTGCTTCGCCATGAGACAACAACTAGGCAGGGATGGCGCAATCTTCTGGGGTAGAGGCAGAGATTTTCACACTGTCCTGTCATGGAACATGGAACTGATCATACAGAAACAGCCGAAGTTAAGCATGGATTACGTTCAGACTAACCATACAAAGTGATTTGCAAGCCACAGATCACTAATGGTATGAACAAATCAACTTCAATCATTCAACAAGAACATTTCCATCATATCTAAAAAGTACGAAAATACAAAAGAGAACTTCAATATCTTTCATATTTGCTCCAAGAAATCAATAAGACCATGCCAAAAATCTAAAGAAATATATGAACACCATTCTTCAATGCATATATTATTGCTTCAGAAGTCTGTATTACAACAATCTGACTGATCCTTGGAGTTTCATCTCAGGAAAATAATGCAGAAATGAAAGCTAACTACTAGGGTGCTCTAAGAGCATCAGACTGATGGAAAAGAGAGAGAGATAAAATGAAGCATCCCTCAGCCTTTATATAGGCTAGCTAGCAAACAAGGAGGTGAAAAATGATCAGATTTCCTCAAAATCTGTGCAAACCCTAAAGAGATAGGGATGAACATGTCAAAGGCTCCATGGGATGCTGCCACCTGTCTTGGACGTCAAGCTGACTAAGCTGCTTGGTAGGTAGGTGAGACCAGTCAACTGTCTGTTTGTCCTGCTCCTTGGTCGCAAATTCCATGGTGTCCTGGAGTCCATTTGTCTTGGTCGCAAATTCCACTTGGAACAGGATTTTGCGACCAGGAATGATTTTCTTCCTGGGCGCAAATTCCAGGGGGTCAAAGAACTTTGTGTGGAGGAATCCTTCCTTGAGCAGGGGCGCACTTTCCTTAGGGTCCTAGAATGGAATTCCTTCCTGAGTTGGAATTCCCTGTCGTGGAATAGAATTCCTTGTCCTGGATTCCTGGGTTGGAATTCCTCATCCTTGGCGTGGATTCCCATTCTTCCCGATGGATGGTGAACTGTACTTTTGTTCTTGGCTCTCCAGGGATTGATCCTCTTATCCGAAACTGGAATCCTTGATGTGGAACTTGAAGTGATTCTTCCCATTCTTCTTGTGGAATTCACATGTGGTCTCCTCGTCTGGCGTTGGAAGTAGTCCTCCTCTCCGGTGTTGGAACTTCATGATGCTTGAGATAATCCTTGATCATCCTTGAGCTCTGTCTTCATGGAAGCTCATCCTCGTCCTGGATTCCTGCAAAATAAGGGAAACTCCGAGTAGTCATGATGAACAAGATCCTTAAATGCAATGCAATCAAAAGATAAAATAGGAACTAAACTTGCATAATTGATCAAATTGGTTTATGAATTCCTGAATAAACAACGAATTTTCTTCACTTTCTAGTATCCTTCACACTTGGACTAACTTCTCCTTCATTCCAGGGTTACCAGGCATGGACAGGAGGAATTTCCAGGTCAGGGAGCAATTTCCAAATGGTCGGGGATTTTCACCTGTCGGGGATTTTCCAATGTCGGGGATTTTGCGACGTCGGGGATTGTCGGGGATTTTGCGACGTCGGGGATTTTCCAATGTCGGGGATTTTGCTGTCGGGGAATTTGGTCTGTCGGGGATTTCCTGATGTTTGGGATTTTGCGACGTTGGGGATTTTCTGAGGTTTTGGATTTTCTTCCTTAGAATGATCCTTGAACTTTTTGTCAAAAAACCAGCTAAGTCTTGGAATATTGCCCCTTGGAGGATGATTCAGACGGAAGTGTCGCAATTTTGCTTTCTGTGGACAGGAATTCATTCAAGCTGAAACTCCCGGAAGGAGTTGGAATCTGCCTGGCACGTCCTCCTACAGGTCCTGGATCAAGTTGTTCAGTTGCATTCATGATTGGGTGAGGAGGATCGTTCCGCAGGAATTTCTAAGTTCTAAGATCTCATGACGGACTGGAGGCTTCTGTTGAGGAACTGGAAGGACATGTCCAGGAGCGCGAAATTCCAGAGGTGAAAGATTTTGCGCCCAAGGACAAAAACTGTCCTAGAGCGCACATTCCTGTAGGTGAAGGATTTTGCACCCAAGGACAAAATTTGTCCAGGAGCGCACATTCCTGCAGGGGAAGGATTCTGCGCCCAAGGACAAAATTTGTCCTGGAGCGCATAATCCTGATGGTCAAGGATTTTGCGCCACTTGACCTTGGATGTCCAGTTTCAGGGATTTTAGCCAAGGACTTACATTTTCTTCAGTTTTGAAGTGGGATTCCAGTTCTGTAGCAGGTACATTCTTAGCTATTCTACGGAGGTTTAGTTATCAACTCGGAATCAGAAATACGGAGTTCATTTCTTCCATCCCTCGTTTCTTCCATCCTCCGGGAATCTCACATTTCCATGGCGAGATACGAAGTTCGTTTATTCCATCCTTCATTTGTTCCATACTCACAGAATTTCTTATTTCCAAGGCGAGATGCGAAGTTCATTTGTTCCATCCTTCGTTTGAATGATTTTTGCAACTTACCTATTTGGAATTGGCTAAGTCTGGTAGCCTAAAATCCTGAAATCCTGAAAAATTGACTAAGTCTGAAATCTGGTGGATCCTCCAAATTCTAGATTTTGCATGTTAAATCCGATGGATTCGAGACCTATCTCAAACATCCTGAAAGGTATATTGAAAAATATTTAAAGTATATGTATACTTAAATATATTTTTTAATATACCTTTACCCTAAGAGACACTGAAAAATGGCTAAGTTCCCCAGGAGCGCAATTTCCACTGGTGCAGGATTTTGCGCCCAAGGACAAAAATTGTCTTGGAGCACAAATTCCCAGCAGTCAAGGATTTTGCGCCCAAGGACAAAAATTGTCCTTGAGCGCAAATTTCAGTAGGTCAGGGATTTTGCGCCCAAGGACAAAAATTGTCCTGGAGCGCACATTTCATCTGGTCAAGGATTCTGCGCCCAAGGACAAAAATTGTCCTGGAGCGCACTTTCCAAGAGGTCAAGGATTCTGCGCTTTTGACCTGCCTATCCAGTTTCCAAGATTTTAGGCTAAGGACTTGTCTTTTTCAGTTTGGATTGGGATTTCAGTTTTTCATCAGGCATACTTTTAGCTGTTTTTATAGAGGTTCAGTTATCGATACGAGATCAGAAACACAGGGCTTTCGTTTCTTCCATCCCCTCGAGGAATCTCTCAGTTCCATGGCGAGATACGAAGTTCGTTTCTTCCATCCTTCATTTCTTCCATCTTTCGTTTCTTCCATCCCCTCGAGGAATCTCATTTCCATGGCGAGATTCAGAGTTCCTTTCTTCCATCCTCTCGAGGAATCTCATTTCCATGGCGAGATTCAGAGTTTGTTTCTTCCATCCTCTCGAGGAATCTCATTTCCATGGCGAGATTCAGAGTTTGTTTCTTCCATCCTTCGTTTCTTTCATCCTCTCGAGGAATATCTCATTTCCATGGTGAGATACGAAGTTGGTGATCTCGGAGTCTTTCGTTTGTTCCATCTTTCATTTCTTCCATCCCCCAAGGAATCTCTCATTTCCATGGCGAGATACGAAGTTCGCTTCTTCCATCTTTCAACTGTGAATTCCAAGAGTCAAACATCCACAGAGGAGTCAGAGAATGATTTTCAAGGCAACTACATTGACTGGACAGGACTGAAGGTAGAACTGGACACTTCCAGTCCTAGGCCGCAAAATCCAGTAGGTATGGATTTTGCGACCAGGACAAAAAACTGTCCTGGGCGCATAATCCAGTACCTGCTGGATTATGCGACCAGGCATAAATTTCCTCCTTGGGCGCATATTCCAGTAGGTACTGGAATATGCGACCAAGAATGTTCCTGTTGCACTTCTAGCCTTCTGGAGGGATGTTTCAAACATTGAGTGTTTTCTAAAATTTGCCCTAAGTCTTGAAAATCCTACTGATTTGGGAGTCTTCCGAGTTTGTGAAATGAGGTTGATTGCCGGGTTGGGATCAGAAGGATATCCCCTGGATTGAACTTCCGAACTGGGGCTGTCAGGCCAGGAACTGAGTTCCATGACTGAAGGATGATCATTCCAAGGAGTGACAGTTCTTGTTGAATTCCGGGTCTAGTCGGGATAAGAATATGGATAAAACCTTAGAACAAGATTCCGGGTAGGAATTCCTTGATTCAAGACTCCGGGGTATGCATTTCTGGACAGGTCTCCGGACTGGACCTCCGAGCTGGATTCCTGGACTGGAGTCCAAGAATGACTTCCTGAGTGGGACATGGAGTCTTGGAACAAGATTAGAATTGAGTTCCATGCCGGGAATGGAGAGAGTTCTAAGGTGGAAAGATGGATTTTGACATGGAAATGACAAGCCTTGTTGAATTCAGGACCCTGGATTGGAACTTTGGAATAGGATTCCTAGATAGGACCTTCGGGACAGGATTCCCGGACACAAACTTTTGGACAAAGACCCTAGAACTGGGACTTGGACAAGGACTTTTGGACTAGAGTGTTGGAACAGGGACTTCTAGACTGGAGTTTTGGAACAGGATTCCTGGACTGGAGTCTTGGAATAGGAACTTCTAAACTAAAGTCTTGGAACAGGATTCCTGGACTGGAGTTTTGGAACAGGATTCCTTATTCATCCCGGAGTCTTATGCTGAGAGCGAAGGATTTGGACTTCTTCTATGGGATGATGGACTCCTTCCATGGACTATCCAGATTTAATCGAGGAATGATAGGTAGGGCATTATTCATCCGCAGGAGAAATTCACTATTTCAAGCATTCCTAATGTTCCCTATGAGCTGACTGCTCGGACATTCTTTCCTAGCTTCATGGATCAAGGCAAGAAACTGCAAGATCAAAGCAAAAACGACGGCGAAAGCGAGAAAAAGGGGGTCCCCATTTGCAATGGGGCGATGTGTGAAAATGTCACAACACAGCCAAGGCATGTGACTTCGGGGGTTTAATTGTACCCATGTGAACTAGCTTATCTTGCTCCTGGGTGAGTTATGCAGCAAACTCATCTAGAGAAGGCATTTTATAGTTCGAACCTAGGGCACTTTTTGTAGCATAAAAGGTAGAAACAAAGACTGAATAGTTCGGACCAAGCTTAGAAAGAATGCTTAAGATCAGTTGTTTGTCTTCTTTTTCTATTCCACACTGTTTCAACTGCAATCTGATGGTTTTCAACTTTGTGAAGAAGTCCTGTATAGTGTCAAAATTGCTCAGACTCGACCCTATGAGTTCATTGTCTAATTGATGACCCCTTAACTCATCCTACTTACCAAAGAGTTTTTCCAATGTGGTCCACACATCATTTGGTGTAGTGGCAGATTCAATGTGAAAAAGAAGGTCAGGAGAGACTGACATACACAGAGTACCAAAGGCTTCATCACATTTATTAAACTATTTTGTCTTTTCTGCAGCATCTTGAGGTTATGTCTCAAGTCCCATTGTAACCCTATGATATCCATGTCTTTTGAGATAGATTATCATCTTTGATTTCCATTCAAAATAGTTATATGGTGTTAAAATAGGAACTGCAGATGCATCCATGAGTACAAAAAAGTAAACTGAAATGCAAAAAGAGAAGTGCGAAAAAAAAGACACACTAGACACCCCCCTTTTTACTAGTTTCTGAAATGACCCCCCCCAGAAATTACAATGTTGGCACTTTATAATTAGTGTGATTTACAATGCAAATCTTTAGATTTTCAGACTCTTACAAGGCCCAAAATGGCCAAAACACTGAAACTACAATCCAACTACAATACAAGATCAAATTGAGAGCACCAATGCGGAGTACACCGAAAAATATGAACTCTGGAAAAAACGGCACAAAAAACGGAGTCAATTTGCACAAGTTATGGCTCCCGGAAGGTCTCAAAAATGAGAACTCACAGCAAATTCTGGAAGAATCTTCAATTTTTGGGAATCTGGAGCATCAAATCAAAAAACTGACTTCACCACGGTATAGAGCACGAAATTCTACCCCAAATCAAAAAAAAATTCGTCAGAATAGACCTCCGTATGGCCGAGAACGGGCACTCCGAAGTTCACCTATCAAACTAAAATCACCATTGGAGAGGGCGCAAAAATTTTGAAAGCTAATGCTGACATCAGCACTGCATCACCGCCAAATTTAGCAAGAAAAACTCCAATTTTGGCCGAATCGCCAATTTTAGCTATAGTTTTAGTTGCAGACAAAGGTTTTAGTTGTTGCCAAATTTGGCGAAGCTCCAAATGGATTTAGCAGGGTTTGTATTTGGCAGATCGCCAAATCCACCACTCTGATACCATGTTAGATTCTGCGAGAAATGAGAACCGAGACAAGATCTAATGTCGGTCATAGATCACATACACTCTAGTCGACAAATGATCGAAGATCAAAATAGCGAAATGGAGAGAATCTGAAAAGAGAGAAAAATAGAGACAAAGCAAAAGAATTTGAGAATACTCTTGATACTCTCACAAAGCTTTCCCCGAACTGGTATTGAACTTGTGAAAGTGAGAGTAGAGCGCTGTATATATAGCAAAAATAGGTCATATACATCCAAGAGGTGCATTAACTCCTACCCATAAAAGGTGGGAGGTTTTACCTACTTGGTAAATGACAAAACATGTGGCATAATCTCAAGTGAAGACAGAAAGGAGGTGGCACATACAACCAAAAAAAGATGTGTAACTCAAACTACCCCGTAACATACTCAGGTAAGGACAAAATAGTGGTTATGAGAGGTGGCACAAATAGCCAAAAGAAGGTGTGTAACTCAACTACCCATGTGTGGGCGAGAGTTACACATGTAGCTGATGTATTTCGCCACGTGTCTTCATATTAACCACATATAATAAACCTAAGCAAGCTTAATAATGTGTAGGAAAAAGAAATATCCCTAAGAAAAATAAAAAGCCTACACTAACACCCCCCCTTAAGCGTAGCTTAGGTGGATGAAAAGATATGGGTCCCGACAAGTGAAGCTTGATGAGGTACCCATGTACAAAGAATTCCCCCAGAAGAGAAGACGGAAAACACCCCCCAGAGTAGAGAGAGTGAAAAAGACTATGAAATCCCCCCACAATGAAGTATTCCCCCCAAAAGAGAAGAAGGAAAACACCCCCCAGAGTAGAGAGAGTGAGAGACTATGAAATCCCCCCACAATGAAGTAGCTCCGGTGTCAAAGGAGCATGCCCATATATGATTGCTGAAGATGATCCATTTGTGACAAATGACATTTCTCCACTTAGGACGAAACAACTCCAATGGTGAATGCCAAAGTAACTCCCACTCAATGAAGCAAGGTGAGGAAGGAAGCCTCATGATGTATCTTGTCTCAGAACTCTACTCAAGTGCCGTCGTGCTGATGTTGAAATGAGTCACAATCAAATCAGGAGTTCCAGGCCTAACTAAAACAAGTGACCTCTCAAAATCATGTGAAAACTGAAGAGCAAGATCTGAAGAACTGATGTATGGATGTGGAATGTCAATGAATGCCATGTGGCTACAATGCAAATCCCATGAGATGTCATGTGAAGAATCACCAAAAGCCCTCAGTGAAGCCTCTCGAAACTATGTAGTAATAGCAGGCGCAAGAACAAAGGAACTGTCATGAAAGAGGAGAGATTCCCCCTCAAATGTGTCCTCTAAATCTGAAATATGAGACTCCACAAACAAAGATGCAATGTCTGATAGATAGGAATCCCAATCAAGAAGACTGTAATGATCCTTCTGCAAAGAATCACTAGAAGCTCTCAAAGAAGCATCTCTGGAATCTGATGAAGCCACAAGTGTTGTATCTGAAGATGGGGTATCAATGTATGTCACATAAGATGGGGCAAAAGAAGTCTCAATATCATCCACAAGAGCCTGATCATCCAAGGAAACATCACTATCAGATGAAGATCCAAAGTCTCCATACAACTGTTGGATGATGATCCAAGCAGTGAAAGGGCACTCAGTGTGCTCTATGTGATGTAGAAAATCCTCAGAAACAATAATACATATTAGTCCATAGACCATGTCATTATTGCTAAACCATGCATTCTTTTGTTCATAGTCAGTTGGCTTAGGAACGAATCCAAAGAGATAGGGAAATAGATCCTGCTCAAGGCATTGATTCTTTATCCCTTGTTTCCAAGACAAATAGTTTTCTGATGTTAACATAACAACAGAAGGATGGAAATAATAGAAATCCATGATGAAACCCCCAAGAGTAGAACTTTATATCAGTTCATAATTACAAAACCCCAAATAAATAATGAAATCCTTCAAAACATGGAACTCATTAAACAATCTCCCTTTTCACTAGTTTTCGAAATGACCCTGTTGTGACGTAATCACACATCGCCCCATTGCAAATGGGGACCCCCTCTTTTTTTTTTGCTTTCTGTCTTTGTTTTGCTTTAGGTTTAGTTTTTCTCTGAGCTTGTAGGGTCTAGAAGTGTTGTTTTGCCCAAGTCTCGACATATTCTGGCTAAGGAGTTCGTGTCTTCTCATCCTGGTGCATGTCCTGAAGCCCTGAAATTGACTAAGTCTGGAATCCTGATGTTCTGAGATCCTGAAATTGACTAAGTCTAAAATCTGGTGGATCCTCAAAAATCTAGAATCTGCATGTTAAATCCTATGGGTCCAGGACCTATCTCAAACATCCTGGAAGTATATTTCAAAATATTTAAAATATATATTCTTAAATATATTTTTAAATATACTTCCACCCAGGACACTTCAAAATCAGGCGAAAAAGTTTAAGTCTTGGACCTTGAGCGGAAATTTCTCATGCAGGGGGAGGATGCGCCTAAGGTGAGCGGAAAATCCTCATACTTAAGGTTAATGCGCTCCAAGATGGAATTCCTTTCACACAAGTAAAATGCGCCAATGAAGAAATCTTGACAACATCAGAGGATAGAGGAATGAAGAGTTTGAAATTTTGAAAATGACTAAGTGTCAAGGACGAGCGCAAATTCCATGCACTCATGGAATTCCTGCCCAGGAATTGAGGGAAATTCCCTCTGGAGAAGCAATATGCGTCTTGGGAATGGAGGCATCTAGGCGCGAAATTGGCAAAATGATGAAGTTTGATCATTGAAAACCGTTGGAAAATTCATTGCAAAGAAGATCACACTTAGAAAATTTCATGACCAACGTTGAGCGGAAATTTCTCATGTATGAGCACAATGCACCCAGAGGAAAATCCTCATATACAAGCAAAATGCGCTCATGTGAGTTTGGTGATTGCAAGGTCAAAGCAATGGAGTGTTATTTTCCTTAAACAAATTCATGAAAATGCATGAAAATACCTTGTCAAAGTCGGAAACGGAGAAGTTAAAGATCAAAAGGGGTTGAAAAATGGCTGAGTGTCAAAAGGTGGATAATCCATGGACTCATAGAAAATCCGCCCTAGCTTTGGGGAAAATCCACAGCTCATGGAAAATCTGCCCTGCATTGGAGAAGCAATTTCATGAAGGTTTCATGACCAAAACTCGAAATTTCACTAAGGAATGAACAAATGATCAAGGGAATGACGACGAAAAGTTGAAATGGAAAAGGTGCAAAATCCTCACACCCATGGAATATCCGCCCAGGGAAATGGAGGAAAATCCATACTAGTGTGGAATATGCGCCCATCTCAAGGAGGGTATTCACGCGAGGAGAAAAATGTTCACTTGCAAGATTGTAATAATTTGATGATAATTTGATGTGAAAGATCCACCAATGAAGTTAAAACATCCGGAGAAGTGGGAAGAGTTGAAAGCTTGATCATGAAACACCCAAGAATCAAAATGTGGAAAATCCTTGTCTCCATGGATTATGCGCCCTAGTGAAGGTACTCATAAAATTGGTATCTTGGAGGTAAAATAGTGAAGTTATGTTTTCCTTAGGAATCCATTTGAGGAGGGGTAAAAAATTGCCTAAGTAAGAAGTTAATGTCAAATGAGGGAAAATCCACAGTAGCATGGATTATGCGCCCCAAGGAGATAAGGGAAAATCCACACTCACATGGAAAAAGCGCCCTCCCTTAGTGGATTCAAGTTAACTATCCCGACAAGAATGGAGGATTCTATGAAGTTTTGATGCTTAATATATGTGATGAATTCGCCAAAGGGAAGTGAAAATGTGAAGTGAAATGAGCAATCCCCAAATCAAAAAGTGGAAAATCCTTGTCCCCATGGAATATGCGCCCTAGGGAAAAGATTAAGGTGTTTGCTCAAAGATAAGAAATTTAGCTTCCTTGCTTGAAACCTCACGAAAACCTCTGGAAAATCCATTGAAACCACTAAGTTTGAAAGATAAAAATGAAAGGTTCATATGGAGAAAGTTGGAAATTCCTTGTCAATGAGGAATATCCGCCCACACTCAAGGGAAAATCCTTGTATTAGTGGAAAATCCGCCCAAGTTTAGTGGAAAATCCACAGAGGCATGCAGAATGCGCCCTTCTAGCTCAATCAAAAAAAACTTTGAGAATGATTTCACTTCCAAATTTGATGAAGGTCTAAGAGAAAGATCAAGAAATTTGATGAACTCGCTAGGGAACAAGTGAAAGTTTAAGAAATGAAAGTGAGAAATGGATCTCAAGAAGAGCACAAATTCTAGCTCTATGAGGAAAATGCACTTAATGAAACTTCTCATGCATGAAGAAAACCCACTCAATCTACAACTTTTAGGTGACTTCAATTTCATGAAAGTTTAAGGGAAAATCATGAGAAGATATTGAAAATCTGTTAAAGGAAGGAGGGAACTTGAAAGTGAAAACAAAAATGTTAAAGATAGAAAAAGGTGGAAAATCCTCACCTATGAGGAATTTGCGCTCAAAATCAAGGAAAATCCAGAGCTATGAGGAATATGCGCCCTTTCTAGAGTTACCCTTTGAAAACCAAAATTTGTCCAAGTCAAAACCAAGATGGCCTCAAGGAGAAGGAATTGAGTTTGAATCACGTTTTTCCTTGTTGATATTGTGAATGAATAGCTTTCAAATTTCTTATATATATTAATGAATTTAATATGATGCTCTCATGATCAAGTACTATGATTTGTAATGTTCTATTTTGCAGATATCAAAGAATCCGGAGACGAGCTATGCACTTAGGAGGTCATTTCAAAGAAGATTTAAAGCCTTCAAGGGAGAAGACTTCATCGAAGGAGATTCCACATGAAGGAGATGTTATCAAGTTTCATCCATAAGGAAAGACTTCATCGCCATGGTGAAGGAAATGCACTTCACTGCATCAAAGTTTCATCATCTGAGATGAACATCACTCCACCTTGCATGTTCAAGAATCCAGCATCACAAGAGGAAGTCGTCATCCAGAGGTTCATTTCACGTCCAAGCTTCCAAAGTTATCATGCGCCAGAAAGAAGGACAATCATCATGCAATTTACTCCAAGAATTCATGCATAAGATATCTTCTACTTCATGCACCATCCAGAGTCAGAATCCTGCATGAGAACAAGAATTTCACAAAAATGAGAAATGAGCATGTACGTCAAAAAATCCATAAATTACACTAAGGCATGAAAGACAACATGAAGAAATCCAAAATTCCCAAATTTGCAAGTTTGAAAGATGCTAAGTTTCAGAGGTGAAAATTCAAGTTCGAAGACTATTTCATGAAAGATGGTACAATTTGGGAAGTTATTCCAAGCAATGTGAACACAGAAAAGATTAAACCAATTTGCAAGATGCTGAGGTGGCATGTCCACGTCACCAGCCCAATCATATTTTGCCACATCATTCGTCCAAGATTCCACTGCAAGCTTATCATCTTGGAAAGTGTGCCTTTATTGCCTCTCTTGTCTAAAAATAGCAATCCTTGTAACAAACTGCCTATGTGGTGTAATCTTGGCCATTGATTTCAAAATCAATCTCGGCCATTCATTGTAATTCTTGAGCTCTATATAAAGCTCACTCTCTTCATTTGTAAGGATATATATATATATATATATATCATTAGTTCTTAGGAGGTAAAATGTTAGAGTAGAAGCTCTTGAAGCATTGACAAGACTTGGGCAAATTGTTGTAAAGATACTACCAAAATCAATACATTCTCATTGAAGCTTGGTGAAACTTGTGTTGTTTTGGGATGTTAGCATGGTTTCCAATTTTTTGAAGATGATTCAAAGCAAGTCAGATAGATTTTAGATACAGTTCATTGATTTGATGAATAAATGTGAAGATATTAATGAATTCCTCAATTCATATTTTTTTGGATTGTCGATGGTGATTTGCAATGCAAAGTTAGCCTAAACCTCATGTTACAATAGTTCGATTGTGGATGTTCATTCAAGTTGCGCCAACTGTGGGTATTTGGATGCATGTTCGTAGTTTGAAAATCCTTTATTTCCCTTTGAAGATTGCACTAGTTTCGTGTAGTTGTTGCTCTCATGGCAAAGCGAAACTCGGTTGGAAGGAATTTGTCTATCGAAGCATTGTCCATCATTTCATTGTCCTTAGAATAGTTTTCTAAAACCCTTTCCTTTTGCATTTTCTTTCATAGTCAGTTTGAAGTAAGTTCCACTTCGCAAAAGGGAGAATAACATATTTGAGTGGAGAAAGGAGCCAATTCAGCGTAAGTCCCTTTGTGAGTAACAACAAAATCACATCAACTACTGAGTCTATCCATAGCAAAACACAAATAAGGAACCTTGGAGTTGTCTCAATTGATCACATTGTTTAGCATTCGAGAGACTTTGTTCAAGAGAGGATAGAATACTTAGTATTTTATTCTGAGTTTGCATGTGCATAAAAAACACATCAACAGACCCCCCCAGATATTACAATGTTGGCACTTTATAATCAATGCGCTTACAAGGCTTTTACCAACTTACAATGTTTTCTAGGCCTACATTGACCAAAATTATAATTTTTGGTACAATTTAAATCTGATACAAAATCTAGAAAAAATAACCTTGCAGCTGTGTATTACTCTTCAATACTTTTCCAACGCCTATTCCTTTTTGAAAAATGAAGATCTAAGGCGAAAGTTATGGCATGTTGAAGAAAAAATGTGCAGCAACTTCGACCTACAATATCTAATAAAAAGGATATAATTTTTTATCAAAACCTTTGTGAATGGAAAGTTCTCGTTTCCAGCTTTCCGTCAAGTATTCGTTTGTGAAAATCCAACACCCGAGGCAAAAGTTATGCACTTTTGAAAAAAGACGCTGAATTTGTCTGTCAGAAACGACTCATGCCTGTTTTTGACTTAATTTCTGCAAATTTTATTAATCTTATGCAAAAATTAACAGATACCCAGATGGTTTTTCGACCCTGGGAACAAAACCCATTAATCGTTTTTCTTTTTAGTGAGTGAAAGCTGGATTTTTGAAGCAAAAATGAAAACGGCTCCAGTAAAAAGATTTCAAGTTTTTTTACTCTGAATTATTATTGTGTCCTTCAATCTCTGATTTTGGTGATGTAAAAGCCAATCTTGACTTTTTTGAGCCTTCTGGACGCTATGGAGACGCTGAAAATGCCTCCAGAATTACCAAAAATTATCACCCAAATCTCACAAGAACACAAATATGCATGCCAAAGTAATATAGATGCTTATTTTCCTTCAACTGTTTTGATTCTTCAGATCATCCGAGGATGCAAGAGAAGAGCATACTGGTTTTTTGAGAAAATATTAGCAATCTAGTAGTCTCAAATCTCTCAAATATCAAGATTGCAAAAATGAACTAAACCAAACAAACAGGCTC
Organism: Cunninghamia lanceolata; assembly: GCA_027924645.1. NCBI lineage: Eukaryota > Viridiplantae > Streptophyta > Pinopsida > Cupressales > Cupressaceae > Cunninghamia > Cunninghamia lanceolata. The sequence goes on along the minus strand of BSBN01000500.1, from coordinate 3,492,179 downwards.
TAATACCATGCTAGATTCTGCGAGAAACGAGAATCGGGCCAAGATCTGATGTCAGTCGTAGATCACATACACTCCAATCGACAAATAATCGAAGATCAAAATAGCGGAATGGAGAGAGAATCTGAAAAGAGAGAAATAGAGACAAAGCAAGAGTATTTGAGAATACTCTCAATACTCTCACAGAGGTTTCACCGAACTGGTATTGAACTTGCTACCTTGAGAGGAGAGTGTTGTATATATAGCAACATAGGGCATATACATCCAAAAGGTGCATTAACTCCTACCCATAAAAGGTGGGAGGTTTTACCTACTTGGTAAATGACAAAACATGTGGCATAACCTCCTCAAGTGAAGACAGAAAGGAGGTGGCACATAAAGCCAAAAGAGGGTGAGAAACCCAACTACCCCATAACATACTCAGGTAAAGATAGAATAGTGGTTGAGAGGTGGCACAAAAAGCCAAAAAGTGTGTAACTCAACTACCCATGTGTGGGAGAGAGTTACACATGTCGCTGATGTATTTTGCCACGTGTCCTCATATTAACCACATATAATAAACCTAAGCAAGCTTAATAATGTGTAGTAAAAAGAAATATCCCTAAGGAAAATAAAAACCTACACTAACAGTATGTGTAGTATTTATATTGATTTCTGATTTGGAAAATTTTTAATAAGTCTTATAGTTAGGTTGCAGTAGAAAATTATGAGAACTTTGTAGAAATTGGACCTCTATACATTTTCTTTTCTTTTTGTTTTTTAGCTCTCTCAATAGAATGCAACTTTAAATTTCAAAGGAAGATACCAAGAGGCTTGGCTATTATGTACAAGTTCTCATAATCTTTGCATTAAAAGAGCAATAAGTAAATTGTGCATATGGACCCCAAATAGATTTTTGGGGTTTATGTTTAATTTGTCCTAACTTGTGGTAAGCTATGCATTCCACCAACGACAAAGGCGGAAAGGACGGTAGAGCTTAATATAAACAGAAATTGTGAACCACATGACTACACACCAGGAAACTTTTATTCCTATACAACTGTGAGTTGTGTAAGAGAAAAGGACAAGCAAATAATATACGTGCTAGATATTTCAAATGAAATTTGCATATTTGCTAAAGGGTTCCATTAGTTTATAGGAAAAAAGTGTCTAACGAGAGAAAAGGAACTTTGGTGATTTATGGTCTCCAATGAGAATATATATGGATGCCTACAAAACTTAGGAAGAAGAACAATCCCAATGAACAAGCATTCAACAAATAAAAAAATATGGGACTTATCCTCATCACACCAACAGGCTTACAAAGGTCTTCTTCAATTCGTATATCCTCATAAAAGCTGAATCGACAGTAATTTCTCAATGTGCATATTTGTGATCTCTGCAATAAGCTCTTTCTTAATAATTAATTTGAACTCAGAATCACTTGATTCACTCAGGTATTGAGAAGACTAGATTATTCATTAACAAATTTAACTTCTCTTTATTAGAATTATTTACCTTGTCTGATATAATACTTGTGTACACTAATACGAAATGATTAGACATACCTGTAGATAGGGTATTCAGGACAGATCTTCGCTACCACTTCTGAAAAATCACTAAAATGAATTATGCCATTGGTGCAAAGATGACGACCAGATGCTGATGGTGTTTCATATACTAAAACGTGTGCCTTTGCAACATCTTCCACGTGTACACATCCTAACCAATAATTGGACTGAGTATCTTGTGAGCCTGCACAAAAGAAAAACATAAGTCTAATACTCATCTATGTTTTATGTCAATGCTAAACTAACAAGCAATCAATAGCTACATTCCATAGACTCTTGCTTCTACTATTTAGGAAGATACATCTCCACCCAATATGGGGAAGTTGCAAATTTTCAAAATGTTTTGACTTTGATTGTAAAAGCTAATATTGAGTTGGTTCATAAGTGAATTCATCACCCACTAAAGAGTAGATTGTAATGTCCCTTACCTAAATTGCCCTAGGAATTCAAATGCCACAAGTTAGGTTTAGGGTTTATGATTTACCACATAGAATATCTTTTAAATTACATAATACTTGGACTTGAATTCTGCAGTCATAACATAGGAAAAACATATACAAAATATAGATATACATATATGCATCTTTAATCATTAGGGTTAGACAAGATTACATTGCATTCAAATTCATCATCATCAGGGGGCGTGCCTAGTGAGGACTCATTCACCGTTCCCCCTCCTTGTAGTCCTACCTCATCCTTTCGTTGACCAATTATTGTCAAATTTAGATCATTATCCATAACATCAATAACACATACAGTCATGTACTATACACTTAAATGCATGTAAGTCAACTATGATTCACAAGATGGTAGGAAAGATGCTCTGATACCACTTGTAATGTCCCTTTTAGGAACAATACTAATTTTTTCCTAAATTATCAATTTCCAAGCAAACAAAGGTTTAGAGAGTACCTCGGCTTGATTTAATTCCTGTAAACAAGTTAGAAAATAACTGCAATAATATTTCTCATAATCAAGTTGACATAATCAACAAACTCACAATGGCATTATTAATCCAATTAAATCTAACTATCTAGGAGACTCAACCATAAGAGAGTTGAGGAGCGTGACTTCAATAGGGTGTCTTGGATCCTCGACCCTAGGCCCAAGAGCGGATATACCATCCACCTTGGCCTCATGTGGCCCATGCCATCTATATGAGGTGGTCTACCTAGTGAGGTATCGTTCCCGTTATCCCCTCATCTTATCATTTCCTTTTTCCTTTCTCTATGATTGGTTCCTTTGAGTTTACATGTCTATGATAGGAGAATGAGATCACAAAGGTGCCCTCAAAGCCATCTCTTCTAAGCCGAAGGGCAACACCCTTTGTACCCTTGTACCCTTTGTACTCCCTTCGCCCCAATGGGATTATTCAATCCCCCTATAGGGGTGGCGTACCTAGAAGAGTGCCACATCTCTGCTATCCCTCTTGCACCACATTTCTTCCATCATAACATTCACACAAGAAATCACATTAATGCATAATAAACTAATCAAACTCATAGTTGCAAACACTCATATCAAATGTGTTGTGAATATAATCTATATTTCATAGCAAGTTTCACAATGCTTATGATACTAATGATAACCTTTCAATTATATGCATTTGTCATTATTTATCATATGGCATTTATCACAACAAACATAGGGCTAGATACGTCATACCAGGAGAATGGATTATTGCCTTTATATCCTTTAGACTTTTTAAGGATTTCTTCCTTCCTTCTATGCTGTCTCTAAATCTGCTCAAGTCTTAAATCTGCTAGTAAATCTCCATTGCATCTTCTTATAGATCTGCTTTTAATATCAGAAATATGTTCTAGATTCCCTATTCTTCTCCTTAATACCTCTGCTCTAAATCTGTTTTCATAATCTCTAAAACTGCTTTGATCTTCTTTAATTCGTATAATATTATCTTCTGTAATTCTTCCCATATAATATTCATTACCTTTCTTCTTAGATTTATATATAATATTCTTGTTTGTATAAAGCTGTTCACAAATCAGAATATATATGTATTATTGCTTGCTTCCTCTTATTCTGCTCCCTTTCGATCTGCATATTCTTCCTTATATATCTGCTCTATATTCCAAGTAATATTCCTTGTCTGCTGTTATATGTATGAACAATAAATTAAACTCCTATTCGTTGGATTATACTTGTTGTTGCAGATCCTAAACTTAGAACTTCAGAAGTATTTCCTTGAATTCGATGATCTCCTTTCCTCATCGAACCCCTCTCTTATATCTCCTAAACGTGGTGTCTCTTGGAAAGGTTGCGATTGTCTCTATGAATCACACCCTTCATTGTCTGCTGCCTTAAGGAATCGCTGACCCCTTTATCAGCGCTGCCTTGGATTAGTAATAACCTTTATTTAAATATTTACATTTATATTAATTAATACTTATATTTATATTAATATTAAATTATTTACTTCCTAATAATATCACCATTATAATTATAACATTATCTATGATAATCATAATTATAATAAAATTGTAATTATTTATATTTTTAATATTTATATTTGTTATTTATAATATAAATATATTATATTTTGATTATATTAAAATATTCATATAATGTTATTTAATATTATTTATTAAATAATATATATATTAATAATATATGTCTATACGTAATTATCATTGGAATTGATATTTTTACAAAAACAACTTCACCGTCTTACCATGACGCTTAATTTTTTTATTTAAACAATGCCTTAATATCAGGACATCACAAAGACCAAATTGCATGCTCTGCCAAATTGTCACACTTCAACATCTAAGCAACTTTAGTAGCATGGAGACAACTTTGCAGCCACATGCTCACTTCATCAGCCACTACCCACGACTTCAATAGCACACTCATCTTCGTCAACTTCTTCATAACTTTTGCAACAACCTCATGACTTCATCAACAACTACCTATCAACTTCCTCAACAACTACTTGTCAACTTCATCAACAAGGTAAACTTCATTAGCAAGGCAATCTTTGGCAGCAAATGGTGTAATGTCCCTTGCGGAACCGTTAGCCAAAATCACCAAAAAAAATTTCAAATTTTACGATCAACGCGAATCTAAGTTTTCTGGTCACCCAATTATCGATGTGGGCAACATGAGAGCATACAACCGGATCACAAACAGAGAATAATAAATAACTGATTGATAATCGAGACCAATATACAAATCAACACCAAACTAGTGGATGTAAATATTCCACTAGAGCAAGACCAATTTACAATCAACACCTAACAAACGGATATAATAAATGTGCACAATACAGAACGGGTCAAGCCAAACTGGCTGCCAACAAGCCGATTCTAGATCTACGCCAATAATGGCGGATAATGAAATATAAATGATTGGTGGCTATGCCACCAAACATTTTTACAATGCAATACAGAGAAATTCAGTTATTCCGGCGGATAACCTTCTGGAATATTACAAATGTAATCCACTTCAAACTTTTATAGTGTTTCTGGTGGTAAACCGCACAAAAACTTACAACTTTATATCAATTGGAACCTCCCTAGATAATATCCAACTTTGATACTAAATACCCATTTACAATAAAATACCCAATAAGCAGATTTGGAACAGCAATATATATGTGTAATAAACAAAGATAAATCTGTAGATTATTACCATTATGCTTGCCTTGCTATGCTGCAGCTGTATGGTCCTTAAAAATAGTAATTAATGCAAATCTGAAAACACTTCAGATTAGTCACTATTCCCCCTTTGAAAGGTACAGCCCCTTTGGCTGATGTACAGCAGCTTATAACATATGTTTTAAGTGTGAAATGCTTCCAAGAATTCCAACGCAGCTAAAGATTATTAGTATGCTCAGTAAAGTGGCGGCCAAACTTGGGAAATAAACATACCAAATGTTCAATAACATTCACCTCCAATATATGATATGTCTGATCTCGAAGATGTATGATCAGCTTGGGGGTATCTTTCCTCCTGTTGATGTGTTTTCCTTGCACATACAACGCAAAATAAAATTACTTACGTACTTTATCCTCTCTTGAACAAAATCACTCAAATGCTAAACCAGGTGATCAAATGAGTAGATTCCAAGGTTCTCCATTAGTTCTTTCGATTTCACAACTTGGGATAGCCTAGTAGTAAGATGTGACTTGTTGTTTAACACAAAGGGACTTACACAAATGTTCAACAATAGGAAACTTGTTTCTCTCGAATAACAGGCAGTATAGCTCTTTAGAAGGTCTAGCAATATGCTAACTTAGGATATGGCAATGGAAGTTCTTGAATCTAACCTTAACGAGATTCGAAAGATAATGCAAAAGAGATGGGTTTTAGAGAAATCTAATCTAAATGCAAGTGATTACCATTAATCCACTGGAATCCCAACCACACTTTGTTTCGCCATAGGATAACTACACAAAGGTGATGCAATCTTTCTAAGGAAAATGTAAGATTTTTAGATTACTGATGCGCATAAATTCCCACAAACATGAAGATAAATGTTCATAAGATAATCGAAGTTATCTTAAACAAAAGTTCAGACGAACCATGCACTACAACTTGCCATCGACAAATCATAAATGGTATGAACCTATAAGGACTCCAACCGTGAAATAACAGTAACAACTTCCATGAACATGAAACAAAATTGCTGAAAACAAACTAAGCTAATCTTATACTGTGAGCGAACACCTAGAAATCATGCATCCATTTGAAACAACACGAAATCACCATGGAGAATTCAACAATGAATTTGCATTTATTTCAGCAGAGTCTTTGGCAACAATTTCTCAGAGCATTCCCCCCTTCAAATGAGAGCAAAATGAGGCTTATATAGCCCTCAAGATACAATGAATGGCCAAGATTCAATCTAGGAATCAAGGGCCCTTATTGCGCCACACAAGCAAGTGGTTACAAAATTTACTATTATTAGGCACTGCATTTATGAGGCACTCACTAAATGGGGTGCCCTCCTTTATTCCTTTCTCTTTTTGTGATAAATTCCATGAATCCAGACACGACACATGTAACTTCCTCCATAGGGACACTTGGCAGCCTCTGAATGGTACTGTTGATGATTGTTTTTTGACAAGTCAACAATAGAGTAAAACACGGAGTATCCAACTCTCTCTTGAATAAAGCCTCTCGAATGCTAAACAAAGTGATCAAACGAGATGACCCCAAGGTTCCTTTTCTTATGATTCATGATGGATAGCTCAATGACTTAGTATGATTTTGCTGATAAACACAAAGGGACTTACACAATTGTTCAAACAACTCGTTGTTTCAATGAAAGAGGCAAACATTCAGAGTATCTAAGTACTACAACTTATGACGTATGATATAGCAATGAAGTACTTGATCCTAAATTCTAACAAGATGGAAGAAGAAAAGACAAAAGATGAAGGGTTCAATGAAACTAATCTAATCCTAGACGTAAGGGATGATTACTGCTGAGATGAAATCAAACCAACTCTTGCTTTGCCAAATTAAACAACTACACAAGGTTGATGCTATCTTCTAAGGTTATACAAGATATTCAAACCACTTATGCTCATGAGAATTCAACAAACATAAAGATCAAAGTTAAGCTCAATTTGTTCAGGCCAACCATACACTGCAATTTGCAAGCCACAAACTACAAATGGTGTGAACATAAAGATTTCACCACAAACAATAATAAAACCTTCCACCAACTAACATAATACTTGAAAGAAAACTTAATCTAACTTAACATTCACTTGAAGGAATCGGAAACCATGCAACACTTAGAAACATATATAGAATCACCAAACAATGAGTCTTATATTATTTCAGAGAGCTCTTGCAACAATTTTCAGAGTCTTCAATCTTACAAATGAGAGCAAAAGGAGCCCTTATATAGTCCTCAAGAATACATGAAGGGTCAAGATCGATTGGCAAAGTCAATGGACCAGATTATGCCACCTCACAAGTAGTTACAACAAACTCTTATTTTTAGTATATAAAAGGGGAACAAAAGCACGTTTCCCAAGAAGATAAGGATGACAAATCAATAGCCTATGAGGAATCTCCATGTGAATAACCATCACTAGTGTTATGGAATTCAATGAATCTGGACACTATTTGCTTGACATCATCAAAAGGTACACTTGGCGTATTCCTAGTGGTTCCTTCAACTTCAAGCACATCATCTGTATAAAGGCCAAGTGTCTTCTCCCAATCGGTCATCCTAGCTTTGTTGGCGCCAAGGTGGACAGCAAGTGAAAATATGCTATCAAGCCTATCATCAGAAACATCATCTTCTTGAAAGTAAAAAGCTTGGATTTGTTCTTTCATATTATCAAGAGTCATCTCTTCAAACGGATTGCATATTTTCATCAAGGATGTATGTATTCCATCTTGAATTCTTTGGAGTACACTCCTTACTCTTGACATATCTGTTTCAACCTTATCAAGTAGCTGCCCCTTATTGCGAAAGCAATAGTACCAAGAAGAGAAATCATATGTTATGCCTTCTTCAATCACTTCAGCATGTATCAACTCATCAACTGAAGTCTCCATCAAGCTCTTCAAATGCGGCATGTATTGTTCTTTGATAACCTTGAACTCAGCACAAGCTGTCAACAATGCAAGCACCCTTTCCTTGAGATCAACAACCTTATCATACACTTGCATAATATCTTCTAGATGTCTATATGTTGCTTCCTTTGACCTTTTCATCCAATCTTTCAATCTGTGAGATGAAGACCTCAACCCCTCAAGATGTACAACTGTTTCTGGAGGAAGAAGAGATGGAGGTGTAGAAACTCTCTCCTGTTGATGGATAGGATGAACTAAGTGTTGAATATACTGTTCCAATGCTAGGCATCTCTGCTTAGCCTTAATCCTACCTTCTGTTTCCAGCCTTATGATAGCTCGAGCATTATCGATTGAATCCTGAAGTTCTTCTAGTTGTGCTCCAGTCAATGGACCCAAGTTGATTGTATTGATGTCATAATCTTCAGGTGTAATATCTTCTACATACTTCTCAAGCCTTGGAACAGCTACATGTACTTTCCTTACACCAGCTTCATCTTTGGTTATCTTTGAAAGAGTAGTTGCTTTCTTCTTTGGTTTTTCAGTAGACATGTCTAGAAGCAACTCTTCAACTGGAATAGGATGATATTTTTCAACTTCACAGCTTTCTTTAATTCTATCCTGTAGCCACTCCTGTAATGATGAAAGATCCCCTAACTGTTGTACTTGCTTCCCTTGCATAGGCAATGATTCTTCTTCAGCTTCATCTTTGTCTTCAGTGTTAGCCTCATTAATGATCTCAGTATCATGTGGACTTGAAGGCACTTCTTCAAATGGAGTATCCGGGACTGCATCCTCAACATGTACAACTATATCTTGATTCATTGGAGTATCTCTTGGCTGTCTAGATGAAGCAGTTTCAATACTTATCCTTTTCTTCTTCTTGCTTGATTCTCCTTGTGTAGATTCAAGTTGTTTTATTTTCTTTGCTTGACTTGAATCCCTTTCATTATCCTTACTTCGCGAACTCCTGCCAAGTGCACTATGTTGTTCCTGTTGTTCAACTTCTCCCATTTTGGTGTAAGTGAGCCTCTTCCCTTCATCTATCAATGCTTGTACTTGCTCTTTTACATGTTCCTTAGTGATAGCAATGATAGGTTCTATCAACTCTTCATCATAAACTCTTTCTCTATCAGTCCAGTCAATGTCATATGGCAGGTTCTAGATCTTGTTGTATTCATCACCTGAAAGAGTTCTATCATCATCTAACTGATCAGGAATCCTCAATACCTTTGTAGCTCTCACCAGATCCCATCTTAACCTTGAACATTTCTGCATCCTTATATCATCATCATCAATAGCATTTGCCCAATGATCTTCAAGCTACTCAACATGCTGGTAGGAAGAATATGATTGCTTAATAGCTCCATGTGGATCGAAGTTCTCCCTCCTTGAATCATGAAGATGTAAATGATATGCTTGAAGCTCAATCTCTGAATGTTTAGCTGCTTGAAGTGATGAACATGAATAATACCTCCCCAGCTTGAGAGGAAACTGAACTCTAGCCTTCTTTCTTGCCCTTTGCATCTTATGGAACTCCAATAACTGTCTTGAAACTTCCAACAACACCATCCTATTGGTAGGATATCTTGGCAATCGATATGGAAAGGATGTGAAGCCCTAAATTCTAATATATGTGAACTTGTCATATTGAATGTAGTATCTTCCATATTGTTCAATGAAGTTCCTAGCAGCACCTGTCAACCTTCTATGCAGTTCTCCTCGCAATTTTCTCATTATGTACATGGCAAATGCATCATTAAACCTCTTATAATGATTGATGTTCTTCAAATGGAGTTGTGGATAGCATTGATATGATAGGATCTGGCCAGACTTTATACCTACTTCTCCTTTAGATGTTAATCCCTTATACACCACATTTCTTGCCAGTATGTAAACAAGATATGAAGACATGAAGAAAGACTTTGTCTCATCAAATTTCTCAAATTGTTCATCAAGACAATGACTTATAAGGCCAGCCCAATCAACCATCTTATTCTTTGTAAACACATGATCAAAGTATGCATACATCCATCCTTCAAAAGTCGATGATTGATGCCTACCTGTTACTCAATTCAAGAACATGATGAAGTAACTTATCTCTTGTTTGAAGTCTGCCTCGTGAAACTTTGGATCTTTAGAGTTGTATATCTTGATTGATGAATCTATCATCCACTTCTTCCTCACTTCTTGCATGTAGTGCTTGGGATTGCCTTCAAAAGTACGTTGGGCAGTTGTAGGACAAATGAACACTGCCTTCCGATTTGGGATGTTGAAGATCTCCTGAATGGCTTTTCTTTGCAAGTAGGCTAGGACAGTCCTGTCTTTAGCTACAATTTGTCTTCTCCCCTTGTCATAGTGTTGAATGCATTCCAACACTAACTCAGTGCTAGGTAGGGTAGGTGGGAAGCATGCTGCTTGTATAATTCCACTCTTTGCAATGGCCTTGATATCTTGATTCCTCGTGATGGCGAGTAAGAAATCCTTCATCTCTTCCAAGTTGAAATGTCCCATGTTGGTGTCTCCCACGTTCTTCCAATGAGTCTCGAGCTTGGAGTCGGGTATGGTGGACTTGGCATCTATCTTGATCATCACTTGACACTCCTTTGCCGTCATGCCCATCTATCTACAAGACAACACTTGAATAAGTGACTTGAAATGATGAAATTTAACTTCACAACCCTGATTTTGGATGATAAAACTATAAAAATCTGCAAAATCAAGTAAATAATAAGGCAATTTTATGAAGTAAAGGTGGCTGAAACATACCTTACACCAATTTTCAAACCTAGAAAAGTGTAATATTCCATTTTTGGCACATTGATTATTATGGGCATTTGTGCTTGTTCCTAGTCTTTTGGAGGCTATCCAACATGTTTGAGAAGAACTCCAATGTTCTTGGAGTGGTCTTAGTTCAGTCTGCAGAACAGTTAATTGGGTTTTCTTTTTGTAAATGGATAATTTTGTCATGATTTTGAGCTCAGTTGATGTTCCGGGTAACATTGATGGTTTATAAAGTTTGATCAGGCTTCTGATTTGCTCTCCAAGATTCTTGGAGGAGTTTTCTATTTCTGGAAAGTCACCCGGAAGGCATCGTTGCACATCCCAAATCTTACAGAGCATATTGGTTCAGTTTATTTTGCATTTGGAGGCCGTTTGGGATTTTCCGCAAAATTTAATATTTAATGAGCTATTTTAATTATTATTTTCATTTAAGCTCCTAGGGGTGAAAATAATTAATAAAAATCTGAGTGTTATAGCTCATTGGAAAGAAGAAAAGTTTTAAATCATGGATGCATCATTTTGGGGCCTTGCGAAGCAGATAATTCATTTATTTTGATAAAGGGGTCTTTGGAGCTAAAAAGAGCTTTTAATTAAAAGTGGTGACTTTAAGTTGTGCACACTTAATGAATTATTTTTTATTGTTTGAGGAGAAATATGAAGGGATAAAGGAAATAATATTTTATTTCCCTCAAAAAGTTATAAAAAGAAGAGTGGGGCTCATTGTTGAAGGGGGTTGATGATTTGTATTGTTATGTTGCCGGAATGAACCTGCGAGTTCTTCCTATTCTCTTGAGGACGAAAACCCTCTTGTGGAATGCTCTTGAGGACGAAAACCCTCTTGAGATTGAGTGTGGTTTCACTACAGAAATCACCATTGTGCTGGAGACAGAAATTGGAGCAAACTCATACAGAGTTTGCCATTGAGCTTTCATGAAGTTGATGTACCTTGATTTGTTTGGTTTGAGAAGGGTTTATATTTGTTGTGTAAGATTTAGTGTGGATTTTGGTATGATTTAGATCAATTGAATGTCATTTGAAGATTGCTGTGAAAACCTTGCTGGGCCGTACATTTCTATATGTGGCTTCTTCTATGCTGTCCATACTTTGGGAAATATATGATCAGACTTGGAGTATTTGTTTCCTGTGTTTTTGGCACTGTTTTTAGTTATCATTTCAAGAGATTTGGTGAAGTATTACATTGTGGCTGAGTGGTATTTTTTGCTTTGGCTGTACCTTATTGCCGTACATTGCTGGAAAGTACGATTTGTATCAGAAATTAATGGAGTTGTTTGATGAATCTTTATCATTGAGAGTGTTATTGTATAATGTTAGTGCCTCCTATTATTCCATTTGCAGTGGTTTAAATGCCTTATAGAACTGTGTGTGAAGAGTCTATGCATGTTGAAGGCCGTCCCTGTTGGAGTGGTACGATTTGCATAGAAATTAATATTGGAGTTTTCTTGATAAGTTATCAGTTGTGACATGATTGTTGGTCAAAAACGCCTCTTTCCTGAGTATTTGTTGGGAGTTTCTGATTGTTGATAGATTATGGTGAACATATATTGCATTCATGGCCGTACGGCCTTGGCTGAAATGATTATTGGCTACAGTCAATGATTGCATTGTTTGTTAAGTGTTGAATGCTCAGAATTAATAAATATTGGTTATAGATCAGTTTGTGGGCAGTTAGAGGTTGATATCAGTTGTGTGTGATGTTCATGTGTTTCTAGCTCTCTTCATGGCTGTCGTACCAGTCTATTACAGTCAGCAAAGAGTAATAAACAGTGATCAGCGAGTATACATCAGAATTTGCAATCTTGATCAGTCCTTATAAGGATCTTTTGCCAAATAAAGATGCAGGGTTAGTTTCTTCAATCAATGATTCTTCAGGGGTATCTTCATCAAGTTTTAATCAAGTGTTAATGAAATTGATTGTATTGAGTTTTCCATTGTAATTTCTTTTGAATACAAACACATATAATAACCCCTAGATGGTTTACCGCCAGTGTGGAGTAATTGAACTCTTCTTTTCTTTCTTCTACCTACCCACTGAACAAGTGGTGAATTCCCACTGCATAAGTGGATGATTTTGTAAGCTTTCATGCATATTTATACCCACTGATAAAGTGGTGAATCCCCACGAAATGTGGATGCCCGCCGTAGCGGAAGAAGTGTATCTCTTTCTTGCATATTTTCTACTGTAAGCCAAAATCACTGTATGCTCTCACCTTGCCCATTCTGGGATCTGGGTGATCAAAAAGTGTGAGGTATTTAGTTGGTTATGCTTTGATCTAAACTGTCATATCATTGTATATTTTGGAAAAAATTTGGGGTTGTTTATTACAGTGGTATCAGAGCCAGGTTGTTCTTGCCACCCTGTTGGGAAGCTAATTTGTTGCAGATCTTTCAGTTGAGCAAGTCAGTTTTCAGCGTTGCTTGTGAGTGATCAGCACTTGCATGTGTGTTCAGAGTTGGGCAGTTGAAAGATTTTGAGCAGTGTTGAGAGATCATGGCATCTCTTATGCAAAAAAGAAGTGAGACAGAGGTTCTGGATGAATTAGAAAAAGTTGTTCAAGAGAAATTGGATCGAAGGAAGTATCATCATGAGGCCACTAAGATTATTGATGAGTATGAAGAACTACCAGATGACTATAAGCAGCAACTCCCTTGGAATGCTTTCTTGGAAATCATCAAGGAGGGTAATCCGGATAAAAAGGGATTTATAGAATACATTCAGAAGATAAGGAATGAAGAGGAGATGAAGGAAATGTCCTTGTGCAAGCCTGAGTTAACTACTTCAAAGGCAAGGACCAAGAACTTTTCTAAGTATTCACTTTCCAGCCCACCGAACAAGAAGCCTCCTATTTCGGAGAAGAAAGAGTTCAGCAAAAATGAACTTAGAAGAAGAAATCTTTGTTTCCTATGCAAAGATGCTTGGGAGCCTAACCACCAATGCAAGAAAAAGAAAGATGAATCAGCAACCTTCACCACATGTTCTTTCTTGCTGAATGATGTAAAATCTGAAAATGGTAAAGATGAAGATTTGTTAGTTGAAATAAATGAGTCTAAGCCTCTGTATGATGAAGACAAAGTCACAAATCATGAGACATGCATAGAGGAGTTTGCTGATTTGGAGAAGTCTACAGCAGAAATTAGTGAAGTTGAGCTTTCCTTTGACAAAGAGCCAGAGGTGTTGGACTTTGCAAGTCCTTCATTTGATGAAGATGCTGAAGATGCCACTACATTTGAGGAGATGAAGATGATCGATAGATTGCTTGCCGGTGACTTTGCAAGTGAGCCTGAGAGGATTGAAGCAATGTGTCTCGTTGAGGACATGGAAGACAATGAAATCACAAAAGATAAAAAGTTTGATGCTGCTGCAAATTTCAGAACAGCACCTAATGAAGAGCATTCACCATTCGAGTGATGGAAGTTTCGATTATGCGTGGGATTGTTCCATGCAAAGAGAAGACCAGTTAGATTCTTCAAAGATCCTTGACAAAGAATGTGTTGATGAAGACTTTAAATCAGCCATTGGTGATGATTCAATATTTGATTATGAGACGACCATATCATTTGATCTAAGTGATGAAGAAGATTCAATTTCCATGCAAATTGAAGAGCCAAGTGTCCTTTCTGAATGGATAGTTGAAGAGTATGTTGATGGGAAGTTTGTTGAAGAATTTGGATCAGCCTCAAGGGTTGGCTCAACATTGAATTTATGTGATGCTACTTCTTGTAGTCAAAGTAGCTATGAAGAGGATAACTTTAAAGTAGTTGATTTCAAGGATCATGCTTCTAAGGATATGACAGAAAATTTATTGTGTGCAGCTGAGTTAGATTTTAAGAATCAATTGTTAGTCACCGAAGATAAGGTTGTGCAAGTTCTAACACATTTGGATAGCTCACATAAGTTTGTTGAAGAGCACATTTGGAGAGCTCAAGTTGAGAGGAGACAAATGGGCATAGAAAAAAGATCTTCACTTGAAGATTGGTGTGTAGTTAGGAAGGCATTGGAAACTTTGAAATCTGATTATTTGAACCTGCTTATTGATAGAGATCATGTCCTTGAAATTGTTGGTCAAATATGTGATGCATTGAAGGGACAAGACGCTGAAATTGATAAGCTTACATTTAAGCTTAAAACAACAATGGATTCTTTAGAGAGTACCCAAATGGATCTCTTAAAAGCTGAAAATCAGTTTGTTGATGTCCATCAATTCAAGGAGCAAGTAGGAGTTGCTAGAGCCAATGAAAGCAAGCTAGAGACTGAAGAGCTTGGTTTGCTCCAAGGAGATTTTGACTTAGGACAGCCTCCTAAGTATGCAAATGCAAAGTGGGAATCAATTGATGAATTGTTTGAACATGAAGGTAAAACCAATTTCCAATCATTTGATAATACTCTTTTTATGACGGAAGTTGAGTTAACTCATGATAATCTTCTCCTCATGTTGAATGACGAGAACCATTCTGATGTGAGTAGCACGGAGGACGATAGTAACAGGATATGGGATCCGGGTGAAGTGCACTCATGTGATGTTCATTTGTACAAAAAACTTCTTCAACTGGAAGTTTTCAACAGTTGTTGAAAATGGGCATAAGGTTCAGGTATGCAAGGGATTAGATTTAATGATGGCTTACTTTTGCAATGTAGTTTATTTGCAAGGTTCCATGGAGGATAGTGGTGTTGGTAAGATTGTTTTATGGATAAATTTGGAGTCGAATTTTAGTTATAAAGTTGCTGTCCTTACTCCCATCAGCCATCATAGGTGTTCAATTGCATACATATTGATTGATTGGAGAGAAATTTTGGTCATAACTTTGACATATTTTAATTGTAGATGGCCTAAATTTCTTATTGTTCTCAAAAGATTTTAGTTTTGTTGTTGCTATCTCACTTTGAGATCACTGAAATCTGATTTTCATGAGATTATTTCAGACTTGTGTAGCCATGAGATTGATCTTTTTATTGTTTTTAGCCTTTTATGCGAAGATGACAAAAGTTTTCAGCTGAAAGGAACAAGTGTTACAGTTACTAATGCTCTTTTGAAGAATGAGAATCAGCTGATTCATGGCTATCATGAGTTGTTTCCAGCTTGTTATCAAGCTGATTTGCGTTCTTCATCGGGGGAGCACTACAGTTTTTGGGTTCCAGTAGTTGTTTCGTATTGCATGATTGTATTGATGATTGCTAACTCTTTCATTTTTGGAGTTAGTGATGTTTGGGATCCAAATAGTTATATGATTGGAAGAATGTTTCAAAAGTGTAATCAGAATACCAGCGGTGCAGTTCACAGATATGTCAGAATAGAGCAGCAGAAGTGGTGTAGGGCATTCTTCAAATTGATTTGGGACCCAGGTATATTATCCATAATCAGGCAGGTATCTTGGTTGGATAGCATGAATTGCTTGAGGACAAGCAATATTGAGCAGGGAGGACTGTAATATTCCATTTTTGGCATATTGATTATTATGGGCATTTGTGCTTGTTCCTAGTCTTTTGGAGGCTATCCAACATGTTTGAGAAGAACTCCAATGTTCTTGGAGTGGTCTTAGTTCAGTCTGCAGAACAGTTAATTGAGTTTTCCTTTTGTAAATGGATAATTTTGTCATGATTTTGAGCTCAGTTGATGTTCCGAATAACATTGATGGTTTCTAAAGTTTGATCGGGCTTCTGGTTTGCTCTCCAAGATTCTTGGAGGAGTTTTCTATTTCTGGAAAGTCACCCGGAAGGCATCGTTGCACATCCCAAACCTTACAGAGCATATTGGTTCAATTTATTTTGCATTCGGAGGCCGTTTGGGATTTTCCGCAAAATTTAATATTTAATGAGCTATTTTAATTATTATTTTCACTTAAGCTCCTAAGGGTGAAAATAATTAATAAAAATCTGAGTGTTATAGCTCGTTGGAAAGAGGAAGAAATTTTTAAATCATGGATGCATCATTTTGGGGCCTTGCGAAGCAGATAATTCATTTATTTTGATAAAGGGGTCTTTGGAGCGAAAAAGAGCTTTTAATTAAAAGTGGTGACTTTAAGTTGTGCACACTTAATGAATTATTTTTTATTGTTTGAGGAGAAATATGAAGGGATAAAGGAAATAATATTTTATTTCCCTCAAAAAGTTATAAAAAGAGGAGTGGGGCTCATTGTTGAAAGGGGCTAATGATTTGTATTATTATGTTGCCGGAATGAACCTGCGAGTTCTTCCTATTCTCTTGAGGATGAAAACCCTCTTGTGGAATGCTCTTGAGGACGAAAACCCTCTTGAGGTTGAGTGTGGTTTCACTACAGAAATCACCATTGTGCTGGAGACAGAAATTGGAGCAAACTCATACAGAGTTTGCCATTGAGCTTTCATGGAGTTGATGTACCTTGATTTGTTTGGTTTGAGAAGGGTTTATATTTGTTGTGTAAGATTTAGTGTGGATTTTGGTATGATTTAGATCAATTGAATGTCATTTGAAGATTGCTGTGAAAACCTTGCTGGGCCGTACATTTCTATATGTGGCTTCTTCTATGCTGTCCATACTTTGGGAAATATATGATCAGACTTGGAGTATTTGTTCCCTGTGTTTTTGGCACTGTTTTTAGTTATCATTTCAAGAGATTTGGTGAAGTATTACATTGTGGCTGAGTGGTATTTTTTGCTTTGGCTGTACCTTACTGCCGTACATTGCTGGAAAGTACAATTTGTATCAGAAATTAATGGAGTTGTTTGATGAATCTTTATCATTGAGAGTGTTATTGTATAATGTTAGTGCCTCCTATTATTCCATTTGCAGTGGTTTAAATGCCTTACAGAACTATGTGTGAAGAGTATATGCATGTTGAAGGCCGTACCTGTTGGAGTGGTACGATTTGCATAGAAATTAATATTGGAGTTTTCTTGATAAGTTATCAGTTGTGACATGATTGTTGGTCAAAAACGCCTCTTTCCTGAGTATTTGTTGGGAGTTTCTGATTGTTGATAGATTATGGTGAACATATATTGCATTCATGGCCGTACGGCCTTGGCTGGAATGATTATTGGCTACAGTCAATGATTGCATTGTTTGTTAAGTGTTGAATGCTCAGAATTAATAAATATGGGTTATAGATCAGTTTGTGGGCAGTTAGAGGTTGATATCAGTTGTGTGTGATGTTCATGTGTTTCTAGCTCTCTTCATGGCTGCCGTACCAGTCTATTACAGTCAGCAAAGAGTAATAAACAGTGATCAGCGAGTATACATCAGAATTTGCAATCTTGATCAGTCCTTATAAGGATCTTTTGCCAAATAAAGATGCAGGGTTAGTTTCTTCAATCAATGATTCTTCAGGGGTATCTTCATCAAGTTTTAATCAAGTGTTAATGAAATTGATTGTATTGAGTTTTCCATTGTAATTTCTTTTGAATACAAACACATATAATAACCCCTAGATGGTTTACCGCCAGTGTGGAGTAATTGAACTCTTCTTTTCTTTCTTCTACCTACCCACTGAACAAGTGGTGAATTCCCACTGCATAAGTGGATGATTTTGTAAGCTTTCATGCATATTTATACCCACTGATAAAGTGGTGAATCCCCACGAAATGTGGATGCTCGCCGCAGCGGAAGAAGTGTATCTCTTTCTTGCATATTTTCTACTGTAAGCCAAAATCACTGTATGCTCTCACCTTGCCCATTCTGGGATCTGGGTGATCAGAAAGTGTGAGGTATTTAGTTGGTTATGCTTTGATCTAACACTGTCATATCATTGTATATTTTGGAAAAAATTTGGGGTTGTTTATTACAAATTCCCACTGCATAAGTGGATGATTTTGTAAGCTTTCATGCATATTTATACCCATTAATAAAGTGGTGAATCCCCACTGTTGGTGCCTGAATTGACTGTCAGTTCCCGAGCAATTTTCATGCAGGCACCTTCCCAAAAAATCCAAAGAATTTTAAGTTTTGGGGCCCCTCAGTGTTTTTCAGCATTTGCATCTTAGTTCTTGAGGAGGTGGTCTTCATGTGTTCTTCATCGGCGTAGTGATTGTCATCGGCGAAAGCTTTCTTGAGCACTCCGATTGTGTCTTTGAACTATCGTTGCAGCATCCGCTTGAACCCTTTTCTCAAAGGTTCAATGGTTCAAGGTTCAAAGTTCATTTTTCTTCTAACAAGTCATATCATGCATTTACCTTGCGCAAGTGATGTATCGTTGAACCATCCGCTTGAACCCTTTTTTCAAAGGTTCAATGGTTCAAAGCTTTGTGATTTTGGTTTCGGCCGATGGAGGGGATTGTAATGTAGCGGTCGGCGTTGAATCATCAGGTTGAACCTAGCCGTTGAACCGTTCCAATGGTTCAACCCGACGGTGGAGTTGACGAATGACCATCGGCGAGACTATTGAGATCGGGCTAGCAGTTGGAGGGTCCGCCGATGGGGTAGCATTTGGCCGATGCGATGTCATCGGCGTAGGTCTCACCGATGGGGATTTGGAGGATGTCTATCGGCGTGAGTTGTATTGTTGGCCGAAGTGTTTTGAGCTGTGCCGACGATGGGAGGTTTGGCCGATGGGATGTCATCGGTGTATGTCTTGCCGAAGGATGTGTATATCAGGGTAACTAGCTCTATCGGCATAGGCATTTTGTTGTTCGCCGATGGCTTTGGTCATACCGACAGACGAGGAATGTGGAGACTTCATCGGTGAGAGTTTGGTCCATCGGTTGGGGAGCTTTGGGTTTGGCCGATAGTGTTGATCTCGCCGATGGAGGGATTCGAAACGAGCATCAGTGTGATATTCATCATCGGCAGGCTTCATTTCTGTTTGGCCGATATGGATGGTCTGGCCGACGAGAGCTTGGAGGGTGTGTGTGGTCATCGGCATGTGTCTGGCCGATGAGGGGGCAAAGTCTAGCTTGTTGATGCATCGGTGTGACTCGACGTATCGGCGGGGAAGCTTTTGGGTTGGCCGATGGTGTTGGTCACACCGATGAAGGGAATATGGAGTTTGCGGTCGGCGAGACCATTGGGATCGGTGAGAGGTTTTTTGAGTAGGCCGATGGTAGAAGTTTGGCCGATGGGCTTTTGGTGAAGGGTCGTGTGTCGAGTGCGGCAAAACGCTCGACACCTATTGAGCTCGCGGCCACGCTTTTAAAATGCTAAAGTGGTCTCTACGGCACCAATGTGGGATTAATCTCCCTGTTTTATTTTGAACCTGCGATGAAGTGCCTTTTGGCGGGAACTTCCTTTTTGAACGCTGCAACGGTTTCCAAGTGAAACACAGGTGGTTGAGCCATCAATGGCGACAGTGCAGGGGTATGGGTGATGGTACGTGCGTTCAGGCTGCTCGATTGTGAATGAGGACTTCCAGATGGCGGCGCAAGGCTCGAGGCCTCTCTTGTCTGTTGCAGCAATAACTTCTGAGCGCCATTTCTAATGGATGTATCTAGCGAATTTTTGACTTCTGGCTATGTAATTAATGCCGAGTACGCTTCCCTCTGGCTTTGTTTTTAAGCAGGAAGTGTTACTCATTTTAGAGGTGGGATGTTTTTTGGGCTTTCTGCTCTGACTCTGAACATAAGGTGTGTTGGTGCCTGAATTGATTGTCAGTTAATTTAGCAATTTTCATGCAGACACCTTCCCAAAAATCCAAAAAGTTCTAAGTTTTGGCACCCCTTCAGTGTTTTGTAGCATTCGCATCATCTTTCTTGAGGAAGGGGTCATCATGTTTTGTCCATCGACGAAAGTTTTGTTTTTTGAGTGCTCCGATTGTGTCTTTGAACTTTCGGTTTGAACCTCGCCGGCGAACCTCAGTGTTGAACCTCGCCATTGAACCATCGGGTTGAACCGGTTCAACGGTTCAGGGGCTTTGGTTCCATATTTTCCGTAAGTGAATCCTTTGCTCATCCATGTGATCCAATCGGTATGGTTGAACCACCGCATTGAACCACCCGCTTGAACCCTTTTCTTCAAGGTTCAACGGTTCAAGGTTCAATGGTTCAAAGCTTTATGTTTTTGGTTTTATCGGAGTGATCGGCATCATCGGCGAAGGATTTCTGAGTTGGACCGACAGTAGATGTTTGGCCAATGAGATGTCATCGGCGTGTGTCTTGCCGAAGAGGGTGGGGTTGACGAAGGACCATCGGCGAGACTATTGTGATCGGCAGAAGAGATTTTTGTTGCTCCGATGGTCTTTGTCTCGGCGACAAGGGGTGTGGAGCTGGTATCGGGGTGACGGGGAGGATTGTCTTGGCGACAGCATTGAGATCGGAGAGAGTGGTGTTATCGGCCAATGTGTTCTGTGGTTCACCGATGGAGGGAGGTCACCCCGATGGAAAGTGCCATCGGAGTGAGAGTGCGTATCGGTCTGGCCGATGGTGGATGGCTTGACGAGTGTATTTTGCTTGGCCATCGGTGAGACTTGTATTATCGGCCTAGTCAATGGAAGTTAGCCCGATGGTCTATCTCTGGCCGATGATGGGGAATGTGTAGTTTGCATTGGCCAGACCATTAAGATCAGTGAGAGTTTGCTTGGCTTGGCCGATGGTTTTTGTCTTGGCGACAGGTGTGTATGGAATGGTCATCGGTGAGATTTTGTTCATCGGCGGGGAAGCTTTTGGGTTGGCCGATGGTAGTAGTCTGGCCGACAGGGGATTGTGATGGCTTCATCGGTGTAACACGAGGTTGGCCAAAAGATTTTTGGATGCTCCAATGGAGGGAGTCACGCCGACGGAGGTGGGGAGTGTAGTTTGTGGTCATCGGCGAGACTGTTGAGATCGGCGGGAGAATTGTGGAGTAAGCCGATGGCCTAGGTCTGGGCGATGGGCTTTTGGCCAAGGAGCGTGCGTCGAGCGCGGCAAAAGTGCTCGACGCTTAATATGTATGCGACCACACTTATAAGGTAATAGAGGGCTCTCCGCGCCATGCATGTGGGATTTTTCTTCCTACAGATTTGAACCTTCAGTAAAACGCTTTTTGGCGAGAAGCTCATTTTTGAACGCAGCGACAGTTTTCTTGGTGGTTGCGGGTGGTTGAGCCATCAATGGCGATAGTGCAGGGGTATGGGTGACGGTACAAGTGATTAAACTGCCCGATTGTGAATGAGGACTTCCAGATGGTGGCGCAAGGCTCGAGGCCTCCCCTGTCAACTCTCCTGCCTACTGCATTGATGACTTATGAGCGCCATTTCTCATGGACTGTATCTGGCGGGTTTTTGTCCATCATGTAATTAATTTCTAGAGGTACACTTTCTGGCTGTTTTAAGCAGGAAGTGTTACTCATTTTTGGGTTGTTGAAAGTTGAACATTTGGCTCTGTAATATAATAGAGTTGGTTTTGGTTGCTCTGTCCATAAAAACTTGTGAGTTTATGTATCTCCTGTAATATGTTTTTGCATGAATCCACTGATTTCATGGTTAATCTTATATGAATAATGCTATGTTTGCATGTGTTGTGCTAATTCTGTCTCCAGTATTGCATGTATCTTTCTTCTGAGTCTAGGTATTCAAGGAATGTCTAAGATTCTAGAACATAGAATTCTTGTGTTGAATGTGTGATCTCTTAACTTCTGCTCAAAGGGTAGATTAAATTGTTCTCAGATTAAATATTGGGAAGGGTACACTGCGATAGGGATGCCATAAGTATAGATAGCTTAACACTTTGTATTGGGAGATATCTGTAAGGCAGGTATCATATGTATCCCCCTAAAATCCAGTTTTAGTTGTTCATGCTGATCATTCACAGGTGTATGTCTACTGACTCCAGGCCCTGGATAGGCACCAATCTTGCTTTGTGTTAGTATTACATACCATGTCCAGCTTTGCATCCAAATACAAAATCAAAATCAAACTCTAAAACAACCATTAGGACAGTAGAATTAGTTTTAGGATCCTCAGTCCTCTGTCTACAACTGCAAATAGGCCCAAAGCTAGCCCCTTTGCTCTTATCTTTCAGTTTTGGTCTACTTACAGGAGGACTTATCTGCTTTCTGTCAGCATCCCAGCCTTTGTATGCATATCCTCATGGATGTTGAGTAGGGAATACCCCCCTAGGTTTTGCAGAGCCTGAAGAAGAAGAGGAGATAAAATATAGAGTCTATCTCCTACACTGTTGGCCCCTGGCCCAGAGATCCTGTTGATCATTGATGGCTACCTTGTAGGGAAATCTGGGAGTAAGCATCCAGTCTGGGAAAAAACCAACAAGGTGTTCACATTTTGAAAGGCATTTTTTGCTACAGACTCAGTCCTTAGTCTGGTGTACTAGTCTATCTTGGCTTGTAAATGATAATTTTCTCTATGATGACTTTCTATGCAAATTGATTTTAAATGAAAAACACCTGTGTGTGTATTGTTTCTGATTGTCTCCTGTATGTCATTTGTTTTCCTTTCAAACAAGGTTGTCAAGGGCTTCTAAGTTTTTCAGTATATGCATACTGTGTGTCTGATTTATTGCATCTACTCAAGGAGTGGTTAAATAGGCTTTTGATCAGATACAAAGGAAAATAGATTGCATCATAGGATCTGTTAAGTATGATCATTAGTAATACTCTTTCTTGGACATGTTGCTGTTAGGCAGTAGCATTCTTCTCAAGTCCTCTGGATATGAATTAGTGTTGTCATGGGGAGACATTTACATTCTTAGATATGACTCTGCTGCCCAGATAAGGCACTGGTTTGGGAATCTATCTGTTCAATGGGTCTAGGAAAGTCCCATAACTCCAAACACCAATTCAAACCATTTCATCCTTCCACCTGTTAGTTGTAGGATTAGGAGTAGGAAACCCCTTGCATGCTCTCATCCCTAACCAGACACATATGTCCAAAAATGTTGCCAATTTTGTGATTTGTTACACAAATCTTGGTCCTTACATGAGAGTATTCTGCCTGTTGCTGTCAAGTTATATCCTTCTGTCATTGAGCTAGTCAAGGTCATACTTTTATCAAATAGGGACACCCCCCTTAGTGCGGCAAAACCAGAAGTGAAGGGGAGGAGCTCACGCAACCTCCTGTATTTAGTTGGCTGAATCTGCCTATGCATTAGAACTGGCAAACCCTAATGCTGATTCAGAAGGAAAACCAACACCCACGAAATGTGGATGCCCGCCGCAGCGGAAGAAGTGTATCTCTTTCTTGCATATTTTCTACTGTAAGCCAAAACCACTGTATGCTCTCACCTTGCCCATTCTGGGATCTGGGTGATCAGAAAGTGTGAGGTATTTAGTTGGTTATGCTTTGATCTAACACTGTCATATCATTGTATATTTTGGAAAAAATTTGGGGTTGTTTATTACAAAAAGTGCAGGTTTCTGTAGAAATGATGAAAAATCAGTTATGAAATGACAAAAAATCAGTCTCAAAAAATGCAGATCTGCCTTTAAAGTTGCTGCTCCTCTTTTCAAAAAATCGCTCCTTGAAAAAATTGTGAGTGAATGATGTTCAAATGACAAAGGGCGCCCTCCATATATAGTGACTTTTCTTTCATTTAATGCTAGTCGGCCAGGCTCGAGGTCGGCCAAGGTAGATATTAAATGCATTTTTTTAAATTTCAAAAAAAAACTTCTCTTCCTTCTAGGCACCCAAAATGGTGAAATTGCACAAGAAGAGTGCTTAAGGTCTTGTTCTTTACTTACCTTGCCCACTTCCAAAAAACCTTTTCATCTAGGGCACTCATTTGGGTTCAAGGAATCATGCCATGTCAAACTCAAGCGCTAGAACTAATTTGGAAAGATGAGGATATTGGCACTACATTGATGATTTCAAACCGTTTGGAAATCTTGGAATGTTTCCTTGTTCACTCATTGATGTCAATTCATACTTCCCTTCAAAGGCGCCACTGTAAGGTGGTATGAACTAAGAAATGCGCCCAAACCATATGGGAGTCTAAAATTTGCATCTCATCAACTTCAAGCACCTTCACTAATCTTGATGACCTCCAACATTTTGCTCACTTCAAAATTTCATGATTCCAAATCGTTGTGAAATCACTCTAATACTTGTGAAGCCCAAATTACCTTGCAAGGCGCTCAAGGTGATGATAGTAACAAGAAAATGCGCCTTCTATTTCACTTAGCGAGATTGATTGCTTAGTGGTGCCAAAGTCACTTCTTGAATCCCTAGGCGTATATTTATGATGCTTTGAATGTGAAATTGCGCCCTAAGGTCTTCATGTTTTGTTTTAACCATTTAGAGACTCCTAATATTAGGCACTACTTTTTAGGCCTCTGCTTCATGTTCTTTCAAGACACACTCATTGTTGAAGGCCCTCTAAGTTAGGCGCCTAAACTTCTCTCAACCAACCCTACTCCCTAGTGCTCAAAATGACAAAAATGGTAAGAAATGGTGCCTTGGCTAGATGATGATAGGATATGATGTGAAGTCACTCAACCTTACCAAGGCGCCAAAAGAGGCTAGAATAACATCATTCTCCCCAACTTGGATCTAGGCGCCAAAATCTCATCTCTGACCATTTACTTTCTGAGCGCTCAAGGTGATGATAATAACAAGAAAGTGCACCTAGATCTTTTTGACAAAGTTTAACCATTTTAAAGATTTTTACTGAAGGCGCTCAACACTGTAGGTGAGTTGAATATCATTCTCCCTTAGGCGCCAAAAGGTGACCATTTGGATGAAAATATGCGCCCATGCTACTTGAGCTTTGCACTTATCATCTTTTATGTTTGTAAAAGTCCTGAATGGGTTCCTCATCTAGGCGCCCAACCTAAGGTGTCATTCCATGTATCTTCTTTTAAGGTGCCAGATTCACTTCTCAAAGCCATCCACTTTCTAGGCGCTCATTGAGGTGCACAGAGGAGCAAAAGGGCGCCTAGAGTCTTAGTGGCTTCATGCTTGTCATTCAAATGATTTCAACTCATTGTAGAGACCTCCTCACTTAGGCGCCTATTCAAGGTAGTTTGAGTGATAAGATGCGCCCAAGTTCTACTACACGTTTTGAACACTATGCATATTGAGGTCAATTTGAAGATATAGGGCACCTTACTCAAAATGAACATTTTGTGAACTGAAATCAATGTTAGGCACTTTCAAGGAGTTGATACCTTTCAAGGCGCACTTACCTTATAGTTTGGATTATCTCATGTCAAGGTGCCTTCTAATGAGTTTCTAGGTGCAAAGGTGCGCCTAAGTTAGATGAAGACTCCTTAAAAACTAACTTCACCTTTCAATCATGATCTTATGGAAAAAAGACTTGAAAATTTGTAATCTTGAATTGATTCCTTCTAAGGCGCCAATGTAAGGTTGCTTTGACATTGGAAGGCGCCTAGATTTGATGATGAGTCACGTTCCACTTGAGGCAAGAATTTGCGCCTTGTCTTAGATAATTGGTGGAATCAAAACTTCATGATTCCCAGTTATTATACCTTATAAGGCGCTCAAGGTCACTTCCATCATCAATCAACTCCTTAGGCGCCCAAAGGTGGTCATATCAACAAGAAATGCGCCTAGAATTCATTTGCTAAGACTTAGCCCATTTGGATATTTTGACACAGGGCGCTCACATTGGAGGTGACTTGAAGGTTATCCTTTTCTAGGCGCCAAAAGATGATTACTTGAATACAGATATGCGCCTTGACTCCTTAAGCTTTATACTTATCATCTTTTATGCCTTGAAACAATCATGAAAGTCCTGAATGAATCCCTCATCTAGGCGCCCAAACTTCTAAGGTATTACTTAAATCCTCATATTCCATCTAGGCGCTTATCTGGGTAAAATGAGTGGCAAAGTGCGCCTAGATGCTTCAAGGTGACAAACTCTTTCCAAGGCGCTTATGATGATGATCTGAACAACCATAGGCGCCTAGATCAACACTCAACCTTTTCTATTTGTAGCTCTTACTGAATCATGTTGAACTCAAGACCTCACTTTAACACAACACCCTCCAATTTTGACTTTCAAGGAGTCTCTGTATTGCATTTACAAAGCTTGATCGGTTGACTAACTCCGAGGTGATACAAACAACTAACCCAAAAACGACTAATCCTATGAAGAAAACTGGGGGTCCCCATCGTGATGGGGCGATGTGTGATTTGGTCACAATAGGTACCTTCTACAATTTGCAGCTCCGCCGCACACTTGACAAGTGTCATTTCCCATCCAGCCATGGATGCCTGAAACATGCCCATGAAGGTGGAAAGTGCGCAAACATCATCCAAAAGCCCCTTGGAAACAACCTGGGTGTGCTGGAAATACAATGCATGCATTTTATCCTTCAACAAATACTCATCAATTTCTCCATCAAGGTCAAACATCTTGTTTATTGAAACAAGTATTTTGCCTCGAATTTCTTGAAGTGCTTCTTTTGCTCGGAGGCTTTCACTCTCAATCTTCCCAAGAATTTGCTCCTTTATGTTTAGAGTGCAATACCAAGAAGGAAAATCATATGATGACTCCTGCTCAATCACTCCTTCATCTATTATCAACTTCTTTAATTGAGGAATAATTTCTTCTCTGACAACTCCGAATTCTGCACAAGGCACCAAAATAGCCTAAACTCGATCCAAAAGAGAGGAGGCTTCCTTATATAACTTTACAACTTCATCAACGAACCCATCAACTTTGACCTTGAAACTTGCTGCCCACTCTTGCAATGTCTAAGATGAAGATCTCATTCCTTCTAAATGTGCAACAGATTCCTGCGAAAGCAAGGCAGGCGGTGCAGGTATTTCCTCTGCTTGATTCACCGGCCTCATCAACTATTGGATATAATGCTGAAATGCTTTCTTATCCTTTTCTCACCGGATCCTCCGTTTCCATTCCTGTAATCTTTCTTTGATGGTCGTGATTGAATCTTCTAACTCTTCCATTTCTTGTTCCACCGTAGTTGGACCCAAATCAACAGTATTAATGTCATAGCCACCTGGAACATTTGCATCTGCATCCATGTTCATTCTCGGGACTACAACATGCACCTGTCTTGACCCAGAGCTATCTCTCGTGATCTTTGAAAATTTAGTAACATTTTGTTTCCCTTTGTCCGGTTTGGCTCTACTCAGTAAGTCCTCCAAACTCAAGATGGGCTCTCTTTCAACAATAGATTTTTCTTTGACTCTCTCTTAGCCACTCTGGCAATTCGGACAAATCTTCCTGATTTTCCTCTGGAATTTTCTTCCCTTGACAAGTAGGAAGAACCTCTTCATCAAATTCATATAGCTCCTTATCATTTTGATTCTCTGTCTCAATTATGACTTCATCTTGCTCCTTAGGTGGATTTGATAGGACCTCGATTTGGTTCCCTTGCAGTGTGGATTCCAAGGATTCATGCTTGTCTTTGCTAGCTTGTACCTCCAAAGCTACTTGCTCATTTTGTTCTGCTTCATCTCCTTCAATATATATATTACACTATTGCCTTCTTGCCTTGAAGAGGTACTGGCTACATTCTGGTCATTGCTCTTCACCTTCTTTCTTGGCTAAAAATCTTCCTTTGAATCAGCACTTGCACCTTCTGAGTCACTAGAGTCACTGCTTGACTCACTACTTGAGGTCTCCCTGGAATGTTGTGCACTACCTCCTCCCATCAAACTGTAAGTGAGCTGAACATTATTTTCTTGAAGCCTTTGAACTTGGAAATCCACATATTTCTTAGTATGAGCCACAATTGGTACCATCAAATCATCATTACGCGTGACCTCTTGTTCTGACCAATTGATGGTGAATGGCTTATTCTTCTCCTAATCATATGAACTCTGCGACAATCTTTTGTGATCTTCCTAAAGCTGATCCGGAATATTAATTATCCTTCTTGCCCTAGCCAAGTCCAAAGACAATCTGTAGCAGCTCTTCCTCCTTATCTCCATATCATCACGTGCACCATCCTAATGATCTTCAAGATGTGGTTTATGCTCATATTTACTTCCAAATTTCTGCTTGATTGCATTAAATGGATCAAAATTGTTGCATGCATCATTATGGTGCACCAGATTATAGGCTTGCAATTCTATTTCTGAATTTTCAGCTCCCTGTAATGACAAACAAGTCTCCAGCCTCCCAATGCTAATTCGAAACTTAGTTGTAGTTTTCTCTCTTTTCCTTTGAATTTTGTCGAAGGCCACGAGCTGTCTCGTTACTTCCAACAATACCATCCTGTATGTAGGATATCTAGGCAAACGATAGGGCAATGATGAATATCCCTCAACTCAAAGGTAGGTGAATCTTGGGAACTGAATAAACCATTTTCCATACTTCTCCAGTAGATTCATGGATTCTTTTGACAATCTCTTGCATATGTTGCCTTGCAACAATCTGACGATGTACATGGAGAAAGCGTCATTAAACCTCCTATAATGAGAGATAGCTTGCAAGTGCAGCAGAGGGTAGTAGTCATAAACCTTAAATTGTCCATCACCATTACCAACTCTCCCTTTGCAAGTCAGCCCTGGATATCTCTCGTTCCTTGCAAGCATGTATCACATACGAGCTCATGTAAAATGTCTTAGTCTCTTGCAGATTTTTGAGCTGATCATCAATATTGTTGCTGATCATTTCAGCCCAATCAATCATCCTTTTTCCACTGATGATCTCCTCTATAAAAAAGAACATCTAGGACTCAAAATTCGCTGATTGTCGACAACCCATAATGCAGCTCAAAAATATGACCATGTAGCCAATCTCCAGATGGAAATCTGATTTGTGGAGTTTTTTAGGCACTCTACTTATGTGCGGCCTTGGCTGTACCAACCACTTGCTATTTATCACTTCCATGCATTTCTCTGGTCCAGACAAGTAAAGCTGCAAAGCAGACTCCTTATCACAGAATGTAGTGGTCTTATGTGAAGGAATATCGAAGGCTTCTACGATTGCCTCTTTTCTCAAATAAGCCAGTACTTTTCCATCACCTATCACAATACATCTTTTTGCATGGTCATAGTGCCCGGCACACTCCAACATCAACTCCGAACTCAGCATTGCAGGCGAGAAGCAAGCAACCTGCACAATTCCATTTTTCAACATTCACCTAATAAAATCTGAAGGATTAGGCTTATACAAGTTTTGCCTGATTTCATCCATGTTGGTTCTCCCCAGATTGGTGTCGCCTAGATTTCGCCATTTCGAAGTAACCTTCGTCTCCAGCCACGTTCCCTTCATATCGCTTTTCATTACCACTTGCCTTTCCTTCACATTCATCGTTCACCTGCATGAACATCATGACGTCAACATCATGGAATGATGCTTAATAAACAAGCAAATAAGACAAATTCCACCGCCTAATGCATGCGGGATAAATTAAATATGTAATTTTAAATTACCTTGCCCTATTACAAGAAAAGTCGATAATGCTAATTTTGTAAAAATAAAACTCGACCAATTTCTTGACAACCCCAATCAACAAACTCAGCTCTGACTCGCCTTTTCATGCATTGCAACGATCTATTTTTGAAATAAATTTCGAAATGAGTTTTTGAGACAAGGAAATGTAATTTGCATGCTAACGTTACGGGGTTTAAAGCGAAACTGATTTGATATTTCACATGACATTTCTTACCTTGACCGATTGGCACAAAAACCCTCAGCGTTTAATTTATGCATGCATATATGATGGGGAAGCGCCAATTTCAAGCATATGTAATACTCAGATTTCAAAGGACCTCCTCTAGAGCGATGCATGATAATGAAACTATAGGTAATAAAATCCTTTTATAGGTGCCTTGACGAACTTGGAACGATCCTAGTATTGAATTTGTATATGCGCACATAGCAGGAGGTACTTATAATTTGCAGACCTTTGAAGACTTCCTCCTAACCAACCATGCCAGCTTTCAGTATCCTCAACGTATAACTCCAAACACTGATTTCGAATTTGTTTTGGGCGAGCTCTTCAAGTCTAAACGCCTGATGCTAACTTTAGACAAGGCAATGCAATTAGACGGATTTTGTGCTACCCACACAGAAGACTTTTAAAAAATGCGAGATTCCTTCTGATATGCGCCTTGAGTGGGTTGTCAATATTCAATGCTCAATGCTAAATTTATCATACGAGCGTTTTGGCAGACCTGTAGATATTCTACATATCATTTGAAATTCATCTTTTTGCAAACCAATTATTGACCTACGCTCAAATGGACTTTCTAATATGCTACGTGTAAGGAGAGTGGTGAAAATTGCAAGATATGGTTAAATGTACATCTAAGCGGACATTTGAGTGATCTATGCATAATTTGATTCCCATCGATTGCAAACCAATCCTTATATTGCGCCTAAGATGGACCTTTAAAATGATTGTGAATACTTTGAATTTCACCGCTTCTACAAACCGATTGCCAACTTGCGCTTTAGCGAACTTACTGATTATGTTCGCATGAATTAAAAGATACAAATATGCACTTGGCGGATGTTTGAACAATTACGATGCAATGCAAAACAATGTTGGAAATGAATCGGAGCGGCCTTCATAATGCTCCTTGTATAACGTTTGAAAAGCAACAATGAGCGGATGTCTAAACGGGCTTAGGCGGACTTTTTATGTGTCTATGCATAGATTTGAAATTCATATTGTGCAAACTAAACATTAACCTATGCCTAAGTCGGACCTTTAAAATCGCTATGTATGAGCTAACTAATGCAAACTGCAAGGCTGGGGTGGACTTTTCGAGTGTCTATGCATAGCATTAAATTTTGGACTTTGTAACTTAGCCATTGCCCTACGCCTAGGCGGACTTTCAAGTGCTCCATGTATATTTTGAATTTTCTTGCAACTCGCTAGGTGACTATAAAATGTGCTCCAAAGCGGACAATTTGATCCCGTTTGCATAAGTTTGAATCTTGACAAAGTGGCTAGACATATGTGCCGAGGCGAATATTTTGGGCTTTTTCACACTACAAATACCCCAAACTTAACTAAGGTTAAGTTTCATTCAATTCAGGCTTATGACTTAATTTTGGAATGAGGTCCATTGGGGTCTTCTAACTCCTGCAATGATTGACTTCTCCAAGCATTCAATGGTTTTCATCATAACCCTTGCATTATTTGCAAATTCTTTATTCAGACGAGAAATCTCGAGCGGGACCACTGCCAAAACAAAACAATTCCAAGCCAAAACAAAAGAGGGGTCCCCATTTACAATGGGGCGATGTTGTGATTAGGTCACAACACCTCCTTCACACACAAACTCACTTCAAACTCATTAACATTAATAATATTTAAAATACTAACAACTACAACTTCACACAAAATATTCATCACTCACAAATCTGTAACTCACAATTTTTTTTTGTATTTTCTAGAAATCTCTCACACACAAATATATTTTTTGTATTTTTTGGAATATAACAACACATCAACAAAATATTGGAAATACAAATAGATTATGCTCAATGGAAATCTTTGTATGAAATTTCACCAATTGGAACGGAGGGTTTTCATCCTCAATCCCATATGTGTTCAGAGGGCCCCCTTAGGTGTTTTTGTCCTTCAGGCAAAGTTGGACACAAAGCTCAAACTCAAATAATTGAAGTTGTAAAAGAGATGGAATCCCTTCAATGAGCTCTCGTCCTCATTTTATAGGCTGAAGGAAATAAAATATTTTTTTTTCACTTTTTTCTTGAAAACCTAATTTTAAATTACCTTTTGTAATTTCCCACCCATTCTAAAAAGAAATAACTTAATATTACAAAAGGCTTCAGTTGCCCCATTTAGGCAACCTGAATAATAATAATAAAGCAACCTTTTTACAAAGTTATGAAAATTAATATAAAGGCCAACTTTAATTATTATTTTTAAATTTATTTCCTGCTCCCGCACTAAACTACGGAAAAATATCAAAATGACAAATTTAATTTTTTCCATGAAATCTACTAGCTAAAATTGAGCAAGAATACGAAACCTCTATAAATGGAGCTCTCCGAGGTTTGTGGATTTCTCCAAGAATCTTGGAATGCTTCAAACATGTTGGAATTGGTGCGAACGACAATGGTTGATGACAAGTCCACCCCGCTCAGAATGGCTTTCCCTCAAGCAATTGTAAATTTGGATGTTCCCGAATCTTTGGGCCTTTCCACGTTGCATCTTCTACGGAAAGATTCTTCCATCGGACCAAGTGCTCAGTGATGCTTTTGTTTCTCAACTTCCTGTCTCTCACATCAATCACTGCTTCTGGAACCAGAATTAACTTGTCTTCTTCATCAAATGGAGGCAATTCCGCTGAAGGGATAATATGTTTTCCAAGTGCCTTTTTGAGGCATGACACATTGAACACATTGTGAATCTTACTCTCCTTAGGCAGCTCCAACTCATAGGCAGCTTCACCAATCCTCTTCAAGATTCGGTATGGCCCATAAAAACAAGGATTCAGCTTCTCAAATCCACTTGCCTTAAGAGAAGATTGCTTGCATGGCTGCAATCTTACGACCACCAAATCTCCAACCTCAAATGATCTCTCCATTTTGGGGCAATCAGCGTACATATTCTGCTGATTCTATGCTTGTTGGAGGTTATTTTTTAGTGTTTTCAGAATTTCTTGGCTTTGGCTCACTAAATCCTTTGCTCCCGACACCCTACTGTCAGAAATAACAAGAGCAACAAAAGATTGAGCTTCATAACCATGCAAAGCCAAAAATGGTGTCATCCTAATAGACATGTGATAGGTAGTGTTGTAACAATGTGTAATATCCTCTAGTAGATATCTATGTATTTTGACAAGTGTTTGACGATATGATAGCAGAAATAACAATGCATAAACTAAAATTGCATCCACAAATTTACTACAGAATCACAATGTTCATAAAAATGATAGCAGCTGTTATAAATTCTAAAATATCAAATATAAACCCAATAGTTTAGCAACTGGAAATACTGAAACACATACAACTCTAACCTTTCAAACTGAAGCAAATTGCTGACGAAGAACCCATGATCCAGTGTATTTATTTCTTAAGTGAATATTACATTAAAAATCAGATTATAAGCTGCTCAGAAAATGATATAATACTGGTGATGGCTGTCCACAATAAATGTGCTACCTGTTTGAATGTAACTCTGTCCCTGGTGATAAACCTTCATAGTTGTGCTCTTACATGAAGATAGAGCTGCATTTGAAGGCCCTTACAGTGACTGGTGAAAGCTGAGTCTGCAATTCTATAAAAATAATCGTTTGCTCAGTTTGAAAGCTAGATTGAATGCTGATTACATACATATACTTTTCCAGCAAATACATATATCATTTAAAACTCACTGAAATATGCCCAAATAAGCTGCGTCCCAATTGGAGGCTACCAAAACTACCACTAAAGATGCAAACTGCCTTGGAAGATCCAAAAAAACCTCCCAAAGTGAAGCGCTTCCCTTCTAAGCTTCTCACATCTCCTTCCTTAGCAATACAGTCCACATAATGTTAAACAAAATCCTTCAAAAGAGATGGCAGCAAATGTAAAGGGGCCCACAATTTCCCATGATCCCTGTTTATTTGCATATGCAATCAACTAACCCAAAAGCGCTACTCCCTTTTTTCCTTTGTACGACAATCTTCCAAACCTCAATAAACTTCTTTTTGTCTTGAATAAAGCCTATCCAAAGAGGTGGTTGGCCGAGTTGGCTTCAAAGGCCCCACCATAGTGAGGCGCTTCACCTTCTATGATGCAGCTGGGAACAAATAATGCTTTAAGCCTTCAAAACATTAAATCATCCCTTTGTGTGATTGCTGCCTTCTTTCCCACTTGCCTCACTCCAAACTGGCCGTGACTTCCCTTTTCCCACGTTTAGTGTCCAGTCATCACATTCAAATATCTTATAATATCAGCCCCTCCTATATGGTGTTTGAGAGAGATACATATATGACTTTTGAGCTCATTTTGGAGTTTTATGCTGAAAGTTTTGATAAGAGAGTATTGTTGGTTTGAACGGTGTTCGTCCAAGGGCTTTGTGAGGACAAAAACCCTCATGAAGGACATCAGCTGCGGTGCTGAGAGATCCTCCTTGGTTGATTTGCAGGTGGTTTCATTCAGGTACTACACTTGAGCTTCATTGCTTGATTTCCAGGTTGTCGCAGAGGATTTTAAAAGGCAAAATATTGAGATTCTCCAAATAATATTTTGGGAAGAGATTGCAGGGATAGTTCAGTGAATTTGGTTGCAGATTTTGAAGTGTTTAGAATGGCTTTTGGCCCTCATTTCCAGCCGCACCTCTCTCCAGGCAGGCCATACAGCTGCATTTGATTCGATGTATTTGTATTGTTTAATCACCTTTGAAGTTGTGTTTTTTCTATCATACTTTGGGCGCCAAGGAGTGAAGAGGAGACAGCAAAATTTGGAGGGTTTATTGTAGGGTTTTACAAACTGAAATCACTCTCAAACAGGCCGCTCAGCTGTACCTGCAAGGCATGGGTTACCTAGGGCAAGGCGCTTAGTGTAATGTCCCCATTTTTAGGCCCTTGTGCAGTTTGGATGGTGTTGGCTTTGGGGTGGTTCCAACACAGCTAGAGCAGAGCTTTTGTTGCTCAGCAGGGTTCAGACGGACAATTGGAGTTGATCGACACTTTCTGCGCCTGATTCGGACTTGTCCAAGACTTACTATTTTTAGTAAGTCCCTATTTTTAGTAAGTCCCTATTTTTTAGGAGGTGTGGGATCGGGCCCTGTTTGACCAGTTGGGAGTTCCTATTTTTTAGGGATGTTTCTTTTGTCAGCGGTTCCTACTTTTTAGGAGATTACTATTTATAGTAACCTGCTATTTTGGTACTTCGTGTCAATTGACCTTTGTAAGCTAGAGCAGATGGTTAGGGGGGCTTATTTTGGCAGTATTCAGTGTGGCTTCACCTCCAGTGATCAGTGAGAGTTCAAGTTCGACCTTCGTTGGACTCCGTTTGGCACACTTACTATTTATAGTAAGTTACTTTTTCAGGGAGTTAGAGTTTCTATTTATAGTGGGGCACCTGGACAGGTCTCAGATGTAGTGTCGACTAATGTTTGGGCCTTTGCAGATGTTTCAGGACACAGTGGTGCGTACTTACTATTTATAGTAAGTCAGCTATTGGAGATTGCTATTTGTGGCAGGGCACCTAATCATTCAGTGTTTGGCAGTTTTGACGTTGGTTTTAATTGGCGTAGCTAACTGATGGATTTTTAAGGAGATATTAATATTTTAATGTGTCATTAATGATGTTAATTAAAAGTTTATAATATAAAGTTATTTTTTGACTTTTTATTGAAAGGGGGCCAATGACACATGATAAAGTTAAATTAATGATATTAATTTATTGTGGGCACAATAACCAAGGTAATATTGAGGCAACAAAAGCAAATAATAAAATATTATTTTAAAACCCTAAAAGTGGATTTGAAAAAGGATTTAAATGTTATTAAGGAGTTTGAGGATATAAAAGGTTTCAAAAAGCAAATCAAACTCATTATTATTGAATGATCATTTGACTTTGCTTTGGAGGATTTCTTGAAGTCTAGGCATGAGACCAAGGGTTTCAGCAGATTGTCTTTATATTAGTATTGGAGAAAGAAAACTCTTCATTGTTTGTGCAATCTTGAGGCTGTGAAAGATCAGTTGAATCATTGCCTGAGAAGAGCTTCATTCTGGAGTTCTATTTGTGCTTAAAGGTGAAAAATATCATGAAGGGTTTGAAGATTAATGAAGAATAATTAATTGCAGACCTGTAGCTTCATTCTTGGCAGCCATTTATATCAGATTTCAAGCTTTATTTGCTGCTGTTGCATTCATATCAGGCCTGTACTTTTCATAACAGCAAACTGAGTATGTAAAAAATCTTCATATTTTGCCAATACGATTTTCTGGGTATTTGTGATTTAAATATTATAGTATATTTTCTCAACTGGGTCTTTGTTATTTTATCAAAACATTGAATATTTTAGAAGATATTAAAATCTGAAAATTTCAGCAGTTTATGCATATTTCGTATTTTCTATTATTGGCAAAATATATCCATGCATGTGTGCTAGTAAATGCAAAAAACATAAAACTCAGAAAAAACAATCAGAAAAAGCAGAAAAAGCATAACAGATTTAAGGCAGAACATTTGTTTGGCTATATTCCACCTGGGTGGGATCTTACAGTGGTATCGGAGCATTTAGAAGTTTTAGAGACAGAGCATTTAGAAGTTTTAGAGAATATCCTAAGCGGGATATTACACTTAGGGTTTGAGGGATTTTCTTGCATGTTTGGAGGCACCTAGGAGTCTTAATCACTTTTCCATCAATTGCTGGAAGGAGAAGTGCATTTTGGAGGCTTTGGAATCAGTTTGCTGTTTACAGGCACCTTTCAGACCTGTTTGTGACAGCAACAAATGGGTATGTTTATAATGTCTTTTTAAGACTTCAGTTGATTTTACCTTCTGGGTATTTGCCAAGATGTATCTATTTGATGTACTCAGATCTGTGATGATATATTAATGAAATGGCATCATTTCCGTAACTCAAAACTGTGTTAAAACTGTGCATTTATGATCACTGAATTAGCTGGGTGTTATCTAAAAACTCAAAAAGAAAAAGTAGGGTGTATATTACAGCTTGCCACTCCTCTCTAGTGGATATTGTGGTTGTGTCTCTCCTTATGTCACCTACATGTCTCTTCTACACATGTTTTGGTGCTTGTGTTAGTATCATCATGGGGACGACAACACTTCTGTGCAAGTGTGTTCATTACAACACTGCAAGTTTTGTATTGTAAACCAAAAAAAAGTTGTTTCAGCTTGTTTTACTCCACTAATGTCCAATGTAAAAGTTGGGCATTACAAGTGGTCTACAATGGTATAGGACAACTCACTCTTATCCTCATAGCTGGTGCTCCAAATCAGTGTCATTTCTTCATACCTGATGCACAATAGGCCAGCGATTTGAAACATTTGGCACCAATAATTTTCCCTTCAAGCAGACTTTCAATATTTTTTTCTCTTATGAGCATACTTGTTGGCACTATTGATAATATCTATATATTAACGAAAAACAGACAAGGCTGAAAAGGCAGGTTTTGGTTCTATGTTTGACCCACAATAAGATTTGTATGAAATTTGTGGTATCCTCTCATTTGCATACTCGCAATATGTAGAAGTACTTTAGTTTATTGCCTCCTTGATTAGCTTTATCTAATTTGAATACTCATCTCAATAAAAAGAAATAGGAAAAAAATTAAAATACTACCAATTAGATTCTAAATACCTTCACATTGAAGAATACCCCTCATTTCAAATTTAATCTAACTATCTTAGAAAAACACACAGCGTTTAATTTTGACCCTTAAGCTAATATGCAAACAATGTCTACCAGCCCCTGTGGTATTCAAATACTGCAGCACAAATGTTCAATGAAAAAATGATTGCCTGATTAAGGAAATGAAAATCAAACAGTCTGTTCTAGCAATGAAGAATGGATTTAAAGTAAATTATTATGTACATAAGTAAGTTAAAGCACTAATGAGAATCTGAATCTTATTGAATCTTGTAACACGGGTAATCATCTTGCCTTTGGTTATTCTGGAAATTAAAAAGTATGCGCAGCTTGTTCCAGAGAGACCGAAGTTAATCTAAAGCTTGTAATCCTGTAGCAAGATCTCCTTTTTGCTGCCCTGTTTTGTGTTCTGTTTTTCCTCTGTTCTGTATTCGATATGTGGGTAATTTGGAACATTTGCATATTGTAAAACTTATTTCTTGACTTTTAACTTATTCGGAAATGTATTTTAAAAACAAGAAAAGCAGCAAAATGGGAAATAAAAAAAGTAAAAAATAAAAAATAAAAAAAACCTTGTAATAGATTCAGCAGAACACCAGAGCTGGCATTCAATTTGGGCTGTAAAAGAGGTCCCAAGCAAGTGGAAGGATGAACAGCCACCATGTCCATTTTGTGGGTTTGGACATATTCCCATGCTGCTTTCTCTGCAAGAGTCTTTGACACTGGATACCAAATCTGCAGCAGGATAGTTTTAATGGATTATATTTCACCAACTGTGTGATCCTTTTAATAAAATTCAAAACCTTAATTAGCCAATTATCCAATTTTGCGGAAAAGATTAGTCAGGGTTTTTTACAAAATTCCTTCTTAGACTTATCAGTATTATTGCTCAAGTATTAAGTGCTCCTTATTTATTTAATTAAATGGTAAATCTTGAGTGGGATTATAGAACAAATACTTAACTTTAACAAGTGTGGGATAAGCTTGAACTGCAATTCGACCATTGATAGCAACGGAATGTTCCCCTACATGTGGCTAGAGTTGTGGGCGGCTTATTGTCTGATATAAGCTTCAACCACATTTTAAAAATAGATTGCCTTAAAATGTAACTAAATCTTGAGTGAGGTTATTGAACAGATGCTTTTAACACGGTGGGAGATGAACTTGAACTGGAACCAGACAACAATGGAAGTTACCCCTGGAGTTATGGGCAGCTTATTGTGTGAAATAAGCTTGAATCACATCTTCAAAATAGATAGCCCTAAAAAGCACCCCATAATTATTAAGCCTTGGCCAGAAATATAGCCACCTAATGAGAGGATTTGACTCTGGCTCGCCATCTTGTACCCAACTACTATTACACGACAAACCCTTGGACCTAAACGCTAAAATTAAAAAATACAGCTATTTTACAATCTGTGAAAAGAAAAATGCCAAAACTGTGA
Organism: Cunninghamia lanceolata; assembly: GCA_027924645.1. Lineage (NCBI taxonomy): Eukaryota > Viridiplantae > Streptophyta > Pinopsida > Cupressales > Cupressaceae > Cunninghamia > Cunninghamia lanceolata. Next base: position 3,452,756 of record BSBN01000500.1, on the reverse strand, counting down.
GGCACATTCATATTCATGCCGAATGGGTTAAATTGTGCCGGAAGTTTAAGACAGAAATTGAGAAGGTGCCAGCATTATACATTATCACGCTTACAGCATTCGATATCCGTCCAAGAATTCTCATCAATCACAGTGTTGGGAGGCCAGGTGGGATTGGGAACCAACGAAGAAATTGAGGATGTTAAAACAACACGTTTTACATTGGCTCTTCGACATGCTTCAAGAGCATTCAGCGTCCCTTTAATTGCTGGATCCAACAGCTCAACCTGCATTCAATAAATGTCAATTGACTGTAAATCGTGGGGAAAATATAATGATACAATATGGATTGAACTATTTTCTTAACCTGGGGGTCCTTGATTTCTTCAAGTGTGCAAGGAGATGCCAGATGGAAGACTCCCTCGCAGCCATTGATTGCAGCAGCCATTGAATCATAGTCCAAAACATCGAGCTGAAATAGTTTGAGCCTTTCGTTGGCTCCTTCTAAAGCTTGCAGATGGTCTTTTTCATTCGGGTCTGCTATATTTTGAAGAGTTGCATGAACGGTATATCCACGCCGCAGCAATTCCCGAACCAGCCACGATCCTATGAATCCACTTCCTCCTGTCACACACACCCTCCTCTTGTCCATGCTTACTATGCAGCAAGAATAAACATGAAAAGGGACTGACCTTTTAAACACGTACCTAACTATATTTGTCCACGATAAGCATTATCCTTTTAACGTGTTGTACTAAATGTAACTCCACTGTGTTATAATTATAATTAAATAAAGTGTTTTCGTATTTGAAATGTTTGTAAAAATATTATATTAATTAAAAAAAATTAAGAAGTATATTTGAGAAGGTTTATAATAAAAAGGTGGTCAGTTGATATACACAATTTATTAAAACAAGTGCTTCGAAGTGTTGTTATTATAGTATTTGTTTAATTGTAATTTTATTTTTTTTGTTGATTAACTATTGGTTGTATATAGTATTTGTTTAGTTGTAATTTTTTTTGTTGATTAAGGATTGGTTGTATAGGTAAATTGCATTCCAATAATTGAAAAATTAATTTTTGAAGAGTGTTGAAATGTCTTGGTAAATAAAATTGAAATCTCAAAAATAATCTAATTTAGTAAAAATAAAATAGGACTAAAATATTTCTTTAACTATAAAACTAAATTTTACAAAGCCTATAAATAACACAAATATTTTCTTAAAATGTAACAATACTACTACTTTTATAATTTAAATGCATTAAAATATTGTAAGTTTGAAGAATAAAATTGAAATCCTAGATTTTTAACTTTTGACTAAATAAAATTGAAATCTTAGATTTTTAACTCTTGAGTAAATAAAATTGAAATCCCAAAAATAATATAATTTCATAAAATAAAATTGTAGAACCCTAACCTTAGTTGAGTGTGGAGAGATTTAAAATGTCTCCCGACAATATTAAAATGTAATAATATTGAATACAATTACAATTTAAAATGCATTAAAATATTGTAAGTTTGAAAAATAATTACACAATATAATAACAATAACATATTCATATTTAGAGTATTTTATGTTAGCCACTTAATTTTTTGTTTAAGTAATATTAGTAAGTACTTTTAGAGAACATGATTTTAATTATTTTAATTAATTGTGGTTTAGGAAAAATTTATGTGAATTCGTTTTGAAAAGTCTTGAGTAAATAAAATTGAAATCCCAAAAATAATCTAATTTCATAAAATAAAATGTGTAGAACCCTAACCTTAGTTGAGTGTGGAGAGATTTGAAATGTCTGCCTAAAATATTAAAATATAATAATATTAATACTATGATAATTTAAAATGCATTATTGTATGTTTGAAGAATAAAATAAAAAATGTAATAACATGGCACTGTAGATTTAGATTTTTAATTCTTGAGTAAATAAAATTGAAATCCCAAAAATAATCTAATTTCATAAAATAAAATATGTAGAACCCTATATTTTTAATAGTATTATTAATATTATAACTTTGTCTTTTGACAAAAATTAATTTTTACATTTAGCTAATGAAGGAAAAAATTAAATTCATAAAAATTGATGATTCTTCCCTCTCATTTTTTTCAGCCAATGACAATACAGATAAATCATTTTTCAATAATTTTTGGTTAAAAAATTATCATGTTAACATAGGAAAAGCACAAATTTAAATCAAATTTGCCCCACAAGAAAAATAATCATGTCTTTTGATTGGTTTACAATCAATAGATTAATAACTAGATATTTGCGAACTCATTGCAATAGTACTCGCAGAACGCAGGTACTAATAAAAGTCTTCAAAATAATAAAATCTTGATTATGTTATTTATTTAAGGTTCAAATTTGGGAAGGTGTGATTGGGCCAAGTGCAATCCCTAGGTGACTTTGAAGACGGGATCCCTACTCTGGTTACTTAGCAAAAGAGTGACTTATGGTTTAAATGTATGATTAAGCAAAGATGTCATATCTATGTAATCCAATTGTTCCCATAAAAAATTAAAAATAAAAAATAGTTATCATCCTTCCTCTAAACAACCCACTAAGGTTCAAGGAATATGCCGATAGGAACAACCAACGAGTTTAGAAAATTTCCCAACGTGAATTTGTGAGACAATTCTGAGCACTACAATGCTCACATATAAAAACCTATCGACTAATTACTCTTAAAATAAGCAAGGAGATTAACAACACCATCCTAGAAACAAAGTCATCGCAATAATCTCCTGCCCAATGTTTATATGCGCTAAGAAACTTTACCACACAAAAACGTGAACCAACCTCTCTATGCAAGCTATCAACAAGTGCCACGTAGTGGGTAGTGGGGAGTACGTGTTTTAGTTGTAATTATAGTTGTGTTTTAGTTTTAATTTTTTAATTTATTAGGTAAACTTCAAATTTACTTTTTGTCAAACCAACAAAATCGTTATTATTTATAGTTATAATATTAATAATAATATTAATTATATTATTAATATTTATTATAACACTTGATATATTATATTAATTGATATTATAGTATTATAATAAACATAAACTTAAATATATAATAATATAATAATAAACATAAATATAATATAATAATATATAATATTATAATAATGCAATTTTATTAATATTATATTATTATATTTAATATTGTAATAATAATATAAATATAATTTTATATTATAATAATAATAAAAATATAATATTATAGTAATATAATAATTATAATAAATTTATAATAATATTATAATTAAAATTAAATACAATATCTCCGTTTTCTTCTGAAATTTTCCATCTTTGGTATCAATCAAGGGTTGTATAAACACTTATTAATTTAATTTAAAGCATTGTCTTTTAGAATATGGTTTTCAAATATAACTCACTATAATAGAACAAGCCATTAGCGCCTAAAATAGCACCGGATTTTAGTGCAATTAAGCTCAAAAATTGGACACTTTGTCCGGCGCAAAACTCGACGCAATTTTGCATGCTTACTTTCGCGTCAGATTTAGCTCCGACTTTTACGCCAAAAAGCAACAGCCGGATTTGACGCTGGATTTAGCACCAGATTTTACACCCAATTGGGCTTCTGATTTTGCTTCTAGTTTGGCTTCTTGTTTGGCTTCTTATTTTGCTTCCATTTTTTGCTTCCTATGTTGCTTCCGATTTTGCTTCTAATTTAGCACCGGATTTGGCACCCAGTTTGGCTTCTAATTTGGCTTTTGATTTTGCTTCTGGTTTTGCTTCTTGTGTTGCTTCTAGTTTTGCTTCGGGTTTTGCTTCAGGGTTTGCCTCTAGGTTTGCTTCTAGTTTTGCTTCCAATTTCGCTTCCCATTTTGCTTCCAGGTTTGCTTCTAGTTTTGCTTCCAATTTCGCTTCCCATTTTGCTTCCAAATTTGCTTCCCATTTAGCGCCGGATTTGGCACCCAATTTGGCTTCCAATTTTGCTTCTTGTGTTGCTTCCAAGTTTGCTTCCAATTTTTCTTCTAGTTTTGCTTCAATTTTTGCTTCCAGTTTTGCTTCTGGTTTTGCTTCAATTTTTACTTCCAGTTTTGCTTCCCATTTTCCTTCCAGATTTGCTTCCAATTTAGCGCCAGATTTGGCTTCCACTTTGGATTCTGATTTTGCTTCTGGTTTGGCTTCTTGTGTTGCTTCCAGTTTTGCTTCCGATTTTGCTTCCAGGTTTGCTTCCATGTCTGCTCCCATTTTTGCTTCTAGTTTTGCTCTCGGTCATGCTTCGTATTTTGCTTCTTGTATGGCATCTAAAATAGCTTCTTTTTTAGCTTCCTAATTGACGCCAAGTTTTCCTTCCATTATGACCTCCTTTGTTGCTTTGGGTTTTACTTCCAATTTAACAAGATAATTATATAAAAAAATAAGATAATTGTTATAAAATAACAAGATAATTATTATAACATGATCATTATCTATAATTTAAATGAATTTTACAACATCCATCTTGCAGTAAATTAAAATCATCATACGTAATAAATATCCATCCAAAAATCATCGACCACTTTCAATATATATAAATTGACAAGTCAATACTGATAAGATCATCATCATATATAACTAAAACAAGTGAAAGTCAAAAATGCCAGTAGATTAATAACATGTCAAAATGATACATGTCTAACAGTCGACATAAGTCAAAATGATACATGTACAAATGATATAAGTAAAAATGATAAATTATGTAACTCAAAATTATACAAGTCAAGATGATACATGTCCAAATGATATAAGTCAAATTGATACATGTGAAAATGATACAACTCAATAATATGGTACTGCTGGCCGTGAAAATGATACATATGATAGTAACCATGAAAAGAGGCACCATAATGATATATCAGCAATGATCCATGATGCAGTCTATTGAGAGGATCTATTAGAATCTGAAAATATTATTAACCTAGAAAACTAATGCAAAGAATAGATATCTAAACTATAAATGCAAATGATACGAAATCAAAATAGCAACACAGAGTTAGTCTCTAAGAGCGTAATGCAAATGCTAGAAGCAAAATAGCATTAAGAAGATGCAAAAGTAAAAAATACAAAATACAAACCAGGTAGCATGCTTATATAGACTAGGAAGAGGGAGGAGGTGGCAACACCGACCAATCAGGACCAACCATCTATCAGACTAAAGATAGCAAAGTATTTTCCCAAGATAGCTAATGGATGCTCACATATAGGAAGGTGACACCTCGCAACCACTCACGTAATAAGACATGCTTTATTAACCTAAGCGAGATTAATAGAAGTGTAGGAAAAACCTAGGAATATAGGGAAAAGTAAATAACCCAACTAGGAAATAAAAACCTACACTAGCACCCCCCATAAACGAAGCTTAGGTGGATGTAGAAATGGGTCCCGACAAATCAAGCCTGATGAGGTACCCATGTACATAAAATTCCCCCCCAAAGAGAGAGCAAAGCCCCCCCCAAAATAGAGAGAGAAGAGACCCCCCCCAAAATAGAGAGAGTCAGGACTCCGAGTGAGAGGAAGAAGCCCCCCAGAAGATGAAGCATCCTGCACCCCCAGCAAAGCTTGCAAATGAAGGAACTTGCTCTCAGTGAAAGGTTTGGTGAAGATATCAGCAACCTACTCAGAAGTCAGACAATAGCGAAGGTCGATAACGTCACCATGGATGAGCTCCCAGATGTAGTGCATGTGGACCTCTATGTGTTTGGTCTGCTGATGATGGACCGGATACCGTGAGATCTGAATGGCACTCTGGTTGTCACAAAATATGACTGATGGGCGTCTAATATGGATACCAAACTCAGTGAGAAGATTCTGAAGCCAAATGGCCTCAATGGCGGCATTCACAGCCCCCCGATACTCAGCCTCAATAGAAGATAGAGCAATAGCAGACTGCTTCTTGCTCGACCAACAAACAGGACCTGAACCAAGTGAGAAGCTGTAACCTGAAGTAGACTTGCAATCCTGAGAATCGCCCGCCCAATCTGAATCTGTGTAGCCCACCAAGTCAATCTCAATGCCCGTTGCGTAGTGAATCCCAAAACTGTGAGTACTCTGAATGTAGTGAAGGATCCACTTGGCTGCTTTCCAGTGCAGCTCATGAGGCTCCTGCATGAATCAAGAGACCATGCCTACAGCATATGAAATGTCAGGTCTTGTATGAGTCAGATAAATGAGACTCCCAACAAGTTATCGGTACAAAGTGCCATCAACAAGTGGAGAAGAACACTGAGCCTCAAGTTTGAATCCAGAAAGGAAGGGAGTCAGAGCAGGCTTACAATCAGCCATATGAAACCTCAAGAGCAAATCTAGAGCATACTTGGATTGTGTGATGTTGATCCCGAAAGAAGACTAAAAGATCTCAATCCTGAGAAAGTAATGCAACAAGCCCAAGTCAGACATCAAAAACCTATCATGAAGGGCAGTTTTGATAGCCCCAATGGTGGATGAAGAACTCCCTGTGATCAGCAAGTCATGAACATGCAGAACCAGAAATAGGAGTGAATCATCCTGCTGCAGAATGTAGACATTGGGATCAGAATGGCACCTAGTGAACCCAACTGATAGAAGGAAGGAGTCCATCTTGGCATACCAGGCCCGAGGAGCCTATTTGAGGCCATAGAGAGACTTCCAAAGATGGCACACAAGTGAAGAATCCTGAAGGAACCCCTGTGGCTGCTCCATGTAGATCTCCTCCTGAAGGTCACCGTGAAGAAAAGCACTCTTCACATCCATCTGGTGTACTTCCCAACGATTAGTTGTAGCAATGGCAAGAACAAGTCGGATGGAATTCATTCGGGCAACTGGCGCAAAAGTCTCAAAGTAGTCAGTCCCAGGAACTTGGGAGAATCCTTTGGCGACCAAGCGAGCCTTAAGCTTGTCAACCGACCCATTTGCAGCAAATTTTGTCTGATAAATCCACTTACATTGAACAAGTTTTCTTCCCTTAGGAAGAGGGACAAGATCCCAAGTGTGGTTCCTCATCAAGGAACTATACTCCTCTTGCATAGTTGTATCCCACTCAGGAATACAAGAAGCATCATGAAAAGACTGTGGATCTGAGGCAGTAGCAAAGAAGACATGTGGAGCATCCTAGAACTGTGAATGAGTCTGCGTGGTGTCTGATGGATTCCCAACCCAATCACCTGCAGACTGCAAGGTCTGTCTAGCCCAAAGTGGACCAGCAGATGGAGAATCTGGAGGAGAATCATCAACCTCTGAATGGTGACTAGGAGAGGAAGGAGGTGAGTCCTCTGAATTTCTCTCTGCATCAGAAGTGAGGGTAGAAGACTACTCAGGTGAATCTGACTTATCAGAAGATCTGTCATGTATCCCAAGTGACTCCAATGTCAAAGTAGAAGGAGTTGGAGAAGTGATAGAAAGTGAGCTCGAAGAGCCCTCCTCAAACTAAACACTCCTCTCAATGAACGACTCATGTGTAGTAGGGTGGAGCAACTGATAACCCTTCACACCATCAGGATAACCTACAAATATGCAAGGTCTGCTCTGCGGATCCAAGGCCTTGCGTTTCTTTGCAAGAATGTGGGCCCATGCAGGATAACCAAAAACTTGAAAGTGCTTAACTAATGGTTTCTGACCGCTCCAAGCTTCAAAAGGAGTGACTCCCTTCAAGGCTCGGTGAGGAACATGGTTTTGGATATAACAAGCACAGTTAATGGCCTCTGCCCAATACTATGGTGCAAGAGATCTGGAGTGAATCATGCAGTTTGCCATTTCCTTCAAGGACCTATTCTTTCGTTCTGCAACACCGTTCTGCTGAGGAATGTATGGAACTAAATGCTGCAAATCAATCCCCTTTGAAGTGCAAAACCACTCAAACCAATGGTTGACATACTCACCACCATTGTCAGTGCGCAAAACTTTGATGGCTTTCCTGGATTGCTTCTCTACAAAAGTTTTGAAGTCCTGAAAATGATCAAATACCTCTGACTTCTGTTTGAGAAAGTATACCCAAGTATATCGAGAAAAGTCATCAATGAATATGAGGACATATCTAGCCCTGCTGAAAGAACGATGCTGAAATGGACCAACCAAATCACTGTGAACTAACTCCAGTATCTGTGTAGCTCTCCATGCCTTACCTTTATCAAACTTTTCCTTAGGATGCTTACCAAGAATGCAACCTTGGCAAACACCACCTGAAAACTGAACTAAAGGCAACCCTGTGACCATGCTCTGTTGGTTGAGCTGCTACAAGTAGCGGAAGTTAAGATGGCCAAACCGCTCATGCCATAATCTACTCACATCATCAGAATGAGTGAGCAAAACAATCAAAGGAGGATCAAGAACAAAGTGAGAAAATAGATAGAGCCATGACTGATGATCTTCTCTCTCAACTGCAACTATAGAACCACTGTGCAGCTCACGAATCTCCAGTGAATCGGGAATGAACTCAACCCGCTTACCTGAACCTGTGTGAGTAATCTGGTATACTGATAGGAGATTGGTTTATAAGGAGGGCACACAAAGAACATCATGGAATGTGCCATCCCCCACATCAACAGACCCTCTCCCACACACCTCAACAGGAGTGTCATCATCCATCAGAATAGAAGGCATAGTACACGGCTCCAAAGATGCAAGTTCTTCCTTAGATGAACCCATGTGGTGCGAACCACCCAAATCAATAACCCAAGTGGATGGTGAAGAAGCAACTGCCACAAGGGCCTTGCCCTTTCCTTTCCCCTTGTTGTTTTCTTTTGCCTTATTAGACCCCTCACTAAAACTTTGTTTGATAGACTCAGGAACACTAATATTATTCTTCTCAAGAATGTGTGTCAAGTGATCAATTTGTTTCTTTAGACATTTATGTTCATCATGACCGGGTCTTTTACAATAGGCACATTGGACCCTCTCTTTCTTAGGCTTGTCGCCCTTGGAAGATTGGGTCTCATTAGTTGCTTTTGAAGCAACCGGTATCTAATCCTTCTTCTCCTTGCTATTCTTTTGTTTCTTATCCTTACTATTGTTGTTACTACTTTTTCCTTTCTGTTCTTTTGTGCCTTGGTTAGCAGTCAAGGCATGTGACTTAGAGGACTTAAAAGTGCCCATCTGGATTAGCTTGTCTTATTCCCGAGTGAGATTGATAGTGTTGTACCCAACCAAAATTTTTGCTTCATTAAGACATTTTGAAACAAGTCTAGAAAATTTTTCGTCAAAAAGTCAAAAAAACAAAATTAAAAAAAAAGATGTCGAGTTAGGTTTTCTAGGTTTCTTGAGATATGCATACTGGCAAAACTTTCTAAAAATATAATCTCCAACTCAGGTATCGCGCTCAATTCTCATTGGTCGATTTGGCTTCACGATCAGCGTGGTTCAGACAGAATCTTCAAACGACCAAGTTTTCTCTACTGGGTCATTTCTACTTTTTCAGAAGGTGAAGCATGAGCTCGAAAGTCATCAACAAAGGAAAGTTCACCTGCTAGAGCTCATCGACAAGTTTCCAACACTGTTCCAACGACGCAGAATCGACAAATAGTTGTCAACTCGATGATGCACGCAAAACAATGCAAGATGGATTCAAGGTGAATTAAAAAGTTGGAAAATCATAAATTTGACTAAGTCTGGTGAAACCAGGCACCCCAGGTGACTTGGGGCGCCCAACTTCTCCTGTGTTAGTTTTTCACGTTTTTCGAGAAACATAAAAAATGCTTCAGTCAGCTCTTTCCCGGTTGGTCAAACTTGGCAAAAGTCAGTCAAACCCAGGATTTCATCACAGATATGTTCAGACTACTCAGATCACCCTCCGTCCCACCTCGACAGTCATTAGAATGACCGAAATCAAAGATCGAACAGGACCTGTGGGCACAACAATCGAGAAAAGGTACAAAATTAAAAAATTTCTAAGTGTTGGAAAACTAGGCGCCCCATGTGGCTTGGGGCACCCAAACTCTCCAGAGTTAGTATATTTTTGAAGATTTTCTCAAAAAACGTGAATCTCCTTCCGTCAACCCGTTTCGGTTCAGATCATATCAGTTTAGCACATTTTTTGAGGCAACCGGAAGGTACAATCAACTCAATTTTTATCAAGCCTGTCTATTTGCCAGATCATCAGACTCATTTTCATCCCAGTTGAAAGAAATTGACAGCCAAATAGGGGTCCCGTGCCACCGGAACGTGCACGTAAACCAAGAAATTGAAGAAGTTGAAAACTTTGAAAAATGGCTAAGTGTTGGGAAACCAGGCGCCCCAGGTGACTTGGGGCCCCAACATGAGCAGTGTTAGAATATTTTCATGTTCACAGTGCTTTCTGACATGCTTTGTTACCAATCTTCGCCCGTTGGCAGTTTTCTGGAGGTCAAACTTGGTCAAACGATGTCAAATCGTCAGTCAGAGGCAGGGGATGGAATCTCAGCTGATCAATCTCCAAAATGTAAGGATCAGTCAGCTTTTTCAGTCAAGGGTGACATTTTTCTGCCTTGTTGAAGTCGAAGACAGGCCATATTTAAGTTAAAACGAGTGTTAAAGTGTCAAAAATGAAGTAAAATTTGGTAGCTCTTCTTTCAACTCAAGTGTTCGATGACATCATCAAAAGAAGATTTTTTTGTCATCTTGCACATGAAGCCATAGGCAGCTACAAAATAGGGATTCTTCCTATTCGAAGACATCCACTTCGATTTATGCTTTAAAAATTGTTTTCTTCATGGATGAGGGTGAAGTTTTATTCTCACACAAATAAAGCTGCTTTTTCGCCTAAAAGATTTATAAAGACAAGCAATTGGCTTCTTTATTTCATTATCTTTTGCAGGTTGCATCCAGAGGAAGATTTTTATTTTTCTTTCAACAAAGATTTGAAGACCCAAACCAAGTTCTTTTAGAGTGTTTTTCATAGTTTCGGGTTGAGGAAGAAGAGAGGCTTGCTTTTTAAGTCCTTGTTTCAAGGCGATCATTTTTCAGAAATCCGACCAGAGCTTTTTCATTTTTCATCGAGATGGGTCCATCTAGATTATTATCCTCTTGAAGATTAGAGTTTTGCTTTTTTTCAGGAAGCTATTTTTTTCCTGCTTTCTCAAGAAAATCTCTGCTTTTCCAAAATCTGACAATCTGAGTTGCTTCGAAACAGAATTATCTACAAAACCCATGTGTGAGCATTTTTAGCTCACACTCTGCTTTTTCTAAAAATTAGCAAATAATTTTTAGCCATTTGTCCAAGATTTTTTCTGACATAGGCACGTTCACTGTTGATTTTCAAATTTTCCAATATGCAGTACTCTCCAACATAAATCAGGCACAAAACGACATTGGTTCATGATTACCTGAGAACTTGTGAAATAGACTTGCATAAAGTTCTTCCAGTAATCAATTTACACTCTTTGGAGGATGCAAAGAATAATGCTATCAGGAATATTAGACATTCCGGTTTGTTTGCAGCAGCATCCTTTCCCATCACAGTGCAAAGTATCGAGTTCGTGATTGCTTGCATGACGCATTACAATTCGGTCACAAAAGAAATCCCGTCAAAAGATGGAGGTGTGCTCTGCAGCCTGAGGCCAAATGACATAGAGAAGTGTTTTACAATACTTGTTTGGAGAGAAAACTTAACTGTTTCACTTGAAGAATGCAAGAGGGTTTGGAACAATAATAAAGAAAAATACAGAAAAAAGATTGGTCAAAGATGGTTAAAAGAGAAGCAGAATGTCATTCCAAAGAATGTTAGATGGGGAGAATTCAAAGAGGAACATGCAATAATGATTACTCTACTAAGTCGGATCACAGGTCAAGCAGATGCAAACAAATTCTAGCCTTGGATGTTTTACATCATGTCCCAGATTGTTGATGGAACAGAATTCTATGATTGGTCGGCACTCATCAGTGATAGTCTCCACCAACAAATAATTGATTTTCAAAGGGCTCATGAATTCCACATGATATCATACCTCGTGAATTTGATGGCTTTTCAAGATCAATTCAGAGGTTTGAATGTTGTTGGAACTTCGGGTACTCAGCATGTGTATCATCATTTCCTGCAGTTAGAGATCTCTCAAGCTGAACGACATTACAGGCGGGTGAATGATGCATTCTTGATGCATACAGTACGAGATATGGACAATGAGTTGCATATACAGTTTTTAGTAGAGGCTAGAATAGCAATGGTAGAATGGGTTGATTGGTTTATCCAATTTCCCACTTTTTCCTACATCAGAGTATATATGGCTTCTCAGGAGAGCCAGCCATGTTGCCGCGATATCCTACAGATAAAATTGCATTTATGGAATTTCTGAGGCAAGCCTATGAAGTTCATACATTTTTGCGTAGCAGACGCAAGACAACCTTCAATTTTCCACTTGGGATGAGTATTTATAGATGTAGATCTAGAGTAGATGCCAAGGCAATTGGTAATGAATCATCTAGATATGGTCTTAAGTTTTTCGACAGGAGGTCTTCATATGATCCGCGTGGTGTTTATGCATCACATCTTGGATAGAATTGTACACACAAGTTTGCAGTTGAAGACTTATGGGCTAATTGTGCTGATGAGTTTGAAGTGCGAGAATACAGTTACAGCAGATTCACTCTTCAACAGATGTCTGATATCCTATTAGAAGATATAGAGGGTTTGACAGAGAGTGGTGAAGTTCTACTTCCCAAGTATTTCAGAGACCAAATTGAGCAACAACCGTTACCACCAGTTAATTGGTCAGTAAAAGAGCACTTCCATTGAAGAAAGAACAAGTCGAGTGGTTAAAAATAGTTTGATATTCTTGAAGACTAAGCGGAAGGATGATATTCCGTTAGCAGAGCCACTAGTTGTGCAACCATCAGAGCCTTCCACTTCCAAGCCAAAACGAAGGATAAAAGCTATGAGTGTTCTTCCAGAAGGAACAAAAATGGCTAAGTTAAAGAGGAAAAAGTACGAGTCTCCAGATCATGTCCAATAGGAACAACCACCAGTTGAATTAGAAGTTCCTGTTGAAACAATGCCACATGTTGAAGTGTTACCTTCAGATCATGTATCTCCACCTTCTTCACCGATCACTCCTCCTATTCACATAGATTCAGAGCCAGATTCGCCGGTTCGCAACTCTGATGCACACATTGATTCATCAGGAGCTGATGATGTTAGAACCAAATTTCTAAGAGATGAAGGCTCAACTTGGCTTGAAAACATTATGGGAAGGAAGAGGAGAAAGCCCTCATATCAGCTGGATTTAACAGAGCTTAAAAACGTCTACCAAGACACACTAGATAAGCAGCTGAAGAAGCAGGTTCGCATTGAGAAGAATGCAGAGAGAAATAATTCTTGAAACTGCAACACCGCCAAAAAATAGAAGTGCTAATGATGTCGAGGTTGATGACTTCATAGTTGTCAAAGCTAACCTTGGCAGAAGTACCCACCATACAGATGTAAATCTCTTCGAGGTTGCAGCGGATAATTTGAAGGAAAGGGTGTTGAAAGATGGTGAAGACAAGGCAGCTCTCAAAGCTGAAGTTTGACAGTTGCGGCAGTACATTTCCAACCTTTTCCATGGCACTTCACAGGTTGATTTACTTCTTCCACCAAATCTTGAATCACCAGCCGATCAGTGGCACTTTAGTAAGTTGGTCCTCTATGGGAGGCATATGAACAGTTGGGTGGAAGAATTTGTGACCAAAGGGAGAGTTGTGCTTTTAGAGCTTTACCAATTGAAGTACAACGCTCATGATTTATGCAAAGGCATACAGGGATTGCAGCAGACCATGGCAGAAAATAGACCGGTGTTTGAGATTATTATCTCTGACTTGAAGATTGCACTTGAAACTGTTGATTCAGCTAAAGATAAGAAGATAGTTTCTACTTGGAAAGCGCAATATCTTTTCACAGTAAAAACTTATGACAGTATGATTGCAGAGTTGACATAATAGAAAGAAAAGGTAGTCAACACCCTCAAGTTCGTCAGATCTTTTGTCTCTTAGATCTCGTGTTCGTATGAGAAAGAAGATGGTACCCTGTATGATCTTAGGGAAGTGCAAGCAGAGTTCCAGACTCTCATCCGCAGCAATTTTAATGATGATATCAATGTCGGCAAGATGAGTCATTTTGCCGCAATGACAATGAAATTCAACAAGGCTGCAAGTGAAGTTCATGATTTTCTTCAGATGGTTGCAATTGGTGAAGAAATGTTAGAGAATTAAAATATCGTTCTAGAGAGTATCAGTGTTCCTGGCAGAGATGCAGTCACTCACTTTTTAGAAGATATTGTTTCCCAGAATATCAATAGATAACATTACCAAAAAGCTAGAATGTTGATGAGGATGCATTTCAAAATAAAGCAGCTTTAAAACATACGCTTTTTGTTTTAAAGCATGTGCTTTCATCCTAAGCTCATCCATTCTATATTTAGAAAAGAAATCACTTTGTGATAGTTGGAATCTTATTTGTTTTAAAGAAAATCGCTTTAAAGCATTTGTTTATTGTATCTTTGTCTTAGAATAGTAATAAAGCTTGCAAGTTGGCAAGTTAGGGTTAATCAATGAGATTTTAGGGTTCCCTACTCCTTTGATTTTAGTATAAATAAGGGCATCCTTTCCCATTGTATGTAATGGTAATTGTGATAGCAAATTTGCTTTGCCTATTCTAGCCTGCAAGTCTTGTTATTCCAAGTGTCTGTTCACTCTATGTTCGTTGTAAGGAGCTACATTTGTGATAGCAAATTTGATGTGCCTATTCTAGCCTGTAGATCTTGTTATTCCAAGTGTCTGTTCACTTTGTGTTTATTGTTCTCCAGTGTTTGATCGCTTGTTGTATGCCTGCCTTTTGCTGCAGCATTGCTGTCCTGGAGTTGTGCAAACTTTATGATATTGAATACAAGTCTCATGCCTATTTTACTCTGATATTCTATCTCTATTCATCAAGTTATCGTCGTCAGATGTGTAGCTTTTTGTAGCCTTCATTTCAGATTTAATCATTAAAGTACTTTTAGTCTTGTGGTGGAAACCTGGAGGAAAACTGCTTAAGTTTTTGTGTTAACAATCATTCTTTGTTCACTTTCAATTTTCTTTGCTCTGAATTTACTCAGGAGATTGAAAGCATCATGAGTCTTTGCTTAGTTGTAGTTGAAGTTTTAAAAAAAGAAAAAACCTCTTCTGCAGCTTTTAGAGTTTTATAACCTTGTGCTCGAAGCTGAGAATCAAAAAGAAGATAGGCGAAGTTTCATTTAATTATCTTTTCAGCGAACATCAACAAGAAAGGTAACTCCCCCTTCCAATAGGAGAGCAGTTTATTTGTGCATAGCTGTCCATTTCCAAATCGCATTCCAGAGGTGCGAATTGAAACGCCAACAGTTTTCTAGCACCCACCGTGGGGCACGAGGCATAAAAATTCAAGCAAGCTTAGGTTTATGTCACGAGAATGACTCTCTGGTGTCCTTCTGCTCCAGTTCAACAACCAAATCTTACACCACCTGTTATTCAACCAAATCTTGTATGAGTGGAAGGAGAGCAAACGGACATCATTAGCAGCCTAAGGAGTTTCATATTTGCACAAAAGGAAAGTCCTGATCAGTGGAGAAATGCGGCTGCTATCCTTGACGAAGAAGAACACAACACAGATCTTACAATAGGAAGACCAGTACTACTACCTCCCGCGTGGTAATAGATAATCCTAGCTCACAGGGTTTATTCAAGAAAGGGAAAAGGCGGTGCTACGGATCCTTTCTTTCAAGATCTTGATTATGTAAAAGTTGGAGAAGCATCCAACATAGTTTGAGAAATTCAAATAGTTCCTGAAGTCAAGCAGGAAGAATTACAAGAAGAACCAGTAATCCAGCCTAGAGCAATGGGTGATGTAAATAACAACAATCGCAATGATCCAAATCAAAGGCGACCACCACCATTGCCTTGGGGTAATAACATTGGACCTTTGGCCCTACAAGCACATCATGAGTTACCAAAGGGGTCAAGGAAGCACTTTCCTCAGTTCCATGGCAATGGAACTCAACATCTTGATGAACACCTCTCCACATTCACAATGGCTTGTGATGTTTTGCATGTATCACATGAAGATGTTGTTGTGCGTCTCTTCGTTGAGACCCTCGTGGGACATGCTACTGATTGGTTCAATCATCTAGAGCTAGGCATCATTACAAGTTGGGCAACTATGAGCGGGAAATTCTTGGCAAGGTTTAAACCAGCCGAAGATGGTCACAGATTGTTCGCCCAACTCTCAAATTCAAAGATGGAAAACAATGAACCAATGAGAGAGTTTGTGGCAAGGTTTAATCACCTGGTTACACGTCTTTCTCATACTCTTAATCCATCTCCGCAAATTCTATTGAGCAGTTTCATTAATGCTCTGCCTTCTGAGATAGCCTTCTTTTTGAGATCGGCTAATGAAACAGAATTATCCAATGCACAAGAAAATGCCATCAAGTTAGAGGATGACATGATTACCTCTGGCAAGATGAAAACGGATTCAATCAGGCCTCTTGTTCAGAGTTCTGTAGATCCACTACTACATAAGGTAGCAAATGAAGTGATTGTTGGCAAGAGACACCATATGGATTCATGGTTGTTGTCATTGATGGCAACAAAGGTCATCCCACATATCCGCAGGTCATGGTGTGTCTCTACCGGAAGTCAGAATGAAGATTATTGTGGTCCGGTGAATAAGAACAGAGCATGTGGCAAGGTCCGACAGACTGGTCCGGATCTCTCAGAGGAAGTATCTTGGCAAAGTGCGGTTTGGGGGAAGTCAAGAGGACTACCTTGAGTAATAGATTCCAAGGTTGTAGCCTCCGGTGATAGATGAGGTAAAAGATATGAATACTTGAGTACCAGGTTCCTGAGTGATAGTGTGAACAGAGGAAGAATTGACTAACAAAACATCAGACTATTTTCGAGATGTGTTACTGATGATGGTAAAGGTTGTGAAGGCATGAATCATGTTTGGCCGACATGATAAATGATTTATACAAGCATAGTTTTGATCCACATTACCTGGTGTGGATGGATTCAACCGACAGATCAGAGTTTGTGAAAAGAATTGACTATTCCGGATGCTGACTTGAAAGGTGATGAAATTACTTGTGCGGATATATATACACGATGGATTTAGTTGTGAGAAGTGTTGTGGTTGTAATATGGTGTGCGAATAAAAGTAGAGCAGAGCAGAAGCAGTAAGGAAGGTCCGGTATGTGAAAGGAAATCAGCATAAGAGAAGAGGAAAAATGAAGTGCAGCAGATCAGTGTACTGAACCTAACTGGAACTGAACTCCAGCATATGTGGATGCTTCCAATCAGTTCAAGTATTGTATAACATTCTTTTGTAGACAGTGTGTCTCCTTGTAGGCAATGTGCCTCCTTTATGAGCAGTGTGCTCGGGTAGTGAGCCCTAATTGGCAAGTGCCATTTTGTATTTCCTTATTCTTCTAACAGAGAATAATCTTTGGGTTAATCACCCCATGGTTTTCTCCCTTAACAGGGTTTCCACATCAAAAATACTGTGTCATGTGTTTTTCCTTTTCATGGTAATGTTTGCTTATTTGAATTAATGTTGCATTGATTAATAAGAAAGATCAAAAGGAAGAATTAATTAGGATAACTGATTCACCCCCCCTCTTAGTTATCAACAATTGGTATCAGAGCTAAGTTCCTCCCAACAAGAGTCTAACAGCTCGAGGAAGATCTGGGAATCCAAATGGATACATATGGTTTAAAGGAGCAACTCAAGACTGCCCTTGAGGATCTTGAACAGTCAAACTTTGAAGTCAATGAATTAAAGGAAAGACTCAAATAGGCTGATGATTTCATGAGAGAACTAAAAGACAAATTAAGTCTCTCTATGAAAAAGAGAAAGGAGTTGCTTCAGCAATTGGCAAGACAAAGTGAAGCTAATGATGCAAATGAAGAGCTGACTGAAAAAACCAAGTTATGTGAAAAGTTATCAAAAGAAGTCATTATGGTAAGACATGAAATGGAATCAGGAGTTATAAAGTTTACCCAAGAGATTGAAGAGAAAAGAAAAACTGAAGATGATCTAAGACAATCTCTCAAGGAGAAATCAGAAGATTGCCACCAAATGGAGAGAATTATCAGACATCTTGAATCTGATCTTGAAGATGCTAAAGAAAATGAAGAAAAACTTGAGGATCAAATTGTCTCTCTCAAAAGGGATCTTCAATCAGCAAATGAATATAAATAGAAATTCAAGATAAGTTCTGCTTAACTTAAAGTTCTTCTTGGAAGTCAAAAAAGGGCAGATGACAAGTGTGGTTTGGGATATGAGAAAGGAGAAAGCTCCGGATCCGATCAAAAGAATTTTGGATCAAAAATTCCAAGGAATAGGCCTAGAAGACCTCCGGTAAGACATCCCAATGCTCAAAGATATCCATCTTTCAATGGATACTGCCACAGCTGTAATCTCTTTGGTCACAAAGCTAATCAGTGCAGAAAGAGAATGAATCAGACTAATTCTTCCTTCTCCGAACAGTGTTTTAACTGCAAAAGGTATGGTCACAAATCTCATGAATGCAGAAATATGCAAATGAACAAATCATTCAATGGTAGATGCTTTGCATGCAATAGAATAGGCCATATGGCTAATCAATGCAGACCAAAAGGATATCAGTCAAATATGCAAAGAAATGTTGTTTGCCAAAACTGCAATAGATCAGGTCACAGTGCAAAATTCTACAGAAACAAGAATCTGGACAAAAGAGGTCCAGTATATCATAATCAGAATCAAGATAAGGGTAAACAAAAAGTGAATGCGGATGAAGTTAAAAGTGAGATGAGCAAGATTTGGGTGAAGAAAAGTACAGAGAATATAGAGGTTAGATTCGCACCAGACTCTGGTGCTGATATTCCTTCCAGAAATTAAAAAGTGAGCTCTGGCACAGGGGGAGACACAAAGAAAACCTTGTTCCCCCAGCCAGTCAAGTGGTGCCGGAATTGGCACAAGAAGAGGATGCGGATTAAAAGGGTCTGTAGATATGAGTCCTGAGATGATCCAGTTAAGATTTTAGAGGTCCGCATGAAGTTATGAAGAAGTTGTGATCAATCAAGTAGAACCAGTTCTGGGAGATGCTTCGGAGTTTCAAAGGATTACAAAAAGGTCCGATGAGATCCGGAAGTGCATTTTCCTATTTTGCAGATTGGACAGAGTGTTTGGGATGTCCTTGTGATGTGTCATCTCGATTTGTTCATGTTTTGGAAGATTCGCATGATGTTCATAAATCTGGACAGATCTGGTTCTTCAAGTCATCCGAATAAGGTAAACCAGAATAATGTAGGTCGAGCATTTATTGTAGCCTAATATTAGGGTTTGTGGAGCGATATAAAGGTTTTCTCTTCAATCACTTGTCCATTCTGCACTCAAGAAGAAGCGAAAAGTGGAGCTCTGCAACAAAATTCATCAAGTTCACCGAAGATCACTTGCAGAAGTCATTACATACAGAAATCAATCCAACCACTCCGTGTAACCGAAGGCGCATAAGGTATTTTCTGTTTTCAATATCTCACTGCAAATCTTTTGAAAAATGGCTACTCCGAATATAGTAAAGATCTCAGATACGCCCCGACCTGAATTTAAGAAACACCCATACAAGTCATTGGAGGTAGATCCCTTAGGAGCATTCTCTAGTGTTCCACATGGCGTTTTACGCACAAAAGACATTAGGGTTTACATACATGCAAGTATTGAGGAATTTGGGGAATTCAAATTGAGAGATATCTATCACAAACAACTGATAGACAATGCTTTTGAGCTTAAACTAGAGTATAAGGGTATCCAGAAGAAACATTTTGATCAATTCATTCATTTCCCCTGCTTTGAAGAAGATGAATGGGTCCGGTACGTATTAAGTAGGGTGCATGACAACTTCCTATGGCTGGATAGACCCTGCAAGATCACAAAAGAGGCAATTAGGGCAGTAACTGGTCTATACTCTTCCAGAGGGATACCTATCCTCAAATCCATCAAAAATAACGTTGTAACTGAGGCCACCGGATCAAAATTTG
Organism: Cunninghamia lanceolata; assembly: GCA_027924645.1. NCBI lineage: Eukaryota > Viridiplantae > Streptophyta > Pinopsida > Cupressales > Cupressaceae > Cunninghamia > Cunninghamia lanceolata. The sequence continues at coordinate 3,432,824 of BSBN01000500.1, read as the reverse complement.
ATAAGAGGGCAATGACCATTGAAGATATTTTTGACCTGGATATCAAGTTTGCATCTATGATAATAGGATACAAGATTTATCACTCCAGTAGGGAGAATTCTGTATCTAGAACTGCAGTATATACTACCTATGAGATGCTAAGAAAGAATGCAGATTATGATCTCTGTGAACTTCTTTTAAGCCAATTAATGGAAAATATACAAAAGATCAAAAAGGACAAAAAGAATTCTTTCAAGTATGGTACACTTATATTATGTCTATTTTTCTACTTCATGAATGAGCTGCCCGGATCAAGTGGATGGGTATGGCAGAATGACAAACCTGTAGCAGTCCAGATCGGAGATTATTTACATGGACTTGGGGATGCCAAAGCGAAATACAGCCTTGTGGGGATACTTCAAAAACTTCCAGAGCATGATGCAAGCAAGAGAAAGAATTCCCCAGTCTCTTGTTGAAAAATACAAAGACTCAGTCTGCTTTATGGTTGATACTGATCAGTGCCTAATGGAGGCAGTAGAGCCAAGGACAGTCTGGATCATGCCCATGGGGTATGAGGTTGATGAACAGATTGTGGAACTGCATGTTCAACACATGCTGAGTCAGCCCAAAGATCCAAAGGCAGAAAGGTTTGGAACCTTTGAGGAGCTGAGTGTGAAGATCCATGTGGAACTCAGAGAACCTGAGATAAAAAGGAAGGTGAGAAAAGAAGTAGAACATATTGCCCAAGGTCTAGGCATCCCAAAGGAGGCACTTGATGCCAACCGGGAAAAGAGGCGAAAGGCTGAGGAAGAGAAGAAAGAGGCAAAAAAGAAAAGCAAGAAAAGTACTCCGGTGGAAACCTCAACCCAGACCAGATCATCAAAAGGATCTACACTTGTCACAACCAAAAGCTCAAAAACATCAAAACTGGAAGGTCAGACATCCAGTAAAGGAGAGAAAAGGTCTAAAATAAAAGCCACAAGGGCTTATGCAAGTCAGAAAGATGAAGAGGAAACTGAATCAGATGAGGGGGTAAAGGAGATAAAGAAACAGAAGAAGAGAAATTTGTTGAAAAACCTACTCTCTCCTTAGATGATATAGTAAAAGCAGTCACTGTGGATGGCAACCTTCAACCCCTAACAGAATTCTATGATGGCTATAATGAAGTAGATAAAAGGATTCTGGAGGAAGCCACAGTTAAGTTCTTGAACATTTACAACAAAGCTTTTATTGAAATTATCTCTTTAATTCCTAAAAGTCTAGAAAAGGAGTTGGAAATGAGAAAGTCCAATGCCCAAGCTAAAGATCTTGAGATCCGGGAGCAAATAGCTATTCAGCTATATCCTCAAATTGATCCCAAGACAATGAACATAATATTTAAAGACTGTAAGGATGAGTTCAGGAGCAAAGCAAGGATGAATCAACTCATGCTTGGTGAGACTGACAAGGTGGCCAAGGATACAGAAGAGATCCTCCGGAAGGCCTTCAAAAGATTTAATCTTCCTGTTGTAGAGGACTTGGGTACTGATCCTTCATCCACAAGTGTTGCAGAAGAAACTTCTGAGAAAGCGACAGAAGAGATGGGCCCTGAACAGACCAACATTTCTCCTCCGATTTCCCCTACAGTCTCCGGATCCAAAGAAGAAGAGAAATTATAGGAGAAAGAAGCAGCGGTGAAGGAAAAAGAAGGTGATAGTGCAAGGATTGCAGAAGGACAGAAGACTTCACCAGAGAAAATCACAACTGCTAGTGGTGGGAATGTAGAGGGAGAGAAAATTCCAAAGGACAACTCCAAGACTGCAGAAGAGAAGAAACATCTGTCCCCGGCAAGAGACACTACACAAACTGTCCAAAAATTTTTGAGCAAGGAAACATTAGAGATTGATGAATCGAAGCTTCTACAAGGTCCATTCAATTTTGATTCTCTTTCTCCGGTACAGACAATGAAGATAGCTTCATTTGCACATGCTAAGGCAAACGAAAAACTCCTCAAGTCTCATATGGAAGACTGTGAGTTGATAGAAGCTGCATCCGGAGTGCTAGAAAAGATCATACCATCCTTTCAGAAGGATCCCACAGCCTCCTCTTCTGGTAATCTCAAAACCTTAGTCAGCAGTGTTAGTACACATTTTGATTCTCTAGAAAAATCAACTGAAGAAAAGGTCCGGAAAAAGTTTTTGGATAAGCGATTCTCAGAGGTACAAGGATTAATCTCTAATGATAGGAGAAATATGAGTATTGGAATAAAGAGCTTAGAAAATGCTCTTAAGGATGGCGGTGACATTTACAAATTTTGTATCTCCTGGTCAAAAGCAACAGTAGAAATTGAGAATAAAATAAAAGAGGAACAGGATAAACTACTAAGTTTGTCTCAAAGTTTTGATCCTCTCTCTTCCTCCATAGTAAATCAAGAATGCCAAACTATTGCAATCACAAATGCAATAAAGAACTTTGAGAAGGAAAGGAAGAATATAATTAACCGGATGGGAGAACTTAGAAGGATTATTATCCCTAAGTTAGAGGCCATGCATGAGGCCATAAGTGATGCTTAGACTACCGCCCAAACCAATGATCTGACAGATCTTAAGAGGGCAGAAGCTTTTGCGTTTTTGTTGAGTGGTCACATTTCAATTTTGGATAGAATGAAGAAAAGTTGGGGTACAGAACTCATCCAGTTGAAGACATCCTTTGCAGACATTCTTAAGTTTATGTGAATATGTAATACAGCCAAGTATAGTAAAATTTTTGAAAATTTTGGTGTGCGGACCCCACCCTTTGCCATTGATGTCAAAGGGGGAGTGAGGAGTAGTGAAAAATGAGGAATCCAACTAAGGGGGAGCTCCGGAAAATGTATATAAAGACATAGCACCAGCCAAGGGGGAGCATAGTGTAAACACTTAGTCATTTTTCACTAAGTGTTGCCATCAATGCCAAAGGAGGAGATTGTTGGCAAGAGACACTATATGGATTCATGGTTGTTGTCATTGATGGCAACAAAGGTCATCCCACATATCTGCAGGTCATGGTGTGTCTCTACCGGAAGTCAGAATGAAGATTATTGTGGTTCGGTGAACAAGAACAGAGCATGCGGCAAGGTCCGACAGACTGGTCCGGATCTCTCAGAGGAAGTATCTTGGCAAAGTGCAGTTTTGGGGAAGTCAAGAGGACTACCTTGAGTAATAGATTCCAAGGTTGTAGCCTCTAGTGATAGATGAGGTAAAAGATATGAATACTTGAGTACCGGGTTCCTGAGTGACAGTGTGAACAGAGGAAGAACTGACTGATAGAACATCAGACTATTTTCTGGATATGTTACTGATGATGGTAAAGGTTGTGAAGGCATGAATCATGTTTGGCCGACATGATAAATAATTTATACAAGCATAGTTTTGATCCGCATTACCTGGTGTGAAAGGATTCAGCCGACAGATCAGAGTTTGTGAAAAGAATTGACTATTCCGGATGCCGACTTGAAAGGTGATGAAATTACTTATGCGGATATATATACACGATGGATTTAGTTGTGAGAAGTGTTGTGGTTGTAATATGGTGTGCAAATAAAAGTAGAGCAGAGCAGAAGCAGTAAGGAAGGTCCGGTATGTGAAAGGAAATCAGCATAAGAGAAGAGGAAAGATGAAGTGCAACAGATCAGTGTACTGAGCCTAACCAGAACTGAACTCCAGCGTATGTGGATGCTTCCAATCAGTTCAAGTATTGTATAACATTCTTTTGTAGACAGTGTGTCTCCTTGTAGGCAGTGTGCCTCCTTTGTGAGCAGTGTGCTCGGGCAGTGAGCCCTAATTGGCAAGTGCCATTTTGTATTTCCTTATTCTTCTAACAGAGAATAATCTTTGGGTTAATCACCCTGTGGTTTTCTCCCTTAACAGGGTTTCCACGTCAAAAATACTGTGTCATGTGTTTTTCCTTTTCATGGTAATGTTTGCTTATTTGAATTAATGTTGCATTGATTAATAAGAAAGATCAAAAGGAAGAATTAATTAGGATAATTGATTCACCCCCCCCTCTCAGTTATCAATAGTGATATCATGAAGAGACAGCTGCCTACTCAGGGGCAACCTGCGCAACAACCATATCAGTCACCACAGCAACAATACCAACCACAACAGCAGTACCAACCTCAGCAACCATATCAGCCCAAGAGAAATAATTTTCAGCCTTTCAATAATTATAGGCCCAGGTTGCCAGCACCACCACCAAGAGAAGCAGTTGATGCTGCTCAAAATGCAGTGTTTTATTCCTTTCATGAGACAAATGCACATACTGGAGCCACATGTCCTGAAAATTTAAGAATGAATCAAATCATGGGATATGCTGATGTTGCACCTATTTCAAACATTGTTCCTTCCCCAAGTGCGAATGTTGTCTTACCACAGACGGATGACTTCGATGGCGACTCTACTACGGGATACTTCCAGAATGAATCCGTTATAATGAAGGAAGAACAAGAGGATTTTCGTCAATATTCTCTTGCAGTGAATCATGAAAATCTCTCGACTCCTATGTTCACATGTACTTAGCATTTTAAAGCACAGAAGGAAGGAGAGGATAGACAAAGACCAAAAGAAAAAGAGAAGGAAGTGGCTTCCACTTCCAATGCTCAGCCATCACGTGAAAATGTCCAGACTGCTCAAAATTCTCAAAGGTGCAGATTTCTCAACTGGAGTATCTTCAGGACCATCCAGATCAGCTGGATAGAATTGTTACGTATGTCAAGAAAGAGACTGTCGCGCAACCCACATTGCTTGAATCTTCTGTTCCAGTAGGAGAGAAGCCAAAGACTTTCTATATATCTCTGTATATAGGAAGCTATAAGTTGAGCAATTGTATCATTGATTCAGGAGCCTCAGACAACGTCATGCCTTTGCAGGTGATGAACGCTTTGGGACTCTCATGCACCAAAATGCATGACAAGTGTTATTCGCTTGAGTCCAAATCAGTGCCATTGGTTGGACAATTGAAGGATGCTCAAGTATGATTGGCGACTTGCCCCAAGAAGAAAATGATGATGACTATCTTGGTAGCTGACATTCTAGCTAGTTATGGGATGCTGCTAAGTAGAAGCTTCTGCAAAGATCTCGGAGGAGAAATTCAATTAGATTGGTCATCTGCAACCATTCCTTTAAAGAAAGGCAGTTTCAAATTGGAACCAGAAACCAAGTCACGGTTCACAGTGGTGAAATCTCAGGATCCTCAAGCACAAGTGTTATATCAAGAAACGGGTCCTGGTACATATGTTACGCTGTCTGAGATAACCGAAAAGAATCAGGAAGTTGTTTATGTGGTTGACGAATCGGAGGAAGAATTTGAAGAAATGTACAACTTACAAACTTTCTTTGAGGAAGAAGAAGTGCAACAATCTCGTCAAGAGCAAAGTAATGATGAATCATATTAGTTTTTCTCATCTTTTGAAGGCTGGTTTGAAGAATCGGTGTCAGATATATCCAAAGGAGAGACCAAAGAAGTTTTTCAAGTGGAGCAAGAGCATGATCTTCTTTTTGAAGATGATTTCTTCCTGGAAGAATTTTTCAAAACTGGAGATCATATGGAAGTTTCATTGTCAGATCTTAATTGTTTTCAACATCAATGGGAAAGTGATTCTTCAACAAAAGACACTGCAGACTTTTCTTTACAATATAGCCCATCTTCACCTGCATCTCGAGAATCTTTCGTACATACTAGTGAAGAGGACGATGTTGAATCCATTTATGAACCTGTGCAGGAAAAAGACTTCACTGATAGTATGCAACCAGTATGGACCACAACATATGAAGAGGAGTTCATGGAATATTTAGTTCTAGTCACTAAAGAGGATGATATTGAAAAGTCAGAGATTCTTGACAAATGCTTTGTGAGATATGCTGTATGTGAAATTGATCAAGAAGATGAAGATGAAGAGGAAACATATAACTCAGATGAATTTGTTTTTGATTCTACTCCTTTTACAAAAGAAGAAAGATACATGAATGCCGAAGAGGAAGTGATGCTCGATATCCACATTGAAGAAGATTACTCTACAGAGGATGATGAGATTCCAGGTAATGAATGGGAAAGTGAGCTGTCAGGTGAAGATCTTCAAGAGTTTAAGCATTCAGATCTTGATAATTCATTAGATTTTGGAGAGTGGATGGACAAAAACACAACCAATGAAGAAGCCCCTGAAGCACTGGAAAAATGGGCAACGACAGTTGTCGATCCTATAAGCCAAGAATCAATAATGAGAGTTGTGTATGAGAAACTTGCACCTTTTCCAGAAGATGATGCATTGACTGAATACAAAGTTGCGTGTGTACAAGATATAAATGAAACTCATATTCAATATGTGGTAATGGCCATTCCCACAGATGTACTTTGGCCACAAGACTTTCCTGTATATCTTCAGAAGGAAGTTTTATATCTTCACCTGTTGTAGAGGTTGCTTGCATTGGAGGAAGATGCTCCACCTAATCTCTGGCATATCAATCAATTCCTCAGGAACTTCTCGTGGCCTGAACGTGAATACCCTCCTGAATCGTGGCTCTTTGAGAAGATGTTGTACAGAAAGAAAAGCTTTGTGCTACCAAGACAATCCTCACAGCTAAAGAGAGATGGTTCTTACTTTTCTGAGTCGATTGATGGTTTTATGTGATAGTCCTAATTACATCTCATCCTTGCTCAGGAAATAGAGCGCGTGAAACACTTTTTGTTCTCGTAATGTGTTTCCCCTTTCTGTAATGTGATCGTTTTGTCGTAATGTTTTTCCCCTTTTTGTAATGTGACAGTTGTGTTCCTTGTTTTGGGAAGTTCCAACTTCTTAGGTGATTTTAGGAAGTCCAGTTTTAGGTGATGTAGGAAAAAGTCTTGTTCTAGGTGATTAGGAATGTGACTTGACTCTATTGCCCAATGGATAAGGCACTGGTCCAAGCTGCAAAATCCAGAGATTCTAGGTTCTCCTATGCCGTAAGTATCCGACATGGTCCCCAGATAGAGCCAATTGTTGTACCCAACCAAAATTTTTGCTTCATTAAGGCATTTTGAAACAAGTCTAGAAAATTTTTTGTCAAAAAGTCAAAAAAACAAAATTTCTAAAAATAGAAATTTCTAAAAATAGACGTCGAGTTAGGTTTTCTGGGTTTCTTGAGATATGGATACTAGCAAAACTTTCTAAAAATAGAAAGTTTCTAAAAATAGAATCTCCAACTCAGGTATTGCGCTCGATTCTCATTGGTTGATTTTGCTTCACGATCAGCGCGGTTTAGATGGAATCTTCAAATGACCAAGTTTTCTCTACTGGGTCATTTCTGCTTTTTTAGAAGGTGAAGCATGAGCTCGAAAGTCATCAACAAAGGAAAGTTCACCTGCCAGAGCTCATCGACAAGTTTCCAACGCTGTTCTAACGACGCAGAATCGATAAACAATCGTCGACTCAACGATGCATGCAAAACGATACAAGATGGATCCAAGGTGAATTAAAAAGTTGGAAAATCATAAATTTGACTAAGTTTGGTGAAACCAGGTGCCCCAGGTGGCTTGGGGTGCCCAACTTCTCCTGTGTTAGTTTTTTTTTTCACATTTTTTGAGAAACGTCGAAAATGCTTCAATCAGCTCTTTCCTAGTTGATCAAACTTGGTCAAAAGTCAGTCAAAGCCATGATTTCATCACAGATATGTTTAGACTACTTAGATCACCCTTCGTCCTGCCTCGACAGTCATCAGAACGACCGAAATCGAAGATCGAACATGACCTGTGGGCACGAAAATCGAGAAAAGGTACAAAATTGAAAATTTTCAAAAAAATTTCTAAGTGTTGGCAAACCAGGCGCCCCAAGTGGCTTGGGGTGCCCAAACTCTCTAGAGTTAGTTTTTTTTTTGAAGATTTTTCTCAAAAAATGTGAATCTCCTTCCGTCAGCCCGTTCCGGTTTAGATCATATCAGTTTGGCACAATTTTCAAGGCAAATAGAATGTACAATCAACTCAATTTTCATCAAGCCTGCCTATTTGCCAAATCATCAGACTCATTTTCATCCCAGTTGACAGAAATTGATAGCCAAACAGGGGTCATGTGCCATCAGAACGCGCACGCAAACCAAAAAATTGAAGAAGTTGAAAATTTTGAAAAAATATTTAAGTGTTGGGAAACCAGGCGCCCCAGGTGACTTGGGGCGCCCAACTTGAGTAGGGTTAAAATATTTTCATGTTCACAGTGCTTTTTGACATGCTTTTCTACCAATCTTCGCCCGTTGACAGTTTTCGGGAGGTCAAACTTGGTCAAACGATGTCAGATCGTCAGTCGGAGGCAGGGGATGGAATCTCAGCTGATCAATCTCCAAAATGTTAGGATCAGTCAACTTTTTCATTCAATGGTGACATTTTGCCGCCTTGTTGAAGTCAGAGACAGGCCATATTTAAGTCAAAACGAGTGTTGAAGTGTCGAAAATGAAGTAAAATTTGCTAGCACTTCTTTCAACTCGCATGTTCAATGACATCATCAAAAGAAGATATTTTTCGTCATCTTGCACATGAAGCCATAGGTAGCTACAAAATAGGGATTCTTCCTATTTGAAGACATCCACTTGGATTTATGTTTTAAAAATTGCTTTCTTCATGGATGAGGGTGAAGTTTTATTCTCACACAAATAAAGCTACTTTTTCGCCAAAAAGATTTATAAAGACAAGCAATTGGCTTCTTTATTTCATTATCTTTTGCAGGTTGCATCCAGAGGAAGATTTTTATTTTTCTTTCAACAAAGATTTGAAGACCCAAACCAAGTGTTTTTTCAGCGTTCTTCATAGTTTTAGGTTCAGGAAAAAGAGAGGCTTGCTTTTTCAGAGTCCTTGTTTCAAAGGGATCATTTTTCAGAAATCTGACCAGAGCTTTTTCAGTTTTTGTCTAGATGGGTCCATACAGATTATTATCCTCTTGAAGATTGGAGTTTTGCTTTTTTTCAAGAAACTATTTTTTTCCTGCTTTCTCAAGAAAATCTCTGCTTTTCAAAATCTGACAATCTGAGTTGCTTCGAAACAGAATTATCTACAAAACCCATGTGCCATCTTTTTTAGCTCACACTCTGCTTTTTCTAAAAATTAGCAATTAATTTTCAACCATTTGTCCAAGATTTTTTCTGACATAGGCGTGTTCACAGTTGATTTTCAAATCTTCCAATATGCAGTACTCTCTAACACAAATCAGGCACAAAATGATATTGGTTCATGATTACTTGAGAACTTGTGAAACAGACTTGCATAAAGTTCTTCCAGTAATCAATTTACACTCTTTGGAGGACGCAAAGAATAATGCTATCAGGAATCTTGGACATTCCGGTTTGCTTGCAGCAGCATCCTTTCCCATCACAGTACAAAGTATTGAGTTCGTGATTACTTGCATGACACATTACAATTTGGTCACAAGAGAAATCCCGTCAAGAGATGGACGTCTGCTCTGTAGCCTGAGGCTAAATAACATAGAGAAGTGTTTTACAATACTTGTTTGGAGAGAAAACTTAACTGTTTCACTTGAAGAATGCAAGAGGGTTTGAAACAATGATAAACAAAAATACAGAAAAAAGAGTGGTCAGAGATGGTTAAAAGAGAAGCAGAATGTCATGCCAAAGAATGTTGGACGGGGAGAATTCAAGGAGGAACATGGAATAATGATTACTCTACTAAGTCAGATTACAGGTCAAGCAGATGCAAACAAATTCCAGCCTTGGATGTTTTACATCATGTCCCAGATTGTTGATGAAATAGAATTCTATGATTGGTCGGCACTCATAAGTGATAGTCTCCACCAACAAATATTTGATTTTCAAAGGGCTCATGACTTCCACATGATATCATACCTTGTGTATTTGATGGCTTTTCAGGATCAATTCAGAGGTTTGAATGTTGTTGGAACTCTGGGTACTCAGCATGTGTATCATCATTTCCCATAGTTAGAAATCTCTCAAGCTGAATGACATTATAGGTGGGTGAATGATGCATTCTTGATGCATACAGTATGAGATATGGACAACGAGTTGCATATACGGTTTTCAGCAGAGGCTAGAATATCGATGGCAGAATGGGTTGATTGGTTTATCCAATTTCCCACTTTTTCCTACATCAGAGTATATGGCTTCTTAGGAGAGCCAGCCATGTTGCCGTGATATCCTACAGATGAAATTGCATTTATGGAATTTCTGAGGCAAGCCTATGAAGTTCATACATTTTTGCATGGCAGACGCAAGACAGCCTTCAATTTTCCACTTGGGATGAGTATTTACAGATGTAGATCTAGAGCAGATGCCAAGGCAATTGGTAATGAATCATCCAGATATGGTCTTAAGTTTTTTGACAAGAGGTCTTCATATGATCCACGTGGTGTTTAAGCATCACATCTTGGATAGAATTATACGCACAAGTTTGCAGTTGAAGACTTCTGGGATAATTGTGCTGATGAGTTTGAAGTGCGAGAATGCAGTTACAGCAGATTCACTCTTCAGCAGATGTCTGATATCCTATCAGAAGATATAGAAGGTTTGACAGAGAGTGGTGAAGTTCTACTTCCCACGTATTTCAGAGACCAAATTGAGCAACAACCGTTACCACCAATTAATTGGTCAGTAAAAGAGAACACTTCCATTGAAGAAAGAACAAGTCGAGTGGTTAAAAATAGTTTGATATTCTTGAAGACTAAGTGGAAGGATGATATTCCGTTAGAAGAGCCGCCAGTTGTGCAACCATCAGAGCCTTCCACTTCCAAGCCAAAACGAAGGATAAAAGCTATGAGTGTTCTTCTAGAAGGAACAAAAATGGCTAAGTTAAAGAGGAAAAAGGATGAGTCTCCAGATCATGTCCAGCAGGAACAACCACCAGTTGAATCAGAAGTTCCTATTGAAACAATGCCGCATGTTGAAGTGTTACCTTCAGATCATGTATCTCCACCTTCTTCACCGATCACTTCTCCTATTCACATAGATTCAAAGCCAGATTTGTCGATTCGCAACTCTGATGCACACATTGATTCATCAGGAGCTGATGATGTTACAACCAAATTTCTAAGAGATGAAGGCTCAACTTGGCTTGAAAACATTATGGAAAGGAAGAGGAGAAAGCCCTCATATCAGCTGGATTTAACAAATCTTAAAAGCGTCTACCAAGACACACCAAATAAGCAGCTGAAGAAGCAGGTTCATATTGAGAAGAATGCAGAGGGAGAAATAATACTTGAAACTACAACACCGCCAGAAAATAGAAGTGCTAATGATGTGGAGGTTGATGACTTCACAGTTGTCAAAGCTAACCTTGGCAGAAGTACCCGCCATACAGTTGTAAATCTCTTCGAGGTTGCAGCGCATAATTTGAAGGAAAGGGTGTTGAAAGATGGTGAAGACAAGGCAGCTCTCAAAGCTGAAGTTTGACAGCTGCGGTAGTACATTTCCAACCTTTTCCATGGCACTTCACAGGCTGATTTACTTCTTCCACCAAATCTTGAATCACCAACTGATCAGCGGCACTTTAGTAAGTTGGTCCTCTATGGGAGACATATGAACAGTTGGGTGGAAGAATTTGTGACCAAAGGGAGAGTTGTGCTTTCAGAGCTTTACCAATTGAAGTACAACGCTCATGATTTACGCTAAGGCATATAGGGATTACAGCAGACCATGGCAGAAAATAGACCGGTGTTTGAGATTATTATCTCCGACTTGAAGATCGCACTTGATACTGTTGATTTAGCTGAAGATGAGAAGACAATTTCTACTTGGAAAGCGCAATATCTTTTCACAGTAAAAACTTATGACAGTATGATTGCAGAGTTGACATAATAGAAAGAAAAGGTAGTCAACATCCTCAAGTTCGTCAGATCTTTTGTTTCTCAGATCTCGTGTTTGTATGAGAAAGAAGATGGTACCCTTTATGATCTCAGGGAAGTGCAAACAGAGTTCCAGACTCTCATCCGCAACAATTTTAATGATGATATCAATGCCGGCAAGATGAGTCATTTTGCCGCAATGACAGTGAAATTCGACAAGGCTGCGGGTGAAGTTCATGATTTTCTTCAGATGGTTGCCAGTGGTGACAAAATGTTAGAGAATTAGAATATTGTTTTAGAGAGTATCAGTGTTCCTGGTAGAGATGCAGTCACTCACTTTTTAGAAGATATTGTTCCCCAGAATATCAACGGATAACATCACCAAAAAGATAGAATGTTGATGAGGATGCATTTCAAAATAAAGCAGCTTTAAAACATATGCTTTCATCCTAAGCTCATCCATTCTATATTTAGAAAAGAAATCACCTTGTGATAGTTGGAATCTTATTTGCTTTAAAGCAAATCGCTTTAAAGCATTTGTTTATTGTAGCTTTGTCTTAGAATAGTAATAAAGCTTGCGAGTTGGCAAGTTAGGGTTAATCAATGAGATTTTAGGGTTCCCTACTCCTTTGATTTTAGTATAAATAAGGGCATCCTTTCCCATTGTATGTAATGGTAATTGTGATAGCAAATTTGTTGTGCCTATTCTAGCCTGCAAGTTGTTGCCGCTATCGCAACACCTCCCTAATTTCTCACGAAATCATGGAACCCAAGGACTTGTTTTTGTTTTTCATTGCTTCTGTTGCTCTTTGCGTGTTTTTATCCTTGCCTTTTGTGTCTGGGTTTGGTGTGTCGGTTGTTTTGTAGTTTCAGCGCCCTACAGCTCAATGTTCCACCGTGCAGTTTATTTTGCCTTGAGCTCCCTAGGCCATGTTGTCTCCTTCTCTTGTATTTGCTAGTGGTTGCATCATTTGACATGTCCCCAAATTCTCATAAATTGATGTGCATAATCCGCCCCAATCTTAGACTTCTTTATCTTTTGTAAATTTCGCTTATGTTTATTATTATATGAAATAATTAAGTTAGTTGATAAGGAATTTTTAAATGTATACTAATAATAATAATGTATATATTAATATTATAAATATATATATAATGTATATATTAATATTAAATATATAAATATATATACTTATAATAATAATCTTTTATTTTATATAAGTTTTATCATATTATGTATATAACATATATACGTATAATGTTAATTTAGTATTCTAAACAGATTTTAATTTACTAAATCTATATTAAAAAAAAATAAAAAATAAAAGAAAGGGTAAATAAAATAAATATATAAAAGGGAATTTTAAATTCTCTTTTAAATCTTAAAGAATAATCTAAGTAGATATAAGGTAATATATTGTTTTTTTTGTTTTTAAGGAAGGGAGATAGTCTTAAATCTCACATAGAATGTGAGATTTCTTTTTTAAAAGTTATTTGATCCATCATTTACTTAGTGTCACGTTTCTTTTTGCTGTGTGCAGCGTATGGAGCAAGACTACTCTGGTGATAAGGAGGAGGACGAAGTGAATTTATTTCTTTCTAGCTGCACAATTAAATGTCATTTAACTGAGGAGGGAGACAAACCTCATTTAATGGTCATGAGTAGGCACATGGAAGGCAGCATACCGATGAAGGGGCAAGTCTACGTAACTTGGCGTGTCGGCAAAGAGAATTCTGGACACATCTTTTGACAGCAGCAACACTCAAGCAGCATCATTTTAATGCTTTGAAAAGACTAAAATCCTCTCCACCTAGGTGCCTATATGAAAGGAGTGCAAGAGTTTTAAAACAAAGAAAAGAACATTAATAAAAATAATAATAAAGCATGGATGTGAAGATATAAGTTAGGCACCTTTCACAAGACCTGTGATTACAGCCTGCAATATAAGACAGAGAAATTTATTGGGATGCCTATGTTTTTTATTTCCATAAGAGCGGTAGTAGGGTGCAGGTGAATAAATGGAAGGTAAGGAGACAATTTAATAATATTCAAACCAAGGAGTGAGAGGCAAGAAATGGACGGAGCATTTAAAAGGCTAAAACATAGGAGCCACCTATTGATCTGAGAGTTCACCTACCTCTGTGGGAGGCGTACTATGACGGAAACATGTGAAGACATTGAATAAGACAAGAGCAGGGGAGTGTAAAAGGAGAAGGAGATAGTTTTGGAGGATTTATATTCTGCAGAAGCTGGAGCAGTGATTGTAGGAGTTAGTTTCTTTTTTTAGTCTGTATTGTGTAATCGCTGGCAACAGCTTGTCTTGTAAAAACTTTTGTTTGATGTTTTAATAAAAAAAAATTGTGTTTCCTGAGTTGTTCTCACACCGTGAGATCCATGATATGTTGTTTAAATTGATGTAAACAAGTTTAAAGGAGAGAATGTTTTGAACATTTGGTCTAATTCACTGAGAAACCTCCTGCACATGGTAATGGTGGAGTTGCTTAGTGCTTTTAGATCAACACATCCACAGAGGATAGCATCAACTTGGGCTTTTGATTGTGCAACTGTAGATCAAGCCAAGATTGGTTCAACATCAACTTGGACAACATCAGTTTGAATATCAAATCATCTCTCTCGATTGAGGACAACAGGTTCTTTCTCCCCAATCCCTTCCTCTTCTGATTTTTTTTTTTTAAAAAAAAAAGGTGCAGATTACAGTAGATTTTTCTTCATCATCGTGAAGCTTTAGATTAGTTTGGAATTTTTATTTTACTTCAAATTTTACAAAGTCAAAGAATCTGTATAATATATCTATAAATGTAATTGTCAAATTTAGTTTTACTGATTGGCATTAGTTGTTTAGTTAACCTTTTACGTTGATTTAATTTTATTAGTGATAGAGGTAGAGCGTGTAAATATTTTAATGAATATTAGTATATTTTACCTTTTCTTATTTCAATAGTTTTCATTGTGGCTAATAGTTAAGTTATTAAATCATTTTGATATAAATAGTGTGTACAAATAGTTTGTAGATTTAATTTTGTAAATAATAATTCTCTAGTTTATCTAAATTTTCCAAACCCATTAAACTGAGCTAAGCACTTAGTATGATAGGAATCCAATCCAGGGCCCTTGTGAAATTTATACATTAAAACCACTGAGTCGTCCACTCTCACCGTGACCCGGTACCCCCTGAGACCTTGGGGAGATCACTCGATCTCTTTACAAGAGAGGAGTTGGACTTCGACTCCTGAGGTTTGACACCGTGTACTTTTACGGGTCAACACAAGTCTTGTTATTTCAAGTGTCTGTTCACTCTATGTTCATTGTAAGGAGTTACTTTTGTGATAGCAAATTTGCTGTGCCTATTCTAGCCTGCAGATCTTGTTATTCCAAGTGTCTGTTCACTTTGTGTTTATTGTTCTCCAGTGTTTGATCACTTGTTGTATGCTTGCCTTTTACTGCAGCATTGTTGTCCTGGAGTTGTGCAAACTTTATGATATTGAATAGAAGTTTCATGCCTATTTTACTCTGATATTCTATCTCTATTCATCAAGTTATCATCGTCAGATGTGTAGCTTTTTGTAGCCTTCATTTCAGATTTAATCATTAAAGTACTTTTAGTCTTGTGGTGTAAACCTGGAGGAAAACTGCTTAAGTTTTTGTGTTAACAATCATTCTTTGTTCACTTTCAATTTCCTTTGCTCTAAATTTACTTAGGAGATTGAAAGCGTCGTTAGTCTTTGCTTAGTTGTAGTTGAAGTTTTAAAAAAGGAAAAAACCTCTTCTGCAGTGTTTAGAGTTTTATAACCTTGTGCTCGCAATTGAGAATCAAAAATAAGATGGGTGAAGTTTCATTTAATTATCTTTTTAGCGAACATCAGCAAGAAAGGGAACTCCCCCTTCCAATAGGAGAGCAGTTTATCTATGCATAGCTGTCTGTTTCCAAATCGCATTCCAGAGGTGCGAATTGAAATGCCAACAGACAGCAAAATCATCTAAAGATGGCATGGTGAATTGAGTACCAAGTGCACCCTTAGTAGCATAGAAAGTAGAAACAAACACAGAATATTCTAAACTTAGCTTAGAGAGAATACTAAGAATCAGTTGTTCATCTTTCTTTTCAATTCCACATTATTTTAACTGCAGCCTTAGTGATTTCAATTTAGTGAAGAAATCCTGGATTGTGTTAAAATTACCTGGACTTAAACTAATTAGTTCATTTTCCAACATATGACCCCTCATTGAATCTTGTGTGCCAAATAGGTTTTCTAGCTTTGTCCAGATTTCATTTGGTGTATTCAAAGACTCAATGTGAAAGAGCAAATCAGGAGAAACAGACAAACACAATGTTCCATATGCTTCATCACATTTGTTAAACCACTTAGGCTTATCTTCATCTTTAGCAGGTTTAGTTTCAAGTCCCATAGTTATCCTATTTAATCCAACTTTCCTTAAGTGAATTATCATGCATGATTTCCACTCAAATTAATTGTATGGAGTTAGGATGGGCAGATTTGTTTGATCCATGATGAAGAAATGCAGAGAATAAATGCCGAAAAGAAGAGAACCCAACCAAGACAACCTCCCCTTTTCACTCAATCAAAGAACCCCCCAAGAAAATATGATTTGACACTTTATATTAGTGCATTTACAACTGCCACTAGAAAGAAATACTAAGTGGTCTTGATTTTAATGCATTACAAAACCCTCATGAAGAACATATGCTGAAAATACAACTTTGGCACAATATCTAGACAAATAAATAGCACCACTGTGATCTACTCGAAAAATCATGCACTTTCAAAAAAAGAATCGCTTCGATACGAGGTCGTATGTGAAAGTTATGATCTTCCGAAGTTCCCAAAACGAGAACTGTACAATGTCACGACGGAGAATCTGCAATTTTTAAAAAATCTTGGCATCAAAATAAAAAAAAGTCTGCACTAGTGCATAGAGCACGAAAAAAGAGCTAAAATAATAATAAAAAATCGTGGGAAAAGGAGTCCATATGAGCAAGAATGGAGCATTTGAAAACTACCTTCAAAACTACAACTGCCAATGGAGAGGGGTCCTGCTGTAGATTTCTAAGCGTGTTTCTGCAAAATATACAGACTGCATGCAAAAATGAAAAGATACCTAGAGAGTTTTTCTATGTTGCAAACAAAACCCACAAGGCGTTTTTCTTGCTAATGTAAAGAAGATGTTGATCCAATGTAAACAGAATGCCTTTAGTTACAAAAAATGACCCCAGCAACCAAAAAATGACATGCAAAGACTGAATCAACTACATAAGACAAGAAATGGCATGCTGGAACCTGCAATATTGATTGAAAACACCAAATATGCAAGCTGGTTGTCAGATTTGAGTGAAACCCCGGTTCCACAACTGTGTATGACGATCTCTGATTTCGATGAAACGAAAGCCAAATCTAACTTTCTCAAGCCTCCTAGACACGTTGGAACAACCGGAAATGCTACCAGTATAACTAGAAATGCTGCAATCACTCAGATTTCATAAAACACATGTGCAAACCCCAGAGATTAAAAAAGTTTCTGTCAAATTTTTTCTGATTCTCAAGATCATCTGAAGATGCAAGAGATGAGCATACTGGGTTTTTCAAAAAACTACAATAAGATTAATTAGCCCCCCCTAAATCTCTCAAATAAGGAAACTAAAATCTACTCTTGCACATAGCAAGGCTCTGAAACCATGTTAGAATCTGAAAAGATTATTAACCCAGAAAACTAGTGCAAAGAATAGATATCTAAACTATGAATGCAAATGATATAAAATTAAAATAGCAACACAGAGTTAGTCTCCAAGAGAGTAATGCAAATGCTAGAAGCAAAATAGCATTAAGAGGATGCAAAAGTAAAAGATACAAAATACAATTCAGGTAGCATGCTTAGATAGACTAGGAAAAGGGAGGAGGTGGCAACACCGACCAATCAGGAGCAACCATCTATCGGACTAAAGATAGCAAAGTATCTTCCCAAGATAGCTAATGGATGCTCACATATAGGAAGGTGACACCTCGCAACCACTCACCTAATAAGACATGCTTTATTAACCTAAGCGAGATTAATAGAAGTGTAGGAAAAACCTAGGAATATAGGGAAAAGTAAATAACCCAACTAGGAAATAAAAACCTACACTAACAGGAACCTCATGCAATAATATAATAAAAAATGCACGAAATAACAGAAATAGCAAAAACACAAAAAGAATTATTGATCATAGGCCACTTCGAGGGGGCAACCTCCTTTGAGCAAACTCAATACAATAAATTCGTCAATGCCTTCATTGCCCTCAACACGTACTTATATACTATGTCTAATCTAAACAACTATTTACTTCCCATGAATGTGAGATAATACAATATACTCACGAGATGACTTACAAAGCATATGCATCCAGATGTAATATACTAACAAAGTAAAGAGAAAGGTTAAACACAGGTTCCTAACATCCCCTCCCTCTTAGAAAGGCTTTGTCCTCAAAGCATAAGATGTGGAAATTGTTGTTGAATCTAAAGGAGTGGTTCCCCTGTAGCAATCTCTGAGGGCATTCCATGCCACTAAATTAATATCTCTGTGATGGATCGGGAGCGAAGAGGACGAGTGTGCCTGTCGAGGATTACCTCTAGCTCCAAAAGGATGGATCCTTCATTATCCAGTTGTGGTAAAATAGTTTGTGCTCTGTCGTTGGCGCCAAGAAATTTCTTTAGACAAGAGACATGAAATATTGGATGAACGCGGGAAGAAAGCCAACTTATGATCCCCAATCTGATCATGGGTGCGGAGTACCGTGCCGACTGCCTGAACTTGTGAACTACTGGGGGAGTATGGAAGGAGCACTAGCGGTGCTTGACCATAGACTACTTCATATGGATTCATATTAGATCCAGTGTGATAGGAGGTATTATACCACCATTCAGTGAGAGGGAGCCACTTTGCCCACTGATGTTGTTGTTCTGAGGTATCACATGCAGCCACAATCTGTTGAATTGCCTTGTTCATTCCCTTCCAAAAGAAGTGACGCCATGCCTGCTCATAAGTTTTGAGGAACCCAGAGTGCCCTACCAATGGAGAGACATAGAGTTCATAAAAGACAGCTTGCAGGACATATTCCAACCAATTTGGAACAGACATAGAAATAGCTGAAAGAGAAGCTTGGTCATCACATGTGCGAGAAAGAGAATCTGCCACAATATTATCCTCACCCTTCTTGTAAGTGATCTCATAGTCATAACCCATGAGTTTGTTGATCCATTTCTGTTGTGCGGGGGAGGAGACCCATTGTTCCAGGAAATATTTCAGGCTCTGGTGAACCGCCTTGATGCAAAAATTATTCCCTAATAAGTATGGCTGCCACTTCTGTATTGCATGCAAAATAGCCATCATTCGTTGTAAAGCCGAAGGAGTAGTGGAGACCATGGATGGTTGCATCTGAATGGAGTGAAGCTGAGCGATGACACCATGTGAATTCTTCTTAAGAAGCTTTTCTAGGTGATGTGAACTTATGATGCTGAGAGACCCCGGTTGTAAGCCCTTTAATGTGTGTTTGTACCCATTGTCTGAAAACTGCATCCAAAGTTCAGCAAAATCCCATAAGATGGGTCCAAGTGTGCGTAACCATTAGGCACCCAAAACCACATCACATCTGCCTAAGGGCAAGGCAAACATGTCAGAGTGCAAGTTATAATCTCCAATAGAGATACGCACATTGCGACACTTCCCTTTGCAAGGTAATGTGCCCCCATTGGCAATCATGACTTCAAAGTTCAAACAAGGGTGAATAAAACAATCAGCCTGTTTGGCTATTCTAGGGTCAATGAAGTTATGAGTACTACCAGAATCAATGAGTATTGTAAGAGGGAGCTTCTTGAAGTAACCCTTGACCCACATGGTTTGTGGGGTGGTGACTCTTGCTATGGCATGGAGAGAGATCTTTGGGTGGTCTTCCTGAGAAGTAGGGTCAACAAGCGACTACTGAGTTTCAACCTGATCAGCTACTATATCCTGAGCATCTGCATAAACTTCAGTTTCAGGCAAAAAATCCACATCCAAGAGATAGAGGTTTTGCTCAACACATCTATGTTCCCGAGTGAATTTGTCATCACAATTATAACAAAGCCCTTTTTCTCTACGTGCCCGCATCTCTGCTTCAGTCAAATGCTTGATAGGAGTTGTTCTAAGAGGTGGCATTATTTGAGGGCTTTGGGGATCCATATTTCTAAATGGAACAAAATTGGATTTGGAGCATTGTTGAGCTGTGATCTTGTCCTCCGCCAACTTAGCCAACCCTAAGGCTTCCATCATTGTACTTGGATAGAACATTTTAACCTCAGAGTGAATTGCATCCTTCAAACCACTGACAAAACAACTCCTAAAGAATTCATCAGACAATCCCTCTATATGATTGGCCAGTTTTTCAAATTCTATCTGATATTCTCTCATAGTGCCTATTTGGCGCAGTTCTGTGAGTGCTCCTATGAAGTCATCAAAAGCACTAGGGCCAAATCGTTGCAAAATGAGTTTGCAAAAATCTGCCAATTTTGGCTCTTCATGAGCTTTGATGTACCAACAGAACCATTGAAGGACTTTATGTTCCAAATGAAAGGAGGCCAGTGGGACTTTGGTGACATCAAAAGTATTATGCAGATTGAAATATTGTTCTGCTTGGTATATCCATCTAGTCGGATCATCACCATTGAAGCGAGGAAAATCAAGCTTCGGTCCATGAAAATTGCCGAAAGAAGAAAACCCTATATCTGCAGAAGACTCTGGCTACCGTCTATTGTTCATGGCTGAATGTTTAAGATTGAGCTCGAGAATTTTTTCATCCAAATCTTGGAGTTTGGTCTTGATGGCTACAAGTTCCTCCTCCATGTTTTTTGCTCCTGCGCGGGTGACAACCATAACCAGGATTTTTTTTTGGAATGGGTAGAAAAACAAAAATAGAAACTTTTTTAGTAAAGGAAAATTTGGATTTGGGAAAAAAATCTGATAGGTAATTGGGGTTTGACTAGGTTTTGGACACTTTCTGAGGGATAGGGAAGCAAAAAATGGGGATTTCAGAAGCGGAGTGAAAGAATGGGAAAATTTGTCCAAGAGGGACAAAGGAGTAGAAATAGGAAATGAACACTGTGGCAAAATTTGAAGGCGATTGGGTGAGAATCAAAGAAGTTATGGCAAACCCTAAAAATAGACAAATGTGGGGTTTCTGGCTTCGATAAGTGGAATTTGGGATAGGGTCCTCAAGGAAGGAAATATGCAGAATGGAATTTCAGGGGTTCCAGTGAATTTTCAGAGGAAATGGAGCTAAAGCAAGGAAGATATGGCGAAAAAATAGTTTTTTTTCTTCTGAAAATGATCTACAACGGGATCTACAAACAGCTCTAGACATATTCAATCTACGATTTGTTAGCTGGAAATAGATATGGAACCAGGTATGTTTGGCTTCCTAAAGGTTCAGGGGATTCACTTGGCTACCAATGCTATCTAACAGCTTGCGTATTGGGGCAATACCCCTCACTCCACGACTCAGGTAAAATTGATAACCACTTTGTCACAAACGACAGCTCTTGGTTTACCTCATGGATGGGAATAAGTCAATCAGGTAGGGGCTATTGCCCTTTTCGCTGGCAGGTCCTCTCAATGGGCCAGCTACTTTGAGGTTCCTGTGGTACTCCTCACAATGAGTTTTAGGGCTATGCCCAGGCACTTCCCACAGTTAAGCAGATAGGGATTATTCCCTAATCCGAACCTGTAATTGAAATGAACAACACAGATGCAAAGAAAAAAGAACTACTGCAATAATCACAGCACCTGGAGGCCACTAGGAAAAATAAATTCAGCAAAAATTCCACCTAGCGAGCCCAAGAAAGCGCTCTGATACTAGATGAGAGGAACCTCCTGCAACAATATAATGAAAAATGCATGAAATAACAAAAATAGCAGAAACACAGAGGGAATTTATTGATCGCAGGCCACTTCGAGGGGGCAACCTCCTTTGAGCAAGCTCAATACAATAAATTCGTCGATACCTTCATTGGCCTCAACACGTACTTATATACTAAGTCTAATATAAACAACTATTACTTCCCATGAATGTGGGATAATACAATATACTCACGGGATGACTTACAAAGCATATGTGTCCAAATGTAATATACTAACAAAGTAAAGAGAAGGGTTAAACACAGGTTCCTAACATATATATGATCATGAATGTCACTGACTATTACCAGCAACTACCTCATCATCATCATCACCATCATGATCATCATCGTCGTCGTCATCATCGTCATTGGCCTCATTGTCTTCTGTATCTACATCATCATCATCCTCTGCCATGTGATCTATACCAGAACCAATATAATCTAGATCTATATCATCAGGATCATCTTCATCTTCTGGAAGAACCCTGTTCTGCAAAAAAAAAATCAAAATGAAAAGTTATTATTTATTTCATGTAATAATTTATTTTTGCTGTTATATATCTAATATTCCAACATATGAAATGAAACCATAATCATATTACATCATATCAAAGTGCACATACCATAATAAAATTTCAAAAAAGTTCCAGCTAATATGTCATTCCAATGATGTAAAACATGCAACAATTGTAATAAACGTTACTAAAGATCATAAAAAAATTTGTTTATTTAATTTAACTATCAACTGTAAATTCTATTACATAACCTTAAGTGCCACAAATTGCGTGGTCAATGTATGTTCTTTTTCACTATTAATCTAATAACTTGCAATAGACAAAAACATTAAAGAGTTTTTAAGTAGCAGTTTATTAAATTCTCTTACATGTCATTAATGAATGCACATTTTTTTTTCAATAATTATTTATCTTAAGGGTCATGAGTAACCTTAGGATAAAGGTCTAATAGTTGTTCCATTGGGCATGTTTAACAAACCAAATGCAATTGTCAACTTTTCACCATGGTGGCAGAGAAATAATTCTTTTTCCAATCCTTCCATAGCATTAAGTAAATTCTTGAATCTGGAAATACTTGTCGCCTTCATCTTCCAAGCCAATTTCTCCAACTTTGCATAGGTCTCCTTTGTCTATGGATGTGATCTGTCTCCTATACAAAAATGCATGTACCATTTTATGCCCTTCAATCCAACTGCATCCAGGCATTTTTTTAATTCCTCTATCTTTCATCAATCTCCTTACCTCACCACACCTGCCCACTTGTGGATAAATGTTTGAGAGAATAACATAACTTGTGCAACATTTTTAGGATCCAAATCAAAAAGCAGTGTTGCTGTAAATACTCCTAAGCCTATATTCATATGTGATCTACAGGCACCAAGAAAACACATGCATACAACTAGCACAGATTTAATAGGTATCTCAATGATAAAGTTTAGGGTGTCTTCAAGATATCCAGGAACGGCAAGGAGGTCAACCATGCACGTAAACAAAGAGGCCCTAGTTAGCAGGTTGTATGGGGATAAGGATGCTTCTCATCTTCAAGAATCCTAAGTCTCATTGCTACATATGTTGCTTAAAGAAGGGCCAATTTTAAACTAGGTAGTTGTTTTGTCACTTACTTTGTGCAATGAAATGACGAGAGTCGAGTCTCCTTATATCACTGTAGATTTGCATATAGCAACCTCCAATACAATAACACCATACAATGCACACTTAACTTTACGGTACCTTAGCCCAGACATGATGCTGCAGAAATCTGAAGGTACCTCCTACTAAAGATGTCATGCCATAGATCAGATACCACTGTATAGTATATATCACATCTATAGTAACAATTTCCTTCCAAATGTAGGGTTACAGTCTATGATTAACATGCATAGACCTTTCTAGTGTTTACAAGATAATTCCTTAGTCAACACCCTACTAGTGTCCACAAGCTGTTTCCACAGTTAAAATAAGAAATTTATACTACTTTGCAAACAATAAGCAAGCCTTCAGAGAGCTTAAAGTTTCCATTTACATCCATGCACAATAACATAATCAACCCTTAGGATTTTATGGACAATGAAACAGAAGGTCCTATATTCCATTTATGAGTCCTCTATCCAAATGACGCAGTGATCACAAGTACATAATATCAACTATTCTGTGGGAGTGCTCAGACATTCAAACATAGGGAAGTCCATACTAAGATAAATTTGTTCACAAACAGTCTCCAATTTAATAAATACTAGATTGAAATCACATTTCTAATTTAGTGCAAGTCATTACAATGAACTCAAAGGTCATTGTCATCAAACGAATGCCTTCACAATAGACTGTTCTAGTTACAAGTACAATACAACTATTGCAATGTTACACAACTGTATGCAATTGACAAAACCCATTCTTTCCAAGAGTCAACTGGTAATCAAATACAATCATGTAGTGTTGTTTCAACATTGTATTCGATTGTGGCTTTAGTAATGCAAACCTCATAACCTTGGAGGGAGTGTTGGGGGCAAGTTGACCTGAACCAAGGATCCAAAACCATCCCAAAAGCCCACCTAGGAGTGGTATTATTAATCCCAAGAAGACCTCACATCCACAATTGAGAGAGTGTACATTTATAGGTGAAATACCAACACCATTAGGGTTTACAACCATGTCAAAAAAGATAACTATGAACCAGGCCAGGTTTCCTCAAGACTCATGGTATGTTGCAATGATAGCATTCTAGCAATTCTAGCCTTGGTTTGAAACTCCACCTCAAACTGTGACCAAATTAATGTAGCTTCCTTCATGATAGAAATCCAAAACACAATAACCAACAATTTGCCACAGTTTGTAAGTCCCATGATCTTAAGTCTGAACTCTCATAGTTAACAATATTTTCCTCATCCAAACCCTTTAGAATAGGCTTTCACAAGACCACATACAGTTACACAATTTAAAGGAAATGTTTCACCAAAATGGCTTGTGTAATTTTACAAGAATGGATGACAAGGAGCTTTACTTCAAAGAAAGGTTAACTTAGTTGAAGAAGGCCAGTTGGCGATTTGAATCTTAGTCTCCAACCCAAATAGCAAGACACTTAGCCAACATGATGAGCACACCCAAAGTCTCCCTTACTCTAAATCACTTATAGTCCAACCATCAACCTTCCTTTCTCGACCCCAAGGCAAAAAGAAGAATTCCCCCCCAAAATGGTTCCCCACTCCTTCCTTTTCTCCCTAACATACCGCAAAACCAAGCACATTAAAGAATAGTACTTCCCAAAGCTGTTATGGTAGAGGAGAGTTAATGTCTACTACCAATGATGGTTCCTTCTCAACAAAAAAAAATGTGCATATTAAAATTTAAATGTCCACTATTATATTTCAAAGGTTTGAAATATAACCAACAACGTAACTGTAATGCATGCCCCCCTTTAAGTCTTATAATAAAAAGGTTAGGAAACAAAGACTTGAGATAAACCCTTTGGTTTGTTCACTTAGGAGACCACCTGAAAACTCAATGATAACTACATCCACATGATCAACAAGAATGACAAGCGACCTATAAATAACAATCCACTTGAGTCAAAAAGACAAGAAGACCAATAGAAACCAAACACAACAAACAGAGTACAACTGTAATTGTTTGTCTCAAGTATCACTCTATAATGTCTTCAACGATTATTGAAACTCAACACAAGAAATGCAAATTGACATATTAACACAACAATATCCAACTAAGTTATTGAAAATCAACTATTAATACCTCCTAGATTACAAAATCGGTCCACTTTTTGCTTTGTAACATTTCCTTTTCAAATTGCATTGGTTGCCGGCCATATTTCTCCTCCTGTCAAAACATGGCACATGGACTAGTTAAACTAATTAATATGCAATCATTTACTTTTTCCTAGGAAATAAAAAAAATATCATTTAACATATTAAATATACTTACAAATGTACAGATCAAGGCCTATAAACCTTTCTGGCCACTGTGATGAGTGGCACGAAGTTTGTCAAGCCTTGCCTTGGAGGCCTTGTCCTGAAACATATACTAATTCAATATAGGTAAAGCACAAATAAAATTTAAAAATCGTTTAATAAATTTGATATAATCTTATGAGCAAATTCAAATACCTGCGTACCCTCCTCACTGGAATTCCTCCGTGCATCGGACTTCTCATATGCTTTTACAAGCTCTTTCCATACTTTGAGACTTACATCAATTGGCCTTTTTTTGAGCCTTTGCTCGGGAGAGATTTTTTTATCATTTTTGTTTGGTTGCACCGAAATCTCTTGTAGTTTTGAGATGTTCGTAGCTTTATTTTCTTTATAGACAAACCTGTGCCAAATTCATTCTCCATGTCTTGGATAACTGCTTTTTGCAGGTGCATGGGTATCTTTGAGAATGGCAAATGTAGATGGTCTTTGAACCGTTGAAGGCATGATTCCTTTAACCTATTCACAAACATTTTTCCAGCATCTGTCATTCAGACTTCCCCTAAAACAACATTGTATTCTATCTTGGTATCGTAGCTACCAATGTAAGATGCAAAACATGGCGTGGTGGTCGAAGAAGTCTGTGTCCCAGGAGTGGCTAGGACATTGGAAGCCTCTACTCCCTGTTCCACATTCTTAGAGGTTATTGTTATTGATTTCCTCCTGGATATTTTGCCTGATCCGTGACTGGTTGGGGAATCAATTGATTCCCTTTGACACTATTGATTTGGTTGCAATGTTTCAGGGGATTTACTAGATTATTTTTCTATGTATCTGGAAAGCATTGTCAAGTCAACACCATCTAATTTGTTCACTGCGTCTACCCTCAATATGGAAGCCAATGCCTCTTTATCTTTGTCGGTCTCATGTCCCTATATATATATATAATAAATTTCCTTTTTAAATTTAGAAATAGAAAACTAAATACTAAAAATCAAAGAAACAATGGAAACATTTACAAATCTATAAATTGACAGTGAATTACCTGATTGTGGCCAGAGTTTTCTCCCTTCCCTCTATTGTTTGACATTTTGAGGTGACCTAGGGCAAATTATTTTCGTCAAGTCTATGGAGGCAATCATAGCCAGGTATGAATTAATAGTGTGCTTGACCAATCGTAGCCAAAAACAAAAATGTAGCCAAAAACAAAAATGTAGCCAAAAACAAAACTTAATAGCTTGTATTTTGGGTATGATGTACAAAGAGACCTTATTCAACAGGCCTTCTAAAAATGGTAAATGCAAGTTATACTGCAAGCAAGGATAATTAATAACATTACTACTCAAATTTACCCTAAAGCGTGAGTACAACATCTTAGAAAAGCTTTCCTTGAGCTCAAAATTATATCAAAATGGATAAAAACCTAGGTCAAGAGTTTACTTACTTGCTAAAAGGTAGATGAACAAGCTTGATTGATTGGTTGAGGTAGCTAGAAACCCTAAATTTAGCAGCTAGCTAAAGCAAATTTTTATCTTCTGGATGTCTAGAACCAAAAATAAATAAAATACAAATTCATGGATCCGTTGTAGAAACTTTTCAGTAACTTACGTGTTTGACATAATAAAGTCGTCGCTTCACAAGAAACCTAAAACAGAGGCAGAGTACACTGTGTTGTGGGCTTAAATGTATTAACTTATTTGTGTTTTTTTTTGTGTGGTATGTTTTAATGCTGGAGCAAATTTTAATTTTTTTTTGGATTCATTAGTTGGCACTAAATTCGATGTTTCTAACTCTGACTTTTGCACCAACTTTTAGCCCTAAATGTAATCTCTTTTGGACGCCAAAACCAGCACCAAGTACGCCTAATTTAGTGCCATCATCATCCATCTCTTAAGCAAACATCTCCATTGCACCCTACACCACCTCCGCATCACAAGCTTCAACTTTTATGGGGATGTGTGCAACCATTGGTTATGGTTCCCTTCCATTCTACAATAAATCTACCATCATTCATCCACTATCCTACATACCCTCCACATACCATCCCTATGGTCTATGCTTTGGCATAAGTCTGAGATAATCCACATCATAATCCACTATTTACCCTACATAATCCACGTCATAATCCACTTTTCTCCCCTCTAGAATCCACGTCATAATCCACTATCTGCCTAATCCATTTGCCTTCCATGTATCCCTTACCAACATCGATGAGGGCACTTGACATGGTCCATGGGTGAGGACATCGTTCTCTAATGGGACTATAACCTTTCAGTGCAGCGTAGCACAACCTTCAACCCTCAACCCTAAGCACTATACCTTAAACCCTAATCCCTCCACCCTAAACCCTAATCCCTCAACCGTAAATGCTATCCCTAAACCCTGAAGCCTCAACCCTTAAACCTTAAACCATCAACCCTACCCCTAAACCCTCAACCCTAAATACTATACCTTAAACTCTAATCCCTCAACACTAAACCCTAAACCCTCAACCCTAAACACTATATCTTAAACTCTAATCCCTCAACACTAAACCCTAATCCCTCAACCCTCAACGCTAATCTTAAAGATAAACTTAAAGCTTCCACTCATTCCACCATCCCTAAGGGATCCAGAAATGCAAAATTAGATGCCTCTACTGATAAAGCCAAACATCTTAAGGGTCGTCATGCCTCAGGACATAAAAACAAAGAGTCAAAGAAAAATCAATCCAAAAAGTTATCCAAGCCCATACCTCTACAAGCAAAGTCCAAAACCAAAATGGTATGGGTACCTAAGCAATAAGAAATCAAGTTAAATGAGGCATCTACCTCTAAAAAATCCCAACCATCTACTCCCATCTCAAATTCCCATTCCGCTCAAAAGTGTCAAAACATTCCATCCCACAAGCAAAACAAAAGTAATAAAATGCCTAAGTCTATGTGGGTTCCTAAAGCCCTTCATCATCCATCTCCTAAGCAAACATCTCCATTGCACCCTACACCACCTCCGCATCACAATCTTCAACTTTTATGGGGATGTGTGCAACCATTGGTTATGGTTCCCTCCCATTCCGCAATAAATCTACCATCATTCATACACTATCCTACATAATCCACATCATAATCCACTTTTCTCCCCTCTAGAATCCATGTCATAATCCACTATCTACCTAATCCATTTGCCTTCCATGTATCCCTTACCAACATCGATGAGGGCACTTGACATGGTCCATGGGCGAGGACATCATTCTCTAATGGGACTATAACCTTTCAATGTAGCGTAATGCAACCTTCAACCCTCTACCCTAAACACTATACCTTAAACCCTAATCCCTCCACCTTAAACCCTAATCCCTCAACCGTAAACGCTATCCCTAAAGCTTGAAGCCTCAACCCTTAAACCTTAAACCGTCAACCCTATTCCTAAACCCTCAACCCAAAACACTATACCTTAAACTCTAATCCCTCAACACTAAACCCTAAACCCTCAACCCTAAACACTATATCTTAAACTCTAATCCCTTAACACTAAACCCTAATCCCTCAACCCTAAACCCTAAACCCTTATCGCTAAACCTTAAACCCTATCCCTAAAGCCTCAACCCTCAACACTTGAACCTTAAATCCTAAACCCTATCCCTAAACCCTTAACCCTAAACAATACTATGCCTTAAACCCTAATCCATCAACTCTAAACCGTCATCCCTCAACCCTCAACCCTCAACCCTCAACCCTCAACCCTCAACACTATACCTTAAACCCTAATCGCTCAACCCTCAACCCCCAACCATAATCTTCAACCTAAACTTAAAGCTTGCACTCATTCCACCATCCTCAAGGGATCCAAAAATGCAAAATTAGATGCCTCTACTGATAAAGCCAAAAAATCTACCATCATTCATCACTATCCTACATACCCTCCACATACCATCCCTATGGTCCATGCTTTGGCATAATTCCGAGATAATCCACATCATAATCCACTATTTTCCCTACATAATCCATGTCATAATCCACTTTTCTCCCCTCTAGAATCCATGTCATAATCCACTATCTGCCTAATCCATTTGCCTTCCATGTATCCCTTACCAACATCGATGAGAGCACTCGACATGGTCCATGGGCGAGGACATCATTCTCTAATGGGACTATAACCTTTCAGTGCAGTGTAAAGCAACCTTCAACCCTCAACCCTAAACACTATACCCTAAACCCTAATCCCTCCACCCTAAACCCTAATCCCTCAACTGTAAATGCTATCCCTAAAGCCTGAAGCCTCAACCCTTAAACCTTAAACCATCAACCCTAAACACTATACCTTAAACTCTAATCCCTTAGCACTAAACCCTAAACCCTCAACCCTAAACACTATATCTTAAACTCTAATCCCTCAACACTAAACCCTAATCCCTCAACCCTAAATCGTAATCCCTTATCGCTAAACCTTAAACCCTATCCTTAAAGCCTTAATCCTCAACACTTGAACCTTAAATCCTAAACCCTATCCCTAAACCCTGAACCCTAAACAGTACTATGCCTTAAACCCTAATCCCTCAACTCTAAAACGTAAACCCTAAACCCTAAGCCCTCAACCCTCAACCCTCAACCCTCAACACTATACCTTAAACCCTAATCCCTCAACCCTCAACTCTCAACCCTAATCTTAAACCTAAACTTAAAGCTTCCACTTATTCCACCATCCTCAAGGGATCCAGAAATGCAAAATTAGATGCCTCTACTGATAAAGCCAAAAAATCTACCATCATTCATCCACTATCCTACATACCTTCCACATACCATCCCTATGGTCCATGCTTTGGCATAAGTCCGACATAATCCATATCATAATCCACTATTTTCCCTACATAATCCACGTCATAATCCACTTTCCTCCCCTCTAGAATCCACATCATAATCCACTATCTGCCTAATCCATTTGCCTTCCATGTATCCCTTACTAACATCGATGAGGGCACTCGACATGGTCCATGGGCGAGGACATCGTTCTCTAATGGGACTATAACCTTTTAGTGCAGCGTAACGCAACCTTCAACCCTTAATCCTAAACACTATACCTTAAACCCTAATCCTTCCACCCTAAACTCTAATCCCTCAACTGTAAACACTATCCCTAAAGCCTGAAGCCTCAACCCTTAAACCTTAAACCGTCAACCCTATCCCTAAATCCTCAACCCTAAACACTATACCTTAAACTCTAATCCCTCAACACTAAACCCTAAACCCTCAACCCTAAACACTATATCTTAAACTCTAATCCCTCAACACTAAACCCTAATCCCTCAACCCTCAACACTTGAAACTTAAATCCTAAACCCTATCCTTAAACCCTCAACCCTAAACAATACTATGCCTTAAACCCTAATAATAGTAATCAATTGTGTTACAAACTCTATAATTAACCTAAGTCTTGCATATCCATTCCACGAATTGTACCCTTTGCCTTTCCTAAGAACATATTGGCCCAATGTGACCCCATCGTTGGAACCTTTCACTTTGCTATACCAATGGCCTGATAAAGATATAATATCACTATATTAGCAAAACAACAATCTATCGGGGTAACCTTTGAGGTCATCCCACCGATAGACCGACAAAATGGAATAAAATGAGCTTATCAGGATAACATGTAGACATCGGTGGAAACCATATCATGGTTCCACCAACAGGCCGATAAAGTTGGTAGAAGGTTATATCACCGTAACATGTGGATTTCGGTGGAATACATATCACACCCTCACCGATGAGCCAATGAACTCGACAGGAGTTAGCTTATTGCTGGAACATGTCAACTTCGACAGAACTTATATACGAGTTCCCCCAACATGTTGATAAAACCAACAAAGAAAAAAGCATCATTGTAGCATGTAAGGATCCCTAGAACTAAGGATGAATTTCCACCGATAGCCCGAAATAACTATAACACATTGAGGATATGAAGAACATCGGTCGAACTAGGGCACATATGGGCAACTTCATATGGAACCTCACCGATGGACCAAGAAAGGGAAATTTATTGATGGAAGGGATGGACTTGAGTGGAATATAAAACAAAGCCTCAACGATATGGCGATGATTGTCAGACAAGATTGATGTGACATTCCAAGACATCGGTCGAATATTTGCAATTAATAAACCGGCTAGATGGAAAGATAAACATCGATGGTGCATTTATGAGCTAAGATTGAAATAAGTTATTCCACCCTTGTAAGATTTGGCTGAAGAGGGTTATATCGCCGAAACATGTCAACTTTGACAGAACTTATATACGAGTTCCCCCGACATGCCAATAAAACCAACAAAGACAAAAGCATCGTTGTAGCATGTAAGGATTGGTGGAACTAAGGATGAATTTCCACCGATAGCCCAAAATAACTATAAAACATTTAGGATATGAAGAACATCGGCTGGACTAGGGCACATTGGGGCAACTTCATATGGAACCTCGCCAATGGACCGAGAAAAGGAAATTTATCAATGGAAGGGATGGACTTCGGTGGAATATAAAACAAAGTCTCAGCAATACAATGATGATTGTCAGAGAAGATTGATGTGACATTCCAAGACATCGATCGAATATTTGCAATTAATAAACCGGATAGATGGCAAGATACACATCGATGGTGCATTTATGAGCTAAGATTGAAATAAGTTATTCCACACCTGTAAGATTTGGTTGAAGAAAGGAGAAAAGAATTTTGACCTCTCGCAGAGCAAGGAGCAGAAAAAGGCCAACCAGAAATATATTTCAAGTAAGTATATCGGTCCTAACTAAAAATTTATATTGTGTAGAAGCTTTGGAGTCTGCATTATGGAAAATAATCCAGAGAAACATAAATCCAAAAAGCAGAAGGTCGAGAAAAGATCACTGAATCAAGATTTAATTGACCAATGCCCAGGGTCTAGGCCGAGATAAAAAAGAAGTGCCCAGACTAATCCCTCCATAGATAAATTGATAGACGACTATAAGGAGTTAGGAGATGTTTGGACCTATCTTCGAGGGTATCAATTGTTTCTGTATCATTTCAAGAAACAATATAGGTATGAACTTGTCTGCAACCCTTGGAGGTTAAATTTAGCAAGGCTAATAGTGTCTAATGTCTTTATCAACGTGGATTTGATTAAAGCCTTAGCTAGCAAATATGACCCGAAAACAAGAACTATTAGATCACACATTGGTGACAATATACTGGTGCTTTCCAAGGATTTCATTGCGAATGTTTTTCAATTGGAATGTGGCTTTGACACGCTCATTATAGTCAGAGACCTATTGCTGGAGTATAGGCATATGGACACCATTTATAAGAGAGGCAAGTTAGCTTTACACAGGCCAAAAGATGACAAGGGTCAGATGAGGAAATTTTCCAATGCTGAGAACCCTCCATTTTCTGAAGAACTATTTGAGGAGTACTTTCGTTACACTTATTATGCTGCTGGTCAAGTCTTAGGTCTCGAGGTTCCCCCATAAATGTCAATTGTACCTATGGTGTTAGCTGCAGATATTCAAACAAAGGGAGCAAGGCCTTTTGATTATGCAAGTTACATAGCTAATGCTCTGAACCATGGATTGGAGAAAATCAAACATAATAGTGATAAGATTAATTTCAAACACTACTCTTTGTTAATGCATTTGCTTTTGCACGAAGGGCATGGTAGAGGATGGTGGAGTTCAGCTATGAAAATTTGGGACTCGTTTGATAATGGGGACCCAAAACGAGTGCAAATGTGGACTTCACTATGGGATTGTCGTTTTGACAGATCTCATTATTTTTGCTTTGAAGAATATTTTGTGAGGCCTCTGTTAACCCCAGTTGGCAGTTTTCGTTTGGCAGTGATGTCAACAGTGGCAACATGTATGACGTCTTGGCATAAAGTAAGGTGTAATATAAAAGTTTGCTTGGCAACAATGTTCGAATGACATCTTCTAGCAAGCTAACCTTGGTTTAGAATGAACACATGTTGTTAAGTGATGGGAATATTCTGTTTACTGCCTTGTGCGGTAGAAATGTAGTTTCACCTATCTAAGCAGTCACTTCTCTTTTTTGTTTTGTTGAAGCCCTCCTTAGGGCAAACTGGAACAGCCGGTTACAGGTTTCTTAGCAGCGCTTGTATCTTTGATTTGGCACTTCTCTTCATAATTATCTGCACAACGTAGGGTTTACAAAAGAATCATGAAAAATCATGAAAGGGGTCTGTTGAATCTGAACGTTGACTTCGTAGTTTGCAAACTAATCATGAAAAATCATGAAGGGGGTCTGATGTATCTTCAGAAAGGATGGAGAATTGACTCCGTAGTTTGCAGTTGTGCTGTTATCATTGAAAAGCAAGGTAAAAGTTGGTTCTCTGAGGTATCTTCAGTGATGATCAGTCAAGATTCTGAGTTTGATTTGTGGCCGTTAGTATATCTGTAAGTATGATCTTAAGAGTTCATTTTTTCCTCTGTAGAGTTGTTTTTTTTGCAAATACATCTGTCAAGGGTTTTTTGTTTCGAAAGGATACAATTTCTGTATAGTTTGTATTCTTTAAAACAACACTTTACAGATCTATGTGCTTTTACCAGTTGGGTTTATGGCATTTCTTTGTTTGCACCACCAAGATTGTTTAGCCCGTCGATGATATGGGATCTTTTATAAATATTGTTGGCCGTTATTTTTTGAAACCCTAGGGTTTCACTTGGGTTATTGGCAGTTGGGCGTTGTAACTGACAGTTGAGTCTTGTAACCCTATTGAGGGTTAACAGTTTCATCTTCCCTTCTTTGAACTGTCTCTGCTTTTTTGAACAAGGAGATTAATGGTGTTTATTTCATTAACAGACACAATTACAAAACTGTCGATTGGTTTCTATTTCAGTTGTTTGTATTCCTGGAACTGCCCATAGTTAAATGTCTTTGAAAGAAACATTATTAAATGTATATAAAAAAGATATAATGTAAATGATGGGTGTGCAAGTGTTGTTTTTGTGTTCTGCACATACATTGTTGGCAGTATATGTTTTTAGAGAAATAGAGTAATCCTCTGTATGAAAATATCTTCAAAACATTTGTAATCTTGAACATGCCGGTGAGGCAAAGTATTCAGTGAGATTGTAAGCCAGTGAGGCACAGTAACCAGTGAGATATTTTAAGCCAATGAGGCAATTTTTCGAGTGGTTTTATGCATGGGGCTTTCCACTCAGGACAAATCTCTGTCTTTATTTTTGTGGTATGTTTTTAATCTATTGTCGAATATTTCAGCTTTCATACTTGTATCTTATCTTATTGGCACAATTTTAGTGATACAGAACATCTGAATTCAGTTGGATTTAATTGTGTTAAATACAAGTTTATAAAGTTATTCATATCAGTCTACAAAATAATTCTGTAAGTGTAAAAATCTGTCGAGATACTGATTCACCCCCCCTCTCAATACCTCTACCACTCTAACAAGTGGTATCAGAGCAAAACCCTTTTGTCTTTAAGGCCTAATCAGCCTAAGGGGATTCTTGGTTGAGTGGTAACCATGTATTTTCAAGATGGTCTGTCCTCATCCAAGGCACCACTATTTGATGGCACAGACTATACTTTTTTAAAATTCAGAATGACCTGTCATATCAAAGCTTTAGGATATGATGTCTAGGAAGCTATTGAAACTAGCTGTACTGTCACAGGCAAACCATCTAATGCTGATGAAAAAAGGGCTCTTGATTGTGATTCAAAAGTTGCTAGTGCTATTTGTTGTGGATTGACAAATGAAGTGTTAAATAAAGTTATGGAATGTCAAACAGCTAAAAGTATTTGGGATAAACTTTCTAATATTTATGAAGGGGATGAAAGCATTAAAGAGGCTAAGTTACAAGCTCTTAGAGAAAGATTTGAAAGAGTAAGAATGAAAGATGATGAAAAGATAGCTGAATATCTTCAAAGAGTTCAGGAAACTGTCAATAGTATTAGAGGTTTAGGGAAGAAATTAGAAGAGATAACTGTTGTTAAAAAGATTTTACGAACTCTAACTCCCAAATATGATTCCAAAACTTCTGTGGTGGAAGATAAAGATCCTAAAACTATAACTATTGATTCTATTCTAGGAGTCTTTACTGCCTATGAAATGAGAATGGAGAATGAAAACCCCAGTAAAGAGGTTAAGGAAACAGCTTTTAAAACTGTGAAAAAGGAAACTGAAACCAGTCATGAAACGGAAAATATCAGTGAAGATGAATCTGTTTTTGTCAATAAACTTAGAAGAGGTTCAAGTAGGTATAAAGGAAAATTACCTTTTAAATGCTTCAATTGTGGAAAAATAGGACATTATGCAGCAAAGTGTCCTAATCTAGAACTTGACAGTGAACAAGAAGACAATAGAAAATAGTATAAGAAAAAACCTTTCAATTTTAATAAGAAAAATACTTTTAAGAAAAGGAGTCTAATTGTTGGAATAACAGATAGTGCATCAGAGGAATCCTCTGATGAAATAGATGAAACACTTTTTATGGCAGCAATTATTACTGCTCCAGAAGGAGAACAAACTGAAGTGTCTGAGAATGAAATTGATTTAGAAGGAGAGTTAAAATGTGCCTTTGGTGAAATTAGAAGATTTAGAAAGGAGAATGGAGTGCAAAGTAAGTTAATTTCTGATCAAGAAAAATAGATTTCTGATTTACAATTAAATCTTGAAGAGAACAGAAAAATTCTTTTAGATACACAAGAAAGGTTAAAATCTAAGGAAGATGAAATAGTGAAACTAAGAAAAGAACTTGAAATGTGTAATAGCAGTGATAAACTTGCTGATATGCTTAGTAAACAAAAAGAGTATAATGACATGACTGGTCTAGGCTTCTCAAAAGGTTAATGCTCTAATGATAATCAGCTAAAAGAAAAAAAGGCCTTTTAGATTTTCTGGTTATTGTTTTTACTGTTATCAATTTGGGCATCAAGCAATTGATTGTAAATTTATGTTCAGAAAACAGTCCTATTTTCTGAATGACAGGACTCTTAATTTCTTAAACAAAATAAGATGTTTCAGTTGCAGAAAACTTGGACATATTGCAAAATTTTGTAAATCAAAATTTTTTTCTTCCAATAAGCAACCCAAAATGAAATGGGTACTTAAAAACAATAATGCTATGATTGTTGAAGTTACATTTCATGCAAAGAAAAATGAAATCTGGGTTATAGACAGTGGATGTTCTCATCATATGACTGGGGATAGAAGCAAATTTACCTTGTTTGAAAATTGTTCAAATGGGTCAGTTAAATTTGGTGATGATTACTGCTTACAGATCACAGGAAAAGGTACAGTTCTTTTAGAATATAACACACCTCTAGAGGATGTTTATATTGTTGAAGGACTAACTCATAATCTGTTGAGTGTTAGTCAGATTTGTGATAATGGTTTTGATGTAGTTTTTACATCACAAGGCTGCAAGGTTATGAAAAACTCAAAATAGGTTGTTGCTTCAGGATTGAGAACAAAAGGTAACATTTATAATCTGCATGGATCTGCTAATGAATACAAAAACAATTTGTGTTTTATGAGTCAGGTTGAAGAAAGTAAATTGTGGCATAGGAGATTGGGACATATAAATTTTGATAACTTAGTTAAAATCAGTCACAATAAAAATGTTAGACATATGCCTGCTATTTCTAAGCCTGAAAATCTAGTTTGCAAAGAATGTCAGCAAGGGAAGCAAACCAAAAATGTTCATAAATCTAAAGAATAGTTTTTAGCAGAACCTCTTCAATTGGTTCATACTGATTTGTGTGGTCCAACCAGAACAAAATCTCTAAGTGGTGAAAGATATTTTATGTTATTCATAGATGACTATACAAGAATGACTTGGGTTACATTTTTAAAGCATAAGTCTGAAGCTTTAGAGAAATTTAAGATTTTTAAAAGCATGGTAGAAAGAGAAACAGACTTAAAACTGAAATGTTTAAGGTCTGATAATGGAGGAGAATATACTTCTACTGCTTTTCTTGAATATTGTGAAAAGTATGGCATCAAAAGACAGTTTTCAGCTCCTAGAACACCTCAACAAAATGGTGTGGCTGAAAGAAAGAATAGGACAATAAAAGAGATGGCTAGAACTATGCTTCAGGATGCTGGACTTTCTAATGCTTTCTAGAAAGAACCAGTTCATACAACAGTTTACACTTTAAACAGGGTACAAATAAGAGTCAAAACCAAGTATACTTCCTATGAACTTTGGTATGGAAACACAGCCAATGTATCTTATTTTAAAATCTTTGGCAGCAAATGTTACATAAGAAGAGAAGATCATCTAGGAAGTTTTGAATCACGATGTGATGAAGGAATCTTTCTAGGTTACTCTACTCATAGTAAGGCCTACAAATGTTATAATAAGAGATTACAAAGAATAGTTGAAAGCTCTAATGTGAAAGTGGTTGAGAATTTGCAGCAAGAACAACAACCCCAATTTCAACCAGTTGAAGAAATTATTCAAGGAGAACCAAGCACAAAAGAAGAATCAGAGAAATCTAAAGAAGAATCTGAATCAGATTCCGTAGTGCCTCAAGGACAACCAGTAAGTCCTAAAACTGATACTCCTTCTAAATCTTCCATTTATGCTCCTTCTAGAAGATTACTGCAAAAGAATCATCCAAGTGATCATGTTATTGGTGACTCAGACTCTGGAATACAAACTAGGAGAAAAACTGCTCAAGCAAATCAACAGGTTCATGTTTGTCTAGTGTCACAATTAGAACCTAAAACCTATGCTGAAGCTAGTCAAGATGACTTATGGGTTCAGGCTATGTTAGATGAGTTAGCCCAAATAGAGAAAAAGAACACTTGGGAACTTGTTCCAAGGCCTAAAGATAAAAATATTATTGGGGCCAAATGGGTTTTCTGAAACAAACTTGATGAAAATGGAACTGTTGTCCGAAATAAGGCTAGACTTGTTTGTAAGGGTTATTCACAGAGAGAAGGTATCGATTTTGATGAAACTTTTGCTCCTGTAGCAAGACTAGAAGCTATTAGAATGTTTCTCGCATTTTCTATTTACAAAAACTTCAAGGTCTATCAAATGGATGTTAAAACAACATTTTTAAATGGAGACTTAGAAGAGGAGGTTTATATGGATCAGCCGGAAGGTTTTGTTAACAAGGACAAACCACATCATGTTTACAGATTAAAGAAGGCTCTTTATGGGCTTAAGCAAGCTCCTAGAGCTTGGTATGCCAAACTAGATAAACATTTACAATCACAAGGCTTCACTAGAGGGGGAGCTGATAGTAATCTGTATTTTATGACTAAAAATGATCACATCTTGATATTGGTTGTATATGTTGATGACATCATTTTTGGCAGTGATGATGATGAACTCAGTTTATATTTTCCATAGGTTATGACAGCACAATTTGAAATGTCAATGCTGGGTGAACTTTCATTTTTTCTTGGTCTACAGGTTTCTCAGCTCCGAGAAGGTATATTTCTTTCTCAAACAAAATATGCAAAAGAAATGTTGAAAAGGTTTTAGATGGATGAATGTAATCCTGTTAGTACACCTATGGAAACTGGTTGCAAATTAAGTACTGAAGTTGACAAACCTGATATTGATCATACCTTTTATCGGTCTATAATAGGCAGCCTGTTGTATTTAACTGCCACTAGACCTAACATAATGTATGTTGTTTGTTTAGTTGCTCGTTTTCAATCTGCTCCTAAACAAACTCATCTCAATGCTGTAAAAAGAATCCTTAAATATATACAAGGGACATTGGATTATGGTCTTTGGTATTCGTGACATTCTGACTTTACTCTGACAACATATACAGATGCTGATTGGGCTGGTAGTCTTGATGACAGGAAGAGTACTTCTGGTGGTGCATTTTTTCTAGGTGGACGGCTTGTTTCGTGGCATAGCAAAAAGTAGGATTCTGTTTCTTTATCTACAGCTGAGGCTGAATATATTACTGCCACTGCTTGTTGCACCCAAATCCTTTAGATGGTTCAAACTCTGTGTGATTATTAGATTGTTGTGTCTAAGCCTATCAAGATTTTGTGTGACAATGTTAGCACAATCAATATATCAAAGAATCCTGTTATGCACTCTCGTACCAAGCATATTGATATCAGATATCACTTTCTTCGCGATAAAGTTCTTCTCAATGAGGTTATCTTGGATTATGTTGCTTCAGCTGATCAAGTGGCTGACATTTTTACTAAGCCACTTCCCAGAGCAGTGTTTGAGGGTCTCCGACAAAAGCTTGGGGTTCTCTCCTTTTCTTCTTTGCATTAACAATTTCTTCTCTCCTGGACTCAGGGGGAGATGCTTGGATATTTCTATGTCCTCATGGTCATTCTTCTTCTTGAGACAGTCATTTTTTTGTTTCTGCTTCTATATATCTTGTTTTAGTTGTTACTCTTGGACTATTTGACAGTGGTGTTGCCTGTTCTGTTCTTTATTTCTTCAAATTGTTGGAAGATCTTGATAGTCGGTATGTTCTCTCTATTGCGGCATGTTCTCTCTAACAGTTTCTTGTGATTTTTGGATTGGGATTCTGGTCACTTGTATAGGTTTTCTTCTTTCTACCTTTGGCCTTGTTGTCAAAAGGGGGAGAGAACACTGTATATCTCTGGTATTTCTCTTTTGGTGAAACTGGTATTTGACACTGGTGTTTCTCTTTTTGCTTTCTAGCATGACTTTGGGAACTGGAAAGATGCTGCTATAATCTAGCACTTTTATTGGTATCTGATAATATGGCACTTTTATTGGTATCTGGCATTAGTAGACTCTTGTATCTAAGGAGTTGATACTTGTATCTGAGTTTGGAATCTGATATTGTTTTTGGCATTTGTGTTGGAACTGTTACTATTGATATGTTTTTCTATTTTCATATTGAGATGTATCTGCACTTTGGATCTTACAATGTGAATCTTGGTGAGGTTTCACATCAATGCCAAAGGGGGAGTTTTGTTAACCCCAGTTGGTAGTTTTCATTTGGCAGTGATGTCAACAGTGGCAACATGTATGACGTCTTGGCATAAAGTAAGGTGTAATATAAAAGTTTGCTTGGCAACAATGTTCAAATGACATCTTCTAGCAAGCTGACCTTAGTTTAGAATGAACACATGTTGTTAAGTGATGGGAATATTCTGTTTACTGCCTTGTGCAGTAGAAATGTAGTTTCACTTGTCTAAGTGGTCACTTCTCTTTTTTGTTTTGTTGAAGCCCTCCTTAGGGCAAACTGGAACGGCCGGTTACAGGTTTCTTAGCAGCGCTTGTATCTTTGATTTGGCACTTCTCTTCATAATTATCTACACAGCGTAGGGTTTGCAAAAGAATCATGAAAAATCATGAAAGGGGTCTGTTGAATCTGAACGTTGACTTCGTAGTTTGCAAACTAATCATGAAAAATCATGAAGGGGGTCTGATGTATCTTCAGAAAGGATGGAGAATTGACTTCGTAGTTTGCAGTTGTGCTGTTATCATTGAAAAGCAAGGTAAAAGTTGGTTCTCTGAGGTATCTTCAGCGATGATCAGTCAAGATTCTGAGTTTGATTTGTGGCCGTCAGTATATTTGTAAGTATGATCTTAAGAGTTTATTTTTTCCTCTGTAGAGTTGTTTTTTTTGCAAATACATCTGTCAAGGGTTTTTTGTTTTGAAAGGATACAATTTCTGTATAGTTTGTATTCTTTAAAACAACACTTTACAGATCTATGTGCTTTTACCAGTTGGGTTTATGGCATTTCTTTGTTTGCACCACCAAGATTGTTTAGCCCGTCGATGATATGGGATCTTTTATAAATATTGTTGGCCGTTATTTTTTGAAACCCTAAGGTTTCGCTTGGGTTATTGGCAGTTGGGCATTGTAACTTACAATTGAATCTTGTAACCCTATTGAGGGTTAACAGTTTCATCTTCCCTTCTTCGAACTGTCTCTGCTTTTCTGAACAAGGAGATTAATGGTGTTTATTTCATTAACAGACACAGTTACAAAACTGTCAATTGGTTTCTATTTCAGTTGTTTGTATTCCTGGAACTGCCCACAGTTAAATGTCTTTGAAAGGAACATTATCAGATGTATATAAAAAGGATATAATGTAAATGATGGGTGTGCAAGTGTTGTTTTTGTGTTCTGCACATACATTGTTGGCAGTATATGTTTTTAGAGAAACAGAGTAATCCTCTGTATGAAAATATCTTCAAAACATTTGTAATCTTTAACATGCCAGTGAGGCAAAGTATGTAGTGAGATTGTAAGCCAGTGAGGCACAGTAATTAGTGAGATTTTTTAAGCCAGTGAGGCAATTTTTCGAGTGGTTTTATGCCCAGGGCTTTCCACTCAGGACAAATCTCCGTGTCTTTATTTTTGTGGTATGTTTTTAATCTGTTGTCGAATATTTCAGCTTTCATACTTGTATCTTATCTTACTGGCACAATTTTAGTGATACAGAACATCTGAATTCAGTTGGATTTAATTGTGTTAAATACAAGTTTATAAAGTTATTCATATCAGTCTGCAAAACAATTCTGTAAGTGCACAAATTTGTCGAGATATTGATTCACCCCCCCCTCTCAATATCTCTACCAGGGTTTTATTCACAGATCCAGGGTCTCACAGGGTCTGTCTGGTTATGAACATCTTTTTTCATAAGTAGATATAATTAGAAATCGAGACGAAGCCTCTACTGAAGATAGAATGGCTATATTTAATAAAATTCTACTTGCACAGGATTGGAAATGCAAGAATGTTCCTCCATACTCAAGAGCCTTTTCTGAAATTGAAGACCCACTATCAAGAGTTGAGCAGCTTATTGCTCATGCAGATGAGATAATTGAGGGTGTGTCTTTAATTACTTTTGATATAGATTACATAGCATACTCTGGGACACAAGCTCAAGAGTGCAGCCTCTGACTCACATACCTTCACAACCAACCCCTGAAGTATCATTTTCTGTAGATATAGATATAGATGAAGAAGTGAGTGATGATGAGATTGAACAAATGTAAACAATAAGTGCTCCTATTGTTCCACATTATGAGCCTCCTGCAGAATTGAACCATGTAAAATTTGAGACTTTTGGGGATCTGTCTGATGACAT
The DNA here is from genome assembly GCA_027924645.1 of Cunninghamia lanceolata. Lineage (NCBI taxonomy): Eukaryota > Viridiplantae > Streptophyta > Pinopsida > Cupressales > Cupressaceae > Cunninghamia > Cunninghamia lanceolata. The sequence goes on along the minus strand of BSBN01000500.1, from coordinate 3,390,135 downwards.
CAGAGTTATGGCTGCTCTGAAGTTTGTCTCTGATGATGAATTTATTAAGACTCCTAAATTTAAATCTTTTGTATATGAATATCAAGGAAATAAAATGAGGCAAAAAATGAAAGATACTACCCCTGAGCAAGAAACTACTGCATTGGAGGAATTGAAAAAAGAGATTGATAGAGAAATGGAGTCTATTACTCCAGAAAGAGGAAGACAACTACTCCAAGAAGCCAAGGTATTGCTTGTGCCACGTTGGGATACGAGCTCTGCCATTGTATTTGATACGTTCAGGAGGAGGGAAGATAAAACACTGAGTTTGACAGAGGAAGCAAGTGACAAAGTATATAACTCATGGTCGGGGTATAATGCAGATGAAGCCACTTTATTGATTTGGTCTTTTTATCCCCAAGATAAGAGACCAATAATAACCAGTGACCCAAATCAAATGTTTGGTCACCTCTTGGTCAAAAGGATAGGAGACAGATCCCTTAGAAATTGCTGAACTAAATGTTAATGTAGCAAAGTTCACTAAGGCCCAGATTGAGAAATTAATCAAGGAAAATGACAAGATGAAGAAAGAATTAATATACCACCAGGAAAGAGCTTCTTCTTCTGCATTTGAGGTACATTCCCCATGGATTTGGAAAGACAAAGAAATGATAGAGGCATTAACAGATGTAATCTATTGGAAAGAATGCCATGCTAAATCCTAGAAAAAATGTGAGAAGATTTTTAGGGAAGTAAAGACCCTCAAATACACCATGGCCTCTGAAATAATTAAAGAAAGGTTCAAAAAGATGTGGGAATGTGCAGATACCTGTTGGAAATCATTCCAACAAACATATTGAGCCATTATAGAAAACAAAAGATTGCAGGAGAGGATGATGGAAAGGAAAGAGGAACTTTCAGACAAAATTTTTTTGTCAGAACAAGGATTGCAGATGTATGATAAGTTGGTCAAGATGCATGAAAAGTATCATAATAAATTAAATAAGGAGTTGAATTCTTTTGATATCACCCCCTCAATTCATGATGATACTGGAGAACTACGAAAATATGAAGAGTGGAAGGAAGATGTATCCATAGTTCTAAATACTGCTTTACAAGAAATCAATAATGAAGATATGATCATGCAAAATATTCACAAGTATCTTGAGAAAATGATGAACATGGAGCACGACATGAAAGGGATAGCCCTTAATGCTGACAAATATGCAAAATAGGAGTATATTGAACAGTTATCTGAAATTAATATGTTCCTATGTAGAGCAATTAATACAACTGACGCTGCCATGAATTCTTCACAGGGAGTAAATTAGCTAGCAGACAAATGAAGCACCTTATGGAAAAATAGAAAGCCTTGCTTAGGCCTTGAATGGTCACAGGCTTCTATTTGTAGATTAACAAATTGGTGTTTTCTAATTAAAAACATTTTGTTAAGTTTATAAGTATTTTATTAACAGTTATGAACATATTTATGTTCTAAAGAGGATTGAATGTGAAGAGGAGATACCACATCAGAAAATAGAATGCCTTGCTTAGGCCTTGAATGGTCACAGATTTCTATTCGGTGAATAACGGATTGGTCTTTTCTAATTAAAAACATTTTGTTAAGTTTAAAAGTATTTTCTTAACAGTTATGAACAATTATGTCTTTTTTGTCGTAACGGGTCTGAAGCTTGTTTGCCTCTCCTATAAAAAGAGAGACCAAAACCCGATAAAAAGATATAGGGGGAAGAGAGGAGCTAGTAGTGGTAGATAGTAGAAAAAGTTCCATAATATTTACAAACTCAAAGACCATGTTGCAAGCATAATTTTGAAGAAGTTAATGGAAAATCTCTGATTCTGTGGCGCCATATTAGTATCAATTGTTTGTTAAAGTTATTCAATTATTTGGTTGTCTCCATTTTAGTGCTTCCTTATTATTTAAATTGATATATCATAGCTGCCTGCCATATAAAAATTTACAATGGTTTACTCTACTATAGGTTCATTGTGATTTCCGCTACTATAGGTTCTAGTATTGACTCTTGTCACAGCTGTCTGCCATATAAAAATTTATGATGGTTTGATCCGACTAGTTTGGACTCTTTTTGACCTCAGATTCTGTGCTCAGATTCGGTCAAAACTTAGTGAAGACTAGGCAATTAAATATAGAGATTTTTAAGGATTTAAAATCGGTTTCATGCATCCTTTATTAAATAAATTTTAAAGACACAATAAACTAATCTAATTGAAGCTCCTAAGATCAAGTATAACAGAAACAACATTTTTAGATATATGAATATTGTCAAAGTGTTTTAGGAATATAAAACTTATCAATTATAATATCCATGACGTTAAAAACAAAAATTATAATATGGAATCATGAATTATGGTAGAAAGAAGTTTGTATCATTTTTTAGATATATAAATATTGTCAAAGTGTTTTAGGAATATAAAACTTATCAATTATGATATCCATGGCATCAAAAACAAAAATTATAATATGGAATCATGAATTATGGTAGAAAGAAGTTTGTATCATTTAGTCCAAAATTGCTATCTCTTTGTGGAGACATATGTTGCTATCTCTGCTACGGCCATAGGAGCATTACTTAAGATAAAGATTGACTTAGCAAACTAGAAGAATAAATGTAATTCAAATATTTGGGATTTAATTGGAAAAAAGTCAATTTTTTTTTTAAATGTTGCTTTTCCATCTAGCATGGTTCAAAATGTTTTTTATTTTTTTCTTTTTAAAACTAGAGTGGGGTCTAAGGGAAATGCTCTTGACCAAAGGTGGACCAATAGTTGCTTAGCATGTTTTTTGTTAAGGTGTCTAATAGCTCCCGAAATAAAGGTCGACCAATAGTTGTTCATTAAGTCATGTTTTGTTGGTGTGCTGATGTGGCATCACATAATTGGTTGTTTTTAAATCTAAAGGGCACATTTCATTCAATTATAGGTACTTATAGTCAACACTAACAACCTTAAAGTTACAACTACTACTGCTAAAGTTTTAAAAATATTGATCCTTAAGTCCACAAACACTATCACAACTATTGGAACATGCTCAGCAATTGGGTCCTCTCCCCTATGTTACTTTTAGTGATACTGAGAGCCCCATTGAAGCTATCCCAAAAATCTTACCAACACTGTTTTCAGATCACAGTAATCTGGAAGTATTAATTGGATCAGTAAGAAGAACCACATAATTAGGGTTGGCATTTTGATTCCAAGTTGATATCATCTACTGTTCTTGTTTGATTTATTCAATTGGTTCCTTCAAGTAGGGATTAAAGATCCTTTTGATAAATTACAAGTAACTTGGTTGTGTCGGTTGGATTATTAAGAAGAGTCTGTCAATTATTTCTGTAGACACCTAAAAATGTCTCGACCACCAAACTGATTCCCGACACCCCTAAACTTACCAATTCCCTTTCCAACTAATTAATTAAATTTTTATTTAATTAATCACCCCGTTCATTTTCCAAATCCACACCATTTTATCCCAAAATTGAATTAATTTTATTAATTCAATAGTCCAAACATTAGCCAAATGATTTAATAAATATGCAAAATTTATTAAATCAAATCCCCATTTTCCCTAAATCCAATTAATTAGTTAAAACCATGTTAACTAATTAATCCAGCCTACTAATTAGCCTATCCCTACCCTAGACAATTAAATAGCTATTATTTAATTGCCTACTCTAGCCTATCCCATCCTAGCCTTAGGATTAATTAATTAAATCACTAATTAATTAATCTTATCCCCCCTCTAATCCCTCTACTAATTTATTCTAGCCATATTAATTAGGTTAATCACCCTAATTAAGAAAGTCAAACCCCCATTAGCACTTCTCTCCACATTCCTCAAATTTAAAATTCAAATAAATCACACATCACATTTACTCCTCTTACACATGTCATAACTCTCTTCCCCAAAATGAATTTTTAATTCATTTTACCCCTCCCTTTGTGAATTTTTAATTCACAAATAATCCATCTCATCAAACCTCATTTATTCACCCCTTTCCCAAAAATGAATAAAAGATTTACTTTTATTCCTAGCCCTCCATCTTCCAAGATCAAATCTAGGCCCTCCACCTCACTTTCATCCTCCACCATTGATCTCTCCAATCAATCTCCACCCTTGGATCAAAATCCTCTTCAAAAGTCTATAAATACAACCTCTCACAAGTCATTTTCATCATCCATTTTCATGCAAAGTTACCATGCCAAAATCACACTTGAGCTTATAGTGAGTTGCATATTTGAGAAGGCATTTCACATTTGAATCAATGGTCTAGGGACAATCTTGGTCTTGGGAGCCTCTCTTGGGTGCAAGGGCTCCTCTTTCCCTTGATGGGATTAGGTTTTGCATGAGGTATAATCTTGTGTTTTGTTTACATTTGGTTTTGCTTTTACCTTATTGCATTTCTCTAATCTACATTGGCACGCCCGGTGGGACCCACAAGGTCCAATCTAACCTTTGCTTGTGATTTTGTGTGTTAGTTTTCGACATTTTGCAGGTTCAGCATCATTCAACAGTCGTAGCAGCACTATTATTGCCGTCTTTCAGCGCTATATTTGTTTTAGCGCTATTTCTGCGCGATACTATTTTATAGGCTAACCACACTCACGTGCGTTTTTTCGATCTTCCTGTTGTTTTTTGGTGTTTTTTGTTCTCTGTTTTGCAGGAAAACTAGGAATTACAGGGGGAGGTTATGGCAAATTTTTGAGAGAAACGACCAAATAGATTCGGTTCCGCGTTTTGGCGCTATCCTTCAGATTAGCGCCATCGGTGTTTTCTCCACAGCTTTAGAAACACCGCGCAGTGGAGCCTTTACTATTTTATATTATCGCCATTCTCTGTATTAGCGCCTAAATTAGAGTTTATTAGCGCTATCCTCTGTATTTACGCCTTTTTTTAATTAGCGCTATTTTAGTTCTTAATTAGCGCCATCAACTGTTTCAGCGCTATTTTCACGTAAGTCGGGTTGTTCTGCCCGCAGTGGCGCCTGTACATATCTGTTTTAGCGCTATTTTTCTATTTGTTGTAGGTGCTGCGGGTACTAATGAAATCTTTTGCAGGATGGTTTGTTGATTAGTTAGCAAAACACTTCAATTTGGAAACTAAAAAGAACCCTTTTGCCATGTCTTGAACAAACATTTCAATTTGGTGTTTAAAATTAACCACAACTCCTTGATTGAAGTGTGTGATCATAACATTTACTTTTGGTGCTCTAAAATATACTTCCTTTTGTGTTCCAAACAAACAAACAATCAAAACACTTCAATTTGAGCTATAAAAAGAACAACAAATTGCATACTTCATTGGATAAAAAGAACAACAAAATTGCATTTTCACGCATCTAATCAAGACCATTTAATATTTGTGTGAAGTGTTTTCGTGATTATGTCAAGTAGAGTGAGAGGTGTATGCTCTTCCCTCGCACCTTTTGGTGATCTTGGGAATCAAAAACTTCTCACAACACTTTGCATTAATCACCCCCCATCTAGTCCAAAGATCTAAAATTGAACCATGTTGAGTGTGGTATAATCATAGGGAACACGTATGCTCTCCCCTCGCATCTTTGTATGAACTTGGGGATCAAAAGTGTTTTCATGATTGTATCGCTTTTGTAATCCCTAGAGGGCCTGCCACCCCGCTTCGAAAGGTGGGAACGACCCAAGCGGCAACGAGCTAAAGCCAAGCTCTTTCGAGCCGCTATATAAAATAAGGCGTTTGGGACGAAAGTCTTAAGCGACAGGTGTTGTTTTGTTATACCGACAGCCAACCTCCCCATAAACCCTCCAAGGTGCAACCCTTGGAGGCTGGGAGACTCCATAACGGAGAGTAGCGCTGCCGCACGTATAACCACCTGAATGGATGCCCTTACTAAGAGCCATTGTTTAGAAAGCCAAAATCCTTCTATTTGTTGACGCAGAGGGCAAAACCCTTGAAGCGGCCCCGATTCATGCGGTTCTTAGCCGAGGTAGCAGGGATAATCTAAAGGTTTGGAGAGGGTCAAGCCTTATAAGAAACCCGGATCTTGGTATGCATGAGAAGTGTGTGCAAATGTAAGGAGGAGCCGGTGCTACCAAGATCCTGGAGCTACCCGCTTTGAATAGGCGCAGCTAGGGGATTCAACAAATACTGTCCCAATCTCACCATAGGTTGTAAAAATGTGCTTGATCTAAACAAAGTCATATCATTTCACAAACAAAAATCATTGCTTGTTATGCGTTCAAATGTGTGTTAAAGTGCTTTGATTTTTTCACAAACAAATTGCCAAGAGACAAAACAAATCAGTTGATCACAGTCCAAGCAAAAGAAATCCAACAATTTGCCGTCAGACATCTGTCAAAACCCTGTTTCAGCACCATATCTGTCTGACTGTAGCGCCTTTTCACCCGTGGATTGGCGCTATTTTGAGATTGACGTGCCTAAGACAAAATAAAATCAGTTTTTCGTATCCCAAACACACAGATCCAAAAATTTGCCTTCAGATATCTGTTTTTCCAGTTTCAGCGCCATATCTGTCTGATTGTAGCGCCTTTTCACCCGTGGATTGGCGCTATTTTTAGACTGACGTGCCTGGGACAGAACAAACTAGTCGGTCAGATTCAAAGCAGACAAATCCAAGAATTTTCCCACCAAGAATCCAAAATTTTGCCATCAGAAATCTGTGTAAATTGTTTCAGCGCCATATCAGTCTGATTGTAGCGCCTTTTTCACCCATGGATTGGTGCGATTATGAGATTGACTTGCCTGTAGCAAAGACCCACTCTGTTGTGATCTACACCTTCTGTTCTGCCATAATCCATAATCCATCTCATAGAAATCCGCCAACCGTCCAGCCATTTTTTCCAAAAAAATTACACATTCTATTCAACCTTAGAGAATCACTCAACACCCTTGTTGGACCACTTTGGTACATCATAATCAACCCAAATACATATCTATTCATCCCCATTCATTTTTGCATATCTCCTTGGACCAATATAAAATCGTTTCAAAAAATTCACATCAAAACCTCATCAAATCACTCATCAAATCTTGTCACCCTTTTGAGCCAAAGATAGATCTAGATCCTATCATTAACATCACGTTTTCCTTGAAAAGTCATTAGTCTACATTTCAAGAAAAACAAATCACCTCTCTTTGTGTAAGGTCATTAGTCTACCCCAAACAAAGAAAATCGTCATCCTTTGTGTGTCAAATCAAAATCTAGATCTTATCCAAAAGCTCAATTCGAGAAACATCAACAATATCATCCTCATCATCCTAAACCAATCAAAAATCAAAAAACATCAAATCCCTTTCTTATCATACATCTTTGGTCCAAAATTTGTGCAAAAATCAATATCACCCATTCATATCACCCTTAGGGCAAAAACCTTTTGGAAAACATATTGATCTTCATCATATCCCTCTACTACATCTCACAACCACATCCATCTTTGGGTCCAACACAATCAATTCGATTCTCTAAGGTCTCCACCTCATCCCACATCTAGAAATCAAATCCATACGTGTATGCCCACCACAAGATCACAACACAAAAGAAATCAAGAAATGGCGGAACGATGGCCCTTTGGCATGCCTAACACCGACACTACCAACATACCCATCTATCAGACATACAATCCACCTACATATTCCTTCATCCCCCCATTTGGCGCCAACGACCCTTTTCACTTCCTACCACAAGCACCAACACCAACCCCACCCCCACCACAAAATGTCCCCATCATACCCCAAGATGATCTAGATGTCTTGACTTTCACGCAAGATGCCGATAATATGGACCTACTTGATAAAGTCCTAAGATCGGATCCAAAGAGATATCTTGACCATCTTCTCAAACTTGGCGCTCAACTTCCCCCCGTCACAACATCATCACAACCATCCACTTCTACAGTTGTCCCAACCCCATCAAATACCCAAGCATCTACGTCACATACCCAACCCACCATCTCTCAAACGTCAACACCTAACGTATCTACCACATCCACAACCTCAACCGCTACCACATCTACTACTTCCACATCCACTGCTAACATCTCCCAACCTGTCATCACCTCCACTACCATGACTACCGTCAACCCCTCCGCTTCAAACACAATGGCTATACAAGGCAACATCACACAAGCTAATACCTCCACAAGTGTGCCCCCACCAAACCCTCACACCCTTGCATACCTACGACAACTGTTTGCACAACAATCCCACAACACGACCAACCCATCCAAAGTCCACATACCCAACATCAATCTCACAAGTCAACACAATCCCAACCCCCAAATACCACCACATGTTCTCCCACAGCTATACGCATACCAACAACAACAGACACCAGTCAATCCAAACCCCAACCCGCAATACCAACATCTCATCCAAACCAATCCCCAACACCAACATCTCAATCCAAACTCCAACCCACAACATCAACATCTCATCCAAACCAATCCCCAACACCAACTCCCACCCCACCTCCAATATCTCACCAATCAACAACCCTACGCGTTTCAACCACAACAACCACAGGATTTCAACACCGCGCTGCAAAGCCTAATCCAAAAGGTGGATGACTTACAAACTGGGGGCAAACGCAAATACTATTCTTTTGAGGATATTTGTCCCTACCCGTTTGATCGCACCTTGTACATGCCCCCTTTCCCTAAAAACTTTGAAACGCCAAAATTTGACAAATACAAGGGAAAGGGAGACCCTAGGGACCACCTAAGGGAATTCTATATTGCTTGCCTCGAAGTCTCTCACAATGACACGTATCTTATGAGACTCTTCCCAAGAAGTCTTGGCGGCCAAGCCGCTGATCGGTTTGCCCATCTGCCACCAGGAATTCGAACATTTCCCGAGCTTGCGGAAAAGTTTGTCAATCACTTTTCCTACAACTTTGAACATGAGGTGTCAATGACCGACCTTTGTAACACCAAACAAAAGAACGGCGAAGCTTTCGCTTCTTTCCTACAAAGGTGGAGGGGTCTAGCAAGCAAGCTCCCATGGCCTATTCCTGAAAAACAACTTGTCACCATGTTCGTGGCCAATCTTAATCAGGAATTAGGCTTTCACTTACAGATTCTGTGCGCATCTACCTTTGAAGAGGTTATCGACAAAGGCACCACTGTGGAACGAGCCCTCATTGCCAAAGGTTCTATCAAACTTTACGATCCCAAGTCCAACAATAACAACAACAATAATAACCACAAATCAAATCATAACACCCCCAACAACAACAACAATACCAACACGCAATCTAATGATAAATCACGTTATTGGGGGAAGAACAAGAATAATTTGAACGACGGCGTCAATGATATAAAGGCCGTCCAACACATCCAAAATCACACACCAGCACACACATATGCAGAAAACACCAATAACCAACGAGGACCAAACAAACTTCGCAAACCTCGCCGAAATTTTACGCCGTTAGCAGAACCTATTGAGGACATTCTCGATCGATGTCTCAAGCAAGGAGAAATCACACTCCCACCTGTCAGACCACGCCAAGACAATGACCTCAAGGCAGCATGGTACAATGAAAATGATTATTGTGAATACCACCGCGTGGCAGGTCATAAAACAGCAGACTGCATGCAATTAAAACATTGTATCCAAGACCTAATAGATCAAAATCTTGTCAACCTTGAGCACAGTACACAGCCATCACCAAATGCCAATCTTGGAGCTTACAAGGATCCCTTACCCAACCATAACAAAGCTTCATCATCCAATCAAGCGTACAATGTCACTCCACCACCCACACACTACGACTCTATTGTTGGCCGCATTGAACCCTCATCCCATTCTGTCAACACAATCACCATTCGGGCACAAGCACCCGATTGCGCCATCACAACCTGTCGAGGCCGTGTCTCAATCCGCACTGCCCCTCCCACTGAACCAACACCCCCATCCACATCTGATCCCCTCCCTCCTCGTCCAAATGCTCATCCATCACTCACTGCTCGATACAACCTCCTAGACCATCTAGGAAAGACACCTGCGCAAATCTCCATCCTTGAGCTCCTTCGTACATCACCCCGCCACAAGGACATTCTCGACAAGGCCCTGTTGGAAACACAAGTTCCCGCAAACTTGGATGTCAATCAATTTCAAGCCATGGTCGGCCATATTTCCACACCACACCATATCACATTTTCTGAAAAAGACCTTCCTGCCTCCGAGTACCTACATAATGATGCACTACACATCGAGGTCCGCATTCACAAACACACCATTAAAAGGGTCCTAATAGATGGTGGTTCTGGCCTAAATATATGCACTCTAAAATTGCTAAAACACTTGGGGTATTCAGATGTGGTTGTGGATGCTAGCGAGTGCATAACAATCAAAGGATATGATGACACCGAGAGGCTATCAGAAGGTACCATAAAGCTTCCTATTCAAGTCGGACAGAAAATCCTTGAAACCAAATGTCAAGTTCTGGATCTTGACCTCCCTTATAACATTCTTCTCGGCCGCCCATGGATTCATGCCATGCAAGCCGTCCCCTCCACTTTCCATCAATGTCTCAAATTCCCCAACAACGGCACTGAAGTCACTATCTATGCCGATCCTCGTCCTTTCCAATACTGTAGTTTTCTGGAAGGACACAACCAAACCTTCTGTCCGTACAATAAAGCCACCAACCAAATCACCCCAACAGCTTCCACTTCATACATCGACCCTGCCAACATCGCCACCACTTCATCACAAACACTTTCACCACCTGAGGTCAAGATCAAGCTCAGCGACCAAGGCTGTGGAGAATACAACCTTCATGGCACCTTTTGCGTGGGCTTATTACCCACTCCCAAGACATTTGGTACTCCGCACACAGAGGTAGCTGACACAGTCATCATCAAATGCAAACCCTCGCCCGTCTTTGAGAAAAAACACCTTCTGGATTAGGACATACTTGAAGATATTTCATCCTGGCTTTACAAGGACGAGGAAACAGAACAAGACATCCCCACCATCCCAGCAAACAGTTACGGCAAAGGTTCTGAGATAGTCAAAAGCATGGGTTACAAAGGACAAGGCGGCATTGGCCTTCATGAACAGGGCATTGTGGAACCACTGCAAGCAACAAGGAACCCCTATACTCAAGGGTTAGGATATGGCCAACCACACCGCATCCTTAATACCGGCGAATGTATCTTAGCCGAGTTTGCTCCAATTTCTCTAGACGTCGACCACATTAACGAGACGGACCTACAAGACTCCTTTAGTGACTTTGCCGATTTCTTCGCCTCCTCCATTTGTACCATCTACTCGGTCACTACTCTCGCCTCATCACCTAATGACCTACCATTAGTATACCCTGACCTCATCGACTGGGACCAACGAGGACCTCCTATTTTGGATATTGCACCTAATGACGAAGCCATTGCCGAAATGATGGGAGTAAGAGACAACTTCCCCTTGGGAGACCACAGAGCTGGATACATCATGGAACTCAATCCGGCTGCCTATTTTGGGGAGACAACCCCTACTTCTAGTCGCAAAAATACAAAAGCAAAAAATGGATCTGATGGTGAAAACCGTTCTACGGTAGTGTCAGATCCTAAAAAAGTAAAAATAAAGGACGTATCTCCTGGTGAAAACCTCCATGAGGCGCCAGGAGATGGAAGCATGGGCCTCCCTGAAATAGATAAGGTATATCCTGACAGATCACCTATCTTGGTTGAACCAGCACAGGAAATGAATCTAGGGACAGAGGAAGACCCGAAAATCACATATCGAGCAGAATCTCTCAGCTTGTTCGAACAGGAGGACTTCTTGGCATTCTTCACATGCAGAAATCGCAACTTTGCATGGACCTACGCAGACATGCCAAGGCTAGATCCCGCCTTGGTTGTACATCACCTTGCAGTGTGTCCTGATGCCAAACCAGTCAAACAGAAGCTCCGCAAGATGAATCCTCAGGTGGCCCTTCTTGTCAAAGCAGAGCTTAAAAAGTTACTAGACGTGGGGTTCATACGTCCAATTGATTATCCCGAATGGGTCTCGAATCTAGTACCTGTGGCTAAACCAGATGGCAGAATCCGCTGTTGCACTGACTTCAGAGACCTCAACAAGGCCTGCCCAAAAGATGACTTCCCTCTTCCCAACATTGACATGATCATGGATCTTACCACAGGGCATGAGATGCTATCCCTCATGGATGGTTTTTCAGGATACAATCAAATCAAAATTGCCGAAGAAGATCAGCACAAAACATCCTTTATCTGCCCATGGGGGACATACTGTTGGGTAGTAATGCCGTTCGGCTTAAAGAATGCAGGAGCTACTTATCAACGAGCGATGACTGTCATCTTCCACGACCTCTTTCACCACATCATGGAGGACTACGTTGATGACTTACTCGGTAAATCAAAGACCCGAGAAGAGCACTTGGACATGCTAGCCAAAATCTTTGACATGTTAGAGCAATATAATGTTCGTTTAAATCCAAAAAAATGTGTCTTTGGCGTCACTTCAGGGAAATTATTGGGATACATAGTCTCCAGACGAGGAATCGAGGTGGACCCGGCAAAGGTCAAAGCTATTACTGAAATGCCACCTTCAAAAACCTTGAAACAATTGAGAAGCCTACAGGGTAAACTACAGTCTATTCGCTGGTTCATTGCTCAACTTGCCGACAAATGCCAACCATTCCAGCATCTCCTCCGAAAAGATACAGCTTTTACCTGGACTACTCAGTGTCAGGATGCCTTCGACCAGCTAAAAGCATATCTGGCTAACCCCCCTATTCTATCTCCACCAAGACCAGGAGAGCCCCTCCTCTTGTATATTTCTGCAACCGACATAGCAATTGGGGCTTTGTTAGCACAACACGATGAACAGGGAAAGGAAAGAGCCATCTACTACATCAGCCGCACCTTGATTTCCTATGAGCTTAACTACAGACAAATTGAACGAGCATGCCTAGCCCTCGTCTTCACATCACAAAAGTTAAGACATTATATGCTCAATCATAAGACTAAGCTCATTGCTAAGACCGACCCACTCAAATATTTGCTAAACAGAGCAGCTCTCACAGGAAGGATGGCAAAATGGGTCATGATTCTCACCGAATTTGACATAGAATACACAGAGAGGAAGGCAATCAAAGGACAAGTCATAGCAGACCAACTGGTTGAGGCACCTATTCAAGCAGAGCATCCTACAATAGCGGAATTTCCAGACGAGGCCATCTTGACAATCATACCTGCCACAGATACATGGAAGATGTATTTCGATGGATCCTACACTCACAGAGGCTCGGGGGCAGGCGTCCTATTTGTTACTCCTCAAGGTGACACGATCCCTAAATCATTCAAAATCACATTTCCATGCACCAATAATGTAGCAGAATATGAGGCCCTAATCACAGGCCTCCGAATGGCCATCCAATGGAAAATAGACAAACTAACTGTGTATGGCGACTCTCAACTAGTCATCAGACAAGTCAACAATGAATATAAAACCAAGGACGATAAGCTTCTTCCCTATAAGAAGATGGTCGATGACTTTAAAGATTATTTTAGTGACATCCACTTTGAGCAGATCCCAAGGTTAAACAACAAAGCGGCAGATGCCATGGCCACCATTGGATCTTTGGTTGATATGCAGCAAGGCAGCAAGAAATGCGAATTCCTGATTGAAGAGCTCCCCATCCCAGCATATGACGTTCCCCAGTCTGAATTAGTGTGCGAAATCATTGGTCCCTTATCCCCCTGGTATCAGGAAACTTACCTCTATCTGCACGATAACATCCTCCCCAACAACCTATCCCCATCACAGAAAAAATCCTTCATCTGTCGAGCCTCCCATTTCATCCTTGTAGGTGACACCCTCTACAAAAGGAGTCTTGATGGTACACTTCTACGATGTTTAGACTCTAGGGAAGCCGAAGCAGCTTTGGAAGAGGTACACGCAGGAATTTGCGGGGCACATTCAAGTGGACCAGCTCTTTCTAAGAAGATCCTAAGGACTGGTTATTATTGGCCCACTATGGACAAGGATGCACATCAGTTTATCAGAAAATGCCTCCCATGCCAACAGCATGGTGATCTCATCCACGCACCAGCACAGGAGCTGCAACCAATCACAACACCATGGCCTTTTTCACAGTGGGGACTCGACCTCGTAGGTAAAATACACCCTCCATCTTCCAACGGCCATAAATTTATAATAACTGCTACCGAATACTTCACAAAGTGGGTGGAAGCAATACCACTCACCTTCACCACAGGCATCCAAATCTCCAAATTCATTCTCCACTACATCATCTGCCGCTACGGTATCCCCCATTCCATTGTCACTGATAATGGGAAGCCATTTAAGAACCAAGAAGTTCGCACTTTGTGCGAAAAGTTTGACATCAAACACCGCTTCTCCACGCCATATTACCCCCAAGGAAACGGTCAAGCAGAGGCTTCTAACAAAACCATCCTCCGCATCTTAAAGAAGATAGTCAATGAAGCTGGCCGTGACTGGCACCTCCAACTTAACCCCACCCTATGGGCTTACCGCACTAGCATCCGCACTCCTACTGGAGCCACTCCATACTCACTAGTATTTGGATCAGAAGCCATTTTACCTATAGAGGTCGAGCTCCCGTCCCTCCGAGTATCATTGCAAAATATTATATCTGATGAAGACTATCGCGTCGCAAGGTTGCATCAACTTGAATTGTTGGATGAGAAACGCCTGAATGCATTAAATCACTTACAGGCATACCAAAACCGCCTCAGAAGAAGCTACAACAAAAAGATCAGAACCAGAAAGTTTGAGGTAGGTGACCTGGTCCTAATGGAAAATCAAAAGAACCTGCAAGAGCGTCCGAAGCAAGGAAAATTTGAACCTAATTGGCTAGGACCTTATGTCATCACCGCCGACTATGGGTCAGGCGCTTATCAGCTTGCAACACCCGAGGGGCAGCCTCTAGACGAGCCAATGAATATCTTGCATCTCAAGCGATTCTATGCATAACCCATCTGATACCACAAGTAAAAAAATCAAAAAAATGTAAAAAAATAAAAAACACCAAAAAAAATCAAAAAATCAAGAAAAAAATCAGAGTGCAATAAAAACTTCCAATGGTGAAAATCACCTCGGTGACGCCTTGGATAAGTACCATGGTGAAAACCTGTTTTAGGCGCCATGCGTAATGGCCGGTTCTACCATCTAATAAGTCCTCTTTCCAGCATAACACTCCATACCCACACATCCCATGGCTTGAAATTCTGATACATCAAGTTTGTTCGCCCATCCCGCACTCACTCACCCACCCACAACCCCACCTGGGGAACGAGGATCCTTGTAAGCTCTCCTTTGTACAGTTCATAAAATTAGAAAATCCAAAAACATCATAAAATCAGAAAATCCAAAAACATCATAAAATCAGAAAATCCAAAAAATAGCAGAAAATTAGAAAATCCAAAAATAATCACCACAGGCATCAATCTCACATCCCACCACAATCATCTAAACACGTCTCAACCCTCATCACATCACATCGCCAACCATTCCCACATCATCAAGTCTTGCCAGAACTACATATTCATTTCACCCGCATCTTAATAGTACCTTGATCCCGTGGACACAGGGTATGTAGGCAGTCTGGAATACAAAGGATGTTTCCAGTACTTAGGTATCTAAGATGCACCCATCCTAGCCATTGGGATGGTTCCCACTCACTGAGCTTTCTAGATCTACGAAACGACATGCATGCTACACATACCATTGAAACAGGGTCCCTCGCGCAGAAGTCATCAAGCAACCTACCAACTATAATCTTCCATTTGGCCCGATTGTTCTTTTGCCCATCTTCCACAAAACAACTCTCCAATCAAAAACAAATCTGCATCCTAGGATATGTCTTTCCTACAATGGACAAAAATCTATCATTCTATCATCACGTCTCTTGGCAAGAGCACACAAAAGGCTATTTGTATCTTTCGTTGGTCTTTTTGCTTATTGATTTTTATCTTTTTGTCTCACTCCAAGAGAACTCCAAAGCTACCTTGATCTCATTATATCATGGTAAAGAGCGGATAGCCCTTGGAGTGGACATAGTCATTGTTTCAGTATGCTGTGCTTGTGGGTTGGCTTCATTACTCCAAGAATAGTATTCATATCTTGAAGTCCAGGTCGGTTCTAGCATAATGAGTCCTATTTTGCATATACAGGCATCAACACCTTATATGCATTATTCACACTCACTGCTATGAGTCCCCTTCCTCTACTAGACAAGATTATACTACATTGGGCATGCATGAAGCCAACCTATTGTTTGTGGGTCTAGTCCATGCAATTGTCGGATATACATCATCACCTAGGTCATTTCATACCTTCATGAATTGTATCCGACACTGCTACAATAAACTTAGAAATGCTCTCAATTAATTTCGTGTAACTACTGATACTAGCTCAACATCATCACCCTAATCACTCAGTCACTTATCCCATATCGGCCTAGATTTGATCAACACTTTTCAACCCCCCCCACCAATCTAATTCCCGCACTAACCCCATCATCCCAACCTATCTCCACGTAACATATCTTGAACCAAACCCCCCCCCCCCCCCTCAATGACGTGGTATCTTATGACCTAACCATCCTCCAATCCCCCCACCACCATCCCCTCTATCATCCACAACACCTAACACCTTCACCCACAGTCTCACCATTCCGGGTCAACACACGGAACATCATGTGTATCAGGATTAGGCTACCTCACCTATCATCTAGTTTGCATACCACCTATCACTGATACTGCATTTAGCACATATCATTTAACTACATCTCACCACCATTTGCACATCATATTAGGTTCATATTAATCCATTTGCATCTCATATTAGGTTCATTTTAATCCATTTGCATCTCATATTAGGTTCATTTTAATCCATTTGCATATCATATTAGGTTCATTTTAATCCATTGGCATCACATATTAGGTTCATTCTAAATCCATTTAAGTTTGCATAAAACACAAGTAGATCCATTTCAGCTGCATATCATTACACATCATAGCATAAGTGCATATTAAAAATAGCATCATTACATTGCATTCCATACATATCAACATCTCCTAAACACATAATTGCATCCACCAAATCACACATATCATTTGAAAACACATCATACATCCACAACATATAAAATATAACATGTGCATCCATCATATAAGCATCATCACAAAAGAACATCATAAGCCATCAGAAGTCTCGCATCATATATAATCACCGCAAAAAATGTACATCGCTCACATCATCAAAAAAATAATAATAAAGTGTCCTGATACAATGCCTCTAAGGGCTATCATGATATAACTATCACATCGAGGATCCCCTCTCTGAGGGGGTAGGAGATGATGACCCTGGTCGAGCCTGTGATCCTGGCGGCGGCTGTGGCTGTGGTGCTACTGGTACCTGAGGATCCTGCTGGGGCACATACGTGGGAGGGGGCATCGTCTACTGAACTGACTGAATAGATCTAGATCGATGTGATCTCGACGCCCCTGATCTACTGACCTGGCTGTAACTCGGTGCTCGCTGCGCTGCAGGTACGGCTGCATAGTATAACCCCCGATAGTACTCAGTCCGTGCTCTTACCTCTGCTAGCTCCCCTCGTACCTGAGCCATCTGTCCCTGTATCTGAGCAACCTGTCCCTATGACTGGTTCAACTGACCCTGTATCTGATGTGCATGTGTCTGAGCCTGGGCCAGCTGAGTCTGCATCCCTGCCAATATCGGGGCAAGGCCCCCACCCATAACCTGTGCACTGCTCAACGCAGTCTCTGCCTACTGTGCTCTCACCAGTGCTGCATCCCGCTCTATCCTCAAGTCCTCCATATCCTCTCTGGCCTGAGCCAGCTGAGCCTCTACAACTGCCAGCCGCTCATCTACTCCCTGCAGCTGTCCCAACTCAGCCTCTCGACGCCCCAACGCCTCCTCTAGACTGGCCACCTGAGCACGTAGTGTCTCTATCTCCTCCATCTCATCCCGTGGCCGTCGTCGAGGCGTCAGCCTCTCAACCTCTACCTCCATCGCTACCCCCGAGCTCCCTGCCTCGACGTCATGCCTACCGACCCGCAGCTGCTCCACCCGTGATGGGGATAGATCACCCTGCTCTGTCCTCGGCCGACCACCGC
Organism: Cunninghamia lanceolata; assembly: GCA_027924645.1. NCBI lineage: Eukaryota > Viridiplantae > Streptophyta > Pinopsida > Cupressales > Cupressaceae > Cunninghamia > Cunninghamia lanceolata. Next base: position 3,371,979 of record BSBN01000500.1, on the reverse strand, counting down.
GTCGTCGTGGTGCTCTACCTAGCCGTCCACCCCTAGCCTGCACCTGCTGCGCAGGAACCTGTTGTCCTGGAACCTGCTGCGCAGGCACCTGCTCTGCGGGAACCTGCTGCGCTGGAACTTGCTCTGCTGGAACCTGCTGCGCTGGAACCTACTGAGCAGGAACCTGCTATCCTGGAACATCCTGCCCCACTGGCCCCTGTCCCGCTACCGCTACCTCCCCCTCATCCACCAGCTGACCATCTCTGGCGATCACCCTCTCTGATCCATCATCCATCACCTCTACAATAAAATCTGCAATAACCTCATCACCACCCCCATCTGGATCGTCTCCATGCCCCTCATCCTCTGATAGCTCCGCTGCCAGATCGATAAATCGGGTGGGCCGATGTGTCTGCCACCATGCATCATAGGCAGGTGTAGTACCTGCATCTACCACGGTGCTCCCCCAATCCCACTGAACTGGTCGTAGTGCTGCCCAGTCATTCAGCGCAACTTGTGGCTGTAATGCTGTGGGCCAATAAGCTGTATCCCGCGGTGTCCGTGCATATATGGCCATCTGCTGGGGCACATCCTGTACCCGTCCAAACTGCCGCATCACCCATGAAGGTAGGTACATCTCTATGGTCCGATCCGCATGACCCATAAGAAATCTCTGCTGAAAGGTGTACGGGAGCTGGATAACATCATCAGGCCAATCCTCACAATCAATATACGGACGATAAACCACGCTAATCACATCATCCAATATCCTCCGCCAGTGGCGGACCTGTCCAGTATAAGTATACACGGCATCCCGATACAAGAACACAAATACCTCAAACAGCCACCGATAATAACCGCATATCGGCTGAGTCACGGGGATATGCTCCCAAAGCCATGCATGCAGCAGTGTAACCCCAGCTGATAAAGCCCTGTCATGAAGATAGGCAAACGTGTGCATCTCATGTAGCAGCTGTGCTAGCATCACCGGCCCCCAGGCGTAGACAGTCTCATGTCTCACCATCCCCTCTATCATCCCACCCCAGCCCACAGGAAAACCCCTGCCTCGCCTATCCGGTAGCACTACACCTCCAATCAGCGCACACAAGTATAAGGTAAAGGGATCTGCACCCGCCGCCAGCGTCCTGTCGTAATCCATCTCCCTCCCGTCTGCGGAAAGCACCACGTGCTCTGCTCCGAACACTCTGATCAACGCAGTCCGCCCCCTCCTCGTGTCATACCTCACACGTCGACCATGAATCGACAGCTTGAGGATGCAATAAACATCCTCAAGTGTGATGGTCATCTCTCCTGTCGGCAGCAAAAAGCTGGAGGTCTCGCTGCGGTATCGCTCCACTGCGGCCGTCATCAGAGCTCTATGAGCTCACAACACAGGCATCGATGCCACCGTCCAAAGCCCCAGTGTCGCAAGCCGAGGTCGCCATGCCTCGTCAAATAGTGGCATCACGGATCGTACTCGTCGCTCTCACGACTGCAGTATAAACCGCTGCGTATCCTGCATCCACCACTTCTTCATTAGATACAAAATTACTGTCCCCCTACATCTTTTTCTTCTAAATGTCCCAAAGGCCCAGACCATGCGGCCCATACAGACAAATCCCTAAGAGCTATTCAAAAAATAGCGCTACTTTCCCCTGCCTATCGCGCCAATCTAGACATTGGCGCCACTACGCTCCCTGTATCGCGCCAATCCAGACATTGGCGCCACTGTGTGCCCTATATCGCGCCAATCCAGACGATGGCGCAGTTCCCCATTTTTGCGTCAATCAAAATTTTAGCGCTAAAACTAATCTTAGCGCTATTTCACATCATGGCGCTATTCCAGACGATAGCGCCATTCTACCCATAATATGGCGTCAAAATGCCATATTTGCTTCACCCTTAGTTTTGGCGCCAATCCAGAGGATAGCGCCAACATTCGTCCAAAATGGCGACAAAATCGCCTTAACCTACCCTGGCGAATAGCGCTAATCCGCAGGATTGCGCTAATCCGCCTTGTCTATGGCGCCACGCGCTCCTAACCCATTTCCCGAAACCCAAAAATAAGTGCGTAAAATAAAAATCACAAAGTACGGGTTAGGCCCTACCTGGGGTCCAGCCTCGGGAGACCGCCCAACCTCTCGGAATCGCTCTGAGATGTGATGAAGTCGCGGGAACTGTGGGTTGCGCTCGCCCATCTCTCCTTGGTCTTTTTCTTCTAGAAGGTCAAAGTGTGCAAATGTGGCACTCTTTGGGCCCACTTTTCCTAATATAGTGGGCCATGTCCTCCCTCCATCCCTTTCTTCTCCCTCCAGGGTGCAGATCCCAGCCTTTTTTCCTCTGTTTTTCTTCCCACCATCTTCTTTTTCCATCACCTTTGCTTTTGTCACGTCGTTTCGAGAGTTTACCTGTAAAATCGACATTTTTCCCGCCAACCTCTCGAGGGGGCATCCCTTATCCATCTCACTCCTTCCCGGCAGCTAGGGCATATTTTTCTTCTTCGACCTGACGCCACTTCCCTCCTAGGTCCTGACGCCATGTCAAAGAGGGGCAAATGTAGACACCTAAAAATGTCTCGACCACCAAACTGATTCCCTACACCCCTAAACTTACCAATTCCCTTTCCAACTAATTAATTAAATTTTTATTTAATTAATCACCCCGTTCATTTTCCAAATCCACACCATTTTATCCCAAAATTGAATTAATTTTATTAATTCAATAGTCCAAACATTAGCCAAATGATTTAATAAATATGCAAAATTTATTAAATCAAATCCCCATTTTCCCTAAATCCAATTAATTAGTTAAAACCATGTTAACTAATTAATCCAGCCTACTAATTAGCCTATCCCTACCCTAGACAATTAAATAGCTATTATTTAATTGCCTACTCTAGCCTATCCCATCCTAGCCTTAGGATTAATTAATTAAATCACTAATTAATTAATCTTATCCCCCCTCTAATCCCTCTACTAATTTATTCCAGCCATATTAATTAGGTTAATCACCCTAATTAAGAAAGTCAAATCCCCATTAGCACTTCTCTCCACATTCCTCAAATTTAAAATTCAAATAAATCACACATCACATTTACTCCTCTTACACATGTCATAACTCTCTTCCCCAAAATGAATTTTTAATTCATTTTACCCCTCCCTTTGTGAATTTTTAATTCACAAATAATCCATCTCACCAAACCTCATTTATTCACCCCTTTCCCAAAAATGAATAAAAGATTTACTTTTATTCCTAGCCCTCCATCTTCCAAGATCAAATCTAGGCCCTCCACCTCACTTTCATCCTCCACCATTGATCTCTCCAATCAATCTCCACCCTTGGATCAAAATCCTCTTCAAAAGTCTATAAATACAACCTCTCACAAGTCATTTTCATCATCCATTTTCATGCAAAGTTACCATGCCAAAATCACACTTGAGCTTATAGTGAGTTGCACATTTGAGAAGGCATTTCACATTTGAATCAATGGTCTAGGGACAATCTTGGTCTTGGGAGCCTCTCTTGGGTGCAAGGGCTCCTCTTTCCCTTGATGGGATTAGGTTTTGCATGAGGTATAATCTTGTGTTTTGTTTACATTTGGTTTTGCTTTTACCTTATTGCATTTCTCTAATCTACAATTTCCTTGCATGGTTATACAAGTTATTAACCAATATTAGTGTGCAAACAGTTAGAATTACTACCAAATATAAGCCACTTATCTCAGATTTTCATTTGACTCCATTTACCCAACAAGGCACTGGTCTCACCCATTTCATTTTACTTAAAACTCAAGGATTCAAACCATCTTGCTGTGATTTTTTAATTGTGAATGTAAAAACTCAAATCAATTCACTGTACCTACAAATTGGTTATACAAGGATTCAAATCAGTTCACTGTATTTGCCAATAGGAATGCAAGGATACAAATCATTTGCATATAACAACTAGGAGGTCTGCACAATTGAGGGCTGATGTAGAAAGGTTAGAGGATAAATACAAACATATAGGAAATTTATATAATATGTCAGGACACATTTGCTGTTCATGTGTGGTTATCTTGATTGGTTCCTTTTAACCTCTTGGTGCACAGCTATTATGTGATGATTGTCATTGTTTTGTATTATAGGGTCCAGAGGAGGCCATGGAGAGAGGACGTGGACGGCGTAGAACTACTAAATCACAGAGAGGAAAGTGGGTGGAAATAGATATGACAACAGAATCTGCAAATACAATAGAGGTAAGAAGAGAAAGCAACCTCAACCAAAGGAGGAAGGTGTTTATGAATTCACAAATGCTACAACATAGAAGAGATAAAGTCATTTTTTTGTCCATGAGGCCTCTGAGGTCAAACTTATTGGTTGAAAATGCACAGGAATGGTGATTAAATGTGATTCTATGATCAAGGGAAAAGTTTGAAAATTAGAATGGCCAAAACATGATATGAATATGTCACATATATGACTAAAGTGAGGTTTTGTGTTGGATAGCATATTCGTTGAAATGATATAATTGGTGTACTAAACATTATTTACTATGTTGTGTATTATAGGGGCTAGACCAGGCCATGGCAACAAATCGTGTCATATCAAATGAGGACACAACAGATGAAGCGAGACATCAGGTACTCAAATTTTGACTTAACTTAGGAAAAAATGTTCTGATGGCATTTTGTGATACATCCATCTTTTTTCACAGTATTATTGAAATTTATAATGTATTATCCAATCTTGACATAAATTAATGCATGTTGTTGATTATTTTAGATGGAGATTGGAGCAAATGCAGAGCCTGACCGTTCAACTAGCAAAAGAAAAAGATATGTACGTGGATGTGGACCTAAAACTATTAAATCATTTAAATGACAGTGGGTGGAAGAGGATATGACAATGGATCCTGCAGACACTACAAATGATTGCACTGAATAAGAGGATGGTCAGGACTACAGTACATGGGATGAATACTTTGAGAAAACTGTTGTTTGTGGATGTTCTGTATGTTGTGGAAAGAAACAATTCAAATGAGCAATTGTACAAAGACATTACATATATGATGAGCTTCTAGTCGGTAGTATGCCTCCTACAATAGATTCAAATCCAATAGGAATTGTGATAAGAAATTTTCCAATTTGATATAAATAACATGTATACTTCATTTAAACATTGTTTATATTATTTAAATAACTAATTTTTTTCTTAATGGATACTTGCAGGATAAAGTTCTTGGTTTAAAGTTTCATGGATCACTGACTTGTAGCCTAGAGGGTAATGATCATTCATCAGATGATACATCTAACAAAAATAGGTGCCAATATACCATCTCCGAAGACAAGGAATTGATGAAAACAAGTAACAGAACAAGAACCAGTTTAAAGATGCATAATTTGCTTAAAGACAAGGGGAAGGTGGACTACATAACCTATGAGAATGAATGTGATGGAGATGATGACTTGCCCCTGAGTTTGAGATCAATTTACAAAGAGACATTTGATCGTCGACTATATTACGCTTGGCCTAGTGATCAACAACTACCTAGAGTGTAGGAGGTGTTTCAATTTTGGGGATATAGCTACATGATATGACCCTCCAATATTCATGGAGCGAATCTAGGCCTCTTTGTCGTCCAAAATGTACATGTGGGATCTAAGCATAGAAACAATTCAGAACAAACCACTAGGAGATTAATGCCATATTATGGTCCATCATATTATAGTGGTGAATGGAGAAGGATACCAGCATATAAGCCTAGCATGTCAGCATATGGTCTAAATTCGAATATGTATACACATCGTCTCCAATTGGAAAGTGGAAAATAAATGAATAGAGGTCATCTTATGTATATAGATGGACGTGCATACACACACAAAAATATTGCAGGATTTATAAATAGTAGTAAGGGAAGGGACCATAATGTAAGACCGAATTGTCAATTTGTTGAGGTTATAAATGATAAAGATGGAGACATGGAAAGAGAGGTTGATAGATTCATAATGGTTGAGGCTATTATGGACCTTATCATTGGGGATGAGTTATTGATTGATTACCCCTTCTTAAAATGCATTCCTGCGTGAAAGAAAAGAGAAGAACAAGGTCTCCCTAAGGATGTTCTTAAGGGCAGAAAACCAAAGAATAATAAATGAGTGTGTACTGATGTTTTATAAACTATGTTGTCAAAATTGTGTTTTCTTTAAATTATTGTATAAAAAAGGTAGTCTATAAAATAATGTTCCATTATTCAATTGATGTATATATGTTCATACAATTTTTTATTTTATTTTTTAAGCCATATTTGATTATATTTCTTTGAAATTGATACATTTTGAATTTAGTGTAATTGTTGCCAAACATTAAATAATGCTTGCATTTGTTGATAGGTAGAAGATGTTGATGAAACACATACTAATACCCAAGATCCAACTGGTTTATTAAGGTTTGGACGGGATGATCCAAACCATCCTTTAAACCATACCAGGTAGAAAAGAGCAACATTGAAGAGAATACTAGCAGCTGAGAAATTTAAACTACTGATGAGATCCGCATACACTGATGACATGCCAGCTAGCCTTAATGACGATGATCATGATAGTGAAAATGCAGTGCATGAAGAAGGATTGAATGAAATGCTTACAAGCTTCTTTGGGGATGGAAACAATGATGACAATAATGATCATATGGTTGACAGTAACGATGATAGCAGGTGTAATTACCACCAACGTAATGTTGATGATAACAACCTGAAAGACTCCATCAAGCAAGCAACGAAGACACCTGTGTTCAAATCAGGTGCAAGTAGAACTTCAAAAATGGCATGCACATTAATATTATTAGAAATCAAGTGACTATTTGGTTGGTTAGACAAAGGATTCACTACCCTACTAAATTGAGATGAAATCCGTTTCTTACTTTGCATTGTCAATTGGTGTACATAATTTGTAAACATTCATCAACTTTTTTTTATTTCTTTAAGGGGAATTTAAAACCATATATTGTATATAAATAGTCCTAGTATAGATTGACATATGAAACATGTTCATCATAAGTTAAACATTCAATTGATTTAATCTCTGGCAATCTTACAGGGCACTAAAAACTAAAATATTCCCTGAAGAGAATGTGTTGCCATCAACTTGTAGAGAGGTACGTCTATTGTTGGTTGAGTTGGGGATTAAATATAAGCAAATTCATTCATGTAAAAATGATTGCATTTTATACAGAGATGAATATGAAAACAAGGTAGAATGCCCTGTATGCAAAGAGAAGAGATATCATACAGATGTACAAGGTCCTACAGTTCCAAAGAAGGTTTTACGTCACATGCCAATGATACCTAGACTTCAACGAATGTTTCGTTGCAAGTCACTTGCACAATTGATGGACTGGCATGCAAAAAACAAGCGTAAAGATGGATTCATGCAAATTCTAGCCGACTCCAAAGCAATGAAACACATAGAGGAAAAATGGCCAAGAAAATTCAAAGATGAACCCCGTAGTATCAGGTTTGGTCTTGCAATTGATGGAGTGTGCCCATTCTCTTTCCTAAGCTCAAATTATAGTGTTTGGCCAGTTGGATTGATAGTATACAATATTCCTCCATGGATGAGTGTTAGAAAGGAGCACGTTATGCTGACTCTTATTGTTCCAAGAAAACATCAAGTTAAAAACATGGATGTTTATCTTGCGCCTTTTATTGATGAGATGCAACTGCTATGGAAAGGCATAAGAATGTATGACATATCACGTCCCCCATCAAATAGGTCCTTCATGTTGTATGGTGTGCTATGTTGGACTATTCATGATTTCCTAGGACTTGGTGTTTGTTCTGGTAAGATAAAATATTTACGTATTTAACTCATAATTTATTTCCATCCCAACTTTCATACTTAGTTTTATACTATTTTTTGATATTATTAACATTACTTATTGAATTGCAGGGCTTCAAACAAAGGGGATATTTGCATGTCCAAGATGTGCAGAACAATTTCAAGGGCGATATTCTAAAGATCTACATAAATTTATTTACGCAAACAATAGGGTGTTTCTACCACTAGATCATAAGTTTAGAAATCGCCTGAAGAATCAATTTGATGGAAAAGTTGAAAATAGAGGCCTTCCCATGATTATAGGTCCAGGTGATTGGCTTAAGAAGTATCAAGATGCTAAATTGAAAGCTTGGGAGGATTTTTTTGATCGGGGTGATTCAATTGAAGAACCAAAACAAGTTGTAGTTAATATGCCACAAGGAATGAAAAGGAAATCCATATTTTATGAGCTCCCTTGCTAGAAGGATCTATTAATATCTCACCTATTAGATCCTATGCACATCTTCAAAAATGTCCCAGATTCTATATTTCGACATATATCAGGCAAAGAGAAGGACACCTTGTCTTCGAGGAGAGATATTGCTCTTTCGCATACCAAAATTGATAGAAAACATTTGTGGCCAAACAGGGAAAATGAAACATATGCAGAAGCTCCATGGATTTTGAAAAAAAAAGAGCTAGACCAACTAAAAAATGTCATCCATTCAATAAGGACACCTACTGGCTATGGGTCATCATTGGCTAAAGCTTTTACAGTTGATGGACATATCATAGGATTTAAAACACATGATTTTCATAATTTTATGAAGGTATTATATATCATCATTTAACATTTATTGCTAACATTGATTAAGTACTAAATATATTTTGATATTTTGTTGTGTGAGGAGAAATTACTAATCACCTTTTCATAAATGTGTTTGATAGCATATCATGCCATTGGCAATTAAGGGGGATTCCTGTCTTACAGTTGACTTAAGGAATGTCATAAATCGATTGTCAGCATTTACAATGTATGTGGTTATATGAAATGTTCATGTGTGAGAGACAGAGATATTATATTGCATTTTAATTTTTGACTAAAGGTTCATACTAATTTACTATTCTTATATTAGGTGGGTGACCTCCAAGGAGATCCACGAATGTGAAGTGCCAAAATGGAAGAAGGAAATTGCAGAAATTGTATGTGTATTTGAGAAGGATCTCCCTACAAGTTTCATGGACCTACAAGTCCATTTACTTATACACCTAGTCGATGACATTGAATTGGCGGGTGTCGTATCAACGAGGTGGATATTTTTCTTTAAGAGGTATATGAAAACTCTAAAAAGATATGTCTGACAAAAGGCACATCTAGAGGGTTGCATGGCTGAAGGGTATGTATTGAATGAAGCATTTTTCTTCCTGTGTGAATTCCTTGGTAAGGATTTTGAAGATGGGCCATGCTTCTGGGATGAAGAACGAGCATCAGATATTATTGATGGAGAAAAACCACAATCTAATGGTGTTCAAGTAGAAATTAGTAAGTTCATGATCAGTGTGGTTGTTTTTCTTGCAATCATTAATTGATTGTAATTTATTTGTCAAATTAATAGCATGACATTTGGAGTTTGAAATAAACATGTTGACATGTAATAGGTGTAGACAAAAGTGCTATACTCGACAAGTTCATTCTGTACCACATGGACTTTATGAACAAATGGATTGATCTGTATGATAAAAAGAGAGAAGTGTTAGAAGCAAGGAGATAGTTTAAGAGATCGAACCCAAGGAATACTCCACTTCCCACTGATCTGCTTGGGGAATGGGGCAAAGATTGCACACTAGAATGGGTTATTGAACAAATTCAAAATCAAATAGAAGATGTAGGTATAGATTCAAACATAACAAAAGACAAAATCAACATGTCTAGAGGATGTGAAAGAAAGGTACAGTTGGAATTTTACAAAATGTTGTTTCCTTACAGTTTTGACACTATTAACTATTTTAATATTCATCATTATATTTGTTTTCACTGAAATAAATGGTCTTTCACAGGTGAGGAAATATCCAACAATGTGGTCATATGGTCGACATTATCATGTAGAAAGTGTAGATGTAAAGAGACGATCCTTCGATTGTGGCATCATGGTTGACTTCAAGCAATCCAGTCGATCAAGCTCAAAAGATAAGAATATAATTGAAGGGAATCTACAATATGTTGGGAAAATACAAGAAATTATTGAGTTGGATTTCTGCTCTTTTAAATGTTGTGTTTTTAAGTGTAGATGGTATGAAGCATTTGAGAGGACACGAAGACATGATACCCATAGTGGATTATTTTCTATAGATTCCTCATGTTTCCTACCGGAGGATAAGGAGCCTTATGTTCTACCAATTCATTGTGAGCAGGTATTTCTTTAACTCAAACAAGAAGCGGTAGTGATCATTAATCCATTAATTCATAGTTTATTGCGAATATATACATGTGTTTATTAATCAATAAAATTGTTATACCATACGTCTAATATATGTATGTCATTCATGTGTAGGTATTTTTCTATGAAGATATTTTGGACCCTAAATGGATATTTGTCATACATTATGATCCAAGATTAAGGCATGTATTTGATGATGCATTAGTGGATACTGAGCAAAACAATGATGGCTGACAAAATGAGAGAGAGGGATTAGAGAACATCGAAGAAATTGACATCCATGATGATGTTGAAGATGGTTATGTTTAGGCACAAGAAGACAACAATATGGATGGTATAGAAAATGATGATCCAAATACATCTGGTAACAATATAGATGGTCTACAGTCAAATTTCAATGATGATGAAGATGATGCAGGTCAAGATGAGGATGATGATAATATTAAATACTTGAAAGAACATATGAACATTGACAATGATACACTTGATGACATTGTAGTAGACAATAATGTTAATGACCAAGAATTCTAAATTTTTAGAATTATTTGCAATCCATGTTTAAAAAAGGATGATTCTTATGGCCTAAACTTTGTAATGTTTCAATAATATTATTTGTGTCGATAGAAATTATCTATTGCAATATCCTTAAATTGTTCAATCTTTGGTATGAATCGTTGGTAGAAAAAAATAGGATTACTTGGATGCTTCTTCCATTCATTTTGTATCAACATATGTTTATGAAGATAGAAAAGTTAATAAAATATTAATGGACGTAACTCACAATTATTTAAATAAGCAACTTTGTTAACTTTATTATTTTTAAATAGTTTCTATTTTTATGTTGAACATAATTTTGAACATGTAACTGAAAACATCCACAGTAAATGCTTTACTGTATCAGCATATTCATTCACATAAGCATAGTATTGAGGATCAATAACTGATATTCATTCAAATATAAGAAGAAACAAGTATGGCAAACATAAGAAGAATACATAATGATAAGACAGTCATGGAGTTACACCAGTGCTTTGTCATAGGTAGTCTTCTTAATAAATCCATGTTAATGATTCCCAAGGTAGTGTCAAAACTAAGAGAGAGGTGTAGAGTCCAGGCTTCCTATTTCCAATATTTTGCAATGCTACAAAGAATGAGAGACTTGATGTGGTTCTCAATTTGCACATATGTGAGGCCACTAGAATTGTTGTTCAAGTGTTGCTAGTGTTTTAGTAATGTTGAAGTGTTGAGTTATTTTGGAATAGTATGCTTCCTAGATGAATCTCTAGTGTGGTGTGGTGTCTAAAACATAGAGATACTTGAGCTTGTAGAGAAGCTTGTTAGACATGTAAAATTCACCAACCTATTTGCCTTGTAAGAGCTTGGTGTAGTTCTATGCAAAGTACAAGTCTGGTGGGTAGAGAGGTTCCCGGTCAAAGAAGTTGTGACCATATGAGTCCAACATTATGAACTAGCTATTAGCTTAGGTAGTCAAATACCTTTTTGTCTTTAGGCTCTGCTAGACCTAGGTCGGTGTACCTTGAAAGATATTGCAGATTTTTGTGTAACCTTCACAGTGGCAAACGGGTGTGAAGTAGATGTAAGGGTTGGAATGTATTTCTAAGGTTAAGGTTTGCAAATATGAATAGGGTATGAAGATTAATAGTAAATTGGACCAATGCTTTATCTATTGGGTAGAGAAATTAGGAGTCAATGGTGTAATGGATCTTTATATTGACTTAACTCAAATTGTTAGGCACTTATGTAAATCTATATCTTGTGCAGATGTGCAAGAATGTTGAGGTACAAGATTCTTCTTATAAATCCCAATGATATTTCCTGAAATTGCTATGACCTAGAATAGATTGTTGAAAGGATTTTAACCCTGGGCAAAGACCAATAAACACTGACTACTTAGTAGGATTTAAATCAACTTCCTCAGAAACCAATCACACAGATCATATAGTAACAACAAATGTATACTGAAAAATTAATGATATCCTTGATATATTAACTTAAACAACTTGACAAACCACTTTGGAGAAAATCATGCAACTCATATATATTAACATCAACACAACAATTGAATAACAACAAATGTATACTGAAAAATTAATGATATCATTGATATATTAACTTAAACAACTTGACAAACCACTTTGGAGAAAATCATGCAACTCATAAATATTAACATCAACACAACAATTGAATAACAACAAATGTATACTAAAAAATTAATGATATCCTTGATATATTAACTTAAACAACTTGACAAACCACTTTGGAGAAAATTATGCAACTCATAAATATTAACATCAACACAACAATTGAACATCAATTTTGGATCCACCAACTAACTCTAATTCTTTTTATTAATTAGCAATTCATACTGGTTTGAAAACATAGATAGATGGAAATGGATTCTTTGAATATTGCTTTTATATTAAATATATGTCTCTGAAATAGATTGGATGATCTCCTTCCTTCATAGTAGCCTTGGTATCCTATTTTATAGGATGCAAACAAGCTTCAGGCTCGAAACATTGTACCTTTTCATAATAACATCTTTTGATAACTAATGCATAATTAACAAACATAAATGAAGATAAAAGCATATGCAATGATCTGATTCTAGCTCCATTAATCTCCATAGAGTAACCCGTGACTCAAAGGCCTGGCAAGGTTGTCCTCATCTCCATAATACAGATTGATACACCTACATTGCTTGACAAAATTGTACTCCTTTTGCTTCATCATAGTGCTCTGGATACAAATAGATTTATTTGAGTGATATGGTCGATGTACACTTGATCATCACATGGATCAGTCTCAAGTAAACTGCTCATCGTTGATTCCAGAATAAATATCTTTCCCAAACATGTGTAAGTATTCTCTATCATACTTTCCTCATTATTTACATTTTCAAGTAGTGGTGGCAGTAACTGACCCAGTTCATTCCTCCAAGTGTCCCTGTCTTTTAGGTTTCCCTCATCATTGAAGAAGTTGGGAAATGCCAAATCAATACATTGATCAAAATCTTTCAAATCTGCTATGAATATACCATTAAATCTCTCATGTTCTTTCATCAATTCATTATATCGTTTGAGCACTTGTTCCTCAGTGCTAGCTTTAGCATTCAACCCTTCCTTTGTTTCCAACATTCTGAGGTGTAGTCTTTTATGCTCTTGGTATAATTGATGTGTTCTATTGTGCAAATCCCAAACCTTGTCGCTATTTTTCATCATGTGGCCAAACCTTCTTTAAATCAATTCAGAGGCCATACTATATTTGACAGTTTTCAATTCAGTTTCTAGCTGCTCACTTTTCTTTTGATTCTTTTCTATCTTATACTTCCAATAATTCACATCTGCCAAGGCCTCTATTACCCTTTGATCACCTTCTAGGTATGGTGAGTAGCTGCTGGATGAAGGCAACTTGTCTCTATTCAAATCAATCTCTTGCTTCAGCATAGCATTTTCTTTCTTATATATATTATTATCTTTCATTAATTTCTCAATTTGTGCTTTAGTAAACCTTGCAATATTAACATTTAAATCAGCAATGTCCATAGGATCTGTATCCTCAATCCTTTGTATCAATAGGCTACCAAAAGCTTTACTAGGATCATCAATGATATGTGGTCTCTTATTTGGAGGATACAACACCCATATAAGCATTGCTCTTTTATCAGGGTCATACCCTGATCCTCTTCTGATATCATCCATTGCCTCAATGCTGAGTTTCAACTTCTTATCTTGATTTCTATTGAAAGAATCAAATACAATGGCCGAAGCCATGTCCCATCCAGGAATCAAAATCATACCTGTTTCTTGTAACAAGGTCCTTCCCCTTTCTAGAGTCATTATCTCAAATTCATTGTTGATCTCCTTCTGAAGCTTAGACAACACCTCATCTTGTATGTTAGGAGTGATATATTTCATTCGCTTCCTAGCTTGTTTTCCCTTGTCTTAATATAAGAAGGCTTTAAACTCAGGTGTTTTGATGAAATCATCATCTGATATAAATTTACTTTTGGCCAGTTGCCTTATGTCTTCTGATAGATCATTTGGTGCTTCCACAGTGACAGCTTCTCTGTCTTCAGGCGGTTCATACCCCTTAATGTTTGGGTCATAACTTTACACCCCTTCTTTAAACTCTCCCTCTCCTTGTGCAATGTTTGTATCTATAGAGAAACTTATATCCGGTGTGGGTTGAGGTGACAAGTGACCTAGGGGTACTTCATACTCAGCCTGTGCATCTTTAAGCTATTTTCCTTTTTTGTTAAATACATGAAGGGGAACATTCTTGATCAGTTCTGGTGCATGTTTAATCATAGTGTCCAGTCTTTCGATAGGATCATCAATATCCTGGAAAACTCTGGTGTAGGTGGGGTTTTGGGCTACCCTCCAAGCCTCTGCTAACATGGTTTTATGGTACAAACTTCTTCTTTCTGTTGCTGTAGTTTCATCTCAATTTCTGATTAAATCTTCCTCAACAAATAGGACATGATCATATCCCTTTAACTTTTGCTTTCTTTTTACACTATTTATGAAGTGTTCCGGATCAAAATTTCCTCTTGCATTTCCAAAAGGTAATCTAAATTGTTCTAATTTACTATAAATTAATTGATAACCTTTGTCATAAAGTACTGTGAAATCTCCAAAGCATAAAGTCCCAGGCATAAATGATTGTTTACGCTGATTCTTGAGATGCATGAAGTATAAGGAAGCCAATTGCCTAACAGTTTCTAAGTATGCAACTCGATCTGGGCATGTCTTTGGTAGCAGGAAGGGTGGCCCTTCATATCCGAATACTCTTATCATAGTGCAATCTCTGAAAACATACCAATCACCCCAATTATGGCTGAACTTTCCCTCTTCATGTCTATCTTTTGGTCTCAAAAACTTCTGTATTTCCAATGAAAAATTGTGGCTACAAGGATGTCCAAATCGTTTGAATATTGGTTTCACAAAAAAACTCTTCAATGTATAAATAATGGGATCTGTCACATCTACTATCCCAAATAGAAGTCCACATTTGCACAGTTTTTATATCTCCATTTTTGTCTAGGTCTCTTACCCTGAGATTTCTATCCCATAAGCCCATACATTGTCCTTCATATAATACCATATGCATAAATAAAGAATAATGTTTGAATTTACTTTCTCCATTCTTAATAGACATTAAATCATTTTTATATTATATGCCAGGTATTCAACATAATCAAAATATCGTGCATCATGATTCTGTATGTCCGCAGGTAGGACCATGGGCACAATTTCCATGAACATGGAGGCCTCTATTCCCAATATCTGGCAGGCAGAGTAATATGAGTTTTTGAAATAATCTTCAAACAATTCAGTTGAGTAGGGTGGATCTTCACCCTCTGAAAATACCCTAAGTTGGTTATTGTCACCGCGAGGATTGTGCAAGGGTAGCTTCCATCTCTTATAATTGCTACTCATATTGCGGTACTCAATCAACAAATCCTTGATTCTAAATTTCTTTTCTAAACTTGTGTCTAACTGAAACACTGTGGCTATATAGTCTCTGGTAATGGGGAAGAAACCAGTCCCATCGTTGAATTCAATATAACAAGTCTTAGGGTTGAATTTCTCTGCAGAAAACTTCAACAACTGGACATTTACAAACACATTCAGGACTACCAATTTACCTAAGTTTAGCCACCATGGGTTTGAAATGGGTTTATGCTTGTGCATTTTTCTGTAATGGGAGATAAAGAGATCATACCCTTTGACTGGTGTCCATATATCCCCAATATACTTGCATAAATCTTCAAATTTCTCAGCATATGGGTTTAGTTGGGAATTTCTTCAGATTTCTGTACTGACCCGAGACATTGGTCTAATAAATCCCAGTTTAGATGCCTATCCTTAGTTTTTTGTCTTTTACTCTTTAGGTTTTGAATTGTTTCTTCCATATTCTATCACTATGTCTAGATTTCAACTATGTGATTTATAAACACAGACTAATTTATAAAGTGCATTCAGGAAGTACAAGAATAGTTCCACCGTGGGAGTCCAATCGACATCTACAACAAGTCAAAAATCAATGAAAAGATGAAAGGCTTAACATTGGGAAGCGGATGATGGTTTTATTCAAATTCCAAAAGTTCTAACCTGCAATCAACACGATGAAGGCTATTCAATTAAACCAAATGTAAGGATAAATATCAATGGGTAAATTAAACACACACACATGTTATGAAAGTAATATGATTTGATTACAAATATCACAACACTAGGAATACAGTAAAATGTACCATTTATAACCACCAACTTTGAACACGTTACTTCGGAGCCATGCAAATTACAGGAAAAACTTAATTTTGAGACAACTCATAAAATATTCATTGAAAGATTGTCTCTAAATCATATTAATCATGAGAATAAAAGTGAATGTAAGAACAATTTGTTTATTTCCCTACAAAATATCTAGAATGAAAAATTGGTAACTAAAGCAAAAGCTAAGGATTAGATTTTAGAAGCCAAGAATGCACAGTTGACAACAACCTTGAGAGCATTGAAGGAACAATTATCTTCCTATAATGGGTTGATCTTAACCAATAATTTTAAAGGTCAGGGTTAGCTGTAAACATGAGGTTGTTTTTGTTTTTTCCTTTTTTTGAAAAAGGTTGCTAAACATTTGAATTCTGTCATTCAACACAATACCCTGAAGGGCAGATTATGGTTATACACAGGCACAATCTTAACCTTTTACACTTGCATCCATAGAAGGCTCAAGGACATGACAATAAAAACAACCGATGAGTTTAGAAAATTTATGTCTTTCTAGCTTCAGGTGGTTTTATAGTGGGAAGTATAGCTACTACCTCTACCTGTCCACAGGATGTTGCAAAAAAAAAGATTGGAAACAAATAGAGAAAGCAATGAAAACTACTACGAAATGGATTTTGGTGAATGTTTGGAGGCTAGCAATCTCAAGGATTTTGGTGAATGAAAACTACTTACTTGACAAATCACTCTAGTCCTGAATTGCTTATTCATCCACACCCTGCACTTGTTCTTTGCAATGCCCTCCTAATTCCCATTCAACAATCTTAACTCTGTGCAATCAATTATCATCGAACAAATTTTTTTTTTTTTGAAAACAAAGCGTTAGATTGCCACCATTATGTCTTGTCACTTTATTTCAAGGTGATGTGTTTTGCAATCTCATTTATTGTTCAGGATTTTGGTATGACCCTAACTGGTGTTACTTTGATAATATGAGTCTCCTCGAACATGAAATCACCCTTTTGATATTTTAATTTCTTTTCATCGCCTTTTCGGAGAGACCCCAAAAACCCTCTCTTCGACATAGTAGAGTTTCTTTGAAATACCCTTTACATTATCTTTTCATCGGCGAGACCCCTTCTATCAGTGAGACTCCAAACCATATCACTTCGATATCCTAAATCCCTTATCTGTTTGACTTTCGAGGTATCGATGAGACTGTTGAATGACTCTTGTCGATATTCCTTATCTCTTCGATTTGCTCATTACTTCAGGTTTTCATGTGATTTTCCTTTTGTCTGCTTGTGCCTTCGGGTCATCGAAGAGACTGTATATTGACTCTCCCCGATGTAGTATCATCTTGCCAATTTTAGCTATAATGATTTTTTTCATAAAATATTTTACGGTTGAGGTATACAATTTAGGGCTAATAAGGGAATGGTGATATTTTCTGGGTTCAAGTAGAATGTCTTATTAGGGATTATGGTGGGAATGGAAAAATTTTAAAGTCTAAAATTTTGATCCAACACAATCCATCGAGGCTTAGAGGTATGGTGCTAAAGTCGGCACTCATTTAGACGTTAACGTCGGTGCTCATTTAGACGTTAAAGTCGGTGCTAATGTTAGCACTAATGTTTGGGATTTCGATTGACCCTAACTAGCGTTACTTTGATTAAATGAGTCTCCTTGAACAAGAAATCACCCTTTTGATATTTTATTTTCTTTTTGTCGCCTTTTCAGAGAGACCCCAAAAACCCTCTCTTTGACACAGTAGAGTTTCTTTGAAGTACCATTTACATTATCTTTTCATCGGTGAGACCCCTTATATTGGTGAGACTCTAAACCATATCACTTTGATATCTCGAATGCCTTAAAGGTTATCGATATTTTCGTTTGATCATCGTGACACATTTTGGTGTCACACCAAAGTGCCTTATCTGTTCAACTTTCAGGGTATCGATGAGACTGCTAATTTTTTTTGGTGTACAGTGCTAAAGTCGGCGCTAGTTTAGTCGTTATAATCGATGCTACAGGTGGCTTCTAAAGTCGGCGCTAATTTGGGTACTAAAGTTGGCTCTAATTTAGGCGCAATGTGGCACCTAATTTAGTGCCTACTTGTTTTGATCAGCACAAAAAATGCCAAAAAATGTGCCATCCCGACAAATAGCACCGACTTTTTCAAAAAATTGGAGAAAAATACATTAAAACAGTGGGTGGAAGCAAAAAACAGAGCAAAAAAAGGAGCTAATCACAGGGATTTGTTGTAGTGTATGGACAAAGTAAAACTAAAAAGCAACATGTACGAAAAAATTATTCAAGAATTCATGAGAAGAATACGATAATAAGATATGACTTAATCATGCAAATGAGCCCTTTAAAGAGCAACATGTGGTTAACAAATTCTCACTATTTACTTTGTATTGCCAAGATCACAATGGTAAAAGACAACTATTACACAAAATGTTAGAAAACTAAAGATGAAGAGAGTACATGTGATAAATTTTCCAGTAGCTAGACTAAGTTTCTCATATCCATAAGGAGATGCACTAATCTTTTGCCAAGACATACGAAACCGTTCATAAGAGTCTTTTAGTGCAATGTACAAACCCCTATCCAACATTGTTTCAAGACATTTGAGAGTCTTTTAGTGCAACACAAACTAAGTTTCTCATATTTAGTCTTCTTATAAATATCCTTAATGCAAAACAAATCTCCCCATATCTGACTCAAAACATTTTAATCTATTCCTTGAATAGAAGCAATAAAGCAGACATGCAATAAAGCAAATGTATATTTAAGAACTCAAAAACCCTTAGTATCCTCATTCAAAAGAGAAATGCAAACAACATAGAAGAGAATTGATGGAAACACATGCTCAGAGGCATTTTTCATATATTACAATCTGAAACTGATAAACAATGCTTATAGAGAAAATACATTCAACATGCAAGAAATTGAAAAGTTTACAACTTGGGATATGGACAACTTCTCAGAATTGCTTTGTATTTCACTCACCAGAATTTCCCAAATCTTCCAATCCCCTTACAAAGTGGAACAACATGTTCTTTTATAGACACAAGAACATGTTGCCCTAAAACTCAATGCCAACTGCCAGTTACAAATCTTACATTACAAGCCACGACCATAGGCATTGGGAAACTAATTCAAATTACATATGAAAGAGAAAAAGACAAATACAATTTAACTTGGAGATGCCAAAAACCGTTGGAGATGCTTTATCCCAATGATGAAGAAGACATATCACATGATTGGATCTTTGTTCACCCTGGACACATTTATCCATACTTCTCCACCCAAGTTGCACATGATTTCTCCGATGGCCATTGGAAAGGAATCAATTTTGCCATTTTTTCATTAGCATCCAACAAGATCTTTGATTCCTTACAAAATATCTCAAAATTCAATTCCAATGCATGTAGCTTATCAAATGTAAAACTCAAAATTTTTATATTTGGATCACCATCTACACAACATGAAGATATGAGCTGGCTAGCTATATTTTCAAAATCAACTTTCCACTTGTCCAGAATTTTTATTTGCACACCATCTCCAAATATGCTTGGCATGATCTTTTTATCTATCTTCTCAATTGATTGTCTTTTCTCCTTCAAAACCTTATCCAACTTCAATTGGAAAGCCACCACTTCTAATAAAATTAATATATCAAGGGTTAATTTTATTTCTGGTGGAGCATTAGAGGCAAACCTTGAACACCTGTGAATTTCCCTTATCTCTCTAGTTCTAGGTAGCCACACTTTAATCATGTCATTCAAGCTCTCCTTATCATTCTCATGTTTGTCCTGGGCTATTCTCAAACTTGAATTTAAGATTTCCATGTATCAACAACCCTGGATGTAATCTTGGATATCCTATGGTTAATCAAATTTGTAACCATTTCTTTGACAGTGTTCTTTTTCTCATCTTTTAAACTTTTTACTTCTTCCTTCAACTCCTTGATCTCTAAGAGTAATGCATCTCTGTCCATTGGGAAAGTTCTCGCAACATCCATAGGGACTGAAACATTCTAAATTGAAGTACTTGGTGATAACAACATTTTCCCCTTGTACTTATTCAATTATGCCATTGCTTGTCCATACTTTAACAGAAGATCATCATAATCCTTCTGCAATTTATTTGTAACAGCTTCAGCAAATTGAGTTGTGTGAACACTCAAGTTTGTAGCTTGAGGAGTTGGAGTATCTGATACTCTCTTTATTATCACATCTCCTGTTAACTCACCTAAACCCACTCTTGGCTTATTATTGTTTGGGGCCAATGCCCATATTTCCAAGGTCTCAAATTTGGGATTGAATATTGCACCGGAGAGTGCTTTATCTACCTGATCATCAGGGATATCTATTCCCATCCTTGTGACAATATCAAATGCAATTGCATCTACCAAAGTCCAATGAGGAAGTAACTATTGGTAAGAGACACTATGTGGATTCATGAGTGTTGTCATTGATGGCAACAAAGTCCATCCCACACATCCGCAGGACATGGTGTGTCTATACCGGAAGTCAGATTGAAGAGTATTTTGGTCTAGTGACCAAGAACAAAGCATGCAGCAAGGTCCAACAATCAGGTCCGGATCTCTCAGAGGAAGTATCTCAGTAAAGTACAAACTTGGGGAAGTCAAGAGGAGTACCTTGACTGATAGATTCTAGGGATTGAGCATCTGGTGATGAAAGAGTGAAGAGATATGAGCACCTAAGTATCGGGTTCCAGTTTGGCAGAGTAGAATGAGGAAGAACTAATCGGTAGAGCATCAGACCTTAATCTGGATGAGATATTGATGGTGATCAAGCTTCTTAAGGGATCATTCATGATTGGCTAACATGATTGACGACTTCTTTAAGCATCTCTTTGATACGCATCACTTGGTAAGCAAGGATTCAACCGACAGACCAGAGTTTGGGAAAATATTGAGTATTCCAGATGCGGACTAGAAAGATGTTGAAATCCCTTGTGCGGATATATATACCAGATGGATTTCGATGAGAAGGTGTGTGTGATGTGTTGTGTTGTGGGAAGAAAAATAGAGAACAGTGTGAAAGTAGTAATACAGGTCCGGTATGTGACAGGACAATAGCACCAAAGAAGAGGAAGAATGAAGTGCAGTAGATCAGTGTATTGAGCCTAACTGGAACTGAACCTCAGCATATGTGGATGCTTCTTATCAGTTCAAGTATCTTGTTACTTTCTTTATACCTTGTAGACAGTGAGTCTCTTGTAGGCAGTGAGCCTCTTGTGAGCAGTGTGCTCGGGTAGTGAGCCCTAATTGGCAAGTACCATTTTGTACTTCTATTCTTTTAATAGAGAATACAATCTTGGGTTAGTCACCCCGTGGTTTTTCCCTTAACAGGGTTTTCCATGTCAAAATCATTGTGTTATGTGTATTGATTTTGTTTCTGCTTTCATGGTTATGGATGCTTACTTGTTTTGATGTTGCACTAGTTATTAAAGAAGAATAGAAAGTTAAATTAATTAAGATAACTGATTCACCCCCCCTCTTAGTTATCAACAATTGGTATCAGAGCTAAGTTCCTCCTAACAGAGCCTAACAACTTGAGGAAGATCTGGAAATCTCAATGGATATGTATGGTATGAGGGAACAACTTCAGTCTGCCCTAGATGATCTTGAGCAATCTCACTTTGAAGTCAATGACCTAAGGGAAAGAGTCAAACAAGCAGATGATTTCATAAATGAACTCAAAGAAAAACTAATTATCTCAAAGAAAGGAACTACTTCAGCAATTAGCAAGTCAAAGTGAAACCAATGATACTAATGAAGATCTGAATGAGAAAACCAAGTTATGTGAAAAGTTATCAAAAGAAGTCATTATGGTCAGAAATGAAATGGAATCAGGAGTTATGAAATTCACCCAAGAAATTGAAGAGAAAAGAAAAAGTGAAGATAATCTAAAACAATCTCTCAAGGAGAAGACAGAAAACTGCCACAAAATGGATAGAATAATCAGGCATCTAGAATTTGATCTTGAAGATGCTAGAGACAATGAAGAACAACTTGAGAATTAGATAGACACTCTTAAAAGGGATCTTCAAACAACAAATGAATACAAAGAGAAATTCAAGATAAGCTCTGCTCAACTTGAAGTTCTTCTTGAAAGCCAAAAGAGGGTAGATGACAAGCAAGGATTGCGATATGAGAAAGGGGAAAGCTTTGGATCCGGTCAGAAGAATTCTGGATCAAGAAATCCAAGAAATAGGCCTAGAAGACCTCCGGTGAGGCAACCAAATGCTCAAAGATATCCATCCTTCAATGGATATTGCCACAATTGCAATAACTTTGGTCATAAAGTAAATCAGTGTAGAAAAAGAATGAATCAGACTAATTCATCCTTCTCTAGACAGTGTTTCAACTGCAAAAGGTATGGTCACAAATCTCATGAGTGTAGAAATATGCAAATGAACAATTCATTAAATGGTATATGCTTTGCATGCAATAGAATGGGACATATGGCTAATCAATGTAGATCAAGAGGATACTAGTCAAATCTACAAAGAAATATTGTTTGCTACAATTACAATAGATCTGGTCAGATTGCCAAATTCTGTAGAAGTAAGAATCAGGATAAAAGAGGTCTGGTGCACCAAAATCAAAATCAAAATCAAGACAAAGGAAAATGAAAAGTGAATGCAGATGAAGTTCAAAGGGAGATGAACAAGATTTGGGTAAAGATAAGTACATAAAATGTTGGGGATGGATCTACACCAGAATCTGGTGTTGATATTCCTTCCGGAAACTAAAAAGATGAGCTCTGGCTCAGGGGGAGTCAAAAAGGAAAACAAATTCCCCTAGCCAGTTAATTGGTGCCTGAAATTGGCACATGAAAAGTTGCAGATTAAAGGGTTCCCAGAGAAACATCTAAATAAGCCTTGGTAAAGATATGGAAGATCCGCAAGAAGTTTAGAAGAGGTTAATCTTCCAAGATTGATCCAGTTTAACAATCATCCGGGAAGAACAGGATTCTCACAGTTAGATCTGGTATGATTCGAATTTGAAGCATCTTGATCTGTGGATAAGTGGAATGATTGGAGAAAGGTAGATAGACAGCTAATGTTCACTGAGAATAACTTTAAGTGCATCCTAGTAATCTAGATCTCTCTCAGAACAAAGAAAACAAGGCAACCAGAATAACTTAGGTTGTGCATTTATTATAAAATGGAATTAGGGTTTGTGTAGAAATAAAAGGGTTCTTTGGTTCGTCATTTGTACATTTGCATTTGAAAAGAAGAGAGAAGGAGCTCTGCAACAAATTGTCTCAATCCCATCAAAGATCAACTACAGAAGTCGATTCTTCTAGCAATCTGATCCGGATCATATTGTGAACCCTAGAAGCGTAAAAGGTATTTTTCGCTCTTGAAAACCTCTCTCTGAATCTTTTGAAAGATGGCTACTCTGAATGTTGTGAAGATCATTGATAGGCCGCATCCTAAATTCAAGAAACATCCTTACAAATCCCTAGAAGTTGATCCCCTAGGCGCCTTTTCAAGCATTCTGCATGGGGTTTTACACGTAGAAGATATTAGGGCATATATTCATGCAAACATTGAGGAATTTGGGGAATCCAAGCTAATGGATATCTATCACAATCAGTTAATAGATGACTCTTTTGAACTCAAACCTTAGTAGAAGGCTATCCAGAACAAGCATTTCAGTCATTGCATCCATTTCCCTTGTTTTGCAGAAGATGAGTGGGTCCGGTATGTTTTGAGTAGAGTGCATGATAACTTCATATGGTTAAATAGACCATTTAAGATCACAAAAGATGCTATTAGGGCGGTAACTGGTTTGCACTCATCCGAAGGGTTACCTGTTCTCAAATCGGTCAAAAACCAAACTGTGAGTGAGGCTACCAGATTAAAATTTGACAAGAGAGCAATGACAATAGAAGATATCACTGATCTAGATATCAAGTTTGGCCCCATGATAATTGGTTAAAAGATATATCACTCCAACAGAGAAAATTCAGTACCTAGAACTATAATTTATACTGCTTATCAGATGCTAAGAGAAAATATTGACTATGATCTTTGTGAGCTTCTCCTGAACCAACTATTAGAAAATTTACAGAAAATAAAGAAAGATAAAAAGAACTCTTTCAAGTATGGTGGACTATTACTGTGCTTGTTCTTTTACTTTATGAATGAGCTTCCTGGATCCAATGGTTGGATATGGAAAAATAACAGACCAGTAGCCATACAAGTCAGAGATTATTTGCATGGAATTGGTGATGCCAAGGCACATAATACAACACTCTGGGGCTACTTCAAGAACTTTCAGAGTACGATGCAAGCCAGAGAGAGAATCCCTCAATCTCTAGTTGAAAAGTATAAGGATACAATATGTTTTATGGTAGAAACTGATCAATGCCTAATGGAGGTAGTGGAGCCAAGGATAGTCTGGATCATGCCAATGGGGTATGAAGTTGATGAGAAAATTCTAGAGCTGCATATTCAACACCTGCTGAGTCAGCCCAAGGACCTTAAGGCAGAAAGGTTTGGAACCTTTGAAGAGTTGAGTGTAAAGATTCATGTAGAGCTAAGACAACTGGAGATGAAAAGAAAAGTGAGAAAAGAAGTAGAGGATATTGCCAAAAGGTATGGCATCTCAAAAGAAGCACTTGATGCAAATAGAGAAAAACTAGAAAAGGTAGAGAAAGAGAAACAAGATACAGAAAAAGAAAGTGATCCGATGCAAGCCCCTTCCCAGACTAGATCCTCCAAGAGCTCTGCACCTGCCACCTCTAAGAGCTAAAAGGCATCAAAATCGGAAGCCCAGACATCCAGAAAGGGAGAGAAAAGGACAAAGAAAAAGGCAACAAGATCCTATACAAGTCAGAAGGATGATGAAGAAATTGAAACCGATGACGAAGTTAGTAAAATGAAGAAGAAGAAGAAAACATCTGGTGAACCCTCTACCGGTCAAGGTAAGGAAGAAAAGGCAGAAGAATTCATTGAAAGGCCTACTCTACGCATTAATGACATCATCAAATCAGTTACTGTGGATGGCAACCTGCAGCCAATGGTTGAATTTTATGATGAATATAGTGAAGCTGATTAGAAGATATTGCAAGATGCCACAGTCAGGTATCTAAACATCTACAACAAGGCATTCATTGAAATTATATCTTTGATTCCCAAAAGCTTAGAGAAAGAACTTGAAATAAGAAAGAACAATGCCCAAGCAAAAGACCTAGAAATCTGGGAGCAGATTGCTATCCAACTCTATCCCTCCATCACTCCAAAGCAAATAAACATGATCTTCAAAGATTGCGAGGATGAGTTCCGAAGCAAAGCCAGAATGAATAAGCTTATGCTCGGAGAGACTGATCAGGTGGCTAAAGAGACTGAAGAGATCCTCCGAAATGCCTATAAAAGATTCAATATTCCTATTATAGAGGACTTAGGTGATGAACCCTCTGCCATGGATGACAAAGGAGAATCTACTGAGTCAGTTACAGAAGAGACAAGTAAAGAGAAAGCTAAGGACTTAGATTCCTCTATTCCGGAAGAGGAAGTTCATGGAGAAGCAGACATCTCTCTTTCGGATCCCCCTGCAGACTCTGGAATTGAAGGAAAAGAAAGAAAAGAAAGAAAAGAAGAGAGCATCAATCAAGGAGAAGGAGTGAAGGGAAGAGAAGAAGGTCAAACTGAGAAGACCACAAGTGACAGTGCTGAGGCTGCAGAAGGAAAAAAGACTCTGTCTCTGGCAAGAGACACTGCAGAAACTGTTAAAGATTTCTTTACTAAAGAAATGATGGAGATTGATGAATTGGAGCTACTTCAAGGACCATTCAATTTTGATTCTCTCTCCCTGGTTCAAACCATGAAGATAGCATCCTTTGCTCAAGCAAAGGCAAAATAAAAACTTCTGAAGTCTCACATGGAAGACTGTGAGCTGATAGAAATTGCATCTGGTGTATTGGAGAAGATCATGCCATCCTTCCAGAAGGATCTCTCAGCCTCCTCATCTGGTAATCTAAAATTTCTTGTAAATTCTGTTAACACACATTTTGATTCCTTAGAGAAGTCAGTTGAAGAAAAGGTCCGAAAGGAGTTTTTGGGAAAAAGATTCTCCGAGATACAAGGATTTATAACCAATGATAGGAGAATTATGGATATTGGGATAAAGAGATTAGAAAATGCTCTTAAAGATGGCGGAGAAGTATATAAATTTTGTTTATCTTGGTCTAAAGTGACAAAGGATATTGAGAAGAAAGTGAAAGAACAAGAGGATAAACTGTCAAGCTTCTCTCAGAATTTTGATCCTCTCACCATATCCATAATAAACCAGGAATGTCAGACTATTGCAGTCATAAATGAGATAAAGAAGCTTGAGAAGGAGAGGAAGAACATAATAAGTAGGATGGGTGAACTTAGAGGGATGATTATCCCTAAATTAGAGGCCATGCATGAGGCCCTAACTGATGCTCAGACCACAACCTGGACCAGTGATCTGACAGATCTAAAGAGGGCAGAAGCTTTTGCATTCCTATTGAGTGGTCACATATCAATTTTGGACAAGATGAAGCAGAGTTGGGCAATAGAATTTGTCCAATTAAAGACAACCTTTGCAGATATACTTCAATATATGTAAGTATAACATGTATATATACTTATGTAGCTAAGTATAGTTGGATTTTTGGTGTGCAGATTCTACCCTTTGCCATTGATGTCAAAGGGGGAGTGAGTAGCAGTGAAAAATGTGGAATCTAGCTAAGGGGGAGCTCCGATAAAATATACATTAGAACAGAGCATCAGCCAAGGGGGAGTGTAGTGTGACACTTAGTCATTTTTCACTAAGTGTTGCCATCAATGCCAAAGGGGGAGATTGTTGGCAAGAGATACTGTGTGGCTTCATGAGTGTTGTCATTGATGGCAACAAAGTCCATCCCACACATCCACAGGACATGGTGTGTCTATACCGACAGTTAGATTGAAGAGTATTTTGGTCCGATGAGCAAGAATAGAGCATGCCGCAAGGTCTGACAATCAGGTCTGGATCTCTTAGAGGAAGTATCTCAGTACAGTGCAGACTTGGGGAAGTCAAGAGGAATACCTTGAATGATAGATTCCAGGGATTGAGCATCCGATGATGAAAGAGTGAAGAGATATGAGCACCTAAGTATCGGGTTCCTGTTTGGAAGAGTAGAATGAGGAAGAACTAACCGGCAAAGCATCAAACCTTAATCCGGATGAGATATTGATGGTGATCAAGCTTCTTAAGGGATCATTCATGATTGGACAACATGATTGATGATTTCTATAATCATCTCTTTGATACGCATCACTTGGTAAGCAAGGATTCAGCCGACAGACCAGAGTCTGGGAAAATATTGAGTATTCTGGATGCCGACTAGAAAGATGTTGAAATCCCTTGTGCGGATATATATACCAGATGGATTTTGATGAGAAGGTGTGTGTGGTGTGTTGTGTTGTGCGAAGAAAAGTAGAGAATAGTGTGAAAGCAGTAATACATGTCCGGTATGTGATAGGACAACAACACCAAAGAAGAGGAAGAATGAAGTGTAGTAGATCAGTGTATTGAGCCTAACCGAAACTAAACCTCAGCATATGTGGATTCTTCTTATCAGTTCAAGTATCTTGTTACTTTCTTTATACCTTGTAGACAATGAGTCTCTTGTAGGCAGTGAGCCTCTTGTGAGTAGTGTGCTCAGGCAGTGAGCCCTAATTGGCAAGTGCCATTTTGTACTTCTATTCTTTTAACAGAGAATACAATCTTGGGTTAGTCACCCCGTGGTTTTTCCCTTAAAGGGTTTTCCACGTCAAAATCATTGTGTTATGTGTATTGATTTTGTTTCTGCTTTCATGTTTATGGATGCTTACTTGTTTTGATGCTGCACTAGTTATTAAAGAAGAACATAAAGTTAAATTAATTAAGATAACTGATTCACCCCCCCTCTTAGTTATCAATAGTAACAACAAACCACTCTTTTCCACCAAAGCTCTCCCTTCATCAGGGGTCATTCTGTTGATATCCTAGCTCACTTCATTGAGCATCCTCTATGTTATCTCTTCATATTTCTCAGGATAAGGTCCTCTTTTTGCTTCTTCCACTTTCTTCTAAAATTCTTCATTTCTCGCTTTCAACACATACCCCTTAAATTTAGGGGTATTGACAAAGGCATCATCTTCTAAAAATTGTACGCAAGCGAGCACTCTGATGTCCTCTGTATCTACCTGGTTACAAGAAAATGACCTTGCCAACCTGTCATCCTAAGAGGCATAAGGCTTTATTCTCTCACGTGAATTCACCTGTTGAGAAATTTCTTGTTCTTGTTCATTAATTTCCTCCTCCAAGTCCACAAACTCTATTTTTTCTTCATGCTCCAAATCAATAATCTTCAATTTCTTGGCTGGAGGTGACTCGGGAGATTCATCTCCTCTCCCATATGGCTTCATTGGAGTCTTTGGGTCTTTGGCATATGTTGGTCTCTCTTCACCTGCTGGAGCACTTTCAATCAAAGTCTCTGCATGGGCCAAGATTCTTTGAATTCTTATTATGGGATCATTTTCATCTACAAATGCCCCAGGATATGCAGGATTTAGATTAGTTATCATCCTTTCTCCGTCCATCATTTCTCTCCACTTTTGCCTTAATAAATGAATTTCCTCCATGGTGGCACAATTTATCACTACATCCTCATCAAACAGGACCTGATGGATGAATTGTGGCCTTTTGATGCCAAGTCTTACTCTATTAATAAAGCCTTCTAGATCAAATATTCTTGGGTCGTCGAACCCCATCTTGTAAGCTTCCAGTACTGTATCAATTTGATCCAAAGCATCCTTGTTTCTAGTCCAAAAATTGGAAAACTTGGTGGTAGTAGGAAAAAATGACCCTTTCTTCTGTAATCTCAGGTGCTCCTTATCTGACTCATTCAATTGCCAGATAATCTCCAAATATGCAATCATCCTTGGCACATACTTTGGCAGTATATGTGGGGCAACCTTGCTCCCATAAAATCTAATGCAAGTAGTGTAGGTGTGTAGGAACTAATCTCCCCAATTATGTTGAATTCCTAGCTCAAGGGTTCTCTTCAATGGTCTTAGAAAATCTAATACATCCCTTGGAACTCTTTCACCTTCAGGCTCCATAAACTTCAGCAACCTTCTGACGAAATGCTCTTCAAAAATCACAATCTAAACTTTCACAGTGCATATCTAACAAATGAGTCCATAATTGGATAGGAAGAAGAGTACCATCCTTATCTTGCTCCTTCACATACAAATCTTACTGCCACAACCCTGTTCTAACATACAAAAACATGTGGCACATAATTGAATACCATTTAAATTCCACCTTTGCATCTACAACATACAAGTTGTTCTTAATTTTCACCAATTGATCATGCATCTTGTTTGCTATATATGTTGCATAATCAAATGCTTTAATAGTTGAAATATCTTGTACATTTGCAGCTAACATCATCATAGGAACTGGAATCTTATCCAATGCATCTCTTCCTAGTACATGGCACAGAGTGTGGTAAGTCTTTACAAAGTAATGCATGAATTGTGAAACATCAAAAGGTTCTTCTTCACTGTCTAATATTCTAATTAAATTTCCATCAATTCTCCTTGCTCTGTGCTTAGGCATCTTGAATACTCTATATACATGCCAAGCTCTTTTGTATTCATCTTTTAAGACATTGAAATCAATCTTTTTGTTTGCAGTAGGGTTAAGGCCAAATACCTTAGTGATGAATGCCTTTGTAGTCCTTATCATTATTTCATTATTTCTTGCCCTAACAGTCCTGGCAATAGGATCATCTCTTTGCAACAACCCTCACCAAGTTAGGATTTACAAACACATTAGGACACATCAATTTCTCCACATCCAAATTCCAGGCATTACAAACAGGGGTTTTATATTCCTTCTTATCATGCCAATGCTTAAACAGAGTCCACCCATGCACAGGTAATTTAGCATCCTGACATCCAAAACACAAATCTAATAGTTTATCATTAGGCCCACCTAGACCGTATACATTCACTGGCCTTCTTGAAGACCCAGGCAACTGTTTCATTAAATCCTCATCCAGGCTCCTCCTAGAAGCCGAAGGCTGACTTATTTGACTCATTTTTTGAAATGACACTTCACCAAACTAGGGTTTTCTCTTCTAAGAATGCTCAAAATATCCTCTACCAGACAACAATTCAAACTTCAAATAGACACAACAGACAATAATAACTTACAGGTTTTAGCTGCAGAATCTTGAAATCATAATATTTTCTCATCCAATTGCTTACTACACAGAAATCCTCTTCGTGTTTATGAAAATACCATGAAAAACCCTTACCTTCAACTTTAATCAAACTTACAGATTAGGGTTTAGTGCATAAATGCATGTCTTTTTGGCCATTACTATGAATTCGTGACACAGGGGTGGCTTCCAACATTTACACAGAAAATTTGAATTCCAACTATTGATGCAAACTTCATTTTGTGAGATTGACGGTCGTGAATCAACCACCAGGTTTGAAAATCTAGGCCTTTACATGAAAAATAGCCAGCCAATCAAATTATTCCATCTCAGATGTGCCCTTTTGTTGACTTTTCAACTTTTTTGTCCTACGTGGCCACATGGCATCATTTCGTAGTAGTGCAGTAGAAAATAGATTGCCTCCTTTTGGCTCTGCAGGTGTGCACTAAGGCTTCCACACGAACATCCATTATGTAAGCTTTATTCTTCTTTCTGAGAGTCAGCTATGTGTTAACATCTTGCAGTAATGTGGAGAATCTTCCCCACAGACAAGATTCTCCTGCGAGGATGCACTATCGTTGGATCTTCAATATCTGTGGCCCCACTACTTCGCTCGATCCTTTGAGACCTGGCATCATATCCTTCATTCAATTTAATCATCTATATTATGGTCATAGGCCACAATGTCCTTAACACCTGTCTTCACCTCGCAGCCCCGTGGTGCAAACTTGATGTCACCTTCAACATCGTGCGGTCTTGCGATATCCTGCCAAGTGGCACTTTTGGACCCTTACAAGGATATAAGACTAAGACTTTACAATGCATATGGATTGATGGGCTAGGATAGGTAACTCAAGACTTGGGGCCGGCCAACTCATGACATAAAAGACATAAGGTTATAACTTAGTTGACCGGGAACCTAGGCTAGACAGTCAACAACAAAATAGAACATAAAGTAAATTCTCGACCATAAGACTTAGTTTTAAGTAAAATAAGGAAAACACTTACATAAAACTGACTCAAAACTGTAAAACCTAGGCAGGTACCACCACTCATATGGTGTAATGAACATATGTCCATTATTCCAAAAACATACTATAAATTTCCAACACAAAACCATACATTTTTTTAACATAATAAAGCTCATACAAATCATTTTTACAATGATGTGTATCATAAATCTTTTTTCCCATTTTCACAAATCATATATATGAATGAATAATCTACATTCACATAATTACATAATACATGATTGCATCATCATCTTGATGTTGCAATTACAATCTCTCAAAATAATATAACAATACATATAATTCCAATGGATTATCAATGATATCTCTAAATAATCAAGTCTTCGGCATCTTCAATTGCAAGAAGGAGATCATCACTTGTGTGATTTACCTCCAACCACAGACCGGTAGTCCCCCGCACTCCTTCCATCTGGAAATGACCCTACCCTTCACGAAGAAAGTGGCCCTACCCTTCACGAGGGAAGTGGATTAAGGGAATCAATAAGATCCATTATGCCATTTGAGAGCTAGTGTCATGTCAATTTACAAACAATTAGTTATACAACTCTAGAATCCGTCTAGCTAAGTATAACTCAGTCGACTATTATGCAATAAAAGAAAGACACTATGAATTGACAATGCAAGCATTGATTTTACATTACTTTTACCAAAGATTTATGAAATCAAACACATTCCTAAACGGATATGTGTGTCGTATGTTCACACACTTCTATCTCAAAATGGTTAACAATTTATCATTATTTCACATAAACATTTACTTAGTAGTATAAACTTTAATTACATGTATATTAGCTTTATTCACTTGTGCTTCTATCCTAGGCTTGGCTAGGTGAATTGGTAAGTTTATCCCATCTACAACTTCAACTAGTCAAGCAAGGTTAGAATATTTGATAAACAAAATAAATAGATATTTACCAATAATTTTGTTGTGCAAATCTTGCATTCTCAACTTTATGCCCAATTGACAATCTTGTCATAGCATTAGAAACTTATGACTTCAGTAATCAAATACAAGAAATTTTATCTCTTTGAGACTTATATCTTTTGCATAAAATAATCAGATCTAACTATCAAACTAACCAACCAAGTTCTAGCAATTAAATACAGAGTTAGAATACCTTTGTTGTTCTTCTTACTATTTTCTAAATTTCTTTTGAATTGCAAGCATAGTCAAAACTGCATAATCATAATCATACTCTACTCTATCTTGAGCCTAACTGAGTCTCTTTAATACAAGTATCCCTCTCTCAAGAGTTGTAGAGGTTTATATATATATATATATATAATCTCACACACACACACACATATATTACTATTTTCCAAGGAACACTATTTAAACTCTTGTTCACTATAGTTCCACAAATCATTCATGAAACATGACAATATAAATGAAAGAGTTCTTGGTTTAATAACCAATACCAATATGGCATATTAACAAATTTGGTGTTTTTGATTTATAAGAATTGTATCACAGATTTATCTCAATAATAGTTTGGTTCGAGGAGAATGGTTTTAGAGCAACCCAAACTATTGTCTAAACTTACATCTCTTAAATATTATATAAACCAATCTAAATAAATATATAATATGTATGTTGGCCTATTTATGGCTGAGTTAAACACAATTAATAGTCACAATAACTCACAATGAATCGAACCATATACAAATAATTGTGTTAACCTTTGTTGATAATCACAGTGACTCACCATGAGTCGAACTATATATGTGTGTGTGTGTTAACCACTGTTAACCATTACAGTGACTCACAATAAGTTGAATCAATATATAAAGCTCTGTTAACCATTATTAACAATTGCAGTGACTCACAATGAATCGAATAGTATATATAAATTGTGTTAACCATTGTTAACAAATGTAATGACTCTCAAGGAGTTGCATATTATATTTATACTTTATTAACCATTGTTAACAATTACAGTGACTCATAAAGAGTCACACAATCTCTTTATATCTGTGTTAACTATTGTTAACATATATAGTGACTCTCAATGAGTCGACATTACATATGACTATGTTAACCACTATTAATGGTTGAAATGACTCTAAAAAATAATCATATTATCCTGAGTGAGGTCAAGAGTAAAGTAACATTAACATATGATACAGACTGGCCTAAAATTGTCATGTATATCCCTCACTAATTCATAGACCCAATATTAGTCGATAAAGAATAAAAACCCTAGCCTCACAAATACAAATCTTTAAAACAACAAACCCTTGTTGATAGTTGCAACAACACTATTTTAAGACCATAAAAAAATAATAATAGAGACTTGAATGATATAGTTAAGGCCATTATTACACTCGTTGTCGACTATAGGAAATTGAGATTGAATTTAAAGAATACTCTACTTAAGGCAAGACTGAATAGGGTCTAAAGGACGATATCTCAACTCAAGCAATTGGATTTTACAAGAATAATTTCACAGAATAATAAATTTGATTCCAAACCTACATAGGTCTTTCAAAAATTCAAAATGAAATACTAAACACAGGCATGAAAGCATATACACATAACTAATTTTTCTTTTGAGAACCCATATCATCAATGGATACTAAAAATGGTAAAAATTTCTCTTCCATAAAATCACATAAAGAATTTTATTAAGCACTGAAAATACTTCCCACACTACATTCATTTATCTGTAGGAGAATAGATAAGTTTGAAACTCATAAATGAAAGCAATGGTAACTATAACATACCAATGATCGAAACGAATCTCATTCACTAGAGAGTTACAAAGAGTTCAAACTACTCTTCTATGCTTCTCCTCGTTATCCTTCTTGTTAGACTTAGGGCACAAAACTGAGAGGGGGGGGGGTGAATCAGTTGTGCAAAACTTTCTCTAATTTCACACTTAAATCTTCTTAGTGATTAGCAGTATATCAATCATGAAACATAATGCAATTAAATCAAAAGCAGAAACTCATCAACACATAAGACACCAAGATTTTGACGTGGAAAACCCAGTTAAGGGAAAAACCACGGGGTGATTAACCCAAGATTGTATTCTCTGTTAGAAGAATAGAAAGAACAAAATGGCACATGCCAATTAGGGTTCACTGCCTGAGCACACTGCTCACAAGAGGCTCATTGCCTACAAGAGATACACTGTCTACAAAGAAATAAGTATCACCTACTTGAACTGGAAAATAGCATCTTCACCATGCTTGAATCAATTCCATTTAAGCCCAATACTTTTGCTCTGCCTTTCGCTCTCCTCCTTGCTACCGCTCTCTCCTCAACCCAAGGCCACATTAAAATGACTTCGCAACCCCTTATTTATATAAGACATCAACTTAGGAATAATTATTTAAGTCGACAAACATCTACAAGAACATCCGCAAGATGTGTAATTCATCCGGTCGGCTAGTCTAAGGAAGAACACCATCATCTGGAAGTTATTCTTCAATTGCAAGCTCCAACTCCAATGCAGACCACCAACACGAACTGGACACGATCCATAGACCTTCACAAGATTTCTTGAAACACCAACAACATCCGCACTTCATTTTCTTATTGGAATCCTTCTCTCCTTCATCTGGAACCTTAAGAACACAATCTGTCATCACTGACACAGAAGAACAGATGCTTCTAGACCTTCAAGCTATGAGCCAAACGAGTTAACACTTCACAGAGACTTCCTCAACACTTACTCAAATCCGTAGAATAGGAAAATGCATTTCTAGATCTCACTGGACCTTTTTGTAACACTCTGTCACCTCTAAACACCCACCTGAACTAGTTTTACTTGAGCGACCACAACTTCTTCATATCTTCATGTGGACCTCTAAAATCTCTACTGGACCACCTTGAGACACATATCTACAAACCCTTTAAACCGCATCCTCTGAACCTCAACCTATCTTGGACTTTTACCTTAATGTTGTAGGAATACACACAACACTGAGAGGGGGGGTGAATCAGTGTTGTTAACAATTTTAACACTTTTTACTACTTTTGATTAATCTAATTTCACAATTTAGAATTCTTCAGAAGGAACAAAGTAAATATGCAGAATATCAACACACAGATTTGACACAAGAAATTTCCCGAGTGGAAAACCCTCCTGGGGTATAAAAACCACTCAACTGCCTCACTGGCTTAACACAAAATTCAGATTACAATTGTCTCACTGACATTACAATTCTGCTTCACTGGCAAATTTTATCTCTCTGCATGTCTCACTGACATCATCAACATTCAATGAAAAATTATAACTCAGGGGATTTCCCTGTTTCAATAAAACAAAACCTTATTTCTCCCTTTTAAGACAAACAAAATAAATTCTTTGCAATCAACCTTTAACTGTCTTCAACACCTACAGTCAATCAATTTTGATCTTCAATATATTTCATACCTCTGCAAAAACAATCTCAAACTAATTCACCATTTTTGAGCTTTCTCTCTCTGCAAAACTGAACAATTTATCTTCTCTGAAAAATTATAGTCTTTAATCACCTTCACTTTCTCTGACACCTTCACTTTCTCTGAACAAACATTAATCCATCATGATCATTGAAGAATTCCATTCATTTTGAATCAACATTCTTTCAAACTCTCAACATAAATCCCTGAAAAATGATTCTCCATTCCTGCAAAAATTACATTTCAAAACAACAATTCCATTCTCCAAAAACTTCTTCAGAAATTCTCACACATTATCTCTCATCTGCAACTCTTTATATCTGTCATACCAAAAATCTCTTTTTGCAAAAATGATTTCAATCAAAAAACAAAAATCTTCAAAAACCGGTTCAACTTCAACATTATTTTTCTTCTCAAACTTATCATCTTCTCTCTAAAAAAAAAAACAAAACAAGAAAAATGAAACTCCTTCGAAGATATTCTGCCTTTTCATCTTCTTGTCAATTAGAAACCTTCTAAAATTTTACTCTTTCCTTCACAAAAAAAACTTCAGTGACCCTTGAAATTCGGTGAGATAGGTCCAAAAAAAAAAAAGCTTTATTGCCTTTTTAACAAAGGAGGATGTCAACTTTAACAGCTCAGACTGACCGTTTGACAAAACTTTCCATTTAAAAACTGACCCTCCGATTTGCGCGGCCCGCCATCTGTTATTCAAACTTTAGCCGTTGATCGGCTTTTTCCCGCGGAGCACAATGTAGACCTAACCGGCAACCGGGCATCCTAACCAACGGGGCCGGTAAACTCACGACCCGATACCCTTTACATTGTCACTTAAGTGACGATGACCTCCTCGACCGGTCACTATGAAATTAAAACATAAAGTGCATAGAGTTATGACGGGCAATAAGGTAATGAAGAATAAGTGTTGAACACAAAGTTTATGACTTGTTAAGAGTTAAGAAAAACATATTTGCCACTTCCATTTTTCTAAACCTCAACATATGTAAACACCTCAACACATATTTAAACCTCAACATTGTAAACCAAACTTCAACTGATCTGCCACTGTCATGAAGTTAATATGATGCAAGTTAAATGAAGTTAATATGATGCATATTAACTTTTATCAAATGACACAAGCCCTTGCCCTGATAATATGCACTGAATGTCATCCACTGAAATGACTAAGTCAAAACAACTTCACACAAGATCAACACTGATGTCATTGATGTCATTACCATGAAGAACCACTGAAATGACTAAGTCACAGAACAACTTCACACAAGATCAACATTGATGTCACTGATGTCATTACCATGAAGGACCACTGAAAGATCAAAACTGAGAGATCTAACAACCATTGTCACTGATGTAGACCATATCACTGAACTGAAAACCATATTACTGAACTGAAAACCATATCACTGAAATCATTGCCATTGATGAAGACTATGTCACTGATGAAGACCATTTTGGCATCAATGAAAACCACCATCATTTTGTCATCAATGAAAAGACAATATACTCAACTGTGAAATGTGCTACAAATGTCATCACTGTTCTTCACTGTTCCTGATTGAGACTAATTTTCTCAATATCCTCAGCACACAGCTCATCCAATCCTTATCATTAATGCAACAGGAGTATGTTGACATCAATGACAACACTGGTTAGGCCCATACTTGAAACACTTCTTACATCCTCTCATTTTCCATTATGCTACATTTTCCCCACTTCCCTGCAATTTCTCCCTCATTAAACCAAATTAAATTGTACATCACTCCCATTGAAAACTGAAGTGGTGGTCATTAACGACCATTCAATGGAATAAAAACTCTACTTGACTGTTAGGAATTGCATGCAGAAGATATCAATTAAATGCAAATAAAGATTAAATAGAGGAATGAAAATACACAGAAATAATAACAGCGAGAGTCAATTTTTAACGTGGTTCACCCAAACTTAGGCTACATCCACCAACAGAGAGTCTAATATTATTATCCAGCAATCGAACCGATTACAACCAATAATCCTTGCAACTCAATACTGCTGCAAATGCTACAATACAATATCAATGAAAACCCTAACCCTTAGCCGCTTTTATCAAGCCTTATGTTAGTTACAAAATAGGGTTTTTTTATGTCAGCCAATAGAAAAATAACTCCCGACGCCTTTATAAAATAATAAAAAATGTTTGAGGTTTTGGGGGTGCTGCCCCCGAGCCCCTATGGGGGCATTGCCCCCAAACCTCCGTTAAATAATTTGGGGGGAAATTGCGCCAATAAAAGTGGCAAAAATTTAACCTCCGAGTCTAATTAGGCTCCATATAACAACATTGACTTCACAGTACTCCCGAGTTAACAGATGCATTAAATCCATTCCTTTTGCTCACTAAATCCACTTCATGGAGCTTAGTAGAGTCCAAAGATTAAAATCTTTTAAAAGCAACTACTATATATGAAACTATAATATATATACATACATATCTATATCCATATTTATATATACTTATAGATAAAGATATATATTATTATATAACTTTAGATAACTATGCTTCTTCAAGAAAAGATAAATATTTTGAATGATAGATTATGTCTAATTCTAATGATTCAACTATGACATTCATCATATAATAATCAATACTTGTGTGTGTGTGAGTTCTCAAAGGCATAGGGTCTCATCCATTCACCCTAATCCATTTCCCTCTCTCTAGTGATACTCTCCCTCCTCATCTGAGAGGGGGAAAACTATTTTCCTGCATCCACCTCATTTAACAATCATAGTAGTTAGTCCATTAACCACATTAGGTATAACATGAAATAAAT
The DNA here is from genome assembly GCA_027924645.1 of Cunninghamia lanceolata. Lineage (NCBI taxonomy): Eukaryota > Viridiplantae > Streptophyta > Pinopsida > Cupressales > Cupressaceae > Cunninghamia > Cunninghamia lanceolata. Next base: position 3,332,991 of record BSBN01000500.1, on the reverse strand, counting down.
ATTTTAGCAACAATAAATATTGTAGCAACCTCTCTATTATACAAGTGGAGCTTTTGAATCTTGAGTACTCTGAGAGGCTCAATCATGACCACTCCTGGATTCGCAACCTGAAGAGAATTCCAATCAAGAATATGATTAAATCCAGAAACATACTTTTTCAAATAAGACACATGAAAGACATTGTGCATATGAGTAAGAGAAGGTGGTAGAGCAAGTTTGTAATCAAATAAATTGATTACATATAGATTCTCAAAAGGACCCACATATCTAGGCGCCAATTTGGCTAATTTTCCAATCTTAATTGAACTCTTTTGGGGTTTGACTCTTAAAAGTACTTTATCACCAACAGAAAGTTGTCGTGGAGTATGCTTGGCATCAACATAACTCTTTTGCCTATATGATGAGGGTGGACTCCACCCAAAACACATACAACAATAATTTATAGATTTCAAATGGACAAGAACAAGATCTCAAGAAAGATTAGTTAAGCAAATTGCAATCTGTTTATGAATTTCTTCATTAAACTTGCCTGTAAAAGACTACAAATTTGAAATACAATTCGTAGGGTCATATACCCGCTTATTACAAAAATATGGGCTATCTTAGAATAGAAACATCTAACTTACAAACCCTTCTGGAGCTATCTTCTGATATATATTTGACCTCCTTATTCGCATGAACAAGACTTGTCAATAACTCCCCCCTACTACTTTTGAAAAATAAGCTATAATACACTTCAACACCACTTAGTGTAATTTCCCCAATTTTGTCTTGCTTTGAAATGTGTAACTCCCATTTGGGAACCAAAATGAACCCAACTATCTCTTTTTCCAGCCCAAGAAAGAATTTTTCAAATTTTAAAATTGAGAAACTAGGTAGCACTACTTTCGGGAGCCATAACTTTTGAATCGGGTGTATGATTAACAAACCGATTGATGCGTTGGAAAGCTCACAAAAAACCGAAGGTCTACAAAATGTCTTGTTAAGGGATATTTTGATTTTTGATCAATTTCCATCATGTTTAAGAACATCTAAGTGCCTCAAAATTGATTTTAAAACCTTTTCCACGAACCTCAAAAACTAAAACTTTAATATCTTGAAATCCAGAAATGATCTTGGGTTGAAATTTACCAAGAATGGTTATGTTTCTATTCCAAAGCTTTGGGGAAAATTTTGGGCCCAACCATTTCTTTGATATAGGGTTACTAAAAATAGTAAGTCCTAGTATTCTTAACCTTTTTGGAAACTTTGAAGGTTCTGAATCATTATTCAAGCAAATGGGTATCTGAAAATATAAAAAATGAAAAGAACAAGAAACAAAATCATCAATTTTTGGGTGATGCAAGATTTCCCTTAAACCACTGGATGCTCTTGCATCACTATCATTTGCTTCTGCTAATATTTCCTGAATATTTTAACTTGCTCCTCCTTTTCCATTAGCATTTTTGGCCTAAGGCTAATCCTATCTTCTATTTTGTCCTAACTTATAGGAGTTTGACACTTCCTAACACACAATGCTTCAAATGGAAACATTTTAATAGCGTGATGATAACAATTATTAAAAGCAAATTCAACTAACAAAAGGTACTCCTCCCACTTGTACTATCGATCCATGTAATACATCATTAACAAATCTTACAACACTTGGTTAACTCTTTCAATTTGGCCATTTATTTCTAGATGGTAGGATAAACTTATATTCAACTGAGTTGCCATCGCTGAAAACAAAGTTTGCTAGAACTTTGAAGTCATCTGTGCATCTCTATCTGAGATTATTTTCTCAGGGACTCCATGAAGTCTAAAAACTTCTTGCACCAACCTTCTTGCTAGAAAATGTGTTCCATCTATAAGTTTTCTTGGAATGAAATGTGTTACTTTCATAAGCTTGTCCACTACTACAAGGATTGTATCATGGCAATTTCTAGACATATGTATGCCTTGGAAAATGTCCATGCTTATGACCTACCATTTCCATTCTGGTATGTCATGAGAGTATAACAACCCTATTGGATGTTGATGTTCAGCCTTAACTTGCTGACACTCTAAGCATCTGGCTACAAAACTTGCAACATCTTGCTTCATACCTCTCCAAAAATATAGTGGTTTTAAATCCGCTAACAATTTTGTCACTCTGAGATGTCCTGAATATGGAGCACAATGTGCTTCTTTCAACACAAGATTATTTAAATTGCTTTGATCTAGCACAAACATTTTGTCTTTATATCTCATTAATCCATCTATCTCAAATCAATACCTTTCATACCTGGCATCTTGAGGATTTTTTGATAGTGCACTCTTGACTTGTTTATAGAATTCATCTTCTGAAGAATTTCTCATTACTTGCTTGCGAAACATTGAATGGATGGTAGCCATAGCCGTAATATGCATTCTATGATTGAGAGCATCTACCACCTAATTTTATTTTCCTTTTATGAAACTTATATCAAAGTCATGATCTGATAATAGTTCTAACCATTGTCTTTGCCATGCATTGAGGTTCGACTAAGTGAAAAATATACTTAAGTCCTTGATTATCTGACTTAAATTCAAAGTGTTTACCCATCAGGTAATGTCTCCACACTTGTCGGGCATGCACAATTGTAGCTAACTCCAAATTGTGCGAAGCATAATTCAACTCGTATGGACGCAATTTCTATATTTGTATCAACTTGCCCTTCTTTCATGATTACACCACCCAATCCCTGACCTAATGCATCTGTAACAACCACAATATAGACTTCCAAATTTGGAACTCTGAGAGTTGGGGTGGAAGTCAACTTCTCTTTAAGGATACAAAAAGCTTCCTCACATTTTTCTATCCACTCAAACCTTTTTCCTTTCCTCTGGAATATAGTAATAGGGTTTGCAATTTTAGAAAAGTTTAGAAGAAACATTCTATAATATCCAACTAATCTCATAAAACTGCACACTTTCTAAGGCACATTTTTGGGTGTTGGCCACTCCATAATTTCTTTTATTATTGAGGGATCTATAGGAATCCCCTTAGTTGAAATAATGTGTCCTAAATACTGTACTTACACTTTGACAATTTACCATATAACTTATGTTCTCTCAATTTTTGCAAAATAATTCTCAAATGTCGTGCATGCTCTTCCTCATTCTTAGAGTATATCAAAATATCATCTAAGAAGACAAGAACAAACTTGTATAAACAATCCCTGAAAACACTATTCATTAGATTTATAAATGTAGTAGGTGCATTAGTGAATCCAAAAGGTAAGATTGTAAATTCATAATGCCCATATCTTGTTCGGAAAGCTATCTTATGAATATCTTCATCTTTAATCCTCAATTGATGGTATCCAGCCCTTAGATCAATCTTTGAAAATATAGTGTCTCCATGCATCTGATCAAAAAGATCATTTATACGAGGTAAAGGACACTTATTATTTATCATTTCTTTGTTCAACATACGATAATAAATGCACAAGTGCAGTGTTCCATCATTTTTCTTGACAAAAACCACTAGTGCTCCCCAGGGTGACACATTGGGTCGAATTAACCCTGTAGCCAACAATTATTGTAACTGGGCTTTCAGTTCCATTAATTATGTGGTTATCATATGATAGGGTGCCTTGGATATTGGTTTAGAACCTGATATAATATCCACTAAGAAATCAAAGGCTCCTTTAGGTGGTAAACCTGACAATTCCTTAGGAAATACATCCTGAAATTCATAAATAAAAGGGTAGTCATGTATTTATGGCTATTTAGATCCTTCTACTTGGTCCATATTTACTACAAAAAGTTGACATCCTTTCCTTTTAGCTCTTTGGAGTTGCATGGATGACACTTGTCTGATTTTGATCTCACACTTGACACCTTGAAAGAAACTAGTTTCCCTAAGTCATCCAAACATTCAACTGTTTTATCAAAACAATCTACTTTGGCTCTATGTTGCCACAACCAACTCATTCCTAGAATAACATCATAGGATACCAAAGGATCTACATACAAGTTAACTTGTATTGAGAATGGGGGTAACCTTATCTCAGCCTTGAACAAGTACTGCTCTACCTAATCTCTAGACTGGTTTGCATACTCAACTGACCAGGATTTAGCCATGTAACCAGCTCATCTAGGAATTCTATCTAGTAGTCTAGGTGTTATAAAACTTTTAGTACCACCTATATATATTAAAATAGAAATTGGTATTCCAAACAAAATACCTGTAGTTTTTGCAGCCATGGATGCATGAATCAGCTTATGCATCAACAAAAGTTATCAAGAATTTAGAGATAGAAGGGGATTCCCAAGTGTGTATCAACGGCATCAAGGCGAAGGCCATCAATGTTTCATGCCTGCAAGGATGGATAGAAAGGATCTAGCAAAAATTGGACAAGTTGGAGTCCTTCACCATTCACCACGTGTATAGGGAAGCCAACAAAGCTGCAAATGATTTGGCCAATGCAGTGATTGATGGCCTCGAGCATGAAAAAATATCTAATGAAATTTATGCCTTGGCAAATTTGGCCAGGCATGTACATCAAGATCAGGAAAACCCTTAGGGAATTATGTTGCAGGGCTGTAAACATTGCTTGATGTAAAAGTTAGTGTCCGGGCTGTCCCAATGACAATAGTGTGGAGACGTGGCTAGTTTGAACATATTATTAGTGTATAGTGTTGGCACATTTCTAACCAATTAGAAGCTTCACTCGGGGTTTGGTGGTGAGTTTGCAACATTCCCCTACAATATGGGATTGCCTCCGGATATTGGGGGAATTCCATAAAACCAATAATGTACTCATGGTGGTGAAGCTCCCTAAAGCATTCAACAACAACATCATTCTTATTTCTTTTTTAAAGCCATCATAGGAAGTGAAGACTGCAATGGCAAACACAGTTGTATTTGGTGTGGAGTGCACATGTGCAAAGCATGATGAGGTGGGGGAGGAGCTCCAGCAGGAGGAGGAATCTATAGAAAATTAGGTTCATCATCTCTTTAAAGCCAATGAACGAGAGGACAAAGATGTTGTAATCAAAGTGATCGGTAGTGACTCTTGGGCACAAGGCTATGCTCATGACGATATAGTTCTGGCTCATTATGTGGAGAATGCCATGCAAATAATGGGGAGTTTCACTTGGGGATCAATTTTCATGCACAACTTGATTGAACTTGACTATGCGAATATCGTGAAGCACATGATGGACACAGTCCCGTTGTTGGCAAGAGACACATTGTAGCTTCATGATTGTTGTCATTGATGGAAACAAAGTTCATCCCACACATCTGCAAGACATGGTGTGTCTATACCAGAAGTCAGATTGAAGAGTGTTGTGGTCCGATAAGCAAGAACAGAGCATGTGGCAAGATCTGACAGTCAAGTCCAGACCTCTCAGATGAAGTATCTTAGTAAAGTGTAGACTTGGGGAAGTCAAGAGGAGTACCTTAACTAATATATTCTAGGGATTGAGCCTCTGGTGATGAAAGAGTGAAGAGATATGAGCATCTAAGTATTGGGGTCCTGTTTGACAAAGTAGATAGAGGAAGAACTGACCGACAGAGCATCAGACATTATTCTGGATGAGATATTGATGGTGATCAAGGTTCTTAAGGTATCATTCATAATTGGCCGACATGTTAGATGACTTCTATGGGTATCTCTTTGATACGCATCACTTGGTAAGCAAGGATTCAACTGACAGACTAGAGTTTGGGAAATATTGACTATTCCGGATGCTGACTAGAAAGAGGATGAAATCCTTTGTGCGGATATATATATACCAGATGGATTTCGATGAGAAGGTGTGTGTTGTGTTGTGTGGTGTGTGAAGAAAAGTAGAAGAGTAGTGTGGAAGCAGTAAGGCAGGTCTGGTATGTGAAAGGACAGCAACACAAAAGAAGAGAAAGGATGAAGTGCAGTAGATCAGTATACTGAGCCTAACCGAAGCTGAACTCCAGCATCTGTGGATGCTTCTTATCAGTTCAAGTATCTTGTTACTCTCTTTATAACTTGTAGGCAATGAGCCTCTTGTGAGCAGTGTGCTCGGGTAGTGAGCCCTAATTGGCAAGTGCCATTTTTGTACTTCTATTCTTCTAACAGAGAATACATTCTTTGGTTAGTCACCCTGTGGTTTTTCCCTTAACAGGGTTTTCCATGTCAAAATCATTATGTTATGTGTATTGACTTTGTTTCTACTTTCATATGGATGCTTATTTGCTTTGATGCTGTAATAGTTGTTAAAGAAGAATAGAAAGTTAAATAAATTAAGATAATTGATTCACCCCCCTCTCAGTTATCAACAATTGGTATCAGAGCCAAGTTCCTCCAAACAAAGCCTAACAACTTGAGGAAGATCTGGAAATTCAAATGGATGTGTATGGCATGAGGGAACAACTTCAGTCTGCCTTAGATGATCTTGAGCAATCTAATTCTGAAGTCAATGAATTGAAGGAAAGACTCAAACAGGCTGATGATTTCATAAATGAACTAAAAGGGAAACTGAGTCTCTCTATGAAAAAGAGAAAGGATCTACTTCAGCAATTGGCAAGTCAAGGTGAAGCAAATGATACAAATGGAGATCTGAAGGAGAAAACCAAGTTATGTGAAAAGTTATCAAAAGAGATCATTATGGTAAGACATGAAATGGAATCAGGAGTTATGAAATTTACCCAAGAAATTGAAGAGAAAAGAAAAATTGAAGATGATCTAAGACAATCTCTCAAGGAGAAATCAGAAGACTGCCACAAGATGGATAGAATGATCAGACATCTTGAATCGGATCTTGAAGATGCTAGAGATAATGAAGAAAAACTTGAGGATCAAATTAACACTCTTAAAAGGGATATTCAAACAACAAATGAATACAAAGAGAAATTCAAGATAAGTTCTGCTCAACTTGAAGTTCTTCTTGAAAGCCAAAAGAGGGTAGGTGACAAACGTGGCTTGGGATATGACAAAGGTGAAAGCTCCGGATCTGGTTAGAAGAATTTTGGATCAGGAAATCCAAGGAACAGGCCTAGAAAACCTCCGGTAAGGCAACCTAATGCTCAAAGTTATCCATCCTTCAATGGATACTATCACAACTACAATAACTTTGGTCATAAAGCTAATCAGTGCAGAAAGAGAATAAATCATACTAATACATCCTTCTCCGAACAGTGTTTCAACTGCAGAAGGTATGGTCACAAATCTCATGAATGCAGAAATATACAAATGAACAATTCATTCAATGGTAGATGCTTTGCATGCAATAGAATGGGACATATGGCTAATCAATGCAGATCAAGAGGATATCAATCAAATATGCAAAGAAATGTTGTTTGCCACAATTGCAATAGATTCGATCATATTGCCAAATTCTGTAGAAGCAAGAATCAGGACAAAAGGGGTCTGGTGCATCATAATCAGAATCAAGACAAAGGAAAAGGAAAAGTGAATGCAGATGAAGTTCAAAGTGAGATGAACAAGATTTGGGTGAAGAGAAGTACTGAGAATGAAGGGGATGGATCCGCACCAGAATCTGGTGCTGATATTCCTTCCGAAAATTAAAAAGTGAGCTCTGGCTTAGGGGGAGACACAAGGAAAAACTTTTTCCCCCAGCCAGTTAATTGGTTCCGGGATTGGCACAAGGAAAGTTGCAGATTAAAGGGTTCACAGAGGAACATCTAAATAAGCCTTGGTGTTAGAGATGAAAGATCCGCAAGAAGTTTTGAACAGGTTAATCTTCCAAGTTTGATTTGGTTTCATATTCATTAAGTAAAAATAGGTTTTTCACAGTTAGATCCGGCATGATTCGAATTTGAGGCATCTAAATCCGAGGCTAAATGGAATGATTGTAAAAGGTAGATAGATTGCTAATATCCACCAGGAGTAACCTTAAGTGCATCTTAGTGATTCGGAAAAATCTCTCAGGACAAGGAGAACAGAGAAATTAGAATAATTTAAGGTATGCATTTATTGCAAACGAAATTAGGGCTTGCGAAGAGATAAAAGGATTTTTGCATTCATCATTTGTACATTTGCACTCAAGAAAAGGAGAAAAAGAGCTCTGCAAACAAATTTTCTCAAGCCTCTCGAAGATTAACTACAGAAGTCATTTCTTCTAGCAATCTGATTCAGCTCGTTCTGTGAAACCTAGAAGCGCAAAAGGCATTTTACGTTCTTGAATATCTTTCTGCAAATCTTCTTAAAAATGGCTACTTTGAATGTAGTGAAGATTACTAATAGGCCATGCCCTAAATTTAAGAAGCATCCCTACAAATCTCTTGAAGTGGATCCCTCAGGTGCATTTTCCAGCATTCTGCATGGTATTTTGCATGTAGAAGATGTTAGGGTTTACATTCATGCGAATATTGAAGATTTTGAGGAATCTAAATTAATGGATATCTATCACAAACAATTGATAGATGACTCTTTTGAACTCAAACCCTAGTACAAGGCTATCTGGGACAAACACCTCTATCAGTACATCCATTTCCCCTATTTTGAAGAAGATGAGTGGGTCTAGTATGTGTTGAGCAGAGTACATGATAACTTCTTATGGTTGAATAGACCATTTAAGATCACCAAGGATGCAATTAGGGCAGTAACCGGTTTGCACTCTTCTGGAGGGTTACCTGTTCTCAAATCTATCAAAAACTAAATTGTGAGTGAGGCTACCAGATCAAAATTTGATAAACGGGCAATGACCATAGAAGATATCACTGATTCGGATATCAAGTTTTCCTCTATGATAATTGGCTATAAGATATATCACTCCAGCAGGGAGAATTCAGTATCCGGAACTGCTGTGTATACTTCTTATGAAATGTTGAGAAAGAATGCAGATTATGATCTCTGTGAACTCCTTCTGAGCCAACTGATGGAAAACTTACAAAAGATCAAGAAGGACAAGAAGAACTCCTTTAATTATGGTGGACTGATATTGTGTTTGTTTTTCTACTTTATGAATAAGCTGCCCAGATCCAGTGGTTGGGTATGGCAGAATGAGAAACCTGTTGCAATTCAAATCAGAGATTACTTGCATGGGCTTGGGGATGCTAAGGCAAGAAATACAGCTCTGTGGGGTTACTTCAAGAACTTTTAAAATATGATGCAAACCAGAGAAAGAATTCCCCAATCATTGGTTGAGAAGTACAAAGATATAGTGTGTTTCATGGTAGACACTGATCAATGCCTAATGGAGGCAGTGGAGCCAAGGACAGTCTGGATCATGCCAATGGGCTATGAAGTAGATGAGAAAATTATAGAGCTGCATATCCAACATTTGCTGAGTCAGCCCAAAGACCCTAAGGCAGAAAGGTTTGGAACCTACCAAGAGCTGAGTGTAAAAGTTCATGTGGAACTTAGACAGCCTGAAATCAAGAGGAAAGTGAGAAGGGAGGTTGAAGAAGTCACCAAGAAATTTGGAATATCCAAGGAGGCATTTGGTGCAAACAGAGAAAAGATAGAAAGGGTAGAGAAAGAAAAAGAAAAAATAGAGAAAGAAGGTGCTCTGGTGGAAGTCCCCTTCCGGACCAGATCATCTAAGACCTCTACACCTGCAACTGCAAAAAGCTCAAAGGCATCTAAACCAGAAGCAAAATCATCTAATAAAGTTGAGAAAAAGAACTAAAACAAAGGCCACAAGGTCTTACATCAGTCAGAAGGATGATGAAGAAACTGAGTCAGATGAGGAGGTAAAGAAAATGAAGAAGAAGAAGAAAGGATCCAGTGAATTCTCTATAGGTCGAGACAAGGAAGAGATGGCAGAAGAATTTGTTGAAAGGCCCACTTTGTCCATTGATGATGTAGTCAAATCAGTCACTGTGGATGGGAACCTAAAACTAATTACTGAATTCTATGATGATTATAATGAAGCTGACCAGAAGATCTTGCAAGAAGCTACAGTCAGGTATCTGAATATATACAATAAGGCTTTTATTGAAATCATTTCTTTCATTCCCAAAAGCCTAGAGAAGGAATTATAAATAAGGAAGAATAATGCCAAGGCAAAAGATCTTGAGATCCATGAACAGATAGCTATTCAACTATATCCTTCAATCACTCCAAAGCAAATGAATATGCTTTTCAAAGATTGCAAGGATGAGTTCCAGAGCAAAGCTAGAATGAATTAGCTTATGCTTGGAGAAACTGACAAAATAGCTAAAGAAACTGAAGAAATCCTCTGGAATGCCTACAAAAGATTCAACATTCCTATCATAGAGGACATAAGTGATGTACCCTCTGCCATGGATGACAAAGAAGAATCTACTGAGACAGTGGCAGAAGAGGAAAAGGAGTCAAATAAAGAGAAAGCTAAAGACTTAGATTCCTCTGTTCTGGAAGAGGAACCTCAAGGAGAAGTAAATCCAAATTCCCCAGCAGTCTCCGGATCTAAAGGAGAAGAAAGAATAGAGGATAAAGAAGAAAAAGTGAAGGGAAAAGAAGAAGGTCAAACAGAAAAGAGCACAGATGACAGTGCTAAGGCTACAGAAGGGGAGAAAATCCTATCACCGGCAAGAGACACAGCAGAAGCAGTCAAGGATTTCTTGACTAAAGAAATGATGGAGATTGATGAACCGGAGTTACTTCAAGGACCGTTTGACTTTGATTCTCTCTCCCTGGTACAAACAATGAAGATAGCATCCTTTGCCCAAGCAAAGGCTAAAGAGAAACTTCTAAAGTCTCACATGGAAGACTGTGAGTTGCTAGAAATTGCATCCGGTGTGCTTGAAAAGATCATGCCATCCTTTCAGAAGGATTCCTTAGCTTCTTCATATGGTAATCTCAAGTCTCTTGTTAGCTCTGTCAGCACTCATTTTGAGTCTTTAGAGAAATCAGCTGAAGAGAAGGTCTGGAAAGAGTTTTTAGGAAAGAGATTCTCTGAAGTACAAGGTCTAATTTCAAATGATAGGAGAGTTATGGATATTGGGATAAAGAGCTTAGAAAATGCTCTTAGAGATGGCAGAGATATATATAAATTTTGTTTATCCTGGACTAAAATAACCAAGGAAATTGAGAAGAAAGTAAAAGAGCAAGAGGATAAACTGACAAGTTTATCTCAAAGTTTTGACCCTCTCTCCTCTTCCATAGTAAATCAAGAGTGCCAGACTCTTGCAACTATAAATGAAATAAAGAAGCTTGAGAAGGAGAAGAAAATTAGAATAAGCAGGCTAAGTGAACTAAGAGGGATTATTATCCCTAAGTTAGAGGCCATGCATGAGGCTCTAACTGATGCTGAGACCACAGCCCGGACCAGTGATCCGACAGATCTCAAGAGGGCAGAAGCCTTTGCATACCTGTTGAGTGGTCACATCTCAATTTTGGATAGGATGAAGCAAAGTTGGGCAACAAAACTTGTCCAGTTGAAGACAACTTTTGCAGACATACTACAGTATATGTAAGTATAACTTGTTTATATACTTATGTGGCTAAGTATAGTTGAATTTTTGGAAATTTTGGTGTGCGGACCCTACCCTTTTCCATTGATGTCAAAGAGGGAGTAAGGAATAGTGAAAAATGTGGAATCCAGCTAAGGGGGAGCTCCGATAAAGTGTACATTAGAACAGAGCATCAACCAAGGGGGAGTGTAGTATAACACTTAGTCATTTTTCACTAAGTGTTGCCATCAATGCCAAAGGGGGAGATTGTTGGCAAGAGACACATTGTAGCTTCATGATTGTTGTCATTGATGGCAACAAAGTTCATCCCACACATCCGCAAGACATGGTGTGTCTATACCGGAAGTCAGATTGAAGAGTGTTGTGGTCCGGTAAGCAAGAACAGAGCATGTGGCAAGATCTGACAGTCAGGTCTGGATCTCTCAAAGGAAGTATCTTAGTAAAGTGCAGACTTGGGGAAGTCAAGAGGAGTACCTTGACTGATATATTCCAGGGATTGAGCCTCCGGTGATGAAAGAGTGAAGAGATATGAGCATCTAAGTATTGGGGTCCTGTTTGACAAAGTAGACAGAGGAAGAACTGACCGACAGAGCATCAGACATTATTCTGGATGAAATATTGATGGAGATCAAGGTTCTTAAGGTATCATTCATAATTGGCCGACATGTTAGATGACTTCTATGAGTATCTCTTTGATACGCATCACTTGGTAAGCAAGGATTCAGCTGACAGACTAGAGTTTGGGAAATATTGACTATTCCAGATGTCGACTAGAAAGAGGATGAAATCCTTTGTGCGGATATATATATACCAGATGGATTTCGATGAGAAGGTGTGTGTTGTGTTGTGTGGTGTGCGAAGAAAAGCAGAAAAGCAGTGTGGAAGCAGTAAGGCAGGTCCGATATGTGAAAGGATAGCAGCACAAAAGAAGAGAAAGGATGAAGTGTAGTAGATTAGTATACTGAGCCTAACCGGAACTGAACTCCAGCATCTGTAGATGCTTCTTATTAGTTCAAGTATCTTGTTACTCGCTTTATAACTTGTAGGCAGTGAGCCTCTTGTGAGCAGTGTGCTCGGGCAGTGAGCCCTAATTGGCAAGTGCCATTTTTGTACTTCTATTCTTCTAACAGAGAATACATTCTTGGGTTATTCACCCCGTGGTTTTTCCCTTAACAGGGTTTTCCACGTCAAAATCATTGTGTTATGTGTATTGACTTTGTTTCTACTTTCATATGGATGCTTATTTGCTTTGATGCTATAATAGTTGTTAAAGAAGAACAGAAAGTTAAATAAATTAAGATAACTGATTCACCCCCCCTCTCAGTTATCAACACCCATTTGATCCCTCCACTGGCTTTCTTGATGGGATCTTTGACATTGCCATTATTGGTCAAAAGGGAGTGACCATGAAGGCACTCAATCTTTACAGGGAAGGCCTATAGAAGAGAGACTTGGGCAAATTTGGAAAGTTCATCTGCAACAATGGGGATCTTCTGGTTGCTCCTTACATTGAGAGAACATTTGTGTTGGGGGATGGAATGATGCATATAATGAATCAAGTGTTGTAATACTTTTTTACTTTATTTTTATATAAAGGGAGTTGCCCCCTCAAGCAATGCTTGCTGATAAAAAAAACCTATAGTTTCAATTGGTGTGATCTGATACTCTTCTTGGTAATTGTCCAGAGCTGCATGAATTCTTTGTTGAAAAGTCATCTGTTGAGAAGGTAGGGAAGAATTCTAAAATTGGTTTCATTGACTTTTATCTAGGAACTGACATTAATTGGCATAATGATCACCTCCACAATTGAAATAGCCATTGGAAGGTCCTTTCTTCTCAGTTGCACGATCATTCTTAGTATCATTCTTCTTCTTGAAATCATTATTTCTCTTTTCATTCAAAGATTCATTCTAATTTTTCTTAGATCCTTTCTCATTTGATTTCGGTTTAGAATCTTGATTCCAGTTCTTTTTCTTGAAAGATGGTGAAGATTTGGACCAACCAAACTTCTTTTGAGACTTATATCGATAAGTTGAAATAGACTTAAGTTTCTGCTCCTACTTAATAACTTTCTCAAACACTTGATCCATGGTTGTTGGACCATGAACATCCATTTCTCCACCTATCTGTGCATTCAACCCCATGATGAATTTCCTTATTCAGAAATGTTCATCATGTTGGTATTGCAATACATACTTTAGAAGCTTAGTGAATTTCTCCCAGTATTCTATTACTGTCATTTCTCCTTGACGCAAGTTCTAAAAATTAGTTAATTTTTGATCAAAATATAACTGAGGTAGCCATCTCTGTCTAAAGATTACTACAAATTGATCCCATGTCAAACAAAGGGAACTCAATCCTAACTCCATTTTCTTGTTCATCCACCAAGTGGATACTTCACCAACCAATTGATAGGCTCCCCAAACCGCCTTAGTTATTTTCAAATAATTCTTGATTTTAAAATACTTTTCCCTATGAGTGGTCCATGCTTTTGCTCCATCTCCTAATATTGTTCCATCAAACTTCAGAGGGGTTATTTTCTTCATATCTTTGGCCAACTCATTGGTCAATTGATTCCTTAAATATGCTAGTGTTAAAGCCTCTTCTTGATTTTTAGGGTTTTCCTTAGATTCATCCTGCCCTTCATGGACACTATTCTCTTGGTCTTGTTCCACACTAGCCTCTTGATCATCTGCCCCTCTTACTTCCTGATCTAATGCTCCTAATCTTTATTTAATTTCATTCAAGAGAGAAGGATTTGGTCCAACTTAGCTGCAGGATCCCCCTTAGCTGGGCTAGAACCATCTTGACTGCCTCTAGGGTTCATTCTCATTCAAACCATATTGCACCTAGTGAGTCATTGTGGTTCATTAGTTCTATGTTTTGATGTGTTTGATGCAGAATTCTAATTTATAAAATATTGCATTATTCAAAACATACACCAAAACTAGAAAATAAAAAATTCCATACAATAGATCATCAAACTTGATTATCAAGACAAAAATGATTTTTATTTATCTCATTGGATTTGTACATGCTTATTTAAATAAGGTCTAATAGGATTTCATAATTTACAAATCACTATCAGATAGAGGAACCTCCTCGAGTTCTTTCTCTCCATCAGAATCTAACAAGACAAACTTAGAGGTGGAATATACACGTAGGTACTCCCCTGTCACCTCTTTGCTTAAAAATGATGCATTTTTCCCACATCTAAAAGGTATGTCATGATTTGTCAAAGGTTTACTTGGCTTAATCTCAACTAGATAATTATCTCAGTAGTTGGAGGTTTCAAACGTTTTTCTTTCTCCAATTTGATTCATTTAGGAGCATTGGCTAGTGTTTCAAAGTTGAAGAGTCAAGCTTCTCCTTCATAACTCAAATTTGTTATATTTTTTACCTTGGTTTGGGTCCATTTAGTTTTTTGGTCTTTCTATTCTTTTTCTTCAATCTCTACCTTCCTATTTTTGCATTCAAAGAATAACATCACAAGGTTAGGTTTTCTAAACACAATACTTTCTATATTTGACAACTTCTTACAAAGTATGCTCATAGGCCCAAGTGTTCAAACCATGCTCTGATACTACGTGTAACAAATGCCTGTTCATTATTCCAAAAACATACTATAAATTTCCAACACAAAACCATACATTTTTTAACATAATAAAGCTCATACAAATAATTTTTACAATAAAGTGTATCATAAATCTTTTTTCCCATTTTCACAAATCATATATATGAATGAATAAACTACATTCACATAATTACATATTGCATGATTGCATCATCATCTTGATCCTGCGATTACAATCTCTCAAAATAATAAAACAATACATATAATTCCAATGGAATATAAATGATATCTCTGAATAACCAAGTCTTTGGTATCTTCAACTGCAAGAGGGAGAGCATCACCCAAGTTCCTTACCTCCAACCACAAACCGACGACCCCTCACACACCTTCCATCTAGAAGTGGCCCTATCCTTCCCAGGGGAAGTGGATTAAGGGAATCGATAAGATCCATTATGCCATTTGAGAACTAGTATTGTGCCAATTTACAAACAATCAGTCATACAACTCTAGAATCTCTATAGCTAAGTATAACTCGATTGACTATTATGCAATAAAAAATAAGATTTTTGCTTTCTTTAAGATAAGATTTTTTCTTTCTTTGAAACATAAGATTTTTTATTTCTTTGTTGTCACAAATCCAACAAATAGAAACCTACTCTCTTACAAATACTTCATTATTAGCCTTTAATAAACTAAATTTACAATGGAAAGTTGCACAATCTATTCTCTCAAACTATAAGTTATAGACATTCATCAAATACAATGATTTTCAGATTTGTTTCCTTAATAGAGATTTGAAGATCATCTACACCAATTAAAACTAGATCCTCTAAGTTAATTTATGGACTAAGCATTGATTGGTTACCCGTTGATAATGTTATCAACTTTTGTAATTAGAGTCAATTGAGTATAGAGTACATTCAACATGTCTTAGGAAGGATTCACTTACAATTCAACAAAGACATGGATGTTCTATTAATAGAATCATACCATATCATTTTGAAGATAGATTTAAAAATATGTTAGCCAAGATCCTCTCATGGTCAATCATGGCTTTATCCCTGGGTATGCTTAGGCAACAGGGATACTAGGTATATACGCGACCTTCCTCACACGTATCATGTTCCGTAGGGGTACTCAACATTTTCTATCATTTGTTACTTCAAGCTTCTTCTATCCACTTAACCATTTTAAATCATGGGAACCAACCCATCCTTAATCAACTTTGACAAGGATTGGACACATGCACATGAAATCAAACAAAACATTTATTTGCATATATATTCATGTTTAAGATGAAAAAATGAAGAGGATTTGTTTAGGGTTGATTTTGATAGTTTGTGTTAATCCTCCTTTCACCTCTAAACATTCAAGGACTTCCAACCAAGTAGAGGAACCTACTACAAACCTTCTGTCACTTGGAACATAGGGGAAAATTGGAATTATGTGATTTGGTTGTTCAATTAAGCCCAATCATGCTCAAAACCCTAATTATGCAAATTCCTGAACAAACGAACAAATTATGGAAAATGATCACACACAGAGATATCAAATGATAATCAAATGCGTACTAGATTTCAAAGTTTGGAAAGCAGAAAAGTTGGGGACTAATGAGCGGGTGCCCTAGTACAGTGCCACAGTTTTTGTTGAGATCTAGGAACCTTATCTGCAACCTGTTCCTACTGTTCCAGAGATTTTCCTGTTGCAGGATCCAGAGGACTAATGAGCGGGTGCCTGCGTCCAGGTCCCTATTTTCTTCTCTAATCTACAATTCTGACAATCTGCACTACTCTCCTGCAACTCCACTTTTTTTGTTTTGCAACCTGTTACCTGCAATCATAGAAAAATGGGTTGGGGGTTGTGGTGTTTAGAGGCTTGCCTCAGTCAAGCCCTGGAGAGACATTCAAGTCTTCTGAACACCATTGTCAGATAAAGAGTGCATATCCCTATGGGATAGAGGCAAAATCCAAATGATAAATGATTGAAAACACAATTGATATCACCTTGTAGTGAAGATCTCATGGAAGGAAGATGCCCTTCATGCCATGAGGAGATGGATGCAAAATCTACAACAAATAAGCACAAGAACAACACAAATTCTAGTCTGCAACACAATGAATGTTTTGAATGCTCTAGAATCACAAGTATACCAAAATCCATCTAATGTCCATCTAGTTTACAAATGAATCACTAATCATGCTTATATATGCAACTACAAACATTCCCGCTAAGAATTTCATAATTCAAACTTATCGTGTCGGCATAGGACCTAAATAATGGTCATAAACTGACACTTTGAAGTTAGTCTTGACCTAAAATAGGGTAGGACTAGGGCATGGGCACCCAAGTCCTCCCCGCTATTTCAGGCAAGATTTATCATAAATGCATCCCCCGAGTCCTATTTGCCATGAAACTTCAGGGTTTTCTCATCAAGAGTCATCAAAATCATGCAAGATGCTTGTTGAACTATTTTCCTCTATCCAGAGCCAAATAGTTCACCTTGTATTTTCCTAAAAATCTTTTAGAAAATGACCATACAAGGTGTAAATTTTTCAATTACTCATGCTATGCTTTGCCAAAAAATCCCAAAAGTCTTGCCTAGAGAGTCTTTGCAAAAACCCAGAAAAACCCAAAAATCTTTTAGCTTCAAGCATTTTCTATTGCTAGGATTTCTCAGTTTCATGCTTGTATTTCAATATGCATTTTTGAATGTACATTCGCATATACATTCGCCATTGTATGTTTGGAACATACATTCGCAATATGCAAAGGCCTAGATGTAATCGACAGAACATACAAAGGACTTTCGCCAAAGATACAAGGAGATATGCATGTGCGATATAGTAAGGTAGTTGTAATAGTGGCTTGTATATTTCGCTTTGTATGTTTGCATATACAAAGCCGATATACAAGGGGTTAAACATACAAGGAGGAGATGCAAAGGGTGGGGTCCACCAAATGTACATTTGCGATTGTATGTTTGGACATACAAGCAAAACATGCATCGAGCACATACAAAGAAATGCATGCAAAAGCCTTTGTATATCAACAACATACAAGGCCATATACAAATCAGTTTGTATATGCGGTACAAAGGAAGGACATACAAGGCCTACATACAAGCAACAGATGCAAAGAAATATACAAGGGGAAATGTGCAATGTCAACATGCGAGGGAAAGTGATTCAAAGCTGGGGCCCACCACTTGTATATTTGTGATTGTATGTTTGCACATACAATCAAATATGCATTCTTAATATACAAGCCAGATCTAAAATGAACATACATTCCAGTTGATAAAGGGCAGAATTCCGCAGTTTGTATGTATAATTTGCTTGTATGTTCGCATTGGTTATGTGACATACATTGGTTATATACAAAGAGGAACATGCATGGCTCGGACCCGATGGCGATTGCAGTATGCTTCATAATGGTTTGAGGTCCGCAGCTTGCATGCATATGGCATTGTATATCCCGATATACAAGAGATTGAAGATACAAGGCCCGAATTTCAAATTTCTCCAATTCGGTTGATAAAATGGTTCAGGTCCGCGGCTTGTGTATTGAGTGCATTGTATCTTGCGATATACAAATGAAATGTACAAGAAAGAAATATACAAGGCGGACCTGACTGTAAAGTCAAATTCACCAAATTCAATGTTGGGGTCTGCGCATTGTATATACATGTGTTTGTATATTTGCAATTGTATGTTTAAACATACAATCAGATATGCAAAGCCGATATGCAAGAGGTCATATACAAAGCACTTTGCATATGCAAAGGCAGTTTCAGAGGAGGTTTCAAAGGCCGATACAAGCAGATATGCAAAGCGATATATACACACAGTTGACTGCAACTTTGATCGCTTGTATCTCCTCCATTTTAGCGAATTTCCACATGCTGCAAAAGGCAAAGGTGCATGTTTTTGCCTCCTCTTTCATTTGGCGGGCCTTTTAGGGGTTTTCTTCCACTTTCAAAAAATTGGATCTGGCTTTGCATGTTGAATCGACTGGACATCTCAACGGCCACACTGACACATACAGACTTAGTTCTTTGATGTATTCATTGCTGCAAATTGATGATTGTGTAGCCTGCATTGAAGACTCAAAATATCTTTTATCTGCCTAGTTCCAAATATTTGACGCCATTACTTCTATAGGTAGACGTCCCTTCATGCAGATATTTTCAAACAGAGCCCATGGGCGAATTGATGGTGACCGACTGAAAATGTAAAATGCTATATATGCATGAAAACACAGATGTATTAGAGGGGATGGTTTTATTGGGGCTGTTATGCTGCCAAATTTTCTCTAGTCAGATCTCTTCTGCTACTGAACATTTTATATTGTAATCGTCTTTGGCCTTCATGATTAATATATGTATGACTTCTTGCCTCTCTTGTGTCTTGATTTCTGTGTTTTAATTGAAGTTACTGTCTGTTATGTGAGCAAAACGGCTCCTCTGCAGGTTGAACCTTCATATCGAAGCCTCAATCAATCATAAGTCTGTGTGAATCTCCTCCATCATTGAAATCATTGTCGTGCCTACACCAAGATCACCATCACTCACTAAATCTAGTGCATCACTCCTTTCCATTTTAGTTTCCTTCTAACCCCTTTTCCCTGCAAGCATTAGCACTAGGTTTAGATGCATTTCTCTAAGCATTAGGCTAAGAGAGAGGAAGCTGGCCTTCTCTAGAGGTCTGATCTCATTTCGCAAGGTCCCACACTTCGAGATCATTCCCATGTTACTCCAGATTGCTAAAGTTTCACAACTGCAGCAAGGGTGCAAATTTGGGTGATAACAATATTGTAAATGCATTCTAAAGGACCCAGGAGCTAAACCTTAAGAGAGAAAATCCCCCAAGGGGACATTTTCTGATGTAACATTTAGCCCCCACTTTAATGTATGTATAAACGTAAGGCCAATACATGCATTAAAGTACAGTCAACAAGCACAACAAACACGCCAAGCACGGAGAAGACACGCCAATCGCAATGAAGACAGTAACAGACACACAAAACACAGAGAAGACAGTTATAGTCACGCAAAACATGGATAAGACAGTATTGAAGACACGCAAAACACAGTGAATATAGTGAATGTAGTAAAGCCAGTGATGATTTTCTTTTTCTTTTTCTTTTTCTTTTTCATATATATGAAATGTAGATGTAAGTACAAGGAAAGTAAACACACCACCCATAATGTAGGAGGGACTCATCGCCATTTATCTTTAAGACTGCATACGGGGTAACAAACACGTAATACAAATCAAGCACGCCATACAAATACCAAAGCATAAGAGGGACTCATCGCCACCGGTCTTTAAGACTATGCTTGGGAACAAACACACAATACACACACACTTGGAAGACATGGAGAAAACATGACAGACAAGTGATGGAGTGTTCCTATTTCTAGGTTCATCACCATCTCAGGCACATTACAGGCACACACCGACGATTGGGCTTCGCCACAACAATCGCCAAAGACACACTTAAGGGTTGAGTTAGTCACATAACCACTCCTCGCCTCCGCAGAGGACTTTTTGAAAATGATAGGATGTGCACTCTCCACGAGAAATATAGCATCCCCGCCTCCATAGAGGGCTTAAAAGAAAGGATGCGATATCCTGCCTCCATAGAGGGCTTAAATGATTTCAATAGATTTCAAACAAATCTCAGAGTGTAGGAGGGACTCATCGCCACCAGTCTTTAAGACTGCACTTAAGAACAAACACATCACTAATATCTAAAACAGAGAGCTTACCTTATATATGCCCCCACCTTAAGGTGGTTGATATCAGGTACCGATATCAAGCACGTTAAGGTAGGTAGAAAACACATAAGGGAACACAGACTCTCGCAAAGCCCATGCCGCCTGGAGGTGACATGTACTTTACGATTGCCAAATGTTCCCACAAACACATTCTTGCAAGAAAAGTGTTAGTGTCCATATAATCATGATAAACAACAATGCATCAATGCATATGATCAATTACATAGAGAAGCAAGATTCAAGATAGACAAAGCGCATGGAGAAGTAGTATTGTTATGTTTTTGTAAGTGCAATAAGACACCATCAATATCACATGGAGTGATTCTACTAGCCAAGCGTAGAATAATATATAACAATCCCATCGTCATATAGGAACTAAGTCTAATTTTTTATTTCTCGCTAAAGGGACACTAGGTTCGCATCAGTATAAAATGTTTTTCGTCATCCACCTGCTAGATAGAAGCACTAGAGGAAGGGAAACAATAAATCAAGAGAGGAGAAACAAGTGCCTTAGGGAAAGTTGTTAGGGTTAGCCGGCAGAAGATATCAATTAAATGCAAATAAAGATTAAACAGAGGAATGAAAATACACAGAAATAATAACAGTGAGAGACAAGTTTTAATGTGGTTCACCCAAACTCGGGCTACATCCACCAATAGAGATTCCAATATTATTATCCAGTAAATCAAATTGATTACAACCAGCAATCCTTGCAACTCAATACCGCTGCAAATGCTACAATACATCAATCTAAACCCTAACCCTTAGCCACTTTTATCAAGCCTTATGTCGGTTACAAAACTAGGGTTTTTTTTTATGTCAGGCAATAGAAACAATAACTCCCGATGCCTTTATAAAATAATAGGCAATTTTGCTTTGGGGGCGCTACCCCCGAGCCCCCTTTGGGGGCATTGCCCCCAGACCCCTGCTGAGGGGATAAGCCCCCCGAGCCCCGCAGGAGGGGCTCTGCCCCCGCTTGCACTCCCCTGTTAAATAATTTGGGGGGAATCGTACTGATAAAAGTGGAGAAAATTTAACCTCTGATTTTGATTAGGCTCCATATAACAACAAAAATCACATAGGAGGGTGCCTCCAAGTCACCAATCGCAACGCTATGTCCATAAGACACAACACATAACAGTGAAAAATAGAGGAGAAGCAATATAGAAGAATGATGATACAAATAGACGAAGGGTCACAACAGAGGTGATCTCCTGGTATCCTGGACTTTACAAGAGAATCAAGGGTCATCCCAGGAGGCTTAAACAACACATAACACATCGCAGGGAAAACACATCACGAGAGGTAAAGGGTTAGAAATACTTACCTGGTAGTACCATCTTACTAAATTTTTGAGCTTGCAAACCTCTTGGAGAGGTATTCGATCAAGTTTTGTGTGAAGGTCAAGTGATTCTTATGAGAGTCTTGTTTATTGTCAGAAAATCCATGTAATGCTTGTTTCTCAGATTTTTGTGTATGCGAGATCCTTTGTTGCTTGTGAGGAGGAGAACCACTATTATTTCCAACTGATGACAATCTTCATACTCGTTTCCAATTTTTAGCTAGCTTTCTTTATTGATTTCGTCTACCATAGTGACAAGAATCATCTTGTACTATCTCATTCTTTTCTTTTGTTATAGTCTCTTGTTTCAATTATTTCATTTGTTTTTCTGATGCATTTTGGTTATCTCCCGATCCTTGTAAGGATAACGGAGGAGGAACCTCAACATAAATTCCTTTTCCACGTGGACGACGTGGGTTATCCAACTTTTCCTTATCTACTTCTATTATACCCACAATGTTATCATATTCCAAATAATCCTATTCCACTAAACCATGTTCCATCATATTGTTATTAGTATGCTTAGGGGAAGGATTAGTGAAGATTTGCAAATTCTGATTCGGTGGAGCAACCGACTTATTTCCATTGTCATTCACACCCGATACCTGTATAACATTCAAGTCAATGAGGTCTTGTATTTCATGTTTAAGACGCATACATCGTTCAGTATCATGTCCTTGTTGTTGATGGAAATGACAAAACACATTAGCATCAAAATAAGGTCCTTGAGTTTTATTAGGATCCAAAGGCTTAATTGGGGGAAGCTTCATAAGATTATTCCTCATAACTTGATTCATGATAGAATGATAGGACTCAGATATTAGAGTAAACTTTCTTTGCTGATACGGTGCCTTCTTCGGATTAATGATAGCAGACTCTTGAGAAAAGTTATTCGAATTTGGTCCATTAACCTTAATCAAACTCCTATTATTCCTCTTAAAGTTATTTTGTGATGGGATTGACCAACTTGAGCCGATGAGTTTTGGTTTTCATACTGACTAGACAAAAGTTGATAATCATGATGGGTGATACATAAATGTTGAAAGGAGTTATACTTCATCAAGAGAATCTTATCATGGATGTTAGGTTGTAGATTTGTAATAAACACCTTTTGAACATCCCCATCTTTCATCTGATATTGAATTTGCACATATAGAGCTTGATACCGACTAATAAACTCAGTCAACTTCTCTTTCGGACCTTGATTGCAATGAACTAAATCAATCAAAGAAACTTGAGGTCCAATGTTTTCTTGAAAATGTTGTAAAAATTTGTCAACTAATTGCGAAAAAGAGTGTATTGAATTTGGAGGTAAAGAGAAAAACCATTCTAAAGCAAGTATCTTTGAGAGATTGTGGGAAAAGTTTTGCTAACAAGTCCTCTTCAAAGTAGAAATCACTACACATAGCCGTGAATGCTGCCACATGAGTATTAGGATCACCTTTTCCACCATATTTTTTAAAGTGAGGAGTCTCAAACCTCTCAGGCATAGGAGTTCTCAAAATTGCATAAGATAAGGGATTACTGGCATGATAAGTTGGTATATTAGGTTGTGAAGAATTTGTCAAGTTTGTCACTTTTTGTTGTAAAGAAGTCATGCCTTGCAGGAGTTGGTTCAAGATGGCATCATTGGGAGATGCGATATGCTGTGAGGAATTAGATACAAAGTGAGAAGGTGAATGAGCTTGAGTTGTGATAAGCAGAGGCTGTGAATAGTTCAATGGTGGTTGGATAGGTTGAAGGTGGTTGCGAGTAGTTTTATGTAATAGGTGGTTGAGAATAGGTGGGATGGAGAGGTGGTTGAGAGTAAGTATTCATAGAAGAGGTCCCCTTAGAAACCAAGTTCTGATAGTTAAATCCCACAGCTTTGTAATTTTGTGAACTAGTTCCATTAGATACTCCAATACCAGTGGTAGCATTACTACAAGCAATTGCATTAGTTGTTAAAATTGTCGATGTACATGTAGACACTCCAATGGTTTGTATAGGTGCTAAAACTTGTGTATGAGACGGTGACGATATGTTTTTGATACCATTCGCACATTCAGTCACCGTCATGACATTATTGTGTACAATATGTGTTAAAACTTGAATAACATTAATACCATCTTGTCCTTCTTTTATCAATTCTCTTATGTTGTGAATCACAGGTGTAGCTTCTTCCGCTATCCTTTCAGTTTCAACAAATGCTTGAAAATTAGCTAACGCTTTAGCACGTTTGTTTATTTGCTCATCAGGTACATGTTTGAGCACCTCAATAGTGTTGTTGAAATTCTTGATCATCCATAGTGGTTGTATGAGGTATAATATCTTGCAAAATTTGTGTTTCTCCTTTTGTCAAGAAGGTATTCAATGGATTTTCAGAGGTAGGGATGTCAAATTCTTCAAGAGCACTAGATCCCATGTGTCTTATACTTATTATTAAAGGGATATTTCTATTAGGGAAGTGAGTTATAATACTCATACAAAGTCCTGCAATGCTTAGGGCACAAACTAATAGAACAAACCCGAAGAGAAAGATATGTTTAAGATCCAAAATTGCTTGATTTTTTGAACTTTTTTTCAATGCAAATAAGTGAAAGAAAAGGTGTTGTAAGGAAATTGATGAAGTACAACAAGTAACATGTCTGATATAAGTCCAATAAAGTACTAATATCCTTCACAACATGCTTTTGATGCAAATCTAGAATGATGACAAGTCAAAACCTAGTGAAAATATACTAAAAGATGTAATTTTTCACAAATTTTCAATGCAAGGATCCAATAAAAGAGGTGTTGTAAATAATTTTAGGAGGTGTAGAAGATTATAACAATAATATCAGTCACCTAAAGTCATAAAATCCATTACAACACGCTTGGAGTGTAAATCTAAGTCAAACCCTAGCGCAAATATAGGTAAAATATGTAATTTTTCACCAAATTTGAATGCAGAGGCCCAATAAAAAGGGTGTTGTAAAGAATTTGAAGAGGGGAAGCAGATAATAACCCTGATAACAACTAATTAGTGTAGAAAAATGATGGTGTTAGGTTGTCATTGATGTCAAAAGTGTTCAGGAGATGGTTAATGAGGTATTCATCATGATGTCTTCATATGTTTGAGGTAAATTCAGATGTGATCATTACTACTTCCTTGCATTTGATATGTCAAGTTTCTATCAGGAGATTTGCATCATAATGATATCTTTTATGTGATGGAATGTTGTTGGATCATGTGAAATCAGATATAGGATCCTATTAAGGATGCATGCTCATATCTTCAGTGGATCTTTATTGTGTCAGTGTGTAACTAAAGTGAAGGACTTGTTTGATCAGTAGTACTTGCGGAGAATAATTCAGGAGTACATCATCTTGTGTGTTATTGCAGGAGTACATCATTAGAAGTATATCATCTTGTGTGTTGTTGCAGGATTACATCAGGATGATACAGATGACATACAGTGGCAGTGACTTGGTCATTTGATCTCAGTATTTAGTAGCATGATCTTCATGGTCTTGGTTTCAGTTGTGGCAGTTATGATGTTGAGCCAAAATCTTAAGTCTTCAAGTTTATTCCTAAAATCCTAAGTATCATTGTGGTGCCTTAAAAACCTAAGTTCATTTTTTTTGCACCCATCATAAACCAAGGTTACTTTTGTTTTAATTTGATGTTGACCTGTGAGAGCAGGTTATTCCACTTATGTCACCTGCTAGAGGGGTCATATGTCATAGTATATGACCAACCCTTTCTTAGTTTGACCAACACCCTCGGTATCTCCCATGAGCGTTTGGGTGGCAAAGCATATCAATTGATATGTTTAAATGAATGTTGAGCGGTTTTAGTTTGAAGACTATTAAAAAAAGACCACCAAATATGTTATTCGATGAAAAAGCATCTAACAAGCTTTATAAAGAATGGGGCACGTCTTGTGCATTATTTTTAGAAGTTTTCTTTAAAGTTTTTTTAAAATTTCTTTTTTATTTGCCTTTTTAAAAGGCATAAGATCAAGGAGATTTTATAGGAGATAGGGGATGATTTTGAAAGAATTTTTTTTTAGAAGATTTCTAAAACAAGTTTTTATTCTATCCTCATAAAAATTGTTAAGAGGAAAGTTTTTTTTGTGAAAAGGATGAGGACAAAGATTTTGAAGAAAACATTTCCAGAAAGATTTTTTTTTGAGAAGTGAATTAGAATGGAAGACATTTTTTTAAGGCAGATTGGATACAAAATTTTGAAGACAATTTTTTTGTGATTTGATTTATTCTTGCAGATTGATAAGAAGAAGAAGCTCAACAGTTTTAAATGTAAAAGCTTGGAAGTTTTTTAAGGAGATATATCTTTTTACAGATGATTTGTTTGAGATGTGGAATATGAAGGTTTGGAGATTTTGAAGGATCATGCAAAGATTAATGAGAAATAAAGATGTTTTTATAAAAGAAGAAAATTGTAGAAGATGAAGCATTGAAGTTATTGACAGGAGCAAATTAATTTATTCTCAAAGATTAATTATTTTCTTGTAAATGAAAAATATTTTGCAGATTGAAATGTCAATTGAGGAAGATCAACATTATGAGAAAGCTTTTATTTTTCTCACACAATAAATGTCTTATACAGAGAAGATGAAATTTAGAGATGATGATAAAGCAATCAAGTTTTGAAGATGGAAGATCAAAAGTTTTTTTGGGGGGTTTGATATTATTTTTGAATAGGCACAGAGGAATATTTTCTTGCAGGTAAAATTATGAGGAGTATGAAGAGAAATAAAAATAAAAGATAAATTGGTTGCAGGGTTATTGTGAAATGTTTTCTATATAACAGATTGATTTTATTTTTGACAGAGGCAATATTGAAGATCACTGAATTATCTTGTGCAGAATATAAAAGGTTTTATACAAATACAAAAATATCAAGGATTGAAACAGTTGTGGAGAGAAGACAAAACATGAAAAGTCATCTTGTATATATTGGCTTGGCAGATGGATTAAAAGAGTGTGTTGTTAAGTGGATCAGGTGACAGGATTGTTTTTGAATATCTGAGTTTGTATATGATTTGGGTTGATGAATAGAATGGCCATTTGACAGACACATGAGAGAGAAGAAGTGTTTTGTATTGAAATAGAGAAACCCTCTGAGTTTTTTAATTTGTTCTGTATTAGGGGTTGGTGCTCCTTGAAGTTGGTGCTTCAAAAAGAATTAGGGGTTGGTGCTCCTGGAATTTGGTGCTTCCAAACATTGTAACCAGTGAGGTTTTCACTTAAGCCAGTGAGGTAGTTTTGAGTGGTTTTTTACCCAAGAAGGGTTTTCAATCGTGAAAAGCATGTGTCATGTTTAATGTTGTTTTTCATCTGTATGTGTGTATATTAGTTCTTTGCTTATTAAGTTTTGTTCACATCCTTCATTATTAATCTTGTGCACAAATAATTAATATATTCCTCTCTATTTGTTCTGTAAGAGAAAGTTTGCAAGAAGTTGTGAAAAGATTTGAAAATTCACACAACACTGATTCACCCCCCCCTCTCAGTGTTATCCTTGACTCCTACAAAAAATCCTTTACAACACGCCTAGGATGCAAATCTAGAGAGATGATAAGGCTAAAATCTAGTGAAAAATCAAGTTTTTCAAACCCTAGGCATGGAATTTTGCAAGCAAACCACTATGATGCAACACTACAGTTAGAAATCAGTCCTAATGAGTTTTTTAAAATGGTAGTAAAATCTGAAACAATATTTTGACTATAAACCCTAGCTAATGCAAAACTAGGTTATATGAAAAAAATGCACAATTTCAAGCAATTTTTATCAAATTAAGCATGAAAATGCAATCTAAATGAATGATGAATGAAAAATTTCTATAAATTAAATCAGATTTGATGATAATAATATAAATTTATTAAAATTAAATGCCAACTAACTCAAATTATTTGAAAATGCAAGCTAAAAATACTAAATTTTTCAATTTTTTTGTAATTTTTCAAATGCAATAAGAATAACAATGATATGAATGAATGAAATGATTGTAAATTTGAAGCATAACACTCAGCAAGGTGCAAAATTCAAAAGAACATGGGTTCACCAAAATGTTTAAGATGAAAAATGAAAAGGATTTATTTAGGGTTGATTTTGATAGTTTGTGTTAATCATCCTTTCACCTCTAAACATTCAAGGACTTCCAGCCGAGTAGAGGAACCTACTACAGACCTTCTGTCACTTGGAACATATGGGAAAATTGGAATTGTGTGATTTAGTTGTTCAACAGACTAATGAGCGGGCGCCCTAGTATAGTGCCACAATTTTTGTCGAGAGCAGGGAACCTTGTCTGCAACCTGTTCCTGCTATTTTGGAGATTTTCTTGTTGCGGGATCTAGAGGACTAATTAGCAGGCACCCGAGTCCATGTCCTTATTTTCTTCTCTGATATGCAATTATGATAGTCTACACTACTCTCCTGCAACTCCACTTTTTCTTCTTTCGCAACCTGTAACCTGCAATCATGGAAAAATGGGTTGGGGGTTGTGGTGTTTAGAGGCTTGCCTCAGTTAAACCTTGGAGAGACATTCAAGTCTTTCGAATACCGTTGTCAGATAAAGAGTGCGTATCCCTACGGGATAGAGGCAAAATCTAGATTGTAAATGATTGAAAACACAATTGATATCACCTTGTAGTGGAGATCTCATGGAAGAAAGATACCCTTCATGCCATGAGGAGATGGATACCAAATCTGCAACAAACAAGCACAAGAACAACAAAAATTTTGCTCTGCAACACAATGAATGTTTTGAATGCTCTAGAATCAGAAGTATGCCAAAATCCATCTAATGTCCATCTAGTTTACAAATGAATCACTAATCATGCTTATATATGCAACTACAAACATTCTTGCTAAGAATTTCATAATTCAAACTTACCTTGTCGGCATTGGATTCTCACAAAAAATTTGGCCGACCAGATCAAACTTCTACAAAAACCAAAAATACTTCATTTATATACTTCAAACACAAGTTTGTCAACTAGACTTCACTTTTTATCAGATTACATACCAATCATTTTATTTGACAGCATCGTTGAAGGTCAGACCAAATCAAATAAAAATCAAAATTTCATATGTAAAATTGAAAAAGAAATACCTTATTGTTAAAGTTCCAACTATTGGCAAGAGACACTATGTGGCTTCATGAGTGTTGTCATTGATGGCAACAAAGTCCATCCCACACATCCGCAGGACATGGTATGTCTATACCGGAAGTTGGATTGAAGAGTATTTTGGTCTGGTGAGCAAGAACAGAGCATGCAGCAAGGTTCGACAATCAGGTCCGGATCTCTCAGAGGAAGTATCTTAGTAAAGTGCGGACTTGGGGAAGTCAAGAGGAGTACCATGACTGATACATTCCAGAGATTGAAGCTCTGGTGATGAAAGAGTGAAAAGATATGAGCACCTAAGTGTTGGGTTCCTGTTTGACAGAGTAGACTGAGAAAAAATTGACTGACAGAGCATCAAACCTTAATTTAGATGAGAAATTGATGGTGATCAAGTTTCTTAAGGGATCATTCATGATTGGCTGACATGATTAATGACTCCTATAACTATCCTTTTGATACACATCACTTAGTAAGCATGGATTCAGCCGAAAGACCAGAGTTTGGAAATATCTTGAGTTTTCTGGATGCCGACTAGAAAGGTGTTGAAATCCTTGATGCAGATATATATACTAGATTGATTTCGGTATGAAGGTGTGTGTGGTGTGTTGTGTTGTGGGAAGAAAAGCGGAGAGCAGTGTGGAAGCAACTATACAAATCCGGTATGTGACAGAACAACAACACTAAGAAGAGGAAGAATGAAGTGTAGTAGATCAGTATATTGAGCCTAATCGGAACTAAACCTCAGCATATGTGGATGCCCCTGATTAGTTCAATCACATGGTTTCTTTCTTTATACCTTGTAGATAGTGAGTCTCTTGTAGGCAGTGAGCCTCTTGTGAGCAGTGTGCTCGGGCAGTGAGCCCTAATTGGCAAGTGCCATTTTGTACTTCTATTCTTTTAACAAAGAATGCAATCTTGGGTTAGTCACCCTGTGGTTTTTTCCCTTAACAGGGTTTTCCACGTCAAAATCATTGTGTTATGTGTGTTGAGTTTATTTCTTCTCTCATGTTCATATATGCTTATATGTTTTGATACTGCACTAATCATTAAAGAAGAAAAGAAAGTCAAATAATTAAGATAACTGATTCACCCCCCCTCTTAGTTATCAACAATTGGTATCAGAGCTAAGTTCCTCTAGACAGAGCCTAACAGCTTAAGGAAGATCTGGGAATCTCAATGGATATGTATGGTATGAGGGATCAACTTTAGTCTACCCTAGATGATCTTGAGCAATCTCACTCTGAAGTCAATAACCTGAGGGAAAGACTCAAACAAGCTGATGATATCATAAATGAACTCAAAGAAAAACTAAGTATCTCAATAAAGAAAAGAAAGGAACTACTTCAACAATTAGCAAGTCAAAGTGAAGCCAATGATACTAATGAAGATCTAATTGAGAAAACCAAGTTATGTGAAAAGTTATCAAAAGAAGTCATTATGGTAAGACATGAAATGGAATCAGGAGTTATGAAATTCACCCAAAAAATTGAAGAGAAAAGAAAAAGTGAAGATAATCTAAAACAATCTCTCAAGGAGAAGTCAGAAGACTGCCACAAAATGGATAGAATAATCAGGCATCTAGAATCTGATCTTAAAGATGCTAGAGACAATGAAGAACAACTTGAGAATTAGATAGACACTCTTAAAAGGGATCTTCAAACAACAAATGAATACAAAGAGAAATTCAAGATAAGCTCTGCTCAACTTGAAGTTCTTCTTGAAAGCCAAAAGAGGGTATATGACAAGCAAGGCTTGGGATATGAGAAAGGGAAAAGCTCTGGATCCAGTTAGAAGAACTCTGGATAAGGAAATCCAAGGAACAGGCCTAGAAGACCTCCGGTAAGGCAACCAAATGCTCAAAGATATCCATCGTTCAATGGATACTACCACAATTGCAATAACTTTGGTCATAAAGCAAATCAATGTAGAAGAAGAATGAATTAGACTAATTCATCCTTCTCCAGACAGTGTTTTAACTGCAAAAGGTATGGTCACAAATCTCATGACTGTACAAATATGCAAATAAACAATTCATTCAATGGTAGATGCTTTGCATGCAATAGAATGAGACATATGGCTAATCAATGCAGATCTAGAGGATATCAGTCAAATATGCAAAGAAATATTGTTTGCTACAATTGCAATAGATCTGGTCATATTGCCAAATTTTGTAGAAGTAAAAATTAGGATAAAAAGGGTCCGGTGCATCATAATCAAAATCAAGACAAAGGGAAAGGAAAAATGAATGCGGATGAAATTCAAGGGGAGATGAACAAGATTTGGGTGAAGAGAAGTACAGAAAATGTTGGGGATGGATCTGCACTAGAATCTGGTGCTGATATTTCTTCCAGAAACTAAATAGATGAGCTCTGGCTCAGGGGGAGTCACAAAAGAAAACAATTTCCCCTAGCCAGTCAATTGGTACCTAAAATTGGCACATTGAGTGTTGCGGATTGAAGAATTCTCAAGAGATATCTAAATAACCCTTGGTAAAAGATCTGCAAAAGGTTTTGAAGAGGTTAATCATCCAAGATTGATCCTGTTTAACAGTCATCCGGAAAGAGCAGGATTTTCACAGTTAGATCCGGTATGATTCAAAAATTGAGGTATCTTGATATGCGGATAAATGGAATGATTGGAGAAAGGAAGATGGATTGCCAATAATCACCGAGAATAACTCTAAGTACATCTTAGTGATCCAGAAAGATCTCTCAAGACAAGGAGAACAAGGCAATCAGAATAACTTAAGTT
The DNA here is from genome assembly GCA_027924645.1 of Cunninghamia lanceolata. Lineage (NCBI taxonomy): Eukaryota > Viridiplantae > Streptophyta > Pinopsida > Cupressales > Cupressaceae > Cunninghamia > Cunninghamia lanceolata. The sequence goes on along the minus strand of BSBN01000500.1, from coordinate 3,301,086 downwards.
GTGCATTTATTGCAAAATAGAATTAGGGTTTGCACAAAAATAAAAGGGTTCTTTTGTTCATCATTTGCACATTTGCATTCAAGAAGAAGGAAGAAAGAGCTCTGTAACAAGATTGCTTCAACTCTCTCAAGGATCAACTGCAAAATTTGATTCAACGATCTTTTCAGCTCTTATCGTGAACCCTAGAAGCGTAAAAGGTATTTTCCTCTCTTGAATATCTCTCTCTAAATCCTTTGAAAGATGGCTACTCCAAATGTTGTTAAAATCACTGATAGACCGCGCCCTAAGTTTAAGAAACATCCTTACAAATCCCTAGAAGATGACCCCCTAGGTGCATTCTCTAGCATTCCGCATGGAATTCTGCATGTAGAAGATGTTAGGGTTTACATACACGTGAACATTGAAGAATTTGGAGAATCCAAGCTGATGGATATCTATCACAAGGAACTGATAGATGAATCGTTTGAACTTAAACCCCAATACAAGGCCATCCGGGATAAGCATTTTGGACAGTGCATTCATTTCCCCTATTTTGTAGAAGATGAATGGGTCCGGTATGTTATGAGCAGAATGCATTACAATTTCATGTGGTTGATGAGACCATTCAAGATAACCAAGGATGCAATTAGGGCGGTAACCGAATTGCACTCATCCAGTGGGTTGCCTGCTCTCAAATCAGTCAAAAAACAAATTGTAAGTGAGGCTACCGGATCAAGATTTGACAAGAGGGAAATGACAATAGAAGACATCATAGATCCAGATATCAAATTTGCCTCTATGATAATCGGTTACAAAATCTATCACTCCAGCAGGGAGAATTTAGTATCTGAAATTGCTATATATACTACATATGAAATGCTAAGGAAAAATGCTAACTATGATCTTTGTGATCTTCTCCTGAACCAACTGTTAGAGAATTTGCAGAAAATAAAGAAGGATAAAAAGAATTCTTTTAAGTACGGTGGCTTGATACTTTGTCTATTCTTCTACTATATGAATGAGCTACTTGGAACTAGTGGTTGGATATGGCAAAATGACAGACCTGTTACCATACAAATAAGAGATTACATGTATGGGCTTGGTGATGCCAAGGCTCAAATCACAGCTCTTTGGGGTTACTTCAAAAACTTCCAAGGCATGATGCAGGCCAAAGAGAGAATCCCTCAATCTCTAGTTGAAAAATACAAGGATACAATGTGCTTCATGGTAGACATTGATCAATGCCTAATGGAGGCAGTGGAACCAAGAATAGTGTGGATTATGCCAATGGGCTATGAGGTGGATGAAAAAATTTTGGAACTACATATCCAACACCTACTAAGTCAGCCTAAGGACCCTAAGGCAGAAAGGTTTGGAACCTTCCAAGAGTTGAGTGTAAAAGTTCATGTTGAACTGAGACAGCCTGAGATCAAGAGAAAAGTGAGAGGGGAAGTAGAAGAAGTCGCCAAGAGATATGGAATATCAAAGGAGGTAGTTGATGCCATCAGAGAGAAGATGGAAAGGGCAGAGAAAGAAAGGCAAGACATAGAAAAAGAAAGTGCTCTGATGCAAGCCCCCTCCCAGACCAGATCCTCCAAAAGCTCTGCACCTGCCACCTCTGAGAGCCAAAAAGCCTCTAAACCGGAAGCTAAGACATCCAGAAAGGGTGAGAAGAGAACAAAGAAAAAGGCCACAAGGTCATATACAAGTCAAAAAGATGATGAAGAGACAGAGTCAGATGAGGGGGTCAAGAAAATGAAGAAGAAGAAGAAAATATCTGGTGAATCCTCTACCGGTCAAGGCAAGGAAGAAAAGGCAGAAGAATTTGTTGAAAAGCCTACTCTCTACATTGATGATATCATCAAATCAGTCACTGTGGATGGGAACCTGAAACCAATGACTAAATTTTATGATGAATATAATGAAGCTGACCAGAAGATCCTGCAAGATTCTACATTCAGGTATCTTACCATCTATAATAAAGCATTCATTGAGATCATATCTCTAATTCCCAAAAGCCTAGAGAAGGAACTTGAAATAAGAAAGAACAATGCTAAGGCAAAGGACCTAGAGATCCGAGAACATATAGCTATTCGGCTCTATCCTTCCATCACTCCTAAACGACTGAACATGATCTTCAAGGATCGCAAGGATGAGTTCTAGAGCAAAGCCAGAATGAACAAGCTTATACTCAGAGAGACTGATCAAGTGGCAAAAGAGACTGAAGACATCCTCCAGAATGCATATAAAAGATTCAATATTCCTATTATAGAGGACCTAAGTGATGAACCTTCTAATGTCGAAGGATTAAATGCATCAAAGGAAGACTCTACTAAGAAAATTACAAAAGAGCCAAAGGAGATAAGTGAGGAGAAGACTAAGGACCTGGATTCCTCTACTCCAGAAGAGGAAGTCCATGAAGAAGTAAACATCTCTCTTTTAGATTCCCCAGCAGACTCTGGATCTAAAGGAGAAGAAAGAATAGAGGAGAAAATCAGTCAAGAAGAAAAGGTAAAAGGAAGAGAAGAAGATCAAACATAGAAGACCCCAGGAGACAGTTCTGAGGTTGCAGAAGGAAAGAAGATTCTGTCTCTGGCAAGAGACACTGCAGAAACAGTTAAAGATTTCTTGACTAGAGAAATGATGGAGATTGATGAACCGGAACTGTTTCAAGGACCGTTCAATTTTGATTCCCTCTCCTCGGTTCAGAAAATGAAGATAGCATCCTTTGCCCAAGCAAAGGCAAAAGAAAAACTTCTGAAGTCTCACATGGAAGACTGTGAGCTGATAGAGATTGCATCCGGTGTGTTGGAGAAGATCATGCCATCCTTCCAGAAGGATCTTCTGGCTTCCTCATTCGGTAATCTGAAATCTCTTGTTAATTTTGTTAGCACACATTTTGATTCTTTGGAGAAAGTAGCAGAAGAGAAAGTCTAGAAAGAGTTTCTGGGTAAGAGATTCTTCGAGGTACAAGGACTTATAACAAATGATAGGAGAAATTTGGATATTGGGATAAAGAGCTTAGAAAATGCTCTTAAAGATGGCGGAGACCTATACAAATTTTGTCTATCTTGGTCCATCGTGACAGCATATATCACTAAGAAGGTGGAAGAACAAGAGAGCAAACTATCAAGTTTATCTCAAAATTTTGATCCTCTCACCTCTTCCATAATAAATTAAGAATGTCAGACTATTGCAACTATAAATGAAATAAAGAAGCTTGAGAAGGAGAAGAAAAATAGAATAAGCAAGCTAAGTGAACTAAGAGGAACAATTATTCCTAAGTTAGAGGCCATGCATGAGGCCCTAACTGATGCCAAGACCACAGCCCGGACCAGTGATCCGGCAGACCTAAAGAGGGCAGAAACTTTTGCATTTTTGCTAAGTGGTCATATTTCAATTTTGGACAGGATGAAGAAGAGTTGGGCAACAAAAGTGGTACAGTTGAAGACCACCTTTGCAGTTATACTTCAGTATATGTAAGTATAACATGTATATATATTTATGCGGCCAAGTATAGATTGTTTTTGGAAAATTTTGGTGTGCGGATCCTATCTTTTGCTATTGATGTCAAAGGGGGAGTGAGGAGCAGTGAAAAATGTGGAATCTAGCTAAGGGGGAGCTCTGGAAAAGTGTACATAAGAATAGAACATCAGCCAAGGGGGAGTATGCTATAACACTTAGTCATTTTTCACTAAGTGTTGCCATCAATGCCAAAGGGGGAAATTGTTGGCAAGAGACACTGTGTGGCTTCATGAGTGTTGTCATTGATGGCAACAAAGTCCATCCCACACATCCGCAGGACATGGTATGTCTATACCGGAAGTCAGATTGAAGAGTATTTTGGTCCGGTGAGCAAGAACAGAGCATGCAGCAAGGTCCAACAATCAGGTCTGGATCTCTCAGAGGAAGTATCTTAGTAAAGTGCAGACTTGGGGAAGTCAAGAGGAGTACCATGACTGATACATTCCAGAGATTGAGCCTCCGGTGATGAAAGAGTGAAAAGATATGAGCACCTAAGTGTTGGGTTCCTGTTTGACAGAGTAGACTGAGAAAAAACTGATCGACAGAGCATCAGACCTTAATCCAGATGAGAAATTGATGGTGATCAAGTTTCTTAAGGGATCATTCATGATTGGCTGACATGATTAATGACTCCTATAACTATCCTTTTGATACGCATCACTTAGTAAGCATGGATTCAGCCGACAGACCAGAGTTTGGAAATATCTTGAGTTTTCCAGATGCCGACTAGAAAGGTGTTGAAATCCTTGATGTGGATATATATACCAAATTGATTTCAGTATGAAGGTGTGTGTGGTGTGTTGTGTTGTGCAAAGAAAAGTAGAGAGCAGTGTGGAAGCAACTATACAAATCCGGTATGTGACAAAACAACAACACTAAGAAGAGGAAGAATGAAGTGTAGTAGATCAGTATATTGAGCCTAACCAGAACTGAACCTCAACATATGTGGATCCCCCTGATTAGTTCAATCACATGGTTTCTTTTTTTATACCTTGTAGACAGTGAGTCTCTTGTAGGCAGTGAGCGTCTTATGAGCAGTGTGCTCGGGTAGTGAGCTCTAATTGACAAGTGCCATTTTGTACTTCTATTCTTTTAGCAGAGAATACAATCTTGGGTTAGTCACCCCATGGATTTTTCCCTTAACAGGGTTTTCCACGTCAAAGTCATTGTGTTATGTGTGTTGAGTTTATTTATGCTTTCATGTTCATATATGCTTATATGTTTTGATACTGCACTAATCATTAAAGAAGAAAAGAAAGTCAAATAATTAAGATAACTAATTCACCCCCCCTCTCAGTTATCAACACCAACTACCCTATCGTGGGACTTCTTCACCCACCCCACCTTGCCTAAATTATAGCTAGGCACAATTAACATGATATCAACTAATTAGATGGGAAACTGCCCATATTTATTAGGATTAGCAGTGGTTTAGTACCAACCTTTGAATCAACCCAATAAAAATGAATCATTAAAACATAATCATGCATGAATTTTGTTATCTAACACATGGCATATTCTAACACATAGGTTTGCTAACTTATTATCCTTGGTTTGATATTCTTCATTAACCTAGTTTATTATTATATGCAAATCCCCATAGACTTTGAGTGCCAAGATTCGCCACTGTACAACTATTATGAGCCCTATGATGAGAGCTTCATATTCTGCAGTGTTGTTGGTACTTGGGAAGGACAAGCGATATGATTTACGGATGCAGTCTCCTTGAGGGGTGATAAAGAGAACTCCTGCCCCTGATCCATGCTATGTGTAGGAACCATCAAAATACATTTTCTAATGATCTATTGAATCTAGGAGGAAGACTGATTCATCTAGAAATTCTGACACCAATGGATTCTCTACATATATGGGTGCTTCTGCCAATTGGTCTACAATGACGTGTCCCTTGATGGCCTTCCGTTCTACATATACTATGTCGAATTCTGTCAGGATCACGACACACTTAGCCATCCATCCAGTAAGAGTTGCCTTGGCCAATAGATATTTGAGTGGGTCGATCTTAGCTATGAGATTTATCTGATGGGAAAGCATATAATGTCAGAGCTTTTGTGAGGCAAATAGGACCGCAAGACAAGCTTTTTCAATGAACGTGTAGTTTAACTCATATCTGACCAAGGTCCTGATGATATAGTATATGGCTCTCTCTTTTCTTGTTTCATCATGTTGGGCGAGAAGAGCTACTAGGGCTATTGATGTTGTCGATATGTAGAGGATCAATGGCTTTTTCAGTATTAGTGGAATCAGGATGGGAGGTGTCAACAGATATTCCTTAATTTTCTCAAAAGTTGTCACACTTGTCATCCCACTTGTATGTTACCCCCTTGTGAAGTAAATGAGAAAAGGGGGTGATTTTGTCATCTAGGTGTGCTATGAATCTTCTAATAGATTGTAGCCTCCCTTGTAGTCCTTACAACTATTTCAGTGTTCTTGGTGCCTCCATATCTAGGATTGCCTTGACCTTTGCTGGATCTATTTCAATTCCTTGTATTGACACAATATAGCCCAAGAGCTTGCCTGAGGTAACACCGAAGACACACTTCTTTGGATTTAGCCTTACCTTGTATTCTTCAAGTCTGTCAAAGATCGGGCCCAATGTTTCTATGTGATCTTGTTGTTTCCTTGATTTAGCTAGGATGTCATCCACATAGTCCTCGACGGTCTTATGGATCATATCATGGAAGATCAAGGTCATGGCTCTCTGATAAGTAGCTCTAGCACTCTTGAGCCCAAACGACATCATGTTCCAACAATAAATGCCCCATGGACAAGTGAATGCTATCTTATGTTGGTCTTCTTTTCCGGTCATGATTTGGTTATACCTAGAGAATACATCCATCAATGATAACATTTCATGCCCCACAGTCATGTCTATAATCATATCAATGTTGGGGAGAGGGAATTCATCTTTGGGACATGCTTTATTCAAGTTCCTGAAGTTGGTGCACATCCTGATGCCCCTAGTGGGCTTGGAGACTGGTACAATGTTGGAAACCCACTCTGGATAATCAATAGGTCTGATAAATCCTACATTAAGGAGTTTTTGTAATTCTGGTTTGACTAATAATGCTATCTGAGGATGCATCTTTCTAAGCTTTTGTTTTACTAATTTTGCATCTGGATACACTTCAAGATGATGAACGACCACTTCAGGGTCAAGGCCAGACATATCCGCATATGACCATGCAAAGTTTCCCTTTCTTTCCTTTAGAAATATTTCTAGCAATATGTTATCTAAGGTGTCTCTTCAGTTCCTACATTGACAGGGTTGCATTTCTTTGCCAGAACTACTAATCTTTCCTGATGTAAAGCTAGGATTACGATTAGGGTTAAGGTTAGCATTTGCTTCATGGTTATGGCTATGGTTTAGGATTACAATTAGGGTTAGGGTTAGGGTTTGCATCATGGTTATGATTAGGGTTAGGGTTATGATTAGGGTTAAGGTTTTGATTAGGATAAGGATTTAAGATTAGGGTTAGGGTTAGGGTTAGGATTTACGTCATGCTTAGGGTTAAGGTTTAGTATAAGGGTTTGGGTTAGGGTTAGGTCTATGGTTAGGATTATGGTTAGGGTTAGGGTTTAGGGTTTAGGTTAGGGTTAAGGTTTACATCATGGTTAGGATTAGGTTAGGGTTATGCTTATGGTTAGGGTTTTGATTATGGTTAGGGTTAGGGTTAGGGTTGTGGTTAGGATTAGGGATGAGGTTAGGGTTAGGGTTTATGATTACAATTAGGTTTAACATTAGGGTTTGCTTCATGGTTATGGTTAGGGTTTAGGATTACAATTAGGGTTAGGTTTATTGTTTGCATCATGGTTATGGTTAGGTTTAGGGTTATAGTAATGTTTAGAGTTATGATTAAGGTTAGGATTTAAGATTATGATTAGGGTTAGGATTTAAGACGAGGGTTAGGGTTAGGGTTAGGATTTATGTCATGCTAAGTGTTAGGGTTTAGGATTAGGGTTTGGGTTAGAGTTAGGCTTATGGTTAGGGTTAGGGTTTAGTGTTTGGGTTTAGGTTAGGGTTAGGGTTAGGGTTAGGGTTTAGGATTAGGATTAGGTTTAACGTTAGGGTTTGCTTCATGGTTATGGTTAGGTTTAGGGTTTACACCATGGTTATGGTTAGGGTTACAATAATGTTTAGAGTTATGATTAAGGTTAGGATTAGGTATAGGGTTAGGGTTAGGGTTTAGGATTAGGTTTAACATTAAGGTTTGTTTCATGGTTATGGTTAGGGTTTTAAATCATATTAAACTTTGTTTTTCCATGTTTAAGATTTTCTTTATTTTTGCTATTATATATTTTACAATTAAACGTATTACACATGTTTTAATTCATAGATGGTAATAATTACCATTGTAGAGGGTCACATAAACTATGTGCCAAACATGATCAATGGTGATCCAAAGATAAGGCTATGTTCATTGAATTGTCTGGATTACAATGAAGAGATCTACATTATATGAGAATTACATAGTTTTATACATGTATTTATAACTATAGACCATGTCAAAATTATGACTCGAGATATTTTGTATCTCAAATACATCGAAATATACACCAATGGCATATGTTTCTCTAAGTGCCTATACAAGAGAGAATTTACCCATCTATATTTTTTAGCAAAGCATTTATAAATATATTTTATAAAGTAAACTAGATCAGCAATCCATCCAAATTAGTCATAGCAAATTTTGAACATTGATATTTACTCATCTTTTATATTAATTTAATGACTATGTTACAATTACACAACCATGCTAGATATCTGAGACACTGGAGTGATTAGTCTTCCAATTTGACCTCATAAAATATATATTGGTAAAATGAAAGTTTCTTCAAGAAACATTTGAGTTGAAGACCCATAAGAATAGAATGGAGAGAATCAAATCTAAGTGACATTGGAAATCAAATATAACTTAGAATGTTAGCAAAAGAATGAGAAGTCTATTTGAAATGTAAGACAAGGTTTACCAACTATTTAGGAAGAACTAAATTTACAACTTTGTAAATCTAAACTCAAAACCTTGTAAAATTTCTTGTTGAAGAAAAAACATTGTATGCTTATAGATAAGCATTTCCTTGTATTTAACATTTGTTCCATATCAAGATGAGGTGTTATGTGACATTATGTTGGTCGATTCTTTGCATAATCTATTGGAAATTCCATTTTTATTTAATAGATGTGAACCCTTATGAGATGTAGCAAGAGAACATATGTCCATTGAAGAATCAAGATAGGTTGGTATTTTGAAGAAAGTTCAAGCTAAAGCCACTCTAAAGATTCCTTGAATAATATTGAGAAGAACAAGGTATGTTTTCAAGCTTGTGAGTTGAAGAAACAATCAATTACAACCAATGCCTTCACATAAAAGAGTGAATGAGGTCCAATTGCATAAATAAAAGAGAAATACTATGAAGTTTTCCTATTGATTTACTTGACTTATTTCTATGAGGAAAAAATGGGATATTAACACTACACGTGGTAATTTGGTACTAAATTTTTTATGAATAATATCTAGAGTGCTTCATCAACATATAATACAATGTTACTATAGCTAATGACTGTTAATCTAGAGTTCTAGATTTTTTTTGTCTAGGTGAGAATGGTACAAAGCACACATCTTTGACACATGAGACAAGCCCATAATTGTTGGACTCAAGGACCATTTGTCATGTCTAAACTAAAAAATATTTGTGAAATTTCAAGGAATATTGGTATGCCACAAACTATTACAAATTTATTTCTAGTTTAGATAGGAAAATTAGAATATGTTAAGAAGGGAAAAGTATTAAAATAAGAATTTAGATAGGAAGGGTAGAAAAAGATAATACTAGGAACATTTTTTCTTCAACTGAAATGTACTTAAGAATGGATATTTTTATTAGGTCATGTGTATGTTCTATTTTTTAAATGTCATATTTTAGGCGTCTTGTTCTTCTATTTGGCAAAAATTTTGTATGTTTTGAATTGTACATTATTACTATATGATCTAAGCAAGGATAGGGGGTGTATGATCTAAACAAGGATAGGGAGGTGTATGGGCTACATCAACATGTGCCACTTACAAATGGATTATAGTTTACCAACAATGGACCTATTTGGGTACAATGGACTTAATTGGGTGCCAATCAAATATAGTTTACTCATTATTTAATGATAAAAATAACATAAATGATAATAATCTTGAAATCCTTGATATACAAGTAAAACAAAAAAATTTAACTATTACAAAGCAAGTCACATGATTCACCACATATGTATGGCAGGGTCCACATGGGGCCAAAGGGGGGCAAAGGTGCTCTGCCTTTGGACTTAGGAAGGGTTGGACCTAGGGCACCCTATTGACAAATTCCTTAACCTCTCTACCATGTTGATCACGTGAGTAGGAGAAGGTGACTTGATTAAGGGGGAATGGTTGTAAAGACACCCTATCAAGTTATCCCTCCTAGCTTGCTATGAGTGGGGTTTCCTTTAGTTAGTATAGTAACCTTGTGATCAATTAGAAAGTTATGATATATGATATTTGCAGTTGCTTGTAATTGTAAGTTGTTTTATGTTTTCTCATAATCAGTCATTCTTTACTTTATGCATCATAATCAATCATTCTTTAGCTCTGATATTACCATAATTAGTTGCTTGTATTTATTCTTCATTTATATGATGTAATTTGTAGGTTATTTTCTAACTTATTTGTAGGTTTTCCCTCTTAAGGGGATAAATGTACTTTCCCTCTAACCCTCCCTTATTGGCTAACAATTGTAATCTAGTGCTAACTAGGGTACTTTACAAAAGGGGGACATTACAAGTGGTATCAGAGCATGTTCCTGCTAACCTGAGGGAAAATAGGTTAATGCAACTTAGTCAAAGAGCCATTAAAGCTTTAGAAAGGGAAAGGAAAAAGGCTACCCACCAAGGTCCCACAACAAACCCACAAATGGAACACGAATTAATGGTCTTCATGGAGAAAAATGAGCAAACAACTCAAGCACTCCAAACCCTTCAAAACATCGATAATACTCTTAAGCCCAACCAAAGACATGAGAGGGAAGTCACCCCCAACCAATCTGAGAACAACCAAGAAACTACAGTTGGATCAAATCCAAGCACTAATAGACCCCCTTTCTTAACCGAGGAAGGGTCAACATGGGAAAATGAAGGAATCAACAACCCAACTATGAGGAAACTAGCCATAAAATATGCAGGATTGGACCTTGAAGTCAAGAGAAGTATTCCTTTCACATCATATTGTGAGGCTGGAATGAAGAGTATCCATAGGAAAGGAGACAACTGACCTAACCTAAGTGTACAAAATAAAATGGGTAAATTGCCTATCCCAAATTTTGATGGATCGGGAAACGTTACAACCCATGCATGAATGCAAAAACTAGAAACATACCTAACCCTCTGCCCTATGACAGAAAATGATGCCATCACATTCACCATTTTACACCTAGAAGGGATGGCACATGACTAGTGGCATCATGGATTGATTACCCAGGACCACAAGAATATAAAAACCTATGATGCCTTCAAAGGGAGACTTATTGAAAGGTTTGATCAAATGCATCCCCAAAAACATTTTAAGGAACTCACAAGGATAAGGCAAAGAGGGACTCTTAAAGAATACATTACAGAATTTCAAAGATTAGTTGTCATGGTCCCCAGGATTTCTAATGAAAGACTCGTCTACCTATTCATAAAGGGACTAGTAGATACAACCCGTGGACTAGTGAGTGCTTTGGATCCCTCTACTCTCCAAGAAGCAATCCTTAAGGCTACTCGATTGGAGGCTACTCAAACTAAGGGACGAGATCATTCTAAAAAGACATCAAAAGATAAGCACTTCCATGACAGGGATGGCCATAGAGAACCCTTATTTCTCACGATGAACGGGAAGAACTAAGGAAGAAGGGTCTATGTTTTGACTGCAAGAAGAAATGGAAGCGAGGTCACAAATGTGAGCAAAGTGGGGGTGAGAAGCAAAGGTTGTGCTACAAATGTAACAATGAATGGGGTTCGGGACATGAATGTAAAAGAAAGAATCCAAGAAGGAATAAAACATGCTTCAAATGTGGAGAAAATTGGGAGCCTGGTCATAATTGTGTAAAAAGAGGCCAAGCTCATTGCATTGAAACCATACCTAATGAAGATAAGGATGCTCCTAATAAAAAGATGAAATATATAATGAAGAAGATGAGGATGGAGGAGCATTGGCATCCATCTCAAAGGCTTCAAAACACTACCCTTTTAGAATCTGAGGAGTGGTTAAAGGCAAAAAAGTGACAGCTCTTATAGACAGTGGAGCTACACATAATTTTATAGATGAGGACTTAGCCACAAGATTGGGATTAGAAGAACAAGACTTCAAAGGATTTAGGCTAGCACTAGCTAATGGATTTGCAACTTTATGTACAAAGAAGGTACCTCAACTCAACATCTCTATGGGAAAATACCAAATCAAGGACAAATTCTATATTGTAAAACTAGGAGATACCGATTTATCTTGTGCTCGCATCAATCTCAATTAGCTTCATTAGCTTAATTAGCTCATCAACCTAGCTATATTGATCATTTCCATCAATTGTTCAGTTACGCTTCTCAGTTGTACATTTTCATCAAATATACATCTCAGCTTAATCACTTGCTCAATTTAAATCATCAATCTTTCACCTATGATCTATCGAGAGATTAATCTTACCATAATATGTACGATCAATCTTCGAGGGGGCATATCATATCAATCATCATCCTTATCGGGATATCTCTGGGACATCTATCAGTTAATCATTTTTTCTTTGCAACAATGTGATAGACTGCATTGTCTCAAAGAGGGGCAAAATGTAGACATAAAATTTCATTTAAATTTTTCTCATGATGATTCATTATTATCATATTTATCATATTCATCACTTCATTAATATCATATTAATCACTTCATTAATATCATATTAATCACTTTATATTTATCAAAATTATCATTCATTAATATCATATTTATGATTTACTAATATCACATTCATGATTTCGTTAACATCACAACTATCTATTATTAGTATTCATCACTTTATTATCATCATTTATCTATCATTATCATTTATCTCATCATATTTATCTATTATCATTTCATTATAATATCATATTTATCATTTCATTATATTATCATTTAATATTTTACTATACTATCATTTATCCCTTTATTATTTATCATGTCATTATTATTGTTTAATATTCATTACATTATCAATTTCACTTATTTATGTTATAATCCCTTATCACTCCATAGCCCTATCATATTTATGCTCTTTCATTCCCCTCTCATCGCACTCTCTCAACAATGTGGGATAAATCATTTTCATAACCACCTCTATTATCCCACATTGTTCCTACAAGAGTTCTCACCCATGAGGAAAGGTATAAAATCATAATTTATTTCTACATAGACCTCCCTAGCAATCTTCATACATTTTATACTTCTTCTTGATCTCTCATTTTGCTTGCTTGCATAGTTGTTATAGTCATTTAAATTCCGATTCCTCATAGCTTTTCATGTTGATGCTAAAAATCTGAGAGCATATTTTTATTAAACTATGAAATCTTGAGGAGAGGAGAGCAATGGCTTATAAGATCTGGTGAATGCTTTCATTTACTGTTATGTTATTGATTTTGCATTTGCAGGGTTGAGGATCCATTGTGTGATGTTGGATCATCATCTTGAATCCAAGATGAAATTCATATCCTCCATCTACACTACCTTGCAACAGATAGCACGTAGGACCACAACATCAACAAGAAAGACAGATGGATCTTAGTATTCAGGGTCAGTAGGATTCATATCAAAAGCATCTGGATATATGTGTATGAATCGTCATCATCTCCCCCAAATAGTTCAGATCGTGAGGAAGAGCACATGAAGACAAAAAGAAAAATAAAAATAAAAATTTGGGTCAACATGGAAGAAGGCCTAAATGCCCCCAACGCTTTGCATCATCCCCGAATGTCGAAAATAGAAGAATGATGATACAAATAGAAGAAGTGTACAACAGATATTATCCCCTATATTCGAGTGCCTATGGAGCAACCCGGGTCCTTCATAAAAGCACAAACATATAAACAAGCACAGGGGAGCACAAACAAACACACTCTAATATACAAATAAGAAGAGGCGGTGCTCTAGGGATCTTCTGCAAGCATATCATAGTCCTCCCAATCTTGATCATAAGGCGAGGGAGGGCGAGCCTGAAGAGGCATGATATCTGTCGGATGTGAAGTCCGACTCTTCAATTCATATTCCCTGTTTGTCTCTTCACCTTCTCTTGAAGAGAATTGTATATATACGAGGGAAAGATCATATGTATGATGCCGCAAATAATAAGAAGATTATTGCCCTGCTTTCTTGTGGACGTAGCCACATTGGTGAACCACGTTAAATATCTGTCTCTGTGTTCTACTTTGTGTGTTGTTTATTTATCTAATTTTTAACAATTGGTATCAGAGCAGTGAGATCCAGGGAGAGTAGGTTGGACAGGGTTTACAAGGTTGAAGTTGTTGTTTGAAGACCAAAGGTTTTGCACCATATAAGAGCAGGAGATATTGGTTTGCAGCCTTAGATTGGAGTCAGATTGAAGGCGAATAGAGCCCCAATTATCTAGCAAAACAACGCTCTAGTTTTGCTGATCAGAAAAGGTTGCTCCAACTCCATAGAAATAGGCGCTTTCTTTTTCAAACTGGCGGCTTCCCAAAATATGTTATGTGAAGTGTGTGAAGAGGAAATCCCTACTTGATGTGCCAAAGGAAAAATTGGGGAGTTCGAAGGGCCCATGCCATTCTATTATGCTTCTAATGTGACCCATGATCATGTGAATGAGATGTATTATTAGGTTATGCATTTCCAGAGGATGTCGAATTGTCACCGGAAAGGTTTGTTGCAAAGATTGCTGGGAGCTTGAGAATTTGTGTTTCCCAAAATGGTCAAGAGGTGTGTGTAGGAGGACATGCTACAGGGGTTTGGTTTGCAGGTTTTGCATATCATTGTGGATGTTCCTTCGTACTACATGTTTACATTTTCTATGTGATGCTGTTAGTAGACTTGGTATCCCTTGATCACTTGTGATGGTGCCTTATTTCTGGAATGTTAACGAAGCGACGCATTGTATGCGCTCATTCCAGGTTTGCATTCATCTGGACATTTCTGGTATCCCTTGATCACTTGTGATGGTGCCTTATTTCTGGAATGTTAACGAAGCGACGCATTGTATGCGCTCATTCCAGGTTTGCATTCATCTGGACATTTCTCATGTAGTGGGAGCTCCTGGATGTACAATAGGCCATGGAAAGCAGACTTCAAGTGGGAGGTTGTTCAGATGTGAAGTTGCAGCATGAATCGAACTTCAAGTGGGAGATTGTTGGATGTGAAGTCCGACTCTTCAATTCATATTCCATGTTTGTCTCTTCACCTTCTCTTGAAGAGAATTGTATATATACGAGGGAAAGATCATATGTATGATGCCGCAAATAATAAGAAGATTATTGCCCTGCTTTCCTATGGACGTAGCCACATTGGCGAACCACGTTAAATATCTGTCTCTGTGTTCTACTTTGTGTGTTGTTTATTTATCTAATTTTTAACAATATCTAAAACAGCACCAGGGGCATCACCTGCAGCAAGAGCCAAGGCTGATGCTGCCTCAACATTCTCATCGAGCAACTGTTGTGAGTCGAGGGTCAATGATTTTGTAAAGATAGTTGACAGTGCCGAAATTTCCTCTAAGGAGTCAAACATGCACTTCTCAGAAGAAACAGATGACACCTCCAGAGGTTGTGAAGCTGTACTTCCTACCTCTGGGAGAGGATGCTCGGTAACAAACTCTAGAGAAGATGGAATCTCCTCAATAATAAGAACAGAAGAAAAATAAAAAGAAGTCGCAGGAGCTGATTTCTTACAACGAGGTTGAGAAGGAGAACCCTGTTCCAACCTATGCTTGGGTGGTTGAGGTGAAGACAGGGGGAGCCAACGAAGTCACACTGGACACAACCTGCGTGTGCAGCATGTCAATGGGCTGCGAAAATGGACGAATATCAGGAAGAGAAGTGATCAAGGGCGGCTTCGACGGAGGAGCAATGAATAATGAATACCTGCACCTGCTTAGGGGGAGGCACAACCATTGTCTCTGAAGAAGCCGGAAGCAAAGTAGAAGAAGCAGAAGCAGCAGAAGAAGCAGAAACTGGAACAGGAATAGAAGGAGAGTAAACAGAAGCGGATACTGATGGATCTCCTTCAGCCTTTAAGCAGCATCCTGCTCCATGGGCGAAGCCTTCTGCGCTGTTGCTGGCTCAACCAATGATACATGAGGTGTTGCAGGAGTAGGAACCTTAGTCTCAACCGTAGACACATTTCCTCTTTTCGCCTTAGGGGCGGTCGGAGGAACAGAAGGAGTCTTCAAGGGTTGAGATGCAGGTCCGGAAGAATCGGCCTTTTCCAGCACCCTCCAGCCTTTTGTCATTTTATAGTGGGTTTTGCAGAAAAAACTGTCAATTTGACTTAAGATTTTAAAACCAAAGCATTTGGAATAGAGAACGAGTTTCCTGCTTGTGATGAATGTTTTTGCAAAAATTGGACGCACGAACCCTTTCCCACTCTACAGAAGCGAGGGCAAACGATAGGGTTTCAGCCAAAGAGAGAAGACCACTTCAGAAAAACCACAAAGATCTGTTTCAGATTTTAAAGGAATAAATACGTTATTGCTAGGGCAGAATAAAAACGTTATTGCTTGTGACGAAATTTCTTGTTGACACTAGATGCACGGACCCTTTGAGAGTGCACTCTACTACGAAACTCATTACTTGAATTGAACCATCGATGGTCTTCATTAGGCCAAAGAGGGTGCAAGACGATGGGAGAGATCCCATCCATTCATCCTGCAAAGTATCGGTTTGGTGGAGATAATGAAGGAACAACGTAAAAAAAATGATGTTCACGACTGTGATAAAGACGTCTATGAAACCCACTTCGTGATGGCAAAGCCCATTGTAGCACAGTTAGTATCGTACTTAGCCCATCACTTTCCCTTGATTTGAAAAATTCTAATATTGCTTAAATAGATTGTGAACTCAAAGACGTCCAATCTTCAATATTTTAGTTTTAAATGTTCAATATTTTATATAGATTAATTTTTAAGATATATATGCTAGTAGCAGTCGCCACGCAACACAAAAAAATTTAATTAAATTTCATTATAACCCAGGGTTAGGGTTAGGGTTTAGGATTATTGTTAGGGTTAGGGTAGGGTTTAGGATTATTGTCAAGGCTAGAGTTTAGGGTTAGGATTAGGATTATGGTCAGGGTTACGGTTTAGGGTTTGGGTTATGGTTAGGGTTAGGGTTTGGGTTATGGTTAAGGTTAGGGATAGGATTATGGTTAGGGTTAGGGTTAAGGTTAGGGTTAAGGGTTAGGATTATGGTTAGGGTTAGGGTTAGGGTTTGGATTATGGTTATGGTTAGAGTTTAGGATTATGGTTAGAATTATTGTTATGGTTTGGGTTTACATCATGGTTAGGGATAGGGTTAGGGTTAGGGTTTACGGTTAGGATTAGGATTATGGTCAGGGTTATGGTTTAGGGTTATGGTTAGGGTTAGGGTTTAGGACTATGGTTAGGGTTAGGATTATGGTTTGGGTTATGGTTACATTAGGGTTAGGGTTAGGGTTTAGGGTCAGGATTATGGTTAGGGTTAGGTTTAGGGTTTGGGTTATGGTTTAGGGTTTAAGGTTATGCTTAGGATTAAGTTTTGGGTTAGAGATATAGTTAGGTTTAGGGTCATTATTAGGTTAGGCTTAGGGTTAGGGTTAAGGTTATAGTTAGAGATAGTATTAGAGATAGAATAACAGTTATATATTGGGGTTTGGGTTATGGTTAGGGTTATGGTTAGGATTATGGTTTGAATTAGGGTTTAGGGTTAGGGTTAGGATTATAGTTAAGGTTAGGGTTTAGATTATGGTAAGGGTTAGGGTTTATATCATGGTTAGGGTCAGGTTTAAGGTTTGGGTTATGGTTAGGGTTAGAATTAGGATTATGGTTAGGGTTAGGGTTTATGGTTATGGTTAGAATTATGGTTAGGGTTTGGGTTTACATCATGGTTGGGGATAGGGTTTGGGTTATGGTTATCGTTAGGGTTAGGGTTTAGGGTTAGGATTAGCATTATGGTCAGGGTTACGATTTAGGGTTATGGTTAGGGTTAGGGTTAGGTTTTAGGGTTAGGATTATGGTTAGGGTTAGGTTTAGGGTTAGTGTTATGATTAGGGTTTAGGGTTAGGCTTTGGATTAGGGTTAGAGTTAGGGATAGGATTATGCATAGGGTTAGGTTTAGGGTTAGGGTTTGGATTATGGTTATGGTTAGGGTTTAGGGTTATGGTTAGAATTATGGTTAGGGTTTGGGTTTACATCATGGGTAGGGTTAGGGTTAGGGTTAGGGTTAGGATTATTGTTAGGGTTAGGGTTTAGGGTTAGGATTAGGATTATGGTCAAGGTAATAGTTTAGGGTTATGTTTAGTGTTAGGGTTAGGGTTTAGAGTTATTGTTAGGGTTAGGGCTAGGGTTAGGATTATGGTTAAGGTTAGGGTTTAGGGTTAGGATTATGGTTAGGGTTAGGTTTAAGGTTAGGGTTTGGGTTATGGTTAGGGTTAGATTATGGTTAGGGTTAGGGTTAGATTATGGTTAGGGTTAGGGTTTAAGGTTATGCTTAGGATTAGGTTTTAGGTTAGAGGTATAGTCACGTTTAGGGTCATTGTTAGGTTAGGCTTAGGGCTAGGGTTAAGATTATAGTTAGAGATAGATTAATAATTATGTATTAGGGTTAGGGTTAGGGTTTTGGTTATGGTTAGGATTATGGTTAGGGTTAGGGTTTAGGGTTTAGGGTTAGGGTTAGGGTTTAGGGTTAGGGTTAGGGTTTAGGGCTATGGTTCATATTATGGTAAGGTTTAGGATTTACATCATGGTTAGGGTTAGGGTTAGGGTTAGAATTAGGATTATGGTTAGGGTTAGTGTTTAGGGTTAGGGTTAAGGTTAGGATTATTGTTAGGGCTAGGTTTAAGGTTAGGATTAGGATTATGGTCAAGGTTACAATTTAGGGTTATGGTTATGGTTATGGTTAGGATTATGGTTTAAGGTTAGGATTAGAATTATAGTCAGGGTTACATTTTACGATTATGGTTAGGGTTGGGGTTAGGATTATGGTTAGGGTTAGAGATATGATTGTGGTTAGGGTTAGGGTTTAGGGTTAGGGTTATGCTTGGGATTAGGTTTTGTGTTAGAGATATAGTTAGGCTTAGGGTCATTATTAGGTTAGGGTTAGGGTTAGGGTTAAAATTATAGTTAGAGATAGTATTAGAGGTAGAATAATAGTTATGATAGGCTTTAGTTGAGGATTACGATTAGGGTTAGTGTTTGGGTTAGAATGATATTTGAGTTAGGTTTAATCTTAATGCTAATTTAACCCTAACCCCAATCCTATCTTTAATTCTAATTCTAACCCTAACCTTAACCCTAATCTAACATTAAATCTAACCCTAATGCTAACCTTGTTTAAACCCTAATCTAACATTAACCCTAACCCTAATTAATCTCTAAACCTAACCCTATTTTAACCCTAACCATAATTTAACCCTAACTCAAATATTTTTCTTATAACCCTAATTTTACCCTAACCGTAATTGAATCCTAGCCCTATCCCTAACCCTAATTCTAATGTTAACCTTAATTTTAGCTATAACCCTACTTCAACCCTAACCCTAACTCAAATATTTTTTCATAAATATATTAGGTTGTTGAATATTAAACCAAATTGAACTTATAACACTAAACCATAATAAACCCTAACTTTCAACTAAATTAAACCTTAACACTATTTAAATCAAATCAAAAGATAACTAGCTTTATTCAACACTAATGCTAACATTTTCAATTTGATTTAGGGTTACAGTCAAATTTGGTTTAGTGTTAGTGTTAGGGTTAGGTTTAGGTTTAGGATTAGGATTATGGTCAGGGTTACGATTTAGGGTTATGGTTATGGTTAGGGTTTAGGGTTATGGTTAGGATTAGGTTTAGGGTTTGGGTTAGGGTTAGGGTTAGAGATAAGATTTTGGTTAGGGTTAGGGTTAGGGTTAGGATTATGGTTAGGGTTAGAGATAGGATTGTGGTTAGGGTTAGGGTTTAGGGTTAGGATTATGGTTAGGGATAGGTTTAGGGTTAGAGTTTGGATTATGGTTAGGGTTAGAGATAGGATAATGGTTAGGGTTAGGTTAAGGGTTAGGGTTAGGACTAGGTTTTGTGTTAGAGATATAGTTAGGTTTAGGGTCATTATTAGGTTAGGGTTAGGGTTAGGGTTAAGATTATAGTTAGAGATGGTATTAGAGATTGAATAATAGTTATGATAGGCTTTAGTTGAGGATTACGATTAGGGTTAGTGTTTGGGTTAGAATGATATTTGAGTTAGGGTTAATCCCAATGCTAATTTAACCCTAACCCTAATCCTATCTTTAATTCTAATTCTAACCCTAACCTTAACTCTAATATAACATTAAATCTAACCCTAATTTAACCCTAATGCTAACCCTATTTGACCCTAATCTAACATTAACCCTAACCCTAATTAATCTCTAAACCTAACCCTATTTTAACCCTAACCATAATTTAACCCTAACTCAAATATTTTTCTTATAACCCTAATTTTACCCTAACCGTAATTGAATCCTAGCCTTAGCCCTAACCCTAATTCTAATGGTAACCTTAATTTTAGCTATAACCCTACTTCAACCCTAACCCTAACTCAAATATTTTTTCCTAAATATATTAGGTTGTTGAATATTAAACCAAATTGAACTTATAACACTAAACCATAATAAACCCTAACTTTCAACCAAATTGAACCTTAACACTAAATCAAATCAAAAGATAATTATCTTTATTCAACACTAATGCTAACATTTTCAATTTGATTTAGGGTTACGGTTGAATTTGGTTTAGTGTTAGGGTTAGGGTATAATTTGGTTTAGTGTTAGGGTTAAGGTATAATTTGGTTTAGTGTTAGGTTTAATTTTCTAATTTTATTTAGGGTTAGGATATAATTTGGTTTAGTGTTAGGGTTAGAGTATAATTTGGTTTAGTGTTAGGGTTAGTTTTCAATTTGATTTAGGGTTAGGATTGAATTTGGTTTAGTGTTAGGGATAATTTTTAATTTAATTTAGGGTTAGGTTATAATTTGGTTTTTAAGATTAGAGTTCCATTAGGGTTACAATTTAATGAAGATTAGCGTTATCATTTAATTTTTTCAATTTAATAAATTTATATTAAAGTTGAATGATGAAAAAATTAAATGCTTGAGCGATATATCTCGACATATTTTATATAGATTAAATTTAAGATATATATGCTAGGATAAAGCTTGGGGTTAGGGTTAGGGTTCAATTAGAGTTAGTGCTCTTAAGGTTAGGGTTAGGGTTGAATTAGGATTTGAGTTCATATTACAATCTAATTGAGGTTCAATTAGGGTTAGGGTTAGTGTTAAGATTCAAATAGGTTAGGGTTTAAGGATAAAGCATGGTGTTAGGGTTAGGGTTCTACAATAAAGTTTAGCTTTAGGGTTAGGGTTAGGGTTAGGATTTAATTAGGGTTAGGGTTAAGTTATGGGTTAGGTTAGCATTAGGGTTTAACTAGGGGTAGGGTTAATTTTAATGTTAATATTAGGGTTAAGGTTAGGGTTAGGATTAAGGTTAGTGTTAGGCCTCGAAATAGAGTTGTGGTTTAGAATAGGGCTTGGGTTAGGGTTAAGGTTACAGATAGAAATGGGGCTAGGGTTACGTTTAGAGTTAAGATTATGGTTAGGCTCAAGGTGATAAGATTATAGTTAAGGTTAACCCTAACCTAACCTTAACCCTAATCCTAATCTAACCTTAATTAAACCCTAACCATAACCTACTCCTAAACTTGACCCTAACCCTAATTAAACCCTACCTCAAAAATGAACCCTAATCTAACCACAATTGAACACTAACCCTAAAATTAACCCTAACCCTAGCCCCAACCATAATCTAACCCATACTGAATGCTAACCCTAATTAAACTCTAATTGAATAGTAACCCTAACCACAACCCTAATTATACCCTACCCTTTATTCTAACCCTGACTAAATCCTCAACCTAATTAAATTATAACCCTGATTGAACCTAATCTTATTTGAACCCTAACCCTAATTGTAACCCTTACCCTAATCTAACCTAACCATAATAGTAGACTATTTATAATATGGAGTCATCTTGAGATTTGGGTGTTGAATTTTTAACTAAGGATTTGGGCACCACAATTTGGATCATTATTACAATTTCTAAAGGATTATTTCACCTTTTACCCCTTTTTTAACTTAAAGGGTTATTGATATTTTCATCTCCTTTTAGTTATATTTTTTTCAATTATTTATATGATTTTTTTATAAAGTATAAATAAATATATAAATAGAGACAAAATTCCATAATAATTTAAATTGTACAAGAGAAGTTAGAATTCTTACCTTTTAAGTGTCTCTCAAGGTTTTGACCAAGTTTATTAGCATTGTAGAAACTATAAAGATGTATTACACCCCTACTTTCCCACCTTGTGATAGCATGTGGGACTTTTAGGGTTTAAGGATAAAACATGGTTTTAGGGTTAGGTTTCTACAATAAAGTTTAGCTTTAGGGTTAGGGTTAAGGTCTAATTAGGGTTAGGATTAAGATTTAATTAGGGTTAGGGTTAAGTTAGGGGTTAGGTTAGCATTAGGGTTCAATTAGGGTTAGGGTCAAGGTTAGTGTTAAGATTAGGGTTAAGGTTAGGGTTAGGATTAAGGTTAGTGTTAGGGTTCGAAATAGAGTTGTGGTTTGGGATAGGGCTTCGGTTAGGGTTAAGGTTACAGATAGAAATGGAGCTAGGGTTAGGTTTAGAGTTAAGATTATGGTTAGGGTTGGTGATAAGATTACAATTAAGGTTAACCCTAACCTAAGCTTAACCCTAACCCTAATCTAACCCTAATTGAACCCTAACCATAACCTAATCCTAAACTTAACCCTAACCCTAATTAAACCCTACCTCAGAAATGAACCCTAATCTAACCATAATTGAACACTAACCCTAAAATTAACTCTAACCCTAATCTAACCCATATTTAATGCTAACCCTAATTAAACTTTAATTGAATAGTAACCCTAACCACAACCCTAATTATACCCTAGCCTTTTTCTAACCCTAATTGAATCCTTAACCTAATTAGATTATAACCCTGATTGAACCTAATCTTAATTGAACCCTAACCCTAATCGTAACCCTTACCCTAATCTAACCTAATCATAATAGTACACTATGTATAATATGGAGTCATCTTGAGATTTGAGTGTTGAATTTTTAACTAAGGATTTGGGCACCATAATTTGGATCGTTATTACAATTTCTAAAGGCTTATTTCACCTTTTACCCCCTTTTTAACTTAAAGGGTTATTGATATTTTCATCTCCTTTTAGTTACATTTTTTTTAATTATTTATAAGATTTTTTATAAAGTATAAATAAATATATAAATAGAGACAAAATTCCATAAATTCTACAAGAGAAATTAGAATTCTTACCTTCTTAGTTTCTCTTAAGGTTTTGACCAAGTTTATTAGCATTGTAGAAACTATAAAGATGTATTACACCCCTGCTTTCCCACTTTGTGATATCGTGCTTGGGGCTTTTAGGCTTTCCATATAGCCTTGCAAAATTACAAGCCTACCAAATAATTACATATTGAAATCCAAAGTAATTTTATACACACTGTATAATTACATATTGAAATCCAAAGTAATTTTACACAAACTACAAAATTACTTTAAAATGCCACTTTTTTCTCTTTAATTCATTTTGATATTTTTAAGGAATACTCTAGACAAATACATCGATAAACCCAAAAGAAATTTGTTTTTTTGAGACCTTTGTTAATGCATTTTTTAGAATCTTTGCTTAGTTCAGAAAAGCGATGGATGGTGATTTGATTGTCTGACACCAATATTAGTATCCATTTCCAGCTGAAGCAAAGTTCACTCCAATGAGTAGGTCCTTGATAGTTAGGTTTGCTTAATCCCCATCGCTTCAACTGCATACACACAAATACTACCGACTTAAAATTCAGCCAAAAAATTGGAAGTAATCATTAAGGAGGATTTAAATAAGTGAAAGTGCCACCGGTAAAATAACTAACTAAATAGAAGAGAAAAGAAAAGTAGAGGATCAAGTCTCAAGAGTAAAGTATATATGCCTCACTTCAGCTGGAAAAGTTCCAGATATTTTTTTCCCTTCTTGCACTTTTAAACAGAACAACCCCACCCACAAAAAATTAAAAAAGAAAAGAAAAAGGAAGACACCTATTTGAAAACTAATAAATAAATAAGTACTGCTTCCATGGTTGACGAGGAGTTAGAATTTGATTGTTAGCTGCATACTCTAACCAAGTGGCCTGTACATCATTAACAGAATCATTTAAAAGAATCTTTAAATTATACAAAATCATATACATCATTTTTCTTAAAACTAAAAGAGGGAAAGCCACACAAATTTGTGTATTGATGGGCAATTTTTCTTTTCTTTTTTCAGTTACAGACAATGAGAATGCAGAGGCACATTATTTCTGCTTCTTTTTTCTATACAATATGCTTGAAAGAGATCACCAACATTGATCCATTTCCCAGTTATGCATAACATGAAACGACGGCTCCCGATTTGTTCTTGTGTGAATCTGCTGTAAACCCAACTGATGGTCATATTGACCATGGTCCTCAGGTTTGGAAAGAGCGGTATACGCATTGTGTATTTGTAGAAACATTTCTGTGCTATTGCTTTTGCCTTGAGTGGTTTATAGGTGAAACTGTTGTGCCAATTTTCAGAAATGAAAGGAGAGGGTACAGGGAAAAAATCATTTAATTTCAAATAGCGTAGGGCAATTACTTTCAAGTTTTTCTATATTTTATTGGGAAGATAAACATGGGGATATTTTTGCAGACCCTAAGTATTTGGATCAAGAATCCTTTGATTATGTTTAGGATTGAGGGTATTTATTCTTGATCAGAACAATTTTTTTTTTTTTTTTTTTAAATTTTGAGTTTTTATGAATAATAAGAAAATAATGAAATGATGACTGCATAAAATGGAAGTGTGTATGGAGAAAAAAGTTAAACAATTGTCATTTGGGTCATCATGCAAACTATTTACACTGTACCTGTAATGGTTATGGTGGGTTCAATGTTGGCATGGTTAGAAAGTGCCTCCTCATATGCGTCCTTTATTTTTACTATTTTGTGATAAAAAAGTGCCACAAAGTGGTTTTCACTTTGAGATCGAGACATTATTCTCATTTTTTCAATTTTGCGACTGAGAGATTCAATCGTTTCCCCATAGCAGGCATGTGTGTCAAGCTCAATGTCGAATCCTGCTTTATGATCTCCATATGGTATGTTATCCCTTAGTCCCATAAATTCGAAAAGAGCTTCGTCATTTTTGAATGAATCCAAGATCAGAGGTCAGTGGATTGGTTATCAGGGTCAAAGGATGCGGTGATTATCATAAAGACACAGGAATCCTCATCCTCAAACATGCATGTTATATCGAAGGTAAAGTTGTCGATGGGACGGTCAACAGATACAGGTAACCGAGAGGAAGCTTCAACTATTTTAACATGTGTACCCTTGCCACGTATGGTCACTTTGCTAGTGGTAAGTCCTAAGCCAAGATTCTTTGGGCATTTCTCAGAAAAAAGGGGTTCTAGTAGACCATTATCATTCTGCCCAAGCTTTGCATTCTTATTATAGCCCCACCCAAGCATCAACTATACACCTTTGTTTTCATCTTCCATGGGAAGAGTGGGTGCGGGTCTATTGTCTTGATATAGCCAACTGGATATGTCTTTTTCGTCCATGACCTCTTTGCTTAGATCTCCCCACTTTTTGAAGGTGGTAGGTGATGCCATGAATGTTTGGGATGCACTATCAATGGGTTGTGGTTGTTTATGGGACTTAGGGGAAAGAGGCAATTCTCCCATCATAAATGTGTCCTTCTTCATGCTATATTCTTCACAACCGTTATCTTGGATTACTGCTTTGATATCCGAGATGTTCTGCATGAGGGGTGTCTTTGTCTCAGATGTGGAGGCTAAAGTAGATGGGTCAACAAAGGCAAACGTCGACCCTTCATCATTTTTGGGAACTTGTGGGATTTTGTAGTACTTGGCTTCCACGTTTTTGCAATAGTAGAAGGGTTCGGGGTCGCCATGGATGATTTAGCATTAGAGTCGAATTTGAAGGAATTTTATGTTGTTTACAATCTTGAATCAACATATGCACTGACATTAAACTCCTGATTTCAAATTTTGATTTCCCGTTGTGAGTTCATTTTCAATACCTGTCTTACCGGCTGTGATGAGAAAAATTTTGAGTTCACAAATTCATATCTCTAAGAATTCGCACCTTTGTAATTGTGTAGATAGGAACTTGAAAGGCCTCCTATAGTTTTAGATTTCTGATTTTTGTACAGGGCCTCAATACCTTTCAAAGTTTCTGATTTTTCAAACTCTAAGCAATCTGAATACAACTAAAGGTTTCAATTGTATCAATCTCCAGCCCCTAATCATCAATTTCGCTCAACCTGAAACACAATCTCTTCTCAATGAATCTCGATCTCAATTGAATTTGCTTTGGTCTGCAATTTCGCTCCTTAAATCTAATCTATCTTGATGGAATTTGCCTTTGTTTGGTTCAGATTTGCACTTCTTCAGGTATTTCACCTCTAAAAAGGTCTGCTCTGCCTTCCATTTCGAGCTGCTCTTCCATTTCTTTGGTTGGTTCTAGTTTTAGTTCAGGGGAATTGTGCCTTTTCTCTAATATTTATGCCCCTATAGATATTTTGAGTAAGTCACAACTTTGGTCTCACATCAATTTTGTTTGATCCCTGGTGCCCTTTCTTCCGTGGATTGTGGCTGGCGATTTTAATGTTGTTTTTGGTTTTGAGGAAAAACGAGGAGGGTTACTCAGGTTGAACCCTTCTGAAAATTTGCTTAGAAATAATATTTATTTTCTAAACTTAATTGATGTGAAACTAAATAATGGTATTTTCATGTGGAATAATAGGAGAAATGGTGAAGAAGCAATTTCAAAAAGGCTCGATAGATTTCTGGTCTCTTGCTATTGGTTGGGTGATAGGTGGTCTACCAGCTCTAAAATACTTGATTGGAGGGGTTCTGATCATTGGCTTATCAAACTCTTAATTGTTTCATATAGAGTTTCTAAAAACCCTTCTTTCAAGTTTTAATTCATGTGGCTGCAGGATCTTTCTCTCCGGGGATCTTATGATTGACTGGTGGTACGAAGGGAAGCTTGCTCATGGTAGGGCCATGTATTCATTTGGTAAGAGGCTTCAATATGTGAAGTACAAGCTCAAGAGATGGAATAAACAATGTTTTGGAAATGTACACTCTCAGAAGATTGCAGCACAGTCTAGGCTAGATAATATTACTTGTTTGATTCGAGATCAAGGTATGACTTGGGATCTCAGTAGAGCAGAGTCCTTAGCCCTTAAGGAATTGGAAGAGTGGGAGTTACGTGAGGTATTTCGAGCCACTCTTCCATTTCTTTGGTTGCTTCTAATTTTGATTAAGGGGAATTGTGCATTTTCTCTAATATTTATGCCCCTATAGATCTTCTGAGTAAGTCACAACTTTGGTCTCACATCATTTTTGTCTGATCCCTCATTCTTCTCAAGGGAATCCAGGGCATGCTAGAATTGGTGGTATTGGTAAAGGCAGTGATGGGGATGTTGTATTCTTCTTCTCTATTTATAAAGGGTAGCACTCTAAAAATTTGATGGAGGCTCTTGTTATTAAGGTTGCAGTTGAGAGAGGATGTTCACTTGGTTGGAAGCGGATTATTTGTGAGCCATATTCTTAGATTGTGGTTTATATCTTGACTAAGCAAAGGTTGGGTGATGTTAGTTGGCAATTAGCCTCAGTGGCCAAACATATCTTAAATATGTGTAGTTCATTGGATTATGTATCCTGTTGTCATATCCCCAGAGAGTGGAATGGAGTGGTTGACTGACTAGCGAAGTAGGCTTCAAAGAACTTAGATGGTTGGGATATTGGGGTGATGTAGAGCTAACAACACAAGGGATAGCAACCAACTTGACAGGAGTAAAAGAGGATGTAGGGGATGGCAGGGGATGGCAGGGCAGACAAGACTCTAAGTCCTTGTGGACCTAGCTACTCCATTTGACTTCAAACTGGACATGATTGTCCTCTCTATTCCCATGGTTTCAACACTACACAACAACACCATCTTTAGGTTTATGTACCTAGGCTCTTTGCCAAACTTTCTAGGGACCCTAGACCTTCTTTGATTGACTATCCCAAGCTCACAAAACCATCAAAATACTCAGGAGGTACCTCCTTGTACCACTTCCTTCAGAACTGCCCCAACTCCCTTATAGCCCTCTAAAAAGGATTGTCAAGCAATATCTCTTGATACTGACCTCCAAATAGTACTGTTAATGGCTTTTTGAGTACCCATTATCTTGTTCTTCAACATATCCAACATGCACTAGGGAGTCTTTTGGAACACAGGCTTCAAAATTTGACTGTATCGATTCCTAACTAGGCCTAATTAGGTCAGTTTTACAAACAAAGTGCTCACAAACTTCACTCCAAATTTCCAACTTCTGTTTCAAGGTACCAATAGGTTGTAAATAGGTAGATTTCAAAAAAATTTGGGGTCCAAGGTTGCTCCAAGACATTTCATGGTCAAATCTTCACTCCACCAGAGCCAGTTAGCAAAACACATAGAGCTATTAGGCCACAATGGCTCCAAACACCCATTTGTTTTTGTTCCCTGCTCCTGCACTCAAAACCCATTAGAGAACATACCATCTTACACCCATCCCATCCATTTTGGGGCTCTAACTCAGATGGATGGGTTAGGAATCCTTAAACCTCATTAAAACCCTCAAAACAAGGGTTAGAGAACAATCAACACAAAAATGATTATAAAATGCCTAAACTTGGATGAAAATCCCTCCTACCAAATGCAAATCAAAGGTAATAACCTCCCCTACACAATTTTGATCAACTTTATCCTTGACTATGCAGTACAGGCAGGTATAGTATAAAGGAACAACAAAAATACAGTAAAAACTCAGAAAAAATAGGGCAGCAACAGTATTCTTTTTATTCTCTCCATTCAAACTTCATAAATCTACCATGCTTCAACATGAGAGAGGTCTCCTCTTTATGTTTTCCATGAATTACTCATTACAATCCTTCCCAATCGTGGGAAAATGCTAAAAATAGCCTAAAACTGACTGCTTTTGCATTAAAAAAACTAATGACTAAAAATAGACTGTCACAGTTTTAGTAAACTGGAGACCATACTTAAGAAATTGCCTAAACTAGGCCTCCACTACAACCTCATGCCTCTCAAAGGCTTCATTACAATATTTCAAAATCATTTAGTCTTCAAACAAAATTTTTTTTAAACAAATGACATAAACATGTCCTAGGTGCACTGCACCATACACCCTAACTTGTAACTTTTCCAAGTCCCTTGGAAAGAATCTTGCAAATTGTCCTCCATTGCTTGTCTTTGTCCTCCATGTTTGTCTTTAGCAGATCCATTTTGTGCTTGATTCTCACTATCCTTGACATGCTTGCCAACATTACTTGCTTCTTGACCATGTGTACTCTTTGTCAACTGTCCCATTCTTGGTCCTCTGACCTTGTCACCTTCATTAGCATCCATGCTTCTCTCAACTATCTTTCCACTTGTCTTCTCAACTTCTTTTTTACACCACTATTTGTCTCCATTCTTTCCACTGTTCACTGTCACATTACCTTTTACAACCTCTGTTAGGCCTTTACCCAACTTGTTTACTGTCCTATCAACCTTGCAAACTGTTGCATCAGCTTCACTTGACTGCCTCTTCTCTCTACTCAACACTACAGGGCACATGACTATCCCTACTAAGATCCCATCATGTATTTCTTGCCTTTCCATGGGCTTTCCACTCTTACACTTCTCTGTCTCAGACCTAGACACATTTTCACTCACCTCCTTCTTCCACATGAAGACATTTCTCTTCACAACTAGCTGCAAATCACCTTCACACTTGCTCTTTGTTGTTTCAACAACTTCATGCCTTGAAAAGGCTGCACACTCCTTGTTTTCACTCTCTTCAAACATCACTGGCTCCTTCTTGCCAAACATTACCATCTTTGTTGTCCTTGACTGCTCTTTGACTTCTTCTTGCAATGGAGTCAGCATAAAAGTCTTCTCATCCTTCCTAATGGTGTAGGTGTTAGCTTTCCCATCATAAATTATAGACCTATCAAACTGCCAGGGTCTTCCAAGTATCACATGACAACAATCCATGGGTAGGATGTCACAAAGTACCCTATCCTCATATGCTCCAATCTTGAACTCTACTAATGCTTGCTCACTCACTAAAATGGACTGATGATCACCTACCCAAGAGACTTTGTAAGGTGTGTCCCTAGGTACTCTTTTCAACCTCAGTTTGTCTACCATCTCACTAGACACCATATTATCAGTACATCCTGAATCCACTATCACTTTACATACCTTGTCCTTGCACTTGCAAGTTGTCCTAAACAATGTTTTCCTTTGAATCAACTCCTTCTCCTTGGAGGTCTTCAATAGTGTTCTTTCTCTCAGCATTAATGTTTCTCCTACTTCCCCAACACAACTACTGGGAGTAGAACCACCACATTCTTCTTCTTGGACTAACTGAGTCCTCCTCTCATTCTTCCTTTCACCATCACTTGAAAATTTTTGCTTCTCAGGACACTTATATGTTGGGTGCCCAAACTCTAGACAATTGTAACACTTACCTATAAAGGTGTTTGCACTCCTTCCACCACCAAATCTGCCTCTAGAACCTCTGCCTCTGAAATCTGCACTCTGTCCTTGTTTGAAATCTGCACCTTGTCCTTGTGCTTTGCTCATTTCCTCTTGACCATCATTGACTTGCTTTGTGTTTTGAAAAGATCCTCTTCCTCTAGAGGTGCTACCTCTGCCTCTGGTTGTCTTATCTTGTCTCCTTTTCAGCTTCTCTTCCACTCTTACTGCCATCTGATAACATTCTTCAACACTTCTAGAATTTGCCAACACTAGTTCATCCTACATGTTAAATCTCAAACCACCAATATACCTAACAAATTTTTGCACTTCACTTTCATTTTGACCAAACCTTATACTCAACTTATAAAACTCTTCAGTGTATGTCTTAACATCCATTTCCTTTTGTCTTAAACTTTGAAGCTTTTTACACATTTGAACTTCATAATCTTTAGGCAAGAATTTACCTTTGATTTTTGCTACCATCTTGTCCCATGAAACAATCTTTGCCTTTCCTTGCTTTCTCCTCTCTATTTGCTGATAATCCCACCATAACAAAACATGACCTGTCAACTTGGTCTTTGTAATCTTCACTTTCTTCTCCTCAGGAACTTCTTCACACTCAAAGTGGTTGTCCAATGCTGCTATCCAGTCTAACAACTCTTCATCATTAAGGCTTCCCCCATACTTTGGCACATCTATCTTTATCTTGTGTTTGTCTTCTTTCACTACCTTTAGCAACTTTGCCATCCTCTGATCCTTAGGGTCTAACTCTTCTTCCACATCTTCATACTCAACTTCCTCTTCTTCCTCGGACTCAATCTCATCACCTAGAGCCTCTCCTCTTCTCTGATTTTGTTCTAGGGTAGCCATTCTTTCCTTCAGCTCCCTCAACTCTCTAGCATGCTTCTCCTTCAACTCATTCATCTCTTGAGCCATGTTTCTCACTCTTGGAGGCATCTTGACAAATTGTCTCTTCAACTTACCACCACAACAGACCTACTAACTGTGCTCTGATACCAATTTGATGTAGAGATAACAACACAAGGGATAGAAACCAACTTCACAGGAGGAAAAGAGGATGCAGGGGATGGCAAGGTAGACAAGACTCTAAGTCCTTGTGGACCTAGCTACTCCATTTGACTTCAAACTAGACATGAATGTCCTCTCTATTCCCATGGTTTCAACACTACACAACAACACCATCTTTGGGTTTATATACCTAGGCTCTTTGCCAAACTTTCTAGGGACCCTAGACCTTCTTTGATTAACTATCCCAAGCTCACAAAACCATCAAAATGCTCAGGAGGTACCTCCTTGTACCACTTCCTTCACAACTGCCCCAACTCCCTTGTAGCCCTCTAAAAAGGACTGTCAAGCAATATCTTTTGATACTGACCTCCAAACAGGACTGTTAATGGCTTTTTGAGTACCAATTATCTTGTTCTTCAACATATCCAACATGCACTAGGGGGTTTTTGGAACACATGCTTCAAAATTTGACTGTACCAATTCCTAACTAGGCCTAATTAGGTCAGTTTTACAAACAAAGTGCTCACAAACTTCACTCCAAATTTCCAACTTCTATTTCAAGATGCCCAATAGGTTGTAAATAGGTAGATTTCACAATTTTTTGGGGTCCAAGGTCGCTCCAAGACATTTCATGGTCAAATCTTCACTCCACCAAAGCTAGTTGGCCAAACACAGAGCTATTAGGCCACAATGGCTCCAAACACCCACTTTCTTTTGCTCCCTGTTCTTGCACTCAAAACCCATTAGAGAACATACCATCCTACACCCATCTTATCCATTTTTGGGCTCTAACTCAGATGGATGGGTTAGGAATCCTTAAACCTCATTAAAACCCTCAAAATAAGGGTTAGAGAACAGTCAGCACAAAAATGATTATAAAATGCCTAAACTTGGATGAAAATCCCTCCTACCAAATGCAAATCAAAGGTAAGAACCTCCCCTACACCATTTTGATCAACTTTGTCCTTAACTATGCAGTACGGGCAGGTACAATATAAAGGAACAACAGAAATACAGTAAAAACTTAGAAAAAATAGGGCAACAACAGTATTCTTTTTATTCTCTCCATTCAAACTTCATAAATCTACCATAATTAAACATGAGAGAGGTCTCCTCTTTATGTTTTCCATGAATTGCTCATTACAATCCTTCCCAATCGTGGGAAAAGGCTAAAAATAGCCTAAAACTTACTGCTTTTGCATTAAAAAAACTAATGACTAAAAACAAACTGTCACAATTTTAGTAAACTGCAGACCATACTTAATTAAACTAGGCCTCCACTACAATGTCATGCCTCTCAAAGGCTTCATTACAATATTTCAAAATCATTTAGTCTTCAAACAAACAAAATTTTAAACAATGACATAAAAATGTCCTAGGTGCACTGCACCATACACCCTAACTTGTAACTTTTTCAAGTCCCTTGGAAAGAATCTTGCAAATTGTCCTCCATTGCTTGTCTTTGTCCTCCATGTTTGTCTTTAGCAGGTCCATTTTGTGCTTGATTCTCACTATCCTTGACATGCTTGCCAACATTACTTGCTTCTTGACCATGTGTACTCTTTGTAAACTGTCCCATTCTTGGACCTTGTCACCTTCATTAGCATCCATGCTTCTCTCAACTGTCTTTCCACTTGTCTTCTCAACTTCTTGTTTACACCACTATTTGTCTCCATTCTTTCCATTGTTCACTGTCACATTACCTTTTGCAACCTCTGTCAGGCCTTTACCCAACTTGTTTATTGTCCTATCAACCTTGTAAACTGTTGCATCAGCTTCACTTGATTGCCTCTTCTCTCTACTCAACACTACAGGGCACATGACTGTCCCTACTAAGATCCCTTCACTTATTTCTTGCCTTTCCACAGGCTTTCCACTCTTACACTCCTCTATCTCAGACCTAGACACATTTTCACTCACCTCCTTCTTCCACATGAAAACATTTCTCTTCACAACTGGCTGCAAATCAGCTTCACACTTGCTCTTTGTTGTTTCAACAACTTTATGCCTTGAAAAGGCTGCACACTCCTTGTTTTCACTCTCTTCAAACATCACTGGCTCCTTCTTGCCAAACTTTATCATCTTTGCTGTCCTTGATTGCTCTTTGACTTCTTCTTACAATGGAGTTAGCATAAAAGTCTTATCATCCTTCCTAATGGTGTAGGTGTTAGCTTTCCCATCACAAATTATAGACCTATCAAACTGCCTGGGTCTTCCAAGTATGACATGACAACAATCCATGGGTACGATGTCACAAAGTACCCTATCCTCATATGCTCCTGAAATATACCAAGCCAATTTTTTTCACTTTTCCAATTACAACAAGTAGAGCAATACACAATCGTTGAAGTTAGCAATTAAACCAAACGATGCGGAATTCAACTCTAACCAAGAATGTACACCAGGATGGCATGATCATATGGTCAGAGGATCTCTATGCAATGCTAATAAAGGAACTCTAACCAAGAATGCGCCGGATGTCGACAAGCATATGGTCAGAGGGTCTTGATGCAATGCTGATATAAAGAACTCTAACCAAGAATGCGCCTGATGATGACGAGCATATGGTCAGAGGATCCCTACCAACTATTATGCTGAAATAACTCGACGTCAAGAATGTGCTTTCCAACCCGAAGTGGAATTGGAGCTACCATATGATGGAGATGCAAAGTATTATAAAGCAAATATGAGAAGAAGTATGAAGTGCTGACAGTACTACTGTTCAACTTACAATAATTAGAGACTTCCAACCCAACTCAAATGATAGAAGTTAGCAAACTGAAATGACGGATCAGCAACTTTGAAAAACCAAACCAGCAACATAAAACCCTACAAAAATGCTCACACCTCACTCATTTCTCAACTAAATGACCTTAAATCTAATGCAATGCACTCCTATGACAATGGCAACCTAGCTACACACTATAGACCACTCTTAAACCCAAGTATTTATTTAGCACGCTTTCTAATGCACTCCAAAGAGGGGCGACCTGGCAAGAAGGGTGATTTCCTTCTAGAAAATCAGATTCTTCATAATAAATTCTGTAAATTGGCACAATGGGGCGCCCAACATAGACAAAGGGAAATATGAAATACCCAGAACAAATGCCTTTTTATTTTTAGATTTATGAATGAAACTATAGATTCAACCCTGTTATCAGCAACTCCAAAAAATGACATAAAATGCAAATAACTGAACTACAAACAGAACTCAAGCTACAATGCAGACCTCACTACAAAATCACTACTATCAGCAAACCTCTCCCTAGGTGCTATCTCTCAAGCACGAAGTGAGCCCAGGCTAGGAGGCATTCATTCCTCGAAGCAGTCCCAAAACCATTACGGCAGCATAACATTATCAAGATTTCGGATGCCCAAATGAGAGCACTCTTCCTCCTTTTATGCTTTTCCAACTAGGAGTCTCTAAAATCCTTTTGCATATGGGATAAAACATGAGAGGGAAAATAATATAATCCTCTTCAATTCTTTTTCAACCTCAACCTTAAAGTCCCCTCTTTTAAAACAACATTAATATTAAATAATAATATTTAATTTACGGACTTTAAAACGGAGGCCAAGATGATGTCAGAAATCAATGATCTATAGCTCGTTGGAAAGGTCTTGACAAGACGAATCCAACCCCACTCTCAAAATCTCGTTCTGGTGCCAATCCTGAACTTACTAAAAATAGCCGTAACCAATAGGGACTAAGGAGAACAAACCCGGAAAGAAACCGCCAACCAAACCACAATCCATGAACAAAAGCAACCACCAAAACATGAAACCCCAATTTCAACCTCCAAGTAGCCTACGGGTCTCTGGAATAGGCCAATGGTCAACTGTAAAAGATCAATCTAGAAAACGGGACAATACAGTCCGCCCTTCCCAAGATTGCTTGTCCTCAAGCAATTGTAAGCCTGGATGCTGCAGAATCTCATCATTCTCCCAAGTAGCATCCTCCATAGGCAAGTTCTTCCACTTCACCAAATACTCTCTAATAGTTCTTTTCCTCAAGGAACGCTCCCTGGAATCAAGAATCTCTTCTGGAATCAAAACTAACTGTCCTTCTTCATCCAAGGGTGGCATCTGTGATGAAGCAACAACATTGTGTCCAAGTGCCTTCTTGAGGCGAGACACGTGGAATACATTGTGCACTCTGCTATCTGAAGGTAGCTCCAACTCATAAGCTACTGCCCCCACCTTCCTAGTGACCTTGAACGGCCCATAAAAACGTGGTTTGAGCTTCTCAGCTCCACTTTTCTTGAGAGTGGACTGTCTATAAGGTTGTAGTCGAAGATAAACCATATCTCTAACTTCAAAAGAGCGCTCAACACGCTGCTGATCAGCATACATCTTCTACTGATTCTGTGCAATTTGAAGATTGTTCTTCAATGAGTTCAAGATATCTTGACTCTGCTGCAATAAATCTTTGGCCTGAGGGGCTTTGCTATCACCAAACACCAAATCAGCAAAGCTAGGAGCCTCATAACCGTAAAGAGCCATGAAAGGTGACATCCTTATTGACATGTGAAAAGTAGAATTATAACAATACTCGCCCATGTGAAGCCACTTCACCCAAGCTCTTTGCTGCTTCGAAACATAGTTTCTCAGGTAACCTTCCAACCACTTGTTCACTATCTCTGTCTGTCCATCAGTTTGAGGGTGATAACTAGTGCTTGGAGTAAGCACTGTACCACTCATTCTGAAAACCTCTTGCCAAAAAGTGCTTAGGAACTTGCTGTCCCTATCACTCACAATGTTTTTTGGCAACCCATGTAATCTAAACACCTCATGAAAAAACAAATCTGCAACTTGGGCTGCTGAAAAAGAGCTGGCAATGGCGAAGAAGTGAGCAAATTTTGTTAATCTGTCCACTACAACATAGATACAGTCTTTACCTTGAACCTTGGGCAACCCTATGATGAAGTCCATTGATATGCTTTCCCATTTTTGATTGGGAATGGGAAGAGGTTGCAGAAGACCAGCTGGTAAAGTATGCTCATTCTTGTTCATCTGACAAGTGGGACACTCCTGAATGTAACGTTGAACCTCCCCTTTCAGCCCTTTCCAAGAAAATCTTTCCCTGATCTGCCTATATGTCTTGAAGAACCCTTGATGACTAGCAAGTGGAATGTCATGAAAGGTCAACAAAATCTTCTTTTTGAGCTTAGAATCAGCCACCACAAAGATTCTACCCTTGTAGTGTATCAGCCCTTCGACCACTTTGTACCTTTCGTCAAGAAAAGTACCCTCAATGATGCTGGTTGCAAACTGATTTTTGGCATAATCAGCAAGCAACATGTCCCTCCAATCAGTTGTAAGCTCACACAATGAGCTCAAATGAGGTCTCCTAGATAGAGCATTAGCCACAATATTGTTTTTTCCTTTGACATATTTGATGTCAAAATCGTAAGCTTGAAGCTTACTCACCCACTTTTGTTGCCTCTCGTTTAAATCTTTTTGATGCATGAAGTGCTTGAGGCTATTGTGATCAGTCTTGACCACAAACTTGGTCCCCACCAAGTACTGTCTGAACTTAGCTAGTGCATGCATAATGGCAAGCATCTCCTTGTCGTAGATGGAGTAGGTCCTTTCAACACCTCTTAATTTTCTGCTTTCAAACACAATGGGATGTTTGTCTTGCATCAAAATAGCCCCAACTCCTTCATCGGATGCATCACACTGTAGCTCGAATGGCTTGGAGAAGTCTGGGATAGCTAAAACCGGACAAGAGCTCATGATCCCCTTAAATTTATCAAAAGTAGTTTGAGCCTTTTCTGACCAACAAAAAGTAACCTTTTTCGTGAGGTCAGTAAGAGGAGCAGCATTCTGAGAGTAGCCCTTCACAAATCTTCTGTAAAATCCACAAAGACCCAAAAATCCTTTCAGATGAGTCAAATTCTCAGGAGGTTGCCAATCAACAATTGCCTTGATCTTTTCAAGATCAACCTTCACTCCTTCAGCACTAATTATATGGCCAAGGTAAAGTAACTCCTTCATTCCAAATTCACATATGGATTCTTTGGCAAACAAACTCTATGATTCCAGGATGCTAAGCACTTCCTCCAAGTGCTTGAGATGTTCTTCCCATGTCTTGCTGTAGATCAGGGTGTCATCAAAAAATATCAATACAAACTTCCTCAACTGCTTCTGAAAGATTTTGTTCATACATGACTAGAAGGTAGCAGGAGCATTAGTCAACCCAAATGGCATGACTAGAAACTCGAAGTGGCCATAGTGACATCTAAATGCTGTCTTCTCAACATCGGATCCTCTCATCTGAATCTAGTAATAACCCGATCTCAAATCGATCTTTGAAAAGAACTTGGCTCCATGTAGCTCATCAATGAGCTCATCTATCCTCGGGATGGGCTATCAATTTTTGATGGTGCTTTGATTCAAAGCATGATAGTCCACACACATGCGGATGGTACCATCCTTCTTCTTCACCAGGACAACTGCCAAAGCAAAGGGGCTCTTGCTTGGACGAATGAAGCCCATCTCTAAGAGTTCCCGAATGTTTTTCTCAATCTTGTCCTTTTGCTTCTTAGGATACCGATAAGGATTTGTAATAATTGGTTTAGCTCCTTCCTTGAGCTCTATGACATGCTCCGAACCTTGATCAGGAGGTGGTCCAGGAGGTAAATCAGCAAACACCTTGCTCTTCTTTTTGAGTAAAGACTGAATATCAGGAGGGTAGTCTCTCTTTGTTTCAACCAGACTAGCAGGAAGAATCATACACTCTGCAGCCCACTCAACTTGATCATGATGAATCAGCCTCGCCATCCTCTTGAATGACACAATCCGAGGACCACCATTGGACATTCCTCTTATCACTACATTCTTCCCTTCGGATTGGAACTTGAGCTCCATGGTTTGCAGATTTAGAGTGATCTCCCCGAGTGAACGCAGCCATTGAATGCCTAGGACAACATCCGTATCTCCAATTTTGACTACATAGAAGTCGTCCTTGACCTCATAGTTTCCCACTTGCATGGTCATGTTTGAGATCTTCTTGGTGCAGGTGATGTGAAAACCGTCAGCAACCATAACCTTGAAGCCTTCAAACTCTTCTGTTTGCAGCCCCTTCTTTGCCACCACAGCTTCGCCAATGAAGTTATGCGTTGGTCCAGTGTCAATCAAAGCAACTATGCATTGCCCCTTAATCATCCCTCGAACTTTGAAGGATTCATTCCTTTGAAAGCTCGAAAGTTGAGCCAAGGTGCCTACACTTCCCTTTTCATCTTCGGATTCCTCTGGCACTTTTTCCACTTCACTATCTTCAGAATCAAACTGCTGGTCTGATAAATCAGAATTACTTTCTTCAGCTGAATAGTATTCAATTTGATGAAATTTGCCTCCTTTTGGGCAAACATGATCTTGGGACCATTTTTCTCTACACCGGAAACATAACCCTTTTCTTCTGAGTTCATTAAGTGTCTCAGGATCCAACCTTGTGACATGAGGTTGATGTTGTTTGAACTCCTTATGCTGAGGTCTTTTTCCTTTATCTCTTTTGTGAAATGATGGCTTGGGTTGAAACTTTTCTTTAGGAGCAGCCCACTCCATGTTTCTTGCCTTCTTCATTGCCTCTTGTAGAGAAGGTGGATCAAAAGCTTTAATCCAACCCTTGAGTGGCTCCGTCAATCATTCACTGAATAGGATCACCAAGCGCCTCTCAGTGACTCCTGTGACCATGACTGAAAGCCTTTGAAACTCAGCTATGTAGGCATCGACTGTACCATATTGCTTAAGTTGTGCCAATTCTCTGAAATGCACTTCTGGATCTTTTTTCTCAAATCTCTCTATGAGCTTATTGGTAAACTCATCATAGGTAGTGATAGACCGATGACCCAAGGTGACTAGACCATGGTACCACCACTCGTGCGCCACCCCATCCAGGTGTAGCGTAGCGAACTTAATCGCCTCCTCCTCCTCCATGGGTCTGAGAGCTAGATAGTTGTCTAACTTCTGTATCCAGGCTCTGGTTGAACTATTGTCACTCCCATCAAAATGTGGAAGCATAACCTTGTTGATAGCTTGATGCAAATCCCCATGAACTATTGTCCTTCTTTGTTCATAATGTCTTCCTTGTCCTCTATCCTTCCTTTTATGATCCATAAAATCATTATAAGACATATCTGCCTTAATTTCATCAGGTAGAGAATCATACTCAGCGCGGCCGAGTCTCAACTGTTCAACAAAGGACACATTTTCTTCTGGATCAAGATGAGGTTTTACTGGTGCCAAGAAAGTGGGTTTGAATGGCCTGGAAGAAATGTATGTGCTATTTGAAGCAGGCTGAGCAGCATGTCCATTATGCTGGTTGGTGGCACTGTGTTCTCCACTATGTCCTGAATTGTTTAGTGGAGGTTGGTTCTGACCCCTTCTCCCCATCATGAGAGATATCATATCCATTAAGGTATCCATCTTCCTCTCGAACCTCTTTGCCGGACTTAATGATCTTTCTCTTCCTTTCCCACTATCATCTCTGTTACTTCCCGACGTCCTCTCATTATCCCCCATTTCTCCTTCAGGAGAAGACTCACAATTGGCTCTTAATACCTCTGAAGCTGTCTGACCTTCTGGGGCCTGATGCTAATGAAACTGATTGGTAGCCTTCTTGTATTCTCTTGCTAAGTACCTCTGTTCTCTGTCACTCATAGAAGGTTTGCTTTCACAGGATGGCAGGATGCGTGGCTCTGATACCACTGAAATATACCAAGCCAATTTTTTTCACTTTTCCAATTACAACAAGCAGAGCAATACACAATTGTTGAAGTTAGCAATTAAACCAAATGATGCGGAATTCAACTCTAACCAAGAATGTACACCAGGATGGCATGATCATATGGTCAGAGGATCTCTATGCAATGCTGATAAAGGAACTCTAACCAAGAATGCGCCAGATGTCGACGAGCATATGGTCAGAGGGTCTTGATGCAATGCTGATATAAAGAACTCTAACCAAGAATGCGCCTGATGATGACGAGCATATGGTCAGAGGACCCCTAACAACTATTATGCTGAAATAACTCGACGTCAAGAATGTGCTTTCCAACCCGAAGTGGAATTGGAGCAACCATATGACGGAGATGCAAAGTATTATAAAGCAAATATGAGAAGAAGTATGAAGTGCTGACAGTACTACTGTTCAACTTACAATAATTAGAGACTTCCAACCCAACTCAAATGATAGAAGTTAGCAAACTGAAATGATGGATCAGCAACTTTGAAAAACTAAACCAGCAACATAAAACTCTACAAAAATGCTCACACCTCACTCATTTCTCAACTAAATGACCTCAAATCTGATGCAATACACTCCTATGACAATGGCAACCCAGCTACACACTATAGACCACTCTTAAACCCAAGTATTTATTTAGCACGCTTTCTAATGCACTCCAAAGAGGGGCGACCTGGCAAGAAGGGCGATTTCCTTCTAGAAAATCAGATTCTTCATAATAAATTCTGTAAATTGGCACAATGGGGCGCCCAACATAGACAAAGGGAAATATGAAATACCTAGAACAAATGCCTTTTTATTTTTAGATTTCTGAATGAAACTATAGATTCAGCCCTGTTATCAGCAACTCCAAAAAATGACATAAAATGCAAATAACTGAACTACAAACAGAACTCAAGCTACAATGCAAACCTCACTACAAAATCACTACTATCAGCAAACCTCTCCCTAGGTGCTATCTCTCAAGCACG
Organism: Cunninghamia lanceolata; assembly: GCA_027924645.1. Taxonomy (NCBI): domain Eukaryota; kingdom Viridiplantae; phylum Streptophyta; class Pinopsida; order Cupressales; family Cupressaceae; genus Cunninghamia; species Cunninghamia lanceolata. The sequence continues at coordinate 3,259,867 of BSBN01000500.1, read as the reverse complement.
AAGTGAGCCCAGGATAGGAGGCATTCATTCCTCGAAGCAGTCCCAAAACCATTACGGCAGCATAACATTATCAAGATTTCGGATGCCCAAATGAGAGCACTCTTCCTCCTTTTATACTTTTCCGACTGGGAGTCTCTAAAATCCTCTTGCATATGGGATAAAACATGAGAGGGAAAATAATATAATCCTCTTCAATTCTTTTTCAACCTCAACCTTAAAGTCCCCTCTTTTAAAACAACATTAATATTAAATAATAATATTTAATTTACGGACTTTAAAACGGAGGCCAAGATGATGTCGAAAATCAATGATCTATAGCTCGTTGGAAAGGTCTTGACAAGATGAATCCAACCCCACTCTCAAAATCCCATTCTGGTGTCAATCCTAAACTTACTAAAAATAGCCGTAACCAACAGGGACTAAGGAGAACAAACCCGAAAAGAAACTGCCAACCAAACCACAATCCACGAACAAAAGCAACCACCAAAACATGAAACCCCAATTTCAACCTCCAAGTAGCCTACGGGTCTTTGGAATAGGCCAACGGTCAACTGTAAAAGATCAATCTAGAAAACGGGACATTACAGCTCCAATCTTGAACTCTACTAATGCTTGCTCACTCACTAAAATAGACTGATGATCACCTACCCAAGAGACTTTGTAAGGTGTGTCCCTAGGTACTCTTTTCAACCTCAGTTTGTCTACCATCTCACTAGACACCATATTATCAGTACATCCTGAATCCACTATCACTTTATATACCTTGTCCTTGCACTTGCAAGTTGTCCTAAATAGTATTTTCCTCTGAATCAGCTCCTTCTCCTTGGAGGTCTTCAATAGTGTTCTTTCTTTCAGCATTAATGTTTCTCCTACTTCACTAGCACAACTAGTGGGAGTAGAACCACCACATTCTTCTTCTTGGACTAACTGAGTCCTCCTCTCATTCTTCCTTTCACCATCACTTGAAAATTTTTGCTTCTCAGGACACTTATATGCTGGGTGCCCAAACTATTGACAATTGTAACACTTACCTATAAAGGTGTTTGCACTCCTTCCACCACTAAATATGCCTCTAGTACCTCTGCCTCTGAAATCTGCACTTTGTCCTTGTTTGAAATCTGCACCTTGTCCTTGTGCCTTGCTCATTTCCTCTTGACCCTCATTGACTTGCTTTGTGTTTTGAAAAGATCCTCTTGCTCTAGAGGTGCTACCTCTGCCTCTGGCTATCTCATCTTGTCTCCTTTTTAGCTTCTCTTCCACTCTTACTGCCATCTGATAACATTCTTCAACACTTCTAGGATTTGCCAACACTAGTTCATCCTACATGTTAAACCTCAAACCACCAATATACCTAGCAACTTTTTGCACTTCACTTTCATTTTGACCAGACCTTATACTCAACTTATAAAACTCTTCAGTGTATGTCTTAACATCCATTTCCTTTTGTCTTAAACTTTGAAGCTTTTTAAACATTTGAACTTCATAATCTTTAGGCAAGAATTTACCTTTGATTTTTGCTACCATCTTGTCCCATGAAACAATCTTTTCTTTTCCTTGCTTTCTCCTCTCTATCTGCTGATAATCCCACCATAACAAAGCATGACCTGTCAGCTTGGTCTTTGCAATCTTCACTTTCTTCTCCTCAGGAACTTCTTCACACTCAAAGTGGTTGTCCAATGCTGCTATCCAGTCTAACAACTCTTCATCATTAAGGATTCCCCCATACTTTGGCACATAAGTTATCTATCTCCCATCCAAGCACCTGTTTATATAGAGTTTACAAGGCAAATATGGAACCTTCTAGAGATGGGCGTCCATCTTGGACTCATGCCCCAAAACCCACGCCTAAGGACACTTGTTCAACATCCCATCCCAAAGTGGGCACCTGGTCCCAAGATAGGTTATGACAGATGCTCTTATGCACCTTACAGTTGTCATAGAATCCGTCATAACCGACAGCACTTACAGCTGTAAGAGAATCTATCATACACTGACTAAAAATATCATATTCCTCTTACAACATGTCATAACCTCCCTTGACCGCCCAAAGATGCCTTTCTCTCGTGCAAAGATACTCACTGACACTTGTCATTAATTAAAAGATACTCACCGACACTTGCCCCTAGACCTCGCAAGGGGCTATGCCCCTTGACCCCGTCTTGGGGGCGCTGCCCCCAAACCCCCGTTAATTATTCAAGGGCGAAACCGCGGTTGCCAAAGTCACCAAAATTTGACCTGCTGCATGTACACAAGGTGACGACTATGCCAACTCAACATGGGATAAATAAATACAACATTAGGAATTTGCAAAGGTTGAGACACCTTAATTCCCAACAAAAATAATGGCATTTAGGACACAAATATTTAATTTCCCGATTTTGCATGATTTTAGGGATAATTTAAATATTGTGAAAGGATGACAAAGTAATCGACGAGACTTACTTTGCCATGTGTGATAAATCTGCCTAATATTGCCTCTTTGCATTTTTATTACAAATGATAAAGTAATTCATAATTCATTACTTTATCGTTTGTTTACAATATTTAATCTATTTCTAGATTATGCAAAAACGACAAAACAATACCTGTAACTTCTAGGGAAAAATAACATGACTCCACACACACCTTTTACCTCTCGCATCTTACTTACATTATATCATGTATTTCAAGGCTACGTCGAAACACCTTATGACCCCTAGCCATTCATACATTTTTTTAATGCATACATATCTATCATGCCTACAAGGTCATATCAAAGCATCTCATCCCCCCCTAGCCACTCATACATTCATACATATCTATCATCATGATGCGAGGTCCTAAGAAATATATTATAAGGTGCCCCTTATGACTCCCCATACATATGTCTCAAATAGAACAACATACCCAATTTATGATCTCAACACCAACATGCCTTAACAAAATACAAGGCACTCGACCCATATGCTATCATAATGTTTTTCTTTGACTTAAAAAAAAAGCAGAAAATTGTCTCACGACCCCATGTGGAATGTGATTATGTTTTAAAAGACTCTAAAGTCTTTACCACAGGTAAAAAGGATGTCAATGATTTTTATTTTATCAAAAGTCAAAATACACGAATGGAAATTAGGTCTATTTGACCCAAAAAGGAAGAAAACCTAAAACATATCATTTGCATTTCATTTTACCTTCCTCCTCTTGCTGTCTCGCCGCCATGACTAGGGTTTGTGGGCCAAAATACATGATTTATGTCGATTCTGGGAGGATTTTGGCCGATTTTCTAAGAAAAATTGAAGGTAAGTTGTATCTAGCTGAGGCTTTGACTCTTTGAAGTCAATTTTTTGGGCTGATTTTAGGCCTCTGTGGTCGCGTTTTGACTGTGTTTTGATGCAATTTTTTGTTGTTTTCCTGTGGCTGACCACCATGCATTCACTTTTGACTGTGTTTGAGGCTGCAATGAAGGTCACCTGAGGGAACAAAAAAATGTGGTTTTACACAACAAACAACAGAAAGAAGGTAAGTTGTTTATTATGATGATCCCTCTTCATTTCCTACATTTTACTTTGTATATTTGCTGCCAAAAGCACGATCTGGAGAGTTTTGTGAGCATTTTTTCTTGAAAAGAGTTAAAAAGCCTTGGATTTCTCAAATATCTACAGACCTTTGTCGATTCTATGAATTCTTTGCTGCATTTGGCTGTAACAGAGGCACATTTTCATGAAAATTTGAGCACATTACTTGAAAATTTGCATTTTCTTTGTATCTACGACTTTTCATGCATCTTGCAGCTCGACCCATGATCAAAACTTGTAAAAAAAATGTCAATGTGTACTCTGAATTCAAAAACCTACTTTTTTGGTTATATCTGCAACTTTTTTGTCAGTAGACATTGCATTTTGATTGTGCTGAGGTGAGATTTGAGCATTTCTGTTTGAAAAGAGTTAAAAAGCTTTGGATTTTTCCTCTGTATTTGCATGATTTCTTTGTACTTTCTGAGATTACCTGTTGTATACGCTCTGTTGTTGCATAATTTGAAGAAAATATGAGTATTTCCTTTTGAAATGAGTTTAAAAAAGATGTCACTGCTCCTTATATCTGTAGATCCTCTCTTCATTTTATGAATTCTTTGTTGCATTTGGCTGTGATGGAGGCACGGTTTCATGAAAATCTGAGCACATTACCTGAAAATCTGCATTTTCTTCTATATTTGCATTTAGCTCAAAACGAGCTTAAGTCTTGCTGCATTCGTGGCTCCTCTTAGTTCTGTCCAGATTTGTTACTCATCATGACATACCATTTGATAGCAGTTTCTGTGTTCTCTAACAAGATCGCTTTATTAGGATTTCAAAACCTTAACTGTATCTTTCTCTGTATCTAAAAATTTACCTCTAAGGCTCTTCATTTTCTCTACTATGAGCTCATTGTGATCATCATGACGATCACTTTTGTATGATGTTTATAGCAACTCCATGATGTACATACCATTAAACCTTGTAGGTGTTCAAAATGGGCAAAAAATGTGGAAGTTTTGAAATCCACCTGTCTGGGTACACTGATAGTCTTATTTCTATGTTTCTCTTGACTATAACAATCATGACTTGTGCAGCATACCTGACTTATATTGATTTTTTCAAATGAGTCTTTAGTCATTGTTTGGTGACTGTCATCTTTATTCTTTTTGACTGTGCAAGACGGATTCTGTCATTGTGAAGATGTGCTCTTAATGATTCATTTCTTATTTATGACTGCTCCATATGTTGATAACTGCATCTGTATTCCTCTCTGCTGAAAGTTGGTGAATGGTCTCATGAGATTGAAAACTATTCCAAAATACAGGCATATGACCTTTAAAAGATTTTCTAAAGGATAGCATGAGCTTCATCTTCTTCTTCTTGATAGACTCATACTGTCTGAGGTCTATATGATTATTTTTATGTCCTTTTATGACAGTCAAAATCATGTGTGAACAAGTCTGTCCTCTTCCATCATATAAACTATCCAAACCCTTATGGCTACTCCTGCACCTTCTTTGCCTTATGGTTGTCCTATAGTTAGATCCTCTCATCGTTGTTGGTAGAGTGTTCTTAGGAGCTTTCAAGACTTGAGCTCTGCTTATATCATCAAGGATGAATCACCAGGCCCACACAATCTTTTCTAACATTGTCACATTCATTCTCCTCTTTGACACTCAATGTTACCTTTAATTACTAATGATACTGAACTATTTCCACTAAAAGACCTAGCCATACTGTTGGTGTTAGTGTTGTTTATTGCATTACCATTGAAGGCTCTCAGCAATAGGTCAGTACTACTTGTAATTGTACTCATTAGAAGTGATTGTCCCCTGGTTAAAAGTGACTGCTCCATTCAAGGCTTCTTGACCACAGTCTTACAATGACTGTGCCTTTCTCTTAGCATGCTACTATATTCTTGATATGGTCTCAATTCCTTGTTGAAACTGTAGAGCATGGATTAGTCTACAAAGCAAGGCTTATCTTTACATAGATATCATTCTCTTGACAGAGCTCTTGTTCATGGAAGACAAAGGGTCTTGAAGGAAACTTACCTATCACCTTAGTCATGACATGTCAGCTTCTTGTGTGTCACATGTTCCTTAGGCGCTAACTACTCCATTCAAGGCTTCTGCATGATTGTTGTTCCAATCTTATGATAGTCTGCTATTCCATTATTCATTCCTCAGCACTTATTGTTGTGTCTATCATAGTTTGCATTTGAATATGAATCATGTCAATGTTGTAACAGTGTGACCTCTTTTTATGACTATTTTTTAGCACATACAGTCATTTAGCTTACTGCTGTTCCATTTCTAATTTTGCTGTTGTCATGCATGATTTTTTGCTGCTCTTATGCATTCTATTTTTCTGCTGTCATGCATGATGTTCCTTATAGTCTTTAGGTATGATTTCTGCCCCTCAGTTTACTATCCCATTTCTTTTGTTTGCTGCTCTTTACAATAGTCTTTTGCTGCACTTTATGACTGATTTTTTGCAGCTTTGGTGACTGTCTTTTTTGCTGTTATGGATTGCCCTTTTAGCGACTATTTGCTACTATTGTGACAGCCGTTATCTGCCTTCTGAATATGCCCCTTGGGTTGTGCTTTTGCATTTGTATATTGTATCTGAAATGTTCTGCAAGGACTATGAGCTGGGCTCATGATAGGGAGGACTCTAGACTGCCTGCTCTGCATCCTGTAGGTGTACAAGACTGTTTGACAACTCTAGCCTTCCTACCAATTCAAAGTGCTAACAGACATCTTTCTACACAAAAATGTCAGCTAAAATCCTCAACTCTTTGCAGAGATGGAAAAATCTATTTCTCTACTTGGTGTGGGACACATACTTTATCCCCACTGCTTCCAAGATACTACCTCAATGGCTTACAATTTTTCTGAGCCCATTGTCCACCCTTCTCTCTCTATTCAAGGGTCTGGACTGCTTGGTACTCACTTTCTTCCTCTCTATTTTCCACCCCTGCAAGTCTATTTTCCTACTTGTTTATCTAGCCAGACTCCTTACTGAGCTCGCCTAGAACAAGCATGCATTGCCTCTAGTCGACAATCCAACCACGCCACAAAAGAAAAACAAACAAAAAGCATGGCTCTGCTTGATGAACTCCATACTGTACAGAGGAACTCGAGGAACATCAATGTAGAGTCATGGTTTGCAAAGAAAACAAAATTGCAGAAAAAGAAAATGACTAATCTACTTCAGGATAGCAAACTGAAAACAGAACAGAGATACACAAATTGGTCGAACTGCTGTATTTGATTTTTATTCAAAACTCTTTTACATAAAAAATGCTTCACACAACAAAATTTCCTTCTTCGATTCTTCTGCTGAACTCCTTTACAGAAAGAATGCTACATTTTATAAGTAGTCCATGTCCGTTACAGGACGGTTCAGTTACCAGACCGGTTCGTATTCCAACTGCCCGGTTTAGTTCTGCATTTTCTTGGCCGTCGGCTAGACTCACCATGATGTCTCTCCGACATATTCTATCGGCAAAACTGATGACTATCGGTCTAGCCTTAATCTCTTCCACCGATGGACCATTTCTCTCCGACGGCTAAGGTATTCATCGCTCAGACATTACATTGTCGGCGTAGCTTTTCCTTGGTTTGCTGATAGGCATTGTTACTCCGATGGACCTAACAACCGCCTTCGGTGAGACCACATTCTATCGGCAAACTTCACATTTGTCCCGCCGATATCTTCGGTCATGCCGATGTTCTTTCTATCGGCGTAACATTTCCTTTGTCACCCCGACACATACTTCTTTCGTTGAATGATTGAACTTCAACAGCGAGGTTCAATAGCAAGGTTCAACTGCGGGGTTCAACGGAGAGGTTCAACTACAGGGTTCAACGACGAGGTTCAACTGCGGGGTTCAACCGATCAACAAAGTGACCAACTATTCCAATGAACCATTGAACCTTGGCGCGAGGTTCAACTACGCGGTTCAACGGTGAGGTTCAACTACGAGGTTCAACTGTTGAACAAAGTGACTAACGATTCCAACTTCACCAATCCAGAATTATAAACCTATTGAACCATTGAACCTTGGCACGAGGTTCAACTGCGGGGTTCCATGATGAGGTTCAATGGCGAGGTTCAACGGTGAGGTACAATGGCGAGGTTCAACCGCGAGGTTCAACCGTTGAACAAATGCCGAACACCTTCAAACAAACATTCTTTGACTTGAATTTCACTCGGGCCGATAGGCCGATCAAAAGTAAAGGCTTCTCCCACCGATGCATTTTCAGAAAACAAGAAAAACTCCTAAGACAAAACCACATGCTGCAAACTCAAAATTGACAAATCAAAAAGGCTATGTATAGGCTGCATTGAGCCTTGGTGCTCCTGCACCATACTCCCCCTATGCGGAAAGAAGCTAAGTCACCTCCAGTGATAATGAGGCAAAACCAATGCCCCTCTTTTTGAATTCTGACTCGGCAACCCAGGTAGCTTCTGCTTCAGGCAACTGCTTCCATTTGACCAAATGCTCCATATATACACCATGTCTAGTTTGCTTCTGTACTCTTGAATCCAGTATTCTCTCTGCCTGTAGTTTGGGTTGTAGTGGCAAAGTCACATCTCTGACTGTCTGTTCCTTCTCTGAAATGGATCCATTTGCTGCTGACTGAGGACCCCTGTATTTCACCAGGTCTTGGACATTAAACACTGGTGAGATTGCCAAGTCTTCTGGCAATTCAATTTTGTAGGCATTATTTCCATACTTGTTCAGAATTCTGCAAGGACCAATTCTCCTCATATGCAGTTTGGTTGGCATTCCTTTCTGCATTCTGGCTTTGTTCAAGTGCACCATAACCAGATCACCAACCTCAAACTGAATATCCCTTCTGTGGGCATCTACTCTGTCCTTGATCTTCTGTGTGTTCTCTGTTAAAGTTTTCTTCACCTGCTCATGCACTTCTTTCATGGATTGTGCAAAATCCTCTGCATGTCCACTTCTGTTCTCCATGTTTCCCATATTCCTAAGCTCACATACACCTCTAGGATGCATTCCATAGACTATTTCGAATGGACTCTTACCAATAGTCCTATTCACACTGTCATTATAGGCAAATTCTGCCTGATGAATGACAACTCTGTCCATATTCTTTAGTTATACACCTTAACAGGTTGCCCAATGTCTTGTTTACCACCTCTGTCTGACCATCTGTCTGTGGGTGATATGCTGAACTGAAAGACAAATTTGTTCCCAATCTCTGCCACAATGTTTTCCAGAAATACCCCATGAATTTAGCATCTCTGTCAGACACAATACTTGCTGGTAGTCCATGAATCCTTATCACTTCTCTGAAAAACAAGTGTGCTATATGACAGGGATCATGAGTCACTTTGCAGGGAATGAAATGACTCATCTTGCTAAACCTGTCCACAACTACATATATGCTATCATAACCAGTCTTAGTCTTAGGCAAACCAACTACAAAATCCATACTTACACATTCCCATGGCCTGGAAGGAATGGGTAAGGGTTGGTACAATCCTGCATTTGAAATGGTTCCCTTGGCCTTCTGACATACGATACACTGCTCTACATACCTTCTGATGTCTCTATGCATCCTTGGCCAATAATAGAACCTTTGGACTAGCTCCAGTGTTTTGTTTAGACCAAAATGGCCACTCAGACTGCCATTGTGCTTCTCCTGTATGAGATTTTCTCTCATATATCCTCTTGGCACACATAATTGTCCACCTTTGAATAGCAATCCCTGCTGTAAGGTGAAATCTGTAAACTCACTGTGAAAGTGATTCTCAAAATCCTGACATACCTTGTATGCCTCAGCAAAATCTTCATCATCTCTATAGAGATCCTTGAAGTCTTCAACTCCAATGCTCTTCAATTGCACTTCCTGCACTGTGAGCAATCTTCTGCTCAAAGCATCTGCAACTCTGTTCAGCTGCCCCTTCTTATGCTTAATTGTAAAGGTATAAGATTGCAGGTACTCCATCCATTTGATATGCCTGTTGCTTAACTTATCTTGTGAGTTTAGAAAACTCAGAGCTTGGTTATCTGTGTAGACAACAAATTCTTTAGGCAGGAGATTATGTCTCCACTTCCTCAATGCTTGGACTAGAGCATACAACTCTAAGTCATACGAAGAGTACTTACTCTTTGCTTCATTTAGCCTCTCACTGAAAAAGGCTACAGGTCTATTTTCCTGGTTTAGCACTTCTCCTACAGCTATATTACTTGCATCACATTCAATAGTAAATAGCTTATCAAAACTAGGCAACAACAAAACAGGTTGTGTTGCTACCTCTTTCTTCAACCTTTCAAAACTTCTATCTGCAGCTGGTGTCCATCTGAATTTTGCTTTCATTCCACCCTTAATTGTATCCAACATGGGTGCACATATTCCACTGAAATTTCTGATAAACTTTCTGTAAAACTGGGCTAAGCCATGGAAACTTCTCACCTCTGTGGCTGCTCTGGGAGTAGGCCAGCTCAATATGGCTTCTACTTTGGACTTGTCCATCTTCAATTCTCCCTGGGACACCACAAAACCAAGGTATACCAATTCCTGCTTCATGAATTCACACTTCTCCAGATTGATGGTTAGTTGTTCATCATGTAATTTTTGCAAAATAGTATTTACATGTTCTAGATGTTCTTCCTTGGTCTGACTAAAAATTAGAATATCATCTAGAAAAACAATAAATTTACCAATGTAATCCTTTAGGACTTCATTCATGAGTCTCATAAAGGTACTAGGTGCATTTGATAGACCGAATGGCATAACAAGCCATTCATACAGTCCTTCTGTGGTCTTGAAGGCTGTCTTCCACTCGTCTCCTTCCTTGATTCTTATTTGGTGGTAACCACTCTTCAGGTCTATCTTGGTGAAGTAATTTGCTTTTCCAATATAGTCCATGAGATCTTCAATTATGGGAATTGGGAATCTATACCTTATAGTTATTTTGTTTATGGCTCTGGCATTTGTGCATAATCTCCATGATCCTCCTTTTTTGGGTGCCAACACTGTGGGCACTGCACAAGGACTAATACTCTTCCTGATCAATCCTTGATCTAGCAACTCCTACACTTGCCTGGAAATCTCTTTGTGCTGATCTAGAGTCATCTTGTAAGGTGCCTTGTTTGACAAAGATGCCCCTGGAATCAGGTCTATTTGATGGCTTATTGCTCTCTATGGAGGCAATGTGGCTGGTGTACCATCACTGATTATGCCTTTATACTTCTCTAGTATAGGCTGCACCTCTTTGGGAATCTCTGTCTTCTTATCCTGCTGTCCTTCTTTTGGTTTTACTATGATGGCATAACCAATACCATCCTCCTTAAGAGTACTCAGAAACTCTTTTCCACTCACAACCAAGATATTAGGACTCTTTGTCTAAACTGCATCTTCATCCTCCAATGACTGAATCTTATAGGTGACACCATCCTTCTGAAAAGAGTAGGCATTCTTCTCACCATCATGTACTGCCTTTCGGTCATACTGCCATGGTCTGCCCAATAAGAGATGGCATGCATCCATGGGTACTATATCACATAATACCTTATCCTTATAGCCACCTATACTAAACTCTACCCAACTTTGTTCATTCACTACCACATGTTGACCCTTATTCAACCATGTGACTCTATATGGGTTTGCATGAGTTATTCTTTTCAAATTCAGTTTCTTAACTGCCTCATCAGAAATAATATTATCAGTAGATCCTGAGTCTATGATAATTTTACATACCTTATTCAAAATCTTGCACTTGATTCTGAATAGTGCTCTCCTCTGGCTTGGTTCAGACTTTACTGGTTCCTTCATCAAGGTTCTCTTTATCATCAGGTTCTCTCCATCTTCTGAGTTCAGGCTGACCTCAGGTGACTGGCTAGTGGATGCATTATCTTGGACATAGTGATTTCTCTTATCACCTCCTTGAGAAGAGGATGTGGCCTTTTCTGGACACCTATACGCTGGATGACCTAGATTACCACAGTTGTAACACTTCATGTTGGTGAAATAAGATCCTCTGCCTGATCCTCCTGACCTTCCTTTGTTAGATCCTCTTCCTCTGTGGTTTCCTCTACCACTTGACTCCCCACTCTGCTCTGTGAGTTTGGATTCTGCTTGGGATCTATTGTTAGCATTCCTTCCACCAAAACCTCCTCTATGTCCTCTGTTATCTTTGCCTCTTCCTCTTCCTCTGCTATTTGAGTCTTGTTTCCTCTTATTCTTTTCCTCCACCTTCAGTGCCAGCTAATAGCATTTGTGCACCATTGTAGGACACAACAAACTGATTTCTTCTTGTATATTCCACTTCAGACTGTTAAGGTACCTTGCTACCTTTATGCTTTCATCCTCCATTACTTTGGACCTTAAGCATAGCTTTTGGAATTCTTCAGTGTATGCACTGACATCTAATTCCTTCTATCTCAGATTCTGTCTCTTCCTGTGCAGTTGTATTTCATAATCTTCTGGCATATATGCTTCTTTGATTTTAGCTACCATTCCCTTCCAAGTAGCTATGGGCTTCTTATCTTCTTTTGATCTTTCAGTCTGCACAAATTTCCACCAGGTTAAGGCAGCTCCCCTGAGTCTAGATTTGGCCACCTTTACTTTCTGTGCCTCGCTTACACCATCACATTCAAAGTGATTTTCAAGTCCTTCTATCCATTCCATGACCAAATCTGGGTCCATTTTTCCACTGAAAAGTGGTACCCCTTCCAATGTTTTACCACTCATTGCTTTCAAAGCTTTCAAGAATGGTTCTTCTTCCAACTTAGGACTAGGTGTGGGCTCTTCATCTTCTATAGACACACCTTTCTCCTTATCCTTAGAATATTTAACTCTTTGGCTGACTTCTTCAGTCTTTTGCAACATTTCACCTAGCTTACTCTCCATTTCTGCTAGTCTTTCTTGTAGGAGTCTATTCTCCTCTTCTTGATCCTCAACCTTCTTTGCTAACTCTGCATTAGTCACCATTTTCTTGGATGAACTTACAAACTCACTTGAACTCGGTGATGACATACAACTCTTCTATTCCTATCTAGGAATAACCCAAATCTTACTGTTCTGATACCAATTTGATAGGGAGGACTCTAGACTGCCTGCTCTACATCCTGTAGGTGTACAAGACTGTTTGACAACTCTAGCCTTCCTACCAATTCAAAGTGCTAACAGACATCTTTCTACACAAAAATGTCAGCTAAAATCCTCAACTCTTTGCAGAGATGGAAAAATCTATTTCTCTACTTGGTGTGGGACACATACAATTTTTCTGAGCCCATTGTCCACCCTTCTCTCTCTATTCAAGGGTCTAGACTGCTTGGTGCTCACTTTCTTCCTCTCTATTTTCCACCCCTGCAAGTCTATTTTCCTACTTGTTTATCTAGCCGAACTCCTTACTGAGCTCGCCTAGAACAAGCATCCATTGCCTCTAGTCGACAATCCGACCACCCCACAAAACAAAAACAAACAAAAAGTATGGCTCTGCTTGATGACCTCCATACTGTACAGAGGAACTCGAGGAACATCAATGCAGAGTCATGGTTTGCAAAGAAAAAAAAATTGCAGAAAAAGAAAATGACTAATCTACTTCAGGATAGAAAACTGAAAACAGAACAGAGATACACAAATTGGTCGAACTGTTGTATTTGATTTTTATTCAAAACTCTTTTACATCAAAAATGCTTCACACAACAAAATTTCCTTCTTTGATTCTTCTGCTGAACTCCTTTACAAAAAGAATGCTACATTTTATAAGTAGTCTATGTCCGTTACAGGACGGTTCAGTTACCAGACCGGTTCGTATTCCAACTGCCCGGTTCAGTTCTGCATTTTCTTGGCCGTCGGCTAGACTCACCATGATGTCTCTCCGACATATTCTATCAGCAAACTGATGACTATCGGTCTAGCCTTAATCTCTTCTGCCGATGGACCATTTCTCTCCGACGGCTAAGGTATTCATCGCTCAGACATTACATTATTGGCGTAGCTTTTCCTTGGTTTGCCGATAGGCATTGTTACTCCAATGGACCTAACAACCGCCTTTGGTGAGACCACATTCTATCGGCAAACTTCACATTTGTCCCGCTGATATCTTCGGTCATGCCGATGTTCTTTCTATCGGCGTAACATTTCCTTTGTCACCCCGACACATACTTCTTTCGCTAAACCATTGAACTTCAACAGCGAGGTTCAATAGTGAGGTTCAACTGCGGGGTTCAACAGAGAGGTTCAACTGCGGGGTTCAACGGCGAGGTTCAATTGTGGGGTTCAATCGATCAACAAAGTGACCAATTATTCCAATGAACCATTGAACCTTGGCGCGAGGTTCAACTGCGGGGTTCAACGGTGAGGTTCAACCGTTGAACAAAGTGACTAACAATTCCAACTTCACCAATCCAGAATTATAAACCTATTGAACCATTAAACCTTGGCGTGAGGTTCAATTGTAGGGTTCAACGATGAGGTTCAACGGTGAGGTTCAACCGCGAGGTTCAACCGTTGAAAAAATGCCGAACACCTTCAAACAAACATTCTTTGACTTGAATTTCACTCGGGCCGATAGGCCGATCAAAAGTAAAGGCTTCTCCCGCTGATGCATTTTCAAAAAACAAGAAAAACTCCTAAGACAAAACCACATGCTGCAAACTCAAAATTGACAAATCAAAAAGGCTATGTACAGGCTGCATTGAGCCTTGGTGCTCCTGCACCAACTCAATCCTTGTGGGAGCCACATTTCCTCCACTCATAATGTAACCTAATGAATCAAACAGAAACATAATTACACCTGTATCTGCACATGAAGCAAACTTGTTAGAAAATAAATGCATGTTTTGGATGTGTTTGATGACTGATTGTTCTCTAGGACATCCAAGGTATACATTTCTTGTTTAATGCAATTGAGGATCAGTTTATACATGTATGGTATCTTATTCATGTATGGTTTGGGACCATTCATTGCTTAAAGCATTGCTCTAACACCATTGTTTTTGCCAGATGCAGGAACCAGGGACGACATTAAGCTAGGAAGGACAAAGATGACTTGGGGCGACATGACAACAGGCCAGAACTAGAACCAATCATTCTCAGGCAATGACTGGCCTCTGACCTTACATGCGCATTACTTTTATTTACTTATTCATGTATAGATTGTTCTTCTATTTCATTGAATAAGATAGTTAACCTCATGGCTTGTGTGAGATAATGAACATTTTACATTCAATAAAGATTATTTATTTTTTGGAAAAAGTTTTGGATAAACCCTTCTTATGTTACATGCACTTGGATAAATGTAGTAAACTAATAAACATAATCTCCTGAATTATTTCATTTATGCACTTGAATGTAATGTATGAAGGACTAGATGAGATGTACCTTATAAGTTTTGAATCAAAACTCTACCTGAATGAGCTGTAGTGGAATTTAGGTAACAGTTCCTTGTAACATCCACATTCTAAAAACATAGTAAAACCAGAAATTTACCATAAAGTAAATCAACAAGGTAAAAATGAGATAGAGAAATTTTTTCTTCTATTCAACATATAATCAAGTAACTACAATTACAAGATTTCTTTTTACAAAATACAATAAACCAAATTGTCTTTCTCATTTACAATGTTTACAAATGTAAATCCATTACATATACAAATTTTGGGAATAAATACTGCTTCTGAATATCTAACATCTTCATCACAAGTCCTGGCATGTTTCCTCCTTGGAGAGAGAGTATCTTTCCAGTGATTACCTCCATCCACAGATCAGCAGTCTCCCACACATCTTCCACATAGGAAGTGACCCTACCCTTCATGAGGAATATAGACCTTAGGTGACCAGTGGTAATTTGCCTTTCCCGAGTACATAGTGTTGTATTCTACTCAACTCTATCAACCATACAACCCTAGATACCCTCTAGCTAAGTATGATTTCTGATAGGATGAGCAATGTAAATATAGTGAACCGATAATGCATGCAGAAAACAAATGCATTACTTTGGCCAAAGTTTTTAATATCAATATCGTTCATAATGAATGTAATCATTGTGTTCACCCACCCCTACTCGACTTAGATACTATCATATTCTTGCAGTTTAATTCTCTTACCAACCCTAATCATGAATAGTTTAATATATGAGTCATAATAATAATACCTTTTGACTTAAATAAGTCTATATGACATAACCATTCAATTGGTTTGTAATCAACTCTAGGGTTTTCTTAATATCCTTTGTTAATATGATATAACAATATAACCATATCTTATATCTAGGAGTCCTAGATTCACAAATAACCCTTGATAAACTCAACCAAGGTTAAGAATACTATAGATCTTAAATAAATAATATCTCCTATACAAAGTAACGTAGAATAACTTTGATAATGTGTTATAAACAAAACATACCCTGAATATTATATATATATATATACAAGGTCATTCTCTAGTAGAATTAGCCTACTCCATTGCATTGGATCTCTTCAAGGATAACATGAATAATAAAGACAAATAGTCTTTAATGAGATTCTCATAAAAATCCTATTTCAACTACCATAGTATCTCTTAGTTACTCTCGTTTGATGTGATACAATAGTTTACTAAAGATTCCTATGAATCTAGTTCTCATGGGTAGATAACATTATCCATTATACATATATATAGCCTATACAAGACAATATGTTAAATCCTTTTAACCTCTATACCATACGGTTCAAGTTGAGAGTATGAAAACAAGGTTCATTCATTTCTTAATATTCGAGAGCCTATTGTTTGGTTAACTCGCAATCATTCCATTGTCTTGCTACAAACTTATTCGATAGGTGAACTATTTTCAAAGCCAGAGACAACTATGATAATCTTTCACTATGATGGTCATTTATTCTCCATTCTTTGCATTGATATGATAATTAGTTTCTAAAGAATAGGAAAATGGTCGAATTAGTAACTGTAACAAATCACTCACTTGCATCACCAAGTGTCAACCATATGATTTGCATTCTTAATCTCATTGTTTACAAAGATAGATCAATATAGTTTTCTCAGAGTTATCTGTATTTTCCTACATCAAACCTTACTAGTTATTGACTGTTACACTATAAAAATTAGAAGATTTAACTCCACTGGCGAACTCATACAGTTGCCATAAGACTACAGTGTATTCACTAAAGATATGATAATCGATCTCTTCTTACATAATCAAAGAATACCTAAAAATGATCGATTTAGGAGTTGATAGAGATTTGTAAACCAATCACAAGGTCGACGTCCTTCTATCTACGTATTCCCTCTCTTCTCCAGCCACTTTATTTCTCTCTGCAACCATTCGATCCTCCTTGCCTATCTTCCCCTCCTCTCAAGTTTTAACCTTATTAATATATGGATACCACAGGTCAACTAAGTTGTTCCAAGTTATCACTCAGGCACGAACCTAAAGAGTTGCCTTATTTCACACCTCAAAAATGATTCAGTTGCAAACTTAATGACATCTTAACAGTCCTAAGCAACTTAGTCTTTAACTGAAATTAATTTTTAAGCAAAAGTCCACATGTCGATTGTGGAAGGCTGCCATATGGTTCATTTGGTTGGGTAGTTTGAAAACACAGTCATCCCCATAAGGATGAGGCCGACACTTACTAAAATATATAACTGATCTTTTAATGATCAAAACATGTGGTTTGATCCACCACTTACACTAATGAAGGTTCTACTATATTTTAGCCTACGGCTCCTACAATACCATCGACTCATTAAGAGGTATTATCCTGTCACGATGCTAAGGCATTTATATATTTGATTACATCAAATATACTTCTTATAACATCACCACTTTATTAGATAATCACAGTTTAATCAATACAAATAATAATATTTAAACAAGGAATTACAGATAATGTGGTTGGGTTGAGCTTGTTTCCCCATCACAATCTGTTGGCAATAATCACGTATTCTTAACTCGACGAAAATGTCTTAATGTTAAGAATTGTTTATAACACCTCAAGGGACTTAATAATAATATGACAACCATTTTATGACAATAACATCGTAATATTTACATTAAACGTAAATAGTCACAAATCAAACTCAAACAATGTCGTTAACATTATTAATGACTAAGACGACTTACTACAACTTAGAAAGATTTGAAAATAATATCGACTATCTGTCGATTAGGTTCAGAAGTAAACTAACAAGACAAGGCTTACCTCTTATGACACATTGGTTCACACGTTAAACACTTATACCTGATTTGGCAAATAAACCACTCATAACCCGAGGTCTATATCTCTCTCCTAGAAAGATACTCTCTCTTTTCTCCGAGAGTCATCTGGAAACCTGTAATCCTGTATCAAACTTGTTACCAAAGAAATTATGATCAGTGCATCATTATTCAAATAACAGATCAAATGTCATAATGCAAATATTAAATCGATAATAACATAATCATTCCCATAATTTCATAAATGACATTCAATATAATCTATGTTTTTCCTTGTCATTAATCTAAACATCATAATAAATTTACTTATGTCCAAGTAAAAAGTAAAAGTATAGCAAGCCAAAAATTGGGGATGTAAAATATCCTTCCCATAAAGATTCATCATCCTAGATGATATAAAGTACTAAAAAGTAACTAAAAAGCAAGTTCATTGTTTTCAACTGGTAACATTATTAAATAAATGAGGAAACTTTTGATAAAATTCATGGTAATCCTCCCATGTAGCATTTTCCTTAGCATATTGGTCCCATTGGACCTTGCATTGCAAGACCTCTCTATTACGCAAGCAGAGCTTGCACATTTCTAACACCTTGAGTGACTTGATCGTGACCACCCCTAGGTCTTGCATCTGTAAAGAATTCCAAGTCAAAATATGATTATAACTTACAATATATTTCTTCAAATAAGACACATGAAAAATATTGTGCATTCTAGATAAGGCTAGTGGTAGAGCAATTCTGTAGGCAATCGGATTGACTACTTCAAGCACTTCAAAGGGTCCCACATATCTAGGGGCTAACTTAGAAGACTTCCCAAACTTAATAGAACTTTTCTGAGGTTTAACCCTGAATAGAAATTTTTCTCCAACGGTGAATTGCCTTGGAACACGTTTTGCATCCGCATAGCTCTTTTGCCTATCATTGGCTTTTGCCAATCTTTTTCTGATCAACTTAACTTTCTCTTCCATTTCAGCTAGCATTTCTGGCCCGATGCTAATCCTATCCTCTAGCTTATCCCAGCTTATAGGAGTTCAACATCTTCTTCCATACAATGCTTCGAATGGCGCCATCTTAATAGCGAAATGATAGGAATTGTTGTAAGCAAATTCCACAAGTGGTAAGTATTCTTCCCACTTATTTTGCCGATCCATGCAATACATTTGCAACAAGTCTTCCAAGAATTGGTTAACTCTCTCAATTTGCCCATTGGTTTCAGGATGGACATTGAGTTTAGTCCCTAGTGCAGAAAACAAAGTTTGCCAAAACCTTGACATTACACGCGCATCTCTATCTGAGATAATCTTTTTAGGGAAGCCATGCAATCTAAACATCTCTTGCACAAATTTACGAGCTAACACAGGGGTTCCATCAGTTAAATTCCCTAATATGAAATGTGCTACCTTTGTGAGTTTATCAACCACCACTAAAATGGTGTCATGTCTATTCCTTGACATAGGAAGACCTTGAACAAAATCCATGCTAATAACTTGTCATTTCCACTCTGGCACATCATGTGGGTACAACAATCCTGTGGGGTGTTGATGCTCTGCTTTTACCCTTTGACATTCTAAACAACTTGCTACAAATCTTGCAGCATCATTCTTCATTCCTTTCCAGAAATAAAGAGGTTTAACATCCGCTAGAAGTTTGGTCACTCTTGGATGTCCCGAATGCGGTGCAGTATGAACTTCTTTCCACACTAGATCCCTTAATCCAGCTGAATCAAGAACATAAATTCTATCTTTATACCTCAATAGTCCATCTAACTCAAACAGAAAACCATCATACCTTGGATCTCTAGTATTATCTTTTAGAGCTTGCTTAACTTGCTCATAAAACTCATCACTAGATAAATTTTGCAACACCAAATCCTTGAAATTTCCATGAATAGAAACAATAGAAGCTATATATCTTCTACGACTCAAAGCATCAACTACTCTATTCTCTTTTCCTTTGATGTAGTTTATCTCAAAGTCATAGTTAGATATCAATTCTAACCATCTCCTTTGTCGAGCATTCAAATGCGGTTGAGAGAAAATATACTTAAGACTTTGATGGTCTGATTTAAGTACAAAAGTCTTCCCCAACAAGTAATGTCTTCACATTTGTAAGGCATGAGTTACTGCTGCCAATTCCAGATCATGCGGTGCATAATTTTTCTCATAAGATTTCAATTTCCTTGACTCATATGCTATAACTCTTCCATCTTGCATAAGCACTCCTCCTAATCCTTCTCCTGAGGCATCTATAATTACCTCAAAATGTCCTTCGGGGTCAGGAACTTTCAAGATTGGAGTTGTAGTTAACTTTTCCTTTAAGAGATCAAATGCTTCTTGACATTTGTCTGTCCATTCAAATCTCTTTGCTTTCCTCTGCAGGGAAGTGATTGGACTAGCAATACTGGAGAAATTTAGAACAAACTTTCTATAATAGCCTGCCAGGCCCATGAAACTATGCACCTCATGCACATTTGTTGGTACAGGCCAATCCAGAATAGCTGTGATTTTTGCAGGATCAACAGATATTCCATTAGCTGATATAATATGCCCTAGATATTGAATCATTTTTTGGAAGAATGTACACTTAGACAGTTTCCCATATAACTTATGTTCTCTTAACCTTTGCAGAACTATTTGTAGGTGCCGTTGATGTTCTTCTTCATTCTTAGAATAAATGAGTATATCATCCAGGAAGACTAAAACAAACTTGTCCAAACAATCTCTGAATATACTATTAATGAGATTCATGAATGCAACAAGTACATTTGTCAAACCAAATGGCAACACTGTGAACTCATAGTGTCCATAGCTGGTTCTAAAAGCTACCTTATGAATATCTTCATCCTTCAGTCTTAACTGATGATATCCTGAATGCAAATCAATCTTTGAAAACACAGCAGCTTCACGCATCTAATCAAAAAGATCATTAATACGTGGCAAAGGATATTTGTTCTTTACCGTTGCTTTATTAAGCATACGATAATCTATACATAATTGAAGGGTTCCATCCTTCTTAACAAAAATAATCAGAGCACCCCAAGGTGAAACACTGGGTCTGATCAAACCTTTTGCCAACAATTCTTGTAATTTTGCTTTCAATTCCATTAACTCTGTTGTTGTCATATGGTAGGGTGATTTTGATATAGGCTTAGATCCTGGTTTAATGTCAATAGAAAAATCAAAAACCCTCTTGGAAGGCAATCTTGGAAGTTCTTCTGGAAACACATCCTGAAATTCCTGAAGAAAATGATACTTTTCTCCAAAAGATAAACTAGGGTTTTCTACCCCTTCCTCCACTTGTTCCATTTTAACTACAAACAACTGACAACCTTTCCTTCTAGCTCTTTATAATTGCTTGGTAGAGATAGTTCTGATTTTAACTTCTCTTTGAATCCCTTGGAATTGGGTCAAATTTCCCAAATCATCTAAGCATTCAACTATTTTTAAATAACAGTCAACCTTAGCTCTATGTTTCCATAACCAACTCATTCCTAGGATTACATCATAGGAACCTAGAGGAGCTACATACATATTTACTTCAGTTGAGAAACTAGGGAGGTCAATTTTGGCTTCAAATAAACATTGCTCTACCTGAGCCTTAGATTGGTTAGCATATTCTATTGACCAAGGTTTGGACATGTAACCAACTTTTCTAGAAAATTTATTCAAAATTCTAGGAGAAACAAAGTTTTCAGTGGTTCCTGTATCAACCAAAATAGATATAGGGACTCCAAACAAAGTACATGTCATCTCAATGGGTGTGATTTTATACTCAACTTGATGATTGTCGAGAGATGCATGAATCCTTTGCTGGAATGCTTCTTGCTGAGTTGGTAGTGCAGTACCTCTTTGTTGACCATTTTGATTCTTGTTAGGGCAATGATTTGCATAATGGTCTCCCCCACAAGTAAAGCATCCTCTAATGGGTCCTTTCTTATCTAAAGTCTTCCCATTGTTATCCTCATTTCTTTTGTAGTTACTATTCTTCTTCTCATTACTAGATCCACCTTTGTTCTTCTGAGGTCCTTTATCTTTTCTCTTGTTATCGTAGCTCTTTTCATATCTTTTCTTGTAGGGTTGATTGTTAGGAGTTCCATTAAATCTCTTGCGGCTTCTATCACGATAAGCCAAGATGGATTTTAGCTTTTGCTCTTGCTTGATCGCCTTCTCGTACACTTGATCCATTGTTGTGGGACCATGCACATCCACTTCACCACCAATTTGAGCATTGAAGCCCATGATGAATTTTCTGATCCTGAATCTCTCATCCTTTTGATATTGTGGAACATATTTGAGGAGTCGCGTGAATTTTTCTCCATATTCCACCACTGTCATATCTCCTTGTCGAAGATTCTGAAAATCAGTCAATTTCTGATCAAAATAGAGTTGTGGTAACCATCTCTTGCAAAAGAGTTCCACAAACTCATCCCAAGTTACCCTTAGAGAGCTTAAGTTCAATTCCATCTTTTTATTCATCCACTAAGTGGATGCTTCTCCTGCCAGTTGGAATGCTCCCCATACTGCCTTGGTCACCTCCGAGTAATTTCTTATCTCGAAATATTTTTCCATCTCTGTTAACCAAGCTTCTACAGCATCTCCGATCTCTGTCCCATCAATTTTTGGTGGAATAACTTTCTTCATATCCTTTGAGAGCTCCAAGGTCAATCTATCCCTTGCCTTTTTATGAGGTTCGGTACTCTTACTTTGATCTTCATGATTTTCTCCTCTTTCACCATGAGAGTTTTCACCTCCTCCCTCAGTATTCCCTTTATCATCCACCTTCTTTTCCAAATCACCCAATCTTTTCTTGGTTTCCTCAAGCATGGTTATGATTTGGTCCAGCTTATTATTTGGCAGGTGGTTTTCCTCTTCACTTTCTCCTTGGTTAGTTCTTGTCCGCACCATGTTTATCGATTTCTCACACCTGAGAATATTGAGTTGTCCATTAGTTCAAGATTATAATGTATCCCATTAAATGTAAACATAATACTCAACTTAAACAATAGTTTGGCACAAAAATAACTTTTTTTTAATTTCATTTCACAAGTAAAGAGTATTCTTCTTTTATACAAGAAATGACTTCAAAAGTTGTGCTCAAGAGGAGTATATCCTTCAGACTCATTTTTAGATACATAATCTCGAGGTATATAACCCTTTGACTTACTATCGGACCTAACTTCTATAATCTCAATAGTTGGGGGTATGTGGGGATCTTGCCTAACCATAGTTGTTTCCTCATCTGACATATACTCTATGATTTTGGCAGTGATCTTAACTCTTTCCTTGTTTTCCCTTCTCACTCGCTTGATTCGAGTTAAGGTAGTCGCCAGAGTTTCAGTATCACTTAATCAAATGTCACTCTCATCATTGGTTGCCTCAAAGGTTTTGATAATGGCCTCACGTTCTCTTTTTGTTTTAAGGAAACGTTGACTCAAATTAACAAACTTTCTTGCTATCTTCTTAAAACGTACCATCCTGGCGCAAAAATTTTCAAACATTAGCTAACCACATAATGTTGACTAGAGGCAAGCATAGTGGTCTCATAAGCCCTAGTGCTGAACCTGGTAGCTCTGATACCATATGTAACATCCACGTTCTAAAAACATAGTAAAACCAGAAATTTACCATAGAGTAAATCAACAAGGTAAAAATGAGAGAAAATTTTTCTTTTGTTCAACATATAATCAAGTAACTACAATTACAAGATTTCTTTTTACAAAATACAATAAACCATATTGTCTTTCTCATTTACAATGTTTACAAATGTAAATCTGTTACATATACAAATTTTGGGAATAAATACTACTTCTGAATATCTGACATCTTTATCACAAGTCCTGGCATGTTTCCTACTTGGAGAGAGAGTATCTTTCCAGTGATTTACCTCCATCTAGAGACCGACGGTCTCCCACACATCTTCCACATAAGAAGTGGCCCTACCCTTCATGAGGAATATAGACCTTAGGTGACCAGTGGTAATTTGCCTTTCCCGAGTACATAGTGTCGTATTCTACTCAACTCTATCAACCATACAACCCTAGATACCCTCTATCTAAGTATGATTTCTGATAGGATGAGCAATCCTAATACAGTGAACCGATAATGCATGTAGAAAATAAATGCATTACTTTGACCAAAGTTTTTAATATCAATATTGTTCATAATGAATGTAGTCGTTGTGTTCACCCACCCCTACTCGACTTGGATATTGTCATATTCTTGCAGTTTAATTCTCTTACCAACCCTAATCATGAATAGTTTAATCTATGAGTCCTAATAATAATAATACCTTTTGACTTAAACAAGTCTATATGACATAACCATTCCATTGGTTTGTAATCGACTCTAGGGTTTTCTTAATATTCTTTGTTAATATGATATAACAATATAACCATATCTTATATCTAGGAGTCCTAGATTCACAAATAACCCTTGATTAACTCAACCAAGGTTAAGAATACTATAGATCTTAAATAAATAATATCTCCTATACAAAGTAACGTAGAATAACTTTGATAATGTGTTATAAACAAAACATACCTTGAATATATATATATATATATATATATATCCCTACAAGGTCATTGTCTAGTAGATTTAGCCTACTCCATTGCATTGGATCTCTTCAAGGACAACGTGAATAATAAAGACAAATAGTCTTTAATGGGATTCTCATAAAAATCTTATTTCAACTATCATAGTATCTCTTAGTTACTCTCGTTTGATGTGATACAATAGTTTACTAAAGATTCCTATGAATCTAGTTCTCATGGGTAGATAACATTATCCATTATACATATATATAGCCTATATAAGACAATATGTTAAATCCTTTTAACCTCAATACTATATGGTTCAAGTTGAGAGTATGAAAACAAGGTTCATTTAATTTCTTAATATTCGAGAGCCTATTGTTTGGTTAACTCACAATCATTCCATTGTCTTGCTACAAACTTATTCGATAGGTGAACTATTTTCAAAGCCAAAGACAACTATGATAATCTTTCACTATGATGGTCATTTATTCTCCATTCTTTGCATTGATATGATAATCGGTTTCTAAAGAATAGGCAAATGAGTGAAGCAGTAACTGTAACAAAGCACTCACTTGCATCACCAAGTGTCAACCATATGATTTGCATTCTTAATCTCATTGTTTATAGAGATAGATCAATATAGTTTTCTCATAGAGTTATCTGCAGTTTCCTACGTCAAACCTTACTAGTTATCGATTGTTACACTATAAAAATTAGAAGATTTAACTCCACTGGTGAACTCATATAGTCGCCATAAGACTACAGTGTATTCACTAAAGATATGATAATCGATCTCTTCTTACATAATCGAAGAATACCTAAAAATGATCGATTTATGAGTTGACAGAGATTTGTAAACCAGTCACAGGGTCAACATCCTTCTATCTGCGTATTCCCTCTCTTCTCCAACCACTTTCTTTCTCTCTGCAACTATTCAATCCTCCTTGCCTATCTTCCCCTCCTCTCAAGTTTTAACCTTATTAATATATGGATACCACGGCTCAATTGAATCATTCCAAGTTATCACCTAAAGAGTTGCCTAATTTCTAGTGCAGAAGCTCGAGTTTTAGTCATTTTTTTGACTATATCATTTTGTGATCTTGTTATTTTAGTTTTTCCTAAGGATTTGAAAGCCATTTTCATGTTTGTAATAAGGACTTAGTCCATTTTAATTGACTAGTCCACTAGAGTGTTTGTTAAGACCTATTTTCTAGGTTTTCTCCTTTAGAAACTTAGTTTTTTTGATGAAAAGCTATTTTCCAACGATTCACTACCTTCATGGGCAGTTGTATGGGTAGTAAGGAACTGGAAAGGTTACCAAAAACTTTCTATAAACTATAATCTATATGAACATGCCGACAGGAATGGGAGGAGGAGTTTTTTTTGGATTCAAAAACAATGATTTTCTACTTTTTGTTGTAGACAGCCATTCTGTACAGCCTGGTACAGACTGCTAAAGGAATAAGGTTTGGAAAATGTTTTAGATCTTTGAAGTAGCTCCCATTTGCATGTAGTCTAAGCTCTTGAAACATCTTGTGTTGTTTGTTTCAATCTATTTTGTAAAAACTGGTTTAAACCCTCCATACCTAGGGTTTGGAGATAGAATGGAGCATTTTTCCTTTGTCCTCTGAAGGTGATCAGTCATTTTCGGTGAGATGGAGGAAATTAGATTAGGTTTCATGTTTTTGTTGTTTGTATGGTTACTCTCCTCCCTCCATGGTGTGTGGCATGCCTCTAACTAGTCAAAAATAGTGACTAGTTAGCAAAGGCAGAAGACAGGAAGAATACAAGAACAGTAAAATACTTGATCAAATGGTGGTTGATCTCTATGTTTTAGAATGAAGGCAGACCTGCACAGGAGCCCAACTGATCCAGGCAAAGGGTCCTTGATACATACCTTTCTCCTAACCTCAAACTAGACTACTTTCTAGAAGAAAAAAAATAGTTTGCTGTCAGAAAAATAGTCTGTTGTCCTAATCCGTGGTGACAGAGTATGGTTATGTACTTTTGCAGAAGGTAGTGAATCCATCATGGATGGTTGGATGAGTATAAATTTTGCATGATCATTGGAAGGTCTGAGGAGTTGATTTTGTGTGGTTCATCCTTAAGAACTACAAAGAAGTAGTCTCCTTTTGGCACTGTCATAGGACAGTCACATGGTAACTTGCTGTCCTCTGTCCTACATAGCACAGTATGCATCTGCATGTGGGTGAATGGTTGATTGTTCACATTGGGTATTTAGTATGTATTAAGTACTAATGGTCATTTGAGGCTTTTGAGAAGTTATTGTTGATTGAATCAATTCCTAAGATTTAAGCCTTCCTCAAACACTGTCCTAGAACAGTCTTACTGTAGTTGCTGTCCACTGCTCTGGGGAATACAGAAATTAGTTTTTTTGGTCAGAGACCTCATGATAGTCATGTTTTCTTGACAAGTATGTGTTAACAGTTATATGTGGACACTGTTGGTAGAGGTGTGGGTAGTAGGTTGTGAGTTCTTAAAAGGTGGATTGTGCTATAGGTTGGATTGATCAGTGACTCTCCAAGGTGAGAAATGGGTAGCCTATGAGGAGGACACTAGATAGTGGTCCTAGGCTAGGTCAATCTCAGTAATAGCCTAGTGTAGGCTTTGACTTCACAAACACCTTTGTTAACCTCTTAAAGAAAACATTGAGATCTAAGTTCATTGTGTGAACCTTATCCACTATTACCTTACTCTCTGCATCAATTTCGCACCTCAACAGTGATTTAGTTGCAAACTTGATGACATCTTAACAGTCTTAAGTGACTTAGTCTTTAACTGAAATTGATTTTTAAGCAAAAGTCCACATGTCAATTATGGAAGGCCGCCATATGGTTCATTCGGTTGGGCAATTTGAAAACACAGTCATCCCCATAAGGATGAGGCCGACACTTATTAAAATATATAACTGATCTTTTAATGATCAAAATATGTGGTTCGATCCACCACTTACACTAATGAAGGATCTACTATATTTTAGCCTATGACTCCTACAATACCATCGACTCATTAAGAGGTATTATCCTCTCACGATGCTAAGGCATTTATATATTTGATTACATCAAATATACTTCTTATAACATTGCCACTATATTAGATAATCATAGTTTAATGAATACAAATAATAATATTTAAACAAGGAATTACAGATAATGTGGTTGGGTTGAGCTTGTCTCCCCATCACAATCCGTCGGCAATAATCATGTATTCTTAACTCGACGAAAACATCTTAATGTTAAGAATTGTTTATAACACCTCAAGGGACTTAATAATAATATGACAACCATTTTACAACAATAACATCATAATATTTATGTTAAACATAAATAGTCACAAATCAAACTCAAACAACGTCGTTAACATTATTAACAACTAAGATGATTTACTACGACTTAGATGTGAAAAAAATATCAACTATCTGTCAATTAGGTTCAGAAGTAAACTGACAAGACAAGGCTTACCTCTTATGACACATTGGTTCACATTTTCGTTAAACACTTATACTCGATTTGGTAAATAAACCACTCGTAACCTGAGGTCTATATCTCTCTTGGAAAGATACTCTCTCTCTCTCTTTTCTCTGAGAGTCATCTGGAAACTTGTAATCCTGTATCAAACTTGTTACCAAAGAAATTATGATAAGTGCATCATTATTCAAATAACATATCAAATCTCATAATGTAAATATTAAATGGATAATAACATAATCATTCCCATAATTTCATAAATGACATTCAATATAATCTATGTTTTTCCTTGTCATTAATCTAAACATCATAATAAATTTACTTATGTCCAAGTAAAAAGTAAAAGTATAGCAAGACAAAAATTGGGGATGTAACATTCCTAAACATAGCATGGATCAAGGGCAGGAGATCTCTTCATCACTCCTCAAGGAGACTGCATCCCCAAATCATATCGCTTGTCCTTCCCAAGTACCAACAACATTGCAGAATATGAAGCTCTCATCATAGGGCTCATAATAGTTGTACAGTGGTGAATCTTGGCACTCAAAGTCTATGGGGATTCGCAACTAATCATAAAATAAGTTAATGAAGAATATCAGACCAAGGATGATAAGTTAGCAAACCTATGTGTTAGAAAAGGCCATATGTTAGATAACAAAATTCATGCATGATTGTGTTTTAAAGATTAGCATTTTTATTGGGTTGATTCAAAGGTTGGTATTGAACCACTGCTAATCCTAATAAATATGGGCGATTTCCAATCTAATTATTTGATATCATGTGAATTATGCCTAGCTAAAATTTAGACAAGGTGGGGTGGGTGAAGAAGTCCCACAATAGGGTCATTGGAACTTCAACAATAAGGTATTTGTTTTTCAATTTTAAATATGAAATTTTGATTTTTATTTGATTTGGTCTAACCTTCAACGATACTGTGAAAGAAAATTATTGGTATGTAATCTGATAAAAAGTGAAGTCTAGTTGACAAACTTGTGTTTGTAGTATATAAATGAAGTATTTTTTGGTTTTTGTAGAAGTTTGATCCAGTTGGCCAAATTTTTTGTGAGAATCCAAGGGATGCGCGCGCTAACCCTATTGATAGATTAGACACGATGTTAAATCAAATGAAATCTAGGCTTTCATAGCCTCCTATTTTTCTGTTGTATCTTCTACCAGAAAGGAAGACAAGTGATCTTTATGGTGTTAGCAACCATATGTGTTAGCAAACGTATGTGTTAGTGAATGATATGTGTTAGCAAACTTGTGTGTTAGCGAACAAGTGTTCTTTATGGTGTTAGAAATCGTATGTATTAGCAAACAATATGTGTTAGCAAACCTGTGTGTTAGTGAACGATATGTGTAGAGTAATATACGTTACTATAAGTGGGTGTAAATTATGACATCTGAATAAACTCAGCGGAGAGGATTTCCGGTAACACAAGTTACTCTATGACCTTGCCTATTAAGCCATGCATAGTAAATTAAAAATAGTTAATTCTATTTGGAATATGTCTCCTAGTTCGACCAGCAGAGGTTAAAAATTGGGTTGTAGTCAATTTCACAAGGTGCCATGAGAGTGAGTGTAAACGAATTGTTGATGACCGCTTAGCTGAAATTTAGGCAAGGTGGGGTGGGTGAAGAAGTCCCACAATATGGTCTTTGGAACTTCAACAATAAGGTATTTGTTTTTCAATTTTACATATGAAATTTTGATTTTTATTTGATTTGGACTAACTAGTGGGATGAATCTTATTTTAGACCATGGTTCGACTAGCAGAGGTTAAAAATATTGGGTTGATTCAAAGGTTGGTATTGAACCACCACTAGTCCTAATAAATATGGGCAGTTTCCCATCTAATTATTTGATTTCATGTGAATTATGCCTAGCGAAAATTTAGGCAAGGTAGGGTGGGTGAAGAAGTCCCACAATAGGGTCATTGGAACTTCAACAATAAGGTATTTGTTTTTTAATTTTACATATGAGATCTTGATTTTTATTTGATTTGGTCTAGCTGGTGGGATAAATCCTAGTTTAGACCATGGTTCGACCAACAGATGTTAAAAACTTGGTTGTAGTCAATTTCATAAGATGCCATGAGAGTGAGTGAACGAATTGCTAATGACCTTCAACGATGCTATAAAAGAAAATGATTGGTATGTAATCTGATAAAAAGTGAAGTCTAGTTGACAAACTTGTGTTTGTAGTATATAGTAAATTAAAAATAGTTAATTCTATTTGGAATATGTCTTCTTACTACTAATAAACACATGGAGAAGAATGGTTGGTAGATAAAGTAGGTAACAAAATTCATCCATGATTGTGTTTTAATGATTAGCATTTTTATTGGGTTGATTCAAAGGTTGGTATTGAACCACCACTAGTCCTAATAAATATTGGCAATTTCCCATCTAATTATTTGATATCATGTGAATTATGCCTAGCTAAAATTTAGGCAAGGTGGGGTGGGTGAAGAAGTCCCACAATAGGGTCGTTGGAACTTCAACAATCAGGTATTTGTTTTTCAATTTTACATATGAAATTTTTATTTTTATTTGATTTGGTCTAACTAGTGGGATATATTTTATTTTAGACCATGGTTTGACCAGCAGATGTTAAAAACTGGGTTGTAGTGAATTTCACAAGATGCCACAAGAGTGAGTGTAAACGAATTGCTGATGATCTTCAACGATGTTGTGAAAGAAAATGATTGGTATGTAATCTGATAAAAAGTGAAGTCTAGTTGACAAACTTGTGTTTGCAGTATATAAATGAAGTATTTTTTGGTTTTTGTAGAAGTTTGATCCGGTCGGCCAATTTTTTTATGAGAATCCAAGGGATGTGTGCGCTAACCCTGTGGATAGAGTGGACATGATGTTAAATCAAATGAAATCTAAGCTTTCATAGCCACCCATTTTTCTGTTGTATCTTCTACCAGAAAGCAAGACAAGTGATCTTTATGGTGTTAGAAACCGTATGTCTTAGCAAACATATGTGTTAGCAAACGCCATATGTTAGTGAATAATATGTGTTAGCAAACCTGCGTGTTAGCGAATGATATGTGTAAAGTAATATACATTACTGTAAGTGGGTGTAAATTATGACATCTGAATAAGCTCAGCAGAGGGGATTTTTGGTAACACAACTTACTCTACGACCTTGCCTATTAAGCTATGAATAGTAAATTAAAAATAGTTAATTCTATTTAGAATATGTCTCCTAGTTTGACCAGCAGAGATTAAAAACTGGGTTGTAGTCAATTTCACAAGATGCCATGAGAGTGAGTGTAAACAAATTAGTATGTGATCTAATAAAAAGTGAAGTCTAGTTGACAAACTTGTGTTTGCAGTATATAAATGAAGTATTTTTTAGTTTTTGTAGAAGTTTGATCCGATCGGCCAATTTTTTTGTGAGAATCCAAGGGATATGTGCGCTAACCCTGTGGATAGAGTGGACAAGATGTCAAATCAAATGAAATATAGGCTTTCAGAACCACTCATTTTTGTGTTGTATCTTTTACCAGAAAGCAAGACAAGTGATCTTTATGGTGTTAGAAACCGTATGTATTAGCGAACAATATGTATTAGCAAACCTGCATGTTAGTGAATGATATGTGTAGAGTAATATACGTTACTGTAAGTGAGTGTAAATTATGACATCTGAATAAACTCAACGGAGGGGATTTTTGGTAACACAACTTACTCTACGACCTTGCCTATTAAGCCATGCATAGTAAATTAAAAATAGTTAATTCTATTTAGAATATGTCTCCTGGTTTGACCAGTAGAGGTTAAAAACTGGGTTGTAGTCAATTTTACAAGATGCCACGAGAGTGAGTGTAAATGAATTGTTGATGACCGCTTAGCTGAAATTTAGGCAAGGTGGGGTGGGTGAAGAAGTCCCACAATAGGGTTGTTGGAACTTCAACAATAAGGTATTTGTTTTTCAATTTTACATATGAAATTTTGATTTTTATTTGATTTGGACTAACGGGTGGGATAAATCTTATTTTAGACCATGGTTAGACCAACAGAGGTTAAAAATATTGGGTTGATTCAAAGGTTGGTATTGAACCACCACTAGTCCTAGTAAATATGGGCAATTTCCCATCTAATTATTTGATTTCATGTGAATTATGCCTAGCTGAAATTTAGGCAAGGTGGGGTGGGTGAAGAAGTCCCACAATAGGGTCGTTGGAACTTCAACAATACGGTATTTGTTTTTAAATTTTACATATGAGATCTTGATTTTTATTTGATTTGGTCTAACTGGTGGGATAAATCTTAGTTTAGACCATGGTTCGACCAATAGAGGATAAAAACTTGGTTGTAGTCAATTTCATAAGATGCCACGAGAGTGAGTGTAAACGAATTGATGATGACCTTCAACGATGTTGTGAAAGAAAATGATTGGTATGTAATCTGATAAAAAGTGAAGTCTAGTTGCCAAACTTGTGTTTGCAATATATAAATGAAGTATTTTTTTGGTTTTTGTAGAAGTTTGATCTGGTCGGCCAAATATTTTGTGAGAATCCAAGGGATGTGCGCACTAACTTTGTGGATAGAGTAGATAGGATGTTAAATCAAAAGAAATCTAGTCATTGCCCATATTTATTAGGACTAGTGGTGGTTCAATACCAACCTTTGAATCAACCCAATAAAAATGCTAATCATTAAAACACAATCATGCATGAATTTTGTTATCTACTTTATCTACCAACCATTCTTCTCCATGTTTTTATTAGTAGTAAGGAGACATATTCCAAATAGAATTAACTATTTTTAATTTACTATTCAAGGCTTAATATACAAGGTGGTAGAGTAAGTTGTGTTATTGAAAATCCCCTCCGCTGATTTTATTTAGATGTCATAATTTACACCCACTTACAATAACATATATTACTCTACACATATCATTCGCTAACAAGCAAGTTTACTAACACATACGGTTTCTAACACCATAAAGATCATTTGTCTTGCTTTCTGGTAGAAGATACAACACAAAAATAGGTGGCTGTGAAAGCTGAGATTTCATTTGATTTAACATCCTGTCCACTCTATCCAACAAATATTATGTGTTAGCGAATGATATGTGTTAGAAAATTCTATGTGTTAGATAACAAAATTCATGCATGATTGTGTTTTAATTATTAGCATTTTATTGGTTTGATTCAAAGGTTGGTATTGAACCACCGCTAGTCCTAATAAATATGGGTAGTTTCCCATCTAATTATTTGATATCATGTGAATTATGCCTAGCTAAAATTTGGGCAAGGTGGGGTGGGTGAAGAAGTCCCACAATAGGGTCGTTGGAACTTCAACAATAAGGCATTTGTTTTTCAATTTTACATATGAAATTTTGATTTTTATTTGATTTGGTCTAACTGGTGGGATAAATCTTATTTTAGACCATGGTTCGACCAACAGAGGTTAAAAATTAGGTTGTAGTGAATTTCACAAGATGCCACGAGAGTGAGTGTAAACACATTATTGATGACCTTCAATGATGCTAAGAAAGAAAATGATTGGTATGTAATCTAATAAAACGTGAAGTCTAGTTGACAAACTTGTGTTTGCAGTATATAGTAAATTAAAAATAGTTAATTCTTTTTGGAATATGTCTCCTTACTACTAATAAACACATGGAGAAGAATGGTTGGTAGATGAAGTAGATAACAAAATTCATGTATGATTGTGCTTTAATGATTAGCATTTTATTGGGTTGATTCAAAGGTTGGTATTGAACCACCACTAGTCCTAATAAATATGGGTAGTTTCCCATCTAATTATTTGATATCATGTGAATTATGCCTAGCTGAAATTTAGGCAAGGTGGGGTGGGTGAAGAAGTCCCACAATAGGGTCTTTGGAACTTCAACAATAATGTATTCATTTTTCAATTTTACATATGAAATTTTGATTTTTATTTGATTTGGTCTAACTGGTGGGATATATTTTATTTTAGACCATGGTTCGACCAACAAATGTTAAAAACTTGGTTGTAGTCAATTTCATAAGATGCCACGAGAGTGAGTGTAAACGAATTGTTGATGACCTTCAACGATGCTGTGAATGAAAATGATTGCTATGTAATTTGATAAAAAGTGAAGTCTAGTTGACAAACTTGTGTTTGCAGTATATAAATGAAGTATTTTTTGGTTTTTGTAGAAGTTTGATCCGGTCGGCCAATTTTTTTGTGAGAATCCAAGGGATGTGCGCGCTAATCTTGTGGATAGAGTGGACAAGATGTTAAATCAAAAGAAATCTAGTCATTGCCCATATTTATTAGGACTAGTGGTGGTTCAATACCAAACTTTGAATCAACCCAATAAAAATTGTAATCATTAAAACACAGTCATGCATGAATTTTGTTATCTACTTTATCTACCAACCATTCTTCTCCATGTGTTTATTAGTAGTAAGGAGACATATTCCAAATAGAATTAACTATTTTTAATTTACTATTTGAGGCTTAATGGACAAGGTCGTAAAACAAGTTGTGTTACTGAAAATCCCCTCCGCTGAATTTATTCAGATGTCATAATTAACACCCACTTACAGTAACATATATTACTCTACACATATAGTTCGCTAACAAGCAAATTTGCTAACACATATTGTTCTCTAACACATTGCATTTGCTAACACATACGATTTCTAACACCATAAAGATCACTTGTGTTGCTTTCTGGTAGAAGATACAACAGAAAAATAGGTGGCTGTGAAAGCTAAGATTTTAATTGATTTAACATCCTATCCACTCTATCCAGCAAATATTATGTGTTAGCGACCAAGATGTGTTAGCGAACGATATGTGTTAGCAAATACCATGTGTTAGATAACAAAATTCATGCATGATTGTGTTTTAATTATTAATTTTTTATTGGGTTGATTCAAAGGTTGGTATTGAACCACCGCCAGTCCTAATTATGCCGAGAGGCATTCCTACAGTCACAAGATGGGAGTTGGAGAGCTCAAAGATTCCTTAGATTCTGTGAAGTTATATAAGATTCCATTGTAAAAAAATAAAAATAAAAATAAAAATCACCTACAAGCGTTTCAATTGGCATTAAATATATTTCTTATTTTTGGCATTTTACTGACATATTTATTGTGGCATTCTCTATTTTGAGAGTTTGGAATTAAAATTAACTAGCATATTTATATTAAATATAATATATCTAAAGTACGTCGAGAGATATTATTCTCAAAGCGCCTTTTTTTAATCACTAATCCTAACATTAGGTGCCTCAAGAAGGATATCTCTCAGTGTACTTTAGATATATTATATTTAATATAAATATGCTAGTAGCATCTACAGCGGAAAGCCTAATTCTAACTATATTATATATCTTAAGAAGTATTATAATTATATAATATATATAATAATTCTAATTATAATATTATAATATAGGAAAGATATATTATAATAATAATTTATAATAATAAATTATATATTCTAACATGTACCCTTTTATAAACCCTAATTTCAACCCATAACTCTAATTCTAAACATAACACCGACCCTAATTCTATCCCTAACCCTAACTTGGTTATTCTAACCATAGTTGCAACATCTAAACAACATTATTTTAACCCTAACCTTGATCGTAACCCTAACCCCAACCCTAATTCTACCGCTAACCCTAATTGTAACCATAAACCTACCTTAATTCTAATAATAATTCTAACCCTAATTTTAACAGTAATACTAACTTGAATGTGAACGCTAACCCTAACCCTAATTATATCCCTAACTTTAATTCTAAACAAAACCCAAATTTCATCCCTAACTCTAATTCTAAACAAAACCCTAATTATTTCCCTAACTTTAATTCTAAACAAAACCCAATACGAACCCTAATTCTAACACTAACTCTATTTCTAACCCTACCCTAACCTCACCCCAATACTAACGCAAATCCTAACCCTATTCCTAACTCTAACCCTATTTCTAAGCATAATTCTAATCCTAATTCTAACCCTAACCCTAATTCTAACCTAAACCCTTTAATAACCCTAATTCAACCCCTAATAGTATTTGTAACCCTAATCGTAACCTTAATCCTAACACTAATGCTAACACTAACTCTAGTTAAACATAAATCTAAACCTAACCCTAATTATAACCCTAAACCTAACCCTCACCCCAATACTAATGCGAACCCTAAACCTAATTCTATCCTTTATTATAACCCTAACCCTCACCCAATACTAACTCTATCCCCAACCTAATTCTAACTCCAAACCTATTTCTAACCATAATTCTTACCCTAACTAGAGCCCAAACTCTAATTGTAACCCTAACCCTAATTCTAACTTGAAATTTAATAACAATAATTTAATCCCTAATTCTAACCCCAATTCAAGACCTAATTGTAATATTAATTGTAATCCTAATTCTAGCTAGAACCCTAACACTAATCCTAATTGTAACCCTAACTATAATTCTAAACATAACCCTAACCCTAATTATATCCCTAACCTTAACCATATTTCTAACCCTAATTGTAACTTGAATATGAACCCTAACCCTAATTATATCCCTAACCTTAAATCTAAACAAAACCCAAATTTTATCCCTAATTGTAACCTTAATTTTAACACTAATTCTAACCCTAATTTGAACGCTAATTATATTTGTAACCCTAACCCTAACCTTAATCCTAACATTAATGCTAACCATAATTCTAACCCTAACAATAACCCTAATTCTATTCCTAACCCTATTTCTAACCCTAGCACTCACCCCCAATACAGACCCTAATTCTAACCCTAACCCTAATTCTTACCTAACCATAATCCTCACCCCAATACTAATGCTAATCCCAACCCTGATTCTAACTCTATCCCTATTTCTAAGTATAATTTTAATCCTAATTCTAACCCTAACTCTAATATTAACCCTAACCCTAATTCTAACCTAAACCCTTTAATAATCCTAATTCAAACCCTAATTGTATTTGTAACCCTAACCCTACCTTAATCCTAACCCTAATGTTAACCCTAAATCTAGTTAAACATAATTCTAACCATAACCCTAATTAAAACCCTAAACCTAACCCTCACCCCAATACTAATGCAAACCCTAAACCTAATTCTATCCTTAATTGTAACCTTAACCCTAACGCTCACCCAATACTAATGCTATCACCAACGCTAATTCTAACTCTAAGCCTATTTCTAACCATAATTCTTGTACCCTAATTGTAGCCCAAACTCTAATTGTAACGATAACCCTAATTCTAACCTGAACCCTTTAATAACCCTAATTTCAACCCCTAACTCTAATTCTAAACATATTGGTAACCCTAATTTTATCCCTAACCCTAACCCTAACTTAGTTATTCTAACCATAGTTGCAACACCTAAACAATATTATTTTAACCCTAACCTTGATCGTAACCCTAACCCCAACCCTAATTCTAGCCCTAACCCTAATTGTAACCATAAACCTACCCTAATTCTTACCCTAACTCTTAAGCTAACCCTAACCCTAAACCAAACCCTAATTCAAACCCTAATTGTATTTCTAACCATAAACCTACCCTAATTCTAATCATAATTCTAACCCTAATTCTTACCCTAACTCTTAAGCTAACCCTAAACCAAACCCTAATTCAAACCTTAATTGTATTTGTAACCATAACCCTAACCTTAATTATATCCCTAACCCTAACTATATTTCTAAACCTAGTTTTAACTTTAATTTGGACCCTAACCCTAACTTTAATTCTAACTTCAATCTGAATGCTAGCCCTAACCCTAATTATATCCCCAACTTTAATTCTAAACAAAACCCAAATTTCATCCCTAACTCTAATTTCAATCATAAATGTAACTCTAAACCTAACCATAATTCTAACACTAACTTTAATATTAACCCTAATTCTAACCCTAACCCTAACCCTCACCCCAATAGTAGGGCTAATCATAACCATATTTTTAACCCTAATTATGACTTGAACTTAAACACTAACCCTAATCCTAATTGTAGCCCTAACTTGTAATTCAAACCCAAATTGTAACTATAACCCTAACCCTAACCTTAATCCTGACAATAATGCTAACCCTAACCCTAATTCCAACCATAATGCTAACCTAAAGGTTAACCCTAATTCTAACCCTAACTTTAGTTCTACCCTACATTTGATTAACCCTAATTTAATCCCTGAGTCTAACCCTAATTCAAGACCTAACTGTTATTGATTGTAATCCTAATTCTAGCGAGAACCCTTACACTAATCCTAATTGTAACCCTAACTCTAATTATATCCCTAACCATATTTATAACCTTAATTATAACTTTAATTTGAACCCTAACCCTAATTATATCCCTAACCATATTTCTAAACCTAATTCTAACTTTAATTTGAACCCTAACCCTAAACCTAATTGTAACTTGAATCTAAAGCCTAACCCTAACCCTAATTATATCCCTAAGCTCAAATCTAAATAAAACCAAAATTTTATCCCTAACCCTAACCATCACCCCAATAGTAATGCTAACCTTAACCATATTTTAAACCTTAATTCTAACTTCAACCTAAACCCTAACCCTAATTGTAGCCCTAACTTATAATTTGAATCCAAATTGTAATTATAACACTAACCCTAACCTTAATCCTAACAATAATGCTAACCCTAATCTAACCCTAATGCTAACCCTAATTATAGCCCTAACCATAACCATAAACCTACCCTAATTCTAATCATAATTCTAACCGTAAATCTTGCTCTAACTCTAATACTAACCCTAACCCTAATCCAAACCCTAATTCAAACCCTAATTGTATTTGTAACCATAACCCTAACCTTAATCCTAACACTAACACTAACATTAACCCCAACTCTAATGAAAACCCTAATTGTAATTGTAACCCTAACCTAACCCTATTTCTATCATTCTAACCCTAATTGTGGTCCTAATTCTAATACTAACCCTAACCCTAATTCTAATTTAAACCCTAACCCTAACCCTATTTTTAACCCCTAGCTCTAATTCTAAATGTAATCATAACACTAATTCTATCCCTAACCCTAACCCTACCTTGATTTGGAACATCTAACCAATATTATTTTAACCCTAAGCTTAACCTTTGTCTTATAATAGAGAGTTATAGATTTGGTCTTTCTTACATATGAGTATGGATATAAGAATTTAGGATTGAGTATGGATATAAGAATTTAGGATTGTCCCATGTTTCTCTTATGGAGAGTTTTGTAAAATAAGTTAAGTTGAATGTTGTGGAAAAGCTCCATATATTGTATTAAAATATTTAAGATTCTCATTTAGGGTACTTAGATGATCAAGATTCACAATATTTTTTTTTAATATTAAATATTGTATTTAAATATTTAAATTTTAAATGATTTAAATAATTATCTAGTAAGAATAGTTAGTCTAAGTCCTCAGCTATAAAAACAAATAACTACATGTTTTCTTGCTTTTTAAAGATTTTTAAGGATATTTTTTTCATTTTTTTCATTTTATAAAAAAATACAAATTTGTATTTCTTGTTTTTAATGTTAAATTAAATAGATTATGACTTTCTTTTGAGATGCTTTCTTTTTTTAACCATTGTTTTTCTTTCTTTTCTTATTAAAATATTGATGTTTCCCTTTTTATTTTAAAGTTTGGTTTTCTTTTTATAATATTTTTAAAATATATATTATTATTATTACTTTTTAATTATAAATTTTTATTTCTATGTTTTTATATATAGTTAAAGATATGTAGATTTTTTTGTCCTACTAAAAATAAAAAAATATTGATATTTCCCTTTTTATTTTGTAGTTTTTTAACTTTTTAAAGATTTGTAATGGATATTATTCTTTTTTATTTTTAAGATCTATTTTACAAAGTTTATCCATGTTTTTATATATAGTTAAGGGTATGTAGATTTTTTTGTCCTACTAAAAATTAAAAAAATCTTGATGTTCCCTTTTTATTTTGTAGTTTTTCTAACTTTTTAAAGATTTGTAAGGGATATTATTCTTTTTTTTTAAAGATTTGTTTTACGAAGTTTATTTCAAAAGAACTTTAAAACAATTTGTTTTTGTTTCTTATAATTTATTTTTTAAAAGAATAAGTTTAGGGTAAATATTTGAAATATAACATCCCATTCAATTAAGTTTATATTATTCTAATTCTAAAGAATATAGTTATAATAACCAAATTATTATAGTTTTCAATTAAGTTATCTGTAAAAATAATAATCTACAAAACTAAAGATAAATTAAATATTTTAATGAAAGCCTAAAATAAGAAAAAAAACATATCATAAAAAACAATTAATAAAACAAGGAGTTACAATTAAAAAGGCACATGATAAGAACTTAAACAGCCAATTTATAATTAGGAAAGTATAGAACTCAAATTTTTGAAAGAAAATAGATTTTTTTTTATAAAACATCTAATTTTCTTCCTTTCAAAATACTTAACTTCCATTTTGTTTTTTTACAGGTTGAAGTGAAAAATTTGGTCACAAGAATTCAATAATGAAGGGAGCAAATAGAGTTTAAAACAAAATCATTCTTTTTCTGTGATCTATTTCTCCATAATTTTTTTTTTAATCTTGTCAAATCTAAAATTTTGATACAGATATGTTGGAGCTTTCCATTGGGGAAAGCTAATTTGATGTTTATTGTGCAGGTTTGAAGCTTCAAATTTCTCAACCCAAAACAACAATGAAGCCCATTTGCTGAAGATTTGGGCACAACTCCATAAGCCGTTGGAATTTAGCATCATTCATGCTGCAACATGATATAAAAAACGTGTTTATAGATTGGAGAGAAGCTGCAAAATGTGGAGAGAAGCAGACAGTCATCTTTTTGTTTATCAGTAGCTACAACTACAGAACAAAAATTGAGATGGGTTATATCCTTCCTAACCTTAATATAAATTAAAACATGTTCTTTTAAAATTATTCTAAAAAAAGAACCCTAATCTCATTTTCTTTTCTTTTGTGTTTTCTTGTTGGAAATTTTTCTTTTGTAGGGCAATGGCCATGGAAACGAAGTAACATGAAGAAGAAAATAAATGAACTTGAGGCTCTCAAATTTCTTCTTCTTGAAAAAATAGTCAACTATTGATAGAAAAACCATTTTTTTAAAAGAAAATTAAAAATCAAAACCCATTACAACAATAAATAAATCATAGATGATTTAAGACTGACCTGTTGGAAGATTACAATTCTCTGTGATGCTGATATGTTTGTGAAAACCATCCAGATTCTATAATTGCTAGATACAGTATAACATATAAGATGCTTCAAGTTATTTGATTCCAATATATCTCCAACTTTCTCTAGCTTGATCTTCGATGAATACAAAAGAATATACAAACAAACAAACCCCAAGATGAAACAAAATTGTGGCAAGGAATGATTGAAACCAAATATGGGAACACAAAAAAACAACAAAACCAAAGCAGAAAAAATGATGTGACAGAAGCATTGAAGATTGGCGTTCGAGTTTAGAGACTCCACAACCAACAATGCCTAAATTACCTGTGCAGTCACTCTCACTTTATGGAGTGTTGAAATACAACCACAACACTAATAAAAACAAATAAGAATATTAAATGAATTAATTGTGCAGACATATAATGCCATTACCATAGCACTACCTATATGGAGCGTTGAAATGCCACGGCAACACTAATAATAGCAAATATGAATATTAAATGAATTAATTGGTAGATCTAGAGCCAAAAAAATTTTACTGTGCAAATAAATGGCAGAAAAAGAGTACTAGCACAGGAAATATCTCAAGCTTAGCATTGCACTTCCATCCTCTGGAGAGACTTCTCCATATTTAAAGCTTTCAACGTTGCATGTAAGCTCTAATGGCTACCTTCCTGTAGTTTTTTAAGAATTCTTTTTTAAAGAGTGAAAACCATGTGGTTTTTTAAGAATTCTTTTTTAAACAGTGGAAACCATGTGGTTTTTTAAGAATTCTTTTTTAAAGAGTAGAAACCATGTGGTTTTTAAGAATTCTTTTTTAAAGAGTAGAAACCATGTGGTTTTTAAGAATTCATTGGTAGTTTTAGTTATTTAATGTTAAAGTTCTGATTTTATTTAATTCTATATATATATATATATATATATATATATATTTATTTATTTATTTATTTATTTATTGATTTATTTATTTTTCAATTTTATTATTATTAGTTTTTTAAAATTCATTAATTTTTCATAATAAAATTAGTGATTAAGTTATGGATAAAATTTATTGATTTGTTATGGGTGAAATTAACTTACCTTTATTTACTTTCATTAGTTGAGTTTTATGGATTTGATTAATTTAGTAATAAAATAATAATCATAGTGCTTTATTTTGTGCATTTGATTAATTATTTTTCTATTTAATTGGTAACTTAAATTAATAGAATTGTTTTTTTTTAACTAATCATTTAGTTATTTGAGTAAATGGTATTTATTGAATTTTGCAAAAAATGTGGAATAAATAAAGTTAGTAGTTAAACACAAAGTATAAGAAGACAATTTATTTTATTAAAATTTATTTTATTTCAGATTTAGTAGATTTAATTTATATATTCATTGAAATTCATATATATATATATATATAAACATGGGGAATATTAAAATAATATATATATCTAAGAAAGAAAATCTATATTTATTCTTATAATCTAAAAATACAAATCTCCAAAATGGATGTTTCCTATTACCATACCATAAAAATAATAGAAACCATGAGAAGATTGAAATTTATACATCCCCTCCTGCATGCAACCAAAACCTCCAAACCCTGCAAAATAAAAATTAATAGAAACTTAGCAAAAAAAAAAAAAGAGCAAAAGGGAAAAACCATGAGAAGATTGAAATTTGTACATCCTCTCTTGGCCAAAACAATTAAGAGAAAATAATAAGATAAATGAGATAGAAAATTTTTTATGCTATGTTTTATGCCAAGTTTAAAATAGTAATAGTAAATTGCTTTATTAACTCCTAAAATGTAGCCAACTTGGGCTTTTAGTGGAGTTAAGATGTTTTATTATTATTATTTTTAAATTTTAATTGTTGTCTTTTAATAAGTTGTACTCATAGTGGTATATGATTAAGTTTAGAAATAAATATTTCTTTAATTTTAATCTTCATTATTATTATTTCCATGTTTTAGTTTAAAGTTTTTATTAAATTTTAATGTGAGTTTTAATTTTACTTATTATGTTCTATTAAAGTAGGAGTAATGGATTTAATTATTGTATTAAATGGGTTTGTTTATCATCTTAAAATGCTATAGAGGAATGCATTTAATTATAAGATTTATTTATAATTAAATCTTTTAACTATAATAAGGGTTAGGATTAGGTTGAGAATTAGAATTAAGGTCAAGGTTAGCCTGAAAATTAGGGTTAAGGCTAAAATTAGAGTTAGAAATAGGGTTAGGGTTAGTGTTAGAATTAGAGTTAGGGTTAGGGTTAGAGTTAGAATTACAGTTACAATTAGGGTTAAGGTTAGTATTAAGGTTAGGGTTAGGGTTTGAATTATGGTCACCATTAGGGTTAGAGTTAGGGTTAAGGTTAGGGTTTAAATTAGAGCTATGTTTAATATTATAGTTAAAAATAGGGTGAGAATTAGAATGAGAATTGGGGTCAAAAGTAGGGTTAGGGTTATGGTCAGAATTAGGGTTAGGGATAGAAATAAGGTTAGGGTTAGGGTTAGGGTTCAGATCAATGTTAGAATTAAATTTATGAATAGAATTAGGGTTAGAATTATGAATCAAATAAGTGTTGGAATCAAGTTTATGGCGAGGGTTAGAATTATGAATAGAATTAAGGTTAAGTAGATCTAGGGGTAGAATTAGGGTTAGGGTTAGAATTACTATCAGGATTAACATTAGGGTTAGGGTTATAGTTACAATTTTGGTCTAAATTAGAGGTTAGGGCTAAAATTAGGGTTAGAGTTCAAGTTCAATTTAGAATTAGGGTTACAAATAAGGTTAGTTTTAGGCTTGGGGATAGAATTAGGCTTAGGGTTAGAATTAGGGTTATCGTCAAGATTAGAATTATGGTTAGAACTAGAGTTGGGGTTAGAATTAGAGTTAGGGTTAGCATTACTATCAAGATTAAGGTTAGGGTTAGGATATGGTTAGGATTCTAGGGTTAGCGTTAGAATTAGAGCTAAGGTTAGCATTATTGTCAAGATTAAGGTTAGGGTTATCGTTACAATTTAGATTGAATTACAAGTTAAGGATACAATTAGGGTTAGGGTTATGGTTTAGGTTAGAATTATGGTTCAATCTATGATTAGAATTAGGGTTACAATTTGTTTAAAATTAGGGTTAGGGTTAGGGTTACAATTAAAATAGGGTTAGAATTATGTTTATGGTTAGAATTAGGTTTAGTGTTAGAACTTGAGTTAGGATTAGGGTTATGGTTCGAATTAGGGTTAGGGTTGGGATTAGGGTTAGAATTATGAATAGAATTAGGGTTAAGTAGATCTAGGGGTAGAATTAGGTTTGGGATTAGGGTTAAATTTAAGGTTATAGTTATTATTACAATTAGGTCTATAATTAGGGTTACAACA
The DNA here is from genome assembly GCA_027924645.1 of Cunninghamia lanceolata. Lineage (NCBI taxonomy): Eukaryota > Viridiplantae > Streptophyta > Pinopsida > Cupressales > Cupressaceae > Cunninghamia > Cunninghamia lanceolata. Next base: position 3,215,591 of record BSBN01000500.1, on the reverse strand, counting down.
ATGGTTAGAATTAGGGTTGGGGTTAGGGTAACAATTAGGGATACATCTAGAAATTAACTAGATCTAGGGGTAGAATTAGGGTTAGGGTTAGAATTAAGGTTAGGAATATAATTAGCTTTATTATTAGGGTTATAATTATGGTTATAATTAGGGTTAGAGTTACGATTACAATTAGAATTAGTGTTAGAATTAGGGTTACGGTTAGGGTTTAGGTTAGAATTAGGGTTACAGTTGGGGTTAGAATTAGGGTTAGTGGTGGCCTGAATGTTAGGGTTAGGTTTAGGATTGGGTTAGAATTATGTTTTGGTTAGAATCAAGGTTAGAATTATACTTAGAATTATGGTTAGTATTAGGGATACAATTAAGGTTAGGGTTACAGTTACATTTAGGGATAGCGTTAGATTTATGGTTACAAATAATTAACAAAAAATAGGGTTAGGGTTAAGGATAAAATTAAGATTATCAATACAATTATGGTTAGAGATAGAATTAGGGTTTGGGTTAGAATTAGGGTTAAGTAGATCTAGGGGTAGAAATAGGGTTAGGGGTACAATTAGGGTTAGGGTTATAATTAGGGTTATTGTTAGGGTTAGAATTATGATTAGAATTAGGGTTATAACCTTGACCTTAACTATATTCATAAACAAAACCCTAATTCTATAATAATATATCTAACCTATGTTATAATATGATATTATATAATAATAATTCTGAATAAGGTATATAATATAGTTAGAATTATGCTTGCACTCCGGATGCTACTGGTATACCTATATTTTAAAAAATATATTAAAGTACGCCAAGAGATATCCTTCTCGAGGTGCCTATTTCCACCTATGTGTAGTAAATTGATTAAAAAAATAGGTGCCTCGAGAAGGATATCTTTCAGCGTACTTTAGATATATTTTTTAAAATATAGGTATACTAGTAAATATGGGCAGTTTCCCATCTAATTATTATGTCAAGAGGCATTCTACATTCACAGCAGGGGTGGAGTTGAAGAGCTGAAAGATTCCAAGATTTCGTGTAATTTTATAAGATTTCAATCTAAAAAAAAAATTATATGCACGAGATTATTAAGATAGAGGATCATAATCAAACACCACAATAAATACACCATTAAATGTGACACCACTGTCAAAGATGTTTTTTCTATTTTAAACCAAAATGCAAATATTCTAGATGTGAGTAATTTATAAGATGCTTGTGCTATTTTAAACCAAAATGCAAATATTTGGGATGCAAGTAATTTATAAATGTGAAGAATAAGAAATATATTTAAATGGGAAATGAAACGCTTGCATTCTAGCTGCTAGTAATTTATAAAAAATAAAAAAATAAAAATAAAAAGCCAATAATTTATAAAAAAAATCAAAAAATCAAAACCAGAAACCAAAAAGCAAAAAAGATTGGAAGATATCTCTCGACATACTGTAGATATAGTTTTTAAATATAAATATACTAGTTTGATATCATGTGAATTATGCCTAGTTAGAATTTAGGCAAGGTGGGGTGGGTGAAGAAGTCCCACAATAGGGTCATTCGCTAATAGATCATGTTTGCTAACACATCATGTTGGCTAACACATATCAGTCGCTAACATAGTTTTCGTTTGCTAACACATCTCATTTGCTAGCGCATTTTCGTTTGCTAACATATATCAATTGCGAACAAAGATTGTCGTTTGCTAACATATATCATTTGCTCACAAACAATGGTAGCTAACACATCTCGCTTGCTAACACGTAATGGTTGCTAACACATAATTTTTGCTAACATATAGTGTTGCTAGCACGTAGGTTGGCTAACACATGGCGCTTTTCAACACATCTAGTTCACTAACTTAAATGTGTTAGCAAACATTATACATTAGCAAGCATCATGTGTTAGCAAACTGAAATGTGTTAGCAAACTAAAAATGTGTTGACAAACTGAAATGATGGACAAAATTATTCCAAAATATAAATTTTAAAAGCGAACCTAACACATATCATTTTTTGTTTGCTATCACATAGGTTCGCTAACACATGGACATCATTGAGGATGAATGTTTGAACATAGCCGTTGATCTTGTGCATGAAAACATTGTATGTTTTCATATGAATCATACTGATGATCTTGTGCAAAGAAATGAAAATCATATAATAGAGAAGGAAGAACTATTTAGTAGCACCAGTAATAATGAAAAGGTTGACTTGCTGATGGTTGAGAAGAGTGATAGCATGTCTTGCAGTGATAAAAATGTTTGTAATCAGGACATATATGGAGGTGTGTCTTGTGGTAACATTGTTACTAAAAAGGTACAAGAATGCATAAACATCAAATATGAAGAATCAATTTATGGAATGAATGCTAGTGTTGATGTTTTATTGCAACTCAATCATAGTGATGTTCATCTTGAAGATTCTGAATATGAAAAGGGTATTGAAGGATTATATCCAGATAAGGAGCTGTCAGAGGATAAAATTTGTGTCGATAAGAAGCACATTTTTTAATAAGATTGAATCAGAGATATCTGTTTCCATGCATAAGACTGATTTTGGGGATAGAAGACATTGTAAACATAGAAATGATATATTTGATCCATGTTTTCTATACCTACTATTTGCAGAGGTTTTTCAACTACTCCAAGGTTGCAAAGAACAGATTGATGAAAGTGTGGTTGAATATAGCATAATTAGCAATATGGTGGTGTATTTGCAATACAATATCAGTCAGGATGTAGTTGATATTAATGCCTTCGGTTTGAATCAGAAGCAATCAAATGAAAACAGGGAATGTGACAGAGGGAAATACTGGTTTTTCATTTTTGGTGGCCCGGGGCCACCCAATGAAAATTAATAAATGTGATTTTAATGCAAGACAGAGCGGTTTCACAACAGCGCAATGGATATGGCACATGGTCTACATCCCGGAGATAACTGGAATCTCACCATGCCTGCAAGAGGCATGCGTCTCCGAACATGAGCCACTGTTGGTACCCCCAAATTTTGTAAATTTGAAGTGCCTATCTCCTCTCGATGTGTCGACAGAGGCTAGGTCAACATGCTGCTCAATCTACACTGGAGCCCATCTTCAGTGATTAAAATCTTGCAACTCAGAGGTCATCTTACAAATCTGTATGGTAGGAAGTTTTTTGGTACATATTGTAACATGCCTGTTCAGTTTCGCACTTCCAGGATGAGTTTTGATGGGCTATTCAATATTTTTTTGACTGCAACTGGGTTAGATTTGGTGTTCCAAAAAGTTGAAAATCTCACAATTCTAAGGGTGACCCATTTTGTATTTTGGTCCAAAACATCTTCAGTTCTAGTTTCATCAAAATCAGAGACCATATGATGCGGTATTTTAATGTATTTTGATTGCGGCAAAGGCATCTGGCAACCAGTTTACAAAGGAGGTCCCTAAAAAAATTTAGCGATGTAGATTTTGAGGAAATGAGTATGCTCTAAATAATTGATTACAGCCCTATGCAAATTTTTATGGCCTCCGGATATCCAGTGTGCCCGCAGTGAACATGTGCCATTTGCCCAAGAGGAGAAATTAAAAAATTGCCATTTGCCAAAGTTTAATAATGCAATTTTAAAAATATTTATTGGAATATTTTAATGACTTAAAAGGCAAATGTTATAAATTTAACATTATAACATTATGTTATAATGTTAAGGCAAAGAATAAAGCATTTTATTGCCTTGTGGCATGATCGCACCATTGTTTCTTCCTCCATTCCTTTGCTATGCGATGGTGTGAAATGGCTCTTTCTGTGCAAATTTTGACCTACAGTCTACTCTGCAGTAAAGATTGAAGTGTCTTCTCTGTGGAAGGTCTTCTGGGGTCTTCTGGGTTGGATTCGAACAAAGTTTCTCCTGAGAGAGCTGTTGATCACGTTTTTTGTTTTCAGGGTAGATTTTGGGGGTGTTTTGGAACTTAAAATTGTTGTTCCAGGCTTTAAATTTGTCCCCTGACCATTCCCAATGCCTAGGAAGAGATTTTCAGCATGTTTGTGGTGAAATTTGGGTGCCAGAATGGCTAAAAACGTCCATGCATTAGAAAAATCCACCCAACAATGAATGAATTGGGCAAAATTGGTTTGGAGGCTGCAGGATTTCGTTCTCTGTTTTCTCTGTTGCTAGGAGCAATCGAGAGGGAGCCTGAAGAGAGGCCACACAATCCCCTATCAAAGCATTGTAGGGGGGTAGTGATGCAGAGCGCACAATGGATACAAGAAGAAGGACAAACAAGACAAGGTTCTATTCACCCCAAAAGCCCAAAAACAAGGACCTTCATAGAAAAGTGGGAACAACAGTTAAGGCTCTTGAATTCTTCCTGAAAATGGTGTTTAGACATGTATTAGAAGCCATCCCATCCATTGGCAAAGGTGGATCAAACTTCGAACTAGTAGTTCCTTCACAAACCTCAGGAATGGCTAGTAGCCCTACAAACAGAGAACAGTCCCAATAACTTTTTACACAGACATCCAAATGCAACTCTCAGACATGAAATAGATACCCATTATGCCTCCCCACAACATACTCCAGAATGGGTTTGGGTTGTTTTGGAAAGTGTGCCTTAACCAATAACCCCCCTAATGGTTTTAAGCCTTAATTAGGCCTAGTTTGTGAAGCAAGTACCCTTGGATGGAACCACCAAAATCTCTGGACCCCTTGGCCACTTCACATGGATGGAAAAATAATGTATTTCAAGGGTTTTGTGGTCAGGATTCAAGACAATTTCATTCTATGCTTGTTTTCCCACTTCAAATGCAAAAATAACAAAGAAAATGCTGCTACAGTCACCTAGGGCATCAATTTAAACACACCAAAACAACTTTTTCAGTCCTAAGCCTTGGTCAACATGTCAATCACTCCCTCTACTTCCATTCCATTGAGGTTTAGAGGATTCCCACGGTGGAATGAGGTTTTATGACTTTTTTCCTACCAAAACCCTAGTTAACCTAGTTAATAGAGCAGTTTTAGAAACAATGTGATATCTTCCTCTAGGAATCAAGTTAAGACCTCACACCAGATGCATTTGAAAGGTAACTCAATCCTCTTTCCAAACATATATGGATTTTCCCTGTATATGTCCGTACATAACCGTACCAAACGCTGCAATGGGACTGTTGCAGGGAAAATAAAAAAATTACAGTCCATAAAACACTCATATCTTTCACAAAAATAAATCATTTTTCATGAGACAAAAAGAATATTAAAGAAGATTCATAGGGCTAACATGTTCAACAGAGGAGGAGAGGTTAAAGGATAGTACTTGGCCGTACAATGGCCTGAAAACAATAAAAATATAGGAAATTACAGAAAAACAGAGTATTCTATTGATTTCTTCACTTATACATCATCCCTCAACCTGCCTCAAAGTTTGTGAGGCTTCAATATGCCTTAAATAACCAAAACCACCACCTAAAACTAACTTTCTAACTACTTTGTCCCTTCACCTTCCACCTTCTTACAATTTGTTGCATTTTTGCAATTTGTTGCTTATGACAACTTTTGTCAATTTGTGCAACTTTTACATTAGGTATCAAATGACATCAAAATGACTAACTAGGACCTTTTACAAGTTAAATGTAGCCATTTAGGCCTTATTACAACACAAGAGTACCTATACAAAATCAAAATTCTAAGTCCACCTCATGGAGGCATATTCATGCTAGGGTGCACCTGCACCATACAACCAACCAACAAAGATTTCCAAGTCCCTTGGAAATGTACCTGCAAAACAAATCTACCTTTTCTTGCATCTCTGTCTGGCTCCATCTTTCACTCTGTCTCTTCAGCTTCAGGCTTCAAATCTTCACATCAATGGAATAGTGACCAACCAACCAACAATGGCAAACTACCATCAACATTTCAGAGTATCTTCAGGCTCCTTCTACTCCTAGCAATGGAGTACTCTCAGACTAATCAAAACTTTAACGACTACCACACAATGCTCAATCAGATGTCCATCCTACATGCTGCTTCACAGACCCATTCCTCTCGTCCAACAACAGATCCTGGAGATGCACTACCACTCTCTCTCTTAGTGGCCTCACTCTGCACCCTCTTCCAGCCAAATCTCTATTGGTGAATGGTCTTGACAGACCTCAACATTATCTGCCCACACTACAGGAATCCTGTTCCTTCTCACAACTAGATGGCATGAACATTTGCAACAATCTAACAACTACTGTCAGCCTGCAAAATACCTTCTACAATCTCCGTCTTCAAAATGGTCACCAACCAAACATTTTGCTTCAACTCTTCAATTTTTTTCTTCAACTCTTCACCTGCCTTCTCAGCGACAAAAAATACACAACACCTCTGCCCAGAGCTTTTGTTAGCTCTGATACCAATTTGATGCAGAGCACGCAGTGGATATAAGAAGAAGGACAAACAAGACAAGGTTCTATTCACCCCAAAAGCCCAAAAACAAGGATCTTCATAGAAAAGTGGGAACATAAGTTAAGGCTCTTGAATTCTTCCTAGAAATGGTGTTTAGACATGTATTAGAAGCCATCCCATCCATTGGCAAAGGTGGATCAAACTTTGAACTAGTAGTTCCTTCACAAACCTCAAGAATGGCCAGTAGCCCTACAAATAGAAAATAGTCCCAATAACTTTTTACACAGACATCCAAATGCAACTCTCAGACATGAAATAGATACCCATTATGCCTCCCCACAACATACTCCAGAATGGGTTTGGGTTGTTTTGGAAAGTGTGCCTTAACCAATAACCCCCCTAATGGTTTTAAGCCTTAATTAGGCCTAGTTTGTGAAGCAAGTACCCTTGGATGGAACCACAAAACTCTCTGGACCCCTTGGCCACTTCACATGGATGGAAAAACAATGTAGGGTTTTGTGGTCAAGATTCGAGACAATTTCATTCTATGCTTGTTTTCCCACTTCAAATGCAAAAATAACAAAGAAAATGCTGCTACAGTCACCTAGGGCATCAATTTAAACACACCAAAACAACTTTTTCAGTCTTGAGCCTTGGTCAACATGTCAATCACTCCCCCTACTTCCATTAAACTGAGGTTTAGAGGATTCCCATGGTGGAATGACGTTTTATGACTTTTTTCCTACCAAAACCCTAGTTAACCTAGTTAATAGAGCAGTTTTAGAAAAAATGTGATATCTTCCTCTAGGAATCGAGTTAAGACCTCACATCAGATGCATTTGAAAGGTAACTCAATCCTCTTTCCAAACATATATGTATTTTCCCTGTATATGTCTGTACATAACCGTACCAAACGCTGCAATGGGACTGTTGCAGGGAAAATCAGAAAATTACAGTCCATAAAACACTCATATCTTTCACAAAACTAAATCATTTTTCAGGAGACAAAAAGAATATTAAAGAAGATTCATAGGGCTAACACCTTCAATAGAGGAGGAGAGGTTCAAGGACAGTACTTGGCTGTACAATGGCCTGAAAACAATAAAAATACAGGAAATTACAGAAAAATAGAGTATTCTATTGATTTCTTCACTTATACATCATCCCTCAACTTGCCTCGAAGTTTGTGAGGCTTCAATATGCCTTAAATAACCAAAACCACCACCTAAAACTAACTTTCTAACTACTTTGTCACCTTCCACCTTCCACCTTCTTACAATTTGTTACATTTTTGCAATTTGTTGCTTATGACAACTTTTGTCAATTTGTGCAACTTTTACATTAGGTATCAAATGACATCAAAATGACTAACTAGGACCTTTTACAAGTTAAATGTAGCCATTTAGGCCTTATTACAACATAAGAATACCTATACAAAATCAAAATCCTAAGTCTACCTCATGGAGGCATATTCATGCTAGGGTGCACCTGCACCAGGTAGCAGGCCTTCCAATGTGCCGGTTGCGATGGTGCGATAACTAGTGGTTTGGAAGCAGAGGTGCCTGACAGTTGCAACATGAAATGTGGACAAAGTCAAAAGGGGAAAAATAAATTAAAAACATTTTGCTCCATATTTTATATTATTTTTGTATTCTCCTCTTTTTTGTATATTTTGTAATTTCCCTATGCTCATTGGCAGCAACTTGTAGTGCAAAACTCACCTAACTGTCAAGATGAAATAAATTTTTAGGGCAACATGCTCTTGTTTCTATAAGAGAGGATGATGTTCCATTTTGTGTGGGGGGCTGGACTCTGAATACAAGGTATTCACTCATTTGGGAGATAGCATTCTGTAGGAGCAAATGTCTATTTTGGGTTGCAGGGTTGCATTTTGCTTTGTAAGTGAACAAAATTCTGCATAACAGTCTTTCTATTTCAGGCTGAGATAAATGAAAAACACTTTTTGTGTGTGTTACATATGGTTGTCTCCTTGGGTATGAACATTTTTTTTTTAAGCAAAGTTGCTAAGGGTTTCTAAGCTTATTTGCATACACTTGCTATGTTGTGTATTTGATTTGCTACATCTTTTCAAGGAAAGGATTAAAATTGCTTTAAATCAGATATGTTGGGTATGAACATTGTGTGGGGGGCTAGACTCTGAATACAAGGTATTCACTCATTTGGGAGATAGCATTCTGTATGAGCAAATGTCTGTTTTGGGTTGCAAGGTTGCATTTTGCTTTGTAAGTGAACAAAGTTCTGCATAACAATCTTTCTATTTCAGGTTGAGATAAATGAAAAACACTTTTTGTGTGTGTTACATATGGTTGTCTCCTTGGGTATGAATATTTTTTCTTTTAAGCAAAGTTGCTAAGGGTTTCTAAGCTTATATGCATACACTTGCTATGTTGTGTATTTGATTTGCTACATCTTTTCAAGGAAAGGATTAAAATTGCTTTAAATTAGATATAGGGAAAAGTGTGTTATATCAAGGGATTAGTGAAAGTAGAGCCATATGTGATACCCTTTCTTGGGCCATTGCTATAAGACAATAGTGATTTCTGTTAAGCCCTCTGGATATGAAGTTGTGTAATTAGGAAACATTTGCATTGGTTGAATGTCTAATTCTATTACCCAAACAAGGCACTGATCTGTAATCTATTTTCCCAAAGGTCCAAAAACTCATTTAATATAAAGACAAATCATTTCAATCAAACTATTTCATGTTTTATTTTGTTTTAGGTTAGGGTCTTGCATGTTCTCTAATGTGAATAAGTTAGATAATCCAAGAACATTGCCAATCTGGGGTTGATCTTATAAATCTTGGTGCATACATGAGAGCATTCTGCCTAGTAATGAAAAGTTATATTTATGGATTGTGAATGAGGGATACCCCTTAGGTGCGACAGAACTTGAAGTGAAGGGTAGATAAGAGACAATCTCCCACTCTGTTGGCCAAGTCTTCCATTGAACTTGAGCATAAGAAGTGGCAAATCTTTACAGTTTGATGTGTGCAGGTTTGGGAACCAACAGATCCTATAGGAAAGTAATTACTATTTCATAAAAGACAAACATCAAATTATTTAAGAAGCAAAGTAATGTTAACAAGGAATCGCTTGCTAAGGGACGCGACCCATCATACGATGTCAAAGATATGAGAAGGGGTTCATGGCAGTGTAAGGGGGGCATCTCATCTAGCAATTCATCTTTCTCATTACAGTCAGCATCAATCAAGGAGAATATTGGAAGATAAGGAAAAATAACCGCAACTCGATTCAGACCTTGAGCAAAATATGAAAAGGAAAATATGTGAGTATGGAGCGATGGAATGAAGGGGATATATATGAAGAGGATTCAAGGGGATATATGTGAGGAGAAAAAGATAAGATAGATAAGAGGGGATCATTCAAAGGAAGATAAGTATGGATTGATGAAGCAAACATTGGAAAAGAAATATTTATTACAGCTATTCTATCGTGCTATAACTCCATCATCCCATCATTCTATTATTCAATTATTATATTATTCTCTCATTCTATTCCTTTATCATGATATAATTCTATTATATCAATCTATCATTCTATTATATCAATCTATCATTCTATTCTTCTATTATTATGTCATTCTATTCCATTATTCTATTATATCATTCTTTCGTTCTATCCTTCTACTCTTCTATCACTCTTTAATTCTACCATTCTATCTTTTGATTATCTCTCCATCATCAAATCTCATCTCACATACGCAGCCATCAAATAAGAATCATTTCAACAAGAACATTGATACTCATTCAAGTTATCCTCAAGTAAAACTCACAAACATCTTTTATTCAAATTATGATATAATAGAATTCCATCTAGAGTACAAGGGAATATTAACATAAAGATCATATCTCCGTAACCTCTATTACTTCATCCAATGAGGAATCATGGGTATTGTAGGGAAAGGCAGAGTAATTCCATCCCCTGTATAGACCCCAATGGCTGGGATATAGAATCTGAAGCTGGGTCAAGAGATCTTGTATGGATCCTAATGGTTGGGACATAGTTTCCTGAAGCCAGATCGGAGATTCCGTATAGGCTCCAATGGCTGGGACTAGTTTCCTGAAGCTGGGTCGGAGATGGTTTCAGCGCGCCATAGTCATGTAAAGCCTAATTCCTCGATGAAGAATAGGAGGGAAAGATATGGATCTTGAAATATGTTTAATATCTACCCTAATGGACTTATGAAAGATATTATAGAAGAATCATCCATAGTGAATGATAAGAAGGAAATGAATAATCCTTTGATAAGAATGAAATATTTATATTATCTTTGATTTTATTAGATATTATCATTGAAATTTATTGATTTCTAATGTTTCTAATGTCTCTTCGGGAATCACTTTGAATGCTAATTTAGGTTTAAGTGTTTCCACTAGAAAGGGGACATTACAAGTTGTATCGGAGCAGTCATCCTACCATCCTATGTAAACTACATGTGCCTTACATGTATTCAAGTGTATACTTTGTGATTTATGTGTATTCAAGTGTATTCAAAGGTTTACTTTGTGGCTTATGTGTATGCTTTGTAACATATGTTCATGTGAATACTTTGTGTATTACGTGTATTCGCGTGTATGCTTCATACTCATGTGTATACTTGATGACCTTGGGATGGTAGACAGGTCCATAGTGTAGTGTGGGATGCACCGAATTCCCTTCCCAATTGTTCAATAGTATACTTCATTTGAGTGTACTTGTATTTGAGTGTATACTCTATGATTGTATTTGTAATTGAGTGTATACTCTATGACTTGTATTTTTATTTGAGTGTATACTCTATGACTTTGTATTTGTATTTGAGTGTATACTCTATGATTGTATTTGTATTTTGAGTGTATACTCTATGACTTTGTATTTGTATTTGAGTGTATACTCTACAATTGTATTTGTATTTTGAGTGTATACTCTGTGACTTTGTATTTGTAATTGAGTGTATACTCTATGATTGTAATTGTATTTGAATGTATACTCTATGACTTGTATTTGTATTCAAATGTATACTCTGTGATTTGTATTCGAGTGTATACTTCATGACTATGTATTCAAGTGTATACTCCAGGACTTTGTATGTTCAAGTGTATACATGACTTATATATACTCCATGACTTATGTATGTTTAAGTGCATAATTGTATTCATGTGCATTACGTGCATGTTACATGTATGCTTCATGCATTACATGTGTATACTTTGTGAAGTGTGTGCATGCTTCATGTGTTACGTGCGTGTATTGCATATATGCCTCATGCTGGTATATTATGTATATTTTGTATGCTTTGCATATCAAGTGTATGCTATATGTTTCATGTAGTACGTTCGTATACTTGTGCATTACATACTATGTTCATGCTTCATGCTTCGGATACTTTTGTATTATATGTATGTTCCATGCCCCATGTATTAACCGTATAAGTTTTGTGTATGCTTCATCTTGTGCATCTTGGAATCTCAATGCTCTCAAAATCTTCTTTCGCATTAAAAAAAATTCATTGTCAAAAACCACATCTTCATTGATGATACTAGCATCACATCGCTATTATTCAAAACATCAAACAAATGCTTGCCTATACATTTATCTTTCAAGTATTCATTGGTCACAAAATTCTCTTTCATAGAATCACAATCATTTGGAAGGAAGACGTCAAAAGTGTAAGGTAATGAAATAACTCGTTGTGATTTCTTGAGGGCAAGCAATCTTGAGTGGGGAGGGTTGTCATGTCCCTCTATTAACCAAATCGATTATATTCATATGAATATGTTGTAATCGGTTAAGTAATATAGATTTAATAATAAATCAAGTATTATAAATTAATATATATAAATAAATATATATAAATAAAAATAAATATTATTATAATATATATTATTATATTATATGAATATAAATGAGTTAATCAATATAAATATTATAAATCAAATTATATATATATAGTGAAGAGTGGTCGATCCCCATTTTGGATGGTGAATACTTTCTAAGTAAAAAGCCTTAGTAAAGGCAGGGCATACGGGAGAAAACAAGACTTAACAATAGCAATAAGTAACTATCTATACACAAGGATACAGAAGATTAATAACAACAAATATAATATGCCAACGATTGACAATCAAAGGAATTTAGAATAGTCTGACTTGTCTTAACAAACAAATCAATGCCAACAACTAACAATAAAATTACCAAGGAAAATAAATAAGGAAACTGCCAGAACTGCCAGCGCTTATGGAAGGATAGTATGGAAAGAACGATCTTATTAAAGGTGACCAAACAACGAATCAATTAAGGATATCTTTCATAGTCAGCAATTACGAAAGAAGAGGCAGCGATCCTATAGGAAAGTAATTACTATTTCATAAAAGACAAACATTGAATTATTTAAGAAGCAAAGTAATGTTAACAAGGAATTGCTTGCTAAGGGACACGACCCATCATACGATGTCAAAGATATGAGAAGGGGGTTGTTGCAGTGTAAGGGGGACATCTCATCCAACAATTCATCTTTCTCATCTCAATCAGCATCGATCAAGGAGAATATTGGAAGATAAGGAAAAACAACCGCAACTCAATTTAGACCTTGAGCAAAATATGAAAAAGAAAATATGTGAGTATGGAGCGATGGAATGAAGAGGATATATATGAAGAGGATTCAAGGGGATATATGTGAGGAGAAAAAGATAAGATAGATAAGAGGAGATCATTCAAAGGAAGATAAGTATGGATCGATGAAGCAAACATTAGAAAAAAAATATTTATTACAGTTATTCTATCACTCTATAACTCCATCATCCCATCATTCTATTATTCAATTATTATATTACTCTCATTCTATTCCTCTATCATTATATCATTCTATTATATCAATCTATCATTCTATTATTCATCCTTCATTCTATTCTTCTATCATTATGTCATTCTATTCCATTATTCTATTATATCATTCTTTCATTCTATCCTTCTACTCTTCTATCACTCTATAATTCTACCATTCTATCTTTCGATTAGCTCTCCATCATCAAATCTCATCTCACATACGCAACAATCAAATAAGAATCGTTTCAACAAGAACATTGATACTCATTCAAATTATCCTCAAGTAAAACTCACAAACATCTTTTATTTATACATTATGATAAATAGAATTCCATCTATTAGTACAAGGGAATATTAACATAAAGATCATATCTCCGTAACCTTGATTACTTCATCTAATGAGGAATCATGGGTATTGTAGGGAAAGGCGGAGTAATTCCATCCCCTGTATAGACCCCAATGGCTGGGATATAGTTTTTGAAGCTGGGTCAAGAGATCTCGTATTGATCCCAATGGCTAGGACATAGTTTCCCGAAGCCAGATCGAAGATTCCATATAGGCCCCAATGGCTGGGACTAGTTTCCCGAAGCCAGGTCGAAGATGGTTTCAGTGCGCCCTAGTCATGTAAAGCCTAATTCCTCAATGAAGAATAGGAGGGGAAGATATGGATCTTGAAATATGTTTAATATCTACCCTAATGGACTTACAAAATATATTATAGAAGAATCATCCATAGAGAATGATAAGAAGGAAATGAATAATCCTTTGATAAGAATGAAATATTTATATTATCTTTGATTTTATTAGATATTATCATTGAGATTTATTGATTTCTAATGTTTCTAATGTCTCTTCGGGAATCACTTTGAATGGCAATTTAGGTTTAAGTATTTCCACTAGAAAGGAGACATTACATGCACACACACAAACACCTACACACACACATAGAGTTAATAATAAGTTTGAAGTTCCCACCCCTAGTCCAAATTACATTAGGACTACGGGCTCTTAGAACAGGTTCTTACGGCGATGCGACATAATAGTTTGCAATGAAGTAGATTGAATTTCAGAGATGTCAAAGTAAGATGGGTCAATTTTATATTCACTTACAAAGGAAGGTGTGAAATCTAAAGGAACCCAAACATCACTCGAACATGCATTAGAAAATGAATTTAAATTATTAGCAAAATCATCAACAAGGGTTGACAATGATGAAGTCTATTTTGGTGAAGAAGATGGAATGAGATTTCAAAGTATTGAAGAACCATTTTGATGCTTAGGATCCACCTGCTGACAATACTTAGGGGATCTAGATCAGCATTGATTGTGTATATTTTGTTATCGCGAACAAATTTTATTGATCCATGAAAGGTAGAGGGAACTACACCCATGGCGTGGATTCATAGTCTATCAAGAAGAGATTATAAGAAAGAGCTTCAGGCGTGACATGTACTACAGTGGACAAAGTAATAGGGCCCAACTCAATAGGCAACACAATTGTGCCGAGAGTTTGCTTACCTATGTTTTCAAAGCCATGGATGGAAAGGTTTGTTAGAGAAATACAAGACGTATCGATATTGGTATAGTTTAACAGGTCTACACCACAGACGTTGAGACCTGAGCCATTGTCAATAAGGGTACATTTGCTACCGATAGAATTTATTCCAACAATGATAAGAGGATCATTTTGTTTTTGAACCTGAACAGAGGGTAACCCATATTGTTGGAAAATGATATCAATAGTATTAGTATATATGCAATCAAGTAAGGTAGTTACGTCATTCGGTCTAGCAAAAGATGACACGAGGATCTTTTGTAAGGCTTCTTGGAGCATGCCATGGTATGTAGGAGAAGTTTGAACAAGCTCCTAGAGAGAGATCTTAGTGGGAGTAGCATGGAGCTTCTTTGTAAGATCATAATCTTCGATTGTCTTTTAAGGAAGGCAGGGGGCTGAAGGAAGAATAGGAGTAGGAAGAGAAACAAGGATAGAAGTAGCATGTTTGTTTCTACAAGTATTATACATGTGGGCTACTACTTGGTAGTGAGTAGCCAAAAACATGTTTAATGTTATAGATCTTGCAATTTGAGTAAAATAATCAAAAGGTTGAGGTGCATTAGGAACACCTTGAACAGTAATAATTGGTTTAGAAGTTTGTTTTATTTTTGGATGACCATGAACTACAATTTTTTATTTTAGCAAATCTTGTGTAGAGCCTGAAACAAAGATTGTGTTAATGAAATGCTTTGAAGGAGAATTTGTTGATATAGAAGGAGAAGAAGTAAGATGCATAAAGTCATCAAGGGCTTCTTCTAAAATGTCAAAATCTTCGCTAGAAAAATGATCATTGAAAGCTGTGAAAGTTTGGAGAAAGAGATCCAATATGGTCGAATGCTCACTTTCACCAAACCAAACAATGTTATAATTTGAATTTGAAAGGTGGGTTCACTAGGATAGAAAAAGTGAACCACAACAAAAGAAGGCATGAGACGGTCAAGTTCACCAAAATGTAATGAGTGAAATTATGTTTAGCTAAGAATGTTCTTGTTTTCTAACTAAAATAATTTTGACAACATTACACTAGGACTTAATTAGTTTCAAGGGAAATGTATTTTGTTGTTATCCGAATAGGAAGAGCAAAACAACTCCAAAAAATCTTATAAATGCTTTAAACTTAGAAAAGAATAGTTTTACACTAAGCTAAAGCACAAGGAAAACGATATAGTAGTATTTTCCAAAAAATAAAATACATATTCACAGAAAGAAATAAAAAACAAAAAAGAGGATGAAAAAAGGAACCTAGTGCCAAAGAATGAAATACATTATTTAGGACGTCAATGTGTTGTGCGGACGTGGCTGGGTGTGTGCAAGAAGTTGGGTCCACTTTTTGTCCAAAAAGTGAAAGTGTTTTTCTAAAAATCAAAGTTTGTCATAGTTGGACTAAAAATTTAAAGCACTTACATATACAATCTTTAAAAAGTCAGTAATATGAAATGTAGGATTTTGAGTGTAGTTTTCAAATATGTAATTTATTCTAATACCCAAATGATACAAATTAACTTTGTATAGGCTTGTACAAAAACCACTTTTTAAAAGTCACTTTTTTAGGACCATACCATGCACGTGCTCGGCAAGCATAATTTGACTTAAATAAAAGTATTTTCCTAATTTCTTCTGGGAAAAGATGTGTATTATACTGAAGATTGATGAGAATTTTTTTTATAATTTTTTTCCAAATAATTTTTTTATTAATTTTGTTTTGCCCTAATTGCTATTTCTGAAAACCCCTCGTGTTCAGCAAACATAATTTGAGCTAAACTAATCATTTTTAATTTTATTTTTCACTGTGTAAATAATTGTGTTTAGATTGATGACATATAATTTTTTTTAAAAAAAACTTAAAAAATTAAAAGTTATTAAAAAATACCAACACCTAACATTTCAAGTTTATGGATAAGTTTCCTCATAAATTAATTAAAAAATAGAAAAAAAATCCAATCATAAAAAAAATCTAAAAAAAAAAAAGTCGTCATCCATATTGCCAAAGTTTTTTCTCTTGCTATTGACATGACCTTTTACTTGCAGGTCCAAGGCTAAGGGTTGGGTTACCATGCCTTTCCCGAGCCTAAAACCAAACTTCAAATGCGGGTCAGCATTTCATTTTTTTAGAATGGGATCCTGCTTTAAAACGGGATCCCATTTAAAACAATGAACGAGATCTCATTTTAAAGCGAGTACCCATTTTAAAAATGAGCTCATGGACCATTTTTTTAAAAAATAAATACATTTGCGAAATGAGTTCCCATCTAGGCTGGGATCCCAAACTGCAACGGGGCACCATTTCTAAACAGGGTCTCATTTAGGCTCGAGACCTCAAGCTTAAATAGAATCCTATTTTTTTTTTAAATAGGATCCCGTTCCTATCAAGATTTTTTTTGCCTAACACTTCCCCTATATGTGGACCCAACTTCTTGCACACACCTGTCTATATGACCAGAATGCAAATAAATTTCTACAAATGAATCTTTCACTTAGACAACTCACCCAATTTGCATGTCAAACAACGGGAAAAAGCCAACAACATTCCAAGTGATAAAAACTATAGAAAATGCATTGAAACAACTAGATTCAAATGACTAAAATGTGAAATAGAGAAAAACAACAAAAGAGGAAATTCCCACAAGCCTTTGTGCAGCTAAATGTCTCCAAGATACCAGCAGCTACAAAACAAAGGAAAAATAGTTGAGGTTGTTTCGGAGTTTGCATTTAGGTCAAGCCCATATGTTGGTCTTTCGACCTCCACGGACAACTGATATTAGAAAAATTATAAATAAAAAATGTGTGCTCTTACTTCCTAAGTACACCTAAGAAAATAACAACAATGACAAGTAAATGAAATTTGAGTGTCAACCCTAGTCTATGGGAAAGAATACCCTAGTGTACGTAAAAAGAATAAACAAGGTAGTAGTTTACACCAAAAAATTGCCAATAGATAATGGAAGATGCAATATAGAAAATACAACAATATTATTCAAATAAAAACAATATTACCAAATTCACAATGTGGAAGAGAGGCTGCAAAATTTTTAGAGGATTATACCAATGTGCAATCAATACGATCCTTTTGTGAGAACCTCAACAAAAGTAGAAGCTTCAATAGTGCATTCAATAGGAGCTAAGAAAGAGAGATGTTTTAGCCAAGAAAGAGCACCCAAAAACTAGCAATTGAGAGCTAAAAAGCCAAGAGAGAACCAAGAAGCAAGAAGAGCCAAACTTTCAAAATTATCTTTTATAAAATGAGAGGGAAGATGAAAGGTTGAGTACGCTTGCAGGGGCATTTTTTTGCTACATAAGCGTTACCACCAACAAAAGTAGATAGTTGAGCAAGAAGGCGATGGTTTGAATTTTGAAAACTTCCAGGATGCTAACACACCACACGGATGTCTACGCGTTGCATTCACGTCTTGGACAATTCTCTAAAATTTGACACATATTTCCAAAACAATGAGAGGAATAAGAATCTGAAACGGAATTTTTGGCAAACCTTGGCGAAAGAAAAATAGGCCAAGGTTAGACCCGAGTCACCCTAGAAATATGCTACAAGAGCAGACACCGAAGCAAGTCCAAAACATAACGTGAAATTGGGAGAATATGTAATTTTCAACGTTACATTAACTAAAAAAAATGAATCCTACATATTAACCTTAATAAGTGGTTATCTAATGACTCACAATCCATCATCCACTTAGTCTTCATACTATCCATTGCTATATGAAGTATTCCATAACACATGTATTTTGATTTCATCATATTAGTTTATTAATTTATATTAAAAATATTATTTTATAGGAAAATATTGTTTTTAACTAGTTGTAAAAATTAGGTATGTGAAATATGAAAGTATGGTTTAAAAATACAAAATCTATCTCAACCATGATAGTTTTAAAAGAAAATGTATATGGAAAACAACTACTTGTATAAGCTGTATATAATTGATTAGACAGATAGGTTAGATATATTGAACTAGAGAGTTTATCTTTCACATGCATTTATTTGAAAAATAAAAAAGTCTTTTGTAATGACTTTTGACCTGGCTGATTATTTAACTAAATAATATTGAGAACCTTTTTTCTCTATGTTATTTTCAATTTTTTTATTGAAAGGAACAAATTAAAAAACAATCACTTATACAAGCCATACATATTTGATTAGACAAATTGGCCCAAGTAACGAATATTTTGTGCATTTACAATTATTTGAAAAATAGGGCAACCTAGGGGAGAGGGACCCATAGTGGGTCACCCTAACTTCAACCCTCCACCTAGCACGCCACATCATCCAAATTAAAAAAAATTGACTTTTCCAGCTTGATGCTGACGTGGACTCCCTAAATATTTCATTTTCCATCGTCAGATTGCATTTTGCCATGTGGATGACGTGTGTTTTTGGCAGGGGCAATTTTTTTACTCTTTTTTACCGCTGACCAACAATTAGACACAACTTACCCTGGTGGCAGGGATCAACATTGTAAGTTATGCTCAGCATGTTGTGTGGCATGCTAGCAACTCGCCACCTTTTCTTCTCACACTCTCGAATTTACACAATGCCATTCCCTCACTTACTTCCCTGTTGTCACAATAACTCCACTTCCCTCTGCATTTCACTGGGTATTGTTGTTGGATCTAGGGCATACAACTGAGAGGGGGGGTGAATCAGTTGTATAGAACTTCTTCTATTTCAAACACTTAATTCTCTGTTGTTAGTTAGCAGCATATCAAATAATCATTCATGAAAGCATAATACATAAATATAAGAGCAGATAAGCATCAACACATTGAACACCAAGATTTTGACGTGGAAAACCCGGTTAAGGGAAAAACCACGGGGTGATTAACCCAAGAATTATTCTCTGTTAGAAGAATAAAGAAAAATGAATGGCACATGCCAATAAGGGCTCACTGCCCGAGCACACTGCTCACAAAGAGGCCCACTGCCTACAAGGAGACACACTGTCTACAAAGTGATAAAAATCACAGTCTTGAACTGGAGAATGACATCTCTACCATGTCCGGATCAGTTCCAATTAAGCCCAACAATCTCTGCTCTGCCTTTCGCACCTTTCTTCGCTATATCATGCTCATCTTTTCACCACACACTGAAATGAACTCACAAATCATTATTTATACAAGACATCGACTTAGGAACAAGCATCTAAGTCGGCAAACAACCATAGGAGTATCCGCAAGATGAATAACACATCCGGTCGGCCATCACAAGAACATTCGCAGGATGAACAACTCATCCGGTCGGCTACACAGAGCAAGAACTTCATCCGGAAGAATAACTTCAATTCCGGGCTCTACCATCAATGCGGACCAACAACACAACCTAAACATGATCCAAGAACCTTCACAAGCCTATCTGAATGTCCGGATACATCCGCACTTCCTCTGCTTACTGGGATCTCTTGTCTTCCTCATCCGGAACTTTAAGAACACAGTCTGTCGCCACTGTCATAATGCAGGAGGTACTTCCGGACCTCCAAATCATACACAAATCAGGATGATACATCACAAGGACATCCCAAACACTCCTTCCAATCCGCAGATTAGGATAATACAATTCCGGACCTCACCGGACCTTTTTGTGATCCTCTGTCACCTCCGGATACTTGCCGGACCCGGTTCTATACCGGTAGCCACAACTCCTTCAGATCTTCATGCGGACCTCTGAAATCTTAACTGTAGCATCTCAAGACTCATATCTACTAACCCTTTAATCCGCATCCTCCGGTTCTCATCCTATACAGTACATTTACCTTCTTCTCATCACTGTTCTTCACTGTTCCTGACTGAGACTAATTTTCTCAATATCCTCAGTACACAGCTCATCAAATCCTTCTTGTCAATGCAATATGAGTATGTTGACATCAATGACAACACTGGATAACCTCATACTTGCAACAATCTCCCCCTTTGTCATTGATGGCAACATATGATGTGAAAAACCATTAAGACAAGAACTTCAACTTTTCATATGTCTTCTCTTCCTTTGCTGCTCCCCCTTTGATCATCAACCACTTGTTTTTCACATGTTTTCTCTCCCCCTTTGACATCAATGGCAAAGGGCTCATACTTGCAATTCTCATACATCAGAATCATACCAGCTGCTCCCCCTTAGTTGCAGCTCCCCATTCGTCCGGATCACAAGATATGACTGTGATAGCCACCGGACTGATGCACAACAGTGCATCTTAGTTCATTACCGGAGGGGCCATGACCCCTAACTTCTCCCGGAGATATTCAAAAGAGTCCTTGGGAAGAGGTTTTGTAAAGATATCTGCAATCTGATCCTTGGAGGGAACATACTCCAATCTGATTTCTTCCTTGTTTACTTGTTCTCTCAAGAAGTGAAATTTGATAGATATGTGCTTAGTCTTAGAATGCAATACCGGATTCTTGGAGATATTAATTGCACTTGAATTATCACAGAAAATTGTGATAGGCTCCTCATATTCAACTTTGATGTCTCTTAGCATCTGCTTCATCCATAGGATTTGAGTACAACTACCTGCTGCTGCAATGTATTCTGCTTCAGTTGTAGACAGAGATATTGCATCTTGTTTCTTGCTTAGCCAAGAAACCAATCTCTTTCCCAAAAAGAATGCTCCACCACTAGTGCTCTTCCGGTCATCCACATCTCCTGCCCAATCTGCATCTGTGTAAGCATGAAGAGAGAAATCCGGATCTCTAGGATACCAAAGACCATACTCAACTGTTCCTTTCAAGTATCTAAAAATTCTTTTGATTGCCATAACATGAGATTCTCTAGGATCAGCCTGGAATCTTGCCACAAGACCAACAGCCTGCATTATATCAGGTCTAGTTTGAGTGAGATACAACAATCCACCAATCATTGATCTATACTTTGTCTGATCTGCCTTTGGAGAATCATCATCTTTGCTTAACTTACATCCGGTTGCCATAGGAGTGTTCATAGGCTTTGAGTCTTCCATACCAAATTTCTTTAACAATTCTTTCGCATATTTGGTCTGAGAAATGAAGATCCCTTCTTTTGTTTGAGTAATTTGCAGACCCAAGAAGAAATTCATTTCACCAAGCATAGACATTTCAAACTCACTTTTCATCTGATTTGCAAAAGTTTTACACATACTATCTCTTCCTCCAAAAATGATATCATCCACAAACACTTCAACAATCAGAATGTTCTCATGATCAATTTTGAAATATAAGTTGCTGTCAGCAGTACCTTTGTTGAATCCAATCTGCACAAGATGCTTATCCAACCTTTCATACCATGCTCTTGGGGCTTGCTTCAATCCATACAAGGCTTTCTTCAACTTGCAAACCATATCATTATTATCAGACAATTGAAATCCATCCGGTTGTTCAATGTAGACTTCTTCTTCCAGATCACCATTTAGGAAGGCAGACTTGACATCCATCTGATATACCTTGAAGTCTTTGAAGGCAGCAAATGCAAGAAGTAATCTGACTGCTTCAATTCTTGCTACCGGAGCAAAAGTCTCTTCAAAGTCAATTCCTTCTATTTGAGAGTAGCCTTTGCAGACCAATCTAGCTTTGTTTCTGATTACTTCACCAGCTTCATTTAGTTTGTTCCGGAAGACCCACTTGGTTCCAATTACATTCCTGTCTCTAGGTCTGGGAACAAGATCCCAAGTATGATTTTTCTCAATTTGCATCAGTTCATCTTCCATTGCTTTGGTCCAGTTTTCATCATTGCAGGCTTCATTTATTGTTTTAGGTTCAATCTTTGAAATCAGACAACATTCATTCTGATCTTGAGCAATATTCCTTCTAGTTTGTACACCTTTGCTTCTGTCACCTATGATCTGATCTTCAGAGTGATTCAGTCTTACATACCTTGGAATTTTGGGAGTATTCAGCACTGCTGTTTCTTGATCAGCCTCATTCAAATCTAACTCTTCTTCCTGATTTACCGGATCAGGCTGACTCTATCTCACCGGAGAGGATTGAGGTCCTTGAACACTGTCTTGGTCATCTTCATCAAACTCATAAAATCTTGAAGGCTTCTCAATTCCTTCATCAACCTTTACATTGGTGCTTTCTATCATTTTCCTCAATCTCTTATTGTAACATCGGTATGCTTTGCTTTGAGTGGAGTAGCCCAAGAAAATTCCTTCATCACTTCTAGCATCAAACTTTCCTAGATCTTCATCTCTTTTAATATAACACTTGCTACCAAATACTCTGAAATATTTCACAGTAGGAGTGATGCCAAACCAGAGTTCATAGGGGGTCTTACCGGTGTTGTTTCTGATTTGAACTCGATTGAGAGTGTAGACTGCAGTGCTGATAGCTTCTTTCCAAAACATTTGAGGAACATTTGCTTCCAACATCATTGTCCTAGCAGCTTCCTGGATGGTCCGGTTCTTTCTCTCAACTACTCCATTCTGCTGTGGAGTCTTAGGAGCAGACAACTGTCTCCTTATACCCTGTTTCTCACAAAAGTCAATGAATTCACCAGATGTAAATTTACCACCTCTATTAGACCTTAGACACTTTAGTTTCAATCCGGTTTGATTCTCCACCATAGCTTTGAAGATTTTGAACTTCTCAAAAGCTTCTGATTTTTCTTTTAGAAAGGTAACCCACATCATCCGGGAATGATCATCAATTAATAACATGAAATATTTATCACCTTGCAGACTCTTGATTCTTGTTGGACCACATAGATCAGTATGTACTAATTCCAATAATCCGGTAGAAGACTGATCTTTGCTTTTAAAAGAGACTCTGCTTTGTTTGCCTAACTGACATTCTTTACACACACTATTTGTAGGTTTTATCAACTTTGGAAGATCTCTCACAGCCTGAGTATTGCTTATCTTGATGATGTTATCAAAATTTACATGACACATTCTTCTATGCCATAACCAACTCTGATCAATTTGAACAAACAAACAACTTTTATTTGAACCAACCAGATGAAAGATGTTACCTCTTGTCTGAGTACCGGATGCAATTTCAGTTCCGGAGCTTGTAAAGATTCTGCATTTTCCATTCTTGAACCGGAGATCATAGCCTTTGTCCACTAACTGACCAACACTGAGAAGATTGTGCTTCAATCCTTCAACATACAGTACATTACCTGTTTTGCTCTTACCATCAAAGGAAATAGTTCCCCTACCTCTGATTCTACCAGCAGAATTGTCACCAAACTTTACCATTCCTCCTTCATATCTTTCCAAGTCTAAGAACTTATTCTTGTCACCAGTCATATGGTGAGAACATCCACTGTCAATAACCCAATCATCCTTTTCTTCCACTTGAGCAGCCAAGGCTTTTTCAACAACTTTGTGATTGACAGATTCAGAGAGCAAGGAATCTTCTTCCTTGATGGCTATAAACACCCACTCATTTCCGGATTTGCTTCCTGGATCTGATTCATCATCTGTTACTCCTTCATTGTCATCTTCTTCATGAACATAATAGCAATTCTTTTGAAACCTTTGTCTGTGAGTATTAGATCTTGCAGATCTCTCCGGACATCTTGAAGCAAAATGACCAATCTTATTGCAGTTAAAACACTTAAAGGGTAGTTTTCCTTCATACTTACCGGATCCTCTTGGCAGTCTCTTTGCAATGAGGGCTTCAAGTTGAGCTGTTTCTGCTTCTTCTTCTTCCATGTCTCTTCTTGCTTGATCATACCATGACATTTTCCTTGATGAGTTTTCACCCGGATCAAATCTCTGTTTGCCTTTCACATAGGCACTGGCTTTGAAAGCAGATTCAGTCTTGGGAGGATCATCTTCAAACTCGGTCATTTCAAATGCAGCTAGTTTGCCAGCCAGTTGTTCTCTTGTGACAGTTGTGTGGGCTCTGAATTCATCAATGGCAGCAACTTTGATTTTGTAGGCAGCAGGAAGGGATCTTAGGATTTTGCAGACAATCTCATTTTCATCTAAAGTTCCACCAGCATTTCTGATTCCACATACCAGCTCATTTACTCTTGGCATAAAGGTAGTAATGTTTTCATCATCTCTCATTTTCAATCTTTCAAATTTCCCTTTCAGACTTTGCAACCTTGCACTTTTGACAAACTCATCTCCTTCATACAGAAGTTCCAGTTTAGTTAGGATCTCATATGCAGTGGGTAGGTCAATGACATTCGAGAGATCTGAGTCATTCAATGCACTTAGAAGAGCTTCCTTGGTCCGCAGATTGTTTTCAGCTTCTGTGATTTCATTCAGAGTTGTCGGACCACCTTGTGGAGGTACATATGGTTTTGAAATCATACCCAGATATGCTTTTCCCATGCATTCCAAGTGACACTTCATGCGACCTTTCCAGAGAGTAAAGTTGGTTCCATCGAACTTCGGACTATCCTTCTTGTAAGACGACATCCTGGATCTCCTCAAGCGGTTAAGCTCTTGTCAGAGGAACCTGGCTCTGATACCAATTGTTGGATCTAGGGCATACAACTGAGAGGGGGGGGTGAATCAGTTGTATAGAACTTCTTCTATTTCAAACACTTAATTCTCTGTTGTTAGTTAGCAGCATATCAAATAATCATTCATGAAAGCATAATACATAAATATAAGAGCAGATAAGCATCAACACATTGAACACCAAGATTTTGACGTGGAAAACCCGGTTAAGGGAAAAACCACGGGGTGATTAACCCAAGAATTATTCTCTGTTAGAAGAATAAAGAAAAATGAATGGCACATGCCAATAAGGGCTCACTGCCCGAGCACACTGCTCACAAAGAGGCCCACTGCCTACAAGGAGACACACTGTCTACAAAGTGATAAAAATCACAGTCTTGAACTGGAGAATGACATCTCTACCATGTCCGGATCAGTTCCAATTAAGCCCAACAATCTCTGCTCTGCCTTTCGCACCTTTCTTCGCTATATCATGCTCATCTTTTCACCACACACTGAAATGAACTCACAAATCATTATTTATACAAGACATCGACTTAGGAACAAGCATCTAAGTCGGCAAACAACCATAGGAGTATCCGCAAGATGAATAACACATCCGGTCGGCCATCACAAGAACATTCGCAGGATGAACAACTCATCCGGTCGGCTACACAGAGCAAGAACTTCATCCGGAAGAATAACTTCAATTCCGGGCTCTACCATCAATGCGGACCAACAACACAACCTAAACATGATCCAAGAACCTTCACAAGCCTATCTGAATGTCCGGATACATCCGCACTTCCTCTGCTTACTGGGATCTCTTGTCTTCCTCATCCGGAACTTTAAGAACACAGTCTGTCGCCACTGTCATAATGCAGGAGGTACTTCCGGACCTCCAAATCATACACAAATCAGGATGATACATCACAAGGACATCCCAAACACTCCTTCCAATCCGCAGATTAGGATAATACAATTCCGGACCTCACCGGACCTTTTTGTGATCCTCTGTCACCTCCGGATACTTGCCGGACCCGGTTCTATACCGGTAGCCACAACTCCTTCAGATCTTCATGCGGACCTCTGAAATCTTAACTGTAGCATCTCAAGACTCATATCTACTAACCCTTTAATCCGCATCCTCCGGTTCTCATCCTATACAGTACATTTACCTTCTTCTCATCACTGTTCTTCACTGTTCCTGACTGAGACTAATTTTCTCAATATCCTCAGTACACAGCTCATCAAATCCTTCTTGTCAATGCAATATGAGTATGTTGACATCAATGACAACACTGGATAACCTCATACTTGCAACAATTTTTGCAGCTATGGAGCATTCAATGCTCCCGTCCTTACCACTCAACAAATGCCGGCACGCCATTACCGACTCTGCTCTCCGTGTTCGGTCATTGTAGATGGCACCGAAACTGGGTCACCTTGGGGTTGTTTTAGTTGGTCTTCACATTGGAAACTACTTGGCTTTGGTGACAACTGCACTGGTTTCTCCTTCTGCTCGTGGCTTTGCTCGTTTATCCTTCAACCCTAGTAAGGATATCTTATCCTGCTAAGGCAATGATCTTTTTAGCTCGAGAAAAAAGAGAATGTATTTAGTTTTTTCGTGTTTCTTTGTCATATGGTTTATACATGCAATATCTCAATTTGGTTTTTTCTATTTTGAATGGGATTTCTTCCATATATTGCTTTCTATGGTTGTAAATGGAATGCTCTTTTCGTTTTCAGTCTGGTTGTAATCATTAGGCTCTTGTATTCAAATGGGTTTATTATTTATGCATGAGTATTAACTTCTCTTTTGTATTTTGATATGGGTTTTTTGCCATCGATTGTTGTCTGTGGTCGTAAGGTTCTTTTCGTTTTCTATCTGGTTGTAGTGATGATGGTTCGGTGTTGAAATGGGGTTATTATTTTTTAATGGGTATTTGGTTTTGGCATTCAAAAAGGCTCGACTTTGGCGATGACTCCACTGGTTTCTCCTTCCGCTCGTGGCTTCACTTGTTTATCCTTGGACCCTGGTAAGGATATCTTATCCTGCTAAGGCAATGATCTTTCTAGTTCAAAAAAAAAGAGGATTTATTTGGTTTTTTCGAGTTTTTTTTGTCATATGGTTTATACATGCAATATCTCAGTTTGCAATGGGATTTCTTTCATATATTGTTGTTTGTGGTCGTAAATGGAAGGCTCTTTTCGTTTTCGGTCTAGTTGTAATCATTAGGCTTCGATATTCAAATGGGTTTATTGTTTATGCACGGGTATTAACATTTATTTTATTTAGTGGATTTTTCCATTGATTGATGTATTTGGTCGTAAATTTAAGGTTCTTTTCATTTCTATCTGGTTGTAATCATGAGGGTTCGGTGTTAAAATGGGGTTATTGTTTGTCCATGGGTATTATATTATTTTTTATTGTTTACAATATGATTTGTTCCATCTATTGTTGTTTGTAATCGTAAATGGAAGGTTCTTTTGGTTTTCTATAGGGTTGTAATCATGAGAGTTCGGTATTAAAATGGGGTTATTGTTTATCCATGGATATTAAAACATTTTTTATTGTTTGCAATGGATTTCTTGCATTATTGTTGTTTGTAATCATAAATGGAAGTTTCTTATGGCTTTTTGACTATTTGTAATCATGAGGGTTCGGTATTGAAATGGGGTTATTGTTTATCCATGGGTATTAAAATATTTTTTATTATTTTGCAATGGGATTTCTTCCATTATTGTTGTCTGTAACCGTAAATGGAAGGTTCTTATGGTTTTTTGACTGTTTGTAATTATGAGGGTTAGAT
The DNA here is from genome assembly GCA_027924645.1 of Cunninghamia lanceolata. Taxonomy (NCBI): domain Eukaryota; kingdom Viridiplantae; phylum Streptophyta; class Pinopsida; order Cupressales; family Cupressaceae; genus Cunninghamia; species Cunninghamia lanceolata. The sequence goes on along the minus strand of BSBN01000500.1, from coordinate 3,187,659 downwards.
AATCATGATTGTTTGTAATTATTTTTTAATTTTATTGTTTGCAATGGGATTTTTTCCATCTATTTCTATCTCTAATCGTAAATGGAATGTTATTATGGTTTTCTCACTATTTGTAATCATGAGGGTTTGGTATTAAAATGGGGTTATTGTTTATCCATGGGTAGTTGTTTGCAATGGGATTTTTTCCATCTATTGATGTCTGTAATCATAAATAGAAGGTTCTTATGGTTTTCTCACTGTTTGTAAAAATGAGGCTTTGGTACTAAAATGGGGTTATTGTTTATCCATGGGTATTCAATTATTTTGTATTGTTTACATTGGGATTTTTTCCATCTATTGTTGTTTGTGCTCGTAAATGGAAGGTTCTTTTGGTTTTCTGAGTGGTTATGAGGGTTCTGTATCCAAATGGGGTTATTCTTTATCCATGTCTATTGATTGTTTTTTTCGTTTGCAATGGTTTTCATCCATCTTTTGCTATTTGTGGTCGTTAATGGAAGTTTGTTTTGTTCTCTGTGGTTGTAATCATGATGGTTTTGTATTTCTTTAACTTTGTGGTGGAATGTCTAGTTCAATGCTTAAGGCTCTTTATTTCTTTAACTTTGTACTGTAGAGATTTAAAGGAATCCAAATGTCAAAACTGGTGTTCAAGGGTGTTTGTTGTAACACTTTATCTACTTTATGTAAAATGCTACCCCAATTTTTTCAAATTTACATACAATGATATGGCATTGTTAGCGTCAAATGCATAAACCAACTAAAATGCCTCACACTTTCTGATCACCCAAATACTAGAAAGGCAAGGTGAGAGCATACGGTGATTTGGCTACAGAGAATAACTATGCAAACTAGAATCTATGCTTCATCCGTTGTGGCAGGCATCCACATAATGTGGGGATTCACCACTTTTAGTGGGTAAAGAACAAGAAAGGAAAGATTACAAAGCCATCCACTTGTCCAATGGGTATACTCCACTTATTCAGTGGGTGAGGGCAAATAAGAAAGGTTCTTTCTCCACATTGGTGTTAAACCATCCAGGGGTTATTATGTTTTTTGCATAAAGAAAGATTACAATAAAATCTAATGCAATATTAATTAGAACTTCATGATTAGATATTAGTGTTGATAACCCATGAAGATCTAGAAAGCAAATGAAGTTATACTGCATAACACTAGCTTACACACACATCATATAATTAAGCCATTGCTATAATATTGAAGGTCCTTGTTGTTCAGATTGTGCTATAGAAGATCAACTGTCATCACACTGTATGGCTGCCATGACTCAGTCTAAGAATCACCATTGATCACACATATGAAGACATCTTTTCTAAACTCCATAGATATTCAACATACAACCTAACAACTCCCCTGCATATTAAAGTGATCATGTATGAAGGACAGACTACCTTTTAAGTGCCATGATCTCTTTACAGTCTGTACTGTTCAGCATTAAAATGTATCATCAAATAATTGTGATGACTGCCCAGAAATGTTTCAAACAACATTAAACATAAAGTAAATGCTATAGTAATTTATGCTATCACACTCCTATTCATATCCAAAGATAATATCTGCCATGAACTACTAACAAACCCCCTTTCTATGGTATGGCTAGGAATCTCAAATCAATTCATACATTACAAAACTTGCCTCTGAATGAAGTAACAAGTCTGCATTAAAGGCATTCATACATGACAATGATGCTCCAATAACAAAACAGCCCCAAAAATCTATATTAAATTTATTAACATAAATTATACCCTGTCATGGTATGGACCATGGAATAGTACGGATGCTCAGAACATAATATATACTACATCAAATTTCACCAAATAAATGTTTAAAGGAGTGCCCATACATAAGAAACATATTCCACAATGCAAAATCATCAAAGAAGACCACATGAATTTCATTAGCAAATCACCCTTAGCTGCCAGGTACGGCCATGGAGTACAGCCTAGCAAGAGGATAGTCTCAAACTTCAAGGAAATTACACCTAAACACTCCAAAAATCATCTACAACTAATCACAAACAAATCAAAATTCATCAACTCCATGAAAGCTCGATGGCAAACTCTGTGTGAGATTGCTCCAGTACCTCCATCTTCAGCACAAATGGTGATTTCTGTATGAAACCACACCAACTTCAGCTAGGGTGGATCTCTCACCACCGAAATTGATCTACACCAAGAGGGTTTCCGTCCTCAAGAAGAATTTCTACAAGAGGGTTTTCGTCCTCAAGAGAAATGGAAGAACTTGCAGGGTCATTTCGGCAACATAACAATACAAATCATAAGCATGAACAAACAATGAGCTCATCACCTCCTTTTATAACCTTTTTGAGGGAAATAAAATAATATTTCTTTTATCCCTTCATATTTCTCCTCAACAAAATATAAAATAACTCATTATGTGTGCACAACTTAAAGTCGCCTTTTTTAATTAAAAGCTCCTTTTAGCTCCAAAGATCCCTTTTTATCAAAATAAATGAAATATTTGATTCACAAGGTCCCAAAATGATGCATCCATGATTTAAAGCTTTCCATCCCTTTTCCAACAAGCTATAACACTTAAGTGTTGAATGCACATTTCCCAACCTTTTTAACTTAAGTGCAATAATTAGTTGTTTAGCTCATTAAATCAACTGATTTTACAAAAAATTCCAAATATCACCAAACTGCAAAATTAAGCATACCAACATAATCCATGATGTTTGGGAAGATGAATGATGCCTTCCGGGTGACTTTCTAAAAATAGACGGCTCCTCCAAGTATCTTGGAGAGCAAACTTAAAAGCATCACTGTCACCTTAGACATCCACTGAGTTCAATGCCAAAGAGAATTAATCCATTTTCTAGAAGGAAATCCACTTTTATAATTAATATTACACTAAGCTACAATAATTAAATATAACCTTAGGCAACCTTAGTGAAATATTAATTAATTATCAGAATAATAGTCCCAAGCCAAAATAAGCACTAGAAATGCACTGATAAATAACTTCAACCAATTCTTGATGAAATGAAGACTTGAGACACACACAACTGCTCTACAGATAGAACCACGACCACTCCAAGAACTTTGGAGTTCATCCAACATGCCGAATAGCCTTCACAAGACTACGAACAAGCACAATGCGCACAAACATCTATGCACCAAAAATGGGACATTACACTTTACGAGTAGTATTTATCAACATAGCTTAATGGTCATTTTCTATGTTGTAACACATTTATTGGTTTTGGAAATTGCAAAATTATGTTTGAGTATCACTGTGACTCTTTAATTTAAGTCAGAAATTTTAGTTTACAATTTGTAATTGTAGAAAATGGATTGACAATTGTTTTAATGGTTGGCAATTTTTTTCTTACTACATTTTCAGTTTAATTTAATATCATATTGAATACCTTTTATTTAAGCATGTTTACTTCAAAATTCAATCTTTAATATGTCCTCTTTTCATAGCGGGTCACCCTAACTTGACCCCTCCACCTGGCACACCACATCATTCGAAATTAAACAAATTTACCTCTGCCACCTGGTCGATGATGTGGACACCCTAAATATTTCATTATGTTGTTCATGAGTCTGATCTCTTTTATCTATATATAGACACACACACACACACACACACACACACACACATATGTGTGTGTGTATACACATAAAACCAAAAGAACCTTCCATTTACGACCACAGACAACAATAAATGGAAAGAATCCCATTACAAACAGCAAGAACCAAACCAAGATATTTGTCTATATAATCACATTGGTATAGCTATTGTCCACTTGATTCTACTAAAATTTCTAGCCTAGGGTAATTTCTATAGTAGAAGGACCCCTTAATTTTCCTACTTTGAGCTAACTAACTACACATTTTGCAAAATTTGACACTATGTCCTAGTAGTGAAAGATATTCTTTAATTTATCATCCACACATTAAATAATTTATTCTCATCCTAGAGCATTCAAGGAGCAAGCAATAGAAAAACACTAGGATATGGTCAAGTCTAAACTTAGAGAAGTCTATAGTCATTGAATCAACTAAGATGTTGGACTGGATTCTAGATAGAGTAAAGATTCTATATAAATTACCAAACCAAGATATTGCATGCATAAACCATAGGACAAAAATACAGAAGAAAAAAATCCCATTGCAAACAACAAAAACCAAACCGAGATATTTGCCTATATAATCACATTCATATAGCTATTGTCCACTTGATTCTACTACAATTTATAACCTATGATAATTTCTATAGTAGAAGGGTCCATCCCACGATTTTGGACTTAAACCTACCTTTTCCAAAATCAAATTCCAATTTTGGCCAATTTTCCTACTTTGAGCTGACTAACTACACATTTTGCAAAAATTGCCATTATGTCCTAGTACTGAAAGATATTCTTTAATTTATCATCCACACATATCTCCAATCATTCAAGGAGCAAGCAATAGCAAAACACTTGGATAGGGTCAAGTCTGAACTTAGAGTCCACAAGTCTAATCATTGAATCAATTAAGATGTTGGACTAGATTCTAGATAGAGTAAAGATTTGATATCAATTACCAAACCTAGCTATTGCGTGTATAAACATGGATATGACAAAAATACAGAAAAAACCAAATAAATCCTCTTGTTTTTTGAGCTAGCAGGATAAGATATCCTTTACCAGGCATAAACCATACAACAGAAAAATAGAAAAAAAATCCCATTACAAACAATAAAAATATTTTAATACCCATGGATAAACAATAACCCCATTTGAATATCGAACCCTCATGATTACAACTAGTCAGAAAACAAAAAGAACCTTTTGTTTACGAGAAGATAAAACACTATCACATATATGTATATATATAAATTACATTATGAATGTATATATATGCATATGCATATGTATGTTTATACATACGCATATGTATGTATATATTACATTATGAATGTGTGTGTATATATATACACACACATTCATAATGTAATATATACAGACATACATATATGTGTGTGTGTGTATGTAAGAAGATGTCTATACATATATGCATCCACAGTCAGAGGTGTAAGGCACACCAATCAAGTAGTCAAAACAAGAGGACAGAAATGAAAGAACTGTCAAACTTATTACCAATTTCTAATTTTTTAACAAGCAGTCAAAAAAAGAGGACACAAAGTTAATAGTTCAAACCACACGAGCATTCAACCAAGTCAATCAACCTCTCCATTATTTCCTTTTGTTATACATTTCCTATCTCATATATTTTTCTACTTAGTTGTTTTACAAACTTAATTGTCCTACAAAACCATGATGTATTCAACTTTGTATGTGTATAAATGGTGCAAGGGCACCCTGATGCACCTTGGGTCATGTTGGGAAACTTTGTTTTTTTTTTTTTTGGCTTGATTTATGTAAATAAGGTCATTTGAGACCATTCTAAGTCAATATAGGACCATTCTGGGTCATTAGGTGCAATCTAAGCAAAAGTTGTAAAAGTTGATCAAATGTTGTCAATGTTGTAATGACAACTTTTTAAAACTTTGTTAAAAAATAGTTGTGGGTTGGTTGGAAGTTGGGAGATGCTTGGAATAGCATAAATATGTCTTTTAAACATGACCAAAGGGTTGGAGAAGAATTGGAAGAAGTAATACATCAATTTTGACACATTTTTATGCATTTTTCTATGTAATTAGATTGAAAACCCCATGTGTACGGCCCTGTACGGTATAGTACGGACCTACAACCAGTTGGGGAAGATGGATAATCTTTTACTCTTTCATTTGCAATTGGTTTCAGGAGATTTCATTATGGTTTGTGTATTTTAGAGCATTTTTTGTGAAAATAGGCAGGATTCAACCTAGGGTTTCCAGTCATGAATAAAAATTCATTTCGTGAGTTTTAACTGTTGGAAAATTCTAAAATCTTCAAGAAAGTACTATTTTGATGTGTGCTATAAGATTATCAAGGTTTGGAGTTGATATCTTTTGATTCTAGTAAGTTATAGAGGATTGTTCCTCTCAATACCCTGCTAAAACAGGGCAGAACCCTAGTTTGCTTAGGGTTTGATAAAACAGATGTATTAATCCACTTGCCTATAGTGAGATTGAGTTGTGAGACACCCATAAACATTGTAGAAGGTCTTGATAAATCCAAGTTTCATTGTTTCATATGATTTCCTTGTTGTATGCCTTTTGGGCCATTGAAACCAGGTGTCTAGGGCGAACTAGAGTGTATGCAAGCATTGTTTGAGTCATATCATTGTATGTAGTGCATGAGAACAATCTTGTTGCATTGAATCAGTCCTTGCTCTGCATCATTTTGGTATCAGAGCCAAATAAGAGGGAAAGGTTGAATAGAAGACAAGTAAGGATGCCTCCAAGAGCAAATCCAGTTGCTAGAGAGGTGAGGGACATAAAGGAGAACTTTAAAAGAGAGATGAGGGCCATCTTTGAAGCCAGACTTGTAGTAGTTGAAACTACTTAGAGAAGAGGAGTGGTCACAGTTGATTTGAGTAACCTAGAAGAAGAAGAAGGAATAGATGAAACCAATTCACACAAGGAAGAACCTCAGGGAGAGAGGGATGTTGATGAGATGAGAATGGAAAGATTGATAAAGGCAGTCTAAGGGGAAGGTTCCAAATTGAAGATGGAACTACCAATGTATGGAGGAAGTCTAAATAGTGAGGAACCTCTTGATTGGATAGGAGAACTAGACAAGTATTTTGAATTTGAAGATGTGCCTGAAAACCAACAAGTGAAGTTGGCAAGAACAAAGTTGAAGGGTCATGCATCCCTTTGGTGAGACTATGTGCAAGATGAGAGAAGGAAGAAGGGCAAATCCAAAAGCACCTCTTGGAATAGGATGGTTTCCAAACTCAAAGGAAAATTCCTACCTAGTGACTATGCCATTCAGTTATACAGGAAACTCCAAAACTTGAAGCAAAAAGATATGGATGTGCAAACATACACAGAGGAGTTCTACAAACTACGCATTAGATTAGACCACATGGAGGATGATGTAGATAAGATTGCAAGATACATAAATGGTCTCAAGTATAGTCTACAAGATGAACTAAGCCTAGGACTATTATGATAGTAGTTAAGTTGGATGAGTTACCTTTAGAAATCCAAGATTTGCTAAATAAGTATGCTGATATATAGTGGTAGATGAAATCCCAAACACCTTGCCTCCTATGAGGGATATTAGCCATCATATTGACCTCATACTAGGGGCTAGTTTGCCTAATAAAGTAGCCTATAAGATGACACCACAACATAATGAAAAAATTAGAAAACAAGTGCAGGAGTTGCTTGACAAAGGGTTGATTAGAGAAAGCCTTAGTCCTTGTGCAATCCCAATTGTCCTAGCACCTAAGAAGGGAGGTGAATAAAGGATGTGTACTAATTCTAGGGTTGTCAATAAGATCACAATCAGATATAGATTCCCAATTCCAAGGATAGAAGATTTAATGGATTGCCTAGGAGTATGCTACTTTTCCAAAATAGGCCTCAAGAGTGGGTATCACCAAATCAGGATCAGACAAGGGGATGAATGGAAGATATCATTTAAGAAAAATGAAGGGATTTATGAATGGCTTGTGATGCCTTTTGGTCTTTCCAATGCACCCAGTACCTTCATGAGGTTGATGAATGAAGTCCTCGAGCCTTTTATTGGTAAGTTTGTAGTGGTTTATCTTGATGATATTCTTGTTTTCAGTTCAAGTAAGGAAGAACATTTGCATCATTTGGATTTGGTTTTGAGAAGATTGAATGAAGAAAAACTAATGATTAATCTAAAGAAATGTGAGTTTATGAAGATAGAGTTGGTATATCTTGGTTTTGTGATTACAAAAGGCACCTTGAAGATGGATCCAAGTACGGTTGAAGCTATCCTAAGTTGGCCTACACCCAAATCAGTTGCTGAGGTAAGAAGTTTCCATGGTTTGGCAAGCTTTTATAGGAAATTCATTAGAAGTTTCAGTCATATATGTGCTCCAATCATTGATACCATAAAGGGGGATAAGATAAAGAAGTTTGTTTGGTCTAGTGAAGCTGAAAAGAGTTTTCAATATTTGAAATAAAGGGTAGCAGAGCAGCCTATATTGGATTTACCTAATTTTGATAAGGTCTTTACCATTAACTGTGATGCTAGTGGCTATGCTATAGGGGTTGTGTTGAGGCAAGAAAATAGAACTATTGCTTTCTTTAGTGAAAATTTGAATGAAGCCAAGAAGAAATACTCTTTCTATTATCTAGAAATGTGTTCTATGGTGCAATCTTTGAAAAAATGGAGACATTACCTCCTTCCCAAAGAGTTCATAGTCTATACTGATAATCATGCTCTTCAATTTTTGAATACTCAAGAGAAACTCAGTCATAGGCATGCCAAATGGGTGGAATATTTGCAAATTTTTACTTTCGCTATTAAACATAAGAAGGGGTAGTCCAATAAAGTAGCGGATGCTTTGAGTAGGAGGACTCTAATGGTGCAATAAATTTAATTGCAAAGTGTGGGAGTTGAATCCTTAAAAGGTATGTATGCTCAAGATGTTGATTTCAAAGAGATATATGCATGTTGTAAGTAGCCTTGTAGCAACACTAATGATAAATGGCTTGATTTTCTGATTCAAGATGATTTTTTGTTCAAAGGAGCACAACTTTGTGTGCCTAAATGCTCAATGAGAGACAATTTGATAAATGAAAAGCATAGTGGTAGTCTTGTAGGTCATTTTGGTCTTGATTAGACCTCGGAGTAGTTAAGAAGACACTATTTTTGGCCTAAAATGCAAACTGATGTAACGAAATTTTTTGAAAAATGCACTATTTGTCAAAAGGCCAAGGGATGTAGCACTAATGTAGGGTTGTATCAGCATCTTCCTATTCCAAATAGGCCTTGGGAGTCTATTAGCATGGATTTTGTCATGAGGTTACCTAGAGCACAAAGGGGCTTTAATTCGGTGTATGTTGTGGTTGACAAGTTCTAAAAAATGGCTCATTTCATCCCTTGCAAAAGCACCAATGATGCATCATACATTGCAGATTTATTCTTCAAGGAAGTGGTAAGAATTCATGGTTTGCCTCTCAGTATTGTTTCAGATAGAGATAGTAAGTTTATTGGGCATTTTTGGAGGACTTTGTGGAGGAAACTAGGCACTAATCTTAGTTTTAGTTCTACTTATCACCCTCAAACTGATGGGCAGACTGAAGTTGTTAATAGGAGCTTGGGAAACCTCTTAAGATGCATCTCCAAAGAACATTCTACTCAATGGGATCTTGTCTTGCCTCAAGCAGAGTTTGCCTACAATGATTCCATGAACAAGAGCATTGGAAAGAGTCCTTTTCAAGTTGTCTATGGTATACAACCTAGAGTGGTATTTGAATTGAGGGATATTAGTGGTATGGATAGACCAAGTGCTGAAGGGGAGCAATTTGTTGTTGCAATGTAGGAGATCAATCAATAGGTTAGGGAACAACTTCAAAACAATGTTAACAAATACAAACAAAGTGCAGATATAAAAAGAAGAGAAGTGAATTTCAAGGTTGGGGATTTGGTTTTGGCCCATCTAAGGAAGAAAAGCTTCCCCAAGGGTCAATACTCCAAGTTGCAAATGAAGAAAATAGGGCCTTGTAAGATTGTGCACAAATTTGGTAACAATGCATATGAGATTGAACTACTTCAAGGAGTTGGCATATCTCCTATATTCAATGTTTCTGATTTGCACCCTTTCAAAGGGGATGTTGTTGTAGGTGATGGAACAGGTTCATCTTCACTCTCAAATGTTGATTGGGTCAAGGACCTTCCACCTAGCAGGGCTATGGAGTTGGAGTGCATTATAGACACCAAGGAACTTAAAAAGACAAGGCATAAGACATATCTCCAATACTTAGTCAAATGGAGGGGTCTGCCCATTGAAGATGCAATATGGATGACTGAAGAAGACATTCTCAAGCATGGGTACATTGTTGCCGCCCTTAACTCAAGTGGAACTTGAGCTCTTTTTCTCCTCTGGGGAGTATGGTGCAGGAGCACCCTGATGCACCTTGGGTCATGCTGGGAAACTTTGGTTTTTGTTTTGTTTTAGCTTGATTTATGTAAATAAGGTCATTTGAGACCATTCTAAGTCAATCTAAGACCATTTTGGGTCATTAGGTGCAATCTAGGAAAAAGTTGTAAAAGTTGCTCAAATGTTGTCAATGTTGTAATGAGAACTTATTAAAACTTTGTTAAAAAAATAGTTAAGGGTTGGTTGGAAGTTGGGAGATCCTTGGAATAGCATAAATATGCATTGTAAACATGACCAAAGGGTTGGAGAAGAATTGGAAGAAGTAATACATCAATTTTGACACATTTTTATGCATTTTTCTGTGTAATCAGACTGAAAACCCCAGGTGTACGGCCCTGTACGGTATAGTAACAACCTGCAACCAGCTGGGGAAGATGGATAATCTTTTACTCTTTCATTTGTAGTTGGTTTCAGGAGATTTCATTATGGTTTGTGTATTTTAGAGCATTTTTTGTGAAAACAGGCAGGATTAGCCTAGGGTTTCCAGTCATGAATAAAAATTCATTTCGTGAGTTTTAATTGTTGGAAATTTTTGAAATCTTCAAGAAAGTATTGTTTTGATATGTTCTATAAGATTCTCAAGGTTTGGAGTTGATATCTTTTGATTCTAGTAAGTTATAGAGGATTGTTCCTCTCAATACCGTGCTAAAACAGGGCAGAACCTTAGTTTGCTTAGGGTTTGATAAAACAGATGTATAAATCCACTTGCCTATAGTGAGATTGAGTTGTGAGGCTCCCATAAACATTGTAGGTCTTGACAAATCCAAGTTTCATTGTTTCATATGATTTCCTAGTTGTATGTCTTTTGGGCCATTGAAACCAGGTGTCTAGGGTGAACTAGAGTGTATGCAAGCATTGTTTGAGTCATATCATTGTATGTAGTGCATGAGAACAGTCTTGTTGCATTGAATTAGTCCTTGCTCTGCATCAATAATCCATGTAATTTGCATTTATGTTTTGCAAATCTTTGTAAATCATTTGTGTATGCCACCTAATATCAATAATAGAATACTAATGAATAAACAAATATGATGTGTACATTGATTAGTGCCTATTTGTGCTATTTTTAGAAATATTTTGACTATTAATTGAAGCAATTAAAAATAATTGTTGGCCCCACTTTGGTGAACTCCTATACTCATGATCTAAATGCATGAAAATCCTATCAAGTAGGACTACCTTTTAGTAGAGAACTATTCTACATGAACAAACCATTCTACTAGAGAACTGCATTGGGGAGACTTGCTTACCCAAAGGCATTTTGGGTTAAGCTATGTTGCAGTCTACAAATCAAACTAGTTTGAGGATAACTGCAACATAGCTCAACACTATAAATGCTTTAGCATTATCAAGACTTCCCATATGAACTATGATATAGGGTCAAAGAAAACTATTTGTTAGCTAGAATAAGTTGTGAAATAGATGGCTTCAAAAACTAGATCTAAATGCATGAAGGAACCTATCAACTAGGACTACATTCTAGTAGAGAACATGGCTACATGAACAAACCATTCAAATACCAAAAGTTAAACATGAAGAAACCTAAGCTAATATGAGGTGGTTGCATTGGGGAGACTTGGCTACCCAAAGGCATTTTGAGTTAAGCTATGTTGTTGTCTACATATCAAATTGATTTGTCAGTAACTACAACATCGCTTAACACCAAAAATGCTTTACCATTATCAAGTTTCCGAATAATGTCTAACTTCATACGAGCTATCACCAAAGCAAAGCCATCTCCAAAGCCTAAGTGACCATGTTTTGGTGCCATCTGCAACAACCATGTTGGTTTTTTCCTAGACTGGATGCTTATTCCCAGATTTCCCTACAAGGTAGCCATCAGTGATCAACAGGATCTCTGGGCCAGGGGCCAACAGTGTAGGAGATAGACTCTATATTTTATCTCCTCTTCTTCTTCAGGCTCTGCAAGACCTAGGGGGGTATTCCCTACTCAACATCCATGAGGATATGCATACAAGGCTGGGATGCTGACAGAAAGCAGATAAGTCCTCCTGTAAGTAGACCAAAACTGAAAGATAAGAGCAAAGGGGCTAGCTTTGGGCCTATTTGCAGTTGTAGACAGAGGACTGAGGATCCTAAAACTAACTCTAATGCCCTAATGGTTGTTTTAGATTTTGATTTGGATTTTAAGTTTGGATGCAAAGCTGGACATGGTTGTAACACAAACACAAAGCAAGATTGGTGCCTATCCAGGGCCTGGAGTCAGTAGACATACACCTGTGAATGATCAGCATGAACAGCTAAAACTGGATTTCAAGGGGATATATGTGATACCTGCCTTACAGGTATCTCCCAATACAGAGTGTTAGGTTATCTCTACTTATGGCATCCCTACTGCAGTATACCCTTCCCAATGTTCAACCTGAAAACAGTTTAATCTACCCCTTGAGCAGAAGTTAAAAGATCAGACATTCAACATAGGAATTCTATGCTCTAGAATCTAAACATTACCCTAATATCCAGATTCAGAAGAAGAATACATGCAATACTGGAGACAGAATTAACACAACACATGCTAAGATAGCATTTCTCATATAAGATTAATCATGAAATCAGTGGGTTCATGCCAAAAACGTACAACAAGAGATACATAAACTCACAGGTTAAGCTGTATAGAGCAACCAGATTAGCTTGTTATGAATTACAGAGCCAAAAATCTTCAACTTTCAACAACCACAAATGAGTAACACTTCCTGCCTATAACAGCCAGGTAGTGTACCACAGCAATTAATTACATGGTTGACCAAAAATCCCGCCAGATACACAGTATCAGGAAAATGGCGCTCAAACACTACCAGATTGGCGCCCAAACATGAATGCAGCAGGTAGGGGAGGAGACAGGAAGAAATCTCGAGCCCTGCGCCACTGTCCGCTGATGTACACCTTCAATCGGGTACCAGATCCGCCCATACCTCTGCAACCTTCGCCATTAATGGCGCACCAACCCGCGGCCTTGGGAAAAACATCTAACAGTCGATCGCAACCATTTCCCGCCGAGATTCATCATCATGATATTTGAAAATATGCAGGATATCAATTATCCCACATGCACCCCGCGATGACCTCTTTAACACTTTATATACTAGGTCATGAGCATATATGATGTCGGTGCTTTTGCTCCTGACGACACTAGTATAAGACTTCATCATCATCATCATCCTCCAGCAGCATGATATCCTGTTGCTTGAAATATCACCCTGACGTCAGCATCATATTGCAATATAACTGCATGATAATCGCCTTCATCCGCACAACCTGATCCATCGGAGGAACATCCTCCTGCTGAGCTTATACCAAAAGTCTGGCCGATGAACATCCTGATGACATCATCATCATATCCTGCTAACGTCATCATCATATCTGCCTACTGCGCACCTCCTCATATCCGGATGACGTCATCATCATGTTTGCAAATATCGGGGGATCTCCACAAGATGATCTGTGTTAGAAATATGACCCCCCCGGACCTTGATGACGTCATCATCATATTAACATCAGGATGATATTCGGAAGACAACCGGATATTTGGAAATATCATCCTGATGTACAAATATCAGGTTGCACTGTAGCTCCACTATAAGATCGGGGCAATAGATGAATATGATGATGCTTGAAAAGATCACCCCCACTAGATAATGCACGAAGCCGGCAGGCGGATATCTCCCTGATATCAGCATCATCATGACGCTGGAACAAACATACACCCGAGTGATATGAAAATATCATCCCCTCCTTCGGAAATATCATGATGCAGATAGGCAGAGAAATAGATATCACCCTGACATAAGAATGACGTCAGCATCATTAGGATGACAAAACAACGAACAAGAAGTGATACAACATCATCAGGATGATATTGACTAAGATCATCCTGACGTTCAAAATATGATGACCCCAGTGAATATCGGGTCGCACTTAGAACTCTTCAACAACATTATCAGGATGATCATAACCAAGATCACCCGATGATAAAAATATCACCCCGACGAAATATCATGAAGGCAGAAAATATGATGACCCCCGCAAGCAACACGGTGATAACTGGAAATATGATGATGATGATGACGACCCTTAAGAAAAAACAAGTCAGGTCGAACAACTCAAAGAATAACCCCTTCAGAATATCGGGGCAACATCATCATCATGTTTGGGCAAGGTGATAATTGGAAGATCACCGGATACTTGAAAAATCACCTCCGCAAGCAAATCAGGGCGCACTGTAGCTCATCAGCAGGATCAGGATGATATCCAGACATCACCCGATACTGAAATATGATGATCCTGATGGAAAACAAGTCGACAGAAAACATGATAATGCAGACCATCATCGAAGACAAGATGATGATGATGATCTCCTCAAAGAAAATATGATGCTGCAGCTGAAAAATGCTGAGGAGGTCCAACACTTAGGAAAATGGGCAAGAAGATAAAGGGTTCAAATGAAGAAACCCCCTGATCATGAAAATCAACCCCAGGTCAAAAAGAGTGCTAACAAACCAAACCCGGAGAACAGAGTCAGTAACGGCGTGTCGACGTTTGTTGAGTGGGAAGGATGGAAGTATTGAACGCTCCATAACTACGAAAACTAGCGGCACAATACCCAGCAAAATGTGGAGGGAAGTGGAGTTAATGCGGCAATAGGGAAGTGAGGGAGTGGCATTGTGTAAATGTGAGTGTGAGAAGAAAAGGTGGCGAGTTGCTCGCATGCCACACGGCATGCTAAGCACAACCTACGATGTCGGTCCCTGCCACTAGGGTAAGTTGTGTCTGGTCGTCGGTCGGCGGTAAAAAAGGAAATTATCCCCACCAAAAACACTTGTCGTCCACGTGGCAAAAAGAAATTCAACTTTGCAAAACAAATATTTAGGGAGTCCACCTCATTGCATGTGCATGTTTGAGTATAAATGCATATGACTCAAATGAAGAAAAGCCATCTAAAATAGTAAAGAATGCGAAGCCAATGTCGACCTTGAAAGTTAGGTTGCACCACTATCATGCCCTCAACATTTCATTGTACTCAAACAAGTTTTATGTTGACCATTGGATGTTTACAAAATGCAAATCATTGACATATGTCAAACATAGATCTGAAATCCCCTTTCATTAATATAAGCCAAAATATAAATCATGGTATTACAAAATGCAAAAAAAATGCCTCCCTAGGCTGCAATTTCAAACTTGTTTGTGTACAATGATTGGTTTCTACCAATCTCATTCAAACCATGCTGGAAAAACTAGTGGACTCAATGTGACAGAGCTTGTTGTTGCCTGGCTGCTTGACAAATTAATTCCAACCATGCTCTCCTCCCTTGGTGGTGGACTTAGAGTGTTGCTCAAATGGGATGGGCTTAGGGCTAGAAATTGAGTACTACTCACATGGGATGGGGTTATCTAAGTTAGAAATGGACTGCTATTGACATGGGTTGGGATTACAGTTGGAAGTGGAGTGTTGGTCACATGGGATGGGGTTAGAGTGGGAAGTTGAGTGCTGGTCACATGGGATGGGGTTAGAGTTGTAGGATAGATAGGGATTTGAATGTTCATCATCTCCCTAAACAATGCATGATTTTCTGGCAAAGGGTTTAGGGGGTTGCTTAAACACCTATGTCTCTCTAGATTCTTCCTTGCCATTTCAAGCTCTCTTTCCTTTATGTCCTACTCCCTTTGAATCCTCTCTTGCTCCTTTTTTTGCTCATTTTCCTACCTTTGTAAAAAAATTGTTGTTCTCTTGCTTGTCGTGCAACATCTCTATCTAATTTGGCTTGATCCTTCAACTCCCTTGCAAGAAGGCATGCTACCTTTCTGTCCTCAATCTGCTATCTCTTTCAGAGTTTTATCTCCTCAATTTCCTTCTTCCTTTGCTCTTGTTGCATTAAAAGGTTCATGTAATCGTTTGTTGTTAATAGTTGGGACTGTCGGCTCAATCGAATTTCACTATCCTCTATAGTCCTAGGTCTTTCCTTCACAATGTGTATGGATAGTTTTAGAAATTTGTTGATGCGTGAATCTACTTGGGAACCCAATGATTGGTTGGAATCTCCATGAATGCTATGTTCAGCTTCGTTGCAAACTACCTCGATATCCTAGCTCAAATCTGCAATATCTCCACCATCATCTTCTCCACACTCGGTATAGTAATGTACCATTTCAAGTACATTTAATGTGGGCGATGGAGAGGGGAAGGAAAATGTGTTGTCTTCTTGTTGGGGATGCAAATCAATTCCCAAATTCATGGCTCCCTCCACCAACCATGATGGCTGGCTTGGTGGAGATGGAAGGCTAATTCCATCTAGGCTTTGTTCTTGTTGACTTTCAGTCGTGTCATCAAGTAGTTGAACCCTCACCGTAGGTTCAAGTGAATCATGAAAAGTGCTTGGAGTTGAATACTACATAGTTTCCTCTCCCACTATGTCTACTATTGTAGCATGTAAATCACCATCTACAAGACTTGATAGCAATGTGTTGGCAACTTCCACTTGTGACACATCGACCTCGAAAAGACTAAGGATGTTCTGCACTGCAGAAGCATCATCATGCATGCTAAACTAAAAAGTGTCGCTGGGGTGCATGTCCTCCATTAGAGCATATGGATTGAGGGGCCATATACATGTTCTTTTAAATCCAGCAATGATGTTTGAAACTCTAAGTGCTTTCTGAAATGACTTTGGTGCAGTCACGGTTAGGAGGGTCCACAAGGTGAACAATCCAGATCGTGCAGCAAGAGTAAACACAATGGAAACAACTCAAAGATGTAAAACAAATGCAAATTGAGTCATTCAATATATCATAGATTCAAAATACAAACTGGCTGACATCATGCGGGCTTACAATTAGGGCCCATAGGTCTGATTCCTCAATTACAGAATATGCACAAGATATAGCTTTGAGGCTCCTTAACAAAGAATTCAAACTATAGAATTTAGAACTAATGATCAACTACTTTCCTAGGCATCTATTACATCAATATATATCATCTCTAGAACATAAGATTCCTCCGCGTCAGCCAAAGAAGATCACAAGCTCCAATGAAGAGTTGTAACGTGTGTACACGGATAGGTCGGACCTAATCGTATAGAACTCCTCCGCAAAGGAATGGAATAGCATGTGGATCTTAGGGAAGGTCGGCCACGATCCAAACAACATTGAATGATGTGTCATTTAGCTCTGCAAGTCGTGAGATGCTCTGCAAGTCTTCTCCTTTAGCTGATTATCTGAGACTGTCAGGATGCTATGTTCTAAGAAAACATCAATCTTCTGATAGTGATATCTTTCCGGTACCTGACCCAAATGCTCTAAATTTTGGATATGATGTGCATGAATGTGTCTAGATGCTAAGTCCAGCTTCGCAAGGTCTGAAATGAAACTGCGGTAGAATGCTGACTAAAATACTGAAATTGCTACTAACTAAACCGACTGAACTGAACTGGAAAATGAAAAGAAACAAACTAAAATGCAAATATTTTTTGGTTGATGCAAGATTGCTCTTGAAACAGGGATGCTCCTGCATCAAACTTGCTGCCCAATTCTACCAATTCTGCTCTTTTTATTTCTATGTTCGGAAACCTTGCCACTCACGTCATTCTTTCTAATTTGAAGTACGACTTGAATGTTGAAAATACACTCACATCCAATGGTTGTGATTTGTGTGAGGTGTGCACTAGTAGTGTCATCGAATCAATACCCAAAGACTTGGCTTCTTGGATGGTTGTCACAGCTACATGGCTTCCATGGCCATCAAATATGGGCAAGTACCTATTTGTCGGTGATACTCCACCCAAAACTGACCATGCAAAATGATGCAGCCAGTTCATAAATAGCTCTTTATTCATCCAAGCATGGGGTTGGGCAGCCATGCAAGCACTTGTTTCACAGCCAGCAATGTAGTTTTTAAGCTACTTTTTACCTTTGAAAAGATAGAACCCTGGTATGCTCTGTCTAGCAGCATGAACACAACATAAAATTGTTATCCATTCCCTACTCTTTGGAATTATGTATGAAACGCTTCTGCTACCTCTTGGCCAACACCCGCATGGCTCCATTTCTCCCAGCCTGAATTCCAATTTTGTCACAATTCCAAGTTCTATGTGGTCTGAATGGGTTGGCTTCATACGCTTTGGACAATGTGTCGTAGAATGCAACAACAACAAGCTTGAGGTTTAGAGCTTTGTCTCTATTAAGTCCTTTCGTTGTCCTCAATGTCAATTCAGGATGACGCCTTTTAAATCCAATCCACCAGGGCTTGCCAGGCAACCCATCCTTAAAAGGGTTTGGTCATGTTTGGCAAATTTGCAGAACTTTTGCTTTGAGATTAATAATCTCTAGCCCATGGCCCACTGCTGCCATTTATTTACACCATTCCACTATCAAACCCTCTTCAATTGTTGTCAATACTGTGGGAGGACCTTTTTTGATGTTGATGTTAAACCACCTAACCAGTTGCTGAGTGTTGTCGTAGGGATTCCCCACTTTTTAGCTACACTCCTTGTCGACATGCCATTAGCCTCCACATCTTTCAATGTTGATTCCATATCCTCTTTCCTCCACTCCTGTTAAACTAAAACCTTCTTGCTTCTAGCAGCTGCATTGACTTGAATAATTGGCTCAGCTGGTTGAGGACTACTCTCGTTAGCAACTTGAGTGTCTTCATCCGGTAGGAATCTAACTCCTCATTTTTTGGAGGCATGGTTGTCTTTAGTCTCTTAGTACCATGGCAGGTCCACATTTGAGCTTTGTTCTTCATCTGCACATCGGAACAAACACCTTTGAACACCAGTTTTGAAATTTGGAATCTTTGGAATCTTTTCAATACAAAGCTAAAGAAACAAAGAGCCTGTAGCATTGAACTGGACATCCCACCAACCTGTGTTGATTAGTAGAGAGGCCTGCAGGGTGGTGCAGCCTAACTATCAGGATCTACTTGGGCTTGTACATGACAAGTGCAACAAATATGTTTATTCAGGCATGCATGTAGTGAGGTTGACAGTGTAAACTCTTTGCAACAAGATAACAACAAAGAGCAACAATCAACTTTACTAATATTAATCATAAATAATACAACAATTGTCATACCATTTTCTTCATCTTTGTAATTGTAGTTTGTAACTTCAATTTGTAAGTTCAGTAGGAGAGTTCACAGTGATGTTTTGAACAAAAGATTTGTGATGTTCTATGTTTGATTTGATGGTTTGACATTTTGATTTCATATGTTCTATGTTGTATGTTTGATTTTATAGTTTGGTTCTTATGATTTCCTATGTTGTATGTTTGTTTTTACGGTTTGACATTTTACAGTTTGTATGTTGTATGTTTGATTGAATAGTTTGATTGTCTCACATTTTACAGTTTGTATGTTGTATGTTGTATCTATTACTATCCTTGGTGGGACTGCAATATGTTGTATGTTGTACGACACTGGACTACAGGTCATAGATCACTCACTGTCTTTGGAGTAGTTGTAATGCATATTTGATAATGTTTTACTATCAATAGAAAGAGGAAGCTTTATAATTGCTTCCAAAACATGCAACATGTTGATTATTGATCACTTGAGTGGTTTGAAGTGTTGATGTGTAAAAATGTTACAGTTTTTACCTAGAAAGTATTACACTATTATGGACCGTGGCAACATTATTTCTCTCTAATAAGTTTTAACATGCTCTTATATTGACTATTTCTTAGAAAATTGTAAATGCATTTTCCAGCTTGGTATCTAGGTATTCCCATGTTAGTGCGCATTGAATAACCATAAACGAGGGTTCAGACAAGACTCAACTATGATTTAGCATGTCAAAACTTGGCAGTAGTTTCAAATGTTTTCAAACATGTTCACTTTGTTAACAATTAGAATACCTTCTTGTGACAATAGAAGCTTTACTCAATTTTCAACCAATAAAATCTGATTACACGAAAATTTATGGTACAATTATTAGCCAACTATTGTGCTTGATTAGTAGTGATGGGTACAAGGTGGTAGTTTTTGCCTTGGTTATCAGTTCTCATAACTGTAATTACTACTAGAGTATGGATACATGCAATTTCAATTTTCAATAGAATTATGTATGAGCAATTAAGGAACATACATCTATGTTTGGAAACTTAGTTTTTGAAAGTTGTGTAAATGCTTCTACATTGGTTGTCTATATATTTGAGATTTTGCTCAACAAATTAGAGACACAAGTTCTTTTACAATGTCTTATATTGTAAATTGTTGAATTAGCGAAAGAGATTTAGTAGCATGGTGTTTATGTGTTGCTAATTGCGTTGAAGACATCCCACACAAGTAAAATATTATAGTAATAGCACCTACCAATGGTGCTCACATAGTCACATTTTACAGTTTGTATGTTGTATGTTGTATCTAGCCTCACTGTATTAGGGGAAACCATCTTAACATCTAAGTCATCAACATTACAAAAGTGCATACATCAACATCGACATTATATGCATTAGATTACGTTCTTGGCATGTCTTTGATGTTGTTTCATGGGAAAGGGATTTGATTCATTATTAAGGAAGTCATCAACCTTCCCTTTGCAAACAATAAACAATATAGTTTAAACCACAATTTAAAGCTTTCAATGGTTGTTTTGAAAACATTTTAAACAAAAAAAGAAATACAGTTTAAACCAAAACAACATTTTTTCTGAGCATTCCGCCACCTTTATTTCCCACACTCTCGCATTAAACAATATTTGTGTTTAAACTGTATTGTTGTTTGGTTTAAAATGTATGTTGTTTTGGTGTAAATTGTATTGTTGTTTAGCTTAAAGTGTTTAATTGTATTGTTTCTATTTTCCCACACTTTAATCTAAACATCAATACAGTTTAAACAATTTAAGCTAAAACACAATAAATGAAAACAACAATATGGTCTAAACAATTTAAGCTAAAACGGTTAAAACGAAAACAACAATACAGTTTAAACAAGTGAAGCTAAAAAACATAAAACCAAAACAGCAATACAATTTAAACTAAAACAACAAACATTTGAAACCAAAACATACATTGCGGTGATGTTGGAATATGGAACTTACATGAATGTTGATAGTAGTGTGCAATTCATAGCCTCCAGGAGTCTTTTGTATGGGATGTTGGAAACTTGAACTAGGAAATCTGGGGTTTATGTAGGAAAACTAGGAAGGAAATGTTTGTGATCTATGCACTCTCATTTGATTGGTTCAAATAGTTTTTAGTACACTTCATTTGAATGATTTGATGGATGTCTATAAATTTGAATATAGTAATAAATATGAAAAGTGATTGATTTGGTTGAATGCTTATTTGCTCTAAATTGTTTGAATTCCTTTAATGTTTTTTTGACAGCTTGATTGGTGAGCCTTAAATCTTCGATTGTGTGAAATAAATGACAGAGTTGATTGATTTGGTTGAATGCTTGTTTGGGCTGGATTTTAATAAATTTATGTCCTCTTATTTTGACGGCTTGTTTGGTGAGCCTTACACCTTCGGTTGTGGTCTTTTTTGCAGGTATTAAGTTAAAGGGACTAGTAGTTGGGCATTTATCAGTCTATGGAGTACACTTGGGCATTACTCAATTTTACTTGGGACTCCAACTTTTCAAAATATGGAGCTTTTCTGGAAAAAAGTCCATATTGGATGGGACAATTTATATTCTGTCAATGTTTAAAAACATTTATTTTATTCCAACATGGAAGTCAGACTTAGTTGATCACTGGTCTTTAACTTGGAAGATAGTACTATTTACTATTTAATATAAACTCTTAACGTGACATTTTGGCTTATGTTGGATCCACTTGTCTACAAGTGCAAATCATGTCAGTTGCATTTATGTTTTGCAAATCCTTGTTAATCATTTGTCTATGCCACCTAATATGAATAATAAAATAGTAATGATAAAACAAATATGATGTGTACATTGATTGGTCCCTATTTGTGCTATTTTTAGATTTTTTTTTAATATTTAATAGATCATTTAAAGCCAACTTGTGGCCCCACTTTGGTCAACTCCTATACCACGTATAGGAGCCCAAACCACTATCGGGCCCTTTCCCCTAGTCAAAAAAAATTTGTGGTAACTTTTAACTTTTTGATCAAGCTACTTTAATAGGAAGTTTGTTTTTAACAAGTGTAAATACACATAAAAGATCATATTCAATTAGTCCTCTTTTAAGGGAAGGGGCTAGTAGTTGTGCGGGTTAATTTTATGATCATATAGCTGTTACATAGAATTGTGTAGGACCTACTTTTTTTAAAATGTGATATAGACTCTTATCTGTTTGCAACTAAGGTTTGGAGGTGTGACTCATGCAATTCACCACATCAACATGTCTAGTGAGAGGTGTTCTTAAAATGAATTTTTTAAGATTTGACCAAAACTTTATCATGGAATCCCTTGTGATTGAACAAAAAAAATAGCATTTGTTGTTAAAACATCATATTCTTATTTAAAATGTAATTTATATGCAACCTAAATGATCTCAATACCTTTTGGCAATCAGAAATCTTGTTATCCGTCATTTATATTCAACATGAATGACCCAATAGTTTAACACAAAATATTATTTATTGTTTTTTATTAAGATAAACACTTTCGACCGAAGCTATGAACCGGAACAAGGGGTTTTGAATGGGCCCCACCATTATACAAAGCTCGGAAGAGACAAGACAAGAAAAGCAAAAGGATGGCTAAAAGCAACTACAAGGAACCAACAACAAAGCAACTACAAACCAACAACTCCCCACCAAGAGCGGCGGTAAAGATCGAACAAGGCTAAGGCCCAAAAATGACAACAAAACCCACCACTCAAGGCAGCTTGAAGCTGAACATCTTTAGGGAACTCTGAAACTTACTCGCAACCTTATCCTTAACTTCAATCAAACCATGATGCTCTCTATCAAAATTTCTAGTTTTAAGATTCAGACATGAATCTGAGAGGAGAGGCAGGGCCCTAGGGCGCTCTTCACACTCAATCACCCTCCTTTTTTCCTTATTGAAGGACTTCGAACATTGCCACCTACTAAGGGGAGAAGCCCCATTAGGGCGTTCATTGCTAGGCAACTTCCCCTTTCCAAGCTCCTTCAAGCTTCTTTCCATGGGGATAATAATTTCAAAATTTGTCTTCTCAAGCAAAGTCATTTGCCTCCCCACCAAGGGGGACCAAATCAATCAAAGGAACTAACATGTCCTTCGATTGAAGTTGTTTTTCTTTGGCAATCTTGAACCCATGAGAAGCATGGCTGGCCATGAAGCAATGATTGAAAAAAATCAACGAGTCCTCATATTTGATCTATTGCACCTAGTCACCTCGCTTTTGGTCAGATTGTCTACAATAATTAGTTGTCCAAAGGAGTTGGCAATTCCTAGCCAAACCTCTTCGTCCCAATATTCCAATGGTAATCCATGTAGTTTGACCAAAGCTAGGAATAACCCTCTGGATTCTTGCTCAAGATCGAAGCCTATATTCCACCTCTTAAGGAAAAGGCCAGAATTTCCCAAAAACCACAACCCCCCTAAGAGAGTATGAATACAATCCTCGTGGAGGAAAAAATAAGAAGAAACCCTTCAAAAGCACTGAGGTCTCAACTGCGCCCCGAAGATTCCACTTTCTCTTGGTCCAACCTATGAAATAATCAACATTAGGCCTAGACCCTAAAAATTTTCCAACCAAGGCATTCTTCAATTTGGACAAAGATTTGTCCACAAGGGTGTCTGGGTTCTTAAGCACCCAATCACTACCCTGTGCAATCAGGATCAAAGGTATAGATGAAGGAGAAGGGAAACCTTGAATAGCATGAGCCTCAAAGTTGCTACAAGCCCCAACATAAGCCCCACCACAGGTAAAGAAATAGTGGAAGAGATGCCCTCCTCTTCCAAACTTGACAACGCAGCTTCTTTGAATGAAACATGCAGCTCCATGGCTTTGAAACTCACTTTCTCGACATCCTCCGAAGCCACAATCATGATTTCAAGCCCCACCATAGCAATAATCAATGTGTTTGGGGTAGGGGTCTTAGGCTCAGAGAGCAAAAAGCCCTTTCGTAGACCCTAGGCAGAACATCCCCTTTTGACATTGTCAAACAGACGTGAAACCTCTAAAGACAACACCCTAGGCCCCTTGCTAGGCTAAACACGAGTTTTAGGGCTTGAGCTCGCACTCCAACAAGCGTCCAACCAGAGATCGAGAAGATGTATGTCCTCATCTTTAACATAAGGACCACCCAGTTGTCTTCAATGCCTAACTGAAACCTTCATCACCCTTGTCATCCTTGTCTCTCAATCTTTTTTTTTGTTAACCCAGAGGTATCCCCTAATCCCTGTGCCGGAGCACCTGAGATATTGCGACTTCGCCTAGCGACCCCTCGCCTTACCTTGGGCTTACGTTGATGCCAAGTTGGGGTTCGAGGGGGCGAGCAGAGGCGAGACTAGTCCTCTAGAGATGAGCACAACCTGCAAGCCACACCCATCGGGTGAAACCGGTATAGACAATTCGAACCTGAGACCAAGAGGGAGCAAACCTCAAGCCTGGGCCATCATGCCACCGTGCGGGCTCCTTGCCTCTCAATCTTGTTATCCCAATGTCCATTTTCCCGGTCCTCACCATTAACAACTGCTTTTTGAAAGTTGTTACCTAGTCTTTGATGATGATAGCATTCTTCATTGGCAATTGCTTTAAGGATTTCTTTAAGCCCAAAGCAAAATATTATTTTTGTTATAAAAACACCATATTCTTATTTAAAATATAACTTATATTCAATATAAATGATCATAAAACCTTTTGATAATCTTTTACATTTAATCATAAAATACATTAAGGGAAAAGGGCAAGTAATTGTGCAAGCTAACTTCTGACCATATAGCAATTACATGGAATTATGTAGGACCTCCATTTTAAAAAAAAAGTGAAATAGACTCTTATCTATCTACAAATAAGGTTTAGAGGTGTGACTTATCACTCAACTCACCACATCAGCATGCCTAGTGAGAGGTCTTTAAAATGATGGTTTTTTAATTGACCAAAACTTTATCATGGAATACCTAGTGGTTGAACAAAAAACTATCATTTGTTGTTAAAACAATATCATATTCTTATTTAAAATACAACTTATATACAACCTAAATCATCTCAATACCATTTGGTAACCATAAATCTTTTTATCTCTAATATTTATATCCAACATAAATGACTCAATAAATTAACACAAAATGCTATTTATTGTTATAAAAACATCATATTCCGATTTAAAATACGACACATATTCAACATAAATGATCATAAAACTTTTTGATAATCTTTTACAATTCATCATAAAATACAAGGTATTTATTGTATTCACCTTTTATATTTGTTAGAGGATAAACATATAAGATGAAGTATTCCAATACATGTACATTTCCACACCAATAGTTGTACAAATAAAACCAGTATTTGTCTACATAAGAACAGTACTTGTCTATATGACCACCTTATTTTATAAATAACACACTTATATTGCAGAGTTATGATATATATATATATATATTGCATTTGTTAAAGAATGTATTTATGATTTTTTTACATGACATTGACAAGTTCTTATGTGTTCATGTAAGGGTCCATCTTGACAAACATTTGATCATTTGTTAATTTACATGTGCAGTAATTATTAACAATATATAATATAAATATGTTGCATGACTAAATCCCATAACCACAAATATCATACCAACCCCCAACTACTGGTCCCTATTGTCCCCCAACTACTGGCCCCTCTGCCCTCTGGGCAATAAAATGCAGTTCTTTCCTAATACTTCTACCTAATGGACACATAATTTCGGCTTGCAGCCATTTAGTAAGTAATTTTAAACTGCAGCCTAGTAATGTTGCTCGGAGATCCTGGTATCTATTAACATGTAACAGTTTTCTTCGAGTCAACCTAGAAGCTTTATTATATAGGTGGCTTTATCTTGAGAAATTTCACTAAATATTTTTTTGTTGCGATATAAATAGTTCAGACCTTGGTAATTCATTTTTTCTACGTGTTGAACCAATTTGGCATTTTACACTCATCATTATAAAGCCTTATCATGTTAAAACCCTTGTTTCATATTTTGCAGAAGACAGTTTAACAAAGCTACAGCCTACATGGTAGAAGGTCCGTGCATGTTATGTATAGCCTTCCAGATGTGACTTGAAGGGCGGTAATATCAACTTAGTTAAACTGCTATGATCATAAAGCTACAAATATATTGCCGGCTGTCAACCTTTATCCAAACAATACCATCTACCAGTCTCTTGCAATCATTTTACTGTAAAGATTCATGGAGGCAAGCTGTAATCACATTTTCTCAAATACATCTTTCCGGTTAAGTGCAATTACAAGCTTTTACATGTTATGTTCTGCATGATTATTAATTACAAATACCAAAAAGCTGAAAATTTACTCGCCGGACAGAAAAGATACAAAATTAATTAAATGTTAAACGCTTAGCCCAGAATCCATTATGGGAAAAATGAATTCAAAACAACAAAATATGATTGTTGTAGAAGACCAGTATTCATTAGCCAGGCTTCACTATGGATTCATTCTTTTGACACAGCTTAAAAAAATTGTATTCTCCAAAGATAAATCCCAGAACTCTGGTACAGAGCTAAAGAGTTTTTTGTGCTCTTCAAATATAGATCCCATGGGTTATCCTGCAACTAAACTATCCTTTACCAAAGGACATGCTTGCTCATGGAACAGACGCAACTTGGAATTGGATTCCTGCTCCGCAGACTTCATTGTAGAGTAGAAAACCATAACACCAGCAAAGTCTGCTATTCCTGAGTAACTTCCAACAGGAGCAATTTTCCCATTTATTTCTAGATTGAGATGGGCTCAATCTGATTGGTGCCACCCAAGAGCTTTTCTGTTTTAAACAGACCTTCATACCATCTGCTACGCTACCTAGCAGAAATTATCTTTTTAATATGCAATTTCCCACAACTTTGCTGGTCAAGAGAACAACCATCTTTCTTGATACTTGTCTCCAATTTTTTATCTTCATTTTTCAAGTACAGCTCTGAAAAAAATGAAAATGGAATAGAGACCTCCAGAGTCTCCTATAGACTGAAAAATTCCCCATGCAAATTATGGAGTCAATATTATAACTGTCAGCATATTTGCCAAAGAAACTAAGAAACAATAAACAGCAACACCTGTCCTCAACCATCCATCCACTCACCGCAGTACTCATTTAAAAGAAGCAAAGCAAAAACTCCAGATCATTCCCAAAATAGAGTCTCAGAGTAGAACGGACAAACAAATTCTACAAATGAAAGCATATGATTCACAACATCAAAATTCTGCTTCAATTTGAGGTGACCGCAAGACACAGAAAAGATCACTATGGGCTATCAATAATGCAAACATTTCCACGACTCACAAAAAGGACCCTCATCTATCAGTATCAATAGTGAAAACGTGTCATGCAACAGAAACAGCAATTAACCATATTCAGACAATCGTGATTCAGAATTCAAGTTTTGAAAAAGTAAAGCTGCAAACATGATTGTAAATCAGTTTTAAGAAGCAAAGAGATGCACACTCTTATTCCATAAATCTATAAACACAAAAATTATGCAACATGCAATGAAACGCACCACAAGTCTGGATAACAGACAGGATCGTGTAAAAAATGGGTAAATAGCTGGGAAACTGTCATAGATATGGCAAAACAAGGTAAACACTAAAATAATACATGTAAATGTCAGAAAATAACTTCTATTGATCCAATTCCATAACCAATAATTGATTTTAAATAGTAGCAACTGTGTAACACAAATACGTTATCCTGGTCAAATAAAGTATACTGGGAATATAAGCAATATGCCAAGATGCATATGTATCAGGTAAGCAGCTTATTCTACAAGCAAAGTGGAATTAAAGGGTGAGATCAATCTGAATTTCAAAGAGACGAAAGAATGTAATTACATAAAATAGTAAAAACAAAGGTGACAACATATCAAGAAAACATAAGTCCATGAACATTTCATAGAATCACTAGACAATGTAGTAGCGAAAAACAACAGTTATTATGCTAAGTGAATTCTTTGACAGACATTTTTAATTAGATATTTAATTTTTGTGGGATTTTACCCATGTAATTCTTAGTTATCTCAAGATGAATAGTTATTGCAGAATTACATTTTTTCTCATTTATGTTAGTGATAATTACAAGGCAGGGGAACCTATTTAGCACACAAACACCTTTAGGCATTTAATAGTATTGGGGGGGGAACGCTGAATACATTGACCACTTTGGACTTCTCATCTTTTGACCTCTTTTCCCATTGACAAAGCTTTTCAAACATGTAATGCCTTCCCTTCTTTCAAAATTCTGACAGAAGTGAGATTAAGCCAATTACAACCCACTCATGTATTTCAAAAAATAAGTTCTAAGAAGAAAACTTTAAATTATCAGAGATAGACACAATTATTCCATAAACACAAACAGTACACAAATGCAATGAAGCACGATCACAAGTCTCAATAACAGAAGGGACCTTGTGGTAAAAAAGGGGTAAATAGCTGGGAAACTGTCTTAGATATGGCAAAACAAGGCAAACACTAAGACAAACATATAAATTTCAGAAAAAAATCTTGATTGGTAGTGTTGATGGTTGTTTTTAGACAGGTCAACAATAGAGTAAAACACTAGAGTATCCCACTCTCTCTTGAATAAAGCTCTTCAAAGGCTGAATTATGTGATCCAGTGAAATAACTCCAAGGTTCCTTATTTATGATTTATGATGGGTTAACTCAGTGATTACATGTGATCTTGTTGATAATCACAAAGGGACTTACATTAGACTTCTTCATACTTCACTTAAGCTTATTTCTCCTTTTCAATGTGGATGATATATATACAAGGTTCCAATGATAAAAAAGGGAAAAAAGGTAGGGTTTAGGAAGTTAATCTAAAGTCAATGAAGCAATGATGATGCATGAACAGACAAACTCCTAATCAACCTAACTCCACTTCGCCAAGGATGCCTACAACTACATGGAGTTGGTGCAATCTCCTAAGGTAAACAGATAGTTTTCAAATCATGAAGGCTTATATAAACACCCATCGGATGGTGGAACTCAAACAAGCGTCCACAATCGAACTTAAGCAAATGATAAGGCTCAGACTAGCTTTACACAACACTTCCCCAGCGATAAATGTTAAAAGCATGAGCTAGGAGTTGATCAAATATCCAACAGATACATGCATTACATCAATGAACTCTAATCTACTTGAAACATCTCTCCACTTCATCGAAGTACAAGAAACCATGTTACTCCACAAGACAACACTTAACACCCAATAAGCTCCAATATTTTTGCATTAATCTTGAGAAATATGTACAACAACTTCAAGTCCTCTCAGAGAATTTCGAGAGTTTCTTCTATTCTACTCTAATCCTACTCGTCTACAAACTGAACTACTACTTTACAAATGAGGCAACAAGGCCTTTATATAGAGGTCCAGTATTACAATGAAAAGTTAGGATCAATCCAGATAGCCAAGGGCTCAGATCATGCCACCTCAGTAGGTAGTTACAACAACTTGCTATTTTGAGTACATATGAGAGGCAATGAAGGCACGCTTTCCAAGAAGATAAGGATAAGATGGAATCTTTGGAGCATCTTCCACATGGACGTCCTCTCTGTCTTCTTGCTTGTCAAATGATGTGGCGACTTGTGATTGGCTTGATGATGAGTGTCTGCCATGTAGGTACCAGCTTAGCATATTCCCAAATTGTAGCATCTTGTATGATGTTTTCGATGTGATTGCTTTGAATTTGTATGTTTGGAAATACTTTGTTGATTCTTGCCTTGTTCATCTTCTTGTAAACTGGATGTATGATAGATGTTGCTCATTTGATTTAACTTTTGTAATGCTTCGTCTCCTCTTGCAGGTAAGTTACATGATGATCTTCTTTGGATGCATCTTCTTGAAGAGTGTAGTAGGAGATAATGATGATACTTAATTCATGATTAGAAGTAGGAGATCTCTCTTAGACTTGAAGATTTAGGAGGAACTTGAAGTTGAATGGATGAATGCCTTGGAATGTTTGATGATGAAGTACAATCCCATGGATGGATGCCGTCTAGATGATGATGTATACTTGAACTTGATGTAGATGATAGAATGCTCCAACTTGAAAGGGTCCTTTGGAGTGTAGATATTTGATGATAACACCTTCCTTATATGTGGAGTAAATGACTTCTCAAGGAGGCTTGAATGTACCGGAAGTACTTGAAGCTTTATAGATGTCTTTGGGACGCTTGATGATGATGAGAAGTTCCTTTGGAGCAGCTACATGTTGATCTTGAAGCGATGATTGATGAAGAATCTAGTTGATACTTGAAGTGATTACTTGGAGCAGCTACATGATGTCTTCTCCTTTTCTCATTCCTTGCTTATCGAAGGTTCCAATCACTTGTTCCTTAGATAATTCCTCAGCTCCATCCTTATTGCTGCAACACAAACAAAGAAGAAACAATATCAATCCTTTTTAATAAACAATTGATTTCATAATACATAAGAATCATTTCATGCATCTCTAACCTAGGCGCATTAGATGGGAAATTAGTTCTCCATATGAAAGAAATCATAAAATTCAAACTAAGCATTGCACCAAGAGATGCCAATTCTATCCTCCAGTTGAATGATCACATGGAACTTGAACTAGATTCCCCCCACAATTGGCGCATTGGATCAAGATTTCAATCTTCGCTTAAAATTTCACTTAAAGCTTTACTTTCACCTCATACTAGAATGGCGCTTTGGTTGCAAGTTTTGATGCTTGGATTAATGATCACTTAAAACTTGAAACAAGATACTTCATCCCTTCATCTTTGGGCGCATTGGTTAGGCATTTTGTTCTCCTCTTGAACATTCATTAAGGTGGCGCACTAGATGGAGATTACATCTTCTAGTTGAAATTCTACCTTCAAATCACTATTTTCCACTCCTTGATCTAGGCGCACTAAATCATGATTTTCATCTTTGGTTAAAAATCCTCTAAGTTACCGGTTCTGGTACGGGTTCGGGTTCGGGTTCGCGGGTTCGATCAAAAAAAAATTTGGGTGTGGGTTCGTTTTGGGTTCGTCCATACAAAAACATATAAAAATCAGAAATATATTCATATTTGTAGCAGTAATTAAGTTCAGAATACCATAGCATCATGAATATGATCATATAATAAACAAAACCACACTAGTGTTAGAAATTAAAAACACTACAATGTCAATTAGTCAAACACGAATGTCGAATGTCATGATATATATAGTTATTACAATTCAAAAATCAAAATTATAATGCCAAATGTCAACAATCTGCCAATGCCATCACTAATTAGGCATCACTGTCATATGGGTCTTCAAAAATATCATCACCACAAGCCATATGAGCATCAGCAGGCACTGGTATATTAGTAGAACCACAAAAAGTGGCACTGGCACTCTCATGCCCACTAGGGCCACTACCAATCTCAACATCAACATCAACTTCAAGTGCAACAAGGTGGGAAATGGTAGCATCCAGGTTAGTATGCTCTAGCTCGATATCCCACTTCCTTGAGTCCCCTTCCTTGTAGTCCTTGTTTTTGTGTGTAAGGAGGCGCAAGTTGGAATGTACATACACTAAGTCCTCCGCCTTTTTTGAGTGCAGCCTGTTACGCTTTATTGAGTGGATGGAGTATGTGCTCCAATTCCTCTCAGAAGTTGATGAACTAGCAACCTATTAATACAAGACAACATTAGACAGTTAGAGTTATAAATTAGAAATTTCAAATTTAGAAATTAAACTTAAAAATCTAAAAGATAATAAAACTTGCGCTAAAATTTTTATTGCAAGAGGATGTAGGTGTATGAATGATTGGCCATGGAAGTACCACCACATATGAGCATCAACCTTATATTTGTCAACAAGAGCATCAACACCCATGTCCGTGGTGCTCACAAAATGCATGAACTCGGCTCTAACTGCTTCTCGTATGTCAGAATCAACAAAGAGTCTGCGAAATGCTGCCTTGTACCCCCGGCTGACTTCAGCATCTCTATATGGGGCAACCCTTGTCCCCACAGAAAGGAGTTGAGCACTATAATATTTGGGACTCAGTGCAAAGGCAAGAAGATGCAATGGGGTGGTCATTTTGTCCCATCTCTCTTCAATAATTTGGTGTATTTGATTGAAGAAAGTTTCTCTAGGATCTCGCTCATGTTCATTTATGATGGCTTTCATCTTCTCAATCATTGAGTCGATGCCATCATATACCTCTCCCAAACAAGGCCTATCCATGTCAGTATAACGGATCATACTCAATATGGGCTCGGTAAAACTGAGGAGATACTCAACACGATCCCACCAATGGTCATCTAGGATCAGTTGCTTAATTTTTGTTGCCCTTTCAGTGCTAGATTGCCTCCATATGGACCAATTTTGGCTGGTGACCATGCTAGAGAGTGCCTCTTTAACCTTCACAAGCCGTCTTAAGACAATTGTGTTGGAGGCAAAACAGGTCTCAACAACCTATAAAAATCAAAATAAAAAAATAAGGCTTCTTAAAAAATAATTTAAATAAATTTACAAAACTCAAAACATAAACTTAAGAAAAATAAAAATTGCTTGAAGCTTCACTTACCTTTAGCAGCTCCAATCTTGAGAATGATCTGAAAATGCCTTGTGACATATGGTGGTTGGTGATGAACATCTGGATGTCTTCTGTCTCACTATACACCTGTTTGATCCAATCAATTTTTTTGCCAATTTTTTGTAGCATAAGGTTGAGGGAGTGGACCGCACAAGGTGTCCAAAAAATGTGAGTAACGCTCCTCAACCAATAAACCAGCTGCTCTACAATTTTTTGCATTGTTTGTGACCACTTGAACCACGTTTCGAGGCCCCACTTCCTCAATGGCTTGACAAAGAATATTAGCAATAAATGGACCATCCTTCACCTCCCCTTCACAATCGACTACCTTCAAAAACATAGCCCCTTTAGGGCACACTGCAATAACATTGATCAATGGCCGATTTTTTGAATCCTTCCATCCGTCAGAAATGATGGATAAACCTGTCTCAGCCCAAGATTCCCTTATGGGCTTCAATTTATCCTCTACAAACTTCACTTCCTTTTCCAATAAGGTGGTGCGCACCTTCTCAAAACCTGGGCCCTTGAAAACTTTTGGAACATCATTAATTGCTTTCACCATTTCTTTCCAATACGGTGAGCGAACAACATTGAAAGCTAAGCCATTCGCATAGAGACATCTTGCAATTTGTTGATCAGCAAACTCACAAAACTCATTGTGAAATGCCGTTTCCAATGGTCCCTTTGATCTCTTGCGTGCTACAGGTTCTTCATGTTGATAACTGAGAGGGGGGGGTGAATCAGTTATCTTAAATTATTCAACTTTCTGTTCTTCTTTAATAATTAGTGCAGCATCAAAGCAAACAAGCATGAAAGTAGAAACAAAGTCAATACACATAACATAATGATTTTGACGTGGAAAACCCGGTTAAGGGAAAAACCACGGGGTGATTAACCTAAGAATGTATTCTCTGTTAGAAGAATAGAAGTACAAAATGGCACCTGCCAATTTAGGGCTCACTGCCCGAGCATACTGCTCACAAGAGGCTCACTGCCTACAAGAGAGAAAGATAACACAATGTTTGAACTGATGAGAAGCATCCACACATGCTAAGATTCAGTTCCGGTTGAGCTCAATAAACTGATCTCCTGCACTTCATTCTAACTTTCTTTTGGTTCAGCTATTCTGTCACATTCCGAACCTGTCTCCCTGCCTTCCCACTACTCTTCTGCTTTTATTCGCATAATAACACATTCACACAACACACCTTCATATCTAAATTCATTTGGTATATATATCCGTACAAGTAATCTTACCACCTTTCTAGTCGGCATCCGGAATAGTCAATATTTTCCCAAGCTTTGATCTGTCGGCTGGATCCTTGCTTACCAAGTAATGCGGAACTAGGAGATGCTTGAAGAAGTCATCAATCATGTCGGCCAATCATGAATGATACCTCAAGAAACTTAGTCATCAGCAATATCTATTCCGGATTTGGGTCTGACACTCTGTCAGTACAGTTCTTCCTCTGTCTACTCTGCCAAACAGCAACCCAACACTCAAGTGCTCATATCTTTTCACCCTTCCATCACCGGAGGCTAAATCCTTGGAATCTATTAGTCAAGGTACTCGTCTTGACTTCCCCAAATCCACACTTCACTGAGATACTTCCTCTAAGAGATCCGGACCTGACTATCGAACCTTGCTGACTGCTCTGTTCTTGCTTACCGGATCATAACACTTCTTCAATCTGACTTCCGGTAGAGACTCATCATGTCTTGCGGATGTGTGGAATAACCTTTGTTGCCATCAATGACAACATACATGAATCCATATAGTGTCTCTTGCCAACAATCTCCCCCTTTGGCATTGATGGCAACACTTAGTGAAAAATGACTAAGTGTCACACTATACTCCCCCTTGGTTGATGCTCTGTTTTTATATACATTTTCCGGAGCTCCCCCTTAGCTGGATTCCTCATTTTTCACTGCTCCTCACTCCTCCTTTGACATCAATGGCAAAGGGTAGGGTCCGCATACCAAAATTCTCAAAAAGTCAACTATACTTAGCCGCATAAATATATATATAGCATAATTACATATACTGAAGTATGTCTACAAAAGTTGTCTTCAATTGGACGAATTCTGTTGCCTAACTTTGCTTCATCCTGTCCAAAATTGAGATGTGACCACTCAATGGGAATGCAAACGCGTCTGCCCTTTTTAGATCTGTCGAATCACTGGTCCGGGCTGTGATCTGAGCTTCTTTTAAGGCCTCATGCATGGCCTCTAACTTGGATAATTATCCCTCTAAGTTCACCCAACCTGCTTATTCTATTTTTCTTTTCCTTCTCAAGCTTCTTGATTTCATTCAAGACTACAATAGTCTAACATTCTTGATTTATTATGGAAGAGGAGAGAGGATCAAAATTCTTAGAGAGTTTTGTCAGTTTGTCCTCCTGTTCTTTCACTTTCTTCTCAATATCCAATGTTACTTTGGACCATGATAAACAAAATTTGTACATTTCCCCGCCATCTTTAAGAGCATTTTCTAAGCTCTTTATCCCAATATTCATATTCCTCCTATCATTAGTTATTAACCCTTCTACCTCTGATAATTTTTTTGCCAAAACTTCCTTTCGGACCTTATCTGCTGCTGACTTCTCTAGGGAATCAAAATGTGTGCTAACACTATTGACTAGAGATTTGAGATTACCGGATGAGGAGACCGAGGGATCCTTCTGAAAAGATGGCATGATCTTTTCTAATACTCCGGATGCAACTTCTATTAGCTCACAGTCTTCCATGTGAGACTTCAGAAGTTTTTCTTTAGCCTTTGCATTAGCAAATGAAGTTATCTTCATTGTTTGTACCGAGGAAAGAGAATCAAAATCAAATGGCCCTTGTAGAAGTTCCGGTTCATCAATCTCCATTGTCTCTTTGTTTAAGAATTCTTTGACAGTTTCTGTAGTGTCTCTTGCCGGAGATAGATTCTTTTTCTCTTCTACAGTCTTAGAGCTGTCTCTTGGAGCTTCTCTCCTTCTACACTCTTACCACTAATAGCTGTGATCTTCTCTGCTGAAGTCTTCTTTCCTTCTCTAACCTTAGTACTGTCATCTTCTTTTTCCTTCACTCCTTTTTCTTTATCTTCTATTCTTTCTTTTCCTTTGGATCCGGAGTCAGCAGGGGAAACCGGAGGAGTGATGTTTGTTTGTTCACTGGCCACCTCTTCCGGAGCAGAGGATTCTAAGTCCTTATCTTTTTCTTCATCGGTGTCCATTACTTCTTCTGTCATTGCCTCAGTAGATTCTTTTTCAACACTTGTCGCCGAGGGATCAACACCCAAGTCCTCTATAATAGCAATGTTGAATCTTGAGTATGCATTCCGGAGGATCTCTTCTGTTTCTTTTGCTATTTTGTTAGTTTCTCCGAGCATAAGTTGATTCATTCTTGCTTTGCTCTGGAACTCATCCTTGCAATCTTTGAAGATCATATTCATTTGCTTTGAATCAATTGAAGGATATAGTTGAATGGCTATCTGTTCTCGGATCTCAAGATCTTTTGCCATAGCATTATTCTTTCTTATTTCTAACTCTTTCTCTAGGCTTTTGGGAATAAGAGATAATTTCAATAAAAGCCTTATTGTAGATATTCAAATACTTGACTACTGCTTCCTGCAAGATCTTTTGGTCAGCCTCATTATAATGATCATAGAATTCAGCCATTGGTTGAAGGTTTCCATCCACAGTAACTGATTTGACGACATCATCTAATGATAGAGTGGGTTTTTCAACAAACTCTTCTACCATCTCTTCCTTGTCTTCACCAGTAGAGGGTTCACCAGATACTTTCTTATTTTTCCTCATTTTCTTTACCTCCTCATCTGACTCAGTCTCTTCATCATCCTTCTGACTGATGTAAGACCTTGTGGCCTTTGTCTTAGTTCTTTTCTTTGCTTTACCGGATGATTTTGCTTCCGGTTTTGATTTATTTGAGCTCTTATCAGTGGTAGGAGCAGAGCTCCTAGAAGATCTAGTCCGGGAGGAGGATTCTACCAAAACACTTTGCTTTTCTGCCTCTTTCTTCTCTTTCTCAGTCCTTTCCTTCTTTTCCCTATTGGCATCAAGTGCCTCTTTTGAGATGCCAAGGCTTTTGGCAATGTTTTCTACTTCTTTTCTTACCTTTCTTTTCATCTCTGGTTGCCTTAGCTCAACATGGATCTTCACACTCAATTCTTCAAAGGTTCCAAACCTTTCTGCCTTGGGATCCTTGGGTTGACTCAGCATGTGCTGAACATGCAGCTCTACGATTTTCTCATCCACCTCATACCCCATTGGCATGATCCACACTAATCTTAGTTCCACTGCCTCCATTAAGCACTGATCAGTCTCTACCATAAAGCATACTGTGTCTTTGTATTTCTCAACTAGAGATTGGGGAATTCTCTCTCTAGCTTGCATCATGTTCTGGAAGTTTTTGAAGAAACCCCAGAGAGCTGTGTTTTGTGCTTTGTCATCACCAAGTCCATGCAAATAGTCCTTGATATGTATGGCAACCGGTCTGTCATTCTGCCATACCCATCCACTAGATCCGGGTAGCTCATTCATAAAGTAGAAGAATAAGCACAATATTAACCCACCATACTTAAATGAATTCTTTTTATCTTTCTTTATTTTCTGCAGATTCTCCAAGAGTTGGTTTACAAGGAGCTGACAAAAGTCATAATCTGAATTCTTTCTTAACATTTCATAAGCAGTGTAGATAGCAATTCCAGGTACTAAATTCTCCCTGCTAGAATGATATATCTTGTATCCGATGATCATGGAGGCAAACTTGATATCCGGATCAGTGATATCTTCTATTGTCATTGCTCTTTTGTCAAACCTAGATCCGGTAGCCTCACTTACAGTCTAATTCTTGACCGATTTGAAGATAGGTATCCCACCGGATGAGTACAAACCGGTAACTGCCCTAATGGCATCTTTTGTGATCTTGAATGGTCCATTCAACCACATGAAGTTGTCATGTATTCTGCTCAAGACATACCGGACCCATTCATCCTCAGCAAAGTAGGGGAAATGTATACACTGTGCAAAGTGCTTGTCCCAAAGGGCCTTGTATTGGGGTTGGAGCTCAAATGAATCATCTATTAGTTGTTTGTGGTAGATATCCCTCAATTTGAGTTCTCCGAATTCTTCAATGTTTGCGTGAATGTAAACCCTAATATCTTCTGTATGCAAGACACCATGCGGAACACTGGAAAATGCTCCTAGGGGATCTACTTCCAAGGATTTGTAGGGATGTTTCTTGAATTTGGGGCGAGGCCTATCAGTGATCTTCACAATATTCGGAGTAGTCATCTTTAAAAAGATTTGCAGAGAGGTGTTTAGGAACGGAAAATACCTTTTGCGCCTTTAGGTTTCACAGAGTGAGCCGGATCGATTTCTGGATGAATCGACTTCTGCAAATGATCTTTGATGGGCTTGAGAAAATTTGTTGCAGAGCTCCTTTTTGCTTCTTCTTAAATGCAGAATGAACAAATGTTTAATACGAAGAACCCTTATATTACTTCGCAAACCCTAATACCAAGTTGCAATAAATGCTCGACCTAAGTCATTCCGGTTTGCCTTATTCGGATGATTTGAAGAACCGGATCAATCTTGATCTTAAACATCTTGCGGATCTTCCATATCTTAACCATAGTTTTAGGTGTTTCTCTTATGAACCCTTTAATCCGCAACTCTTGTGCCAGTTTCGGCACCAATTGACTGGCTAGGGGAAAATAGTTTTCTTGTGTCTCCCCCTGAGCCAGGGCTCACTTTT
Source organism: Cunninghamia lanceolata (assembly GCA_027924645.1). NCBI lineage: Eukaryota > Viridiplantae > Streptophyta > Pinopsida > Cupressales > Cupressaceae > Cunninghamia > Cunninghamia lanceolata. The sequence goes on along the minus strand of BSBN01000500.1, from coordinate 3,149,174 downwards.
TAATTTCCAGAAGGAATATCAGCACCAGCGTCTGGTGCGGATCCATCCCCTACATTCTCTGTGCTTTTCTTCACCCAAATCTTGTTCATTTCATTTTGAACTTCATCCGCATTCACTTTTCGTTTTCCCTTATCTTGATTCTGATTATGATGTACCAGACCTCTTTTGTCCTGATTCTTGCTTCTACAGAATTTTGCAATATGACCGGATCTATTGCAAATTTGGCAAACAACATTTCTTTGCATATTTGATTGATATCCTCTTGATCTGCATTGATTAGCCATATGACCCATTCTATTGCATGTAAACCATCTACCATTGAATGAATTGTTCATTTGCATATTTCTACATTCATGAGATTTGTGACCATACCTTTTGTAGTTGAAACACTGTCCAAAGAAGGATGTATTAGTCTGATTCATTCTCTTTTTGCACTGATTAGCTTTATGACCAAAGTTATTGCAGTTGTGGCAGTATCCATTGAAGGATGGATATCTTTGAGCATTAGGCTGCCTTACCGGAGGTCTTCTAGGCTTGTTCCTTGGATTTTCTAATCCAAAATTCTTCTGACCGGATCCGAAACTTTCACCTTTTTCATATCCCAAGCCACACTTGTCATCTACCCTCTTTTGGCTTTCAAGAAGAACTTCTAGTTGAGCAGAGCTTATCTTGAATTTCTCTTTGTATTCATTTGCTGTTTGAAGATCCCTTTCAAAAGAGACAATTTGATCCTCAAGTTTTTCTTCATTATCTTTAGCATCTTCAAGATCAGATTCAAGATGTCTGATTATTCTATCCATCTTGTGGCAGTCTGCTGATTTTTCCTTAAGAGATTGTCTTAGATCATCTTCAGATTTTCTTCTTTCTTCAATTTCTTGGGTAAACTTCATAACTCCTGATTCCATTTCATGTCTTACCATGATGATTTCTTTTGATAACTTTTCACATAACTTGGTTTTCTCTTTCAGATCTCCATTTGTATCATTGGCTTCACCTTTACTTGCCAATTGTTGAAGTAGCTCCTTTCTCTTTTTCATAGAGAGACTCAGTTTCTCTTTTAGTTCTTTTATGAAATCATCAGCCTGTTTGAGTCTTTCCTTCAATTCATTGATTTCAGAATTTGACTGCTCAAGATCATCAAGGGCAGACTTAAGTTGCTCCCTCATACCATACACATCCTTTTGAATTCCCAGATCTTCCTCAAGCTGTTAGGCTCAGTTGGGAGGAACTTGGCTCTGATACCAATTGTTGATAACTGAGAGGGGGGGGGGGGGGGGTGAATCAGTTATCTTAAATCATTCAACTTTCTGTTCTTTAATAATTAGTGCAGCATCAAAGCAAACAAGCATAAAAGTAGAAACAAAGTCAATACACATAACACAATGATTTTGACGTGGAAAACCCGGTTAAAAGAAAAACCACGGGGAGATTAACCCAAGAATGTATTCTCTGTTAGAAGAATAGAAGTACAAAATGGCACCTGCCAATTTAGGGCTCACTGCCTGAGCATACTGCTCACAAGAGGCTCACTGCCTACAAGAGAGAGATAACACAATGTTTGAACTGATAAGAAGCATCCACACATGCTAAGATTCAGTTCCGTTTGAGCTCAATAAACTGATCACCTGCACTTCATTCTAACTTTCTTTTGGTTCAGCTGTCCTGTCACATTCCGAACCTGTCTTCCTGCCTTCCCACTACTCTTTTGCTTTTATTCGCACAATAACACATTCACACAACACACCTTCATATCTGAATTCATCTAGTATATATATCCGTACAAGTAATCTTACCACCTTTCTAGTCGGCATCCGGAATAGTCAATATTTTCCCAAGCTTTGATCTGTCGGCTGGATCCTTGCTTTCCAAGTAATGCGGATCTAGGAGATGCTTGAAGAAGTCATCAATCATGTCGGCCAATCATGAATGATACCTCAAGAAACTTAGTCATCAGCAATATCTATTCCGGATTTGGGTTTGACACTCTGTCGATACAATTCTTCCTCTGTCTACTCTGCCAAATAGCAACCCAACACTCAAGTGCTCATCTTTTCACCCTTCCATCACTGGAGGCTAAATCCTTGGAATCTATTAGTCAAGGTACTCGTCTTGACTTCCCCAAATCTGCACTTCACTGAGATACTTCCTCTGAGAGATCCGGACCTGACTGTCGGACCTTGCTGATTGCTCTGTTCTTGCTTACCGGATCATAACACTTCTTCAATCTGACTTCCGATAGAGACTCATCATGTCTTGCGGATGTGTGGAATAACCTTTGTTGCCATCAATGACAACATACATGAATCCATATAGTGTCTCTTGCCAACACTTCAACTGTGGGCAAAAATGGGTGGCTCTCTACATGTTCCTGTTCAAATTCTGATGGTGATGTTGATTGAGGAGGCTTTCCTCGAGAACCTCTCTTTAGCAAAGGGTGACTTAGTTTACGACCTGATGCTTCCTCTGTTTTTTCTTGCTCTTGGATATATGCAAGGACTTGAGCTTGTGGGATGGGTGCACCATTTTTTCCATGGCAAGCTTTGATGCCCAACCTAGGTATGTTACACAAATGGGCTTTCACCTGACTGTAAGAGCTTCTATATTGAACCCCACAACCATTGCACATCCATATATAACCTCCACCGCCTGGAAGTGGTTCTAACATTTTAACATATTTCCGAAGAGGTGAATTTGGATCTGTTTTGAATTTGGATTTCTCTGAGGAGGTTGAACCACTTGCCATTGTAATCCCTATGCCAAAAAATTTTAAAAATCGATAAACAACACGTTCCATGAATTCAAAGTTCCAAACAAATGAAATTGAAAACAAAAAAAAAATTAAAAGTAAAACCTAGTTGAGTTTAAAAGCTTTACACATGTGCCATTGATTTATAGTAGATAGAAGAATTTAGAAAAAAGAAACAAAAAAATTCAAAACAAAACAAAAATGTAGAAAAAAAACACCAAAAAAAACCAACCTTTTTTGCAAAATCTGCCTCTACAATCCCCTTTGTAGCAAACAAGCTATTGCACACCCGTAGGAATAGCAAAACAATCGCTTTAGATCCTTCACCAATCAATCTTCAACTCTATAGATTTGATGGCAAGAAGAAAAAAAAATAGCTCAGCTCAATATGGAAGAGTTTTGTTTTTTCATTTGGAATGAGGAAAATTGATTGTTTTTTGTCTTTAAATTGTTTCCACATTATGCTTTTAGGGTTGGAGGAGTGTCAAATAAAAAAAAACAATTAAAAAATGTCAAATTTTATTAAAAAATCTAAAAAAAACTTTGAGTTTTTCGCTTCCTGCCGCGGGTTCGACCCGGGTTCTGCGTTGGTTCGCTGTGGGTTCAATGTGGGTTCGCCCAGGTTCGTCCCGGACGAACCCACAGGCAAATGACGGTACCCTGGGCGTATCCCCGGCCGAACCGGACCCGAACCAGGACCTAGGCCAGACCAAACCGAGACCCAGGGATTTCTGAGGAAGAACCGGTATCTCAGAAAATCCTTCATAAAACTTGAACTTAACATCACACAAGGTGGCGCATTGGATAAAGATTTCATCTTCTGCTTGAAAATTGCCTTAAAACTTGAGTTAAACCACTCTCTACTAGTGGCGCATTAGATGAGGTTTTTGTTCTTTGGTTTGAAAGTCTTCACAAAACTTGAACTTAACATCACAAAAGGTGGCGCATTGGATGAAGAATTCGCTGTTTGGTTAAAATCATACCTTTTGCATACTCTAAACAGCCCCCCTATCCTTTGGCGCAATGGTTAAGACTCTTAAATTCTTCTTAAAATCTCATGAAATCTTCCATTTAACCTCTTAGATCACCTTTAGATCAGGCGCAGCAGACAACAAATTGGATCCTCGCTTAAAAGGTTTTATAAAATTCAAACTGAACTTCACACCCAATGGCTCATTGGATCATCATTTCAATCCTCTCTTGAAAGGTTGCATAAGACTTGAATTAGATCTCCTCCACAACTGGTGCATTGGACAGCAAGTTTAATCTTCTTTTGACTTTGGTAGACTGGTTAAAGGTTCTTGACCCTGATTTAGAAGTCATCCAAGTGGCGCAGTGCTTGTGGTTTTTAGATCCCGGTTGAATGCCTCACAAGGGCGCATCAATTAAGGAATTTGGATCCTCATCTAAAACACTTCACCAACTTTAAATCTGATTTCATCAAAAGGTAGTGCATGGGATAAGATCTTGGATCTTCATTTGAAATGTTGCAATTGAACCTCCAAAATAAACCTCTCGACCTTGGCGCATCAGATCAACATTTCATGCTCCTCTTGGAATGTGTTCTAAAACTTCAATCATGAGAGCTTCTTCAAGCGCATTGGATGGACAGCTTGATCTCTTCTTAAAACACTTTCAAAAACTTAACTCCCACTCCTTTCCATATGATGGCGGATTGCTTAAAGGTTTGGATCCTCTTCTAAAAAGTTGCGCTTCCTCACTCTACTATCCTAATCACAAATCTTAATATCTGCTTGAAGAATATATTTTGACCTTAGGTGCATTGGATGAGGTTTTTAATGTTTTGTTGAAGTATGTCAAGAAACTTGAATTTATCCTCCTTGAATGATGTTCAAAAACTTCAATCATCATCTTCCTTCAGGTGAATGGAGTTCATGAGTTTGATCCTCTTTAAAAGTCACTTGAATTTGTCTCTTCAAAATTAACTCTTTCTTTTAGCGCAGCAGATCACAGTTTTAGCCTTCCTCTTAGATCTTCATAAAATCTGCATCTCAAAACCAGCCTTTTGACTTTGGCGCCTTGGTTGAAGAATTTGGTGCTCGCTTGAAACTTGCCTTAAAAAAGACACCACTTTGACCTCATTACTCTTGGTGCAGTGGATATGGCGCAATAGATAGCATTTCAATCTCTCTTTGACACTTAATTAAATCCTCATTTCTCCTTTGTAAACATGGAGCTCTAGTTGAGGATTTTGAGTTTTGGTTTAAATTTCATGTAAAATCTTGAATCATCATACTCCAAATGGTGGCGCATTACTTGAAGGTTTTGATTTCTCTAGGATAAACCATATCAAACTCCCTCCAAGGTTGGCGCGTTGGTTGATGGAATTGATTTCATCTTAAAACTTCACAAAATTTGAGTTTTGATACTTGTATCCCACCTATCCATCTTGGCGCATTGGTTGGAGATTTTGAATCTTCTTGAAAAATGGTCAAAAAACCTTAAGTCAAACCTCCTCAATCATGGCGCATTGGTTCAATGTTTAGTTGTTCGCGTGAAAGGGCTCTTGAAAACTCAAATCCAACCTCATATGGGAGTGGCGCATTGGTTCTGAATTTCATGCTCCGGTTGAATGTGGCGCACTTTATCAAGATTTTGCGCCATCCTTATGTCTTGGCGCAGTGGATCAAGTTTTTGAGCTCCCTTCAGTACTTAGTCATTTTTTCAGTGTCCTTCAGGCTAAGGTATATTGAAAAATATATTTAAGTATGAATTTCTTATATACTTTAAATATTTTTCAATATACCTTTCAGGATGTTTGAGATAGGTCTCGAATCCACCGGATTTAACATGCAAAATCTAGAATTTGGAGGATCCACCAAATTTCAGACGTCAATTTTTTAGTGTTTCAGGATATCAGGTTACCAGACTTAGTCATTTTCAGGATCTCAAACATACATCAGGATTGATCTCAGTGTTCATTATTTGGATGGAATTTGATCAAGACTCTTCATTATTGCAAGTTCACGTTCCAGATGAGACCTCTAGTTATAAAGCAAAAACCTTCTAGGAGAGGGACTTATTGTTGGATTGGCAGAGGAAACGAACCTAAGACATCATCCAAAACCTAATGCAAAGCATTAGAGCTCAAAAAAAAGGGGGTCCCCATTTGCAATGGGGCGATGTGTGATTTGGTCACAACAGGTAGTAGCAAATGTTTTACGCACCTACATTGGGCTAACCAAATAACATATGCGGGGCAAATAAGCAATCTGCCAAGATACAGCTGTACCATGTAACAGCGGCTTCTTATTCAACCCACAAAGTGCAATAAAAAGATGAGATCAATCTAAAACTTCAAAGAGATAAGAGTATGTGATTACATAGCAGAAAAAACAAATAGGCAACAAAAAGAAAAAGATTATGAAATTTACATATTATTACTACACAATGTAGAAGAAAAAACAAGAGTAATTATGATCAGTGAAGGCTTTCACAGGTATTTTTAATTAGATTTTTATTTTTTTCAGATTGGACTCATATAGTTTTTAGACATTATCAAGATGACCTCAATGAGTAGTCATTGCATAATGATATTTTTCTTCATCTATGTTGGTAATAATTACAAGGCAAGGGGAACCACTTAGCACACAAGCACCTTTAAGCATTTGTTAGTAGTGGTAGGAACAGTAGATACATTCACCACTTCAAATTTTCAGCCTCAAACCTCTTTCCCCATTGGCAAAGCTTTTAGAGCATATGATGCCTTACAAGTCACCCTTGTCTCACAAATTTTACCAAAGTAGAAATACCCAATCACAACCCACTCATATATTTTAAGTGAAGGTATTAGGTGATTCAAAACCTTTTCCAATAGGGAAAGAAGCTAGTCCAAAGTGATGAATGTATTCACCTTGTCTCCCTGCTAAAAAAAATGCTTCAAACTATTTGTGTGCTTGAGCCCTTACCTCGTAACTATTAACAATATAAACAAAAAAATATGTGTCGTCTTGAGATGACTAAAAACCATATGGGTCAAATCTCACAAAAATTAAAAATCTAAAAGTAATAATGTTAATGTTAACAAATAACCAAAGGGCAATGGGGGTGTCTTCACAAAGAGAAAAGAGAAAACTCTAAAACGAAGTAAATTGAGAGCCTACCCAAAAAAGGCCCAAAACCCCTAAAGATTACTGACTAAGAATTTATAGCACGAGTTCTGATAGCCTGTAGCAGTAAGACAAACTACACACTCATCAACCATCGTTCATAATGCAAGATCTAATAATAACATCAAAGGGCCAGCCTATGTAGAGAGAAGCCAATGAAGTTTTATCATTATAATTTAGCGCCGTTGAATATTACATTGCATAGAGGATTGTTAAATAAGCCTGAGAAAATGAACTACTCCCTAGAAATGAGGAACAACTTCATAACAAATAAACCTCTACATACAACAATGTGCTAGTCATAGCACAAGCATAACAAGCTAAAAAATCTACGCCTCTACAAAGCTAACAACATATAAACATTGTAGATATTATTAATATGACAAAGTTAAATAGAGCTGTCTTCACAAAGAGGAAAGAGATAACTTTAAAACTGGGTAAATGGAGAGCTTACCCAAAAAGGCTGAAGACCCCTAAAGATCAATGACAAAGAATTTATAGCACAAGCTCTGATAATCTATATCAGTAGGCCAATTGACATATTCATCAACCATCTTGCATAATGCAAGATCTAATAACATCATCAAAAGACCAGCCTATGTAAAGAGAAGCCAATGAAGTTTTATCATTATTATTTAGAGCTGTTGAATATTACATTGCACAGAGGTTTGTTAAATAAGCCATAGAAAATGAACTACTTCCTACAAATGAGGAACAACCTCATAACAAATAAAAGTATTACAATGTGCTAATGATGGCACAAGCATAACAAGCTAAAAAAATCTACACCTCTACAATGCTAATAACATATAAAAAGTGTAGATATTATTATGACAAAGTTACATTAATCTAATATCCCCTAATAATGACTAAACCAGAAACAATTCCAAGTTTGTCTCTAAACTTGACACACATATCTTTCACAAGTGGTTTAGTCAATTTCTTAGCAGTTTGTTTTGTTATTGAACAACAATAAAGACAAATATCTTCATTATCAACCAACTGGCAACTGTAATGATGATGAAATCACTATGCTTGGTTCTGGCATGATAGACTGGAATCTTCACCATCTTGAGAACACTTTGGTTATCGCAGAAAAGTGAGGTCAGTGCTCTTTGGTCAAGTTAAAGATCAACCAACATCTTTTGCAACCACATTGCCTAACAACCTGTACTAACAGCTGCCTTGTATTTTGCTTCTGTGGAAGATAAGGCAACTGTGTGTTGTAGATTGCCCTACCAGAAAATTACTCATAAACCTCAACAAATCACTTGTGCTAGACTTCCTCATTGGAACCAAGCTATGAACAACAAGCATCTCAATATCCTTCCACTTCAGCCAATCAACATTACCCTGGAAAGCCAACTGAAAGTTTGACCCCTTCCCCAAGCTATCAGACTCCAGAATAGGAGTCCCATCCAGATAAAACCTCTTAACATCATCTTTATTTTTATGCACCTGCATTGCCATATTGCTCACAACAACAGATGATATGACTTTTGGATAAAAATCAGGAAGCAACCTTTTACAATTCTGGAAGACTTCATTGCTCGTAACAATCCAAATATACCAAAGAACCTTAGAGGAAGTAATCAACCATAATTTATCCAAACACTTAGCATAAGTGGGAATACAATGCATAAAACCAACAAGGATATCAGACCAACCAATCATATGGCTACCCACACAAGATGACCAAGCCAATAAAAAATAGTTCCAAATGTGCTTAGCATATGGGCATTCATAGAAAAGATGAACAACTGATTCAACTGAACCGCATACCAAACAAGACATAGACCCAAAGACACCAGAGCTAGCCCGCACAACCAGTTTATTAAACAACAATCATCTGAAAAAGGCCTTTTAGGCTCAAGGAAATTAGACCAAATTCTCTTAAGCCTCTTAGCCCACACATCTCTAGAATCATGAAGGCACCACAAGAGGTTCAACTTATTGCATCAATCAGCAGAGGACTATTACACAGGTAATTGGTTAATTGTTGGATGATATTAACAATGAGTGAGTGCTCAATATATAGGTTACAAGATGTACAATAACAGGCACGTTTCTATATTTAGAAACTGCCAAGGATCGACACACGATCCAGGATATGAATACAAAACCGTTACACTTACACGGTACTGACCATTAACTAAAAATAGATGATTCTAGAGGAATATCTTAATACCCTCCCTTAATGGTCAACCGATTTACAACACCAAGAGACCCCCTGAATTTTACAAACTTGTCAGGACTCAAGGACTTGGTGAGAATATCTGTTGTCTGATCCTCAGTTGAAACATATAGCAACTGAATTGTGCGGTCTTCAACCAGCGATCAGATGAAGTGACAGTGTCTCGCGACGTGCTTGGTTGTCTCATGGAAGACCGGATTCTTGGCAAGTTTGAGAACTCCCTGATTGTTGCAAAACAGGGGAGTCGGTCCTGCTTGAGATAGTTGCATATCTGCAAGCATCCGGCGAAGCCAAACTGCCTCACATGCTGCCTTTACTGCACCTCGATATTCAGCTTCTGTTGAGGAGAGTGCCACAACCTGTTGTTTCTTACTTGTCCATGTGACGGCACCGGATCCCAAACTGAACACATACCCAGAAGTTGATTTTCTGTCATCAACTGAACCTGCCCAATCTAAATCTGTGAAGCCCCGAAGGCTGGGATCAGAATTCCTTGTGTAAAGGATACCAAAGTCAGATGTACCCTTCACATACCGTAGCACATGCTTAGCTGCTACCCAATGATCAGCCTTGGGGGCGGTCAAGAATTTGGAGATGTAGCTGACTGCAAAACTGATGTCTGGTCTAGTAGCAGTTAAGTAGATAAGACTGCCTACTAATCGTCGGAACAGAGGCTCATCAACCACTGGAGAGTCGGACTTCGCTGACAGCTTAAGTCCCTTTTCCATAGGGGTTGAGGCTGGTTTGCAATCCTGCATTCGGAACTTATCCAGAAGACTGCGAGCATATTTCGACTGAGAGATGAAGATGCTATTCTGAGTTTGCCAAACCTCAACACCGAGACAATAGTGAGAAAGTCCCAAATCTGTCATATCAAAGGCGGTGCACAGGTTCTGTTTGATCTTATCGATCAAATGTGCCGAGCTGCCAGTAATAAGCAAGTCATCCACATAGACAACAAGCAACAGGATATCACTGCCAGTGTGTTTGATATACAGATTTGAGTCAGATGGACTCCTCTTAAAGCCATTTTCTATGAGGTATTTATCAATTTTGATGTACCATGCTCTGGGAGCCTGCTTTAGACCATAAAGTGCTTTGACCAGCCTACAGACTTTATGTTCTTGACCGGCAACCTTGAAACCAAGGGGTTGCGTCATATAGACTTCTTCCTGCAACTCACCGTTGAGGAATGCACTCTTCACATCCATCTGATGGACTTTCCATCCAAACTGGGCAGCTAAGGCAAGGACAAGCCGTATGGTGCTCATCTTGGCGGTAGGAGCAAAGGTCTCCTCGTAGTTGATGCCTTCTCTCTGTGAGAAACCCCAAGCAACAAGCTGTGCTTTGTACTTGTCCAGGGTTCCGTCAACCTTGTACTTAACTTTATACACCCATTTGCAGCTAATGGGTTTCTTCCCTGGAGGAAGATCTGAAAGGACCCAGGTGTGGTTCTTCTGAAGGCTCTAGAGTTCTGATTCCATCGCCGTATCCCACTCTGGAATACCTTTAGCCTTGGAATAAGTCTGAGGCTCATAGACACTGTGCAGATTGGCCATGAGAACAAAGTTTACTGTATGCTGTTGTTTGCTCTTATTCCGGGAGGATCGACCCTCAACAAGTTCATCATCATGAAGGTCAGCAATCGTCTTTAACCACCATTTTGGACGACGGGTAGAGAGGCCAACATCATGTTCAACAGGAGGTTCTGGATCTGGAACAGGTGCATCAGAAAAAGGTTGTGCATCATCCTCAGGAATGTCAAGCTAAGACTCATCGGAATCTGAGTCCGAGGAAGGATTAGCATCCCTCCCATCAGGTGGACCTAAGGGAAGACGAACACCCAGGTCAGAAGCCTTCAAAGGCTGATCCTCGGACTGTTGCACAGAAGAGGGAGAGAAGAAAGGTCCTCGCTCTTCATCAAAAACCACATCACGACTGAAGATGAGATGATCCGTCTCAATGTCAATTAGCCTGTAGGCTTTGTGGTTATCGTTGTATCCTGTGAACATGAGTTTCCGACTCTTGGAATCCAGTTTGGAGCGCTTGGCATCTGGAATCCAAACATAAGCAAGAGAGCCAAAAACCTTCAAATGACTGACCCGCGGCTTGCGACCAGTCCAGGCTTCTTCAGGAGTTTTATCCTTAACTGCATAGGTCAGAGACCGATTAAGAAGATAAACTGCAGTGAAAACTGCTTCTGCCCAAAATTTCTTAGGAACACATCTGTGCTCCATCATGGAATGGGCTAACTCAGTTATAGTGCGGTTGCGCTGCTCTACAACACTGTTCTGTTGTGGGGTGTAAGGTGTGGTCAATTGGCGTTTGATGCCATGTGTATCACAGAAGTTGGAGAACTCATTGGAACAAAATTCCCCTCCATTATCTGACCTAAGAATGACAATGGGACACCCAGACTCTTTTTCTACTAAGGCCTTAAACTTCTGAAAAAATGATAACACTTCTGATTTTTGCTTAAGAAAGTACGCCCACATTCTTCTACTAAAGTCATCAACAAACAGTAAAAAATATTTACATCCAGTAACAGGAGTATTCATAGGTCCACAAATATCAGCATGGACAAGTTGAAGTACCTTGGATGCACGCCAGGAGTCACCAGTCGGAAAAGGGGTGCGGTGTTGTTTGCCAGCTTGACAGGATCCGCAGACACCGAAGTTCTGAGACTGAATCTCAGGAAGCCCATCTACCAGGTGCTATCGGGATAGCTGTGACAGGTAGTGCACGTTCAGGTGCCCATACCGCTAATGCCAGAGACTGGTAACCGAAGAGTGTCGAGTTGCTAGGGCTGATTCAGGAGGACCATCCAAATCCACAAGTCGATGAAGACCATGGTCCTCAATGCCAACAGCGACAGTGCATTTGGTCTCCCGGTCGATGATTGAGCACTTGTGAGCACTGAACACCACATCAAGTTGTGGAGAGTGTTTCATGATCTGGCTGCTGAAAGCAAGTTAAGTTCCATACCAGGAACATAATATACATTGAGGAATATGATTTTCCTCCCACCAGACTGAAGCTGAACAGTGCCCTTACCGGCAACTGTGTACACTTCGCCACCACCGAAGACCACTGAATCACTGAAAGGAGAGAGTTCTGTAAACCAGTCACAACAATGAGTGAAGTGACGTGAAGCACCGGAATCAATGTACCAGGCAGAGGATTTTGCATGGTTTGTAGGGGTTTTAGCCATGAAAGCGTAAAACGCAGACTCCTTCTGCTCAGTGTGCTCCGCACTATTGGCCTTCTGCTAAGACCCTCCCTGGTTCTTCTGTTCAGAAGTGATACGTGCACGACAATCTTTCTTGATGTGTCCAAACTTGTGACAGTAGTTACACTGAATGTTCTTCTTACCGCTGTCCTGAGATGGCGCTGACTAATGATTCTGCTATGGAGGCTGGCTTTTGCCTTTATTCTGAGCCTGAAACTTGGCTGCAAAAGCCTGCTCTGAAGAGGACGAAGAAGCACTACTACCAAACTGTTGTTTCCATCGATCCTGCTGCAAGAGGATAGTACAGAGTTCTGGAAACTTCAGATCAACATTAGCTGATGTAATGTTGAGAGTCTCAATGAAATGTTCATAGGACTTAGGTAGACTTTTCAAAGTGATCACAACCAGGTCTTCCTCCATTTTTCGACCAATAGCCACCAACTGATCTCTGATCTCCTGGATCTTGTTCAGGTGCGTTTGTAAAGAGGTCTGCTCATCCATCATGATAGAAAACAGTATATTTTTCAAGAACGCACGGCTCTTGTCGGAGGTTTCATGCAAACCCTTCAGATGGTCCCAAATCTCCTTCGCTGTTTTTCCAGCCGGAATTTGAGGTAGCTGATCATCTGTGACTGACAGCTTAATGAGCATGACTGCTTCACAAGTTTGTTCGTCAAACTTATCTTGGTCTTTACCCGCTGTTGCGGGACGAGTGGTAGTGTCGTCTATGATCTGAGCGAGGCAGCGATATTCAAAGATGGTCATCATTCGCTGCTTCCAAGTATTATAATTTTTGCCATTAAATCGCTGACTGCCTTCCAACATGATGTTGTTCAAACTCGCCATCTTGCACATTTTTCGAGGCACGAAAAATGAGGTACTGAGAAGAGGCTGAAATGCATGGAACCCAAAACACTGATTCCAATGCACAGTAGGCGGAGGCAGTTTATAGACAGACTTCGAGATAAATCCGCTGGCACAAATTTCAAGGCACGGATTTCGAGGCACCCAGAAAAATCCCACAGGACCCAAAAATTGTCTCGAAAAACCCACCAAGAATTTGCAATCAAAAAAATTTTCCGACTGGAGCCAGAGGGTCAAAACCCTAGCCGAAAAACTCAGAGGCCCTAGGCAGCCATGAAAGCACCGAGAGTTTGCAGAGAAAAAAAAATGAAAGACCAGCCTGCACCTTTGAAACCCTAGCCGCAGAAGAACATGAAATCGCGGATAAAGTCATAGAGAATTCGCGCCAAACAGAGATGCATAAAATCACGATCTTTCAATAGAACAAACCACGACCTCAGAGAGTTGAAGATCGCACCCACAGGATTCGGAAAGTCGCTCTTCAGACAAATGCCGAACGAGACTTTGATGGAGAAAGAAAACACGTCTGAAACACGACCATACTGCAAAACGCGACCAAAAGCACCAGAAACGCGAGTCTCAAAAACCGCGACCAAAAACACCAAAAATGCAAGTCTCAGAAATCACGACTTAGCCAAGGTATGAAATCAAAAAAAAAAACCAGAAGTTTAGACGCCAATCAGGAATAGCCACCAACAAAACGTGATTTTCCAGAAACAAAGAAGCCTTCAAGAAACAAACAGCGACCCAGGACTGCACAAATGCAGAAGCCGTAAAGGCAAAAGGGAAAACGCGAATCACAAGAAGGCGAAGAAATTAACTAGCTCTGATACCATATTATACAGGTAATTGGTAAATTGTTGGATGATATTAACAATGAGCGAGTGCTCAATATATAGGTTACAAGATGTACAATAACAGGCACGTTTCTATATTTAGAAACTGCCAAGGATCGACACACGATCCAGGATATGAATACAAAACCGTTACACTTACACGGTACTGACCATTAACTAAAAATAGATGATTCTAGAGGAATATCTTAATAAGGACAATAAAGCGTACGAATTTTTAGGGCCTACCTACAAGAGTTTCTTACCAACAACCCAATTGATATTCTCCCACAAGCTATCATTCCAATGAATAAGCTCAAGACTCTCACTCAAACCAATATTTCTAAGCATATTATAAGTTTTTTCTGACTATTAGGAATACCAAAGTTATCCTACACAATCTCCCATTGCATTAAAGTACCATTGTCAAGCAAACAATCAATTGACTTGATACCCTAGCTATTTCACCATTTAGTAGAGCAATCCCTAGTATTAGCAAGAAGAGAACTATTGCCACTGTGAGACCAACACAAGGATCTAATACCACAAACTTTGTTATCTGAGTAAACATCATGCCCCCTAGTAAAACCTTTCTAAATAGAACACGAAACATTAGATCCAAACAATTTGAAATCAAATTTTCCGAAAAGAATATCCCACAAATGCAAACCCTTACACCTAGGATTCCCTTTGGGGAAAGCATTGATTAAATTACTTCTAATAAGCTGCTTCCATGGCTCACTACCATTAATAGCCATAATAATCTATTTAACTACAACTGACACACCCTGCAAAAACAAATTCCTCAACTCCATTCCACCCAACCTCCTAAGTTTAATACATTGTTCCCAAGAGATAGCATGTCTTCTTTTATTCCCCTTTGCATTTGACCAAAGAAATCCCCTAATAAGTTTATTCAATTGATTAATCGGGGCAAAAGATACTAGCCAACAAGAAGAAAAATATAAAATGTAGGAAGAAAAAACCTTCTGGCAAACCTGAAATCTAACAATTTAACAATTTAACAATTTTATTGTTAACTTTATCCATCACCTAACTCCACGTTTTTTTAAAGGGCACAGAGAAAAATGAATACCCAAGTACCTGATAACCTCTTTGGGACCTAAACACTTCCACCCACTATTCACCAACCAATTGGGGAACTCATTAGACCAACATAAAACACTTGTTTTATGCAGAGCAATTTTAGAACAGAGGCAAAACGTTACACATCTAATCTCTTACTCAAATTAATAAAGCTCTATTCATCCAAATCCACAAAAAGGGTGGAGTCATCAGTAAACTGCAATTCAATCATTGGATCACTAGAAGGCAAACTCAAGTAAGCAATCACTCAAAAGAAAATGAATAGCCTCAGCAGCCAAAACAAACAAGTAAAGACAAGAAAACATCCTTGCCTTATAGATCTCTGAAGAGGGAAGGAATCAGAAGGCTCTATAAATTTCTTCCGTGTTCTGCTTTATAATGAGTGCTTCACAGTGATGTTAATCTTCTGGTACATAAGGTGGAACTGTATAGAAAATTGGCCTTGCGACAGTTGATGACTATTGGCAAGGTTAGACCATTAAAGTCAAGTACACAACTGCTAAAAGCAGGAAGTGTATTGAGAGGTGTGAAAAATAAAAAACAATCTTGGAATTCTCCAACATAAACAAATTAACTTCCTCTTCCTATAATTGACGGCTGTTTAAAATGAGGGATCATTTCAATGTTCTCAGTATTAGGGTCTTTTTGGAATGCCGGATCCCAATTACAAAAGGATATAAACCAAGCAGCATGCTTCATATTCCTCATTATTTTGCAAAAGCCCCTATATTTGCCAATTTCGTCAACCATTTTATAAAAATGCTTGTTAAGTAGGATAACAAGTTAATAACTTTGTTAAACATGGAAAATAGTTTTCTAGATCATGAACAAGATGGTAAATTATTTTGGTAGAGAGACTCACATAATGCTTTGTGCTGCCTTTTAAAAAAAGTTGGCTGCATCCAGGAAAATCTTCACTTATTCAATCATCAATATTAGTCCAATGCATGTAAACTAGCTGCACAAATTGGATAATACCAAACTGAGACACATCCCACTTTCCTGGCTTCAAAAAGAATGCCCAGGATTCCCCAAACATTTTATTTCCAGCTTTTGCGCAAGTACCTTTCTTATATTATGCAGAATAGCCCAATATCTTGCAATACGAGGCAACCAGTATCAACCAGCATAAAGAAAGGGTAATGAGAATTTTCTGCATTGGTAGCAACCCCTTTCAATGAACAATACAGCCCTGCAAGCTTATGGTTATAGGTTCCAGTTCTTTGACAAATTCTGCAACAAGCCAAAGCACAAAGATTACTTGGATGCACTTTGCAAGTAAACTACAATGTCCATGTTTTCTAAACTGTATACTATGTCACAAATGTTAAAGTTGCTAAACTGGAATCAAATTGCATTGCATAACACCAATTCTATACCTTGTTATACAGCATTGGAAAATAAAAAGATAGAATTTGTTTAGTTGAGAACAGTTTTGAATGGTTATCATAAGTACTGCTAGAATTACTGTAAAATATTAATATGCTGTACAACATTGACTACTCAATTAAGCACTAGAATGCATGTGAATAATCCCAATTTGGGGCAAATCAAAATGAAAAAAAGCAACTCATGTTAAAAGCTTGTAAAATTGTATAAAGGAAATTTTTAATTCTTCATCATGAACATGACAATCTGAAAACCACAAGGTAAGGGCAGCATATGATGAGTAGACAGGAGTTTATCTAAAAATAAACCTAAGGTTCTCATCAAAGATTGAGTTGGTATTTATTAGTCTGGGTCCTTAAAGAGGCTTGACCTTCTTATTGACTCTTGAGCAACCTGATGATGGATCATGGAGTGTGATCTAAAATGTTAGTGTAAAAATTGTTCCACGGTTTTCTCCAAAAAACTTTGAAAGATCCACTTAAATGGACTTGAAAATCTAATGCTGCTAATTCTTGAGCAACCTGTTGAAATTTGGTATGGGAAATATTTTAAGACAACACATTAGAAATTGAATGTGGTCACTCTCCACAATATGCAACATCCATTTCTATATGGTTTAATTCAAACAAGATTATGTCGACTTACATGATACACAAAATTTAGTTGGTAAGTCCCATATTATCCTATCCACATTTGTTGGGTTAATATTTGTATTTTACCTATAGGATCACAAAGCTTGTATAATCATTTCAGAATTATACTGTAAAAATAAATAAATCAAGTTGACTGTAATAAAACGGTATCTGGACTAAGGCAAGAATGGACAATGCAAAGTGTTTAAGAGGTTTAAGAGAAGCAGCAGCAGTAGTCATGCTTGTTCAACCACACTTTAGGCATCACTTCACATTTGCAAGATAAGTCAGATTTTATTAATTCCAAATTTGTAAACACATACTGTGTGATGAAGAATACCACTGCCCCTGCACACACAAGCATTTTTTCCCCTTTTCTTCTGCTTATCTTTAAAACAGCACTTGAAAAGAAGATATGCAGATCTCAAGCAGATGGCTGACTACTGGCTGTGAACATATGCAGTTGAGTGAAACTCCAAGGTCCATTCAATTTCATTTATATCAAAGACTTTAAGTTGGTGTTCAATACCCTTACCCCTTTTTTGAATCCTCATCAAAGAAGAATTAGCACACTTGTCCTCGCAGAGATACAAAGGCAAGATGTGGAAGCATGCAAAAGGACCAAATTGTTTCTCGAGTATGCTTGATGACGAAGATACATAGCTGATTGAAGGATGCATGCAAGTTTTTTGACAAAATGTCTGATAGGAGGTAGGTACATTTTGTTCGACAATATGCCTCAATAGCATGGAGCCTCATGGAATGAAATAATTGTGCCAGACTTTACAATCAGCAGTTGAATTCTTACAGTTACAACTGCCAATTTCCTTCAGCATGCCAAAACAAACATGACAAAATTGAAAGTGTTGAGCTCCTTTGCTAGTTGAGATTTCAAAAAAACTTCCTGCATAACTTTTGAAAGGTGTTTAACTGGTAAACATGACCCACACAAAATTCAGTCTCTGATGGAAATTTTTAAACCTTGTTTCACTAAGCTTTGACATACAATGGAAAACATTCAGTATGAGGGATGAAAGAACCAAGTCAGTATGAGGGATGAAAAAACCAAAGAATGACATGAAATTATGAAAAACTGAATTTGATAGGGCTTTTATGTGCTAGACTGACTTCAGGAGGTCGAGGCACTCAGCTAATATGCCAAGGAACTTTGTAGGACTGCTGCAATGAACACATTGGCCTCCGACCTCAATATAGACTCTGAATAAATTCAAGTTTGGATCCTGTTGATGTGTTTTTTATGCACATGCAAACTCAGAATAAAATACCAAGTATTCTATCCTCTCTTGAATAAAGTCTCTCAAAGGCTAAACTATGTGATCCAATGAGACAACTCCAAGGTTCTTGATTCGTGATTTGCAATGGATAGACTCGGTAGTTCATGTGATTTTGCTAGTAATCACAAAGGGACTTACGTTGAATTGACTCCTTACTCCACTCTAAACCAACTATCTCAAACCGACTATGAAAGAAAATGAAAAAAGGCAAGGGTTGAGAAAGCTATTCTAAGAACAATGAAATAATGAAACATGCTATGATAGACAAATTCCTCACAAAACCTAACTCCGCTTCACCATGAAAACCAACAATTACACGAAGTAGGTAAAATCTCCTAAGGTAACCCAATGATTTTCATATTGTAAATCTCCATCCAAACACCCACAGCTGGCGCAGCTTGAACAAGCATTCACAACCGAACTAAAGCAAACGTGGTTCAGGCTAACTTTGCAAAATGATTTATCATCGACAAATCATAAAAAGTATGAACCATTAAGGAATTCATCAAATATCTTCACATATAAACATTATATAAATGAACTTCTAATCTAATTCTACTCTACTTGGAAACATCTCTCCATCACATCCAAAAAAATTAGAAACCATGCTAACATCCCATAACCACACAAAATCACCATGAGAACCAACAATGAACTTGTATGATTTTGGAAGTGTAAGTTTACAACAATTTCATATCTCTCCTCAATGATTTCGAAGAGTCTCCTCTAATCTACTCCTACTTTGACAGCATCTACTCCTACTTTTATATTGATCTCTATCCACCTTTACAAATGAGAGAAGTGAGCTTTTTATAGACTCCACAAATTACATGAATGACCCAGATTTTGACGAGGCATAATCGCCCAAAAGAGAGGTAATGAAGGCACGTTTCCCAATGTGATAAGGATGAAATGGAATCTTTGGAATATCTCCAACATAGGCACCCTCTTTAGCCTCTTGCTTGTAATGCATTCGTTGAACCTGGACGGGTGATGTGGCAAACTGTGATAGGCTTGATGATGTGCACATGCCACCTCAACATCGAGCAAACTGGTTTGATTTTCCTCATGTTCACATTGCTTGGAATACTTTCCCAAATTTTATCATCTCTTGTAATAGTCTTCGAACTTCGGATTTTCACCTCTGGTACTTGGCTTCTTTCGAATTTGTAAACTTGGAATCTTCATCAAATTTTCCTTGTTGTCTTGATGTAATTCATGAATTGCTTGAATGCTTTGACTCGTTTCTCATCTTATGATGTTCTTGTGCTTATTCTTGTTCTTGTGCAGGATTCAACTCTAGATGATTGTAGTAGAAGATGTCATGTATGTGAATTCCTGGAGTAGACTGGTGCATGATATTCTCTCTGATGCAGGACGTGGATGGCTCTGGAACTTGAACTTGATCCGAATGGACCCTAGACTGCTGGATATGCAAGACGAAATAATGCTCCTCCTCTAGAAATGAAGTCTTCATCAGAAGCAGGATGATGAACTTGATGACTTCTTGATGATGTGTAGTGCTTGGGACTTGATCATCTTGGACTGGCTCTCCTACATATGGCGCTGATGTCCTCTTCAAATGCTTTGAATCTTTCTGAAATGAAATCTTCTTTATGAACTCAAGCAACGCTCCTCTTTTGTTCTCTCCTTAGAGTGATCTCCTTGCTCTACAAAATGAGACATCACAAATCATTCATAACATAACTATTGATAATCAAGAGAGCATCACGTTTAAATTTCTCCATTCAAGTGCATGTAAGCTTGCTTCACAAATTGCCCTAAGCACTCCAAGTCTACTCCACTTATGAATTTATTTTGGATGAATGTTTCAAATGAGGATGAACGCTGATTTTGGGCTTGTATGTAATGTGTAAAAGCGCTACTTTCAAAGGTGTATGTATTGAGGAAAAGCGCTGATTGTGACCCTCTATGCATTGAATGCTGAATGCAAACTCAAGGTAAATGAGTGCCTAAGGAAAAAATGCTGATTTTGTGCAATCTTGCATTGAGTGTGTTATGCAAAGGCTTAGTGAAAGTGCACCTAGAGGAGATGAGCGCCAATTTCATGCAAGTGTGCATAAATACATAATGCAGAGGCATGGCAGGAGTGCGCCTAAGAGATGAATGAGCTGATTTCATGTTAGTATGTATAAAATGCAAGTTGCGAGGTCATGGCAAATCAGCGCATAAGAATCAGCGCCTAAGAGGACTAGGAGTATGTAATGATGCATAAGTTCAAACAATTCATAATGCAAACATCTCCTAAATCAGCACCTAAAAGCGCTTGAAATGCATGTTCATGTAATATGTTCAAAATCCATAATGCAAAGACCCCTTGAAAGTGCGCCTTGGGCGGATTTTTCATGCCTTCATGTATAATGTTTGTTTTTCACAATGCAAAGTCCCTCAAAATGTGCACTTTTTGCAAGGGAGGGTCAAAAGTGCGCTTTTCCCATACTTAGGCAATTTTTAGTACCTGAAATCCTAGTATATTTCAAAATATATTGAAGTATATGTTTAGATATTGAATTTCCTATACTTTAAATATTTTGAAATATACTTTAGGATGTTTGAGATAGGCCTCGGATCCATGAGATTTAACATGCAGATTTTAGATTTTTTAGGATCCACCAGATTTCAGACTTAGTTTTTCAGGATTTCAGGATACCAAACTTAGGACATCAGACTTAGTCAATTTTAGAGCTTCAAGACATGCATCAGAATGAAAGCATATGGACTCTTTAGCAAGAATTTGGCAAGACTTGGGCAAAATAACACTACCAAACCAACAAGCTCAGAAAAAACCTAAACCCTAAAGCGAAACGAAGGCAGAAAGCAGAAAAAAGAGGGGGTCCCCATTTGCAATGGGGCGATGTGTGATTACTTTTGAAATATACTTTCAAGATGTTTGAGATAGGTCTCGGATCCATGAGATTTAACATGCAGATTCTAGATTTTTGAGGATCCACCAGATTTCAGACTTAGTCAGTTTTTCAGGATTTCGGGATACCAGACTTGGGACATCAGACTTAGTCAATTTCAGAGCTTCTAGACATGCATCAGAATGAAAGCATATGGACTCTTTAGCAAGAATTTGGCGAGACTTGCGCAAAATAACACTACCAAACCAACAAGCTCAGAAAAAACCTAAACCTTAAAGCGAAAAGAAGGCAAAAAGAGGAAAAAAGAGGGGGTCCCCATTTAAAATGGGGCGATGTGTGATTACATCACAACAGATCCCAACATTTTATATTACTATAAAATTGACCCGACTCTTTTTTCAAGAAGAAACTTCACTCAAATCAATCATGTTGCTTGCCCATTGACTATAAAGCAGACCCAATTTGTTGATTTTTCCCAGAATCAAGGACCAATAGGTCAAGCAATTATTATAAAAACTAGAAATACATGATAAAACCTATAAATCTGATGCAGGGGCATCCGGGTCCACAAGCAATCTTTTATCACCCAAAAACAAAATAAAGGCGGCTAAGAGGATTTTGATTTTGGTGTACAGGTTTTTAAATAAATGGCATGTTCGGATGAGTCAAATGGTCTTAGTTTGATCCAACCGACTTTGGCAGAAAGACATCCCTATTGCTATGCAAGAGTTCTTAGTTGACGTGTAAAGGTTTTTAGTGGCTACAGAACATTTTCAAGTTGTGCAAAATCTTCAGTTGTTGCATAAGAACTCCTAGTTGTTGTGCAATAGTTCCAAGTTTCTATGTAACAACTCCAATTGCTATGCAACAATTCTTAGTTGTTGTGCAACTATTCTTGTTTGCACTATTTCTTTTGACTTTTCATCAAACACTTTGCATTCTAAGTCTTTCAACTATTTGTTATGGGAATTTCCCCCAAAATGGAAAAGAAAGCTATTTTATGAATAAGCCTTTGAAATTATAAGATAGAATTTATTTACCCTTTACAATTAAAAGGGAGATGGAAAAAATAAAAGATATTATGATCATTTGGTTAAGATAGAGATAAATAAAGAATAATTATGAAAACCTCTCTTAAAAGGGAGGAAATATTAAGTTTATTAACTAATTGTTAATGACAACCTTTGTAAAAAGGTGTGATGGTTTAGAAACCACCCCTTAAAAGTTATATAAGGCATTTGTGTGAGACTTGGAAAGGGCATGGAGAACACTCAAGAAAGATGGAAGTGGTTTGGAGGACTATGGACATTAGGAGAAGGGGGCACACAGAGTGTGTCCTAACTTGGGGTAAAACATACAACCCAGGACGGTCCTGGCCAGAGCTTGGTTTGCACTTGTGTTGAGCATTGTTCTTTTAAGAACCAGCACTTGTGTTAGAGCACTGTGTTGAGCATTGTTCTTTTAAGAACCAGCACTTGTGTAAGAGTATTGTGTTGAGCATTGTTCTTTTAGAACCAGCACTATATTGAGCATTGTTCTTCTAGAACCAGCACTTGTATGAGAGCGTAATAGCACGTTGTGTTCCGAAAGGAACCGTTTCCTCCTAGAGTATGCCATAGCCAGGGCCAAGACCATTGAAATCTTCCTAGGGTGAGAGTGGCTGATCCAAGTGCTCATGATTCAGATAAGTATTGAACTTATTGTTAATAAAAGATATTGGGAATATTATATATATATATATATATGTGTGTGTGTGTGTGTGTGATTATGTGATTATGTTATCCAATTTGTCTTGTTAATGATTTACATTAGAGATCTCATTAAATTATCAATGTTGTAATTTACTTTTGTTGTTTACACATTATTTAATATTCTATATTATCCTAAATCTAAATATTAACCATAATAAATCCGCTGCAAATAATTAAATAACTCTAGGGAAAAGTAGCATTACATTTGGTATCAGAGCCTAAAACAATCTTGTGCTTGTGAGAAGCCTTCCTTAACATGAAAGGATAGATTATTATCAGAATCGACAATAATGTGGATTACATACTTGAAGAAATTCTTCCTATTAATGAGGAGAATGAATACTACACTCAATATTGGTGTGTGTTGTTGGTATCTACAATAGATATGGCTACCTTAGCACCACCTCAACAATGTTGTGCTCCCAGTGTAGTAAACTATTTCTTCCAAATTATGGTTATCAACATAATGACTACTTCCATTACATGAGTCATTAAGCACACTAGCATTAGAGACTTTACCAAAGAAAACGAAATAGTAAACAAATTCTTTATAAGCACGTAAGACTTTTACATGTTAAAGTCTTAAAACACTAGATGATCCAAATGTTCCAAGATAATAGATATCTAAAAACAAAGACATCCTCCAATTTACTTTTATACACTAATTTTTTAGACACTTAATAAAACCAATGATCAAGACTAGTATAAACATGCGTAAGATATCAAGAGTAGTATAAACATGCGTAAGAGTGTGTTTTTCTATGACTTAGTAAGAAAGTAAAATATAACATAATTGAATAACATTGCAAATATATACGAATGGCAGTTGTGGATTGCAAGAATAGGATGTATTTTATATCTTATTATCAAAAGTCACAATCTTCAATAATGCCTTTTAAGCAACCGAATAAACTTGCTAACAAATTTAATTAGACTTTGTTTTGGCATTGTCGCCCTCTCCTCCTTCGTTACCGTCGATTCTTTTGTTCATGTCCACACTTACAAGACGTTCTTCTACTCCATGATACCCAAACTCGCTTGGTTCATATTCGAATTCATTCCAAATTCACTTTGCATTTCTACTCCATTTCCACACTCCATAAGATTTATTGAGATGACATCTTGCCTTTGTAAATCTTGAGTTTTGACCCGTTTACTGTGTCTTTGATTAATGTGTTGTCGAGGTTCTCCAGTTTTATGGACCCGTTTTCTAGTACTTCTCATACTCGAAACGATCCTAACCACCTCACCTTGAACTTGCCTGGCTTTATCTCGTTACAACCGTTATACTTGAGAATTAACTGGCCTTGTCAGAAGTTCATTCTCCGAAGATGTTTATCGTGCCAGTATTTTTGTCGCTTTTGCATCACCTTCGTCGCCCACTGTGCCAAGACTCGTTCGTCAAGTTTGTTTAATTGAAACAGTCTCTCTTTTAAGCTCTCTGTATCACCAAGCTACTTCTCGACTACTATCGGGAGACTAGGGACCAGGTATACCACCGCTTCCTGGCCGTACATCAACTAGAAGGGAGTATGCCCTGTTGTCACCTTATAGGTCATACGGTAGGCCCATAACACGGCTAGCAGCTTCTCCTCCTAATCAGATCCTTCTATGTCACATGACTTATAAATTACCGAAACTAGCACTTTATTTGTCAACTCCACTTTCCCGTTGGCTCTAGGGTAATAGGGACTTGACAGTGAATGGAATGTCTTAAACTCGCTAGTCATCAACCGGATGACATGGTTGACTAAATGTCCTCCTCAGTCACTTGTTATCTGGATTGGGATACCGTATCTCGTTACTATTTGCTCATAGATGAACCTTGTGGTGCTTAGGGTTGTATTATCTTCTAGTGCTCTGGCTTCGGCCCACTTGGTTAAGTACTATGTCGCCACCACTATGTATCGGCACCTGTGTAACTTGTTGACCTTCAACGGGCCTATGAAATCCAACCCCCACCTCTCGAACAATTCTTGTGGTTGTGACGGTGAGAGTGGCATATAATCCCTCTTCAATGGTTTTCCAACTCTCTAGCAAGTATCGCATCCCACTATCCACTCTCGGGCGTCAGTGTGGAGTGTCGGCCACCATAAACCTTCCTGGCAGTGGCGTCTGGCCCCATATGTCCGCCAGCTAGCCCTTCGTGAGCTTCCTGTAGCACCCCTTCAATTTCCTCGCACATGACACATCTACTGAGGATATGGTCAGGCCCCATTTTGTATAGGAGTCTGTTCACTAATTGGAATGTTTTGCTCTTGAGCGCCAATTTCCTTCTTTTGCCGATTGGCACGTCTTTAGGGAAAGTCCCCGTCGACAAGTATTCATCAATGTTCCCATACCATGGTGGCAGGGCGACTATCTGGAACAGATGAGCATCGAGAAGGTCCTCGTTTACTCCTTTCGGTGGTTCCCCTGACTTGATCCATGATAGTTGGTCGCCTATAACATGACTTTTTCCCGGACATATGATAATAGTGAATGTAAACTCCTGGAGTAGGAGTTGCCATCTGTTGATGCGACCCTGTATAATCGGCTTGTTCACAAGATACATGAGTGCCTGGTGGTCGACATAAAAGGTGAATGGTGTTTCCAGGAGGTAGTGTCTGAACTTCTGAACTGAGTAGACCATTCCGAGCGCTTCTCTTTCAGTCGTACTATAGTTGCGCCTAGCACTTGACAGTAGTCAACTGGCGAAGAACACCGGGTGGTCGAGCCCTTGAGGCCTGACTTGCACCAAGGTGGCTCCTATCGCAAAATTTGAAGTGTCGACATGTACATGAAACTCCTTGTCCTAGTCCGGATAGGCTAAGATAGGTGAACTAATCAATCTTGCCTTTAATCATTGAACGCCTTTTCTTGTTCATCTGTCCACATGAATGGCACACCCTTCCTTGTCAGCATATCTAGGTGATAGGATATTTGGGCGAAGTTCTTGATAAATCTTCGGTAGTATCTTACATGTCCAAGAGACAACTTCACCCCGCCGACATCTCTTGGAGCCTCCATTTGTACAATTCGTCGATTACCCATATTTTGTCCAGATCTATTTTTAGTCCTACCTTGCAGACAATGTGGCCAAGGAGTTTGCCTTGTGGCACCATAAACCGGCACTTCTTCGGATTTAGAGCTAATCGTGCCGGCCTGCAACGCTCCATGCATTTGGTGAGAGCCTTTAAGTGGGTTTGTTGGTCGTTGTAAATTGACCGATCGTCAAGGAATGCTTTGAAGTTCCCCACCAACATTTTGTTGAATATGTGGAGGATTATCCTCTAAAATGTGGCTAGAGCGTTAGATAGGCCGAATGGCATCCAGTTGTACGCGTACACTCCATCTTCCACCACAAAGGTGGTCTTCAACTTATCCTCTTCAACGATACTAATTTGGTTGTACCCCGAGAATCCATCCATGAACGAATAAATCTCATACCGGCCACCTCCTCCAGGATTGAATCCGTGAAGGGGATGGGAAATGGATCCTTGATGGTAACCGCATTCAGGCATCTAAAGTCTACACATATCCGGATTCGCCCTCCTTCCTTCTTGAGTGATATGACAATGGGTGATACCCATCCACTTGTCTCCACTTTGAATATGATTCCTGCTTCTAACATTTTCTCAATCTCTTCTTGCACTTTCGCCGCATAATTTTTATTCACCCGATATGGTCTCTTTCTCACCAGTTGTGCATCTGGAATCAATGGAATTCTATGCACGCAAAGTTCTGGAGCTATTCCCTTCAAGTCTTTATATGTCCAGGCGAATACGTCCTTGTACTCGAGAAAAATTTTGAATGTTGCTGCCTTCAATACTGGATTCCAATCGTCGCCCACCAAAATCAATTTTTGGTTACTTTCATCTCCCAAGTTCACCTTGCTCGTCGATGGCTCCTCATACATGATCACCTTATCTAGCTCAAATTTATGTGTTGGTGTGTCATCTACTCTAGCATTACCCTCCTTATATCTCCATACGCTGTCAAGAATGTGACTTATTGTTGGATGATCTTCTTCATGCACAAGTGTGTGATTCACCTCTGGCAATTCCCTTGGCATACGACTTCTAGTCAACGATCGACTTGTCTCCTCCGACGATCCCTCTAATGTACGACTTGTAGTCGACGATTGACTTGTCTCCTCCGACAATCCTTCTGGCATATGACTTGTCTTATCGCCGAGCGTACAACTTGTTCCAGACAAAGGATTCTCTTCAATCTCGTCAATCTAAATCATATTGCACCCTAGTTGGAACACCTCATATTCTTCCATCTACCAATGGAATAGCCTACTGAGTGAACTTGTTTCATCTTTGGAGCATGGTTGTAATTCCAATACTCCTTCATCGTCAGGCTCCATGGGTCCTCTTTCTCCCATCAATGTCTCACCTGCATCTAACTCAAAATCAAAGGAAGCCATTTCTTCACTCACAACTTGGGTCTTCAAGTCGATAATAAATTTTCTTCCTTTGTTTTCAATCGACAGGGTGTTTTTCTTCCAATTGTAATCAGCCTTCGCCGCTATCAACCATCCTCTCCCAAGGAGTGCATATGCTTTCTTATGCACCGTGATGACGATGAAATTCAGCAGGAAGTATTGAGTGCCAATTTTCACTTTTTGTCCCATCAATACTCCCAGGGCCTTAATTCCATGTTGGTCGGCTCCTACCAACTGGAAGCTCAACGGCAACAGAGTTGATTTTTCCAGGTTCCTCCATGTATCTTCAGGTAGTACATTGACTCCTGAGCCTCCATCGACAATTGTATTCATCAGGCTTCTCCCGAGAATCTACATATGGACGATGGCCGACTTCTTCCCAACATTGATTGCCAGCAACATTGGGTCAACAACTTGCTTGTCGCTCGGTGGTGGTTCCACTATGACATCATCCTTTGTATCCTTCTCGTTCGTTTGCTCCTGGTCCACCACATTAGATATCGCCACCCTTAATTGTGGCATGCTTTGTAAAAGCTCGACCATCTTTATAGATATGGTAGTTTGCAGCACTTGGTTGGCGATGTTCTTATCTGATTCTAGTCGGATAGATCTAGTAGCTTTTACATCAGAATGCCTTTGTTCCTTTACAATTTCGTGTTCGACTTCTACTTTGGCTTCTTGGAGTCTCTCCTTCTCTGTGCGAGGGTCACGGTAGACGGCTTTCCTTGTTTGCACTCGGGTGACGACAAAGACGACTTCTCCTTCTGTGTCAATCAGATTGATATTGCCTTTCTACTTCGGGCAGTCATTATCCTCGTGATCACCTGGACCACACCATTTACAAAGCATGCTCATCTTGTTTTGGTTTTGGTTGTTCTAGCATTCTCAGGCGAAGTCTCCCCATTTGTTGCACTGTCGACACTGGATCACCGGTCGCCCTTTTCAATCATACTGTAAGTGACTTCTCCCCCCACTATTATTGAATCTATTATTACCCCGTCGGTTCCGATATCCACCTAGCGATGCACTATTGTTTTGTTGCTTCGGCGGTGTAGTCGGTGGGGTAGATTGTTCGCCTTGAGTGAAGAGCACTTGGGTGCTCCTCGTCTTCAAATTGTATGGGCATTCTTTAATGGAGTGTCCCAGGACTTCACAAATGTCACAAAACATTTTCTTTGGACAATTTACCTTGACATGGCCTTCGTCGTTGCACTCCGTACACCACAGTTCCTTGTCTTTGGTGACCTCTTTTTCTGCCTTTAGTTCTTTTATCATCCTCATCATGTCTTTCCGGAGTGCTTGTACAGTTTTTAATTCGTTGTCGTTGTCATCCAAACTTTCATTGTCGTCTGTTCCCCCCCCCCCCCCCGCGAGAGGACATTTTGTCTTCACTCTCGATGTCCATCGCTCGATTGTAAACATCGGCGTACGATGAAGGTGGTACTATTTTCATCTTTTTCCTCAACGAGGGAATCGACCCCTCTATGAACCAGCACTTTTTCAAGCCATCAACAAGTTCCTTTTCTAATTTCACCAAAAGCTTTTTCAACCTACGATTATAGGCTCTTACGTTCTCATGCTTGCCTTGTTTTGTATTATAAATTTCGGCTGCAATTTCATTGTCATCTCTTAGGAGTTTGAACTCTTCTTGAAATGCCTTCTTCAATGTGTCCCAATCCACTTTTGAATTCACTTCCAGTTCCGTGTACCATTCGATGGCTATGCCGCTCAGAGTTGCTGGAAACGACCGCAGCCAATAGGACTTGTCATCCTGTCCGTTTGCCACCCATATGGTTTCACATGTCTTGCAATGCCTCACTAGATCCTCCAATCCATTTCCTAGGAATTTTGGGAGCTTCTGCCTTTCCACATTCGGACTTACTAGAGGAGTCACCATCTTCCCTCCTTGGCGCAACTTTCGTGTTCGGTTTCTAGTCGAAGAGTCTTGACCCATACGTTCTGGTGCTTTCCATGCACTCTCGGCCATGTAAGTGTCCTCCACTCCTTCGTCAGCAAACCACACGCTCCTGTCACCCACGTGGTCTTTCCTGCACTCCTCTAGTCCCGGAGTTGTTGTAATGTCCCCTTCCTGTGATTGCCCTAAATCTTGCCCTAGAATCACAAGTTTAATATAGTTAGGGTTATAACTTACCAATTAAATGCTTTAAGCAAGATAAATCCTAGTTTAGGTCCTGCAATCATGTTAGATAATATTGGAAATATAATTCATATGATCAAAACATATATAATAAATTTCTTATCTATTTAAACCCTATAAAATATATAGCATTTTCAAAACTATATAAACTACATCAAATCCATAATGCTTAGTGGAAGTTTAATCATAATAGGACTTGGATGAGAAACATGATAAGTCCGCCCGAAGCTATCCCTGCTAAGCCCAAGAGCGGATATACCATCCCTCTTGGCCCCAAGTGGCAGACGCACGGGCATCCAACATGGGGTGGCGTACTTAGTGGATAAACTTGTACCTGCTTTCCCTATCCATGCTACCTTATCCATCCCTCTTATGATTGAAACTCCTTGAATCCATCCCAACAACCAATCCATGTAGAGATTGAGGAAAGCTACAATAGGAGGCCTATAGATTCTCCTTTCTAAGCCCAAGGGCAGACACTTACCCCCTTGGCTCCAAGTGGCCAACTTGGAGTGGCGTACTTATAAATAAATCTAGTATCTGCTCACTCTACTGGTATTTCCCCCACTCATCCTCATGGTTGCTTGATGAGAATTACAAACACTAAATACATCCAGATTCATAGAGATTATACCTTAATAAACAAATCATCATAGCATAATTAATAATGAGTTCAATATATATATATATTAACAAGCACGAAGTATACACATCATACATGAAGCAGACATATAATCATTTCAGGGTTCTTATATGACTTCCTTCCAATGAAGATAGCTTCCATGATTGCTAATTGATATCTCCGATATTTGCTGATTTGATTGATTCAATAATAGAATTATAGAACGATAGAATGATAGAATAATAGAAGGATAGAAGAATCAAATGATATGATGATAGAATTATAGAATAACTGGAAAGTAGAAATGAAGAATAATACAATAATAGAATTGATGGAATAATAGAATGATAGAAGAATGGAATGATATAATGATAGAAGAGTACAATGAGAGAATGATGTAATAGTCAAACAATAGAATGATGGACTAATAGATTAATAGAATGAGAGGCTAGGAGAGTCATAGCATGATAGGATGACTGCAATAAATACTTCTCTGCTGTTATCAATTATTCCATATATATATCTCCAATCTGTCCTGCAGATTTAACTCTGCTATATATATATATATATATATATATATATATATATATATATATATATATATATATATATATATATATATATATATATTCTTTCTTATTTTTCCTACTTCCTTCCTGAATGCCTTTTTTATTCAATCCTCATTGAATGATCCCCTTTTTATACCTTATGGTTAAAGGAGATACAACCCTTCATTATACATCTAGACATCTCATAACGGCTCAAGAAGTTTGCCACACTGTACCCAGCACCCAGTTTAAGCAGTATAGAAGGCAGCAGTAACACACAGAGGTGA
Source organism: Cunninghamia lanceolata (assembly GCA_027924645.1). Classification (NCBI taxonomy): domain Eukaryota; kingdom Viridiplantae; phylum Streptophyta; class Pinopsida; order Cupressales; family Cupressaceae; genus Cunninghamia; species Cunninghamia lanceolata. The sequence continues at coordinate 3,118,072 of BSBN01000500.1, read as the reverse complement.
TACTCAGACAATCATTCTTCAACACTGGCTTGGGTGGCGTGGAGGAGACATCTCTCACACTACCATATCTCACAGGGCACACATTTCCCTTGATGCGGCAAGAACAGCATGATTGGATCTGTATTATCGTAGTTGCATTACACAGAAATAGGGACTGTATGTTAAATCTATGATTGTATTAATTCGTATGTCTACATTTAACATTCATGTTGAGTGCTATGTCTAGTAATCTGGTATGTATCATGCGTGGACATGGTTTATGTTTGGAGAGGGAACATTATACCAACGCCTAAGTCGCACAATCAACCTCCAAAGTATCAATGCAAAAAGTATTACTGGGAGGGACATGACAGTTGTAGGCTCTCGCCCTCCGATCAACAATTCTTCAAAATGTCAGATATTGTCTTCATGTGTCTCCGACAATGGATCTTGCCATGATCAGTCTTCCCACTAATCTTCGTCGGGTGGTGGAAGTCGTACGGTTGAATTGTCCACCCGGTCGGCAAGATCTTCTTGTGTTTCGTCTGAGAGTGGTAATTGCCTTGCTAGTTCCTCCCACTCTATGTTTGTGTATTGCGTGCATTTGTATTTTGTCGTACAGTAGGAATTTTCTTTTCTTCCCAACTACGACTCCAACTGACGCTTCTACTCTTACTCCGCTCTCTGGATGGGCTCTCGCTCTCAAGCAGTAATCCCTCTGTTTCCTCAACTATTCTTTTCAGCCTCCTTTCTCTTTGTTCTTGTATTCTTAGTGACCTTATTTCTTAATCTAGTGTTTCGTGACTGCTTTGTGGTCGCCTGACTTTGTTTGGGTATAAGGGCATTAATTGTTCGATGTACGATGTCAATCAGTGTTGCGTTCTTCTTCTCGTGTTGTACGTTCTTCATACCATTGTAGTATTTGCTGTCGACGTTGCTCTCTTTCTTGCTCATCACGCAAGTCTTGCAAAATTATGAAATGTCTCGCCAGAAGTCTAGGAAGACGAGTCAAAAGGTTGTCCACTTCGTCATTTACAAGCAATTTATTCCAAATTTCATCCTCTGGAACCTCTATGGCCTCGGCTTCCCTCCGTACGTGCTCTCGGACGGACACGTCCCACAAGTGTACGAGGTCTTCTGTGAGATTATCCTCACGTTCTTCGGTGGTCTCAATGTTCTCTTCCGTCGGTCGTCCCATTCTAATGCCATCTATCACCGACTACTCAACCCGACTCCGTATAGGCAATGGCACCAAATGTTTACTGCCTAATAGATCAGAAGTGGAATTCACAAGTAAACAGAATATCTTGAAAAGGAAATAGAACGGTATCATAATAAATTGCTCATTGATCATTCACATCAAAACGGATATGGCTATTATATTCAAAATATGCTCTTACACAAAATGATAGGGATCTCAAGTAAATGCAGTCCCGTCTACAATTCCATGCTTGGAATATAAAAGTGGCTGACAGTTGGTTGGTACCACCAATCGTCAATAACTAACTCCATCTAATCACAACTGTCGGGAGGACAACTAACCTCGCTGACACACCCAACCCGCAATAAATACAATATACTTATGAAAAATCCCTGTTTACAAAAGGTAACCATAGCAACAAAAGGATGTACCTTAGAGAATGTAGAGATAAAGGTGAAGGAGATACAAGATTATACACGAAGTTGTAGAGGTGGCACTAATTCGCATAAAAGTTGAAAGAGACTCTCAAGAGTCAAAAGTTGAAGAGAAGCAACAATCAGCGTGGAGCTGAGGAGAGAAGGAAAACAATAGAAAGAACAGTACCATAAGATTGGTTTAGAAATCCAACAGCGAATTGGACAAGTGATGAGAAACACCACGATGGCTTTTAGCAGAGGTGAATAGATTATGCCCAGGCAATAGGCAAGAAAAGGGGAAGGTTTTGGTGGAAGTGGAGGGATAGTGACCAATCAAATCCCACAAGAGGAGAGATAGTGAGAAGAATAAGTTGGGGGAGGAGGTCAGACTATGGTGGACAAAAGTCCACAAGGAAAATAAAAATGAATGGCCAAACTTGGCAAAGGAGAGAAACACATGGCCCAATCAAGAGTTGGAAGAAGCAAAGGAAGATATATATTATAATGTACTTAAATTCAGTAATGGAACATACTAAGGATTGTACGTGCTCAATCCAAAAGGGTGTTTCTACCACTCAGCTCTACTTTGTGAGCACCATGCTCACAAAATTCTTACCCAACATGTATGATGTAGGAGCATCCCAATCTATGAGCAATCTTGCATTACTCAAAAACAAAACAAAGGTGGCTGAGAGGATTTTGGTTTTGGTTTGTGGATTTTTAAATAAATGGCATGTTTGAATGAATCAAAAGGTCTTAGATCATTCCAGTTGACTTTGGCAACAAGACATCCTTGTTGTTGCGTAAATGTTTTCTATGGCTGCACAACTATTTCAAGTTGTTCAAAATCTTTAGTTGTTGCGTAAGAACTCCTAGTTGCTATGCAATCATTCTTGTTCACAGTATTTCTTTTGACTTTTCTTCGAACATTTGGCATGCTAAGTCTTCTAGCTATTTGTCAAAGCGAAGCACATGAAGTTCAGGGGTTTTATTCGAGATGATGGGGCAAGTTTCATTTAGAACCAAACAAAGTTGAATGGGAGTTTCAAATTCAACCAAATCTTGTTTAAACCAGCCTAGTATGAAGACAAATCCAACTAGTAGATGAATGGGCGAGATGTAATGATTGGGGATTGCTTTTCCAATCATCTTGAGGATGTTTAGAGCCAAGAAATCGAAACAAAACAACGGCAAGAACAAAAGGGCAAGGACAGAAAACATGGCAGGCCATTTTGGGCAAAAACGTGCCCTAAACGTGACAAATTTGCAAATTTGGGGCAAAGAAGAAAAGAAATGAAAAGGAAGGTTTTTTGGGACAAGAAGGAAGGAGAAACAGTCAGACTGTTACTGTGTCAATCCCAACAAAGAATACAACCATCAATTTTTCCTGTGGAATGCATTTAGAATCCAAGAGGCAATAGTCTAGAGTGCAGCCATTGAAGGTGCTAGCAAGCAGAGGTCTATGTGCAAATCTGGGGAAGGGGCAATAGCAAGATAAATCTCTATGTGAGGTACTTGGGGGCAACACTGCAGTGTTGATATTTATTGTTGTAAGCCATAGTTGGCAAGGCATGTGGGATTGTGTGTGATGAGTTTAGGCTTCTATCAGCCTATTGTAGCCTGTGACAGCAAATTTTATTATATTAACAAACATAGCATTATTTTTCTTCCACTTGGAGTATAATTTTGTGGGTGAGTCTATAGGCTGCTAGGTTTAGGCAGTTGTTGACCCCCTTGCCTAGACTACATCAAAATCTTAGCAAAATAAACCTCAAGTTGCTAGTATAGAGCTTTTCCTCACCATATTTTAATCAAAGGAGAAAAAGAATCCAAAACAATAGACCAAGGTTTTTAAGGAATTTGGACCTCTTCATGCACCCTTGGACCCCTTTTTTAAGCCCTCTGAAGTAATCAATAGGGGTAGCACCAATTTGGGTGAGACTCTACAACCTTCCTTCAGAGTTGTGGAACTCAATAATTCTTAAAGTATTGGAAACATAATAGGAAGGTATGTCCTCATGGCAGAAGAGACAAAAATCAGTACTTCTCTACTTACACACAATTGTGAGTGTATATGGATATATCTAAAAGTCTGAAAGCTATAACACTTTGCAGGGCAGCCAGTTCTTGTGTGCAAGAATTGGATACTAAAGCCTCCCATTTTGGTGCTAGAGCTATCATGATTTGTAACACTTAAGCCAATTCTGCTCTAGAGGGTTGAAGTTTCAAAAATCAAGGGAAGGGGGCTGGAGGGGGCAAAGAGAAACTATGGTTCAGATCTAGCGACAGAAGAATATCATATAGGAGATGACAAAGTTTCTCCTAGTCTTGGCACTATATCCCATACATCATTTTTAATGATGGATGTGTATTCCTCCACCATAGCATCCTGCCAAACCTACTGGTCTAATGCTTCCTGGAAGCTGGAAGGCTCTAAATCTATGATGTTACTCATCAATGCCCTGTAGTTTCGAAACTTCTTTAGAGGCCTGCTCTCCTTGAATGTGCTCCTAGGAACCTCAACATGCTTATGAGCATCCCTCAATGTTTGTGTGAAGCATCGAGGTCTCCTAACAAAAGTAGAAGGGGTTAAAGTCTCTTCTAAAGATTGTTGTTCTAAATTGGAAACAATTGTATCTTTGGAGGCAAAGACTAAACCTTCGGAGCTTCCTCCTCCTCATCCTCTATTACTAAAATGAGCTCATGGGACTTCATGGATGCAAAGTTCTCCTCAAACTTTACATCCCTACTGATGACTACCTTCCTCAACTCTAGAATATAGACCTTATAAGCCTTTGAAGTCTCACTATAACCCACAAATAAACCCTTCCTACTAGAAGGTTCCAATTTGGTCCTCTTCTCTACAAGTGTATGAAAATAAACTGGACAACCAAAGATGCGGAAGTGACTCACTATAATGTCCCCTTCTAGTGAGTCCGAATTCTTTTGCGACCTTGCAACAATTTCAACTCACCAAAGAGAACATTAGCATACAATTCTTCTTTAAACCACACGTCTTTATTTATAAACATAAACCATTTGTTTCATGATCCCTTAGAAGAGATCTACTTGGCCCTTTGTTAATCAAATCCTCCCTCTTATGAGAGTGAATCCGTTAGGGTGCAATGCCAATGGCATAGGTCGTTCTTCCTTCAAGGGGTACTCTAGACCCAGGCCACTCTAGGACCTTCCTTTGACTCGGGGTTCTCTAGACCACTCAAGTCAAAAGGACTACCTCTTGCTCCCTAAGGTACCATCTTGAGACAAGGGCTCGAAGGGGTGCTCTAGACCAATGAACCCGTACCTATCCTTGGTTGATTGCCCGCCCCTAATCTTCCTTACTCATCATAGTGGCGAGTTGATTAACATTATTGCCTTCCTCTATTTTAGGAATTCATGCCTTTTATGTACTTATACTCTTTGTATTCATTTAAGCTTTCCTTAGTTCATTATAATGAAAATGCACATAAACATTTCATACTCATTACATAATTTAACTAAACTGATTGCAATGTAAACAATTCATAATTTATAATGATTTCATGCTATCACAGTCAGCTATTGGTATTATTGCACTATGCAATTCATATGTTCATTATTCATAGTTTATCATGACATTTCACATGCATATCTTTGTGATATACTCTATATCTCATATACTATCCCTTAACACTATATGGGGTCGATAGGGTGTAGCATGCCTCTTGTTCATCATAGGCTATGTTTGTCTCCCATCCTTATTCAAGAAATACTTGGTGTATTCTTGAGGCTAAGGCATCCGTGAGGATTCTTGGTACTCTAGGTAGCCAAGACCAATACATCGACTATGAATGATCTATTAGACATGTCACCCTTCATAGTTCCCATATGTGGTTAATGAATAGATTACACAGTTAGTGAGTATTGCATATGACTGTCCATGAATTTAGAACTGGCTGTAAATAAATGCAGTGTTATACTGAACATCAACACAAGTAAGGGAAACAATGTACTGTCGTACCTGTGGTATTATAACAGTTTGATTAATGGAGCATGCAAGAATGGAAGCTTGCTGTTGAAATGTCTTCTTATAGTGCCTGCTGTAATATCTTTGATGGCAGATCAGAACTATGCAGAGATTCTAACTCTATGCCGCTTGATTTGGCTATGGCTTTATTTGCTGATTGAAGTCGTATTTTCCCAGAAATGTATTATGCTTCTGCTCTGATTTATATTCAAATGCAGTGATTCGATGATGTAACTCAATATTGTAGATATATATATGATGTGGATGCTGACTGTGATATGTTGAATTCCCTTGTTCGAGGAGTAATTCAGATCTTGTGTGATGTGTGATGATGAATGCCCCGTCCCTCTCTTTTGATTGTTCATCCAATCTCCTTTTATACTTTCCCTTTCTTTCATAAACGGTTGCAACTTTTTCATTAAACGCTGTCCCAAAAAGGGATGTTTCCTTTAGTAAATGTATCGCTGCTAATTTGCAGCCTTTGTTTATTCACCGTAACCTTTCACATAATCGGGTGTCTTAATAATTGTTAAGTCTCTTTTTAAATGCCTTTCGTTGTCTTGTATGCCTCATTCGCTACTTATTTAATTATTAATCTGCCTTAACTATTATCTTCAAAGGTCCGCTGATTTGTCTTTATACATGTCTTTAAATATATGAAAAAGGTGGTCGGCCAGCCCAGTCTTGGTCGGCCACTATAAAGTATTTAATAATATTTACTTTATAATATTTAAATTAAATATATTTAAATATTAATATTAATATTAATATTTATATTACTAATATTTACATTTGTTATCAATAATATATCTTGTGAATTATTTAAATAAATATATTTTATATAATAATATTATTTAATAATAGTTATTAAATAATATTGTATACATACACATTATGATGTTTAAATCTTTAGTTTAAACAATGCCTTAATATGGGGACATGACACTCACTTCTGGCTTCATACCAATGAATGCCTCCTCTGGTGTCTTGTCCTCCAAGATCTTGTGAGGACTCATGTTCTAGATGTAGATTGTTGTGTTACACGCTTCTGCCCAAAGAAACATTGGCGAGTCCTGGTCATGAATCATGGCCTTAGCAGCCCCTATGATGGATCAATTTTTCCACTTTACAACCCCATTCTGTTGTGGGTTGTATGGAACAGTTAGCTCCCACTTGATCACCGCCTCCTTAGAGAAACCCTCAAACTCCTTGGAGGTATACTCACCCCCATTGTCTGATCTCAAGACCTTAATCTTCTTCCCTATCTAATTTTCAACTAGAGCTTTAAACTCCTAAAACCTTCTAAGAACCTCATCCTTGGTCTTTAAGAAATAGATCCAAGTCTTATGAGAAAAATCATCAATAAAGGAAACATAATACATGCTTCCTAAAATTGATGCTACTGACATTGGTCCACAAACATCCGAATGCACTAAGTTTAGAATTTCCTTAGATCTATGCTCACTACTTGGGAAAGCAGCCTTGGCATACTTGCCAAGTGTGCATCCTCTACATACTCCCTGTTGTTCAATGCTGAGATTTGAAAGACCTGTGACTATTTCCTTCTACATACTCCATGGTGTTCAATGCTGAGATTTGAAAGACCTGTGACTATCTCCTTCAGGATAGGCAACGCTTTGTGATGCAGATGCCCCATCCTCTTGTGCCATAACTCTCACAGATTGTAACTGTTATGAACTAGAGCTAAAAACTAGTTCACCTTGTAACATGTCTAGATTGCCTTCTCTATCCCCTATTTACTTGTGCAGTATCTAGGCTAGATTCTTTTGACCTAATAAGAACTTGTTGATTTTTGAATTCTACTACATAGCCCTTGTCTTCCATATCCGAAACTAAAAGCAAATTCTTCCTAAGACTGTGTTGATGTGTTTTTTATGCACATGCAAACTCAGAATAAAATACTAAGTATTCTATCCTCTCTTGAATAAAGTCTCTCAAAGTCTAAGCAATATGATCCAATGAGACAACTCCAAGGTTCCTGATTTGTGTTTTGCAACGGAAAGACTCAGTAGTTGATGTGATTTTGTTGGTAATCACAAAGGGACTTACGATGAATATACTCCTTACTCCACTCAAATATGTTACTTCCTTCTTATGAAATGGAACTTCTTCTAACCAACTATGAAAGAAAATGAAATAAGGCAAGGGTTGAGAAAGCTATTCTAAGGACAATGAAATAATGAAACATGCTATGATAGACAAATTCCTCACGAAACCAAACTTCGCTTCACCATGAGAACCAACAATTACACGAAGTCAGTGCAATCTTCTAAGGTAATTCAAGGATTTTCATATTGCAAACACACATCCAAACACCCACAGCTGGCGCAGCTTGAACAAGTATTCACAACCGAACTAAAGCAAATGAAGGTTCAGGCTAACTTTGCAAAGTGAGTTGCCTTCGACAATCCACGAAAAGTATGAACCAAGAAGGAATTCATCAAATATCTTAACATATTAACATTACATCAATGAACTTCTAATCTATCAACTAAGCTACTTGGAAACACATCTCCATCATATGCGAGAGTTAGAAACCATGCTAACATTCCACAATCACACAAATCACCATGAGAATAACAATGAGCTTGTATTGATTTAGAAGTCCTTTTACAACAATTTCATGATCTATTCAATGATTTCAAAGAGTCTCCTCTACTCTACTCCTATTCCGACAGCATCTACTCCTACTCTTGATTGACTATCCCCTTGCCAATGAGAGAAGTGAGCCTTTTATAGACTTCAAAATTACATGAACGGCCAGGATTGATTTGTAAATCAATGGCCCAGATTGAGACAACAAGGCAGTTTGTTACAAAAGTTACTATTTTAAGAACATGAGAGGCAATGAAGGCACGCTTTCCAAGATGATAAGGAAGAATAAAGCATCTTTGGAGCATCTCAAGGTGGGTGCCCATTTTAGCTTCTTGTTTGTTATAGATACATTGAATGTAGACAAGTGACATGACGGAATGTGATTGGTATGATGATGTGTACATGCCACCTCAGTGTTGAGCTAACTGGTTTGATCTTCAATGTGTTCACACTGCTTGAAATACTTTCCCAAATTATGGATTTTTGGAGTAGTCTTCGAACTTGGATTTTCACCTCTAGAACTTAGCTACTCGAACTTGAAAACTTGGGAATTTTGAACTTCTTCATGTTGTCTCTCATGTAATTGTACTTTTGAATGTAATTCATGGATTGCTTGATGCTTGGAACTCATTTCTCTTCTCATGACGTTCTTGTGCAGGATGGCTTCATTCTGGCTCTAGATTGTGACTTTGTGGAGTAAATTGCATGATGAATGTCCTTCCTCTTTCTGGTGCATGAAATGAATAGCTTTGGATTTTGGAGCATAGGACTAGATTCTTGGATTCTTGGACGTGCAAGGTGGAGTAGTGTTCCTTCTTCGGAAATGAAGTCTTCTTTATGAACTCGAACAACACTTTTCCATGCTTTGAACTTCTCATGTGCAAACTCTCGCCATTCTCCTTCCTTGAGATAACCTCCTTGTTCTACAAAATGAAATATCATAAATTATTCTCATCATAAGGCTTGATAAACTTATGTCAAAAGCACAAATTTCATATGTATGTGCATAGATTTTGAGTGCTTAGGCAAGCTTAGGGTGAAAGTGCACCCTAAAGAGAAAGCGCTGATCCTAGGCAAGTATGTATAGATGTTCATTTTTTTCACAATACAAAGAGCCTCAAAAAATGCGCCTAAGGTGTAATGATCTGCACTCAAATTGATTCTTTTTGGATGAATGTGTGATTTGATGATGAACTTGCATATAGGTATCTCAAACTTGACTCACTAAGTAGGTCGGCCTCCTTGTGGTTTTGCATAATTTTTCAATGTTTAAAACTTGTTCTTGACCTTCTCCTTCAAGGCCGACTTGACCACAAGCCAAGCACTGATTGCAGGTTCACATGTGTATTGGCGCTGATTTCATACTTGTTTGAATAGAGTGCAGATTGCAAGGTGGCTTGTATAAGGCGCTGATTTTCCTTAAATGTGTATAAAGCGCAGATTTCACATGAGTTTGAAATGGACGCCTTAGTAAATAAGCGCTGATTTTCCTTAAGTGTGAATCAAACTTTGAATTACATCATAGAAAAACATGTAAAAGATGCGCTTTGGGAGGAGTAATTGCTGGCCTTAAGGAAGCATGCATGATCAAAGAGAGCGCACATTTTACTTGAGTGTGCATTATGTAATTGTGCAAGCACACGCTAAAAGTGCACCTGAGATGTAATGATGAGCGCTAGTTTTGAATATGTATGAATTGTTTTGAATGTCTAATGCAAAGTGTGATGGAGTGGGCGCCAATTTTGTAGGTGTGTGTCTGAATTTCATTCAAGGGAGGTCCAAATGAGTGCTTAGAAGGAGATAGGCGCCTGTTTTGTGGGAGTATGTATAATGTTTGAAATGCAATGTACCCCAAGATATGCGCCTAAGGAGATAAAGCGTATGCAATGAGGGTGCCTTAAAGTACTTGAAATCTTAACTTAACCCCCCCCCCTCGCCCAAAGTGCCTTAGGTGCTGATTTGACATGAGCTTGTATTATGTTGAATTCACAAACCCCTAAGAAGTGTGCTCAAGTGGTTAGGCACCAATTTTAAGTGTTCGTGTATGATGTTTGAAATTCACAATGCGAACACCCTCTCCAAGTGCGCCCAAGGTGAATAGTCACTAATCTTGAGTATGTATAAGCTCTAAAATTTACAAAATGCAGAGTCTTCTTCCAAATGCGCCTAGGCGGAGATTTTGCATGAGTGTGTATGACATCGAAATTTGAAAATTGCAAAGACTCCTTGAAAGGGCGCCTTGAGGATGAGCGTTGGTTTTATGTTCATGCGCATTTTTTCATAATTCAAACACCCTCCAAAAGCGCGCCAAGGATCAGAGAACCGCTGATTTCATGTGTTTATGTATAGGTTCAAAACTTGCACATTGCAAACCTCCTCTCCAAGTCCGCTTAGGCACAGATTTTGTTGATGCATGTATGAAATGTGTAATGCAAACCCTCTTAGAATGTGCGCCTTAGAGGATGATAGCTGGTTTTATATAAGTTTGAATTGAGATTTTGACTTGTAAATTACAAACTCTTCCAAGTGCCTTAGGCGCTGATTTTGCCTGAGTATGTATAAACTTAACCATGCATAATGCAAGGTCCTAGATTTGCGCCTTATGAAGATGAGTGTTTTTGATTGTTAAATTGTCCTTGCATTTATACACATCCATTTGCAAGTTTCTAGGTTGAACTAAACTGATATTTCAATGATTTTATTCAATGTCTAAACTTGTTTTCATCCTTTCAATCACCCTAGCCACCTGAAGATGTCTTGGCGCTGATCTCATGTTTGTTTGCATGTAGGAGAGAAGGCGCATATTTTGGGTATGCATGTATAGAGCGCTGATTGCAAGGGAGCTTGTATTGAGCGCTTTTACATAGAAGGTTGAAAAGTGCGCCTGAGGTGTTGGTGAGCGTTGATTTTGAATAAGTATGAATTCGAATGTTGACTGCAAAATGCAAGCACCCTTCATAATTGCGCCTAGAGGGAAAAGAAGCATGAGCGCTGATCCTTGGTGTGTTTGTTCATGTTCACAATGCGAGGAGCCTCTATAAGTGCGCTCAAAGAAGATAGGCGCCAATCTCATGCCCTCATGTATAATTTGCATTTTTCGCAATGCGAAGACCTTGTGTAGGTGCGCCAAACATGGAATGAGCGCTGATCTTGAGTGTGTTCCTATAAGTTGAAGGTTTTGCAATACGGAGGGAGCCAAATGTACGCCTTAGAAAGAGGACGTTGAAGCCTAGAGCTAGACTTAACCAATTTTGCCCATTTTGCATTTCTAAATCCCTGATTTCATTGTACCTTGATTGAGTTACTTGATTCACTTCATGATGTTCCGGAGAGACTTACTATTTAGTTTGCTGAGAAGACTAAGTCTGACAACCCTTCCTAAGATCTTACAAGCTCGAAATTGCGAAAAAGGTGGGTCCCCATTTGCAATGGGGCGATGTGTGATTACATCACAACAAATTGTAAGTACGAAAAAAGGCTCATAGCCTAACACGGTAGTCTGATGATGATCTAGAGTGCTAATCATGGCCACATAGGCATGAATTATATTCCTCTAAGCAGCTTTTTTCTTGGCGACATGTTTCCCAATGTTTTCCCCCCTTTGTTCATTCTTCCCTAACCTTCAAGTTAGCTTTCTAGGTCCTCTATGCCTTCTAAATTGCTTGTTTAATCCATTTGGGCCAAATCGTCCCTGTCACCTATAAGATCTCTTGAGAGATTTGCCTTGCTAAAAGGGGCAATTTGCCCCAGCAATAGGGGTGATTCACTTCTCTCGAGGGGTTATCTTGTTTTTCATTCCCCCATACCCTTCAAATTGACCCTCCAAGGTCCTGCATACCCTCTAATTGTCCGACAAATCCATTTAGGTCAAATCGCCCCTGTCACCTATAGGATCTCTCGAGAGATCCTACAACTTAAGTCTGAATATCTTGAGAGATTTGCCCTGCTAAAAGGAGTGATCTACTTCCTGGAAGGGGTGATTCTAATGTCTTTTCCCATGCATGATTTCTTCTAGTTTAGCCCAATTTAACTCCATTTTTAGCTTTTGATTCCGAGTTTCTTCATGCATAACTAACTATTGACTTCCCCTAACTATTTTTGGACTCTCAATCATTCTATTGTTATCTTCCAATCAATCTTTTGTGATCTCCTCTCCAACCTTTATTCTCTTCCAATCAGAGTTGGATGACTCTTCAATCAATCCTTGTTAACTCCCTAATCACCACCACCATTAGTGTTGATTCTAGACCTATAAATACCTCTCACCTCTTCATTATTTACAGATCAAGCTTCTTCACAGGCCTTTGAGCCTCTTAGTTTTTTTCTTTAGTTTTAGTTTTTGCAAAGCTTCAAGGCTTTCCCATATGAGGCAAAAATTCATTGTTGCATTCTTGGTTTGCTCAAGCTTTTACAAAATTGCCCCCATTAGCATTCATATGCTCTACGCAGGACCTTATGTGCCTTTTGTTTTAATTTTTCCATAGAATGCTTATGCTCAATCCAATTGCTTTTATTTATTTTAGCTTCTAAGCTCAATCCAATTGCTTTCATATCCCCGTTTTCATCCCTGTCACCAAGAAGACTGCACTACCACAAAGGAAGAGACAGTTGCCAAAAAGGACCTCTAAGGACTTACGCTAGGCAATGTCGCCCGATTTGTACAAGTTTTTCATGCTTTCTTAGTAATTTAGATAATCAAATCTTGCTCTTGAGGAAGTAAAACTTTGTTTGCTCTTCTCTTGGTAAGTAGTTTACATTACTTTCTTCGAATAGATTTGCTTTTAAATTGCTTAGATTAGCTTTATTTGCTTTCCTAGAATTGCTTTCCTAGAATAAACTTACTTTCATTGCACTTAGATTAATTGCAAATTTCAATTTCATTAGATTACAAGTCAAAATCGAACCACGAAAATACAAAAGAAAGAATAGATTAGATTGCATACAAAAAGTCATATGGTTGCATACATTTTTCCTTCATAGTAATTAATGCATTTCAAAAATCAAAAAAAAGGAACTCAAAATTTGCTTGCATTCATTTAGAAATAATTGCATTTAATAACTCAGAAAATACCAAAAACATTCAAAAACACGAAAACAAGAGATCAAACAAAGCCTCAATTTCATTATGAGGTCTGTGAAGATTAAATCAGAATGATATTACTCAATGATATATTAATTACAAAAGAGCAATGCTCTTAAATAGAGTTATAAACAGATGTTTGTAATGTCCCCTTTTTAGCCCATGCAGATAGATGGAGAGTTAGTCTATTATTGAGTTCCCGTAGACTAACCAACCTGGTTAGGGAACCACTGTTGGTGTTGACTTGGATGGGTTTGTCAGTATTTGAGTGGATGTTGGCATGGTTTCGGCATGATCTTCAGTTTGGCACTTTCTGAGGTGGGTTTGTTTGCTTAGGCCCAGACTTACTATTTTTGGCAAATTAGGGTTTCTATCCGTTTCGGGATTTTCAGTGTTGGAGATGAAGCGTCTTGGCTAGACCTTTCCAATGGTCTATAGATCACTGGATTCCGAGATCATTTGGGCCTCCGTTTTAAAGTCTGTAAATTATTAATATTATATTAATATTGGACTTTGGGTTATATTGGCTAAGTGTCAAAAAAATGAAATATTATTAAAAGTCACTTTAGCCATAATGTTGAGCGCTCCCCTTGAGATTATAAAAAAGTGACTTAAGTTATGTGCTAGGAGGTGAATGCCTCATGTGGAGATATGGGGGTTAAAAATAAAATAAATAAAATAATGAAGTAACCCTCTTCTTGAGCGTTGGAAGCCAAGGGCTTATTAAAAGGCATTGTGAGCTCATTTTATGATGATTCTCTCTTTGGAAAATATTTTGTTGAGCAAACTTGAAGCTTGGCTTTGGGTTTTGGACCGGAGTTTTGCAAAGACAGAAACCTCTATGAGACTACCTTCTTCGTGCTTGAGAGATAGCATCAGAAAGGGTTGCTGGAGCTTCATACGGGGGCTTCGATTGTGCTTGATTTGATGCATTTTTGGTGATGACTTGATACTCTTAATGCAGATTTTATGGTGAACAGCAGAGATGTATGTTTCAGAAGCAGATTGATACAGATTTGAGGGGGTTGTGGACTGTATTCCATGTTCCTTGCTGGCCGTACCCTTGCAGACCTGGCCGTACCTTTCATGGCAGTCATTTGAGCTTTATTTTTGGTGAAAACTTCACTTGTTTTGGTACTAAAGCCCTTGCATCGACCTGCTGATCTGTTGCAGCATATTTGTATTCAATTTAAAGGACTTTTTGAATGGTTTATGGCTGTTATAGACCTCCAGCTGGGCCGTACCTCATCTAGGGAAACGTGGGTTAACTTGGAGCTGATTCTCTTGCATTTTATGGTCTCTATCTCCTTCAACCATGACGCCTAAGGTTTTAAAACATTGTTCTATCCTTGTTTGAGTGGAGGATATTCTTTGCATGCATTTGGATGTGATTTTCTATGGCTTATATTGCTGGTCCACCTACAGCAGTCATATGAAGATGAAGAAATGCAAATGGGTATGTGATGGTAATTCATTTTATATGATTCTATGATCTGGGTCATTGCTAGTTTACTCATATCAATCATAGATTTTCTGGGTTTTAAATGCATGTTATATATTTTCATTGTATTTGCAAAAACATTACATGCAAAACACAAAACCCCTTCTGCAACTTCTGTCTAGTTCTGAAAGACCACAATAATAATAAAAATAACACCAATAAAACAAAAAAAAAATTATTACAAACAAGGCAGCTCATTACAATGTTTCTAAATATACAGAGTATAGATGTTTCTAAAATAAATTATAGTTAATCTATACAACAGAATAGAAACCATCTAATATGTTACAATAGATGACCGTTAATATAAACTATCTAAATTTATTTTAATACCCCCCCTTAATGGTCAATCTATCAACTAAACCAAGATGCCCCCTAAATGTGACAAGATCTGCAGGTCGCTTGACTTACAAAGGCAGATTGAGGGCACAGAACCCGAGACAGAGTCAAGAACGCTGGCACAAATCCCAAGACAGAAAAACCCGAGCACAGATTTTCAGACACAAATCTTGAGGAATCCAAAGTTGATCAAAATGGCCGCATGCTGAAAACAAATGTTGAGCGATGGTCCTTGGCCTTGACGTGACCGAAGGTTGAAACTAAAATAGGTTGAGCGCTTGACACGGTAGACCAAACAAAAAAACATATCAAACTTGCCAAAAGTAGCGACTAGGCAAAAATTTCCAAACACGGAAGCCGTCAATTAAGAGCTTGCAAAGAACGCAGAACCCACCAAGGGTTTACCAGAAATAGCGACCAAATAAATCTTCAAATGGCGACTTTGCGCTGCCAACACTATATAGAAAGCGCCGAACAGGAGCGAAAAAAACTTGATCCGCAACCACAGAAGCAACTGACGACCAAACAAAACTTGCAACCGATGAAGTAATCCTTGCAACAAGAATGAAATCACCAAAGACAACGCCGATCAAAGGATCAAAACACGACCCTTAAACCAAAGACTGACGGCCAGGTACAGAAGTAACCTCAGACTTCTGGCTTGAAAACAAAATAGTTAAGGATCCATGACTTCAAACTGCCGAAGATTAAGCCTCCAAAAATCGCAATCACACATGCAGCCTATCGAGGTCAAAGCCAACCAACAAAAAAAGACATCTGCAAACAAACAGCGACCACGCTGTAGTAACCACGACTTGCAAAGACGCGACCAGAGAGGGTAATGCTGACAGATGCAGCCAAAATGGTGACTAAAGCCACAGAAAAAAAAAGATGACCACCGAAGGAGGATAGAAAACCGAAGACCAAAAGGTATAGGTCTTACAACAGAGACCGATGGGCCTAGCAAACCTCAAATGGTGATAAATTTCCATGCAAGAATTCGAAGCCACCAATCAAACACTGCAAACAACTAACCATCGATCACCACCAAAAAAAGGAACGCGGTCTTCTAATGCAAAGCCGCCGCTTAAATCAAATCACGACCAAGGTTTTTTTTCAAATCGCAGAAATAAAAAACGACTCAGACTTGTCTGTGAAACGGCCTCCAAGGAACCTGCGACTGAGGGTTAGACAAAAATGGCAACAAAGGAAATAGAACCGGTGAAACCTTTAACCAGAAACCGACGACATTCAGATACAAATCGCAGCTGTAGAAGAAGCAAACTCGCAATACGAGCCACAGAAACCCGCGAACTAACAGAAGAAGCCGTCGATAAAGATTTAAAACAGTGACCAAACTGCCGCTAGATAAATAAAACAATGATTAGGATCAGAAATGATAAAAAATGCGAAATCCCGCCAAAAAAGCGACCACGACCTCTAAAGAAGACAAAAACCGCGACCTAAAACTGTGCAAACCGCTAAAAAATGCGATTAATAGAGGTCGAATTTGCAGCAAAAAATAGAGAACTGGGGAGCCGTACGGCCGTCCATACGTCGTATGGATTAAACAGAGAGCGCCAAAAATTAAAAATTTCGAAGAAAAAAATAATAATTTCCCGCTCAAACCCGGAGCTCTGAGACCATGTGAAGATTAAATTAGAATGATATTAATCAATGATATATTAATTACAAAAGAGCAATGCTCTTAAATAGAGTTACAAATAGATGTTTCTAAATATACAAAGTATAGATGTTTCTAAAATAGATTATAGCTAATCTATACAACAGAATAGAAACCATCTAATATGTTATAATAGATGACCATTAATATAAACTATCTAAATTTATTTTAATAAGGTCAACAAATTCATACTTGTTAAAACATTCAAAACAAAGAGGAGCCCTCAATTCCATTACGAGGCATCAATTCAAACAAAACATTCAACGAAAACTCTCCCACTTTTGTCTAGCATTCAATGTGCCTAGGCATAAGGGAAGATAGGGTCCAATCCGTCATCGACAAGATTAGGGAGATTGTCCCTCAACCAATTCCCACGGAGAAAACAACCCAAGAGCAAGAACTCATCTTGAGGCTCATTCAACAAGAAAATAAAGAAGACAAGCCGAAGAACATCAACAAAGACTCATTCAACAAGTCATTCAAAATGAAGAAAGGAGGCTAGATCATCTCCAAACACATACTTCCACACATCCCACGATCAACCCAACCACAATCCGCAACGTTTTGCTTCCCTGCAAACAGAACAACCCCCAACTTCGCCTCCACTCGACTAGCTCCTTCCACATTTTTTGTCCTCCTTAGCTAAGCCGACTTCACCTAAGCCAAATTGAAGTTAAGTTGAGCCAATTTTGAAAAGTACTTTATAAAGTGACTTTATAACAACTTGGAGAAAGGAAAGTCAATCAAGTGTAGCAAAAGTGACTTGGAGAAAGGAAAATCAATTAAGTGAAACTTGGAGGAAGGAAAGACACTTTATAAAAAGGAAGAATAAAATATAATAAAATGACAAATAAAATATTATTTTATTTGACAAATGGGCCAACCCATTTGATGGAGTGAAAAGTAAATTAAAAAATAATATTTTATTTACTCATGGTGGCGCACCTCTTGTGGACTTCAAAATTATATCAAATTGGGCAAATGTCATGTCCCGATATTAAGGCATTGTTTAAATTAAAGATTTAAATAGTATGATGAAAGTCGATTTCGTAAAATACCAATTCGGATGATGGAAATAATTACATATATTATTAATATATATAATATTAAAATAATATTATATAACGAATATTATTATATTAATATAATTACAAATATAAATATTATGAATTTAAATATTATTATAATAATCATAATTTAATTTAGATATTATTATAATAATAATAAAATATAATACATAACATATTATATATAAATAAATACAAATAGTAAATATTATTATTATTATAATAATAAAATAAATTATTATCAATATACATATAAATGTTAATAATTAAATATTATTATAATAACATATTACTATATTATAATAAATATGAATTATAAGTCAATTATTATTATAGATATTATAAAATATATAATATATAATAAATATGGTTTAAACGTAATTACTAAAAATGAAAAGATCATTATAAAGGTATTACTATTCAGAGTCAGCAAGGGCCCACCGCTTATATAGAATAAGATGGCAGTTTAAAGACAAATCATATATATCAAAAAAAAGCAGCAATGACTTCAAAGGAGGTTTTTATTTGTAACTAAGGCAGCGATTGATATATATAATGGGTGCGATTTGCATGTTATTAAGAGCAGCGATCACATAAGACAAAGTTATCTTATTTAATAAGATATACATGCTATTCTACAAGATATATGATGAAGTATGTCTGATATTAAGGAGATCTAAATTGTATTAGAAATAACAAGGGATACGATTTAGTTATGACATGGGAGCAATTCTCTTGAAGAGATGCAAACTCTTTGAAGAGTCATGTCCATTATGAAAGGACATAAAGATATCTCATTTATAAAGACTCAGCAGCGATCAATCAAGGAATTGACTCTCAGCAAACAGATAAACATGAGAACGTAAACAGCAGATATATAAGGAAGAAAGATATATTTATAGGGAATGAATATCATCAGCAGCCAAAACCATCCAATCAGACCAGCATCCAAAAAAGGAATGAAAATATTTATTTATCGGTGGAGAAAGGTAAGCAGCCATAGAGGAATCTAAATCTATTATAACCAAGAGAGAATTACATCAACAGGGATCAGTAGAAGTCATCGAGCCACATCGAAGCAAAGAAGGAGCATAAGGAATAATATATTTCTGAGTTGTAATATACCATTTCAGAGATACTTATGTACACTAGCAGCCTTATAAGAATAGCAGATATATCTGAGATATAATATATATATGTTTTGAGTTAAAGAAAAGAAATATATTAAAGGGGAATAATTCTCTTTATGAAGTGTTGCCTTTCTTGGCAATAGTTGCAGCCATACACCATTGAAGATATAAAAAGGAAGTGTGAAGTGTGAAGTAAAAAAAGATGATCATACAGTAATATAAATCCGCAAACAGCAGATTGGTCTTCCATCAAATACAAGTATTAGATCAGCACAAGGTGTTATATCAGCAAGCATTACTAAGAGCAATCGATCATACAAGAAGTTAAAATTGTGTGCAAGGTTAAGAAATTTTGATCTTCCTAAAAGGGGACATTACAAGTGGTATCAGAGCAATCATCCTGTGAAACAAATTTATGCAAGCCTATACAAGGAGGACTCGCAACAACATAGAGGCACAAATGAACAACGACATGAGGACCTTCATGGAGATGACCACTAAAGCAATGATGGACCAAAATGAGAAAACCATTAAAGCTTTGATGTGCAAGGAAAAGAGAACAAAACCTAAAAATCATGACAAATGAAGAATTGGAGGAAAATTTTGAACCTACGGAGAAGAAAAAGAAACAAAGTGAAGAAGAATGTTTATGATTGCTCAAGTACAAGCAAACCATGTTTAAGACATGATAGGTAGGAAGAATGCCCTCCATCATGCTCTTATCTAATTATGTTAAAGGGATGATAGGTAGGAAGAATGCCCTCCATCATACCCTCATTAAGACATGATAGGTAGGAAGAATGTCCTCCATCATGCTCTTATCTAATTATGTTAAAAGAATGATAGGTAGGAAGAATGCCCTCCATCATACCCTCATTAAGACATGATAGGTAGGAAGAATGCCCTCCATCATGCTCTTATCTAATTATGTTAAAGGGATGATAGGTAGGAAGAATGCCCTTCATCATACCCTCATCAAGACATGATAGGTAGGAAGAATGCCCTCCATCATGCTCTTATCTAATTATGTTAAGGATGATAGGTAGGAAGAATGCCCTCCATCATACCCTCATCAAGAGAGATAGGTAGGAAGTGTGCCCTCCATCATACTCTT
Source organism: Cunninghamia lanceolata (assembly GCA_027924645.1). Lineage (NCBI taxonomy): Eukaryota > Viridiplantae > Streptophyta > Pinopsida > Cupressales > Cupressaceae > Cunninghamia > Cunninghamia lanceolata. The sequence goes on along the minus strand of BSBN01000500.1, from coordinate 3,097,939 downwards.
GTCAAGATGTGATAGGTAGGAAGTGTGCCCTCCATCACACTCTTGAACCTTGAAGGTGGATATAAGAGGTGATAGGTAGGAAGTGTGCCCTCCATCACGCTCTAACTTGCAAGTATTTCCATGAACTCTATCAAAGGATCGTCTTGAGGTTTGGATAATTGTATGTTGAAATTAATATTATTTATGTTATATCATTGATTATGTTAGGATGTATTGATTTCATTGCTAATTTATTAATTTTTAATATTGCTAATGTCCCTTCCAAGAGTTATTATTGTGTGCAGGTGAAGAAATCAGTACATCCTACAAGGGACATTAGGGAAGTATAGAACACAAAAAGTTAATTTCATTAATCACAAAGACCCATGAACCAAATTAATCTCTTCCAAGAGTCTCTTTTGAGTTCTTCTCTTGATTTAAGTAACATAAAACCGATACTAAGTTATATTATGGACCCATAACCCACAAATTCCCAGGATCATTCTTCATAATCATCTATAACACTCATATTTCATCAAGCACATCACTATTCAAATAAAAGCTTACCAAATCTTCTTTGATCATAAAATTTCTCTCCATGACATGATATAATCAATTACTCCTCAAGAATACGACTCTTCTCAATTTTGAGGTCAATAACATATGACAAGTATAAGACCAAATCTCATAATCAAAGATCAAGATATCTTCATCATTCATTGGAATTTTGGAATCTCAATACTCACAAAAATTTCTTCAGCATTGAAAATATTTTTATTATCTATAAACCACATCTTCATCTATAATACTTGCATCACATCGTTGTTATTCAAACATCGAACAAAACGCTTACCTATACATTTGCCTTTCATTAGTCACAAAGTCTCTTTCATGGAATCACAAATACTTCACTAAAGCAATATTCATTCTGAATCAAAACATCTCAACACATTGAAAGGAAGACGTTAAGATAAGTACAAGGTAATCATTCTACCCAAGGACCAATTCCGCAGTCAAAGGTCAAAATGTCTTTTGGGAAGAAAAGGGAACTTGTCTTAAGAAAACATTTTGGCAGTTGGATTGTGACAACAATCCCTCGTAAAAATCGATTTAGATCCTAACGATTTTTTGTGATTGCTTGAGGACAAGCAATCTTGAGTAGGGAAGGTTGTCATGTCCCAATATTAAGGCATTGTTTAAATTAAAGATTTAAACAGTATGTTGAAGGTCGATTTTGTAAAATACCAATTCGGATAATGGAAATAATTACATATATTATTAATATATATAATATTAAAATAATATTATATAACAAATATTATTATATTAATATAATTACAAATATAAATATTATGAATTTAAATATTATTATAATAATCATAATTTAATTTAGATATTATTATAATAATAATAAAATATAATACATAACATATTATATATAAATAAATACAAATAGTAAATATTATTATTATTATTATTATAATAAAATAAATTATTATCAATATACATATAAATGTTAATAATTAAATATTATTATAATAACATATTACTATATTATAATAAATATGAATTATAAGTCAATTATTATTATTATAGATATTATAAAATATATAATATATAATAAATATGGTTTAAACGTAATTCCTAAAAATGAAAGACCATTATAAAGGTATTACTATTCAAAGTCAGCAAGGGCCCACCGCTTATATAGAATAAGATGGCAGTTTAAAAACAAATCATATATATCAAAAAAAAGCAGCGATGACTTCAAAGGAGGTTTTTATTTATAACTAAGGCAGCGATTGATATATATAATGGGTGCAATTTGCATGTTATTAAGAGCAGCAATCACATAAGACAAAGTTATCTTATTTAATAAGATATTACATGCTATTCTACAAGATATATGATGAAGTACATCTGATATTAAGGAGATCTAAATTGTATTAGAAATAACAAGGGATACGATTTAGTTATGACGTGGGGGCGATTCTCTTGAAGAGATGCAAACTCTTTGAAGAGTCATGTCCATTATGAAAGGACATAAAGATATCTCATTTATAAAGACTCAGCAGTGATCAATCAAGGAATTGACTCTCAGCAAACAGATAAACATGAGAACGTAAACAGCAGATATATAAGGAAGAAAGATATATTTATAGGGAATGAATATCATCAGCAGCCAAAACCATCCAATCAGACCCGCATCCAAAAAAGGAATGAAAATATTTATTTATCTGTGGAGAAAGGTAAGCAGCCATAGAGGAATCTAAATATGTTATAACCAAGAGAGAATTACATCAACAGGGATCAGTAGAAGTCATCGAACCAGCCATCGAAGTAAAGAAGGAGCATAAGAAATAATATATTTCTGAGTTGTAATATGTAAGATGCTACCCCAAAAAAATTTCAAAAATTAATAGACAAGGATTGGACAGTGTTAGCATTAAATGCATAAACCAACTAAATGCCTCACACTTTCTGATCACCCAGATCCCAGGATGGGCAAGGTGAGAGCATACAGTGACTAGCTTACCATAAGCATCTATGCAACATGGATTTACAATTCATCCGCTGTGGCGGGCATCCACAAGTTGTGGGGATTCGCCACTTCCCAGTAGGTAACGAACAAGAAAGGAAAATTACAATGTCATCCACTTGTTCAGTGGGGATACTCCACTTATGCAGTGGGTAGGAACAATAAAGAAAAGTTCATTTATCCTCACTGGCGGTAAACCATCCAGGAGTCCTTAATGTGACTTGCATAGGAAAATACAGTGAAACCAAATACAATGGTATTCATTAATACATGGTTAGATTTGAGATTCTATTATTGGAGAAGCTTGAAGGAGAGATTATACCATGCAACTATCATTGCAGATTATATGAGTTATTGCTGATGAAGATCACTGTCATACTGAAAATGAAATAGAAATCAGACCCACAATGACATGTATGGCTGATCACTATCATGGGGAACCCACCAAACTCAATACAAGTACTATCGCTGCATAACACATTAAATATCTCTGACAACAATCAGAAACTGCAATCATCACTTTCAAACAAGTCTGGTATCTGTTTGTTTACAGCAAGCTGATCACTACAGGGCTGTACGGCACTGGGCAAATGACTTCTTTACAGCTGATTCAAGACTCAAACCAAAACCAATGTATTATAGGCCCAAGATGGTCGCCTAGACCCTTCAATTAGACAGCAAACAATTAACAACTTAAAAGCTTTAACATCCACTCACAATGTGCATCGATCCTTTTCAGCTGGGACAGCTGTACATGTACAGACTTGCTCAGAATGATTCCAAAATGCCTTATAACTCCTGCAATATAATCCTAAAATGGGCATCCATGGCATATAAAGATATTAGAATATGTTTAAGCTCCAATAACAATCACCATAAATATTATCATCAATCGTATCATTCTTGCTAGTACGGTACCATTGTACAGATATCACCATAGCAATTTCAAAGCTCATTCAATCCACTGAAAATCAGTTCCAAAAGGATTGCCTAGGCCTACCAATCATAATGCAATCACAAAGAAATGCCAAAACAATCTTAATATTTTCTGATCAACACCATAAGATTTCAGCATGTACGGCCATACAAAGGTACGGATGGCAACTAAAAATCATTCTTTGCCTTTGAACCCCTCAAATTGGATTTTAAAGAGTCAATTCCCTCATAAAAAGACACCACCAAAAGCAATTAGCAAACCAACTTCAATTTTATTTGCATTCTCCAAAAATGTGATTACAGTTGTACGGCCATGGAGTCTATGGCCATGCTAGGAAACGCACAGCAAATACAAGATATAAATCCAAAACTACTATCAATCACATCAAAACTATATTCCAACCCTTCAAAACAGGATTACAATGCAAAACACAACAAAACTTAACAATCTCTGATCAGCTCCATTGGTTTCTAGAAGTAGAAACCACCATTATCAGCTAGGGTAGATATCATGCTACCGAAACTGATCTTCTTCAAGTGGGTCTCCATCCACAAGAAAGTAGAAAATGGAAGAACACGCAGGTTCAATCCAACAGAATGACAATACAAGTTCCAAGCATAATCCCAAATGAGCTCTCATTGTCCTTTAATAACCTTTTGAGAGGAATATAATATTATTTTCCTTTTGTCTCTTCACATTACTTCTCTCAAAAAGACCTTTTCTTATTTTCCCGCCTTAGCTTAATGTTATAAAGTGACTTTATTGAAGAAAGCTATCATGTCACTTTATAACCTTTTAATATAATTATTTAATAGTACCTTTTAAACTTAGCATTTTTGCCAGGTAACATTAAATAATTAGAATAATAATTATCCCTTAGGCGGAAGGACAATTGGGGACATTACATAATATACCATTTCAGAGATACTTATGTACACTAGCAGCCTTATCAGAATAGCAGATATATCTGAGATATGATATATATGTTTTGAGTTAAAGAAAAGAAATATATTAAAGGGGAATAATTCTCTTTATGAAGTGTTGCCTCTCTTGGCAGTAGTTGCAGCCATACACCATTGAAGATATAAAAAGGAAGTGTGAAGTGTGAAGTAAAAAAAGAAGATCATACAGTAATATAAATCCGCAAATAGCAGATTGGTCTTCCATCAAATGCAAGTATTAGATCAGCACAAGGTGTTATATCAGCAAGCATTACTAAGAGCAATCGATCATACAAGAAGTTAAAATTGTGTGCAAGGTTAAGAAATTTTGATCTTCCTAAAAGGGGACATTACAGCAAAAGAGGTCAATCCTCTTGGAGGCTTTAAAAGGAGGTGTTTGGAGGTTCATTTCATCATATTATATTGTCATTTTGCATATTAGATATTTTCCTTTGAGCTGCAACAACAGATTCAGCCATTTCTAAGGATGAAAACCCTTGGAAATTAGTGGATTGGACAAAAACCCAGTGCCACTTGAGAGGTGAATCCATTCGGGGTTTGCTATAGAGCTTATTTGCAAGTTTTTGGCATAGATTGGAGCTTCAAAGACATTATTTCTGCAGGTTTGTACCAGCCATGGATGGCTAGGGTTTGAGGACCAAATTGATGGGATTTGTTCCAAATATCAATTTGGCATAGAGGCAATTTGGAGACATCTTCTTGCTGGCCGCTAGGGTTTGATTGTCATTGATATCGTTGGCATGTGAGAAGGGCGAATGGACATGTTTATGCAGACCTAGGCACATCATATTGGCAGATCATGGGTTATTGAGGAGGGTTCATCATCTATTTCATATCCTCTATCACCTAGGGTTTAGGGGCTTCACCTTGGAGGATCTAGCGCTACCATATTGGAGGGATCGTGGACATCTTCATCATCATTTTGCATATCAGATTTCAGTCTTGTGTAAGTTGTTGTTATATCAGACTTTTAGTGCTCATATTCAGTCATCCTTCATTGCTATTCAAAGCATATCTTTGTACATTTCAAGGAGACACAATACCGGTATGTGGAACAAGTTTAACTATTCAAATCTTTAATTTGAATAGGGTTTGTAATTTATGTCATAAGTGTATCAGACCTGTCATAAATTGTAATCAGACTTGTTATGGTGAAAATAAAGATATGATTGGTGTGGTGTTTTGATGTTTTATGAATGCAAAGTTATGTGTTATGTTTCTACTATATTGGCATATGTATTTCTTATGAAAACCAACACAAACAAGCATCAAAACAAACATTACACTCAGAAAATCAGAACTCAGTCACATTGCGTGACAAGTGTTTGACAAAATGTCAAACCATCAAAATCAGAAAATACAGGGCAGATTTGGTTGGGGTTCTTACAGTGAGAGTGACTGGGCAGTCGCCCATTGCAAGGATACAGTTCATGTGCCATGCCAAAGTCTAACTCACCCGCCTTGTGTCTAAGTCACATTTTGGTCAACACAGAGACTAGGAACAAAGAAAACATCATCAAAATCTAAAGAGTTACCTGATTAAAGTTGAAAGGGAATTGTACCAACTCCTACTACTAGATACTTGGCATCATCACCAAGCTCAACCTAAACTCCATAGTTATGTTCTTCTAAATTTGTAAAACATTGTCGAGCTGATGTAATATGTCTAGATGCCCCATTGTCCACATACCAAGCATCCCTCGAAATCGTGTTGGTAGAAAGACAAGATACCATTGATAAATCCTTCTCAAACTGGCAGCAAACTCATTCATCTAAGTTTCTATAGAGGCTGCCACTTGCTTCTATTGCTGCTTCCCTCTGCACTTCTTGTCTGGACACTATGATGCATAATGACCAAACTTATGAGAAATAAAGCACATAATTTTACTCAAGTCCTTCTTCCCTGGCTATGAGGATGAATCTTCATCCTTTCCCTTACCCTTGTTGGGCCCTTTTCCTTTACTTTTCTTTATCTGTCTAAAGAGGATTAAATTATCATCACCACCCTTCTTGTTGGCTTTTGGCTGCATTCAAATTTCCTCCTAGATAGAGTCATCCCACAGTCTTTCAAAAGAAGGAAATTTCTCACAAGCACAAATACCCTGAACAAACGCTTGCCATGAAGATGAGAAACCAATTCAACGCCAAGTTCACTATCTCTGCATCTTCAACCTTCTCCCCAACTACTGCAAGTTTCACAAAGTTGTGTGACTTTCATTAGGAGCCAATAACTGAAACTGATTTAGTCATCTTTATGGATCTGAGTTTGTTTCACAATATCATCTTCCTATTTATGTTCTCTCTGTAAAGAATAACCAGAGCATCATACCTCTCCTTGGTTGTTTTCTTTTCAAATAAATGAGGAATTAAATGATCCTTTACCGCATTCATGATCTTCCACTTGGCCTTTACGTCTTTCTTTTTATGAGTTGCCAACTATTGCGAATTTGAATGTGGAAGCACGTCATCTTTTACGATATTCCAAAGATCATTCTCTTTCAACAACAAAGTCACCCTGAGTTTCCAAGGCAAGAAATTTAATGCGCCTTCCAATCTATCCTCAAACTTGAGGGTAGTTGATGCCATTTTTTTAAAATAAAATAGGTGCACAAAACTCCTAGATCTGAAAGTAGTAAATTGCTCAAATGATTTTTAAATCCCTGCAATAAGATACCCTATTCGTGGACTTCTGAAAAAATACAGCCTGAAAATTAGGATTTTCATGTCTATAGCCACAGGTTTTATGAAAACCCTAGTCGTGGGTTGCAGAAAACAGTCCTGTTGCGATTTTATGCAGAAAATCCATTGTGATCTATGAGAGATCCGTCGCGGTTTTACAAAAAAAGAGGGGCAAATCTGTTTTTTTTTTTTAAATTGGTTGATTTCATAAAACAATCTGTAATTTTTACTTAGAAAAAAACCATGCACAATTTCTAGCAAAATAAAGGTCGCGATTTTCTTCCTTTCTGCGCCACAATCAACAACAAAAAAGAAACCTTTGATTTTTTCTTACAAAAAATCTGCTTTTGCAACCTCTTCCAAAAATCGTGATTTTCAGCCTTTGCAAAACCCTCGAAATTTCTTTTGAATTTGCTGCACCATTTTGATAAAACTCCTATTTAGATACCTACTCTGATACCATGAAAAATTTCAACCAAGGGAACTGCTATCCTAATATTTTTATTAAATAACTCAAAACTGAAAATTAACAACAAAAAGATAAATTCCAGAATATTGCAACAATCACACACAAGCTGAAACTTCAAACAGCGAAAGCATAAAACACAGAATACACAGATAATTACACCTTCAAATCAGCTTTTCATTCCTTTGAAAAACTTACAAGGAAACCTCTACAAACTGTTCTAAGAACAGTTGCACAGTATTTTGTCATTGTGTTATTTTTCTTCTATCTTGCGCCTATGTTTATACTATTTAGCTGAAAATCTAATCTTCAAAAAGCTCCTTATCTCTTGCAAGAGATGAGTTGGAAGATAAGTCTAAATCCTTAATATATATCTACACTTTATTAGACTTAATTAGCTAAATAAAAGACTTTCACTTTTTCACTTAAGTGAAATGCAAAATAGAATAACTCGAACCACTTCCCGCATGTTCACACTAAACATTTGCAAAAGTTCCTCTTCGAGCTAAAAAAAACTCAACAATTTTTTCGGCTGATGCAAAATATATTGTCTCCATCATTACTCCAATCTTTAGAGTGATTAGAAATGGGGATGCTAATGCACTTACCCTAGGAGAGGTGTATGAGTGCATTGATACTATGCTTGACCAAACATGAAGGTTGATGTACGACATAACGACCCCACATTGCAATTCTACACCGAACATATTCAGCCAATCATTCATCACAAATGGGAGAAGCTCAACACTCCCTTGCACATGGCTACCTATGCACTGAACCCGAAGTGGTATGTGCAAAGGCCTGGCAAAGTTACACCTATACAGGATGTTGAGGCGAAGGCAAAGGTTCATGAAGACTATTCAGAAGATGTATGATTCTACAAATGCTAGGATCATTCGTACTGAGTGGACAAAATTTGCCTCTTAGGGGATATTTAAAGGAGGCCAAGATAGATAGGGAGACTATGACACAGGAGGACCCAATTTCGTGCTGGACTATGCATGGGCCTACTTCTTTGACTACCACTCTAGCCATTCGTTTGTTATCCTACGTTTCTAGTTCTTTTGTTGCTGAAAGGAATTGATCTACTTATTACTTCATCCACTCCGTTAAGAGGAACAGGCTTACCTCTAGGAGGGCAAAGAAGCTTGTGGTTGTACATAGTCCTTGCATCTCATTGACCGCAACACACTTACATACAAGAAGAGTCCAACAGCCCAATGGGATGTAGAGCCAAAGGAGCCAGCACAGGTTGATAATGATGCTACATAGACAAGGTTGGTTGGTATTGGTTTGGAGGAGCTTGAGCTTGTGGAGTCCAGTAGTTCTAGTGATGAGGAGTTTGGCGAGAACTTTGAGGATGTTTAGAGGCATCAGGTCATTAGTCATTGACTCATTTGTATTTTGTTTTTGAACATTGTAATCATGAATCGTCATTATAAAATTTTGAATATAATTATAATATAAATTCGACATTTTCATTGTTAATGTTCAATGCAATCATTGCAATGTGTTTACTATTTAGTAGTTTACTTAGTATGACAAAGTTTCATTTGTAATTCTTATACTTATTCCTGAATCCTTATACATTTTTTATAACTAATTTTTCAAGTACTGTATGTATTTGCGCCGCTGCCCCCCCCACTGCCATTCCCCCGTCGCCCACAAACTTAGGCCCTTGGTCCTGTTGATGTTTGTTTTTCGACAAGTCAACAATTAGAGTGAAATACAAAGTATCTGACTCCCTCTTGAGCAAAGCCTCTCAAATGCTGAACGAAGTGATCAAGCAAGATGACTCCAAGGTTCCTTTCTCGTGATTTTGTAAGAGATAGCTCAGTGACTAAGTATGATTTTGTTGTTAAACACAAAGGGACTTACACAATTGTTCGAACAAGCTGTTGATTCAATAATTACGAAGGCAAACACTGGAATATCTAAATACTACAACTTATGGCGTATGATATTGCGATGATGTTCTCGATCCTAACTCTAACTGAATGGATAAAAAGAACAAAAGATGTAAGGTTTAGAAACACTAATCTAATCCTAGATGTAAGGATAATTACTGCTCAGGTGAAATCAAACCAAATCTTGCTTCGCCAAGTTTAGACAACTACACAAAATTGATGCAATCTTCTAGGGTTTTACAAGATGTTTAAATCACTTATGCTCATGAAGAATTCAACAAACATAAAGATCAAATTGAAGTTCAATTTTGTTCAGACCAACCATACACTGCAATTTGCATGCCACAAACTACAAATGGTGTGAACTTATAGGGATTTCACCACAAAACAATAAAGAAACCTTCCACCAACTAACATAAACTTAAAGAAAGCTTAATCTAATTTAATATTCACTTGAAAATCCAAACCATGCAACACTTCGAAACATATATAGAGTCACCAAAGCAATGAATCTTATATTATTTCAGAGAGCCTTTTGCAACAATTCTAGAGTTTTCAACCTTACAAATGAGAGCAACAAGAGCTCTTTTATAGACCTCAAATGAATGAAGGGTCAAGATCAATCGGCCAAGCCAGCGGACTAGATCATGCCACATCACAAGTAGTTATAACAAACTCTTATTTTATTAAATGAAAGAGGCTAACTTTATTAAATGAAGGAAGCTATGAAAGAAGGAACAAAGGCACACCTCCCAAGAAGATAAGAATGACATGTCATTAACCTATGAAGAATCTCCATGTGAATATCCATCACTAGAAGCTTGACATTCAATGAACCTGGACACTATCTGCTTGACATCATCCAAAGGTACACTTGGGCATTCTGAATGATTCCTTCAGCTTCAAGTACATCATCTAAATAAAGGGCAAGTGTCTTCTCCCAGTCAGTCATCCTTGCTTTGTTGGCGCCAAGGTGGACAGCAAGTGAAAAAATACTATCAAGCCTTTCATCAGTAACATCTTCTTGAAAATAGAAAGCTTGAACTTGTTCTTTCATGTTATCAAGAGTCATCTCCCCAAATGGGTTACAGATCTTCATCAAAGAGGCATGTATCCCATCCTGAATCCTTTGAAGTACACTTCTGACTCTTGACATGTCTGTTTCTATCTTATCCAACAATTGTCCTTTGATGCGAAAGCCATAATACCAGGAAGAGAAGTCATATGTCTTACTTTCTTCAATCACTTCAGCATGTATCAACTCATCAACTGATGTCTCCATTAAGCTCTTCAAATGTGGCAAGTAATGTTCTTTGATGTCTTTGAATTCAGCACAAACTGTCATCAATGCAAGTACCCTCTCTTTGAGATCAACAATCTTATCACACACTTGCATAATATCTTCTAGGTGTTTATATGTAGCCTCCTTTGATCTTTTCATCCAATCCCTTATTCTGTGAGATGAAGACTTCAACTCCTCTAAATGTATAACTGTTTCAGAAGGAAGAAGAGATGGAGGTGTAATAACTCTTTCCTGTTGATGAATAGGATGAACTAAATGCTGAATGTACTGCTCCAAAGCTTGGCACCTTTGCTCAGCTTTAATTCTTCCTTCAGTCTCTTGTCTTATAATAGCTCGAGCATTATCAATTGAATCCTGAAGCTCTTCTTCTACTTGCATTCTACTTAAGGGACCCAAATTGATTGTATTGATGTCATAATCATCAGGTGTTATATCTTCTATATTCTTCTCAAGCCTTGGAACTACTACATGAACTTTCCTTGTACTCGCCTCATCTTTAGTGATCTTTGAAAGAACAGTGGCCTTCTTCTTTGGTTTTTCTTTTGACATGTCTAAAAATAACTCATCAACTGGAACAAGAGGATACTTCTCAACTTCATAATTTTCTCTGATTTTGTCTTGTAGCCACTTTGGCAGTGATGAAAGATCTTGTGACTGTTGTAATTGTCTTCCTTGTGCAGGCAATGATTCTTCTTCAGCTTCATCCTTGTCTTCGATGTTAGCTTCATCAATGATCTCGGTATCATGTGGACTCAAAGGCACTTCTTCAATTAGAGCTTCTGGAACCACATTCTCAGCAAGTACCACTAGGTCTTGATTCAATAGAGTATCACCTGGCTGTCTGGAAGAAGCAGTTTCAATACTTGTCATTTTCTTCTTCTTACTGGATTCTCCTTGGGCGGTTTCAAGTTGTTTCCTTTTCTTTACCTGTCCTGAATCTCTTTCATTTTCTTTGCTCTGTGAATCTTTGCTAGGTGCATTGTATTGTTCTTGCTGATCAACTACTCCCATTTTAATATAGGTGAGTCTCTTTCCCTCATCAAGCAAGGCTTGTACTTGTTTATTGATTTGCTCTTCAGTGATAGTAATGATAGGTTTTATCAACCCTTCATCATCAACCCTTTCTCTATCAGCCCAATTGACATCATAAGGCAAATTCCGGATCTTATTGTATTCATCACCCAGAAGAGCTCTTGCACCTTCTATTTGATCAAGAATCCTTAGTACCTTCGTAGCTCTTACTAAATCCCACCTCAACCTTAAACATTTCTGCATTCTGATATCATCATCATCTATAACATTAGCCCAATGATCTTCTAGTTGTTCAACATGCCTGTAAGAAGAGTATGACTGTTTGATGGCTCCATGTGGATCAAAGTTTTCTCTCGTTGAATCATGCGGATGCAAATGATACGCTTGAAGCTCAACTTCCGAATGCTCAACTGCCTGAAGTGATGGACAAGAGTAATATCTACCAAGCTGGAGAGGAAACTGAACTCCGGCTTTCTTTCTTGCTTTCTGCATCTTATGAAACTCTAACAGCTGTCTTGAAACCTCTAGCAAGACCATCCTGTTTGAAGGATATTTGGGCAGTCTATATGGAAAAGATGTAAAACCTTGAATCCTGATATATGTGAACTTGTCATACTAGATATAATACCTTCCATACTGTTTGATGAAGTTCCTAGCAGCACCTGTTAATCTTCTATGAGGTTCACCTCTCAACTTCCTCACTATGAACATGGCGAAAGCATCATTGAACCTTTTTATAGTGATTAATGTTCTTCAAATGGAGTTGAGGATAACACTGATGTGAGAGAATCTGTCCAGGCTTTGTACCTACTTGTCCTTTAACTGTTAATCCTTTGTAGTCTACATTTCTTGCCAAGATATAAACAAGGTATGAAGTCATGAAGAAAGACTTTGTTTCATCAAAATTCTCAAACTGCTCATCAAGGCAATGGCTTATAAGGCCAGCCCAATCAACCATCTTATTCTTTGTAAACACATGATCAAAATAAGTATACTTCCATCCTTCGAAAGTAGACGATTGAGGCCTACCTGTTACTCGATTCAAGAGCATGATCAGATAACTTATCTCTTGCTTGAAGTCAGCCTTATGATATTTTGGATCCTCAGAGTTGTATATCTTCATCGATGAATCAGTCATCCATTTCTTCCTTATTTCCTGCATGTAAAGCTTGGAGTCTCCTTCGAAAACACTTTGAGCAGTTGTAGGACAAATGAATACTCCTTTCCCTCTTGGGATGTTGAAGATTTCCTGGATGGCTTCTCTTTGCAAATAGGCGAGAACAGTCCCGTCTTTGGCTATGATCTGTCTCTTCTGTTTATCATAATGTTGAACACATTCCAACACTAACTCCGTGCTTGGCAAGGTAGGTGGGAAGCAGGCTACCTGTACAATTCCACTTTTTGCTATGGCTTTGATGTCTTCGTTCCTTGTGATGGCGAGCAAGAAGTCTTTCACCTCCTCCAGATTGACGTGTCCCATGTTGGTGTCTCCCACGTTCTTCCACTGCGTTTCAAGCTTGGAATCAGGTATGTTGGACATAGCATCCATCTTGATCAAGACTTGTCTCTCCTTAGCTGTCATTCCCATTTACCTACAAGACCAGACTTGAATAAGTGATTTGAAATTGCAAAATTGACTTCACAAACCTGATTTTTTTATGACAAAGGCATGAAATTTAGCAGATTTAAATAAATAAAGGCAATTTTATAAAGAAAAACATGATTTACAACATACCTTGTGTCGATTTTTGACTTAGAAGAAGCAGAATTCTGAAATTAATGATAAAAATCAGTAGGAAATGGCAGAAATCAGGAATAATAATGTCGAAAATCAGTCAAAATACAAATCTGCTGCTCTTATCCCTCTAGAAAAAATTCGCTCCACTCTAGAAAAAATTCGCTCCACTTAAGAAATGCGCTGCCTTCTCAATGTGAATTATGCTCTAAATAAGGAGGAGCGCTCCTTAATATATAGTGGTCTCATGCATATTTAATATTGGCGGCTAGCTAGCTAGGTCGGCCTGTTTAGCATTTAATAAAGTTCCTTTTAAATTCAAAAACTTTTAAACGCCATAAGTGGTTAGAATGCATATGAAGGGCGCTCAATCTTCTTCTAGGTGCACATAATATCTCCAAAGCGCTCATTCAGGTTATCATGATGCAATTGGCACCTGGGCTCATTAGATGCAATTTACAACTCCAAAAATCCACTCCCCACCTCCAGAGGGTTCCTCCAACTAGGCGCTCAATGTGTAATCATTTGACATGAAGGATGCTTGAGTGACTTTCACCTCTAGGCGCCAAAATCAAGAGGTTATGATACAATTTTCTAAGACGCTCATGATGAGGTTGAATGGAGATGGGAAATGCGCCTTCAAACACTTAGACAATAAATAGTCAATATATCATGGAAGGTGCACCTATGATCTCTTTTAACCCTTACACCTTACACCACCCTTAGGCGCTAATCTAGTGACCTTTTGATCCATTTCTCCTTATGATGATTCATATACTAGATTTCAATGTCTCGTGATCTTACCTCTTAGGCGCAATTATCATTAATTTTAAGCTTGATTTAGAACTTCAAAAGGTCATTACTCTTCAAACTCAATCTCTGGAACCCTCTGGAACCAAGACGCTCTTAAAGGTATATCTTCTATCTTCAAAACAAGGGCGCTCAAAATGGGCTCTTTGATCTAGGGCACTACTTTGATCTAGGGCGCCAAATTGGTATTCGGTTAGCCACAATGGGCACCTCTACTCATAACTCACTTCTTCATTCCCTAAGCGCTAAGATGGAGTAGCCCAACACTATGATCTTAAGGCGCTTGCACTTAGTTGTTTCAAGACCCCTTCAAAATGACATATCTTCTAATGCTTAGGCGCCAAATCCAGTTTTCCAAGCAATCTAGTTCTAGGCGCCAAAATCCACTTTTATAAGAACCTCTTTTCAAGGCGCCCAAATGATGATGAGAAATAAGAAATAGCGCCTTGAATCTTTCTTGGCAAATTCCAACATTTTGATAATTCTAAGTCAATGAAACAACATCACACTTCATAGTTGTAAGTCCTCTCTTGCAAGGCGCTCATGCAAAGGTGAATCAACCATTCCTCCTTAGATGCTCTGCTTCCTTCAAGGCATTCAAAATTCAAGGTACTTGATCTTCAAGGCGCCAAATTCAATCAACTCATATCAAGGCACACTTTAAGGTGTACAACAACTCAAGGCACTCTCTTGATCCACTAAGGCGCAAAACTATACATGCCTTCTCCTTAAGGCGCTGAAAATCATCTAAGCAATCAACTTCATTCCTTAGGCATTCTTTGAAACTATTTGAACAAGGAAAAACGCCAATGACACTTTGACATGCAATGAGCGCCTTCACCCTTGAATCATTCCTTCTACACCAAGGCGCACTTTTGAGGTTTCTTCAACATTTTTCAATGAAGGCGCCAAAAGAGGTGTAGATCCATAATGTTTCTCTAAGTAAGAAATGGCGCCCATGTTCATTTCCTCAAGGATCATTCTCACCTCTGGGCGCTGACATCCTCTTATTCTTACTCAGGGCGCCAATTCAGTTGGCTTGAACTTTATTTACTACTCTCTTATCCTCTAAGCGCATATTGAAGTTTAAAAGATCTCCCTCATCTAGGCGCTATCAAGGCGCCTTCTTTTGATATGGTTGAAAGTGCATTCTCCTTTAGGCGCCTATTACTAATGACTCAGAATTTGCCATTTTATGACTTTGAAAACTAATTTGAAAGCACTTTTCCCTTAGGCGCTAAAATCAGTTCAAGGTGCCAGAAGAGGTTTCAAGGAGACATCTCAAATCATTGTTTCTCCTAGGCGCAACTATCAGGATCAGGTGACCAAAGAGATCTAAGACTCAACCACTACTTACTTCATCATGCAATAGCTTAAGACATCATCAAGACTTCATACAAAGCACTGGATTAAAAAAAAAAGGAGGGGGTCCCTATTTCCAATGGGGCGATGTGTAATTTGGTCACAACAGGTCCCCCATCCCCCCATCAAGAAACTCCATGGACCTATGTTACAAATTCAATAGCAGAGCATCTAATGTTTTTACTTCCTTCTATTAATTCCAAAGACCGGTGAGGATTTATCCATGGGAAGCAGATTCTCAATGGTCAATGGTTACCCATGAACTCTTACACTCTTTTGAGACAAGGAAACAAAAAGGAATGGTCATTAAAGTTGATATTGGCAAAGCGTATGACTGAGTGGACCAGCTTTATCTCAAGAAACTTTATAAAAAACTTTGGATTCACAAAGGATTAGTGTTCATGGATTTAGAAGTTAGAACTGTATATCGGGCCCAAATTTTCCATATTAATAAATTGTCGTCCTGCTGGCTTTTCCAAAGCTTCAAGGTGATCCTATTTTGCAACATGTCTTTGTAATTCTTGTCAAAGCCCTAGGTAGAGCTCTCTTAAAAACTAGCCAGATGAAGGGCCTTTGTATTATTGTTCAGGGGAAATATTTATAACATATACAGTTTGTTGATAATCCAGTGGAAAAGTACTTTTCAGACCAGCAGAGCTACAAGAAGCTAGGAGATTAAAGAACAGCCTTACCTCTTACATAGCAACTTCAGGTCAATCTGTGAATGATGATAAATCCCATCTTTGCTTTCTTAACATAAGTGCTGGACATAAACAAGTCCTAGCTGAATGTCTTGGTTTCAAAATAGCATCTCCTACAAGGAAGCATCTAGGAGTGCCTTTCTTTACTAGGGCAGGATATACTTCTCTGTGAAATAATTTCTTGGAAAATGTTAAACAGAGTCTCTCATCTTGGAGAGGGAAGTGATTGATCTTAGCCCGTTGGATTGTCCATATAAAATCAGTTTTACAGGCTCTCCCAGTTTACATGTTCTCAGTAACAAAAGCTCCAAAGAGCTTCTTGGTGAAATTAATAAAATGCTAGAAGATTTTATTTGGCAAGGTTCCTCAGAAGGAAAGAAAATTCCTCTTCTAAAAATGACGAGAAGTTTGCTTGCCAAAGAGTGGGAGGAGTTGGGCTCAAAGATCTTGAGACTCAAAATCAGGCCTTGTAGGTCACATTGTCTTGTAGACTATATGAGGAGGCAGAGTAGCTGTGGATCAAGCTTTTCAGGGCTAAGTACTTGGATTCACTCGCACTTGAACAGGTCTACACTGGGGTCCCATATTTGGAATTTCCTCACTAAGTGCAGGTTACTAGTCACAAATCTTTTGTCTTGGGAAATCATAAATGAGACAAAAGCAAAGTTTTTGGAAGATTCCTGGCAAGCTAATAAACCTCTGACAGATATCAAGCTACTAGCAAGGGTTAGATGGGTTTTAGAGGATGATGCTCTTCAGAATTGACTACTTAATTAAATTTGGCCAAAAGTTAAACTCCCAAAGTCAGGGGCTTACTCTTGGTTGGCAACTCAGGGTAGTGTTGACCTAGGAGACACTATGGAAGATTGGCTAAGTCAGGGGCTTACTCTTGGTTGGCAACTCAGGGTAGTGTTGACCTAGGAGACACTATGGAAGATTGGCTTTCAAGGGCCATCAATCTGTATGCTGTGTCATAAAGATGAAGAGGGCAATTTGCAAGTAATATTTGGTCCTGGTTTTTACAGAAGATAGGCTAGCAATGGGTTTTTCCAAAAGATGTTAAATTCCTGGTTTCTACTTGGGCCAATTCTTAGTAAAGTTTATCCACTCAAAGTGTAGTGCCTACCATCATTTTCTAGATATGCATAGAAAGAAAGAAAATACATATCTTTAGAGGTAAAATCTTCAAATTAAGAACAAATTTCAGTTTGAATTGCAGCAGCTCTCTCCAGACTGGCAGACTCTAAAGCATGATCTTGTCAAGAGAGCCTCCGCGTATCAGACTTCACTGGACCCTCCTAAATCACTGGCCCTCGGTGAGTTGGAAGACAAGAAAGGGGAAGCAAAACCAAAAGTGGATAGAAAGCAGGTTAGATGACCTCAACCCAAGTTCAATTTTTATGGGGCCTCACAGGGTAACCCAGAGAGACCTGGTGTGGACAGCATCATTTGTGATTCTCAAAGAATTTAGGAGCTTCATCCACCTTCATCCCAAAAGTGATTAACTATGAATCTAAAGTTCGGGTCCTTTTTGATGGATTCAAAATGGCCAAATATTTCAGTATAAAATCCACCCAGGTGGAAGGGGATTATATGGTGACTTTACAAGCAAAGATAAAAGCTTTGTTGAAATCTGAGTTGGCTTTGTAGGATTTTTGTGTGGTTGGGAAAATATATGGCTACAGGCATGCTGCAGATAGAACTTTTAACATGTCTGTATCCTAACATGCCGAAAAAATGAAGGCTGCATGTCATATGGTGGAGTGCGTGAAAGCTGTGGGAAGCAGAAAGATTTTACATCAGATAAATGGTTCTGCTCTGTGTCAGTGATTTGGCCATAGTCTGGGATTCTCACATTCTAATTTCATTGGTAATTTAGATTTGCCATTTGAGTAATTTGAAATTAAGGTAGTCTTTTGTATTAGGTTGAATTTGATGTCTTGTGCATCTTTGCGTGTGTGACCATGAATACACCCAGCCACTATAAGATTCAACAATGTAAAAAAAAATGTTTTCTTTTCTGGCCAAGGGTCCCAAATTAAAATCCCTCATTTACCTATGAATCAATCAATCAATCCCTCAATATATATAAACAAGCTTCCAGATTTATGAATTACAAAAAGTTAAGAGAATATTACCTGATAGCTGATAGAGACGATACCATAAAGACCTCAATTGGAAATGGTACAAACCCTGTCTAAAAGTGTGGCATCAGACCTTTCTCACACCACAGTTGATTAATGCCCCATATAATTTGTCTGTCCAGCTGCTTGGATAAAACCCCTTTTCAGACATTTCTTCCATTAGCTTCTGAGCTTCAATTACCCTGCCTACCCTGCAGAAACCGTGTACTAGGATATCATAGGACCACGCATTTGGAACACAACCTTTCTCATACATTCTGTTGAATATACCATAAGCCACTGTCAGTTTGCCCTCCTTACACACGGATCTGAGTAATAAATTGTAAGCAACAATATTAGACCCAAATGATTGCTCTATTGCTTCTTCCAGAGTTCCTAGACTGAACTCAAGTCTCCCTGCATTAGAAAGCAAACTAACAAATGTCCCAAATAATCTAACATTGGGAAATTTTCGTTGCTTACACATGTCTGTGAAGAGATCCCAGGCCTTGTCAATGTTTGCTACCTTAAAACTACAACGCAAAAGTATGTTGTAAATGAAGGGAGAGGACAGACGACCTTTCATCTTCATGTGATCAAAAACCCATAGTGCCTTGTTGAATTCGTTATCCATGCATAAAGCATGAATAAGTTCCTCATAACACTGAAGATTGGGTGTAAATCCTTTCCCAATCATCTCTTTAAATTTTGTGAGTCCTAGCTCTGCTTTGCCTGCATTGCAAATCCCAGTTACCAGAACACTGTATAACTGTCTGTTTGGGGGACGATATGCTAATATTGCTTCAAAGAATGTCAATGCATCTACTATCCTTTTACACTTCAAGTACCCATGTAGCAGGCTTAGATGGTTACTTGAAAGGGGCGTAAGCATATTATCTAACATCTTTTCATATATTCTTGTAGCTATGTCTGATCGACCTGCATTGCAAAGACCTTTTATAAAGGCATCATACAATTTAGCATTGTTGTTTTGAATTGTTACATTCATGTCTAAAAGTTGAACAACCTGATCCGCATGACCTGTTTCACAAAGAACCATTATTACAGCTCTGTACAAGTTACGAGTTACGAAGTAGCCTTCTTCCTGCATTTCAAGCAATAGCTTTGAAGCCATCTCTCCCCTTTTTGCATCACAAAGGCTGTATATTAGTGCATAGTAAATCTTTTTCTCAACAGTCATGTTATTTCTTCTCATTTTGCTCGGCAGTAAGTATCCTTCTTCTACCCTACCAGCTTTGCAAAGAGAAGAAATGAATTCTTTGCAAATAGGTAGACTAGGAGCCTGGCATCTGTCAATACCTATGTCAATAAGTTCGCACATTTTATCCAATCTCCCAGACTTTGATAAGGCACTTACAAGAATGGAGTAAGTCTGTTTACCTGGGAAGTAACCTATCCCTAGCCCATCTTGTAGAACACTGTAAGCTACCTCGATGGTTCCAGCTTTGCAAAGACCCTTGATAAGCTCATTGTAAGTCAAATTATCCAGAGTAAACCCAATTTCGTTCTTTGCATTGAATAGATCAAACCCCACATCAACCATCCCTCCCTTGCAGAAAAAACAAATTGTTGCATTCATGGTATTCTGATCTGGGCTAATGTGATTCTCTCTCATCTCAATCAGCAAATCCAACACCTCCTCGAGTCTGTTTTGTCTCAGAAGAGCGCTTGCCAAAGCATTGTAGCAAAAATGCCCAGGAATGTATCCTTCAGAAGTTTTGTTACGGTAGTAGTCCAGTGCATCATCCACTCTCTTCTGTTGAACAAGAGCACTGATCCACGTGTCATAAACCCTGCACATTGAGAATTTTCCCTCTTCCTTGAATTCCTCTATCAGCTGGCAGGCTTCTTGATTTCTTTTTTCTTTGCCAAGTGCACTAACAAGTGTCACAAGCATGTCTCTATTGACAGCGTCATTGTTCCTTCTAAGTTCTTCGAACTTCATTTTTGCCTCATCTACTTTCTTCCTCTTGCATAGACTTTTTATCATCACATAAGAAGTGCCAGAATATTGAAAACCTTTGTCTAAAATATGTCTGCAAAGTGAATCAACAACATCGAAGAATTCTCCTGCTACCAACCTATTCAATAAAACATTGTATCCAAACCAGTCTAAATCTAGCCCTTGGAATCTCATCCGAGCAAGAACTTGCAGTGCGACATCTGGCTTTCCTGCAAGTGCATAGCCCATTATCAATGTCTCATAATATCGAAGACCAATTGCATGTCCTTGCATCTGAAATGACCGTAGCCAATTCAAGATGGTTTCTGACATTTTGGCTCGAGAGAGCATTTTGAACATGGTGAAGTAAGCAACTCTATCATGATGATAGTTACTCTGCCTGCCAGCCCAATCAAAAAATTTCAGGCCAACAAATATATCACTCTGGCATTGGAGTACCCTCACAACACATTCTTGTGTGAGGTTGACATTGAGCTGTGCAAGTGCAGCATCACCCTCGGGCTTGGCAAGAACCTCACAAATTCTCTCCACATCTCTCTGCAGCTCTGCATTTCTGCACACAGGAGGCCTAAGGTTCCTATCTGCAAACCACTCTTTGAAAGACGAAGCAACGTCTCTCATACTCAAATCATATGATGCTTCTGCTGCTGCGCTGCCTATGCTTGATCTTTCACGGAAATGCACTGATGGCCTCCCATCCCTGATTAGCAAAAAATTAGGGTTTATAAGTCGTGATAGCCTACGCCCTGCTAACATAATCGTATTGTTTTCTAGGAATGTTTTCACATATCGCCTCATCATTCTTGCAAGTGCGTGTTGTTGGGTTTGTAATCAATAATCTCGTCTTTGTATGATAGGCATATAGAATGCTGCCCTCTGTTGATCGGCAGAATTAAAATTTGATCTTGGTAAAGGCAAATAACTGGTAGGCCAATTAGCATATTCATCTTTTGTTGGGCTTAAGAGATTATTGGCACTGAAAGGCATTGCCAGTATGTTCTCATATGCATAAGTTCAAACTCATTTATTCACCGGTATGTGAGAATAGGCGACTGACCTTGAGAAAAAAATGCAGAGCCAGGTTAAGGCTATCCATCAATCCCCAGTCGACTAGCGGCAGGCCCTCGGATGCTCTTGTATTCGGCAAGCTTATGCTTGCTCATTGCCCCATAAAAAATGGAACAATGCAATCTGCTCTGCGGCAAGCTTATACCATTTCACAAAACCCCGGACTTCTAACCTAGTGATTGAAATGAAATGAAAGACATCTAGGAGATTAAGGGGGTAGGAATTGTTTTGAAGAGTCCTATGGAGCTGTCTATTCTTGTGGAGCAGGCGATTTTATGAGAAGAAGAAAATCATGCTACATAGTACATTAGAATATTGTGTAAGAAAATAGGAGCCCTTGCTTTTTAGATTTTAAGAGGCTGCCTTTGGTGAGGGTGTCTTTGGTGGGGTTGAAAGTTTCTTGCACCAACTTAATAAATTCTGCTCCCATTCATCTATAGTTTTTTAAATTCCTACCATTCTTTATTGCTAAAAATAATCATAAAACCACCAGCGCCCTAAAATTTTGGAGCTTAAAGTTTTAAGCTTGCCCATTATAACAAAATCCACAGGACCACCTACTTATGAAAACTCCTAAACAACACCCATTGAGATATTTTAGGAATCCCCTCTCCATGGGATTGTAGCCTAAACAGGGCCCGAACACTTTGCAACATCATGGAGAAACTAGTCCAAGCAATTAATTATTTGTATGACTTCTTGATATAATTGTTCTTCAATTATTCATATATAGAGTTTTCAATTAATCTTTATGGAACCCTTTTTCTCCTTAACTTCACAATCCTCAAGTTCTTAAATGGTACATCATTTTTTTTAGAGCTATTGTTTGGGGTTTTGGATGTTAACTACAAACGTGGAATGACTCGTTATATGGACAATGTTCTTTAAGTGGTCATTTTGAAGTGATGAGTAGTACTCATGCAAGGAGGGCCCCCATAGTCTTACGCTACACCCATCCAAAAAAGTATATGAACCCTCTATTTATAAATGGGTGATCACCTATTAACCATTAACCTTCCAGATAATTCCACTCATAACGAGGGTCTCTTAAACATTAGGTAACATATTTTATTTTATAAACCTTGATTAAAGTCTAACAGCCCACATTCTATTAACATTAGCGTGTGTTTTATTAGCATGATGGTTAAATAGAATATAATGTGTGATACATGTCAAACCCAGGTGATGCATGAAGGACAATCTACAACTTATATACGTGATGGAGATCACTTAAATAGAATTGCAAATTCTAAAACATGCAATCGAATCTTATAAACAAAAAGGAACAATTATTACATATTTGAATTGTTGAAGTCACTAAAAAATTCATAGGAGCATGAATCATTTGCAACACCAAAATTGAAAGGAAGCAAAGGTGTGGATTATGCTTCCTACACTAATCTATGAGGACAGGTATGTGCAAAACTTAAATTGATTCTACAGTTACAAGAAAATAAACACAAAAGCAACATTTTATAACATAGTGATTTACATAGGGAAAACTCTTTTGGGAGAAAAAACGCACACTCCAAACAACTCAATGTATTACTTAGTAATCAAACGGTTATAATACACTTAGAGAGTCTAAGCCTTTACAGGAGTATCGCCAACAAAAGAACTAGAGCAATTCTGGCAGCATAACAGTACCTACAAAACTCACTACTAAACCTCCAACTCAGGCACCCAATGAATAGGAGAAAAAATACATGAAACCATAAAATGGTAATTGGACAAACCATGAACTGAAACCACTCAAAATGTGGTACCCAAATCTCTAATCAAAATCTAATGCCCAAATCCCAATATGATTCCATATGCAAAAAAATAGCATATTCCTTACACTTGTCATAAGCTCAACATTATCCACTCACCAACATGGGCGCTTGTTGGTGAATGGATTTTCCTTTGTCAAATCTTAATAGTTATTGAGGTAAACACCCCTCCTCAAAATAGTGAGGCTAACTTTATTGAAAGCCAAAATTGGAACTAACTGAAAGACTAAACACTTTACAAGATAGTTTTCATGGGTTTTAGGGGGTTTTAATAAAATTGAAAAACTATAATGATAAAATGAATGCAAGTCTACCAAATAAGAAGTCTAAGTTGGCAAACCAATGTGATAAAATGTTATGAAAATGAAGTGTGCAAATTTACCAAATAGAATTCAGAGTTTGATAAAATCCACATATACAAAAATATTTTTTAATAGATGAACAAATGGACTCACAACAAATATGAAAATTGAAATGAAGATTCCTGGGAAACAACAATGATGTCTGACATAAGAGAAGACACCACTCCAGTTGCATTTAACATAAGAAATACACAATTACAATTCCATACAAAACATAGGATTCTAATATGGAATTATTTATTTCTTAAGAATCTCAAAAGCTCAAAGTTCTTTGCTTTTCAAGTACAACTTTACAAAAAAAATTGTCACAAGTCCAATCTCTGATAACATTAACCCATACACATATTTATATTGTTGTCTTGGTAATTGTAGGAAATAATAATAGAAATAACCCCTTTTTCAACATCATAAGTTTATCTTCGAGTCCTTTTTAAAATATTAAAGGTCAAATTTTATAACATAAGGCATATATTTAAACATTATGTTCAGCCTTAAAATTGACACTCAAATGACTATCATATATGTTTATGCAACTGATCCTTTGCTTGAGTCTCCTTCTCCCGTGGTGAAATCTTCAATAAAGATTGTGTCTTCTTTTACTCTCTCAGACACCTTATACTTATAACTTCTAAATTCTTCTAGTACTTCACTAATTTCCTCCAAGTTGGGTCTTTCGATGTAATTGAAGTGAAACCAATAGGTAACATAAGTATTTGCAACTTGACTAACTTGTATGCGCTTTCTCTCTATCTGCTTCTTAAATTCTTTGAACAAATATTTGTATTCCCACTAAGCTATCCAAAGACACAAAATTGAAGCTAAAATGCTAACTCGACCCTTGATTAATTTCTTCACTAAGATGTTTTTTTAAAAGCATCAATAGAATTGATTATTTGTCCTTCACTGTAAAAGTACCCTGTTGTTCTATCAATTTAATCATGAATATCCATTGTCACATTAACTATTATACAACGACACTTCCCAACTTTTCTAGTCACTCTTCAAGCAAATCAATTCTTAGCTTTGTTATTTCTACCCATTCCATAAGCATAGCCTAATCTACTCTATCAAAAATGCCTTCCGTTACAAGAATTTTGAAATCTACTTCGAGCATCTCTTTAATTTAAGGGAGATTACCCATGTGAATTGGTAGTTCCTCATCAAATTGAATCAACAACATTTTGATTAAAATCAAGTTCTTCATTGACCTTTTCATGTAACTTCATAACACCTTCAATGATTTTGGAACCATATATTAATAATTCATCTAGCCATTGCTTTGTTGCACTGGAAAGGCATTCAATTTGATTAATTATCAAGGTATCTTCTTGAGAAATAACAACCAATGTAGTAATTTGTACCTAGGAGGATTAGACTAGACCAACCAAGTGTTTGATGTATGAAGTCAATTGCTCAATTTCTTACTTTAGTTGTTGCTTGGTTTGGTAGTCTTTACGCATCCTTGAAATAGTAGTGGAAACAATAGCTAACATATTCTCAATTTTGGATTGTCTCATTTCCATGCCCAAATTTAACTTAGATAATTGATAATCTTGTGGTCATAAGTCTATTTCATCTTTTTTTAATAATAGGAGTGGCAATTTCTACTATCATTGATCCTTGAGCATCTGTATAATAGAAGAAATGATCCTATCTTTTTTCAACTGTGATGGTTTATTGAGTATTGTTGTAATAGCCAACATATCGTTAGTCAAAGTTTTAATAACTCTTTTTGTTTTCTTAACAATAATGTCCAACCATGTAGGAACTTCAACAATAGATGAATCAACTTTTTTTATGTTTGTCCCTATCTTTGAGTGTCCTCGATATCTTGAATTGGTACTTGTGCATGAGGAGAAGAGGAAAGTGGAGGCAATTGTTGGGATAGAGTCCTCTCAAAATAAACAAGAGAAGATCAACCCTCAGGAATAGGACTCTCAAGATTTTTTTCCTTCTCTGGAGATCCTTGAGGTGTGATAAATATTTCTATAGGAGGATCTTGGGAAGAAGTAGGAAGAATAGGATTCGAAAGTGATACAAAAAAAATAGGTGGATGTAGAGGAGATGGAGGGGGAGGTGGAATGGGAACTTTAACTTGTGAAGGAGAAGGAGGAGGAATAGAGGTATCATAAGTAGCATCCTCAACTTGCTTCCCAAAGTGCTCTCCCACCTCGAAAATAAATTTGGCCTTTATTTGTAAAGATTGAATTTCCTTCTTTGCTTCTACTTCTTAATTATGGTTTATAATTCTCAAATTAGGAGCACCCTACACAACTAGTTGCTTTTGATCTACTACTTTCTTCTTCTATTTTGGAGGTGGTTTAGAGGTCTTACTATTAGTTGGGTTACACCTAAATTTTATGCTCAAACTTGGTGTTTTTATTGATGCAATGCTTTTCTATTTTGCCCAAGTATCTTTTGTAAGTCATCTCTTTTGTGCTCTCCGCATCACAACTCATCAATGCATTGTCTTTCACTTGTGCTTTTTGGTGGATTGTTCTACTATGCTTGTCTACTTCCCTATGGCTTGTGACATTTCCTTTTGTCCTGTGATGCCCTCTAATGACTTGTTATAGTCCCCATCATCTACCCTTGCTTCCTTTTGGCATACTCTTGACCTATTTGTTTGAACTGCAAAGACAATATACTTCAATTACTTACCTTTACTCCCTATACATTGGATCCTCATAAGTCTAGTTGGTTCTTCAATCTTATGATAGGCACATATTCTCTTGCAAGTATAATTCTATGTTGTGGTAATTTCCCTTTTATCTCATTGGTCTTATGTGACAGGTTTGTTCTTTGTACAGTGGGATTGACATCCCATGTCTTACAATTGAGGTAGTGGTTCTTGTTTGCTTTACAACAGGTCTTGCCCTCACTTGTGGTGGTATGTAATGCATCCTTGTGGTGTGGTAGTGGTTGTGTGCTTACAAAGGTTGATTATCTTTGTGGTGGAGGTGTTGTGCCTATGGAGTACTCCTTGGCCTTTGCAATGTGTCCCTCCCTCATGAAGGTTGTCTCCTAGTTGGTGGTGTCATGTGGATGCATGTTGGTCAAATTGGTGCTTAGTGTCCCATGTTGTATCTGCAGGTACTTTGTTGTTCATATGTATCTCTGTGTTGGATTGACCTATTATTGCGGTGGTATGTTGGTGGTTTTCATTGTGTGGTGGACTTTAGGTTGCGTGTGACTTCATGTTTCTTCACTTTGGCATGATCTCCATGTTTTATCCACCACCTGATCTATCTGCTTCTACATGGATGGCATGTATTCAATTGAAGTTCAAATACTTTACCTACCTTGTCATCCACTGTTCACTCCCACCTACCCTATCCCATCACGTACTTTCCAAATATGAAAATTATTGCTAGTTTGTGGGTGGTTGGCATGTCTTCTTAGCCTTGGCATTACTCCTTGGACCATTTATAGATCTACCACAACAAGGCTCAATTTAAATGTTTCATCTTCAACCTTGTTGGGTGAATATTTTGTTATTAACTAACTGATGAAAAAATGGTTATATCAACCACAATATGATGAGATAAATCTCTCCTCTCAGAAAGGGGAGGCTCCCTTCTTATTGCTAACTAAGATCAACTAGTAATTAATTGAGCTTATTTACACTACTACTATATATGGGGTGTTTCCATATCATCTTATTCTCTTATTTTAGAATAGATGTTTACAACTTACAACAACAATCTTGCGATGCTTATAACATCCAATGAACCACTAAATACTACTTAGAGCAATAATAACCGATATCCAATTAAGTTAAACAAAAGAATAACTGAAATGATACCAGTAAGTGTGAATATCAAGAAATCCACAAAAACACAAAGTCTTTTGTTACTTCTTTATGCCAATCAGAAATAGAAAAAGTATGGAATATGATGCAACCCAAAGTCTTCATTGTATGCCGAGATTAAATCAAACAATCATAGACAACAACTTGCAGCCCAGAGTCTTCAAGTTGCTTTCCAATCACGAACATAAACACAATCCCAAAGATGATGTCGCAGCTCAAAGTCTACAAAATCATATTTGGAGCACCTTCTAAAATACTTGATTCCATGCTACAATTCAACCACATACACAAGAGAATGCAATAGGAAAGACTTAAGAACAATCCTAATGCACTACAAGCTTAACTCAAGACAAAGATTGGATGCCAACTTGCTTTCTTTATATTGATTGAAAAATGATTTACAATGTAAACTCAAAGTTTCAATTTGCTCTTCAAAATGGAAACGCTTCCCTTCAATAGATAAAATATCCATTTACAAAAGAGCCCCTCTTTATTCATAGGGAAAGGCTATGAGAAAAAATAGGAAATTTACAACTAATTTGACTTATTCAAAAACAAAGTTCGATTTGACTTGGGACTCTGTACTCCAACTACATGTAATTTCTTTTTTCAAAAAGACATGTAGTTTGTCATCTACAAATTATAAATTACATAACAAAAGCATAGAAAAAATGACTAAGTGTCCGAATACACATTCTCTTCTTTATCCTTCTCCAAGAAATCTTCATATTTTTTCGTGGCGACCTGGACTTCATTATTGTGAGGTCTTGGCGTATGCTCGAAGATGGTTAGCACTCTAGTGATGGAGTTCGTTAAGGTTACATGCCCATTTTTGTGCTTATTCAGCATCTTTTGCAGTCTATCCAGAATTACCTGAAACTTCACCAACTTGTCAATAGAGGCTAGTGAAAAAGCTTGTCCCTACCTCTGTAAGTATCAATGTGGTGAATTCTTGGATGACTGTATCAACAGGGAGTGTTTGTTGATTATCATCTAACATATGATATGGAAGTTCAACAAGCTCATCTGAAATATCAAGACCTTTGTTCATGCACTTCTTCAAATCATCCTCTAAATCTTTGATCAGGTTCTCGATGACATCCTTCTTGTTTATCATTGCCTCCCTGTATTAAACATATCTTTTCTTGTTGGGGATCAACCCATGTTCAACCAACACTTCCATTTTGAAATCTCGCAGCTTGTTCCATGCTTCAAGATCTTGTTCTATTAGGTGCATATCTTGAGAAAGTACCTCAAGTGTCTGGTCAACCTCTTTCTTTACCTCACCCAGATTGTTGTAAAGTTCAATTGAAGACTTTATCAATTGAGTGCCTTGGGCCAATATTATTTCAATCCAGGCACTGACTGCCTGACCTTAAGCCCCAATCCTTTCAGCCTTCTAAATGGATTCATCATTTACACTCACCTCAACAGGTTCTACCTGCTCTGATGATTAGGCTATCTTAAGCAGCATAGATGTTAGTTGCTCCACTTGTGCATTGAGTTGATCTTTGATCATCTTGTCTCTATTGTACCTCTCGAGCAATGCAACCAATGTTGCTTGCAAATATTCTTTGGCACTTTCATGTGTTTGCTTACCAAGTTCAATTCTTGAGACAATATAATCAAAAACTTGGATCTCACTAAGACTTTTATCTGGCAGAGGCACAACTACCTTAGCATATTTATTTCCCTACGGGTCAACAAGCACCATGGACAAGGTCTTGGCCTTCTTAGTTGTTTTTTACCTTATGGGAACTAGTTGACCAAAATCAAACTCATCAGGAGATACTGCTTGCTTCTTTATTTTTGGATTTTATGACATTAGCCAAGGGGGAAGAACAAAAGAATCACCTCCCATTTCTATTTCTGAGTTTGAGAGGACGGGATGGGATTTAAGGGTCCTCCTGAAACAGGTGGGATGGACGAATCTTTCACTGATGTACAAATACAAGAGTGAAAGTGACAATGGGTGGAGTCTGAGTTTGGACAACAGTAGGATTGACATCAATTGATAATTTAGACGTGGAAGAAGACAAAAACTTATCAAAATCTGATTGTGTGATTAGGTCAATCATAGATGCAAGTACATCTGATAAACTTGACAAAGATAAAAGAGAACCAAACTCATCTTCTATGTTGCCTTCAAGGCTTTCAAACAATGGTTCATTTGTAGGAGTAGATGGAGATGAATGAACGGAAAGCACAGATACAAATGGTGTGGCAGAAACAATGGAAATAGTGGGCAAAGGTTGAGCACTTGAAGACACAGGAGGAACAGGAGTTTGAACAGTTGAAATTATACGAGGGGAAGGAGGAGGTTTTACCTATGTAGACTCAAGTCGAGAAGTAACAGGAAGTTCCTATGACTCTTCAGTAGCAATTTCTTCTTGTCCAACATCTAGCTGAGTAGATGCTCCCTCTTTTTCTTTCCTCTTGCCTTTATCTCCCTTTGTCTTGAAGATATACCTTGGTTTCTTAATGGTGTTGGGAGTATCTTCCTCATTTTTCATTCTCAATTCTTCCCTTTTACTAGCAAGTCCTTCAGTTTGTTCTTCTTCTGATTCTATTTTGAAGGGCTTTATCTTTATCCCTTTCTTTTGCAACCAAACATTTGTATTTGCAAGGATGGGTTGGAACCTCTCTCTTACTGAAGTCATCTCCTTTTGTGACCACTAAATTGGTGGAAGAGGAGTATCATCAATCTTATTTCCTACATATACCACACCCATTATGTCATTTTCATCTTGCATGTCCTTTGGGATATCAGCCAGACCAAAGTTTCTAACTTATTCCAAGGTAAGGCAACTGAAGTCTAGCTTCTTTACATCCTCATAACTTTTGCATTCTACCCATCTTATGAACATGAATATAATTACATTTCAATTTATCTTTCATTCCTCAGTAATCAAAGTCAAGTCTTTTCTTGTACCTTTTCATTGTCACTCACTGCATTTCCATCTCCATTGCTTTAGCCTTTAGAGTCATGGAAATGGAATACCTACCAATTTCAACTTGAAATTTGAATCCATCTCTATGAGCTCCTACTTGCTTGTTACGCACATCCATAATTTGTCTACACAACTCCATCAAAATCAACTTATCACCTGGATACCTTGGTAGCATATATGGCTGCCCACTAAAGCAACCAACTCTGATATAGGTGAAAGTGGGAAATTGTAGAAATATACATCCAAGCCTTATCAGAGACTCTTTTCTTCTCAAGTTCCTTTTCAAACATACAAATATAATTATAGAAAAATGCATCATTTACCCTCCTGAAGTGTTTGATGCTTTCCTTCATTGTCAATTGGGGGTAGTATTCATACACAAGGATATTTCTCTTGTCACCTTCTGAAGTGAGACCAGGAAAATGCTTCATGGCAGCAGCAACATACACCAAATATGAAGTGATGCAGACAACCTAGACAGTTGTTCACAGATTGAATCACTGATTTGTTATCCCCACCATATCTTTTGATTACTTTCTTAATGACATAAATATATTGATACATCCACTCTTGAAAAGTGTTGGATGTTGGAAGGCCTTTAACTCTTCTTAGGAGGGTTATGAGATTAGTTACCTCCTCAATGAACTCACTCTGGTAAATGGTCTTAGGCCACCTTGCAATTGTGGGCCTGGTAGTCTTAAGCCACTGGATGTTGATGATTTTCTTGCACTTCTCTGAATGTGTATCATAGTGATCATGTGCCTTTTCTACTATGAGATCAACATAGTTATCAATATCTGGACACATAAAAACTTTGTCAAAATATTCTTCATTCAACTTTATTATGACTTTCTCCTCTGCATCTGATATGCTTCTGTTGTCCTTATCAAACTTCACTGCCATTGCTAATACAAACTCCAAATTCTGAGCAGATACTGGGAAGGTGGAAATTTATTGAATGTCATTGTTGAGGATACATTACATGTGTGCAGGAACGAGTTGCTTATTCACCCTCTCTAGAAATTTTGACATGTCAACATGCCCAATTTCTATATCCTTGATATCATCTATGTTGGACTCCGCAGAGGTCACTAGGAAGACACCTTGATATTTGTACTTCATATTCTTCTTCTTCAGAGAAGGCTCGGACATTTGGCAGTAAACTATAAAAAAATGATTTTTAGAAATCTTTCTAGAGTTAAAAAAATTTCAAACATTCACCTTCATGCAGTTGTGGAAAAAATCTACACTTCTACACTATAAAGGGTGGAATTTGGATAGTTGAGTTTTTAGTAGTTTTGTGTATGTATCCTCCTTTCACGCTTTCATTCAAGGACCTAGGGTCTAGTGGCAATGCACTGTCATACCCTAGGTCACTATGAGATGTAGGGAAACTTGGATTTGTATGATTTGATTGTCAATTATGCTCACTTATGCTCAATAATACATCAAAACCCTAATTATGCAAATACGAAAGCAAACGAACGAATATCAGAAAATGCTGCTACAGAAAGATGTAAAATGACAGATAATTGTGCACCTATTTTCAGGGTTTAGAAGCGGAACAGTTGGGGACTAAGTAGCGGATGCCCAAGTCCAATGCCCAGGTTTTTGTCGAGATCTAGAAACTTGATATGCAACCTGTTCCTATTGTATCATAGATTTTCCCGTCACGGAATCCGGAGGACTTGGTAGCGGGCGCCCAAGTCCAGGGTGCTATTTTTAACTCTGATTTCCAAATCCAACACTCTACAATATCCTCCTACAACTCCACTTTTCCTGTATCTTCAACGTATAACCTGTAATCACAGAAACTTTGGGAGAGGGTTGTGGTGTTTAGAGGCTTGCCTCAGTCAAGCCCCGAAGAGACATTCAAGTCTTCTGAACACCGTTCTCAGATAGAGAGTGCGTGCCCTTGTGAGGCAGAGGCAAAAACCAAATGATAGATGCTCAAAAACACAAATGATGTCACCTTGTAGTGAAGATCTCATGGGAGGAAGAAGCTCTTCATGCCATGAGGAGATGATTGCTCAAATCTACAAATACAAACACATAGACAACACAAATCTACTCTTGCTACACAATGAAAGCCTTGAATCACCTTTAGAATGCCAAAAGATCACAACAATCCTCTAGTTTACAAATGAATGCCTAAGCATGCTTATATATGCAACTATAAACACTCCCGCCAAGAATTTCATAATTCAAACTTACCATGTCGGCATAGGACCTAAATAATAGTCACAAGCCGACACTCAAAATTTGGGACTGACCCAAAATAGGGCAGGACTAGGGCGCGGGCACCCAAGATCTCCACCCTATTTTGGTCAGGGTTAGGTTCAAGGGATTCCCCTAGGTCCCATTTGTCATGAAACTTAGGGCTCATTTCATCGGGATGTCAAAATATGATGCAAGATGTCCTAAATGCAGATAAAAGATCCGGGAGCTAAACCTTATGAGGGAAAAGCCCCCAGGGGGACATTTTCTGACATTACATTTAGCCCCCAATTTAATGTTTGTATAAACGCAAGGCCAATACATGCATTAAAGTATGGCCAACAAACACAACAAACATGCCAAGCACGGAGAAGACACGCCAGACACATTGAAGACAATGACAGGCACACAAAACACGAGGAAGACAATTACAGTCACGCAAAACACGGAGAATATAGTGGATGCATAGAAGACAGTTGATGCATGGAAGACAGGAATGATTTCTTTTCTTTTCTTTTTCTCATATATATGAAATGTAGATGCAAATACATGAAAGTAAACACACCTTCCATAATGCAGGAAACACTCGCCGCGCTGGTCTTTAAACTGCATATATGGGGCAAAACACACGCAAGACACACTAAACCTCCCAAAATACAGGAAGCACTCATCACGTTGGTCTTTTGACTGCATATGGGGTAGCAAACATGCCAAACAAAGCAAGCACGCCAAACACACACACTTTGAAGACACAGAGAAAACACGGCAGACAAGCGATGGAGTGTTCCTATTTCTAGGCTCATCACCATATCAGGCACATTATAGGCACACACCGACAATTGGGCTTCGCCACAACAATCACTGAAGACACACTTAAGGGTTGAGTTAGTCACAGAACCACTCCCTGCCTCCACAGAGGACTTTTGAAAATTACAAGGTGTGCACTCTCCGCAAGAGATACACCACCCCCGCCTCCATAGAGGGCTTAAGATGATTGATCGATTGAAAACAAACTCAGAGTGCGGGAGGGACTCATCGCCACTAGTCTTTACACTGCACCCGAGGACAAGCATATTGCTAACATCTACAATAGACAGCTTACCTTATATATGCCCCCACCTTAAGGTGGTTGATATCACATATTGATATCAAGCACGTTAAGGTAGGAAGAAAACACACAAGGGAACATGGACTTTCGCAAAGCGCATGCCCCCCTAGAGGTGACATGTACTTTACAATCGCCAAATGTTCCCACAAACACATCCCTGCAAGAAACATGTTAGTGTCCAAATAATCATGATAAACAAAAACATTAGTGCATATGATTAATCACACAATGATGCAAGTCTTGGCTCCTAACATACACACACATTCACCTAAACATGGAAGTACACACAATAAAGCACACAAGTCATGTTCACAATAAAGTACACAAGTCATGTTCACCTAAATTATACTAAAAGTGATAAAAACTCTGACTATGCGGAAAGGACTCCAACCAACTAGATAAATGTAAAAGGGCTCCATCTAAATACATAACATGATCTAACTTTACAAATAACATGTTAAGGGTATCCAAATATGCAGAATGTACTTTGTCTAGATATTGTAATTAAGCTTTGTATTGTACCAAAAAAAGATATTCATTGTCACCAATGCATCACTATGATACAATTAGACACATTCTTCACTATCAATTCCCATAGTAAAGTCTTGGGTATGGGCATCAAAAACATCACAACCAAGAGTTTAATCTATTGATCTATCTTCTTGGTTTGAGAACTATGAATGTTAGAGGTAACAATCATTGAAATTGTAAATAAGTTCTTTCTTATTTTGGATAGGGAAGATAAGATCGACTCCCTTATAGATAGAAATTAGAACCTTACTAGGCTCCAAGTATGTAATGTATATTATATGAGGGAACTTTGATCATTTCAAAGGTTAAGGGGTCTGTAGAAAATGTGGTTGTGTATTTAAAGAGGTGTTTTACTTTGCCCTTAAAAAGAATAAAAGAGCCATGAGCATTTGTATGATATCAACACCTTGGAAATATGGTGGTATGTTTAGTTAGGGTAAGGGGTTGTGCTACTTTAACCCTAAGGTTTTATAGAGTCTTGTGCTTTTTGGTCTATTGATATTGATTATTAAGTTGTAGATATTAATGTTGGTTAGGTTGATTGGTTTAATCATAGTGTTATTGATTAAAAAAAATATTAAATTTTAAGCTTTAGTGGGTTGAAAGTTTTTAAAATTTTGAAGTGAGGAGTTTGATAATTTTAAGAAAAGTTCATGGTTCCCTTAAGAAGTTAGAAATTAGCAAAAGAAAATACTAGGTTGTAGACGTTGAAATGGTTCTATTTTATCGGAAAATATATTGGTTCATGAAAAATTGTTTAGTTTAGGTGTTGAAATAGTCATGGTTTATTGACGTTTAGACATAAATTACATGGACCTTTATTAGAGTGCAAGTTTGTAATAATCATGGTTCATTGGTGAAGTTATCAACCTATTAAGCAATTATTAAATTATAGGCTCAAAATAATGGTGTTTCATTGGAGAAGATATTTGTGTCAAAATAGTCAAGTTTCATATATAAACATATCAAACTAATGAAACATTATTAGGTTGTAGGAATGGAAATGGTCATGGTCCATTGTTAGAATATATTAGGCTCATGATTCAAGATTCCAGTAACATCTCTTTGTAGCTCAGAATGTCTCTGTTTTGACTCTATCTCTAGGTTTTTCATCTCATGTGGTGGATTTTTGAATTTCACTTTTGATTCTCATGCATTCTATGGTGAACTCTCTTGGCTCTTCAAGTATTTGTGAACTCTTGTGAAGATTTGGCTCTCTTCGTGATATACTATAGCTCTTTCTTATGCTTCCTCAAGTCTCCATTGCTGTTTTGCTCTTTTGGTACATGTTTATGTGAGTTCTTGGTGGATTTTGTGCTCTCTTTCATCTCAAAGAATATAGTAGTATTAAATGAAGGGTCCTCATTAGACTTAGGTGGGTTAGATGTAGGATCAGAAGTAGGGATGGAAGAAATTGAGCCAATAGGATTGACATAGTTTGTAGGGGAGTGGGTTAGTGTAGATTTGAAGATTTTGGTTAGGGGTGACTTGTTGTCCCCATAATTAATACCTAAAACCTAGATGATGTTGGAGTCAATCATATGCTATATAAGATGTCATAGGCTCGTGCCCCTCTCTAGTGTCATGTCCTGGGGTCTAATTGGGGTTAATTGGATGAGCTTATTAGAGAGAATTTGTCGAAGAATAGTGTGGAGGGGATCAACAAGATTTGGTAGACATGTATGGAAAATGTGGTAGCATAGACAAGGTAGTGAGCTGTTTGAAAAGATGCCTCAAAGAAATGTGGTCTCATGGTGATGTCCTTGTCTATGCATTTGCTTGTCATGGCATTCCATGAGACCACATTTCTTTGAGGCATTTTTTCATATAACTATATTGTAATTGAAATTGTCATATATCAACATCTAGTTATTAGTTATGCAATGTCTAGCAATGCCTTGAGTTTGAAAGATGTGTAATGCAATGTAATCAACGATATGAATATAAAATACAAAAATCTAGTAAGTATAATTCATTAGTTAAATTGTTTATTTTATTACCTAAGTGAAGCTTTGAACTCCACCACCACTGGTAGGTGTTGCCGTGAAATCTCTAAGATTCACCTATTCAACATCCAAAATTAGATATTAGAATACCATTCATATAACAATGCTATTCACATGTAATATTTATAATTGTTTACTAGTTACATACCCCAGTAGTAGATGTCGTAGTGTAATATGCAGGTGGAGAATCGCTAAAAACTGCATCAATGCTATGACCCTAAAATTTTATTAAAATCATCAAACTAAATTAGTTAATCTTGCATTTCAAAAATTAAATTTAATAAATTAAATTCAATGAACTTGCTAACATTTACCTAAGTATCAAAGCTGAAAGTCTCACTCAAGAGAGCATCTGTCATCACCATCTACTCAACTATAGATGTAGCTTGCGCACCTGCATCCTGACTATCCGTGGGGTCATAACCACAGGTTGACTCGCAAGCATGACAAGTATGGGGTGGAACCCTACTCCTCAAACTCTAACCCAACCCACGCTATGCTGCAGGACTGGCATGCTCTATGATGCTCTGGGTCAAGGCACTAATGGATTGAAGTGTCTTGACCTAAACACTCTCCTTCACAATGGAAGGGATAGACACGTGCTCATGGGCTGGTCTGGTGAGTGTTTGTCTCACTGGCTACTGTGGGTCAACACGTGCCCCTGGTCTATCTTGTGCTAACCCCCCACCTCTACCCTAGAACTCCCGCATATCAAAATAGTATGGCACTTTATTTTTGACAAACTCACAATATAGTTTCCTCAAAAAATACTGTAGGACCTCATTATTGTTGCATGGAGGATGGTAAAAAACCATCCACCACCTCTGCCCAAAATTGTCCCTTATCACTTGGTTGTTGCACCAATGGATAGGGAACGTCTTGCATGCAAGGGGTAGAGGTTGATTTGTTCATGGGTCTGTGAAAATGGAACACAAGTCCAATTTTGTAATTTGTTCAATTTTAAATTGTTCATAGGACAACTTGTCTGCATATACCGTTTGCAAGAGACATTGCTTTGCATAACAGGTGTTGTCATTGATGGCAACTAAGATTATTTCACCCATCTGCATAACACAATTTGTTCATACCGGAAGTCAGAATCAGAATTTATCTAAGTCCAGGAAGTCAGAAACAGAGCAGGAGACAGGGTCCGGTATCTTGGTTTGGATCTCTCTGGTGGTAAATCAGAGTTTGCTACGGATTTGAGGGAGTCATAAGCATTGTCAGGATAATCTAAATCCAGAGTTTTGGCCTTTGATGATGAAGATTCAAAATTTATTAGCATCTGAGTATCAGGTTAACAATTTGACAAAGCAGGCAGAAGAACAAACCAATCTTGTAATTGATCTTGGTTCCAGATGTATGGAAGTTGTTGATTGGACAAGTTGTGATGATCAGTGATAGTAGCTAACCTGATTGATGATTTATGAGTACAAGTTTTGGTCCGCGTTATAAGTTGTACATGGATTTAGCCAACAGAGCAGAATCTTCAATAAAGTTCTAAGTGTTCTTGAAGCCAACTGAAAAGTGATTGAATATCATGATGCGGATATATATAGCCAATGGATTTGAGTGATTTGGGTGTGGTTGTGATGCGACTATGGAATAAGTGTGAAAACGGTAGAGATCTAAGGTTCAAATGTTAGCAGAATAGTAAACAAGGCAGAGTAAGGATGAAGTGTATTGAGTCAATATTCTGTGCTTAACCGGAACTGAACCTTTGCATTAGTAGATGCTAATTATCAGTTCAAATTCATTGTAATCTTCCTTTTGTAGGCAATGAGCCTTCTTTTGAGCAATGAGCTCTGGGTAGTGAGCTTGAATGCATGTGCATTCCCCTTTGTAATACTTTTAATAGAGTATAATCTTTGTGGGTTAACCCCCACCGTGGTTTTTCCCTTAACCGGGTTTCCACGTCAAAAATCTTGGTGTCAAAGTGTGTTATTTATGTTTCTGCTCATGTGTTCTTGATTGATGCTGAAATGTTTATATCATTAATTTAATTATAGTTGTAAAAGAAGATTAAAGGTAGAAAAGTTTAATTTGTGTGACAACTGATTCACCCCCTCTTCTCAGTTGTCCAGACTAATTCCAACAATTGGTATCAGAGCAAGGTTCCTTGAAAGAAGCCTAACAGCTTAAGGAAAGATCTTGGAAGGAGATTCAATGGGTTCACTCAA
Organism: Cunninghamia lanceolata; assembly: GCA_027924645.1. NCBI lineage: Eukaryota > Viridiplantae > Streptophyta > Pinopsida > Cupressales > Cupressaceae > Cunninghamia > Cunninghamia lanceolata. Next base: position 3,059,414 of record BSBN01000500.1, on the reverse strand, counting down.
AGATCAACTTCAGTTGGCCCTAGAAGATCTTGGTCAGTCCAAAGTAGAAGTATCTAATCTGAGAGATGAGCTTAAAGATGCTGATGATACTATTGAAATGTTAAAAGATAAATTAAAGAAATCTATGGAAAAGAGAAAGGAGCTACTTCTGCAGTTATCCAGTTTAACTGAAGAAGATGGCATGAATGAATCTTTGGAAGAAAAGACAAAGGAATGTGAAAAGATGTCAAAAGAAGTTGTTGTTCTGAAAATTGAGATGGAATCTGGGGTGATGAGGCAAACTAAAGAAATCGAAGACAGGAAGAAAACTCAAGAAGATCTAAATCAAAAACTAAAAGAAAGAACTGAAGAATGTTGCAGATTGGATGGAATAGCTGGCCATCTAGAGTCTGATCTATAAGAAAGCAGAGATAATGAGAGAGAACTTGAAAGGAAAATTGTCATTCTCAGACATGACCTAGAAGTTGCAAATGAATACAAGGACAAGTTCAAAATAAGCTCAGCTAAACTTGAAGCACTACTCGAAGGACAGAAAAAGGTTGATGACAAGCATGGTCTTGGATATGAGAAAGGTGAAAGCTCCGAATCTGGACAAAGAAATTCTCAATCAAGAAATGGAAGAAACAGACCTAGAAGACCTCTGGTGAGACAGCGAAATGCTCAAAGATATCCATCCTTCAATGGAAATTATTTCAATTGCAATAAATTTGGCCATAAAGCTACTCAATGCAAAAGCAGAGTAAATCAAAATGGTCCATCCTTCTCCGATCAATGCTTCAAGTGCAAGAGGTATGGTCATAGATCCAATGAATGTAGAAGTATGTTAATGAATAACTCTAATGGCAATTCTTTCAATGGCTACTGTTTTGCTTGAAATGGATTTGGACACATGGCTAATCAATGCAGATCAAGAGGAAATCAAGTATATAAGCAAAGAAATGTTGTGTGCTTTAATTGCAATACATCTGGTCATATTGTAAGATTCTGCAGAAGCAGGATCAGTGAAAGAAGGGGTCCTGTAAATAGAAAACTAGATGAGCAGAGACAAGACAAAGGTAAAGAAAAAATTGATGTGAATGAGATCCAAAATGAAATAAGCAAGACATGGGTCAAGAAAATAATTGTGAACAACACTAATGGGTCTGCACCAGAATCCGGTGTTGTTAATTCCTCTGAGAATTGAATTAGGAGCTCTGGTTTAGGGGGAGTTGCACTGAAAATCAAATTCCCCCAGCTTGTAAGTGGGTCCCTGGATATGGCACAATGAGAGAAGATATTTTGGATTGATTCAGAAACTCTGGAAGGATTTCTGGAAGAAAAGATGTTGATATGGAAATGTGCGGAGTGATTCATGAAGAACTATTCAAGAAATAGAGTAATCAGATGAAGTTAGGGCAACACATTGTATTACAATGCCAAATTAGGTTTTGTGGAGGATAAAAGGTCACTTGGTCATGCATTTGAATCACTTTGCATTCGAAGGAAACAAGAAGAAGAGCATCTAAGATGCAAATCTAGAAATTGAAGCACGAAGAGCGAATTCAATTAGTAATTGATCAACCCTAACCCCGCAGAAGAAAAAGGTACTTCTTTGTAAAGCTTTGAATCTAAAATCTATTGAGATGGCTACACCTCTAGTTGTTGATGTAACTGAAAGGCCCTGACTAATATTTAAGAAGCATCCATACAAGTCAGTTGAAGTTGATCCATTAGGTGCATTTTCTGATGTCCCATATGGCGTACTGCATGTTGAGGATATTAGGGCATACATCCACTGTAGCATTGATGAATTTGGAAACCTAAAACTCTTGGATTTGTTTAACAAATACCTAAGGGATGATAGCTATAAATTGAAATTGGAATACAAAGCCCTAGAAAGCAAACACTTTCTGCAAATCATTAATTTTCTAACATTTGATGAGAATGAGTGGGTTCGATATATCTTGAGCCGAATACATGATGAGTTCATATGGCTATTGAAACCATTCAATATTACAAAAGGATGTCATCAAAATTGTGACTGGGTTAAATTCAACTGGTGGATTACCCATGCTAAAAGTTGTGAAAAACCAAACTGTTACTGATGCAGCCAGTGTAAAGTTTGATAAGAGGGCTATGACCATAAATGACATTATAGAACCGGATGTGAAGTTTGCTTCCATGGTGATTGGCTACAAGATCTATCACTCTAGCAAAGAGAATTCAGTCTCTGCAACTGCAATTTATGTAGCCTATCAAATGTTGAAGGAGAATGTTGATTATGACCTATGTGAACTACTACAAAATTAGTTGATTGAAAATCTGAGTAAAATAAAGAAAGATAAGAAAAATACCTTCAAGTATGGCTCCTTGATCATATGTTTGTTCTTTTATTTTATGAATGAAGTACCTGGAGTTCAAGGTGTGCACTGGACAAATGACATGCTAGTTGCATGGCAAATAAAAGATCATCTACTCAGCCTTGGTGATTCCCAAGCTCAGAAGAAAGTCATTTCAAGTTACTTCAAAAACTTTCAAAGTATGATGCATGCAAGAGAGAGAATCCCTAAGTCAGTTGTGGAGAAATATGAGAATGAAATATGCTTTTATGGTTGACACTGATCGGTGCCTAATGGAGGCTGTGGAACCCAGAACCATATGGATTATGCCAATGGGCTATGAGGTTGATGAGAAAGTTTTGGAAATGTATGCTCAACATCTCCTAAGCAAATCAAAAGACACATTTGTGGAAAGGTTTGGAACTTACAAGGAGCTAAGTCTAAAATTGCATGTGGAGCTCAGACAACCAGAGATCAAAAGGAAAGTGCAGAAGCAAGTTGAAATGTATGTTGAGAGCATTGGACTAACCAAGGAAGCAGTAAAGCAAAATAGAGAAAGAATTGAAAATGCTGAAAAGGAAAGGCAGGAAAAGAAACAAGAAGATGCTTCAATGGAACCATCCTCTACCTCAAGGACTACTAGAAGCTCTGCAGTTGCTTCTGTTCCCCCTAAACCTGCAAAACCAAAAGATAGACCATCTAGTGAGGGAAGTAAGAGAAAGAAAACAAAGTCTACAAGAACGTATATGAGCACAAAAGATGATGAAGAGATAGAGACAGATGAAGAAGTTAAAGAGATTAGACCCAAGAAAGCCAAGACTTCAAAGGCTTCTGAAGACAAGCCTTCCAGAAGCATTAGGGCAAGTAAAAAGCAAGAAATTGGTAAGGTTGCTATGACAGTTGATGAAATTGTAAAAATAATTACTGTTCATGGAAACCTAAGGCCTATTAAAGTTTATTATGATAATTTTCATCAAGCAAATAAGAAAATCTTGGAAGATGCCACCATCATATACTTGAATAAATTCAATAGAGCTCTACTGGAAATTTTACAAGAACTTCCTAAAAGTTTAAGGAAAATACTGGAAATGAGGAAGGAAGTAGCCAAGGCTAAAGATCTAGAACTCAGAGAATATGTCCTCTCCACCCTATGTCCAATAATGACTAGAAGGGAAGCAGATAAAATCCTCAAGGGAGTTAAGGAGAAATTTAGAAGCAAGATCCGGATGAACAAGCTAATGCTTGGTGAAACTGAGGAAGTTGAAAAGGAAACAAAGGAAATTTTGAGAAAGGCCCTAGATAAAGATAAATACTATATTGTTTCAGAGGAACAAGTTGAGGAAGACAATCCTTCAGTTCTGGAACAAGAAGCTCTAGAAGAAGAGATTGAAAAAGGAAATGATGACCAAGGTGATTCTCTAGATCCTCCGGAGCAAACCTATGAGGAGATAGATGATGGGATTGATTCATCGATTTTGGATGTTGAAAAAGTAAACATCAGTGAGCAACAAACTAAAATTGATGACACCTCTATTCTGGAAGAGGAGAAAATAAACAAAGAAGACACAGAGATGGCAGATAGAACTGATGATGCAGGAGATACTCTAACTCCACCTAGTCAATCCAAAAAAGAAGATAATATTGCTACTAGTCAAAGCCCTCTGGAACATGTAGTAAGTGGTGAAGACAAGACAAAAGAAGATGGTGCAAATGTTAATACACCCACATAATTAAATTTTGATGTTGAGAAATATCAAGAGAAGGAAGGTGGTTCAGGAATTATAGCAAGAGACACTGTAGATGCAGTAAAAGGTTTCCTAAGTAAAGAAATGCTTGAGTTTGATGAACCAGAGCTATTTCAAGTACCGTTTAATCTAGATACTCTCTCTCCGGTTCAAGTAATGAAGATAGCATCTTTCACTCAAGCCAAGGCAAGATAAAAGTTAATTGAAATCTCACATTGAGGACAGTAAGCTGCTAGGCCTTGTAACCGGAGTATTGGAGACGATAATGCCTACCCTCCAAAAGAATCCATCTGACTCTCCCTCTGGTCATTTGAAGAATCTTGTAAACTCTATAAGTACACATTTTGAGTCTTTTGAGAAGTCTACAGGGACTAAAGTCAATAATGAGTTTTTGGATAAAGATTTATTGAAATAAAAAGCCTAATAGGGTATGATAGGATGATACTTGGTATCAGTATAAAGAGTATTCAAAATGCTCTAAGTGATGGAGGTGATATATACAAGTTTTGTCTATCTTGGCCCAATGTTAGTAAGGATATTGAAAAGAAGATAAAGGAGCAAAAATAGAAGTTGTCAAATCTATCTCAAAATTTTGATCCTCTAACAGTTTCTCCTATAAGTTAGGAATGTCAAGTAATCAGCTTGACTGATGAAATAAAGAAGCTTGTTAAAGAAAAAGGTGATATTGTGAAGAGAATGTGTGAGCTCCGTGGATTGATTGCCCCCAAGTTAGAAATAATGTTTAATGCGTTATTAGAAGCTCAAACTGCAGCTCAGACAAGTGATCCTTTAGATCTGACAAAGGCAGAAGCATATGCATTTCTACTGAGTGGACACATCTCAATTTTTGATGGCAAGAAAAGTAGTTGGGCCTCTAAACTTGAGAAATTGAAAATTAGTTTTGCAGATATTCTCAAGTTCATGTAAATATAACTTAAGGATTAGTTGTATATATGCGGCACTATATACAAAATTTTTAAGAATTTTGGCTTGCAGACCCCATCCTTTGCCATTGATGTCAAAGGGGGAGTGAAGAACAGTGAAAAATGAGGAATCTAGCAAAGGGGGAGCTTCGAAATCAGTGGAGAAGCATAAGAGTATAGAGTAAGGGGGAGTAATGTGTAACACTTAGTCATTTTTCACTAAGTGTTGCCATCAATGCCAAAGGGGGAGATTGTTGGCAAGAGACACTGTTTTGCATGACAAGTGTTGTCATTGATGGCAACTAAGATTATTTCACCCATCCGCATAACACAATTTGTTCATGCTAGAAGTCATAATAAGAATTTATCTAAGTTTGGAAGTCAGAAACAGAGCAGGCGATAGGTTCCGATATCTTGGTCCGGATCTCTCCGGTGGTAAATCAGAGTTTGCTGCGGATCTAAGGGAATCATAAGCATTGTTAGGATAATCTAAATCTAGAGTTTTGGCCTCCGGTGATGAAGGATTCAAAAGTTATTAGCATCTGAGTATCAGGTTAACAGTTTGACTGAGTATCAGGTTAACAGTTTGATAGAGCAGACAAAAGAAAAATAGGCCAATCTTGTAATTGATCTTGGTTTCGGATGTATGGAAGTTGTTGATTGGACAAGTTGTGATGATCAATGATAGTAGCCGACTTGATTGATGATTTATGAGTACAAGATTTGGTCCGCATTACAAGTTGTACATGGATTTAGCCGACAGAGCAGAATCTTCAATAAAGTTCTAAGTGTTCTTGAAGCCAATTGAAAAGTGATTGAATATCATGATGCGGATATATATAGCTAATGCATTTGAGTGATTTGGGTGTGGTTGTGATGCAACTATGGAATAAGTGTGAAAAGGGCAGAGATCTAAGGTTTGAATGTTAGCAGAATAGTAAACAAGGCAAAGTAAGGATGAAGTGTATCAAGTTAGTATTCTGTGCTTAACCGGAACTGAACCTTTGCATTGGTAGATGCTAATTATCAGTTCAAATTCATTGTAATCTTCCTTCTGTAGGCAGTGAGACTTCTTTTGAGCCGTGAGCCCGAATGCATGTGCATTCCCCTTTATAATACTTTTAATAGAGTATAATCTTTGTGGGTTAACCCCCACTATGGTTTTTCCCTTAACCGGGTTTCCACGTCAAAAATCTTGGTGTCAAAGTGTGTTATTTATGTTTCTGCTCATGTGTTATTGATTGATGCTGAAATGTTTATATCATTAATTTAATTATAGTTGTAAAGAAAGATTAAAGGCAGAAAAGTTTAATTTGTGTGACAACTGATTCACCCCCCCCCTCTCAGTTGTTTGGACCAATTCCAACAATAACTCTCTAAATTCTCTCCTATTTTCTGACCAACTAGAGATTTGCTTGCTAATTGAATCTACATTTGATAACATAGATTCAAGAGATTGAGCAAGAGCGGATCTATGCAAGGTTGAAGTTGCACGTTCTTTCAACCTTCCAATTATGTCCTCAATTTGTTTTTTATTATTTTCAATTTGCCCCATTATATTTTCTTGTGGTCCAAGGGCATATTGAGGAATGAATGGAGCTGTTTGTTGTTGGGGTTGTTCTTTAGGAGGTATTTGCTATTCAGGTGATGGAGGATTTTGTGGATTTTCAGGAGGAGGAGGAGGTGCATTATTAATTCTTGTAAATATAGAAATTTACATTAAAAAACTACTTAAACCTACCTATTTAACAACAAATTCACACAAGAAAACAAATAAAACTTACTCCTTTGGCCCCCCTGACATCGTGGCGGCATTTTGACGATGAATCAATGACAAATTGCTAACGATATGCCCTTCGATAACGCGAGCATGCTCTCCTTTGTCTCCAAGTCGCGAGTTTGCTGTGAAATGTAATGAAACAATGAAATGAAACACAAGTTTTTTTTGAAATAACAGAGCATAACGCTTAAATTTTCTTTAAAAAAGTTGGCCACTTTTTGGCCCCCCCAACTTTTTGCACCCACCCTCTTAAATTTTCATATATGATTAATGATACAAATCTTATGCTTAATAAGAAGTTTATTAAGTTAGAGTAAGTGAATTTTCTCCTATCATCGTATTTATTTCATTATTTCTTACTAAATTAATTTATTATTGTTATTTATTGATATTTTCATGGGTAGGCATTACAATTGTAATCATTATGCATTTAAATAATGTTATGTATCTATTTTGGTCAAATAACCTTGAACTCTATTTTCAGATGTTGAATATGGAGACTCCTCATCTTCATGAGTCAATAGAGGTAGGCATTGCTGTAGCTGTGTTGTCTTCAAATCCTTTGACCAAGGTATGAGCCAATAACATGTAAATGTCATGTTGTATTTCTTGTTTTATCTCATGTCATTTGATGTACATAAATGATATTTATGTTTAGTCAATTTTGCTTCTTGATGCTTCTCACAAGAGGTCACAACTCCAACCCGTCCAACTACTGAAGAAGAGAGACAAGATGATTGAGAGGGATTATCAGCTAGCAGTAAGTGATTGATTACATATGTGATGTTGTATATTTCATGTTTTCTATATTAATATGCATATTGTTTTATTGTATTAACAGCTAGAGCTGCAAAAAATTCTGTTGAGGAGGTCTAGTCGACGGGAGAGAGAGGATGCGTCACTGATTGGCTCTCCATCTTCACAACCAAGCAAGGACTGCAAATTATTTCATAGCAGTTCATAGGAAACTAGATTTTGGGACCATTTTTTGTATGCCTAGATGGCTTTGTATACATACTTTTGTATGTTACCAATGTATATCTAAGTTGTTTATGCATGTATGGATTTGTTTGTACATTCCTATATGGCTTTATATATAGACTAGATGTTATGTTCATGGCATTATGTATATGATAGTTTACATTAGATATTTAATATGATGATCAATTATCGTTACAAAAATTTGGTTTTACATGTGCCAATTACATTTGCTTGAAAGTTTATAAATCATTTTCAAATAATCTATTTTGTACATATCTTGCAATAATTGCATTCCATGAGATTGTGCATTTCTTTGATGCATCATGTCAAATAGTTCACGCACCTTATCTATGCTTCCACACTTTGCATACATGTCTACAAGGGCAGCTGCAAATCCAACATGTGACAAAATTCCTATATCCTTTAGGCTTTGATGGTTGTCCACACCCTGTTCCCCAGATCCCATTTTGGCAGAAGCAAGGAGGATGTTGGATAAGGTTGTGTAATTTGGTTTTAGACATCCCAATTGCAGTTGGTTGAAAGTTTCTTTTGTGCATTTTCTTGAAAGTTTCTAAAGACTTATGAAAAATCCATTTTGTGCATATCTTGCAATCATTGCATTCCATGAGACAACATTTCTTTGAGGCATCGTGTCAAACAGTTCACGTGCCTTGTATATGCTTCCACACTTTGCATATGTAAGGAAAACATAGGTGCGAAAAACAGCTTTCCTAATGTTAATTCCCTGGGGACAGTGTAGACAGGTAACTTTTCAAACTAAATGACACAGATAAGTACATGAGAGAAACCAGAAATAGACAATATTCAGAACACAGACACACAGTATTACGTGGGAAAACCCTTACGGGTAAAAAACCCACCACCACAATAAAAGCTATCTTTATTACAGTAAACTCTAAGCTTACAATAAAGATACCCAGCTATATTTGTTCAGGTATCAATTCTATGACAATTATACAAACAGTTTATTGCATCTGCACATCTACAGAATAAACTGTATAATTAGAATAGTTTCATCGATCTCTCATCATTAATCGATGAGCTCACCAAAACTGTATATATACCACAGTCTTCAAGAGCAGAAAAAACTATTTTCACTTCTGCCCTAACTGCAATTACAACTTACTCTGCCCGCTGTCCCAACTGTTGCGTAACTACTGTCTGACAGTTTACATTTTCGTGGGAAACATTAATCCCACATGCATTGAGCTGCGTTTGCTATTCCGGTTTATAAGCATGAATGAACCAAAGAGTATTGTCGGCAATTTTGTTGCCGACAATACCAAGCCTTCGTCCATCGGCATAACAACCCCCATCGGCCTTCAGACTTCACCTCCCACCGACGAGCATAGTCTCCCCGATCACCACGGTTAACATCGGAATAACTTTCACCATTGGCACAAGAATTAGCTCCCGCTCCGACAGTGCTCTGTCTCACTGATACCTCCATCGGGATAACTATCACCATCGGCACAAGAATTAGCTCCCACTCCGACAGTCCTCTGTCTCACCGATACCTCCATCGGGATAACCGCATTACATCGGCTCATAACCTTTCGGCTATGTCGACGAGTATTCTCTTGCCGATAGACATACGCCATTGGAGTGACTACTCCTGTCGGAGTAACACCCCAGAGTTTGGCCGATAGGCCTTGTCTTGCCGATGACCTATCCATAACCTTCATCAGAGTGACTAGTGTCCATCGGCCCAAAGATATAATGCTTCACCGATGGTCTTCATTTCACCGATGGCAATGGTCTTCAACTCAGTCCTGCCGATAGCACTTCGTCACAGCGATGCCAACATCGCATATGCTTGAACCAATGAACCAAGGAGTCATTGAACCTACCAAATGAACTCCAGAAAGGTTCAACGAAGAGGTTCAACAAAGAGGTTCAAAGAATAAGTTCAACGAAGAGGTTCAATGCATGGGTTCAATGAAGTGGTTCAATGCATAGGTTCAACTAAGAGGTTCAAGTAGTAATTTGAGACACAAGTTCTCTTCAGCATACATGTTTCGCAGGGCAGTTGCAACTACAACATTTGACAAATGCTTTGATGGATGTCCATATCGTGTTCCAAAGATACCATTCATAAGTTTTTGGAATTTGGCTTTACACCTGCCAATTGTATTTTCTTGAAAGTTTCTAAAGCCTTATCAAAAAATCCACTTTGTTCATATCTTGCAATCATTGTATTCCATGAGACAACATTTCTTTGAGGCATGATGCCAAATAGTTCACATGCCTTGTCTATGCTTCCACACTTTGCATGCATGTCTCCGAGGGTAGTTGCAACTACAACATCTAACAAAATTCCCATATCTTTTATGCTTTGATGGATGTCCATACCGTGTTCCAAAGATCCCATTTTAGCATAGGCAAGGAGGATATTGACTAAGGTTGTGGAATTTGGCTTTACACCCACCAATTGTATTTTCTTGAAAGTTTATAAAGCCTTATCAAAAAATCCATTTTTTGCATATCTTGCAATCATTGCATTCCATGAGATGGCATTTCATTGAGGCATCATGTCAAATAGTTCATGTACCTTGTATATGCTTCCACACTTTTCATACATGTCTACTAGGGTAGTTGCAACTACAATAGATCTTGCAATTATTGGATTCCATGAGATTGCATCTCTTTGAGGTGTTCTATCAAATAGTTCATGTGCCTTGTCTATGCTTCCACACTTTGCATACATGTCTACTAGGGTAGTTGCAACTACAACAAATTTGACAAAATTCCCATATCCTTTATGCTTTGATGGATGTCCATACCCTGTTCCAAAGATCCCATTTTGGCATAGGCAGGGAGGATGTTGGCTAAGGTTGTGGAATTTGGCTTTACACCCGCCAATTGCATTTTCTTGAAAGTTTCTAAAGCCTTATGAATAAATCCATTTTGTGCATATCTTGCAATTATTCCAGTGGACATGAGATGACATCTCCTTGAGGTGTTCTGTCAAATAGTTCACGTGCCTTGTCTAAGCTTCCACACTTTGCATACATGTATACTATGGTAGCTGCAACTACAACAGATCTAACAAAATTCCCATATCCTTTATGCTTTGATGGATATTCATACTGTGCTCCAAAGATCCCATTTTGGCATAGGTAGGGAGGATGTTGGTTAAGGTTGTGGAATTTGGATTTACACCTGCCAATCGCATTTTCTTGAAAGTTTATAAATCCTTATCAACAAATCTATTTTGTGCATATCTTGCAATTATTGCATTCCATGAGATGGCATCTCTTTGAGGTGTTTTGTCAAAGAATTCACATGCCTTGTCTATGCTTCGATACTTTACATTATGAATATTGAAGCTAACTTTTATTTGGCTAACAAATAATTATATTGTGAACCTATTTGCAACAACTTATGATATGGTTTTCATATAATTAGTTTTTGTATATAAATTATTAGTTAAATTTTACACTTTTATGTTAAGAAAAATATGGAATATGAAACACCCAATAAAGCATTTTTGTTAAGAGAATGGTGGGTACAAGGAAAGGTGCATCCAATCATAGGATTTATCATTTAGGCCTTTATAAGTTTTTTTTAGATGAATCTAACAATTCATAGTTTGAATCATATAAGGAAATATAATTTGTTTATGCTAAATTATTAGATTGATGCTAAGTGTTAGTTAACATATTTGTTGTACTCTTCTTTTTGTATACATCTCATAATAATCGTGATATTGAAACCACTAGATTTGATATAGAAACTACTAGATTTGATATGATAACTAAAAAAATTGGATAAAATGAAAATGATAAAACAACAAAAATGCATTACGTTGTCCAAATCCTTCAATACCTCGAATAGATGCAAGATGGCTTGATTGATTCAATGATTTGATATGTTGATTGCTGAATTCCGCAACATAACACTAAGATGGAGATTGATAGATGGAAGATAATGGATGAATGATGCAAGATAGATGGAGATGAATATGATAGATTCAAGAGTGATTTTGACAGAATGGGGATACTTGAAGAATAAATGCCACTTTTATGGCTTATGAGGGGGTTTATTTATAGGAAAGGCTTGGTTCAAATGCATGGTTGAGATTGAAAGGCTAAATGAATGATGTGGACGGCTAGGATTGATTAGTTATTCCCACTCTTCAAGGAAGTTGTAATCATGTGACAAGTGTACAAAGGAGAATAGGGCTCATGTGTGATCGTGTACACAAATACTTTTATTTAATAAAATTAAGTCTTATTAGTTGTACATGTGAAAGATTTTATATAAAAGTTGTACTACCACACATGAGTCAATTGAGAGATGGACAAGTGTTGGAATATGGTGAAAGGTGAGGACCTAATTCAAATATTAGTTGGAAAATTAATTAAATAAATAAGATTTATTTAATTAATTGGAAAGTGGGATTATGAATGTGAAATTAAATAAATAAATAAAATTTATTTAATTAATTGGCTAAATGGGATTAGGATGGGATTAAGAGTGGGATTTTAATTAAATAAATAAGATTTATTTAATTAATTGGATTAATGGGATAAGTGGGATTAAGAGTTGGATTATGACAAAATGCTACATGATGTCTAAGTAATGTATTTGACTAGGTATTGCAAGACAAGGACAAATTTTGGACAATTTTAGGTGTCTACATTTTGCCCCTCTTTGAGATGATGTTCGAGATGATAAGATTTGTGTCAAGTAACATCATTTCAAAGAAGCTAAGGTATGGATAGATGAAAATGGACAATGATGGAAAGATAGGATGATGAAATGGAGATAGTGATGAAAAGATAGGACGGGGATGGAAAGATAGGATGAGGATATGATGATGCCCCCTCGAGAGGATAGGCGGGTTGGACAAACACGGGTAGATGCTCGAAAGAAAATGAATTGGTCAAGGAAGATAAGGGAATGGATAGAAGAAATGAATGATGCATTATGCTGCAATGAAAGTGAGCAACCATGATGTTTGATATAGCACTAGGCGTTATGCACCAGGGTATAAGGACCAGGGTGACGATGTGTCTTGTGCACCCAGTGTAATACAACCTTGTCTAACATATGAGGAAGTAAACTTAGAGCATTGAAGTCCTAATGCACAAAAGGTATGATATGACCTTAGATGCAAAGGATAATGCAAAAAGCTATTCCAACATACACAAGATATGAATATTAGTTGGAATGATACCAATTTGATACAAATGCAAGATAAAAAGATAACACACACAAGCAAGCAAGCATGCACAAATGATACAAAAACAAACAAGGTATTGCCCCTGTCAAGTTGTAAACCAACGATTGATTGTTTGATTGATTGATTAATTGATAATGATAGTGTTGTCATAGCGGGGAACGATATATCCCTAGATCAACACAAGGATGTGGGAACTATATATCCCATTGGTGGTGATGATTGATTGATTGATTTGGTTTATGACAAGATTATGATCAAGACCATTGATGCAATTGGATACTTTGACAAGATTTATTGACTTGATTGGTATGGATTAAGGATGGCTTGCATTTGGGTCATTGCTTCGATTGATTTGATAAGGACGAATGGAAGAAGTGATTGAAGAATTTATTTGATATGATGAATGTGATTTGAAGAAGAATTAGTTTAATGAATTGATTTGAAGAAATGATTTGAAGAATTGGATTGATATGAATTTTAGGTGTTTATTGATGATGTAGGAGATAGATGATAGAAGAAATGTGAGATGGATGAAGATGATGATGTAAGGATATGATGAATAGATGAAGGATGAAAGATGGAAGGGGTCTATCACCTATGCCTGAATCTGAGTGCTTCCTTCGTATCCTAGATTGCCTACATACCCTGTATCTACTGGATCAATGCACTTAATGATAGAGATGAGATGTATTCTGATTTGTGTATTATTGGTGGTGATGATGAAAATGGATGGATTGATCGGGTTATTGATTGATTGAGATTGATTGGATGTTTTATGATATATGATGTTGATGGGATGTGAGAGATGTGATTTTGATTGATTGATAGATTGGATTGATTTGATGATTTGATTGGATTTGTTTTGATGGATTTGATGTGATGGATTGTTTGATGATGATTGATCTTATTACTTGTATTTGATGATTTGATTGGTTTGATTGTGATTGATGATGATGATGTGATGGGATTTTATTGCTTGGATTTTTGTTGGATACTTAATTTTTTTGTATTTTTGAAAATATTTGATTTTTTTGGATCTTTGGAAATATTTGATTTTTTTGGATTTTTGGAAATATTTGATTTTTTTGGGAATATTTAATTTTTTTGGATTTTTAAGAATTTTTTATTTTTATTTTATTTTTGAGGGAATATTTTGAATTTTTTTTTGAAATGTTTTGGGATGTCAATGGATTTACAATTTGGGTTGCCTTTGTGCTTGATACCAATGACAAGGGAAGACCAAGTCTAGGTGCAAGGATAAAGGTAGGATAAGATGGATGGATAAAAGGATGGGTGATATTAAATAGGATGGAAGGCTCATGATAGATGGAAAGGTAAGAGGATGGGCTATAACAGATGGAAAACTCATGATAAAGGAATGGGTAAGACTATAGGCCATAGTGGATGGATGTATGCCTCATAATGGAGTTAGGATGTGATCTCCAAAGACTATGTCGCATAGGAATAACATGCCCCATTCTAGGTGGAACACTTAGGATTTTACATGACAAAAGCTTATGACAATAGGATGACATGATGGATTTTACATAACAAGGCTTGTGACAAAAGGATGACATGATGGATTTTACATGACAAGGCTTATGATAATATCAAGAGATATCCAAAGCGTATTTCAACATTTTGCCCCTATGTCTTCATCAAGATCAAAAGGAGGAAGGGAGGATGGATAGACTCAATATGATAGGTATGTGGGTGTAATGGATAAGGATGGTAGGATATGATAGGATATGATGAAGAATAATATAATGGGATAAATAGTTTGGATGAGACAAGGTGCCCCCAAGTGTAAGTGACAGAGGATCAACCTACACATGACGCCTGTTTGCTAAGTTTTCATCATGGTACTTATCCAAGGTGCTTGTTTACCAGGTTTTCACTGTTGGATGAAGGGATTTCTCTTTACTTTTTTTATTTTTTTTTCTTTTTTCTTTTTTTCTTTTTTTAGATGGGATGACAATTACACATGGCACATGTTTGCCAAGTTTTCACCATGGTAATGGATAGGAGGGACTCAAGTGTCTAGTGCTCTGAAAGGTGATAGTGCCATTAGAGATGGATGCCATCGCATGGACCATGTCATTATGCTCATAGATGTTGGTAAAGGATTACATGAGAAGGAAATGGATTAGGTGGATAGCAGATTATGATGTGGATTATACAAGGTTCATGCAAGGATGGATGGCAGATAGTGGATTATGATGTGGATTATGTAGGGCCGATAGTGGATTATGTCAGACTTAAGCAAAAGGATGGATGGAAGATTTATGGAAAAAAGGATAGATGGAGGGAAGGCTTATGCAAAAGCATGGACCATAGGAAGGTGATGGGGAAGATATGTAGGATAATGGTTGAAGGTTGGGGAGATGGGGGTATGTAGAAATGTTGTGGAATGGAATGGAATGGAACCATGACCAATGGTTGCACACACCGTGATAAACATTGAAGCTTTTGATGGGAAGGTGGTGTAGGAAGCAATGGAGATGTTTGCTTAGGAGATAGGTGGTTGAGTGACTTAGGGACCCACATAGACTTAGTGTTTTTATGATTTTTGTTTTGCTTGTGGGATTTAGGAAGTTGAAACTTTTGTATGGAATGGCATTTTTGGATGGAAGGGGATGATTGCGATTTTTGAGAGGTGGATGCCTCATTTGACTTGCTTGGTTTATGCTTAGGGACCCAAACCATTTTGCTTTTGAACTTTTCTTTTGGAGGTATGGGCTTAGATAGTGGTTTGGATAGATTTTGCTTCAATTCTTTGCATTGATGCCCTAAGGAATGAGGGTCCCTAGGATTTTTGGCTTTATAGATAGAGGCATCTAAATTTTTGTTTTTGAATCCGATGGGTTTGGTGGAATGAGTGAAAGCTTCATGTTTAGACAATGTGTGCATTTGTTGGTCATGATTAGGATTTTTAGGGAATTTATGGATAAGTGGATAATTAGGTGTTGGAAGCAATGTTGGCAAAGTGGATGGAGGGATGTTAGGAGTTGGAAGGAGTGGAGGTAAAGTTGATGGTGGAAGGTGTATGGTTACATGCTTTTGATATTTGTAGGACAATGGAGGTGGAATGGCTACATATGTTTTGGGTATATGATGTGGTTTGTGATGGAAAGTGGACTTAGGATGCATGGAGGAAGTACCAACATCTTTAGAGTGTTTACCTTGGGGTGTATATCCAAGGCCATATGATCATGGAGGAACTTTGACATGGATTGGCTCCAAAATACCTTGTTCATGAGGGCCTAAGCCTTTACCTTGGTAATTCATGTTTTGGAGGATGCAATGGACTATGGGACTAGGTGTGGTTTGGACACTAGACTTGAGTTTGTTATTGGATGGAGAAGGTGAGGTGTAAGACAAAGGTTGTTGTGGATGCGGAACATTCACGGATGAGGGTGGGAAGACCAATAGGACATGATGGTGGATTTGAAGTGGGATCGATGGTGGATGCGGAAGGGCCATTAGGATCTTGCTTAACATTTTGTTCACTAAGATCCAAGGTATTGATTTGATCTTCTATGCTTATGTGTTTTTGGGAGGCACATGTCTCATTATGACAAGTGGATGTTTCCTCATTATGGATAGGGCTAGATGGCGAATGACTAGGAGCAATGTGGATATCCTACTCGTGGATGGATATAGGATTATGGATAGGATCAAGGTTCTCATGGATAGATTCTTCATAGGTATCATCTTGATCATAAAGAGGGTAAATGTTATGGATAGGTTGGATTTGGATGGTTTGCTCATGGATAGGTATAGGGGTATGAATAGGATCAAGATTCTCATGGATCAGTTCTTCATAATGAACAATATCTTGATCATAAATAAGGTATAGGTTGTGAATAGGTTGAATGGAAGGGCTTCGATCTTGATTAGGACGGGGGCTTGATGTTTCCATATGTATTGGATTATACTCTTGACATAACTCCTGGGTTGCTTGAATGGAAGGGGATGACTCTTGGATGGGTTCTTGGATAGGCTTGACATGCTCTTGGTCAATAACATGGAGACATGATAGCTCTTGACTTGAACTCATGATAGGAGGTTCGTGAAGAGGCTTGATGACTTGTGGGTCACATGATGGGCTTGAAGGGCTAGGCATGTTAATGGAGGGCTCTTGAATAGATGTTTGAGACGGGGATGAGTTGCTCCTAGATAGTAGCCAATGGATCACATCCTTTGCAAGTGCATGTGTGGAAGGACAATATAGTGGATGGATAATAAGGGTAGATGGAGTTGTAGGTTGAGGATTATGATTAGGTTGAGGGGTAATTGGATTAAATGGATTAGGATTTGGATTGGGATTAATCTTACCACAATTTATGAGGTTTTTGATCAATCTCTTAAGTTTGGCACAATTGGTTGTCGTATGACCATTAACCCTATTGTATGCACAATATGCATCATCTTTATACCAAGGGGGTTTAAAGTGGATTTCTTCAAAGGATTTTATCGGTGGAAGCTCAATCAAATTTGCTTGGACCAATTGTTGTACGGTTATGTCTAAGGGATCTTGTCGTGGAGGATTAATGAAACATGGGGATGAAGGTAATGAAGGTTGATGGACCAATGGACTAGGGGTAGGATCACATGGTGGTGTTGGGATAGGCTCATGGATTAGCATTTGATTGGATGATGAAGGCCACTCATAAGATGCATTGGCTAGATTGGTATGTCCCTTGTCAAAAGTAATTAAGTCTTGCTCCAAATGTGGACTTAAGGACACTTGATTTATGTACAAGGGACTACTTTGGCTTGCTTGATTTATGTACAAAGAACCACTTGGACTTGGATATGCTTCTTGTTGCAAAGGTGGACTTAGGTCTATCAACGATGCTTGATGGGAGAACACTTGGTTGCTTTGTGGATGGGTTTGGTGATGTGTTGGAATGTTAGAATGAGGAATTGGATAATGTTGGGGTGAAGGTTGATAGATTGATATGGCATTGACATGATAGGTGGATGGATGAGGTGGAATTTGTTGAAGTTGGGATGGTGTTTGGATTTCTTGTTGTTGTATGATTTGTTGTTGATGTTGTAGTTGGAATTGTTGAATTGGTTGATGTTGTTGTGATTGAATGTGTTGATGATGGAAGGGTTTCATAGGCTAATGATTGTTGTAATATGGATTGATATGGATAAGGATTGACATTGGGAGGAGTGTGATAGGTTGATGAAGGATTGATGTGATTGTGGATAAATGAGGTTGATATGAAGTGGATGGGGATGACATGTAAGGTTGAAATGACATTGGTTGATGTTGAATGGATAGAGGATGATGTGCTTGTTGGGTTTGACAAGTGGCCATGAGGTGTTGGGCTTGGGCTATGAAATGTTGCATTTGAGGTGATTGACTTGCTTGAGGTTGAAGTTGTTGGATGATGCCTTGGAGCCTTTGTATAGTGTGTTGATCTAAGGGTCGTGGCCTTTGGTAAAGTGCTTGGAGGAGGTTTTGGAATTTGGGTACTATGTCTTCTAATGTTGGCATGTTTTCACACAAGTGTTTAAGTCTTAAGTCATTTTTGGAAAGTGCTTGCTTATGATTTGGATGATGATGTGGATTGTTTGGATGATGATTTGATGATTAGGATGAAGGTGACTAGGATGCAGTTGATTTGGATGTGGTTAGGATGAAATTGATTTGTTTATGTGTTTGGTGTCTATAGCTTGATTTGACAATGTTCAAACAAATGATTATGCATATACACACATGAATCACTCATGCAAGACACATAAGCAAGTTTAACTTTAAAAAATGAAATGTGATGATTAAGCAAGCACTTGAAAACACATCAACAAGCCTAATGTCTAGTCAAGTGGGTATGGCCAATTAGGTGTTAGGCTAGACTACACAAGGTTGACTAAGGAATTGAAAGTGAAATCCTGCCACACAGCCGAGAGAAAGGGGTAACCCACCCTTCACCTTCACTTCCCAAAGGTATAAAGTTCTTTGGGGCTTAGCCAAGAGTGACAAGATTTACAACTCCCAATGAGGGTGTCTTTTGATTTAGCCTCGGTTGAGGTCGTCCCTTGGAGTGGTGTGTCTCCAAGCAGGCTTCCTAGATAGGGTGACAAAAGCAAACCAAGTGAGTTGTCACTTGATTCACACTCGTAGTGGTTAGATGACCCTTTAGAAATGAGATGTGTGGAAGACAATTCAAGCACTTGTTCTTTTTAGATCCAAATCCAAGTGTGTGATTGAAGACACTTGTTCCTTTTAACCTGATTTTTTGATGTGATTGCAAACAATGTTCATTTTAAGCCCAAAATCTAAATGTGAGATCAAACAATGATTGAGAGATAAAAGATAGAATGTGTGCACCTGATTATTTTCACTTTCCACTTGCTATTGTGACTAATCCAAATGTCACTCCAGCTCCTTTGATTCACCTACAAGCCACAAAATTAAAAAATGACCAATTAAACTTGCACATGAAAGCAATATGTGGAAAATGAAGAATCTGATGAAAACTAATTAAAATGATCTAATACAACAAAACAAATTGTATAAACAGATTCTTTGGGAAATTCTATGCACTTTTAAAAAACATTTCGTTCAAATCCGATCAAATTTGCTCAAGATATGCTCAATTGAAGTTTAAAAGGAAGCTGAACTTTT
This sequence comes from Cunninghamia lanceolata, assembly GCA_027924645.1. Taxonomy (NCBI): domain Eukaryota; kingdom Viridiplantae; phylum Streptophyta; class Pinopsida; order Cupressales; family Cupressaceae; genus Cunninghamia; species Cunninghamia lanceolata. The sequence continues at coordinate 3,039,815 of BSBN01000500.1, read as the reverse complement.
TGACTTCAAAAAAAAGATGGAAAATGACACATTCACTTGATGAAACCTGCACCATTGTGAATTTCATGGAGTCCTCTTTCCAACGAGTATTTGTTTGTGTGATTTGGCCTCCATATGTGAAAGTTATGATAGAAAAACCAAAATCCACAATGACAACAACCAAAAGCGAGTTACAAAGCCAAAAGCGATGCAATTTTGATCATATGCGAGCTAAATTTTGCCAAAAGTGACTAGATTTTGCTCATATGCGATGCAAACTTAGCAAAAGCAATGAATTGTTCCTGGATGCGCAAAAAATAGCTGTTTCTCCAAAATCTAGGGTTAGCGTTATGAAAAATAAATATGAGAGATATGTAAATATCAAAATAACTCTATTGATGATTCAGATTAATCAGAGAAAAGCCCTACAACCACAGATTGATAAGATCTTGCAAAATAAATGAGATTAGGTCAAGATGATCAAAACCCTAGACAAAATAGATTGCAAATGATAAAATGAAAACCAGGAACCTGAACACTCAGATCAAAACCCTAGATCAAACAAATGAAATCTAGCAAATCCTACAAAGATGTTAGTAATCAAATAGAAACCCCAGATTGCTAGATGCAATGAGGACTGCTAAAAGCGATGCACTATCGTTCAAAAATGATGCAAATTTTGCCAAAAGCGATGTGATTTTGCTCAAATGCGAGGCAAATTTACCAAAAGTGATGCACTTTAGCTCATATGCGAGACAAATTTTGCCAAAAGCGATGTGATTTTGCTCAAATGCAAGGCAAATTTACTAAAACTGATTTTCTGCAGCTCGAATGCGAGTTTCTTCACCAAACGCTCTTTCTTCACGAAATCTAGGCAAATTTGTACTTAAAATTTATGGAAACGGTCTCCCGGACGCAATGGTGAGGTTAGATTTGAGCTAGGAGATCATATACATACATTTTTAATCCAAATCTTGACAAACTAGGGTTAAAAAAGATAAATTTTTGCAAGAAGAACCTACAAAAACTAATGATTAGATCCAATAGGGCATGTTCACGTCGGGTTCACCAGAATGTATAATGAAAAATTTGGATAAAATGAAAATGATAAAACAATAAAAATGCATTACCTTGTCCAAATCCTTCAATACCTCAAATAGATGCAAGATGGCTTGATTGATTCAATGATTTGATATGTTGATTGCTCAATTCCACAGCATAACACTAAGATGGAGATTGATAGATGGAAGATAATGGATGAATGATACAAGATAGATGGAGATGAATGTGATAGATTCAAGAGTGATTTTGATAGAATGGGGATACTTGAAGAATAGATGCCTCTTTTATGGCTTATGAGGGGGTTTATTTATAGGAAAGGCTTGGTTCAAATGGATGGTTGAGATTGAAAGGCTAAATGAATGATGTGGACGTCTAGGATTGATTAGTTATCCCCACTCTTCAAGGAAGTTGTAGTCATGTGACAAGTGTACAAAGGAGAATAGGGCTCATGTGTGATCGTGTACACAAATACTTTTATTTAATAAAATTAAGTCTTATTAGTTGTACATGTGAAGGATTTTAAATAAAAGTTGCACTACCACACGAGTCAATTGAGAGATGGACAAGTGTTGGAATGTGGTGAAAGGTGAGGACCTAATTCAAATATTTTATTTGAATTAGTTGGGATATTAGTTGGAAAATTAATTAAATAAATACGATTTATTTAATTAATTGGAAAGTGGGATTATGCATGTGAAATTAATTAAATAAATAAAAATTATTTAATTAATTGGCTAAATGGGATTAGGATGGGATTAAGAGTGGGATTTTAATTAAATAAATAAGATTTATTTAATTAATTGGCTTAATGGGATAAGTGGGATTAAGAGTGGGATTAGGACAAAATGCTACATGATGTCTAAGTAATGTATTTGACTAGGTGTTGCAAGACATGGACAAATTTTAGACAATTTTGGGTGTCTACAATAACCATAGATAATTTCTCATCTTACATGTTAGACATATCCTCATTTCACCTTCTATATATTTGACTTCATTTTCCTACCTTCATCTCACCTTAGATATATGTTTGACATTATATGTTTAGTTAGGGAGAGACTTAGAAAGAGATCGAGAGGAAGATGATATGTTTGACATTATATCCTCATTTCACCTTCTATAGGTCTAGCATACCCTTGTTTCACCATCTATATGGGTTACATAAAGAGCAGGAGGAAGAGGGGAAGAGAGAGACATAGGGAGAGAGACATGTCTGGCATCATTTGTATATCCTCATTTCACCTTTCTACATTTGCTTTACACCTGCTAATTGCATTTGCTTGAAAGTTTCAAAAGCCTTATCAAAAAATCCATTTTGTGCATATATCTTTCAATCATTGCATTCCATGAGACATCATTTCTTTGAGGTGTCATGCCAAACTATTCACATGCCTTGTCTATGCTTCCACACTTTGCATACATGTATAAAAGAGTAGTTGCAAATACAACATGTGACAAAATTCCTATATCCTTTATGCTTTTATGGTTGTCTATATTGGAAACAAGGTAGATAACTGAGAGCAGGGGGGGTGAATCAGTTATCTCAAATTTCTTTAACTTTCTTTTCTTCTTTAATAATTAGTGCAGCATCAAAACATATAAGCATATGTGATCATAAGAACAAAAATAAAATCAACACACATAACACAAGGATTTTTACATGGAAAACCTTATTAAGGGAAAAACCACGAGGTGACTAACCTAAGATTGCATTATCTGTTAAAAGAATAAAGGAGTACAAAATGACACTTGCCAATTAGGGCTCACTGCCCGAGCACGCTGCTCACAAGAGGCACACTGCCTATAAGAGACTCACTGTCTACAAAACTTACAGAAGGTAATTAGGTGTTTGAACTGATGAGAGACATCTACAAATGCAAGAGTTCAGTTCCAATTAGGCACAATACACTGATATGATGCACTTCATTCTTCCTCTGTTTTAGTGTTGTTGCTCTGTCACATACCGGACTTGAATTGTTGCTTTCACACTTATCCCTGCTTTTCTTTGCACCTTATTTCATACCACATACACCACACACACCTACATACTAGAATTCATCTGGTATATATATATCTGCATAAAGGATTCTCATCAACTTTCTAGTCGGCAACAAGAACACTTCAAGATATTTGCAAGTTACTGATCTATCGACATAATCCATGCTTGATTTGTGATGCGTATCAAAAACATGGGCATAGAAGTCTTTAATCATGTCGACCAACAATGTATAATTCCCCAAATTGCTTGATCAACACCTTTTACTCATCCGGATTGAAGTCTGATGCTCTGCTTGTTTGGAACCCAACACTCAGATGCTCATATCTTTTTCATGCTTTATCATCGGAGGCTAAATCTCTGGAATATAGTAGTCACGATACCCCTCTTGAATTATCCAAGTATGCAACTTGCTGAGTTACACCATCTAAGAGATCCAGACCTAATTGTCAGACCTTGTTGCATACTCTGTTTTTGTTCACCAGACCAAAACAATCTTCAATCTGACTTCCGGTATAGGCATACTATGTACTGCAAATGTGTGGGATAGATTTTGTTGCCATTAATGAAAACACTCATGAAGCCACACAGTGTCTCTTGCCAACAGTCTATACCCTATTCTAAAGATCCCATTTTGGCATAAGCAAGGAGGATGGTGGATAAGGTTGTAGAATTTGGATTTACATCCGCCAATTGCATTCCATGAGAATAGTTCTCATAATTCATGGTAGCTGGGAATGTTCTGTTCAGGCCTACAGGGGTACATAGGGTCCATCCATAATAACCTCTCAGTTTTGGTCAACTCCAATACATTTGACTGTGCCGAAATCAAATGCATTCTTGCAAAATGCTTCAGTTTCATGCAGTGGAAAGGTGCTAGGAGTGACATTTTGCATTCCATAGCTCATGGGACTAAATTGATAGTGTGAACACATTGAGATCAATGGGTAAATACTAGGGGATGTCTTATTTTATGTGCTAAGCGTTCCAATTGTCAAACTTTGACGGAGCAGTTCTTGAAATTCATGGCAGCTAGGATTGTTCTATTTGGACCTACAGGTGCACGTGGGGTCCATCCATAATAACCTCTCTCAATTTTTGTCAACTCCAAACCATTTGATCATGCCAAAATCAAATGCATTCTTGCAAAATGCTTTAGTTTCATACAACACAACCTTGCTAGGACCTGTATTTTTCGTTCTGCTTGTCATGGGCCAAACTGATAGTGCCATAGTGTTGGGATGGGTGGATAAATCCCAGGGGAGGTCTCTTTTGGTGTATCAAGTGTAACAATCTTTTGGGGCAATAGGCTACCGATAAATTCACTTAAGATCCATAAGAGCAAAAAACTGCCAAACTTTGATAGAGCAGTTCTCAGATGTCATTGCAACTAGGAATGTTTCATTTGGACCTACAAGTGCATGTGAGGTCCTTCCAAAATAACCTCTCTTAGTTTTGGTCAACTCCAATCCATTTGACTGTGCCAAAATCAAATGCATTCTTGCAAAATCCTTTAGTTTCATGCAGTAGAAAGTTGCTAGGAGTATGATTTTACATTCCACAGCTCATGGGGCCGAACCAACATCACTAATGCATTGATGTGGGTGAGTAAATGCTAGGGGAGGTCTCCTTTCATGTGCCAAGTGTCCCAATCATTCAGAGTAGTAGGCTACCGGTAAAGTCACTTAAGATCCCTAGGAGTAAAAAACTACCAAATTTTGACGAAGTACTTCTCAAAATTCATGGTAGTTAGGAATGTTTCATTCATACCTACAAGTGCATGTGGGGTCCTTCCATAATAACCTCTCTTAGTTTTACTCAACTCCAAACCGTTTGACCGTACTAAAATCAAATGCATTGTTGCAAAATGCTTTAGTTTCATGCAGTGGAAAGGTGCTAGGAGTGACATTTTGCATTCCACATCTCGTGGGGCCAAACTGACAGTGCCAACACACCAGGGTGGGTAGGTAAATGCTAGGGGAGGTCTTGTTTCATATGCAAAGTGTTGCAGTCATTTGGGGCAACAGGCTACCGATAAAGTCACTTAAGATCCTAAGAGCAAAAAACTACCAAACTTTGATGGAGCAATTCTTGAAAGTCATCGTAGCTAGGAATAATCTGTTTGGACCTATAGGTGCACATGGGGTATTTCCATTATAACCTCTCTTAGTTTTGGTTAACTCCAATCCGTTTGACCGTGCCAAAATCAAATGCATTCTTGCAAAATGCTTCAGTTTCATGCATCACAACCTTGCCAAGTTTCATATTTTTCATTCTGCTCATCATGGGGTCAAATCAACCATGCCAACACATCAGGGTGGGTGGGTAAATCCTAGGGGAGGTCTCATTTCGTGTGCCAAGTGTCTCAATCATTTTGGGCTGCAAGCTACTGACAAAGTGGAAAGGTGCTAGGAGTGAAATTTTGCATTCCATAGGTCGTGAGGCTAAACTGACTATACCAACATGTTTGGGTGGGTGGATAAATGCTAGGGGAGGTCTCGTTTCATGTGCCAAGTGTCTCAGTCATTCCGCACTGCAAGCTACCGACAAAGTCGAAAGGTGCTAGGAGTGAGATTTTGCATTCCACAGGGGCCGAACCGATAGCACTAAGGAATCAAGGTGGGTGGGTAAATATTAGGGGAGGTCTCTTTTTGTGCACCAAGTGTTGCAGTCATTTGGAGCAGCAGGCTACCGACAAAGTCATTTAAGATCCCTAAGAGCAAAAAACTGCCAAACTTTGACGGAGTAGTTCTTGAAATTTGTGGTAGTTGGGAATGCTCTATTTAGACCTACAGTTGCATATGGGGTCCATACACAATAACCTCTCTTAGTTTTGGTCAACTGCAATCTGTTTGACCATGCCGAAATCAAATGCATTCTTGCAAAATGCTTCAATTTCATGCAGTAGAAAGGTGCTAGGAGTGAAGTTTTGCATTCCATAGCTTGTGGGGCTGATCTAACTATGCCAATGTGTAAGGGTGGGTGGGTAAATGCTAAGGAAGGTCTTGTTTCATGCACCAAGTGTCTCAGTCATTCGGGGCAGTAGGCTACCGACAAAGTCACCTAAGATCTTAAGAGCAAAAAACTGCCAAACTTTGACGGAGTAGTTCTCAGAAGTCGTGGCAATTAGGAATTTTTTGTTTAGACCTACAGGTGCATGCAGGGTCTTTCCACAATAACCTCTCTTGTTTTTGGTCAAATCTAATCCATTTGACCGTGCCAAAATCAAATGCATTCTTTCAAAATGCTTCAGTTTCATGCAGCACAACCTTGCCAGGTACCATATTTTTCATTCTACTCGTCATGGGGCTGAACTAACTGTGCTAATGTGTTAGGGTGGGAGGGTAAATTCTTGGGGAGGTCTCATTTCATGTGCCAAGTGTCCCAGTCATTCTAGTCAATGTGTCGAGGTGGGTAGTTAAATGCTAGGGGAGGTCTCGTTTCATGTGCCAAGTGTCCCAGTCATTTCAGGCACGCTTTTCCGGTAGCTTACAGCCTGAAATGATTGGGACACTTGGCACATGAAACGAGACCTCCCCTAGCATTTAACTACCCACCTCGATGCATTGGCATAGTCAATTTAGCCCCATGAGCTATGGAATACAAAATTTCACTCCTAGCACCTTTCCACTTTGTCGGTAGCTTGCAGCGCTGAACAACTGAGACACTTGGTGCATGAAATGAGACCTCCCCTAACATTTACCCACCCACCTCGATGTGTTGGCATAGTTAGTTCGGCCCCACGACATGTGGAATGCAAAATTTCACTCCTAGCACCTTTCCACTTTGTCGATAGCTTGTAGCCCATAATGATTGAGACACTTGGCACATGAAATGAGACCTCCCCTAGCATTTACCCACCCACCTTGATATGTTGGCGTGGTTGGTTCAGCCCAATGATCTGTGGCATGTAAAATTTCACTCCTAGCACCTTTAGACTTTGTTGGTAGCTTGCAGCCCGAAATGACTAAGACACCTAGCACATGAAATGAGACCTCTGCTAGCATTTACCCACCCACCCCGACATGTTGACATAGTCAGTTCAGCCCCACGACCTATGGAATGCAAAATTTCACTCCCAGCACCTTTCCACTTTGTTGGTAGCTTGCAACTTAGAACGACTGAGACACTTGATGCATGAAACGAGACCTCCCCTAGCATTTATCCACCCACCCTGATGTGTTGGCATAGTTGGTTCGGCCCCACAACTTGTGGAATGCAAAATTTCACTCCTAGCACCTTTCCACTATATGAAACTGAAGCATTTTGCAAGAATGCATTTGATTTCAGCATGGCCAAAGTGTTTGGAGTTGATCAAAACTAAGATAGGTTATTGTGGATGGACCCCACGTGCACCTATAGGTTTGAACATAACAATCACATATACCATGAATTCTGAGAACTTCTTCATCAAAGTTTGACAGTTTTTTGCTCTTAGGGATCTTAAGTGACTTTTTCAGTAGCTTATCGCCCCGAACGACTGGGACATTTGGCACATGAAACGAGACCTCCCCTAAAATTTACCCACCCACCCCGATGCATTGGCACTATTGGTTCGGCCCCACGAGCTGTGGAATGCAAAATATCACTCCTAGTACCTTTCCACTACATGAAATTGAATCATTTTGCAAGAATGCATTTGATTTCGGCACTGTCAAACAGATTGGAGTTGACCAAAATTGAGAGAGGTTATTGTGGACAGAGACCACATGCACTTGTAGGTCTAAACAAAACATTCCCAGCTACCATGAATTTCAAGAACAACTCTGTCAAAGTTTGGCAATTTTTTGCTCTTAGGGATATTAAGTGACTTTGTCGGTAGCCTGTTGGCCCGAATGGCTGTGACACTTGGTGCACAAAACAAGACCTCCTCTAGCATTTAACTGCCCACCCTGACACATTGGCGTTATCGGTTCGGCCCCACGACAAGCAGAATGAAAAATATGGGTCCTAGAAAGGTTGTGTTGTATGAAACTGAAGCATTTTGCAAGAATGCATCTGATTTTGACATAGTCAAACAGTTTGGAGTTGACCAAAACTAAGAGAGGTTATTATGGACAGACCCCACATGCACTTGTAGGTCTAAATAAAACAATCCTAGTTGCCACAAATTCTAAGAATTGCTCTGTCAAAGTTTGATAGTGTTTTGCTCTTATGGATCTTAAGTGACTTTGTCGGTAGCCTGTTGCCCCGAATGACTGGGACACTTGGCACATGAAATGAGACCTCCCCTAGAATTTACCTACCTACCCCATGTGTTGGCACTATTAGTTTGGCCGCATGAACTGTGGAATGCAAAATATCACTCTTAGCACCTTTGCACTGCATGAAATTGAAACATTTTGCAAAAATGCATTTGATTTCAGCACAGTCAAATGGATTGGAGTTGACCAAAACTAAGAGAGGTTATTGTGGACGGACCCCACATGCACCTATAGGTGCAAATGAAACATTCCCAACTACCACAAATTCTGAGAACTACTTTGTCAAGTTTGACATTTTTTTGCTCTTAGGGATCTTAAGTGACTTTGTCAGAAGCCTGCTGCCCTGAACGATCGCGACACTTGGCACACCAAATGAGACATCCCCTAACATTTACTTGCCCACCTCGATGTGTTGGCACTATCAGTTTGGCCCCATGAGTTGTGGAATGTAAAATGTCACTCCTAGCACCTTTCCACTGCATGAAACTAAAGCATTTTGGAACAATACGTTCCTTGCCACCATAGGCAAATGAAATTGATTTAAAAAAACTAAGGTAGGTTTTTGTAGGTGGACCTGACATCTACCTGTACATACAAAGACGATGTTCCTAGCTGTCATGGTTTGACAAAATAGCCCGTCCAAAGTTTGACACCTTTTCTGTCTTAGGGCTCTTTAGAGACTGTCTCCGTCTAACATAGCTAATAACTACCAGTAGGCTTCACCAGCTAAAAGACATCTCCCCTAGCATTTACCTGCCCACCTAGATGCATTGGCACCATCCATTTGGCCTTAAGAGATGTCGAATGTAAAAATTTAGTCCTAATACCTTCCTAGTAGATGAAAATTCAATACTATAAAGGTGTTCTCACTTAATCCAATGTGTTGTAGGGCATCAATTAAGGTTGTCCTTACCACTTCTATCAATTGTTAGCACTAAATGTGAAGAAACAAATGAGGGTTTGTCATTAAAACTCATAGTAACATCATTAAAACTAATAAAAACTCATTATGAAATAGTAACTAAAGGACATATCATCATGAAATAATCATGAAAACCTACCTTACTTTCCTTCCTAAGGCAACTTTATAAGGATTATGCCTACCTCCATCATACTCAAATCCTACATGCAAATTAGTTAAAATGAGTACACCAATGAACTCTATAATAAAACAAAACTAATCAACCAAGACCAAGGAGCACATATAAGAAGGTAAGATAGGTGTTAAAAATATAGAAGGTGAAATAAGGATAGCAAAGAAAAATAACATACCTTTCTATCATTCCACTGATTTAATCTAATGAACCATTCGGGTCTACTCTACTATTTATTGTGTTGAGTATTGCCTCGTGGTCAGACTCACGAACCTTCCACATGGTATTGTTCAATGGTCTACCCCCATTTTTGATCAAATGTACATTTGATGCCACAACAAGGTTAGAATAATGAAGAATCTTCCTATGTGTGTCAAAGTCCTCGAACAACCACACATCAAACTTCTTCACTAGGTACCTTCTAAGCCATGTTCCAGTAACAACCACTAATCTTGTAGGATACTCGATATTTTCTCCATCTATAACAAGTGCATCTAATTTCTTTTTTTACCTCAACACAATGACACAAATAATAATATGTTCCTTCTTCATTATCTTCAGCTACAATAATTGCATAAACATGCCCTGCATTGATATATGCATTCAGTTCAATGAATACAGTTAATAATACAAAAAAACTACAAAGTAAGATGGAATATTGAATTTTATTAAATTTGAATGCTAATAATACATGGTTGAACTAGATCTGAAACATGGTCAAAGTCAACTGATGATTCAATCCATGTGAGTTGTAGTGTTGCTGAGAGTCGATATGTGTCAACCAGGCTTAGTTTCTTGTAGACCATTCATCGACCTAATCCTTTGACTCATGGTCATACCAAGCTTGATCCGTACATGAAGAAAAAAAGCATACTATCCACCATGCATGAATACTCCATGAATCTGCATTAGATCTTCTAAAAGAGTGTAGCTCACTCAATCCTGTCAATGTACGAGAATCCTCATATTTCACAATGTTAGTATCATCAAACAACCAAAAATATCTATGAACTGTAGACTTACCTTCATTATCTAGACCCATTGTAGCATTACACCATTCGACAATAGATCTTGCATCTATCAACTTTACATTGTCTTTGTACTTCAACTCTTCTTGTGCTAATGCTCCTTTGATACATGCTCCGACACCATCATGCTCCTCCTTTCCACGCCTAAGCTCACAAAAATTCCACATATGTTGAACACCATTCATCTTATGCATCCTACTCAACCAATAGAACATCCACGAGTTCTTGAATTGTGATGCACAATTGTCTGACCATATGATATGCTAATCAAATGATATGCTCCTGCTAGCCAAATCATGATAGAACATCTTAAAATAGCCTTGCATGAACTTTGTAGAAGGCGTGCGATCATCACTGATATAAAAATGATACTTCCTCAAGATCTTCCTGTCGTCCTCTGTACTATCATATGCATGAATGAATGCTATATGCACAAATATAGCAACCTACACCGAATTGTAATACTACGATTGCACCTCATTTTGTGATTGTAGTGTGTAGTTCTTTGCAAAGTCAACAACCGAAATGATGGTATCAAGTGGAAATGTGTCCTTGCATTATGGAAATCTTCTACCTTCTGTAATCCCAAATCAGCTAGGGTTTCTGTTTTCCCACCTATTCTTGAGTCTACACTTTCCCCCTTAACTGTACTACTGCCCAGGGTTCCCAAAATAGTCATAAATAACACTTTTTGGCAGCCTCCAGCTAAATTTTAAAATTTGCAACTCCCTCCAAAAGTAGATCAACTTCCGAGAAGCATAACTTTTGATTCGAGTGTCTGATTGACGAACCGTTTTAAGTGCCGAAAAGATTGCGATGTGAACTATCACATCAGAAATCTGTAAACAAATTTCTGTCAACTTTTTAGGATGTTATGGGATGTTTTAGTGCCTCATATCTCATTTTAGAATTTTTCAGGGGCTTTTTAGAAAACAAAAACTTTAATATCTTTCAGCTCACAAATGATCTTTCCCTGATTCCTTCACCAAAGGTCTTATATTTCAGTTATGAAGCTTTATGTAAGTTTTCACTTCAATCCGTGCCCAAATGGAAACTTTCCTAAAATGGTAGTTAAACTTTCCAAAACTAGCAGGTTGCTATTTTTAGCAGTTTGGGAAAAACTGAAAGTCCTACATCATTATTCAAGAGATTATGGAACCAGAAACACTAATTATGGAAAGAAATGAAAACAACTACAATGATTTTGAATCAACTTATTTTTGGGTGATGCAAGATTGCCCTTACACCACTGGATGCTCTTGCATCAGCTATTACAGTGTAATACAGTTTAGATCATGTAGATTTTTAGTTTGTTCTGCAGAGAGAGATTGGTACTTGTTTGATCACTTTTAGGGGCCTAAGAAGTAGGGTGTGATTATGAGTGCATTTAGATGGATTTTTGGGCACAAACTTGTGGGAGTACATGTTTTTATGAGACCACCAACATGGTATAGCAGGTTTTCAGATTTGATACTTCCAAATACAGGTTTATAGGTGTTTTTAGAGTTTGAACTTTGATGGAGATAGGTACACAGGTTGTCTTCTGGTTTGAGGACATGGTTGATACGCGTGTGAGACTAGGAGTCTCATTTCAGTGGGAGTTGAGTATAGGTACAACAATGATGATGATTATGGTGTCATGGATATGTAGGTACACGTTTGCATTGGCATGACATGATCATGTTGGAAACTTGCTGGTGTTTTCATTGATGTCAACTTCTAGCAGGTAGTTCACTTGGTTTCCAAGTGCTTTTGAGAAAATTTGAATAAAAAGGTGTGTAGTGTGATAGAGGTGTGCTCAGTGTTTTGCTCCACATTTATTTATGGTTGAAGATATGCTTGTGTAGATTGGAAGTGGTGATCAGAGGTGTTCAAAGGTGTGATACCCATATTTTTAGGTTTTGGATCATGTAAAAGTGGAAGATGCGTTTGATAGAATGTTTGACTATGAAGAAGGTTGTCTGGGAGAAATGAGTTTGCTCCACATTTCTCTGCATTAAGGTTTCTTGTCTTGTGGATTTTGGAACATGCTTAAATTGTCTGTATCTACCTTCCCTTGAGGTTTCAAGTGTTGGATTGCTCCGCAAGATGAGTTCTTATGTTGAAGTTCAGTAATAGTGCATCCTGATGTGCATAATGAAGACATTCTTTGTTACAGGTGGTTGCAGCAATGTTACAGAAGATTCTGATGATGCTGAATATTTTGGAAAGATGTGTGGATGCTGTAGAGTGGTTCTTTGTGGTCCACATGATGTTTTTGGACTTGGATAGGTGTGGAGGTGAACACTTGTTGTGTTAGTTCAGGTTTGGCCAACCTGACCTAATTGCACTATTTGCGGAGGTACTTCATGGATTGTGGATGTGATGAGCAACATGATGAGATAGATTTGAGTCCTAGTTAACCCTTGGCATGGTCCACTTTCACTTCTTTCCACCGTGGAAGTGTTTGGTGCCGACCTATTTCGGTGTTGCATGTTAAGGTGCACACGTTTCATTAGGACCGACCTAATTGAGATTGTTTTAGGTCATGAATGGTATAAATGCAAGATGAAGTTGAGTGGAGCAAGGTAGAGAAGATGATGCAAATGTGAATCAAGGGTAGTGAGTTGTGTGCAAGCTTAAATGCTTATGACTCTTGGATGCAGTGAATAGAAGGTGTCTACATTTCAGTTTGCTTGAAGTTACTGGAGGCAATGAGCCAAGGGTTGCGGATTGCATAAAGTTGCAGTGGTGGATCTCTCCTATTTCCTTGAGATAGTGAATCTCTTTGTAACAGTTCTCTTCTATTCTTCCCTCTTCTGGATAGTGAGTCCTTCTAGGCAGTGAGCCTTTCTTCTTGGCAGTAAGCCTACTTGTATTCGGTGTTGCTATTCATATATATGTGAGTTAATCCTCACCATGGTTTTTCCCTTCTTGGGTTTTCCACGTAAATCTGATGTTCTTATGTGTTTGGATGTGTTTTCATTAATGCTTCATATGTTTACATTTTGCTAATGCATAATAAGGGTTTGAAGATTGGAATAACATTGAGGGTTTAATGTTTTAATGTACAACTAATTCACCCCCCTCTTAGTTTTCTTGTGCATACTAACATACCATGTATGCGATTGACAAATATGGACTATGATGTTTGATTCATGATTACAGGTGGTGATGTGGTGTTGTTTTAGGAGATTGTTCTTATCTCCTGGATGCTTGATTAGTTCCTTGAATATGGTTACTTGTTGTGGACTTGATGGCAAATCGAATCTAGTGTTAATTTAGTGTTAAAGTCTTGGAGTCTACAGGTTATCTTCTTTGATATCTCAGTTTGCATGTTACTAGTGTGATGATGAGTTTGCATGTTACTTTGTTTTGGATCTTCAAGTTATATAGTTTTGTGGATTAGCTACCCCTTAGCTACAGTAGGATGACTCAGATGTGGGATGTCTTTATCCATGAGATTGATTCAGTTTTTATACAGACTTTGTTAGTTAGCCTTGTTTGTTGTCATTTATACATTGGTATGTTGCTTTGGGATGAGAGGATGGATGACTAGAGTGCCTGGATAGTCAGTTGTTGGGACTTGTAGCATGTTTATCACGATGTCATGGATAGCTTGGATACATGGTTTTATGTGAGATTTTGATAGTGATGGTTTTATCTTCTTGGTTTGGAGATTATGATTTGACTCAACCTTTTGGGAGCTAGTGATGTTACAATGGGATTCCTTGTTTGCTTTGGGGCCATGGATAATCTTCATTTAGGAGATGGTTACTTTGTTTTCTTGGATAGATCAATAGCTTGATTTAGTGGAAGCTTTGGCAACGATATGGATTCATCATTTGTGATGGATGATCTTCTGTATTGGTTGTTGGTGTCATGGAGGAGCTTTTGGTAGTGAGAGTTCTTTGACATTTTGACTTCTATTAGCAGGAGATGGTTATCTTCATGTGATTGGAGATGTTGACATCTTGGTTTACCATGGGGGACTTTGTTGAGTCTTTGGTTGAGGTGTTGGTTTATGATTTATCAGTTTGACATGTTTATCCTTGATTTAGAGATGTTGATATTGTGTCTTGATGGACTCTTAATACTGGATTAGAGTTTTGACATGATACATGTTCTCTTGAGACATGATGTTTGCATCAGTGCATGTGATCTCCTTGGAGGAGATGGTAGATCATGATATCATGATGGGCTTCTTGATTATGCAGATGTGCAGTTGGAGCATTGACAGTGATTCTCTTGGTATTGAGTACTTTGGTTGTTTGCTTGAGAGATTCATGATAGTGCGGTTTTACATTTGGAGTTTAGCATGGATTGATCGTGGAGGTGCTCATGGATACTTGGAGATTTAGGTGAGGATGGAGTTCTCTTGAGATTAGAGACACTTGTTGAGATGGTTACTCATTGGAGGTTTCAGCAGATAGACCGAGGAGCCTAAACTTGGATATGGACATGATTTCATTATGGACTTAGAGGAGATTGTTCTTGGAGAGAGTCATTGTGGCTTAGTGTATCCTGGAGGAGCATTCTCATTCCCCACTCTTGGTCTACTTGGTAGTTTATCATCTATGAGGTATTGCCCATCCTTTTAGATGCATTTTGCTTTATGCTTTATCTTCTCATAGATATGGATCTTGAGCTATGACTATTGGTCTGGAGGGTTCATTTGAGGGATGTTAGCATGGTTATCTCCTTGTTCATATGGTTTGGTTTATGATGTTCATTATGAGGAGTTTAGGAGATCTGATTGGGCTTATTCCTAGTTATGGAATGATTATGAGTTTGATCTACCTTGATTAGAGAGGCTTACATCCATGTTGGTTACATGTTACATATGTTTATTTGATCTATGAGATTGAATGGTTGGGTGTTGTTGAGGCTTTTCATTTGGGTTAGAGGAGATCATACTTGACACAACTTAGCACTTTGAGGTGTTTGTAGAAGGACATTATGATTTACAGGTTTTCTCTCTTTGTCTTATGGCTACTTCCTGGAGGATCATGTTGATATGGTTGGACTTGGGAGAGTTATGGTGACATGTTGTGAGAGAGAATGCAATGATTTATTATGCATGTGTGGATCATTGTGATTGTTCTTGATACTACATTGGCTTGTTGATTAGCCACACCTTAGTTTGAGTGTTTATTGATAGACTTGGTATGCCTTTGATCTATTTTTAGATTTGACATTACCCATGCAGTGGGAGTTCCTGGATGTTTCATGGAGCTTGTGATTACAGTATATGGGTTGGATATGTTGTTGGCATGAGTTTATTGATGTTGTTGATAACTATGAGGTATGGATGGTTGGATGTATTAGCAAATGCTATGGGTGCTATTTCTAGACATGTGGGTTTTTACCTTTGACAACAACTTGGAGCCTTTTATTATCACTTGGATTTGATGCTTGTGTTCTTTGGATTGGTGCATCTTCACCTTGGCATGTTCCTTTTCTTCCATAGGTGGCACATTGGAGGATGAGAAGAGTTCTTGCTTGAGATGGTGGTCACTTTTTATTTTATTGTAGGTATCTTGATGGAGCACAAGAGCATGCTAGAGATTCATGTGATTTGATGTTTGCCTATGATGATGTATTTCATTGATTGACCCTTATGCAATGTATACAAGTGGGAGAATGTTGGGAAATAGGTGTTGTACACCTTGCATAAAATTGTATTATTTTATTCATGTAAAATAAATATTTATTTGTGGTGCATCTCAATTGATGTGTTTAACCACCTTAGCTATTTATTTGGAGGCCACTTGTAAATGTTGTATGTAACATTGGGTTATTATTTGTATTATTTAATTGTTGGGAAAATGTAGTACCAATATTAAATAAGGGGGTCAATAGTTTTGTGTTACCCATGGTTTTAGGGCACATGGTTTTCTCATTGTATTTGTGTGAGCTTGAATTAACAAAACAAGCACAATGTTATTATTTGAGGTTGGCTATTTCATTGTAGGTGGATTGGAGGTTTGTGAGAGGCTATCGTTGTTTGAGCTCTCTCCTGTAAGCGCATATTGTGAAGCATGGCAGGTGATGTGTGGATTCATGCTTGGACACATGGAGGATGCATTGGAGGTGCTTGATGGTTTAGAGGTATTCATGGACACTCATGACATGTATTGTAATATCTTTATTGCTGATTAATACATATAAGTGTGGATGCTTTTGGAGGCTAGGTTTATCCCTCTTGAGGGTTTTCCTAGGGTATATCTTGTGTTTGTCATTTGATCTTTGCATTATGGTTATTTGCTGCATCATTTTCTCCTTATGGATTATGTGAAATTGGTTTTATTTGACTTGCAAATTCCTAACAGATGATTTCTATATGCATCATGAATAAGACATGGATAAATTAGTCCATCTTGGTACAATAGAGTAAAGTAATCTCATACACAAATCTCAAAATATAATCAGATAATTAAAGTGAATAAATTATTATAAATCTAAAAATTTAAAGTTTCCTAGGGTGGTAGGCACAATCTCTAGGTTAATTTCACATTTTCTTAACATATATTCTCAAACACACTTTCTTAACCTCCCATGGATACACCTACTCAAGACAAGATACAAGAAATCACTAGCACTAAGGAGAGTTATGACAAGCACATTGTGATGGACCAACTATTCCAAATGGAGACTCACAAGGTAAAACTAGACCTACTAGCATGTTAGGACAACTCAAATTCTTATATTGTAGGTGGTAAATTAGTTAAGCAGCTCATGAAGACAAGTATGAAGTTATCTCAAATCAGCAATCTATTGTTAATCAAGGTCATGGGAATAATGATCACAAAGGTAATGAAGAAAAAACCAATGGATTTCATGACAAGGAACACAATGATGATGTTAGAAGCATAATGAATAATCAACATGATGATTGTTATGACAAACAAGCTAAGTATATTACCGTTATAAGGACTGAAAGTGTTGAATTATCACAATCAATGAATACAAATCAGTCAATTGGTAGTAAAGAAGACATTGAGTATGATGGCACATCTAGTCCCAATGATGAGCATGAGTTGACAATGGTGCAATATTCAAAAGTTAGGAGAATATCCTTGGTTTGACTGGCAATGATGTGACAAGTGGTCTAAGTGGTAAGACACTAATCAAGACTCCTTTCCTTCAATAGATATGTTTGAAATGTTAAGAGACAAAATACTAACATTAGAAACTAGCTTTATGATGCAAGACTTGAAGAAAATCATGGTGAACACAAAGAGCATCAATTATAGTTTGAATTAGCTATTCAAGATAGCCAATGGGTGAAATCATCAAGAAAGGAGTAATTTTAAGGCTAATTATGATGACAAAGTTGTTGGTGATCTTTTGATTGAATTTTATGATGACAAAAAGACTAAAATATAGAGTTTATTGTAGCCTAACCAGTCTGATTTCTTGGAGAAACCTAGAGATGGCAGTCCAAAACATTGAGAGGGTGCTAAAACAAGAAAGAACTTATCTAGTATAGGTCCAATAAATGAAAATAAAACTAATTTTTTAGAGGTAAATGACCAAGAGGATGATAGTGACAACTCTTTACTAAATGAAGGCCAATTATATCAGATTTGTAGCATCAATAACACTAAATTTTATGTTGATACAACTAGTTACATTAGAGATAATGATGATAATACTTTGTTATAGGGAGGTATCAATGACATAGTTCAAATTGAGAGAGTACAAAAGAGTCTTGAATGTCATGATGTTGTTTCTCAACTAGGTCATGGTTCACTTCCACATTAACAAGAAGAAGAATCTGGGATGTGTACTTACAATTTTGACAATGTTTAAAATTCTTTAGGGTTAACTAATCAAGATATAATAAATTCATGTATGTCATATTTTAATGATTTTAATTCTATTAATGCACATAATTATGACTTTTTTTAACTTAGATAGTTCCACTTTTAGTGATTGTGAGTGTTCTTCTGAGAGGTTTATGGATGAACAATGGTGGGATGCTTTGTTAATGGATGTATTTTCTTGTGATTTTGTTAATGGTGTCTTTAATGCTTCATAAATGATAGTTAACCCTAAAATGTGCAATAAGAGATTAGTGACAACTTGATGAAACTGTGACAGTCTAGGCTTTGATCATGACAATGACTTAGGGTAGATTATACTAACTGTGGAAGGAATCTTAGCTTTGTGAAAACCATGAACTTACTATCCACTTTGATGGATTTAACATCCAATATCCATAGACCTCAATACCCCATACTCTAGAATGTCTTAAAGAGAAGTGATATGTAAAAGTTGAATGATCACCGTAGGAACCACATATAATAGTCTACCATTGTATATATCTCCAAAAGATTTTCATGTTGTCTTCACTACTCACATCCCAGGTGTATGTTTTAACAATGTTTGAAATGGTGGGGAGGCTTATGTTGTATCCTTCACATGTCCAAATGATCCTTCCTACTGTACCTAAAGGTCTGTCATAAACAATGGGAATAACAACATGACTTCAATTGCTAATAATGGCCACCAAATACTTCATTTAGGATCCTTATGAAAGTGATGCAGGAGCATCCAGTGGTGTAAGGGCAATCTTGCATCACCCAAAAAAGATGTGTTTCAAAATTTTTTATGTTCTTTCCATTTCTTTTCAAAATTTGTGGTTCTTCCATAATCGCTTGAATAATGATGTAGAACTTTCAGTTTTTCCAAACTGCTAAAAATAGCAACCTGCTATTTTTAGAAAGTTTGCAGTTGGGCACAGATTGAAGTGAAAATTTACAGGAAGATTCATAACTAAAAAATAAGACCTTTGGCGAAGGAATCACGCAAAGATCATTTGCGAGCTAAAAGATATTAAAGTTTATGTTTCCCGAAAAATACCTGAAAATTATTCAAACTCAGGTTTGAGGCACTAAATGGCCCCGTACGGGCCCGAAAATGGTTGGAACTAGCTAAGCGGGTTCTTAGCACTTAGAGAACTCCGCGAACTTTCTGACTCATAAAATGGTTCATCAATTGGACACCTGGATCAAAAGTTATGGCTCCCGGAAGTTGACCTATTTTTGTAGGGAGATGCAAATTTTGAAATTAGGTTGTTGGGAGCCAAAAAGGCTATTAATAACCATTTTTTGGGAACCCTGGGTAGTAGTAGAGTTAAGGGGGAAAGTGTAGAGTCAAGAATAGGCAGGAAAATAGAAACCCTAGCTGATTTGGGGTTACAAAAGGCTGAAGATTCTAGAGTCTTGGGAGAGGAAGCTGTAATGTGTTGTAGCATGTGGAGGGTTGATTCCCTTGATTGTATTTGAGCTTCTGTAATGTAATAAGTTGTCCAAATCAATAAAATAAAGTTCTATTTTCTGTATGCAATTTCTATTGTGTGTTTTATGATTTACCCCCTTCATCAAGTGGTATCAGAGCAAGGGTTCCTGATTGTGTAGACAGATCGCCGATCGTGAGGCAGTTTGCACCAGGACCTGAGGTTGTGGGTTTGCTATGGAGATCAAGATGCCTCCACGAAGAAATCATATTGGGAGGAATGCTTTGATAGAAGAGGGATTTAGATCCCTACAAAGGCAAATTGATGCATTGCAAGAGGAGCTACGAAGAGGGTTTGAGCCAAGAACAAGAGAAGAGAGAGAGGATGAAGCTGAAGAAGAGCTATCTGAGGAAGAACAAGAAGTTGTAGGAGATCCTGTAGAAGTTAGGTTGTTAAGGGCTATTTCTAAGATTGGAAAGAGGCCCAGGATCGAAGTTTCTACATATTCTAGAGATTTGAATCCAAAACAACTTATTGATTGGATTAATGACATGGAGGAATATTTCGAGTATGAAGATGTGGAAGACCCAGATCAGGTCAAGTTTGTAAAAACAAAATTGAAGGGCCATGCCAGTATTTGGTGGAAGGAGGTCTAGTTAGAGAGGAATACAAGAGGAAAATGAAAGATCACTAGATGGGATCAGATGGTGGAGAAACTGAAGAAGCAGTTCATTCCTGTGGACTATGAGATGGAGTTGTTGAAGAAGCTGTAAGGATTAAAACAAGGCAACAAGTTTATTAAGGAGTATACAAAAGAGTTTTATAAGATTACTATCAGAATTGGTCATGCAGAGGCCAACAAGGAGAAGGTAGCCCTTTACATTAATGGGTTGAGGCCAAGTATTCAAGAGGAGATGAGCTTGGTCAGAATGACCACCATAGAAGATGCATACCAGTTTTCCCTGAAGGTGGAAGAGAAGCTGAATAAAAGATTTGACAGCAAGCAAAGGGGAAGAGGTCAAGGCAGAAGGACTAGTGGAAGACCCTATGGGGGCTGAAATGAAGATTCAAAGAAAAGTGAAGAAGCCGGCACCAGTTGAAATTAGAGAGGAGATAATACCTACCGCCCTCATGACCAGAACAATGGTGAGCAAAGAGGAAGAGGAAGAGGCAAACCTGGGCAAGGACTTGGAAGTGGAGGTTTCAGAGGAACGTGTTTCCAATGTGGAGAAGAAGGGCATTAAGCATACGAGTGTCTACAACATTAAGGATGAACAAATCGAAGACCTAAAGGTAATGCACGAGTTGCACATGTAGATGAAGATGTGCAGTCTGAGCACTCTGAAGATGCTGAAAGGGGAGAAACCCTAGTTGTTAGAAGAATTTTATTGAATGAGGAGAAAGAACCCAATCAGAGGAAGAGTTTATTCTGCACAAGGTGCAAATGTGAAGGTAAGTGTTGTGATATTATTATTGACAGTGGAAGCACTGATAATCTTGTTTTAGAGGAGATGGTTGACAAGTTGAAGTTGACAAGAAGAAATCATCTGTATCCATATCAGATTGCATGGTTGCAGAAGGACCATAGAGCTTTGGTCAATGAGCAGTGTTTAGTGAAGTTCAAGATTGGTGACTACCATGATGAGGTGCTATGTGAAATTATATCGATGGATGCATGTCATATGTTATTGGGGAGGTCGTGGCAGTATGATAAGAGCGATGTCCATGATGGCCGTGCAAACACATATTCCCTAACAAAGGATGGAGTTCATCATAAGTTGAATCCCTTGAAGGAGGTGGAAGAAAAGATATGTAGTATTGTCATAATTTGCTTGGTAGATGGTAGGAAATTTTTGGAAGGTATGAAGCATGAGTGTCATTGCTTTGCATTGATTCCTAAGATTAGTTTAGAGAAATGTGAAGATGTACCAGCATAAGTTTCAGATATGTTGGAAGAATATCAGGACATTGTCTCTGATAATGTACCAGAAGGTTTACCATCGGTGAGGAAGATAAGTCATCAAATGGACTTGATACCAGGAGCCAGTTTGCTGAATAAGGCAGCCCATAGAATGACCCCTGCAGAGAGTGAAGAGCTAAACAGACAAGTTCAAGAGTTATTAAGGAAGGGACTGATAAGGGAGAGCTTGAGTCCATGTGTGGTACCTACAGTACTAGCACCAAAGAAAGATGGAGAGTGGAGAATGTGTACAGATTCTCGAGCCATAAATAAGATCACGATCACTTGTACAGATTTCTATTACCCAGAATGGATGACATAATGGATTGTCTGAGTGGAGCCAAGTACTTCACGAAGATTGATCTGAAGAGTGGGTATCACCAGATCTAAATTAGAGGAGATGAATGGAAGACAACCTTCAAGACAAAGAAGGGTTTGTATGAGTGGTTAGTCATACCATTTGTGCTAACCAATGCACCAAGCACATTCATGCAACTCATGAACGAGGTACTAAATTTTTTTTGGGAAGTTTTGTTATTGTCTATTTAGATGATATTTTAATTTTTAGTAAAACTTGGGATGAACATATGATACATATCAGAAGAGTTTTAGAGAAGATATAACGTGGGGAAAACCCTTTCGAGAGAAAAACCCCACACTCCAAAACTTGCACAATGTATTATCAAAACAAAAAATGTTTACAACACACTTGCAATGCAAGTCTTCCATGAGTCTTTGACACTCGTATCTGGAGATAATTCAGTAGCATAATAGTACCTATCAATAACACTATGCATCTCCCATCCAAGTACTTGTTTATAAAGAGTTTACAAGGCAAAACAGGAACCTTCTAGAGATGGGCGTCCATCTTGGCCTCATAGCCCAAAACCCACGCCTATGGACACTTGTCCAACATTACAACATAGATTTTACACTTGTCACAACACCCCATCCCAATGTGGGTGCCTAGTCCCAAGATAGGCTATGACAGATGCTCTTACGCACCTTACAACTGTCATAGAATCCATCATACATGACAGCTCTTACAGCTGTAAGAGAATCTGTCATAACTACCTAAAAAATAGCATATTCCTCTTACATGTCATAACCCACCTTGGGCACCCAAAGATGCCTTCCTCAAAGATGGTCTTCGACACATGTCTTCACTTGTCATAGAATCTTCTATTCTTGACTCTTACGTGTCATAGAATCTTCTATTCTCGACTCTTACGTGTCATAGAATCTATCATAGGAATCTGTCATAAGACTTATGTGTCATAACTCCTTACACACTGTGCACAAGATGCCAACACATGGCATAAAACCTATATTGCAATATGGGATGCCAATATCCACATGGGATGCATTGACCATCCTAATCACATTCCAAGTGGAGTGACAACACATCATGCCACTTCACACTAAATGACAAAACAAGATGTGCAACATAAAATACAACATAGGCAATTAAATAAATATATAATCAAATAACTAATGCTAGGAATTACCAAGGTTGAGACACCTTAATTCCCAACATTCTCCCACTTGTCAAACACCTTGTAAGAGCCAATAGAAATAACAAGATTTAACTGCTATAGGCCGAGAGGCCCATAGACTCCAAACACCATCTGAACTTGTCTGTGCCACTAGTTTCATTAATGCATCTGCAACATTCTTCAAAGTGTCTATCTTCTCCAATATCACCTTCCCATCCTCTACCATGTCTCGTACGAAATGAAATTGTACATCAATATGATTTTTTTTGGCATGGAAAGTTAGAATTCTTTGCTAAGCAAATCGCACTCTGATTGTCACAACATATAGTAATCTATCCTGCATCAACACCAATATCTGAACACAATCTCTTAAGCCAAATGGCTTCCTTACAAGCATGAGTAAGTGTCATTTACTCTACTTCTATCGTGGACAAAGCGACCACAGGTTGCCGCTTACTCATCCAACTAATTGCACCACCAAACATAGTAAACACATAAGCACTGGTGGATCTCTTGCTATCAATGTCACCCACCTAATCAGAATCCACAGATCCACGGATACTCACAGAATGCAAAGGTTCTATAGGATGACCATGATAACATAGGGAATACTCGGAAGTACCTCATAAATATCTAAACACTCTCTTCACTACATCCCAATGTACCCATCCAGGATTATCCATAAACTGACTAAGGACTCCCACTGCTGGGGCAATGTCTGGTCTAGTACAGACCATAGCATACATCAAGCTACCAACAACACTAGAATAAGGTACTTTGCTCATGTCCTCCAACTCAGAAGGAGATTTTTGAAATCATCAATAGATAACTTGGTCCCCAAAGAAATAGGAAGACACAATGGTCTGCAATCTACCATGCTAAATCTCTCTAGCATGGTCTTCACATACTTACTCTGGCTTAACCAAAGTTTTCTGTTACCTGTGTCTCTTCTGATTTCGATTCCTAGAATGTACCTGGATGCCCCTAAGTTTTTCATCTCAAACTGTGCTGACAATTGAGACTTCAAATTAGAAATCATATTCTTACCATTCCCAATTAATAGCATATCATCAACATACAATGCAATAATGAGAATGCGATCATTGTCAAATTTGTAATACACACAATGATCTGATTTTGACCTCATAAATCCAATTGACAACACAAAGACATCAAATTTCATGTACCACATCCTAGGAGATTGCTTCAAACCATACAAAGACTTCTTTAACTTGCAAACCAAATGTTCTTTACCTTTCTCTATGTAATGCTCTAGCTGTGACATGTAAATCTCTTCCTCCAAGTCGCCATCAAGGAATGTTGTCTTCACATCCATCTGCTCCACCTCTAAGTCATAAGTTGTTGCAAGAGATAATAGGAACCGAATGGACGTCAACTTTGCAATAGGAGAGAAAATTTCACCATAATCAATTCCCTCCACTTGTGAATACCCCTTCGCAACCAATCTAGCCTTGTACTTCTCAACACTGCCATCTGCACCAAATTTCTTCTTGAACACCCATTTACAACCAACTAGTTTCCATCCATTTGGCAAAGGCACCAAGTCCCAAGTTTTGTTTTTCTCCAAAGAAGTCATCTCATCTTTCATGGCCTCCTTCCAAGAACCTGCATCTTTCATACCCATATCCTCTGTCACAGTTTTAGGCTCATCAATGTTAGTAATCAAGGCAAAAGTACAACTAGAATCTAGCAATGAATAACAAAACTATTAATATGCGCCAGACAATTGAGAGGGGGGGTGAATCAGTTGTCACAAAAACTTAAACACTTTCTGCAATTTAAACATTCATCACTTATCCACAATTATTATGATTTAACATTAAGTGCATGAAATCAGAAACTTAACCACAGATACAACATCAAACACAAGAGACACCAGATTTATGTAGAAAAGCCCAAGGTGGGGAAAAACCATGGAGAGGATTAACTCTCAATATATATTGCAATCTTGAAATAATGATGTTCAGGCTTGGTCACTCCATGGGCCTAAACATACAGGCTTACTGCCATGAAGAACAACTAGGTCTAGCAAGCTCACTACCTCAACCCTAAACCTAGCAAGATTACAATAAGGGTTGTTAAACCTAGAGGGCTGTTAAACCCTAATGGTGGATTACTACCAGATTCACTACCATGATTAACACCTTTCTATATTTGCAACTGAAGTACAATAATTCCCCTGCTCTACTCTTCCTCTACTCTGCTCTTCCTCTTCTTTCCTCTGCCTCTTCTCTGCTTTGCCTTTTGGACCTGTCTTAATATCTTTTCATTTTCACTTAAGGACACCTTTTCCATGACTCAACTACAAGTATTTATACACTACATCAACCTTGGAATGATCATCAACCATTGGAACAATCTCTAAGGTCGGTATTACAAACATTTACAAAATAGGTCAAGACCTATTGCAACATTATGCAAAGGGAATGAAATGCAGATCATGCCATGCCTTAGCCAAGACTCAAACATGATCTTCTATGCCACAACACGCTTCCACATCTTCCATAGATCTCCGCAATCACTGGGATCAACCAGGTCGGCTAAGACTGGTTACACGCTATATTATCTGGGAACAATCTTCACACACCATCTCAATTTCTTAATGCGGACCAAAGTCCAGATAGGAACATAATTAGGAGACATCCACAAGCACACTATAATCATCAGGAGCAACCGCACTAACCTTAACCACTTTATCCATAGGAATCTTCTCACCGGAACACATGAACTTCACTGTCTTCAACTGTCATAAAAGAAACATAGCTTGCAGACCACCAAACCATGAACCATTGTAACTGTAGGCACTTATCATCATCCCAGACTTCCCTCTAGAACCACAGAGCCAAATACTTTATTGCGGAGGAATGCGGAGCAGAATACTTTCTTCCTGTCCCAACTGAACTTATAGAAAAAGAAGGTTTCACTCTAATGAACACAACTCACTTAGATCTTTATGCAGATGGTTCAAACCCAGAATGTAGCATCCTTAGTCATACATCTAACTTACTTCCAATCCGTAGACCACGATATTCAAGTAGAAGTAAATACGGAGCAGTTTGCCAGACTGTTCTTCAGCATACAACTTATTGTCTATACTGCATTTCTCTGTAGCTCACTAGTTTCTTTCGGAGAGGCTAATTTTCTCAATATCCTCAACATAAAAGTCTTTTAAACAAGTAATAGAATAAGATACAGTTGACACCAATGACAACAAGGATATGTTGACATCAATGACAACACCAATTAGGCACATACTTGCAACAATCTCCCCCTTTGTCATTGATGGCAACATATGATATGAAAAACTGCAACAACCATCAAGACAAGATTCTCCCCCTTTCTCTTTACATACCTGCACTCTTTGTTTCTCCAAAATTCTCCCCATTTCTCTTAGACATCTGCACTCTATGTCTTTCACATGACTTCTCTCCCCCTTTGACATAAATGGCAAAGGGCACATACTTGCACTCATCTGTTCTGATCTAATCTCTCTTCTGAACTCTTTGATTACTCCCCCTAAGAAGTAGCCCTAAAAAGCATCAATCCAGACCTCTAAGGATCTCTGGATTGATGCACTACTGTGCATCTTAGTTTAGAGCAGGAGGAGTGATAACCCCTAACTTTTCTCTAAGATACTCAAAAGTGTCCTTAGGCAAAGGCTTGGTAAAAATGTCTGCAATCTGATCCTTGGTAGAAACATACTCCAGCTTGACTTCATTCTCTGTCACCTTTTCTCTCAGAAAATGATACCTGATGGATATGTGCTTTGTCCCTGAATGCATCACTGAATTCTTTGATATGTTAATGGCAATTGTGTTATCACAAAAGATTGCAATGGGATCTTCATTCACAACTTTGATGTCCTTCAAAGCCTGCTTCATCCATAACACTTGAGTGCAACTGCATGCTGCTGTAATGTATTCTGCCTCTGCAGTAGATAGGGATATTGAATCCTATTTCTTGCTCAACCAAGATACTAATCTTTTTACCAAGAACAATGCACCTCCACTTGTGCTTTTTCTGTCATCCACATCTCCGGCCCAATCTGCATCAATATATGCACTGAGAATAAAGTCACTGTCCGTAGGGTACCACAAACCATGATCCACTATACCTTTTAAATACCTTAGAATTCTCTTGATTGCCATCACATGTGATTCCTTGGGTTCTGCCTGAAATCTTGCCACAAGACATACTGGATGCATTATGTCAAGTCTAGTTTGAGTCAGATAAAGTAATCCTCCAATCATAGATCTATACTTTTTCTAGTCTGCCATGGGTGAGTTATCATCTTTTCTCAACTTACAACCAGTTATCATAGGTGTGCATACTGGTTTAGAGTCTTCCATCCCAAATTTATTTAACAACTCTTTCACATACTTAGACTAAGAAATGAGAAGATACCCTTATCTGATTGACTTATTTGCAGACCTAAAAGGAATTTCATCTCTCCAAACATAGACATTTCAAATTCACTTTGCATTTCTCCAACAAAAACTGAGTACATACCTTCATTGCCTCCAAAAATAATATCATCAACAAAAAACTACAACAGTCAGGGTTTTGTCATCATTAATCTTGAAGTAGAGATTACTATCTGTTGTACCTTTACTGAACCCTATCTATATCAAGTACCTATCCAACTGTGCATACCATGCCCTGGGAGCTTGTTTTAATCCATACAATGCTTTCTTCAATCTTCATACCATGTCCCCTTGTTTTGATGACTGAAATCCTTCCGGTTGTTCAATATAGACTTCCTCTTCCAACTCTCTATTTAAGAAGGCAGACTTCACATCCATTTGATAAACCTTGAAATCTTTGTATGCTGCAAAAGCTAGAAATATCCTTATTGCTTCAATCCTTGCTACTGAAGCAAAAGTTTCTTCAAAGTCTATTCCTTCAACTTGAGCATATCCTTTGCATACCAACCTTGCTTTGTTTCTTACCACTTCACCATTCTCATTCATTTTGTTTCTGAAGACCCACTTTGTACCAATTACATTCTTGTTTGCTGGTCAGGGAACAAGATCCCAAGTCTGATTCTTCTCTATCTGCATCAATTCCTCTTCCATAGCCTTTATCCAATTCTCATTTTTGCAAGCCTCATTCACAGTTTTAGGTTCAATCTTAGAAATCAGACAGAAATTTACTTGTTCCTCTACATTTTTTCTTTTGGTTAAGATTCCTTTGCTCTTATCTCCTATGATTTAATTTTCAAAATGACTGATTCTTACATATCTTGGAGTTTTGGTAGCACTTACCAGGGCTTGTTCTTCTTCATTTGTGTTGTCTTCATGCTGCACCACTTCTAAAACATCTAGATCATCTGACTCATATCCACTTGATTCTGAAGACCTTTCCTTACATTCATCAACTTTAACATTTGCACTTTCGATGATCTTATTCAGCCTCTTATTATAGGATCGGTAGGCCTTACTCTTGGTGGAGTAACCAAGGAAGATTCCTTCATCACATCTAGCATCAAACTTGCCTAAATCTTCTTCTCTTTTGATGTAACATCTGCTACCAAAAACTTTGAAATATTTCACAGTAGGAACTCTACCATGCCACAATTCATAGGGAGTTTTTGAATTGTTACCTTTTACTTGAACTCTATTTAGGATATATACTGCGGTGTGAGTTGCCTTTCTCCAATATGCTTCTAGAAGACAAGCTTCCTTCATTATGGTTCTAGCAACTTCTTGAACTGTTCTATTTTTCCATTCAACAACTCCATTTTGTTGTGGAGTTCTGGGTGCAGATAGCTGACTCTTTATTCCATGTTCTTCACAAAAGAAATTGAATTCATTTGATGTGAACTCTCCTCCTCTATCAGACCTCAAGCATTTGATTTTCAAATCCATCTCATTTTCAACCATTGCCTTAAATGCCTTGAATTTATCTAGAGCTTCAACTTTCTCTTTCAAAAAGGTGACCCAAGTCATTCTAGAATAATCATCAATGAGCAACATGAAATATATGTCTCCTTGCAAACTTCTTACTTTGGTAGGTCCACACAAATTTGTATGCACTAGCTCAAGTAGTCCTCCAACCGATCTTTTAAAACTTGTTCTTGTCTGTTTCCCAAATTGACACTCCTTGCAAACTGGATTAGCAGGCTTCACAAGCTTAGGCAAATATCTAACAATCTATGTAGTACTTATCTTCATAATATTATCAAAATTTATGTGACACAACCTTCTATGCCATAACCAACTCTCATCAGTCTGAGTCAACAAGGAATAGTTCTCAGTTCCTTTCAAGTGATAGATATTACCTCTGGTCTTCTTACCAGTTGCAATGACTATTCCAGAGCTTTCCCTGATCTTGCATCCATTGTCCTTGAAGCTTAAGTCATAGCCCTTATCACACATCTGACCCACACTCAAAAGATTGTGCTTTAATCCTTTCACATACAAGACATCTTCAGTATTATGCTTGCCATCAAAAGAAATAGATCCTTTCCCACAAATCCTACCAGCTGTATCATCTCCAAACCTAACTAGCCCACCATCATATTTTTCCAAACTTACAAACTTACTTTTGTCACCAGTCATGTGGTGAGAGCAACCACTATCAATAACCCATTCATCCTTGTCCTTAACGACCTAAGCAACCAAAGCACTTTCCACTAGTTTTTCTTCCTTCACACAACTAGAAGAATTAGTAGACACAAGATCTTCCTTAATAGCAATGAACAAGCATTTATTTACAGAGGAACTAGCATTATCCGGTTCACCATTATCTGATACTCCTTCATCATCATCAAAATCTTCAACATAATAACACTTCTTTTGGGTCCTAGGCCTATTCTCATATCTTCTATTTCTTTCAATTCTTTTAGGACATCTGGAAGCAAAATGACCTACTTTACCATAGAAAAACATTTGAAAGGTAATTTGCCTTTATACTTACCAGATCCTCTTTACAGTTTGTCCACAAAGTTGGCTTCAACTTCATCTAACTCATCATCAGATTCTACCTTGTACTTTTCTGATCTGGAAGTACTTCTAGGAGTACTGGCTTTGAAGGCCGTCTCGACTTTTGGCAGAGCATCATCTAACTCCCTCATTTCAAAATTAGTAAGCTTACCAAGCAACTAATCCCCGTTAATGGTTTTTACTTGCATGAATTTTTCAATCGCGGCTACCTTGTAACAATAGGACTTGGGCAGAGATTTGAGAATTTTCATAACAACTTCCTTTTCTTTGAGAGTTCCACCTATGGTTTTTATCCCTGTAACAAGTTCATCAACTCTTTGCATAAAAACTGATATGTTTTCATCATTATTCATCTTCAAGCTTTCATATTTCACTTTCAGACTTTGTAACTTGGCTTCCTTCACATAATCATCTCCTTCATATAGATTTTTCAACTTTTCCCATACCTTATTTGCAGTTTCAAGATCCACCACTTTCATTAATATTGAGTTAGTTAATGAGCTTAGTAGAGCATCCTTTGCCTTGATATCTATCTCATATTCTTTGATTTCGTCTTCAGTCATCGGACCATTTTGAGGTATGGTGTATTCTATTTCTGTAGCATTCCAAACTTTGTAACCAAGAGAAAGAAGATGGCTTTTCATCCGAGCCTTCCAGAGAACATAATTCGTTCCATCAAAATGTGGCACTTCCTTCTTGTAAGACATTTTGGATCTTCTTCAAGTTGTTAAACTTTCTTCAAAGGAACTTGGCTCTGATACCAATTGTTCATATGCGCCGGACAACTAAGAGGGGGGGTGAATCAGTTATCACAAAAACTTAAACACTTTCTGCAATTTAAACATTCATCACTTATCCACAATTATTATGATTTAACATTGAGTGCATGAAATCAGAAACTTAACGATAGATACAACATCAAAAAAAAGAGACACTAGATTTATGTGGAAAACCCCAAGGTGGGGAAAAACCATGGAGAGGATTAACTCTTAATATATATTGCAATCTTCAAATAATGATGTTCAAGCTTGGTCACTCCACAGGCCTAAACATATTGGCTTACTACCATGAAGAACAACTAGGTCTAGCAGGCTCACTGCCTCAACCCTAAACCTAGCAAGATTATAATAAGGGTTGTTAAACCCTGAGGGCTGTTAAACCCTACTGGTGGCTTACTGTCAGACTCACTGCCACAATCAACACCTTTCTATATTTGCAACTAAAGTACAATAATTCCCCTGCTCTGCTCTTCCTCTTCTTTCCTCTGCCTCTTCTCTACTCTGCCTTTTGGACCTTTCTTAATATCTTTTCATTTTTCACTTAAGGACACCTTTTCCATGACTCAACTACAAGTATTTATACACTACATCAACCTTGGAATGATCATCAAGGTCAGCATCACAATCATCAACCATTAGAACAATCTCCAAGGTCAGTATTACAAACATTTACAAAATAGGTCCTGACCTATTGCAACATTATGCAAAGGGAATGAAATGTGGATCACACCATGCCTTAGCTAGGACTCAAACACGATCTTCCACACCACAACATGCTTCCACAATCTTCCAGAGATCTTGTTGGTCATGATGTTAGTCATAAACAAGCATAGAATAAAAGTACACATTAACCTCTATTCATCTTGAAAGATTCGATGAATTCAGAGAATTCATGATCCCAAGTCTCCAGTGATTAGGTCTTAATCATCTGACGTTACTCAAAGGTTAATGTGAGTTGCCATTTCCATTTTAGGGCCTTATGTGAAAGTTCATCATCATGATGATACTCCTGCCAAGATTCTTTACAGAGAGGTCATATTATACAGCTATTTGATGAAATGATGCAGGAATACTTCAATCTTTGCATGATATTTTCAATTATACATGCTCTGTATTCAAATATGCTAAATATTTGCAATTATTTACGAGATGTCCACATATTTGTGTTATTTGCTTAAGATCATCAATTGTTTGCAATTATGAGGATGAAATATTCTAAAATTTAAAAGAAATTGGAAGAAATGCTTCAAATTAAAGTTGAACCTTTAGCTTTTGAACCACATGTATATTAGATACTGTCATGAAGAGAAGAAAACCAAACCATATTTTCACCAGGACATTCCACAGCTAGATATAGTTGATGCTAACTTCAAAGGGAATTTGTATGAAGACAACACATGTAAGTAGACATGCACTCCAAGGGACGCAGCAAATCACCACACATGTCCAGAATTCATACACTGATTACTCAAGATTTACTATGAATTGTAATCGACACAGTCTTCTCATTCATTAAGCATGCAAAAATATAAATGTATACAAAAAACTTTGAAATGAGCTCTGAATGTTTCAGCAAACGAATTTCAATTAAGTTTCGAATATTTACAATAAGGCATTCCATCACCTTTTATAGAACAAGGTGAGGAATCCGTTACAAAAGATCCACGATCATGATTTATCAATGCATATCTACGGTCACCATTTTCTTTGAATTTGTCAAACCTATCAAAAGTGGCACAAGTTGCCAGCTGGAAACTATCTGGATTACTTACACTTATATCTCCCTTTATGATGTATCTTCATCATGCTCTTTGTCCGATTCATGTGGATCATCATCATGTGCATCGCTTTCAGAGCTTTCATTATCATGATGATGATGACGCTGCATATGAGGCTACATGTTGCTCCAGATTTTCTCATACGACTGCATAATTTTATCTATTTCTCTGCCATCCTAAGTCTTTTCTTTGATGATGGTGTGCTTGTGTGCCTCATATTTGTTTCTACTGCCATCTAGTTTATCTTTTCTGTCTTGCAGTGTCTCATTGTACTTTTCCATCTTGACTTTGATTCTCATTATTTTATCTATGACTTCTTCTGTCAAGTGGACAAGTGGATCATCTGCTACTGATTGGAAGTTGCCATGTAAAGTTTTGATGGCAAACTCTTCATCTTGATTTTCTATTTTTCCTTCTACTTTCCCTTCCAATGTTTCCAATATTTCAGCCTCAACAACCATTAAATCGTGCAACTTCATGCTGATGTCTCTCAGTTTATTATTGCATCTTCTGAGTACTCCACATTCAAATTGAATGTCCTTATACCATATGTCAATCAACTAGGCGGTATTACTATTCAATACCTGTTTATTGATAAGCAGCTGAGGATTTATCCTTTTATTTCTCCCAGGATGTTTAGTACTTTTTCCAATTTGTAAGACCTTTTTCCTGTCTGCATTTGCAATTTGTCTACTTTGGTCCTGGAGTCATTGAGAGTGCTCCATCTCTTTAAAGAGGCCTTTACCATTTCTTCAGCATCATCCAATGTGGATGACATCCATCTCTTTAGCATAGATGCCTCATGTTTCATGAGGTCTAATTTATTCACCTCCTCTTGAGAAATAGCAGTCAATGGGACTGCATGTTTAGTTGAAGTTTCTTCAGTATTAGTTAGCCTTCTTATGTAGGCATGCAACTAAGCAATGTGTTCTTTGTGTTGCTTATTTTTCTCTTTCTCTTTTTTCACCTTTTGAATTAAAGAATCAATAATATCTTTGCCTTATTGACCCTCTTGGTCTTCATTGGCAAAACCCAGATCCACTGTGCTAATTTGAAACTCATCTAAGGTAATTTTACCTTTTTCTTTCTCCATAGTAGGTACTGCAATCTATGCAGTCCTTCTCCCAGTTGTTGGATCTCTTTTGATGGCTAAAGTCATTCTGGCCTTCCTCTTAGGCTTTATTATATTCTCAGAAAACAAAGTAGATACGTCAAATTCCTGAATTTCAAATTCTACTTCTATATTTACCTCTTTCTCCAACCATGGAGGTACCTGATCATGTTTCTCTGCATCATCATGATGTTCACCTTCATCTCCCGTTTCTGTTAGCAGGTGTGGTGGAGAAGGTGATTTTCTCAATTCTTCTTCATGATGATCGCTTTGCTGTTGATCCTGTGGCATGTCCTCCTGTTGAGGAACCTCTTTCTCCGGAGGAGTACCCTCCTGTGGTGGGGGATCTTGTGATGTATCTATCTGTTGATCATGGTGATCATGATCTTTTTCTATCATTACCTCATCTATTTTTGACTCCTCCCCTTGTTGAGGTACATTTTCATCAATGGACATTGTGGCATCCTCCTTTGGCTTTTCTTTTTCTTGTTGCATATCCACCACACTGGATATTGTGGTGTCTGCCTGCGGTGCTGGCATTTGTTCTGAAACCATTATTTGTTCCGCACCTGTACTATCAACTTTCTGAGCTTTGGCGGCAGGATCTTCAAATACATCCTTTTCATCAGCCTTTGTTTCCTGAACCTCTATTACAGCAGGTTCCGTTGATGCATCTTGTGTGCTTGGTTGGTGTTGGTTAACAGATTTGTCTTTTTCTGAAAATAATCTATTCTGACTCTATACCCCTCTTTAAAAGAACAAATGAGTTAAACAACAAATGGGTGAACCCTTTGTATTGGTTCCCCTCTGAATTTTTAGGTACAGCTCCCTTTGTGATTTTCAATGAATTTAACCTATTCAATTAATCAAATGCATTTTTAACCAGAAAACGCTTAAGGTAGACTAACATTCATACATAGCCATGTCATGAACGCGATAATTTATACAACAACAAGGTAGAATATATAGATTTTGCTTTGATATTTTCGAATATGTGAGTACATTCATAGAAACATGCTTAACCAATAAAGAACTGAACACATATGATAAATTGTCCAAATAAGAGCAATTACCAAGTGAAAGGGGATTTCACACAGAAAATCTGATTTCACACACTCAGACGCATAGATCCAAATAAGCAGCAATTGTTCTTTTCTCATTCACAGATGAAAATTTACTCAAACAATCATCATATCATGCAAAAGTTAAGCATAATCTTTCTGAAATTTACCTTCTCTTTTTTTCTAACTTCTCTCTATATCCTACTTTTAAAAGAAAAACATATATATATGAATCTCTTAACCAAGTCCTTGAGCAAATTAAACCCGGAGTTAACATAACTCTGACCCATACGGGATTTAGTTTCAACAACTGATTATAAAAGATCAAAGATGTTGGAAATAACATAAATTGAGGAACAGAAAAAGAACGAGCTGGCATGGTTATGACTGGGGCGATGAATCAGCATCTCCTGATTTGCTGTCGGTAGCCTGGGAAGTATGCTGGGCTTTCCACTCCTGAAAGGCAGCCACGAACTCCTGAATTTTAGGGAACTTTGGTATACCTATGTGTTTCATCCTTAATTTCCAGACCTCCTTTTCCCTTCGCATCCTCCCGAATTTTTCCTTGTGCTCAGGGAGTGCGTCGATGCAGAGATAGAGCAGAGATTCGACTTTGGAGACCCTGGAGAAATCCTCGATCAGAATATTATCATTTTCTTTAATAAAGTGGATTTTATCTCTGAAGGATTGGACTACTGCTTCAACATCCTCCACAGGCTTTCCGTCATCCTTTAAGTATTTTA
Organism: Cunninghamia lanceolata; assembly: GCA_027924645.1. Lineage (NCBI taxonomy): Eukaryota > Viridiplantae > Streptophyta > Pinopsida > Cupressales > Cupressaceae > Cunninghamia > Cunninghamia lanceolata. The sequence continues at coordinate 3,004,336 of BSBN01000500.1, read as the reverse complement.
CATCGATACATTGCAAATCATGCTGTAGTGATTGAGTAAATTCTGCTATTTCTTTAATCAGCTTTGAGAGTTCAAAGCGCCCTTGTCTGGATATGGAGTTCCTCCATTCGATATTCTTCTTGTTCACGTACAACAAATCTTCGTCTACTCCAGCCAAGTTCTTTTCTGCCAAAAAATTTTCCAGTCCATATTTCCGGACTTCCTCTATTTGATTTATCACACTTGCCCACTTACCTTCATCCTTAGCCCAGACAGCAACCTGTGTTTAAGATCTTCAATGGTAGTGGTGCTCAGATCATATATGCCTTTGAGTTGATAAATATATTCAGTTCCCTTTTGCTCTATGCTGTCTAACCAACTGTCAAAAGTTTTTGAAACCATTTTGCTTCGATGCACTTGATCTAACATTTTTTGATTGACAGGCGACTTTGGGTCGAAAGACAAGGGGACTTGTGAGATTGGCTGTGGGTTAGGATTGTTAATGGCTTCAATATATTCTTCCATTGCACGCAGAGCTTGTTTTAACTCTCTTTTGTCCTTTTCATCTTTCATCGTTCGATTGACCATTATTTTAGTGGAAGCTTCGAGATGGTGTACATCTGCAGCTCTGGAGGCAGTACCGAGATCTATCTTCTCCACAGTGAAGTCATGCACTATAGGATCTTGAACCTCTCCCTCGGTCATTGGCTTGGCTATTTCTGCGCTCCATTTACCAGTGCTTGGGTCAACATCTATCCTGGACATTGTTTTAAGTCTCTTGGACTTGGGGGTCTTCCCTAGACATTTACTTACCATGTCCTCCAGAGGGAGAACAAAAGGAATCACCTTCTTTTTGTCAGATATAGAGCTTTCTAGCCATTTCGGTGCAGGGTCCGAGACTGTCTTCCTGGGCTTCTCTCCATCAGAGGGTTCATTTGAAATCATTAACACATCAGGGATGTCTAGAGAGGTCTCTGACTGTGGACCAGTGTCAGCTGTCTCTGTTCTGTTTGGGCTTGCCTCTTTGTCCCCCATAGGCTCTTCTGCTTCTTCCTCTGAATTTAAGTCAACAATTATTGTCTCAGAAGTCTGCTTCTTTCTCTTCCCCTTTGTCCTCAATCTGGTAACACGGGATGGCAGAATGTCCGTGAGGACCCTTCTGGACCTCTTGGAGGCAGGGTTTTTCTCAGCCGATGTCTTGGATGCACCTGCACCACAGATAGCAAGGGGTTGATTAGAAGAGAATTGTTGGATGGTTTTACTCTGCAGCCCTTCCTGCCTTTTTTCTTTCAACCATTTTTCAGTCCTCCTTATCACAGGAAGGGTTTTAATTTCAATTCTGTCCTCTTCTTTCTTGCTCCAGTCCACCTCTGGGATGGGCAAGTGTTTTATTTTCTCAAATTGTGGATCAACCACTTGTTCATCATCAACAAAAATTCCAGAAACGTCCATTTTTAAATTAAGGGTAATTATTTGCCCCAAAGAAAATCTGCACCATAACCTTCTCCTTACTTCGAACTCATCTGGGCAGTCCTCCCAGTAATCCTCTAGCTTAGGAAGATGCAAGTGCCCTGTCCCGGAATCTAGGTTATCTTTAACAAAACATTTACTATCAAATTGAACCCTGGCAGTGAAAAATTGAAAATTGAACCTTTTGAGGTTCACCTCCAGATTTAAGGCATCGAATTTTGAATGGCATGAATAATGCCCAAGTTCAATAGGAAAAGTAATACCACAACCCTTTTTTGATGGGAATTTGTTATCAACATGTGCCAATTGCCGACATACCTCCATCAATACAAAACGATCGAATACATATCTAGGCAACTTCAGGGGTTCACCATCAAACCCTCCAACTCTGATATAAGTGAATTCAGAAAACTGGATGAAAAAGCTGCCGTAGATACTGATCAGTTGCATTGCTTCACTGGTTAGTCTCTTACCTGGATTGCCTGCCAGTTCATAGGTTATTTTTCCAGTAAAGACATCATTAATTCTTTTATAATTTTCGTAACAATTTCTTCTTTGCAACTGTGAGTAATATTGATAAATTTTGCTGCTCTCATCTAAAGGCTCATGAGGCAAGTCAAACCAATCTCTTGTGGATGCTAAACAGTAAAACAGATAAGAAGACAAAGAAATCCCTGTTACCCAGATGATTATTTAAACTCTGATGCAGACAGTCAGCTATTATCTCAGCCCAATCCAAATATTGTTCACCCTGAAGGATGACTTGTATAAAAAAGTACATCCAGTCTTCCCAGTAATAGGCATGTTGATTGCCTCTCAATCTGTTCAATAACACCACAATATCCCTTACTTCCTGTATTAAATGATCTCTAGTAAGGGGTCTGGGCAGCCTTGAACCGCCTTTTTGAAATTTTAGCAGCCAATTTCTTGCTATTACACTTCTGTACGTTGGCCTCTTTTCTGAGAAATACCCATTGGAGGAAGTAATGTCAAGATTAGAATACGCCTCCTTAGGCGGTATCTTCATCACAGACATGAGGGTTTGTCTGTCAACGTGAAATAACACATCCCCGTTTGCTTTTCTGACACACCTGTGTTGGGGATCATATCTGTTTATACACTCTTGAACTAACTCTGGGCAGAATATAGCTTGAGGAAAGGCTGTGGCTTCAACTAAACCACTGTCCACAATTTTCTTCATGGTGGGGGTCTGGACAGGATTTCTAGTTCTTCCTATGAATTCCTCTAAGTCATATTGAACTAAAGCAGTATCCCCAAATTCTAAGTGAGAGTAAGTGAGACCAGGGCCATGTTCGTCTCCCAAACATGTAGATTTCAAAGACATATTTGGGCGATTATAATAATACACTTCAAATTTCAAAAATAACAGAAATTCCGGAGGCTTTTCTTTCCAGTATAAGAATTCAGAATAGCACAGGGGAAATAGGACTCACCTTCAAGATATTTGAATTCACTGCGAAAACTTTGAAAAACGAGAGCCTTACACTTCCAGCGCTATCCTTCTCCGCAATGCACAGTATATTTTCTTGCTAAAATTAGCTTGTTTTTGGTTAATAATGGTGCTTACCAGAATGAATAATCATCGCTTGGAACAATATGTGCCAAAAATATTCGAAAAGACGTGAACTCTGATTTCTTCATTAATAGCAAGTAAGGTCTGTGCGCCATCATGAAGTACAATGATTATCCATGGTCTCCGCCAAATTAGAGCTTTCTGTTTCATGATGGGTTTCTGACAAAATTTCCTCCAACTCTCCCGCTAAGTTTGACTTAGAAAGCTGCGGGAGCCAACGGGACCAAAATTGCCAAATCTTCGAACTTATTGAACCATTGAACCTATGGGACATGGTTCAACACGATGGTTCAATGTGATGGTTCAAGCATGTCAACTGGACTTAGTAGGCAGGCAAAGATTGACTTACCGAAACAGAGACTTGAACTTTGAACCGTTGAACTTATGAAGACGCGGTTCAATATGAAGGTTCAACGACGCAAGGGTTATGTGGACCAACAAAAAGTTACACGGCTTCGGTAGAAGGTTGCCAATTATAAACAGTGAACTATTGAACCTTGAACCGTTGAACCCCGCGGCAGAGTACAAGTGGGAGGTTCAATGGACGATACATTAATAGACACGGGAACTGTGTGACCCGACTCATAGGAAGACAATGTGTTGAACCTTAAAATCGTTGAACCATTGAACCTTGAACCTCTTTATAGGGTACGCGCGGAAGGTTCAAGTTCAACCCGAAAGTATAAAGACGCTTAAGAGAAACAGTAAGACAGCTTGCTTTATATGAAACTTCAGACATATTGAACCATTGAACCTTGAACTTTGGGAATGTTTCGGGTTCAAAGGTTCAAACCTTTTATACAAAGACGACACACGGGTAAAAAAAGAAGGACTAAGAGTCGATTTACAAAGCGCAGATATGACCAAAAACATAATACGGTAAACCGACTTTTGCTTAGGAAAAATTACCGATAAATGAATAAACAAGGGCGACTCAAAAGGTAACAGTTGGCTTATTTTTGAAGTATGGCTCTCTGGTTCAGCCATCTTTATTTCTTCTGCTGGGTGCCCTTTGTTAGGTGATCCTGCTGGATGTTTAGGATTCACATCCTGTTTCTTTGTCAGGTCTACCACTACAGGACTTGTCAACTGTGTAATCAATGTATCTAGCCCTATTTCTTGGGCTATCTGTTCTAGGCTCTTTTCTTTCTCAGTTTCTACTTGCTTCAGTTCCTCCAGTATAGTTTGAACTGGTGGAGTCTTGTGAGGGGTCATGCTTGTACCAGCAGCAATTGTTTCCATCTTTTGTGAAGTCACTTCCTGTACAACTTCATCATCAGACAAATTTATTGTCTTGTCTAGCGATATGTGACCTGCATGTGTCTGGGAAGTTTCTTTCATCTGCTCTTCTGCGAGCTCAGTTTTAAACTTGACAATGGTAGGAAGAGGAACATTGTGTTGAAGTTCCTTATGTACTTCACTACCTGCCCCTTGTAACAATGTAAGGGGTGGTCTTATTTCACCTCTCATAGAGGTTCTTTGTTTCTTAGGTGGGGTAGACACCACCACCTGTGGAGACCTCCTTTTCCTCTTAAATAACAAAGGAGCTTCTTCTTCCTCAAGCTCTTCCTCCATGAGGATATCCTCCTTATTTGGTTGTCTTGATGACTGACCCTCTTCTTGGGTCTCAGTAATTCCAGCCTCTGCTATCTTTTCTTTCTTGGACTTTCTTTTGCTTGTTCGTGGAGGTGATGCAGATCTTGATCCTGATGCTGCTGCCTCCTCAGCGTTGAACACTGCTCTTTCAATAATAACCCCTTTGGGTTCCTTATCTATTTTCTTGCCCCTTTGGAGTCTTTTGCTCTGTTGTTGTTGTGGAGGGAGCCTATCTCCCTTAGACTTCCTCTTCTCATTTACGAAATTATCATACTCATCCCCAGGAATATCCTATCCCTTCTTCTTGTTGTCCACCGTAATGGCAACACCTTTCTTCTTCAAATCCTCTATCTATTCATCAACCCAAGCTTGGGTTAGCTGTATGGTCCTGGCAATGAAGGGGTCTAAGGATATGTCCTCTTGTATGGTGAGGTCAGGTGCAGAGATGGTATCATTATATATTTTCTTTTGCTCATACTCATCTGCAATTATCCTGCCGTCATCCTTTGTCAATTGTTGAGGGATGGGGATGCAATCAAAGGTTTTGATTTGATTCAATGTTAGTCTTTGATACCTTCTTCTCCTTGCTTTTGCTTCATCCTCACAGTCGGCCCAGAAGTCTTCTAGGTGCCTCTGGTGAATAGGCTTTCCTATTATTTTCTGCATCCTGCCATAAGGATCATATGGTCTCATCAATGGAAAAGGCTGCAGATTCATTTTATTCAAGGTGACCATCACCTTCTTTATGTTCTCTGAATCTAGGCACATGTACCAGCCAATGGTGACTGGAAACAAAATTGGTGGTAGCTTCTTTGCATCCTTGTATGTTTTAATCATTGTGGAGCTCTGCATGATGAACTCCATAAGTACCACTGCATCAATGGGATACCTGGGCAGCATGAGGGGAGGTCCTTCAAAACCCTCAATCCTCATGTAGGAAAATGTGGCAAATTGTATGTACCAGGCTCCATGCCTGTAGATAATCTCTTGAGCTTCCATGCTCAATCTCTTTGTTCTGTCCTCCTCCATGGTCCTCACCAGATGCATAGAAAATGCATCATTGACTAGTTTGTAGTCTTGGAGGTAATTGGCTCTTTGCAGCTAGGGATGATGATCCCAGATATGCACAGCATTTGTACCTGTAAGCTTTCCATCTGTAACTAGTGCATCAAATGTGCCTTGGTATGCACAGGAATAGACAAGATAGGATGTCATATAGAAAGCACAATTTGAACCTCCTAGGTTCATTAGCTGCTCATGCAGAGCATCACCTATTAATTGGCCCAACAATGGCTTGATGTCAGAGTATATGCACATCATAATTACACCATACATCCAATCTTTAAAGCTACCAGCATCAGGCTGGCCTGTGACTTTGCTCAGTAGTGCCATCATGTACTGGTGTTCCTCACTAAAATCATATTTGAACAAGTGCACAGGAAGTTTGGCGACTGCCAGATATGTGCTGTTTTCAGCCCTCCAGTGGTACATGTTTTTCCTAGCTTGTTTTTTGTTATTCTCATATTCTTTCTCTGATTTCTTTAGGTCTACACTCTTGACCTTCTTGCCCAATGGTGATGATGTCAGATTGTCATTGATGTCAAAAGGTTCTTCAAGAGGTTCATCAAGAATGTGCATGTGCTTGTAGAATGATATTGTGGAATTATATTCTTGATCTTCATAGATGTGGTCTTCAATTAGAATATCTCCAAGCATGACAAAGTTGAAGTGACAGGTTGAGTATGATGTCTAATTTTGTGATATTTGTTTAAGAACATCATCAGGAGTTAAAAATGTTACATGCAAAGGATGAGAGTGATTCATGATGCCCTTCATGGTAACGTGTTGTTGCACTAATTTTATATTCTCAAGATGAAGAAGTTGAAAGCCCTAATTTTACTTAAGGAGCTCACAATGGTTGAATCAAGATATTGGTACAGTACTGATAACATGCAGTGCATAAATGGTTATGCTTCAGACTTTGTTTGTTTGATGCCAAGATTGTTATCATACTATTCACAATCAGGTTGCAAAGTTTGTTTCAGGATGTCTTAAGGATAGAGGAAGCAAAGTGTTCAAAGGAAGAGTTGTTATTCCATCTAATGATAACTTCAAGCCAAGACAGGATGGCATATCATTATAAATCACTTTGCATCAATCTTTATGTTTAAAAAAATCTTTTAAGAATGCCTCAATATGGATATGTTCAAAGAAATTCTAAAGTTTTAGAATGTTGATCTCTATTCACATTTGAAGTGCTCCTTGTTTGTTTTAATTTTAAATTGACCTTTTGAACAGGTCAAAAGCCACTTAAGTGGCAACTTTAAGGGATTCATTACCATGAGGAACCGACCCCCTATCTCAAGGAAGATCGATGGGATCGGTCACTTGCATCTTATGTTGAGCGCCAACCTTAAATCTATGTTCAAGTTTAAATTTGAACATATGTGGAGATCATCGGTCCTCATCCATTTTGCAAATCTATGGAGCACATTCCAAATACTACCTAGCGGAGGATGTAATATGTTTTGTGAAAGCACAAATTTTGTTGGAGGAGTTAAGGCATCGTATGAAGGGGCATCGAATATTCAAAGGGGAGTTTCTTGTTTTAAGTTAAAACTTTAATATCATCGGTGTTGTTTGAAATTGCATGAGCACCAAAAGAAACGGATAAGATAGTTGGAGCCAAATTAATATGAGAAAAGAAAATTAAAGAAGGTTTGTATTGGATGGTTTTTATTAAAAAGGAAAATTACTAATTTTTAGAGCCCGATATCTCTAAAGGTAATTTATGTTTTAGAAAGGGCATCGGTTTTTTTTAAAGTTTAAGAAAAAAACATTAAAAATATATTTTTTAATATGGAGGAGTTAGGTCCTTATAGGGAATAAGATATTAAGTGGATGATAATTAAATTAGAAACTTTGTATTTCCTATTTTTTTGAAGGATCTTGATATTATAGTGCTTTTAAAAAAAAGGCAATTTTCTTGTGGAGATTTTTATAACAAAAAGGCTATTATTAGAAGATTTTTCAGGGAAGATTGACATTATGAAGATGATTTTTTTGAGAAGACAAAGAGTTTTTCCTTGCAGATGAATATAAAGTTTTGACAGAGAATACAAGGCAAAATGATTTTTGAAGATGAAGAATGTGAAGGAGAAGTTTGAAGGATCATTTTTGAACAGAAGATGAAAAAGATTATTTTTATTGTTTCTTGTAGGGAATATGAATGGTTTTACAGATGGAAGATAGAGTTGGTCAGATATTTTATTTACAGGGCATTGATCAGATCAAGTTTTTGGAAATGTGTTTCTTTACAGAGAATATAAAGAGATACAGAATGTTTTTCTTTAGAAGAGGATCAATTTTTGAAAGAGAAATATAAGACATTGTAAATTAGATTTTCTTCTTGCAAATGGATTTATGCAGATATTATTTTTGTGAGATGTTTGCAGAGAAAAAGAAAATGAAAAGACATTGAAGAAAATATGAAGAGAATTCAAGTAAAAGAGATTTTATTTTCTCTTACAGGGCACTGATTTTTTGTTAAAGACAAAATATTCAGATTGAAATGAATATGAAAGGTCAATGAATTTTTGCAGAGGAAAGGAATATGAAAAGATCTTTTCTTTGCAGGTGGAAGGACATTCAATCTGTATAAAATTGTTTTTCAGGTGTATTGATTGTAGGTCCTGCAAGACAGAAATGAAATATACAGATGATGAGAGATTGAATACAAATAGTGTGTGTGGTGTTATGTAGATAAACATGCAATGGTGAAGACAATGATCCAGAAAAATGTGCACATTAATTTGTAGTGAAAAAGATATATTTCCTCGATCAGGTGAATTAAGTGATTTCAAAGATAAAATGTCAGAAAACTTGAATGATGGAATATATGATGCAGATGAGTTGATTTGAATGGTGCAAATCAGATTAAGCAGCAATCACTTCTTGCACATGAGTTCTGATTGATTGAGAAATGCCAGTGAGGCACAACAGTATGCTAGTGAGGCTTGTAGGTCGGTAAGACCATTTGTCAGTGAGACACTTACATCAGCCAGTGAGGCTTGTAAAGATATTTTCAAGGATAAGCCAGTGAGGCAGTTTTGGAGTGGTTTTTATACCCCAGGAGGGTTTTCCACTCGTGCAAATTTGTGTTATGTGTTATATTGTTTTCATCTGTATGTGTGTATGTTAATACGTTGCTAATAAGGTTTTGTTCTCATTCTTCATTCTTAGTTTTGTGCATCAATGATAGCTTTCTCTCCTTTGTGCTCTGCAAGTTAAAGTTTGAAAAAAAAATTGAAAATTCACACAACACTGATTCACCCCCCCTCTCAGTGTTGTCCTTGACTCCAACAAATGGTAGTCCAAATGTCCTGGAAAGACCTTTGATGGATAGGTCTGCATATATCCTTCGATGCTTCATTACCTGCTTGGTCTCTGGATTATAATTCTTAGCACACTTGATGACCAGCTCTGAAGACTCCATGGAGTACGAGAAACTGGCGGCATTCCACATCCTGGATACGAAAACTGCATCCAGCACAAGACTTCTATTTTTCTCGTCATTCAGCTTAGCTGACCAGGCTTCCAAATTGGTATCCCCCTGATGGGTATCTGTAATGGCGCCATATTTGAACAGGACGCCCCGCTGAGATGAGAACATAGGCTTACTAAATTCAGCCTCACACTTAGCCAACCTCTTGTCAGCCATGACTACCTGCAATTAACAAAATCCTGCTTTACAATGGGTTCTCACAGGCATGCATATAACAATTTATCTTTAATATTCATCATGCATATTACATTCATTCAGCATAAGCCCATCATGGGGATGCATAAACCAGAACTTACAACATCATACCTGACTGTTACAGAAACAACATGATGAGGGTTTCATTTACTTACCTGGTTATGCAGATTTCTTTTATACCCGTGACTTCCCAGAAAATGCTCTTAATTCGGCCGATGATCACGCACCTTCAGCTGCCCGCAAACTTTACTCATCGTAATATCGCCTGTAGGAGGATATGGAAGCTGTGCTCTGTAAAAAGTAATTTCTTCGCAAGGTAAATGTAAAAAAATGGTGTAGATTTACCTTTTAACCTTGTAATTAGGGTAAATTTAGGGCAAATCATGACAGATTAGATTTTATTCATTGATTTTCTGCATGGAAAGTCAGGATTTCGCTAGGTGTTCCATCAGGTTTAGTGATCGGCGGGAACTACCTACCATGTCTGCGCATATTTAATGCTAATGGCGGCAACGGGAGCGAGATGATATCTAAACGGCAGGATGATATTTGAAAATATCGGGCCATGTTTAAATATCAGGTGATGTTAGCGCCATTAGGCTGTGTTTTAAATGTTAGGAGGATATTCAAAAATATCGGGTTGCGTTCTTAAATGATGATGATGACCGAAGTCATTCTTTTTCTAACTCTCGGGATATCAGGGTGATCTCATCCAGATATTCGTTCAGCATATCGGAAAGGCATCATGATGTCATCGTCATGTTATGCGAACATGATCATGTTTATGAAATATCCTACCGAGAGGTAAATGTGATGATGATGTCATCGTCATATCATTTCTGCATTTATCAGACTTGAATGACATCATCAGGATATTGGCTTAGGGTGATATTTCACGGTAGGAGGATATTAAGAAATATCGGGTTACATTTGGAAATGTGACGCTCGCGAAATATAAGGCTGTTTGACGGGTAAGGATCACCGTCACTTAAAGTTGACGTCCGGATATTTGGACCACATGACTTATCAGGTGATGGACTAAGATCAGGATGATCTTAGATAACATGACTGAGGTTATAAAATATGATCCTCCTCTTGCGAATATCAGGTTTGACCAAAACTTTGACTGTTCCCAACTTTCACATCTTGATGAATATCAGGGTGATGTAAAAGGCAAACCTGCATGGAATTTGATGATCTTTCTAAATATGAGGTCACAGAAATGAAATTCAAACTTTGACAAACTGACCTCATAATGATGACTTACCTCATCTTGATTCTACATGATGATGCACATGACTTACTTTTACCAAACCGCTAGAAAGCAGACAACACAAGCCAAACCAAAAGTTGGGTCCCTATTTTGCCAAGTCAAAATGGGGCGTGTTGTGTAACCACACAACAGATCTCCGCAATCACTGGGATCAACCAGGTCGGCCAAGACTAGTTACATGCTACATTATTTGGGAACAATCTTCACACACCATCTCAATTTCTTAATGTGGACCAAAGTCCAGATATGAACATGATTAGGAGACATCCACAAGTACACTATAATCATCATGAGCAACCACACGAACCTTAACCACTTTATCCATAGGAATCTTCTCATCGAAACACGTGAACTTCACCGTCTTCAATTGTCATAAAAGAAAGATAGCTTGCAGACCACCAAACCACGAACCATTGCAACTGTAGGCACTTATCATCATCCCAGACTTCCCTCTAGAACCGTAGAGCCAAATACTTTATTGCAAAGGAATACGGAGAAGAATACTTTCTTCCTGTCTGAACTGAACTTACAAAAAAAAAGGTTTCACTCTGGTGAACACAACTCACTCAGATATTTTTGCGGATGGCTCAAACCCGGAATGCAGTGTCCTTAGTCATACCTCTAACTTACTTCTAATCCACAGACCACGATCTTCAAGCATAAGTAAATTTGGAGCAGTTTGCCAGACTGTTCTTCAGCATACAACTTACTGTCTATACTGCACTTCTCTATAGCTCACTAGTTTCTTCCGGAGAGGCTAATTTTCTCAATATCCTCAACATACAAGTATTTTAAACAAGTAATAGAATAAGATACAATTGACATCAATGACAACAAGGCTATGTTGACATCAATGACAACACCGATTAGGCACATACTTGCAACACAAACCTATTAGGTTGCTTCCTTGTTCGTGTAGACCTCCTCAAAGGTTGAGGTTGAGGTTCTGCTTCTTCTTCTAAGCTTTCAGAGCTGCTAGAGCTCTCCTCATCTTCAGGTCTCACAGGGTATTTTGGTTTAGTCTTCTCAGGGGTAGAAGGAAACTGAACCACATCCTCTTTCTTTTCTTTCTCTTCTGGCTGTAGAACAATAGGAGAAGGTGTTATCTCTCTAAAAATAACACTTCTTCTATACAACACTTTCTCAGCCACAGGATCCCAAAGCTTGTACCCTTTCACACAACCACCATAGCCAATGAAGATACACTTAATAGCCTTGTTCTCTAATTTTGACCTCTTCTCCCTAGGCACATGAGCATATGCGTCACAACTAAAAACACAAAGATGTCTTAATGAGGGCTTCTTACCAAACCACACCTCCATGGGTGTCTTATCAACAAGAGTTGATGTAGGAGACCTATTTACCAGGTAGCAAGCAGTGGCTACAACTTCAGCCCAAAACTTTTGTTCAAGGCTAGCATCACTAAGCATACTCCCAACCCTCTCCATCAACATCCTATTCATCCTCTCTACAACTCCATTTTGCTGAGGGGTGTATGTAGTTGTCTTATGTCTTTCAATCCCATGTTTTTTTATAGAACTTAACAAACTCTGCGGAACAAAACTCACCACTATTATCAGTTCTCAAACACTTAATCTTTTTACCAGTCTGATTCTCAACAAAAGCTTTAAACTCTTTGAACCAACTAAAGTCTTCAGATTTGCTTCTGAGAAAATAAACCCATGTCCTTCTATTGTAGTCATCAATGAATGAAACAAAATATACAGATTTAGAGATTGAAGGAACATTCACAGGACCAAACACATAAGAATGAATAAGATCCAATACACCAGAAGACTTATGAGAACTAGAGTAAAATTGAACATGGTTTTGCTTTCCATATATACAATGTTTGCAAAAGTTGAACTCAAGATTACAATCGTTTAACCCCTTGACGAGGTTTTTATTTTTCAAGGCTCTAAGACCCTTCTCACAAATGTGGCCAAGTCTCTTATGCCATAACATTGTCTTCTCAATTGGAAGTTTCATTTCTAAAGCATGAACACCCTTAGGTACCCAAAATGCACTACCATCAGAAGTAGAAGCAATACATCTTTTAGCCATTGGTTCCAATGGTGAAGATGAAGTGACTGAAGCTCTTTTCTTTGAAACAGAAGCACTATTGCACTGTGTAGTGCATGCATCCAGCTGAAATAGAGTACCTCTTCGAGTACCCTTTGCAAGCACCGTAGCACCTCTACTCATCTTGCATCCTCCGCTAGAGAAGACAACCTGCACACATGCATCATTCAATTTACTTACAAAAAGTAGGTTCCGGGCCAAGCCTGGGATGTGCATAACCCCAGAGATTCCTTTCACTCGTCCATCAAGGAATCAGATTAAGACTCTTCCATGGCCAACAATCTTCAAATGAGAATTGTCACCAAGGTACACTCTTCCACCATTGAACTCTTCATACTTTGTAAACCAGTCTTGATGCGAGGTCATGTGAAAAGAGGCACCAGAATCAATTAGCCACACATCATCAGATGCATGGGTGGCCAAGGCTGCGATGAAAGCATCACCATCATCTTGTGACTTGTTAGAATTTGAATCTCAGACATTCTTCTTCTTTTTCTTCTTCTCTTCTTTGCATTCCTTTCAGAAATGGCCAGATTTACCACAGTTCCAACAAAGAGCCTTGGACTTTCTAGGAGATTTGGATCTCCCATGGGATTTGGATCTACCCTTATCATCTTCCTTGTCCTTCTTTTTCTTCCCTTTCTCCTTGGATCTTCCACGAATTGCAAGAGCCTCTTTGGTCGACTTGGATGATTTTCTCCTCATCTCTTCGAATAATAGCGAAGACACCACTTCATCCATTTTGAAAGTGGATGTGGTACTCTCGATGGCCATTATAAGATGATCCCACGAGTCTAGCAAAGAACAAAGCAAGGTCACACAACGATCCTCCTCCTCCATCTTCACACCAATGTATGTCAACTGTGTAACTAACATGTTAAAGGCATTCAGGTGACCTGTAATGGACCCTCTATCCTCCATCCTCAGAGAATATAGCTTCTTCCTCAAGAATAGATTGTTCACCAGGGACTTAGCCTGATAAACATCTCCTGGCTTCTTCCAAAGTTCTTTTGCGGTCTTCTCCTCATGGACATTTAACAAGATAGAGTTAGCTAGACAGAGTCTCACAAGACCCTTAGCCTTCCGATCCTTGAGATCCCAATCATCTTGAGACATTGCCACTAGTTTTACACCAGAAATGGTTTCCCATAGGTCTTTATCAACAAGCATGTCTTCCATTTTAAGTTTCCACAACTCGAAATGTCACGTCTCAGACTTTGATACTTTTTGGAATTACTTTATGTGGAAATATTTCATGAACAATTATGTGTAGTTAGATAAATAATATGTTATTTTGAAAGATGAATGATTATTTTAATATGGGAAAGATGAAATGAAATGAATATTATTTTCATGTTATTAATTTTGATGCTTCGGCTATGCTTTGGCTATTGGGTTATTAACCTATTAGTGGGAAATTTGAGTTTTATCATGAGTTGCAGGTTGTCGAAGACAAGGGTGTCGTTAAGGTAAAGGAGGTTAGCAGCCTGGTAGGGTTAAGATGGAGGGATTTCTCTCACACACACAACACTTATAATCATGTAGATGCATTAGAATTGCATTAAATGATTTTATTATTTAATTCTTATTTTATTGTGTTATAGTTAGATTATTTAATTAATTGTCATAATATATGCTCATAGAAAATTAGATTAAATGTTTAAATTATTTGTTTGATTTTATTTGAAGAATGAAAATATTATTATTAATTGTTTTATAGATAATTGAGATAATCATGCTTATTATTAAAATATTAGTTGTGATAAATTAGAGAATAAAATTAGAAAAGAAAACAAGATTTTAGAAACAAAACAAAAAGAAAGAAAACAATAAAACAATAGAAAAATAGAAAAGAAAACTTATATTTAGGAAATAAAAAACAAAATAAAGCAAAGCAAAAGTAGAGAAGAAAATAATAAAAGAGGAGTAAATCTCATTCTCTCAAGACAAAAAAATCATTCACAACTTTCATTCTCAACTCTAAACTTTGAAAACAAAAACACAAGTTTTACTTTCAATTGATACTAGAAAAAGAGGGCATAGACAAGAAGTTTGTAAATTGGAGCAAAGGAAGCACGAAGGTACAGAGGGATTGAAGAACTCAACTATTGGATAGTGAAACCACATGTTTTTATGCCATCTACGATGTCCTATTTTTGATTTATGAATATGTGATGTTGATCAATCTTTGTGAAATAACAAAACCATTATTTGATTTATAGATATATTATCTTCTTTATTATTGTATGATGATCATACTTATATAAATATATGATTACTCTAGTTATTCTCTGTGCATCGTATGCTGGGTATTTTTACTGTATACTAGAAAGGTTGTTTGGATTATATTCTCTTCACTTTTTATTTATATTTAGTACTACGGTAAAAACATATTTATAGACAATTGCTGCTATTATTATAAACATATTATACCTGTGATTATTATCAATCATGATTCAATGTTTAAATAGATATCAAAATACATATTATCTATCAGTATATCTTAATCAAAATTTAGATAACATTGAAGGAATTGGTGAATGGTATCGCCGAACATATGTTACAAATTATTAAAAGTTGAAGATGAACGGAGATTTTGTTTAGGCATGAAGGCCGCTCCCTTAAGCGACCCCCCATATAGAGGTCACATTCCCAAAAGGGACTGCGACATCCATATGGAAGCTGCCGCCCTCATTACTCTGCATCGTAACCCTTGCTTAACGATTGGTCTTTAACTTATAATACTCCCAAGTAATGATTTCATAGTATTTCTTTTTACAGTGATATTTTATGTAGCCGCCAATTCTTGGTAGCGCTGAGATAGCATTTGCATATATATATATATATATAATATAATATAATTCTTTGATTGAAATGTGATCTGTTTACTGTCGAAACTTGCGATGATATATGTGTGAAAAATCACTTGATGTTTGGTTTTTGAGGTATAAACAGTCTTTGTAGCCGATAAGATAGCTATAAAATTAGTATATATATATATATATATATATGCTCGTTGATTTGTATTAGTATTGATCTCTGTAAATCATATAACTATTGAGTGTTATTCTTTTCTGCAGAGAGAAATATATGGATATAGATATGTATCTGTATATATATTTATAATATATATACTCTTATATATGTATATATAGATATATAAAATTAATGTATATAAGTGATTATATGAATCAATTCACTTCTTGCAGTTGTCTTAACTGATATTTATATATAAAAATGTTGTTTTAGCTCTGTTTTGATTTTGATTACATTGGGCACTATGGAATCAATCTATACTTAAACCTGTCCAATCAAAATTGTTGGTTTTTACTTCTGAATCAGCAGTGGGTTTGCCAGTTCCAATGCGCAGGCAGATTCGGCCAACTAATACAGGAGGTTGCGTGAGCTGCCTCCCCTTCACTTCTGGTTTTGCTGCACCAAGGGGGGTATCCCTATAGCTAAAGATATAACATTGACTCACCCAATGACAAAAGATTTAACTTGACAACAACAGGCAGAATACTTGCATGTATGGACCAAGATTTGAGTGATAAATCACAAGTTTGGCAACACTCTTGGACATGTTTGTCTAGTTCAGGCTGAGAGCATGCAAGGGTTCCTAATCCTACTCCTACAACTAACAAGATGGAAAAATGGAATGATTGGTTTGATGGATCAGATGCAAGACAGGGGGTTTTGGATCATAACTACTTCACAAGGGCAAACCGGTGCCTATCCCAAGGCAAGGAGTCAATTAGACATATACACAAGAATGGATTGCATCATGGATTCAAGTTTCAAGGGGTTAGATTGATGCCTGCCTTACAAACATCACCCAAGGATGGGTATTTAACTGCCTATACTTACAGATATCCCAGTTGACATACAATCTCCTCCATACTCAACCTAAAACAATTTAATCCACTCCTTGAATGGAAGTCTAGAGATTAAGCATGCAATACATAAATCTATATTCTAGAATTTGAGGAACCCTTAGCAACCAAATTCAGAAGAAGAAATGCATGTAACAAGTGGAGAGGGTAAGCATTTTTCATATAAAACAACACTGAAATTGAAAATGTATGCAATGTACATTCAAGGTGCAAATCATAAACTTCACAGAGATACAACAGCCAGGAAATGCTCTGTATTTCGTTATTTACACAAAAATGTTCAAGTCTTCAACAACCAAATATGAGTGACACAGTTTTGTATTTTATAGCAAAACTATGTACTCAGCCAAAATTACAACGGTCAACTCAAAAATTGGTTGATACAATGCATCGTGATAAATGGTGCTCAAAATTGAATGCAGCCGGGAAGCAGAGGAAGAGAGCAGGTGGGCTCGAGATTTACACCGCCGCCCAAGGATTTTCTTCATCAATCAGGTGGTTGACCTGTCAACTCCATCGATCATCCTCTGCAAGTCCGCCATTAATGATTCAGCTACCCGTGGGATGCAGTAATGAACACATTTGAAGTTTTCCCACTAAAAAATGATTGCAAATACACAGAAAAAACCTTCGCTGCAGGTTCAAAACATGGTCGTCGATCATGACTCCATCACTAAGATCAAATGGCCCAAAAACATGCAGAAAAGCTAAGAGCCAATGATTACGTGCCACGTAGACACTCCATGTTCCTATCGCTGACTTTTCGCTTTCTCCATTTTGCCATTTCGCCCTTGTATATGTAAGAACGGATGCATATACAATCACCACTGTTCCCCTTTCAAAATCCCTTGTATATGCAAAATGCATATACATGCAACAACTTGATATACAAAGCGGACCCCATGCCAGTTTATAATAAATTGGAAAACTACTCGGGTCTGGCTTGCATCTCATTCCTTTGTATATTCGTGATAGACAACACACACATACATACAAGCTATGGAATTCAAATCATTATGCATCAGACTGTACCTCCCTTTGAAGTCCGGCTCATATCCTTTCACTGCACATCAGCTTGTATATCAGCATATACAAGCGCTTTATACAACCCATGGACCTCAAATTTCATTCACTGCATTTCATTCCTCCATCGCGTCCGGGTTGTATGTCCTTTCTTTGTATATCAGGTTGTATGTTGCATATACAAACCCAACATACATGCGAACTGTGGACTTCAATACCTCATGAGCTACATTGCATTCTCCCTTCACGTCCAAGCATTGTATATATGCGCTTGTACATCATTCCTTTGCACATTTTGAATGTATATCACATATACATTCTCCTTTGTATATGAGATACAAAGCTCCTTGAATCTGAATCAGACCCCACCAAATGTACATTAGCCCTTGTATCCTTATTTTTTAGCATATGCATGTCAGGTCTTGTATATTTTTCTTTGCATATCTACATGCAACCCGATATACAAGGCGGGAATATTCCTGGGAATTTGTGAAATATTCCCCCTTTGTACATGCAACCCGATATGCATCTAAAATGCATATAACTCAATTCTTTATCATTTTTTGGAGGCCGATAGAGATTTTGCAAGCCCGCCAATGTATATTTGACCTGCATGTATATACAAACACCCTTGTCTATACAAACACACCTGCACCTTAACTGATTTTTCACAATTTTACTACTGCAGAGGCTGAAAGTGTTAGAACTTTTTTGGACTTTTGGGAAGGTGCCTGCATATTTAAACGTTTCAAACCTGAATGTTTATGCAGGCACCGCCAAAAACAACAAAAGGAAGAAATTAGTGAACAAAACTTTATTTGTAAAATTTTCCAAAACTTTTGGAATGAAAATGAATCAGCAATATAGAAAACTCATAGATTTAATTTTTATTTTTAAATTGTTATTACCTAACAAATCTAGAAAATCTCTTTTCATGAAAGTTTAATATAAACTACCAAAATCTGAAAACTGAGACAACATGCAAACCAGAGTGGTAAATTGGTTGATGTAAACTTTATTGTTCTCTGACATGAATATTTTGACTATGGATAATTAATATTAGAAAACTATTTCATTGCTTGTATTTTTGTAAAGTAATGTACTTTCAGGACAGGATGTCGAATGTGGGCTCCTAGAGACGGTAGTTTTACTTTTTCTAAAACTACCACTTTATTTTATTGCTTGGCCAAGCTACTGTACCATTGAAATAGATGGATTATGAAAAAGCCTAGATTTATGCTATATATGTCTCTGCCACATCCCGCTTGCAAGAGTTTATGTCATTCTAGGATAGGATGCATATAGGCAATAGGCACGCATCAAGAGATTCCCTCCTGCTTACACCGTTCAAAGTTGCTAGGCTCCTTGTGCAGGGTTGGTGTTTTCTTCAAGTTAGGAAGAAACCCAGGGAAGCCCAGTACTTCGTGGTTGGGTGGAAAAAGCATCTTAACCACACTCTTGGTCTCATCTTGCAGAAGATCAGAGGATCACGACAGTCGAGTTCAGAGATTCTTATGCTATGGATATTTATTTCATTGTATTACTCTTTTGTATGGCTAGTATAGACAAGTTGTAAATGTAACTTTACTTTCATTGATACATTGATGCAATATCATTACTTGTAACATTGAAAAATATGTTTTGTAACACCAGATTAATGTATGTAAATGGATTTGTAACACATTTAGTGTATGGAAATTCATACTTCATTTATTAGAATCTTGCTATTTTAAACAATTATGGTTATTTGACAATTATAAATGATTTATTTTCCATTATTGGATTAAGAAATGCTTTTGGAATACTATGTTTAGTAAGTAATTTTCCGCACCTTACATGAAATTGGTGTCGTTAAACTTTGTATACGCCTAAAAATGACATGACTCTGTCTAAATAAATATTCTTAATATTTATTTCAGTATAATTCCTCTATCAATAAATAAATCAATTTATTTATTCGATTCACATTCCTCTAAGTTAATTAAATATCAAAATATTTAATTACCTCTTCTAAAGTCAAAATTAAATAAAATCCTTTATTTAATTTAATTCTTCCAAACAATTAAATAATTCTTAATTATTTAATTAAGTCAATTCCTTCCCCAAATTTAAATAAATCAAATCAAATTTATTTAAATCCTCTCAATCTCTAAAAATAAAATACAATCAATTATTTTATTTATTCTTCCAAATCTTGCACAAACAATTAAATAAATTTATTTATTTAATTTGCTGTCTTATCTTCCAAAAAATCTTCCAAATCTTCTAAGAATAAGTCTTCTTCTTCATGCACACAAAATTAAATAATTTATTATTTAATTTCTCTTGAATCATGCAAAAGCAAATCACAAGTTGTGTTATCTGATTTAATCAATCTTGTTTTTATCAACAACTCTTAAATTAGGAAAAAACATTCTAATTTATGAAAGCATATCTTATCTTTATAAAAGAAAGCAGTTGACTCAAACAAAACAACTTTTGTGTGACACATGTCTTCTTTCTATTCGCTCACGTTCTCTCAAGTTTTCTAATCCGTTGATATTCTTATTCTTTCTATAACATTGATCTTCTCTCTCACCAGTCTATAAATTGAACCCTCTTCTTCCATTTCATTTATCCAAGCTTTCAGTACCCTTACTCTGCAGGAATTACAACGTGCCTTTGGCACCCAAGTCATTCCATTTGCTTGCGATCAACTTGTTACCATACTATTATCATTGTTGTGAAGCTCATCTTCATTGCAATAAACTATCACAGCCGTTCTCCGTTGACATCTTGAAGAAATAGCAAGGAAGTGCACCTTCTGAGGGCCATATTCATACATAAGATCGATTGAGATAGGCAATCAATGGAAGCCGTGAAGTGAAGAGGTTTGCAAAGGTTTGAATTTCTTTGTTTCTTATTCTATTGAGTTTTGGGTATTATTGATGTATTATATTAATTATTCATTCATTCCAATTTTCCCATAACATTTTTGGTGCCCACCATGGGGCCTTGCCCCGATTTAACCCAAAAACTAAGTTTTTTGTGCAAAGGTTCCATACACAGGAGGATTTGACGCATCTGAACAATTCTAACATGCATCTGAGATCTGTTTCAGTGCATCTACTCTTTTAGCACATTTACCTCCTAAAAATATGCATCTGTGTTCTGTTACGGCGCATCTACCGACTGCACATATGCTCTCTGTTTCTGCACTTTTGACCTCTGTCTTAGTGCTTTTGTAATAGCTGCGCATATGATCTCTGTCTCTGTGCATCTAATCTCTGTACCTACGCATATGATTTTGATAGTGGCTTTTAGGGTTTTCTTGTGATTTTGCTAACATTGACACTTTTCACAGGAAAATTCTCTGATCTACTTGCAGGTTAGGGGCTGGTTTAGTCATTCTAGTTGCATTGTTAACACACATCATTTTTTTTAAAGGATAGTAATCGAATGTTCATGAAAAATTACATCTAGATCTAACTAGGATGGGAGTAACTTGATCTTGTTGCATCAACAAATTGAATCTAGTCCCAATGCTAGGAGGATAAAATTGAACCATTGCTATCTTGCTTTCAAAGTTAACAACTTGCGTGTGTGCCCTAGTAGCTAGCTCATATAGTCTTTTTCATTTTAACTAGGGGAAAGGAACCACTATCTTTTGTGTTTCTGGGAATGATACTAGGCCTATGCTCCCCCTATCTTGGGTGACCAAAATGTTAGACATATCATTTTTGCATGTGTTAAACCTTTAGAGAGGCCTGCCCTTGGATATCCTTCTGTCTAAGTGGGAACAACCTTAAGTGGTAACAAACTAAAGCTAAGCTCTGCCAAGCCACTATAAATAAATTATGTTTGGAGAGAAACCTTCAAACAACGAGTGAAGTGCTATACCGACAACCAACCTCCCCCAAAACCCTCAAAGGTGCAACCCTTGCAGGCTGGGAGACTCCATAACGGAGAGTAGTGTTGCCGCATGTATAACCACTCGAACGGTTGCACTTACTAATCATCCTTTGTTTTTAGTAGCCAAAAACCCCTATAAGCCGGTGCAGGGAAGGGCGATTATCACCTCCCAAAGATGCCTCATCTAGAAATAGTGAGAATTTGGTTTATATTGTCCCAGCCAACCTAGGATTTGTACTTGCTTTTTGAGTCAAAAAGAGTCCAAAAATTACAAAAAAAATCAAAAACCATGAAAATATTCTTTGTGTTTGCTGTGTCTTCTTGCCATAATTGAGAAAATCAGATCAAAAAGACCAACTTGCAACCAAGAAATCCAAAAACATCAAAAAATGTGTCAAAAACTTTGCAAAAATAGTCAAGAAAACCAGAGCTGTGCATATATCCTCTGAAGATGCGCATACACTTCGACCTGCTGCACATTTATTTTGACTTTATGCAGATTTATCATCTGCTACTACGCCTTTATCCTTCACTAGAGCTGCACATTTATCCTTTGTTTCAGCGCATTTATTGTTGCGCATCTGCAACAGTGAGCATTTCCACATCTTTTAAGAGATTTTTTTAGCATTTCTGGGTACCCATTTTAGCCTTGTTCTAGTTTCTGAGATTAGATTTATTGTACAGTCTAGTGGTGATCACCTAGGTTTAGGGATTTGAAATTAAGTTGTAGTTCAAAATATGCATTGGCGGGTCAAAAATCCCAATCGGCCTTTGAAAAAGTGAGTTGTATGCATTTTACATGCATATCGGGCTTGAAATGATGCATATACAAAGGGGGAATCTTTTGCAGATTCCTGAGAATATTCCCACTTTGTATATCGGGTTGCATGTGGAGGTGCATTGAAAAATATACAAGGGCGTGCTAATATACAATTGCTACAGTGGCGAGCGGAAGATACATTCCCAGAATATTCTGTTGAAGATACCGCAATTGTATATTAGAGGTTTGTATATTTGCGCATGCAAGCGAAACATACAAAGGTGCAAAGATGCACTTGCTACAGTTGCAAGGTAGGGGCCCACCACTTGTATGTTTGTGGTTGTATATTTCAATATACAACCAAATATACATTCCTGAGATACAATTCGGGCGAGAAATCAATTCTAGTGTATAAAATTTGAGGTCCGTTGTTTGTATATTTGGCTTGTATGTTCGCATTGTATATGCGACATACAAGCAAATATACAAGGGAGCAATGTACAAGCTGGATCTGATGCGAAGATCAAATTCATCTAATTCAATGGCTGGCGTCCGCGGCTTGTATGTTTGGGTGCTTGTATATATGCTAATATACAAGCGAAGATACAAAGGTCAAGATGCAAGCCGGACCCAAATAAGTTTCCAATCTGCTTCATAATATTTTGGGGTCCACTTTTTATATTAAACTGTTGCATGTATATGCATTTTGCATATACAAAGGATTTTTGAAAGGTGAACAGTGGCGATTGTATATGCATATGTTTTTTTGCATATACAAGGGCGAAAGTGGCAAAATGGTGATTAGAAAAGTCAGCGATAGAAATGTGAGGTGCCTACGTGGCACAATTTCACTGGTTGACGACTTTTCAACATTTTTTGACGCCATTGATCATGGCGATAGGAGGGTGATCGACGGCCATGCTTTGAGACTGCAGCGAAGGTTTTTTCCTGAGTGTTTGAAGTCATTTTTTGAGCGGGAAAACAATAGAGGCACACTGTTGTTGCATTTTAGAAGGGGCTGAGGGTGGTTGAGCCATTTATGGCAAGATTGCGGACATGCATGGGCCGATGGTTGAACGGCCAAGTACCAGGTTTATGACAAAAAATTTCCAGCGGCGGCACAGGGCTCGAGCTCAACCATTCCTCACCCTTCTCTTGCTTCTTTCCGTTTTGTCCCCTGCTGCATTTATTATTTTGAGCGCCATTTCTCACGATGCATTGTATCTGGCGGATTTATGATTAGCCTTGTAATTAATTTTACTGAGTTCACGGTTTTGCTATAAAAAGCAAACTGTGTTACTCTTTTGTGGTTGTTGAAGACTTGGGCATTTTTGTGAAAATAATGAAGAACAGGGCATGATCCTGGGTTGTTTTATGTCATTCTGGAGTTTATGAGTTGTATCATGAATGTATTTTGCACGTATGTTCAGTTTCATGTTGATATAGATGAAAAATGCTCTTATGCATGTGGTTATCTGTTTGTCTCCTTTGCTGCATGCATTTCCTTCTTTTGAATCTGGCTACTAAGGGTTTCTCAGATTCTAGGGTATAAGTTTTTGTATCACATGCTTCATCTCTGACTTCCATTCAAGGAGTGGATTAAATTGTTTTAGGTTAAGCATGGAGAAGGTTGTTTGTCAACAGGGATATCTATAAGTAGAGGCAGCTAAATACCCATTCTTGGGTGATGTTTGTAAGGCAAGCATCAATCCAACCCCTTGAAACTTGAATGCTAGTTGTAAACCATTTGGTTGCATACGTCTAGTTGACTCCTTGCCCTGAGATAGGCATCGATCTGCTTCTAGGTTAGTAATTATGACCCAAAACCTCTTGTCTTGCATCCAAATCATCATATCCTTCTTTCCATAACTTCCACCTGTTAGTTGTAGGAATAGGATTAGGACCCCTGCATACTCTCATCCACAACCAGACACATATGTCCAAGAATATTGCCAACCTTGTGATGTATCATCCACATCTTGGTCCACACATATGAGAGTATTCTGCCTGTTGCTGTCAAGCTAAATCTTTCTGTCATTGAGCTAGTCAATGTTACATCTTTAGTTATAGGGACACCCCCTTGGTGCGGCAGAACCAGAAGTCAAGGGGAGGCAGCTCACGCAACCTCTCGTATCTGTTGGCTGAATCAACCTGTGCATAGGAATTGGCAAACCCTCTGTTGATTCAGGAAAAATAACCAACACAGTCACCTCTTCCATCTGTTTCCATAGCATACCCTCTCTTTCGTTGGTCGTCTCATCCACCTTCTACCGGGTCTTCCCATAAAACAAGTCAAAAGTACCTATATTAGATTAGTGCAAGACCTTTTTTAGATCATTTCAAATTCAAGTAAACCTAGTAAGTCTCCACTATCAAGGATCAGACATCCTTTTCTCTTGGAACTTCACTAGTGGTCTTGGTGCAAGACTAGTCTCTACACAGTAAACAGGTACCAGCTATCCTTACTTGTGGCTTTCGTCTTGTGTTGACCAACTTAATTGGAATCATTGATCAAAAGAGTCCCTTGTTCAAATCTCATCATTGCAAGTATCCTCTTCTCAACAATCTCCACCAGCACCTTACCAAAATCTCTAGTGTCACCCCACTTCTTCCCATGTCACCTTGCATGGTATTAACCAGATTACAAAAGCAAAAACAAATCGAAATGGCTGGAACATCTGAGAGAATTGTGTCCCCTCACGATAGTGATGAGGAAATCTCCCATGAGGACTACCAATGAGCCCTCCAAGATCAAAAAATTTAGTGCATGCTAGACAAAATGCTCAAAGAGGACACTCAAAGCTACTTTCTTCATCTTGCAAACCAAGGATTCAAACTCCCCTCGGATTTTGATCTTAATAAACTGAAAGAAACTGTAGTAGAAGAAACTCATGAGGACTACGCAAGTGAAGATAAAACCATTGACCAAGATAAAGGTAAAAAGGCTACAGACTCCAACATACCTCTAGACATATTAAAGCAAATTGAGAGCCTAACGTAGAAAGTGGTAGATCTCCAAACGGGGCCACCCACTAAAACCTATTCCTTGGAAGACATTGCACCATATCCCTTTGACAAAAGCTTGAACATGGTACCCTTCCCCTTTCTGGTTCAAAGTTCCTAAGTTTGACAAATACAAAGGGAAAGGAGACCCAAGAGATCACATTAGGGAGTTTAATGCCGCGTTCCTAGAAGTAGCTCACAATGAAACTTTCCTAATGAGACTATTCCCTAGATCTCTAAGTGTGAAAGCCATGGAATGGTTCTCACAGCTTCCTCCGGGTATCAAAACTTTTGATGAGTTAGTAAACAAGTTCGTCACTCACTTCTCATATAACATTGAACACGAAGTTTCCATTCTTGACCTATGCAATACAAAACAAAAGAGTGTCGAATCCTTTGTCGCCTTCTTACAAAGATGGAGACAACTCGTGAGAAAATGCTCATATCACGTGCCTAAGAAGCAAATGACATAGATGTTTGTCCACAACCTTAACCCCAATCTAAGTTACCAAATCCAAATTCAATGCCCTACTTCATTTATGAAAGTCATTGTGATGGGATTATTTATCAAGAAAGCTATGATCACCAAGGGGCAAATAAAGTTGTACAAGGACACCCCTAACTCTAACTACACCATGGACAAGTCAAAATTTTGGACAAAGAACAAAAATGTCGTCAATGAAGGAGTAGTCAATTCCAAAGTAGTGGCTCCCAAACAGCAACCAATCTTCACTCTCAAAGGGGAAGCAAGCAATGCTACACCAAACAAAACCTTCTCTTGCGAGCCAAAGCAATGGTTCACCTCCAATCCTAGACAAAAATTCACACCACTAGGGGAGTCCCAAGAGTTTGTGTTAAGAAAGCTACTAGCCAACAATGAGATCACTCTTCCCCCCACTAGCGACTATGAACCTCAAGTAAAACCTCATTATTGGAAAGACACTGATTTCTATGAATATCATAGAGGAAGAGGCCATAAGATCAACGACTATATCTGTCTTAAACATGTCATTCAAGACATAGTTGACCAAAACTAGGTAGGCACTCAACAACATACCTCTAACGAGACACATCTGGCATACAAGGATTTGCTACTCAACCACGACATGTCGTACAAAAATAACAACAACAACAATAAAAACCACAACAGGAAGAATAAAAATAACGGACACAACAATGCTAACTATGTGAGCGTGCCGTTTGATTATACCGTCAACTACATATCAGAGCTCATCCCACAAGTTAATGTGGTCACATTCAACCAACAATCAGGACCCAACAAAATTGATTGCAGCATCATCACCCACAGTGGTAAGGTCACATTAAACACGCTTCCTCCAAGATCGTCACCTTCTCCGTCTAACTCCCATACGTACAGTGTCATAGACCAACTTCAGAAAACTCTTGCCCACATATCTATCTTTGAGTTGTTACGTCTATCTCCCTCCCACAAGGAAATTCTCGATAAAGCTCTAGTGGAAACAGTTGTGCCCACGAACCTGGCCCAAGAGAAGTTTCAAACCATGGTAGGAAATCTAACCTCCTCTAGCACCATATCATTCACTAAACAAGATGACCTCTTAGTGTCTCATCCCCATAACACACCCTTGCATATCATCACCTTCATTCATAAACACCATATCAAAAGAGTTCTCATCGATGGAGGAGCCAATTTAAATATTTGCACAATCAAGCTAGTCCTTACATTGGGGTTCTCTGAAACTACAGTGGATCCCAGGAAAAAGATCACTATTATGGCCTATGATGAAGAAGAAAGAACTACTAAAGGAATAGTGGTGTTACCAATACAAGTGGGATCAGTAATAAAGGACGTTGTTTGCTAAGTCCTAGATAGGGAGATAGCCTATAACATCTTTCTAGGTAGACCCTGGATTCATGCCACGAAAGCTGTACCTTCTACCTACCACCAATGCATCAAATTTCCTCATAACGACAAATAGATCACCATCCAAGGTGATCCAGACCCTTTTCAGCATTGAAATGCTATTCGCTCAAAGCTTGATTACACAATTCCCAACAATAGAGCTTCTACATCTCCTATCTCACAGTATGATTCTACCTCCAAATCTTCCTCGTCCAAACCCAAAGAGCAGAAAATCACAATCAAAGAAACATGGGTAGGGGAATACTCCATCGAGCACAGCCTCAACTTATCTAAAATGCCTCTATCCCCAAGATCCTTTGGTCAACCTAAACCTTTTCCAAATCCATATGCTCCTCCCGCATCTCCCTTTGTAAAATGGGGGACCCTATCAAATGAAATAGAGGAAAGAGATGTCTTGTAATGGCTCTACACATAGGAAGATAATACACAACAAGAACCGCCTAAGCTCCCAATGGAAATCTTTGGGCATGGTGAGTCTATCCTACACAGAATGGGTTACGAAGGACAAGGTCCCATTGGCCTACAAAAAGAAGGAATTACAGAACCTATCCAACCCTCCTCTTCCTCATTGGAAAGAAATACAAAAGGGTTAGGATACAAGGACAAAGGCAAAGCTAAGGCCAATGCTTGTTTTATGGAGCAAATCCATGCCCTACAAGAAGACAATGACACAGACTCTAATGAGTATGAGTGGGATGAACTCATAGAGAACTCCTATGAGGACAAAGGAATTGACACCGTTCAAACCTATAGCCCCTACCGTGAGGGACAAATGCTAACGCATAGACCATTAGAGTGTGATTTACCAACTCCTGAGAGCATGACTTTCGAGGAAGGTCAGAGTTCCAACGCAATCAACAATCTTGAGGAAAGTACCATTCCAGATCCTATCCCTACCAATCTAAATCCTCCCCATATATACATTCAAACTATCACACCCAATGAATCAGATCTATCCTCTAAGCCCCTCCCCCTTGTGCATCCTGAACTTATCGACTGGGATTTACAAGGAACCCCGCAACTAGACATGTTCCAAAATGATGATGCTTGTATTGACTACATGGAACTTAGGGACCGCCTACCTATAGGAGATCATAAAGCTGGCTTCGCCATTGAACTCAACACCGTGGCTTATTTTGGAGAGGGTGCCAAGCCTTCCAGTCGCAAAAACATCAAAATAAAAATTGGATCTGATGGTGAAAACTACTGTGCGACAGTATCAAATCCCAAAATAGTAAAAAGAAAGGACGCATTGGATGGCGAAAACCTCTCTGAGGTGCCAGACGATGGAAGGCTTGACACTCTCCCCAATGACATGTACTAGGAGAAGTCTCAGATTGTTGTGGAACCTACAGAACCTATCAACATTGGAACAGAGGATAATCCTAAGATCATTCACTTTGCAAAGTCTCTGTCTCCACCAGAAAAGACCAAATTTGTGCCATTCTTCAAGAAAAAGCAAGTCAACTTTGCTTGGTCATATTTAGATCCAGATTTGATTCTACATCATCTGCCACTAGATCCAAGGGTCAAATCAGTCAAACATAAGCTCAGGAAGATGCATCCCCACATTGCATTACTAGTAAAGGAGGAAATCAAGAAGCTGTTGGATGTAGGGTTCATCAGGGTCATAGACTATCCAGAGTGGGTATCCAACATAGTGCCAGTGTCCAAACCTGATGTCAGAGTCAAATTATGTAATGATTTCTGAGATCTCAACAAAGCTTGCTACAAGGATGATTTTCCATTACCCAATATTGATATCATAGTCGACTTCATAGTAGGACATACCATGCTTTCTCTTATGGATGGCTTCTTCGGATATAATCAAATCAGGATAGCACCAGAAGACCAACATAAAATAGCTTTCACTTGTCCATGGGGCACTTTCTGCTGGAATGTCATGCCATTTGGGTTAAAGAATGCTGGGGCAACATATCAACGTGCTATGACCATTATCATCCATGATATGATGCACGTCACAATGGAGGACTATGTAGATGACATCCTTGCAAAGTCACTCACAAGAGAATCCCACCTAGATGTACTAGAGAAGGTCTTTCAGAGACTGGAACAATTAAAAGTCAGGTTGAACCCGAAGAAATGTGTGTTTGGAATCACCTTCGGTAAGCTATTAGGCTTCATTGTATCAACAAATGGGATTGAAGTAGATCCTACCAAAGTCAAAGCTATCATGAAAATGCCACCACCAAAGAATATCACTCAACTGCAGTCTCTACAGGGCATGTTACAAGCTATCCACCAGTTCATCTCACAACTGGCAGGCAAGTGCCAACCTTTTAGTCATCTCTTACATAAAAACATTCCATTTAGGTGGGATGAGAAGTGCAAAGAAGCATTTGGCAAACTAAAGGAGTATCTTATGAATCCACCTATCTTAATGCCTCCTATATAAGGCAAGCCTCTATTACTTTACATATCTGCTACGCCAACAACTTTTGGAGCCCTCCTAGCACAATAGGATTATGAAGGCAAAGAAAGAGCTATCTACTACATCAGTCGCACATTGGTGGGCTATGAACTGCAATACTTTCAAATACAAAGATCATGTCTTGCTGTGGTTTTTGCTTCCTAAAAACTATAGCATTACATGCTAGCACATTCAGTCAAGCTTATTTTAAAGATAGATCCACTAAAGTACCTATTAAGCAAAGCAGCTCTAACAGGCTGCCTAGCCAAGTGGGTAATGTTGTTAAGCGAATATGACATCGAGTATGTAGAAAGAAAGGCTATCAAAGGTCAAATCATTACCGATCAGTTAGCATAAGCACCATTGCAGGATACCACACCAATGACATTCAAGTTTCTAAATGAATCCATATTCAGTATCACAACACACTCATGGAAACTCTACTTTGATGGATCCTATACAAACCATGGATCAGGGGCAGGAATCTTGTTGGTCACTCCTCACAGTGACACCATACCTAAGTCTCATCATCTGCTATTCCCATGCACAAACAATATAGCAGAGTATGAGGCCTTGGTCATTGGTCTCAAAATGGCAGCAGAATGGAAAATAAAAGAGCTACATGTCTATGGAGACTCCCAACTGGTAATCAATCAAGTCAATGGCAACTATCATACCAAAGATGACAAGTTAATCCCATACAAGCATATGGTTGATGAATTTAAAGACTACTTTGTGATCATCTCCTTTGAGCATATACCTCGCATCAAAAACAAAGCAACAGATGCCATGGAAACCATTGCCTCGCTCCTCAAGATCCTAGAGAATGAGTCACAATATGAGTTCTTGGTGGAGTCAATTATGCAACTAGCTTATGATCTTCCTGAAACACACTCCATATGCCTATTAGTCATATCTGATTCACCTTGGTATGGTAAGATCTATACTTACCTCAAGGATAACACCCTACCACCTGACTTGTCTTCTAACCAACGCCGAACCTTCATTCACCAAACCTCTCGTTACACTATTATCGCTAATACCCTATACCAACGAGGTTTGGATGGTACTTTACCCCGATGTTTAGAACAGGAAGAATCTCAAACCGCCTTACGAGACGTACACAAAGGAATTTGCAGAACACACTCTAGTGGTCCTTCTTTAGCTAAGAAACTCATGCGTTTGGGATATTATTGGCCGAACATGGAAATGGATTCATATTAGTTTGTGAAGAAGTGCAAGTAGTACCAGATACATGGAAACCTGATACATGCACCAGCTCAAGAGCTACGACCTTTAATGACACCTTGGCCCTTTTGTCAATGGGGACTCGACCTTGTGGGAAAAATTCACCCTCCATCATCCAACGACCACAAGTTCATAATAACCGCCACTGAATATTTTACCAAGTGGATTAAAGCCATTCCCCTCACAACTATCACAGGTAAACATATTGCCTCATTCATCCTTAATTACCTCATCTACAGATACAGAATTCCCTCATCCATCGTCACAGATAACAGAAGACCTTTCAAGAACCAGGATGTCCAAGAGCTTTGTGACAATTTCAAAATCCAACACCATTTCTCCACCCCCTACTATCCACAAGGCAACAACCAAGCAGAAGCATCCAACAAAACAATCTTGAAAATCCTCAAGAAGACAGTCAATGATGCTGGCCGTGACTAGCACATACAACTGAATCCCGCTCTGTGCGCCTATTGAGCTAGTATACGCACTCTCATAGGTGCTACCCCATACGCCCTTGTCTATGGATTAGAAGCCATTTTTCCCATCAAGGTTGAGTTACCATCTCTAAGGGTGTCATTAAAAGGTCTTATCACTGATGAAGACTACAGAGTTTCCAGACTACAAGAGCTAGAACTGTTGGAGGAGAAGAGACAGAATGCCTTCAATCATCTCAAGGCATACTAACAAATGATATCATGAAGCTACAACCACAGAGTCCATCCCAGGGTATTCAATGTTGGTGATCTAGTACTTAAGGAAAACCCCCGCAATCAGCAGGATCAGGAAAAGAAAGGTAAGTTTGAACCCAACTGGCTTGGTCCTTATGTAATCATTGTAGCCTATGGATCGGGGGCATATCAGTTAGCAACATCAGAGGGTGAACTATTTGATGACCCAATCAACAATATGCATCTTTGCTGGTTCTATACCTAAGAGAACCCCAATGTAAGGGAGGCAAAAATTAAAAAAAAACAAAAAAAAAAATCAGAAAAGAAGCAAAAAAAAAATGGAAAACAACAAAAAATCATCCTTGGTGAAAACCTGGCAAACAGGCAGCTTGGATAGGTACCATGATGAAAACCTGGCAAGTAGGTGTCATGTGTACTTTTAGCTTTCATGCAAATAAAAGCAAGTGGTGAAAAACCTGGTAAATAAGCGCTACTTGTGATAAACCGCCTGTTGGATCTAGGGCATACAACTGAGAGGGGGGGGTGAATCAGTTGTATAAAACTTCTTGTCAAACACTTAACTTACTGTTGTTAGCAGCATATCAAATAATCATCCATGGAAGCATAATGCATAAACACAAGAGCAGATAAGCATCAACACATTGAACACCAAGATTTTGACGTGGAAAACCCGGTTAGGGGAAAAACCACGGGGTGATTAACCCAAGAATTATTCTCTGTTAGAAGAATAAAAAAAAATGAATGGCACATGCCAATAAGGGCTCACTGCCCGAGCACACTGCTCACAAAGAGGCCCACTGCCTACAAGGAGACACACTGTCTACAAAGTGATGAAAATCACAGTCTTGAACTGGAGAATGACATCTCTAACATGTCCGGATCAGTTCCAATTAAGCCCAACAATCTCTGCTCTGCCTTTCGCACGTTTCTTCGCTATACCATACTCATCCTCACTCTCCTCTCTGAAATGAACTCACAACCCGTTATTTATACAAGACATCGACTTAGGAACAAACATCTAAGTCGGCAAACAACCATAGGAGTATCCGCAAGATGAATAACACATCCGGTCGGCCATCACAAGAACATTCGCAGGATGAACATCTCATCCGGTCGGCTACACAAAGCAAGAACTTCATCCGGAAGAATAACTTCAATTCCGGGCTCTACCATCAATGCGGACCAACAACAAAACCTAAACATGATCCAAGAACCTTCACAAACCTGTCTGAATGTCCGGATACATCCGCACTTTCTCTGCTTACTGGGATCTCTTGTCTTCCTCATCCGGAACTTCAAGAACACAGTCTGTCGCCACTGTCATAATGCAAGAGGTACTTCCGGACCTCCAAATCATACACAAATCAGGATGATACATCACAAGGACATCCCAAACACTACTTCCAATCCGCAGATTAGGATAATACAATTCCGGACCTCACCGGACCTTTTTGTGATCCTCTGTCACCTCCGGATACTTGCCGGACCCGGTTCTATACCGGCAGCCACAACTCCTTCAGATCTTCATGCGGACCTCTGAAATCTTAACTGTAGCATCTCAAGACTCATATCTACTAACCCTTTAATCCGCATCCTCCGGTTCTCATCCTATACAGTACATTTACCTTCTTCTCATCACTGTTCTTCACTGTTCCTGACTGAGACTAATTTTCTCAATATCCTCAGCACACAGCTCATCAAATCCTTCTTGTCAATGCAATATGAGTATGTTGACATCAATGACAACACTGGATAACCTCATACTTGCAACAATCTCCCCCTTTGTCATTGATGGCAACATATGATGTGAAAAACCATTAAGACAAAAACTTCAACTTTTCATATGTCTTCTCTTCCTTTACTGCTCCCCCTTTGATCATCAACCACTTGTTTTTCACATGTCTTCTCTCCCCCTTTGACATCAATGGCAAAGGGCTCATACTTGCAATTCTCATGCATCAGAATCATACCAGCTGCTCCCCCTTAGTTGCAGCTCCCCATTAGTCCGGATCACAAGATATGACTGTGATAGCCACCGGACTGATGCACATCAGTGCATCTTAGTTCATCACCGGAGGGGCCATGACCCCTAACTTCTCCCGGAGATATTCAAAAGAGTCCTTGGGAAGAGGTTTTGTAAAGATATCTGCAATCTGATCCTTGGAGGGAACATACTCCAATCTGACTTCTTCCTTGTTTACTTGTTCTCTCAAGAAGTGAAATTTGATAGATATGTGCTTAGTCTTAGAATGCAATACCGGATTCTTGGAAATGTTAATTGCACTTGAATTATCACAGAAAATTGTGATAGGCTCCTCATATTCAACTTTGATGTCTCTTAGCATCTGCTTCATCCATAGGATTTGAGTGCAACTACCTGCTGCTGCAATGTATTCTGCTTCAGTTGTAGACAGAGATATTGCATCTTGTTTCTTGCTTAGCCAAGAAACCAATCTCTTCCCCAAAAAGAATGCTCCACCACTAGTGCTCTTCCGGTCATCCACATCACCTGCCCAATCTGCATCTGTGTAAGCATGAAGAGAGAAATCCGGATCTCTAGGATACCAAAGACCATACTCAACTGTTCCTTTCAAGTATCTAAAAATTCTTTTGATTGCCATAACATGAGATTCTCTAGGATTAGCCTGGAATCTTGCCACAAGACCAACAGCCTGCATTATATCTGGTCTAGTTTGAGTGAGATACAACAATCCACCAATCATTGATCTATACTTTGTCTGATCTGCCTTTGGAGAATCATCATCTTTGCTTAACTTACATCCGGTTGCCATAGGAGTGTTCATAGGCTTTGAGTCTTCCATACCAAATTTCTTTAACAATTCTTTCACATATTTGGTCTGAGAAATGAAGATCCCTTCTTTTGTTTGAGTAATTTGCAGACCCAAGAAGAAATTCATTTCACCAAGCATAGACATTTCAAACTCACTTTTCATCTGATTTGCAAAGGTTTTGCACATACTATCTCTTCCTCCAAAAATGATATCATCCACAAACACTTCAACAATCAGAATGTTTTCATGATTAATTTTGAAATATAAGTTGCTGTCAGCAGTACCTTTGTTGAATCCAATCTGCACAAGATGCTTATCCAACCTTTCATACCATGCTCTTGGGGCTTGCTTCAATCCATACAAAGCTTTCTTCAACTTACAGACCATATCATTATTATCAGACAATTGAAATCCATCCGGTTGTTCAATGTAGACTTCTTCTTCCAGATCACCATTTAGGAAGGCAGACTTGACATCCATCTGATATACCTTGAAGTCTTTGAAGGCAGCAAATGCAAGAAGTAATCTGACTGCTTCAATTCTTGCTACCGGAGCAAAAGTCTCTTCAAAGTCAATTCCTTCTATTTGAGAGTAGCCTTTGCAGACCAATCTAGCTTTGTTTCTGATTACTTCACCAGCTTCATTTAGTTTGTTCCGGAAGACCCACTTGGTTCCAATTACATTCCTGTCTCTAGGTCTGGGAACAAGATCCCAAGTATGATTTTTCTCAATTTGCATCAGTTCATCTTCCATTGCTTTGGTCCAGTTTTCATCATTGCAGGCTTCATTTATTGTTTTAGGTTCAATCTTTGAAATCAGACAACATTCATTCTGATCTTGAGCAATATTCCTTCTAGTTTGTACACCTTTGCTTCTGTCACCTATGATCTGATCTTCAGAGTGATTCAGTCTTACATACCTTGGAATTTTGGGAGTATCCGGCACTGCTGTTTCTTGATCAGCCTCATTCAAATCTAACTCTTCTTCTTGATTTACCGGATCAGGCTGACTCTGTCTCACCGGAGAGGATTGAGGTCCTTGAACACTGTCTTGGTCATCTTCATTAAACTCATAAAATCTTGAGGGCTTCTCAATTCCTTCATCAACCTTTACATTGGTGCTTTCTATCATCTTCCTCAATCTCTTATTGTAACACCGGTATGCTTTGCTTTGAGTGGAGTAGCCCAAGAAAATTCCTTCATCACTTCTAGCATCAAACTTTCCTAGATCTTCATCTCTTTTAATATAACACTTGCTACCAAATACTCTGAAATATTTCACAGTAGGAATGATGCCAAACCAGAGTTCATAGGGGGTCTTACCGGTGTTGTTTCTGATTTGAACTCGATTGAGAGTGTAGACTGCAGTGCTGATAGCTTCTTTCCAAAACATTTGAGGAACATTTGCTTCCAACATCATTGTCCTAGCAGCTTCCTGGATGGTCCGGTTCTTTCTCTCAACTACTCCATTCTGCTGTGGAGTCTTAGGAGCAGACAACTGTCTCCTTATACCCTGTTTCTCACAAAAGTCAATGAATTCACCAGATGTAAATTCACCACCTCTATCAGACCTTAGACACTTTAGTTTTAATCCGGTTTGATTCTCCACCATAGCTTTGAAGATTTTGAACTTCTCAAAAGCTTCTGATTTTTCTTTTAGAAAGGTAACCCACATCATCCGGGAATGATCATCAATTAACAACATGAAATATCTATCACCTTGCAGACTCTTGATTCTTGTCGGACCACATAGATCAGTATGTACTAATTCCAATAATCCGGTAGAAGACTGATCTTTGCTTTTAAAAGAGACTCTGCTTTGTTTGCCTAACTGACATTCTTTACACACACTATTTGTAGGTTTTACCAACTTTGGAAGATCTCTCACAGCCTGAGTATTGCTTATTTTGATGATGTTGTCAAAATTTACATGACACATTCTTCTATGCCATAACCAACTCTGATCAATTTGAACAAACAAACAACTTTTATTTGAACCAACCAGATGAAAGATGTTACCTCTTGTCTGAGTACCGGATGCAATTTCAGTTCCGGAGCTTGTAAAGATTCTACATTTTCCATTCTTGAACCGGAGATCATAGCCTTTGTCCACTAACTGACCAACACTGAGAAGATTGTGCTTCAATCCTTCAACATACAGTACATTTCCTGTTTTGCTCTTACCATCAAAGGAAATAGTTCCCCTACCTCTGATTCTGCCAGCAGAATTGTCACCAAACTTTACCATTCCTCCTTCATATCTTTCCAAGTCTAAGAACTTATTCTTGTCACCAGTCATATGGTGAGAACATCCACTGTCAATAACCCAATCATCCTTTTCTTCCACTTGAGCAGCCAAGGCTTTTTCAACAACTTTGTGATTGACAGATTCAGAGAGCAAGGGATCTTCTTCTTTGATGGCTATAAACACCCACTCATTTCCGGATTTGCTTCCTGATTCTGATTCATCATCTGTTACTCCTTCATTGTCATCTTCTTCATGAACATAATAGCAATTCTTTTGAAACCTTTGTCTGTGAGTATTAGATCTTGCAGATCTCTCCGGACATCTTGAGGCAAAATGACCAATCTTATTGCAGTTGAAACACTTAAAGGGTAGTTTTCCTTCATACTTACCGGATCCTCTTGGTAGTCTCTTTGCAATGAGAGCTTCAAGTTGAGCTGTTTCTGCTTCTTCTTCTTCCATGTCTCTTCTTGCTTGATCATACCATGACATTTTCTTTGATGAGTTTTCACCCGGATCAAATCTCTGTTTGCCTTTCACATAGGCACTGGCTTTGAAAGCAGATTCAGTCTTGGGAGGATCATCTCCAAACTCGGTCATTTCAAATGCAGCTAGTTTGCCAGCCAGTTGTTCTCTTGTGACAGTTGTGTGGGCTCTGAATTCATCAATGGCAGCAACTTTGATTTTGTAGGCAGCAGGAAGGGATCTAAGGATTTTGCAGACAATCTCATTTTCATCTAAAGTTCCACCAGCATTTCTGATTCCACATACCAGCTCATTTACTCTTGGCATAAAGGTAGTGATGTTTTCATCATCTCTCATTTTCAATCTTTCAAATTTCCCTTTCAGACTTTGCAATCTTGCACTTTTGACAAACTCATCTCCTTCATACAGAAGTTCCAGTTTAGTTAGGATCTCATATGCAGTAGGTAGGTCAATGACATTCGAGAGATTTGAGTCATTCAATGCGCTTAGAAGAGCTTCCTTGGTCCGCAGATTGTTTTCAGCTTCTGTGATTTCATTCAGAGTTGTCGGACCACCTTGTGGAGGTACATATGGTTTTGAAATCATACCCAGGTATGCTTTTCCCATGCATTCCAAGTGACACTTCATGCGACCTTTCCAGAGAGTGAAGTTGGTTCCATCGAACTTCGGACTATCCTTCTTGTATGACGACATCCTGGATCTCCTCAAGCGGTTAAGCTCTTGTCAGAGGAACTTGGCTCTGATACCAATTGTTGGATCTAGGGCATACAACTGAGAGGGGGGGGTGAATCAGTTGTATAAAACTTCTTGTCAAACACTTAACTTACTGTTGTTAGCAGCATATCAAATAATCATCCATGGAAGCATAATGCATAAACACAAGAGCAGATAAGCATCAACACATTGAACACCAAGATTTTGACGTGGAAAACCCGGTTAGGGGAAAAACCACGGGGTGATTAACCCAAGAATTATTCTCTGTTAGAAGAATAAAAAAAAATGAATGGCACATGCCAATAAGGGCTCACTGCCCGAGCACACTGCTCACAAAGAGGCCCACTGCCTACAAGGAGACACACTGTCTACAAAGTGATGAAAATCACAGTCTTGAACTGGAGAATGACATCTCTAACATGTCCGGATCAGTTCCAATTAAGCCCAACAATCTCTGCTCTGCCTTTCGCACGTTTCTTCGCTATACCATACTCATCCTCACTCTCCTCTCTGAAATGAACTCACAACCTGTTATTTATACAAGACATCGACTTAGGAACAAACATCTAAGTCGGCAAACAACCATAGGAGTATCCGCAAGATGAATAACACATCCGGTCGGCCATCACAAGAACATTCGCAGGATGAACATCTCATCCGGTCGGCTACACAAAGCAAGAACTTCATCCGGAAGAATAACTTCAATTCCGGGCTCTACCATCAATGCGGACCAACAACAAAACCTAAACATGATCCAAGAACCTTCACAAACTTGTCTGAATGTCCGGATACATCCGCACTTTCTCTGCTTACTGGGATCTCTTGTCTTCCTCATCCGGAACTTCAAGAACACAGTCTGTCGCCACTGTCATAATGCAAGAGGTACTTCCGGACCTCCAAATCATACACAAATCAGGATGATACATCACAAGGACATCCCAAACACTACTTCCAATCCGCAGATTAGGATAATACAATTCCGGACCTCACCGGACCTTTTTGTGATCCTCTGTCACCTCCGGATACTTGCCGGACCCGGTTCTATACCGGCAGCCACAACTCCTTCAGATCTTCATGCGGACCTCTGAAATCTTAACTGTAGCATCTCAAGACTCATATCTACTAACCCTTTAATCCGCATCCTCCGGTTCTCATCCTATACAGTACATTTACCTTCTTCTCATCACTGTTCTTCACTGTTCCTGACTGAGACTAATTTTCTCAATATCCTCAGCACACAGCTCATCAAATCCTTCTTGTCAATGCAATATGAGTATGTTGACATCAATGACAACACTGGATAACCTCATACTTGCAACACCGCCTCCTCCATCTTTGGGAAACCAATCACCTTGTGTCTGTTCCTCCTTCTGTCATGCCTCATCTAATCCATATCTGTTTCATAATAAAAACCTAATGATTACCTATCATGGCTTGATACTCTATCTCTTTTGTCGCCTTATCAACTAAGGTCTTATCTAGTATCCTAATCCACAGTGTCAGCCTAGCATAGCGTCTGTCGTCAGTATCATAAGTCCAAGTTCTCGAACTACATTGCCTCTGCGTCGTCACGTAGGCAAGGCCATTATCAATGCGCCCCCGAGGCTCCACTTTCCATCCATCCCATATCTTGTATTCTATCCTCTAGTCCATCCGCATCCATAGTCTAAGTCCCTAACTATGTTGCCTCTGTGTCGTCACGTAGGCAAGGCCATTTAGCAATGAGCCCCCAAGGCACTAGGTCAGTCCCTTAGGGTCCATTTCGCCAATAAGGATTGTGGAACCTTTCACCATGCATGCAAGCACAAGAAAAACCCACTTTCAAAATATAAATTTTGACGCAAGACACCAACCTATCCGAAGCAAAGCAAGCAAGTACCTAAAGCACTCTAAATGATTCTATCTAAATTATGGCAAGAAAAAAACATCTAAATGCAAGAATGTTTTGTGGTTGTGATCAGGGTAGGTTACAGCATCTTGATTTTTGTTATCATGTCTTCCTATGCTACTCAAGGATGCCAAAAGCTAGAGATGCTATGATGGGGGCATGATTATTTTCTTTGTTTTCTGTTTGTGGGTTTACCTTTAGTAATGTGAAGCCTTGTGTAACAACATGATCAACAAAAGATCATTGATGACATCAAAGGTCTAACATGAAAGGGGGCAATCCTTGTCTGTTGATACGCAAGAAATACTCAAGTCATCTCGGTTCAATTATACCTCGATGCTTGTATTACCTTGCTAAATCAAAATCTATATAAATCATACTTAGGTCATCTTGGTTTAATTATACCTAGATGCTTGTATTTTCTTACAACATTTTAAAATGCCCAATGATGAAATAAGCACTTCAAAATACTTGCATTATCAAGATGACAAATATCCATATCCATATCCACACCGTATCCAATTGCATTTCATATCCATATCCATATCTATATCCATAACGTATCCAATTTCATTTTGTATACCATCCATGCAATAAAGATTCTATGCAGAGTATGTTGATAACTGAGAGGGGGGGGGTGAATCAGTTATCCTAATTATTTCCCTTATTGAAATTTCCTTTTAATTGATGCAGCATAGAATCAAACACAAAAACATTAATCATGAAATAAGAAACACATGACACAGTATTTTTGACGTGGAAACCCTGTTAAGGGAGAAAACCACGGGGTGATTAACCCAAAAATTATTCTCTGTTAGAAGAATAGGAAATTACAAAAATGGCACTTGCCAATTAGGGATCACTGCCCGAGCACATTGCTCACAAGAGGCCCACTGCCTACAAGAAGACACACTGTCTACAAAGTGATGAGAATCACAGTCTTGAACTGATTGGAAGCATCTGCATATGCTGGAATTCAGTTCCGGTTAGGCTCAGTACACTGATCTGCTGCACTTCATCTTTCCTCTATTCTTTATTCTGCTATCTTTCACATACCGGATCCTTTTTGCTATCTCTGCTCTTATCTGGTCTTATTCGCATATATCTACACAACAACACCCCCTTCACAACTAAATCCATCCTCTATATATATCCGCATAAGTAATTTCATCACCTTTCTAGTCGGCATCCGGAACAGTCTAGTTTCTTACAAGCTCTCATTCTGTCGGCTGAATCCTTCCTCACCAAGCAATGCGGATCAAGCATATACTTGTAGATATCATTAATCATGTCGGCCAAACATGATTCATGCCTTCACAACCTCTGTCATCAACAGTAATACATCCGGAAAGCAGTTTGATACTCTGCCAGTCAGTTCTTTCTCTGTTTTCACTGTCTCTCAGGAATCCGGTACTCAACCATTCATATCTTTTTCCTTGTCCATCACCGGAGGCTAAATCCTTGGAATATACCACTTAAGGTAGTCCTCTTGACTTCCCCAAATCCGCACTGCACCAAGACACTTCCTCTGAGAGATCCGGACCAATCTGTCGGACCTTGCCACATGCTCTGTTCTTCTTCACCGGACCACAACATTCTTTATTCTGACTTCCGGTAGAGACACATTATGACTTGCGGATATGTGGGATGACCTTTGTTGCCATCAATGACAACAACCATGAATCCATATAGTGTCTCTTGCCAACAATCTCCCCCTTTGGCATTGATGGCAACACTTAGTGAAAAATGACTAAGTGTTTTCACTATACTCCCCCTTTGCTGATGCTCTGTCTTTATATACAATTTCCGGAACTCCCCCTTAGTTGGATTCCTCATTTTTCACTGCTCCTCACTCCCCCTTTGACATCAATGGCAAAGGGTGGGGTCCGCACACCAAAATTTTCAAAAATTTTCTATACATAGCCGCATATTTACATACTCACATATGCTGAAGAATGTCTGCAAAGGATGTCTGCAATTGAATCATTTCTGTAGCCCAACTTTGCTTCATTCTGTCCAAAATTGAAATGTGACCACTCAACAAAAATGCAAAAGCTTCTGCCCGCTTGAGATCTGTCGGATCTTTTGTTTGGGCGGTGGTCTGAGCATCACTGATGGCCTCATGCATAGTTTCCAACTTAGGGATTATAATCCTTCTAAGTTCTCCCATCCGGTTAGTGATGTTCTTCCTTTCCTTCTCAAGATTCTTTATTTCATTCAAGACTGCAATAGTCTGACATTCTTGATTTATTATAGAGGAAGAGAGAGGATCAAAACTTTGAGATAAGCTTTGTAGCTTATCCTGTTCCTCTTTTATTTTCTTGTCAAATGCTGCTGTTGCCTTTGACCAGGATATACAAAATTTGTAGATGTCACCGCCATCCTTAAGAGCATTCTCTAAGCTCTTTATTCCAATGCTTACAATCTTCCTATCTTTAGAGATTAATTCTAATATTTCTAAAAATCTCTTATCCAAAAATTCCTTCCGGACCTTTTCTTCAGCTGATTTTTCTAGAGAATCAAAATGTGTATCAACACTGCTGACTAAGGTTTTTAGATTACCGGAAGAGGAGGCTGTCGGATCTATCTGGATTGATGGCATGATCTTTACAAGTACTCCGGAAGCAGCCTCTATCAACTCACAGTCTTCCATATGAGACTTTAGGAGCTTTTCATTTGCCTTGGCATTTGCAAATGAAGCTATCTTCATTGTTTGTACCGGAGAGAGAGAGTCAAAATCAAATGGGCCTTTTAGAAGCTCCGGTTCATCAATCTCTAAAGTTTCTTTGCTCAAAAATTGTTGAACAGTTTGTGCAGTGTCTCTTGCCGGAGATAGATGTTTCTTTTCTTCTGCAGTCTTAGAACTGTCAACCTCTTTGTCTTTCACCACTGCTTCCTTCTCCTGTAATTGCTCTTCTTCTTTGGATCCGGAGACTGTAGGGGAAACCGGAGGAGAGATATTTGTCTGTTCATGGCTCACTTCTTCCGGAACAGAAGATTCCAAATCAGCAGCTGTTTCTGCACCTAAGTCCTCTACAACAGGAAGATTGAACCTTTTGAAGGCCTTCCGGAGGATCTCTTCTGTTTCTTGGGCCACTTTGTCAGTCTCACCAAGCATGAGTTGATTCATCCTGGCTTTGCTTCTGAACTCATCTTTGCAGTCCTTGAAGATAATGTTCATTGTCTTGGGATCAATTTGAGGATATAGCTGAATAGCTATCTGCTCCCGGATCTCAAGATCTTTAGCATGAGCATTATTCTTTCTTACTTCCAATTCCTTTTCTAGGCTTTTAGGAATAAGAGATATAATTTCAATGAAAGCCTTATTATATATGTTAAGATATTTGACTGTGGCCTCCTGCAGAGTCTTTTGGTCGGCCTCACTGAAGTCATCATATGATTCAGTCATTGGTTGAAGGTTTCCATCCACCGTGACCGACTTGATTATGCTCTCTAGAGACAGAGTGGGCTTTTCAACAGATACCTCTGCCATTTCATCCTTATCTTGGCCTGTGGAGGGCTTACCGGATCCTTTCTTTTTCTGTTTCTTTATTTCTTTTATTCCCTCATCTGACTCTGTTTCCTCTTCATCCTTTTGGCTTCCATAAGCCCTTGTGGCTTTTGTCTTGGATCTCTTACCGGATGCCTGGACTTCCGGTTTTGAACTTTTGGTTGAGGGAGGTGCAGATCTCTTTGATGATCTGGTCTGGGTGGGAGCTTTAACCGGAGCACTTTCTTTACTTTTCTCTTCTTCCTCAACCTTCCTCCTCTTTTCCCGACTGGCATCAAGTGCCTCCTTTGAGATGCCTAGGCCTTGAGCAATGTGCTCTACTTCTTTTCTCACCTTTCTTTTAATCTCAGGTTCCCTGAGTTCTACATGTATTTTTACACTCAGCTCCTCAAAGGTTCCAAACCTTTCTGCCTTAGGATCTTTGGGCTGACTTAGCATGTGTTGAACATGCAGCTCCACTATCTGTTCATCAACTTCATACCCCATGGGCATGATCCAGACAGTCCTTGGCTCCACTGCCTCCATTAGGCACTGATCAGTGTCAACCATAAAGCACACTGAGTCTTTGTATTTATCAACAAGAGACTGGGGAATTCTCTCTCTTGCTTGCATCATGCTCTGAAAGTTTTTGAAGTATCCCTATAGAGCTAAATTTCTCGCTTTTGCATCCCCAAGTCCATGCAAATAGTCTCTTATCTGGACTGCAACAGGTTTGT
Source organism: Cunninghamia lanceolata (assembly GCA_027924645.1). NCBI lineage: Eukaryota > Viridiplantae > Streptophyta > Pinopsida > Cupressales > Cupressaceae > Cunninghamia > Cunninghamia lanceolata. The sequence continues at coordinate 2,960,385 of BSBN01000500.1, read as the reverse complement.
CATTCTGCCATACCCATCCACTTGTTCCGGGTAGCTCATTCATGAAGTAGAAGAATAGACATACAATAAGAGTACCATACTTAAAGGAATTCTTCTTATCCTTCTTGATTTTCTGTATATTTTCCATTAATTGGCTTAGCAGTAGTTCACAGAGATCATATTCTGCATTCTTTCTTAGCATTTCATAGGCAGTGTACACTGCAGTTCCGGATACAGAATTCTCCCTGCTGGAGTGATAGATCTTGTATCCTATTATCATTGATGCATATTTGATATCCGGATCCGAAATATCTTCAATGGTCATTGCCCTCTTGTCAAATTTTGATCCGGTGGCCTCAGTTACAATGTTGTTCTTGACAGATTTGAGGATAGGTACCCCTCCGGAAGAGTATAGACCAGTTACTGCTCTAATTGCCTCTTTTGTGATCTTGCAGGGTCTATCTAGCCATAGAAAGTTGTCATGCATCCTGCTCAGTACATACCGGACCCATTCATCTTCTTCAAAGCAGGGGAAATGAATAAATTGCTCAAATTGTTTCTTCTGGATATCCTTATACTCTGGTTTAAGCTCAAAAGCATTGTCTATCAGTTGCTTGTGATAGAGGTCTCTTAATTTGAATTCCCCAAATTCCTCAATGTTTGCATGTATGTAAACCCTAATGTCTTCGGTATGTAAAACTCCGTGAGGAACACTAGAGAAGGCTCCTAGTGGATCTACCTCCAATGATTTATAGGGATGTTTCTTGAATGAGGGGCGAGGTCTATCAGAGATCTTAACTATGTTTGGAGTAGCCATTCTTCAAAGATTTTCAGTGAGGTAATGAAAAACGGAGAATACCTTATGCGCCTTCGGTTTGCACGGAGTGGTTGGATTGATTTCTTTATGCAATAACTTCGGCAGGAGATCCTTGGTGTGCTTGATGAACCTTGTTGCAGAGCTCCACTTTTCGCTTCTTCTCGAGTGCAGAATGAGCAAATGACCTTTGAGAAATCCCTTAAATTGCTCCGCGAACCCTAATATCTGTCTGCAATAAATGCTTCACCTACATCATTCCGGTTTGCCTTGTCTGGATAGCTTGGAGTATCCCGGATTAGTCCTGATCTGTGGATATCATCCGGATCTTTCAATCATGAATAAATCGAGGTAACATATTACAAGAACATCCCAAACACTCTGTCCAATCCGCAGAACAAGATAGTGCATTTCTGGATCTTTCCGGACCTTTTTGTAATCCTTTATCATACCGGAGCATCTCCCTGAACAGGTCTTATTTGATCGATCACAGCTTCTTCATAACTCCATGCGGACCTCTGAAAACTTGACTGAAGTATCTCAAGACTCATATCTACAAACCCTTTGATCCGCATCTTGTGCCACATCCGGCACCACTTGTTTGGCTGGGGGAACAAGATTTTCTTTGAGTCTCCCCCTGAGCCTGAGCTCACTTTTTAATTTCCGGAAGAAATATCAGCACCAGAGTCTGGTGCGGATCCAACCTCTACATTCTCTGAACTTTTCTTCACCCAAATCTTGCTCATCTGATTCCTAACCTCATCCGCATTCATCTTTTGTTTACCCTTGTCTTGATTCTGATTATACACCGGACCTCTTTTGTCCTGATTCTTGTTTCTGCAGATTTTAGCATTATGACCGGACCTATTGCAGATTTGGCAAATAACATTTCTTTGCATATTTGATTGATATCCTCTTGACCTACATTGATTAGCCATATGACCTACTCTATTGCATGTGAAGCATCTACCTTTGAATGATTTGTTTACTTGCATAATTCTGCATTCATGGGATTTGTGTCCATACCTTTTGCAGTTGAAGCACTGTCCGGAGAAGGATGAATTAATCTGATTCATTCTCATTCTGCACTGATTAGCTTTGTGACCAAAGTGGTTGCAGCTGTGGCAGTATCCATTGAAGGATGGATATCTTTGAGCATTTGGCTGTCTTACCGGAGGTCTTCTAGGCCTGCTCCTTGGTTTTTCTGATCCAAGATTCTTCTGACCGGATCCGGAGCTTTCTCCTTTCTCATATCCCAAACCATACTTGTCATCTGTCCTCTTTTGACTTCCAAGAAGAACTTCAAGTTGAGCAGAACTTATCTTGAATTTCTCTTTATATTCATTTGCTGTTTGAAGGTCTCTTTTGAGAGAGGCAATTTGATCCTCAAGTTTTCCTTCATTATCTTTGGCATCTTCAAGATCAGATTCAAGATGTCTGATAATCCTGTCCATCTGGTGGCATTCTTCTGATTTTTCTTTAAGAGATTGTCTTAGATTGTCTTCAGCCTTTCTTTTTTCTTCAATCTCTTGAGTAAACTTTATAGTTCCTGATTCCATTTCATGTCTTAACATAATGACTTCTTTTGATAACTTTTCACATAACTTGGTTTGCTCAGTCAATTCTTCATTTGTATTGCTTTCTTCACTTTGTCTTGCCAACTGTTGAAGCAGCTCCTTTCTCTTTTTCATAGAGAGACTTAATTTGTCTTTTAATTCTCTCATGAATTCATCAGCCTGTTTGAGTCTTTCCTTTAATTCACTGACTTCAGAATTTGACTGTTCAAGATCCTCAAGAGCAGTCTTGAGTTGCTCCCTTAAACCATATGCATCCATTTGAAATCCCAGATCTTCCTCAAGCTGTTAGGCTCTATTAGGAGGAACTTGGCTCTGATACCAATTGTTGATAACTGAGAGGGGGGGGGGGGTGAATCAGTTATCCTAATTATTTCCCTTATTGAAATTTCCTTTTAATTGATGCAGCATAGAATCAAACACAAAAACATTAATCATGAAATAAGAAACACATGACACAGTATTTTTGACGTGGAAACCCTGTTAAGGGAGAAAACCACGGGGTGATTAACCCAAAAATTATTCTCTGTTAGAAGAATAGGAAATTACAAAAATGGCACTTGCCAATTAGGGCTCACTGCCCGAGCACACTGCTCACAAGAGGCCCACTGCCTACAAGAAGACACACTGTCTACAAAGTGATGAGAATCACAGTCTTGAACTGATTGGAAGCATCTGCATATGCTGGAATTCAGTTCCGGTTAGGCTCAGTACACTGATCTGCTGCACTTCATCTTTCCTCTATTCTTTATTCTGCTATCTTTCACATACCGGATCCTTTTTGCTATCTCTGCTCTTATCTGGTCTTATTCGCATATATCTACACAACAACACCCCCTTCACAACTAAATCCATCCTCTATATATATCCGCATAAGTAATTTCATCACCTTTCTAGTCGGCATCCGGAACAGTCTAGTTTCTTACAAGCTCTCATTCTGTCGGCTGAATCCTTCCTCACCAAGCAATGCGGATCAAGCATATACTTGTAGATATCATTAATCATGTCGGCCAAACATGATTCATGCCTTCACAACCTCTGTCATCAACAGTAATACATCCGGAAAGCAGTCTGATACTCTGCCAGTCAGTTCTTCCTCTGTTTTCACTGTCTCTCAGGAATCCGGTACTCAACCATTCATATCTTTTTCCTTGTCCATCACCGGAGGCTAAATCCTTGGAATATACCACTTAAGGTAGTCCTCTTGACTTCCCCAAATCCGCACTGCACCAAGACACTTCCTCTGAGAGATCCGGATCAATCTGTCGGACCTTGCCACATGCTCTGTTCTTCTTCACCGGACCACAACATTCTTTATTCTGACTTCCGGTAGAGACACATTATGACTTGCGGATATGTGGGATGACCTTTGTTGCCATCAATGACAACAACCATGAATCCATATAGTGTCTCTTGCCAACAGAGTATTAGTGTTTACAAAAAGCTTGTGAGTCCTTCTGTCGAGTCATTCTTCTATCAATTCAAATTTCTATCTATCATTGTATCTTTCATCCCAATCCAGTCAATCCGAGCAATGATCCAAATGCAAGTCTATCCTTAATCCATACCAATCGAGTAAATCAATCTTGTCAAATCATCCAATCGCAATAAGTGGTCTTGATCCTAATCTTGTCGTAAACCATATCACTAAATCGTAACTATCAGTGGGATGTATCTTTCCCATGCCTATCATGTTGATCTAGGGATATATCGTTCCCTACCATGACAACACTATCCTTTGTGTTGCTCTAGGGATATATCATTCCCCGCCATGACAACACTATCATCAATCAATATCAATTAATCATTGATTTACAGCTTGATAGGGGCAATACCTTGTTTGTTCTTGTATCATTTGTGCATACTTGCTTGCTTGCTTGTGTGTGTTATCTTTTTATCTTGCATCACTTATCATTTGACTCTTTCTTCAACTAATTTCTTGAAAACCTAACCTATTTTTCCACCTTCTTCATCGTGAGATTGTCCATCTCACACCTTCTGCCTTTTTCCTGTCCAATCTCCTGATGGGGCATCCTACAATTGTTAAACCTGTACCAGGGGCAAAATGGGGCATGTATCATTGTCAGAAATTTATTCTTTGAAGCAACATGATAAAAGATATTGCATCAAAGAGGGGCAAAATGTATACGCCTAAAAATGACATGACTCTGTCTAAATAAATATTCTTAATATTTATTTCAGTCTAATTCCTCTATCAATAAATAAATCAATTTATTTATTTGATTCACATTCCTCTAAGTTAATTAAATATCAAAATATTTAATTACCTCTTCTAAAGTTAAAATTAAATAAAATCCTTTATTTAATTTAATTCTTCCAAACAATTAAATAATTCTTAATTATTTAATTAAGTCAATTCCTTCCCCAAATTTAAATAAATCAAATCAAATTTATTTAAATCCTCTCAATCTCTAAAAATAAAATACAATCAAATATTTTATTTATTCTTCCAAATGTTGCACAAACAATTAAATAAATTTATTTATTTAATTTGCTTTCTTATCTTCCAAATCTTCTAAGAATAAGTCTTCTTCTTCATGCACACAAAATTAAATAATTTATTATTTAATTTATCTCAAATCATGCAAAAGCAAATCACAAGTTGAGTTATCTAATTTAATCAATCTTGTTTTTATCAACAACTCTTAAATTAGGAAAAAGCATTCTAATTTATGAAAGCATATCTTATCTTTATAAAAGAAAGTAATTAACTCAAACAAAACAACTTTTGTGTGACACATGTCTTCTTTCTATTCGTGCACGTTCTCTCAAGTTTTCTATACCGTTGATCTTCTCTCTCACAAGTCTATAAATTGAACTCTCTTCTTCCATTTCATTCATCCAAGCTTTCAGTACCTTTACTCTACAGGAATTATAGTGCACCTTTGGCACCCAAGTCATTCCATTTGCTTGCGATCAACTTGTTACCATACTATTATGATTGTTGTGAAGCTCATCTTCATTGCAATAAAATATCATAGCCATTCTCCGTTGACATCTTGAAGAAATAGCAAGGAAGTGCACCTTCTGAGGGCCATATTCATACATAAGATGGATTGAGATAGGCAATCAATGGAAGCCGTGAAGTGAAGAGGTTTGTAAAGGTTTGAAGTTCTTTGTTTGATTGGTTTCTTTGTTTCTTATTCTATTGAGTTTTGGGTATTATTGATATATTATATTATTCATTCATTCATTCCAATTTTCCCATAACATTTTTTTCCCATAACAAACTTCTTGACCTCTACTCTTTCGGATGTGCCTACCATCTCCTTCCTGCAACAAGATTACAAAATACACTGCACAGACTCCCACTCAATCTAAGATCAGCTCAAAAAACTCCTACCCAACAACTAGGATGAAAGATGATCAAGCTCTGATACCAGCTGAAAGGAAGCAAGGTGTGCAGAAAATGCTTCCTGCACTAATTTAATGAGGGGAGATGTATGAAAATTATTTTTGAACCTTTACAGTTACAATGATGTTAACACAACAACAGATATATTGCAGCAATACACACACAGAGAGAATGTAGACAGGAGAGAGAGAGAGAGAGAGAGAGAGAGAGAGAGAGAGAGAGAGAGAGAGAGAGAGAGAGAGAGAGAGAGAGGATATAACATGGGGAAGACCCTTTCTGGAGAAAAACCCACACTCCAAAACCTACACAATGTATTATAAAAACAAAGAATGTTTACAACACACTTGCAATGCAAATCTTCTAGGAGTCTTTGACACTCGTATCTGGAGATAATCTGGCAGCATAACAGTACCTGCCAATAACACTATGCATCTCCCATCCAAGCACCTGTTTATAAAGAGTTTACAAGGCAAAATAGGAACCTTCTAGAGATGGGTGTCCATCTTGGCCTCATGGCGCAAAACCCACGCCTAAAGACATTTGTCCAACATTACAACATAGATTTTACACTTGTCACAACACCCCATCCCAATGTGGGCACCTAGTCCCAAGATAGGCTATGCCAAATGCTCTTACGCACCTTGCAATTGTCATAGAATCCATCATACATGACAACTCTTACAGCTATAAGAGAATCTATCATAACTGCCTAAAAATAGCATATTCCTCTTACAACATGTCATAACCCACCTTGGGCACCCAAATATGCCTTCCTCAAAGATGCTCTTCAACACATTTCTTCACCTGTCATAGAATCTTCTATTCTCGACTCTTACGCGTCATAGAATCTGTCATAGGAATCCGTCATAACACTTATGCGTCATAACTCCTTACACACTGCACAAGATGCCAACACATGGCAGAAAACCTCTACCACAATATGCCATGCCTATATCCACATGGGATGAGTTGACCATCCTAGTCACATTCCAAGTGGAATGACAACACATCATGCCACTTCACACTAAATGACAAAGAAGGATGTGCAACATAAAATACAACATAGGCAATTAAATAAATAAATAATCAAATAACCAATGCTAGGAATTACCAAGGTTGAGACACCTTAATTCCCAACAGGGATGATCCCCCCGGACCCCTCGTAGGGGGAAACCCCCTTGCGACTCCCCGTCATGGAGGAATGATCATTGTGTACCGAATATAAACATATGGCTAAAACAAGATCACTATTGGTGAAACTTTTCATCCCTTATGGGTGATTTACAAACAATATTATGAGTAATTAATTACATAGGATTTACAAAGTTGATGGCACCTTAATCCTAACAATGCCAATGACATGTATGGTTATCTTTTAGTTGATGGCAATCTTCCTTACCATATGAATATCCTTTCAAGACCACCTATATATGTTTATATAGTATCATGGATATCTTTTTGCATGGATTTGAGATTAATTGACTTATCATTTAGTCTTGATTGCTACCTTGTGTATCGGTTGCTATCCTACCCATGGGTGAGAGGTCATAACTATTCCTAGGGTTGCATGATAGCTATTGCAGTATAATTTAGTCCTTAGGCTGATATGATAGTTCTTCTAAGTGAGTATTCTCAAGTGACAATCCTTAGCTTGATTTTAGCATGATGATAATTCATTGACTAACATGATTTCCCTTAGTATCCTTTTGATTGTTTAGGTTAGTGTTTGAATCAGGATAATAGCAACATGTGATAATTTTCACTTTCTCATGATAATTTAACTTGTCAAAATGATAATCCTCTCACTTCCCTTAGGAATGTCCTATAACATGAGATATCATGCTTTAACATAATCATAAAGTGAAGTAAACAAATACATTTAAAGAACATACCTTAGATTTTGAGATTTGACTTTCCCAATCCTCAAAATTTTGATCTTTTTGGCAAGTTCCTTCGTATTCAATGTTGAATTCTATATAACTCTAATAGGATTAGTGAAAATTAAGAAAAATACAAACATATATCATCAAATTCAATCTAAATACATTAAAATTAACATTGAAACAATATGAAACACGAAACTATTAGTTTAAACAATCAAATTCTGTCTAAAAACATGCAATTTAGTTCTTCTATGTTGAAAAACCAAAAAAGGTGGTGGATTAAGCAAAAAATGATTGTGAAAATGTCAACTGGTTAAAATAGCATTTTGTTGTTCAATTGTGCATGAAAAGTAGGGAATAACAGAGCATATGGGACTGAAACACAAATCCCACATGCTTTTTGTCTATTTTTTTGGTTCACAAAAATGCGCTCGCTCGTTTTGTCCAGCATGAAAATTTTAAGTGCTTTCATGCATCAAAAGTCTTAAGTGTTGTCATGCATGGAAACTTATAAGTGTTTTAAGTGCATGGAAAGTGGGGAGGGAGGTACAGAGGTAAGATAGAGAGGGTAGGAGGTATAGAGGGGACAGAGAGGGTAGGAGGTAAAGAGGGGAGAGAGAGATAGGAGATGGGGTAAAGAGGGGAGGAAGAGATAAATATTGAGAGACTACTTTTGACCTGCAACCCTAAACCTGAGCAACCCTAAACCCCTAAACTCTAAATAATACCCCTAAACCCTAAACTCAAGCAACCCTAAACATCTAAACCCTAAATAATGCCCCTAAACCCTAACCCCTAAACCCAAGCAACCCTAAACCTCTATCTTTCTATCTCTATAATCCCTCTACCTCTCAATCTCTGTCCATGTCCCCCACTCTGTATCTCCCTATCTCTCCCCTCAATTTTCTCTATATCTTCCTATCAGTCATCTCTCTCTAAACCCTGAATCCTATACCTCCAAATCTTAGCCCCTAAACCATAAACCATAAACCATAAATAATGCCCCTAAACCCTAAACTCTAAACTTGAGCAACACTAAACTCATAAACCCTAAATAGTGCCCCTAAACCCTGGCCCCTAACCCCTAAACCCTAAAACTCTCTCTCTCTAAACCCCTAAACCCTAAATAATGCCCCTAAACCCTAAACCTTTATCTCCCTATCTCTCCATAATCTCCCTATCTCTATCATCCCTCTACCTCTCAATCTCTCTCCCTATGTCTCTGTCCATGTCCCTCACTCTCTATCTCCCTATCTCTCCCCTTCATCTCCTCTATATCTCCTTATTGGTCCTCTCTCTCTAAACCCTAAACCATAAATCCACAAACCCCAAACCCCTAAACCCAAGCAACCTTAAACGTCTATCTCCCTATCTCTCTGCTATCTCCCTATCTCTATCGTCCCTCTACCTCTTAATCTATCTCCCTATGTCTCTGGACTTGTCCCTCTCTCTCTATCTCCCTATCTCTCCCCTATGTCTCTATCTCTCTCTAAACCCTAAACCCTAACCCCTAAACCCAAGCAACCCTAAACCCCCAAACCCCCAAACCCTTACCCCTATCCCCTAAACCCTAAATAATTCCCCTAAACCTTAAACCCTAAACTTGAGTAACCCTAAACTCATCAACTCTAAATAATGCCCCTAACCCCTAAACCCCCCGCTCTCTCTCTCCAAACCCCTAAACCCTAAATAATGCCCCTAACCCCTAACCTCTAAACCCTAAACTCAGCAACCGTATACCTCTATCTCCCTACCTCTCTCTCTCTCTCTAGACATCTCACTCACTGTCTATCTCCCTATCTCTCCCCTCTATCTCCTCTATCTTCTCCCTATATGTATCCTCTCTCTCTACATATCTATCTCTCCCTATTCCTCTATCTCTTGCCTTTCTCTCCCCTATCATTCCTCTATCTCCCTATCTCTCCCCTCTATCTCTCCCTCTCCCTTAGCAATGAAGGAAATGGAAACAAGAAAACTCGGACTCTCTCTCTCTCTCTCTCTCTCTCCACCCTCTCTCCCTCTCCCTTATCGACAAAGAAAATGGAAACACAAAAACTAGGACATATAAAGAGGGATGAGGATATAAATTAGGAGGATGAATTGAAAACAAGATAAAATGAAAGTCCATTGGATGGGAAGAATGATGAGAGGAGCGGTGTAAAATAGTAAAATAGGGAAAATTTGGTGGGATCTATAGGGAAATTGGAAAGGAAAAGGAAAACTAGGAGAGAGAGAGAGAGAGAGAGAGAGAGAGAGAGAGAGAGAGAGAGAGAGAGAGAGAGAGAGAGAGAGAGAGATGATTTTATTTCACCCTAACATGAGCGCATTATAATGCACTCGCTTGCTTTGGTAATTTCCAAGCCTTTGACTTGGATTTGCCTTGGGCTTCCAAACCAAAGGCTTGGACTATGTTTTGGATGTCCAAAGATGTGTTTTTCTAGACTGTAACAAAAAATTACATAATCTGGAGCATGCTTCCCATCAGGTTTGCACGTGTTTCAATGACAAGTTGAAAAAATACCACCATAATCTTAAGCTCTCTCTTAGCTTTCTAACCATATAATTTTTTTCACGTTTTGAGTATTGTTAAGGATTTCATATTTAATTTCTTTTGTTAGTGTATCTATTTTTTTTTCAAAAACCAATGTGTGGTATTTTTGACTTTTTTTTAACCGTTCATCAAAATCTCAAATAAATTACATTTTTAGAAACTAGAATCCATTCTACATGTATTCAAAAAAAGTTTTGGATTTTCAATTAGTTTTCAAAACTTATAGGGGGAACGCTCAAATTTCTATTTTTCAAGATGTGTCCACTTTGAAAATTAGTAAAAAATCAATCATTCATGAAAAAATTATCAGAAAAATTAGGGATAAACTACATGGTGTTAGCTAATTTCTCACCAAAGCGATTTTTGAAATACTTAAAAAAAGTTAACATTTTAGGGGGAGCACACCAGACGCTATGTTATGTTTTTTTCTTTGAAAAAATATGACCAATTTGTGTGCTCCCCTTTTTTGAACCCCTTAATCTCAACCATTTTTGAAAAAAAATAGTAGTTTAAATAGAAACTAGATTTGGAGCACTATGACTCTTGTTTTTGTTGTATCTCCAAATTTTGAGTGTAACTATCTTCAATTTCCCATCCAACATCAGTCTTTCTCGATTTTAGAGAAAAAGTGACATCTTAAGACCCCCTTTTGGTCCCCCATCTTTGTGCACTTACCCATATAACTAATTAAAATTTTATAACTCATTAAGTCCTATGACCTCTATTTTCAAACTAAACCCACCATATTGATGATGATAAACATTATTGATGGTGACAAATAACCTACTCACATTTTTATCTCCTTTTAACATGTGCATTTATTATAGCCCTTATTTTATGCATGATTGCCTTTTATGACCTAAGACACCTATGACAATCCAAATTGCATCATGATGTCAAGATATTCACCCTAACACATTTTTAGGCCACGTGCTAATTTGTTATTGATTAAATTATCATTATGCATGTGCCTTGAGAATTTATAATTGCAGAATGATCAATTAAGGACCTAAAAAGTGAACCTTGACAGAAATAAACATAATTTACATGTGCCTTCATGATTACATCCTACTTATTTGCACTTGCATGCTTATCCATCAACACGATCACTTCTCATCATTTATCACACAATGTTATCAAACCATTAAGGGCCATCGTACCTCATTATTTGGGTAGTTATACATTGTTTATGAACCATGACCATTACACTCTTTGTGCCTCATCACATTATATTTGTTGGCAAGAGACACTGCAAGGCATGTCATGTGTTGTCATTGATGGCAACTAAGTCCATTCCACACATCCGTAGTGCAGTATCAGATCATACCGGAAGTCAGTTCCAAGATTTGTCCAGTCTGGAGAAACAGGAACAGGGTATATGGCAAAGTTTAGTATTTTGGTCAGCAGATCTCTCCAGTTAATTATTGCATGTTGCGAATTTGAGGGAGTATAGAGGAATGTCAGAACAATCTAAATCCAATAACTCAGCCTTCGGTAACAAAGGGATTAAAAGTTATGCGCATCTGAGTACCGGGTCCTAATATGACAAGAACAGTTCAGTGAAGAACAAGCCGACTTGTGTTCGATTCTTATGCGGATCTAGTAGAAGTGTTTTGGTGAGTTGTGTATGGGATATAATGTTAGTGGCTGACATGAATGGTGACTTGCAAGTGTTATTTCTGGTACACATCAATATTGATGTATGGATTCAACCGACAAAACATATTACTTGTATTGTTTGTTAAGTTCTTCATAAGACTGACAGATAAGTGATTGAGTTTGTTGATGCGGATATATATGATCGATGGATTTGAGTGTTGTGATAGCGATGATGATGGGAATCTGGAGTAAGTGCGAAAAAGATAGATAGAAGTGCAAAAGAGAAGAGATCTGAGGTCCAAATTATGGCAGAGCAGTAAACAGGGCAGAATAAAGATGAAGTGTGTAAAATCAGTATTCTGTACTTAACCAGAACTAAATTCTTGATTTGGCAGATGCTACTTATTAGTTTAAACAATCTGTTATCCTTCTGTAATCATTCTTGTAGGCAGTGAGCCTCTCTTAAGCAATGACCTCTGGGTAGTGAGCCCAAAGGCATGTGCCTTCCCCTTTGTAATACTTTTAACATAGTATAATCTTTGTGGGTTCACTCAGAGAACAACTTGAGGAGGATCTGGGAAGGAGTTTCAATGGGTTCACTCAGAGAACTTCAATTGGCTTTAGAAGATCATGATCGGTCCAAAGTAGAAATAGATGATTTGAAAGCGAACCTTAAGGATGCTGATGATTGCATTGACTTGCTAAAAGATAAACTAAAGAAATCAATGGAAAAAAGGAAGGAACTACTTCATCAGCTAGCTAATCTTATTGAAGAAAATGGCATGAATGAGGCTTTAGAAGAAAGACAAAGGAATGTGAGAAGCTGACAAAAGAAGTTAACCAAAGAAATTGAGCAAAAGAAGAAGACTGAAGAAGACCTAAATCAAACTCTAAAAGAAAGAACTGAAGAATGTTGTAGATTGGATAGAATAGCTGGTGATCTAGAGTCTAATCTACAAGAAAGCAGAGATAATGAGAGAGAACTTGAGAGGCAAATTGTCATTCTCAGACATGACCTAGAAGTTGCAAATGAATACAAGGAGAAGTTCAAGATAAGCTCAGCTAAACTTGAAGCACTGCTTGAAAGTTAGAAAAATGCTAATGACAAGCATGGTCTTGGATATGAGAAAGGTGAAAGCTCCGGATCCAGACAAAGAAATTTTCAACCAAGGAATGGGAGAAATAGACCTAGAAGAGCTTCGGTAAGACAACCTAATGCTCAAAGATATCCATCATTCAATGGAAATTGTTTTAATTGCAATAAATTTGGTCACAAAGTTACTCAGTACAAAAGCAGAGTAAATCAAAATGGTCCATCCTTCTCCAGTCAATGCTTCAAGTATAAGAGGTATGGTCATAGATCAAATGAATGTAGAAGTATGATAATGAATAACTCTAACAATAGAGGAAATGACAACTCTTTCAATGGTTACTACTTTACTTGCAATGGATTTGGACACATGGCTAATCAGTGTAGATCAAAAGGAAATCAAGTATATAAGCAAATAAATGTTGTGTGCTTTAATTGCAATAGATCTGGTCATATTGCAAGATTCGGCAGAAGTAGGAATAATGAAAGAAGAGGTCTGGTAAATAGAAAACTGGATGAGCAGAGACAAGACAAAGGCAAGGGAAAAATTGATGAGAATGAGATCTAGAATGAAATGAGCAAGACATGGGTCAAGAAAAGTGTTGTGAATAATAATAATGGGTCCGCACTGGAATTCGGTGCTGATAATTCCTCCGGGAATTGAATTAGGAGCTCTACCTCAGGGGGAGCTGCAATCAAATCTAAAATCCCCCAACCAGTAAGTGGGTGCCTGAATTTGGCACAATGAGAGAAAATAATTTGGATTATTATACATGATTTGAAAGGATTTCTGGAAGATAAAAGGTGGATATGACGATTTGTGGAGCAATTGAAGATCGATTGTATGCAGAAACAATGTAACTAGATGTGTTAGGATAGATCATTTATTACAAAGGCAAATTAGGTTTTGCGAAGCATAAAAAGGTCGTTCATTCTTCATTTGAATCACTTTGCATTCAAAGATAGCAAGAAGAAGAGCATCTGGGTAAGATTTCAAGGATTTGAAGTGCGACTGGTAAATTTGTCCGCTAACCCTAACTCTGTGGAAGAAAAAGGTATTTATCTGTGAAGCCTTAAATTTGTAATCTTTTGCAATGGCCACTCCTCTTGTTGTTGATATTATTGAAAGGCCCTAGCCAAAACTTAAGAAGCATCCATACAAATCAGTCAAAATCGAACCTTTACGAGCATTTTCTGGTGTGCCATACGAATTTCTACATATTGAGGATATTAGGGCATACATCCACTGTAGCATAAAAGAATTTGGAAACCTGAAACTCTTGGATTTGTTTAACAACTACCTAAGGGATGACAACTATAAATTGAAACCTAAATACAAAGCCCTAGAGAGCAAACATTTTCTACAGGTCATTAAATTTCTGACATTTGATGAGAATGAGTGGATTCAATATATCTTGAGCCAAATGCATGATGAGTTCATATGGCTATTGAAACCATTCAAGATTACAAAGGATGTTATCAAGATTGTAACTGGGTTAAATTCAACTAATGGATTACCCATGTTGAAAGATGTGAAAAACCAAATAGTGACTGATTCTACTAGTGCCAAGTTTGACAAAAGGGCAATGACCATCAATGATATTGTAGAACCGGATGTTAAATTTGCCTCTATGGTGATTGGCTACAAGATTTACCACTCTAGCTAGGAGAATTCAGTCTTTAGAACTGCCATATATGTAGCATATCAAATGTTGAAGGAGAATACAAATTATGACCTATGTGAGCTGTTACAGAACTAATTGATTGAAAATTTGAGTAAAATAAAAAAGGATAAGAAAACCACCTTCAAATATGGTTCCCTAGTTATATGTTTGTTCTTCTATTTTATGAATGAAGTGCCTGGAGTACAAGGTGTGCATTGGACAAATGATAGACTAGTTGCTTAGCAAATAAGAGTTTATCTACTTAGCATTGGAGACTCAAGTGCACAAAAGACTGCAATCTAGGTTTACTTTAAATTTTTTTAGAATATGATGCATTCTAGGGAAAGAATCCCCAATTCAATAGTTGAGAAATACAAGGATAAAATCTGCTTTATGGTAGACACTGATCAGTGCCTAATGGAGGTTATGGAACCCAAAACTGTATGGATTATGCCTATGGGCTATGAGGTTGATGAGAAGATCTTGGACATGTATGCTCAACATCTCCTGAGCAAATCAAAAGACACCTCTGTCAAAAGGTTTGGAACGTATAAGGAACTAAGTCTAAAATTACATGTTGATCTCAGGAAACCAAAGACCAAGAGAAAAGTTTAGAGGCAGGTTAAAATGTATGGTGAAAGCATTGGCCTAACCAAGGAAGCAGTGAAGCAAAATAGAGAGAATTGAAAAGGCTAAAAAGGAGAAACAAGATAAGAAACAAGAAGATGCTCTAGTGGAATCATCCTCCACTTCAAGAACTACTAGAAGTTTCGCTGCTACCTTTGTTCCCCTTAAACCTGCAAAATTGGAAGACAAATCATCTGGTAAGGAAATGAAAAGAACAAAAGTAATGGCAAAAAGGCCATATGGAAGTTTGGAAGAAAAGGAAGAAGAGAAGACATATATAGGTGATGAACTTCAAGAGCTAAAGGGCATAGGTGCTAAAGCTGTCAAAGTATCTGAAGAAAAGTGTTCTGGAAGCAAGAAGACAATAAAGAGACAAAAATCAAAAGCTGATACTAAGAAGAAAATTCCCTTTGTGAAAATCATTGTCAAGACAATCATTGTTCATGGGAACTTAAAACCATTAACTAAGTTCTATGATCTCTGTAGTAATGCTAACAAAAGATTCCTGGAAGAAGCTACTATCAAGTACTTGAATGTGTTCAATCGAGCACTGGTAGAAATTTTGTCTAAAGTTCCAAAAGGTCTAAAGGATATATTGGAAATTAGGAAAGAAGCTGCCAAAGGAAAAATATATGGAGTTAAGAGAACACGTACTGACCACTCTATGTCTGGTAATCTCTAGTAGAGAAGCAGACAAAATCTTCAAAGAGGTCAAAAATGAATTCAGGAGCAAGAAGAGAATGAACAAACTGATGATTGGAGAGATAGATGAAATAGTTCAAGAAACTAAACAAATTTTGAGAAAAGCATTGGACAAGAACAAGTTCTTTGTTGTGCCAGATGAGCCTGCTGATAACACACCAGTCTCGGATGAAGAAGAGCAGCAGAAGGATGAGCAACAATATGGAATAGATGACTCCTCTATTCCAAAAGTGGAGCAAATAAACAAGGAAGATACAGAGATGGTGGATAAAACTGATGATGCAGGAGATACTCTAACTCTTCCTGATCAATCCGGAAAAGAAGACAATGGTGAGAATGCTACACAAGATCCCCAGGAATACATTTCAAATGGTGAGGACAAAGGAAAGAATCCCCCCATAGATGACACAGAGAAAGGTGACGCAGAGAAAGAAGAAGAAGTCAAAGGTAGAAGTTAAAGCATAAGAAGATGGTGCAAATGTTGATGTACCCAAACAAAATAGTCCTGTCACTGAGAAAACCCAAGGAAAGGAAAGTGGTCCAGAAATTGTGGCAAGAGACACTACAGATGCAGTAAAGAATTTTCTGAGTAAAGAGATACTAGAGTTTGATGAACCTAAACCGATTTAAGGACCACTCAACTTGGATACTCTCTCCAGTCCAAATGATGAAGATAGCATCTTTCACACAAGCCAAGGCAAGAGAAAAAGTATTGAAATCTCGCATAGAGGACAATGAGCTACTAGGCCTTGCATCTCGTATATTAGAGAAGTTAATGCCAACGTTCTAGAAGAATCCATCCGATTCTCTCTCCAAAAATCTGAAGAGCCTTGTAAAATCTGTAAGTACTCACTTTGAGTCCTTTGAAAAATCTGTAGAAGTTAAAGTTCAGAATGAAATTAATAGAAAAAAATTTGATGCACTCAAAGACATCATTGGGATAGATAGATTAGTGCTAGATAATAGTATAAATAATATTCAAAATGCTCTTTCAAAAGGAGGCAGTATATATAAGTTTTGCTTATCTACTCTTGAAGTCATAAAGAATATAGAAGATAAAATAAAGTAGTCCAAACATAAATTGTCAAGTATGTCCCAAGCTTTTGATCCATTGATAGTATCAGTGGCAAGTAAGGAGTGGCAAGCAATTAGTCTGATAGAAGAAATAAAGAAATTGACAAGAGAAAAGGAGAACATTGAAGCAAGAATGGGTGAGCTCCGGGGATTGATTTCCCCTAAGATAGAAGCTATGTTCAATGTTGTAACAGAAGCGCAAACTGCTACTCAAACAGGTGATCCCATTGACCTCTGGAAAGCTGAAGCACAAGCATTTTTGTTCAATGGCCACATTACAACTTTGAATAGTATGAAGAAGAATTAGTATATAGAGTTGGCCCCACTAAGGAATTTTTTTGGAGATGTACTTAAGTATATGTAAATATAACTTAATGATTGGTTGTACATATGCGGCATTGTATACAATTTTTTTTGGTGAATTCTAGCTTGTAGATTCCATCCTTTGCCATTGATGTCAAAGGAGGAGTGAGAGACAATGAAAAATGAAAGAAAATGAAGAATCCATCAAAGGGGGAGCAGTGGAAGAATATATAAGTGTACACAGTAGGGGGAGTCAGTCATGACACTTAGTCATTTTTCACTAAGTGTTGCCATCAATGCCAAAGGGGGAGATTTTTGGCAAGAGACACTACAAGGCATTCATGTGTTGTCATTGATGGCAACTAAGTCCATTCCACACATCAGCAGTGTAGTATCAGATCATACTGGAAGTTAGTTCCAAGATTTGTCCAGTCCAGATAGACAGGAACAGGGATATGGCAGAGTTCAATATTTTGGTTAGTGGATCTCTCCAGTTAATAATTGCATATTGTGAATCTAAGGGAGTATAGAGGAATGTCAGAACAATCTAAATCCAATATTTTAGCCTTCAGTAACAAAGGGATTAAAAGTTATGAGCATTTGAGTTCCGGGTCCTAATATGACGAGAACAATTCAGTGAAGAACAAGCCGACTTGTGTTAGATTCTTATGCGGATCTAGTAGAAGTTTTTTGGTGAGTTGTGTATGGGATATAATGTTAGTGGCCAACATGAATGGTGACCTACAAGTGTTATTTCTGGTACGCATCAATATTGATGTATGGATTCAGCCGACAGAACAGAGTACTTGTATTGTTTGTTAAGTTCTTCATAAATCTGACAGATAAGTGATTGAGTTTGTTGATGCGGATATATATGACCGATGGATTCAAGTGTTGTGATAGCGATGATGATGGGAATATGGAGTAAGTGCGAAAAAGGCAAATAGAAGTGCTAAAGAGAAGAGATCTGAGGTCTAGATTATGGCAGAGCAGTAAATAGGGCAGAATAAAGATGAAGTGTGTAAAATTAGTATTCTGTGCTTAATCAGAATTGAATTCTTGCATTGGTAGATGCTACTTATCAGTTCAAACAATCTGCAATCATTCTTGTAGGCAGTGAGCCTCTCTTGAGCAGTGAGCCTGAAGGCATGTGCCTTCCCCTTTGTAATAGTTTTAACATAGTATAATCTTTGTGGATTAACCCCCACCGTGGTTTTTCCCTTAACCGAGTTTCCATGTCAAAATCTTGGTGTCAAATGTGTTGTTTATGTTTCTGCTCATGTATTATTAATTCTTACTTTTCATTATTATGTCATTAATCTGTTAAGAAGTGGTAATGAAGAATTAACTGCAACAAGCTTTAAAAGTTGTAAGACAACTGATTCACCCCCCCTCTCAGTTGTTAGCCCTAATTCCAACAATATTTCCCATGTGGGGGCAATAATTTTTACATGCACTTTGATGATCACATTTTGCACTATTGTGCTCACATGACTTGACCATATTCTAAGAGCCACCTTATCACATTAGATGGAATAATGTTGTAGGCACCTAAAATTGACCTGTTCCTAGATCAGGCATTCATCTGCGTCAATCAAATAATTCTTAATTATTTGATTAAGTTCATCTATCGATTATTATCCAATTTATCCTCAATGTTAATTAAATAATCCTGATTATTTAATTAATTCAATTTATCCTCCATATTTGATTAAATAATTCTGATTATTTAATTAAATCAATTTCCCTCCAATTTAAATAAGTAAATTCAAATTTTTTATTTAATTAGTCTTTTTCCTCCAAAATGAATTAAATTTAATATTTAATTCATTTATCACATGTGCATGAAATAAAATAATTAATTTATTTAATTCCCTATTATTCCCTCTCATCCATATTTCACTCTCAATCAATTTAGACAACTAATCAATCCAATTAGTTAGCTAATCAATCAAATCAGTTAACAAGTTAGTCAATCTAGTTAACTAGTTAATCAATTCAGTTGACTAGTCAATCAATTGAGTTCACTGAGAAATCCATTCAGTCAACTCCCTAATCAGATATGTTAACTCCCCTGATGCATGAGAGGACAAGGACACTTGTCCCTCTCTCATTCGTGCACATCCTCTCAACCATTCTTAGCCATTGATCTCTCAAATCATCCACAACTGTTGATCTTCATCCCTGAGAATCTATAAATTAAACATCCTTCTTCATGTTAATCCTTTCTGATCTTCATACGATATTACTCTGCAGAAATCACTCTAGATCCAATCACTCTCATCTCAACATTATGTTGTTTAATTGAGTAATCCACATAGCAAAAGCAAGGAGCAATCAATTGAGTTTGGGTGCAGCTTCATTTTGCTCGATCATTGTAGGCAATTTGTTTGTGCAAAAGGGAGGTAAATTATGTTTGATTTGATTATCTTTCATTTATGTTTGCATTGCATTTTTCCCTATCACATTTTGGTACGCCCTCCCAAACCCGCCACCAACCTCCCCGCTCAACTCTCCTGCCACCCAAACTATGACTACCCTGCACCTCCCGTGCTCACCTCTCCCTCGCTGCCTCCGCTCCCCTCTATCCACTGCATCCCTCTGCGTGCCACTTCCTGCAAAAAGCCCTACCCGCCTCTCCATAGAAAAACAATAAACAAAAACAAAAGAAATGAGCCAATAAAAAATAAACATAAATAAAAAACAGTCATAACACAAACAAAAACAAAAACCCTAACCCAAACAAAAAACAAAAACATTAGAAATCCACTTTTTTTTTATGTTAAAATTTTGCATTTTTTATTTTTTATTTAAAAAAAATAATATTTTGTAGGTTGTTAGCCCCTAGTCACATGGGTGACTAGGGGCTTCTTTAGCCCTTAACAACAAAGTCAACCCTCTGAGCCTAAACCGCATACATGTGACTAGAATCCGCTAATTGTTAGCGGTTAAGTTTAGCAGTTAGGTTGCCCTTGTGCCTTCTACATGCCCTAATAGGGCATTTTTTTCTTTTCTTCATAACTTCATCATACGTCTTGACAAGGTTGCATTATGCTGGGTGCACAGACACATCGTCACCATGGTCATTATACCTTGGTGCATAATGTCTAGTGCTATATCAAACTATAGGATTGCTCTACTTTAGTCAGCATAACTACTCTTCATAAATCCATCAATCCTCATCCCTATTTCTTTCTTCTCCTTCCACCAATTTTCCATCTATTATCTCCCTCTTTCATTTCGAGAGCACAACCGTATTCTTCCAATTCGTCTGTCCTCTCAAGGGGGCATCATTCAACCTATTAATCAATCTACTAGGTACTTCTTCTACCCGACTGGGGCATCATCATTTCTAATACAATCATATTGTTCTTCTAAACCAGTGTCTTCTTCTATCCAATCATAGCACTATGTTTTAAACTTCTTTGAAATGATGTTACTTCGCAACACCATCTCAAAGAGGGGCAAAATGTAGACACCTAAAATTGACCTATTCCTAGATCAGGCATTCATCTGCGTCAATCAAATAATTCTTAATTATTTGATTAAGTTCATCTATGGATTATTATCCAATTTATCCTCCATGTTAATTAAATAATCTTGATTATTTAATTAATTCAATTTATCCTCCATATTTAATTAAATAATTCTAATTATTTAATTAAATCAATTTCCCTCCAATTTAAATAAATAAATTCAAATTATTTATTTAATTAGTCTTTTTCCTCCAAAATGAATTAAATTTAATATTTAATTCATTTATCACATGTGCACGAAATTAAATAATTTATTTATTTAATTCCCTATTATTCCCTCACGTCTATATTTCATTCTCAATCAATTTAGATAACTAATCAATCAAATTAGTTAACTAAATCAATCAAATTAGTTAACAGGTTAGTCAATCTAGTTAACTAGTCAATCAATTCAGTTGACTAGTTAATCAATTGAATTCACTGAGCAATCAATTTAGTCAACTCCCTAATCAAATCTGTTAACTCCCCTGATGCATGAGAGGACAAGGACACTTGTCCCTCTCTCATTCGTGCACATCCTCTCAACCATTCTTAGCCATTGATCTCTCAGATCATCCACAATCGTTGATCTTCATCCCTGAGAGTCTATAAATTGAACATCCTTCTCCATGTTAATCCTCTCTGATCTTCATATGACATTACTTTGCAAAAATCACTCTAGATCCAATCAATCTCATCTCAACGTTATGCTATTTAATTGAGCAATCCACATAGCAAAACCAAGGAGTAATCAATTGAGTTTGGTTGCAACTTCAATTCACTTGATCAGTGTAGGCAATTTGTTTGTGCAAAAGGGAGGTAAATTGTGTTTGATTTGATTATCTTTCGTTTATGTTTGCATTGCATTTCTTCCTATCACAAATGCATATACTTTTCTTATCACATTGTCTAATGACATGACCTAACCATGTTCTAAGAGTCACACTGGGGACACCATAACCTTCCTCGCTCTATCAATTATATGGTAACATCCAATATGTCATATAACAAGATCTCTATTACCACAAGGATCTTATTACCTCATCTAACCAATATGTCCTTGTGCTCTAGGATGTCGCATTGGGGGCATATGTTAGCCTAGTGTTCTATGTGCTTACATTGGTGTTTATGGCCATTGAGGGCCACATCACCATTCTTCATTTTTCTACACTAGGTGCAAAGTTATACAACTTGATGATCATCTCCAACCCATAGATATAGTATTTTTAATGAGTAATATTTCTAATATTGGATAACTTGAGCTAGAAATAAGATCAATTCATAATTTCATAAACATATATCATTAACTCTAGTATCTAGGGTGTGCATTTTTTTGTCGTATATTTTATTTATTATTAATTTTTAATTTAGATTAAGTATAATTTAGACACATTTTCCCATATCACATATATTTTTATATATATCCAAATTATTATTATTTTGTTGAAACAAAGACATCAATATAGAGGGTGGTTGCATTTTTTGAAAATTTTCTACTTTTTTCTATTATTCCACATGTATCAAATACAAACCTATATATTTGATAAAAAAACCTAGGCTTACTAGAAAATAAAAATAAATATAATAATTAAACAAAATTATTACAAATTATACTTTTCAAATAGCTTATTCCAAGGGCTACAATCATGCAAAATCTCATGTCATGGTGACTTGGTTTGATTGTCAAAAATTTGCCTTGAATCAACATTTTTTTGTCAAAAATAGGGTGACCAAAACTTCGAGGGCCACATAAGGTAGTTCTAATCCCATTTCCATTTGTTATTTTAGCTTGAAACATTAAAACTTAGTAAAAAAATGCCTTCATTTGAACCCCATTGACATGTGGCAAGCCCTAGAATGACGTTTAATGATTTTTTGCCTCCTAAGACTTGTTTTTGTGAAATCTCCCATAGGTGGGATAGAGCTTTATGCTTCCACCCACTATTTACACATTCTCCCATGCTTGAACCCATTCCATTCATGTTCACTCATATTTCTAGATATCTAACATTTATGATGCACAATATTGTCCTCCATATACAAAAATTCATCTCCTACCTAGATATTACCACTTCCATGTCTTGAGTGAATCTTTCAAGTGTAGGGTCAATCTTACACCCATGGATCTAACCCTTGAAATTTCAAAATTCAAATTCAAATTTTAACTAACTCTTGCCCATTTCTTTCCCACCTTGAGTTGACTTGGTAAACATTTGGCATAATTTATTGCTATGTACTTGTATTCAAAGGCATTCAATGTGCATTCATTTATTATCCTCTCATATCCTATAATCATTCGCATATCTTAAGAAGCAACATGTTAGGAACACTTCAAGTAGAGCACTAAAACAAATCTAAATATGAATAAACATTCTAGAACATCTACGTGTCTAAAGATTGTTGTCCACAACCATTTCCACGATCGTAAATTTGGTCCTATCAAGGGGGTCGACTTAGGAGAACACAACTCTTGCAATCCAATGATCTTTAAGTGAACTAGAAAGCGGGAGTGGGCAATAAACCAAACTAGATCAAGCTCACAGAAACAACTCAAAGTCACACATTCAATCAACCCTTTACAAAGTTAATAGACTATTCTAATTTCGAGGCAAAATGTGATAATGAAGAACCTTCTCCCAATGCAACAATCGAACTATTTCCTCTCCATTATCTTAAAGCTAAATACATTATCCCTCACATTTAATTTTTTAGATTAACATTGATTATCACTCCCACAACTCTAACTTATTAATTGTGGTTAATTTATACTTGTTGCCTTAACCTTGATTAAGCATAGGGAAAGGTTATTTTCCTTTAAAAGCTCTTTGGGTCCCTTTAGGAGGTTTATTTATCTCAGCTTAAACATCCTGTTTTCCAGCATATCCCCTTGTACGATTTATTTCCCTTTTTAATATTCAGTCCCACACAATCTGTAATCAACAAATAATAAAAATAAAAGCACAATGACTTGTAATTGGTTTCTTTTGAGCAGGCTTAATTATAGGACCCGTGAAAAGCACAAACATTATGAAAAGGAAAACACATCGCTTTCTAAACTAAAAAGTTTATTAATCACCCACCACCCAAAATATGGTCTACTTGCAATGATTCCGCAGTTATGGATGATTTTTTTAAAGAATTGACTATTGAGTCTCAAATAACTGCTGTACAGGATGGCATTCATGCACTTCAAGCTCTCTGAAATTAATCTACACCTGACATATTTGAAGCCCTTTACTGAATCCATTAGTACCTTTAGATTTTAAAGAGCATTCATGGCCGAACTGTTCTCTGCAACAACTCCTCTGGCTCACTAAACATCATATTAAACCAATTCCATAATCACAAACAGTAAAAAACATTTAAGACTAGATGCCACTGTGATCTTTTTTTTGCAGCCACGAAGGTGCAGACATGGCTATCGCAATGTGAATTGTAATATTTTCCAAGAGCAACAAACAAAAAAGGAAGACATTAAAAATCCTCCAAATCGTATATATAGATACATATATCTTTACCCAATTTCAGTGTATTTGAGAAAGAATTTATACAGAAGAATCGTTGTTTGAGGGATCGAAGTCCAAATCCTGAGGAATTGAATTTTGAATGAGCTTGGAAAGGCCGTCAATGACAGAAACAAGCCGCATACTCAGTCTGTTCACAACCCACTTGGGCAGCCACCCCGCTGGATCCATCTGCACAACCCATGTGAATACATTTATTTATTTATTTGCACATCTCACTTGCTTAATGAATACAATAATTAATGAATCGATTACTTACCTGTACAACGTATGTGACCATACAGGAATCTGTCTGCTCCATGTTCTCAATAACCCATCCAGACTGAAGCAGCAGAGCTCTCACAAGTTTTCCCCGGCTCTTGGGAAGCAATCCTTTGGCAATTTCATTTGGCAAAGATGCCACTCCAACCACCTACAATAATTGATTTACAGTCAAAATTTGAAGTTCCAAAATTTGTAGGCATTCAATTCGCGCCTCTGGATTGAAACTGTGTAAGAAATTTTTAGCATCGACGTTTAGGATCACACTCTGTGTGAACCATCATTAGTATGTAGAGAGCTAAGAGAAAATATGATCATTCAGTGTAGGCATTCAATTCGCACTTCTGGATTGAAACTGTGTAAGAAATTTTTAGCATCAACTTTTCGGAACACACTCTGTGTGAACCATCATCAGCATGTAGAGAGCTAAGAGAAAATGTGATCATCCAGTGTGATCCAAACATTGATGTTAAAAATTTCTTACACAGTTTCAATTCAGAAGCACACATTGAACAATATTATGGACTGTGGAAATCTTATGTCTTTAGTTTCAATCCATAAGCACAAATTGAACAATATTATGGACTGTGGAAATCTTATACCTTAGTTTCAATCCATAAACACGAATTGGACAATATTATAGACTGCGAAATCTTATATCTTTACTTTCAACCCAAAAGCACAAATTGAACAATACTATGGACTGTGGAAATCTTATGACTTTAATTTGTAGTCGATTTACAGAGATTTTAGAATGATAGCAACATACAAAGGTCCCGTCATCCATCGTCTCTCGTCTCTCATAGACAACAAATTCCCGATTCTTGAACATAGGCTTGGAGCTTTCGCTGAATCTAAGCCTGATGATGCTTAAATTTTCATGGAGATCTTTAATATACCTCCCCTCCACCAAATTTGGATCCCATTGCTGCTAAAACAGAGTAAACAAAAACGGATTAAAAACCACAAGAAAGGAGAGAGGAAGTTTAGAACAGGGCAGCTGTATACCTTAGCAGTATCAATGGCGGTCGCAACGGCCTTAAAATGAGAGGCAGGGATTCTCAATTTACGGCGCCCTCTGAGCATGTCAAGGGGTCCGTTGGATCTTCTAGAGATCTCAACTCCTCCACTAATGGCAAGAACTTTCCATCCATCATCTCTGCTATTTTCTCCACTCGCAGAAAGCAAATCTTGAATACAGCTCTCGCTTGCGTGCAGTACAAATCTCTTTAATGAGTCGTCACTCACTGACCTGTAATGAATCCGCACAGAAATCTGAATCTCGATCAAAGTTCAATGGGGAAAAATTCATTGGCACAAGGGTTAAAAAACTGATTTTTATTTTTCCCCAAAATCAAAGCTCTGAAACCTTTTACCATGGCTGTGTGCTTCTCGCTTCGGCAGCGTCCATGTGTGAATTCGAAACCTGATAAAGTTCAAACAAAAAAACTTCCCAGATCAGTTTTAAAGCTCTCTGCAAAAAAACCCAGATAAAATTGAATACCCAATCTCAATTGCTAAAACCAGCTCCAAAATCTAGTATCTTTGTTACAGAATTAGGCCAACCTTCAAAGAATATTGGATGCAATCGGCGCGAAATTTCCAAAGCTTGCAACGCATGGTTTCACTACGTAAGCATTGGATCTGGCCTCCATTACCACATCAAGAAAATCGAAACAAACCCCTAAATTTAACCACCATTGACTAAATGAGGAACAATAACAAATGAGGAACAATTCCAAACTGTAAAATCAAAGCTCACAAACCCCATCTAACTTACCAGGAGAAATTCCATATTCAATGTCTTGCCTTGCACAACATGCAATTAAAGAAAACGTTACGCAATTATTACAGACAGACAGAGTGACTGGCAAGGCAAAGCTGAAAGAGTATTATTTAAGCAGAACAGAATGGCATTCCAAATGTAGAACAGAGAAGAGATTCGCCAGAAAGTTGATGATATAAACATGAGACAACAGAAATTGGGTCCCTCTAATTTTATCGGAATTGTCACTGTAAAAGGCAGAGCATTGGTTGGCCATTTGGCGATGTTATCTTTCCCATATGCTTGGAGTCAGAATGGCACATGGCATTCCATGATTTTCCGACAAAACCTTTTCTGTCTTTCCATTTCCGAACATGTCGATGTCCTCAAAATTTTATCTGTAATACCAGAGTTATGAAATCACAATCACATGCTCATCATGGAGATAAAACTGAGGATTTTTCCGAGGAGTAGAGACTTGTTTTACTACCAACTCACATGCAATTCATACCAACTTCATTGGATAAATCCTATTCTTTGTCCTTTCACACATAAATTAGGTGCTCTTGTTTGGTTTACATCGCTAGTAATACAAAACATGATGTATTTAATATGATCTGTGAAGAAACACCGTGTCTGGTAAGAGATGATTTCAAGGGGGGATTCACCATCACCACATTCTAAATTAAATTAAAGCTCCATAAGACATGGCAGACCATGTCGCCATTCTAAATTAAAGCTTGAAAATAGTGGGGAGGAAGAGGTGTGTTGCTCATCCACTAGTCTATCAAAGCTGAATATTAGCTACAATACTTAGTCATTAGATTATTATTACTTTTCTATGCACTCTCGTAGCTCCAAAAATGAACTAATTATATATGCTTGTAGAGAAAAAAGTGCATATATATAGACATACTTGTGCTTTTCCCCTCTTGTTTTGCACTTTAGATTAGTTGATAAATGAGTTGTTTTGGTGTTTAATTTGAGAGATTACAATGTCAAGTTGATTTGAATTCAGTTTTGCTTCAGTGCTTTAGCTATTTTATCTTCTCTGATCTGAAACAACTTTGATCCTATTCTTTTCCCTACCTCAAACACAATCAATGTCACGATTTTTTACCTGGATTGATAGTTGTTGTGATAAAGTTTAATTTCACATTCCCAAATTGACCCCATTTGAAAATTTGATCACTACTTGTTAGCTTGTGTGCAAAACTTTCAAATTGACACCTTCGATTTGCATATTTAAAGACAACTCATATCCCATTCTAAAATAAATCCAAAAGCATCGCATAGCAATCATTCGAGCATTAGCATAAGAGCACTTCAAATGTATTTCAAATTAGAACATACCTACAAATTAGAGAACATCAAGAATTGTCCATTCAACATCCTAATGTCTTTCATTTATGTTTTGGGGTGAAAAGAAGGGGTGTGTTTCAAGGGTAAATCCTCCTTTCACTACAAACATTCAAGGGCATATCAATCGAGTTGAATCTCTACTAAGCGAGAGCATTCATCTAATAGGTTGGACTGCCACTTGGAACTATGCGGAAACTTAGATGTTATCAATCAATATCTCAATTTAATGCTCAAATGCTCTTAAAACATGTATTTCAAAGTTCGGGAAGCAGAACAATCGGGACACCTCCACTAGCGACCCTGTCCAAGGTATTGCTTTCTGCACAGAATATGGATCTTCTCCCGACATTGATATTCATTGTATCTTTTGTTTCTGCCCCGGAAGATGCGGAGGACACCTCCACTAGCACCCTAGTCCAATGCCTGATATTCTTCAGGGTGTCAGAAGCTCTTCAGATGCTGATTATCACCGTCCAGATTGTTTCTGTGTTTCAGAATCTGGAGGACACTGCCACTAGCGCCTGTGTCCCAAAATGTTCACCTCTGTCTTCTTCTTTTCAGATCCTGAATCCTTATCTTCTGCAACCTCCTTCTGCAACTCCACTCCCCAAAATTTGGTACCTGTAACCTGCAATCATAAAGGAGTGTGGTTGGGGGTTGTGGTGTTTAGAGGCTTGCCTCGGTCAAGCCCCAGCGAGGCATTCAAGTCTTTTGAAAACCGTTGTTAGAAGAGAGTACGTATCCCTACAGGATAGAGGCAAAAATCTAAATGATAAATGATAGAAAACACAATAGATATCACCTTGAAGTGTAGATCTCATGGAAGGAAGATGCTCTTTCATGCCATGAGGAGATGGAGTCAAATCTGCAACAAACAAGCACAATAACAACACAATACTACTCTGTAACACAATGAAAGCCTTGAATCACTTTAGCATAAGATCACAAGTTCACAATGTCCATCTAGTTTGCAAATGAAGTCCTAAACATGCTTATATATGCAACTACAAACATTCCCGCTAAGAATTTTGTAATTCAAACTTGAGATGTTGGCATAGGACCTAAATAACGGTCATAAAACCAACATTTAAATTTAGGGGTGACCCAAAATAGGGTAGGACTAGGGCGCTAGCACCCAAGTCCACCCTCCCATTTTTGTTCAGGGATCATCAAAATAGCACCCCTAGGTCCTATTTGCTATAAGACTTTAGGGTTTTCTCATCGGGATTCACAATTATCATGCAAGATGCTCTAAATGCATTCTAAGGACCCGGGAGCTAAGCCTTAAGAGGGAAAAGCCCCCAAGGGGACATTTTTCCACATAACAATTTCACATTGTGAAAAACAACAAATAGGGCTTGACTAAGCCATTAGGAAGTATCGACATTCAATCCTAGCAAAACAAGCCCCAAAAGGTGTTCTTTAACACTACCTTGACTTTAGCTCGGGTGTCACAACAAAGGCACACAAATCTAGGAGTAGGCAACAGTGAAGGACTTAGGATGGGGTTGCAGATTTTAGACAAAATTGTAGATCTAGAGGTTAGAATCACACCAACAATTTCATCAAACTATTTTGAAGGGTTTAACAACATATATATTCTAAGATAGACATTTTCTATTTTTTAGACTTTATCATTCTCATTTTATGATTCTCATATCTGATCAAAATGTTAACTTTTTTTTCATTGCTTTATCTTTGCTTTATCACTTGATTATATGCCAAGGTCTCAAACTATCTTTCACTTTCCACTAAGAGGAAACTTCCTACATTAAACCCTTGCATGGCTATGAACCAAATTGAGGAACCTATTGTTGAAGATTTGAATACTACTACTTATCTTGATGGAGAGGACTCATTTAACCATGATGCTCATGCTACTAACATGGACAACCAAGAATTTTTTGATTACTACCCCAATGCTTAGGTTACAATTTTTCCTAATATGGATAATCACATGTTAATCCTTCCAAATTAGATAATGTTCTTCATAGTATGTTAATGACAAAACTAGATGGGATAGAAGGACCTATAGGTATAGGTAAAAGGTTAAGCTCATCAAGTCCTCTTAATGATGCAACCCAACCTCCCAACCCTCATTTCCCATCTTTATTTGTTAGGACTTGTAGTCCTAACTATTTTTCTAGTTTGAATTACTCTTTTGTTTAAAGGTAGAAGTAATAAGAACATCAGATGCATATGCTTTGTAAGTCATCCCTTTTGTTAAGTTAGTTTATCCCACATGTTTGGGAGGTAATAGTTCTATTTAATAGAATTAGTATAAATAGAGGGTTTTGAGAGTACATAAGTATTCATGAAATTATATTGTATTGAATTCTTCTCAAAAGAGGTCCCCCCTCAAAGAGGCCAATGATATTGTAATATGAATTTTTTATTTTCAATATAATAAAATTATTGAGTTTTTGTTTATAGCAAGTATTTTTGTGTTTTGGTTGTTTGGTTGATATTTTGCAGGAAGGATCCTCACATCTGGTACTAGAGATCTTTCTAGGGCCAAATTTTGTTGCACTAACATTTTCCTCTCAAAGCTTATATGACTATCCACCATATGCTCTCACCTCACCCTTTCAGGAATTTAGTGACCCGAAAGCGATTACAATAGTAACGACACTGAGATTTTCTTCTGATTTTTTTATAGTAGTTTTTATTTTTATTTTTAGGATAAAAACCCTATACTAAGGGTTTTAAAATAAGCACAAAATAGTTGTCATTTTGCGCTAAGTTGGATTCCCCATATACATTTTAGTGAAGGATAGAGGGATTGCCCTCCAAAGCCATGCCATTAGACAACCTTTGTTTACAATATTGTGCTTCCATGTATCCATGGGTATATTAGAAGACCCCTTATGATTTTTTAAAACCTAGCCATAGGAAGCTATCAATTGTATATCACCCATGATGCAATGGTAAGTGGTTATCCACAGGAAGTTACTTGTGACATACTATATATCATCAATTTGCTACATCTTTCTTCTTTCTTCAAATACAACTATACCATCTTTCTTCAAATACATTTATACCATGAACACAAAAAAATAATCATGCTAACATTTAACCCATTTGCATCCATCTATTATACTAGAGCACATCATCCATTCATGGTATGTCTTCACAACATGGAAGTTTTGTTACGATGCTTATTATTAATTCCAGATACATACCCCATACACACACACACATTGTCATCATACATCATACCATGCAAGTAAATAAAAAATGCATAATACATCATTACATACATCCATGAACATCATATGGTAATAAATTAAAGCATCACACAATGCATAATACACCCTTAAATGCATTCATATCATCATATCAAAATTACCTCATATCACATCACATTCACATACACATACACATCATGTTGTTATTATAGTCACGAGTATCCAAGTAGTATTTTACCATAATCTAACCAAAGAATTGGTATGACAATTTCCACATATCTTATGCATCATGCATCATCACATGAAAGAAAAAATTAACTATCACACAATGCATAAATAGACACATTCATAAACACATGTATCTATCTATAGAACAAAACCAAACCATAATCCCAAACATATCATATGCACCCATCACATAGGCATCATCAAGTCACATGATAAGCATAACAACTCAAAATCACATCATGGTACAACTGTCTCCTCATAGATACATCTCATCAAAACTAGGGCATAGTACATGAAGCTCTGCAAAGCATAATAGTGTCACTGTACATAAAAAAATATACATCATACATCTATCCTGTTGGTCCATGATTGCCATTAAACCAAAAGGTTGACCTGTTAATTTCTGATACAAGTGCCAGAGTTACTGAATCCAGGAGAGGAGGTTAGTCCATGTCATGAATCTCAAGGCTACCCTAAACTCAAAATTAACCTTTTAGGAGATAAAAGCACCAACTTTCCAACAATCTCCCCCCTAGCGCCAGCTCGAGGGATTAAAACCCATGACCTTTCGCTCTGATACCAATTGTTGTCCCACGATTACCATTAAATCAAAAGGTCAACTTGTTAATTTATGATACAAGCGCCAGAGTTACTGAATCCATGAGAGGTGGTTAGTCCATGTCACGAATCCTGAGGCTACACTGAACACGACACCAACCTTTCGGGAGACAAAAGCACCAACTTTCTAACATGTACATGATACAAAAACAAAAAAGTCTCACAAAATTCAACTGGGTCTGGCTCACATTATCCTCATGTGACCCTAATGCCTCTCCATCATAGCTAGGACCCTATGGTTGCATCCCTACTGACACCAATCTCCCAAATCTTCTAGACCTTGTTACCCTGCTCTAAGTATGCTCTACATATGAAGGTGCCCTCTGATCTACAAGAACCACCAACTCATCTAAGGTCCAACAGTATTGTGCCTCCATAGTAACCACTAATGCCTTAGTCATAAACCTCCAAGCATCCACATACATATTCCCCACCCTAGCTTCCATCACCACCATCCTAGCCTAGTCTCACTCCTAATGGAGCCTCTGTATATCTGTATATGAACCCTGTAATTGCACCTACAATCCATCATGTGTTTCCTATAAACTAGTCAATCTGGTCTATAATGTATCCCTCTTTGTCTGTAGCCCATTCCTCACCGCCTGCATGGCCTCTAGCTCTAAATCCATGGTAGCCATTCACACCTCTAACTCCTCCACTCTTCTCTTCAGGGACCCCCATTTTTACACTCTGGATCCATGCCCCCATCTTGACACACCTCCTCCCAATGATCCCCATCCTCTGTTCCCTATCTCGTCCATCTCCTCCATCACCTCCTCCTGCCCCATCTACATCCATCCCATCTCCACCATCACCTCCTGGTGACCCCTGTGTTGATACCTATACATATACCTGTCCTAGTGCATGTGGTACTTGTCCTTGTTCTCATACCTGTCCCTGCACCTATCCCTATGTTGGTACATATCCCTGCACTTGTCCCTATACCTAAGACTACTGTGGTGGTGCCACTCTCTATATCTATCCCCATTGTACCCTTTGCCTTGCCCTTGCTATTGCCCATCACCTTTGTGCTAGCTTATATGCTCTATGAATGGCTCCTTGAGCCTGTGCCAACACTAATCGTGTCAGTCTCATAGGCCATCTTTGGGCCCACCATAACCTATAATCCCTCGTAACACCTACATCCTCCAAGTCCTATCCTGGTGACACCCATATATATGACTTCACATGAGCCCAATCTAATTACACTTACCATTGATCCACCTGTGGCCCCTAGCCTGCTAGCTCCTATCACACAACTCACATGAACATGTGGGGCTCCTTCATTGGAATCCCCTACCTCAACCCAAACTATCACATACTGTATTCAACCTATATCGCTCAATAATGAAAACCCTCTGCCCAATGATATAGTGTGGCATCAACATGAATAAAAGTGCCCTCATATCCTCTAGTCACTACTTACAGTCCTAGTAGGCCTCTAGATCACCCCATCCATGTCATCAATCACCTGTCACCAGTAGTCACATCTCGTTCCTATGTGTATCTCCACCCCCTTCTAAATAAACACATATGGCTCCCCTGGAAGTCATTGATCCCTATCCCCAATTGACCTAAGCACAATAATGTTCTCCCATGCCCATACATGTAGTAGGGTCATATGTGCGATGCTCTCTATATACAATCATATGCATGTCCCTATATAACATCACTAACACACATGGATCCTAGGCAAATATCTCCTCCCCAAAAAATATGTTCCCCAATACATGTGCCAAACCAATCAAAAATAATTTGCCAGTCTTGCACGACCGAGAAGTAGTAAGCCCTCGACAACCTCTTCCATCACTAGAGGGATGTCATCTACCACCTCAATGCTCCCATCCAATTCCATCCTCATGCCCTCCTAGGGCAAGTCAAACCTCCCAAATACCCTCTCCAGTGCATATGTATCATCCCTCTCTAAGTAATACACCTTTTGACCCTTGATCGATAGTTGTAGTATCCACCATACATCCTCCAAAGTAACCGTAATCTCCCATGTCAGGAGATGGAACGTACTCATCTTCGAATATCATTGCTCCACTAGTGTATTTAGCATGGCTCTGTGTGCTCTAATGCATGACATATAGGCTACGTTCCATATCCCCACCATCTCTAGGTACCTCCACTCCTCTCCTGCCAGTCCTCTATCAAGTCCAACACAACTAACCTGTGCTCCCGCACCACTATTGAGCCCATTTTCTCCTACATCCATCTAGAAAATATGTCAAAATTCACTTAATACAATTTTCTTCCCATTTTCCTATGTAGGTGCTTCATTTTCTCATGCCTGTACTCATTCTCAATGCCCACGCTTATCCGCGCCTACACTCCATTTTTCTATGAAGGCTCTTGTATACCACATTGGCACTTGCTTGCACTCACACTCCATTTTTAGCAGATGTGCTCATCTGCAATGGGTGTGCTCATCTACCAGCGCACCCTATTTTTCTACGCACATGCTCATTCATGAATGTTGCACTCATCTAGGCAGGTGTTCATTTATCAAACATGCATGCTTATCTATCTCACACCTACATTTGGATATCCCACGTGCATGCCTTTTTGTATTTTGGCATGATTTTCCCCTGAAAAATATGTCATAAATGTGCATAATTAATGACTAGGAGGGTTGAAGTTCTACATATTGGTAAACTTGATGTCATTGGTTGTTGGTACTCCCTCACTCACTCTGCTCGGTGGTTGTGTTCAGATATGTGTTCCATTATGCCCTACACTCCTCTGTTTTGCTCTAATTTTTCTAAGCTTGAGGGTGAAAATGAACTATTCACCCCTCCCTACCATCTATGTGTAGCCCTCCAAACCCTAATTTCTCTCCCTTCCACTCATTTCTCCATATTTCATCTATTTTTATCTATTTTTCTTTCATTATTCCTATTTTTCATTCCCCTATCCAATTCTTCTATTCATTTCTTCATTCAAGAGCTCATTTGTGCTCTTTTCTGCTCACTTGACCTCTTGAGGGGGCATCATTCTATCATCATAATTCTTCATTTTTCTAACCAACTAGGGCATCCTGTCACCCCCTTCTCCATAAAAAGATACTATATTTTTATTTTCGTTGAAACGATTTTATTTTAATGTCATTTCAAATAGGGAAAAAATGTAGACACCTAAAATTGTCTCACCATTATTTCGACTTCAATCATGACATTAATTGACCACTTCCTTTATAATTAATTAGATAAATGCATATTTATTTGATTAATCATCCATTTTCATCCCTACATTAATTAAATAATTTTTAATATTATTTAATTAATAAAGTCATTATTCACACACCCTCTTGATATTGTTCATCCATAATTAATTGAATAGTCTGGACTAGTTATTCAATTAATTAATATTCTTCCTATAGTTGAACCTTAGGTAAATAAATACAAATATTTATTTACCTATGCCCATCTCACATTACCAAAAATTAAGTAAATTCCTATATTTATTTAATTTAGCATTTTGTGCACTTTTGATTAAGTTGACTAAATCAAATCAATTACCATCATTAATCATTTGCACATGCATAACCATGATTAATCAAGGAATTATATTCTCAAGTCCCTATGTAGGTACACTTGCCATTCAACATGTACATGAGGGGTACTTGGAGGCATGAGGAAGGTTTGCACAACCTTCCAAGAAATCACTTTTTGATCTCCCCCTATAGACACCCAAAATCGTCCCCAAATTTGTCCATGTCTTACAACACCTAGTTAAAAACATTATCTAGACATCATGTAGCATTTTGTCCTAAAATCCCACTCTTAATCACATTTATCCATTAGCCAATTAATTAAATAAATTTTATTTATTTGATTAATTTCTCATCTTAATCCATCCTTAATCCACCTAGCCAATTAATTGAATAAATTTTATTTATTTAATTAAAAATCCAACATAATCCAATCCTTATCCCACTTAGTCAATTAATTAAATAAATTTTATTTATTTAATTAATTTCCACATCATGCCCAATCCTATCCTAATCATCTTCCCAATTAATTAAATAAATTTTAATTATTTAATTAATTTCCCTCACATATCCCAACTAATTCAAATAAAATATTTGAATTAAGTCCTCACCTTTCATCACATTTCGACACTTGTCCACCTCTCACTTGAATTATGTGTGGTACTACATATTTCATTTAATATCTTTCACATGCACAACTAATAAGAGTTTTTATATACATAATCACACATGTAGTACTTTTTGTGCACAAGGTCACACATGAGCCCTATCCTCCTTTGTACACTTGTCACATGACTACACCTCCCTTGAAGAGTGGGAATAACTAATCAATCCTAGCCGTCTACATCATTCATTTAGCCTTTTAATCTCAACCATCCATTTGAACCAAGCCTTTCCTATAAATCAACCCTCTCCCAAGCCATTAGCATGCATTGAGTTGGAGTATCCTTATGCTATCAAAATATCTTTAGAGCCTTTGCATCTATCATCTATCATTCTTTCATCTATCATCACCATCTTATTGTTATGCTGCGGAATTGAGCAACCAACATATCAAATCAATCAAACAATTCATATTGCATCTATCTATTGAGGTATTGAAGGATTTGGACAAGGTAATGCATTTGTATTGTTTTATCATTTTCAATTCATCCAAATTTTTCATTATACACCACCATCCAATCTTTCCAAAGCACAATCTTGACCCTTGATTCCCCTTGAATCAAGGGCACCCCTTGACCACATCTCATTGATTGACACTTGGAGGCTTCTTATGCCTCCAATCCTCTCAAGCAATGAGAGCCCTTGATCTCCCAATTTGACCCTAGCCCTCCATCGATCATTCTAAAAATCTATAAATAGGACCTCTTGGAGTCCATTTAGACACAACTCTTGAATGCATTGTTACTCTGTCAAATTGAGTATTCAACATCCTTCAATCTCCCCAATCCTATCCTTGGACAAATCCACCATTCACTTGGTGCAACAAGGAAGCCTTGGTGAGAAATTTATGTTTAGTCTTCATTGTGTATTCATGGTTTCTTTAGTATTATCTTGAGGTGATTTATGTTAGTGAATTGAGTAGGTTAGTTAGCTTAATTTACTCTTTGTGTGGTTAATTTTTATAGGTCTACAACTAGCACCACTCTTAGAGCAGTCTCCTTACTATAGATGTCAACTTATGAACACCTTCATATTCTGCATCCCCTTGGTCTTCTATCGATAGCAACAACATTAGGCACAATGGGATACTAAAATAAATCCACATAAAACTTCCATAATTAATATAAGAGGAGACGTGTAAATAGAAAAAGATATATAGTTTGAAGCATAGAAATAATGAACACGCAACCAGAGCAAAAAATATACCCTAGGAAAACCCTTTTGGGAAAAATATAACCTCTAAATATCAAGACAATTGAATTATTGACAACACAAAGAGGGTTACAATACAAATCTAGGTTCAATCCTTCATAGAATATCATACCAATATACAAATTTAGAGATATTTTGATCGCATAACAATAACTGCAAAAGTGAACTAGGTGGGATACCTAGTATTTCATCTATAATTGAGAAGTGTGTCAAAACACCCATCAACATGTATCTTGTCTTCAATATGATCCTTGATCCCACCAAAAAATGGGTCATTCAAGTTCTCTTCCATAATTATCTCCACTTGCAAGGATAGGTTTTGGAATTGATGAATATAATCTTTAACCAACCTAGTTTTTTGTAGCTTTGCTAATTGGCTAAAGTAATTCTATGTCACACTATCATAGTAGTGCATCTATAGCTACTTTGTAAAAATTAACCAAGTGACATTCAGAGCCTTTTTCTTTCTTTGAGCACATAGCCATCAATACCAAATGAATTGCTTAGGTTCTAGATATATAGAAGTCATTGTCACCTTTTTCCCACTTGAGATATTATGTACAAAAAATATTCTCCATATGATTGATCCAAGTGGATCCTTACTATCAAACTTCTACATATCCACCTTCCATAGTAGGTTTCAAGATATAGAGTGAGTGCTATCATTTGGATCAAGATTGCTTTGTCTCTATGATCCACCTTGATTGGTCAAAGCATTGGAAGTGAGTGGGTTATGGGGTTGTTCCTTTGGTTGTGAGAGTGACATCTTCTGGATAGATTCTTGGGGATATGAAATTACACTTTCTCATTATGCTTTCATTTCAGTTTTGATGCTAGACATTATTCCCTTTATTTCAAACTACATATTCTACACACTTTCTTCCAATTGGTGTACTTTTTCATCTAATGGAGACATTAGATTTGAAGTACCACATGGTCTTAACTATAAATCCATATCCTCATTTTTTTTATCCATATCCTCATTGCTAAACTTTTTATTGTAAATTACCTAGTTCTAGACCCCATGTGTTTGAAAAAATCTCCAATAATTTCACTTTTATAGCCTTAGGAGTGAATTTGGTGAAAACTCTAATTTCACAATAACTCCTTCAAAAATGCTTCAAATAAACTCAAATTTTGATTGTAGCAACTTCAATATGTTCCAGATCAATCCTCCAAATTGAGAAAAAATTCACCAAGTTGAAAGAGATATGCACTTCACAATTTGTACTCCTAAATAAAAAAATCACCTTATTTCTTATTTTTCAAATGCCAAAATGATACTTTGATGCCACTTGTAATAAAATTACTTGCATAATAAGAATAATACAATAAAATATATGCTACAAATAGTTGATAATAATAGTCCACTTTGAGGGGTCAAACCTCCAAATGTCTTCAATAAGAATAGAATTCACCATATGATGCTTAACTACTACTTAGTACCTCCTATATATAAGTATCATTAGGTAAGATTATTACTCTAATCCCAATAAGGCCAACTTAGCATACCAAAATTATAACTAGGGACTCATAATAGACTTAATTAAGGATTATATGGCTCATAGTAGGTTATCACATATCCTAATACATGCTATAGGATAAGGGTATAGCAAAGGGTCTTTAGGTTTTTTTCTCATTGGTGTATTTGTTACCAGGGAGATAGTAACCTTGAATAAGACAATGCATATACAAGGATGTGAGTTGTAGAGAGGGATAGAGTATGTTGTGAACAAAAGGTATATCAATAGTTGGGGTTAATTGGAAGTGAGTGACTAGTTGTGGTTATTTTTCTAGCTAGTGTTGAGTATTTGGTGCATGATTAATCCTATTTTGGATGAGACTGGACTTCTGGGTTTGTGTTCTAGTAATGAGTTGAGATTAGATATAGTGTTGTGTCTATGTGATATTTAGATTATAATTTTGGCTTGGGGTTCTTATCTTCCATGCTTATACATGATGGAGGATGAGATATTTGTGGTTGGGATGGTGTTGGAAGATGTTGCAAATGCTTCTATGAAGCCCATGAGCATAGAGGAGCTAGCTGGTACAACATGGTTATACCATTGGTGGATAGTTCATAGATTTGTTGGAGCTTCCCTTTTTCTCTAGCAAGGCATATTACAAGTGGGAGAATGTTGGGATTAGATGTGTCCTACAACTTGCAAGTGCTAATGTTTAGATTATTTACTTATTTAGTAATTTGTAATATTTTATGTGCTCTCATAAAATGGGCATCCCACTTATGATTTGTCCATTATGCCATGTGTATTCCTTGGTATGGTGTGTGTGTAAGAATATGTAAGAGAATAATTTCATGCAAGATGTGTACGAGCATCTATGGTATTGTAAGTGTGTAAGAGATTCTATGATGCATGTAAGAGCATGGCTATAGGGAGTTACAAAGTGGACTAGAAATCTTGACCCACTTACAATGCATGTTATGACATGTCATAGAGCATCTTATAATAGATACAATGAGTCCAAAATGGGTTGTGGGTCATAAGAATTCTTACCATGGCATTTCAGACCTGGTTTGAGCCCACGATAATGTCTTTTGGTGGTTTTCTTGGCCTCCTTGAGTATATATATTGAGAGCTCGACATTGAGGCATTGAGGAGTTTTAATTGTAGGGTTATGCTATTAGATATCTTCCAAAGGAGTAGGATGTTGATCTCCATGTTAAGGATTTAAGCCTACGAATTCTTGTAATTGTTTTTGTTGCTAAACAATATATTAGTTTGGTGCTTTGGAGGGTGGGGTTTACCTAAAAGAGTCCCCATGTATATTGGTGTCTCTTCTCTTTTGTTTATGCTTCTATTTTTCTCTTAGTTTTTTTTTAAGTTTTTATTTACATGCCATTATGCTACTAAAATTTCTATAGATCTAAATCTACATTTATCTCCTCATAGGGTTAATGGGGAAATGAATTTGTTTCATGTTTCCTCTTTAAGGGTATAGTTTGTTGGCACTTGTATCAAGCTTTTGTTTAGTAAATATTACAATAATAGAGGTGCATGCATGATAATTTTTCTAACAAATGGAACTCATCACTTGATAACCATGGTGGAGGATAACACTAACTTGACACTACCCACATTTATGATCACATAAGGGTTTGAAAATTACATGATACTAACTTATTGATTCATGACATTGATAGATAGTATCAACTAATGGAATATTAGACTTATTAGGAACATTGACACATAATAGAGAGAAATCATGAAAAGGCTAATGTTTAGAGAATTGGAAGACACATTGGAGGAGATAGTAGAAAGAAGTAATGAATGGAAAATAAGTAGTAGTGTTGGCCCTAATGAAAAATTAAGAGTTAACAAAGTATTATCAAAAGACATGTCCCCAACCCAAAAGAGGCCAAAAGAGGACATGACCCCCAGACCATGTGTCATCCCTCATGTTTCTTTAGAATAATATAAGGATATCAAGATATATAGATAGTGAGGTGATTGCAAGATTGGAGAAAGCAAGATTGAGAAGAGAGTGAGAGAAAGAAGTGATAGCATATTTTATTGAGATAATTGGAAAGTAGTAATTTAAGATTAAATTGTGTTAGAATTTTGGTGTGAATGGGTTTTAGTACCTAACTAGTTTCCTTCAAGGACCTATTCACACCTAGTTAGTTAAGTTTACTTAGGGAGCACTTAGGACACATTTAGGGTATTTAATTTTTGTGTCTCATGTCATATGATTGTGACACTTGTCATTATCCTATGTTATCCTATGTCTCACCCTTACCTATATAAACAAGGGTTCTCTAGTACATTATTCATCTTGTATGCATTGTACCAGTATTGGCAATATAACATTTTTCATTACTTCTCTCTTGTGTTGAAGGTTCTTTAGTGTTGTAGAAGGTTCTTTCTCTTGTGAGTCCTTTTAGTGACTTCAATATGGTATCCAAGCCTTGAATCTACAAGCCCCTTCTCAATTTTGGGAAGATCTTTCTAGGATTTTTTGTTTAGTGCATCATAGTCTAGATTTGACCTCACAGTTGAGTCTAGAAGGACCAAATCTATATAGATTGACTAAACTTGATAGCATTTTGTTATAGTTGTTGGAGGGTGTTTTTTTTACCCCTACTTTGTCATGTAGTCTGTACCATTTTTAGAATATAAATTGACATATTCTTTGTTACTTATTGTTGTAATAGATTTTATAGAGGTATATCTTTTACAAAGTTTAAGGTTTTATTTTAATTAAAATCTTAAGTGTTTTATCACAAATTATGGGGTCTGCAAACCCTGGTACTCACAAGATTTAGTGTACAATACATGAGGAGCCCATTGGGTTAGGCCCCCACCACTGTACCCCATTTGTAGGTCAGATATTTATGTTTGAATGTTTATCTATGCATAGATCTAGGGGCCGATTTTTGCAGGTCAGATATTTATGTTTGCCACAATAGTTATTTTTTTACTTCTTATAAGTGTTGAAAATCTCGCTTTGTCCTCTTCGTAGTGGTCTTGTACAAAATTTTTCTATTTTAAGCTCTTTTTTTGATAGGGAGTAACTTTTGCATATGAAGTCGAAATTGGGAAAATATTTTCATGTAATTGATTAGAAAATGACAAGGAATCTAATTGTAACATTCATTTTACTATTTGAAGTGTTTTTTTTCTAAAAGTTGTAAAAATCACCATGTATTATTATAAGCTATTGATTTAGGCTTGTTATTTACAAAAAATACACATTAGTGCCTCTTGTACTTTGATAGGGGTTATAATTTCTATTGATAGTTTCATGTCTATGTGATTTGGGGGATCTATCTTAGTTAATGATTTTTTAATTCATCCTTCTATAATCATCTTGAAAAGGGGAACTATACACAATGGAGAGATAGTATCTTGAAGCACTTGCGTTGGCTTAATCTAGAGAGATAGTATCTTGAAGCACTTACATTGGCTTAATATTTTGCCCATCTCTATGGGATTAAACCAAGTACTTCTAGGAGACATCTAGTTTGGGCTACAAAGAATGATCATGTTCTAGGATTGATTGGCATGTTGATGATAACACTTTGTGGGCCATTGAGCACATTGAGTGCCCTCAAGCTCTTTGGACCAAAATTTGGGAGATGCATGGAGATTCTAATACTCATCCATTCCCAAATGAGCCTTTTTTGGATTGTCTTGTACCTCTTGATGATTTAGAGAATATACCATATGACTATGATATAC
Organism: Cunninghamia lanceolata; assembly: GCA_027924645.1. Taxonomy (NCBI): domain Eukaryota; kingdom Viridiplantae; phylum Streptophyta; class Pinopsida; order Cupressales; family Cupressaceae; genus Cunninghamia; species Cunninghamia lanceolata. The sequence continues at coordinate 2,918,119 of BSBN01000500.1, read as the reverse complement.
TTATGGAGTTTGCTTATTTGTAAAGTTTTGAATGTTGTGATAACAATGAGGTTTCTTGTAACGCTTCCTCTCCTCATATAGAGAATCTTGTGGATCCTTCAACTTCATTGATTCCTAGTACAGATTCAAAGGATCATCCTTGTTTTCTAGATGCAGCTTCTTGGGTTGAGTACTTGACAAATATTTTAAGTTTGTTTTATGAGTCCTATCTTGCAAAACTTGGAGGACACCATTAAGGACATTCATATCCTATTCAATGGTAGTTCTATCTATGTCGTTCTCCCATTATTTTTGGATCTTGCTCTTCATCAATTTCCACATGGTTCTAGATTGTCACACTATTTAATTAGGATTGGAGCTCCTAATTTTATTGTGGCATCTTTTGGCATTAGTGAGGCAACATTTGGGTAGTTTTTAGAGACACACATTCTAAGTTTTCTTCCCTCATATTCCTTCTTAGAATGGGAAGATCTTCTACATGCACCTTTGGCTTTATATCTTCCCAAGGAGAGAAATCTTGTTTAATGCTCTTGGAGTATTTTTAGCATTCCATGTTAAGCATCTACCCATGTTGTAGGAGACTCTATATTGAGGGGGGTTGCATGGTCTCTCTTCTTCTCTCTCTTCTAAGGGGGATTTTTTCTTCACATGGGTTTTTATGCTTCTTAGAGATCACATTTTATACATTGGTGAAGGAAGTTGTCCTTGTAGGGTCATCTCGAGTCCTCCTTTGCTTCACTTGTACATGTTTTCTTTTCATATTTTCTCTCTTTTGGGGAGGAATTTTTTTTCCTATGGGTTTTCTCCTTTTGTCCATTCTTAAGAGATCTTTTTTACATTGGTACCTCATTAGGTCTTGTTGTCATGACCCATCTTTGAGTCTTTTACACTTTTATTTTTCCTCCCTAAGTTGCACTTAAGAGGGTGTTGGTGTGAAATGGGTTTAGTACCTAAATAGTTCCCTTTTAGAACCTATTCACACCTACTTAGTTAAGTTTGCTTAGAGCACACTTATGACACATTTAGTGTATTTACTTTTTGTGTCTCATGTCATATGTTTATGACACTTTTCATAATATTATGTTGGCCTATGTCTCACCCTTGCCTATATAAACAAGGATTATCTTGGACATTATTCATCTTGTATGCATTGTACCATTATTGGCTTTATATAATTTTTATTGCTTCTCTCTTGTGTGGAAGATTCTTTGGTGTTGTAGAATATTCTTGGTCTTGTGATTTCTTTTAGTGACTTCAACATAGAAGAGAGAGAATAAAGAAAAGGTTGAAAATAAAGAATTAAAAAACAAGGAAGCAGAGGCAAGAAAAGGGAAGGAAAATGAAAAATATAAAAAGAACCCAAAGAATGAGGAATTAATTTACATAAATCAAGAAAAAATAAAAGACCCAACACCTCCAGTAAGTCCCAAAATATACTGTAACAACAATATATCAAAACTTTCCATATTTGGGAAGGACATGAAGATGCCACAAAACATCTATTTGTTCTACAATCAACCTAGAAATGAGTGAGCATTAAGGACATTAGATGAAAATCTATGATTTTGTTGGAACTCTAAGAGAGGATACACTTAAGTGGTACATGAAAATTATCCTTGAAGATGACAATGAATGGGATGAGTTGAAGAAGTAGTTCTTAAACAACTTCCACTTTCTTGAAGCCCCTATAGAGAATACGAGAAAGATGCTAAGATATTTCAAAAGAAAGGTGAAGAGTTTAGAGATTAGCCAATGATTTAAGAGCATAGTATATAAATTAGAGGAACCTTTAATGGATAAGCATAGAATAGAGTGGTTTGTAATAGGATTGATCCCTTACATAAGAGCTACATTAGATGGCAAGATATTTGATACTATTTTAGAGGTGGTAGAGATGTCATAATGAATTGAAGCATAAGGAACCAATCACACAATTAAAGTCCCAAAGATGAAACAAGTGAATGCAAGAAGATACTAGAGAGGACCACAAAATGATGCCAACTATAACATTAGAGAAAGTTCATCCCATTATAGAATGTAGCTAGAAGAAAGTGATAAGGATAAAAAAGAAGTAAGAAAGGAAAAAATGAAATAGTTGAGAGTGGAGAATGATGTAAGAGTGGAAGTGACCACTAGAAAGGGAGAAACATAGAGAGGAGAAAGCAAGTTGAAGAAGAGTCTAAAGAAGAAGAAAAATATTCATGTAAAAAGAGACATGACCAACTAGTGATAAGGTTAAAAGAATGGATGGGAGAAGAATTGAGAAGAGAAGAAGAGAGAAAGAAATACTTTTAAGAGGAAGAAGTGAAAGAGTTGAAATAAATAATGAGTTTGTTGTAGAAGGAGGATCTATTAGAGAAAATAAGGCAACTCTCCAAATACTAGAGTAAACAAAGAAATCAAGGGAAACTGCATGAAACAAGAAATGATTTCAAGACCTCCCATAGGTGGAAGAAAAGGGCCACACTCATAGACATTAAAGTAAATGGAAAGACAATAAAATGGGTATTGTTGGATCTACAAAAAGACATACACATACTATAGAAACACACATGGGAGATTATAGGGAAACTTGAATTAAGTGAAACACCATTTGATGTCACACAATCAAATGGGACTCCTCGAAGTCTAATGGAATGTCATGTGCCCATTTCTGGAGTGATCACCTATGGAGGAGGTGGTTAGCCTATTCACCATTCCCGTAGGCTAACTCTAGTGGTAAGGAGATGATTTGTGGTTGAGCTTGGATATTGAAGGCTTGGAAACTAGAAAGTTGGCTCAACACTCTATTTGATTTGTATTTTTGGCTAGCAATATTTTATAATATTTATAAAGCCAAAAATAATGATATTTTTGCCAAGGCAAAAATCAAGGGCTTGGAAAATGAAAAGTGGGAAAATAAAGAAAATGTAGATTTTATTATATTTTTATTTATTTATTTTTCCCAATGGAAATTGATGCCAAGGAAAAAGAGAAAAAAAATTGGGCAAAATTGGCGCTCAAGGAGAGATAAGAAAAAAAAAATATTATTTTTGCCAAGAAAATCAGCGCCTAGGGAGAAAAGGCAAAAAAAATAATAAAATAATATAATTTTATGGATTGGCGTCCAAGGTGGATAAGTGAAGAATATTTAATAAATATCAAATTGAAGATTTGATATTGATGGTGGACTTGAAAATTGTTTATATTTTGTCTAATTGGGTCACCCAAAGGAAAAAGTATAAAAGGAGGTCTTTGGCATCATTTTTGAGATCTTGATTTTTTGGTAAACTTTGCATTTGTGGTTTGGAGATGATCCCAATCCACCATGTGAGAGGTGAATTCATATGGAGTTCATCATTGTTCTAAACCGAAGGATTTTTTGTGAAGATATGGCTTCAAACTTCTTGAGTTTCATGAGCATTTCAGCTTCAGCTAGGATTTAAAGGAATTATTTGTAGGTTCATTGAAGAGTAAGGCAAATTAGGTTATAAATTGATGATATTTTGCTCCTAGGATCTCATCGCTTCACTTTGGCATATTGGCGCTGTTGATAACTGAGAGGGGGGGGTGAATCAGTTATCCTAATTATTTCCCTTATTGAACTTTCCTTTTAATTGAAGCAGCATAAAATCAAACACAAAACATTAACCATGAAATAAGAAACACATGACACAGTATTTTTGACGTGGAAACCCTGTTAAGGGAGAAAACCACGGGGTGATTAACCCAAGAATTATTCTCTGTTAGAAGAATAGGAAATTACAAAAATGGCACTTGCCAATTAGGGCTCACTGCCCGAGCACACTGCTCACAAGAGGCCCACTGCCTACAAAAAGACACACTGTCTACAAAGTGATGAGAATCACAGTCTTGAACTGATTGGAAGCATCTGCATATGCTGGAGTTCAGTTCCGGTTAGGCTCAGTACACTGATCTGCTGCACTTCATCTTTCCTCTGTTCTTTATTCTGCTATCTTTCACATACCGGATCCTTTTTGCTACCTCTGCTCTTTCTCTGGACTTATTCGCATATCTCTCTACACACACTTCATACTTCACAACTAAATCCATCCTCTATATATATCCGCACAAGTAATTTCATCACCTTTCTAGTCGGCATCCGGAACAGTCTAGATTCTTATAAACTTTCATTCTGTCGGCTGAATCCTTCCTCACCAAGCAATGCGGATCAAGCATATACTTGTAGATATCATTAATCATGTCGGCCAAACATGATTCATGCCTTCACAACCTCTGTCATCAATAGTAACTCATCCGGAAAGCAGTCTGATACTCTGCCAGTCAGTTCTTCCTCTGTTTTCACTGTCTCTCAGGAATCCGGTACTCAACCATTCATATCTTTTTCCTTGTCCATCACCGGAGGCTAAATCCTTGGAATATACCACTCAAGGTAGTCCTCTTGACTTCCCCAAATCCGCACTGCACCAAGACACTTCCTCTGAGAGGTCCGGACCAATCTGTCGGACCTTGCCACATGCTCTGTTCTTCTTCACCGGACCACAACATTCTTTATTCTGACTTCCGGTAGAGACACATCATGACTTGCGGATATGTGGGATGACCTTTGTTGCCATCAATGACAACAACCATGAATCCATATAGTGTCTCTTGCCAACAATCTCCCCCTTTGGCATTGATGGCAACACTTAGTGAAAAATGACTAAGTGTTTTCACTATGCTCCCCCTTTGCTGATGCTCTGTCTTTATATACAATTTCCGGAACTCCCCCTTAGTTGGATCCCTCATTTTTCACTGCTCCTCACTCCCCCTTTGACATCAATGGCAAAGGGTAGGGTCCGCATATCAAAATTTTCAAAAATTTCTTATACTTAGCCGCATATTTACATACTCACATATATTGAAGAATGTCTGCAAAGGATGTCTGTAATTGAATCATTTCGGTAGCCCAACTTTGCTTCATTCTGTCCAAAATTGAAATGTGACCACTTAACAAAAATGCAAACGCTTCTGCCCGCTTGAGATCTGTCGGATCTTTTGTTTGGGCGGTGGTCCTAGCATCACTGATGGCCTCATGCATGGTTTCCAACTTAGGGATTATAATCCTTCTAAGTTCTCCCATCCGGTTGGTGATGTTCTTCCTTTCCTTCTCAAGATTCTTTATTTCGTTCAAGACTGCAATAGTCTGACATTCTTGATTTATTATAGAGGAAGAGAGAGGATCAAAACTTTGAGATAAGCTTTGTAGCTTATCCTGTTCCTCTTTTATTTTCTTGTCAAATGCAGCTGTTGCCTTTGACCAGGATATACAAAATTTATAGATATCACCGCCATCCTTAAGAGCATTTTCTAAGCTCTTTATTCCAATGCTTACAATCTTCCTATCTTTAGAAATTAATTCTAATATCTCTGAAAATCTCTTATCCAAAAATTCCTTCCGGACCTTTTCTTCAGCTGATTTTTCTAGAGAATCAAAATGTGTATCAACACTGCTGACTAAGGTTTTTAGATTACCGGAAGAGGAGGCTGTCGGATCTATCTGGATTGATGGCATGATCTTCACAAGTACTCCGGAAGCAACCTCTATCAACTCACAGTCTTCCATATGAGACTTCAGGAGCTTTTCATTTGCCTTGGCATTTGCAAATGAAGCTATCTTCATTGTTTGTACCGGAGAGAGAGAGTCAAAATCAAATGGGCCTTTTAGAAGCTCCGGTTCATCAATCTCTAGAGTTTCTTTGCTCAAAAATTGTTGAACAGTTTGTGCAGTGTCTCTTGCCGGAGACAGATGTTTCTTCTCTTCTGCAGTCTTAGAACTGTCAACCTCTTTGTCTTTCACCACTGCTTCCTTCTCCTGTAATTGCTCTTCTTCTTTGGATCCGGAGACTGTAGGGGAAACCGGAGGAGAGATGCTAACTTGTTCATGTGCCACTTCTTCTGGAGCAGAGGGTCCCAAGTCCTCACTTGTCTGTTCAGGGCTCACTTCTTCCGGAACAGAAGATTCCAAATCAGCAGCTGTTTCTGCACCTAAGTCCTCTACAACAGGAAGATTGAACCTTTTGAAGGCCTTCCGGAGGATCTCTTCTGTTTCTTGGGCCACTTTGTCAGTCTCACCAAGCATGAGTTGATTCATCCTGGCTTTGCTTCTGAACTCATCTTTGCAGTCCTTGAAGATAATGTTCATTGTCTTGGGATCAATTTGAGGATATAGCTGAATAGCTATCTGCTCCCAGATCTCAAGATCTTTGGCATGAGCATTATTCTTTCTTACTTCCATTTCCTTCTCTAGGCTTTTAGGAATGAGAGATATGATCTCAATGAAAGCCTTATTGTATATGTTCAGATATTTAACTGTGGCTTCCTGCAGAGTCTTTTGGTCTGCCTCACTGAAGTCATCATAGGATTCAGTCATTGGTTGAAGGTTTCCATCCACCGTGACCGACTTGATTATGCTCTCTAGTGACAGAGTGGGCTTTTCAACAGTTACCTCTGCCATTTCATCCTTATCTTGGCCTGTGGAGGGCTTACCGGATCCTTTCTTCTTCTGTTTCTTTACTTCTCTTACTCCCTCATCTGATTCTGTTTCCTCTTCATCCTTTTGGCTTCCATAAGCCCTTGTGGCTTTTGTCTTGGATCTCTTACCGGATGCCTAGACTTCTGGTTTTGAACTTTTGGTTGAGGGAGGTGCAGATCTCTTTGTTGATCTGGTCTGGGTGGGAGCTCCAACCGGAGCACTTTCTTTGCTTTTCTCTTCTTCCTCGGCCTTCCTCCTCTTTTCCCGGCTGGCATCAAGTGCCTCCTTTGAGATACCTAGGCCTTGAGCAATGTGCTCTACTTCTTTTCTTACCTTTCTTTTAATCTCAGGTTCCCTGAGTTCTACATGTATTTTTACACTCAGCTCCTCAAAGGTTCCAAACCTTTCTGCCTTAGGATCTTTGGGCTGACTTAGCATGTGTTGAACATGCAGCTCCACTATCTGTTCATCAACTTCATACCCCATGGGCATGATCCAGACAGTCCTTGGCTCCACTGCCTCCATTAGGCACTGATCAGTGTCAACCATAAAGCACACTGAGTCCTTGTATTTCTCAATGAGAGACTGAGGAATTCTCTCTCTTGCTTGCATCATGCTCTGAAAGTTTTTGAAGTATCCCCATAGAGCTGAATTTCTCGCTTTTGCATCCCCAAGTCCATGCAAGTAGTCTCTTATCTGGACTGCAACAGGTTTGTCATTCTGCCATACCCATCCACTTGTTCCGGGTAGCTCATTCATGAAATAGAAGAATAGACATACAATAAGAGTACCATACTTAAAGGAATTCTTCTTATCCTTCTTGATTTTCTGTATGTTTTCCATTAATTGGCTTAGTAGTAGTTCGCAGAGATCATATTCTGCATTCTTTCTTAACATTTCATAAGCAGTGTATATTGCAGTTCCGGATACAGAATTCTCCCTGCTGGAGTGATAGATCTTGTATCCTATTATCATTGATGCATATTTGATATCCAGATCCGAAATATCTTCAATGGTCATTGCCCTCTTGTCAAATTTTGATCCGGTGGCCTCTGTTACAATGTTGTTCTTGACAGATTTGAGGATAGGTACCCCTCCGGAAGAGTATAGGCCAGTTACTGCTCTAATTGCCTCTTTTGTGATCTTACAGGGTCTATCTAGCCATAGAAAGTTGTCATGCATCCTGCTCAGTACATACCGGACCCATTCATCTTCTTCAAAGCAGGGGAAATGAATAAATTGCTCAAATTGTTTCTTCTGAATATCCTTATACTCTGGTTTAAGCTCAAAAGCATTGTCAATCAGCTGCTTGTGATAGAGGTCTCTTAATTTGAATTCCCCAAATTCCTCAATGTTTGCATGTATGTAAACCCTAATGTCTTCGGTGTGTAAAACTCCGTGAGGAACACTAGAGAAGGCTCCTAGTGGGTCTACCTCCAATGATTTGTAGGGATGTTTCTTGAATGAGGGGCGAGGTCTATCGGAGATCTTAACTATGTTTGGAGTAGCCATTCTTCAAAGATTTGTAGTGAGATAATGAAAAACGGAGAATACCTTATGCGCCTTCGGTTTGCACGGAGTGGTTGGATTGATTTGTTTATCCAATAGCTTCGGCAGGAGATCCTTGGTGTGCTTGAAGAACCTTGTTGCAGAGCTCCACTTTTCGCTTCTTCTCGAGTGCAGAATGAGCAAATGACCTTTGAGAAATCCCTTAAATTGCTCCGCGAACCCTAATACCTGTCTGCAATAAATGCTTCACCTACATCATTCCGGTTTGCCTTGTCTGGATAGCTTGGAGTATCCCGGATTAGTCCTGATCTGTGGATATCATCCGGATCTTTCAATCATGAATAAATCGAGGTAGCATATTACAAGATCATCTCAAACACTCTGTCCAATCCGCAGAACAAGATAGTGCATTTCTGGATCTTTCCGGACCTTTTTGTAATCCTTTATCATACCGGAGCATCTCCCTGAACAGGTCTTATTTGATCGATCACAGCTTCTTCATAACTTCATGCGGACCTCTGAAAACTTGACTGAAGTATCTCAAGATTCATATCTACAAACCCTTTGATCCGCATCTTGTGCCACATCCGGCACCACTTGTTTGGCTGGGGGAACAAGATTTTCTTTGAGTCTCCCCCTGAGCCTGAGCTCACTTTTTAATTTCTGGAAGAAATATCAGCACCAGAGTCTGGTGCGGATCCAACCTCTACATTCTCTGAACTTTTCTTCACCCAAATCTTGCTCATCTGATTCCTAACCTCATCCGCATTCATCTTTTGTTTACCCTTGTCTTGATTCTGATTATACACCGGACCTCTTTTGTCCTGATTCTTGTTTCTGCAGACTTTAGCATTATGACCGGACCTATTGCAGATTTGGCAAATAACATTTCTTTGCATATTTGACTGATATCCTCTTGATCTGCATTGATTTGCCATATGACCTATTCTATTGCATGTGAAGCATCTACCTTTGAATGATTTGTTTACTTGCATAATTCTGCATTCATGGGATTTGTGTCCATACCTTTTGCAGTTGAAGCACTGTCCGGAGAAGGATGAATTATTCTGATTCATTCTCATTCTGCACTGATTAGCTTTGTGACCAAAGTGGTTGCAGTTGTGGCAGTATCCATTGAAGGATGGATATCTTTGAGCATTTGGCTGTCTTACCGGAGGTCTTCTAGGCCTGCTCCTTGGATTTTCTGATCCAAGATTCTTCTGACCGGATCCGGAGCTTTCTCCTTTCTCATATCCCAAGCCATACTTGTCATCTGTCCTCTTTTGACTTCCAAGAAGAACTTCAAGTTGAGCAGAACTTATCTTGAATTTCTCTTTATATTCATTTGCTGTTTGAAGGTCTCTTTTGAGAGAGGCAATTTGATCCTCAAGTTTTCCTTCATTATCTTTGGCATCTTCAAGATCAGATTCAAGGTGTCTGATAATCCTGTCCATCTGGTGGCATTCTTCTGATTTTTCTTTAAGAGATTGTTTTAGATTGTCTTCAGCCTTTCTTTTTTCTTCAATCTCTTGAGTAAACTTTATAGTTCCTGATTCCATTTCATGTCTTAACATAATGACTTCTTTTGATAACTTTTCACATAACTTGGTTTGCTCAGTCAATTCTTCATTTGTATTGCTTTCTTCACTTTGTCTTGCCAACTGTTGAAGCAGCTCCTTTCTCTTTTTCATAGAGAGACTTAATTTGTCTTTTAATTCTCTCATGAATTCATCAGCCTGTTTGAGTCTTTCCTTTAATTCACTGACTTCAGAATTTGACTGTTCAAGATCCTCAAGGGCAGTCTTGAGTTGCTCCCTTAAACCATATGCATCCATTTGAAATCCTAGATCTTCCTCAAGCTATTAGGCTCTATTAGGAGGAACTTAGCTCTGATACCAATTGTTGATAACTGAGAGGGGGGGGTGAATCAGTTATCCTAATTATTTCCCTTATTGAACTTTCCTTTTAATTGAAGCAGCATAAAATCAAACACAAAACATTAACCATGAAATAAGAAACACATGACACAGTATTTTTGACGTGGAAACCCTGTTAAGGGAGAAAACCACGGGGTGATTAACCCAAGAATTATTCTCTGTTAGAAGAATAGGAAATTACAAAAATGGCACTTGCCAATTAGGGCTCACTGCCCGAGCACACTGCTCACAAGAGGCCCACTGCCTACAAAAAGACACACTGTCTACAAAGTGATGAGAATCACAGTCTTGAACTGATTGGAAGCATCTGCATATGCTGGAGTTCAGTTCCGGTTAGGCTCAGTACACTGATCTGCTGCACTTCATCTTTCCTCTGTTCTTTATTCTGCTATCTTTCACATACCGAATCCTTTTTGCTACCTCTGCTCTTTCTTTGGACTTATTCGCATATCTCTCTACACACACTTCATACTTCACAACTAAATCCATCCTCTATATATATCCGCACAAGTAATTTCATCACCTTTCTAGTCGGCATCCGGAACAGTCTAGATTCTTATAAACTTTCATTCTGTCGGCTGAATCCTTCCTCACCAAGCAATGCGGATCAAGCATATACTTGTAGATATCATTAATCATGTCGGCCAAACATGATTCATGCCTTCACAACCTCTGTCATCAATAGTAACTCATCCGGAAAGCAGTCTGATACTCTGCCAGTCAGTTCTTCCTCTGTTTTCACTGTCTCTCAGGAATCCGGTACTCAACCATTCATATCTTTTTCCTTGTCCATCACCGGAGGCTAAATCCTTGGAATATACCACTCAAGGTAGTCCTCTTGACTTCCCCAAATCCGCACTGCACCAAGACACTTCCTCTGAGAGGTCCGGACCAATCTGTCGGACCTTGCCACATGCTCTGTTCTTCTTCACCGGACCACAACATTCTTTATTCTGACTTCCGGTAGAGACACATCATGACTTGCGGATATGTGGGATGACCTTTGTTGCCATCAATGACAACAACCATGAATCCATATAGTGTCTCTTGCCAACAGGCGCATCATTGTGGAGGCATATTTGAGTGTGTTTACATCATACAGCTTGCTAGAATTTCATATCAAACTTTATCAAGTTAATATCAGCTATATGTTTGAGGGTTTGATTAGCTCATTTCAAAGAAATAAGGGTTTTACATCATTCTAGGGTCAAATCGCTTCAATTCCAGCCTATAGCGATCCAAGTTGAAGGAGTTCTTGCACACTTTTTGACTTGGGTTTTTTATCAGATCTTGCATCAGTTGTTACAAGGTTTATAATATTCATATTGGACCTCAGTTTGGTTACTACATCTGCTTTTCAGTCATACCTTGCTGGGTATTTCATCAATACTTCATAGAGCTTCATCTTCCATTCATACAGCTAGGGTTTGGACCTATCTTTTAGTACTTTTGGATGTATTTGAAGGTATTAAATTCAAATTAGACTTGATTGTTTGTAATTCCTAGCCATCATCAATTTGTAATCAACTCTATATTCAATAAATAAGATAAGCTTTCAATGCCGGGTATGTTCGTCTATGTTTATGTGAGTTGTTTGATTGCATAATATGAATATTTCATATTCATTTCATGCTAGTTGTATGTATGTTTGCAACCTTTCAATCTTCATGATATTGCAAACCCATTGTTGAAAACAAAAATCAAAAACCCTAAGTACATTGCAAGCAAATCAAATCAGAAATTTTCAGACTAGCAAAGAAAATTTTTAGTTTAGATAAGATAGGGATCTTACAGTGGTATCATAGCTTGGATCCTGCTAGCCTATGGGGTTATGAGTTGCATTGATCCACTTCCATATCATTATCATAGAAGAATAGGTACAATGGGAGATAGAAGAGCAGGTAATCCACCACGAGATAGCATTGGTGACATGATGAGAGATATGATAGCTAGTTAGCATATGATGGTAGCAGAATAGCATACTGCAAATGATAATATTGCACAAATGATGGCTACCCAAAATTAGATGTTGCAGGTTTTGACATAGTCATTGAATAATATACATGTTAATAGAGCTAATACAAGTGTTGGTAGTCTTGTTGGATCACCTCATGCAAGGAGGACACGCACAGCTACTATGGATAGGCCTATGCAGCCCACTTTTATTCCTAGACAAGAAGAGGTTGATGAGGAAATACAGGTTGAGGAAGAGGAACCACCTTTTTATGAGGATTTGATATCCATGGTTGATGAGTATGATGCACTTCCTGAGCATGTCAAAGATCGCATAAACTTCAACTACATGAACCAAAAGAAGGATATGTGAAGAGATAGGGTTGGAAGACAAAGAAGACAACCTAAGCAACCTAAGGAGTATAAGGATGCATTGAACAAAATTCCTCTACCTAACTTTGATGGCAGTGGCAAAATTAGTGCTAGAGCATGGGTACACAAGCTTGACACTTTTCTTACACTCAAGCCAATGAGTGAGGAAAAGGCCATACACTGCTACTATGTGTTTGGAGGGATTAGCCTATGATTTTGTTTCACAACATCATAACAGGATCACTTCATATGATGAGTTCACTAGCAAACTCATTACCAGGTTTGATAGGAAAGATGTAGAAGCGTACTACAGGGATTTGGCTCAATTGAAACAGGTTGGTAGAGTAGACTCATATGTTAATGAGTTTCAGAAGATTGTTGTTATGGTTCCTGAAATGTCAGATAGGAGAGTGACTATGTTGTTTGTTGAGGTATTGAACGATAGATTGAGAGGATTGGTCAAAGTTCATAAGCCAAGGACACTTGATGAGGCCATTGAGATTGCACTCATTCTAGACACTACTCCTACATTTACGCCACAAAAGAATAATAGGAATGAAAACTCAAATCAACAATCTCATGAGCAACCTACTCCTAAAAAGGTTGGAGGTACATCAAAGATGGATTTTGAGGAAAGGAATGAACTTCGTAGGAAAAAGTTGTGTTTTACTTGCAAAGAGACTTTGGAAATCGGTCATAGATGTCTTGGAAAAGGTAAAGTGCATTACATAGAGGTGGTTGATGAGGTGGATGATGATACTAGTTCAGAAAATAATCAAGAGTAGCCAACTCTATAACTTGAAAGTGATGGTAACAAAGGATCTAAGATTGCTTATCTTTCAAGAGATTCAAGGTATAATCCATTCATCTTTGAAGGCACATTGTTTGGATGCAAGGTCATGGCACTTCTTGATAGTGGAGCTACGTATAACTACATTGATGATGGTTTGGTGAAAAAAATAGGTTTGCATTGTGTTGACTTTGAGGGCTTTGATGTGACTATAGCAGGTGGACTCACTATTCTTTGCAAGAAGAAAGTGAACAAACTTAGCATTCTATTTGGTGAGTATACACTTTTTGTTGACTTCTATGTTCTTGATTTGAAGGATAATGAAATTGTGTTTGGTATTCAATGGCTACATTCACCACAAGGGATCATCCAAGATCTACAAGCTATGGAGTTGAGTTTCCAACATGAAGGGAAACAAACTGTTATGAAAGCACTCAAGTACATATTTCCACATCAAATAACAGCCAAATCTATGATAGATATGGGCAATGAATTGTCACATGAAAACATATGTGATGGAGAGCATGCAACAAGAAAGAAGAAAACGTTTGAGATGGATGAAAACACTATGGAATGGTATGATGTCATTCCTGATTTGTTTAACAATAGTCCTACATCTTTGCATTTTCATGAGGTAGACACTTTAACACCTATGGAGAATAGTCATTTGAAGTCTACTAATGATAACATACAAAATTGGAGTGCTGAATATGTTGATTATGTTGAAAAACCTCGCACTACACATTCTGATTTTGTATATCAGACTTTAGAAAATGTGGAAAGGACACAAGAAAAGTATAAAAATTGTCTAGAAAGGGAAAGGAAAGCCAAGTTGATTACTGCTCAAGCAAAACAACACCTTGACATGATCAAGGATAAGAGGCAATCAACTTTGTATACTCATCATGGGCCAGCCAATGATGATATGCATGTATGTGAGAATGAAGATGAAGGAAAATCAAAAATGTGTGATGCATTAGTCTCTATTGGAGAGCTAGATCTACATACTATTGATTTGACAAAACATTATTTTGATGAGGCTTTCATATTGGAGCATGTGGATAGTAATAATTCCATTCTAACCCATTGTTTGATAGTTCATTCTTCGTGGTTAGATTGTTGTCTCTCATTACTGGGTATTGAATTATCTGATTTCACTTTAGTTACAATAGTGTTTGGGGCAGTTTGGTATGGTGGAGATCACTATATTCTTATTGAGGATTGGTATAATGATGGTCTCCTATCATCATGTGTTATGGATGGTACTTTTTGCATTATTATAGATGATATTTTCAGTTTGTATGTTGTTGTTCTGATTTATGACAATGATATAACAGGGTTGGATACACTTTTATTTGCACTTGTGTTCGACATCCATCACTTATCCATGCCACTATTCAATGTTAGAGGGACTTTCAGCTTTGTTGGCACATTGATTGGCATCTACACCTTCATTATTGTTTTGATTGGTTACATCATGGTATGAGATCCAGTGGTAGCATGATTGGCATGCTTTGTGAGGTGTTGCTTCACAGGTTTTGGTGTGATATTGTTTATATCAGAGTGGAGCAGTGGAGGTATTGGTACAAGTGGATATGTTTCAGATATTATTTCTTTTGTCACTTGTACATTATTAATGTAGTTGAGAGATGTGTGATCATTTGGTATTCAACTGGATGGAGATACTTGTCATATGATGGTATTTCACAGGATGCAGGTTTGACATTGCTTGAGGACAAGCAATCCCAGGAAGGGAGGACTATCATGTCCCCATTTCTGGAGTGATCACTTATGGAGTAGATGGTTAGCCTATTCACCATTCTCGTAGGCTAATTCTAGTGGTAAGGGGATGATTTGTGGTTGAGCTTGGACATTGAAGGCTTGGAAACTAGAAAGTTGGCTCTTATTTTATTCGTATTTTTGGCTAGCAATATTTTATAAAGCCAAAAATAATGATATTTTAGCCAAGGCAAAAATCAAGGGCTTGGAAAATGAAAAGTGGGAAAATAAAGAAAATGTAAATTTTATTATATTTTTATTTATTTGTTTTTCCCAATGGAAATGGATGCCAAGGAAAAAGAGAAAAAATAAAATAATACTAAAATATTATTTTATTGGGCAAAAATGGCGCTCAAGGAGAGATAAGAAAAAATAATAAAAAAATTATTATTTTTGCCAAGAAAATCAGCGCCTAGGGAGAAAAGGCAAAAAAATAATAATATTATTTTATTATTTTATGGATTGGCGTCCAAGGTGGATAAGTGAAAAATATTTAATAAATATCAAATTGAAGATTTGATATTGACGGTGGACTTGAAAATTGTTTATATTTTGTCTAATTAGGTCGCCCAAAGGAAAAAGTATAAAATGTCTTTGGCATCATTTTTGAGATCTTGATTTTTTGGTAAACTTTGCATTTTGAGTATTTGCTCTTGGCTGAAAGTAATTTTTAGTTTGTTCAAGGTGGTGTTCCCTTGAATTATTGTGGTTTGGAGATGATCCCAATCCACCATGAGAGGTGAATTCATATGGAGTTCATCATTGTGCTTAACCAGAGGATTTTTTATGAAGATATGGTTTCAAACTTCTTGAGTTTCATGAGCATTTCAATTTCAGCTAGGGTTTGAAGGAATTTTTTGTAGGTTTATTGAAGAATAAGGTAGACCAGGTTATAAATTGATGATATTTTGCACCTAGGATCTCATCGCTTCACTTTGGCATATTGGTGCATCATTGTGGAGGCATATTTGAGTGTGTTTACATCATACAACTTGCTAGAATTTCATATCAAACTTTATCAGGTTCATATCAACTATACGTTTGAGGGTTTGACTAGCTCATTTCAAAGGAATAAGGGTTTTACATCATTTTAGGGTCAAATTGCTTCATTTCCATCCTATACCGATCCAAATTGAAGGAATTCTTGCACACTTTTTTTACTAGGGTTTGTGATTAGATCTTTCATTAGCTGTTACAGGGTTTATAACAATCATATCAGACCTCAGTTTGGCTGCTACAGTTGCTTTTCAATCATACCTTGCTGGGTATTCCATCAATACTTCATAGAGCTTCATCTTCCATTCATACGACTAGGATTTGGACCTATCTTTTGGCACTTTTGGATGTATTTGAATGTCTAAAATTCAAATTAGACTTGACTGTTTGTAATTCCCAGCCATCATCAATTTGTAATCAGATCTATATCAATAAAGAAGGTAAGCTTTCAATGCCGGGTATGTTCATCTATGTTTATGTGAGTTGTTTGATTGCATAATATCAATATTTCATATTCATTTCATGCTAGTTGGATGTATGTTTGTAACCTTTCAATCTTCATGATATTGCAAACCCATTGTTGAAAACAAAAATAAAAAACCCTAAGTACATTGCAAGCAAATCAAATCAGAAATTTTCATACCAGCAAAGAAAATTTTCAATTTAGATAAGACAGGGATCTTACATGGAAATGCTTAGAAATGTAGAAATAGATTTCGTGGCGGTTAAAAGAAGATCTAATTTTGAAGTCATGGACATGCATGCAAACCACATAGCACTATATCTAATTTTATTAGATCTAGAGAGGTTTGTGGATTGTAATGGTATATTCAATCCCAAATAAGACAATTTTTTTCAAGGGGAACAAAAGGTTTATGCATTTACCCTTAGGTGGAGTAGGGATGGAGGAGGCCTACATACAAGAGATACATGGTGGAGATGATAAGGAAGATAGTGATGATAGCAAGATGATAGGAATATATGCAATTGGAAAGATCCCAAGAACAAACAAAAAAGAATATCCCAATATAGAAGGAGATAGTAGCAAATCATGGAGAGTTGGGCATAAACATTGATGATGCTACATAAACATGGATGCCTAGAGATCTTGAAATAAGAGTTGAAAATTTTGTGTATAATGAAATCAGAGAAGAAAGAAATAGGTGATACCACAAAGGAAGATATGGTATCACAACTAGTAAGAAGAAGATGGACTAGAAAGTTAATGATAACAAGTAAAACAAAAAAAAAAATAGTAGTACCACTAAAATTAGGGTAGTAACATCCAAGGTCTATAAACATACCAAGAACAAGTCACTAAGACTAGACTATATAGAGGAAAGACCTAGAGAAACAAATATGGAAGAAGTTGGAAGTGTAGCCATGCCATATAAGATTCAAAGTAAGAGGGAAGTAAATTGCAAGAGATTTCTCAAGGTTGTCTCGAGGATGAGATAATGTTTTAGTTCTAGAGAGGATGTTGGTAGGTATATTCCTCATATCTAAAAATATTCATGTGTTGTCAAAGTATCAACAATACTATACATGGTTAGGTGTTTAGTATACAACATATATGAAGTTGTATGGTACTGCACATGTCATTAAGGTCTATTTTAGACCCTAGAATGATCCATAAAGCACTTAAATAGCCTTAAATAAAACCTTATATGCCTAAATAAGCCATAAAAGGTCATAATATAATAAAGGAGGAGAGGATCACGTGGGAAGAGGATAACTAAGAGTTATTATGAAATGATATGAAGAAGAGACACTATGAAGAGGTATATAGAGGCTATATAAGGAAAGGGAGAATGAGACATAAGAGCATGTGTGAGTATGAGTGAGTGTGAATGATACATGGATGAGTATAGGGAGATATGAGAATATAGAGAAGTATATGCAATGAATGTAATGGATACCTAAGATAGAGAAAAAGAGATTAGCAAGATAATGTATGATATGAATAAATAAGACATTGTATATGATCTTGAGATAGTATATGAGATCCTATCCTATTGAGTTATATGTGTATATAGGCATGAGTATTATTTTTAATTCATACATCTATCTGTATACATCCCAAATTCCCTCCCTTCTAACACACTAATGCTAAGATCAACCTCTAACATAAATAAACCAATCTTAGATTTAGATTTTATGTCAAAAACTTGTGTTAGTGGTTTTTAAATATCCTTAGAACAACTACCCTTTTTGGCAAAGCTAGATTCCCCATAAAGGATCTAGTGAAGTGAGGGGTGCTTAAACTCCAATACCTAGGCTTCAAAAACACCTTTATATGGATTTGAGCTTCCATGTACCCTCAGTTATATAGGAAGATCCCACGAAGTTTTTAAAAATATAGTCCTAGGTAGGCTTTGATAGTTTGTAATATGTGATGCACCAATAACCAGTTAGTCTTGAGAAGTTACTCATATTATACCTCAAAGATAGGATAGTGAGATATGGGATGGTTCCATCCTCCGTAGTTAGAACTTTGAAATTTAGGGCCAACAATTTTTATGAATGTGATTAGTATATTTGCAAGCTCACAGAATAGACACACCCTATATAAGTTTTCCCTATTATACATTCATCTTTGATAATAAATCTAGACATATAAGGTAGAGGTTGGTTGACATACACAATGCGACATCAATTTGATCTAATTCCACCAGACAAAACAAAATTATCTAATAAGCATTGTTATTAGTGGATTATTGCTTTCAAACAACCAAATTTGAAGTAGTTGTGTGTTAGGGTTCGACTCTTATATATTCTTGCAAGTTGGAACTTCTAAGGGCAATTTCTCTCAAATTGAGAATAATTTACCAATGCCACATCAATTTGATCCGATTCCACCAGACAAAGCAGAATTATCCAATAAGCATTGTTATTAGTGGGTTATTGCTTTCAAACAACCAAATTTGAAGTAGTTGTGTGTTAGGGTCCAACTCTTATATAGTCTTGCAATTGGAACTTCTAAGGGCAATTTCTCTCAAATTGAGAATAATTTACCAATGCCACATCAATTTGATCTGATTCCACCAGACAAAGCAGAATTATCCAATAAGCATTGTTATTAGTGGGTTATTACTTTCAAACAACCAAATTCAAAGTAGTTGTGTGTTAGGGTTCGACTCTTATACAGTCTTGTAAGTTGGAACTTCTAAGGGCGATTTATCTCAAATTGAGAATAATTTACCAATGCCACATCAAGATCTAATTCCACCAGACAAAGCAGAATTATCCAATAAGCATTGTTATTAGTGGGTTATTGCTTTCAAACAACCAAATTTGAAGTAGTTGTGTGTAGGATTCGACTCTTATATAGTCTTGCAAGTTGGAACTTCTAAGAGCAATTTCTCTCAAATTAAGAATAATTTACCAATGCCACATCAATTTGATCTGATTCCACCAAACAAAGCAAAATTATCCAATAAGCATTGTTATTAGTGGGTTATTGCTTTCAAACAACCAAATTTGAAGTAGTTGTGTGTTAGGTTTGACTCGTATATAGTCTTGCAAGTTGGAACTTCTAAGGGCAATTTCTCTCAAATTGAGAATAATTTACCAATTTTGTTTGGAAAATCTACCCATAAGGTATTATTATTAAAAAATTATGGGCTAATTTTTTTAGCCCAGCTAGGCAATTGTCTCGTTGTGATCCTTTCTTTAAGTTGATCATTTTGATACAAAACTCTCGGATTGGCCTAGGAAATTTTTCGTATCTTCAGGGACCTACACCATTGTGGTCATCTCTCCGCACTGATAATTTTTCCATATAACTTTGATAAACCTTTGAGTAACCCCAACCAGAGCTTTCTTTAATCTCTTCCTTTTTTATTTGCTGCATCTTGGAAAATATTACAATTCACATCGCAATTCCCATACAAGAACCGGCCATTTCTGTTTACTTTTTCCCCCCCGTTTGTGATTATGGAATTGGTTTAATATGACTTTTAGTGACCCGGATGAGTTGTTGTAGAGAACAGTGCGGCCATGAATGCTCTTTAAAATCTAAAGGTGCTAGTGGGTTCAGTAAAGGGCTTCAAATATGTCAGGTGTAAATTAATTTCAGAGAGCTTGAAGTACACGTATGCCGTCCTGTACAGCAGTTATTTGAGTCTCAATAGTAAATTCTTTAAAAAAAATCATCCATAACTGCGGAATCATTACAAGTAAACCATATTTTGGGTGGTGGGTGATCAATAAACTTTTTAGTTTAGAAAGCGATGGCATTTTCCTTTTCATAGTGTTCGTGCTTTTCACGGTCCTATAATTGAGCCTGCTCAAAAGGTACCAATTACCAGTCATTGTGCTTGTATTTTTATTATTTGTTGATTGCATATTGTATAAAGGGATGTGCTGGAAACCAGGATGCTTAAGCTGAGATAAATAAACCTCCTAAAGGGACCCAAAGAACTTGTAAAGGAAAATAACCTTTCCCTATGCTTAAAGGGATCCAAAGAAGTTTAAGTTATGCTTAATTTAGGATAAGGCAATAAGTATAAATTAATAAGTTAGAGTTGTGGGAGTGATGATCAATGTTAATCTAGAAAATTAAATGTATAGGACAATGTATTTAGCTTTAAGATAATGGAGAAGGAATAGTTCTAATGTTGCACAAGGAGACGGTTATTCATTATCATACTCTAGCTCGAAATTAGAATAGTCTGTTAACTTTGTGAAGGGTTGAATATGTGACTTTGAGTTGTTCTCGTGAGCATTGATCTAATTTGGTTTATTGTCCACTCTTGCTTTTAAAATCACTTGATTCTTTGTTTTTTTGTGATTGTCAAGGGGGGAGATCGTTGGATGTTAGGATTAAGGTGCCATCAACCTTGCAAATCCTATTTATTTAATTACTCTTAATATTGTTTTGTAAATATATTCATAAGGGATGTAGGATCCACCGATTGTAGTAATTATTTAATTACGATGACTATAATATTTTATTTATTTTATCTCAAGATAGTAAACAAGTAAATATGGGGTGTCTAAGTTCATTAATTGACTTATAATGGGTATAAGAACATCTTCTATTATTAGAATCTTACACATAAGGAATCAACTATTATTGGACTGGTATGACAAAGCATCTTATGACAACCTGTAAGGTGTAAGAGGCTATTTTAGCCTATTTGTTGACTATTCAGGTCATAAGGGCATCGGATATTGTCCTACTTGGGCACATTATTCAATGTCGAGGTTATGACAAATGTAAGATACTAAAATTAGTTAAATTCCCAAGTTGGGTGCTATATTCTAGAAACTTCCTCTGTAAGCTTGCATTTTCTATTTAACAGAAGCTATAGGAGAGTTGAGTAAGAGAGTTGAATGTTTATAGGTACACAGGTGTAGTCAGATTAGATGTAGGATTGAAGGAAGTTGAATGTATTGTAATCTCTTTGCAGATAATACAAACTTGTCCTCTTTTCTAGTGGAGTGTTTTTTACTCGAAAGGGTTTTCTTCATGTAAATCTCCGTATGTGTATGGCTTTTGAGTACTGCTGATTTTCTTTGTTGTTGTTTCACATTAGCTTAAATCTACATTGATATTCTACGGTTTAATTTTAGGTTTGCAATAATATTTCAAATTTTCATATTGTAGTGGTTTCCTTCATTTCTAACATTTGGTATCAGAGTCTGGCTACCTTTGCTTCTTAGGTGAAAGAGTGAAGGTTTTATGTGCTACAGTGAGAATTTTAGTTAAATTAGTATTACAAATTTGTGTGCAGAAGCCATGGCTGCCACATCTTGGTTGGATATTGAAAAATTCAATGGAACAAATTATGAGTTGTGGAAGCTGAAAATGGAGGATCTCCTTGAAGAGAGGGATCAATGGTTGGTTGTAACAAAAGAAAAGAAACCCGATAAAATTGACCAAGATGAGTGTGATAAGATAGACAAGAAAGCTAAAGGGACAATCTATCTTTGTCTTGCAGATTTAGTTATGTTGAATGTGGCGTGAGAGTCCGTTGTATACTCTCTTTGGAAACGATTAGGTGAGATTTATCAAGCAAAGTATTTGGTAAACAAACTTTATTTAAAAAGAAAATTATTTTCTCTAAAAATGAAGGAAGGTGATTCAGTTGCTAAGCATTTAAATACTTTTAATATGATTTTGACTATGTTGATTTTAAGATTGAGGAATAAGATAAATGTATTATGCTTCTTTATTCTTTGTCTGAGTCATGGGAGAATTTCATTCTTGCTTATAGCACTAATCTCGAAGATCCCAAGTTGGATGCTCTTGTTGTAACTTTGTCGTCATAAAAAATGAGGAAGAAGGATATGGATATTGCGGTGGATGCTCTCAATGTCAGGGGAAGGTCTAAGAAAAGAGATGGATATAAAGGAGAACAGAAGGGGCCTAAAGACAAATCAAAGGGCAAGTCTAAAACTTCAAGAAAGAAGAACAAAGTTAAGTGTTAGAATTGCGATAAGAGGGGACATGTCAAGAAGGAATGTAGAAACAAAAAATGCAGTAGGATTCCTCTATAGAAAAGTCCTCTGATATAGGTGATGAGGTTTTACTTTATGCATGTAATGTTGTTTCTAACAAACATTGGTTGATTGATTCAGGATGCTCTTATTACATGACTCCTCATAAGGAGTGGTTCTCCACATATGAAGAATATGCTGGAGGAAATGTCTACCTTGGAGACAATAGTACATATCTAATAGTTGGACGAGAAAATGTACAGTTGTGTTTTAGTGATAGGAGGTTTAAAACCCTCCTTGGTGTTTTACATATTCCTGGATTGGCCAGAAATCTTATTTCTATTTCAAAGTTGAATGATTCAAGAATGCATGTAATGTTTAATAAGCATGGTTGCAGATTGGTGAGAGGGAGCTTGATGGTAGAAAGAGGGACAAAATTGGGAACTCTGTTTAGACTATATGCCACTATTGTTTGTATATCCATCTATGTGATTGAAAAATCTAAAAGTACATGTATGTTGTGGCACCGTACATTGGGCCACATAAGTGAAAATGTTTTAAAAATTATTTTGAATAAAAAATTGTTGGAAGGTTTCTCCTATTTTGATGAGCACTTTTATTTTTGTGAGCATTGTGTGTTTGGTAAACAAAACAGAGCATCATTTCCTTTAGGAAGAAATAAAGTGAATAATAAATTAGAAATTATTCATATGGATGTGTTTGGCCCTATGGATAATGATTCTTTTGAAAAATCTTGTTATTTCATTACTTTCATTGATGATGTTTCCAGATTTACATGGGTCTACTTTATGAGACAAAGCTAAATTTTTCACTAAGTTTAAGGAATTTAAAGTCTTAGTAGAGAACCGATCAGGAATTAAGATAAAAGTATTGAGATTTGACAATGGAGGGGAATATTGCTCTAATGAATTTGATGAGTTTTGTAAGCATGCAAGTATCATAAGATAAAAGACTACTCTATATACACCATAATAGAATGGTGTTGTAGAAAGGATGAACTGGACTATTATGGAAAGAGCCAAAAGTATATTAAACAATGCATAGTTGGATAAGTGTTTTTGGGCAGAATCTATGAATACCACTTATTACTTGATAAATATATCACCTTGTAAGGCTCTTGATTTGACACATTATGAAGTGTGGATATGTAAGAAACTTTCTGTTTCACATTTAAGGGTTTTTGGATGTGAGATTTTTGTTCATGTGCCTAAAGAAAAATATCCTAAGTTGGATCCAAAAGCACAGAAATGCATCTTCATTAGATATGGTGAGAATGTTAAAGGATATAAGCTTTGGAATCCTCTAACCAAGAAAGTTGGCTATTCTAAAGATGTGTTTTTTTAGGGAACTTAGATCTATTTATGATCTTGAACAACCAAATAATGAAGTATCTCAGGATAGAAAGGTACATATCGAGAATGGAAATCAAGAGAGATCAAGGTAACGTAAAGCTTTGGTTGTCATAAAGTAAGTATGTGAATATTATTTTGCACAAATTTAATATGCAAGATCGTAATTCAGTTATAACTGCTTTACCAATTGGCACTAAGCTTACATTATATATGTGTCCCAAGTGTGAAGATTATTTTAAGGATATGTCTAATGTGCCATATGCTAGTGTAGTAGGAAGTTTAATGTATGTAATGGTATGCACTAGGCTAGATATTGCCCAAGCAAAGTGAGTATTGAGTAGGTTTATGTCTAACCTTGGTAGAGAGCATTGAAATTATGTGAAGAGAGTGTTAAGATATTTGTGTGGTACTTCTAATTATTATTTGGTTTATTCTAGTACTAACAGTGTGGATAAGATATTGGACATATGGGTTTTGTTGATGCAGGTTGGGCATGTGACTTAGACGGTCAAAGGTCCACTAGTGGCTATGTGTTTACTCTGGAGGAGCTTTAAGTTTGATGAGTAAGAGGTAGCCCACAGTTACTTTATCTACCACTAAAGTAGAATATATGGCTACTACCCATGTCTCTAAGGAGGTAGTATGGTTACAGAGATTGTGTACAGGTATTGATTTTGATTGTAGGATAATTTAGATTGGTTGTGATAGCCAGAGTGTAATCTGTTTAGCTAAGAATCTCATGTATCATGCTCGGACTAAGCATGTGGATGTTTAGTACCACTTTGTTTGAGAAATGGTTGCAAATAGACATATTGAGTTGAAGAAGGTTGACACTTAGGAGAATATTGCATATTATCCTACCAAACCTCTGAGCATAGATAAGTTCACTTGGTGCAGGGAGGCCATGGGTCTTGTTTCTTGTACTTAGTTGATTTATGCTTTCTGATGGATGTATTTATAATGTATGATATCAAGTGGGAGAATGTTAAGATTAATGTGCCATCAACCTTGTAAATCCTATTTATTTAATTACTCCTAATATTATTTTATAAATATATTCATAAGGGATGTAGGATCCATCAACTACACTAATTATTTGATTACAGTGACTATAATATTTTATTTATTTTATCTCAAGATAGTAAACAGATAAATATGTGGCATCCAAGTTCGTTAATTGACTTATGATGGGTGTAAGAGCATCTTCTATTATTGAAATCTTATACGTTGTAAGGAATCAACTATTATTGGACTGGTATGACGAAGTATCTTATGACAGCCTGTAAGGTGTACGAGACTATTTTTATTCTGTTTGTTGACTATGTTAGACTTAGGGCATACAACTGAGAGGGGGGGATGAATCAGTTGTGCAAAAGTTTCTCCAATTAAACACTTAAAACTTCTTAGTGAATAGCATTATATTAATCATGAACTATAATGCATTCAAATCAAGAGCAGAAACACATCAACACATAAGACACCAATATTTTGACATGGAAAACCTGGTTAAGGGAAAAACCACAGGGTGATTAACCCAAGATTGTACTCTCTGTTAGAAGAATAGAAAGAACAAAATGGCACATGCCAATTAAGGCTCACTACCCGAGCACACTGCTCACAAGCGGCTCACTGCCTACAAGAGACATACTGTCTACAAAGAAATAAATATCACATACATGAATGGGAGAATAGCATCTTCACCATGCTTGGATCAGTTCCATTTAAGCCCAATACTTCTGCTCTACCTTTTTCTCTCCTCCTCGCTACTACACTCTCATCACCACAAGGACAACTTCAAACTGACTTCGCAATCCCTTATTTATACAAGGCATCAACTTAGGAATGATCATCTAAGTCGGCAAACATTCCTAAGATCATCCACCAGATGCATAACTCATCCGGTCGGCCTGTCTCAAGAAGAACACCATCATCCGGAAGTTACTCTTCAATTGCGAGCTCCAACTTCAATGCAGACCACCAACATGAACTGGACATGATCCAAAGACCTCCACAAGCTTGCCTGAATCACCAAGAACATCCACACTTTTTCTGCTTACTGAAATCCTTCTCTCCTTCATCTGGAACCTCAAGAACACAGTTTGTCATTACTGTCAAAAAGGAATAGATGCTCACGGACCTTCAAACCACAAACCAATTGAGTTGGTACACCACAAAGACTTCCTCAGCACTCCCTTAAATCCGTAGAACAAGAAACTTCATTTCCGGATCTCACCGGACCTTTCTTGTTACACTCTGTCACCTCTGAACACCTACCAGAACTAGTTTTACTTGAGTGGCCACAACTTCTTCATATTGTCATGCGGACTTCTGAAATCTCTATTGGATCACCTACAGACACATATCTACAAACCCTTTAATCTGCATCCTCTGATCCTCATCCTATCTTGGACTTTTGCCTTACTGTCATCACTATTCTTCACTGTTCCTGATTGAGACTAATTTTCTCAATATCCTCAGCTCACGGCTCATCCAAACCTTATCATTAATGCAACAGAAGTATGTTAACATCAATGACAACACCAGTTAGATCCATACTTGCAACAATCTCCCCCTTTGTCATTGATGGCAACATAAGATGTGAAAACTTGTTTTAACCATCAAGTCAAGAACTTCTTCTTACTGTCACAGCTCCCCCTATCAGCAATAACCATTCACATGTCTTCTTTCTCTTTACTGCTCCCCCTTTGATCAACAACCACTTGTTTTTCACATGTCTTCTCTCCCCCTTTGACATCAATGGCAAAGGGCACATACTTGCAATTCCAACACTTTAGAATCATATCTGCTGCTCCCTCTGAGTAGCAGCTCCCATCAATCCAGATCACAAGATATGACTGTGATATCCACCGGACTGATGCACCTCAGTGCACCTTAGTTCATCACCGGAGGGGCAATAACCCCTAACTTCTCCTTGAGATAATCAAAAGAGTCCTTAGGTAGAGGTTTAGTAAAGATGTCTGCAATCTGATCCTTGGAGGGCACAAACTCCAATCTGACTTCATTCTTGTTCACTTGCTCTCTCAAAAAGTGAAACTTGATGGATATGTGTTTAGTCTTTGAATGCAACACCGGATTCTTAGATATATTTATAGCACTTGAATTATCACAGAAGATTGTGATAGGTTCCTCATACTCCTCTTTGATATCTCTTAGCATCTGCTTCATCCACAAAACTTGAGTGCAACTACCTACTGCTGCAATATATTCTGCTTTAGTTGTAGATAGAGATATTGCCTCTTGTTTCTTGCTTAGCCAAGAAACCAATCTCTTCCCTAAAAAGAATGCTCCACCACTGGTACTCTTCCGGTCATCCACATCTCCTGCCTAATCAGCATCTGTATATGCATGAAGAGAGAAATCATGATCTCTAGATACTCAACCGTCCATTTTAGATATCTAAAAATCCTCTTGATTGCCATGACATGGGATTCTCTAGGATTAGCTTGGAATCTAGCAACAAGACCAATAGCTTGTATAATATCTGGTCTAGTTTGAGTGAGATACAACAATCCTCCAATCATTGATCTGTACTTTGTCTGGTCTGCCTTAGGAGAATCATCATCTTTGCTCAACTTACATCCAGTTGCTATGGGAGTATTCATTGGCTTTGAATCTTCCATCCCAAATTTCTTCAACAATTCTTTCACATATTTGGTCTGAGAAATGAAGATTCCTTTCTTTGTTTGAGTGATTTGCAGACCCAAGAAGAAATTCATTTCACCAAGCATAGACATCTCAAACTCACTTTTCATTTAATTTGCAAAAGTTTTACACATACTATCTCTTCCTCCAAAGATGATACCATCAACAAATACTTCAACAATCAAGATATTTTCATGATCAATTTTGAAATATAAGTTATTGTCAGCAGTACCTTTGTTGAAACCAATCTTCAAAAGATGCTTATTCAATCTTTCATACCAGGCTCTTGGGGCTTGCTTCAATCCATACAGTGCCTTCTTCAACTTGCAGACCATATCACCATGATCAAACAATTAAAATCCATCTAGTTGCTCTATATACACTTCTTCTTCCAAGTCACCATTTAGAAAGGCAGACTTGACATCCATCTGATATACCTTGAAATCCTTGAAGGCAACAAAGGCAAGAAATAATCTGACTGCTTCAATTCTTGCCACCGGAGCAAAAGTTTCTTCAAAATCAATTCCTTCTATTTGAGAGTAGCCCTTGCAGACCAATCTGGCTTTATTTCTGATTACTTCACCAACTTCATTTAGTTTGTTCTGGAAGACCCATTTGGTTCCAATCACATTCTTGTTTCTAGGTCTGGGAACAAGATCCCAAGTGTGATTTTTCTCTATTTGCACCAGCTCTTCCTCCATTGCTTTAGTCCAGTTTTCATCATTGCAAGCTTCATTCACTGTCTTAGGTTCAATCTTTGAAATCAAACAATACTCTTCTGAATCTTGAGCAATTCTCCTTCTTGTTAGTACTCCTTTGCTTTTATCACCTATGATCTGATCTTCAAAGTGGTTCAGTCTTACATACCTGGGAACTTTAGGAATTTCTTGCACTTCTGATTCTTGATCAAGCTCATTGAAACTTATTTCTTCTTCCTGGTTTACCGAATTAGCTTGAATCTGACTAACAGATGAGGCTTGGGCTCCTTGAGTCAGAACACCATTATGATCATCTTCATCATATTCATAAAACCTTGAGGGTTTCTCAATTCCCTCATCAACCTTCACATTTGTACTTTCTATCATCTTTCTCAGTCTTTTGTTATAACACCGGCATGCTTTGCTTTGAGTAGAATAACCAAGAATATTCCTTCATCACTTCTAGCATCAAACTTTCCTAGATCTTCATCTCTTTTAATGTAACATTTGCTACCAAAAACTCTAAAATACCTTACAGTAGGAGTGATGCCAAACCAAAGTTCATAAGGAGTCTTACCAGTATTGCTTCTGATTTGAACTTGATTGAGAGTATAGACTACAGTGCTGACAACTTCTCTCCAATAGATGTGAGGAACATTTGCTTCCATCATCATGGTCCTATATGCTTCCTGTATGGTCTGGTTCTTTCTTTCCACTACTCCATTCTGCTGTAGAGTCCTAGGAGCAAACAACTGTCTCTTTATTCCATGTTTCTCACAGAACTCTATGAACTCACCGAATGTGAATTCTCCACCTCTATCAGATCTCAGACATTTCAATTTCAATCCGGTTTCATTCTCTACCATAGCCTTGAATATTTTGAATTTCTCAAAAGCTTCTGATTTCTCTTTCAGAAAAGTTACCCACATCATCCGGGAATAGTCATCAATTAGTAACATGAAGTATCTATCACCTTGCATACTCCTGATTCTTGATGGGCCACAAAGGTCAATATGAACTAAGTCCAATAATCTGGTAGAAGACAGTTTCTTACTCTTGAATGTGATTCTGCTTAGCTTACCCAACTAACATTCTTTGTACAAGCTATTAGTAGGTTTCACCAATTTTGGAAGATCTCTTACAACCTGAGTATTACTTATCTTGATGATATTATCAAAATTCACATGACACATTCTCCTATGCCATAACCAACTCTGATCAACTTGAACAAATAAGAAACTTTTACCAGTGCCAACCAAGTGGAAGCTATTACCTTTAGTTTGGGTACCGGATGCAATCTTTGTTCCGGAGCTTTCAAAGATCTTGCATTTTCCATTCTTGAACCGGAGATCATAGCCTTTGTCCACCAACTATCCAACACTAAGAAGATTGTGCTTCAAGCCTTCAACATATAGAACATTACCGATTTTGTTCCTTCCATCAAAAGAAATGGTTCCTCTTCCTTTGATTCTACCAGCAGAATTATCACCAAACTTCACCACTCCTCCTTCATACCTTTCCAAATCTATGAACTTATTTTTGTCACCTGTCATATGGTGAGAGCAACCACTGTCAATGACCCAATCATCCTTTTCTTCAACTTGGGCAGCCATAGCTCTTTCTACAACTTTATGATTGACAGATATAGAGGATATTGGTTCTTCTTCCTTGATGGCAATAAACACCCATTCCCTTCCGGATTTGTTTCCTGTCTCTGATTCATCATCTGTTACTCCTTCATTATCATCTTCTTCATGAACATAGTAACAATTCTTTTGGAACCTTGATCTGTTAGGATTTGGCTTTGAAAATATTTTCGGACATATTGAGGCAAAATGACCAATCTTATTGTAGTTAAAACACTTAAAAGGAAATTTTCCTTCATACTTACCGGATCCTCTTGGTAGTCTCTTTGCAATAAGGGCTTCAAGTTGAGGAGTTTCTACTTCTTCTTCTTCTTCCAGGTCTTCTCTTGATTTTTCATACCATGACAGTTTCCTTGATGAGTTCTCTCCTGGATCAAACCTTTGTTTACCTTTTACAGAGGCACTGGCTTTAAATGCAGATTCAGTCTTGGGGGGATCATCTCCAAACTTGGTCATTTCAAATGCAGCCAATTTGCCAGCCAATTGATCTCTTGTGACAGTTGTATGGGCTTTGAATTCATCAATGGCAGCAACCTTGATTTTGTAAGAAGCAGGAAGGGATCTGAGAATTTTGCCAACAATCTCATTTTCATCCAAGACTCCACCAGCATTTCTAATTCCACAAACAAGCTCATTTACTCTTGGCATAAAAGTAGTAATATTTTCATCATCTCTCATCTTCAGGTTTTCAAATTTCCCTTTCAGACTCTGTAACCTTGCACATTTAACATACTGGTCTCTTTCATGCAAAAGTTCCAATTTTTTCCAAACCTCAAAAGCAGTTGGTAGGTCAATAACATTTGAGAGCTCTGAATCAGATAATGCACTTAGAAAAGCTTCTATAGTTCGCAGATTGTTTTCAGCATCTGTGATTTCATTTGGAGCTTTCAGACCACCCTGTGGAGGTACATACTGTGTTGTAACCATGGTTTAGTATGCCATTCCCATGCATTGCAAGTGACACGTCATGCGACCTTTCCATAGATTAAAATTGGTTCCATCAAACTTTGGACTATCTTTCTTGTAGGACGACATCCTGGATCTCCTCAAGCGGTTAAGCTCCTTTTAGAGGAACTTGGCTCTGATACCAATTGTTAGACTTAGGGCATACAACTGAGAGGGGGGTGAATCAGTTGTGCAAAAGTTTCTCTAATTAAACACTTAAAACTTCTTAGTGAATAGCAGTATATTAATCATGAACTATAATGCATTCAAATCAAGAGCAGAAACACATCAACACGTAAGACACCAAGATTTTGACGTGGAAAACCCGGTTAAGGGAAAAACCATGGGGTGATTAACCCAAGATTGTATTCTCTGTTAGAAGAATAGAAAGAACAAAATGGCACATGCCAATTAGGGGTCACTACCCGAGCACACTGCTCACAAGAGGCTCACTACCTACAAGAGACACACTGTCTACAAAGAAATAAATATCACATACATGAACTGGAGAATAGCATCTTCACCATGCTTGGATCAGTTCCATTTAAGCCCAATACTTTTGCTCTGCCTTTCGCTCTCCTCCTCACTACTACACTCTCATCACCACAAGGACAACTTCAAACTAACTTTGTAATCCCTTATTTATACAAGGCATCAACTTAGGAATGATCATCTAAGTCGGCAAACATTCCTAAGATCATCCGCCAGATGCATAACTCATCCAGTTGGCCTGTCTCAAGAAGAACACCATCATCTAGAAGTTACACTTCAATTGCGAGCTCCAACTTCAATGTGGACCACCAACATGAACTGGACACGATCCAAAGACCTCCACAAGCTTGCCTGAATCACCAAGAACATCCACACTTTTTCTACTTACTGAAATCCTTCTCTCCTTCATCCGGAACCTCAAGAACACAGTCTGTCATTACTGTCAGAAAGGAATAGATACTTGCGGACCTTCAAACCACAAACCAATTGATTTGATACACCATAAAGACTTCCTCAACACTCCCTTAAATCCACAGAACAGGAAACTTTATTTCCGGATCTCACCGGACCTTTCTTGTTACACTCTGTTACCTCTGGACACCTACCGGAACCAGTTTTACTTGAGCGGCCACAACTTATTCATATCTTCATGCGGACCTCTGAAATCTCTACTAGATCACCTACAGACACATATCTACAAACCCTTTAATCCACATCCTCTGATCCTCATCCTATCTTGGACTTTTGCCTTACTGTCATCACTGTTCTTCACTGTTCTTGATTGAGACTAATTTTCTCAATATCCTCAGCTCACGACTCATCCAAACCTTATCATTAATGCAACAAGAGTATGTTGACATCAATGACAACACCAGTTAGGTCCATACTTGCAACAGACTATTCCTCATTAGGGCATGGGATATTGTCCTACTTGGGCAAATTATTCAATGTGGAGGTTATGACATATGTAAGACACTAAAATTGGCTAGATTCCCAAGTTGGGTGCCATATTTTGGAAACTTCCTCTGTAAGCTTGCATTTTTCTATTTACCAGAAGCTAGAGGAGAGTCAACGAGTAAGATAATTGAATGTTTACAAGTACATAGGTGCAGCCACATTGGATGTAGGATTGAAGGAAGTTGAATGTATTGTAATCTCTTTGCAAATAATACAAACTTGTCCTCTTTTCTGGTGGAGGTGTTTTTTACTCCGAAGGGTTTTCTCTATGTAAATCTCTATGTTATGTGTATGGTTCTTGAGCATTGTTGGTTTTATTTGTTGTTGTTTCCCATTAGTCTAAATATCCATCGATTATCTACAGTTTAATTTTAGATTTGTAGCAATGTTTCAAATTTCCATGTTACAGTGGTTTCCTTCATTTCTAACATTGGATTGCAAGGGTTGTCTTCTCCTAGGTTGACCTCCTTGATAGGACCAAAATTATGGTCGTGGAAATGGTCGAGGACAACAATATTTAGACACGTAGATGATCTAGAATGATTATACATATTCATATTTTTTTTAGTGCTTTAATTGAAGTGTTCTTAGCATGCTTCCTCTTAAGATATGTGAATGATAATAGGATATGAGAGGATGATAAATGAATGCACATTGAATGCCTTTAAATATAAGTACACAACAATAAATTATACCAAATGTGTAACAAGTCAACTCAAGGTGGGAAAGAAATGGGAGGAGTTAGCTAAAATTTGAATTTGAATTTTGAAATTTCAAGGGTTAGATCCATGGGTGCAAGATCGACCCTGCACTTGCAAGATTCGCTTGAGACATGGAAGTAGTAATATTTAGGTAGGGGATGAATGTTTGTATATGGACGATAATATTGTGCATCATAAATGTTAGATATGTGGAAATATGTGTGAATATGGATGGGATGGGTTCTGTATACGCCTAAAAATGACACGACTTAGTCTAAATAAATATTCTTAATATTTATTTCATTCTAATTCTTCTATCAATAAATAAATAAACAAATTTATTTATTCAATTCATATTCTTCTAAGGTAATTAAATATCAAAATATTTAATTACCTCTTCTAAAGTCAAAATTAAATAAAATCCTTTATTTAATTTAATTCTTCCAAATTCTTCCACATAATTAAATAATTCTTAATTATTTAATCAAATTCCTCTTCCAAATTTATTTAAATCCTCCCAGTCTCTAAAAATAAAATATAATAAAATATTTTATTTATTCTCCCAAATCATGCACAACAATTAAATAAATTTATTTATTTAATTTGCCTTCTTATCTGCAAATTCTTCTAAAAAATCTTCCAAATCTTCTAAAAATAATTCTTCTTCTTCATGCACACAAAATTAAATAATTTATTATTTAATTTCTCTCAAATCATGCAAAAGAAAACCTCAAGTTGAGTTAACTAACTCAGTCAACCTTGTTTTTATCAAAAAACTCCCAAAATAAAAAAAAAGCTTTCTATTTTATGACAGCATATCTTGTCTTCAATAAATAGAAAAACAGTTAACTCAAAATAGCTTTTGTGTGACACTTGTCTTCTTTCTATTCACGCACATTCTTTCATTCTTTCCCAACCATTGATCTTCTCATTCTTTCTATACCGTTGATCTTCTCTCTTTCAAATCTATAAATTGAACCCTCTTCTTCCATTTCAATCATCCAAGCTTTCAGTATTGTTACTCTGTAGAAATTCCATTTGCTTGCGATCAACTTGTTACCATATCACCATTACTATTGTTGTGAAGCTCATCTTAATTGCAATCAACTATCATGGCCATTCCCACTTGACATCTTGGAATAGTAAGGAGGTGCACCTTCTGAGGGCATATTCATACACAAGATCATTTGTGATAGGCCGCCAATGGAAGCCATGAGGTAAAGAGGTTTGTTGAGGTATTGTTCATCATTTTAGATCTTCTTTATTTCTATATTTCATTGAGTTATGGGTATTATTGATGTCATCTTATATTTACGCATAATTTCCCCTAACAGTTTTGGCGCCCACCATGGGGCCCTACCCCGATTTAACCTAAAAATTGAGTTTTCTATGTAAAGGTTCTGTACACAGGAGGATTCGGTGCATTTGACCCATTCTGACGTGCATCTAAGCTATGTTCTAGTGCATATGATCTTTCGGCACATTTGACCTCTGAAGCCACACATACACCTTTTGTTACGATGCATCTGATATTCCTGCGCATATGATTTATGTTTCAGTGTTTTGATTTTCCTGCGCTTCTGAGCTCTATTTTTGTGCATTTGTTCTGAACAGTAGTTTTTAGGATATTTTCTGTAGTTTTTGCTAATGCTGACACTTTTTTTCACAGGGGTATTCTCTCATCTACTTGCAAGATTAGGAGCTAGTTTAGTCATTCTAGCTGCATTGTTAACACACATCTAAATCTAACTAGGAAGGGAGTAACTTGAATCTTATTGCATCTACAAATTGAATCTAGTCACAATGCTAGGAGGATAAAAATGAACCACTGCTATCTTGCTTTTCAAAGTTAACAACTTGCATGTGTCCCCAAGTAGATAGCTCATATAGTCTTTTTCATTTTAACTAGGGGAAAAGAACAAGTGTCTTTTGTGTTTTTGGTAATGGTACTAGGCCTATGCTCTCCCCTATATTGGGTGACCAAGATACCAGACATATCATTTTCACATGTGTTGAACCTTTAGAGAGGCCTGCCCTTGGATATCCTTCCGTCTTTGGGGAACGGCCTTAAGTGGTAACAGGCTAAAGCCAAGCCCTGCCGAGCCACTATAAATAAATTGTGTTTGGAGCAAAAGCTTCAAGCAACGAGTGTTGTTTTGTTATACCAACAGCCAACCTCCCCCAAAACCCTCCAAGGCGTAACCCTTGAAGGCTAGGAGACTCCATAACAGAGAGTAGCATTGCCGCACGTATAACCACTCGAACGGTTGCCCTTACTAATCATCCTTTGTTTTAGTAGACCAAAATCCTTCTATTTGTTGGTGCAAAAGGTGGGACCTTTGAAGCCTCCCCGATTCATGTGGTTCTTAGTAGAGATAGCAGAGACAATCCTAAGGTTCGGTGGGGGTACGAGCCTTGGGAAACTTGGATCTTGGTATGCGTGAGAAGTGAGTGCCATGGAGGGGAGCCTGTGCTACCAAGATCTTGAAGCTATCTACTTTGAATAGGCACAGCTAGGGGACTCAACAAATATTGTCTTTGCCAGCCTACTTGTTTTTGTGTCAAAAATAGTCCAAAAATCACAAAAAAAGATCAAAAATCATGAAAACTTATTTGTGTTTGATGTGTTTTACTTGCCATAATTGAGAAAATTAGATCAAAAACACCAACTTGCAACCAAGAAACCAAAAACATTAAAAAATGTGCCAAAAATTATAAAAATAGTTAAGAAAACTAGAGTTGCGCATCTGTCCTGCAGAGCTATGCATATACCTCAACCTGCTATGCATACATTCTGACTTGCTGCACATCTATCACCTGTTACTGCACTGTTAAATTTTACCATAGCTGCGCTTTTGTCCTGACTTTCTGCACATTTATCCTTTGTTGCAACGCTTCTGTTTCTGTACATCCGTGACAATGAGCATTTCCACATATTTTCAGAGAAAATTTTTAGTTTTTCCAGATACCCATTTTAGCCTCACACCAGTTTCTGAGATCAGATTTATCGTGTAGTCACCTTTTCCATCCATTTCCATAGCATACCCTCTCTCTCGTCAGTCGTCTTGTCCGCTTTCTATCAGATATTTCCAAAATAAGATCAGAGTTCCATATTAGATTAGTGCAAGACCCTTTTCAGATCATTTCAGATTCAAGTAAACCTAGTAGGTCACAGAACTTCGCTAGTGGTCTTGGTGCTAGACTAGTCTCTACACAGTAAACATGTACTGGATACCCTTACTCGTGGCTATCGTCTTGTGTCGGCCAACTTGGAATCATTGATCAAAAGAGTCCCTTGTTCAAATCTCGTCACAAGTATCCTCTTCTCAACAATCTCCAACAACACCTTACCAAAATCTCTAGTTTCATCCCACCTCTTCCCACATTGCCTCGCATGGTTTTAACTAGATCTCAATACCAAAAACAACTTGAAGTGGCTGGATCATCCAATCGCATTGTCACCCCTCACAATAGTGATGAGGAAATCTCTCGTGAAGAATACCAAGGAACCCTCCAAGATCAAAAATTTCAACGCATGCTAGAAAAAGTGCTCCATGAGGACCCTCACAAGTACTTCCTGTATCTTGCAAATCTAGGACTTAAACTCCCCTCAGACTTTGATCTCAAAAAAGTGAAAGAAACCGTAGAGGAAACTCATGAAAATCACACTATTGAGGACAAAGGAAAGAAAGTCGCAGACCCAAACATACCTATGGAAGAAATGAGGAAACAAATCGAGACCCTAATGCAACAAATGACAGATCTCAAAGCGGGTCCACCCACTAAAACTTATTCCTTGGAAGACATCTCACTGTATCCCTTTGACAAAAGATTGAACATGGTACCTTTCCCCTTTCGGTTTGAAGTACCTAAGTTTTAAAAATACAAAGGAAAAGGGGACCCAAGAGATCACATTAGGGAATTTAATGCCACATGCATGGAAGTAGCTCACAACGATACTTTCTTAATGAGACTATTCCCTAGATCTTTAGGTGGACAAGCCATGGAATGGCTCTCATGACTCCCGCTGGGTATCAAAACTTTTGATGAGTTAGTAAACAAGTTCGTCACACACTTCTCATACAACATTGAACATGAAGTCTCTATGCTTGACTTATGCAATACAAAGCAAAAGGGTGGCAAATCCTTCGCCTCTTTCTTAAAAAGGTGGAGACAACTCGCGAGCAAATGCCCATATGATGTACCAGAGAAGCAAATGACAGACATGTTTGTCCACAACCTTAACCCTGATCTAAGTTACCAAATCCAAATTCACTACTCTACCTCATTTTTCAAAGTCATTGAGATGGGACTATTTATCGAGAAAGCTATGATTGCCAAGGGGAAAATAAAGTTCTATAAGGACACCCCTAACTCTAATTACACCACAGAAAAATCAAAGTTTTGGACAAAGAACAAAAAAGTCATCAATGATGGAGTAGTTGATGCCAAAGTGGCGGCTCCCAAACAACAACCAATCTTCACTCTCAAAGGAGAAGCAAACAATGCTACACAAAACAAAACCTTCTCTCGCGAGCCAAAGCCATGGTTCAACTCCAACCCTGGGTGAAAATTCACACCACTAGGAGAGTCCCAAGAATCTGCGTTAAGAAAGCTATTGGCTAACAATGAGATCACTCTTCCACCAACTAGTGACTATGAACCTCAAATAAAACCTCACTACTGGAAAGATACAGACTTTTGTGAATATCATAGGGGAAGAGGCCACACGACCAACAACTGTATCCATCTCAAATACATCATTCAAGACATACTTGACCAAAATCAGGAAGGCACTCAACAACATACCTCTAACGAGACACATGTGGCATACAAGGATCCACTTCTCAATCACGATAGGCCATACAACAACACCAACACCACCACCACCAACAACAACAACAATAACAACCGCAACCGATAGAATCAAAACAATAGAAATAATAATGCTAACTATACAAGCGTGCCATTCAATTATACCATCAACTACATATCGGAACACATCCCACAAGTCAATATGGTCACATCCAACCAACAATCAAGACCCAACAAAACTAATTGTAGCATCATCACCCGCAATGGTAAGGTCATGTTAAACACGCTTCCTCCAAGGTCGTCACCTTCTTCGTCTAACCCCCATATGTACAGTGTCATAGACCAACTTTGGAAAACTCCTACCCACATATCTATCTTAGAGTTGTTGCATATGTCTCCTTCCCACAAGGAAATTCTTAATAAATCTCTAGTGGAAACAACTGTGCCCACGAACCTAGCCCAAGAGAAGTTTCAAGCCATGGTAGGAAATCTAACCTCCTCAGGCACCATCTCATTTACCGAACAGGATGATCTCTCAGTGTCTCAGCCTCATAACACACCCTTGCATATTGTTGCATTCATTCATAGACACCGTATCAAAAGAGTTCTTATTGATGGAGGAGCCAGTTTAAATATTTGCACGCTCAAGCTAGTCCTTATAGTGGGGTTCTCTGAAGCTACAGTGGATCCTAGGAAAATGATCACCATTTAGGCCTATGATGAAGAGGAAAGAACTACCAAAGGAACAGTGGTATTACCAATACAAGTGGGACTAGTGATAAAGGACGTTGTTTGCCAAGTCCTAGCCAAGGACCTAGCCTATAATATCCTCCTAGGTAGACCTTGGATTCATGTCATGCAAGCCATGCCTTCTACCTACCACCAATGCATCAAATTTCCTCATGATGGCAAACAGATCACCATCCAAGGTGATCCTAATCCTTTCCAGCATTGCAACACTATCCTCTCAAAACCTGATTGCATCATTCCCAACAACAGAGCCTCTATATCCCCCATCTCACAACATGGTTCTACCTCCAAAGCTTCCTCATCCAGACATAAAGAGCAGAAAATCACCATCAAAGAAATAGGAGTAGGGGAATATTCCATCGAGTACAGCCTCAACTTAGCCAAATTGCCTCTATCTCCAAGATCCTTTGGCCGACCTACACCTAAATGCATTCTGAAACCTTCTGCTCCTCCCAAAGCTCCTATAGCTCCCTTTGTAAAATGGGGGACCCTATCAGATGAAACAAAAGAAAGAGATGTCTTGCAATGGCTCTGTACAGAGGAAGACAACACGCAACAAGAACCACCTAAGCTCCTAATAGAAATATATGGGCGTGGTGAGTCTATCCTACACATAATGGGTTATGATGGACAAGGTCCCATTGGCCTAAGAAAAGAAGGAATAATAGAACCTATCCAACCTTCTTCATCCTCACTTGCAAGAAATACAAAAGGGTTAGGATACAAGGACAAAGGCAAAGCTAAAGCCAATGCTTGTTTTGTGGAACAGATTCATGCCCTACAAGAAGATAGTGACATAGGCTCTAACGAGTATGAGTGGGATGAACTCACAGAACACTCCTATGAAGATAAAGGAGTTGATACCATTCAAACCTATAGCCCCTACCATGAGGGACAAATGCTAACACATAGACCATTAGAGTGTGATTCACCAACTCCTGAGAGTGCAACTTTTGAGGAAGGTCAGAGTTCCATCGCAATAAACAATTTGGAGGAAAGTACCATCTTAGATCCTATCCCTACCAATCTAAATCCTAACCATGTATCCATTCAAACTATCAACAAATCAGATCTATCTATCAATTCCCTTCCCCTTGTGCATCCTAAACTCATCAACTGGGATTTACAAGGAACCCCACAACTAGACATGTTCCAAAATGATGATGCCTATATTGACTACATGGAACTTAGGGACCACCTACCCATAGGAGATCATAAAGTTGGCATTGCCATTGAACTCAACACCGTGGCTTATTCTGGAGAGGGTGCCAATCCTTCCAGTCATAAAAACATAATAATAAAAAATGGATCTGATGGTAAAAACCACTCTGCGGTAGTATCAGATCCCAAAATAGTAAAAAGAAAGGACGCATCCGATGGTGAAAACCCAACCACGGCACCTGATGATGGAAGGCTTGACACTCTCCCCATCGACATGTATCAGGAGAAGTCTCAGATTGTTGTGGAACCTACAGAACTTGTCAACATTGGAACAGAGGAATAGCCTAAGTTTATTCACTTTGAAAAGTCTCTATCTCCACCAGAGAAGACAAAGTTTGTACCATTCTTCAATAAAAAGCAAGTCAACTTTGCTTGGTCATACACAGATATGCCCAATTTAGATCTAGATTTGATTGTACATCATCTTCCACTAGATCCAGGGGTCAAACCAGTCAAGCAGAAGCTCAGGAAATGCATCCACACATTGCACTACTAGTGAAAGAAGAACTCAAGAAACTACTGGATGTAGGATTCATCAGAGCAATAGACTATCCAGAGTGGCTATCCAACATAGTGCTAGTCTCCAAACCTAATGGCAGAGTCAGACTATGTAATGATTTCTGAGATCTTAACAAAGCTTGCCGCAAGGATGACTTTCTGTTACCTAATATTGATATCATAGTCAACTTGACAGCAGGACACACCATGCTTTCTTTAATGGACGGTTTCTCTGGGTACAATCAAATTAGGATAGCACCAGAAGACCAACACAAAATAGATTTCACTTGTCTATGGGGTACCTTCTACCAGAACGTCATGCCATTTGGGTTAAAGAACGCAGGAGCAACATATCAACATGCTATGATCACTATTTTCCATGACATGATGCATGTCACAATGGAGGACTATGTAGATGATATCCTTGCAAAGTCACTCACGAGAGAATTGCACCTGGATGTACTAGAGAAGGTCTTTTAGAGATTGGAACAATTCAAAGTCAGGTTGAACCCAAAGAAATGTGTGTTTGGAATCACATCCGGTAAGATCCTAGGCTTCATTGTATCAGCAAATGGGATAGAAGTTGATCCTGCCAAAGTCAAGGCTATCATGGAAATGCCACCGCCAAAGAATATCACTCAATTGCGGTCTCTACAAGGCAAGTTACAAGCAATTCGCTGATTCATATCACAACTCACAGATAAGTGCCAACCTTTCAGTCATCTCTTATATAAAAACATTCCATTCAGATGGGATGAGAAGTGCGAAGAAGCATTTGGCAAACTAAAGGAATATCTCATGAACCCCCCTATTCTACTGCCTCCTATACAAGGTAAGCCGCTATTACTTTATATATTTGTTACATAGACAGCTCTGGGCGCCCTATTAGCACAACAGGGTTATGAAGGCAAAGAAAGGGCTATCTACTACATCAGTCGCACATTGGTGGGCTACAAACTGTAGTATTCTCAAATAGAAAGATCGTATCTTGCTGTGGTTTTTGCTTCCCAAAAACTATGACATTACATGCTAGCACATTCAGTCAAGCTTATTGCAAAGATAGATCCACTGAAATACCTATTAAGCAAAGCAGCTCTCACAGGTCGCCTAGCTAAGTGGGTAATGCTCCTAAGTGAATATGACATTGAGTATGTAGAACGGAAGGCTATCAAGGGTCAAATCATTACCGATCAGTTAGCAGAAGCTCCATTACAGGATACCACACCAATGACATTCGAGTTTCCTGATGAAGCCATATTCAGTATCACAACACACCCATGGAAACTCTACTTTGATGGATCCTATACAAACCATGGATCGGGGGAAGGAATCTTGTTAATCACTCCTCACGGCAACACCATACCTAAGTCTTATCATCTGCCATTCCCATCCACAAACAATATGGCAGAGTACGAGGCCTTGGTCATCAGTCTCAAATTGGCAACAGAATGGAAAATCAAAGAGCTACATGTCTATGGCGACTCCCAACTGGTAATCAATCAAGTCAACAATGACTATCAGA
Organism: Cunninghamia lanceolata; assembly: GCA_027924645.1. Lineage (NCBI taxonomy): Eukaryota > Viridiplantae > Streptophyta > Pinopsida > Cupressales > Cupressaceae > Cunninghamia > Cunninghamia lanceolata. The sequence continues at coordinate 2,876,583 of BSBN01000500.1, read as the reverse complement.
CCAAAGATGACAAGTTAATCCCATATAAACATATGGTTGATGACTTTAAGGAGTACTTTGTGATCATCTCCTTTGAACATATACCTTGCATTGAAAATAAGGTAGCAGATGCTATGGCAACCATTGCCTTGCTCCTCGAGATCCCAGAGAATGAGTCACGGTATGAGTTCTTGGTTGAAACAGTTATACAACCAGCTTATGATCTTCCTGAAACCCACTCCATATGCCTCTTAGTCGGATTTGATTCACCTTGGTACAATAAAATCTATACTTACCTCAAGGATAATACCCTACCGCCTGACTTGTCTTCTAACCGACGCCGAACTTTCATTCACCAAACCTCTTGTTATACCATTATCGCTGACACCTTATACCACTGAGGTATGGATGGTACTCTACTCTGATGTTTAGAATGGGAAGAGTCTCAAACCACCTTACGAGATGTACACGAAGGAATTTGCGGAACACACTCTAGCGGTCCTTCTTTAGCTAAGAAACTCATGCATTTGGAATACTATTGGCCAAACATGGAAATAGATTCATATCAATTTGTGAAGAAGTGCAGGCAGTGCTCGATACATGGAAACCTAATACATGCACCAGCTCAAGAGCTATGACCTTTAATGACACCTTGGCCTTTCTGTCAGTAGGGACTCGACCTTGTGGGCAAAATTTACCCGCTATCATCCAACGGCCACAAGTTCATAATAACCGCCACTGAATATTTTACCAAGTGGATTGAAACCATTCCACTCACCAATGTCACAAGTAAATAGATTGCCTAATTCATCCTCAATTACCTCATCTGCAAATACAGAATTCCCTCATCCATTGTCACGGATAATGGAAGACCTTTCAAGAACCAGGATGTCCAAGAGATTTGTGACAAATTTAAAATCCAACACCATTTCTCCACCCCCTACTACCCACAAGGCAATGGCCAAGCAGAGGCATCCAACAAAACAATCTTGAAAATCCTCAAGAAAATAGTCAACGATGCTGGCCGTGATTGGCACATATAACTGAATCCCACTCTATGGGCCTATCGAACTAGTATACACACTCCCACAGATGCTACCCCTTACGCCCTTGTCTATGGATCAGAAGCCATTTTGCCCATTGAGGTCAAGTTACCTTCCCTAAGGGTGTTGCTAAAAGGCCTCATTACTGATGAAGACTACAAAGTTTCCAGATTGCAAGAGTTAGAGTTGTTAGAAGAGAGAAGGCAACAAGCCTTTAACCATCTCAAAGCATATCAACAAAGAATGTCACGAAGCTACAATCATAGAGTCTGTCCAAGAGTCTTCAATGTTGGTGATCTAGTGCTCAAGGAAAATCCCCGCAATTAGTAGGATCGAGAAAAGAAAGGTAAGTTTGAGCCCAACTGGCTTAGTCCTTATGTCATCATTACAGCCTATGGATCAGGGGCATATCAGTTAGCAACATCATAGGGTGAGATGTTCGATGACCCAATCAACAGTATACATATTCACCGATTCTATACCAAAGAGAACCCCAATGTAAGGGGGGCATAAAATTCAAAAATACAAAAAAAAAACTAGAAAAATACAAAAAAAAAAACAAAAAAATGGAAAAACAACAAAAAAAATCGTCCTCTGGTGAAAACCTGGAAAACAGGCGCCTTGGATAGGTACCATGATGAAAACTTGGCAAACAGGCGTCATGTGTACTTCTATCTTTTGTGCAAATAAAAGCAAGTGGTGAAAACTTGGTAAACAAGTGTTACTTGTGATGAACTGCCTTCTCTGTCTTTGGGAGACCAATCACCTTGTTTGTATTGTTCCTACCATCATTTCTTGTCTGATCCATATCTGTTCCATAATAAAGCACCTTGTGTGACCTAACACTAACCTATCATGGCTTGAGACTCTATCTCTTTTGTCACCTTATCAACTAACGTCTTATCTAGTATCCTATCCACGGTGTCAGCCTGGCATAGCGTCTGTCGTCAGTATCATAGGGTCAACCCTGAACTACGTTGCCTCTATGTTGTCATGTAGGCAAGGCCATTTTCAATGCGCCCCTGAGGCTCCACTTTCCAATCCATCCCATATCTTTTCGTCTATCCTCTAGTCTATCCATGGTCCAAGTCCCTGAACTACGTTGCCTCTACATTGTCACGTAGGCAAGGTAATTTAGTAATGCGCCCCCGAGGCACTAGGTCAGTCCCTTAGGGTCTGTTTTGCCAAGCGTGCATACAGGCACAAAAAAAACCCACTTTCAAACAGAAATCTTGACGCAAGACATCAACCTATCCAACGCAAAAAAAACAAGTACCTAAAACACTCAAACTAATTCTATCTAAATTATGGCAAGGAAAAAACACATCTAAATGCAAGAATGTTTTGTGTTTGATCAGGTTAACTTACAGAGTCTTCATTTTTGTCATTATGTCTTCCTATGCTACTCGAGGATGCCAAAAGCCAGAGATGCTATGATGGGGGCATAATTATTTTCTTTGTTTGTTGTTTGTGGATTAATCTTTAGTAATGTGAAGCCTTGTCTAACGACATGATCGACAAAAGATCATCGGGGACATCAAAGGTCTAACATGAATGGGGGCAATCCTTATTTGTTGATACGCAAGTGATACTCAGGTCATCTAGATTCAATTTTGACTAGATGCTTGTATTAACTTGCTAAATCAAAATCCATGTAAGCAATACTCAAGTCATCTTGGTTCAATTATACCTAGATGCTTGTATTTTCTTACAACATTTTAAACGCCCAATGATGAAATAAGCACTTCAAAATACTTGTAAAAATCAAGATGGCAAACCATTCCATATCCATATCAATAACATATCCAATTACATTTTACATCCATATCCCATGCAATAAAAAAAATTCCTATGCAGAGTATCAATACAAATAAAAGCTTGTCAGTCCTTCTATCGAGTCATTCTTCCATCAGTCAGCCTTCTATCTATCATTGTGTCATTTTTGTGTCGATTGAGTACATTTGGACATAGCAAAAACACAGCATAAATTGCATATCATATCACATGAGATAGTCATTAACATGATTAAATTATTTGCATACATAATAAGTCTATTAGGTCATCCATATACATTTTGTAATCATCACATAGTGTCAATAGAAAAAAAAAAAACATAGATAAATATCATCGCATAAAATGCATAATAGATAAATAACATTCGCTTCTACATACATAAAAGTGCATCAGATCATTATGAAATCATCGAAGTCTACATTAAATCATCATCATATCAAATTCATAGAATCAAAAATAAAATGCATCCATAGCAACATCACATAGCATGATAAAGACATAATAAACATGTGCATCGCATATAAACATCATAAAGATAGAATGCATCCATGACATATAGAATAAATGAATGCATATATAGATCATCAATAGTTGCATCATCATATAAATATCAAATAAAACATGTCCAAATGTACAATATCAAAGGTCCATCTCTGAGTCAATGTCATATATAGTGTATACACCACATAAATAGTGATACATGTCTTAGTACAAAAATGATACGAGCATATACATATCAAGCTATCTGAGCCATCAAAAGTGTTTACATAAGCCAAAATCTGTACAAGTGCAACTATGGGCTAGCTCTGTTGCCGTGAGCCACTGCTCCCTGTACTATCCTCCCCTCTGCCGGCCCCAGACTGCTGTGGGCCCATCACTAACCCTCCTGACCGTGAACCCCCTGCTCTCTAGGAAGCCCATAGATTGGCTCCTGAAGCTGGGTGCCCTCTGATCCGTTGCCACAACCCTATGGTAAAGACCCCTGTAATACTAAGTCTGGGCTTGCACCCTCGATAGCTTCGCCTATACCTGCACAAGTTGCGCCTATGCCTGCTGTACCTGTGTCACCAAAAATGTTGTAGCCCCATCTGTGCCCAAGGCTACCACAATCGAGTCTCTCTCTAACCTGATAGCCCGCACTCTCACCAAGGCCATATCCCGCTCCGTGGTGAGCCCCGATATCACACATGCGTTTGCCTCTCTGCATGACTCAGCCATCCTGAGCTGTGCCTGGAGCTATCTAATCTAACCCTGTAGTGTCGCAATGGCCTGCTATTGCTAGTCAGGTTGAGGAGCTTGAGGAACCTATGCCTGTCCCTACACCTGCTACTGGGGCACTTGCTGTTGAGCCACCTGCTGCGGTGGCAGCATCTGAACCTACTATGCAACCTGTGGCTACACTACTTACTACTACTGGGAGGGTCCTGTTGGGAATTAAGGTGTCTCAACCTTGGTGATTTTCTGCATTTGTAATGTTTGTATTTATTATTCATTGCCTATGTTGTAAATAATTGGAAATTCCACTTTGTCATATTGTGGGATGTGGCACGGTGATGTGTCAATCCTACATGGATTATGACAACTTGTTCTTTTGTCCTCACATGAGGAGATAGGCACCCCACTTAGTGGTAGGAATATTTTGCCATGTGTCGGCATCTTCTATGTTGTGTAAGGAATGTTTGACCGAAACGGTTATGATGGATTCCTATGACGAATCTACGACATGTAAGAGTCAAGAATAGAAGGCTGTAAGACATGTAATGACATGTGTCATGTGGCATCTTTGAATGAGGCATATTTGGGCACCCCAAGGTGGAATATGATGTGTTGTAAGAGAATATGCTATTTATAGCAGGTGTATGACAGATTCTCTTATAGCTGTAAGTTTTAACCGCTATGACAGATTCTATGACGGTCATAAGTGTCGTAAGAGCATTTGTCATAGCCCATTTTGGAAATAGGTGACCTCTTTGGGATGGGAGCTGTGGACAAGTGTCAGACACATTCTACAATGTTGACCAAGTGTCCCTAGGCATGGGTTTTGGTCCAAGATGCCATATTGGATGCCCATTCCAACAAAGGTCCAATATTGCCTTGTAATTCCTTTATATACAGGTGCTTGGAGATGGAGTTTGTATCACAGGTTTACAGGTATTGTTATGCTGCCAGATTGACTCCAGACATGAGTGTCGAAGACCATTGAAGCTTGCATTGCAAGTGTATTGTAAACATTCTTTCGGATTTGTTAATACATTGTGCAGGTTTCTGAGTGTGGGGTTTTTCACCCGATAAGGGTTTTCCCCACCGTAAATCTTTGTCTCTCTTCTTCTGTCTACTTTCTGGTTCTTGTGTTTTTCTACAATATCTCATGTTAATGGTTTAACATCACTGTAATAGTTAGGATAAAATTGAATTTGCATAGCCCTCTCCTCAATAGATTAGTGTAGGAAGTGTTTCCACACACCTAGCTTCCTTTCAGTTGGTATCAGAGCTTGATCACCTTTGGTCCTAGTTGTAGGGTAGGGGTTTTTTGAGCTAATCTTAGGTTGAGTGGGAGTCTGTGCAGAGCATTTCGTATCTTATTGCAGCAAGGAGATGGCAGGCACATCAGGAAGGTTTGAAGTAGAGAAGTTCAACAGCAGTAATTTCAAGCTATGGAAGCTCAAAATGGAAGACATGTTAGTTGACCGAGACCTTTAGGAAAGTGTGAATGGAACTAAACCAACTACAATGACACAAGCTGATTGGGATCTCAAGGATCAGAAGGCTAAGGGTCTCATAAGACTTAGTCTTGCCGATTCTGTGTTGTTAAATGTCCATGAAGAGACTGTTGCAAAACTCCTTTGGAAGAAGTTGGGGGATGTGTATCAAGCCAAATCCCTAGTCAATAAAATTTTTCTGAGAAAGAAGTTGTACTCTCTTCAAATGGAGGACGGAGGATCTGTGGCTGAGCATATGAATGCCTTTAATATGTTGGTTGCACAATTAACATCTATTAGTGTAAAGATGGAGGAGGAGGATCGGTGTATGACCCTGCTTTGTTCTCTACCGGACTCATGGGATCATCTTGTCATGGCAATCAGAAGCACCACATCCACATTCAAAATAGAAGAAGTGGTTTCTTCATTGTTGTCTGAAGAGATGCGGAGAAAGTCTTTTGAGGCAGCCAAAGAAGCCCTTGCAGTTCGTGGAAGACCCAAGGAGAAAGGTAAGAAGAAGGACAAGAAAGCTGAGAAGGGTAGATCCAAATCTCCTAGAAAGTCCAAGGCTCTTTGTTGGAACTGTGGTAAGACCGGGCATTTCTGAAAGGAATGCAAAGAGGAGAAGAAGAAAAAGAAGAAAGCTCCTGATTCAAATTTTGACAAATCACAAGATGACGGTGATGCTTTCATCGCAGCCCTGGCAACCCATGCATTTGATGATGTGTGGCTAATTGACTCTGGTGCATCATTCCACATGACCTCGCATCGAGATTGGTTCACTAAGTATGAGGAGTTCGATGGTGGAAAGGTGTATCTAGGTGACGACTCTCATCTGAAGATCATTGGTCATGGAAGAGTCTCTATCCGATTCCCTGATGGTTGAGTGAAGGGGATCTCTGGGGTTATGCACATCCCAGGCTTAGCATGGAACCTACTTTCTGTAAGTAGTTTGAATGATGCAGGTGTGCAGGTTGTCTTTTTGAAAGAAGGATGCAAGATGACTAGAGGATCTATGGTGCTTGCTAATGGTACTTGGAGAGGTACTCTATTTTAGCTGGAAGCATGCATTTCATAATGCAATAGTTCTTCTGACTCAAGGAAGAGGGTAACAGTCACTTCATCCCCACCATCTGAATGAGCAGTGAAGAAATCTGTTGTTTCTAGTCTTGATGGTTGTAATCGTGCATTGGAAGTTAGACTTCCTGTAGAAAAGACAATGTTATGGCATAAGACATTTGGCCACATTGGTGAGAAGAGTCTATGTACCCTAAAAAATAAGAACATTGTTGAGGGGTTAGATGATTGTAATCTTGAGTTTGACTTTTGTGAACATTGCATTTATGGAAAACAAAACCGTGTTCAGTTTTACTCGAGTTCTCATAAGTCTTCTGGTGTGTTGGACCTTATTCATTCTGATGTGTTTGGTCCTGTTAATGTTCCTTCATTATCAAAATCTGTATACTTTGTATATTTTATAGATGATTATAGTAGAAGGACATGGATTTATTTTCTCAGAAGAAAATCTAAAGTCTATAGCAAGTTTAAGGAGTTTAGAGCCTTTGCTGAAAATTATACTGGTAAAAAGATTAAATGTTTGAGAATTGGCAATGGTGGTGAGTTCTGTTCTACAAAATTTGATAAGTATTGCAAGGACCTTGGGATTGAAAGACATAAGACAACTCCATACACATCGCAGCAAAATGGAGTTGCAGAGAGGATGAACAGGACACTGATGGAGAAGGCCAGGAGTATGCTTAGTGGAGCTGGTCTAGAACAAAAGTTTTGGGCTGAAGGTGTTGTCACTGCTTGCTGTCTGGTAAACAGATCTCCTACATCAGCTCTTGTTGGAAAGACACCCATGGAGGTGTGGTCTGGTAGAAAGCCTTCAATAAGACATCTTCATGTTTTTGGTTGTGAGGCATATGCACATGTGCCTAGTGAGAAGAGGTCAAAGTTGGAGAACAAAGCTGTTAAGTGTATCTTCATTGGCTACGGTGTTGGTGTGAAAGGATACAAGCTTCGGGACCCCGTGGCTAAAAAAGTGTTGTATAGCAGAAGTGTCATCTTCAAAGAGCTTACACCTTCTTCCACTGTTTTGCAGCTAGAAGAAAAAGAAAAGAAAGAGGATGTTGTTCAATTTCCTCTCACCCCTGAGAAGATTGAACCGAAAGACATTCTTGGACCTGATGATGAGGAGAGCTCTAGCAGCTCTGAAATCTCAGATGAAGAAGCTGAACCTCAACCTCAGCTCTTGAGGAGGTCTACATGGATAAGAAAGCAACCTAAAAGGTTTGGTTTTACATTGCTTGATTCTAGTTGTGCTTATGCTTTGCTTACTAACAGTGATGAACCTAGAACTGTATCAGAGGCTTTGGATATGAAGGATGCAAGTTCCTGGAAGGAGGCCATGGAAGAAGAAATGGCTTCTTTGGATAAGAATCAAACTTGGGACTTGGTGCCTTTGCCTCCTAGAGGGAAACCCGTTGGATGCAAATGGGTGTTCAAGAAGAAGATTGGTGCAGATGGCAGTATTGAGAAGTATAAGGCCAGATTGGTTGTGAAGGGGTATTCACAAGTGGAGGGTATAGATTATGGTGAGATCTTCTCTCCCGTTGCAAAGCTAACATCCATTCGATTCCTGTTGTCACTCATTGCAGCTTATGACTTGGAGGTAGAACAGATGGATGTGAAGACAGCTTTCCTTCATGGTGACTTGGAGGAAGAAATCTACATGTCACAGCTAGAGCATTACATGGTAAAAGGTAAAGAAAATTTGGTTTGCAAACTTAAGAAGTCTTTGTATGGTTTGAAGCAATCCCCTAGGAGATGGTATTTGAAGTTTGATGCCTTTGTGTTGTCAATTGGATTTGTGAGATTGAAATCGGATCACTGTGTGTATTATAAATTTGATGGTGATCGTATTCTCATTATTACACTGTATGTTGATGATATGTTGCTCATTGGGAAGGGTAAAAATATGATTTCTAATTTTAAATCTCAGTTCTCAGCTCAGTTTGAAATGAAAGATTTAGGGGCAACCAGATACATTCTAGGAATAGAAATCAGAAGAGACAGAACCAACAGAAAACTTTGGTTAAGCTAGAGTAAGTATGTGAAGTCCGTGTTGGACAGATTCAACATGGCAGATTGTAGACCATTGTGTGTTCCCGTTTCTTTGGGGACAAAGTTGTCTATTGAGGATTGTCCAAAATGTCCTAGTGAGGTGGAGGACATGAGCAGAGTACCTTATGCTAGTGCTGTTGGCAGTTTGATGTATGCCATGGTCTGCATAAGACCAGACATTACCCAAGCAATGGGAGTCCTTAGTCGATTTATGGCTAATCCTGGATGGGTTCATTGGGATGCAGTTAAGAGAGTGTTCAGATATTTGAGGGGTACTTCTGAGTATTCCATTTTCTATCATGGTAATGTTTCAGGACCTCCGCATTCTATTGATATTCATGGATTTGTGGATTCAGATTGGGCAGGTGACATTGACAGTAGGAGATCCACCAGTGCTTATGTTTTTACACTGTTTGGTGGTGCTATTAGTTGGATGAGTAAGCGACAACCAGTTGTTGCTTTGTCCATGACAGAAGCTGAGTACATGGCAGCAACTCATGCTTGTAAGGAAGCCATTTGGATTAACAGATTGTGTTCAGATATTGGTGTTGATGCAAGTTAGATCACGATCAGTTGTGACAGTCAAAGTGCAATTTGCCTTGTAAAGAATCCAACTTTCCATGCTCGAACTAAGCACATTAATGTTCAGTTTCACTTCGTGAGGGACATGGTTGAGGATGGAAAGGTAAATTTAGAGAAGGTAAATACTTTGAAGAATGTTGCAGATGCATTGACGAAACCAGTGGGCACAGGAAAGTTCAGATGGTGTTCAGAGTCTATGGGCCTCTCGGCCTATAGCAGTTAAATCCTATTTTTCTATTGGCTCTTACAAGGTGTTCGACAAGTGGGAGAATGCTGGGAATTAAGGTGTCTCAACCTTGGTAATTCTTTGCATTTGTAATGTTTGTATTTATTATTCATTGCCTATGTTGTAAATAATTGGAAATTCCACTTTGTCATATTTTGGGATGTGGCACGGTGATGTGTCAATCCTACATGGATTATGACAACTTGTTATTTTGTCCTCACATGAGGAGATAGGCACCCCACTTAGTGGTAGGAATATTCTGCCATGTGTCGGCATCTTCTATGTTGTGTAAGGAATGTTTGACCGAAATGGTTATGATGGATTCCTATGACAAATCTACGACATGTAAGAGTCGAGAATAGAAGGTTATAAGACAGGTAATGACATGTGTCATGTAGCATCTTTGAATGAGGCATATTTGGGCACCCTAAGGTGGAATATGATGTGTTGTAAGAAAATATGCTATTTATAGCAGGTGTATGACATATTCTCTTACAGCTGTAAGTTGTAACCGCTATGACAGATTCTATGACGGTCATAGGTGTCGTAAGAGCATCTGTCCTAGCCCATTTTGGAAATAGGTGACCTCTTTGGGATGGGAGCTGTGGACAAGTGTCAGACACATTCTACAATGTTGACCAAGTGTCCCTAGGTGTGGGTTTTAGTCCAAGATGCCATATTGGACGCCCATTCCAAGAAAGGTCCAATATTGCCTTGTAATTCCTTTATATACAGGTGCTTGGAGATGGAGTTTGTATCACAGGTTTACAGGTACTATTATGCTACCGGATTGACTCTAGACATGAGTCTCGAAGAACATTGAAGCTTGCATTGCAAGTGTATTGTAAACATTCTTTCAGATTTGTTAATACATTGTGTAGGTTTCTGAGTGTGAGGTTTTTCACCCAATAAGGGTTTTCCCCACCATAAATCTTTGTCTCTCTTCTTCTATCTACTTTCTGGTTCTTGTGTTTTGCTGCAACATCTCATGTTAATGGTTTAACATCGCTGTAATAGTTAGGATAAAATTGAATTTGCATAGCTCTCTCCTTAATAGATTAGTGTAGGAAGCATTTCCGCACACCTAGCTTCCTTTTAGGTCCCTCCCCAGCTCTTCTCCTCTACCTCTATCTGCCTCCTCCACCTCCCCCATCTCCTCCATCACCTCCCTCTCCCTGTCCTCCTCTACCCCTCCATCTCCTCCTCCTCCCACCAGCCCCATCGTCATCATCTAAATCCTCCTCGTCTATGCAAGGAACCAACTCTCCAGGCCCTGAGTACCTCAGAAAAGGATGATCTACAAACCACTCCTCATAATCAGGAGTCATCCCTGCATCTGTAATCTCTCTCCTCATCGGTTAGGCCACATAAGGTATCTGCTGGAACTTTGCCAAGGCCTCCTCATATGAAGCAACTGGACCCCATCTGAATCTCTCTACATGTGTGCGCACAAAATGAGCCTGTCCTTGGGGCATGCCCTATCTCCTGCCAAACTATCTCCGCACCTTGCTAACAATCTGTCTCTCTAGAATGAACTGAGTCCAACCAATGAGCCACCAAGTTTGAAAGCAATATGGCAGCTCATCATCCTCATCATCCCAGTGCTTGCAATCCAGGTAGGGGCACCAGACAACTCTGTCAACATTGTCCAGCGCGTGTCTCCAGTACTCTAGCTTCCCCAGTTTGTGCTGGGAAATAACTCTTGCATAGCCATAACTATACGGCTCATCTCTTTGTTGAGTAAAGACACACATTGGCCAAGTGATCACAATATGCTCCCATAGCCAAAACTGTAATAGTGAAACCCCTGCTGACAAGCTAGCACCCCTGTGGTATACCACCTGATGCATATCCTGATATAAGTGGGCCAAGACACAGACACCCCATGCATAGAGGGTGCCCTCTGTAATCATCCTCTCCATGATCCGTCCCCATCCAATCAGGAACCCATGCGACCTCCTATTGGGGCATACAATGCCTCTGATCAGTCCAGCACTATCCCTAGGAAGTAGTCATAATAGTCATGAATATCTTGCCATGGGATAACCTGACAATCTAGCTCTGGGTCATCGAAGACTTGCCTACACTCCACAAGTCCTGTATCCCACTAAGGATCATACTCTACCAGCTCACCCTGAATTGGCAAGTGCAAAATCCTGTAGACGTCCTCTAAAGTAATTGCCATCTTGCCAGTCAGCAAATGAAAAGTCCCATCCTCGCAATGGAATCTCTCCACTGCTGCAGTCAACAAACTAAGGTTTGCACAAACCTCAGGCAGGAAACAAACATAATCCAGACCCATAGCACTGAGAGCCTCTTGATCTATCTCAGTGAGTAAATAGCGCAGCAACATCGGTAAGGGAAACCGCTCCCTCGACATAAGTATATCCCAAATTTCCTCCTGCAATACGCAAGGTAATGCGTCAACATAAACTGCAAAAAACCTGCTCAACATATCTAAAGAATCATATCACTTACTTAACCTAAACAAATTGATCAAAACAACACACAACATCTCTCAACTAGATTCCTGCAATCTCAGAGATCTCTTATCGATTGATGCATCGAGCAGGATGCCAATCGAGTCAATTTTGTTAAGTAAACTGACTATCCTATGCATATGCGCCAAATTAGAACGTAAATGTGCAATTTCCCAGTAAATGCACCACTTCTGGTAGATGTGCCATAGCATTTCTTAAATACGCAGATCCATATCAAATTCGCAGCTATACCTCGTATATGCATAACCTAAATACATGCACTGGAAGACAACATGCATGCGCAAGAGCTCAATACATGCACCGACTCATAACATGCATATGCAACACTCATGCATGCGCCGCATAAAAACATATGCGCAGTTCCGCATGACATATGTGCCGAACTGCAATCCTATGGATCTATCTAAGCAAATTTTCCCTAGCATTTATTGTGCTAATAAATGACCCTAGGTAAAGTTTTTCAAACTACATACTGGTGGTCCTGCCTCAGCTTGCTGATCGAACCGTCGAACTCGCTCAAAGCGGTGCTCCTCACACAGAATATCCATCTCAATGCCGACTGCTCTATGCTCCTATGCTCTCCTAAGCTCTCAAAGACCTATCAACAAAAGCCAAGTGTGCAAATGACTAGGGACCCAGCTCCTATATATAGCGAGTGTACCCTAATTGGCTGTGTGACGACTATGGCTACTTCCTAGGCCCGTTTCTGCTCATTTCTTTCAGCCATGACCTATTTTTCTTCACTCTAGCTTGCTTTTCGCCTTCTTCATCGTGAGATTGTTCGTCTCACATCCTTCTCCCTTCTTCCCGTCTAATCTCCCGAGGGGGCATCATGTCGTCAAAACCTGTACCAGGGGCAAACTGGGGCATGTATCATTATCAAAAATTTATTCTTTGAAGCATTGCCGTAAACTGCATTACATCAAAGAGGGGAAAAATGTATACGCATTAAAATGACACGACTCAGTCTAAATAAATATTCTTAATATTTATTTCATTCTAATTCTTCAATCAATAAATAAATAAACAAATTTATTATTTGATTCATATTCCTCTAAGTAATTAAATATCAAAATATTTAATTACCTCTTCCAAAGTCAAAATTAAATAAAATCCTTTATTTAATTTAATTCTTCCAAATTCTTCCAAACAATTAAATAATTCTTAATTATTTAATTAAGTCAATTCTTCTTCCAAATTTAAATAAATCAATCAAATTTATTTAAAACCCCTCAAACTCTAAAAATAAAATATAACCAAATATTTTATTTATTCTTCCAGATCATGCACAACAATTAAATAAATTTATTTATTTAATTTGCTTTCTTATCTTCTAATTCCTCAAAAATCTTCCAAATCTTCTAAAAATAATTCTTATTCTTCATACATACAAAATTAAATAATTTATTATTTAATTCCTCTCAAATCATGCAAAAGCAAACCTCAGGTTGAGTTAACTAACTTAGTCAACCTTGTTTTTATCAAAAAACTCTTAAAATAGGAAAAAAATTTCTATTTTATAACAACATATCTTATCTTCAATAAATAGAAAAATAATTAACTCAAAATAGCTTTTGTGTGACACTTGTCTTCTTTCTCTTCGCGCACATTCTCTCATTCTTTCTCAATCATTGATCTTCTTATTCTTTCTCAACTGTTGATCTCCTCTCTCATGAGTCTATAAATTGAACCCTCTTCTCCCATTTCAATCATCCAAGCTTTCAGTATTGTTACTCTAGAGAAATTCTATTTGCTTGCGATCAACTTGTTACCATATCACCATTACTATTGTTGTGAAGCTCATCTTCATTGCAATCAACTATCATGGCCATTCCCACTTGACATCTTGGAATAGCAAGGAGGTGCACCTTCTGAGGGCATATTCATACACAAGATCATTTGCGATAGGCCGCCAATGGAAGCCATGAGGTAAAGAGGTTTGTTGAGATATTGTTCATCATTTTAGATCTTCTTTATTTCTATATTTCATTGAGTTATGGGTATTATTGATGTCATCTGGTATTATGGGTATTATTGAGTTTGACTAGATTCCTGCAATTTCAGAGATCGCTTATCGATTGACACATCGAGCAGGATGCCAATTGAGTCAATTTTGTTAAGTAAACTGCCTATCCTGTGCATATGCACTGAACCAAAAGGTAAATGCACAATTTCCCAGTAAATGCACCACTTCTGGCAGATGCACCGTGACATTTCTTAAATGCGTAGATCCATATCAAATGCGCAGCTATACCTCGTATATGTGCAGCCTAAATACATGCACCGGAAGACAACATGCATGCACAAGAGCTCAATACATGCGCTGACTCATAACGTGCATGCGCCGACTCATAACGTGCATGCGCCGCTTCAATCTTAAATGTGCCACATAAAAACATATGAGCAGTTCCACATGACATATGCGCCGAACTGCAATCCTTTGCATCTATCTAAGAAAATTTTCCCTAGCATTTATTGCGCTAGTAAATGACCCTAGGTAAAATTTTTCAAACTACGTATCGGTGGTCCTGCCTCAGCTAGCCGATCGAACCATTGAACTTGCTCAAAGCAGTGCTCCTCGCGCGGAATATCCATCTCAATGTCGACTACTCTATGCTCCTATGCTCTCCTAAGCTCTCAAAGACCTATCAACAAAAGCTAAGTGTGCAAATGACTAGGATTGTGGACCGAACTCCTATATATAGCAAGTGTACCCTAACTGGCTGTGTGACCACTATGGCTACTTTCCAGGCCTGTTTTTGCCCATTTCTCCAAACCATGACCTGTTTTTCTTCACTTTGGCCTATTTTTCGCCTTCTTCATCATGAGATTGTCCGTCTCACGTCCTTCTCCCTTCTTCCTGTCCAATCTCCTGAGGGGGTATCCTTTCATTGTAACTTGTACCATGGGCAAACTGGGGCATGTATTGTTATCATGAATTTATTCTTTGAAGCAATGTCGTAAACTACATTGCATCAAAGAGGGGCAAAACTTTATACGCCTAAAAATGACACGACTCAATCTAAATAAATATTTTTAATATTTATTTCATTCTAATTCTTCTATCAATAAATAAATAAACAAATTTATTTATTCAATTCATATTCTTCTAAGGTAATTAAATATCAAAATGTTTAATTACCTCTTCTAAAGTCAAAATTAAATAAAATCCTTTATTTAATTTAATTCTTCCAAATTCTTCCACACAATTAAATAATTCTTAATTATTTAATCAAATTCCTCTTCCAAATTTAAATAAATCAAATCAAATTTATTTAAATCCTCTGTCTCTAAAAATAAAATATAATCAAATATTTTATTTATTCTCCCAAATCATCCACAACAATTAAATAAATTTATTTATTTAATTTGCTTTCTTATCTACAAATTCTTCTAAAAAATCTTCCATATCTTCTAAAAATAATTCTTCTTCTTCATGCACACAAAATTAAACAATTTATTATTTAATTCCTCTCAAATCATGCAAAAGCAAACCTCAAGTTGAGTTAACTAACTCAGTCAACCTTGTTTTTACCAAAAAACTCCCAAAATAGAAAAAAACTTTCTATTTTATGACAACATATCTTATCTTCAATAAATAGAAAAATAGTTAACTCAAAATAGCTTTTGTGTGACAGTTGTCTTCTTTCTATTAGCGCACATTCTCTCATTCTTTCCCAAATGTTGATCTTCTCATTCTTTCTATATAGTTGATCTTCTCTCTTTCAAATCTATAAATTGAACCCTCTTCTTCCATTTCAATCATCCAAGATTTTAGTATTGTTACTCTGTAGAAATTCCATTTGCTTGCGATCAACTTGTTACCATATCACCATTACCATTGTTGTGAAGCTCATCTTCATTGCAATCAACTATCATGGCCATTCTCACTTGACATCTTGGAATAGCAAGGAGGTGCACCTTCTGAGGGCATATTCATACACAAGATCATTTGCGATAGGCCACCAATGGAAGCCATGAGGTAAATAGGTTTGTTGATTTATTGTTCATTGTTTTAGATCTTCTTTATTTCTATATTTCATTGATTTATGGGTATTATTGATGTCATTTGATATTTACACATAATTTCCCCTAACAGGTTCAAGCATGGGAGAATGTGTAGTGGGTGGAAGCATAAAGCTCTATCCCACTTGTGGAACATTTCACAAAAACAAGTCCTAGGAGGCAAAAATCATTAAACATCCTTCTAGGCCCTACCATATGTCAATAGGGTTTGAATGAAGGTGTTGTTTTTACTAATTTTAATGTTTCAAGCTAAAATAATATATGGAAATGGGCCTTCATTAGAACTAACTTATGTGGCCATTGAAGTTTTGTTCACCCTATTTTTGACAAAAAATGATCCAAGGCAATTTTTTGACAATCAAACCAAGTCACCATGACATGAGATTTTACATGATTGTAGCCCTTGGAGTAAGCTATTTGAAAAGTATAATTTATAATAT
The DNA here is from genome assembly GCA_027924645.1 of Cunninghamia lanceolata. NCBI lineage: Eukaryota > Viridiplantae > Streptophyta > Pinopsida > Cupressales > Cupressaceae > Cunninghamia > Cunninghamia lanceolata. The sequence goes on along the minus strand of BSBN01000500.1, from coordinate 2,860,167 downwards.
TTTTATTTAATTATTAGATTTCTTTTTATTTTCTAGTAAGCCTAGGTTTTTTTTTATCAAATATACATGTTTATGCTTGATATATGTGGAATAATAGAAAAAAGTAGACAAAATTCAAAAAATGCAACCACCCTCTATGTTTATGTCTTTGTTTCAACAAAATAATAATAATTTGGATATATATTAAAATTATGCTATATGGGAAAATATGTCTAAATTACATTTAATCCGAATTAAAAATTAATAATAAATAAAATATGCAACAAAAATTATTAAAAAATATGCAAACCCTAGATACTAGTGTCAATTATATATTTCAAGAAATTATGAATTGATCTTATATCTAGTTGAATTTATGCAATATGGGAAATATTACTCATTAAAGATACTATAAAGTATAAGAAACAATTTATTAACAAATATTTACAAAATGAGAAAAAATATTTGTAATTTAAAAAAAATAGAATCTACAAGTAAAATCTTAAATCACTAATTTATATCATCTTCAAATTCTTAATGGTTTGCTTGCTATAAGTGACATAAAATAAAATTTTGGCTAAAAATATTGATTTGAGTTCCCCACTTAGGCCAAAAGTGGGCCACACCTTTCTGCTTCCACTCAAGGATGTGTAATGGCTCGGGAGAATGAACCAAACTTCACACAAGATTGTGTCATTTGTTGATATGTTATTGTATTAAGTTATTCCATCAAAATTGGCCCAAAACTAGATGAGAATTGGTATGGGTATGTGGATTTCACCATTACATTTTGTTGCCACTTTGAGTTGCACTTGAATCTTAGAATGATCATGTGTTTCAAAGTATGTAAGCATTCACAAACATGAATGTAAAGTAAATATTTAGACATAAAAGGATATTGAGGTTCATAAAAAGTAATGGACCCTTCTATATCTCACCGTGTGAGTCCATCCTTTGGCATGCATGCTCCATCAAAACTTGCAAAACATAGAAATATGTGCAACAAGTAGCTTTTGTCATACAAATAAAGGTATAAATAATTGCAAGTTGAACTTTACTTTCAACAATTAGGAGAAGAGAGAGGAGAGAGTAGGGTTAGAGACATTCCACCTATATGGAAAGTTGTAATGCTTTGCTTGGTGCAACAACCATAGGATGACATGACATATTAGACACTTCCATGTTGTGGTATGTGACAATGATTTGTTTAGATATGGTGATAATTATATGTGTACATAGTTATAACTATCTATAATCTTAGCATAGGAGTGTTAGCTATAGAATACGTCCCTTTAAATTGGATACATCTATTAGATGTAAGAAATTGGAAAAGGGAGAGAAATAGCACATGAAATGTGTATGTAAACCAATCATGTAAAACTTGTAAAGTGTTAAATGTAATAAATGCATCATGTAATAAGCAAGTAAAGCATCTTGAATAATAAGTGTGGTAAGTGCATGAGTTGGAGATGATCATCAAGTTGTGTAACTTTACACCCAGTATAGAAAAATGAAGAATGGTGATGTGGCCCTCAATGGCCATAAACACCTGTACATAAACACATACAAAACTAGGATAACATATGCCCCTAATGCAACATCCAAGATCACAAGCACAGATTAGTTAGATGAGATAATAAGATCCTTGCACGATAATAGTGATCTCGATACATGACATATTGAATGTTACCATATAGTTTTGATAGAGCAAGGAAAGTCATGGTGTCCCTAATGTGACTCTTAGAACATGGTTAGGTGATGCAATTACACAATGTGATAAGAAAAGTATATGCATGATACTAGCGATTGTGATAAGGTAGCTCTTAGAATATGTTTAGGTCATGTGAGTACAACAATATAGAATGTGATCATGATAGTGCATGTAAAAATGATTGCGCTCACATGGGAAAGATAATGTGATGAGGCACAAAGAATGTAATAGACATGGCTTGTAAATAATGTATAACTACCCAGATAATGAGGTAAGATGGCCCTTAATGGCTTGATAAACATTGTGTGATAATTGACGATAAGTGATTGCTTTGATGGATAAGCATGTAAGTGCAAATAAGTAGCATGTAATCATGAAGGCACATGTAAATTCTATTTATTTCTATCAAGGTTCATTTTTAAGGTCCACAATTGGTTCTGTAATAAATTCTTATGGCACATGCATAATGATAAAATCAATAACAAATTAGCACATGTGGCCTAAAAGTGTGTTAAAGTGAATAGATTGGCATCATGAAGCAATTTGGATCATCATAGGTGTCTTAGGTCATAAAAGGTAGTTAAGCATAAAATAAGGGCTATAATAAATGCACATGTGAAAAGGATGTAAAAATGTGAGTAGGTTATTTGTCACCATCAATAATGTTTATCATCATCAATACAATTGTGATGCAGGAGCATCTGAAAGACATTCAAGTAAGTCAATATAGTTAAGGTTGAGTTGCAGAGTGCCAGGAAGAGACATTGGAGATTACTACATTTTACAACATTTGCAAATCAGAGCTTGTAGAGCAAGAGTTAGCATCTACATATCATCATCTGCATCATATCCAAAATTTAGGTCATTTGGGTTAATTTCCTGAGAGATATAGCTATCAAAAGATTACCTATTTTCACAGAGTAGAGCAGTCAGTGTTCGGTTGAAGCCTAATGAGTTTGTGAAGCAATTTTGTGACTTGCAGAGCCTAAAGGGACATCATTTAAGGTAGTTTAGGACCTACCTAACCTTCATGGAGAACTGCACCAAGTTCCTATCATTTGTGGAACAGTGCTGAGTGTTTAGGTCTGACCTATTTGTTTCTACACATTTCATACTAGCCGTTACAATTAGGCCATCTTGATAATGATTTGAAGGCTTGCAGAGGATATAAATGAAAGATAAAGGTTTGTTTCAAGGAAGCAACGAGGAGTGATGAAGTGTGTGAAGAAAAATATGCAAACAGATGGATAATCCAAAAGGTACAGAGGTGTTTTAAATCTTGAAGATAGCAGAGCAGAAGGAGACAAAGCAGAGGGCAGAAGAAGATACAGAAAAGAGGAAGAAGACATGGAAGAATGTTGTTATATATTCTCTCTTGTAAACCTGGGCTGCAGCCTAGCATCTAAAAATCCTTAGAGGCATATGTAATGTGATTTGGAATTCCAATATAATGAGAAGTGATCTTTGAAGGATGGGTTTTTCCCTTTTAGGGTTTTCCCAGGATAAATCTTGTGTCATGAGTTTATGAACATTTCTTATCATTCTTTGGTTATATGTATGTTGATGTTGTTGATAACTGAGAGGGGGGGTGAATCAGTTATCTTAATTATTTCAGCTTTCTGAATTTCCTTATCAATTAGTGCAGCATTAAATTAACTAAGCAAACATAACCATGAAATGGAAATAACATCAATACACATGACACAATGATTTTGATGTGGAAAACCCTGTTAGGGGAAAAACCACGGGGTGATTAACCCAAGATTGTATTCTCTGGTAGAAGAATAAGATAGTACAAAATGGCACTTGCCAATTAGGGCTCACTACCTGAGCACACTGCTCACAAGAGGCTCACTGCCTACAATAGTTTATACAAGGAAACTAGATACTTGAACTGAAGAGAAGCATCCACATATGCTAAGATTCAGTTCCGGTTAAGCCCAATATACTGATCTGCTGCACTTCATTCTTACTCTCTTAGGTGCTGTTGTCCTATTACATTCTGGACCTGTCTTATTGCCTTCACACTGCTCTTCTTCTTTTCTTAGCTCCACACAAAATTACACCACACGCACCTTCATATCTAAATCCATCTGGTATATATATCCATACCAAGGATTTCATCCACTTTCTAGTCGGCATCCGGAATACTCAATATTTTTCCAAACTCTGATTAGTCAGCTGAATCTTTGCATACCAAGTAATGCAGATCAAAGAGATGCTTATAGAAGTCATCAATCATGTCAGCCAGTTATGAATGATACCTCAGGAAGCTTGATCACCATCAATATCTAATCCAGATTTAGGTTTGATGCTCTATTGGTTAGTTCTTCCTCTGTCTACTTTGCCAAACAGAAACCCAACACTCAAGTGCTCATGTCTCTTCACTCTTCCATCACCGGAGGCTCAATCCCTGGAATCTACTAGTCAATGTACTCCTATTGACTTCCCCAAATCTGCACTTTACTGAGATACGTCCTTTGAGAGATCCAGACTTGACTGTCGGACCCTGCTGCATGCTATGTTCTTACTTATCGGACCACAACACTTCTTCAATTTGATTTCCGGTATAGGCACACCATGTTCTACGGATGGGTGGAATGAACTTTGTTGCCATCAATGACAATACTCATGAATCCATATAGTGTCTCTTGCCAACAATCTCCCCCTTTGGCATTGATGGCAACACTTAGTGAAAAATGACTAAGTGTCACACTATACTCCCCCTTGGCTGATGCTCTGTTCTTATGTACATTTTCTGGAGCTCCCCCTTAGCTAGTTTCCTCATTTTTCACTGCTCCTCACTCCCCCTTTGACATCAATGGCAAAGGGTGGGGTCCGCACACCAAAATTTCCAAAAACAATCTACACTTAGCCGCATAAAACATATATACATGTTTTACCTACATATACTGAAATATATCTATAAAGTGGTCTTTAGCTGTACCACTTCTATCGCCCAACTCTTCTTCATCCTATCCAAAATTAAGATGTGACCACTTAACAAGAATGCAAAAGCTTCTTCCCTTTTTAGATCTGTCGGATCACTGGTCCGGGCTGTAGTCTGAGCATCACTTAGGGCCTCATGCATGGCCTCTAACTTAGGGATAATGATCCCTCTAAGTTCACTCAACCTACTTATTCTATTTTTCTTCTCCTTCTCAAGTTTCTTAATTTCATTCAAGACTGCAATAGTTTGACATTCTTGATTGATTACGGGAGATGAGAGAGGATCAAAACTTTGAGACAAACTTAGTAGTTTATCTTCTTGCTCTTTTACTTTCTTATCAACATCTTTGGTCACTTTGGGCCAGGATAAACAAAATTTATTGATATTTATGCCATCTTTGAGAGCATTTTCTAAACTCTTTATCCCAATATCCATAACTCTCCTGTCATTTGAGATTAGACCCTGTACTTCAGAGAATCTCTTATCCAAAAATTCTTTCCTAACTTTCTCTTCTGTTGCTTTCTCTAAAGAATCAAAATGTGTATTAACAGAATTTACAAGAGACTTTAGATTACCAAATGTGGAGGCTGTAGGATCCTTTTGGAAGGATGGCATGATCTTTTCCAATATACCAAATGCAGTTTCTATGAGCTCACAGTCTTCCATGTGAGACTTTAGCATTTTTTCTTTTGCCTTTGCTTAAGTGAAAGAAGCTAGTTTCATGGTTTGGACCAGAGAGAGGGAATCAAAATTGAATGGACCTTGAAGCAATTCTAGTTCATCAAATTCCATCATCTCTTTGGTCAAGAATTCTTTGACTACTTTTGCTGTGTCTCTTGCTAGAGACAGAATTTTCTTCCCTTCTGCAGCCTTACCACTGTCATCTGTGGCCTTCTCTGTTGGAGTTTTCTCTCCTTCTGCAGCCTTGCTATTGTCATCTTCTTTTTCTTTTGCTTCTTGACTGATCTTCTCTTGTGCTCTTTCTTTTTCTTTGAATCTGGAGTCTGTAGGGGAAACCGGAGGAGAGATGTTTGCTTGATCATGGACCTCCTCTTCCGGAGCAGAGGAATCTAAGTCCTTACCTTTTTGTTCACCTGTCTCCTTTACCTCTTCTACCACTGTCTCAGTAGATTCTTCTTCAACATCTGTGGCTGAGGGATTATCACCTAAGTCCTCTATAATAGGAATGTTGAATCTTTTGTATGCATTCCGGAGAATCTCTTCTGTCTCTTTTGCTACTTTGTCAGTTTCTCCGAGCATAAGCTGATTCATTCTAGCTTTGCTCCAGAACTCATCCTTACAATCTTTGAAGATCATATTCTTCTGCTTAGGAGTGATTGAAGGATATAGCTAAATAGCTATCTGTTCTCGGATCTCAAGATCCTTTGCCATAGCATTATTCTTTCTTATTTCTAATTCCTTTTCTAGGCTTTTGGGAATAAGAGATATGATTAAAATAAAAGCCTTGTTGTAGATATTTAGATACCTGACTGTGGCTTCTTGCAAGATTTTTTGATCAGCTTCATTGCAATCATTATAGAATTCAGCCATTGGTTGAAGGTTCCCATCCACAGTAACTGATTTTTTGATGTCATCAATGCACATAGTAGGTTTCTCAACAAATTCTTCTGTTACTTCTTCAGTAGAAGGTTCACCAGATGTTTTCCTTTTCTTCTTCAGTTTCTTTTCTTCCTCATCTGATTCTATCTCTTCTTCATCCTTTTGGCTTGTGTAAGACCTTGTTGCCTTTTTCTTGGTTCTCTTTTCTCCTTTTCCGGATGATTTTGCTTTCGGTTTGATGCCTTTGAGCTCTTTGTAGTGGTAGGTGCAGAGGTCTTAGAGGATCTGGTCCAGGAGGGGACTTCCACCGGAGCACCTTCTTTCTCTGCTTTTTCTTTTTCTTTCTCTACGCTTTCTATCTTCTCTCTATTTGCATCAAGTGCCTCTTTTGAAATCCCATGCCTCTTGGCAAACTCTTCTACTTCCCTTCTCACTTTTCTTTTTATTTATAGTTGTCTTAGCTCCACATGGATCTTCACACTTAATTCTTCAAAGGTTCCAAACCTTTCTGCTTTAGGATCCTTGGATTGACTGAGCATGTGTTGAACATGTAGCTCAACAATTTTCTCATCTACCTCATACCCCATTGGCATGATCCAGACTATTCTTGGCTCTACTGCCTCCATTAGACATTGATCAGTTTCTACCATGAAGCATACTGTATCTTTATACTTTTCAACTAAGGATTGGGGGATTCTCTCTCTTGCTTGCATCATGCTCTAAAAATTATTGAAATAGCCCCAGAGTGCTGTATTCTGTGCCTTGACATCACCAAGCCCATGCATATAATCTCTAATTTGGATGGCTACTGGTCTATCATTCTGCCATACCCAGCCACTGGATCCAGGAAGCTCATTCATGAAGTAAAAGAACAAGCATAGTATCAGCCCACCATACTTGAAGGAGTTCTTCTTGTCCTTCTTGATCTTTTGTAGGTTTTCCATTAGTTGGCTCAGAAGGAGTTCACAAAGATCATAATCTGCATTTTTCCTCAACATTTCATAAGCAGTGTAAATTACAGTTCCGGGTATTGAGTTTTCCCTGCTAGAGTGATATATCTTATAACCGATGATCATGGAGGCAAACTTGACATCCAGATCAGTGATGTCTTCTATTGTCATTGCTCTTTTGTCAAATTTTGATCCGGTAGCCTCACTCACAGTTTGATTCTTGACGAATTTGAGAACAGGAATCCCACTGGATGAGTGCAATCTGGTTACTGCCCTAATGGCATCCTTGGTTATCTTAAATGGCCTCATCAACCATATAAAATTATCATGCATTCTACTTAGAACATATCGGACCCATTCATCTTCTGCAAAATAGGGGAAATGAATGCATTGTGCAAAATGCTTGTCCCGGATGGCTTTATACTGAGTTTTGAGTTCAAATGACTCATCTATCAAATGCTTGTGATAGATATCAACCAACTTAGATTCCCCAAATTCTTCAATATTTGCATGAATATATGCCCTAACATCTTCTACATGCAGAACCCCATGCGGAATGCATGAAAAGGCGCCTAGGGGATCAACTTCTAGGGATTTATATGGATGTTTCTTGAATTTTGGACGTGGCCTATTAGTGATCTTTACAACATTCGGTGTAGTCATCTTCAAAATATTTTATAGAGAAATATTCAATAACAGAAAGTACCTTTTGCGCTTCTAGGGTTCACTGAATGAGTCGGATTAATTTGCTGGATGAATCAACTTCAACAGCTGATCTTTTGAGAATTTGAGATAATTTGTTGCAGAGCTCCTTTTCTCTTCTTCTTGAATGCAAATGTGCAAATGACGAGCGAATGAACCCTTTTATTTATGGGAAAACCGTAATTTCATATTGCAATAAATGCGCAACTCAAGTCATTCCGGTTGCCTGGTTCTTCTTATTTTGAGAAAGATCTTTTTCTGGATCACTGAGATATACTTAGAGTAATCCTTGGTGATTAATAACAAATTATCTTACTTTCCCTAAACACTTGATCTATTCATAGAACAAGATGCCTCGAATTTGAATCATACTGGATTTAACTATGATAATCCTGTTTTATCGGATGACTATTAAACCGGATCAATCTTGGAAGATTAGACTCTTCAAATCTTCCTGTGGATCTTTCATATCTTTACCAAGCTTTCTTTAGATGTTTCTTCCGCAACTTCCCATGTGCCAATTTTAGGCACCAATTAACTGGCTGGGGGAAAATGTTTTTCCTTGTGTCTCCCCCTGAGCCAGAGCTCACTTTTTAATTTCTGGAAGGAATATCAACACCAGATTCTGGTGCGGATCCATCCCCTACATTATTTATACTTCTCTTCACCCAAATCTTGTTCATCTCACTTTTAACTTCATCCGTATTCACTTTTCCTTTTCCTTTGTCTTGATTCTGATTATGATGCACCAGACACCTTTTGTCCTAGTTCTTGCTTCTACAGAATTTGGCAATATGACCGGATCTATTGCAATTGTGGAAAACAACATTTCTTTGCATATTTGAATGATATCCTCTTGATCTGTATTGATTAGCCATATGTCCCATTCTATTGCATGCAAAGCATCTACCATTGATTGAATTGTTTATTTGCATATTTTTGCATTCATGAGATTTGTGACCATACCTTTTGCAGTTGAAACACTGTCCGGAGAAGGATGTATTGGTCTGATTTATTCTCTTTCTGCACTGATTAGCTTTATGACCAAAGTTATTGCAGTTGTGGCAGTATCCATTGAAGGATGGATATCTTTGAGCATTAGGTTTCCTTACCGGAGGTCTTCTAGGCCTGTTCCTTGGATTTCCTGATCCAAAATTCTTCTGACTAGATCCAGAGCTTTCACCTTCCTCATATCCCAAGCCACGCTTGTCATCTACCCAATTTTGGCTTTCAAGAAGAACTTCAAGTTGAGCAGAACTTATCTTGAATTTCTCTTTGTATTCATTTGCTATTTGAAGATCCTTTTTAAGAGTGTTAATTTGATCCACAAGTTTTTCTTCATTATCTCTAGCATCTTCAAGATCAGATTCTAGATGCCTGATTATTCTATCCATTTTGTGGGAGTCTTCTGACTTCTCCTTGAGAGATTGTCTTAGATCATCTTCAGTTTTTATTTTCTCTTCAATTTCTTGGGTGAATTTCATAACTCCTGATTCCATTTCATGTCTTACCATAATGACCTCTTTTGATAACTTTTCACATAACTTGGTTTTCTCCTTCAGATCTTCATTTGTACCATTGTCTTCACTTTGACTTGCCAATTGCTGAAGTAGATCTTTTCTTTTTTTCATAGAGATACTCAGTTTCCCTTTTAGTTCATTTATGAAATCATCAGCCTATTTGAGTCTTTCCTTCAATTCATTGACTTCAGAGTTTGATTGCTCAAGATCATCTAGGGCAGACTGAAGTTGATCCCTCATACCATACACATCCATTTGAGTTCCCAAATCTTCCTCAAGCTATTAGGCTCTTTTTGGAGGAACTTGGCTCTGATACCAATTGTTGATAATTGAGAGGGGGGGTGAATCAGTTATCTTAATTATTTCATCTTTCTGAATTTCCTTATCAATTAGTGTAGCATTAAATTAACTAAGCAAACATAACCATGAAATGGAAATAACATCTATACACATGACACAATGATTTTGACGTGGAAAACCCTATTAGGGGAAAAACCACGGGGTGATTAACCCAAGATTGTATTCTCTGTTAGAAGAATAAGATAGTACAAAATGGCACTTGCCAATTAAGGCTCACTGCCCGAGCACACTGCTCACAAGAGGCTCACTGCCTACAATAGTTTATACAAGGAAACTAGATACTTGAACTGAAGAGAAGCATCCACATATGCTGAGATTCAGTTCTGGTTAAGCCTAATATACTGATCTGTTGCACTTCATTCTTACTCTCTTAGGTGTTGTTGTCCTGTTACATTCCGGACCTGTCTTACTGCCTTCACACTGCTCTTCTACTTTTCTTCGCTCCACACAAAATTACACCACATGCACCTTCATATCTAAATCCATCTGGTATATATATCCATACCAAGATTTCATCCACTTTCTAGTCAACATTCGGAATACTCAATATTTTCCCAAACTCTGATTAGTCGGCCGAATCTTTGCATACCAAGTAATGCGGATCAAAGAGATGCTTATAGAAGTCATCAATCATGTCGGCCAGTTATGAATGATACCTCAGGAAGCTTGATCACCATCAATATCTGATCCGGATTTAGGTCTGATGCTCTACTGGTTAGTTCTTCCTCTGTCTACTCTGCCAAACAAAAACCCAACACTCAAGTTCTCATGTCTCTTCACTCTTCCATCACCGGAGGCTCAATCCCTAGAATCTACCAGTCAATGTGCTCCTATTGACTTACCCAAATCCACACTTTATTGAGATACTTCCTTTGAGAGATCTGGACCTGACTGTCGGACCCTGCTGCATGCTTTGTTCTTACTTACCAGACCACAACACTTCTTCAATCTGACTTCCGGTATAGGCACACCATGTTCTGTGGATGGGTGGGATGAACATTGTTACCATCAATGACAATACTCATGAAGCCATATAGTGTCTCTTGCCAACAGATGTTATATCTTGTTATGATTAGGATGTTAGTTGTTTAAGGCTGCAAGGTTGGACAGTCCTTCATTGGACCCTCCTACCTTGACTGCATCAAATTAGTTTAGTTTGAAATCAAAGGTCATAGGACTCATCGTTTGTGAGTTACAAAATTTTACTCAGCTATAGAGGGGTAAATAGTAAAAGGTCACTTTCATTTTCATGTGCACCCTGTCATGCCCACATTTCCCATGCGGTCACGACACGCAAAACACGTGTCATGTCCACATTTGTCATGTGGTCATGACACGAAGTATCAAAAATTTTCCACGCATCCCTAGAAACCCCCTCGCACACATCAGCATGCTCGGTGGCAATACACATAAGGTGTAAACATGTCAGTAAAATTTAGGGTAATGCGATGTTCCCCTACGTGATGAAAGCCAACTAAGGGGGTCAATGTGACACGAGAAGCGTTGCCATTAGGGTTAGGATCGATTGATCAAAAACCCTAAGTTTTCCTATGTGGGTGAAAGGATTTTGACACGAGTCAAAATGTAATGCCCTGTCATGCAACCCTAGAGAGTTAGGTTAAAAAAGCAATAAAATGTAGAAAAAAAAATTTAAAACAAGAAAATGCATTAATCACTAGAGAAAGTAACAACTAATTTCATCATCTAAACCACACTAACATCTCTAGGGAACATAACTACATTTAAATAATTTTAAACATAGGTCATCAACAACATAATACAGCTTAATGTACAATAGCAGTTTGTTACATCAAAGGAAGATTACATCTTTTTGTTTACGAAATGCGTACAAGTACAAATGAGATCATATACATGATTACATAATTACAAGGCTTCTTGACTGATTACAACAAATTACAATATAAGCCATGGTTATACAATTCTGGAAGCATATTACAAATCTTCAATTGCAAAAGCAGAATTGGATCTGAAAGGATACCTCTGCCACAAACCAAGATTCCAAAGAAAACCAATGGATTAAGCTCTTCCACCTGACCATGTGGAACCTTGAGGTCCACCCCCCAAGTTAGGAGATAACAATGAGGTCCCCCGACACAAGCAAAGATAAAAAGGGACTAACTGAAGATAGGAAAACCTCAGGTATCATATGCGGACATAACTGAACTCAACAATCAACATCTAGAGGCAAGAGAATAGGGCAAGCTGGAGTGCAGTAGGAAGGAGTGTCATCATATGGTTCTACATGGGTTACCCTGACTGTCTCTCTCTAGATGCCGGCCCCCATCTATGGTTACCCTGACAGCCTCTCTCTAGGCGTCGGCCCATAGGTCACACATGCGGTCTACCTTATCTTGATTAATGAGAAGTCTACCCTTTCCCCCTAGTCAATTATTAGGTTTTCACTTGTTAAACACTTCCAATGGGTTACCCAGATAGCCACTTTGGGCCCTGGCCCCACATCAGAAGCCACTCCCCTACCTGCACCCAAATGACCCAACCCAAACAAGTACTATACACAAGGATACACCTGACAAACATCCAACTCTTATGACAAGACAATAGTAACACAAGGCATGAAAAAAGTCCAAAATCAGTTTTCTCTCTCTAGAATACAAGGATTCAAAGTCATTGATCAGTTCAAGGTAATCTTTCTCATAACAAGAATATCAAACAAGCCTCTGGATAGGAGACAATTGGCAACGAAAAAGACCTAATATCACTTATCCCGACTCAAACATTGAAACCAATCTTGGCACACATACAAGTAAAGCTAACTCAAATTTAAATAAAATTAAATTACAAAACATTCAATGCGAACTTACAGTACCTTTAACAACACTACACCAAATAAAGCAAACTATGCCTATCCAACTATTTTGTACATTTAACTATCCTAAAAGTATAGGATGAACAATTACTCTGACTGTAGAAAGAAGAATTAATGTTGATTATATTTTTGTTAAACAAACATTAAGCTCTAATTTTACAATGAACTAAACATATGAATAATAAGGTGTTATCCACTAACGAGAACGTTATCTATCTAATTATTTCCTATCTTCTTTATAACATTAACCATTCAATTACTATAATTCCAATACAATTACTATTACAATAAACCCTATAGAATTACTATTCTACTATCCACTATTACTAGAGAGTTAATTAAATAACCAAAACCTAATAATCCCAAGGTTCTATTCTATAAAATCTTTAAATATTTAATTCTATACATTAGTTTAACCAATGGCCATATGATGTTAGTACTATCCTGACTTAACTCTATATCTCTTATCTAAGTTTCTATTCATTGAAATAACTAAATAGAGTTCATTTAGTAATTACCCAAGAGAGAATTTATAGTACTAATCAACATAAATCATCTCTTTCCAAAAATAAATATATTCTAATTACTATTCCTACTAACAGTTCTACATCTAAACTTCCAAGAAAATCGCCTAGTTTCTGCCAGTTCAACTTAATTTAAGGAAGTTTCTAATTTTATAAGATAGAAAAAAAATTTGAACCAAGGTATAATATATTTTCCATTTATTAAGGGATTCAAACATTAGATTGTTGAAAACAAGCGATAGAAGGGTAGGTCCAGGGCATTAGAAAACTTGTACTTGGATTATAGAGGAAACATCAATGTATTTTGTTCTGAGAGACATCTTTAGGTTAAAACTTGTGGATGAAAAAATATTATTGTAAGCATGCATCCAAAGCTAAGGTAAATTCCAGGTTAAATTTAATCAATGACTATGTGTTGCAAGCCAGTCACCATGATTGGGAGGGTCAGCCAGCGACTAAAAGGGACATCATTTTTTTTTGTTGTTGTCTGGTTTTTAGCTTCAAAGAGATGTGCTTGCAGACAAGGGAGAAAAGACTTGACAAAGAAAAGACTTGAGATAGCTGATGCTAACATTCTGGTAGATCCAAACAAGGGCCAGGTCGATAAAACACTCCAACAGTTTATAGAGAGGAAAGCAAGTTCTAGAATACACATATCATGTCGTATAAAAAAAATTCCCCGCCAGAAACTTTTGAAAAATGATTTAAAGCAATAACTCTAGCAAGCATGACAAATGCAAGTTTTGGTAATCGTAAAACGATTTAAAAATAAACAACTCATGACTAACTTCTTCTGCAAAAAGAGATAGAGGGAATCAACATTTTAAAATTATCAAGTCATCCCAGTGAGGCCGTTGAAACAGGGCTTTCATTGCATGAACTTTGCTGCCCCCTAATAGGTTCGATTACTGATTATAAACAAAATATATGGCTTCCCAAAAATACAGTAAGATCGCTCCTCCTATATGCCCAGGAGTACTATTTGGCACAATAAGAAGAGGAGAGGTTTGGAAGATGCTAATGCCTAGCTACAGAGTTAAACAAATTTTAAGAATTTGGAAACTAATGTCTGCTGGACATTCAAGAAGACTATGGTTTACTTAGAAAATGCCTCCAAAAAGGTCAGCTGAAATGGGTACTGAAGCATAAAGACAAGGGTTTCCCTTTCCAGATAAGGAGTCAATAAAATGATAAATATAGATTATAAGGGAATGAAATTGTTTGATGGCAATGTATGACAAGAGGCCGATGAAGAGAAAATGATTGCAGAGAAAGGTATACCCAAATGAATTCGTTTGATTCCCTGAGTATATGATCTGTATAATGAAATGGTTGCAAGTAATGCACAAGGTGGATTGATAACAAACATGCGTTACATGGTGAGAGAACAAATGAAATTTTATTTCACAGAAAATATCCTCAAGAAAATTGATGGTAGAATAAAATAAATTGCTCCAACTGAAATGCACGAAAAGATGGTTTTAAAACTACAACAAGATTCAAACATAGAGGCACAACTACCACAATAATATTCATGCTATCATGCAAAAGACATACCCAGAATTTTAATCTTCTGTATTGAATCCTCCTCTAGAATTCTTTTACTCCCTTTGATTCTTCCTTCCTAATCTTTTTATGTGTCCCCCTTATAAATATTCTTCCCAATACAAAAATAGACTAGAATAATAATTTCACATATCCCCCAATCTCTCTGTTACTGACATCCACTACCCAAAAATTAAATGCATTTCTTCCACCACTATCTGAAATACTTTTAAATCTGAAAATTACTTCCGGCAATCACTCCCACAAAACAATTAATGACAATATCAAAATCATATCTTCCAACCAAAATTAATCAATTACTAAAGTATTAAATATTAAAGATTTATTCATAACCATCATTATTATTATTAACTATTAAACCACTAATTTGATTTCAACAAACACCTATTATTTAATCTTCTCAAATTTCCACATTAATTCAATAACTAGTAATAATATATATAATCTTATTATCATTATAACTATTGATAAATATTTTACAACTGGGTAAGTGCAAAAAGATGGGGGGCCAAAAAGTGGCCAAATTATTTAAAAATATATATATAAAACGTGAGCGCGTTATAACGTGCTCACGTTATGGCTTGGTAATGACGAGCCTAAGCCTTGTCAAAACCAAGCCATAACGTGCTCGTGTTATAACGCGAGCACGTTTTGACTTGCTATAAATTAAAAAAAAAAGGTTTCTCTCATTTCATCTCTTTCTTCTCCTCTATGCCTGCAGCCTGCAAACCCTAGAAAGCGCGCTCGTGTTTTGCAAAACTCAATTCAACACAAAGCTCTTATCGATTCGTCGCCAAAATGCCGCCACGACGTCGAGCACGTCAAAGGAGTGAGTTATATTTGTTTTTGTGTTTGAATTTGTTTCTAAATAGGTAGGTTTGATTTGATTTTTGATGTATATTTCGTTAATTGTCAGGAAATGTTAATGCACCTCCTCCTCCTCCTCCTCCTCAAAATCTACAAAATCCTGAGGAGGAAATACCTGCGAAACAACAACCTCCTCCATCCATTCCTCAACATGCCCCTGGAACACAAGAAAATATAATGGGGCAAATTGAAAACAACAAAAAAGAAATTGAAGATATAATTGCAAGGTTGAAAGATCCTTCCACTTCAACCTTGCATAGGTCCATGCTTGCCGAATCTCTTGAATCTATGTTATCAAATGTAGATTCAATTAGCAGGCAAATAACTAGTTGGACGGATAAGAGGAGAGAGTTTAGAGATTACTATGCAGACAAGTTGTCATACCAAGATGTGAAAAAATTACAAATTACAAAATTAGACTTATGTTCGATTTTCACAAACCCACAAACAAATCAACCTCCACCCATTACATGCAAGAGGTTCCCTATCCATTGGTGCAACAACCAAGCGATAAGGGACAATTTTGAGCAAAGGTGGTGGATGGTTTTTGACCATCCTCCATGCAATAATAATGAGGTCCCGTAATACTTTTTGAGGAAACTCTACTGCGAGTTTGTCCTCAATAAAGTGCCAAACTATTTTGATATGCGGGACTTCCAGGGTAGAGGTGGGGGGTCAGCACAAGATAGACCAGGGGCACGTCTTGACCCACAGTGGGTAGTGAGACGAGTAATCAACAGACCAACCCATGAGCATGTTTCTATCCCTTCCATTGTGAAGGAGAGTGTTGAGGTCGATACACTACAGTTCATTAGTGCCTTGACCCAGAGCATCATAGAGCATGCCAGTCCTGCAGCACAGAGTGGGTTGGGAGATAGTGCGAGGAGTAGGGTCCCACCCCATGCTTGTCAGGCTTGCAGCTCAGCCTATGGTTATGACCCCATGGATAGTCAGGATGCAGGTGCATAGGCTACATCTGCAGCTGAGAAGATGGTGATGACAGATACCCTCCCGAGTTAGACTTTTGGCCTTGATACTCAGGTAAATATTAGCAAGTTTATTGAATTTAATTTATTAAGTTTCATTTTTGAAATGCAAGATTAACTAATTTAGTTTGATGATTTTAATGAAATTTTAGGGTCATAGCGCCGATGCAGTTTTCAGTGGTTCTCCACCTGCATTTTACACTATATCATCTACTATCGGGGTATGTAACTAGTAAACAATTATAAATATTACATGTTAATAGCATCGTTATATGAATGGTATTCAATATCTGATTTTGGATGTTGAATAGGTTAATATTGGAGATTTCATGGCAACACCTGCCAGCAGTGGTGGACTTCAAAGTTTTACGGAGGTAATAAAATAAATAGTTTAATGAATGAATTATACTTACTAGATTTTTGTATGTGACTTGTGTGCTTTATTGTGTGTACTTCCATGTTTAGATGAACGTGTGTGTATGTTAGGAGCCATGATTTGCATCACTATTATAGTTTTTGTAATTGAATAATGTTGTTTTATTTCCAAATGATGCAGGCTGCAGAGACACCTCCCGATGTTCATAGGGCAATGGAGCACGGTGTGGCCTCTGCGATTCATAGTTCCATGGCATTGACAGGGGTATGAGTCAGATTAGTAAATTTCAATTTACATTCATTGTTATAGTTGTCTATTTTTAAAAAATCAAAAGACTATTGATTTGAAGTTTAATTTCTTTCTGGATGGTTTCTATAGGACATGACATCACCATGGCCTATTCCTGCTACTGAGGCAAGTGAGGAGACAGATTATATGGTAGCGGTAAGTGATTATTTTGTTAAATGTTTCATATTTTATAACATGTAATATCTATATATTAATGTCTATACTTTTTATTGTAATAGGTAAAGATGCAGGAAGAACTAAATAGGAGGAGCAGCCCTCGGGTTCATAGTAGACGACCCACATGCGCATCTCTATCCCCTAGAAGATCAAAGGCTACCCATGATCTATTCTCTTCACCAGCCAGAGGGGAATGACTTTTTATTGTGTTCCTTTGTTGTATGCCTATATGGCATTTGTGGACATATATTTTGTATTGTATATAGTTGACATTGTATGCCTATATGGCATTCTTGTAAGCCTATATGGCTATTTTGTATATATGTTATACTTATATCGACATATATTGATGTATGCCTATATGGATATTTGGTTAATAGAAATCTTTTTTATTGATGGCGTCCATACTTGCATTATAAATCCATGTTTGAATGGATATTTGTAGATGGCTACTTCAAATATTTAAAGTCCAATTGTATTACATAGGATGTTTGTTGATCCAATAAGCTAGCTATTGTTATTCAAGTATCACCTAAACCTCATTTTGGAACTAAAAGATAAAAGTTGTATTTAAAAAAAAATGAATCATCATGTTGAACAAAAAATATTAATATTATTTATGAGTAGCATACAATGTCAACTATATGCAATACAAAAAAATGAATCATCATGTTATTCTTTATGTTTGAGATCCTGAAAATGACTAAGTCTGGTAGCCTGATATCCTAAAACACTAGGATGAATATCCAAGTCATTAGGATGATTGCGCCTTGAGAAAAAGTCATTAAGATGAGCCTCTAAAGGAGACTTTCTTAAACATTCAAACATTGAGCAACAAGCATGAAGGGTTAAGGCGCAATTTGCAACTCATAAAGCCTCAAAAGGGCGCCCAACTTCGAGAGAGCATTCATTTAAGATAAGGCACCCATCGACACCTGTTCCACCATAAAAGTGCGCCTAAGGTGGAAGGAGAACAAGCCTCTAGTAAGTGAAGCGCACCTATTGTCTAAACCACTTCATTATGGCACCCTAGCATGAGGAGGAGTATATAAGTCAATAGGAAATGGCACCTATAATGCAAATGAAGGACTAAGTGGCATTTTCAATAAGCATCAATTCACCTTGAGCTTTCAATAAATACATCAAATTGAGCCCCATAAGCTTAGGCGCCCTTTGCCTTCAAAAGAACCTTGTATCGACATCAAGAGTTGGTCGTATGGGCGTATCGGCAGACCTTGGTTAGGCTTCACCGATAGTGGTCTGTCTTTCTAATGAGTGTGGTTCGAAGTTGAAGACATCGGTGTATCGAAAGATAATCCCATCGGTGCATCAGAAGAGCAGTTGAGAGCTTCACCAATGAAGGGGGTCACACCGACAGTCAAAATCCATCGGTGTATCGACCCAACGCGATTAGAGTTCACTAATGTTTGGAGTCTCACCGACGGGTGTGGTCCAAAGGTTGTCATTGGTGAGATCGGTGTGTCGGCAGAAGAGTTTTTGAGTGTGCCAATGGTATTAAGTCCTACTGATAGGCAAGGAACTTAGAGTCTTGTATAGGAGTGACAAAGACATCGGTGTGAAAGGATATAAAGTCACCGATAGTGATCTGTCTGACCGATAAGAGTCAATGATGGGATGTTTGTTAGAAGTGAAATCAAACGGAGTCATGGTGGCATTGGCCTATCGGCCAATGAAATTTTAAGCTCACCGATGGTATGTTGTCTCACCAATAGTGAGTTTGAAGGTTCAAAAGTTTATAATTCTATGCTTCCACTGTGTGCTCTACATTAGGCACTCATCCCTACTAGAGTCTAGCATTCTCTAGTTGTGTTCTCCCCTTTGTTTTTGTGAACTCCTTTGGAAGTAATGTTGAGTTACTTGTGATGTCCTTATTGACTGGTGTTGTTTTGGATTCATGTGTAGTCCTTGTTCCTTATAGTCTATTGTCTACCTGACTATTTGTTGTAACTTATTGAACCACTATGATTTTGAATATTTAGATTTAGAGGGCATTAGACACCAAAACTTCTTGACCTTTAACAACCCAACCTAGAATCAATAGATTTTTGTCCATCCCAACTATTCTAGTCAAGACAAAGCATGTTGATTCTCATTCAATCCAAAGTTCATTAACAGGATTATCTTATCATAATATTTAGGGAAATGACCACCTAGATGGACAATGATGTGAGATATCTATAAAGAAACTTGCAAGAAGTATAGGAGGCATGAGAATCCCTCCATGTTGTTTATCAAGTTGAATGATCTATGACACATCATGTATCATTAGAAAATATTCTTGAAGAGAAAGCAAGTGAAAATACTCAAAATAACCCATAACAAGGTGGAGAAGTTTAAAGGATGGAGGTTGCAACACTTTCCAACCTCATAGCCACACTAGTCCAATGGATCAGGATAATACTATCAAGCATCCACATAATAGTAGATAATCTTATCAAAAGTCACAGAGAAATTTCTAAGGACCATAGTGTTATCCCTATGACTTGATGCTCCATCATAAGGAAAGTGTGCCCACACTTGCAAGTGTTTTTCTTCAAGATCTAGGTGCCAGTTGAAGGTTGTAGTTGCCAAGAAGAGCGCCTAGCAAGAGGAAGTCTTTTGGAGTCTCCAAAACACATCAAACACTTGACTAACAACAAGATAACTTTTTCCCAAGTTAGGCGCTTCAAGAGGGAAGTTAAAACATGAATAAGCGCCAACTTGTCTAGGCGTAAACTCAAGCTTGTTGAGGATACACATGGCGCCCAACATTCCTTGGTGACTTCACGAACTTCAAACGCTCAGAACTGTTCAAGGAATGCCCAATGCCCCTTCTTGATGATAGGCACCAAAGTGAGGGTGGAATTGCACCTTGATGGCATTAGGCGCTATCTAGAGTATGCTACTCCATGGAAATGCGCCTTCTTTCTTAGAGTAATTCAAACACTCCAAGGTCTTCAGTGATCAATTCCCCAACTTATGAAATGTCCTTCATTTTAAAACACATTGTAATGCTCCAGAGAGATGACTATACCTAGGCCTCAATCTGGGTTAGAAATGCCTCCAAAGTGTGCCTTCTCTTTTAGAATGCCAAATAAAGTCCAAAGGTGCTAATAAACTGAAGCGCTTCTTTGGAAAAGTCCCGGAGGTTAAGATGCGCCTTGTCTTAATGAGGTGCAACTCTTGGGTAAGAAAGCTTGTAAAGTGCGCCTAACTTAGTGAAGAGGTTGATAACTTCTAAATCCTTCCTAGAACTTAGATTGCTTCAACTGAAGATCATCTTGCACCAATACATCACCAAACTTTCAATCACAAGATCAATTCAAACTTAGGCGCTCATTAAGAGTCTTTCCAATGTTGGCACATCTGAGAGGTTGAATAGGAAAGAGATGGCACCTAGCTTCCTAGACCTTGTTTCAATATGTTTGAGTTCCAAAGTTGACTCAATGGTATCAAGATGATGCCATAGAGTCTTTGGACTAGTTCCTTAGAGTTTCAAAAACATTCTGGCTCCTTAAAAATTCTTCCTACATGCTTGGGCACCATTTCAAGGTCCTCGAACCATGATGTAGCGCCTTATTGCTCTAGGCACCCATTCATGATTATGCAACTTGAGATTGGCGCTTAGAGTGAATAGGTTTTCATCCTAACTTAATACACTGCCTCCTTTTGACAATTTTTGGGGCAGCAGAAAACCTTTCACCACGGGAAAATGTCTTAGAGATATAAAAAACTGAGAGAGGTTATTGTAGAGGAACACTACGTGATTGCGTTGCCTTAGACGGAATGTTTCTAAGTGACACAGTTTTCAAGTAACATCTCATCAAAGATTGCTACCTTTTTGCACTTTGGACTCTTCAAGGATATCGTCTGTACAATGTAGCTCGGACTATTTCGACATGTTTGGGTGAAAAAAAAGACCATGCCTAATGTAAATGTACCCATCTAGATGCGTTGGAATAGTCAGTTTAGTCACATCAGGAGCAGGATGAAAGTTACACCCCTTTGCAACTTTACACTGCCTCCTTCTAATGATTTTTGGGGCAGCAGAAAACCTTTCACCACAAGCAAATGCCTTAGAGATACAAAAAACTGAGAGAGGTTATTGTAGAAGCACTCTACATGATCGCGTTGCCTTAGACAAAATATTCTAAGTGACATGGTTTTTTAGTAACATCTCATCAAAGATTGCTTCATTTTTGCACTTTGGACTCTTCAGGGATATCGTCGGTACAATGTAGCTTGGACTGTTTCGACATGTTTGGGTGAAAAACAAGACCATGCCTAATGTAAATGTACCCATCCAGATGCGTTGGAATAGTCAGTTTGGTCACATCAGGAGCAGGATGAAAGTTACACCCCTTTGCAACTTTACACTGCCTCCTTCTGACGATTTTTGGGGTAGCAAAAAACCTTTCACCACGGGTAAATGCTTCAGAGATATAAAAAACTGAGAGAGGTTATTGTAGAGGCACTCTACATGATCGCTTTTCCTCAGATGGAATGTTTCTAAGTGACAGTTTTCAAGTAACATCTTGTCAAAGATTGCTGTCTTTTTACACTTTGGACTCTTCAGGGATATCGTCGGTACAATGTAGCTCAGACTGTTTCAACATGTTTGGGTAAAAAATAGGACCATGCCTAGCATAAATGTACCCATTCGGATGCATTGGAATAGCCAGTTTGGTCACATCAGGAGCAGGACAAAAGTTACACCCCTTTGCAACTTTACACTGCCTCTTGATGATTTTTGGGGTAGTAGAAAACCTTTCACCACGGGCAAATGCCTCAGAGATATAAAAAATTGAGAGAGGTTATTGTAGAGGAACTCTAAGTGACACGGTTTTTGAGTAACATCTTGTCAAAGATTGCTACCTTTTTCCACTTTGGACTCTTCAGGGATATCATCGGTACAATGTAGCTCGAACTATTTTGACATGTTTGGGTAAAAAATAGGACCATGCCTAGAATAAATGTACCCATCCCGACGCGTTGGAGTAGTCAGTTTGGTCGCATCAGGAACGGGACACCAAAAATGCATAACATGATGATGTAAATATGTGTATATGTGTAAAAATGTAGGAGGAAATTAAAAAAAAGACAAACCTTACAAATTAATGTGCATACTTACAACTCAATGTAACATGACTTTACAAAATCAATGTGAATACTTACAAATTAATCCAATGAACCACCCGGGTCTTCTCTACTCTTTATTTTCTCAAGTATTGCTTCATGGTCAGACTCACGCACCTTCCACAAGATTTTGTTCAAAGGTCTACCCCGATACTTTATCAAGTGAACGTTGGAGGCCACGACAAAGTTCAAGCAATGAAGAATCTTCTAATGCGTGTCAAAGTCCTGAAATAGCCAAACATTAACACTCTTATGTGGGTACCTTCTAAGCCATGTTCCAGTAATAACCACTGAGCCTGTAGGGTATTCGATGTTTTCTCCATCTGTAACAGGGGCCTCCAATTTCTTTTTGGCCTCAACACAACGACATAAGTAATAATCTATTCCCTCTTCATTATCTTCATATGCAATAACTACATATACGTTCCCTACATTGATATGTGTAGCAAATTAGATGAAATTAGTCAACATTACAAAAACACTACAAAGTAAGATGACATTACCTAGTTGAACTAGATGAAATTAGATGCATATACATGCCCTATATTACCTGGTTGAACTAAATCTGATATGTGGTCAAAGTCAACTAATGATTCCATCTGTGTTAGTTCCAGTGCCATCAGGGGTCGATACGTGTCAAGTGGGCTAAGATAACTTAACTAACATTCGTCAACCCACTCCTTTGACTCGCACTCATCCGAGACTTGAATTGTACAGGAAGAACAAAAGCATGACATCTTTCATGTATGGATACTCCATGAACCTGCAATTGAGCTTCTGAAAGAGTGCATCTCATTTGATCCTATCAGTGTACAATAGTCCTCATATGGTGCAATGTTAGTATCATCTATCAACCAAAAAAATCTACGAACTGAAGACTTACCTTCATTACCTAGACCCATGGAAGGATTACACCACTTGACAATCAATTTTGCATCTGTCAACTTTGCATTGTCTTTATACTTTAACTCTTCTCGTGCTATGGCTCTTTTGATACATGCTCCTGCACTATCATGCTCCCCCTTTCCATGCCCAACCTCACAAAAGTTCCACATATGTTGAATACCTGTAAAATTATGCCTCCTACTCAGCCAATAGAAATTTCGTAAGTTCTTGAATTGTGATGCACAATTATCTGACCATATGATATGCTGACTGAACGATATGCCCCTTCTAGCCAAATCATTGTAGAACACCTGAAAGTAACCTTGAACGAACTCTGTAGAATGCGTGCGATCATCACTAATATAGAAATTATACTCCCTTATGATCTTTCTGTCATCCTCTGTACTATCATTTGCATGAATGAATGCACACAAATATAGAAACATATGTGGAGTTGTAATATTATGATTGCACCTCACGCTGTGGCTGTAGATTGTAGTTCTCTGCAAAGTCGATGACTAAAACAATGCTACCAATTGGAAATGTGTCCTTGCATAACTTGAATTGCAAGTCCAACCATCGAGCTCTATGGGCATGTCTTGCATACTCATACACTGAGCTGTCACAAAATATAGGCATAAACTGATACACTGGAATCTTTTCAATAACCAATTCACACCTCTTTGCTTCTTTACCATCTTTTGTATTGTATGCCACTGTTTTATACTTGCCAAACTCTACTAGTTCATTTCTAACCACATGTATTCTTTCCATATGTTCACATATTGGCAAATGTTGCAAGCCACCGCAACGATGACATGTGCCATCCAAGCATAATTTCTTGTAGAATATTTGACCTTCCTCTCTTTCACATAAAATTCTTGATATGAAGTCTCTTGAAGATGTTGGTGGGGCACATATGGCACAACCCTGTAAAACATTGTTAGTATGTATATCTAAACATATAGACCTATAAGCATCAAAATGGTTAGAAAATTCAATATGTAATCTACAACAACAAGTAGTACGGGTGTGATTTATCTTGAAATAGAAAGGTTTTAGAATTTCAAAATATCTTTGACAAATTTTAATTTGAGGATACTTCTTTAGAAATTTACCATAAAATTGTGTTTGAGTCTCATCCAAAAAATGCTTTGGATGTGGCTCACGGTTCTGACTACCGATTCTCCTTCTTACCACATCCCTTTGATTCGGAGATACCCTTGTGTAATTCTTCTAAAAGTCTTCAATTAGTGATCTCAATGCTTCAACAATTGGTTTATCTTTTCGTGGTAGTCTCCCCGAGAACGCCCATAATTCATTGGCATTAGTGTCCTCAATTCTTTACTGTCTTCCAACGGCTCTTGATAAAGTTTTCATATTAATTCTCAATTCTTGACTCGTCTTTCTAATGAGACGAGCTTTCCTCATTTGACTACTTACTATAGTCGATGTAACCACACGCCGTGTTGCATTACTATATTTTGTGCGTGAGGTGTTACCCACTCTCTCATACGCACTCATTAGATTCTTGACAATAGATTTTTCACTTGAAGCCTCTGATGTTCTCAACCCAAGAATCTTCATGATGGAACTATACTTTATACTTGACATCATTTCAATGAATAGTTGACATCTTGTAGTCTCATTTAACTTTTCAAAGAACAATCTCTAAATCTTATGAGCATATCTTCTACAAGTGCATTTTGGAATCTTACCTTCCATTGGTTGCAAAATATTCTCATCAATTTCAATCAAATACTTTGGCTTTCTATGCAAAATTCTAGGTGGTGTTAAGGTAGGTAAATTCATCTCAACATTAGGAATTTCATCAATATTTAAATGAGATGGGCTAGATGGCATACCTTCGATCAAAGATGGAATAGATGACATACCTTGATGTTGAGGTGGGAACGATGGCGTACCTCCTTCATCACATGTGAGTGATGATGTGCTCTCAACTTGAGATGTGGTAGATGGTGTCCATACATGTTGACTTGCGGTAGAGGACGTGTCTCCAACTATGGTATTCATATCTCTCGTAGCACGAAGTTTTTGCATTCGTTCTCTTTGTGCCACCAATACCATATCTCTTTGTGATGGTTGTGGTTCCTCTTCAATTGGTATGTCTTCATTTATCATATCCAATTTCCTCTTCTCACGAAGTTCCCTCATAGTCACTACTTTATTTGCATTCTTAGCTTCTATCTCTTCCTGTGTTGGTTTAATTCTTGATCGTTTCCTCGGCATGATGTAGAATTTGTCTGTAGCATGATAAAGAGACCAATATTACTTCCTAAGAAATGAATACAAGATAATAGTGGGATTATATTTTTATTATGTTGTAAGGATTTATTCTTGTATAGTTTGACATCATGGTATGTTAAGGTCTGTTTATTACACATAATTATTAAAGAGCCCAAGTGTAGAAAATATACATGGCATCATGTGAGATTGTAGGCTACTTTCTTAATTAGGAATGTGTCTATTTTAAACATGTATGATAAATAATGATAAAGTAATTCAATCCGAATTAAGGAAAATGTAAAGAACATGCATGTAAAGACTTGACATACCTAAAAAATGAAGATTTGAATGGAGAGAGTAGCCAATTATGTAGTGTTTTTTAATTCTTGCATCAAACTCCTCAACAATTTGAGTTTTCCACCACTTGCTTCCTTTTCAATGTTAAATTGAATAACACTCAAATATAATTACTAACAACAATACTATTAACCAATCTATAATGTTAAATTCCTAAAATTGAATCACAATTAACATTGCAACACTACAAAAATTGAAACTTGAATAGATATATATCAAACTTGGTGTGAAAACTATGTTATTTCCTCCTTCTCAAGTTGGAAAAGCAGAAAAGGTGGTGGAAAGATCATGCAAAGGTGGTACAATGTGTCAAATGTGCATGTGAACATCCCAACAGCATGAAAGCACTTCTTTTTTGTCGGAGCACGCGCATAATCAGTATGAAAATAGAGCATGTGGGTCTGGATCATGGGGATCAACACTTTTTTATCTTTTCTATAGAAAGACAAAATGTGAGCGTGTTATAACGTGCTCACGTTTTGTCCTGCTATAGATTGATCACATCTTGTGCATTTCTCTTTCCAAACCTTCCCCTTCAGACTTGAATGACCACAAGGTTTTTGAGGGAGACCTTTTCCTGTTTCCTGCAAGAGCTTGCTAGATGCTCCACCATATGATAGGCATAACAATAAAGGGGCAAGCCCTCATAATCAAGTTCTTGATAGAAAATGCCCATCGAGGAAGAAAGACAGATCTTCTTTGGAAGCAGAAGTTCTAGTTTGTGACAAATCCTTATCCAAGAATAAATAGTAGGGGTTCTGTCAAGTGATTGCCAATCCATTTCCACAAAGTCTCCTAAAGACTTCCTGATTAATTCCAAAACATCCACACCCCAAAACTGGAAAGGCAATCAATATAATCAAACCCATAAATCTACATTTGATAACAAAAACCCTCAACACTATACCTTAAACCCTAATCCCTCAACCCTCCAACCCTATCCCTAATCCTTATACCCTCCACACTCTACTTTAACCCTAATCCCTCAACCCTCAACCTTATCCCTAAACCCTTGACCCTCGAACCTCAACCCTCAACCCTCAACGTCAAATCCTAATCCCTCAACCCTTCACTCTAATCCCTCAACCCTAAACCCTATCCCTAAACCCTCAACACTATACCTTAAACCCTAATCCCTCAACCCTCAACCCTAAACCTTATCCCTAAACCCTAATGCCTCAACCCTCAACCCTAATCCGTCATCCCTCAACTCTAATCCCTCATCCCTAAACCCTAAATGCTATCCCTATTCCTAAACCCTCAACTGACTCGATACTATACCTTAAACCCTAATCCCTTATCCCTAAACCCTCTAACCCTATCCCTAATCCTTATACCCTCCACACTCTACTTTAACCCTAATCCCTCGACCCTCAACCCTATCCCTAAACCCTTGACCCTCAAACCTCAACCCTCAACCCTCAATGTCAAACCCTAATCCCTCAACCCTTAACTCTGATCCCTCGACCCTCAACCCTATCGCTAAACCCTAAACCCTAAAGCCTCAACCCTCAACCCTCAACCCTCAACGTCAAATCCTAATCCCTCAACCCTTCACTCTAATCCCTCAACCCTAAACCCTATCCCTAAACCCTCAACACTATACCTTAAACCCTAATCCCTCAACCCTCAACCCTAAACCTTATCCCTAAACCCTAATCCCTCAACCCTCAACCCTAATCCATCATCCCTCAACTCTAATCCCTCATCCCTAAACCCTAAATGCCATCCCTATTCCTAAACCCTAAACACTATCCCTATTCCTAGACCCTCAACGGGCTTGATACTATACCTTAAACCCTAATCCCTTATCCCTAAACCCTCCAACCCTATGCCTTAACCCTCAACCCTATCCTGAAACCCTTAACCCTGGAACCTCAATGTACTCAATCCTCAACGTCAAACCCTAATCCCTCAACCCTTAACTCTGATCCCTCGACCCTTAACCCTTAAAATTGAACCCTAAAACATATCCCTCCACGCTTGACACTTGACAATATATCTTAAACCCTAATCCCTTAACCCTCATCCCTAAAGCCTCAACCCTAAACCCTATCCCTAATCCCTCTACCCTCGACACGCTTATTTAACCCTAATCCCTTGACCATTAACCCTATCCCTCAACCTCAACCCTCAACCCTCAACCCTCAACTCTCAACATTAAACCCTAATTCATCAACCCTAAACCCTAATCCCTCAAACCTAAACCCTATCCCTAAACCATCAAACCTCAACACTATACCTTAAACCCTAATCCCTATCCCTCAACCCTTAACCCTTAAAACTTAAACCCTATCCCTACACCCTCAACACTTGACACTATATCTTAAGAATTAAACCCTCATCCCTAAAGCCTCAACCCTCAATCCTTAAACCTTCAACCCTAAACCCTATACCTAATCCCTCTACCCTCGACACTCTAACCCTAACCTCGACATTAAATGCTAATCTGTCAACCCTAAACCCTAATCCGTCAACACTAAACCCTATCCCTAAACTCTCAACACTATACCTTAAACCCTAATCCATCAACCCTAAAACCTAATCCCTCAACCCTCAACCCTAAACACTATCAATAAACCCTCAGCCCTCGACACTATACCTTAAACCCTATGAGAAAAGCTTTGCGTATGGTACATCCACAATGAGTAATTAACAGTTGAAATCAAAAGGATGATCATTATGAGAAAAGATTTGCATTGGGGTACATCTATGTTTCTTGCTGTCCACCCCGCACTTAGGGAAGGTATATTGTTATGAAATAGGCAAATAATCTCCCATTTTTTACTGGCTCTATCCACAAGAACTACTAAACTATACCTTAAACCCTAATCCCTCAACCCTAAACTTTCAACCCTAAACCCTATCCCTAATCCCTCTACCCTCAACACTCTACCTTAAACCTAATCCCTTGACCCTTAACCCTAAATGCTATCCCTAAAGCCTCAACCCTAAACCCTAATCCCTCAAGGTCCTAAACTCTAATTGCTTATCCCTAAACTCTAAATCCTATCCCTAAACGCTCAACCCTCAACCTTAAACCTTAATCACTCAATCCTTATCCACCCCTCTCCTCCCCTATCTGGCTCACTCCCATCTATACCCTCCTCTGCCCTCGACACTATACATACATAAATATAGGCATACATAGATACATACATACATATAGGCATACATAGATACATAGATACATACATACATATAGGCATACATACATACATACATACATGATTAATAGACTTGAATAGAAAAAAATGTAAGGGGAACAGAACACGAGCGCGTTATAACACGCTCGCGTTATGTCAAACATGACAAACAACAGACTTGCGGAAAAGGAAAAATGCAAAGCAAAACATAATGCAAGGGCATTATAATGCGCTCGCGTTATGGCTTGCTTTGGGAATCCCAAGCCTTGGTCTTGGGATTTGCTTTGGATTTCCAACCCAAAGGCTTGGAGTGCCTTTTGAATAGTCACAGACGTGTTTTTCCATATTCTTCAAGATTTCACATAATTTCGTTCGTGCTAACCCTCAGATTTGCACGTGTTTCAAGGTCAAACAAATCAAGCACCTGGGTAATGTTAGGCTTTCTCTTAGCTATTTGACGATTGATTTTTTTTTACATTTTAACAATGTTAAGCCTTTCATCTTTAATTTCTTTTGTTTGTGTGTCCGTTTTTGGGCAAAAACCACTATTTGGTCTTTTTTTCATTGTAAATTAACTATTCATTGAAATTTCAAAAAAATTACATATTTAGAAACCAGACTCCATTCTACAAATATTAAAAAAAGAAAAAAATGATTTTCAATTAGTTTTCAAAATTTATAGGGATAGCACGGCCAAAATTCTATTTTTTAGGATGTGTCCACTTTGAAAGTTAGTAAAAAATCAAATATTCATCAAAAAATTATCAGAAAAATCAGGCATAAACTACATGCTATTAGCTAATTTATCATTGAAGTGATTTTAAAAATACCAAAAAAAAGTTGACCTTTTGAGGGAGCCACAAAACATGCTATGTTATGTTTTTTTGACAGAAACAACACCAATTTATGTGGCTCCCTCTTTTGAACCCCTTAATCTATGCCATTTTAAAAAAAAATAGTAGTTTAGAAAGTAGACTCGGAGCACTAAGAACATTGTTTTGGTTGCATCTCCAAATTTTGATTGTAACTATGCTTAATTTCTCATCCAAGGCCAGTATTTCCTGATTTCAGAAAAAAAAAGTGGCCACTTAAGACCCCTTTTTGGCCCCCCATCTTCTTGCACTTACCCAACTACACATTAACTATATAATCAAAATAGTTAGATATGGACACTATTACAAAAGAACTTCTAACTTTATAGAATTAACCATAAGACTACAATGAACAATCAATAACAACCATGTACCAAAGGATGACCAACACCCGAGGACAAGTACCAACTGATCAACAACTACACCCATGACAGAAAATACATGGCTGACGACAACTGAAGATATTGGCTGACAGAGGGAAACCCCATGTTATCTCCCATCCACATTATCCATTGGTGTAAAGGCATGCTCAGACCTGCTAAGTCAGGTGGAGTCGATGCCTGGTACCTGCAGCCTGCTCAAAATGAGGTGTTGTCTACAAGTATATACATATATCACACACACACAGTGTCAGGGAGTCGCAGCATAGTAGGGTGCTCATAATGAGTAGTACTACACTGTCCCTGCATCGAAAGCATGACATGTAGCATAAACATCTCTAACTAACAATCAGGTATTACATAAAACATGATAACTCTACTCTGCATAATCATTTAATCATTAACTGATCATGTCAAACACATCATAAACTATAATATCAATAATGTCATCATAATGATCATAACAAATATCAATAACCACATCAGTAATACATAATCCATAATGAGCATACTAAGCATAAACAATAAGTCTAACATGTCTCAAAAATGTCTAGATGTAACTGAAATACTATCACTGTCAGAAAGCCAAAATGAGGGGCACTACACGAAATTAAAAAAAAAAAACTTAATTCTACAGCATAACAGAACTAAATAACAACTTAATTAAAATCAACAAGTTGCGGGAACATTCAAATTTTATTCTACACAAGGTTAAAATCGTATAATAATAACAACCCTAATCCCCGAAAAAATCCGGTAGCATAACGCCTCTTGGGTGTGTATAGGAATTATTCTAATAAAATTAATTTAGCACCAAAGGTTCACTAACCTACTAACGATGATTAAATTAAATAATCGGACTAGGGAACTAAGGTACCACATTAAGGCTCTCTGATTAATTCAACTAGGATAAATTAATTAAATTAAAAACCTATTTCATTTAAAACCAACATATAATTAATTTAACTAAATTAGCCTTATTAAATTTAAAATTGCATTAATATAGATTCAAGGGTATCCATATTAAAATAAAATTCTAAAGATAAATAAACAAGGCAATATTTCTCCTCATACCCAAACCAATTAATTTCTAAAATAAACCAATCAATTAAAATAATATATTTAATCTTCCAACCATCAATAAAGGTGAAAACACAACTATTCAACTATGATTTAATTTAAATCCCCACATGCAAAATTAAACTTATCCCTTTTACCTACATTTCAAAGACAACACAAATTAAATAATTTAAATAAAAAGCACATAAGTTAAGTGAGAGGGAAAAAAAATAAATCAAAATTTAAAATCCTACTTGCCCTAAAAGTCTCCCCAATAAAATATTAGTTTCCTTATGGGGGATATTTCTAACCCTAACCCTATACTTTCTTTTCTATCTTTTTTCATTTCTCTCCATCTCTTTTTTTTTTCTCATTATTTCTTCTTATATTCTCTTGCAGGTCTGAGTACTACTCCCAGAGGTATATACATTTAGTATATACATTTTTTTTGGATATATATATATTCTCAAAGATAAGTTGTAGGGTGTTCAATGGCTAAGGGCCGGACTGCATGCCAGTGAGGAACGATTGCACCGCGACCATTTTTATTTTTGCTTCAACGCAGATCTAAACTGGCAAGTGGTGCTGTGTATTCAAAGGAAGTAAGGGGTGGGGTGGAGGTGGAGTGGTGGGTGGGGGTTTGTCCCCCCCCCTCCACCATATGCAAAAAACCCTTGGGGGGTGGTGGTGGTAGGCCGTCGCCCTCCAATCTTTAACACTTTTTTTTTATAAACAAAACAAAAAAAATAGGTTTAGTTCTGACTAAAACAAATAAATTTCATTTCAGCGGTTTCTGTGATATTCTTAAGGTCCGCACAGCAAATGCTAAGAATCGATTATTTTAATAGTTATTCTATATATGTGTGTGTGTGTGTGTGTGTGTGTGTGTGTGTGTGTGTGTGTGTGTGTGTGTGTGTGTGTGTGTGTGTGTGTGTGTGTGTGTGTGTGTGTGTGTGTGTGTGTGTGTGTGTGTGTTTATATAAATATATTATGTAGAAATGTGTAAACTCTCATACAAAAAAATATCTTTCCAGAATTAAATATTAAAAATGGATACATATATATATATATATATATATATATATATATATATATATATATATATATATATATATATATATATATATATATATATACCACCATTTACACAGTTAGAAGCAATGCATTTTCCAGCTTGTTAGATAAACTATTTAGTCTAAACATTTAAATATAGATCTCCCAAGGCTCATTTTTTTTGTAGACAAAATAAATTACTACAACTATTCTTTTGATACATTTTATTGAAAACAACAAGTTAACTACCTCTATTTTTTTTTTGAAACAACTTTTGAAAGATAAAGACAACATTTTCTTCTCATTGAACTAATCCTCAACTCATAGGAATAAAACTAGCAACTATTTTTTGTTTCCCCCTTCAATAAGATAAATACAACTCAAAATTTATAAACTTATAACTTTACAAATCAAGAGAGAGAAAGATCTCTCTTAGCTTGAAAAAAAATACACAAGGCCAAACTTGGCCATAACTCTGAAGAACCAAAATGACAATACTCAAGGATTCATAGTCTTTTTCTTCCAAGCTCCATAGATACAATAAACCTGCAAATAACAATTATGGGAAGGGGGGACAAGCCACGAAATACCGCTCTCCTCCCTACCATAGACTCACTCATGAGTCACCCCCGAGCTTGGAGGTCATCCTCACACAAGGAAAACTTCATTCCACTTCTCAACAAAACACTCAAAACAAAAAGCATGAATAACACCCATGGCTTGCACAAAACAAAACTCATGGAAATGAGTTTAGAGGGGTAGGGGAGTGGACATCACTCAACTCAAGAGTGCCACTCCAAATATCTCAAAAACTAATTTTCACAAGGCCTCAAGCCAACACATATATACCAATTTTCACATATCTCTCCATGGCTCTCAAGCCATTCAAAAATGTCCATAATCACCACTTGCCCTCAAGGCAAAATTACCAAAATGGTGCAGGAGCACCTAACACAAGGTGGCCTCCATGAGGCATTTAAATTCATGTTTGTTTAGAAGATCAGGTTTTGTGTTGTAATAAGGTCTATCCGACCAATGCATGTCATTTCTGTTTGTATCTAGACTTAGAACAAACTTTGTAAGTCCCAAGTAATTTAGGGTATATCATTATTGGTAAGACGGTGGGTCTCCCAGCCGCTTGGAGATGGTTAGTTTTCTCCCAGCCACTTGGAATCATTGTCCCAGCCGCTTGGAATAGGGTTGGCGTTCCTCTGGCGAGTTTATAAAACCAGGGAAATGAACATAATTAAGCATTATAATTGTTGTAATCAAATCAAAGAAGAGCTGAATGTAGTCATGCATTGTGTTAAGGAGAAATCGTACTATTCTATGTTGTCAATTTGTTTCTGTTCTCTGTAATTACAAATTGCATAGTTGTAGATTTCTTTTCGTTTCTATAATTCCGTTGTTGCAAAATGTCGATGTGAAGCATTCCACTGGTGAGATTTCTGTCGAAATCAATGGAATGGCTTCATTGTATCATATTCGTTTGTTTCCTGTGTTGTTTCATTGTTCGGTGGTACAGAGGATCCAGACAGTGCGAGGTGCACAATAGGTTGACCTAGCATCTCCATGTGCTAGGGTTTGGATCGGAGGAGTTGGAGTTGTTATCGGTGAGACAGAGGCCATCGACGAAACATTCCTCACTCAGAGCGACAAGGATAGTCTGCCCGAAGGGGGGTTCAAGTCGTTGAACGGAAGTCGTGGCCTAAGATTCAGATCGGGGTGACAAAGCACATTGGCCAGAAGTTCTATGTGCTTGCCGACAAGTAGGGTCTCACTGAAGATAATGCATATCGGCATATCAGGAGAACAAACAAGGAGTTCGCCGATGGTAAAGGTCACAGTGATGAGAGTTTGGCGACAGTTAAATTGACTGTCGGCCTGAGCGAAGAGGGAGTAAGTCTTACCATATGAGTCTCCCCATCATATTGGTATCAGAGCTAGCGAAAGCTCTAGGCGGAGGTGTTGTGTATTTGATTTCTATCACTGAGAAGGTAGATGACAAGTTGCTCATGCCACCTAGTTGCAAGAAGGAATAGGACTCCTGTAGTGTGTGGGCAGACGATGATGAGGTTTGTCAAGACCATTCACTAATAGAGATTTGGTTGGAAGAGGGTGCAGAGTGAGGCCACTGCAAGAGAGAGTGGTAGTGCATCTCCAGGATATGCTATTGGACAAGAGGAATGGGTCTATAGCAGCATGTAGGATGGACATCTGATTGAGCATTGTGTTGTAGTCAAATTGAGGATTTGCAGGAGTGTTGGCGTTTGGGTACTGTCTGTGAATGTTTATGTCAGATAGAGAAAGCGAAGGAGAGGCTAGAAATATGCGTCCAAAGGGGATGACCACCGAAGTGGTCAAGAAATTTCAAGAGATGGAAGAGATGATCAAGACTGGAGTCAGGGAATCACTCCAAGTAGAATTGAAGGCAATGAAGGTAGGAAAAAGGATAGAGGAAGGTTCAGATGAAGAAGAAGAGGAACAAGAAGAGGCAAAGATACCGGTTGAACAAAAGCAATTCTTGGAAGCCATTAAGGCTATTGGCAAGGACTCTTTAGAGGCTCGGATAGATGTCCCCATGTTCAGTGGGAAGATGAATGTTGAGGAAGTCATGGAGTGGATTGAGGCTCTAAACAACTACTTCGAATACAAGGAAGTTCCTGAAAGTAAGAGGGTTAAGTTTGCAAAAATGAAACTCAAAGGTGTTGCCCTTACATGGTGGAATTACACCCAAGGAGAGAGGGTAAAGAATGGGAAAAGTATGGTCTCTTCATGGAGTAGAATGCTTGAGAAGATCAAGTCCCAGTTCCTTCTATCTGACTACGAGGTGTAGATTTACAAGAAAATGCAGAACCTTAAGCAAAAGGATATGGATGTGGCTATTTACACCGAGGAGTTTCACAAATACACTCTTCGTTGTGGGTACATGGAGGATGAAAAAGCCAAGGTAGCAAGGTATTTAAATGGTTTGAGGATTAATATTCAAGATGAGATAAGTTTATTTACCCCTGAAATTGTGGAAAAATGCTTTCAAGTAGCATTAAGAGCTGAAGAGGAAAGGGGAGCAACCAAGTAAAGGAAGGGGTGACAGAAATTTTAGAGGTAGTTTTGGAGGAAGAAGTCCTAACCAGAGGCCTAGTGGTGAGTCTAGCCAAGAAGAGCAAGTTGGAGACTCAAGTACCAGAGGAGGCTACCGAGGAAGAAGGTCAAATGAAAGAGGTGGGACAAATGGATCAGACAGAGGATCCAAGTTCTCCAACATGAGATGCTATAATTGTAATCAGATAGGGCATCCGGCTTATAAGTGTCTAGAGAAGGCCTCAACTTCTCATGGTAATGAGAGAAGAACCACATTGACTCAAGAGGATGCAGGGAGTGTAACATCTCCTGAAGTGAATTTGACATCAGAAGTGGGAGAAAATCTGATGATCAAGAGGACACTACTCAAAGAACCAGTGTAGACTAAACCATCACAAAGGAGAGCACTTTTCAGGATCAATTGCAAAAGCAAAGGTAAAATATGCAAGATAGTCATAGATTCTGGTTCAACAGATAATATGGTGTCTAGGGAAATGGTGGATAAATTTAACATAGAAAGGAGTCCTCATCAAACCCTTTACAAAGCATCTTGGGGAAGTGATAGCCAATCACTTTTGGTAGATAAACAAGCATATGTTGATTTTCAGATTGGAGAATATAAGGAGAGAATTTTATGTGACATTTTGCCCATGGAGTGTTGTCACCTACTTTTAGGTAGGCCCTGGCAATTTGATAGGCAAGCATTATATGATGGATATGCTAACACATACACCATCAAGAAGGATGGAAAGACTTGTGTGATGACACCATTGCAAGAGGGTGCTGCAACACAGCAGGCAGCCAAGATCATTTTGGTGGGTATCAGGTGCCTGCCGTGTCGGCTGTCCCTGACCCTTGGCTGATGAGTCGCTATGCACCTCTGCAGATGCAATATGGCATGAACGCGCTCGCCTCGTTCTAGGTGGCATCCTACAAGAAAAAGGTAGTCACGAATTAGAAGAATTTGGGGAATAAGTAACGTGCCCAAACAAGCCCAGTGTTTAAACTTAGGCTCTGATACCAAATGTCATGCCCACATTTCCCATGTAGTCATAACACGCAATACACATGTCATGTCCACATTTGTCATGTGGTCATGACATGAAATATCAAAAAAATTCCACTCATCCCTGGAAACCCCCTCGCACGCGTCAGCGTGCTCGATGGTAATACACATAAAGTGTAAACATGTTAGTCAAATTTGAGGTAATGCGATCATATGCGCATTCCCCTACGTGATGAAAGTTGACTAAGGGGGTCAATGCAACGCGAGAAGCGTCGCCATTAGGGTTAAGATCAATTGATCAAAAACCCTAAGTTTTCCTATGTGGGTGAAAGGATTTCGACACAAGTCGAAATAAAAAAAATTCTAACTCTACAACATAACAGAACTAAATAACAACTTAATTAAAATCAACAAGTTGCGGGAACATTCAAATTATATTCTACACAAGGTTAAAATTGTATAATAATAACAACCCTAATCCCCAGAAAAATCTGGCAGCATAACACCTCTCGGGTGTGTATAGGAATTATTTTAATAAAATTAATTTAGCACCAAAGATTCACTAACCTACTAACAATGATTAAATTAAATAATCAGACTAGGGAACTAAGGTACCACATTAAGGTTCTCTGATTAATTCAACTAGGATAAATTAATTAAATTAAAAACCTATTTCATTTAAAACCAACATATAATTAATTTAACTAAATTGGCCCTATTAAATTTAAAATTGCATTAATATAGATTCAAGGGTATCCATATTAAAATAAAATTCCAAAGATATATAAACAAGGCAATATTTCCCCTCATACCCAAACCAATTAATTTCTAAAATAAACCAACCAATTAAAAGAATATATTTAATCTCCCAACCATCAATAAAGGTGAAAACACAACTATTCAACTATGATTTAATTTAAATCCCCACATGCAAAATTAAACTTATCCCTTTTACTTACATTTCAAAGACAACGCAAATTAAATAATTTAAATAAAAAGCACATAAGTGAGAGGGAAAAAGAATAAATTAAATTTTAAAATCCTACTTGCCCTAAAGTCTCCCCAATAAAATATTAGTTTCCTTATGGGGGATATTTCTAACCCTAACCCT
Organism: Cunninghamia lanceolata; assembly: GCA_027924645.1. Classification (NCBI taxonomy): domain Eukaryota; kingdom Viridiplantae; phylum Streptophyta; class Pinopsida; order Cupressales; family Cupressaceae; genus Cunninghamia; species Cunninghamia lanceolata. The sequence goes on along the minus strand of BSBN01000500.1, from coordinate 2,822,470 downwards.
ATTCTTTCTTTTCTATCTTTTTTCATTTCTCTCCATCTCTTTTTTTCCCATTCTTTCTTCTTATTCCCTTGCAGGTCTGAGTACTACTCTCGGAAGTATTTACATTTAGTATATACATTTTTTTGGATATATATATATTACGGTTTTAAACCAGAAGTTTCTTTTTTTTAATAAAAATTGCAGGCAAAGGAGATATACACAAAATATATATATTATATACACCTAAAATTGGCTCATGTCAAATTAAGTAAATATTTTAATATTTATCTTAATTCTTATTTTCTTCTATCAATTAAATAAAATATTCTAAGTTTATTTGATTGGTTCATTATCCCATAATTAAATAAAATTAATTTATTTAATTAAATTCCCTAATTCTTCTAATATCGCATAATTAAATAATCCTAAATTATTTAATTAATCCTAAATTCCTCTATCCTAAGTCCTAATTTCATAAATCCACATCATCTTTCCACCTCACATTTTCCACCTCACCATGTTGCATATGTAATTAAATATTTTTAATATTTAATTAGCTAATATTCCCTCACCCACATGTCCTATTTATCCTCCAGTCAAAATTAGTTAGCTCATCAATCAAATATGTTAACTAATTAGTCATTTGAGTTCACTAATCAATCAATTCGGTTAACTCTTCAATCTATTCAGTCAACTCCCCAATCAACCCAGTTAACTGATTAGTCCATTGAGTTAACTCCTCAATCTATTCAATCAACTCCTCAATCAATTCTGTTAACTCTTCAATCTATTCAGTTAACTCCCTTGTTGCATGAAGGAACTTGGACACTTGTCCTCTTTCTATTCATGCACATTCCTCAACCATTCTCAACCACTGATCTCTTCTCTTCTAAGTCTATAAATGGAACCTTATTCTTCCATTTCTATCATCCAAGTTTTAAGTAGAATTACTCTGTCAAATTACTAGCTTGCCCTTGGCACCCCATTACTATCCATTTGCTTGAGATCACCCCATTGCTTTGAAGGTCATCTCCATAGCACATTCATATCACAGCTATTCTATTCTTGTCATCTTCAACAAGCAAGGGAGTATATGCTTCTGAGGGCTTCATTACAATCAATATCAAGAACAGATAGGCGAACAATGGAAGCAAAGAGGCAAATCAGGTTGCAAAGGTATTGTCTTTTGCTTATTTGCATTTGTTTCATTTTCTATTGTGTTTTTGGATTTTAGTTCATTATTGCTATTGTTCACATTTCCATAAAACATTCTGGCGCCCACCGTGATCTGACCCATCTTGTTTGTGAGCATTGGTTGAGTTTGTTTTGTCATAGATTTAGGTGTGTTTTGTTATAAATTTGGCAAGCGACTTTCACAAACGACCTCCTACGCACAAACTGAGCTTACCGTTGAGTTCGGAAGGCTTCCGAGGTAAGAAATAACATATAATTTGCCTACTTTTCATTAGTTGAAAATTTTTGAATTTTTTTTAATTTTCAGCGTATTTTTGTAAAAAAAAAAAAAAATCAGTCTTTTTAAAGTTTTTGTTTTATTTTTCTTTAAAAAAAACAAAAAAATTACACAAAAAGAAATAAAAATAAAATAAAATAGAGACAAACTAAATTTAAAAATCAAAACAAAAAAAATTATAAACAACAATTTTTAAAAAATAAAAAATAAAAATAATAAATATTTTTTTATTGGCAAGGGGCCGAAGCCCCCTGCGCCACCCTTCCCAAACCCCAGCCCCTTCCCACCCCCTAACCCTGCACGCAGCCCCCGCTTCCCCCTGCACTCTTCCCACCCTCCGACCACCCCCAACCCCACTCTGCCCACTCCCCTAAACCCTGCACTCCCCACCCCCCACCCTTCCCCGCGCCCAGACCCCCCCACCCTTGCCTGCGACCCCCGTCCCTCCCTTCCCTGCTTCCCATATCCCGCCGCTCGCCGCCTGATCTCCCTCTGCTCCTACACCTTGCGCCTACTCTGCGTCGCCGCCCGCCTACTCTCTACCGCCGCACTTTGTGTGCTTGCCCCCCTACGGATCCTTTGCCTTGCCACCACACCCTCTGCCCTCACGCCACAGCACAGAAAATAAAATAAAAAATATAAAAACAAAAACAGAACAAAAAAACATACATATAACCACAAAAATAATAAAACAAAAAAAAAATATTAGGGTTAGGGTTTTGTTTATTATAATTTAATTTTCTTTTAAATTTTAATATTAAAAATCTCATTTTTCTTTTATTTGTTTCTTTAATTTTTTTTTTAAAAACAAATGTTCATGAGGGCAAAATAGGCATTTTTTTTCTTTTTAGCATAACTTTTTGCAGGTACATCGGATTTTTGTAAATTTACAGTCGTTGGAAAGTTGACTTCGAGAATTTCACAACGGTACAAGTATTTTCAGCCCATTGGGTCAAAGTCATCAGGTATTATCGGTCAAAGTCAACCTTACCTTGGGAACTTTAAACAACCATAACTTTTTCTTTTTTTATCAATTTTCATGAAATTTTTTTTAAAACAACATAGAATTTCGTGTAGATTCTTATTTTCATATCTATTTTTCTGTCAAAAATCATATTTTCATGAAATTTTCCAGATTATGTGTTTTTCACCTAAACATTTGATTTGCAAACTTCTTGATTCAATTTTTTGTTTTCGTGGACTACAAGTGGACATCAAGAGAATACTAACCTAGTTTTGGTGCAAAATGTCCACTGAAGATAATCATTTTTCACTAAGTTTTGAATAGGACTGATTTAGGTATTCTCATGCAACTTGCATACAATTTCCATCTAGCTCTAATTAGGAAGGAGTAAACCATTGTTCATGCAACTTGCATACAATTTTCATCTAGTTCTAATTAGGAAGGAGTAAACCATTGTTCATGCAACTTGCATACAATTTTCATTTAGTTCTAATTAGGAAGGAGTAAACCATTGTTCATGTAACTTGCATACAATTTTAATCTACCTCTGATTAGGAAGGTAAAAATATGCATGCAAATCTCACATAGTTTCTAACTAGGAGGGTGGTAACTGAATCATTGCTATCTTGGTCTCATTGATCATTGCTATATGGCCATCTCTTTCAGTTAAGAATATTGCTATCTTGCAAAGGAAAGAATCATTGCTATCTCCTAATCACTTCAAAGTTAACAATTGTCTGTGTGCCCAAGTAGAATAACGCATATAGTTTTTCTCATTTTAATTAGGATTGGATAAACCACTATTTATTGTGTCTTCAGAATGACAATAGGCTTATGCTATCCCCTTTATTAGGTGACCAAAATGCCAGACTTGTTATTTTGCATGTATAACCTTTAGAGGGGCCTGCCCGTGGATGCCCACCTGTCCAAGTGGGAACGACCCTAAGTGGTAATAGGCTAAAGCCAAGCCCTGCCGAGCCACTCTAAATAAATTGTGTTTGGAGTGAAAGCTTCAAACAACGAGTGAAGTTGTGTTATACTGTCAGCCAACCTCCCCCAAAACCCTCCAAGGCGCAACCCTTGAAGGCTGGGAGACTCCATAACAGACAGTAGCGCTGCCACATGTATAACCACTTGAACGGTTGCACTTACTAATCATCCTTGTTTTAGTAGCCAAAAACCCCTATAAGCTAGTGCAGGGAAGGGCAATTATCACCTCCTGAAAATGACTCAACTAGAAATAGTGAGAATTCAGTTTATATTGTCCCATCTAGCCTAAGATTTATACTTTCTTTCTTTTAGTTAAGAAGAGTCAAAAAAATCACAAAAAAATCAAAAACCATGAAAACATTCTTTGTGTTTGCTGTGTCTTCTTGCCATAATTGAGAAAAATCATATCAAAAGACCACCTTGCAACCAAGAAACCAAAACGCACTAAAAAATGTGTCAAAAAATTTGCAAAATCATTTGAAGAAACTAGAGCTACACATTTATCCTCTGCCAGAATCACGTATTTACCTTGACTTGTTGTGCATTTACCTTTTGAAACTGTGCATCTAAAGTTGTGCATCCAAAAGAGTAAGCTTTTTTGGCCTTCTGCCACTTTCTGTAAAGATGACAAACCAATTAGAAGCACTTGCTCAGAAACTCCAGTACCTGCAATTGCAAATAACCTTAGGTCCCTCACCCCAAGATTGTATAGAAATTGCTCAAGAGATCCAAGTCTTACAAAAAGAAATGGCAATCTTGCAAGCTGAACAGACCAGTCCTAGCTACGCCTCACCCCAAACTCATACATCCTTTTCCCGTCTTAATGATGCTCATAACAAGGCAAGCACCACCTCAAGTTGTAAATCATATACCACTCTATCTACTAGTCCTCCTTTACCATATTCTAAGACACATATTCCAAAACATACCAGTCCTACGCCAACACCGCCATTGAGCTCCCCAAGCTCTAAACTGACAACCAAGGAATCCTCAGATGATTTATGGAAAAGAGTTTTTCCAAATTTATACAGAAAAAGAAAAGCTATGGAGAAATCCAAATCCCCTCATTCACCTACTCATACACCTACCAATGATGTGATCCAAGGGCTACTAACAAAGAGTCAACCATATCCCCAAACTCTGGTCCTCGACCTTACCAAAGATTCTTCCAATAACATGCCAAATCCTACAACCTCGTCATGTAATCTGCAACCCCTTGAGCTTATTGAAGAACCTCCTACCATGAACCAAAGTCAAGCTCTGCCATACCTTCATGTTGTTGATCAAGATCCTATCCAGGGGCCTTCTACCTCCACTCCAATTCAAGCACCCACTTTCAAGCATGTGGAAACATCAACCCATTATCTAAATCAAGATCAAAGCACCCCCATCCGGCCTATACATAACCTTTATCTTTTTGATGATCCTATACCTATACATGATCAAGAAATCCAATTTCAAACCATTCATAACCTATATCTTTCCTTGATCAAGATACTATCTTTGATGAAGAAGCTATCCATGAGCAACTTGATCCGATACATGAGCAAGGGATACAATTCCAACCTCTCCGTAACCTCTATCCTTTTGGTCATCAAGATATTGTCATTGATGAAGAACCTATAGAAGAGCACCTTAATCCCATCATGCTTAATCCTATCTATGATCAAGATCCCATCTACGATCAGGAGCCTATCTATGATCAAGATCCCATCTATAATCAAGAGCCTATCTATGATCAAGCAGACCATGATGATCCTCTTAGCCCACTTTATAATTTCCATAGTCCTGAGCTTACAACCCCATCTAGTCCTATCCAAGATCCACCAACTTCCACTTCCCTTGATGAGACACTTGCCTCCCAATCAAGCATAGAAGATCAAACTAATAATACTCCTCTGTCATCCATTATCGACCATGTTGCAATTCCCCCACCATATATCCTTGGTCTTACTGCCTTCATTCATGAGTGTTCCTCCTTAGAACACCAACATCCATTATCCTCTATCTCACCTTCTCCATCTAATAAGGAACTTGTGTTTAGTGTTCCACCTATACATAATCCCGTTGTCCACCGCATGCTCCAACATATGAACTATCAAGGTAAAGGCTTAGGCCTTCATGAACAAGGTATTTTGGAGCCCGTCCATGTCAATGTTCCTCTTCCCCCAAGGTGAATAAACTCAAGATGTTGGTATTTCCTCTATGCCTCCTAAATCCCCCACTTTCCATCGTAAAAACCATCATATCCCCAAAACATATGTTGCCATCCCACCTCCCTTATCATACACATCCCAAAAGCATGTGACCATACACCTTCCACCATCCAACCTACCTCCACTACTTCCAACTCCTAACATCCTTCCATGCATTTTACCACCACTTCTTCCAATACCTTATTCTTCCGTATATGAATTCTCTAATAATCCAAATCATGACCAGCAGATGCACATGTTGTCTAAGCAAAGAGCTTCCACCAACTCTATTTCCACCATCCCAAAAGATTTCAAAGGCAAACATTTGGATACCTCTACCTATCGAATCAAAAATCCTAAGAGTCCTCATGACTTGGGATACAAAAGCCAAGATTCAAAGAAACATCCTTCTCCAGAGCTGTATGCACCCACACACCTATATGCCAAACTAAAAAAGGTGTGGGTCGGCATCCAACAAATCATTACCTTTGAAGCTGCACAAAATCTGCATACACCCAAGCCCATACCTCCACAGGTACTATCTAAAAGCAAAATGGTTTGGGTACCTAAGCAAAAATCCCTCAAGTTCATGAGGCATCCACCTCTCAAGAATCTCAACCATCTACTTTCTCCCATTCCATCCATAAGTCTCAAATTCTTCCATCCCACATGATGAACAAAAATTAGGACAATACTCAATCTATGTGGATCCCTACATGCCTATGTCATTCATTAACAAGAAAAAGTCTCTATTGCTTCCTACACTACTTTCCCATCGCTAACTTCCATGTTTATCACAATATGTGCAACCATTGGTCATGATTCCCTTCCATTCCACAACATTTTCGAATACCTCTATCTCCCCTTCCTTCCACTATTATCCTACATATCTTCCTCATCCTCTTCCTATGGTCCATGCTTTTGTATAAGCCTTCCCTCCATATTTTGCATCATAATCCACTATCTACCTACGCCATATCAATTTCATGCAATCCCCTACCAACATCTGTGAGAACACTTGACATAGTCCGTGCGACAACATCCATCCACCTTCTCCTATCTTAAAAAAAAAGAAAAAAGTAAAGAAAAATCCCTTCGTCCAATGGTGAAAACCTAGCAAACAGGTGCCTTGGATAAGTACCATGATGAAAACCTGGCAGTCTCATCGGCATATCACTCCTTTCCTATCAGTTTCCTTCCGTACCATTTCCTATCCTATCCCTCTATCCATTACATACCTATACTATTGAATCCATCAGTCCTAATCTTCCATTCCTCTATTTTCTAATCTTGATAAAGATTGGGGGCATAGTGTTGACAAATGTTTAAGGTGTCTCTTGACATACCTTACCCCTCCAAACCATGCACATCCTTCATTATCCTCTCATCCTCTTATCGTCATAAGCGTCGCCATGAAGTATCCTAAGTATTCTACCTACAATGGGGCACATTATTTTCTATATGACATAGTCCTTGGAGATCACATCCTTCTTTCCTTCTACCTAACCATCCATATCCACTATCACCCATCCATTTGCCTATCTGTGGTGTTTCCTTGTCATCAGTATCTAGCATTAAGGCTATCCATAATGTCACCTTATCCTATCATGGCTTGATACTCTATCTCTTTTGTCACCTTATCAACTAAGGTCTTATCCAATATCCTATCCATAGTGTCAGCCTAGCTTAGCATCCGTTGTCATTATCTTAGGTCCACCAAGTTCACCTAGAGCTACGTTGCCTCTGCGTCGTCACGTAGGTAAGGCCATTTAGCAATAAGCCCCTGAGGCACTAGGTCAGTCCTTTAGGGCCCGTCTCTTCATCTCTGTTTATCTGTTCATTCATAATAAGTCGATCATTTATCTGACTGGGGGTAAGTCCTTGACCTGGTTGTGGAATTGGATTCTTGAATGCCACATATTCTAAGAGGACACCTTTCACTAAGACAAGCGTGCATGCAACAAAGCATGCTTTCAAACCAAAATCTTGACTCAAAAGCGTCAACCTTTCCAAAGCAAAGAAAAACAAGGACCAAAAACATATCAAAGTGATTTTATCTATACTATAGCAAGAAAGCACATCTAATCCAAGAATGTTTTGTGAAAAGGGTTAAGTTAGAGGGTCTTGATTTTTTGTTATTATGCCTTTCTACGCTACTCGATGATGCCAAAAGATAGAGATGCTATGATGGGGGCATAATCATTTTCTTTGTCTGCTGTTTGTGGATTAATTTTTAGTAATGTGAAGCCTTGTCTAACGACATGATTGGCAAAAGATCATCGAGGACTTCAAAGGTCTAACATGAACGGGGGCAATCCTTGCTTGTTGACAAGCAAGAAATACTCAGGTCATCTAGATTCAACTTTGACTAGATGCTTATAGTAACTTGCCATATCAAAATCCATGTAAGCAATACTCAGGGCATCTCAGTTCAATTATACCTAGATGCTTGTATTAACTTACAACATTTGGAAAAAGTACCCAAAAAAAAAAAATTGCCCAATGATCAAATAAGCACTTCAAAATACTTGCAATATCAAGAAGGCGAAATCCATTTGCATTCCATATCCATAACATATCCAATTATATTCCATATCCATACCCATACTGTATCCAATTGTATTTCATATCCATATCCATATCTCATGCAATAAAATTTCTATACAGAGTATCAATGTTTCCAAACAAAGCTTGTGAGTCATTCTTCTATCAATCAACTTTCTATCTATTGTCATATCTCTTGTCAATAGTTCTAGCTGTCAGTCCAAGCAATGATCCAAATGCAAGTCTATCCTTAATCCATACCAATCAAGTCAATTCAATCTTGTCAAATGATCCAATCGCAATCAATGGTCTTGATCCTTGTCTGGTCGTAAATCAACTCAATCAATTATAAATCAATTGTCTTATACAAGATGTTGCATTATCAAAATCAGACCAACACACACGTCTTACATGACATATTTCATTTCCTAAAACCATACACTATCCTATTGGGTTGCTCTAGGGATCTATCATTCCCCACCATGACAACACTGTCGTATATCATTATTGATTAAATCATTCGTTTACAGCCGGACAGGGGCAATAACTTGTTTGTTCTTGTATCATTTGTGCATACTTGCTTGCTTGTGTGTGTTATCATTCTATCTTGCATCACATATCATTCGGCTCTTTCTTCGACCAATTTCTTCATTCTAACCTATTTTTCACCTTCTTCATCATGAGATTGTTCGTCTCACACCGTCCACATTGGCTTCCCCGTCCAATCTCCCGAGGGGGCATCTTGTCTTCAAACTTGTACCAGGGGAAAACTAGGGCATATATCATTGTCAGACAATCTTTTTCTTTGAAACAAGTGATAAAACACATCGCTTCAAAGAGGGGCAAAATGTATACACCTAAAATTGGCTAATGTCAAATTAAGTAAATATTTTAATACTTATCTTAATTCTTATTTTCTTCTATCAATTAAATAAAATATTCTAAGTTTATTTGATTGGTTCATTATCCCATAATTAAATAAAATCAATTTATTTAATTAAATTCCCTAATTCTTCTAATGTCACATAATTAAATAATCCTAAATTATTTAATTAATCTTAAACTCCTCTATCCTAAGTCCTAATTTCATAAATCCACCTCATCTTTCCACCTCACCTTTTCCACCTCACCATGTTGCACATGTAATTAAATATTTTTAATACTTAATTAGCTAATATTCCCTCACCCACATGTCCTATTTATCCTCCAGTCAAAATTAGTTAACTCATCAATCAATTCTGTTAACTCTTCAATCTATTCAATCAACTCCCCAATCAACCCAGTTAACTGATTAGTCCATTGAGTTAACTCCTCAATCTATTCAATCAACTCCTCAATCAATTCTATTAACTCTTCAATCTATTCAGTTAACTCCCTTGTTGCATGAAGGAACTTGGACACTTGTCCTCTTTCTATTCGTGCACATTCCTCAACCATTCTCAACCAGTGATCTTCTTATTTCTTCTCAACCGTTGATCTCTTCTCTTCTAAGTCTATAAATGGAACCTTATTCTTCCATTTCTATCATCCAAGCTTTAAGTAGAATTACTCTGTCGAATTACTAGCACGCCTTTGGCACCCCATTACTATCCATTTGCTTGAGATCACCCCATTGCTTTGAAGCTCATCTCCATAGCACATTCATATCACAACCATTCTATTCTTGTCATCTTCAACAAGCAAGGGAGTATATGCTTCTGAGGGCTTCATTGCAATCAAGATCAAGAACAGATAGACAAACAATGGAAGTAGAGAGGTAAATTAGGTTGCAAAGGTATTGTCTTTTGCTTATTTGCATTTGTCTCATTTTCTATTGTGTTATTGGATTTTAGTTCATTATTGCTATTGTTCACATTTCCATAAAACATATATATATTCTCAAAGATAAGTTACAGGGTGTTCAACAACCAAGGGTCGGACTGCATGCGAGTGAGGGACGGTTGCGCCGCGGCCATTTTTATTTTTGTTTCAACGCAGATCTAAACCAGCGAGTGGTACTGTGTATTCAAAGGAAGTAAGGGGTGGGGTGGGGTGAAAAACCCTTGGGGGGTGGTGGCGGTAGGTCATCACCCTCCAATCTTTAACACTTTTTTTTTATAAACAAAACAAAAAAATAGGTTCGGTTCCTACTAAAACAAATAAATTTCATTTCAATGGTTTCTGTGATATTCTTAAGGTCCACACAGCCAATGCTGAGAATCAATTATTTTAACAGTTATTCTATTTGATATATATATATATGATATGTATACAAAATGAACAAAAAGGTTTAAAACATATTTAACTATATATATATATATATATTTGTAGAATTAAATAATAAAAATGGATACATATATTTTATATCTTTATATATATATATTGTATATAAATATATATATATACACATACAAGTCTATGTATATATATATATATTTATACATTTATATATATAAATCCCACCATTTACACAGTTAGAAGCAATGCATTTTCCATCTTGTTAGATAAACTATTTAGTCTAAACATTTAAATATATAGATCTCCCAAGGCTCATTTGTTTTTTGTAGACAAAATAAATTACTACAACTATTCTTTTAATACATTTTTATTGAAAACAACAAGTTAAATACCTCTTTTTTTTTTTGAAACAACTTTTGAAAGATAAAGACAACATAGTCATACATTTTCTTCTCATTGAACTAATCCTCAACTCATAGGAATAAAACTAGCAACTATATTTTGTTTCCATCTTCAATAAGGTAAATACAACTCAAAATTTATAAACATATAGCTTTACCAATCAAGAGAGAGAAAGATCTTCTCTCTTAGCTTGAAAAAAAATACACAAGGCCAAACTTGGCCATAACTCTCAAGAACCAAAATGACAATACTCAAGGATTCATAGTCTTTTTCTTCCAGGCTCCATAGATACAATAAACCTACAAATAACAATTATGGGAAGGAGGAACAAGCCACGAAATACCACTCTCCTCCCTACCATAGACTCACTCATGAGTCACCCCCGAGCTTGGAGGTCATCTTCACACAAGGAAAACTTCACTCCACTTCTCAACAAAACACTCAACAAAAAGAATGAAGAACACCCATGGTTTGCACAAAACAAAACTCATAGAAATGAGTTTAGAGGGGTAGGGGAGTGGACATCATTCAACTCAAGAGTGCCACTCCAAATATCTTAAAAACCAATTTTTACAAGGCCTCAAGCCAACACATATATACCAATTTTCACATATCTCTCCATGGCTCTCAAGCCATTCAAAAATGTCCATAATCACCACTTGCCCTCAAGGCAAAATTACCAAAAGAACTAGGATGTGACCTCATTGAGGTTCACTCCTCCCCCACCCCACACATGTTGAGCATTTTCTCCAAGTGGAGAGGCTCTCATAACACCCATAAAAATCCCCACAACACAAAATGTAAGAACATACACACACAAAACCATCACTCAAGAAATGTAAATTACATAAGGAAAGGCATTTAGCCTTGAATCCTACCTTAAATAGCCCACAAGGAAGATAGCTGAAGAAGAGCCCTTCCAACTCCACCTCCAAGTCCTTCTCCAAATGAGCCTCCAAAAATTTCTCTAACTCTCTCCCCAAATTCAAATAAAAATACCAATTGAAAACAAATCAACAACCCTCTCCCTCTCTTCAAGAGGGATTAAAATAGGCTCTCCTCATGAGCCTTGAGGAATGAGAAGGTGACACATGTCACCTTCTCCTTCCTCCTCACAACCACTTGCAAACTTCATAGAATGTGGGGGTGACACATGTCACCCTCCCATTCCACTAATTATTGCCCCCTCCACTTGTGCTCTCTCACAAATGTGGGAGAAAAAAGTGGAGCCAAAGAAGGATGTGGGTACTACAAGTGTCCCAATCATATCCTCCTATGAAAGCCCACAAAACCCCAATTTACCCTCACCAATGTGGGAGAGCCTTGGAGTTGCATCCTCCACAATTTAAGGGTCTTGAAGACTCCCCCAAGCCTTGGAAAGAGATGTGGATGAGGTTGAGTGTTTGACCCAACATTGCACTCCTTCCCAAACTTCTATTTTCGTCACTTTACTTCATGGTGAAGTTTAAGTGACCAAATGGGAGTTTACCTGAGGTTAGACAAGCTCAAATGGTCCCTAGACCCTAGGGGTACAACCTAGGGTCACTTTTAACCCATTTTGAGCACCATAGGGTGAGTAAAACCACATAAAAAGGGGTCACAAAAATAAAAACTCATAAATAAAATCAATTAAACATTACACCTTTACAACACCAAAATACACTCAAATATAAAAGGGGTAGAGCTATCCCAAACAACACCACACAATAACATTACGAAATTTCATCATGCATAACATAGTTGATCTTGGTTCCTCTTGGAACTAGATCGGCTTAACATGGGAATTCACAAAATTTGTGGGATCATCTCTGATTATCCGTGGCTTGGTTAGAACACCTGTGCACTTAAAACAAATATTAATCCAACATGTATATCATAGCCGAAGCAAAGGAAACATACACTCACACCATCGCATAATCATATAAAACATCATAAAATCACATCATAATTAGATTCATAATTTGCATTTCTATAATCCATCTCAAGATAACATCGCATAATAAATCCATGACAATAATCACATAACTAGTGTCTCAAATAGTATCATAATGCAAATCACATGTCAATATCCTCATTAGTGAATCAAAATTAGGATCTAGTCTAATCACAACATACTAAACAATGCTAACCAAAATAAAAGCATATAGTCTAATAATCCTGCATATCGGGATCAACAGTCCCCAAAAGTCTAAAATGTGTCTCTAACAGTAATATGAAACAGTCAAAATAAGGGAGTGAAAAGGTAGGCCTCACACACCCCCAGAGATCTTTATTTTTCAGGGCTTAGAACTCTATCTTGTGTTTTTTCATCATGGTACACAAGAAGAGTAGTGTCTTGACATGAGGTGATCATGTGCATGTGAGTATTGAGTGGGATGAGATTTTGGATGTAGTGAGTTGACTTTTTGACTAAATTTTTTTATTTTTGCAAAATTTTCAATTTTTACAAAATGTATATAGATTTATTTTGAGGTCTAGTTGAGATCCATGGTGTCATTTTCTTGAAGTTGGCAAATCAGACCAAAATTGCAAAGTTCCATTTTTTCAAGTGTTAGAGTTTTGTTAAACATGCATGGGCAGAAAATTTTGCCACCAATACATGTTATTTGCCATAAAACCAATACATGTATGAGGAAAAATTGATTAAATCTAAACTAATAAAACCAAAAACCAATCACATAAAGCGAGCCAATCTAAGTAAAAGCCATTATCACAAATCAAAGACAAATGAAAGCTCTTACCAAAACCTGTATTGTTCCCTTTTGGAGATGTGTGGATTGCTCAATCAAGTTGCGAAACCATAGCTGCAACAAGCAAGTAGTGTGCTCAATGTGTTCAAAGATCAATGTCAAAAGACCGTAAGGTTGCTCAATCAACGCATTTTGTATGCTCAAAGCTCTGTTAAGTATGCCTGAGAATACGATCGAAGAGGGAGGCTCAATGAAGGAGATGAGGGGGGTTTATATAGGTTTCAATGAAGATCAATCAACGGTCCAGATAATTCAGAAGAATCAACGAAGGAGAACAGTTGAGGAACATGCAACGAATAAGAAGAAGACAAATGTCTTGCTTTCTTTTGCATGAGAGGAGTTATCAAGAATAGAAGATTGAGTTAAAGCAATTAATAGAATGTAATGATCAATTAAGTGATTTAAAACAAGAAGAAGAGATTTGCATGAGAAAAGAAGATATTTTGCTTTATTAAATATAGAAAGCTTGAGTTATATTAGAGATAACTCAATTTTAGAAGAAAAAACAACTTAAATAAATAATTGATTTATTTAAATTTAGAGAAGATATTATTGGAAGAAATAATTAAATAATTGGAATTATTTAATTTAGAAGATTTTAAAAGTAAATTAAATAAATAAATTTATTTAATTGTTGTGCATGATTTTGGAAGAATGATTTGATTTAATTAAATAATTTAAGAATTATTTAATTATAGATAAGAGGGAATTTGTTGAATTAATTAAATAATTGAGTTTATTTAATTAATGTGGATTTGAATTTTAGAAAGAGGATAATTAAATAATTTAAAATTATTTAATTGTGGAAGAATAATAGAGGAATTTGATTTAATTAATTAAATAAAGAGAATTTATTTAATTAATGTCGAAAGTATGTGATTTAGAAGAATTTGGTGAAATTAATTAAATAAATAGATTATTTAATTAACGTGTGAAATGCAGGTGATTAGACAAATTACAAAAAGCAAGTGATGCGACGATACGATCATTTTAGGGTGTCTACATTTTGCCCCTCTTTGATGCAATGCAGCGTGTAGCGTTACATCAAAGAAAATGATTGTTGAAGACGTGATACAATTTTGATGCCCCAGTGTAGGTAGTTGCCCCAGCGTATGCCCCCTCGAGCAGGAAGACAAGGAAACGATAGAAGAATAGTGTTGACGCTCGACTAGAAGAGTACACGACCAGGAAGGAGGAAAAGCAGAAAAAGGGGTGGGAAGAAAAACAAAGGGGGGGACACTATAAATAGGTCCCACGGGGACCACAATCCTCATTTGCACCCTTTGAGATTCTAAATTTAGAGAGGAGAGCTTCCAAACTAGGTGAAGTGAGTTGAGTAGCCAGCGAGGAGAGATGCCGATTCCAGTGCACAGACATTGGGCAGAGCTCGTGACGACGTACAGGAGGCCAGTAGGAGCTCCGGCAGCGGTAAGTGATCGAAAACCCCCTTTGCATTGGTCGTTTGAGGGTAGATTAGGGCTAGGTTTAGGTAGGGGTTTGAAGTCAGCCAAAAGTGCTTTAGGAGGTCGCGGCGCGTATGGTAGTCATTTGCAGTGCTTTTGGAGCGCCGCAGTGCGGTTGGTAGGTGGCTACAGCGTGGATGGTAAAATTGCAGCACTTTTGTTGGTTTGCATAGCGCCGCAGCGCAACTGGCATAATACCACAGCACATTTGGCTAGGCAGGGCAGCGCACTTGCTAGGGTAGCATAGCGTGGCCGGCGGGAATAGAAGAAATTGAGTCGCATTTGGTAGTGCAGAAAGGTGCGGTTGGCAGGTGGGTGGGGCACTTGTGGGGAACAGGTCGCACTTGGTAGAAAAAACTCAGCGCTTCTGGATGGACAGTATGGCGCTATTGGTAGGGAGGGACAGCGCTTTTGTATAAAACAAAGCGCGTTTGGTTTGAATAGAAGAAAATTAGGGTTTAAGTAGAATGAGGGGTGTAGAATAGGGATGCCAATCCTAGCTGACAAGAAGGGAAAGGGATGGTTGGGGGTTGCATAGCATAGCCCATGGGTAGATAGGATTTGAGCGATTTGAGTAATGAAACTGACAAGTGAGTTGTTATGGATGCAGAGGATACTGCCACCGCTGATGTCACGGGAGCGATACCACGTGATAGCACACGAGGTGGTCCAGCTGACATGGGAGGAGGACGCATTCTTGGAGCACACAGGCCTATGGCACGTGGCCCATTTGACACATATTAGGGCGAATCTCGCCCTAGTGACGGTAGTGGTGGAGCGATACCACAGCGAGACTTCGTCATTCTACTTTCCGACGGGGGAGGCGACAGTGACACTGGAGGATGTATACCGCATCCAGAGGATTTGGATAGATGGAGAGATAGTGGAATTTGACCCAGCACGGGGCGAGGCAGGCTTGGAGGAGGTCTTCTGCACAGATGACCTGTGGATAGATGACGGGGAGATCCGATGGGCAGATGTCCCGAGACTCTACGACAGGATCAGATGGATAGTTGCGTCAGTGATTGGCGGCTTCCTGTGTCCAGACAGGAGATCTAGAGGATTATCAGTTGGCTAGGGGACTGTGCTATCAGGGATGTTCACATATGGCAGATAGTATGCGTGGGCCCCCTGTGTACTAGGATAGTTATATCACGACATGCACCATTGCGTGTACAGGAGAGGTAGGAGCCTCTCAGCAGGGGTGACTTTATTACAGGTATGGGCGTGGGAGCATATTCCAGTGATCTGACCCATGGCACAGCGCCATCGAGACAAAGGTGAGCCATATGCATTCTTATATGATGGGGTGATGACACATCAGAGGATGGGGTCTGTTAGCTATTGGAGGCTGCAGATTGACGAGATGGACCTGTTCATATGGAGGCCCTGGTTACTATGTGAGGAGTGGGATGACGAGCATGAGCAGCTCATGTATTGCAGACAGGCTCGCTATCTGTTCGGTAGACGGATAGATATGATAGAGAGATATCTTCCAAAGCGAGTTCTCAGGCAGTTTGGATTGCCGCAGGGACTACTCGTGGGGGAGGCCACACATGCCAGGACGCAGAGGGAGGTTGGAGACTGGGACACCGAGATCCCAGTGGCGACAGCGTTGGCAGAGGTACGGGGACTTGTCCCCGTGAGATGGGATTGGGACTTCGGGCTGGCAGACCTAGGGACGCTGCTAGAGTATGATCAGTACAAGCAGACACACAGGCTGATGAGATTGACTACACCAGGTGTAGCAGGGGCAGTGGGAGAGGTACTAGTCCTTGGTGGGGAGGCTAGGATGAGACGACAGGCTAGGGCAGCCAGGCAGCAGGCAGGTGGAGAGGGTAGCGGCCAGTAGGCCGATGTGGAGATGGCGAAGGTAGTGGGCCCAGTCGTAGAGACCAATTTGCAGAGAGTTGAGCGACTGTTACAGGAGGAGATAGCCCGGAGGACTCGTTTAGAGCTCTGGATGGCACGACTGAGGAGGGATAGGGATGCAGCGCGGGCGGATGTGAGGCAGGCAGAGGCCACAGCCCAGGCACAGACACAGGTAGCCTCAGTAGCATAGACAGCCCTGGCACAGGTACAGGCACAGCTACAGGCCCAGGTGCAGGTATAGAGACAGCTACAGGCCCAGGTACAGGTGCAGCCGCCAGTCGCACCAGCAGCAGATGCTGAGCAGCTAGCACAGGCCAGGAGAGAGAGACGCAGAGGTACATCTGCGGTTGATAGCAGAGGCCACACTCTTTAGAGTGAGGCGGGAGAGAGAGGAGGCACGCCGTGCACTGGGTGCAGACTAGAGGACTTTATACAGCGAGCTCGTCTGAGTGTAGGGTGAGCTAGTATCAGCCGGCAGGGAGGCAGAGTACTATAGGGGTCTGTATGTGGGTGCGGTGCTAGCAGCTCAGCAGGCACTGAGCTACAGAGATAGGAGCAGATCTGGGGCATCCGGATCCTGTAGGACAGGGCAGTCAGTGTCCTCAGTTAGAGGGCCGCCTTTGCCACCAGGGGGAGGAGGAGGAGCAGCAGGGGGACCTCCACTGAGCACAGGGGGAGGATAGGGGCCATAGCAAGAGGGCAGCTCTACCCACTAGGGCACATACACGTGTATATTGTATCATATTTGTACCATTTTGGACAGATGCTTGCGTGCATTCTGATGTATATTTTGCGAGCTCTTGATAGCCTTGATATACTATTTTGATGTATATTTGGATGTATACACCTTTTGTATTATTGATGTAGACACAGACATTTTGTATTATGATGACCATTACATGATATATATGATGATCTATTCGGCTCACTGTTGTTCATGCTTTTGGGTATGCATTCCTTGGTGTCATGGATGTGATGATATGTATGTATGATTATGGAGTCAGGTATGACATATGTTGCTTATATGATGCTTATAGATGTATGATGATAGAGATATATGATGATATAGATGTGATGACTAGTGATATCTGACATGTGGGTTTTGCAGATATGCACCAGAGAGGAGAGCAGGAGGAGATGGAGACAAAGACTGTTGATCGATCACTGCAATGAAAATGATATAAAGGTTGGTGAATGGATGAAAGATGAGCTTGTTGTAATGGTTTCGCATTTGTATATAAAGAGCAATCCTTATTTTGATATAGCATGTGGATAGTTCGCCACCAAGGTATAAAAGACCCAGGTGCAGTAATATCCGAGTTCATGGACGTTGACTTTGCAAGCAAGCGGTTTGAACTTAGATCTCTTTAGACATAATATAACCTTGTTGGAACATGTGAATAAGCCATAGTCTTAAACATAAAATAAACTTCAATACATGTAAATGCAAGAAGAATATTAATATGTAAGATGCTAGGTTGTAACACACACAAGATAAATATAATGTTAAGAGAGATACTAAATATCATTCCTCAAACACGGCACACAGAAAGCAATGACTATGCCCCCAATCCGTACTGCATCGCAACATACCAAGATTATAGATAAATCAAGGTAGCCTTGAGTAGGTATTGGAAAAGGAACAAAAGATAAACCATAAAGCAAACTGACTGACTTACAAAGTAAACATACAACCAACATATTCTCTTGCCAAAGAGATTGCTCAGGATAGATTGGATCGGAAAGATAACAGCCTTATCGTAGGAACTTTGTGTCCGTTAAAGGGTGCTATCTACCTAAAAAGACAATATCTTGCTGCAGGAAATGCCACATGTCGTAGGAGACGTGTGTTGGTCTCAACAATGGAGCACTGTGCAGAAGACAAGCTTGTTGATCTAGGGCTTTGGTTAAGCGAGACTTAGTTGATGTTGGCAATTGGTATGCAGGACTGTAGATGACTCTAGAAGGAAGTTGCTTTGCTTCTGGTTTGTTTAAGGAGTTTTGCTTTGAAAGGATGCGCTAGCTTGCTGCTTGAGTTAGTCAAGTCGAGGCGAATGGATTTTGACAAACGGAAGACTAGAAGGATGGAAAGCTAATGGATTGGGACGGGTGGAGAATGATGGATCGTGTGTGCCTGAGTACTGGATACATCCTTCATATTCCAGACTGCCTACATACCCTATATCCATGGGATCAAGGCACACTTACGATGGAAGATGAGAAATGATAAATATGTAGTTCTGGATAGAGTGATGAGATGGGTCAAGGTGAAGAGGAGGGGATCTTATGTACCTGAGTACTGGATACTTCCTTCGTATTCCAGACTACCTACATACCCATATCCATGGGATCAAGGTACCTTAAGATTAAGAAGAGATGATAATATGTAGTTCTGGTTGATGTGATGATGTGGGAAAAGTGTTGAGAAGATAACATCCTTATCGTAGGAGCGATGTGTCCGTTAAAGGGTGTTACCTGTGGAAATGAGAAAAGATTGAAGTGTGCGTTGCGAACCACAAACAAGGAACCAATCCTAGACCTAAGTTAAGGAAAGAGTTGCCCCCATTCTGGTAGAGGAAATTGTAGGGGTGACTGTTGAAGAAGACACATAAAGACTTGACCTAGGACAAGACAGTGTTAACTGTAGACCGAGACCAAGACATGGGAAGACGACGATGGACATTGACAAATTTCCAAGCTATACTAGATAGGGAGATGGAAATGCAAACAAAGTCAATGGTTTTATTATGGATCGATGGAAAGTGCAATGCGAACTGGACGAGGAGGGAACAGGACTCGATAGACGATGGATGCTAACTCTACACATAGCGCCTGTTTGCCAGGTTTTCACTATGGTACATATCCAAGGCGCCTATTTGCTAGGTTTTCACCAGAGGATGGACTTTTTTGGATTTTTTTTTTTTGTTTTTTTGGAATACTCTGAGGATTAGGCATAGAACCTCTTGAGATGGACACTGTTAAGTGGCTCATCTAGAGGAATGCCGTCAGGTGTAGCTAAAGTATAAGCTCCTGATCCATATGCTGCGGTGACAATGAAGGGACCTAACCAATTAGGTTCAAACTTGCCCTTCTTCTCTCGATCTGCTTGATTTCTCTGATTCTCCCTAAGTACAAGATCACCAACTTGAAACCGTCTTTCTTTGATCTTTTTGTTGTAATTATGCTGGAGGAAGTTTTGATAGACATGGAGATGATTAAGTGCGGTAAGGTGCCTCTCATCCAGTAGTTCAAGCTCAGCTAATCTGGAAGTGCGATACTCATCTCCGCCGATCAGGTCCTGCATGGAAACTCTGAGGGATGGGATCTCGACCTCTATAGGTAGGATGGATTCAAAGCCAAAGACCAAGGCATATGGTGTGGCACCAGTTGGTGTTCTGATACTAGTGCGGTAGGCCCATAGGGCAGGATTGAGTTGCAAGTGCCAATCACGACCAACTTCATTGACTATTTTCTTGAGGATTTTGAGAATGGTTTTATTGGAAGCCTCAGCTTGGCCGTTACTCTGCGGATAGTAGGGAGTGGAAAAGTGATGTTGGATATTGTATTATGTGCATAAGGCACAGACATCTTGGTTCTTGAATGGCCTCCCATTATCAGTGACAATGGCTTGGGGAATACCATACCGGCATATGAGGTAGTTTAGGATAAACTTGGCTATTTGCTTACCAGTGATATAGGTCATAGGAATGGCTTCCACCCACTTCGTGAAATACTCCGTGGCGGTAATGATAAACTTGTGACCATTGGAGGAGGAAGGGTGGATTTGTCCTACGAGGTCAAGAGCCCATTGAGAAAAAGGCCATGGAGTTGTCACAGGTTGTAATTCATGAGCTAGTGCATGAATCAGATCTCCATGCTGCTGGCATTGTAGACACTTCTTAGCAAACTGTGCAGCTTCTTGCTCTATTGTAGGCCAGTAATAACCTGTTCTGAGTATCTTCTTAGCAAGATTAGGACCGGTAGAATGTGCACCACAGACACCTTCATGTATGTCTCGTAAGGTAGCTTCGGCTTCTTCCGTGTTAAGACATCGTAAGAGGATACCATCGAGACTTCGGCGGTATAGTGTATCACCCAGAATGATGTAACGACGGATAAGTTTTTGCGTTGGGTGGATGATAGGTCACGGGGAAAGGTATTGTTCTTGAGGTATTCATAGATATCTTCGTACCATGGGGAATTGGGACCAACAAGTTCGCAGATGATTTCAGTAACAGGAACATCGACGACTAGTATCAACAATTGCTCGATCAAGAATTCACACTTCTGTGTATTAGCAGGCATGTCGATTAGTGACCCTACAGAAGCCATAGAATCCGCAGCTTTGTTATGCTCTCTTGGAATTTGCTCAAATGTGATGCTAGAAAAGTGTGGTTTGTAGGCATCCACTAGTTGCTTGTAGGGGACCAACTTTTCATCCTTTGTTTGATATTCATCTGTGACTTGGCGAATGACTAGTTGTGAGTCTCCATATACTTGTAACTCTGTGATGTCCCATTGAACTAGTGTATTGAGACCTATAAGGAGTGCTTCATACTCGGCTATATTGTTGGTGCAAGGGAATGCAAGCCGATATGATTTTGGAATATAGTCATTTTGAGGTGTAACAAATAAGATGCCGGCTCCTGATCCATGCTGTGTGTAAGAACCATCAAAGTATAACTTCCACATTATGGAGTTGGAAAGAGTGAAGATATTCTCATCTGGAAAGTCAGCTACCATAGGATGTGTATCTTTCATAGGTGCTTCTGCTAGTTGATCCGCGAGGGCTTGTCCTTTGATTGCTTTACGATCCGTGTACTCAATATCGAACTCACTAAGGATCATGACCCACTTAGCTAGTCTACCTGTAAGAGTTGCTTTTGCTAGTAGATATTTCAAGGGATCAATCTTGGCTATCAGATTCGTGTGTTGGTTCAGCATGTAATGCCGTAACTTTTGGGAGGCAAACACTACTGCTAAACAAGCCCTTTCCATTGGTGAATAATTTAGCTCATATCCCACCAAGGTTCTACTAATGTAATAAATTGCATGCTCTTTTCCTGTTTCATCATTTTGTGCTAGAAGGGCCCCTAGGGCCGAATTTGTAGTGGAGATGTATAAGATCAAAGGTTTGTCCGCAACTAGTGGAACCAATACAGGAGGTGTAGCCAAATACTCTTTAAGTTGATCAAACGCTACCTGACACTTGTCCCATCGAAAGGAGACATCCTTTCGGAGCAAGTGTTGAAATGGTTGGCATTTATCTGCTAGTTGTGAAATGAAACACCGAATGGATTGCAACCTTCCTTGAAGGCTCCTTAGTGCTTTAAGGTTCTTGGGTGGAGGCATCTCCACTATAGCCTTTACTTTCGCTGGATCGACTTTGATGCCTCTATGAGATACAATGTATCCCAACAGCTTCCCTGATGTTACACCAAATACACACTTCTTTGGATTGAGTCTTACTTGGTATTTTTCAAGCCTATCGAAGATCTATCCTAGAACCTGTATGTGATCCGCTCTAGAAGATTTAGCCAGTATATCATCAACATAGTCTTCCATGATGTGATGAAAGAGGTCATGGAAGATCACTGTCATTGCTCTCTGATAGGTTGCTCCTGCATTCTTAAGACCGAACGGCATGACACACCAACAGTAATTGCCCCAAGGACAAGTAAAGGTTGTTTTATGTTGATCTTCTTCAGCTATCCTTATCTGATTGTAACCCGAGAATCCATCCATGAGAGAAAGCATCTTGTGACCTGCTGTCAAGTCCACTATAATGTCAATGTTTGGTAGTGGAAAGTCATCTTTAGGACATGCTTTGTTGAGATCTCTGAAATCATTACACATGTGGATGTGCCCATTGGGTTTAGACACAGGTACAATGTTTGAGACCCAATCTGAATAGTTGATTGGTCGTATAAACTTTGAGTCTAACAATTTTTGTATTTCTACCTTTACCAAGAGAGCGATCTGTGGGTGCATCTTTCTCAACTTCTGCTTGACTGGTTTCACCTTGGGATCAACTGTGAGATAATGAACTACCAGCTTAGGGTCTAACCCTGGCATATCTGCATAGGTCCATGCAAAGTTGATGGTTCATTGTAAGAAGAAGGTGTTAAGATTTCTGTGCTCCGTTTCTGATAATGATGCTGCTAGGAATGTGGTCTTTAGATTTTGTTCTGTGCCAAGATTTATTTCTGTAGAATCTTCCACTAAGAGAGCTGATTTCTCTTAATACTTAGATGGTAGGGGAAGGTCAAATCCTCCATCCTCAGGTGCCACAGTTGGGTTTTCACCTTTGGATACGTCCTTTGTTTTTACTATTTTGGGATCAGGAGGTGCCACAGTGTGGTTTTCACCTAGAGATCTTTCTTTACTTTCACTTTTGCGACTGGAGGATTTGGCATTCTCACCAAAATAAGCCGTTGGCTCTAGTTCCATTACAAAACCTGCTTTGTGATTGCCAAGAGGGATACCTTCCCGAAGTCCCATGAACTCAGCTAAAGCTTCGTCATTCTGAAATACATCTATAATGGGGGTCCCTTGTTGGTCCCAATCGATAAGTTCAAGGTAGACAAGTGTTACATTTTGGGTGTTAGTAGTGGAGGTTAAGGATATGGAGGATAGTGTAAAAATGGAGGATTCTGCGAATAGATTGGTCATGTGCAGGGAAGAGTCATCGATGATATCCTCTGTAGATGTCGAATCGGCGGGAAAAGTGTCAGCTACCTCATCGAGGATATACTCGATGTCCGAGGCGTGTGGTACCTTCTTACCAAATCCTAATCCCTTCTTGTCTAGCTTCTTTGTTACAACAATGGGTTCCATAGTTCCTTGATTCTGTTTCCCAAGGCCACCTTTGCCTTTATAGCCCATATTTTTTACTATCCTTAAGCCATTGCCATATTTCTTGACTGGTATTGTGACTGGTTCTTTCTCCTTATAGAGCCAAGAAGAGATGTCCTCAATAGTTTCCTCTTCCAATAACCGTCCATGTTGGAATTGGGTTAGGAATGTTGGGGGAGGGATAGCTGCTTTTTTGGTTACTTTGGCAATGGGTGGTTGGTCATAAGATTTTGGAGATAGAGGCATCCGCCCTACACAACAAGATTCTGAGATATCGTAAGTGCCAAAGCCTATATCTCAGATGCAAGCTGTGATTTTGGGGAGGGGTGTAGATTCACTTGTAGAGGCGTGCGTCAGAGTTTCAGGATCAACATATAGTGGGGATTCAAGGGCTTTGTCATTTTTAGGCACTTGGTTGCAATTCTTATAGCTTCCTTGCAAGACACGATAGAATTCAAAAGGATTAGGGTCTCCTGGGATGGTTATCTTTGTACCATTGTATGGGAACTTTAGAGACTGATGGTACGTGGAGGGAAAAACTTTCATTGCATGGATCCATGGGCGGCCTAGGATAATGTTGTAAGGCAGCTCAATATCAAGGACTTGACACCTAGTTTCAAGCATGACAGGGCCCAGTTGTATAGGCAAGTGAATAACACCTTCTGAACGGCGTTCTGCATCATCATACCCCTTGATTGTAATACTATGATCAGTGTTGACATGATCCTCAGAGTATCCCAATTGCTTAAGTAACTTTAAAGAACAGATGTTGAGACCAGCACCACCATCTATGAGGATGCGTTTGATTTTGCGCTTATGGATGAGAACTTCAATATGAAGGGCATCATTGTGACATGGATCATGGGATGGGAGATCTTT
The DNA here is from genome assembly GCA_027924645.1 of Cunninghamia lanceolata. Lineage (NCBI taxonomy): Eukaryota > Viridiplantae > Streptophyta > Pinopsida > Cupressales > Cupressaceae > Cunninghamia > Cunninghamia lanceolata. The sequence continues at coordinate 2,797,889 of BSBN01000500.1, read as the reverse complement.
CTCAGAGAAGACCACATTGTAGGGCGAAGCGATGTTACCTACTATAGCTTGGAAATCCGCGACCGCTATGTTGTTAGGAACGGAAGACTCTTGGAGGGCTTTTTCTAGCACCACTCTATGTGCAGGTGAGGACTGTAGAAGGTCCAAAATAGAGATCTGTGCTGGTGTTCTCCCTAGATGTTCGACAAGATTATAATCAGACTGAACCGAAAGCCTAGGTGTAGGTGCATGGATAGTGACATGACCACGACGAGTAGTAACAGCGCAATCTGTAGATTTGCCTTTGATCGTGAGGGTAGACACTCGACTCTCTTCAAAACGACCTACAATGGAATCGAAGGATGTGGAAGCATGATTGATACCTTTACCTCTATCCTGAGGAGGAGGTGGACCGTGATGAGGGAATGGTTCCTTGTACATGTCAAGATCTTTGTTCATGTGTTGAGCTGGTGATTCATCCTCAAAAGTGATTTGACTACCGTCGATGAGGTTTTGGATGAGGTGCTTAAGTTTCATGCAAGATGCGGTTCGATGCCCTTTGCTCCTATGGAACTCACAATACTCATTGTCTCTGTAACGTGCAGTTTTGTAGATAGGTTCTCCATATGGGGGAGCATCAGGTAAGGTGATGAGCCCCTTCTGCAAAGCTTGCTGTAAGACCGATTCGATGGGCACTCCCAAGGGAGTGAATTGACGTCGCGGAGGGTAATCTTGTTGAGGCCGCTCTTGTTGTCGTTGCTGTTGGTTTTGATAAGGTTGCCTTTGTTGCTGCTGTTGTTGAGGTGGAGCTTGACTTGGTTTGGAGAGCTGCAATGGTGTTTGCAATGTTTGGACATGCTTAGTATCGACCACCCCATCGTTGACCACGTTTTTGTTCTTGTTCCAAAAATTGGGTTTATCGTTCGATTGTTGATGAGGAGTGCTATCTTTCATTTCTTTAAAGATTTTGACCACACCCTTAGCAATGAGGGCCTTCTCAATATTGATCCCCTTGTATGTGATTTCATCGAAGGTTGTAGCACTAAGAATTTGCAAATGGAAACCTAACTCTTGGTTGAGGTTCTGCACAAATATGCTAACAAGCTGTTTCTTTGGAATCTTGAAAGGGAATTTACTAGCCATTTGTTTCCATCATTGAAGGAAAGAAATGAAAGTCTCACCATTTTTCTATTTATTATTGCATAGATCAGTCATGGAAATCTCATGCTCTGCGTTGTAAGAAAAATGGGTGGCAAACTTCTCTGCTAGCTCGTTGAAAGACTTGATACCCGTGGGTAAGTGTGAGAACCATTCTATTGCTTGCCCTCCAAGACTGCGAGGAAAGAGATGCATAAGATATGTGTCGTTATGTGAGACCTCGAAGCAAGCAAGATAGAATTCCCTAAGATGGTCTTTTGGGTCACCTTTTCCTTTGTATTTATCGAACTTGGGAATAGTGAAATTTTGAGGAAAAGGGATCATTGGTAGTGACCGATCAAAAGGATAAGGACACACTTCTAAAGAGAAGGTCTTCGTGGTGTGGCCAAACGTAAGATCAGATAGCTGTTGTTGCACTTCTGCGATCTTTAGCTCCATAGTCGTGGGAGGGGTTGGTAACATCTCTTGTTGTCCAAATAGTGGTTGGTGTTGGCCATACAGAATATTATAATGTAAGCCATGCGCACTGGTATTATAAGGGTCGTAAGATTGATTGGGATCATATGGGTTGTACGTTTGGTTTAGATTGGGTTGGAATTGGAGGCTTTGATTTGGAAGAGGTGGAGGTGGCACCAGGTAAGAATGTTGGCTTTGTGATGGTTGAAGAAAAGAATTGGGTGGAGGAAAGCTAAAGTGCGTTTGATTAGGTTGCGATGGCGGCACATAGCTTTGGGAAACTTGATGTTGGGAATGTTGAGAGTGGCTAGGCAATGTGTGAAAGAAGTTGAGCGAGGATGAACGTTGTGGAGGAGGGACATAGGTAGAAGTGATTTGCGATGGTTGGGGTTGATTGAGGATGAGCGTAGAAGAATGTTGTGGTTGGGGTTGCTTAAGGACGAGAGTAGAAGAATGTTGTGGTTGGGGTTGCATGACTCTAATTGGTTGAGAGACATGAAGGTGTGATGATATAGGAGGTGGCATTTGTTGAGACCCTTGTTGCATGGCTACATAATTGTTCCCCGGATTGTAATTTGGTGGGAAACCCACGCGTGATGGAGTAACCAAGATTCCACTTGCGATTGGGGTGGACACTTTAGGAGGTGGTTGCATATTCGATCGAGCTAAGGTGGCTTACTTAGCTAACTCTGCTTGACGTTGGAGAGTTTCTTGTTGGTTTTGATAGATCTCCATAGGAGTCAGAAGCGGTGACATGGGCCTCTCCCCTGTTGGGTTTTGAAAAAGGGGATTCCTATACTGCGAGCCTTGTGTAGGTAAGGGCGTAGTCATCGTGGACATGGTTTGCACTGCTTGTATGGTATCTTGGGCGTTGTTACTCTCCTTGAGAGTGGATAAATCAAAATCTTGAGGTAGCTTAGCACCTTGCTCTGCAAGCAAGCGAAAGAAATGATCTTGATTCTCACTAAAGATTTTGTCAAAGGTGGCCACGACTCTAGGCTCTTGTATGATTTCATCAAGATCTTGCCCATCTACTTGAGAGGATTGACCTATTTCAAAGTGTCGCTCTTCTTGAGATGGGACTAGATTTGCAGTATAACCTTGTGGGACAAAATCCAGAGGCAAGCCTGTGGTGTATTGAGGCACATTTATCAAAGGGATCCTATCCTCCTGAGGATTGCTTGGTTCATCAATGTGCGGCATGTTCGGAGAGCTGATTGGTTTTGCCGCGGGTGTACTAGGAGTGACCTTGGGAGTAACGTTGAGATGACCTGGTTGTGGTGTACGAGGAGGCGACTTGCGCTTTTTAGGGATAACTTGCTTGGACTTCATAGTTTGTTGGAGCCTAGTGGTTACCATGGAATACACTAGGACAAGATAGGTAATGCTGGGTTTCTGTGAGATGCTTTTGAGAAAAAAACAAACTCTGATGCACAAAGTACTAGACCAAAGGTACTATACTGTTTGGCCAAAGGCACGGGACTGTGCTACCAAAAGCGTGCTACTGTGGACTAGAGGCGACAGACTGAGCTACCAAAAGTAAGTTACTGCTATGCCAGAGGCGAGCTACAGTGACCAAAAGTGAGCTACTGTTATACCAAGGGCGCTGAAGTAGAGTTTTACCAGAGGCGAGTTACTGCTATGCCAAAGGCGATCTACTGTACTACCAAAGGCAAGCTGCTGTAATACTAGGGGCACTGAAGTAGTGTCTGATGTTTCTAAAAGGCAAAATTTTGATAGAGTGTTTCTGTTTTTGATTGGATTGGTTTGGCAAGAGAAAACACAGCAAACAAGTGGTCAAAAAACAAGGGACTGACACAACAGATAGTGTATGTTCAAGGCTCCAAACAAGCCCAATGTTTCCATAGGTATAAGACAATTGCAATCAATAACAAGCACTTTTTATCCCTAGAGACAAGGTTTCATTGTAGTAGATCAACTCACAACTTAATACTCTATCGATAAAAATATCATTCCATAAAGGTGTCGGATATTTAGTATCTTTGCAAGAGACGATAGGTAGGGATATCTCACCCTCCCCTTGGAAAGCTCAAGTAGGTCACAAGAGCTTTATGTCCAAGGGAATACTATCTCTTCTCAAGGGAGCCAATGGTGAGTATCTTAAGGGCTTAAATCGATTGCCCTTGCACTAATGATTACCGCAATGTTCGGAGGTAGGTTGGGTAGTCTCTATCTAAAATGGTTCTTAGTGACTTTGAGGGACCAATGCCTTACGAGCAATGCGACAAGATACTAAAAGCTTTAACCAATCCTACTAAGAGTTTCAAACACTTCGCTCAATGTGAAAATCATTTCCACAAAGAGCTAGTACACCTCTTTTCAGTTTGGCACCACAAGGTAAGGCTGACGTCGGTTAGGACTTGGCTTTCGCCTTATCCCTTTTATATAGCGGTTTAAAGGAAAACTCCGCTTAGGGTCGTCCCTTTTGGATGAAGCGCAATCCAAAAGCAGGCCCTTCTAAAGGAAGTACAGAAAAGTAAGAGCAAGCATGTCAAACAAAGGTTCAATTGTCCCATTATATGAAAAATAAGGTGCAACTAAACTAGGCACACACACATTTGTAGTTGTAAATTGTCCCTTATGAAATGAAGTGTTTGGCATTCATGTCCATTGTCCTTTAGAAAATTGAGGTGTTTGTGCATGCATGTCCATTGTCCCTTAAGAAAATCAGTATGTTCCTAAGACTTAGATTTGCAAAAAAAAATTGTTCAATTATCCTTTTAAGCATGCAATGTGTTTCTAAGACTTAGTGAGATAAATCAAAGAGGTCTTCAATGTTCGTCCTGCATGAACATGTTAAAAACACCTATTTGCTCTGTGTGAGTAATAAGAAGATGCAACAAGTCAGTCAGTTCCACCAAAAATTCACAAGTTAGCAAAAAATAAATCAACTTTGACCAAAAGTGCTGCACAATCTTACCAGAAGCAACTTACTGTATTTCAAAAGCGCTGTAACACAGACTGGAAGCGTCACAGCATATTACCAGAAGCACTAAAAAATAACCAGAAGTGCTGTATTGTGCATCCAGAAGCGCGATACTGTTATGCCAAAAGTGATGTCGTGTATACCGGAAGTGCTACAGGATACTACCAGGAGCGCTGAAAAATAACCAGAAGCACTGTACTTTTATGCCGAATGCGACGCACAGTCTCAGATCATGAAAAGATTAGCTTTTGTCAAAAAGGACCAGATCAAAATGGGATTTCATGTTTAATCTACTGTTCTAAACAATAATATCTGATAGATCTGAATAGTGAAATCCAGAAAACTCAAAAAGTGTAGTAATACAATAGATTAACGCAACTACCGAAGGTACCCCTAAATAAATCAGATTAGGATGTATCAAAAGCAGGTTTGCTAGACAAATACCACAGCTTGTTAGACAAATGAATAAGATATGCATTGAGAAAACCCTGCAAAAACACAAGACGAAGTCAAAAAACCTAATTTAGCCAAAAGCGCCGCACAATAATGCCGGACGCGCCGTTCTATTATGCCAAAAGCGCCGCACGATAATGCCGGAAGCGCCGCAGTGCCCCCAAGGGTGCTTAACTGTGCCTCCAAGAGTGCTCAAAGATACTGCCAGAAGCGCTGTGTAGTGTTGTTTGTGCTGTGCCGTACTATGACTTCAAAAAAATAATTTCTCAAAGAAACAAAGGGATTACTGGGTCCCACCGGGCGTGCCAGAATGTGTATGAGAAAAAATTGATTAAATCTAAACTAATAAAACCAAAAACCAATCACATAAAGCGAGCCAATCTAAGTAAAAGCCATTATCACAAATCAAAGACAAATGAAAGCTCTTACCAAAACCTGTATTGTTCCCTTTTGGAGATGTGTGGATTGCTCAATCAAGTTGCGAAACCATAGCTGCAACAAGCAAGTAGTGTGCTCAATGTGTTCAAAGATCAATGTCAAAAGACCGTAAGGTTGCTCAATCAACGCATTTTGTATGCTCAAAGCTCTGTTAAGTATGCCTGAGAATACGATCGAAGAGGGAGGCTCAATGAAGGAGATGAGGGGGGTTTATATAGGTTTCAATGAAGATCAATCAACAGTCCAGATAATTCAGAAGAATCAACAGAGGAGAACAGTTGAGGAACGTGCAACGAATAAGAAGAAGACAAATGTCTTGCTTTCTTTTGCATGAGAGGAGTTATCAAGAATAGAAGAATGAGTTAAAGCAATTAACAGAATGTAATGATCAGTTAAGTGATTTAAAACAAGAAGAAGAGATTTGCATGAGAAAAGAAGATATTTTGCTTTATTTAATATATAAAGCTTGAGTTATATTAGAGATAACTCAATTTTAGAAGAAAAAACAACTTAAATAAATAATTGATTTATTTAAATTTAGAGAAGATATTATTGGAAGAAATAATTAAATAATTGGAATTATTTAATTTAGAAGATTTTAAAAGTAAATTAAATAAATAAATTTATTTAATTGTTGTGCATGATTTTGGAAGAATGATTTGATTTAATTAAATAATTTAAGAATTATTTAATTATAGATAAGAGGGAATTTGTTGAATTAATTAAATAATTGAGTTTATTTAATTAATGTGGATTTAAAATTTAGAAAGAGGATAATTAAATAATTTAAAATAATTGAATTGTGGAAGAATAATAGAGGAATTTGATTTAATTAATTAAATAAAGAGAATTTATTTAATTAATGTCGAAAGTATGTGATTTAGAAGAATTTGGTGAAATTAATTAAATAAATAGATTATTTAATTAACGTGTGAAATGCAGGTGATTAGACAGATTACAAAAAGCAAGTGATGCGACGACACAGTCATTTTAGGGTGTCTACACCTTGTCTCATGCAAGGGTGGCAAAATTTGCCGCCCATGCATGTTTTCCCTTGATTGTTGCAGGGGCGGCAAATTTTGCCACCCAAACAACAATCACTTCACACGAAGTGCAATTAATGCGCTTAGGTCGTGGCATTTTAAGGGATTTTAAATGTGTTCTATTTGTTTTTATTTTCATTATTTCTTTGTCTTTCACCTTCCTATGTCCCCTTTGCCCTGGAGATTCATCGAGAGTGCCAAGCATGCAGCACTAAGTGGATTCGACTAGTGATTTGAGTTAGGGTTTCCGTCGTTTCTTCCTTTTTATTACCTGGTAAGTCTTTTTCTTTTTCTTTTTCATTTTTTGTGTGGTTGTTGTTACATTAGGGTTTCGATGTTTTCTTAGTTTCTATATGCTATTATTTGCATCTTTTTGTGTTTCTTTGTGTAACTAGTCAAAACCCTAGTGCATACTATTAAACTCTTTTCCTTTCTGTGTTGGCATTTTGAGTTCATTCTTTTTCTTTCCATCGAATGGTCTTCACCATTTTCAATCCTTTCATTTTATAATCATTGTCAACATTTTTTACCATCTGACATTGTTTTGTTCCTAGTAGCGGTGAAGTCCACCGCTGTCTTTTTTCACAATTACACTTGTTTGAATGTTTTTCCATGGCGTGAGTGGCAAAATTTGTCGACGCCACTTTACCTAAGTTTATTCATTGATGTAAAAGTCGACAAAAATCACTGACCTTACACCAATGAGGGTTTACCTACTCTAACTGCAGAGGGGGTAAATTCATCGATCTTGAAGAAGTTAAATAAAATCACCATATGCATGGGTGCCAGATTTCACCGCCGATGCATGACTTGGGGATTTACCAAATGTGCGGGGGTACCAGATTTCACCACCAGTGTTAAGACTTGACTATTTTACCCTAGATGTATGGGGCAGAGAAATTCACCACCCATACATGATATTTCCACAAATATAATATGTAGGAGTGGCAAAAAAACTCTGCCCACACATAATTATCCTAAGCAGTGTTGTATCAAATGCAGAGACAACAAATTTTGCCACTCGAACACTTGCAAATTCTTACCCAAGATGCAAGGGCAGCAAAATTCGCCACCCTTGCACAAAAGCAATCTACCCTACATGCAGACGCAAAAAATTTCATCGTCCTTACATCACTCACCCAAATTTCTCTGGGAGATTTTTCCTTTTGTCAACCATTGCCCGCTTTTGCTCTGTTTCTCGCCTCCATCGTTCTCTAGCCCTGCTAAGCTCATGCTCTTGAACATAATCTTCATCATTGCAATTCCCTATTGCCATATTTTCCTAACACTACAAAATCATGAATCTTATGTTGCAGTTTCTTATGCACGTTTGTCAAGGTCCATCTTTCAACAAAGACACTTGTGATTCAGATGACTGACTCATCACCAAGGAGAACAAAAGTCATGAAGTATAAGTATTAGGGAGTGTTTCCTATAACATATATGACATCCAATGTGGATGAGATCAAAGACATTGAGATAGGTCATGTGGACATGGCCGAGTTTGTGGAGAGAACGAAACAACAACCCCTCAATCACTTTATGAAATGCATTGTAGAAAGAAGCATTCATTTGGTGGCTGCATTTCATGTTGCCGTGCACAATCCTGAGTTTGTACTTCAAGTGGCAACACATTACAAGGATAACAGGAGGGTCACTGATACCAACGGGAATGTGATTATGAGATTGGATCCAGAGTTCTTGGATAAAGTCTTCATGTGTCCTAGCCTTGATACATGTGTAGAGATTGATTCTGATTATTCTCAGAAAGAATATGATAAGTATCCAGAGTCAGCAAAGAAGATAATCAACACCAAATGGCTAAAGTCTCCAACACCAAATCTCTCGATATGGCCTAAAAGGTCTCCTAGGAGTGATTTCATTGAAGAAATCAATGATTTGATTACTCTTCTCAGCAGAGTAAGGGGACTTTCTACATCTTCCACTTTTCATGAGTGAATGTACCTCTACATCATGGTAATATTGAAAGGAAACCAAAAGATATTTTGGGGTGAACAGATTAGCAATCCCATCGATGAGCATCTTACTAAGGTGTCCACTACTTCCAAGTTCTATATGACATCTTATCTTGTATATGTTGCTGCCTCCATGAGGAGTTTTCCAGGTCTATCATCAAATGGAGATAGGAGGGTTGTTCCAGTGTATCAATATTATCCTCAATTGACTCTTAAGGGAGCTATTCATCATTTCCAAAGGGTTAATGATGCTTTCTTTTCTATGTTCTTGTGTCTTTTTGATATACAATTAGAACATGAGAGAGTTTTTGATGAAGCTTGGGCAGTAGTTAATAGATTTGGTTGTTTGTATCTACAATTTCCCACTTTCACTTATCTGAGGGTTGGGTATTTCCAAGGTTATCCCTATATGTTACCAAGGTATCCAAGTGACAAGATTGTGTTAATGGAATTATGCCGATAGATCATTGTTGTGCATAATAAACAAATGGAGCTGAAGAAACCTAGTTTCAGGTTCCTGATTGAGATTGGTAGGTATTCCATCTCTACTTCTACTAAGGCTAAGGCCATTGAATCTGAAATACAACTTGTTACTATGAAGCATTTCAAGAGAAGAGCTAACTTTGATTAGAGAAGGGTTATGGATATAATAAAGAAGAAATCTTTGTCTCATATGCCTATGGTAGAGGATGTTTAGGATGATCTAAGGACAGAGGAAGACATCAGGAAGATGGACTACTGTCGATTGACTTTAAGTCAAGTTGAGGAGCTGGAGTTGGTGGACATTCCTGATGGTATGATAGATGATGGCAACATTCTGGATCTTGCTTATGTAAGTGAAAATATTGAGGGTTCATCGTTGCTTGCAATTAAATGGTCAAAGAAAGAAGTTACTTCCATCTGGTAAAGATTTCAACCAATTTTGGCAAATACAAATGTATGGTTGGGAGGTAAAGGAATTCAGTTGAAAGACTTTATAACCGGATCTGAAGAAGAAACCCAGGAACAAATAGGTAAGAATGCTAAGCTGAGGACCAAAAACAAAAGTGATGCACCTAGTTCTAGAAAGGCTACCAAGCCTAAGATCAAATTTGTGTCTAAGGGTGGTAAAGCTAAGGTAGCTGAAGAAGAGCTGATTGCTGAAGAGATAGCCTTTGAAGAATGGGCTACTGAGGAGCCAGTTACTAAAGAAATATCTTTAGAGGAAAAAGGAGAGATTAAACAAGAAGAAGAATAGGAACAACATGGAGGACCCACAGTGTCTCCTCAGGATGACATTTCACAAGAGCCACATGTTTCTTCTCCTTTGAACATTTGTTTTGTGTCTCCTTCTATGCCCACTACCTCAGTTACCCCAATCATTCCAATAAATATTTAGTCTTCTAAATCTTCTCTGTCTTTACATTCATCTCCATCTAAGGTCACTTTTGATGGTCTTGAGAAGAATTTGGAAACGTTTTTGGTTCTTCATCTTCTTTACCTAGTCTATCCTCACCTTCATTTGATATGGATACTCAAACTAATTTTGAACATCTCATGATTGGTTCTGAGCAAAATCCAAGTGTTGATGCTCCTGGTGCCATTTTTACAAATACTTCCCCAATTGTAACTTCAACTTGTGTGTGTGCAACTCCTTCCACACTGACTATGGACTCTAATTTGGATGCAAATATGTTAGTACTTCCTCCATGCCTTTCAGTGCATACCCTGAAGAGAAAGAAGCAAGTCATCTCCCCAGATGATTTTGAATTCAAGAAATTGGTGCCTATGAAGACCAAAACCAAAAGGAAGCCAAAGACTCTATGCAGGCTCTTTGATGATAAAGGTCATAGGTATGCTGAGATAGCACAACCTCCTCCTGATGCAACTATTGAAGATTTTGATATGAACGACTATTCAATCTCAAGAGTTGAATGACGAAGATCACACATGAGGTTGCAAAGGCTGATTCCCAATTCACACTAAATTCTCTTATTGTCAAATTTGATCAAGAGAAGAAAATGAAGGATCAATATAAGGCCAAGGCTAAATAGTTGACTGCAGTGCTACAGAAAATCACATTGACTTCAGAGTCAGTGGAACCTATGGTTATCACTCTCAAAGATCCTGTCATTCAAAAGGTTGAGAAGATACATGCAAGAGGAAGAGTGGTCGGGGAATTTCTGGAAAGAATGATTGTACAAGGTACACTTCATATGACAACTTCTGTGGAAATAAGAAATAAAATGGAAAAGATAAGGGCCGAGTTGGATGAGGTAGTTGATGCTTTGTCTCAAGAACTCCAGGACATGGATGAAAGTCTAGAAGAGTGGGTGAAAATGAAGAAGTTGAAGTTGAAAACTTTGGTAGGGATTGGGATCATTTCCAATCATGAGTCATATGTCGAAACTAAAGAGATGTTGATTCACCAAATCAATGTTCTAAAAGATTTAATCAAGGACTTGCAGAGCGCTCGAGAAGTTAATGAAGATAATGATGTTAGTCTTGTCAACAAGCTTGAAGAACTCCCATCCAAGTTACTAGATGATGATTATAAGTTTCTTCCTGCAAAGGAAATGGTACAAGAATTTAAAAGTATGATTCAAAGGGACTTTGAAGAACAAGCTTTTTTAGTGACTTCTATGGATAAGTTGTTGGATTATCAGTTGACTCTGGATAACCTTAAGACAAGCTTGGTAAGGCATGAAAAGGTAGCTACCAACGTGAAAGACTCAATAACCAGGACTCGTGCTATTTCAAAGAACACTTCTAGGCTAGATAGCATTGAAATGCAAGTGGTGCTAATAATGTGCAAAGAATCCATGAAGAAGGACAATGGTGGGAGTTGATCAAGTTGATCATGCCTTAGATTATTTTCTAAACATTTCCTTTATGCTTTATGTATTTAGTTTTGGACATATTTACATGTACTTTTCAAATGTGATATTACATGTAGAAACAATGAAAGTCCTAAATCAATAAGGACTCTTTTTGTTAAAAAAGTCATTGTTAGTTTTACTTTTCCTATTTTTGCTCATGGCCTCTCCCTATAAATAGAGAGGGCCTCTTTTGTAAATAGGATCTTTATTCTATTGAAGTGAAGCGCTGCTAATTTGAAAAGCAATTTGAGACTTTGTGCTTATTGTTGTAAATCAATTTTCAAGCAATTATCAATACAAGAAAAGCAAGTTAGCATCCAATCTTTGTCTTGGATCAAATTTGTTATGTGATAGAATTGTTCTTACATTTTTTCTATTTCATTATTTTTGATAAGTGGTTGAAGTGTGAGCGTATATATCAAGTGTTTAAAGAGATATTTCAAATCTGATTTTCTTAGACTTTGGGCTATAATATCATTTGTGGAAATTGTGTTATGTTTGTGAATTTGAAATAACTTGAAGACTTTGAGTTGCAAGTTGATTTATGTGATTAGTTTATCATATCTCGGCATATAGTGAAGACTTTGGGCTGCACTCTATTCCGGAATCCTTACTTTCATTTAGAATAAGAAGCAATGGAAAACTTTGTGTTTTCGTGGCTTTCTTCGTGATTATAACATGTTGGTATTATTTTAGTTATTCTTTTATGTAACTAAAATACATATTGGCTATTATTGCTCCAAGATAGTAATTTGTAGTGATTGTATGACATAGGCTTTGTATTATGAATTGTAAACATCTTTTCTGGAAAAAGAGAAATAGATGATATGGAAACACCCCATGGCTAGTTTTTGTGTAAATACATCTAGTTAGTTACTGCTTGATTTCAGTTAGCAATAAGAAGGGAGCCTCCCCTTTCTGAGAGGAGAGATTCAATCTCATCATACTGTGGTTGATATAACCATTTTATCCTTAGTTTGTTGAGAACAAAATATTCACCCAACAGTTTTTGGCGACTCCACTAGGGATCGAAATGCAACCAAGAGCCTCACGCTTTTAGTTGAAGTATACCAGCCCCATTTCTTGTAATAGTTTTTTTGTATTGCTTATCTTTTATTTGTTAAATTATATTCTGGCAGAACTGAGGTATACAAGAAGCAAAAGAGCAAAGGGAATTATATATTCTATTTTTGAGTTAATGCAACAACATAATTTCAATATTCTACCTACGAGATCTCTTCAACGTACACAGAGTTTTCTACCTACTAACATGAGATCTCCTATACCAAGGGAAGCTTTGAGTGTTCATAGAACTCCACCTATTATACAAGTGCAAAGGTTTGTGATTCCTCCATTTAACTGACGCACAATGGCTATTCCTCATCCTCCAGGTCCATGGGGAAATGCTTTCAGGCCTTTGAATTTCACTCTACCACTACATGAACTACGTCATGGTTCAACAAAAAAATTTCCTAAGTTCTACGGTGATGGAAAATTTCACCCTGATGAACACATTGCTACTTTCTACATTGCTTGTGGTGTTCTAGGAGTGGAACACGAAGATGTCTCTGTAAGACTATTTGTTGAAACACTTTAGGGTGTAGTTGCTAATTAGTTTTATCATTTTCCCTCACAAACCATCACTGGATGGAATATTCTCCAAACCAAGCTTGAGGCTAGGTTCAATCCTGCCGAAGATGCGCATGCACTATTAGCTCAACTTACACAAATGAAGAAAGAACCATAAGAACCCATGCATGAGTTCATTATGAAGTTTAACAAGCTGACAAATTAGATTTTGACAAATGCTCAACTTACAACTGAGAATCAGAAGTGTTTCTTCATAAACACTCAACTACCAGAAGTAAGTTTTGTTCTGTGACGTGCAAACCCAGCTATCTAGCAACAACTCATAACTTGGCTACAGAGATTGAGGATGATCTAATCCTCATCGGGAAGATAAGAAAAGATACAAACAGAGCTAGAGGGCAGCCCTCTACAAATATGCCTTCTACTAGCACCACGGATCCTATGGTGCAGAAATTGGCTAATGAGTTGTTAACTCTTAAAAAGTAAATGTCTCAGAATATGTCTGTATGCACCTAAAATTGGTATGACTCTACTTAAATAAATATTTTAAATATTTATTTCATCATTCACATTCTTCTATCAATAAATAAATAAATTCATTTATTTATCTAATTCATTTCCTCTCATTTAATTAAATAAACAACATTTATTTAATTAATTAAATTCATATACATCACCTTCATTCTACTAAATAATTAAATAATTTTAATTATTTAATTAAAACCTTTTATTCTTCCAAATTTAAATAAAATGCAAATTTTATTTAAATAAAATCTAAATTATCCACTAAATAAAATATACTTTTATATTTTATTTTATTCTTCAAAAATATCCACAAAATAAAATATATTTCTACATTTTATTTATTCCTCTCAATTATCTACAAAATAATTAAATAAAATCTTTTTATTTAATTATGCATTCTTATCTTCAAAAATCATTCCTATCTTCTAAAAATACTTTTTTCTTGTTATACAAAAGAAAAAGCAGTTCTAAAGCATCTTTAAAGAAAATCAAATCTCATCCTCATCAAGAGAGGAGTTAACTCAACAAGGCTGCTTTTCGAATGACATGTGTCCTTCTTCCATTTGTTGCACGTTCCTCAACAATCCTCCTCCATTGATCTTCTCTTTTCTTCTCAACCATTGATCTTCCCTCACCTTTTTCTATAAATACAACTTTCTTCTCTTCATTTCATATATCTCTCATTTTGTGCAAACTTACGCTGCAGGAATACAAACGCGCCTTTGGCACCCCCACTTCCATAAGCACTTCATAGCATCCATTTTAAGTGTGTTGAAGCTCATCTTCATCCACACAAACTATCACAGCCATTCTGTCTTTGTCATCTTCAACAAGCAAGGGAGCAATAGCTTTTGAGGGCTTCATCACCAAGATCAAAGAAAGATAGGCGAACTATGGAAGGCGAAAGGTAAAGGTGCAAGGTATTATTTGTTATTTGTTTTAATCTCCTTTATCTTCAGATTCTGTAGATGTTAGGGTTCTTATAATCTTATTGATTAACCTATTTTCCCCCTCACATTTTTGGCGCCCACCGTGGGGCCCTTGGCCCTCTACTAATCAAAAAAATCTAAGTTTTCTTGAAGACAGGTTTGTACAGGCGACGAACAGGTCCCTGACAGAGAGTTTTTGCGCATTCGACTTCTGAAATGGCGCATACACCTTCCGAGGTTGCGCATCTACTTTTCTAGTGCATCTGACCTCCGCAGTTGTGCATCCAACCTCCAAAGTTGCGCATCCAACCCTGGCTTCGGCACCTAAGTTCAACTTGTGCATACACTCTGTCTAATTGTGCATCTGTCCAAGTTGTGCATTTACCCTATCTTTTTGCGCATCTGTTCTGTCAAACAGCGCATCTATTTTTATTGTGCATATACCTCGTGATCTTACGCATCTACTTTCTATTCTTGCACTTCTGTACAAAGACGCATACACTCCCTGTTTCTACGCATTCAGGCTGTAGTGTTGTGCATCTGTCTTATGCTTTTTTGTTGTACGGTTTCTAATTTTTGCATGTTGAGCTAACGTTAGTTTTGCAGGAGTAGTAGTTGGATTAGGTCATCTAGATATTTTGCCTAAGTTCACTTAAACTAACTAGGGGTGAAAGTAACAAGTGCATTTCATAACAAACTTCACATAGTTTTCTAACTAGGAAGGAAGTAACTTACAATGTAGGAATACAAACGCGCCTTTGGCACCCCCACTTCCATAAGCACTTCATAGCATCCATTTTAAGTGTGTTGAAGCTTATCTTCATCCACACAAACTATCACAGCCATTCTGTCTTTGTCATCTTCAACAAGCAAGGGAGCAATAGCTTCTGAGGGCTTCATCACCAAGATCAAAGAAAGATAGGCGAACTACGGAAGGTGAAAGTTAAAGGTGCAAGGTATTATTTGTTATTTGTTTTAATCTCCTTTTATCTTTAGATTCTGTAGATGTTAGGGTTCTTATAATCTTATTGATTAACCTATTTTCCCCCTCACAATGTCCATTCCCTCCTAAAAGGACATACCAAGGAGAACATTTCCCAATGTTCCCAATTATCAAGGTAACGCTGCTAGAAATCAAGGTCAAAATAGGCTTCATCCATCGCAAGGAAGACTTGCTTTGGAAGCACCGCCAGTAAATGCAGCAGTGGGTTACTATGAGGCAGAGCAAGATGATGTCAATCTCTTCACAAAAGGTGAAGAAGAATTGGTTGGCAACTCTAATATTGGTTTCTTGAATTTTGAAGATGAGATGGAACAAGAAGAAGCTTCTTTTGGTGAATCTTATATTGTTTGCACACGGTCACAAAATCAACCTAATCATCAACATGTGGTTGATAAACAAAAGTCAAGGGAAGATCCCCGTCCTGTGGTTACCATTGCCAAGAGGTGCACTCCTTTACCTTTCCAATCAAGAGATGTGGCTAGTAACAAACAAGTAAGTACATTTGATTCTCCTACTTCATCTTCAGCACATAAGACCAGTACTCCTTATGTAAAACCTCAAAATGAAAACATTGTTAGGTTTCAGGTAAACAACTGAGAGGGGGGGTGAATCAGTTGTCCAAAACTTTCTTCCAATTAAACACTTAAATCCACTTTGTAATTTAGCAGCATAATAATAAATCAATCATGGAAACATAATGCATTAAATCAAGAGCTGAAACATATTAACACATAAGACACCAAGATTTTGACGTGGAAAATCTGGTTAAGGGAAAAACCACGGGGTGATTAACCCAAGATTGTACTCTCTGTTAGAAGAATAGAAAGAATCAAATTGCACATGCCAATTAGGGCTCACTGCCCGAGCACACTGCTCACAAGAGGCCCACTGCCTACAGGAGACACACTGTCTACAAAATAATAAGTATTACATACTTGAACTGAAGAATAACATCTTCACCATGCTTGAGTCAGTTCCATTTAAGATCAATACTTTTTCTCTCCATTTCACTCTACTCCTCTCTACCACTCTCTCATCACCACAAGACCCACTTTGAAATGACTTTACAACTCCTTATTTATACAAGACATCGACTTAGGAATTATCATCCAAGTCGGCATATATTACAAAGAAAACACATATGACTTATTACAAAATAACTTTACGCAGATCAACACAATGTCGGCTACAAAGATCTAAGACTTCAATCTTTCTTTGGGAACATGCCATTCTTCACAGGACACCTTCCAAATCATCTGCAGGATGTGTAACTCATCTAGTTGGCCAGACTTAAGAAGAACATCATCATCTGGAAGTAATTCTTCAATTTCTGGCTCAATTTTGAATGCGGACCTCCAACATGAACTGGACACAATCCAAAGACCTCCACAAGCTTGCCTGAATCACCAAGAACATCCACACTATATCTGCTTACTGAAATCATTCTCTCCTTCATCCAGAACCTCAAGAACACAGTCTGTCATTACTGTCATAATGGGATAGATGCTTGCGGACCTCCAGACCATGAACCAATTGAGTTATCAATTCACATTGACTTCCTAAACACTCCACAAAATCCGTAGAACAAGATATTTCATTTCCGGATCTCACCGGACCTATCTGTGTCACACTGTCACCTCTGAACATCTGCCAAAACTGGTTTTACTTGAGTGGCCACAACTTCTTCAGATCTTCATGCAGACCCCTGAAATCTTTACTGGATCATCTTAAGACACATATATACAAACCCTTTTATGCATATCCTCTGATCTTCATCTTATCTAGGATCTTTAGTTCACTGTCTTCACTATTCTTCTCTGTTCCTGATTAGGACTAATTTTCTCAATATCCTCAGCACATAACTCATCCAATCCTTATCATCAATGCAACATGAGTATGTTGACACCAATGACAACACCAGTTAGGCTCATACTTGCAACAATCTTCCCCTTTGTCATTGATGGCAACATATGATGTGAAAAATTGTTTTACCCATCAAGACAAGAACTTCTCCATACTGTCACAACTCCCCCTATCAACAAAAACCACTCACATGTCTTCTCCTCCTTTACTACTCCCCCTTTGATCAGCAACCACTTGTTTTTCACATGTCTTCTCTCCCCCTTTGACATCAATGGCAAAGGGCACACACTTGCATTACTTTAGAACCATATCAGGTACTTCCCCTGAGTAGTAGCTGCCCAAACATCAATCTGGACCACAGGATATGATTGTGATATCCACTAGACTGATGTACATCAGTGCACCTTAGTTCATCACGGAGGGGTAATAACCCCTAACTTCTCCCTGAGATACTCAAAAGAGTCCTTAGGTAGAGGTTTGGTGAAGATATCTGTAATTTGATCCTTGGAAGGCACAAACTCCAATCCGACTTCATTCTTTTTCACTTGCTCTCTCAAAAAGTGAAACTTGATAGATATATGTTTAGTCTTTGAATGCAACACTGGATTCTTTGATATGTTTATTGCATTTGATGGGCTCTTCATACTCCACTCTCATGTCTCTTAACATTTGCTTCATCCACAAAACTTGAGTGCAACTACCTGCTGCTGCAATGTATTCTACTTCTGCAGTGGACAGAGATATTGCCTCTTGTTTCTTGCTCAACCAAGAGACCAATCTCTTCCACAAAAAGAAGGCTCCACCACTGGTACTCTTCCAGTCATCCACATCCCCTGCCCAATCCGCATCAGTATATGCACGAAGAGAGAAATTATGATCTCTAGGATACCACAACCCATACTCAATTGTCCCTTTCAGATATCTAAAAATTCTTTTGATTGCCATGACATGAGATTCTCTAGGATCAGCTTGGAATCTAGCAACAAGACCAACAACATTCATAATGTCAGGTCTAATTTGAGTGAGATATAGTAATCCTCCAATCATTGATCTGTACTTTTTCTAATCAGTCTTAGGAGAGTCATCATCTTTGCTCAATTTGCATCCGGTTGCCATGGGAGTATTCATTTGTTTTGAGTCTTCCATCCCAAATTTCTTCAACAATTCTTTCACATATTTGGTCTGAGAAATGAAGATTCCATTCTTTGTTTGAGTGATTTGTAGACCCAAGAAGAAATTCATTTCCCCAAACATGGACATCTCAAATTCACTTTTCATTTGATTGGCAAAGGTTTTGCACATACTATCTCTTCCCCAAAAAATGATGTCATCAACAAATACTTCAATAATCAAGATATTTTCATGATCAATTTTGAAATACAAATTACTGTCAGCAGTACCTTTGTTGAAACCAATCTTCAAAAGGTGCTTATCCAATCTCTCATACCAAGCTCTTGGGGCTTGCTTAAGTCCATACAATGGTTTCTTCAATTTGCAGACCATATCACCATGATCAGACAGTTGAAATCCATCTGGTGGCTCAATGTATACTTCTTCTTCCAAGTCACCATTCAGGAAGGTAGATTTGACATCCATCTAATATACTTTGAAATCCTTGAAGGCAGCAAAAGTAAGAAATAATCTGACTGCTTCAATTCTTACCACCGGAGCAAAAGTTTCTTCAAAATCAACTCCTTCTACTTGGAAGTAACCCTTGAAGACCAATCTGGCTTTGTTTTTTACTACTTCACCATCTTCATTCAGTTTGTTCCGGAAGACCCATTTGGTTCCAATCACATTCTTGTTTTTAGGTCTAGGAACAAGATCCCAAGTGTGATTTTTCTCAATTTGCATCAGCTCTTCCTCCATTGCTTTAGTCCAATTTTCATTATTGCAAGCTTCATTCACTGTCGTAGGTTCAATCTTTGAAATCAGACAATACTCTTCTGAATTTTTAGCAATCCTTCTTCTTGTTTGTACACCTTTTCTTTTATCACCTATAATCTGATCTTCAGACTAATTCAGTCTTACATACCTGGGAACTTTGGGAGTTTCTTGCACTTCTAAATCTTGAACAAGTTCATTCAAACTTATCTCTTCTTCCTGATTTACCAGATCAGTCTGAATTTGAATTTCAGAGAGAGCTTGGACTTCTTGAACAAAAACATCATTTTTATTATCTTCATCATATTCATAAAACCTTGAGGGTTTTTCAATGTCTTCATCAACTTCCACATTTGTACTTTCTACAATCTTCCTTAATCTCTTGTTGTAACACTAGTATGCTTTGCTTTGAGTAGAATAGCCCAAGAATATTCCTTCATCACTTCTAGCATCAAATTTTCCTAGATCTTCATCTCTTTTAATGTAACATTTGCTACCAAAGACTCTGAAATACCTCATAGTGGGAGTGATGCCAAACCAAAGTTCATAAGGAGTCTTACCGGTATTGCTTCTGATTTGTACTCGATTGAGAGTATAGACTGTAGTGCTTACAACTTCTCTCCAATAGATCTGAGGAACATTTGCTTCCATCATCATGGTTCTAGATGCTTCCTAGATGGTCCGGTTCTTTCTCTCGACTACTCCATTCTACTGTGGAGTCCTAGGAGCAGACAACTGTCTTTTTATTCCATGTTTCTCACAGAATTCTATGAACTCACCGGATGTGAATTCTCCACCTCTATCAGACCTCAGACATTTTAATTTTAATCCAGTTTCATTCTCTACCATATCTTTGAATATTTTGAATTTCTCAAGAGCTTCTGATTTCTCTTTCAGAAAAGTCACCCACATCATTCGGGAATGGTCATCAATTAATAACATGAAGTATCTATCACCTTGCACACTCCTAATTCTTGCCGAACCACATAGATCAGTATGAACTAAGTCCAATAATCTGATAGAAGATTGTTCCTTGCTTTTGAATGAGACTCTGCTTTGTTTACCCAACTAACATTCCTTGCACAAACTATTGGTAGGTTTTACCAATCTTGGAAGATCTCTTACAGTCTGAGTGTTGCTTATCTTGATGATATTATCAAAATTCACATGACACATTCTCCTATGCCACAACCAGCTCTAATCAATTTGGACAAATAAGCAACTTTTACCAGTACCAAGTGGAAGATGTTACCTTTAGTTTGAGTACCAGATGCAATCTTTGTTCCAAAACTTTCAAAGATCTTGCATTTTCCATTTTTGAATCGGAGATCATAGCCTTTGTCCACCAACTATCCAACACTGAGAAGATTGTGCTTCAGACCTTGAACATACAGTACATTACTGGTTTTGTTCTTTCCATCAAAATAAATAGTTCCTCTACCCTTGATTCTGCCAGCAGAATTATCACCAAATTTTACCACTCCTCCTTCATACCTTTCCAAATCTATGAATTTATTTTTGGCACCTGTCATATGGTGATAGCATCCACTATCAATGACCCAATCATCCTTTTCCTCAACTTGGGCAGCCAGAGCTCTTTCTATAATTTTATGATTGACAGATTCATAGGGCATTGGATCTTCTTCCTTGATGGCAATAAACACCCAGTCACTTCTGGATTTGTTTCCTGTCTCTGATTCATCATCTATTACTCCTTCATTATCATCATCTTCATGAACATAGTAACAATTCTTCTAGAACCTTGATCTGTTAGGATTTGGCCTTGAAAATCTTTCCGGACACCTTGAGGCAAAATGACCAATCTTATTGCAGTTAAAACATTTAAAAGGCAATTTCCCTTCATACTTACTGGATCCTCTTGGTAGTCTTTTAGCAATAAGGGCTTCAAGTTGAGCAGCTTCTGCTTCATCTTCTTCCAGGTCTTTTCTTGCTTTCTCATCCCATGACAGTTTCTTTGAAGAGTTCTCTCTCGGATCAAACTTTTGTTTTCCTTTAATAGAAGCACTAGCCTTAAATGCAGATTCAGTCTTGGGGGGGCATCTCCAAACTCAGTCAATTCAAATGCAACCAATTTACCCACCAATTGATCTCTTGTGATACCTGAAATAGATTTGAATTCTTCAATAGCAGCAACCTTGTATTTGTAAGAATCAAGAAGGGATCTAAGAACTTTGCCAACAATCTCATCATAGTAACAATTCTTCTAGAACCTTGATCAGTTAGGATTTGGCCTTGAAAATCTTTCTAGACACCTTGAGGCAAAATGACCAATCTTATTGCAGTTAAAACATTTAAAAGGCAATTTCCCTTCATACTTACTAGATCCTCTTGGCAGTCTTTTAGCAATAAGGGCTTCAAGTTGAGCAGCTTCTGCTTCATCTTCTTCCAGGTCTTTTCTTGCTTTCTCATACCATGATAGTTTCTTTGAAGAGTTCTCTCTCGGATCAAACTTTTGTTTTCCTTTAATAGAAGCACTAGCCTTAAATGCAAATTCAGTCTTGGGGGGGCATCTCCAAACTCATTCAATTCAAATGCAACCAATTTACCTACCAATTGATCTCTTGTGATACCTGAAATAGATCTAAATTCTTCAATAGCAGCAACCTTGTCTTTGTAAGAATCAAGAAGGGATCTAAGAACTTTGCCAACAATCTCATCTTCATCCAAGACTCCACCAGCACATCTAATGCCACAAACAAGCTCATTTACTCTTGGCATAAATGTAGTGATATTTTCATCTTCTCTCATCTTCATATTTTCAAATTTTCCTTTTAGACTCTGTAGCTTGGCACATTTAACATACTTGTCTCCTTCATGTAGAAGTTTCAATTTTTTCCAAATCTCAAAAGTAGTTTGTAGGTCAATAACATTTGTCAGCTCTGAGTCAAACAAGGCACTTAAAAGAGCTTCTTTAGTCTACAGATTGTTTTCGGCATCTGCGATTTCATCTACTAATTTCGGCCCACCCTGTGGAGGAGTATACTTCTTTGAGGCTATGGTCCAATACTATGTTCCCATACATTGCAAGTGACATTGCATGCGATTTTTCCAAAGAGTAAAATTTGTTCCATCAAACCTCAGACTATCCTTCTTATAGGATGACATTCTAGATCTCCTCAAGTGGTTAAGTTCTTTTAGAGGAACTTAGCTCTGATACCAATTGTTAGGTTTCAGGCAAACAACTGAGAGGGGGGGTGAATCAATTGTCCAAAACTTTCTTCCAATTAAACACTTAAATCCACTTTGTAATTTAGCAGCATAATAATAAATCAATCATGGAAACATAATGCATTACATCAAGAGCTGAAACATATTAACACACAAGACACCAAGATTTTGACGTGGAAAACCCGGTTAAGGGAAAAACCACAGGGTGATTAACCCAAGATTGTATTCTCTGTTAGAAGAATAGAAAGAACAAAATGGCACATGCCAATTAGGGCTCACTGCCTGAGCACACTGCTCACAAGAGGCCCACTGCCTATAGGAGACACACTGTCTACAAAATAATAAGTATTACATACTTGAACTGAAGAATAGCATCTTCACCATGCTTAAGTCAGTTCCATTTAAGCTCAATACTTATGCTCTCCCTTTCACTCTTCTCCTCTCTACCACTCTCTCATCACCACAAGACCCACTTTGAAATGACTTTACAACTCCTTATTTATACAAGACATCGACTTAGGAATTATCATCCAAGTCGGCATATATTACAGAGCAAACACATATGACTTATTACAAAAGGACTTTATGCGGATCAACACACTATCGGCTACATAGATCTAAGACTTCAATCTTTTTTTAGGAACACGCCATTCTTCACAGGACACCTTCCAAATCATCCGCAGGATGTGTAACTCATCCGGTCAGCCAGACTTCAGAAGAACATCATCATCTGGAAGTAATTCTTCAATTTTTGGCTCAATCTTCAATGCGGACCTCCAACATGAACTGGACACAATCCAAAGACCTCCACAAGCTTGCCTAAATCACCAAGAACATCCACACTATATTTGCTTACTGAAATCATTCTCTCCTTCATCTGGAACCTCAAGAACATAGTCTGTCATTACTGTCATAATGGAATAGATGCTTGCGGACCTCCAGACCATGAACCAATTGAGTTATCAATTCACATTGACTTCTTGAACACTCCACAAAATCTGCAGAACAAGATATTTCATTTCCGGATCTCACTGGACCTATCTGTGTCACATTGTCACCTCTGAACATCTGCCAGAACTGGTTTTACTTGAGCAGCCACAACTTCTTCAGATCTTCATGCGAACCCCTGAAATCTTTATTGGATCATCTTAAGACACATATATACAAACCCTTTTATGCATATCCTCTAATCTTCATCTTATCTAGGATCTTTAGCTCACTGTCTTCACTGTTCTTCTCTGTTCTTGATTAGGACTAATTTTCTCAATATCCTCAACACACAACTCATCCAATCCTTATCATCAATGCAACATGAGTATGTTGACATCAATGACAACACTGGTTAGGCTCATACTTGTAACAAACATTCAGTCTTCTACAGCTAGTCCATATCAACTTTTTGATATTGTAGACCATGCTAAAAAGACCAAGATTCAAATGTCTAAGGTAGAATATATGCAAGCTAATCTTGACCAATTTGAAAGATTAGCTAAGTTTGTTAAAAACAAAGCTGCCCCTGTTGGTTAGGATTCTTCCAAATCTACTCATGTCATCCCTAAAAGGAGACCAACTTAGAGTAATCTAGTTGCCTCTCCTTCTACTGCCACAGGATAAATTGTACCATTCTATATTTCCTTGCTAGTAAATCACTACAACAAATCCTTGTGATTAGCTCCCTTTTTTGCTCCATTTTTTGCTTCCACCCACTGTTTTAATGTATTTTTCTCCAATTTTTTGAAAAAGTCAGCGCTATTTATCAGGATGGTGCTATTTTTGGAATTTTTTGCGCCGATCAGAACAAGTAGGCACTAAATTAGGCACAATTTAGCACTAAATTTACCACCAAATTTAGCATCAAATTTAGCGCCTAGTTTAGTGCCCAATCAATGTTCAAATGTCTGAAGGTCTTATAAAGTGAATATCACACCGTCGCAAAGCATATCAGATGATGTCAGCACCTGGCTGCGATGCTATGACAAGTTGCCACCTATCCAATCTGCTTACGAGGTGTTTACTTTGAAATCTTACCTCAGCCAGCTATGCATCACCACATGTCCACAAGGCAAGCCTAAGATCCAACAGCTATGCTCTAGCGCAAGGGAATCTTTCTGGGAGGAATATTCACTGCAAGGCAGTGAGATAACAACACATGGCATGCACCGATTGAAAAGCAAGTATAATAAAGGTGCATGGATGCTATATCGTACCATCACGCTGTAGGTATATGGTGGGCCCTCCCTAATTGTGACACTGTGAAAAGGTGACACACATCCAGTCTGGGCTAAGGATGACATAAAGTGCAGGGAAGGTACTGATGATTTGGCTCATTTTCATTGGGTGATGACTTGTCAACAAAGATGACTAAGATTGTCAAATCTAGTCAATGAATCCAAGCCGTGGATTCCAAAAAGGCATGAAGTGATCAACGGTCCAAATTCAAACTTGCAAACAAAGGAGATTTTCAAATGATTGTGGCACGAGCAGAGTTATTGTTGCAGCGACCTCCATTAATACAGAGAGTGGTACAAGAATTCGATGTTATAACAACATAATTCTAAGCATTTCCTGTCATTTTGCAAGGAACAATCACGTTCAGAGTTAGAGAATCATCAAAACAAGCAAGGAGAAGCGATTCTAAGCCTCTACGACATAAAAAAATAGTAAGTTATTATCTCTCCCCTGCACTTAGTCTTTCTATCTGTAAGTACTTTCCAAAGCATTTAGAGCAGTTGTTGATTGCATAAACCCTAGGTTGCTTGCACAAATACAAAATGAGTCAGTCAAGTCAAGCTTCAACCTCAAAACATGGCCTGGATGAGGATATGATGATTCAATGTCCTGAATCATCTAAGAAAGCTCTAACAAAATTAGGAGAGGTTGGCAGAAATGACAAAATATACGACCTCTGTGTAGATTGTCGAGATGCTAGGATCCCTGTGTCTACTTGGAGTCTGTTTGAGCATTGGCACAAGCGAATTGATTACAGAGCCCCAATCTGCCATGCCTAGACCCTTGACTTAGCCAAATTAATATGCCCTGATGTCTTCGTAAACATAGACTTGATGAGAGCTGTAGCAACTAGGTATGACCCTAGGACCATGTCTGTCTTATCTGGAAATGACAATGTTATCATTAGGTTCACACAGGCCTATATTGTTGTTAGGACTGAAAAAATCTCACAATTTTCTTAGTCCCCATCTGCTTATCGTTGATATATACCACACATAAATTGGCCACTCTCTAATTTTATGATCAATACAAATTGCGAAAATTTGTGTGACAAGATCCATTTTAGCCTAAAATTTGTGTGACAAGATCCATATTATAACCTCTGTTAAATCCCATCAACCTAACCTTGATAAACATTTCCATGATCATAGTCAAGAAAACCTTAATTTCATCCTCATCAGCAAGACCTTGGGCCAATCTTTCAAGATCGTAAAGTCATAATCTTATACAAAGTATTTTATCCATGGATGGGGAGAGACAAGTAAACTCTTAGTGATAAGAGGTCCATAGACAGCAAGAATAAATGATCAGCAAGATGTCACTTAACATTTCACTGATGAATATTCATCGGCAAAAACAATATAGTCAGAACAAGATCTCCAAGTTATACCGATCTTGTGCCTCATACCGATGGATGTGTATCGGGGAGAGATGTGTACACTCACACCGACATAGAAAAATAGTTTAACAATTGTGTCAGGGAAACATTTATAATCGTAGCAAGCTCCCTAGGTCTCTCTAACTGCATGGGTCACTCCGATGATAAAGACCACAAAGTTTTGATAAGAGTCTTGCCGACTTGTCCCATCACATTGAATAACAAAGGATGCACATCGGAGGGATATATACAATCAGAGTGAATTCATTTGATCTCGTCGATTATGTGGGTTATGCCGATAGTGAAAACTGCAAGGATATTTTGGGAAGAGCCCTACCGATGAATAAAGTAATGGAGAAACATGTCGGGAAGACCCAAAGCATCGAAATGGCATGTGAATCTCATAGAGATGGTTTAAGTTACACCGATGATGGTATGAATCATTCCTCCAACTAGTACATCGGGTAAGCTTTACAATGTCTCCCCAAAAAGGTAAGTATTAAGGGTAAAAGACAAGCACATCGACCAGAAAACTGAGAAGTCCTCCCGACATAATAAAATTGCCAAATGATACATCTTTTGTTGGATGCATTGAAAACAGAGGTGGAAAATGAGATGAGAGAGATGACACCCAATAAGGGAAGACAATTATTAGTGGGGTCTGGTGTGATGATCTTTCTAGGTTTAGACATGAATTTTGCTTTAATCTTTGAAATTTTTTTACATAGTGATATTGACAAATACAGACTCAGTCCAGAAGGAGTGATAGAAGTTTATACTGGGATAAACTACAATGCTGATGAAAATTCTCTTATGATTTTAGCTTTGTACCCTCCACACAAGAAGCTTGCAGTCATCGATATAGAAAAGGCATTTGGACATGTCATGACATTGAAAGCAGGTGAGACTGATCCTATAGTCACAGTTGATATTGGCATAAATATTGCCAAATTAAACAAAGCTCAAATTCAAATGCTGATCAAGGAAAGAGATATGTACAAGTTGAGCTGTGAGAAAATGACTAAGGAAAATGATTTTCTAAAGGATGCATTTAGAGGATCTACTAGAAGATTGACTGAGGGAGAGGGTTCACAAGCAAAAAATAAAGGCAAAGAATTACAGTTGGATGATCAGGTATCTCAAGTCAGGATTGACACACTTTCTATGGTACTTCAAAAGAGGTATACAAACATGATGGTTTGGATGAAAAGGTTTTGAGATACACATGCCAAAAATCACAATATCATTCAAGAGCATAACAGGGTAAACGACAAGCTCCATGAGAAACTTCGTGAAATACAGAATAGAGAATCTCCTGATATTGAAGCAATCACCACTGCTGAAGACTTAATTAAGAAACATAAAAGGTATCATGAAAAACTTCAAGTAGAGGGTGAAGAATTCATAGAGGCTTCAAAAGAAGGCATTCCTACATTGTTCAGTGACAAGAAAGATTTGAAAAATTAGGAAGAGTGGACAAAGGAATGCCAATTGATATTACAAGGAGCTTTGGAGGCAGCCACAAACAAGGGTCCGGCATTAGGAGAAGCCTGTCGACATTTGGAGAAGATGATATCAATGGAGATAGCAGCAAGGAATGTTGTGGAGTATGCTGATACACACCTGAGCCAAAAGTACTTAGATCATATGTCCCAAATCCATTTGTGGCTAACTAGAGCTTAAAGTGTTGTTTATTATTGTTAAGTTGTTATTAAGTTCCAAAAGACACTTATGAAGAGGAACATCCTCTTCAAAATACTGTTATAGAAGTCAGTCATTTTATGATAAAGAAAGGAGGCAATAGTAGGAAGTAGAAGCATATTTAGTAAATTACTTTTCATCCATCATCTCTCATACTTTTAGAAGACTTATGCAAATTGATATATATATACACTTTGAAGAAAATATAATGGAGCAGAATATTCTCAGATGGTGATCTATTTCAGTGTTTAATTGTTGTGTTAATTTTCATGCTTACATGTTGCTATGTTGTCTCCAAAGTGGTTCTTTTAAATTATTCAAATTCATATAATTTGTCAGGACACATTTGTTGTTCATGTGTGGTTATCTGATTGGTTTCTGGTTGAAGTTGATTTAAGTCCATATGAATGATTTATATCTATTGGTCTCTGCCCTAAGTTAAAATACTTTAAATTAGATCATTTGGTTGGTTTCCTTCAAAATAGAATTAAAAATCCTTTCATGAAATCACAGTAATGTCAGATGCCCCTGCTCCTTAGGCAGCTAGCCTGAATGTACAAACAACACATTTTGTAGAAGTAACAACACTCAAACTGCAAAAAGAGTACAATGAATTATTAGATAAATACACAAAAGCAATGGCCAAGCTTAATACTTTTGAGAATCAACCTCAGTTGGAAGCTGGCCCATCTCAAACCCCTCCAATTATACAGACTATTGAGTTATTACCAATGGACACACAACCTCTGCTTCAAGAAATAAAGGAATTGAAAAAGGAAAATAAGGAGCTGAAGGAAGAAATAGAAAGTAAATTGGAGGATGTAGCCACAAATTTGATCAAGTATAGGATCAACAGGATATTGACCAAGTTGGAGGTTTCTTCTTAGTGCAAAATGAGGATTAGGTTGAGACCTTGACATTAAAGCGAAATATAAAGCAATGAAAAGGAAATTGCATCCAAGTAATCCTAATTTTTTCTACCAACAATTCATACCAAAGATTGAACAATTTAAGGATATTGCAATAGGTAATTTGTATCGACACAAATAATATTACTGAAGCATTACAAAGTTTAGGCCATAAGAATCATCCTTTTTTAAACATGGATTGCAAATAATTCTGAAAATTTAGAAGTCTTGGTCATTAACATTATTGTCTACTACAATGTCATCAAGTGTATCATTGTCAATGTTCATATGCTCTTTCAAGTATTTAATATTATCATCATCCTCATCTTGACCTGCATCATCTTCATCATCATTGAAATTTGATTGTAGACCATATATATTGTTACCAGATGTATTTGGATCATCATTTTCTATACCATCCATATTGTTGTCTTCCATAACATCATCTAACTCTAGATTGTTGTCTTCTTGTGCCTAAACATAACCATCTTCAACATCATCATGGATGTCAATTTTTTTGATGTTCTCTAATCCCTCTCTCTCATTTTGTTGGCCATCATTGTTTTTCTCAGTATCCACTAATGCATCATCAAATACATGCCTTAATCTTGGATCATAATGTATGACAAATATCCATTTTGGGTCCAAACTATCTTCATAAAAAAATACCTGTACATGAACGACATACATATATTAGACGTATGGTATAACAATTTTATTGATTAATAAACACATGTATAAATTCGCAATAAACTATGAATTAATAGATTAATGATCACTACCGCTTCTTGTTTGAGTTAAAGAAATATCTGCTCACAATGAATTGGTAGAACATAAGGCTCCTTATCCTTCAGTAGGAAACATGAGGAATCTATAGAAAACAATCCACTATGGGTATCATATCTTCATGTCCTCTCAAATGCTTCATACCATCTACACTTAAAAACACAACATTTAAAAGAGCGGTAATCCAACTCAATAATTTCTTGTATTTTCCCAATATATTGTAGATTCCCTTCAATTATATTATTATCTTTAGAGCTTGATCAACTGGATTGCTTGAAGTCAACCATGATGCCACAATCGAAGGATTGTCTCTTTGCATCTACACTTTCTACACGATAATGTCGACCATATGACCACATTGCTAGATATTTCCTCACCTTTGAAAGACCATTTATTTCAGTGAAAATAAATATAACGATGAATATTAAAATAGTTAATAGTGTCAAAATTGTAAGGAAACAACATTTTGTAAAATTCCAACTGTACCTTTCTTTCACATCCTCTAGACATGTTGATTTCGTCTTCTATTATGTTTGAATCTATACTTGTATCTTCTATTTAATTTTGAATTTGTTTAGTAACCCATTCTAGTGTGTAATCTTTGCCCCATTCCCCAAGAAAATCAGTGGGAAGTGGAGTATTCCTTGGGTTTGATCTCTTAAACTGTCTCCATGCTTCTAACACTTCTTCTCTCTTTTTATCATACAGATCGATCCATTTGTTCATAAAGTCCGTGTGGTATAGAATGAACTTGTTGAGTATAGCACTTTCATCTATGCCTATTACATGTCAACATGTGTATTTCAAACTCCAAATGTCATGTTGTTAATTTGACAAATAAATTATAGAGTAAATTAATGATTGCAAGAAAAACAACCACACTGATCATGAATTTACTTACTAATTTCTACTTGAACTCCATTAGATTGTGGTTTTTCTCCATCAATAATATCTGATGCTCATTCTTCATTCCAGAAGCATGGCCCATCTTCAAAATCCTTACCAAGGAATTAACACAGGAAGAAAAATGCTTCATTCAATACATACCCTTCAACCATGCAACTCTCTAGATGTGCCTTTTGTCGGACATATCTTTTTAGAGTTTTCATATACCTCTCAAAGAAAAACATCCACCTCGTTGATACGACACCTGCCAATTCAATATCATCGACTAGGTGTATAAGTAAATGGACTTGTAGGTTCATGAAACTTGTAGGGAGCTCCTTCTCAAATACACATACAATTTCTGCAATTTTCTTCTTCCATTTTGGCACTTCACATTCGTGGATCTCCTTGGACGTCACCCACCTAATATAAGAATAGTAAATTAGTATGAACCTTTAGTCAAAAATTTAAATGCAATATAATATCTCTATGTCTCTCACACATGAACATTTCATATAACCACATACCTTGTAAATGCTGACAATCAACTTATGGCATTCCTTAAGTCAACTGTAAGACAGGAATCCCCCCTAATTGCCAATGGCATGATATGTTATCAAACACATTTATGAAAAGGTCATTAGTAATTTTTCTCACACAACAAAATATCAAAATATATTTAGTAATTAATCAATGTTACCAGTAAATGTTAAATGATGATATATAATACCTTCATAAAATTATGAAAATCATGTGTTTTAAATCCTGTGATATGTCCATCAACTATAAAAGATTTAGCCAATGACGATCCATAGCCAGTAGGTGTCCTTATTGAATGGATGGCATTTTTTAGTTGGTCTAGCTCTTTTTTTTCAAAATCCATGGAGCTTCTGCATATGTTTCATTTCCCCTGTTTGGCAACAAATGTTTTCTATCAATTTTGGTACGCGAAAGAGCAATATCTCTCCTTGAGGACAAGGTGTCCTTCTCTTTACCTAATATATGTCAAAATATAGAATCTGGGACATTTTTAAAGATGTACATAGGATCTAATAGGTGAGATATTAATAGATCCTTCTAGTAAGGGAGCTCATAAAATATGGATTTCCTTTTCATTCCTTCTAGCATATTAATTACAACTTGTTCTGGTTCTTCAATTGAATCACCTCGATCAAAAAAATCCTTCCAAGCTTTCAATTCAACATCTTCATACTTCTTAAGCCAATCACCTAGACCCATAATCATGGGAGGGCCTCTATTTTCAACTTTTCTATCAAATTGATTCTTCAGGCAATTTCTAAACTTATGATCTAGTGGTAGAAAAACCTTGTTTGCGTAAATAAATTTATGTAGATCTTTAGAATACCACCCTTGAAATTGTTCTGCACATCTTGGACATGCAAATATCCCCTTTGTTTGAAGCCCTGCAATTCAATAAGTAATATTAATAACATCAAAAAATCAGTATAAAACTAAGTATGAAAGTTGGGATGGAAATAAATTATGAGTGTAAATACGTAAATATTTTATCTTACCAAAACAAACACCAATTCCTAGGAAATCATGAATAGTCCAACATAGCACACCATACAACATGAAGGACCTATTTGATGGGGGACGTGATATGTCATACATTCTTATGCCTTTCCATAGTAGTTGCATCTCATCAATAAAAGGTGCAAGATAAACATCCATGTTTTTAACTTGATGTTTTCTTGGAACAATGAGAGTCAACATAAGGTGCTCCTTTCTAACACTCATCCATGGGGGAATATTGTATACTATCAATCTGACTAGCCAAACACTATAATTTGAGATTAGCAAAGAGAATGGGCACACTCCATCAATTGCAAGACCAAACCTGATACTACGGGGTTCATCTTTGAATTTTCTTGGCCTTTTTTCCTCTATGTGTTTCATTGCTTTGGAGTCGGCTGAAATTCACATGAATCCATCTTTACTCCTATTCTTTGCATGCCAGTCCATCAATTGTGCAAGTGACTTGCAACGAAACATTCGTTGAAGTTTAGGTATAATTGGCATGTGACATAAAACCTTCTTTGGAACTGTAGGACCTTGTACATCTGTACAATATCTCTTCTCTTTGTATACATGGCATTCTACCTTGTTTTCATATTCATCTCTATATAAAATGCAATCATTTTTACATGAATGAATTTGCTTATATTCAATCCCCAACTCAACCAACAACAGGCGCGCCTCTCTGCAAGTTGATGGCAACACATTCTCTTCAGGGAATATTTTAGTTTTTAGTGCCCTGTAAGATTGCTAGAGATTAAATCAATTGAATGTTTGACTTATGATGAACATGTTTGATATGTCAATCTATACTAGGACTGTTTATATACAATATATGGTTTTAAATTCCCCTTAAAGAAATATAAACAAAGTTCATGAATGTTTACGAATTATGTACACCAATTGACAATGCAAAGTAAGAAATATATTTCAACTCACTTTAGTAGGGTAGTGAATCATTTGTCTGACCAACCAAATAGTGACTTGATTTCTAATAATATTAATGTGCATGCCAGTTTTGAAGTTCTACTTGCACCCAATTTGAACACAAGTGTCTTTGCTGCCTGCTTGATGGAGTCCTTCAGGTTGTTATCATCAACATTACGTTGGTGGTAATTACCCCTGCTATCATCATTACTGTCAACCATATTGTCAATATTGTCATCATTGTTTCCATCCCCAAAGAAACCTATAAGCATTTCATTCAATCCTTCTTCATGCACTGCATTTTCACTATCATGATCATCATCATTAAGGCTAGCTGGCATGTCATCAGTGTATGCAAATCTCATCAGCAGTTCAAATTTCTCAACTGCTAGTATTCTCTTAAATGTTGCTCTTTTCTACCTGGTATGGTTTAAAGGATAGTTTGGATCATCCCATCCAAACCTTAATAACCCAATTGCATCTTGGGTATTAGTATGTGTTTCATCAACATCTTCTACCTATCAACAAACGTAAGCATTATTTAATGTTTGGCAACAATTGCACTAAATTCAAAATGTATCAATTTCAAAGAAATATAATCAAATCTGGCTTAAAAAATAAAAATATAAATTGTATGAACATCTATACATCAATTGAATAATGGAACATTATTTTATAGACTACCTTTTTATAAAATAACTTAAAGAAAACACAATTTTGACAACATAGTTTATAAAACATTAGTCCACACTCATTTATTATTCTTTAGTTTTCTACCCTTAAGAACATCCTTAGGGAGACCTTGTTCTTCCCTTTTCTTTTGCATAGGAGTGCATTTTAAGAAGGGGTAATCAATCAATAACTCATCCCCAATGGTAAGGTCCATAATAGCCTCAACCATTATCAATATATCAACCTCTCTTTCCATATCTCCATCTTTATCATTTATAACCTCAACAAATTGACAATTCGGTCTTACAGTAGGGTCCCTTCCCTTACTACTATTTATAAATCCTGCAATATTTTTGTGTGTGTATGCATGTCCATTTATATACATAAGATGACCTCTATTCATTTCTTTTCCACTTTCCAATTGGAGATGATGTGTATACATATTCGAGTTTAGACCATATGCTGACATGCTAGGCTTATATTCTGCTAGCCTTCTCCATTCACCATTGTAATATGATGGACCATAATATGGCATTAATCTCCTAGTGGTTTGTTTTGAATTATTTCTATGTTTAGATCCCACATGTATATTTTGGACGATATAGAGGCCTAGATTTGCTCCATGAATATTGGAGGGTCATATCATGTAGTTGTATCCCCAAAATTGAAACACCTTGTACACTCTAGGTAGTTGTTGATCACTAGGCCAAGCGCAATATAGTCGACGATCAAATGTCTCTTTGTAAATTGATCTCAAACTCAAGGGCAAGTCATCATCTCCATCACATTCATTCTCATAGGATATGTAGTTCACCTTCCCCTTGTCTTTAAGCAAATTATGCATCTTTAAACCGGTTCTTGTTTTGTTACTTGTTTTCATCAATTCCTAGTCTTCAGAGCTGGTATATTGGCACATATTTTTGTTAGATGTATCATCTGATGAATGATCATTGCCCTCTAGGCTGGAAGTCAGTGATCCAGGAAACTTTAAACCAAGAACTTTATCCTACAAGTATCCATTAAGTAAAAAATTAGTTATTTAAATAATATAAAACAATGTTTAAATGAAGTATACATGTTATTTATATCAAATTGAAAAATTCCTTACCACAATTTCTATTGGATTTGAATCAATTATAGGAGGCATACTACCAACTAGAAGCTCATCATATATGTAATATCTTTGTACAATCGCTCATTTGAATTGTTTCTTTCCACGACATACAGAACATCCACAAACGACAATTTTCTCAAAGTATTCATCCCATGTACTATAGTCCTGACCAACCTCTTGTTCAGTGCAATCATTTGTTGTGTCTGCAGGATCCATTGTCATATCCTCTTCCACCCATTATTGTCTACATGATTTAACAGTTTTAGGTCCACATCCACGTACATATCTTTTTCTTTTGCTAGTTGAACGCTCAGGCTCTGCATTTGCTCCAATCTCCATCTAAAATAATCAACAACATGCATTAATTTATGTCAATATTGGATAATACATTATAAATTTCAATAATACTGTGAAAAAAGATGGACGTATCACAAAATGACATCAGATCATTTTTTCCTAAGTTAAGTCAAAATTTGAGTACCTGATGTCCCGCTTCATCTGTTGTGTCCTCATTTTATATGACACGATCTGTTGCCATGGCCTTGTCTGGCCCCTATAATACACAACATAGTAAATAATGTTTAGTAGACCAATTATATCATTTCAACGAATATGCTATCCAACACAAAACCTCACTTTAGTCATATATGTGACATATTCATATAATGTTTTGGCCATCCTAATTTTCAAACTTTTCCCTTGATCATAGAATCACATTTAATCACCATTCCTGTGCATTTTCAACCAATAAGTTTGATCTCAGAGGCCTCATGGACAAAAAAATGACTTTATCTCCTCTATGTTGTAGCATTTGTGAATTCATAAACACCTTCCTCCTTTGGTTGAGGTTGCTTTCTCTTCTTACCTCTATTGTATTTGCAGATTCTGTTGTCATATCTATTTCCACCCACTTTCCTCTCTGTGATTTAGTAGTTCTACGTCCTCCACGTCCTCTCTCCATGGCCTCCTCTGGATCTTGTAATACACAACAATGACAATAGTCACATAACAACTGTGCACCAAGAGGTTGCCAAGCTCTCTTAACATTTTTGGCTAATGACACTGGGCAGATATGGCTAAACCCCCTTCACTTCAGGCTCTGCTAGACCTAGGTGGGTATACCTTAATGATTGGTGCAGACTTGATTTGACCTTCACAATGGCAAAGAGGTGTGAAGTAGCTATAAGATTGTGAGTTGTTCCTAATGTTGATATTTGTAGTTTTGAGAAAGTAAATAAACTTTAAATAATGCTTTGAGGGAAACTAATCACAATAATCATTTAAAAGGATTTTAATCCTTGGCAAGAACCAATCAAAATGGATTATTTGAAAGGATGTTTAATTCACTCCAACCAGAAACCAATCAAGATAACCACACATGAACAGCAAATGTGTCCTAACAGATTATATAAATTTCCTATATGTTTGCATTTATCCTCTAACGTTTCTACATCAGCCCTCAATTGTGCAGACCTCCTAGCTTTTGGCCCTGAGCCAGGCAATTGATCAATTAGGTCTTGGTTTAATTTTTGTTCCTTTTCTTTCAATTCTCACCCTGTTTCAATTTTCTGTTTCTTATTTTTGGACTGACTAGTTTCACCATATTGCTTCTTATTTTTTATTTTTGCAGGACCTTCCATTTTATTTCTCTACAAAATTGAATTATAATCTAGCAATTGTAGGGATATCTCGGATACTTACTTGTATATTGTGGGCGCACTTAACTCCTTGACCTCCGCTTCAATCTCCCATTTTTTCTCTGCTGCAATTTATGAAAATTACTTTTCAGTTCTGTTAGGTCTCAAAAATGTAGGTCGTTAACCCTAAGAGGTTGTCAGGCCCTCTTGACATTTTTGGCTAACTGACACGAGGTAGATATGGCTAAATCCCCTTCACTTCAGGCTCTGCCAGACCTAGGTGGGTATACCTTAATGATTAGTGCAGACTTAATTTGGCCTTTATAGTGGCAAATAGGTGTGAAGTAGATACAGATCTTGCTTACTAACTCCTAAAAATGTTTGAAGTATCAAGATTGTAAATTAGATTTGGATAAAATGTCTAAAATTGATCAGTGCCTATTCTATTGGGTGAATTGATTCAATGGATGAATGTGTTGGCAAGAGACACTGCTTTGCTTGATACGTGTTGTCATTAATGGCAACTAAGATCATTGCAATCATTTGCATAACACAACTTGTTCATACCGGAAGTCAAATTTAGAGTTTGTCTAAGTCTAGGCAGTTAGGAATAGAGCAGTACTAGGGTCTGGTATTTTGGTCCGGATCTCTCCGGTGGAAAGTCATGATTAGCTGCGGATCTAGGGGAGTCATATGCATTGTCAAGATAGTCTAAATCTAGATTTTTGTCCTCCGGTGATGAAGGATTCAAAAGATATTAGCCTCTGAGTACTGGGTTCCAGTTTGTCAGAGCAGACAAAAGAAGAACAGGCCAACCATACAGAAGATCTTGATTCTGGAAGTATGGAAGTTGTTTGTTGGATAAATGATGATGATCAGTGATAGTGGCTGACATGAGGGATGATTTTCAAGAGCAAGTTTTGGTCCACACCTTAAGTTATGCATAGATCTAGCTGACAGAGCAGAGCATTCATAAAAGTTTTAAGTGTTGCTTAAGCTGACTGATAGAATGATTGTAGATCATGTTACAAATATATATAGCTGACGGAATTGGATGATTTAGTGTGTGAGTGTATGCGAAGAAGGTGTATGTGAGAAGAGCAGAAATCCAAAGTGTGAATGAAGGCAGAACAGTAAGAAGAGCAGAGCAAAGATGAAATGTGTAAGATCAGTTTTTGTACTTAACCAGAATTGAAACTCTTGCATGGTTAGATGCTATTAATCAGTTCAAATCTATGTTATTCTATTGTAATATCTCCATAGGCAGTGAGCCTCCTTTTGAGCAGTGAGCTCTGGGCAGTGAGCCCGAATGCATGTGCAGTCCCATTTGTAAAATACTTTTAATAGGGTATTAATTTTTGTGGGTTAACCCCCACCATGGTGTTTCCCTTAACCAGGTTTCCACGTCAACAATATTGGTGTCAATTGTGTTATTGTGTTGCTTCTCTTACTCTTATGATTGATTGTTTTCATGATTAAATTATTGAATTGTTATTAAGTAGCAAAAGGAAGAATTAACTGCAAAAAGATACAAAGTTTTGAGACAACTAATTCACCCCCTCTCAGTTGTCTGTCCTATTTCCAACAATTGGCATCAGAGCAAGGTTCCTTGGAGAAGTCTAACAGCTTAAGGAAAAGATCTTGGAAGAAGTTTTAAATGGGTTCACTCAAAGATCAACTTCAGTTGGCCCTAGAAGAGCTTGTTCAGTCTAAAACAGAAATCAGTAATCTAAGAGGTGAACTTAAAGATGCTGATGATACCATTGAAATGTTAAAAGATAAATTAAAGAAATCTATGGAAAGGAAAAAGGAACTACTTCTACAGCTATCTAGTTTACCTGAAGAAAATGGCTTGAATGAAGCTTTGGAAGAAAAGACAAAGGAATGTGAAAAGCTGTCAAAAAAAGTTGATGTTCTAAAAATTGAAATGGAATCTGGGGTGATGAGGCAAACCAAAGAAAGTGAAGATAAGAAGAAAATTGAAGAAGATCTGAATCAAAAACTAAAAGAAACAACTGAAGAATGTTGCAAATTGGATGGAATAGTTGGCCATCTAGAGTCTAATCTACAAGAAAGTAGAGACAATGAGAGAACTTGAAAGGCAAATTATCATTCTTAGACGTGACCTAGATGTTGCAAATGAATATAAGGAGAAGTTCAAGATAAGCTCAGTAAAACTTGAAGCACTGCTCGAAGGATAGAAAAGGGCTGATGACAAGCATGGTCTTGGATATGAGAAAGGTGAAAGCTCTGGATCCAGACAGAGAAATTTTCAACCTAGGAATGGGAGAAATAGAACTAGAAAACCTCCGGTAAGATAGCCTAATGCTCAAAGATATCCATCATTCAATGGAAATTGTTTCAGCTGCAACAAATTTGGTCATAGAACTACTCAGTACAGAAGCAGAGTAAATCAAAATGGTCCATCCTTCTCCTTTCAATGCTTCAAGTGTAAGAGGTATGGTCATAGATCAAATGAATGCAGAAGTATGAAAATGAATAATGCTAACAATAGAAGAATTAGCTATTCTTTCAATGGTTACTTCTTTGTTTGCAATGGGTTTGGACACATGGCTAACCAGTGCAGATCAAGAGAAAATCAGGTTTACAAGAAAAGAAATGTTGTATGTTTTAACTGCAATAAATCTAGTCATATTGCAAGATTCTGCAGAAGTAGGAACAATGGAAGAAGTGGTCCGGTAAACAAAAAACTGGATGAGCAGAGACAAGACAAAGGCAAAGAAACAATTGATACAAATGAGACTTGGTATGAATCAAACAAGATATGAGTCAAGAAAACAATTATGGATGACAGTAATGGATCCGTACTGGAATCTGGTGCTAAAAGTTCCTCTGGGAATTGATTTGGGAGCCTTGGCTTAGGGGGAGCAACATTATAAATCAAATTCCCCTAGCCAGTAGTTGAGTGCCTAGTTCTGGCACAATGGGAAAAGGTACCTTGAATTGACTCATAACATTTGGAAGGGATTCTGGAAGAAAGGAAGTGATTATGACAAATTGTAAAATGATACATGAAAGACTATTCAAAAATAGAGCTAACGGATGTGCTAGGGCAGAGCATTTATTACAAAGCCAAATTAGGTAATGCAAAGCTTAAAAGGGTCATTCATTCCTTATTTGAAACACTTTGCATCAGGAGAAAACAAGAAGAAAGAAGTGGATGAACTTAGAGCTGAGAATTCTGAAGATTTGGAAGTAAGAAAAGGATTTCCAAGTAAAAACCCTAATCTACGTAACAAGGTATTTTCTAT
This sequence comes from Cunninghamia lanceolata, assembly GCA_027924645.1. Lineage (NCBI taxonomy): Eukaryota > Viridiplantae > Streptophyta > Pinopsida > Cupressales > Cupressaceae > Cunninghamia > Cunninghamia lanceolata. The sequence goes on along the minus strand of BSBN01000500.1, from coordinate 2,758,550 downwards.
TTTCTGTGAAATCTCTTGAGCTCTCAATTTCTGCAAATGGCTACACCTCTACTTGTTGATGTAATTGAAAGACCCCGACCAATATTTAAGAAGCATCCACACAAATCAGTTGAAATTGAACTGTTGGATGCATTCTCTAAGGTTCCACATGGTGTATTACATGTTGAGGATATTAGGTCATACATCCACTGTAACAGGGATGAATTTGGAAACCTAAAACTCTTGGATTTGCTTAACAACTACTTAATGGATGATAGCCACAAATTGAAACTAGAATACAAAGCCCTAGAAAGCAAACATTTTCTGCAAGTCACTAGGTTTCTAATATTTGATGAAAATGAATGGGTTCGATATATCTTAAGCTGGATACATGATGAGTTCATATGGCTATTGAAACCATTCAAGATTACAAAGGATGTTATCAAGATTGTAACTAGGTTAAACTCCTCTGATGGATTACCCATGCCCATGAAAAACTAGATAGTGACTGATGCTACCAGTACCAAATTTGACAGAAGGGCAATGACCATCAATGATATAATAGAACCGGATGTCAAATTTGCCTCCATGGTGATTGGGTACAAAATTTACCACTCCAGTAGAGAAAACTATAACTCTAGAACTGCAATTTATGCAGCCTATCAAATGTTAAAAGAAAATACTGATTATGATCTTTGTGAACTACTACAAAATTAGTTGATTGAGAATTTGAGCAAGATAAAGAAAGATAAGAAAAATTCCTTCAAATATGGTTCCTTGATTATATGCTTGTTCTTCTATTTTATGAATGAAGTACCTAGAATTCAAAGTGTGCATTGGACAATTGATAGACCAGTAGCATGGAAAATAAGAGATCACCTTTTCAGTCTTGGTGATTCCCAAGCCCAAAAGACTACCATTTGGGGTTAGTTCAAAAACTTCCATAGTTTAATGCAAGCAAGGGAAAGAATCCCTAAAACAATTGTGGAGAAGTATGAAAAAGACATATGTTTCATGGTTGACACAGATCAGTGCTTGATGGAAGCTGTAGAACCAAGGACAATTTGGATAATGCCTATGGGTTATGAGGTGGATGGAAGAGTGTTGGATATGTATGCTCAACATCTTCTGAGTACACCTAAATATACCTCTATGGAAATGTTTGGAACCTACAAGGAATTAAGTCTAAAATTACATGTGGAACTCAGACAGCCTGAGACCAGGAGGAAAGTGAAAAGACAAGTTGAAAGGTATGCTAAGAGCATTGGCCTAACCAAAGAGGCAGTAAAGAAGAATAGAGAAAGAATTGAAAATATGAACAAGAGCACTGAGCAGACTACAGAAGAAAAAGGAGAAAGTCAGCCGACAGTCGCTCTGGAAATTCCACCAAGTTCTTCAAGGAAGACAAGGAGTCCTATGACTCCTACTGAGCAACTCAAGTCCACTTCCACTAAGAAGTCAGAAGTGACTCCATCCGGTGATGGACAGAAAAGGAAGAAAACCAAGGCCACAAGAACCCACATAAGCACAAAAGATGATGAGGAGACAGAGACAGATAAAGAAATAAAAGAAATAAGATCCAAGAAAGTTAGAACTTCAAAGACTTCTGAAGACCAGCCTTCCAAAAGCAATAAGGCTAATAAAAAGCTAGTCACTGGTAAGGTCGCTATGACTATTGATGAAATTGTAAAAACAATCACTGTTCATGGAAATTTAAAGCCTGTCAGAGTTTGCTATGATAATTTTGATCAAGCAAATAATAAAATTTTAGAAGATGCCATTATCATATATTTGAATAAATTCAATAGAGCCCTGTTGGAAATTTTACAAGAACTTCCAAAGAATTTAAGGAAAGTACTGGACATGAGAAAAGAAGCAGCTAAGGATAAAGACATAGAACTTAGAGAATATGTTCTCTCCACTTTGTGTCCTATGATGACCAGAAGAGAAGTGGATAAAATCCTCATAGAAGTTAAAGATAAATTCAGAAGCAAGGTCCGGATGAATAAACTAATGCTTGGTGAAACTGAGGAAATTGCAAAAGAAATAGAAGAAATCTTGAGAAAGGCTTTAGACAAAGATAAATATTATATCATTTCAGAAAAACAAGTAGAAGAAGTCAATCCTCCAGTTTCGAAACATGAAGCTCCAAAAGAATAGACTAACAAAAGAATTGATGATGAAAGTGTTAATTTAGATCCTCCGGAGTTAACCTATGAAGAGACTAATGTTGGATTTTCATATCTAAATGTTGGAGAAGTCTAGGAAGAGGAACAAGTCAATCAGGAGGACATAGATATGATAGACAAAATAGTTGATGCAGAAGTAACTCCTCCACCTGATCATTCTAAAAAAGAAGAGGATATTACCACTACACAGAGCCCTCTGGATCTGGTTGCAAGTGGTGAACAAACTGGAAAGAGTCCCTCTGTAGAGAACACAGAGAAAAGTAAAGTAGAGATAGAGGAGGAAAAAGGAAAGAAAGATAAAGTAGAAGAAGATGGTGCAAACATTGAAGCACCTAAAGTAGATATTGAGAAATCTGATGAATAAAAGGGTGGTTCAGAAAATATTGCAAGAGACACTGCTGATGTAGTGAAAAGTCTTCTTGAGAAAGAAATAATTGAGCTTGATGAACTTGAACTACTCCAAGGTTTAGCCAATCTAGATGCTCTCTCTCTAATCCAATTGATGAAAATAGCATCATTCACCCAAGTAAAGGCTAGAGAAAAGATGTTAAAGTTTCACATGGAGGACAATGAGCTACTGGGGCTTGCAACCAAGATTTTGGAAAAGTTAATGCCTTCCTACCAAAAGTGTCCATCTGATTCCCCCTCTAGACATCTGAAAAATCTTGTAAGTTCTATAAATACTCATTTTGAGTCCTTTGAGAAGTCTGCTGAGACAAATTTAGAAATGAGTTTTTGGATAAGAAATTTAGTGAAATTAAAAGTCTGATAGGGTATGATAGGACTATACTTGCTATCATTATAAAGAGTATTCAAAATGCTCTAAGTGATGGAAATGATGTATATAAATTTTGTCTATCCTAGCCCAAAGTAAGTGAGGATATTGAGAAGAAGATAAAGGAAAAAGAACGGAACTTGTCAAATCTATCCAATAATTTTGATTCTCTAACTATGTCACCCATAAGTCAGGAATGTCAAGTAATTAGCTTGACTAAGGAGTTAAAGAAACTTGTCAAAGAGAAAGGCAACATAAAGAAGAGAATGTGTGAGCTCTGAGGATTGATTTCCCCTAAGTTAGAGACAATGTATAATGCCCTTTCTAAAGCTCAGACTGCAATTCAAACTAGTGATCCATCAGATCTATCAAAGGAAGAAGAATTTTCATTTTTGTTGAGTGGGCACATCTCAATTTTGGATGGAATGAAGAGTACTTGGGCCACTAAACTTGTGCAAATAAAAACTAGCTTTGCAGACATTCTCAAGTTCATGTAAATAGAACTTAATGATTACTTGTACATATGCGGCATTATACACAGAGGTTTTGGAGATTTTGGCTTGTAGACCCAACCCTTTGCGATTGATGTCAAAGGGGGGAGTGAAGAGCAGTGAAAAATGAGCAATCTAGCAAAGGGGGAGCATTGGAATGAAGTATGAACATCAATATGGAGTACAAGCAAAGAGGAAGTTATTCTAACACTTAGTCATTTTTCACTAAGTGTTTCCATCAATGCCAAAGGGGCAGATTGTTGGCAAGGGACACTACTTTGCTTGATAGGTGTTGTCATTGATGGAAACTAAGATCATCACAATCATCAGCATAACACAACTTGTTCATACTAGAAGTCAGATTCAGAATTTGTCGAAGTCTGAGTAGTTAGGAACAGAGCAGTAACAGGGTCTGGTATTTTGGTCTGGATCTCTCCGGTGGAAAGTCATGATTAGTTGTAGATCTAGGGGAGTCATATGCATTGTCAAGACAATCTAAATCCAGATTTTTGTCCTCCGGTGATGAAGGATTCAAAAGATATTAGCCTCTGAGTACCGGGTTCCAGTTTGTTAGAGTAGACATAAGAAGAATAGGCCAACCTTGCAGAAGATCTTGATTCCAGATGTATGGAAGTTGTTTGTTGGATAAATGATGATGATTTTCAAGAGCAAGTTTTGGTCCTCACCTGAAGTTATGCATAGATCTAGCTGACAAAGCAGAGCATTCATAAAAGTTCTAAGTGTTACTGAAGCTGACTGATAGAATGATTGTAGATCATGTTGCGGATATATATATCTAATGGAATTGGATGATTTAGTGTGAGTGTATGTGAAGAAGGTGTATGTGAGAAGAGCAGAAATCCAAAGTGCGAATGAAGGCAGAATAGTAAGAAGAGCAGAGCAAAGATGAAATGTGTAAGATCAATTTTTGTACTTAACCGGAATTGAAACTCTTGCATGGGTAGATGCTATTAATCAATTCAGATCTCTGTTATTCTATTGTAATATTTCCATAGACAGTGAGCCTCCTTTTGAGTAGTGAGTTCTAGGCAGTGAGCCTGAAAGCATGTGCATTCCCATTTGTAAAATACTTTTAATAGGGTATTAATTTTTGTGGGTTAACCCCCACCGTGGTTATTCCCTTAATCGGGTTTCCATGTCAAAAATCTTGGTGTCAATTGTGTTATTGTGTTGTTGCTCTTACTCTTATGATTGATTGTTTTCATGATTAAATTATTGAATTGTTATTAAGTAGCAAAAGGAAGAATTAACTGCAAAAAGATACAAAGTTTTGAGACAATTGATTCACCCCCTCTCAATTGTCTGTCCTATTTCCAATAGAATGATGATTATGGAAGCAGATGTGCAAGATAGGTGGATCTTTTTTGCAGCTTAACTCTAACTTGTTGGGCACTTGGAATGTTTTGCACCTTGTACAAAACGTGCAGGTCTGTAAGTTACCATACTCTTCTTTAATAATCCCAGTGGTATTCTCTTAAACTACTATGAACAATTGAAAGGAATTTTAATTCTGGTAAGAAGGAAACCTAACCAGGATTGTTAGTTTAAAGGATTTTAACTCCTAGAAGAGACCAATGAACATGAACTACTTGGGAGGACTTAAATCAACTTCTTGTAGAAACTAGCCAAATCAATCACACATCAACAGCAAATGTGTTGTGACAAATTATGTAAATTTGAATAACTTAAGAGAATCACTTTGGAGATAGTACATCAGCATATAAACATGAAAATTAACACAACAGTTGAACACTGAAAAAAGGTTACCATTTAAGTACAGTCTTCTCCATAATACTGCTTCATAATATATATATTAAATGCAAAGTTTTTGGAACATGAAAGTGGATGAGTGGGATGGGTGCAATCTATCTTCTTACTAAGTCCCCTAAAATGTTTCAGAAAGAACTACTACCCTCCTTTTTTCTCTCAGGTCTTGGTCTCTCTTATATGCGAGAGGCAACAAGCTACAGACTCGTTACAAAAAGACATGACTTTTGATAACTAATTATAACTGAAAATAAAAACATGTCATTAAATGGATGCACCAATTTGTTAATCTCTGAATAGAGGCCTGTGACCATCTAAGGCCTATGCAAAGCTTCTATTTTCTGATATGATGCCCATCATACTGTTGGTTGATCTCCTCCATCCGATGATTGTCCTGTCATATCTGGCACATTCATGGTTCGATTGATAAATAGATTTATTGCAAAGAGATGATGGATGTAGTCATGTTCTGCATAGGTATTCACATTGATAATCACTTCCCTCATATCATACTCCATTCGCATCATTTTTTCCAACTACTTATTAGTATTTTTCAAGACTATCTCTTCATCATTGATCTCTTGTAATGCATTAGTTAGAACCATGGCCAATTCTTCCTTCCAATCATCATATTTTTGGAGATTCCCAAAATTATCATGAAGTGGTGGAGCAAGATTAAAATAATCAAGCTCTTCTTTGAGCTTGTCATGATATTCATCATGTGACTCTATCAAATCATTATATACATGTAATGTTTGTCCCACCAAGATTTGTTTGCCCAAAAGGTATTCTTTCTTTTCAGTTAAATCCTCCTCTGTAATCTTTTATTTTATGTCATTGCTGAGAGTGTCAACTTAAACAAATTCCAATAGGTATCAGTACAGTTCATCATTTTATTGAATCTTTCCCTAATTAATTCAGATGTCATATCATATTTGATAGTTTTTACTTCCTTCTCCAGCTCTTTACATTTCCCTTGGGATTTCAGATGGCAATTTTTCCAATAAGATGCATTAGTAAGTGCATCCAACACTTTCTTATCTTTCTCAAGGTCTGGAAGATAGAATTGTGATATAGAAGAGGAAGAGGATCTTTCCTTTTGATATAACAGCTCCTTCTTTAGTCTATCATTTTCTTTAAGCAATTTTTCAACTTGTGCCTTATTGAACTTTGCCACATTGATGTTGAGCGTTGTTGTTTCCATGGGGTCAGTATCCCCTATCCTTTTGACTAAGAGTTGACTGAACATTTGATTTGAATTATTAGCAATTGTTGGTCTCTTATCATGTGGGGAAAGTGACCAAATGAGTAGAGTGGCTTCATCTTCATTATACCCTAATCCTGAGTATATCTTATCACTAGCTTCTTCAGTCAAATTATTTGTTTTATCTTCTCTCTTCCTGAAGCTATCAAAAGCAATTGCAGAACTCATATCCCATCTTGACAAGAGCAATACTTTGGCTTCTTGAAGTAACTCCCTTCCTCTTTCAGGAGTGATGGACTGCATCTCTTTATCAACTTCCCTTTTTAATTCATCCAAAGCAGTAACCTCTGGTTCAGAAGTGACATCTTGCATTTTTTCTCTCACCTTTTTACCTTTGTACTCATAGACAAATGACTTAAATTCAGGAGTTTTAATAAAATCATCATCAGAAATGAATTTTTGTGCAACCAAGATTCTAATGTCATCAAATAATTCATCTAATGTCTCAAACTTTACATCACTCAATTCAAAAGGATGCACATATTGTGCTATTACAGGAGCATTTATTGGCTTCATTTGTTCACTTTCTTCATCGCTTTCCTCTTCTTCACTTATGTCAGTATCTACAAAAAAACATACTTCAGGAGTAGGTTGTGATGCTTCGTAGCCCAAAGGTTTTATGTCTTCATCTTGTGTTCCTGAATAGATTGTATAAGTTGTATCAAAAACAATTGGGGGCACATCTTTTATGATTTCATCTGCATGAGCAATCAATTGCTCAAACCTTGTCAGTGGATCCTGTATTTCACAAAACATTTTTGAATAAGATTGGACATGTTTTCTTTTCCATTCTTCAGCAAGTATAACTTTATTGAATGTACTCATTTTGTTTATGGTAGAGGCCTCATCATGGTTTCTAATAACATTTTCCTTTGAAAATAAATGTTCATATCCTGAGAGCCCTTGTGAAATCTTTGCTTTATGAATAAAACCCTCGAATCAAAATTTTGTCTTTCATTACCTATAGGAAGATTGTACTTTGCCAATTTAGTATTAATTTCTTCATACCCTTCATTCGTGACCACTATGAAATATCTAAAACATAGAGTGATGGGCATGATTGACTGTTTGTTATGCACCTTGAGGTGTCTGGCATCAGATTTTACTAATTGCCTCACAATCTCTAGATATGCAATCCAATCAAGAACTATTTGTGGCAACAAATGTGGGGTGCCCTCAAATCCATAAACTCTAATCACTATGCAGTCAGGGAAAGCATACCAATCTCCCCAGTTATGGTCTACTTTACTTTTAGGGTCATTTTCTTTGGGTCTTAGAAATCTCTGCATCTTTGGGGATAGGTTATAATCCTGGGGATATCCCAGTAACTCCATTAAAGGTTTTACAAAAAACTCTTCAAAGTAGAGGTAGTGAGATCTACCAAATCGGTTATCCCATAATGAAGTCCACATCTATATAGGTTTAGGATCCCCATTATCAAAAGAATCCCTTATCCTCAGTTCACTACTCCAAAATCCTCTATCATGTCTCTCATACAAAAGCAAATGCATTAATAAGGAATAGTGTTTGAAGTTGATCCTATCACTGTTATTTTTAATTTTTTCAAGCCCTTGATTTAGGGCATTAGCCACAAAGCTAGCATAGTCAAAAGGCCTAGCCCACTTAGTCTGTACATATGCGGCTAAAACCATTGGTGCAATTGACATTAGAGGTGGGACCTCTACTCCCAAGACTTTACCAGCTGCATAATAGGTGTATCGAAAATACTCTTCAAACAGATCTTCATGAAATGGAGGATTCTCATTACTAGAGAATTTCCTTAACTGTCCTTCTTCGTCCTTAGGCCTATGCAAGGCCAACTTCCACCTTTTATAGCTAGTATCCATATAATGATACTCTAGCAATAGATCTCTAATTGTGAATGGTAAATCAAAACCACACTCTAATTGAAATACATTAGAAATGAGATCTTTTGAAATAACTAGTAAATTATCACCACTGTGTGTTCAAATAGTTTTCATTTTCAGATCATATTTATTGGCAAGGGCTTTGATTAATTCCACATTGACAAACACCTCTGGCACAACTAATCTCCCTAGGTTCAGCCTCCATGGGTTACAGACTAGTAAAAACCTATATTGTTTTCTGTAGTGGTATAAGAAAAGTTCGTACCCTCGTAGTGGAGTCCATACATCTCCCAAGTCTTTGTGATTGTCCAATAATTGATCATGTGAGGGGTTCATCTGTACACTTCTTTTTGGTCTTCGTCCCAACCCAGGACACTGATCTATCAAGTCTCAGTTTAATAGTCTCTTTTCAGTTTTCAATTTCTTATTTTTAGGTTTTTCTGCACTATCTCCCATTGCTTGATATATCAAGTCTTGGTTTAATGGTCTCTTTTCAGTTTTATGTTTCTTATTTTTAGGCTTTTCTGCACTATCTCCCATTGCTTGAATTCAAACCTTTAAGAGATAGAATTTCTCAGCTGGGATCGGTGTACTTACTTGAATTTTGCTTTCCCACTGGTTTTTCTTTGCTTTACTATGTGAGAGCTTTAGTCCCCTTCTCCTTTAGCCCCTTTTACAATTTGTTCAAGTTTTATAGGAGCTATGTGATCAAACTGTGGCGCAACCCACTTTTATTCTTGGTTCATAAATGCACCTTTCATTTATGTCATGTCATAGGAAGAGGTCATTTATTTTGAATATCTGAACGATGGCTCAGGATGTCACAATAATTATTATCGTTGCATCGTTGAGACTATTATTTATGTTTCACCGATGTTAGCTTCCTTCATCGATGAACTCTTTGTGTCGGTGTATCGATGGGATGCCAGGTAATATTACCCTGATGTACCTTATCTTGGGCGATATTACACCTTTGGGTAACTTATGGTCATATCAGGTTATCGGGGGAACATAAACATTTGTTCCACCGATGTTTATGAGTCACAACGATGTGCTAGCTTTTGTTGATTTTATCGATCTATCGGTGAGGGACTCTCAAGAGTTAGGCTGATAGGATATTGTTAGCCCGATATGGCTACGAGTTATGTTTATAGGACTATTAGCGGGAGTATGATGGGAACTCCAACGATGAGGGCACGTTTGGCTGATTATGTCTAATTTTGGACAACCCACAGTTATATCGGGTCATCGGGGGAATATGAATATCTATCCTACCGACGACTATGTGTTGCAATGATGAGCTCATTGTAGTTGGCTATATCAGTCTATCAGGGGATGGACTTCAAAGGTTAGCCCGACAGGGTATTTTTAGACAAATAAGGTTGTAAATTATTTTTCATAGGGCTGTCAGTGGAGCTATAAATAGGGTTCCAACGACAAAGTGTTGCTAGGCCGATACACTTAGGAAAATAATATTATGAGGATTTGTTCATAAACGTAATTGTTCTAATAGGATTTTGTCACACATGTTTTAGCAATAGGAGTTAATATGGATCTTGTCACACAAATTTTCATAAATTGTTTTAATCACAAAATTATAATGTGGCCAATTTCCATGGTATACAGAGGATAAGTGTGAAGAGGTTGGTGAGAGATGGAAAAAAATTTCTGGTTCTAACAAGTTCAGTCCTTTTTCAATCAAAATTGTTCATATAATGTTTGTTCGCACGACCATTAATGTCCATCACTAGAAATGAATGCAACAGATTTTTTGAATTTTGAAATGTTAGATTGCATCAATGGGACTCTCCTAGTTTCAGGCTAATCTGTGTGCTTCATTTGGTGTCATCTTTGTTTATATATTCATAACTGATTGCCAAGACTCACTGAATGTCTTTTTGATACGCAGTGTCCCTTTAGTTCTCTTATTCAGTCAGGAACACATTTAGTAATCTCATCGATATTGCATAATCTAAATTATTAGAAATTCTTTTAGTCATCATCGAGTGTCCTTCTGACAAATAATAGTCATTCCTATTGTTATCGGGCTGACATAAGGGATTAGGGTTTAAGGTTTAGCGATAAGGGATTAGGGTTTAGGGTTGAGGGATTAGGTTTTAGTGTTGAGGGATTAGGGTTTAAGGTATAGTGTTTAGGGTTGAGAGTTTAGGGATAGGGTTTAGGGTTTAAGGTTTAAGGGTCGAGGCTTCAGGCTTTAGGGATAGCATTTAGGGTTGAGGGATTAAGGTTTAGCATGGAGAGATTAGGGTTTAAGGTATAGTGTTTAGGGTTGAGGGTTGAAGGATGTATTACGTTGCACTGAAAGGTTATAGTCCCATTAGAGAATGATGTCCTCACATGGACCATGTTGAGTGCCCTCATCGATGTTGGTAAGGGATACATGGAAATCAAATGGATTAATCAGATAGTGGATTGTGACGTGGATTCTAGAGGGGAGAAAAGTGGATTATGATATGGATTATGTTAGACTTATGCCAAAGCATGGACCATAGGGATGGTATGTGGAGGGTATGTAGGATAGTGGATGAATGATGGTAGATTTATTGCAGAATGGAAGGGAACCATGACCAATGGTTGCACACATTGCAATAAACATTGAAGCTTGTGATGCGGAGGTGGTGTAGGGTGCAATGGAGATGTTTTCTTAGGAAAAGGATGATGAAAGGCTTTAGGAACCCACATAGACTTAGGCATTTTATTACTTTGGTTTTGCTTGTGGGATGGAATGTTTTGACACTTTTGAGCGGAATGGGAATTTTAGATGGGAGTAGATGGTTGGAATTTTTTAGAGGTAGATGCCTCATTTAACTTGATTTCTTGTTGCTTAGGTACCCATACCATTTTGGTTTTGGACTTTGCTTGTGGAAGTATGGGCTTGGATAACTTTTTGGATTGATTTTTCTTTGACTCTTTGTTTTTATGTCCTGAGGCATGAGGACCCTTAGGATGTTTGGCTTTATCAGTAGAGGCATCTAATTTTGCATTTTTGGATCCCTTGGGGATGGCGGAATGAGTGGAAGCTTTAAGTTTAGTTTAAGATTAGGGTTGAGGGTTGAGGGTTGAGGGATTAGGGTTTAAGGTATAGTGTTGAGGGTTTAGGGTTTAGCGTTAAGGGTTTAGGGTTTAGGGTTTAGAGTTGAGGGATTAGGGTTTAAGGCATAGTGTTTAGGGTTGAGGGTTTAGGGATAGGGTTTAGGATTTAAGGTTCAAGTGTTGAGGGTTGAGGGTTTAGGGATAGGGTTTAGGATTTAAGGTTCAAGTGTTGAGGGTTGAGGCTTTAGGGATAGGGTTTAAGGTTTAGCGATAAGGGATTAGGGTTTAGGGTTGAGGGATTAGGGTTTAAGGTATAGTGTTTAGGGTTGAGGGTTTACGGTTTAAGGTTTAAGGGTTGAGGCTTCAGGCTTTAGGGATAGCATTTAGGGTTGAGTGATTATAGTCCCATTAGGGTTGAGGGTTTAGGGTGGAGGGATTAGGGTTTAAGGTATAGTGTTTAGGGTTGAGGGTTGAAGGATGTGTTACGCTGCACTGAAAGGTTATAGTCCCATTAGAGAATGATGTCCTCGCATGGACCATGTCGAGTGCCCTCATCGATGTTGGTAAGGGATACATGGAAGGAAAATGGATTAGGCAGATAGTGGATTATGACGTGGATTCTAGAGGGGAGAAAAGTGGATTATGATGTGGATTATGTAGGGAAAATAGTGGATTATGATGTGGATTATGTCAGACTTATGCCAAAGCATAGACCATAGGGATGGTATGTGGATGGTATGTAGGATAGTGGATAAATGATGGTAGATTTATTGCGGAATGGAAGGGAACCATGACCAATGGTTGCACACATCACGATAAATGTTGAATCTTGTGATGCAGAGGTGGTGTAGGGTGCAATGGAGATGTTTTCTTAGGAGATGGATGATGAAGGGATTTAGGAACCCACATAGACTTAGGCATTTTATTACTTTTATTTTGCTTGTGGGATGGAATGTTTTGACACTTTTGAGCGGAATGGGAATTTGAGATGGGAGTAGATGGTTGGGATTTTTTAGAGGTATATGCCTCATTTAACTTGATTTCTTGTTGCTTAAGTACCCATACCATTTTGGTTTTGGACTTTTCTTGTGGAGGTATGGGCTTGGATAATTTTTTGAATTGATTTTTCTTTGAATCTTTGTTTTTATTTCCTAAGGCATGAGGACCCTTAGGATGTTTGGCTTTATCAGTAGAGGCATCTAATTTTGCATTTCTGGATCCATTGGGGATGCTGGAATGAGTGGAAGCTTTAAGTTTATCTTTAAGATTAGGGTTGAGGGTTAAGGGTTTAAGGTATAGTGTTGACGGTTGAGGGTTTAGAGTTTAGGGTTTAGGGTTTAGGGATTAGGGTTTAGAGTTGAGGGATTAGGGTTTACAGCATAGTGTTTAGGGTTGAGGGTTTAGGGATAGGGTTTAGGATTTAAGGTTCAAGTGTTGAGGGTTGAGGCTTTAGGGATAGGGTTTAAGGTTTAGCGATAAGGGATTAGGGTTTAGGGTTGAGGGATTAGGGTTTAGGGTTGAGGAATTAGAGTTTAGGGATCTTTACTCCTAAATCTTTACTCTTGTTCTTTGCATGCCAGTCCATCAATTGTGCAAGTGGCTTGCAACGAAACATTCGTTGAAGTCTAGGTATAATTGGCATGTTGGCATGAGGAACATTTTGGTTTGGCACAGCTAGGCACTAAATTAGGTGCACTTCGTGCCAGTTTTGGCGACCCAAAGAGATTACATTTAGGGCTAAAAGTTAGCGCTAAAGTCAGTGTTAGAGACACCGACTTTAGCGCTGACTAATGAATCCAAAAAAAAATTAAAATTCCTGCATGCGTTAAAACATACCACACAAAAAAAACACAAATTCAAGTTAATTCTTTTAAGCCCACAATACAGTGTACTCTGCCTCTATTTTAGGTTTCCTGCTAAGAATTGTAGGCTGCGAAGTGACGACTTTATTAAGTCAAAAATGGAAGTTACTAAAAAGTTTCTATAATGGATCCATGAATTTTTATTTTATTTATTTTTGGTTCTAGACATCCAAAAGATAAAAAATTGTTTTAGCTAGCTGCTAAATTTGGGGTTTCTGATGCTAAATTTGGGGTTTCTAGCTACCTCAGCCATTCAATCAAGCTTGTTCGTCTGCCTTTTAGCAAGTAAGTTCCAATTGCTAAGCAATTTACTCTTGACCTAGGTTTTTATCGATTTTGATATAATTTTGAACTCAAAGAAAGTTTTTCTAAGATGTACTCATGCTTTAGGGTAAATTTGAGTAGTAATGTTGTTAATTATCCTTGCTTGCAGTATAACTTGCATTTACCATTTTTGGAAGGCCTGTCGAATAAGGTCTCTTTGTACATCATACCCAAAATACAAGCTGTTAGGATTTGTTTTTGGCTATGATTGGTCAAGCACGTTGTTAATTCATACCTGGCTATGATTGTCTCCATAGACTGGATGAAAATAATTTGCCCTAAGTCACCTCAAAATGTCAAGCAATAGAGGGAAGGGAGCAAACTCTGGCCACAATGAGGTAATTCACTGTCAATTTATAGATTTGTAAATGTTTCCATTGTTTCTTTGATTTTTAGTATTTAGTTTTCTATTTCTAAATTTAAAAGAAGAAATTTATTATATATATAGGTACATGAGACTGACAAAGATAAAGAGGAATTGGCTTCCATATTGGGGCTAGAGGCAGTGAACAAATTGGATGGTATGGACTTGACAATGCTTGCCAGGTACATAGAAAAATGATCTAGTAAAACCCCTGAAACATTGCAACCAAATCAACAGTGTCAAAGGGAATCAATTGATTCCCTAATCAGTCCTAGATCGAGCAAAAGATCCAGGAGGAAATCAATATCAATAACCTCTAAGAATGTCGAACAGGGAGCAGATGCTTCCACTGTCCCAACCACTCCTCGGACACAGACTTCTTCGACCAGCAACCCATGTTTTGCATCTTGCATTGGTAGCTACGATACCAAGATAGAATACGATGTGGTTTTAGGGGAAGTCTGAATGACAAATGCTAGAAAAACATTTGTGAATAGGTTGAAGGAATCATGCCTTCAATGGTTCAAAGACCATCTACATTTGCCATTCTCAAAGATACCCATGCACCTGCAAAAAGCAGTTATCCATGACATGGAGACTGAATTTGGCACAGGTTGTTCCGTAAAGAAAATAAAGCTATGAATGTCTCAAAACTACAAGAGATTTCGGTGCAACCAAATAAAGAAGATAAAAAAATCCCTCCCAAGCTAAGGCTCAAAAAAAGGCCAATTGATGTAATTCTGAAAGTATAGAAAGATCTTGTAAAAGCATATGAGAAGTCTGATGCACGGAGGAAGTCCGGTGAGGAGACTATGCAAGTATTTAAATTTTCTCATAAGATTTTTTCAAGTTTATTAAACAATTTTTAAATTTTATTTGTGCATAATTAAATTGAATTAGTATATGTTTCAGGACAAGGCCTCCAAGGCTAGGCTTGACAAACTTCATGCCACTCATCATAGTGGCCAGAAAGGTTTACAGGCCTTGATCTGTACATTTGTAAGTATATTTAATATGTTAAATGATATTTTTTTATTTCCTAGGAAAAAGTAAATGATTGCATATTAGTTAGTTTAACTAGTCCATGTGCCATGTTTTGACAGGAGGAGAAATATGGTCGGCAACCAATGCAATTTGAAAAGGAAATGTCACAAAGCAAAAAGTGGACCAATTTTGTAATCTGTATGGAGAACGAGGTATCAATAGTTGACTTTCAATAACTTAGTTGGATATTGTTGTGTTAATATGTCAATTTGCATTTCTTGTGTTGAGTTTCAATAATCTTTGAAGAGGTTATAGAGTGATACTTGAGACAAACAGTTACAGTTGTACTATGTTTGTTGTGTTTGGTTTCTATTGGTCTTCTTGTCTTTTTGACTCAAGTGGATTGTTATTCATAGGTCGCTTGTCATTCTTGTTGATCATGTGGATGTAGTTATCATTGAGTTTTTAGGTGGTCTCCTAAGTGAACAGACCAAAGGGTTTATCTCAAGTTTTTGTTTCCTAACCTTTTATTATAAGACTTAAAGGGGGGCATGCATTACAGTTACGTTGTTGGTTATATTTCAAACCTTTGAAATATAATAGTGGACATTTAAATTTTAATATGCACATTTTTTATTTGTTGAGAAGGAGCCATCATTGGCAGTAGGCATTAACTCTCCTCTGCCATAACAGCTTTGGGAAGTACTAGTCTTTAATGTACTTGGTTTTGGGGTATGTGAGGGAGAAAAGGAAGGAGTGGGGAACCATTTTAGGGGGGAATTCTTCTTTTTGCCTTGGGGTTGAGGAAGGAAGGTTGATGGTTGGACTGTAAGTGATTTAGAGGAAGGGAGACTTTGGGTGTGCTCATCATGTTGGCTGAGTGTTTTGCTGTTTGGGTTGGAGACTAATAATCAAATTGCCAACTGGTCTTCTTCAACTAAGCTAACCTTTCTTTGAAGTAAAGCTCCTTGTCATCCATTCTTGTAAAATTACACTGACCATTTTGGTGAAACATTTCCTTTAACTTGTGTAACTGTATGTGGTCTTGTGAAAGCCTATGCTAAAGGGTTTGGATGAGGAAAATATTGTTAACTGTGAGCGTTTAGACTTAAGATCATGGGACTTATGAACTATGGCAAACTGTTGGTTATTGTGTTTTAGATTTCTATCATGAAGGAAGCTACATTAATTTGGTCACAGTTTGAGGTGGAGTTTCAAACCCTGGCTAGAATTGCTAGAATGCTATCATTGCAACATACCATGAGTCTTGAGGAAACCTGGCTTGGTTCATGGTTATCTTTTTTGACATGGTTGTAAACCCTAATGGTGTTGGTATTTCACCTATAAATGTCCACTCTCTCAATTGTGGATGTGAGGTCTTCTTGGGATTAATAATTCCACTCCTAGGTGGGGTTTTGGGATGGTTTTGGATCCTTGGTTTGAGTCAACTTGCCCCCCAACACTCCCTCCAAGGTTATGAGGTTTGCATTACTGAAGCCACAATGGAATACAATATTGAAACAACACTACATGATTGTATTTGATTACTAGTTGACTCTTGGAAAGAATGGATTTTGTCAATTGCATACAGTTGTGTAACATTGTGATGTAGAGCACACAACAGAAGTTTACAAAATAGGGTGAAATACCCATTAACCCACAATACAAATAGAATAATGCTCAAATAGCTTTTAAAAATCCTTTCACAAGGTCCAAATAAGACCAAAATACATCCACTCTTCACTATCGGCAAGACAGCATCCCATTGGCCAACTTCAATATCCTTATACCAATACTCCGATATGCACCAACTGTTGTATATGCAAGACGTGACTTGATGTGCCGGTTCTCTCTACCACTTCTACCGGTCACTCCTTATATCATTCAAAATGCACTTTCACAATGTACATTTGCAACATGTATTTGCAACATACAACCCCGACATACGATTGCAGGATACACATGAAATGATACTCACATACATTTATGATATACACAGGAAATGTTCTTCAACATACATTAGTGATATACACATGAATTGTATACCTGATATACTTTAGCGATATACACACAAGATGCATCTTCTCATACAATTGCAGTATACACGTAAAATGCATATTCAGTGACACAACACAAATCTCACGCTGATAACCTCCTCCGCGACTCTTGTAACTGAACAAATGACACAGAAACTACAAAATTCAATAGAACAAAAATAAATCTACTCCTAAGGAAGACATTCCACTAGTTTTGAAGAAACCTCAACTAGTGGAATGCTTCCAACTTACATTCCTACGATTACACCCAAACAGAAATTCTTTATTTCTTCATTAGAAATTATACATACAATATCAATCTTTTCTCTCTATTCCTCTCTACTCTATCTAACAAATAAAGACTCAACTACTTAAAGATTCATATCTTGGCAGTTACACAAGGTGGAAAATGAACCACCACTGCTGACCAGTTACAAATCTTTGTTCGGTTACAATTCTTTAATGATAACTCAACATTATGTTGTTACTCAGCCAGATATGACTCCATATGGCATGAAGGCCTTACAATATGACATTTGGACAAAACAGAAAATGCATAGAATTTTCCAAATTCTCAATGTCTCGAGGTGCTCCTGCACCATACAACCAACCAACAAAGATTTCCAAGTCCCTTGGAAATGTACCTGCAAAAACAAAAAAAATCTTTTTTCTGCATCTCTATCTGGCTTCATCTTCTTCAGCTTCAGGCTTCAGGCTTCAAATCTTCACATCAATGGGCTAGTGACCAACCAACCAACAAAATCAAACTACTATCAACTCCAGAGCATCTTCAGGCTTCTTCTACTCCCATCAGTGGAGTACTCTCAGACTGAACAAAACCTCCATGACTACAACACAATGCTCCATCAACTGTCCATCTTACATGCTGCTTCACAAACCCATTCCTCTCATCCAACAGCAGATCCTGGAAGATGCACCTACCACTCTCTCCTCAGTGGACTCTCTTTGCACCTTCTCCCCAGCTTAATCTCTATTGGTGAATGGTCTTGACAGACCTCAACATTGTTTGCCCACACACAGGAATCCTATTCCTTCTTGCAACTAGATGGCACGAGCATCTGTAATTGTCTAACAACTACTATCAGTCTGCAAAATACCTTCTCCAATCTTTGTCTTCAAAATGGTCACCAACCAAACATTTTGTTTTAACTCTTCATCTCAGTGACAGAAATCAAATACATAACATCTCCTCCCGGAGCTTTCGCTAGCTCTGATACCAATTTGATGCAGAGCACACAGCGGAAGTTTACAAAATAGGGTGAAATACCCATTAACCCACAATACAAATAGAATAATGCTCAAATAGCTTTTAAAAACCCCTTCGCAAGGTCCAAATAAGACCAAAATACATCCGCTCTTCACTATCAGCAAGACAGCATCCCATCGGCCAACTTCAATATCCTTATACCGATACTCTAATATGTACCAACTGTTGTATATGCAAGACGTGACTTGCTGTGCCTGTTCTCTCTACCTTTTCTACCGGTCACTCTGTATCATTCAAAATGCACTTTCACAATGTACATTCGCAACATACATTTACAACATACAACCCCGACATACGATTGCAAGATACACACGAAATGATACTCACATACATTTGCGATATACACAGGAAATGTTCTTCAACATACATTAGTGATATACACATGAATTATATACCTGATATACTTTAGCGATATACACACGAGATGTATATTCTCATACAATTGCAGTATACACATAAAATGCATATTTAGTGACACAACACAAATCTCACGTTGATAACCTCCTCCGCGACTCTTGTAACCGAACAAATGACATAGAAACTACAAAATTCAACAGAACAGAAATAAATCTACTCCTAAGGAAGACATTCCACTGGTTTCGAAGAAACCTCAACCAGTAGAATGCTTCTGACTTACATTCCTGCGATTACACCCAAATAGAAATTCTTTATTTCTTCCTCAAAAATTATACATACAATATCGATCTTTTCTCTCTATTCCTCTCTACTCTATCTAACAAATAAAGACTCAACTATTTAAAGACTCATATCTTGGCAGTTACACAAGGTGGAAAATGAACCACCACTGCCAACCAGTTACAAATCTTTGTTTGGTTACAATTCTTTAATGACAACTCAACATTATGTCGTTACTCAGCCAGATATGACTCCATATGGCACGAAGGCCTTACAATATGACATTTGGACAAAACAGAAAATGCATAGAATTTTCCATATTCTTGATGTCTCGAGGTGCTCCTGCACCATACAACCAACCAACAAAGATTTCCAAGTCCCTTGGAAATGTACCTGCAAAAACAAAAACTTTCCTTTTCTGCATCTCTGTCTGGCTTCATCTTCTTCAGCTTTAGGCTTCAGGCTTCAAATCTTCACATCAATGGGCTAGTGACCAACCAACCAACAAAATCAAGATACCATCAACTCTAGAGCATCTTCAGGCTCCTTCTACTCCCATCAGTGGAGTACTCTCAGACTGAACAAAACCTCCATGACTACAACACAATGCTCCATCAACTGTCCATCTTACACGTTGCTTCACAAACCCATTCCTCTCATCCAACAGCAGATCCTGGAAGATGCACCTACCACTCTCTCCTCAGTGACCTCTCTCTGCACCTTCTCCCCAGCTTAATCTCTATTGGTGAATGGTCTTGACAAACCTCAACATCGTCTGCCCACACACAGGAATCCTATTCCTTCTTGCAACTAGATGGCATGAACATTTGTAATTGTCTAACAACTACTGTTAGTCTGCAAAACACCTTCTACAATCTTCGTCTTCAAAATTGTCACCAACCAAACATTTTGTTTCAACTCTTCATCTCAGTGACAGAAATCAAATACATCAAGAATCTAGAAAATTCTATGCATTTTCTGTTTTGTCCAAATGTCATATTGTAAGGCCTTCGTGCCATATGGAGTCATATCTGGCCGAGTAACGGCATAATGTTGAGTTGTCATTAAAGAATTGTAACCGAACAAAGATTTGTAATTGGTCGGCAGTGGTGGTTCATTTTCCACCTTGTGTAACTGCCAAGATATGAGTCTTTAAATAGTTGAGTCTGTATTTGTTAGATAGAGCAGAGAGGAATAGAGAGAAAAGATTGATATTGTATGTATAATTTCTGAGTAAGAAATAAAGAATTTCTATTTGGGTGTAATCGCAGGAATGTAAGTTGGAAGCATTCTACTGGTTGAGGTTTCTTCGAAAACAGTGGAATGTCTTCCTTAGGAGTAGATTTATTTTTGTTCTATTGAATTTTGTAGTTTCTATGTCATTTGTTCGGTTACAAGAGTCGCGGAGGAGGTTATCGGTGTGAGATTTGTGTTGTGTCACTGAATATGCATTTTATGTGTATACTGCAATTATATGAGAAGATACATCTTGTGTGTATATCACTAAAGTATATCAGGTATACAATTCATGTGTATATCACTAATGTATGTTGAAGAACATTTCCTATGTATATCGCAAATGTATGTGAGTATCATTTCGTGTGTATCCTGCAATCGTATGTCAGGGTTGTATGTTGCAAATGCATGTTGCGAATGTGCATTGTGAAAGTACATTTTGAATGATACAAGGAGTGACTGGTAGAAATGGTAGAGAGAACTGGCACAACAAGTCACATCTTGCATATACAACTATTGGTGCATATCAGAGTATCAGTATAAGGATATTGAAGTTAGCCGATGGGATGCTGTTTTGCCGATAGTGAAGAGCGGATGTATTTTGGTCTTATTTGGACCTTGCGAAGGCATTTTTAAAAGCTATTTGAGCATTATTCTATTTGTATTGTGGGTTAATGGGCATTCCACCTTGTTTTGTAAACTTTCGCTGTGTGCTCTGCATCACATTGTAATAGTTGTATTGTACTTGTAACTAGAACAGTCTATTGTGAAGGCATTCGTTTGATGAGAATGACCTTTGAGTTCATTGTAATGACTTGCACTAACTTAGAAATGTGATTTAAAGCTAGTATTTATTAAATTGGAGACTATTTGTGAACAAATTTATCTTAGTATGGACTTCCCTGTGTTTGAATGATTGAGCACTACCCACGGAATAGTAGATATTATGTACTTGTGATCACTGTGTCATTTGGATAGAGGAATCATAAATGGAATATAGGACCTTTTGTTTCATTGTCCATAAAATCCTAAGGGTTGATTAAGTTATTGTGCATGGATGTAAATGGAAACTTTAAGCTCTCTGAAGGCATGCTTATTGTTTGCAAAGTAGCATTAATTTCTTATTTTAACTATGGAAACATCTTGTGGACACTAGTATGGTGTTGACTAAGGAATTATCTTGTAATCACTAGAAAGGTCTATGCATGTTAATCATAGACTATAACCCTACATTTGGAAGGAAATTGTTACTGTAGATGTGATATATACTGTACAGTGGTATTTGGTCTATGCCATGACATCTTTAGTAGGAGGTACCTTCAGATTTCTGTAGCATCATGTCTAGGCTAAGGTACCATAAAGTTAAGTGTGCATCGTATGGTGTTATTATATTAGAGGTTGTTGTATGCAAATCTACAGTGATATAAGGAGACTCGACTCTCATCATTTCATTTCACAAAGTGAGTGACAAAACAACTACCTAGTTTAAAATTGGCCCTTCTTTAAGAAACATATGTAGCAATGAGACTTAGGATTCTTAAAAATGAGAAGCATCCTTCTCCCCATCACACCTGCTAACTAGGGCCACTATGTTTTTAACTAAACCCTTGAGGTTGATGGAGGGGTACCATTTAGTGTTCCTAGAAGTTAATTGTCTAACTCCTCCTCTTCAGCCAATTTCCTTGTATGATGAACTAGATGATTGGAATGACCACCTTGAAGATGTAATTGAAGACTTTTGTGCTTGTGTAGTGTTGCAAATGTACACTCCATGGGGACAAAATTTGTAGATCTTAGTGTTAATCATGATATAGGCATAATTTTTTTAATTGTTGGTCATGTAAATGTGAGTTTTTAGCTACCACAAGTGTACTCTTAAGGATGGTCTCGCTAAGGAAAACATGGATGTAATATTCAAACTTGAGATACATGATCTTGACTTTCTTCTTGGTATACCTAAAGTTTCTGATCTCTTTGTTAATGAACTAGATGTCAATTTGAACCAAGCATGTGTTTCCAACATTTGTGATGATGTTTGCATTCATGAGGATGATAAGTTACATCAAAATATCAAAAGTTACATAGCCTCTGAGATGGAGTTTATCCCATCCGCAAGGGAGTTAATTCATTCTAGTTGTTCTACTGAGAACAGATCACCATATAGGCTTACAAAGTTTGCAAAAGCAATCATGTCACAGTTTTCCAGTCCCTCTTTGAAGATCTTGAGGGATTCTTCAGTTTTCTTCTTCTTCTTGATTGCCTCCATGTTGAAGACTCCAAAGATGAAACCTTTTTTTGGATTTGGGTTGGTGTGCTGGCCTGCAATAATAACATCATCCCTGATCCCCTCATTGACCAGAAAACTCGTAAATCTTGACGCCCTGGCAAGAGACCTTGTGGCTTGGACGAAAGTCATGTAGAAATGCTCTAAAAGGACACCGTCATGGATATGGCTACCCTATGCTCCCCTTATCCCTGCAATCTCTTTGATGGCATTGTGTAGCCCCTCCTCCTCTGTACTGAATAATTGGCAGACTTGCTGGTCCACCGACTCCTCCAAGAACTCGCAGCGGACTCCAAAGTGTTTTCTGCCTGCCATTGTTATGGGAGACTTTGAGCCATCCTCTTAAAAGAGGAAGTTTCTCTCGATTACCTTCCTCGTGACTTACATTGTCCGAAAGTTGTAGGTTTTACGGTGCTTTTTACCTATCCAAACTGTCCTCACTTCTGGAAAAGGAACGCTTGATTGACTCTTCCCTAATCGAACCCGACTGGGGACAGTCCTTCCTATCTCCTCTGAGATTTCCTATCTTAGAGAAATCCATGCTCGCCATCAATTCTTCTGAGATCTCCTACCTTGAGTTGTACCTATGAAATTCCTAAATGCTCATCGTCTTTGATTAGCATCTTGATGCAGAGGTAGGAGGACCAAAACTATCCTCAATAACATTAAAAAATCAAAGAACTAATCCAATTTTTTTGGTCAGGTTGAAGAGAACATTAATACATATTTTTCCTCCAATTTTCATGAAGATCCAATGGTAGGGGAGAAGGTTATGATTTTTTTTCCAAAACTACAAACCCTAGGCAGCGTTCAGACTTGCCCTCACCAAAATTGCAATATCTCTCACAAAACTTAATTAAATTATACCAAACCAAAATAATTGTAAACTAGAAACACATATCTTTCCATCCATCTATTATATGCATCAATGTGAGGCTGTACCAGGCCGTACCATGCATATTTTCAGACTGCATTTTCAGAAAATTAAACTCTGCAGACCTACCCTTAATAAAAATACCATAACTTATTCAAATCTTAATGAAATTTGATGCAACAAAAAGAAATAGAAAGTAGACTCAATACTCTTTCTATCCATACCACATTCTGGTCATATGAAATCCGTAAAAATCTGTACCAATCTCTGAAACAGCAGTTTAACATTCAGAAATGTAGAAACAAGGGTATCTTTTATTGATATCACATCAAAATGTAACAACCCACATTCTCCAACCTTCTCCCCTTTGCCTTCACAAATAGATACAAGGCCATTTAAAGGCATTACATCATGACTCCTCACATTCCAACTAATTTCTAACTGCCTATCAACGCCTAGAACCAAAATGACCTTTCATATTCCAAGTTTGCATCATTTGCAACTTTACAATTTTGCATCATTTACACAAATTTGAACTTAGACATCTCTTAGTGACTTTAATAAAAGGAAAAATGACTTAATTTATTTCATTACATTGTTGAATCATCAAATTTCAATCAAATTCCTATGAAAGCATCAATTTGTCAAGGTGCTCCTGCACCATACAACCAACCAACTGTTGGCAAGAGACACTATATGGATTCATGACTGTTGTCATTGATGGCAACAAAGTTCATCCCACACTTCCGCATGTCATGGTATGTCTCTACTGGAAGTCAAAGTGAAGAATATTGTGGTCCGGTAAACAAGAACAGAGCATGTGGCTAGGTCTGACAGACAGGTCTGGATCTCTCAGAGGAAGTATCTTGGTGAAGTGTGGATTTGGGGAAGTAAAGAGTACTACCTTGAGTAATAGATTCCAAGGTTTTAGCCTCCGGTGATAGATGAGGTAAAAGATATGAATACTTGAGTACCAGGTTCCTGAGTGATAGTGTGAACAGAGGAAGGACTGACTGACTGAACATCAGACTATTTTCTGGATACGTTTCTGATGGTGGTAAAGGTTATGAAGACATGAATTATGTTTAGCCGACATGATTAATGATTTCTACAAGTATATACTTGATCCGCATTACTTGATGTGCAAGGATTCAGCTGACAGAACAGAGTTTGTGAGAAGATTGACTGTTCCGGGTGCCGACTAGAAAGATAATGAAATCACTTGTGCGGATATATATAAAGGATGGATTTAGTTGTGAGAAGTGGTGTGGTCACATGTGATATGCGAATAAAAGTAGAGTAGAGCAGAAACAGTAAGGAAGGTCCGGTATGTGAAAGGAAAGCAACATAAGAGAAGAGGAAAGATGAAGTGCAGTAGATCAGTGTACTGAGCCTAACCGGAACTGAACTCCAGCATATATGGATGCTACCAATCAGTTCAAGTATTGTATAACACTCTTTTGTAGACAGTGTGTCTCTTGTAAGCAGTGTGCCTCCTTGTGAGCAGTGTGCTCGGGCAGTGAGCCCTAATTGGCAAGTGCCATTTTGTAATTCCCTATTCTTCTAACAGAGAATAATCTTTTGGTTAATCACCCCGTGGTTTTCTCCCTTAACAGGGTTTCCACGTCAAAAATATTGTGTCATGTCTATCTCCATTTCATGGTTATGTTTGCTTGTTTGAATTAATGCTGCATTAATTAATAAGAAAGTTCAGAAACAAGAAATAATTTGGATAACTGATTCACCCCCCCTCTTAGTTATCAACAATTGGTATCAGAGCTAAGTTCCTCCTAACAGAGCCTAACAGCTTGAGGAAGATCTGGGAGTTCAAATGGATGCATATGGTTTAAGGGAGCAACTCAAGACTGCCCTTGATGATCTTGAATAGTCAAACTCTGAAGTCAATGAATTAAAGGAAAGACTCAAACAGGCTGATAATTTCATGAGAGAACTAAAAGATAAATTAAGTCTTTCTATGAAGAAGAGAAAGGAGTTGCTTCAGCAATTGGCAAGATAAGGTGAAGCAAATAATGCAAATGAAGAGCTGAAGGAAAAAATTGAGTTGTGTGAAAAGTTATCAAAAGAAATCATTATGGTAAGACATGAAATGGAATCAAGAGTCATAAAGTTTACCCAAGAAGTTGAAGAGAAAAGAAAAACTGAAGATAATCTAAGACAATCTCTCAAGGAGAAATCAGAAGATTGCCACCAGATGGATAGAATTATCAGACATCTTGAATCTGATCTTGAAGATGCTAAAGATAATGAAGAAAAACTTGAGGATCAAATTGTCTCTCTAAAAAGGGATCTTCAAACAGCAAATGAGTATAAAGAGAAATTCAAGATAAGTTCTGCTCAACTTGAAGTTCTTCTTGGAAGTCAAAAGAAAGTAGATGACAAGTGTGGTTTGGGATATGAGAAAGGAGAAAGCTCTGGATCCGGTCAGAAGAATTTTGGATCAGAAAATCCAAGGATCAGGCCTAGAAGACCTCTGGTAAGATAGCCTAATGCTCAAAGATATCCATCCTTCAATGGATACTGCCACAACTGCAATCACTTTGGTCACAAAGCTAATCAGTGTAGAAAGAGAATGAATCAGACTAATTCATCCTTCTCTGGACAGTGTTTTAACTGCAAAAGGTATGGTCACAAATCTCATGAATGCAGAATTATGCAAATGAACAAATCATTCAATGGTAGATGCTTTGCATGCAATAGAATAGGTCATATGGCTAATCAATGCAGATCAAGAGGATATCAATCTAATATGCAAAGAAATGTTGTTTGTCAAATTTGCAATAGATCTGGTCATATTGCAAAATTCTGTAGAAGCAAGAATCAGGACAAAAGAGGTCTGATATATCATAGACAGAATCAAGATAAGGGGAAACAAAAGGTGAATGTGGATGAAGTTAAAAGCGAGATGAACAAGATTTGGGTAAAGAAGAGTACAGAGAATGTAGAGGATGGATCTGCACCAGACTCTGGTGCTGATATTCCTTCTAGAAATTAAGAGATGAGCTCTGGCTCAGGGGGGACACAAAGAAAAACTTGTTCCCCCAGCCAGTCAATTGGTGCCTAAAATTGGCACATGTGAAGCTGAGGATCAAATGGTTTCTAGAGAAACATGTAAGGAAGGTTAGGTAAAGATCTGAGAGATCTGCAAGAAAATTTAAAAAGTTTAATTCCTTCAGAATTGGTCTGGTTAAACAAGTCTTCCAGGAAGATAGGGTTCTCACAAGGTTGGCCCAGTATGGATCCAAATTGAAATAGCCTGATCTGCGGATATATGAGATGATCAGGAGAAGAAGTGGACATTGTGATTTATCACTAACATCGATCACGAAGGTGTCAAAATGATCTGGATGAGTTTCTTCCTCCTTGAACAAGGAAAACCAGGCAAACCGGAATGAATTAGGTTGCGCATTTATTACAGGGTGAAAATTAGGGCTTCTTGGAATAAAAGAATTCATTTGTCTATCATTTACACACTTGTACATGCGAAGAAGAAAGAAAAGGAGCTCTGCAAACAACTTCTCCCAAAAGATCAAGGCAACCCTTCATACAACTCTATTCGGATTTCTTCGTGTGCCCTAAACTGCGTAAAAGGTATTTATCATTCTTGATATCCTTCAGTAAGATTGTTTGATGATGGCTACTCCGAATATAGTAAAGATCTCTGATAGACCTCAGCCCACATTTAAGAAACATCCATATAAATCCTTGGAGGTAGATCCCCTAGGAGCATTTTCTAGTGTTCCGCATGGCGTTTTGCATACAGAAGACATTAGGGTTTACATACACGCAAATATTGAAGAGTTTGGGGAATTCAAACTAAGAGATATATATCACAAACAACTGTTAGATGATTCATTTGAGCTCAAACCCCAATACAAGGGCCTCTGAATTAAGCACTTTGCACAATTCATACATTTCCCCTATTTTACTGAGGATGAATGGGGTAGGTACGTTTTGAGCAGAATACACGACAACTTCATGTGGTTAAATGGACCATTCAAAATCACAAAAGATGCCATTAGGGCAGTCACCGGATTACACTCATTCGGTGGGATTCCTATTCTTAAATCTATGAAGAATCAAACTGTGAGTGAAGCTACCAGATCCAAGTTTGACAAAAGAGCAATGACAGTAGATGACATCTTTGATCTGGATGTCAAGTTTGCCTCCATGATCATTAGGTATAAAATATATCATTCTAGCAGGGAAAATTATGTACCTGGAACTGCCATCTACACTACATATGAAATGCTAAGAAAGGATACAGACTATGATCTTTGCCAGCTTCTCTTGAACCAACTCATGGAGAATCTGTAGAAAATAAAGAAAGATAAAAAGAATTCATTCAAGTATGGTGGATTGATATTGTGCTTATTCTTCTACTTTATGAATGAGCTTCCCAGATCTAATGGCTGGGTATGGGAGAATGATAGACCAGTAGCTATCTAAATCAGAGATTATTTACATGGACTTGGTGACAACAAAGCACAAAATACAGCTCTATGGGGATATTTCAAGAACTTTCAGAACATGATGCAAGCAAGAGAAAGGATTCCCCAGTCTCTTGTTGAGAAATACAAAGACACAATTTGCTTTATGGTAGAGACTAATCAGTGCCTAATGGAGGCAGTAGAACCAAGAACTGTATGGATCATGCCCATGGGGTATGAGGTTGATGAACAAATTGTGGAGCTGCATGTTCAACACATGCTAAGTCAGCCTAAGGATCCAAAAGCGCAAAGGTTTGGAACCTTTGAGGAGCTGAGTATAAAAATTCATGTTGAACTCAGAGAACCAGAGATCAAGAGGAAGGTGAGAAAAGAAGTAGAAAATATTGCCCAAGGCCTTGGCATCTCAAAGGAGGCACTTGATGCCCACAAGAAAAGGATGGAAAGGGCTGAGGAAGAGAAGAAAGAGGCAGAAAAGAAAAGCAAGGAAAGTGCTCTAGTAGAAACCTCCACCCAGACCAGATCATCAAAGAGATTTGCACCTGTCACAGCCAAAAGCTCAAGAACATCAAAACTGGAAGTCCAGGCATCCGGCAAAAGAGAGAAAAGATCAAAGACAAAAGCCACAAGGGCTTATGCAAGTCAAAGAGATGAAGAGGAAACCGAATTAGATGAGGGGGTAAAGGAAATAAAGAAGCAGAAGAAGAAAGGATCCGGTAAACCCTCCACAGGCCAAGACAAGGAAGAAATGGTAGAGGAATTTGTTGAAAAGCCCACCCTATCTCTAGAAAGTGTAATCAAATCAGTCACTGTGGATGGAAACCTTCAACCAATGGCCGAATTCTATGATGATTACAATGAGGCTGACCAAAAGATCCTGCAGGAAGCTACAATCAGGTATCTGAACATATACAATAAGGCTTTCATTGAAATTATATCTCTAATTCCTAAAAGCATAGAAAAGGAGTTAGAAATGAGAAAGAACAATGCCATGGAAAAAGACATTGAGATCCGGGAACAGATAGCTATTCAGCTATATCCTTCAATAAATCCCAAAACAATGAATATGATATTCAAAGATTGCAAGGATGAGTTCCGGAGCAAAGCCAGGATGAATCAGCTCATGCTTGGTGAAACTGACAAAGTGGCAAAAGAGACTGAAGAGATTCTCTGGAATACTCTTAAAAAGTTCAACATTCCCATCACAGAGGACTCTGGTAAAGACAAGAGCTCAGAATCCCCTATTCCGGAAGAGGTGGCTTATGGACAAACAAATATCTATCCTCCGGTTTCCCCTACAGCTTCCGGATCTAAAGGAGAAGACACAATACAGGAGAAAGAAATAGGAGTGAAGGAAAAAGAAGTTGACAGTACCAAGATTGCAGAGGAAGAGAAGACTCCAACAAAGAAAACCACAACTGATAGTGGTAAGAATGTAGAAGGAGAGAAAGCTCCAAGGGACAGTCCTAAGAATGCAGAAGAGAAGAAACATCTGTCTCTGGCAAGAGACACTGCAAAAACTGTCCAAGAATTCCTAAACCAAGAAATAATGGAGATTGATGAACAGGAGCTTCTACAAGGACCATTTAATTTTGATTCTCTCTCTCCGGTACAAACTATGAAGATAGCTTCATTCGCTAATGCAAAAGTGAAAGAAAAACTCCTAAAGTCTCATATGGAAGACTGTGAGTTGATAGAAGCTGCTTCTGGAGTGCTTGAAAAGATTATGCCATCGGTTCAGAAAGATCCCACAGCCTCCACTTCCGGTAATCTCAAAACTCTAGTCAGCAGTGTTAATACACATTTTGATTCACTAGAGAAGTCAGCAGAAGATAAGGTCCGGAAGGAATTTCTTGCAAAAAGACTATCAGAGGTACAAGGTTTGATAAGTAATGATAGGAGAAATATGAGTATAGGGATAAAGAGCTTAGAAAATGCTCTTAAAGATGGCGGAGAAATATACAAATTTTGTTTATCATGGTCCAAAGCAACAGTGGAGATTGAAAAGAAAATAAAAGAGCAAGAGGATAAACTACTAAGTTTGTCTCAAAGTTTTGATCCTCTCTCTTCCTCCATAGTCAATCAAGAGTGTCAGACTATTGCAATCACAAATGCAATAAAGAATTTTGAGAAATAAAAGAAGAACATAATTAGCCGGATGGGTGAACTCAGAAGGATCACTGTCCCTAAGTTAGAGGCCATGCATGAGGCCATAAGTGAAGCTCAAATCACAGCCCAAACAAATGATCTGACAGATCTTAAGAGGGCAGAAGCTTTTACGTTTTTGTTGAGTGGTCACATTTCAATTTTGGATAGAATGAAGCAAAGTTGGGCTACAGAACTCGTCTAATTGAAGACATCCTTTGCAGACATTCTTCAGTTTATGTGAGTATGTAATATGCGGCTAAGTATAGTTAAATTTTTGAAAATTTTGGTATGCGGATCCTACCCTTTGCCATTGATGTCAAAGGGGGAGTGAAGAGCAGTGAAAAATGAGGAATCCAACTAAGGGGGAGCTCCAGAAAATATATATAAAAATAGAGCATCAGCCAAGGGGGAGCATAGTGTAAACACTTAGTCATTTTTCACTAAGTGTTGCCATCAATGCCAAAGGGGGAGATTGTTGGCAAGAGACACTATATGGATTCATTATTGTTGTCATTGATGGCAACAAAGTTCATCCCACACTTCCGCATGTCATGGTATGTCTCTACCGGAAGTCAGAGTGAAGAATATTGTGGTCCGGTAAACAAGAACAGAGCATGTGGCAAGGTCCGACAGACAGGTCCGGATCTCTCAAAGGAAGTATCTTGGTGAAGTGTAGATTTGGGGAAGTAAAGAGTACCACCTTGAGTGATAGATTCCAAGGTTTTAGCCTCCGGTGATAGATGAGGTAAAAGATATGAATACTTGAGTACCGGGTTCCTGAGTGATAGTGTGAACAGAGGAAGAACTGACTGACTGAACATCAGACTATTTTTCGGATGCGTTTCTGATGGTGGTAAAGGTTATGAAGACATGAATTATGTTTGGCTGACATGATTAATTATTTCTACAAGTATATGCTTGATCCGCATTACTTGATGTGCAAGGATTCAGCCAACAACAGAGTTTGTGAGAAGATTGACTATTCCAGGTGCCAACTAGAAAGATAATGAAATCACTTGTGCAGATATATATAAAGGATGGATTTAGTTGTGATAAGTGGTGTGGTGACATGTGATATGCGAATAAAAGCAGAGCAAAGTAGAAATAGTAAGGAAGGTCCGGTATGTGAAAGGAAAGCAGCATAAGAGAAGAGGAAAGATGAAGTGCAGCAGATCAGTGTACTGAGCCTAACCGGAACTGAACTCCAACATATGTGGATGCTACCAATCAATTCAAGTATTGTATAACACTCTTTTGTAGACAATGTGTCTCTTCTAGGCAGTGTGCCTCCTTGTGAGTAGTATGCTCGGGCAGTGAGCCCTAATTGGCAAGTGCCATTTTGTAATTCCCTATTCTTCTAATAGAGAATAATCTTTGGGTTAATCACCCCATGGTTTTCTCCCTTAATAGGGTTTCCACGTCAAAAATATTGTGTCATGTGTATCTCCATTTCATGGTTATGTTTGCTTGTTTGAATTAATGCTGCATTAATCAATAAGAAAGTTCAGAAAGAAGAAATAATTTGGATAACTAATTCACCCCCCCCCCTCTCAGTTATCAACACCAACAAAGATTTCCAAGTCCCTTGGAAATGTATCTGTAAAACAAAACTACCTTTTTCCTGCATCTTTGTCTGTCTCTTCATCTTTAGCTTCAGGCTTCAAATATTCACATCAATGGCTAGTGACCAACCAACCAACAAAATCAAACTACCATCAATTTTAGAGCTTCTTCAGGCTCCTTCTACTCCCATCAGTGGAGTACTCTTCAGGCTGCAACCTCAAGTGCTTCTTTAGTCAGGTATCCATCTCTCTACTGCCTTACCACACCAACTCACCAAACCATCCATCTCACCCAACAGCAGATTCTAGCGATGCATCCTACCACTCTCTCCTCAGTGGCTTCTCTCTACACCCTTATCCAACCTAATCTCCATTGGAGAATGGTCATGACAGACCTTCTCGTGTTTGCCCTCACACACAACCTCAGAAACTTCTTTCTCGCAGCTAGATGGACCAAGCACCTACAACCAAACAACTTAGCAAACAAAATAACGGTCACCAACACAACTCTTCAACTTTCCTTTAGTTCTTCACCTGCCTTCTCAGTGACAAGAAACAAATACACACCACCCAAATCTTTCGCCAGCTCTGATACCAATATGATGCAGAGGTAGGAGGACCAAAACTATCCTCAATAACATTAACAAATCAAAGAACTAATCCAATTTCTTTGGTCAGGTTGAAGAGAACATTAATACATATTTTTCCTCCAATTTTCATGAAGATCCAATGGTAGGGGAGAAGGTTATGATTTTTTTTCCAAAACTGCAAACCCTAGGCAGCGTTCAGACCTGCCCTCACCAAAATTGCAATATCTCTCACAAAACTTAATTAAATTATACCAAACCAAAATAATTGTAAACTAGAAACACATATCTTTCCATCCATCTATTATATGCATCAATGTGAGGTTGTACCAGGCCGTACCATGCATATTTTCAGACTGCATTTTCAGAAAATTAAACTCTGCAGACCTACCCTTAATAAAAATACCATAACTTATTCAAATCTTAATGAAATTTGATGCAACAAAAAGAAATGGAAAGTAGACTCAATACGCTTTCCATCCATACCACATTCTGGTCATATAAAATCTGTACAAATCCATACCAATCTCTGAAATAGCAGTTTAACATTCAGAAATGTAGAAACAAGGGTATCTTTTATTGATATCACATCAAAATGTAACAACCCACATTCTCCAACCTTCTCCTCTCTACCTTCACAAATGGATACAAGGCCTTTTAAAGGCATTACATCATGACTCCTCACATTCCAACTGATTTCTAACTGCCTATCAACGCCTAGAACCAAAATGACCTTTCATATTCCAAGTTTGCATCGTTTGCAACTTTACAATTTTGCATCATTTACACAAATTTGAACTTAGACATCTCTTAGTGACTTTAATAAAAGGAAAAATGACTTAATTTATCTCATTACATTGTTGAATCATCAAAGTTCAATCAAATTCCTATGAAAGCATCAATTTGTCAAGGTGCTCCTGCACCATACAGTACCTTCTCCCCTCTGCCTTCACAAATGGATACAAGGCCTTTTAAAGGCATTACATCATGACTCCTCACATTCCAACTGATTTCTAACTACCTATCAACGCCTAGAACCAAAATGACCTTTCATATTCCAAGTTTGCATCATTTGCAACTTTACAATTTTGCATCATTTACACAAATTTGAACTTAGACCTCTCTTAGTGACTTTAATAAAAGGAAAAATGACTTAATTTATCTCATTACATTGTTGAATCATCAAAGTTCAATCAAATTCCTATGAAAGCATCAATTTGTCAAGGTGCTCCTACACCACATCTTTCTCAGATCCTCGAAACACCGCCCTTCGAAAAAGCATTCCTCCCCCGTTTCCTGCTCAACCTGTCGATTCACTAGGAGATCGGCCACCCCGTTGGCCTCTCTGTATACGTGCATGGTTGACCTCCTTGCTCATGCTGGCTATCTTGAAGACACCCTAAAATTTATCATTGAGATACCTGTTAAATCTGTGCTAGTTGTATGCATGTGTTTTCTTGGTGCCTGTAGATCACATATGAATATAGGCTTAGGAGTATTTACAGCAACATTGCTTTTTGATTTGGATCCTAAAAATGATGCACAACTTATGTTCTTCTCTCAAACATCCATCCACAAGTGGGCAGGTTTGGTGAGGTAAGGAGATTGATGAAAGACAGAGGAATTAAAAAATGCCCGGATGCAGTTGGATTGAAGGGTATAAAATGGTACATGCTTTTTTGTGTAGGAGACAGATCACATCCATAGACAAAGGAGACCTACACAAAGTTGAAGAAATTGGCTTGGAAGATGAAGGCGGCAAGGTATTTTCTAGATTCAAGAATTTACTTAATGTTGTGGAAGGATACGAAAAAGAATTATTTCTCTGCCACCATGGTGAAAAGCTGGCAATTGCATTTGGTTTGTTAAACATGCCCCATGGAACAACTATTAGACCTTTATCTTAAGGTTACTCATGAACCTTAAGATAAATAATTATTGAAAAAAAATTGTGTGTTCATTAATGACATGTAAGAGTATTTAATCAACTGCTACTTAAAAACTCTTTAATGTTTCTATCTAATGCAGGTTATTAGATTAATAGTGAAAAAGAACATACATTGACCATACAATTTGTGGCACTTAAGGTTATGTAATAGAATTTATAGTTGATAGTTAAATTGTATAACAAAATTTTTTATGATCTTTAGTAACGTTTATTATAATTGTTGCATGTTTTACATCATTGGAATGACATATTATCTGTAACTTTTTTAAAATTTTATTATGGTATGTGCACTTTGATATGATGTAATATGATTATGGTTTCGTTTCATATGTTGGAATATTATATATATAACAGAAAAATAAATTATTACATGAAATAAATAATAACTTTTCATTTTAAATGTTTTTTTTTGTAGAACACGGGTCTTCCAGAAGATGGAGATGATTCTGATGATATAGATCCAGATTATATTAGTTCTGGTATAGATCACATGGCAGAGGATGATGATGATGATGCAGATACAGAAGACAACGAAGCCAATGATGATGATGATCATGATGGTGATGATGATGATGAGGCAATTGCTGGTAGTAGCTAGTGACATTCATGATCATATAGGCTGCATCATGGATCATTGTTGATATATTGTTATGATGCCTCTTTTCATGGTTACTATCATATGTATCATTTTCACGGCTTGCAGTACCATATTATTGAGTTGTATCATTTTCACATGTATCAATTTGACTTATATCATTTGGACATGTATCATCTTGACTTGTATCATTTTGAGTTACATAATTTATCATTTTTACTTATATCATTTGTACATGTATCATTTTGACTTATGTCGATTGTTGGACATGTATCATTTTGACATGTTATTGATCTATTGGCATATTTGACTTTCACTTGTTTTAGTTATATATGATGATGATCTTATCAATATTGACTTGTCAATTTATATATATTGAAAGTGGTCGATGATTTTTGGATGGATATTTATTACATATGATGATTTTAATTTACTGCTCAAGATGGATGTAAAATTCAATTAAATTATAGATATTTGACTCACTTGTTTTAATTATAGATGATGATCATGTTATAATAATTATCTTGTTATTTTATAATAATTATCTTGTTTTTTTATATAATTATCTTGTTAAATTGGAAGCAAAACCCAAAGCAACAAAGGAGGTCATAATGGAAGCAAAACTTGGTGTCAATTAGGAAGCCAAAAAAGAAGCTATTTTTGACGCCATACAAGAAGCAAAATACGAAGTACGAATGAGAGTAAAACTAGAAACAAAAATGGGAGAAGACATGGAAGTAAAACTAGAAGCTAAATTGGGTGCCAAATTGCTAAATTGGAAGTAAAACTGGAAGCAAAATTGGAAGCAAACCTAGAAGCAAAAATGGAAGCAAATCTGGAAGCAAAAATGGAAGCAAAACCCGAAGCAAACTTGGAAGAAAAATTGGAAGCAAAACTGGACTAGAAGCAAACCTAGAAGCAAAACGAGAAGCCAAACCAGAAGCAAAATCAGAAGCCAAATCCGGCGCTAAATTGGAAGCAAATCTAGAAGGTAAATTGGAAACAAAATGGGAAGCAAAACTAGAAGCAAAAATTGAAGAAAAACCAGAAGCAAAACTAGATGCAAACTTAGAAGAAACACAAGAAGCAAAACTAGAAGAAAAATCAGAAGCTAAACTGGAAGCCAAATTAGGTGCCAAATCCGGCGCTAAATCTGGAAGCAAAATCAGAAGCAAAATGGGAAGCAAAATTGGAAGCAAAAATTGAAGCAAAATTAGAAGCAAACCTGGAAGAAAAACTAGAAGCAAACCTGCAAGCAACACAAGAAGCAAAACCAGAAGCAAAATCAAAAGCCAAATTGGGTGCCAAATCTGGTGCTAAATTGGAAGCAAATCTGGAAGCAAAATTGGAAGCAACACTGGAAGCAAAAATGGAAGCAAAACAAGAAGCAAACCTGGAAGCAAAACTAGAAGAAAAATCGGAAGCCAAATTGGGTGTCAAATTCGGCACTAAATCTAGCGCCAAATTTGGCTATTGCTTTCCAGCACTAAATCCGGTGCTAAATCTAGTGCAGAAGTAAGCATGCAATCTTGTGCTGAGTTTTGCGCTAGAAAAAGTCTCCAATTCCTGAGCTCAATTGCACTAAATTTTGGCACTATTTTAGGTGCTAATTGCCTATTCTATTGTAGTGAATGGTCATAAGCTTAGTAACAGTGTTATAGATTCTAGAGCCTCTGATAATGTTATGCCTACCAAGGTAGCAAATACCTTAGGTTTAACTTTGACTAAGACTTTTGGTCATTGTTTCTCCATGGAAACGAAGCAAGTGCCCCTCATAGGGTAGGTCAAGGATGCACAGTTTGCATTCAGTGCTTTCCCAAAGAAGAGAATATAGCTGACTGTTCTGGTGGCCAATGTTCTAGCTTCCTACGGAATATTAAGGGTATGAAATTTTTGCAAGGATGTTGGTGGAGAAATCAACATGGATTGGTCTGAGGAAAGGATACCTGTCAAAGGTGTCATGTAAAAGCTTCTCCCTGAAAGAGAGGCTAAGTATACAATAACCAAGTCTGAAGATCTGAAAGCATAGATTCTTTTCAAATCTTCAGGTATGGGAAATTATTTTCTTACCACTGATGAGGTTTCTGAGACATCATATGATGACTCAAATGGAATCCTGATAATAGAAGATTATTCTTCTTCAAGTGATGAATCTCCTGATCCTGAGAATGCCAAATTGAAAAGTTCAAATGATGTTTGGACTTTGGACTTTGATGGTATCTATTCTTCAACGGGATCTAGAGATGGAATTGTACTCACATCTCCAGAAGGTGATATCTTTCCTTTCTCCTACAAGCTATAGTTTGATAATACCAATAACACTGCCGAGTATGAATCTCTGATGTTGGGAATGGAAGTTGCTCACACAAAAGGAATCAAGAATCTCCATGCACAAGGAGATGCACAACTAGTTGTTTGTTAGGTAACAAATCTTTACCAGACTAAAAACAAAATGTTAAGGCATTTTCACAATCGAGTTTGGGATTGCATTGAAGATTTTAATGCGTTTAACATTTCTGCTATTCCAAGAGAATTCAATGATAGGGCAGATTCATTAGCTGTATTGGCTACTATTATGGTTCCTCATAAGGATTTTAAGGGTAATAAATATACCATTGAGTTGGTCTTTAGACCAAGTGTTCCTGATAATTCTGACCATTGGCAAGTATTCAATGGCGATGATCAAATCATTGCATTCTTGGAGAAAGAAAAGAATTTTAGTGAACTTATTTTGAAGGAAGTGATTCTCCTCCTCGAGAATCTGTGTCTGATATTGATCAAGAAATAGGTGAGGAGATATTACAATTGAAAGGAAACAAGATTCCCAAAGGTCTGGTTTTCCTTGAGAAAATTTTTGACAAGCATGGCCATTATGTCAAACAGCAGCAACAATCCAGAACAAGTTCATCTACTGAGTTTGAGCAAGTGAACCTAGGCACCGAAAGTGATCCTAAAATGGTTAACATTGGGAAATGTTGTACGGCTGACGAGAAGTTCAAGTTTGTGACACTCTTGCATCATTACATTGATGTGTTGGCCTACTCCTATGATGACTTGAAGTCATTTCGGCCAAAGGAAGTTCAGCATGAAATTCCACTGAAGATGGGATCTTTGCCTCACAAACAAAAACAAAGGCAATATAATCCTAAGATATCGGGTACCATTCTAGATGAGATCCAAAAGATTCTTAAAACTTGAATAATCTTTCCTATTCACCATTCATTATGGATAGCCAACATTATTTCGGTGAGGAAAAATAATGGAGAGATTCACATTTGTGTGGATTTCTGCAACTTGAACTAGTCGTCATTGAAGGATAATTACCCCTTCTTAGTAATGGACCAAGTTTTACAAATAGTGATGGGTTCAGAGATGCTATCCATGCTTGATGGTTTCTCAAGATATAATCAGGTGGAGGTCAGTGAAGAAGATCAACATAAAACTACTTTCACCACTCCTGGGGCACGTTTGCATATCATAGGATGCCTTTTGGCTTGATCAACGCTGGCGCTACTTTCCAGAGAGAGATGGATCTTGCATTTCGTGATGAGATGGGTAAGTTCATAGTTGTTTATCTTGATGACTTAACCATTTTTTTCTAAAAAATGTCAAGATCATGCTTATCATCTAAGATAAGTTTTGGAAAGATGTCAGCAACATGGTATTTCATTGAATCCCAAAAAGTTTGTTTTTGGGGTGACCAAAGGTAAGCTTCTTGGGCATATTGTGTCCAAGGAAGGTACAAAAATTAACTCTGAATGAGTCAAATCCATTCAAAGTCTTACTTTGCCTTCAAGTAAGACGATTGTACACTCCTTTGGGAAGGTTAATTTTCTACAGAGCTTTGTTCCCAAGTTTGCAGAAAAGACTCGTCATATTATAAATATGATGAAAGGAAAGTCCACATTCCATTGGAGTGTGGAAGGTAAAGAGGCTTTTGAGAACATCAAGAAATCTATTTCTCATGCTCTGGTTTTGGTTTGTCCAGACTATACAAAGGATTTCATCATTTATAGTTATGCTTCTGAGCATACACTGTCAGTCATCCTAGTGCAAGAGAATAAGAAAGGCATCGAGTCTATGATTGCATTTATGAGTTGTTCTTTGAAAACTCATGAGCTCAAGTATTCCATCATGGAGAAACATGCCTATGATGTCGTCAAGGCAATTAAGCATTTCAAGTACTACATCTTGAATTCCCACACTACCACCTTAGTACCAAATTTAGAAATTAAGTCCATCTTGACTCAAAAAGAGTTTGGGAGTAAGAGGGGGAACTAGATTGCAAAAATCTAGGAATATGATCTAGATATCAAACCCACCAAGCTAGTATGTGAGAAAGGTTTGTGTCAGGTCATCGTTGATAATGTGCCGAAAGAAACGGGTGATGAAGAAGTAGAGAATAAGGTAATTCCTATTGTTCTATCTGTTAACATAACTGACGAATGGTACACTAATATTGTACACTTCCTCACTTATGGTGAATATCCTAAGCACCTGTCTTATAAAGAGAAAAGGATGATCAAGCTAAAGGCTGCAAATTTTGTTCTTTGGGACAGTGGTTTGTATAAGAGAAGTCTTGATGGGATTTTTCTACGTTGTGTCGATAAGGCACAACAAGGTAAACTATTGGAATCATTTCATAGTTTGGCATGTGGCAAACATTTCTCAGTACTGGTGACAACTCACAAGATTTTGCGAGCTAGATATTATTGGCCTACACTGTTTCAAGACATATAGAACTAGGTGCGTAAGTGTGAGCTTTGTCAACAATTTGTGGGGAAATCCAAGTTCACTACATTACCTCTCAAGCCAATAATTATTGAGGAACCTTTTCAGTAGTGGGGCATTGACTTCATTGGTGCAGTAAACACACAGTCAAGTGTGGGATATAGCTATGTTCTCACGGCCACTGACTACTTCACAAAGTGGGTGGAGGCTATTCTAGTGAAACATGCTACTTCTGAGGTAGTTTGCAGGTTTCTCAAAGAAAATATAATATCAAGGTTTCATGTTCCAAACAAGATAGTAGCAGATAATGCTACTTGTTTTTCTTCCCAAGAAATAACTAGTTTCTACTTTGAGTATGGGATCATTCTTGCTCACTTATCTAACTATTATCCTTAAGAGAATGGTCAAACCGAGTCAATTAACAAGAACTTGGTTACTATCATCAGGAAGCTAGTTGATGAAAATTAGAGAACCTTGCACAAGGCATTATTTGATGCGTTGTGGGTAGATTGCATTACCCTCAAAAGAGCAATTGGTATGTCACCTTTTCAATTGTTGTATGGATTGAATGTTGAGATACCGATTACATTAGAGTTGCCCACTTTGAAATTGGTAAAAGCTATTGAAGATGGGACTTTTGAGAGCTCTATTGATAAGCACGTGATGTTCCTTTATGAGCTTGAGGAACAACATGTTAATGTGGTGGATCGCATTGCGGAACACCAAAGTCAAGTGAAGAAGCTATTTGACAAGAAGGCTAAATCTAGGAATTTTCAAGTCGGGGATCAAGTCTTATTATGGGACAAGAGAAGAGAGCTTAAAGGAATGCATGGGAAGTTTGATTCCCTATGGAGATGCCCCTTTGTCATTCATCAACTTTGTGGTGAAAATAGTTTCTTGCTGGAGTATCAGGATGGAACACCTTTTCTGTTGCCACACAGTGGGCAACATCTAAAGCTTTTCTCACAATAAAGTGGAAGATAAGGTTGTGAATATTTGTATAGTTTTGAGTCTTTTTCTTTTTAGTCTTTTTGTGTCTTTTGTTCTGTCACTTGACTCTATAGCCCAATGGATGGATGAAGGCACTTAGAGACTAGAGTTTTTCTCCCTTCGATCATTTCAAAGGATGATTGAAGGAAGCTCCTCATTAAAGCCAGCTGTTATCCTCAAATTTAGTTACGCTCAATTTGTAGGATGACCCTACAAAACTTGTCTATTTCATAACCTACAACTTTAAGCACACAAAATGAAGAGAATCACATTTTCCGTCGTGCAACGTGGTCTCTTAGCTTCGGCGAATTCACCCACGTAATGTTTTATGTCATTTTCTTGAAGTTGGCAAATCAGACCAAAATTGCAAAGTTTAGTTTTTTCAAGTGTTAGAGTTTTGTTAAACATGCATGGGCAGCAAATATTGCCGCCAATACATGTTATTTGCCTTGTCTCATGGAAGGGTAGAAAAATTTGGCTCCCATGCATGTTTTCCCTTGATTGTTGCATGGGTAGCAAATTTTGTCGCCCAAACAACAATCACTTCACACAAAGTATAATTAATGCGCTCAGTTCATGGTGTTTTAAGGAATTTTAAATGTGTTCTATTTGTTTTTATTTTCATTATTTCTTTGTCTTTCACCTTCCTATGTCCCCTTCACCCTGGAGATTCATCGAGAGTGCCAAGCATGCATAACTGAGCAAATTCGACTGGTGATTTGAGTTAGGGTTTCCCTTGTTTCTTCCTTTTTGTTACCTAATAAGTCTTTTTCTTTTTCTTTTTTTTTTTTCATGTGGTTGTTGTTAAATTAGGGTTTCAATGTTTTTCTAGTTTGTTATATGCTATTATTTGCGTCTTTTTGTGTTTCTTTATGTAACTAGTCAAAACCCTAGTACATACTGTTAAACTCTTTTCCTTTATGTGTTGGCATTTTGAGTTCATTCTTCTTTTTCTCATCGAATGGTCTTCACTATTTTCAATCCTTTCATTTTATAACCCTTGTCAGCATTTTTTATCATCCAACTTTGCTTTGTTCCCAGTAGCGGTGAAGTCTACTACTGTCTTTTTTCACAGTTAAACCTGTTTGAATGTTTTTCCATGGCGTGAGTGGTGAAATTTGCCGATGCCACTTTACCTAAGTTTACTAATTGATTTAAAAGTTGGAAAAAATCACCGACCTTACACCAATGAGGGTTTACCTACTCTAGCTGTAGAGGAGGTAAATTCACCACCTCACCACCCTTGTAGAAGTTAAACAAAATCACCACATGCATGGGTGCCAGATTTCTCCACCGATGCATGACTTAGGGATTTACCAAATGTGTGGGGGCACCAAATATCATCACCCATGTTAACACTTGACTATTTTACCCTACATGTAGGGGCGAGAAAATTCACTGCCAATACATGATACTTCCATAAATATAATATGTAGGAGTGGCAAAAAAAATTTGCCCATACATAATCATCCTAACCAGTATTGTATCAAATGCAAAGACAATGAATTTTGCCACTCAAACACTTGCAAATTCTTACCCAAGATGCAAGGGTCACAAAATTCATCGCCCTTGCACAAAAGCAATCTACCCTACATGCATAGGTAGAAAATTTTGACGTCCTTACATTACTCACCTGAATCTCTCTGGGAAATTTTTCCTTTTGTCTACCATTGCCCTCTTTTGCACTATTTCTCACCTCCATCGCTCTCTAGCCCCATAATCTTCATCATTGCAATTCCCTATTGCCATATTTTCCTAACACTGCAAAATCATGAATCTTGTGTTGCAGTTTCTTCTACATGTTTTTCGAGGTCCATCTTTCAACAAAGACACTTGCGATTCAGATAACTGACTCATCACCAAGGAAAACAAAAGTCATGAAGTATAAGTATCAGAGAGTGTTTCCTATGACATCCAATGTGGATGAGATTAGAGACACTGAGATAGGTCATGTGGACATGGCCGAGTTTGTGGATAGAATGAAACAACAACCCCTTAATCACTTTATGAAACGCATTGTGGAAAGCAACATTCATTTGGTGGCTACATTTCTTGTTGCTGTGCACAATCTTGAGTTTGTACTTCAAGTGGTGGCACATTACAAGGATAACAAGAGGGTCACTGATACCAACAGGAATGTGATTATGAGATTGGATCCAGATTTCTTGGGTAAAGTCTTCATGTATCCTAGCCTTGATACATGTGCAAAGATTGATTCTGATCATTCTTAAAAAGAATATGATAAGAATCCATAGTTAGCAAAGAAGATAATCAACACCAAATGGCCTAAAGTCTCCAAGGCCCAATCTCTCAAGATGGCCTAAAATGTTTCCTAGGAGTGGTTTCATTGATGAAATCAATGATTTGATTACTCTTCTCAGTAGGGTAAGGGGACTTTCTACATCTTCCACTTTTCATGAGTGGATGTACCTCTACTTCAGGGTAATATTGAAAGGAAACCAAAAGATATTTTGGGGTGAACAGATCAGCAGCGCCATCCATGAGCAACTTACTAAGATGTCCATTACTTCCAAGTTCTATATGACATCTTATCTTGTTTATGTTGCTGCCTCCATGAGGAGTTTTCCAAGTCTATCATCAAATGGAGATAGGAGGGTTGTTCCAGTGTATCAATATTATCCTCAATT
Source organism: Cunninghamia lanceolata (assembly GCA_027924645.1). Taxonomy (NCBI): domain Eukaryota; kingdom Viridiplantae; phylum Streptophyta; class Pinopsida; order Cupressales; family Cupressaceae; genus Cunninghamia; species Cunninghamia lanceolata. Next base: position 2,715,579 of record BSBN01000500.1, on the reverse strand, counting down.
GACTCAATGAAGGGAGATATTCATCATTTTTGAAGGGTTAATGATGCTTTCTTTGCTTTGTTCTTGTGTCTTTTTGATACACAATTAGAACATAAGAGAGTTTTTTATGAAGCTTGGACAGTAGTTAACAGATTTGGTTGTTAGTATCTATAATTTCCCACTTTCACTTATTTGAGGGTTGGGTATTTCCAAGGTTATCCCTATATGTTACCAAGGTATCCAAGTGACAAGATTGTGTTAATGGAATTATGCCAATAGATCATTGTTGTGCATAATAAACAAATGGAGCTGAAGAAACCTGGTTTCAAGTTCCTGATTGAGATTGGCAGGTATTCCATCTCTACTTCTACTAATGCTAAGGCCATTGAATCTGAAATGCAACTTGTTACTATGAAGCATTTCAAGTGAAGAGCTAACTTTGATTACAGAAGGGTTAAGGATAAAATAAAGAAGAAATTTGTGTCTCATATGCCTATGGTAGAGGATGTCTGGTCTGATCTAAGGATAGAGGAAGACTTCAGGAAGATGCACTACTAAAGATTGACTTTAAGTCAAGTTGAGGAGATGAGGTTGGCAGACATTCCTGATGGTATGACAGATGATGGCAACATTCTGATTCTTGCTTATGTTAGTGAAAATATTGAGGGTTCTTCATTGATTGCAATTAAATGGTCAAAGAAAGAAGTTACTTCCATCTAGTAAAGATTTCAACCAAATTTGGAAAATACAAATGTATGTTTGGGAGGTAAAGGAATTCAATTGAAAGACTTTATAACCGGATCTGAAGAAGAAACCCATGAACAAATAGGTAAGAAGGCTGAGCTGAGGATGAAAAACAAAAGTGATGCACCTAGTTCTAGCAAGGATACCAAGCCTAAGATTAAATTTGTGTCTAACGGTGGTAAAGCTAAGGTAGCTGAAGAAGAGTCGATTGTTGAAGAGATAGTCACTGAAGAACAGGATACTGAGGAGCCGGTTATTGAAGAAATATCTTTAGAGGAAAGAGAAGAGATTAAACAAGAAGAAGAATAGGAACAACATGGAGGACCCATAATGTCTCCTCAAGATTACTTTTCACAACAGCCACATGTTCCTTCTCCTTTGAACACATTTTCTATGTCTTCTTCTATGCCCATTGCCTCAGTCACCCTAATCATTCCAATAAATATTCAGTCTTCTGAATCTCCTTTGTTTTTGCATTCATCTCCATCCAAGGTAACTTTTTATGGTCTTAAACATAATTTGGAAACTATTTTTGGTTCTTCATCTTCTTTACCTAGTCTATCCTAACCTTCATTTGATATGGATACTCAAACTGATTTTGAACAGCTCATGATTGTTCTAACCAAAATACAAGTGTTGATGCTCTCGGTGCCATTTTTAGAAATACTTCCCCAATTGTAACTTCAACTTGTGTGGGTCCAGCTCCTTTCACACCGACTATGGATTCTAATTTGGATGCAAATATGCCAGTACTTCCTCCATGGCTTTCAGCGCATACCCCGAAGAGAAAGAAGCAAGCCATCTCCCCAGATGACTTTGACTTCGATAAATTGATGCCTGTGAAGACCAAATCCAAAAAGAAGCCAAAGACTCTATCCAGGTTGTTTTATGATAAAGGTCACAGGTATGTTGAGATAGCACAACCTCCTCTTGATGCAACTATTGAAGATTTTGATTTGAATGACTATTCAATCTCAAGAATTGAATTGGGGAAGATCACACATGAGGTTGCAAAGGCTGATGCCCAATTCACACTCAATTCTCTTATTGTCAAATTTGATCAAGAAAGGAAAATGAAGGATCAATATAAGGATAGGGCTGAACAGTTGACTACAGTCCTACAGAAAATCACATTGACTTCAGAGTCAGTGGAACCTATGGCTAGCACTGTTGAAGATCCTATCATTCAGAAGGTTGAGAAGATACAGGCAAGAGGAAGAGTGGTCAAGGAATTTCTGGAAAGAATGATTGCACAAGGTATACTTCTTCTAAGAACTTCTGTCGAAAGAAGAAACAAAATGGAAAAGGTAAGGGCCAAGTTGGATGCGATAGTTGATGCTTTGTATCAAGAACTCCAGGACATGGATGAAAGTCTAGAAGAGTGGGTGAAAATGAAGAAGTTGAAGTTGAAAACTTTGGTAGGGATTTGGATCATTTCCAATCGTGAGTCATATGTCGAAACTAAAGAGATGTTGATTCACCAAAACAATGTTCTAAAAGATTTAATCAAGGACTTGCAGAGCATCCGAGAAGTTAGTGAAGATAATGATGTTAGTCTTGTCAACAAGCTTGAATGCTGCAGGAGCACCAAGGCTCAATGCAACCTGTACATAGCCTTTTTGATTTGTCAATTTTGGGTTAGGAGCTTTTTATGTTTGTTAAAATGCATTGGTAGGAGAAGCCTTTACTTTTGATCGGCCTATTGGCCCAAGTGAAATACAAGTCAAAGAATGTATCTTTGAAGGTGTTCGGCATTAGTTCAACCAATATGCATTGGTCACTTTGTTGAAGGTTTGAACCTCGCCGTTGAACCTCACGTCGAGGTTCAATGGTTCAACAGGTTCATCAATATGGAATGGTGAAGTTGGAGTCAGCATGAGAATCGTTATCGGTGAGCGAAAAGAAAGCTACACTGATGGTTCAGGTCTAGCTGATAATAGTTATATCAGCGTAAGAAGTATGATCGGGAGAGATGATAAAAGTCTCACTGATAGACATTGTTTGGGCGATGGAAAGTTTACAAAATTCAAAGGCATCAGTGAGAAAGTAACTATCAGGCAGCGAGGATTAACTTATGCCGATAGTCATCAGTTTTGCCGATAGAATATGTCAGAGAGACATCATGGTAAGTCTTGCCACCAACCAAGAAAATGTAGAGTTGAACCGGGCAGTTAGAATACCAACCGGTCTGGAAACTGAAGCGTCCTATAACGGACATGGGATAACTATAAAATGTAGAATTCTTTCTGTAAAAAAGAAGAAGGAGAAGAAGAGAAAGATTTTGGGGTTGAGAAGCATTTTGATGTAAGAAACAGTTTTGAATAAAAATCCAATTCATCAGTTCGACCAATTTGTGTATTTTTGTACAGTTTTCAGTTTGTTATTTTGAAGTAGAATAGTTATTTCTTTTTCTGCAATTTTGTTCTCTTTTGCAAATCATGACTCTATATTGATGTTCCTCAAGTTCCTCTGTACAGTATGGAGGCTATCAAGCAGAGTCATGCTTTTTGTTTGTTTTTCTTTTGTGGGGTGGTCGGATTGTCGACTAGAGGAAATGCATGCTTGTTCTAGGCGAGCTCAGTAAGGAGTCCGGCTAGATAGACAAGTAGGAGAATAGACTTGCAAGGGCAGAAAATAGAGGCGAAGAAAATGAGCACCAAGCAGTCCAGACCCTTGAACAGAGAGAGAAGGGTGGACAACGGGCTCAGAAAAGTTATGTGCCATTGAGGCAATATCTAGGAAGCAGTGAGGATAAGGTATGTGTCCCACACCAAGTAGAGTGATAGAGTCTTCCATCTCTGCAAAGAGTTGAGGAATTTAGCTGACATTTTTGTGTAGAAAGATGTCATGAGCACTTGAATTGGTAGAGAGGCTAGAGTTGTCCAAAGTCTTGAATTGATTCAAGATAGGTAGAACTGACATTCTAGAGTCCCTCCCTATCAAATTGGTATCAGAGCCATAAGATTTGGGTTATTCCTAGATTGGAATAGAAGAGTTGTATGTCATCACCGAGTGCAAGTGAGTCTGTAGGTTCATCCAAGAAGATGGTGACTAATACAGAGTTAGCAAAGAAAGTTGAGGATCAAGAAGAGGAGAATAGGCTCCTACAGGAAAGATTGGTAGCAATGGAAAGTAGACTGGGTATAATGATGGAGAAGACTGAAGAAGTCAGGCAAAAAGTAAACATGGAAAAAGGTGTGTCTATAGAAGATGAAGAGCCCACACCTGATCCTAAGTTGGAAGAAGAACCATTCTTGAAAGCTTTGAAAGCAATGAGTGGTAAAACATTGGAAGGAGTACCACTTTTCAGTGGGAAAATGGACCCAAATTTGGTCATGGAGTGGATAGAAGGACTTGAAAATCACTTTGAATGTGATGGTGTAAGCGAGGCACAGAAAGTAAAGGTGGCCAAATCCAGACTCAGGGGAGCTGCCTTAACCTGGTGGAAATTTGTGCAGACTGAAAGAGCAAAAGAAGATAAGAAGCCCATAGCTACTTGGAAGGGAATGGTAGCTAAAATCAGAGAAGCATATATGCCAGAAGATTATGAAATACAGCTGCACAAGAAGAGACAGAAGGAATTAGATGTCAGTGCATACACTAAAGAATTCCAAAAGCTATGCTTAAGGTCCAAAGTAATGGAGGATGAAAGCATAAAGGTAGCAAGGTACCTTAACGGTCTGAAGTGGAATATACAAGAAGAAATCAGTTTGTTGTGTCCTACAACAGCACACAAATGCTATCAGTTGGCACTAAAAGTGGAGGAAAAGAACAAGAGGAAACAAGACTCAAATAGCAGAGGAAGAGGAAGAGGCAGAGATAACAGAGGACACAGAGGGAGTTTTGGTGGAAGGAATGCTGACAATAGATCCCAAGCAGAATCAAAACTCACAGAGCAGAGTGGGGAGTTGAGTGGTAGAGGAAACCACAGAGGAAGAGGATCTAACAGAGGAAGGTGAGGAGGATCAGGCAGAGGATCCTATTTCACCACCATGAAGTGTTACAACTGTGGTAATCTAGGTCATCCAGCGTATAGGTGTCCAGAAAAGGCCACATCCTCTTCTCAAGGAGGTGATAAGAGAAATCACTATGTCCAAGATAATGCATCCAACAGCTAGTCACCTGAGGTCAGTCTGAACTCAGAAGATGGAGAGAACCTGATGATAAGGAGAACCTTGCTGAAGGAACCAGTAAAGTCTAAACCAAGCCAGAGGAGAGCACTATTCAGAATCAAGTGCAAGATTTTGAATAAGGTATGTAAAATTATCATAGACTCAGGATCTACTAATAATATTATTTCTGATGAGGCGGTTAAGAAACTAAATTTGAAAAGATTAACTCATGCAAACCCATATAGAGTCACATGGTTGAATAAGGGTCAACATGTGGTAGTGAATGAACAAAGTTGGGTAGAGTTTAGTATAGGTGGCTATAAGGACAAGGTATTATGTGATATACTACCCATGGATGCATGCCATCTCTTATTGGGTAGACCATGGCAGTATGACCGAAAGGCAATACATGATGGTGAGAAGAATGCCTATTCTTTTCAGAAGGATGGTGTCACCTATAAGATTCAGTCACTGGAGGATGAAGATGTAGTTCAGACAAAGAGTCCTAATATCTTGGTTGTGAGTGGAAAAGAGTTTCTGAGTATTCTTAAGGAGGATGGTATTGGTTATGCCATCATAGTAAAACCAAAAGAAGGACAGCAGGATAAGAAGACAGAGATTCCCAAAGAGGTGCAGCCTATACTGGAGAAGTATAAAGGCATAATCAGTGATGGTACACCAACCACATTGCCTCCACAGAGAGCAATAAGCCATCAAATAGACCTGATTCCAGGGGCATCTTTGCCAAACAAGGCACCTTACAAGATGACTCCAGATCAGCACAAAGATATTTCCAAGCAAGTGCAGGAGTTGCTAGATCAAGGATTGATCAGGAAGAGTATTAGTCCTTGTGCAGTACCCACAGTGTTGGCACCAAAGAAAGGAGGATCATGGAGATTATGCACAGATGCCAGAGCCATAAACAAAATAACTATAAGGTATAGATTTCCAATTCCCAGAATTGAAGATCTCATGGACTGTATTGGAAAAGCAAAGTACTTCACCAAGATAGACCTGAAGAGTGGTTACCACCAAATAAGAATCAAGGAAGGAGACGAGTGGAAGACAGCCTTCAAGACCACAGAAGGACTGTATGAGTGGCCTGTTATGCCATTCGGTCTATCAAATGCACCTAGCACCTTTATGAGACTCATGAATGAAGTCCTAAAGGATTATATTGGTAAATTCGTAGTTATTTTTTCTAGATGATATTCTAATTTTTAGTCAGACCAAGGAAGAACATCTAGAACATGTAAATACTGTTTTGCAAAAATTACATGATGAACAACTAACCATCAATCTGGAGAAGTGTGAATTCATGAAGCAGGAATTGGTATACCTTGGTTTTGTGGTGTCCCAGGAAGAATTGAAGATGGACAAGTAAAAGGTAGAGGCAATCTTGAGCTGGCCTACTCCCAGAGCAGCCACACAGGTGAGAAGTTTCCATGGCTTAGCCCAGTTTTACAGAAAGTTTATCAGAAATTTCAGTGGGATATGTGCACCCATGTTGGATACAATTAAGGGTGGAATGAAAGCAAAATTTAGATGGACACCAGCTGCAGATAGAAGTTTTGAATGGTTGAAGAAAGAAGTAGCAACACAACTTGTACTATCGCTGCCTAGTTTTGATAAGCTATTTACTATTGAATGTGATGCAAGTAACATAGCTATAGGAGCAGTGTTAAATCAGGAGGACAGACCTGTAGCCTTTTTCAGTGAGAGGTTGAATGAAGCAAAGAGTAAGTACTCTTCGTATGACTTAGAGTTGTATGCTCTAGTCCAAGCACTTAGGAAGTGGAGACATTATCTCCTACCTAAGGAATTTGTTGTCAACACAGATAATCAAGCCCTGAGTTTTCTGAACTCATAGGATAAGTTGAGCAGCAGACATATCAAGTGGATGGAGTACCTACAATCCTACACTTTTATAATTAAGCATAAGAAGGGGCAGCTCAACAAAGTTGCAGATGCTTTGAGCAGGAGGTTGCTCACAGTGCAGGAAGTGCAGTTGAAGAGCATTGGAGTTGAAGATTTCAAGGATCTCTATAGAGATGATGAAGACTTTGCTGAGGCATACAAGGTATGTCAAGATTTTGAGAATCACTTTCACAGTGAGTTTGCAGATTTCACCTTACAGCAGGGATTGCTATTCAAAGGTGGACATTTATGTGTGCCAAGGGGATCTATGAGAGAAAATCTCATACAAGAGAAGCACAATGGCAGTCTGAGTGGCCATTTTGGTCTGAACAAAACACTGGAGCTAGTCCAAAGGTTCTATTATTGGCCGAGGATGCACAGAGACATCAGAAGGTATGTAGAGCAGTGTATCGTATGTTAGAAGGCCAAGGGAACCACTTCAAATGCAGGACTGTACCAACCCTTGCCCATTCCTTCTAGGCCATGGGAATGTGTAAGTATGGATTTTGTAGTTGGTTTAGCTAAGACTAAGATTGGTTATGATAGCATTTATGTAGTTGTGGATAGGTTTAGCAAGATGAGTCATTTCATTCCCTGTAAAGTGACTCATGATGCAAGTCATATAGCACACTTGTTTTTCAGAGAAGTGATAAGGATTCATGGACTTCCAGCAAGCATTGTGTCTGACAGAGATGCTAAGTTCATGGGGCATTTCTAGAAAACTTTGTGGCAGAGATTAGGGACAAATTTATCTTTCAGCTTAGCATATCATCCACAAACAGATGGTCAAATAGACGTGGTAAATAGGACACTGGGTAACCTATTAAGATGTATAACCAAGGAATATAGGTAGAGCTGGGATCAAGTCATTCATCAGGCAGAATTTGCCTATAATGACAGTGTGAACAGGACTACTGGTAAGAGTCCATTCGAAATAGTCTATGGAATGCACCCCAGAGGTGTATGTGAGCTCAGGAATATGGGAAACATGGAGAACAGAAGTGGTCATGCAGAGGATTTTGCACAATCCATGAAAGAAGTACATGAACAAGTGAAGAAAACCTTGACAGAAAACACACAGAAGATCAAGGACAAAGTAGATGCCCATAGGAAGGACATCCAGTTTGAAGTTGGTGATCTCGTTATGGTGCACCTAAACAAAGCCAGACTGCAGAAGGGAATACCAACCAAACTGCAAATGCAAAGAATTGGTCCTTGCAGAATCCTGAACAAGTATGGTAACAATGCATACAGGATTGAATTGCTAGAAGACTTGGCAATCTCACCAGTATTTAATGTTCAAGACCTGGTGCAATACCAAGGTCCTCAATCAGCAGCAAATGGATCCATTTCAGAGAAGGAACAGACAGTCAAAGATGTGACTTTACCACTAAAACCCAAACTACAAGCAGAGAGAATACTGGATTCAAGAGTATAGAAGCAAACCAAACATGGTGTCTACATGGAGCATTTGGTCAAATGGAAGCAGTTGCCTGAAGCAGAAGCTACCTGGGTTGCAGAGTCAGAATTCAAAAAGAGGGGAATTGATGTTGCCTCATTATCACCGGAGGTGACCTAGCTTCTTTCCGCACAGGGGGAGTATGGTGTAGGAGCACCAACGCTCAATGCAGCCTGTACATAGCCTTTTTGATTTGTCAATTTTGGGTTAGGAGCTTTTTATGTTTGTTAAAATGCATTGGCGGGAGAAGCCTTTACTTTTGATCAGCCTATTGGCCGAAGTGAAATACAAGTCAAAGAATGTATGTTTGAAGGTGTTCGGCATTGGTTCAACTGATATGCATTGGTCACTTTGTTGAAGGTTTGAACCTCGCCATTAAACCTCACCGTTGGTCACTTTGTTGAACGTTTGAACCTCGCCGTTGAACCTCACCGTTGAACCTCGCGTCGAGGTTCAATGGTTCAACAGGTTCATCAATATGGAATGGTGAAGTTGGAGTCGGCATGAGAATCGTTATCGGTGAGCGAAAAGAAAGCTACACCAATGGTTAAGGTCTAGCCGATAATAGTTATATCGGCGTAAGAAGTATGATCGGGAGAGATGATAAAAGTCTCACCAATAGACATTGTTTGGGCGATGGAAAGTTTACGAAATTCAAAGGCATCGGTGAGAAAGTAACTATCGGGCAGCGAGGATTAACTTATGCCGATAGTCATCAGTTTTGCCGATAGAATATGTCGGAGAGACATCATGGTAAGTCTTGCCACCAACCAAGAAAATGCAGAGTTGAACCGGGCAGTTAGAATATGAACCGGTCTAGAAACTGAAGCGTCCTATAACAGACATGGGATAACTATAAAATGTAGAATTCTTTTTGTAAAAAAAAAAGAAGGAGAAGAAGAGAAAGATTTTGGGGTTGAGAAGCATTTTGATGTAAGAAACGGTTTTGAATAAAAATCCAATTCATCAGTTCGACCAATTTGTGTATTTTTGTACAGTTTTCAGTTTGTTATTCTAAAGTAGAATAGTTATTTCTTTTTCTGCAATTTTGTTCTCTTTTGCAAATCATGACTCTTTATTGATGTTCCTCAAGTTCCTCTGTACAGTATGGAGGCCATCAAGCAGAGTCATGCTTTTTGTTTGTTTTTCTTTTGTGGGGTGGTCGGATTGTTGACTAGAGGAAATGCATGCTTGTTCTAGGTGAGCTTAGTAAGGAGTCCGGCTAGATAGACAAGTAGGAGAATAGACTTGCAAGGGTGGAAAACAGAGGCGAAGAAAATGAGCACCAAGCAGTCCAGACCCTTGAACAGAGAGAGAAGGGTGGACAACGAGCTCAAAAAAGTTATGTGCCATTGAGGCAGTATCTTGGAAGCAGTGAGGATAAGGTATGTGTCCCACACCAAGTAGAGTGATAGAGTCTTCCATCTCTGCAAAGAGTTGAGGAATTTAGCTGACATTTTTGTGTAGAAAGATGTCATGAGCACTTGAATTGGTAGAGAGGCTAGAGTTGTCCAGAGTATTGAATTGATTCAAGATAGGTAGAACTGACATTCTAGAGTCCCTCCCTATCATTGAAGAACTCCCATGCCAGTTACTAGATGATGATCATAAGTTTCTTCCTGTGGAGGAAATGGTACAACAATTTAAAAGTATGATTCAAAGGGACTTTGAAGAACAAGCTTTTCCAATGACTTATATGGATAAGTTGTTGGATTATTAGTTGACTCTAGATGACCTTAAGACAAGCTTGGTAAGGCATGAAAAGGCAGCTACCAATGTGAAAGACTCAATAACTAGGGCTCGTGCTATTTCAAATAACACTTCTAGGCTAGATAACATTGAAATGCAAGCGATGCTGACAATGTATGAAGAAGGACGGTGGTGGGAGTTGATCAAGTTGATCATGCCTTAGATTATTTTCTAAACATTTCTTTTATGCTTTATGTATTTAGTTTTGGACATATTTACATGTACTTTTCAAATGTGCAATTAGATGTAGAGAAAAGGAAAGTCCTAAATCAATAAGGACTCTTTTTTGTTGAATAAGTCATAGTTTTACTTTTCCTATTTTTTCTCATGGCCTCTCCCTATAAATAGAGAGGGCCTCTTTTCTAAATAGGATCTTTATTCTATTGAAGTGAAGTGCTACTAATTTGAAAAGCAATTTGAGACTTTGTGCTTATTGTTGTAAAGCAATGTTCAAGCAATTATCAATACAAGAAATGCAATTTAGCATCCGATATTTGTCTTGGATCAAATTTGTTATGTGATAGAATTGTTCTTACATATTTTCTATTGCATTATCTTTGATAAGTGGTTGAAGTGTGAGCGTATATATCAAGTGTTTAAAGAGATATTTCAAATTTGATTTTTGTAGACTTTGAGCTACAATATCATTTGTGGAAATTGTGTTATGTTTGTGAATTTGAAATAACTTGAAGACTTTGAGTTGCAAGTTGATTTATGTGATTAGTTTATCATATCTCGACATATATTGAAGACTTTGGGCTGCACTCTATTCCGGAATCTTTACTTTCATTTAGCATAAGAAGCAACAGAAAACTTTGTGTTTTCATGGGTTTCTTCGTGATTCAAACACGCTGGTATTAGTTTAGTTATTCTTTTGTGTAACTAAAATACATATTGGCTAGCCTTTCTCTAAGATAGTAATTTGTAGTGATTGTATGACATAGGCTTTGTATTGTTAATTGTAAACATCTTTTCTAAAAAAAGAGAAATAGATGATATGGAAACACCCCATGGCTAGTTTTAGTGTAAATACATCTAGTTAGTTAATGCTTGATTTCAGTTGGCAATAAGAAGGGAGCCTCCCCTTTCTGAGAGGAGAGATTCAATCTCATCATACTATGGTTGATATAACCATTTTGTCCTTAGTTTGTTGAGAACAAAATATTCACCCAACAATCCTGTTACCTCATTTTCAAAATTTTGCTAAAGCATTTATGTGTTAGGTCATTCACATTCTTTATTCATCATTATTCATACTTTATTTTTAGGTCGCACCTTCATACTTAGTCATTTTTCACTCGGTCGGCAATTCTTTGTGTTTTTGAACCCCAGTGGGTGAGTTCAAAAGTTCATGAACCTCCTAACTCCCCGGATAGTCACTAGGCTTGTGTCATAAACTTTCCCCGTCGGTCTTGTGCCATCTTGTTAAAGAAATTATTTGTTGTCGAAAGGTCAGAAGTTCTTTGAACTTCCAAACCTTTAAGTCTTGCGGTTCAAGAATTTTGAAAATCTCCAACTTCCTAACTAAACGCGCTTATTACTCCTGTGGTGCCTCCTTCTGAGCTAGCGATTAGTACAACAAGGTGACACCTATCACCCCATATTAAATTTGGAATGTGTGAAAATGCATGGGCACACTTTTTGGAGGGAAACAGAGGGGGATATTATGAATTTCAAAGTACGATATGCCACCAGTTATAAATGAAAATTTATGAGGGAATTAATCAGATATGATATGAGACCTGGATAAATTGGTCACCCCACGAAGGAAAGTCCCATAATATCGTGAAGGAGATACACTGTGGAGAGCTACCAGTTCAGCCACTCACGAAGAACTCACAGGATTCCTTGCACACATGTTAGCCCAATTGGCTTTCTCTTTCATTTCTCTCTCTTTTGTTGTGGAAGCATAATTATTTACTGGTTGGGAAAAATAATATATCTTTCATGAGTCTGTATATTATTTCTCCTGTGAATATACTGTGGACCTCTTCTATGTCCTTGAATGTTTCAGAGTCTTTTTCTTTGCGGATTCTCAAATTCATCAAGATGAAATATAAGTTTCAAGGGGCTCCATTAGTTCCCATGGTTGAAAATGGGCTGTCAAGTGTGAAAGATACATAGCTTGGTCATATAGACTTGGAGGATTTTTGGAAGAGAATGCAGCTGGAAGCTAGGACTTCTATTGCTGAGAAGATTGTAAGAAGTGGTTTGGATAGAAGCGGAGGCTTTCCACTTGTTGTGCCTTGACCCGATTTGGTTGTTGCATGTGCTAACAATTATTTTCTAGATTCAGAAGAAATACAAGCCCCAGACGACTCTATAGTAGCTAAAATCGATTCATAGGCCATTGCTCTTGCTTTGAAACTGGTTGATTATGAGAAATTTGTTGATGTTTCCATCTCTTTTGGTTGGGGATTTTACCATGAAAAGAAATATTGGTGTCAAAGCCGCATTGCCAAGAGCTGGTTGGAAGTGGAGAAGAAAGGGAAGTCTAGGCTCCCTACTCACCTGAAAAGAGGCCATTTTAAAGAAGAGATTTCTGATATGATCACCTTACTGCATCATGTGGTTGGAAGCACGAAATCTGACTCTTTTGAGTATTGGATGTGTCAATTTATTCTACTCATTTGTGGTGACCATCACATAGATTGGGCAAAACTGATAAGTGAAAGCATGGACGAGTAGTTGATAAATTTTCCGCAAAAGGTGAGTTTTCATATGTGCTACTTGTTGGTGTATGTGTTGGCTAATAGAGAGGTTGTCTAGCCCAATTTAAGAGCTCAAGGAGCTCCTACCCTAGATACACCTGTGTATCATTTTTTTCCACAATTGCAAAGAAGTGTTGGGTTGAAAGATTTATGAAGGGTGAATGATGCTTTCTTCATGTTGATTGCCAATAAAATTGAAGGTACCTTAGAGAAGAGGTTTTCTCTTGAAGTGGATGCCCTGGTGATGACTTTGGAAGCTTTTATATTTAGTTTGACCGCTTTTCTTACCTCAGAATAGGAGGTTATGAAAATGCCCCATTAAAATTGCCAAGGTACCCATCTAATTTTATTGTGTTTCTAGAGGTTTGCTATCAAATGGCAGTTGTGAATACCAAGTATCATGCCATGAAGAAGAAGGGATATTCTTTCCCTATGACTATTTCATTCTATTCATGTAAAAGCAATGATAGCACGAAGAGTGTAGATAAGCTGCTGGCAAAATATAATTTTCACAGGTTACCTGTGTGGACAACTTTTGATAGAAAAAAATTATAAAGAGAAATATGCATGGAGGAGGTTCATGTTCACATAAATCTCAACTTGAGGATTTCTAGGAGGATTGCTTAGATGAGAGAAGTACAATGGAGAAGTTGGATGCGGTTAACCATTGACCAAATCTGAGCTTTCAACTTGTGACTATAGGTCCTTGAGATGGTAGATGACAATTCAGACATATTGGATGAAGGTTATCATAATGCCTCTCTGCAACCTCTACCTCTAGTGCATTGGTCAGAAAAGGGGATCACAAATGTAATGTTTCATTCTTTTCATGTGCTTAGGAGAACTAAAAAATGGTTGAATGGAAAAATTAGAGAACAGGTTGGTTCTGTACCTCCAAAGGAATCATCTGAGAACAAAATAAGTCCCAAGATACTCACACTCCCAAGAGTTCATCGAGTTTGGACCCAACTCTTCCTAGAGTTGGCTCACAATTGGGTGGAGATAGTGAACAGCCAGAGGATATCACGAGGTTAAATACAACTTGTGAATAGGATGGTGTTGGTATGTGGTGATCGATCATGCAAGTATTGTACACTCTTTTGCCCGTTCGGAGTCGGTTGTTAATTTTTGTTAACTGACAAAAGAAAAATGACATTGTAAAACCCTAATTCTAGAAACTTCCAAAAAGCTTGTTATAAGTGGCTAGGATGTATGTTGCGGGTATGGAATTAATGAGATTGTAATCTATTTTGTATTGGATAATAAAATCATTGGATGGTTGAGTTTCTGTGGATGTAGCCCATATTGCGTGAACCATGTTAAATTTCTGTGTTGAGCTCTTTTATGTTATTCTTCATTATTATATTTGGGTTATTTAATCTACACATAATTGTTATTGTTTATTGCTTCAATCTTCCTGAACCCTAACAACTGGTATCAGAGTGGGTTGTGTTTGATTATTGTTTGTAGGAAGGTATCACGGTTGAGTGGGAGTCTCACGGTTAAGTGGGAGCAATGGTGGACAATGGTAAATTAAAGGTAGATAAATTCAATGGGTAGAACTATTAGTTATGGAAGATGCAGATGGAGGATTATCTCTATTAGAAGGATTTATGGAGGTCGTTGGAAGGAAAAGCCAAGAAACTGGCAACAATGACTGATGAGGATTGGGAACTTTTGGACAGAAAGGCACTGGGAACCATTCGGCTGTGCCTAACACCATCTGTGGCGTTCAATATAAGAGAAGTGAAGACAATAGATGAACTGATGAAATCTTTGGCTAAATTGTATGAAAAACCCTCATCCTCTAATAAGGTATTTCTCATGAAGCGTTTGTTTAATCTAAAAATGATTGAAGGTGGATCTATGTTAGATCATTTAAATAAGTTTAATATGATTACCAGTCAGTTAACTTCTATAAAAGTGAAGTTTGATGAAGAGGTGAGGGCTCTCTTGGTTTTATGTTCTTTGCCAGAAAGCTAGAATAGCTTGGTAATGGCTATAAGTAACTCTGTCTCTGGTTCAAATACTTTGAAATTTGATGATGTTGTTGGTGTTATCCTTAGCGATAAAATGTGACGGAAAAGCATAGGTGAGCATTCAACATCGAGTAATGCTTTGGCTGTAGAGAACAAGGGAAGAACAAAGGAGAGAGGAAAAAGTCCTACAAATCGTGGGAAGTCACAAGGGAAGTCAAAGAAAGGATGATCTAAATCCATAGGAAGAATGGATTGCTGGCACTGTGGAAAGCCAAGACAATTGAAGAAGGATTGTTGGTCTTGAAAGGGTAAATAAGGAGATGGACAACATGATGACAGTAAGGAAGCTAATGTTTCTAGTAATAAATTACTAGATTCTTTATATTTGTGTTTAGATAATGCTAATGGGTAAAAGCACAAAGTTGTGTCACACTTTGGGCCAACAAAATAGTTTAGAGTGAGTCATTTTCACGCGAGACAATCTGGGAGCGAGATGGTTTCACCCAAAATTACGTAGCTATTGTGTGGCGCATATGTGGCAAGCTATTTTCGGGCAAGTTGATCTGGGGGCGAGATGGTTTCACCCAAAATCATGCAGTTAAAACCAAAAAAAATGAAATTGCCACATTTCATGGCAGCTATTTTTCAACAACGACAGTGGTAGGGCTTGAATTTTTTTCGCACGAAGGGCGTCCTCATCACCTTTTGCAACAGTCTCGTCACCTTGAACCAAATATGCCATCTTCACCTCAAGGCATTTTCTGTCAAACATTTTGTATGGCACGATGTATAGAAGTGTTTGAAATAAACCTGCACCTTATATGATTGTATACAAATAAAATGGGTTTGTATGTCTTTGATTTCAATGTGCAAAATGGGTAAAATTTGTTTAAAATGTGTGAATGGGTACAAAATTTGATAGATGTTGTAGTTACAACAACCCTGCTAGACATGTATGCAAAATGTGGAAGCATAGAGAGTTTAGGCATCATGTCTATGCTTCTGCATTTTTTATACAGGTCTGCCAGGGTGCTTGCAACTACTACATCTGACATAAACCCACAAGATATGCACAAAATGTGGTCTCATGGACTACAATGATTGCAGGATATGCACAAAATGGATTTGTTGAAAAGTCTTTAGAAATTTTAAAGCAAATGCAATTGGCTGGTGTAAAGCCAAATTCCACAACCTTTACCAGCATCCTCCCTCATATCCATCAATACATCTATGAGTTTGAATGGATATGAGGGAGTTAATAGAGCCACACCTACCCTATGTTGCAAATATGTGCCTAAGTGGTGTCATTGATGTCAACATATCCTTGTTGCCATTGGTGTCAATTGTATCCTATTTTGTTGCCTGTGTAGAAGACTGGTTTGTTGAGGATATTGACAAAATTAATGAGGATCGATGTATACAGACCATATGACTAAGTAGAGGATTGTCTAAAGAAGCTCCAGTTAAGTTTCAAAGGGTTCGCATGAAGATTTGAAGAAGCTATAGCCATCTGAGTAGGACCAGCTTTGTAGTGTTCAGAAGAGACAAAGTGACAGGAAAGAGGTCCAAATTGTTCCAGATATGTCAAATAATAATCTACGGATCTAGAGGTATGTTTGGGAAGTCAATGTGTATCGTCCATTCAAGTGGTTCATGGTTTGGAGGTCTGCAAGCAATCTTTCTAATGTGACAGTCATGGCAGACAGGGTTCTTGAGGTTCCAAAAAAAGTTGCAAGTGATTCTGATGATTTGGATGAGTGCGGATGTTTTTGTTGAATTCAATGTGCTTGTGGAGGTCTCTGGATCATGTGACTACTATTTTGGAGGTCTGCATTGAAGTTTGAGCTTGTCAAAGAATATTTCCTTCTTGGTGTTGCTGTTCTTCCCAGTCTTGGCTGACTGGATGATTCAAGCGTGTTGCAAATGATATAAGAGCAATTCTATGAAGCGTGGCATGTTGATCAAGGAAGATTTGAGTCCTAGTTATGTCTAGCCGACAGCTTAGTAATTCGCATTAAGTCAGATGTTTGTAGTGCTGGCCTTCATGTTCATTCCAAGGTTGATGAAGCATATAAATACTTGTTGAGGAGTTGTGGAAAATCATCCTTGTGTGAAAACAATAAAATCAAAAGAAAGGATCAAAGGCAGAGCAGAGCAGAGGAGAAGCAAAAGAACAAGAGATGTTTAGATGAAGAACTAGAGAAGTAGTATTTGGAGCAGAGCAGAAGTTTTGTAAGCCTTCAAAGGAACTGAACCAAGCATAGAGAAGATGTTATTACACAGTTTATTCTTTCTATATTAAACATAAATTCTGTAGGCAGTGAGCTCTGGGTAGTGATCCCAAAGGCATGTGCCTTCCCTTTTTCTTCTAAGTACTTTTAACAGGGTACAAGTCTTGTGGGTTAATGCCCACCATGGTTTTTCCTTAACCGGGTTTCCATGTAAAAATTTAAGTGTCATGTAGGCTCAATTTATTTCTGCTCTTATTTTATTGATTCATGCTTTATTGTTTATCTGATTGAAAGTTGTTAAAGAAGATTAAAAGTAGAAATTGTTAAAATTTGTGGGACAACTGATTCACCCCCTCCCCTCTCTCAATTGTCTAGACTATTTCTAACAATTGGTATCAGAGCGAGGTTCCTCTAAAAGAAACTTAACTGCCTGAGGAGACCCAGGATGTCAACTTACAAGAAGGATAGTCTGAGATTCGATGGAACAAATTACTATGTTTGGAAGAGTCGCATGGAGTGCCATTTATAATGTATGGGTGATGCTTATTGGACGATAACCAAAGATGAGTATAAACCTCTGGAGAAAGGTCCTTCAACTCCAGATCAAATCAAAGATGCTGAAAATAACCTTCGATCTAAAGAAGCCTTGTTGAGTGCCCTGACTGATTCATAAATGACAAATGTCTTTGGACTGAAAACTGCTCATGAAATCTAGAAGAAGTTGGAGAATCTTTATGAAGGCGATGAACATGTCAAATGTGCCAAGCTACAAAGTCTGAGAAGAAAGTTTGAAAATATGAGGATGAGTGAAGATGAAAACATCACAATCTACATGCAAAAGATAAATGAACTTGTGTGTGGTATCAGGTGTGTTGGTGGAACTTTGGAAGAATCAGAGATTGTGGCAAAAGTGCTCAGATCCTTACCTGATTCTTACAAACATAAGGTTGCTGCTATAGAGGAGATCAGGATTGTCTCAAAAGTTACAAGAGATTAGCTGGTTGGCAAAATTTTAGCTTTTGAATTAAGTGAGTTTGGTGATTCTCTTTCTAAGTCTGAATCTACTTTTAAGGCCAATGTATATGGAAAACAAAGATATGATCTGGGTGAAAGCTCTTCTGCAAGATCAAATAGATTTGCTAAGGCAAGGAAGGATTTTGAAAATGATGAAATTGAGTCTATAGAACTCGAAGCTCTTATTGCTAAAAGAATGCCAAGAGGATCCGGTAAGTATGAAGGAAAGTTGCCATTCAAGTGTTTTACTTGTAATAAGATTTGTCATTGTGTTTCAAGATGTCCAGAGAAATTTTCAAAGCTAAACCCTAACAGATATAAAGGTCAGAAGAAATGTTACTATATCCAAGAAGTTGGAGAAGGAGTTACAAATGATGAATTTGATCATGGAGGTGCCACTGAAGATGATTGGGTGTTCATTGCTATCAAAGAAGAAGATCTGGTGTCTACTGAATCTGCTAGTTGTGTAATTATGGAAAGTGCCTTGGCTACTCAGGTTGTTGAAAAGGATGAATGGGTGATTGATAGTGGATGTTCTCATCATATGACTGGTGACAAAAGTAATTTTATAAACTTTGAAAAATATGAAGGTGGAATTGTGAAATTTGGAGACAACTCAGCTGGTAGAATCCATGGCAGAGGATCCATCTCTTTTGATGGTAAGAATAACACAAATGATGTTCTATATGTGGAAGGACTGAAGCATAATCTTCTCAGTGTTGGGAAGTTAGTTGACAAGGGTTATGATCTCTGATTCAAGGATGGTAAATGCAGAATCTTGGAAAGCTCTGGAACTGAAATTACATCTGGTACACAAACTAGAGGTAACATCTTTCAATTAAGCAGTTCTGGTAAAAGTCATTTGATTGCACAAACAGATCAGAGTTGGTTATGGCATATGAGAATGTGTCATGTGAATTTTGACAACATTGTCAAGATAAGTTCTACTCAGGCTGTGAGAGATCTTCCAAGACTTGTGAAACCTAATAGCTTGTGTAGAGAATGTTAATTGGGTAAACAAAGTAAAACATCATTAAAAAGTAAAGAACAATTTTCAAGTGGGCGATTGGAACTTGTGCATACTGATCTATGTGGTCCTGCTAGAATTAGGAGTGTGCAAGGAGACAGATATTTTATGTTGCTGATTAATGATTGCTCCTGGATGATGTAGGTGACTTTCTTAAAAGAAAAATCAAAAGCTCTTGACAAATTCAAAGTGTTCAAAGTTATGGTGGAAAATGAGATTGGTGTAAAGATAAAGTGTCTGAGATCTGATAGAGGTGGAGAGTTTACCTCCAGTGAGTTTGATACATTCTATGAGAAGCATGGAATAAAAATACAGTTATATGCTCCTAGGACTCCTCGGCAAAATGGAGTTGTGGAAAGAAAGAACCAGACCATTCAAGAAGCTACTAGGACCATGATGATGGAAACAAATGTTCCACAAGTTTATTGGAGAGGAGCTATAAGTACTGATGTCTACACTCTTAACCGGGTGCAGATCAAAGGAAATTCTGGTAAGACTCCTTATGAACTCTGGTTTGGTCATCCTCCTACTGTAAGATATTTCAAAGTTTTTGGTAGTAAATGCTATATCAAAAGAGATGAGGATCTAGGCAAGTTTGAAGCAAGAAGTGATGAAGGAATCTTTTTGGACTACTCTACTCAAAGCAAAGCATACCGGTGCTTTAACAAGAGGTTGAAAAAGATTGTTGAATGTGCTAATGTCAAAGTTGATGAGAACAAAGAAGGGCATTCTAGGTCTTGTGGATATGATTCAGATGATCAAGATGAAAATCTAAGTCAAGAAAGGCAAGTACAAACTTAGATTTAGATCCAGATTGATCCAAAAAATCCAATAATTCAAGAAGATAGTGCAGAAGTTGAGGAACAAGATCAAGAAACAGAAGCTCAAGCAATTCCCAAAACTCCCAGGTATGTAAGGATGAATCATCCTAAAGATCAAATCATAGGAGATAAAAATAAAGGTGTTCGAACTAGGAGAAGAGTTGTTGAAGATCAAGAAGAAATTTGTTTGATTTCAAAGATTGAACCAAAATCAATAAGTGAAGCCTGTAATGATGAAAACTAGGTAAAAGCAATGGAGGAAGAACTAATGCAAATTGAAAAGAATCACACTTGGGATCTTGTCTCTAGACCTGTGGACAAAAATGTGATTGAAACTAAATAGGTCTTCCGGAATAAACTAAATGAAGATGGTGAAGTTGTAAGAAATAAAGCAAGGTTTGTATGCAAAGGTTATTCTCAAGTGGAAGGAATTGATTTTGAAGAAACTTTTGCTCCAGTGGCAAGAATAGAGGCAGTCAAATTATTTCTTGCTTTTGCTGCTTATAAAGATTTCAAAGTCTATCAGATGGATGTCAAGTCAGCATTTCTAAATGGAGAGTTAGAAGAAGTCTACATTGAGCAACCGGAAGGATTTCAGTTGTCTGATCAGAAAAACATGGTCTGCAGATTGAGGAAAGCATTATATGGACTCAAACAAGCCCCAAGAGCCTGGTATGCAATATTAGATAAGTATCTGCTAAAGCTAGGATATAACAAAGGCACTGCTGAGGGTAATCTTTACTTCAAGATTGATCATGAGAATATTCTGATTGTTGAGGTATTTGTTGATGATATCATTTTTGGTGGAAATGAGAGCATGTGCAAAACATTTGCTGATCATATGCAAAGTGAATTTGAGATGTCCATGTTTGGTTAGATGAATTTCTTCTTAGGTCTATAAATCACTCAGTCAGATAAAGGTATCTTTATATCTCAGTCTAAGTATGTGAAAGAATTGTTGAAGAAGTTTGGAATGGAAGATCAAAGCTAGTAGGTACGCCTATGGTAACTAGATGTAAGTTGAGTAAAGATGATGACTCTCCTAAGGCAAATCAGAAAAGGTATAGATCAATGATTGTAGGACTGCTCTATCTGACTCAGACCAAACTTGATATCATAAATGCAGTTGAGCTTGTTGGTAGATTCCAAGTTGATCCTAAAGAATCTCATGTTGTAGCAGTCAAAAGAATGTTTAGATATCTCAAAGGAACACTTGATTATGGATTGTGGTATCCAAAAGATAATGACTTCACTCTTCATGCATATATAGATGTTGATTGGGCAAGAGATGTGGATGATAGGAAAAGTAGTAGTGGTGGTGCATTGTTCTTGGGAAGTAGATTAGTTTCTTGGCTGAGCAAAAAGTAGGAGGAAATATCTCTATCTACAGCAGAGGCAGAGTATATAGCAGCAGCAAATAATTGCACTCAAGTTTTGTGGATGAAGCAAATGTTAAAGGACATCAGAATTGTGTTTGATGAGCCTATCACAATTTTCTGTGATAATTCAAGTGCAATAAGTATCTCAAAGAATCCAGTGTTGCATTCAAAGACAAAACACATATCCATCCAGGTTCATTTCTTGAGAGAGAGGGTAAATGAGAATGAAGTCAAGTTGGAGTTTGTGTCTTCAAAGGATCAAATTGTTAATATTTTCACTAAGCCTCTTCCCAAGGATACTTTTGAGTATCTCAGAGAAAAGTTGGGGGTCATTACCCCTCTTGATCAGAATTAAGATGCACTAGAGTGCATCAGTCCAATGAAATTAACAATCACATCTTGTGATCCGGATTGATGTCAAGGAGGCACTACTCAGGGGGAGTAGTCTACATAAAATTTTTGAGTTTGGTCTGAAACAATAATAAGGAGAAAAGACTGCAAATATGTTCCCTTTGCCATTGATGTCAAAGGGGGAGAGAAGTTCATGTGAAAAACTAGTTGCTGATGAAAGGGGGAGCAGTGAAGAAAGTGACTGTAGAAGTGATAAGAGAAAGGGGGAGAAGGTCTTGTCTTGATGGTCAAATCAATTTTTCACATCATATGTTGCCATCAATGACAAAGGGGGAGATTGTTGCAAATATGTGCCTAAGTGGTGTTGTCATTGATGTCAACATATCCTTGTTGCCATTGGTGTCAACTGTATCCTATTTTATTGCCTATGTAGAAGACTGGTTTGTTGAGGATATTGAGAAAATTAATGAGGATCAATGTATGTGGACCATATGGTTGAGTAGAGGATTGTCTTAAGAAGCTCCAGTTAAGTTTTGAAGGGTTTGCATGAAGATTTGAAGAAGCTATGGCCATCTGAGTAGGACCAGTTTTGCAGTGTTCAAAAGAGACAGAGTGACAAGAAAGAGGTCTGAACTGTTCCGGATATGTCAAATAATGATCTGTAGATCGAGAGGCATGTTTGGGAAGTCAGTGTGTATCATCCATTCAATTGGTTCGTGGTTTGGAGGTCTGCAAGCAATCTTTCTAATGTGACAGTCATGGCAAATAGGGTTCTTGAGGTTCCAGAAGAAGATGCAAGTGATTCTAATGATTTGGATGAGTACGGATGTTTTTGTTGAATTCAATGTCCTTGTGGAGGTCTTTGGATTGTGTGACTGCTATTTTGGAGGTACGCATTGAAGTTTGAGCTTGTCAAACAAGATTTCCTTCTTAGTGTTGTTGTTCTTCCCAGTCTTGGCCGACCGAATGATTCAAGCGTGTTGCGGATGATCTAAGAGCAATTCTATGAAGCATGGTGTGTTGATCAAGGAAGATTTGAGTCCCAGTTATGTTTGGCCGACATCTTAGTGATTCACATTAAGTCAGATGTTTGTAGTGCCGACCTTGATGTTCATTCCAAGGTTGATGAAGTGTATAAATACTTCTTGATGAGTTGTGGAAAATCATCCTTGTGTGAAAACAATAAAATTAAAGGAAAGGATCAAAGGCAAAGCAGAGTAGAGGAGAAGTAGAAGAACAAGAGATGTTTAGATGAAGAACTAGAGACATAGTATTTGGAGCAGAGCAGAAGTTTTGTAAGCCTTCAAAGGAACTGAACTAGGCATAGAGAAGATGCTATTACACAGTTCATTCTTTCTATATTAAACATAAATTCTGTAGGCAGTGAGCCTCTCTTAAGCAGTAAGCCCGAAGACATGTGCCTTCCCTTTTTCTTCTAAGTACTTTTAACAGGGTACGAATCTCGTGGGTTAATCCCCACCGTGGGTTTCCCTTAACCGAGTTTCCACGGAAAAATTCTGGTGTCATGTGTGCTCAATTTATTTCTGCTCTTGTGTTATTGATTCATACTTTATTGTTTATCTGATTGAAAGTTGTTAAAGAAGATTAAAAATAGAAATTGTTAAAATTTGTGGGACAACTGATACACCCCCCTCTCTTAGTTGTTCAGAGTATTTCTAACACCCTATACCATGACGCAATAGGAAACTAAGAAGGAAAATCAAATTTCATCCACACAATATAAGATAAAAAATATATCAGAATTTGAAATCATTCCAAAGAGAATTTCTGCATAAATTCTTCTTTATTAAATTTTGTGCATAAGTTTTTATCAAAGTTGTGGTGATGGAAAATTAATCACAATTTGAAACCATTCAAGAAAGAATTTGTGCATAAGTTATTGGAAAGGTAGTGGTGATCAAACGTAGCAAATGGCTGATGGCTGCTAGGTGGGAGTCAGTTCACACATAAAATAGGTCAAATCAAGTGCTACAACAATGCAGGACATGTACTTTTATCCCTTGTAATATTATCCATTCAAATTTGCCCATCAAATGCAAGGTAATAACATGGTTAAAGAAGGAAACAACATACACTAGATATATATACATATATAATACTCTAGGAAATTTGAAATATATCAAAATTTGAAATCATTCTAGAGAGAATTTGTGCATAAATTATTCTTTATTGAATTTTGTGCATAAGTTTTTATCAAGGTTGTGGTGATGGAAAATTAATCACAATTTGAAACCATTCAAGAAAGAATTCAAGTGCATAAGTTATTGGAAAGGTTGTGGTGATCAAAAGTAGCAAGTGGCTGATGGTTGTTGGGTGGCAGTCAGTTCACACATAAAACAGGTCAAATCAAGTGCTACAGCAATGCAGGACATGCACTTTTATCCCTTGTAAGGTTATCCATTCAAATTTTCCCATCAAATGCTAGGGAATAACATGGTTAAAGAAGGAAACAACATACACTAGATACATATACATATATAATAATCATCATCATTGCTTGATGGATGTGACAGTTGCACTTGATCTGCAACTATGTTAATTCCAATTGTTAGTGCTTTTTTGATGCTTCATAATTGTTAGTGTTAATTTCTCATGTACCATATACTGCTCCAAGATAGATGACTTTTCTATTTCTTTCTGTCCAACTGTAATTTTTTGTTGCTTCAACATGATGGGCAATAAAAACTATATTATGATGAATTGATGCATTCTTTTTGACAGTAACTTCATTATCTTGAATCCTTTGGGTTGGAGGACATTGATGTGACTCAAACGGAAAGTTTCTTTTTACTCTACTCCAATGGCTTTGAATTATGATAAAATTTGATTTATATAAATTCCTATGGTTGTCATGTCAACATGCTACATGCTACATGTGACTTCAAATTTGGAGTTTCTATGCATTCATAGTTCTGTGTTTTATGGTTGATTTAGATTTGGTTGATAGGCCTATTATATATGTATTTGCAAGCATGTAAGTGCAGGTTTATTTGAGAAGCATGTGTGCATTTATATCATGGATTTTTTAAAGATGTATGTAGTAGTTGGAAAATTTATATGCAGGTTTATTTACATCGTGACATACAATATGTTTGATAGAAAATTTAATTATCATGCTGTAGATAAATTTAGACACATGGATAACCAATCTTCACATCAGTCACATCAGTCAAGTCAACCTGACAATCGTGATAATTCTACGTTCTATGTTGAGACCATTTAGAGGTTTGAAAAAGCTTTTGATGAACTCAACAGTACAGTACACAATACACTGAACCTATCAAATAGAGACAGGTTGGTCAGGATTAGAGATGAGATAACATGTATGATCAAGGTTGTTCAATCATACAATCCCTATGATGAGATTAGTGTTGACAAGTTCTATGCATCACTTTCTCAGAGTGTTGTCGGCAAGGAGAAATGGCCATCTATTTCTAGGCTGGTTTCAATAGATAATGTTCTCAGCATGTTCCCTTCTTATAGGGGAAAAGAGAGAGTGAGAGGCTATTCTCCCACCAAGTGTGTGGATGTAGTTGTCGGTCCTTTCATCTATCCTAGGTTTTTGGTAAATCATCACAAATAGCTAAACAATGATGAGTTGCCATTGTATTTTTGCAAACAATTATATGCAGAGTTCCATTTACATTTATCTATTGGTTATACATCTTTCCCTAAACATGCTAGTCAGGGGAAAGGGAGGTTTGTAGAGAGACCTGAGTATAGAAGACCAGATGCGCCACCTCTTCAGAACAAGAGGTCCTTAGTTGGCCCACACCTTTTGGTTCTTCCAAAACATGTGGAACTAGCAAATGTCACCTGACCAACATTGACCCCCTCGAGATGCATGATTTTTGAGAGCATGACAACTATTGCCACTGAGGTTGATCAGTTGTCATCTGATATTTGTTACGCCCGAGGTTTGACATTCCATCCACTAAGGCCACATCGACCAGCTATTCAGATCGTTACATTCATGCTGATATACCATTGCCACATGATGTGGCACAGATTAGTGGAGAGAGTGCTTTGCAAAATATGACTAGATGCCTGGCCAGTGATTTATTAGATTCATACCAGTTCATCAGCGATGAGTTTGGGATCCCACTTGATGCTATATCCTCACATCTCAAGTGATATTTTGGTGGATGGAGGAGCCATGGTGAGTCAAGTTCATAGGGTTTGGGGGGACATCAGGATGTTCTAGTTGGTCCTATAGGATCCGCCCCTCTACATGTTCCAGTTGGTCCTAAGGTTAAGGTTACTGCACATGATGTTATGGGAGGTGAGTATAGCAGGCTTCTTTTTGGCACTGAGACTGCACCATCTACATGTGTATCGTTGTCTCTCCATGATTCTGACCTCAATGGGATTGGGAAGGCCTTTGCTGGTGTAGTTGAGGTACAATTTATTTAAAAATTATAATCTAAATTCATAAATTATATATTTAAAAATTATAAGTTCAATTTTAAATTAAATCACATACATTGAAGCTTTGACTCTTGATTGCAATCTTAAATGTACATGTGTATTAGACACAAGCTACTGTTTGTTTTACAACCTAGATATGGAGATTTGCATCATGTTGGTGATCCTAGTCATCATCATGAGGTATTTAAAAACTAGGTCTATATATCACATGTACATATAAGTTTGATTTAAGTGTACACATATATCAAGTTAACTTTCTACATATAGACATCAAGTGTACAAGTTTTCTAACTAAATACACATATGCTTATATATTGTATAAACACATGTCATATATAGGTTGCAGGATTAGGTCATGCTTCTATTGAGACTCCTCTACATGATGCAGACCATGTATGTTAGGTAATTTAGATTTGTCAAGTATTATTTATTTATTTAAAATCAAAACAAATTATATCTGTGTGTATATATAGAATTTGAAAATTTTATGGTGTTTCATGTGCAAACTCTGACCCACAACTTAGCACAGAGCTCGGGTCACGGATCGATCAAGGGCTCCAATCAGGGATCAAGACACAGCTTGAGACAGAGCGATGCTCAATCCACTTGTAGAGCGACACATTTATGAGTTGTTATTATGATTCAGATGTTTTATATTTGTACATTTGGACATTATGAGTTACATATTATATTTTATCTAGACATTTTTATGAGTCACATGAACTTTTATATCTAGACGTTGTTATTATGAGTCACATGTTTTATATTTGGACATTATACACACTTATGTTTTATATCTTAGAGACGTTCTTATTATGAGTCACATGCTTTATATTTACATTTCAAAATTTATATTGAGTTACATGCTTTATATTAATTATTTGGACATTTGGATGTCCATTGTTTATTTTGTGAAGAAATTTAATTACTTTCCCCTTTATGAATAAATTTAATGCATTTATGTAATATAGATATAATTGCTTGGTATTATTCAATCCAAGGATAGCCAAGTGCCATGTTTAATCTACTTGATGTTGGTATGATATGAAACAATGTAGGATCCTCCCTTGTAAATGACATAATGTTTTTAATGGTTGAATAGGTATCAAAGTAATCACATTGTCCCCTAAAATAGAAGATTAAGTTCACAATATTTCACATGAAAAAATAAATCTATAAATGATGCATAATGTTTGTGTGAATGGGAAAAGGTAAAATACTTATTTTTATGTGGTAAATTATTTTCAATTACATACCCTAATGTTCCACTATAAATCTAACATAAAAAGAGTTTTATTTAGTTAAAGAAAACATAAGTAACTACTCTACCCAATAAGTTAGTGTTATTTTTCCTTTTATCTAAATTTCTAAATGTGTCCTAATTAGGCTATATTCCTAATCTAAAATAAGATTCAGTTGGGAAATAGAAAATGAATATAGGAAGATATCTAAGCAAATGAAGTAGTACATAGCAAATGAAGATATCTCAGTGCTTAAATATTTTGAGTAATAAATGAAATGTAATCAAATATTAAATAATTTTATACATATTTTAAAAAGCTAGAGCATATAAATACCATTAAAGATCTACCTAAACTTCAGTTAAAATAACAATCATCATGTTAAAATCCAAAATACAAAAGAACACTTAGAAGAGAACTCATTTAAGCACATCATCTTTGAACATGTAAATTATGAACTAGATAGATCTATCTAATGTAGGTTTGTTAAGTTTTGAAACCCTCAATAAACCCTAATATACTGATTGAGGTTCCTTCAAAATTTTCTTGGTTATGGCCTTCTTTTCTTCACAATACCTCATTTTATTTCTTTCGCCTGGGTTGAAATTGGGTTTTTTGTTTTGTTTTGCTTATATTTGTGGGCCTATCTTGTCACGTGATATCTTTTCCAAATTTTAGAAAAGTTGGCAAAAACAATGATACACAAAGACTTCTTGCCTCACTACACTATCAGACCATGATGTGGTATAACAAGAAATTTTAACGCGTGTATTATCTTATATAGATACAGAGACTGGTAGGAAGGAGGAAGCTATACAACCAACCAATTTCCCTAGAAACAATGGTCAAATTTATTCCCATGCAGTAGGAATATAACTGATGTCCTTGATGGGAGGACTAGCCTACCAATTAATTTACCGCCTAGTGGGAACACCCAACTTGGCCTACGACTTAAAAGCTACAGCACAATTTCCATGGAAAAGAACACTAGAAAAAACACTAAATCACAATTTTTTTATGTCCAACAGATGGAAGAATCAATAACAACCTTGCATTATCTATGAAAAATGTGCAAAGAATATCTAGAACATGAAGTGACTATATCACGGCAAGAGGTGGCACTATCTCTGATAATATGCAAATTGCATTTTGAAATGAAACCCAAAAGAAATAAACAAATAAATAATTATATAAGCCAAAAGAAATCTTCTAATAGGGTCGTCATTGTTTGACAACGGCATGAGTTGAAGTGCAAATCAGTGGGGCTTTTCATAATGGAGACTCGTGTCCAAGTCCCCATGTTACATGCTTAAATGTACAAATCATTGGGTGATGGCATCTAAGCGGAAGGGTGAAGATATTATTCTTATGAAAAAAATACAAATTCATTCTCAAAAGTTTGCTTGCCTAGACTTCAACCACCTGACCAAATCTTACATTCGACAACCACTCGTAGTGTAAATATTACTAATGGGTAAAAGAAAAGGCAAATGGGTAAAAGAAAGTCATTTAGGGAAAAGAATAAGGAGCAAGAAAAAAGAAGTAATGAATGTGCATACATCCACATACATACCTTGGTAGTGTAAGTAATACCCTCAAGCTGGCAATTCCAGTTATCTTCGCATTCAATCATGTTGCCTCTGTAAAGCTCACCACTCTTTAGCTCCACCATCACAATGTGACCTGCCTCTTTGTGCAGCAGCTTCATCAAAATCCCCAAACTTCTACTCATCTTTTTCGAACCTCATGAAATCCCAAACCCTCGATAAACCCTAATGTACTAATTGAGGTTCCTTCAAAATTTTCTTTGTTATGGCCTTCTTTTCTTCACAACCCCTCACATTATTTCTTTCACCTGGCTTGAAATTAGGTTCTTTGTTTTGTTTTGTTTTGCTAGGGTTTAAATGGATATGACAGAGGGCTTATATTATTTGTACATGTAAGCTTTGTTATTATTTGAATATGTTGCAAATGGTTTATAACTAGCTATTCGAGGGAAATCAAAACTTAAATGCATCTTGCGATCACATGAAAAGCTCTTTGTATCGATATTTGATCCCTAAATGTTCTTTTTAGTATTTTTATGTCTAATAGATGGAACAATCAATAACAACATTGCATTATCTATAAATTTTTTCAAAGAATATCTAGAACATGAAGTGACTATATCACGGCAAGAGATGACACTATCTCTGATAATATGCACTGCATTTTGAAATGAAACCCAAAAGAAATAAACAAATAAACAATTATATAAGTCAAAAGAAAGCTTCAAATAGGGTCGTCATGTTGGCAAGAGACACTGCTAGGCATGTCAGGTGTTGTCATTGATGGCAACTGAATCTATCTTACACATCCACATTGTATCATTTGATCATACCGGAAGTCAGATTGTAGATTTGTCTAAGTCTGGATAGACAGGAACAGAGCATATGATAGGGTCTAGCATTTTGGTCCGTATTTCTCCATAGGTAATCATATTGTGCTACAGATCTGAGGGTATGTTAAGGGATATCAGGGCTACCTAAATCCAAAGTTCTAGCCTCTAATGATGAAGGGATTGAAAGTTGCAAGCATCTAAGTATCGGTTTTTGGTTAGAGAGTTTAGTCCAGTAAAGAACAGGCCGACTTGGTGTTTGATCCTTGTGTGGATTAAGAAAAGTGGTTGGTTGAGTAATTTATGAGATCTAGTGGTATTGGTCGATATGTGTGGTGACTTGAATTCATAAGTTGTGGTCTGCATTGATGTTTGTGCATGGATTCAGCTAACAAAACAGTGATCTTGAAAAAGTTTCTAAGTTTTCTTGAGGCCAACTGCAGTTGATGTGATTTCATGTTACGGATATATATGATCGATGGGTGTGAGCATTTTGGGGTATGGTTGTGTGAATATGAGATAAGAGGTGTGAAGTATGGTAGTATCAAGTGAGAAGCAGAGATCTGAGGCTCGAATCATGGAAGAATAGTGAAACAGGGCAGTGAGAGATGAAGTGTGTGAAGTCGTATATTGATCCTAACCAGAACTGTAATCTTTTATTATTAGATGTTATTCTTTAGTTCAAGTATTCCAATGAACTCTTTGTAATTAATCTTGTAGGTAGTGAGCCTCCTTTGAGCAGTGTGCCTGAAGGCATGTTCCTTCCCATTTGTAATACTTTTAACAGAGTATAAAATCTTGTGGGTTAACCCCCACCGTGGTTTTTCCCTTAACTGGGTTTCCATGTAAAAATCCTGGTGTTCATGTGTGATGATTTTGTTGCTGCTATTCTTGAGTTCATGTTTCTTTCTTTTGAATGTATGTGGTAAATTAATTAAGGAATAAAATAATAAGTTTTGCAGAACACTGATTCACCCCCCCTCTTAGTGTTCCTTAATTCCAACAATTGGTATCAAAGTCTGGTTCCTTGGAAGAAGTTTAACAACTTGAGGAAGATCTGGGAAGGTGTTTCAGTGGGTTCATCCATGTATTCTGATGGCATCAATGAACAACTTCAATTTGCTTTAGAAGATCTTGATCAGTCTAGAGTAGAAGTCAAAGAACTGAAAAAGAATCTTAAAGATGTTGAGGATTTCATTTAGACTTTAAAAGGGCAACTAAGCAAATCCATGGAAAAGAGGAGGGAGCTACTTCAGCGGTTAGTAAATCAGAATGAAGACAATGACATGGATGAGGCTCTGAAGGAAAAGATAAAGGAATGCGAGAAGCTGGCAAAAGAAGCTATTGTATTAAAACTGTTGGCAAGAGACACTCTGTGGCTTCATGAGTGTTTTCATTGATGGCAATAAAGTCTATCCCACACATCCATAGTACATAGTATGCCTATACCAGAAGACAGATTAAAAATTGTTTTGGTCCAGTGAACAAGAACAAAGTATGCAACAAGGTCCAACAATCAGGTCTGGATCTCTCAGATGGTGTAACTCAGCAAGTTACAGACTTGGATAAGTCAAGAGGGGTATCATGACTACTATATTCCAGAGATTTAGCCTCCAGTGATAAAGCATGAAAAAGATATGAGCATCTGAGTGTTGGGTTCCAGACAGGCAGAGCAGACAGAGAAAGAACTGATCAGCAGAGCATCAGACTTCAATCCGGATGAGTAAAAGGTGTTGATCAAGCAATTTGGGTAATTATACATTGTTGGCCGACATGATTAAAGACTTATATGCCCATGTTTTTGATACGCATCACAAATCAAGCATGGATTATGCCAACAGATTAGTAACTTGAAAATATCTTGAAGTGCTCTTGTTGCCGACTAAGAAAGTTGATAAGAATCCTTTTTGTGGATATATATACCAGATGAATTCCAGTATGCAAAGTGTGTGGTGTGTAAGGGAGAAAATAAAGTGTGAAGAGAAGCAGGGATAAGTGTAAAAAGCAGCAACTTAAGTCTGGTAAGTGACAGAGCAACAGCATTAAAACAAAGGAAGAATGAAGTGTATCAAATCAGTGTATTGTACCTAACCAGAAATAAACTCTTGCATTTGTAGATGTCTCTCATGAGTTCAAACACCTGATTACCTTCTGTAATTTTTGGAGACAGTGAGTCTCTTGTAGGCAGTGTGCCTCTTGTGAGTAGTGTGCTCGAGCAGTGAGCCCTAATTGGCAAGTGCCATTTTGTACTCTTTCATTCTTTTAACAGAGAATACAATCTTGGGTTAGTCACCCCGTGGTTTTTCCCTTAACAGGGTTTTCCACGTAAAAATCCTTGTGTTATGTGTGTTGATTTATTTTTGTTCTTATGATCACATATGCTTATATGTTTTGATGATGCACTAATTATTAAGGAAGAAAAGAAAGTTAAAAATATTTGAGATAACTGATTCACCCCCCCTCTCAGTTATCTGCCTTATTTCCAACAAAAACATGAGATGGAATCCAGAGTGATGAGGCTAACCAAGGAAATAGAGGAAAGGAAGAAGACTGAAGAAAACCTAAATCAGTCTTTGAAAGAAAGAATAGGAGAGTGCTGCAAATTGGACATAATAATTGGCCATCTAGAGTCTGATCTACAAGAAGCCAAGTATAATGAGGAACAACTTGAAAAGCAAATTGTCATTCTCAAACATGACCTAGAAGCTACAAATGAATACAAAGAAAAGTTCAAGATAAGGTCAGCTAAACTTGAGGTGCTGCTTGATAGTCAGAAGAAGGCAGATGATAAGCATGGTCTGGGATATGAGAAAGGTGAAAGCTTTGGATCCAGTTAAAGAAATCCAAGAAGGAATCCTAGAAGGCCTCCAGTAAGGCAACCTAATGCTCAAAGGTATCCATCTTTCAATGGAAATTATTTCAATTGCAATAAGTTTGGTCATAGAGCTACTCAGTGTAGAAGTAGAGTGAATCAAAGTGGTCCATCTTTCTCCGGTCAATGCTTCAGTTGTAAAAGGTATGGTCATAGATTCAATGAATGCAGAAGTATGATGATGAACTACTCTAACAATAGAAGAAATGTCAATTCTTTCAATGGAAACTATTTTGCATGCAATAGATTTGGACACATGGCTAATCAGTGTAGATCAAGAGGAAATCAAGTAAATGAGAAAAGAAATGTTGTGTGCTTTAATTGCAACAGAGCCGGTCATATTGCAAGATTCTGCATAAGCAAGAATGATGATAGAAAACGTCTAGTAAACAAAAACCAAAACATGTAGAGACAAGATAAAGGCAAGGGTAAAGTAGATGTGAATGAGATCCAGAATGAAATGAACAAAACATGGGTGAAGAAAGGTGAAATGAATGATGGTGATGGGTCTGCACCGGAATCCGGTGTTGATAATTCCTCTGGGAATTGAAACAGGAGCTCTGGCTCAGGGGGGTTGCATTGAAAATCTAATTCCCCCTGCTAGTAAGTGGGTGCCTGAATTTGGCACAATGAATGAAGATAAAGAAGCCTATTGCAGATCTGTTGAAGCAAATTCCAAAAGAAAAGGAGTTAATGCGATTGATTGCGGAGCAATTGAAGATTAGCTATATTTAGAAATAGCGTAACCAGATGTATTAGGGCAAAGCATTTATTACAATGGTGAATTAGGTTTTACGGAGCATAAAAGGTCATTTACTCAACATTTGAATCACTTTGCGTTTGAAGAGAACAAGGAGAAGAGTGCCTGAGCTGAGATTTCAAAGATTTTGAAGTGCAAAAAGTGAATTCGACAGCTAACCCTAACCGTCGAAACAATGTATTCTCTGTGAAACTCTCTAAATTTGTAATCTCTGGATATGGCTGCTCCATTGGTTGTTGACATCATCGAAAGGCCCTGACCTAAATTCAAAAAGCATTCACACAAATCTGTAGAGGTCGATTTGTTAGGTGCCTTTTCAAATGTTTTGCATGGTGTGTTGCACATTGAAGATATTAAGGCTTATATTCATGCTAGCATAGATGAGTTTGGGGATTCGAAGTTAGTAGATTTGTTCAAGAATCATCTGAGGGATGAGATTCATGGTCTTAAACCTAAGTATAAGGCACTGCAAGTCAAACATTTCATTCAGGTTATTGGGTTCCCGTCCTTCGGTGAGGATGAGTGGGTCTGGTATGTACTGAGTCAAATGCATGCTAAATTCATGTGGTTGATGAAACCCTTCAAGATCACCAAGGATGCCATCAAGGCCGTAACAGGATTGAACTCATCTGATGGACTACCAATGCTAAAATTAGTGAAGAATCAAACTGTAACTGAAGCTACCAGATCAAAATTTGATAAGAGGGCAATGACAATAAATGATATAACTAATTCGGATGTCAAATTTGCATCTATGGTGATTGGATATAAGATATATCACTCTAGCAGGGAAAACTCTGTATCTGGTATAGCCATTTATGCTGCCTATCAGATGTTAAGAGAAAATACTAACTATGACCTGTGTGAGCTGCTGCAAAACCAGTTAATGGAGAATCTGAACAAGATCAAGAAGGACAAGAAGAATACATTCAAGTATGGTATGTTGGTATTGTGTTTGTTCTTCTATTTCATGAATGAGTTACCTAGGAAGAAAAGCCTATGTTAGACCAGTGATAAGCCTGTTGCCATACAAATAAGAGAGCACTTGCACAATATTGGTGACTCCAATGACCAAAGGACTTCTATGGTAGAAAAGTAAAGCAATTGAACCAAGGACTGTATGGATCATGCCCATGGGGTATGAAGTTGATGGACAAATACTAGAGATGTATGCTCAACACCTTTTGGACAAACCAGAAGATACCTCAGTTAAGAGATTCGGTACATATAGTGAACTCAGTGTGAAACTGCATGTTGAGCTCTGAAAACCTGAATTTAATAAAAAGATCCAAAGGCAAGTTCAAATGTATGCAGAAAGTATTGGAATAACAAAAGAAGTTGTGAGACAAAATAGGGAAAGGATAGAGAAAGATGAGAAGGAGAAGTAGGACAGGGAACAGGAAAGTGTTCTGGTAGAATCTTCTTCTAATCCAAGGACTACTAGGAGTTCTGGTACAACCTCTGGTGCATCACCTTCTCCTATTGCAAAGAAATCCAAAGAAAAATCTACTAGTAAGGAAGGAAAAAGGACAAAAGTAATGGCCAAAAGGTCATATATCAGTGTGGAGAAGGAAGATGAAGAAGAGACTGAGTCAGATGGTGAGGTTAAAGAGTTGAATGCCTCAGGAACTAAGGCTGCTAAAGTGTCTAAGGAGAAGCCCTCCGGAAACATAAAGTCAAAGAAAGCAGAAGCATCAAGGGTTTCCAAAGACAAGCCCTCTGGAAGTATAAGGGTAAGCAAAAGACAAAAGACTGAGACCCATGTTGAAAAATCAACCCTGTCAGTTGAAGACATTGTGAATGTAGTAACTCTTCATGGGAATTTGGAGGATGCTACTGTTAAGTACTTGAATGCATTCAACAAAGAACTTGTGGAAATTTTATCCGAAATCCCTAAGAGACTAAGTGGCATATTGGAGAAGAGAAAAGAAGTTGCTAAAGCAAAGGATTTGGAGCTAAGAGAACATGTGTTGTCCAGTTTGTGTCTGGTAATCTCTAAAAGGGAAGCAAATAAAATTTTCAAAGAAGTTAAAGATGAATTTAGGAGCAAAATCAGGATGAATAAGCTAATGCTTGGAGACATTGATGAAGTGGTCAAAGAAACAAAACAAATTTTGAAGAAAGCCCTGGACAAGAATAAGTTCTATGTTGTCACTGAAGAACCTATTGATGCTAATGATACATCCATTCCAAATGATGAAGAGTTGAAGGAAGATGAGCAACAAGTTGAGGCAAATGATTTCTCTGCTCCGGAAGAGGAAATATTGAATAAATAAAATGAAGAGATGGTTGATGGTGTAGAGGATACTCAAATTCCTCCAAACCAATCTGGTGAAGAAAATACAGAAATGAATGCTCCTATTAAAGGTGGTTCTAAGAAGAATAAAGAGTAGAAAGTAGAAGTTAAGGATAAGGAAGATCAAGAAGAAGAAATAGATGATGGAATTGATTCCTTCACTCTGGATGTTGAGGAATTTGATAATGTTGCTACTGAGGATACACAAAATCTTCTAGAAAAGAATGCAAAAGACATTGCTGATGATGCATAGAGAGAAGAAGTAGAGAAAAAGAATGAAAATGATAAGCAAGACAATGTGGTTGACTCCAGAAAGGGAGAAGATGCAGGCCCTAATGAGCATAAAACTGAAACATCATATTGGGCAAGAGACACTGTAGAAGCAGTGAAAGATATTTTGTAGAAAGATAAACAAGTTGCAGAAGATCCGGATATAATACAAGGTCCAATCAATTTTGATACTCTATCACTGGTACAGAAGATGAAGTTGGCCTCTTTTACACAAGCTAAGGCGAGAGAGGAAATCTTGAAGTTCCATATAGAAGACAGTGAGTTGCTTGGTCTTGCATCCAGCATTCTGGAGAAAATCATGCCCTCATTTCAGAAGGATTCATCAACATCCCCCTTCAGTCAGTTGAAGAGTCTAATAAATTATGTAAGTACTCACTTTGAGTCTTTTGAGAAGTCAACAGAAATTAAAGTCTAGAATGAATTTAATGATAAAAGATATAGTGAACTAAAAAGAATAATTGACAATGATAGAATTATGTTGGATACTAGTGTAAAGAGTATTCAAAATGCCCTCACTGAAGGAGGAGATGTGTGCAAATTTTGTTTATCTTGGTCAAAAGTTGTAGAGGATATTGAGAAGAAAATAAAGGAGTCCGAGCAAAAATTGTTAAATGTATCTCAATCATTTAATCCTTTGACAGTATCTGTGGCAAGTTAAGAATGTCAAGTAATTAGCTTGATTGATGAAATAAAGAAATTGGTGAAAGAAAAGGAAAACATTCTGGCAAGGATGTGTGAACTCCAAGGACTGATCTTCCCTAAGTTAGAAACAATGTTCAATGCTTTGACAGAAACTCAAGCTGCTGCTCTGACAAGTAATCCCACTAATCTACAGAAGGCAGAGTCACAGGTATTTTTATTCAGTGGTCACATTTCAGTTTTGGGTAGCTTGAAGAAAAGTTGGGACAATGAATTGGCACTACTGAAAAACATTTTTGGTGATGTGTTTAAGTTTATGTAGACAAGACATAAGGATTGTTTGTATATATGCGCCTATGTACATAGAATTTTTACATGAATTTTGATATGTGAATCCTAGCCTTTCCCACTGATGTCAAAGGGGGAGTGGAAAGCAGTGAAAAATGAGGAATCCATCTAAGGGGGAGCATTGGAAATCACATATGTACATAGTAAGGGGGACCTGTTCTAAACACTTAGTCATTTTTCACTAAGTGTTGCCATCAATGCCAAAGGGGGAGATTGTTGGCAAGAGACACTGCTAGGCATATTAGGTGTTGTCATTGATGGCAACTGAATCTATCTTACACATCCACATTGTATCATTTGATCATACAGGAATTCAAATTGCAGATTTGTCTAAGTCCAGATAGACAGGAACAAAGCATATGATAGGTTCCAGTATTTTGGTCCGCATTTCTCCACAGGTAATCATATTGTACTATGGATCTGAGGGTATGTTAATGGATGTTAGGGCTACCTAAATCCAAAGTTCTAGCCTCCGGTGATGAAGGGATTGAAAGTTGAAAGCATCTGAGTATCAGGTTTTGGTTAGACAGTTCAGTCCAGTGAAGAACAAACCAACTTGGTGTTTGATCCTTGTGCGGATTAAGAAAAGTGGTTGGTTGAGTAATTTATGAGATCCAGTGGTATTGGATGACATGTGTGGTGACTTGAATTCATAAGTTGTGGTCCTCATTGATGTTTGTGCATGGATTCAGCTAACAAAACAGTGATCTTGAAAAAGTTTCTAAGTTTTCTTGAGGCCGACTTCAGTTAATGTGATTTCATGTTGCAAATATATATGATCGATGGGTGTGAGCATTTTTGGGTATGGTTGTGAGAATATGAGATAAGAGGTATGAAGTGTGGTAGTATCAAGTGAGAACTAGAGATCTGAGGCTCAGATCATGGAAGAATAGTAAAACAGGGCAGTGAGAGATGAAGTGTGTGAAGTCAGTATATTGATCCTAACCAGAACTGTAATCTTGCATTATTAGATGTTATTCTTCAGTTCAAGTATTCTAGTGAACTCTTTGTAATTAATCTTGTAGGTAGTGAGCCTCCTTTGAGCAATGAGCTCTGGGCAGTATGCCCGAAGGCATGTGCCTTCCCATTTGTAATACTTTTAACAGAGTATAAAATCTTGTGGGTTAACCCCCACCATGGTTTTTCCCTTAACCGGGTTTCCACGTAAAAATCCTGGTGTTCATGTGTGATGATTTTGTTTATGTTGTTCTCGAGTTCATGTTTCTCTCTTTTGAATGTATGTGGTAAATTAATTAAGGAACAAAATAATAAGTTTTACAGAACATTGATTCATCTCCCCCCTCTCAGTGTTCCTTAATTTCAACACATCATTGTTTGACAATCACATGAGCTGAAGTGGAAACCAGTGGGGATCTTCATAATGGAGACCCATGTCCAAGTCCTCATGTTACATGCTTAAATGTACAAATCCTTGGGTGTTGGACTCTAAGACAAAGGGTGCAGATATTATTCCTATGGAAAAAATGCAAAGTCATTCACAAAAGTTTTCTCAACTAGACTTCAACCTCCTGACCAAATCTTACATTCGTCAACCACTCGCAGTGCAAATATTACTACTTACCAAACATAATAATTTTTTAAAAATAC
Organism: Cunninghamia lanceolata; assembly: GCA_027924645.1. Taxonomy (NCBI): domain Eukaryota; kingdom Viridiplantae; phylum Streptophyta; class Pinopsida; order Cupressales; family Cupressaceae; genus Cunninghamia; species Cunninghamia lanceolata. Next base: position 2,677,225 of record BSBN01000500.1, on the reverse strand, counting down.
AAACCTAAAAGTTCTAGAAGGTGCATAATTACATAAGCCCTAAACAATCCCATAGTTAAATTTAAAGGCTAAGAAAAGAAAAGTCAAAAAGGGTAAAAGAAAGTCATTTAAGGCAAAGAATAAGGAACAAGAAAAAAGAAGTAATGAATGTGCATACAGCCACATACATACCTTAGTGGTGGAAGTAATGCCCTCAAGCTCGCAATTCTAGTTATCTTCACATTCAATCATGTTGCCTCTATAAAGCTCACTACTCTTGAACTCCACCATCACAATGTGACATGCCACTTTGTGCAGCAGCTTCATGGGAATCCCCAAGATTCTGCTCATCTTTTTCCATTCTCACAAAATCTTCAAGACCCCTACATGATAAGGATACAAAAAAAGAGTGTCCCTTAGCTTCGAGAAATATTTATTCTATACTGACAAGGCCAACCACATGAAGGTGGAAGCTCAGTGGCCTCACCTAAGACCTAACACACCTAAAACCTAAGACCTAAGACCTAGAACACAACTAAGACCTAGAAGACACCTTTAAGACAATTAAGACATACATTAAGACACCTAAGACCTTTAAGACACTTAAGACATACACTAAGACACCTAAGACCTTTAAGACACTTAGAAGACATACCTACTTGACACATTTAAGACACCTAGACACCTAAGTCTTAAAACACCTAAGAAATCTAAGACCTATAAGACACCTATATGTGTTGCAAATATGTGCCTAACTGGTGTTGTCATTGATGTCAACATATCCTTGTTGTCATTGGTGTCAACTGTATCCTATTTTATTGTCTAGTTAGAAGACTAAAATGTTCAGGATAATGAGAAAATTAGTGAAGATTAAACTACGCAGACCATATCGTTGTGTAGAGGATTGTTTGAAGTACCTCTAGTTAAGATTTGAGAGGTCCGCATAAAGATTTGAACAAGTTATGGCCATCTGACTAGAACTGAGTTTTGCAGTGTTCAGAAGAGACAGAGTAACAGGAAATTGGTCTAGAATGCTCTGTAATGAAAACTTATGATCTGCGGACCTAGAGGCATGTTTGGGAAGTTAGTGTGTATCTTTAACTCAAGTGGTTCATGGTTTGGAGGTCTGTAAGCAATCTTTCTAGTGTGACAGTCATGACAGATAGTGTTCTTGAGGTATCGTATGAAGATGCAAGTGATTCTGATGATTTGGAGTAGTGTGGATGCTATTGTTGAATTCAATGTGCTTGTGGAGGTCTCTGGATCGTGTGCCTGCTATGTTGGAGGTTCGCATTGAAGATTAAGCTCATTGTTGAAGATTTCCTCCTTGGTGTTGTTGTTTTTCCTAGTCTTGGCCGACTGGATGATTCAAGCGTGTTGCAGATGATCTTAGAGCAATTCTCTGGACCATGGCATGTTGTTCGAGGAATATTCAAACCCTAGCTATGTTTGGCCAACGGTATAGTGATCCGCATTAAGTCAAGATGACCTTGATGTTCATTCCAAGGTTGATGAAGCGTATAAATACTTGTTGATGAGTTGTGGAAATGTGTCCTTGTGTGAAAATGATAAAATTATAAGAAAGGTACAGAGGCAGAGTAGAAGAGAGGAGAAGCAGAAGAACAAGAGTAGTAGAGGATGAAGAGTTAGGGAAGAAGTGTTTGGGGCAAAGTAGAAGTTTTTGTGAGCTTTCAATGGGACTGAACCAGGCATAAAGAAGATGTTGTTTCTTAGTTTATTCTTTCTATATTAAAAATAAAATCTTGTAGGCAGTGAGCCTGAAGGCAAGTGTCTTTCCATTTCTTTTAAGTACTTTTAATAGGGTACGAATCTTGTGGGTTAACCCCCACTGTGGTTTTCCTTTAACCGGGTTTCCACATTAAAAATCTTGGTGTCAAGTGTGTTAATTGTGTTTATGCTCATGTGTTGTTGATTCATTCTTTAATGTTTACATCATTAATCTATTTGTAAGTTATGAAAGAAGATTAAAAGCAGAAAAGGTTAAATTTGTGTGACAACTGATTCACCCCCCCTCTTAGTTGTCCAGATTAATTCCAATAATTGGTAGCAGAGTTGGTTCCTCTAGAAGAAGCTTGACCGCTTGAGGAGATCCAAGATGTCGACCTACAAGAAGGAAAGTCTAAGATTTGATGGAACAAATTACTTCCTTTGGAAGGTACGCATGCAGTGTCATTTGCAATGTATGGGTGATGCCTTTTGGTTGATAACTAAGAATGAGTATAAGATCCCAGAGAAAATCCCTTCAACTATAGATGAACTCAAGGAAGATGAATACAATATTCGAGCTAAAGAAGCATTGTTAAGTGCCCTGACTGATACTAAAATGACAAATGTCCCAGAATTAAAAACTGCTCATGAAATCTGGAAAAAGTTGGAAACTCTGTATGAAGGTGATGAATATGTCAAATGCGCCAAGCTACAGAACCTGAAGGGTAGATATGAAAGATTGATGATGAGTGAAGATGAAAATATTACTTCCTACATGCAGAAAGTGAATGAACTTGTGACTGGTATTAGGAGTGCTAGAGGAACATTGGAAGAATCAGATATTGTTGCCAAAGTGTTCAGATCCTTACCTGCAGCATACAAGCATAAAGTTGTTGCCATTGAAAAGATCAGGACTATGACAACTGTTAAAAGGGATCAGTTGGTTGGTAAGCTTTCAGCTTTTGAAATGAGTGAGTTTGGTAATTCTCTTCCTAAGTCTGAATCTGCATTTAAGGCCAGTGTTTATGGAAAACAAAGATATGATCCGGGTGAAAGTTCTTTAGGAAGATTAAACAAATTTGCAAAGGCAAGGAAGGATCTTGAAGATGATGAAGTTGAGGCTGCAGAACTTGAAGTCCTTATTGCCAAAAGATTGCCAAGAGGATCCAGTAAGTATGAAGGAAAGTTGCCTTTAAAACATTTTGCTTGTAACAAGATTGGTCATTTTGCCTCAAGGTGTTCGGGTTTCAAAGTCAAACCCTAACAGATCAAGGGCTCAGAAGAAATGTTACTATGTCCAAGAAGCTGATGAAGGAGTCACAGATGATGAATCTGATATGGGAAGTAACTTAGTAAATGAATGGGTGTTCATTGTCGTCAAAGAAGAAGATCTGGTGTCTACTGAATCTACTAGCTGTGTGAATGTGGAAAGTGCCTTGGCTGCTCAGATTGAAGAAAAGGATAAATGGGTGATTGACAGTGGATGTTCTCATCATATGAATGGTGACAAAAGTAAGTTCATAAGTTTGGAAAGGTATGAAGGTGGAATTGTGAAGTTTGGAGACAATTCAGCTGGTAGAATTCGTGGCAGAGGATCCACCTCTTTTGATGGTAAGAATAACACTAATGATGTTCTATATGTATAAGGATTGAAGCATAATCTTCTTAGTGTTGGACAATTGGCTGACAAAGCATATGATCTCCGATTCAAGGATGGAAAATGCAAAATCTTAGCAAGCTCTAGAACTATGATTGCATCAGGTACACAAATTAAAGGTAACATCTTTCATTTAAGTGGTACTGGAAAAAGTTGTTTGATTGCTCAGATTGATCAGAGTTGGCTATGGCATAGGAGAATGTGTCATGTGAATTTTGATAATATTGTTAAGATTGTTTGAATTAGTCCAAACAATTGAGAGGAGGGTGAATCAGTTGTCCCTAAATCTATAACCTTTTTCTGAACTTTTAAATCTTCTTTCTTAATTTACAACCAAATTAATGATGTAAACATTTAAGCATAAATCAACACATGAGCAGAAACAACATGAACACACAACACCAAAATTTTGATGTGGAAAACCCGGTTAAGGGAAAAACCACGGTGGGGGTCAACCCACAAAAATGCATACCCTGTTAAAAGTACTTAAGAAAATAGAAGGCACATGCCTTCAAGCGCACTGCCCAGAGCTCATTGCTCAAGAAGAGGCTCACTGCCTACAAGAAATTATGATTTACATAGAGATAATGAACTGAGAAATAGCATCTACATTCATGCCTAAATCAGTCCCTTTGAAGGCTCACAAAAACTTCTGCTCCTATCTTCAAATACTTCTTCACTGACTCTTCACTCTATACTCCCTTCACTCCTCTTCTTCTCTGCTCTGCTTTTTGATCCTTTCTTCAGATTTAATTCAGGGTGAAAGCATAAAGATGAGTATACATTTCACAAAAGTCTCTCGTGGATGAAAAATACTGCTTGGAATGGGTACCCGTTTAGGATCGGGCACCTGAAGCAAAAAGGGTACCCGTTTTATAACGAGTTCCCGTTTTCAAAAAAATTTAAAAAATAGCCATATGCATATAAAAACAAACAAAAAAAACTTTTTGAAAACGGATACCCGTTTTCAAAATTTTTTTTTTTTTTAACATGCCTATTGCTAATTTTTTTATTTTTTAGAAACGGGTACCTGTTATTTTTAAAACAGGTACCCATTTATAACGGGCACCCATTTATAACGGGTACCCATTTCTAAAAATTTGAAATTTCAAACCCGCCAATTTGCATTGGTTTTAGGCTTGGAAACCCAAGCCTTAGCTTTGGACCTGCAACTAGGAGACGATGAAAACAGCAAGAGAAAAAACTAGTTTCACCACTATGGCTGATGACTTTTTTTTCAGAATATTTTAACAAAATTAAAACCCATTATAGATCTCAAAGTCTAGTTTTCAAATATGTAATTTTTTTTGCTATTGAACATGATTTTCTATTTATTATTTATTTTCCAAACAAACTAACTCATAAACTTGAAATAACACGGGTTACTATTTTTTAATAACTTTTGATTTTGAAGGTTTCTTGAAAAAAAAATTATGTCTAACCAAACTAGACATCATTATCTACATGATGAAAAAACAAATTAGTGAATTGATTAGTTTAGCTCAAATTATGTTGTTCGTACACAAGGGGTTTTAAAAACACTAATTAGGGCCATTAAAAAATTAATTAAAAAAAAATTATCAAAAAATTACAAAAAAATATCCTGACCAAAATTCAACATCCTGAGAATCTTTCCACAAAAGGAATTAGAAAAATACATTAATTTAGGTCAAATTATGTAGTCCGTACACATGCATGCTTTTACAAAAAACAGGGGACTTTTAAAAAGCCACTTTTTGTACATCCAATAAAAAACCAACTTGTATCATCTGGGTATTAGAAAAAAATACATATTTAAAAACTAGAAACAAAATCCTACATTCCTTATTTTTATATCATCTTAATATTTTATGTGCAAGTGCTTCAAATTGTCACTCCAAGTATGATAAATTTTGAAAAATGGGAAAAACACTTCCACTTTTTGGCCAAAAAGTGAACTCATCTTCTTGCACTTACCCTTCATTTTATACAAGGATGATTTTCCACAACTCTTCAACAAGTATTTATACACTTCATCAACCTTGGAATGATCAACAAAGTTGGCTAAACTTAACGCAAATTTTTACACTATCGGCCAAGCATAGCTGGAACTTGAAACTTTCTCTATTAACATACCATGCTTTATAAAATGCTCTTTAGATCATCTGGAACACGCCAGGAACATCCGATCGAGCAAGACTAGGAAGAACATCAACCTCAAAGAAGAAATCTTCAATCAATAAGCTCAAACTTCAATGCGGGCCTTCAACACAGTAGCCACATAATATAGAGACCTCCACAAGCACATTGAATTCACCAATAACATCCACTCTAAACCAAATTACTAGAATCAATTGTATCTTCCTCTGAAACCTCAAGAACACTATCTGCCATGATCGTCAAACTAGAAGAATAGCTTGCAGACCTCCAAACCACGAACCACTGGAGTTGATGCTACACACTGACTTCCCAAACATGCCTTCAGATCTGTAGACCATAATATTTCACTGCGGAGCAATCCGGACCAACTTACTGTCACACTGTCTCTTCTGAATACTACAAAATCTGGTTCTACTCAGATGGCCATAACTTCTTCAAATCTTCATGTGGATTTCTCAAATCTTAACTAGAGCAACCTCTGACAATCCTCTACACAGCCATATGGTCTGCATGCATTGATTTTCATTAATTTTCTCAATATCCTCAACAATCCGGTCTTCTATACAGATAGCAATATAGGATACAATTGACACCAATGGCAACAAGGATATGTTGACATCAATGACAACACCACTTAGGCACATATTTACAACAATCTCCCCCTTTGTCATTGGTGGCAACATATGATGTTAAAAATTGAATTCAACCATCAAGACAAGAACTTCTACCCCTTTCTCTTATCACACCTATAACCATTTTCTTCACTGCTCCCCCTTTCACCAGCAATTATTCATTTCCAATTTTTTCACATAACTTCTCTCCCCCTTTAACATCAATGGCAAAGGGCACATATTTGCTATCTTTCCTTCCCCTTTTTATTTCAGACTGCTCTCCAACAATTTCATACTGACTACTCCTTAGAGTAGTATTTTCTCAACATCAATCCGGATCTCAAGATATGTCTGAGAATTCCATCAGACTGATGCACATAAGTGCATCTTAGTTCTGATAAGGAGGGGCAATAACCCCTAACTTCTCTCTGAGATACTTAAAAGTATCCTTGGGAAGAGGCTTAGTGAAGCTATCTATGATCTGATCTTTGGAAGGCACAAACTCCAACTTGACTTCATTCTCATTTGCCTTCTCTCTCAAGAAATGAAACTTGATAGATATATGCTTTGTCTTTGAATGCGATATTGGATTCTTTGAGATGCTTATTGCACTAGAATTATCACAAAAAATTGTGACTGGCTCCTCAAATACAATTCTGATGTCCTTCAACATTTGCTTCATCCACAGAACCTGAGTACAATTGTTTGCTGCTACTGTATACTCTACCTCTGCAGTAGACAGAGATATTGCCTCTTTCTTTTTTCTTATCCAAGAGACCAATCTTCTCCCAAAGAAGAATGCACCACCACTAGTACTTTTTTTGTCATCCACATCTCCTGCCCAATCAGCATTTGTATATGCATGAAGTGAAGTCATTGTCCTTTGGATACCACAGTCCATAATCAATTGTCCCCTTGAGATATCTGAAAATTCTTTTGACTGCCATAATAACATGGGATTCTTTTGGATCAGCTTAAAATCTAGTAACAAGTCCAACTGCATTCATGATGACAGGTCTGGTCTGAGTCAGATAGAGCAATCAACCAATCATTGATCTATACCTTTTCTAATTTGCCTTGAGGGAGTCATCATCTTTGCTTAGCTTGCATCCGGTTACCATAGGTGTACCTACTGACTTTGAATCTTCCATTCCAAACTTCTTCAACAATTATTTCACATACTTGGACTGAGATATGAAGATACCTTTATCTGACTGAACAATTTGTAGACCCAGGAAGAAATTCATCTCGCCAAACATTGACATCTCAAACTCACTTTTCATCTGATCAGTAAATGCTTTGCACATACATTCATTTCCACCAAAAATGATATCATCAACAAAGACCTCAACAATTAGAATGTCCTCATGATTAATCTTGAAGTATAGATTACTATTAGCAGTACCTTTGCTAAATCCTAGTTTAAGCAAATGCTTATCGAATCTGGCATGCCAGGCTCTTGGAGCTTGCTTGAGTCCATACAAGGCTTTTTTCAGTCTACAAACCATATTTCCCATATCAGACAACTAAAATCCTTCCGGTTGCTCAATGTAGACTTCTTCCTCTAAATCTCCATTCAGAAATACTAATTTTACATCCATTTGATATACTTTAAAATCTCTGAAGGCATCAAATGCAAGAAATAATCTAACTACCTCTATCCTTGCCACCGGAGAAAAAGTTTCTTCAAAATCAATTCCTTCCACTTGAGAGTAGCCTTTACATACCAACCTTGCCTTATTCCTTACAACCTCACCATCTTCATTTAGTTTATTCTGGGAGACCCATTTGGTTCCAATCATATTTTTGTCCTCAGGTCTAGGAACAAGATCCCAAGTATGATTTTTTTCAATTTGGATCAATTCTTCTTTCATTGCTTTAACCCAGTTTTCATCATTGTAAGCTTCACTTACTGATTTAGGTTCAATCCTTGAAATTAAACAAATCTCCTCTTGATCTTCATAAATTCTTCTCCTAGTTCAAACACCTTTACTCTTATCTCCTATGATCTGATCTTCAGGATGATTTAACCTTACATACCTGAGAGTTTTGGAAATTGTTTGAACTTCTATTTCTTGAACTTGTTCCTCATCATCTGCACTAACCTCTTGAGTTATTGGAGTTACCGGATCAATCTAAATCTAAACCAGAACTTGAACTTGCCTTCCTTGACTTTGACTTTCATCTTGATCATCTGAATCATATCTGGAGTACCTGGAATGTCCTTTGCTTTAATCAACTTTAACATTAGCACTTTCAACAATCTTTTTCAATCTCTTGTTGAAGCAACAGTAAGCCTTACTTTGAGTAGAGTATCCCAAAAATATTCCTTCATCACTTCTTGCATCAAACTTGCCTAAATCCTCGTCTCTTTTGATATAGCATTTACTACCAAAGACTTTGAAATATCTCACAGTAGGAGGATGACCAAACCATAGTTCATAAGGAGTCTTACCAAAATTTCCTTTGATCTGCACCTAGTTAAGAGTGTAGACAGCAGTACTCACGACTTCTCTCCAATAAACTTGAGGAACATTTGTTTCCATCATCATGGTCCTGGCAACTTCTTGGATGGTCTGGTTTTTCCTTTCCACAACTCCATTTTGCTGAGGAGTCCTAGGAGTAGATAAATGTCTTTTTATTCCATGCTTTTCATAGAAAGCATCAAACTCACTGGAAGTAAATTCTCCACCTCTGTCAGATCTCATTTTCAACTAATCTCCCACCAATCTCATTTTCAACCATCATCTTGAACACCTTAAACTTATCAAGAGCTTCTGATTTTTCTTTCAGGAAAGTTACCCACATCATCCAGGAGTAATCATCAATCAGCAACATGAAATATTTGTCTCCTTGCACACTCCTAATTCTAGCAGGACCAAAGAGATCAGTATGTACTAGTTCCAATCTCCCACTTGAACCTTGTTCCTTACTTTTGAATGAAATTTTGTTCTGTTTACCCAATTGATATTCTCTACATATGCTATCAGGTTTCACAAGTCTTGGAAGATCTCTTACAGCTTGAGTGGAACTTATTTTGACAATGTTATCAAAATTCACATGACACATCCTCCTATGCCATAGCCAACTTTGATCTATTTGAGAAATCAAAAAAAAAATCCAAAACTACTTAAGTGAAAGATGTTACCTCTAGTTTGAGTACCGAATGCAATTTCAGTTCTGGAGCTTTCTAAGATTCTGCATTTTCCATCTTTGAATCAAAGATCATAACCTTTATCAACCAACTGTCCAACACTAAGAAGATTATGTTTTAGTCCTTCCACATATAGAACATCATTGGTGTTGTTCTTGCCACCAAAAGAGATGGATCCTCTGCCACGGATTCTACCAGCTGAGTTGTCTCCAAATTTCACAAGTCCTTCATAATTTTCAAAACTCACAAACTTACTCTTGTCACCAGTCATATGATGAGAACATCCACTATCGATCACCTATTCATCTTTTTCAATAACTTGAGCAGCCAAGGCACTTTCCACATTTGCACAGCTAGCAAATTCAGTAGACACTGAATCTTCTTCTTTGATAGCAATAAACACCCAATCACTTTCAGAGGAGCCTCCATGATCAAATTCATCATCTGTGGCCCCTTCTTCTCCATTTTCTTAGACATAGTAACATTTCTTTTGACCGTGTACCTGTTAGGGTTTGGTTCTGAAAGCCTCTCTAGACATCTTGAGGTAAAATGACCAATCTTATTGTAAGCAAAACATTTGAGTGGTAATTTTCCTTCATACTTATTGGATCCTCTTGGCATTCTTCTGGCAATAAGAGCTTCAAGATCTGTAGTTTCTATTTCAACATCTTCAAGATCCTTTCTTGTCTTCACAAATCTATTTGATCTTGCAGAAGAGCTTTCACCTGGATCATATCTTTGTTTTCCATATACACTGGCTTTGAATGCAGATTCAAACTTAGGAAGAGAATCACCAAATTCACTCAATTCAAAAGCTAAAATTTTGCCAACCAGGTGATCTCTTGTAACATCTGAGACAGTCCTGATCTCTTCTATAGTAGCAACCTTATGTTTGTATGAATTAGGCAAAAATCTGAGAACTTTTGCCACAATCTCTGATCCTTCCAAAGTTCCACCAGCACACCTGATCCCACACACAAGTTCATTTATCTTTTGCATGTAGATTGTGATGTTTTCATCTTCACTCATCCTCAGATTTTCAAATTTTCTTCTTAGACTTTGTAGTTTGGCACATTTGACATATTCATCTCCTTCATACAGATTCTCCAACTTCATCTAGATTTCATGAGTAGTTTTTAGTCCAAAGACATTTGTCATTTCTGAATCAGTCAAGGCACTCAACAGAGCTTCTTTAGCTTGAAGGTTATTTTCTGCATCTTTGACTTGATCTGGAGTTGAAAGACCTTTCTCCAGAGGTTCATACTTATCTTTGGTTCTTAACCAATAAGCATCACCCATGCATTGTAAATGGCATTCCATGCGACTCTTCCAAACAGAGTAATTTGTTCCATCGAATCTTGGACTATCCTTCTTGTAAGTCGACATACTGGATCTCCTCGAGTGGTTAAGCTTCTTCTAGAGGAACCTCGCTCTGATACCAATTGTTGGAATTAGTCCAGACAACTGAGAGGGGGGGTGAATTAGTTGTCCCTAAATTTGTAACCTTTTTCTAAACTTTTAAATCTTCTTTCTTAATTTACAACCAAATTAATGAATGAGCAGAAACAACATGAACACACAACACCAGAATTTTGACGTGAAAAACTTGATTAAGGAAAAAACTACGGTGGGGGTTAACCCACAAAAATGTGTACCCTGTTAAAAGTACTTAAGAAAATAGAAGGCACATGCCTTCGAGCGCACTGCCCAGAGCTCATTGCTCAAGAAGAGGCTCACTGCCTACAAGAAATTATGATTTACACAGAGATAATGAATTGAGAAATAGCATCTACATTCATGCCTGAATTAGTCCCTTTGAAGGCTGACAAAAAATTCTGCTCCTATCTTCAAATACTTCTTCACTGACTCTTCACTCTATACTCCCTTCGCTCCTCTTCTTCTCTGCTCTACTTTTTGATCCTTTCTTCGGATTTAATTCATTTTATACAAGGATGATTTTCCACAACTCTTCAACAAGTATTTATACACTTCATCAACCTTGGAATGATCAACAAGGTCGTCTAAACTTAACGCAGATTTTTACACTGTCGGCCAAGCATAGCTGGAACTTGAAACTTTCTCCACTAACATACTATGCTTCATAAAATGCTCTTTAGATCATCTGCAACACGCCAGGAACATCCGGTCGGCCAAGACTGGGAAGAACATCAACCTCAAAGAAGAAATCTTCAATCAACAAGTTCAAACTTCAATGCGGACCTTCAACACAGTAGCCACACAATCCAGAGACCTCCACAAGCACATTTAATGCAGGAGCATCCACGGTCTGGCAATCTTGCATCACCAAAAATATTATTATTTTAATTTGGTTTGTTTTCAATAAGGTTTGTGGGCTTTGAGAAATAATATTTTAATTTGTAACAAATCTAATTTCCCTTGGGTGCAATTGTAAATGTAATTTTGGTGGGATTTGACTAATTTTGTCATAAGTGGGGTTGCTAAGAATCTTGGAATTGATTTCCAAGAGGTGGGGCTAGAAGCTTTGCATGTTGTTGCTGTTGCAAGTATGAGGATAACCAGTGTTGTCATTGATGTCAACATACTCATATTGCATTAATGAGAAGGATTGGATGAGCTGTGTGCTAAGGATATTGAGGAAATTAGTCTCAATCAGGAACAGTGAAGAACAATGATGACATTAAGGTAAAAGTCCAAGATAAGGTGAAGATCAAAGGATGTGGTTTAAAGGGTTTGTAGATATGAGTCTTGAGATGATCCAGTCAAGATTTTAGAGGTCAACATGAAGATCTGAAGAAGTTATGGTCGCTCACGTAGAACCAGTTTCAACAGATGTTCAGTGGTGACAGAGTGTCACAGATTGGTTCAGTGAGCTCTGGAATTGCATTATCTCATTCTTCAGATTGGAGAGAGTGTTGAAGAAGTCTGTGTGAAGTAACAAATATATTTGTTCATGGTTTGGAGGTCCGGAAGCACCTTTTTCATTATGACAGTGATGACAGACTGTGTTCTTGAAGTTCCGGATGAAGAAGAGAAGAATTCCAGTAAGCTGATAAAGTGCGGTTGTTCTCGATGACTCAAGAAAGGTTTTGGTGATCTTTGGATCGTGTACAATTCTTATTGGTGGTCTGCATTGAAGTTTGAGTTTGCATTTGAAGAATAACCACAAATATTGTTGTTCTTCCTAAGACAGGTCGACCGGATGTATTACACGTCTTGCGAATGATCTTATAGGTGTTTGCCGACCTAGATGATTGTTCATAAGTCAATGCCTTGTATAAATAAGGGATTGTGAATTCATTTTGAAGTGTGTCTTGGTGTGGATGAGTGTGGCTTAGCAAAGAAGAAGAGCGAAAGGTAGAGCAAGAGTTTTCGGGCTTAAATGGAACTGATCCAAGCATGGTAAAGATGTCAATCTCCAGTTCAAGTTTGTAATACTTGTTACTTTGTAGACAATGTGTCTCTTGTAGGCAGTGTGCCTCTTGTGAGCAATGTGCTCAGGCAATGAGCCCTAATTGGCATGTGCCATCTATTTTTCTTATTCTTCTAACAGAGAATAATCCTTGGGTTAATCACCCCGTGGTTTTTCCTTTGATCGGGTTTTCCACGTCAAAATCTTGGTGTCTCATGTGTTGATGTGTATCTGCTCTGGTGTTTATGCTTTATGCTTTCATGAGTGATTAATTGATATGCTATTATATAACAAAGAGGATTTAAGTAGAAGCAAGTTTTTGTACAACTGATTCACCCCCCCTCTCAGTTGTGTGCCCTAGATCTAACAATTGGTATCAGAGCCAAGTTCCTCTAAAAAGAGCTTAACCGCTTGAGGAGATCCAGGATGTCGTCATACAAGAAGGATAGTCTGAAGTTTGATGGAACCAACTTCTCTCTTTGGAAAGGTTGCATGAAATGTCACTTGGAGTGTATGGGAAAGGCGTACTTGTCCATGGTCACAAAAGCATATACACCTCCACAGGGTGGTCCGACAACTCTAAATGAAATCACAGATGCTGAAAACAATCTGCGGACCAAAGAGGTTCTTCTAAGTGCATTAACTGACTCAGAGCTCTCAAATGTTATTGACCTACCAATTGCCTATGAGATCTGGATTAAACTGGAACTTCAGCATGAAGGAGATGAGTATGTTAAGAGTGCAAGGTTGCAGAGTCTCAAAGGGAAATTTCAAAGACTAAAAATGAGAGATGATGAAAATATTACTACCTTTATGCCAAGAGTAAATGAGCTGGTGTGTGGAATTAGGAATGCTGGTGGAGTTTTGGATGAAAATGAGATTGTTGGCAAAATTATCAGATCCCTGCCTGCTGCCTACAAAATCAAGGTTGTTGCCATTGATGAATTCAGAGCCCATACAACTGTCACAAGAGACCAATTGGCTGGCAAACTGGCTGCATTTGAAATGACCGAGTTTGGAGATGATCCCCCTAAGACTAAATCTGCATTCAAAGCCAGTGCTTATGTGAAAGGTAAACAATCCGGGAGAAAACTCTTCAAGGAAGCTGTCATGGTATGATCAAGAAAGAAGAGACATGGAAGTGGAAGAAGCAGAAATAGCTCAACTTGAAGCCCTCATTGCAAAGAGACTACCAAGAGGATCCAGTAAGTATGAAGGAAAATTACCCTTTAAGTGCTTCAACTGCAATAAGATTGGTCATTTTGCCTCAAGATGTCCGAAAAGATCTACAAGGTTAAATTCTAACAGACAAAGGTTCCAAAAGAATTGTTATTATGTTCATGAAGAAGATGATAATGAAGGAGTAACAGATGATGAATCAGAGATAGGAAACAAATCTGGAAATGAATGGGTGTTTATTGCCATCAAAGAAGAAGATCCAATATCCTCTGAATCTATCAATCATAAGGTTGTAGAAAGAGCTTTGGCTGCCCAAGTTAAAGAGAAGGATGATTGGGTTATTGACAGTGGATGCTCTCACCATATGACAGGTGACAAGAACAAGTTCTTAGATTTTGAAAGGTATAAAGGAGGAATGGTAAAGTTTGGTGATAATTCTGCTGGTAGAATCAGAGGAAGAGGAACTATTTCTTTTAATGGAAGAAACAAAACTAGTAATGTGATGTATGTTGAAGGTTTGAAGCACAATCTTCTTAGTGTTGGATAGTTGGTGGACAAAGGCTATGATCTCCAATTCAAGGATGGAAAATGCAAAATCTTTGAAAGATCCAGAACAGAGATTGCATCCGGTACTCAAACAAAAGGTAATATCTTCCACTTGGTTGGTGCTGGTAAAAGTTGTCTATTTGTTCAAGTAGATCAGAGTTGGTTATGGCATAGAAGGATGTGTCATGTAAATTTTGATAACATCATCAAGATAAGTAATACTCGAGCTGTAAGAAATCTTCCAAAATTGGTAAAACCTGCAAACAGTTTGTGCAAAGAATGTCAGTTGGGTAAACAGAGTAGAGTCTCATTCAAAAGCAAGGATCAGTCCTCTACCGGGTTATTGGAATTAGTTCATACTGATCTATGTGGTCTAACAAGAATCAAGAGTATGCAAGGTGATAGATATTTCATGTTACTGATTGATGACCATTCCCGGATGATGTGGGTTACCTTTCTAAAAGAGAAATCAGAAGCTTTTGAGAAGTTCAAAATCTTCAAGGCTATGGTAGAGAATCAAACCAGATTAAAACTGAAATGTCTGAGGTCTGATAGAGGTGGTGAATTCACATCTGGTGAATTCATAGATTTTTGTGAGAAGCATGGTATAAAGAGACAGTTATCTGCTCCTAGGACTCCACAGCAGAATGGAGTAGTTGAGAGAAAGAACTGGACCATCTAGGAAGCATCTAGGACAATGATGATGGAAGCAAATGTTCCCCAGATGTTTTGGAGAGAAGTTGTCAGCACTACAGTCTACACTCTCAATCGAGTTCAAATCAGAAGCAATACCAGTAAGACTCCTTATGAACTTTGGTTTGGCATCACTCCTACTATAAGATATTTCAGAGTATTTGGTAGCAAATGTTACATTAAAAGAGATGAAGATCTAGGAAAGTTTGATGCTAGAAGTGATGAAGGAATTTTCTTGGGTTACTCCACTCAAAGCAAAGCATACCGGTGTTATAATAAGAGACTAAGAAAGATGATAGAAAGTACAAATGTGAAGGTTGATGAGGGAATAGAGAAACCCTCAAGGTTTTATGAGTATGATGAAGATGATCAAGATGGTGTTCTGGTTCAAGGAGCTCAATCCTCTCCTGAAAGTTAGATTCAGACTGATCTGGTAAATCAGGAAGAAGAGATAGGTCTGAATGAGCCTGATCAAGAAGTAGAAGTGCATGCAACTCCCAAAGTTCCAAGGTATGTAAGACTGAACCACTCTGAAGATTAGATCATAGGTGACAAAAGCAAAGGTGTGCAAATTAGAAGGAAAATTACTCAAAATTTAGATGAATGTTGTCTGATTTCAAAGATCGAACCTAAGACAATAAATGAAGCCTGCAATGATGAAAATTGGACCAAAGCAATGGAGGAAGAGTTGATGCAAATTGAGAAAAATCACACTTGGGATCTTGTTTCTAGACCTAGAAACAAGAATGTGATTGGAACCAAATGGGTCTTCTGGAATGTTGGTAAATAGATTTGTCACCACAAAATAATCTTTGAAAATGACTCGTTGCCCTTGGAGCGGTGACTAAATAGTCCCAACAGTTGGAGAGATCGCGATAGAACAACGATCTTCCTCTGCGTTTGAGAGGGGCAGCTCCCTCGTATGATAGGGTTATTTGTGGTTTTTGTGTACTTTTATCCTGAAAATACAAAAAGGAAGAAAAAGAAAATAACAGGAGAAATGGGCATGTAGAAACCCTCGTGGTAGACCTACGAAAACCAACAGGAGTTTCACAATCTTATTGAAAAGTACGAGGGGGTTTCACCACAAAGCTAGAAACCACTTTCCTAAACTCTACGATGGATCTTATGACATATATGCAACAACGATGAAGAAAGATGGCAAATCTCAACATACGGAGAGATAATTTATCTGTGTTTCATCACCCCAATTGCATGCTTTAATGGATAACTTTGATTTATACAAATGCATAGAAAGATCACCAATTTGACATACGAGAAACTAGTAATTATAACTCAGAAATACATCAAAAACATACGAACTGAAATGCAATTCTTCATTATCTTTTCAAAATTATACAATTTCAAAGGTAAACTATACAATGTGTAAGATCAAAAATGTTCCAAGAAGTTTCATAAGTTCCCCCTGCAAGAGTTCTCTCTAAAGAGACCCCCCTTTACATTTGAAATAGCCTCATATTTATAGGCTTTTTCCCATAACCACCTAGTAACCACTTTGTAACTACCTCACAACTACCTAATAACTACCTTTTTGAAATACAAAAGTATAATGATCTTTATTTTTGGTTGTATTTTACACCACTTTTTCTGAAATAAAGTTCATTTTCTAACTTTACATTACAGAGAGTGACTTAAGTCACTTTTCACAAAAAGGTAACTAGGACTTTTAACTTTCAAGTTGAGGATTTGGCTAAGTCCTTTCCATTTCCATTTTTGACAATCAAGCCTTGCCGGATGTTGACAACTCCTCTGGATACTTGAATCTTAAACTCCTGTGTTTGTGTATACGAAACATGGATTGTGGAAAAAGCATATCGTTCAACATCATTTTGATCTAGTCATAAACTGAATAATGCTAAGCATTTTCCTGATCTGATTACAATCATAAAATACCATTTCATATCTGCTACTCATCTCGTTCCTTGTTTATGCTCCCATATTTACATACATTTGGAGGCTCTTTTCAAATATGTTGTAGAGTTTGATAGACCATTTAATGCAAGTCTTGAGTCATACATAAATGCTACCAAAGTGCCTGAATTTCCACTATGCTTGTTTGCAAATACATTTGAAAATTTTGCAATGTCTTGGTTCATATCATTTCTAATGAAGGAAGAAAATACCATTTGCTAAATTCCTACACCATAATGGGTTGCCATTGCTAACACAAATGTTGAGAAATACATTGAATTTCCCCCAATACTATCCATCCTTTAACTCCATAAGAGCATAAAGTGGTTGTTGACACAAATATCTCGGTTTTCTTTCTAGTAGAAAAATAATTAAAAATAACTCCAATGCCTGGTTCCAAAGATTCTAAATCTTTTTCCACCAAACCATTTTATTTAATTCCAGCGACAACCATTATATTCTATTTGACTATATTCATTTGAAGAGTTCTGCCAAACAGTTCACCTATTTTGTCTATGGTTCACATTGTGGACATTTCCACAATATCATAAATTCTTTTAAATAGATCATACGCTGCTCCAATGGTGTTCAATCACGTCAAAACTTACAGCCTCAATTTTCTGCTTAAAACTGCTCACTCAATACAAAAGATATCTTCAAACTGTTTCTGGGTTTTATTGCCCCCTTCATCAGTTTTCCAAAACACTTTGAAATTTTAAATTTTGTTGTGAAATGACAAAGATATCGCAGTTTTACTATGACTGCGTTAAATTGATATAAAGCGTCGGCATTGGAAGTGATTTTCACAAATAATAACTAACTTTTAAGTTGTGACTTTTCCTTTTTCACCTTTCTGAAAGTTGCAGACAAGTTCACCAAAAGTGAAAGTTGACGCGAACTTAGCCAAAAGTGAAAGTTGACGCGAACTTAGCCAAAAGTGAAAGTTGACGCAAACTTAGCCAAAAGTGAAAGTTGACGCGAACTTAGCCAAAAGTGAAAGTTAACGCGAACTTTGCCAAAAGTGAAAGTTGACGCGAACTTTGCCAAAAGTGAAAGTTGACGCGAACTTAGCCAAAAGTGAAAGTTGACACTAACTTTTTTTTTTTTTACGTAGGCCGATAACAACTTGTTTTTTTAAAGGAAACTCTCCACTTAGCCAAATTGAAAAGTGGTAACTCCTTTATACTTAGCCAATTTCACAAGTTAATCTCACTTTCACTTTTTTGTTTAGAAGTTGTCAAAGACTTCTGATTTTCCACTAACCTTGTCACAACTTGTGAAAATTTTTAAGTTACCTCCTTTATAAACACTTTGGTGTGCTTTGAAAACTTGTTATAACTTGTGAAAAAACATAACTTTTGAAAATTATAACATCGTGAAAATTTATATCACTTGCTCGTCGAGCCTGCACATACGATGGAGAAGGAAAACTGGCATAACTTTTGATTGTGATAACATTTGCTCATGAAATTTTGCCACATTGCCCATAATAACATTATTAATCTCCCTGCCAGATGATTCTATTCCAACCTTTATAGAAACTACAATTTAATTATTTCCACCAACCACCCGCCAAAAAATTGAAAGTTTAAAATCTCTCAAACCATAAGGCACCATGACATGAAAAGTTGCCACATTAGGAGAAATAGCCATATCAACGTTCTTGTAAAATGATTTATTTCCAGCCTTTGTAGATTTTGAAATTTAATTGTTTTTGTGATTTCTGGCATAGCAGAACCGCTTCCAGGATTTCAGCTGAAACAAGCAAACAATTCCTCCTTCAAACTAGAAATCAACTTGACACTTTAGGAGAATTTGTGACTAGGGGTGACTCAACATAAGGAGTTGATGCAAAAGTTTAAAATTTGACAAGTTGAAAATGAGGCCAACACGGAACAAACTAAATGAAGTTGGTGAAGTAATCAGAAATAAAGCCAGATTAGTCCGCAAAGGCTACTCTCAAATAGAAGGGATTGATTTTGAGGAAACCTTTTGTTCCGGTGGTAAGACTTGAAGCAGTCAGACTATTTCTTGCATTTGATGCCTTCAAAGATTTCAAAGTGTATCAGATGGATGTCAAATCTGCTTTCCTGAATGGTGACTTAGAAGAAGAGGTGTACATTGAACAACTGGATGGATTTCAGTTATCTGAGCATGGTGATATGGTCTGCAAATTAAAGAAGGCAATATATGGTCTAAAGCAAGCTCCAAGAGCATGCTATGAAAGGTTGGACAAACATCTTTTGAAGATTAGTTTCAACAAAGGTACTGCTGATAGCAACCTATATTTCAAAATTGATCATGAAAACATCTTGATTGTTGAAGTATTTGTTGATGATATCATCTTTGGAGGAAGAGACAGTATGTGTAAAACCTTTGCAAATCAAATGAAAAGTGAGTTTGAAATGTCAATGCTTGATGAAATGAATTTCTTCTTGGGTCTGCAAATTACCTAGACAAAGAAAGGAATCTTTATCTCCAAGACCAAATATGTGAAAGAATTATTGAAGAAATTTGGAATGGAAGATTCAAAGCCAATGAACACTCCCATGGCAACCGGATGTAAGTTGAGCAAAGATGATGACTCTCCTAAGACAGATCAGACAAAGTACAGATCAATGATTGGAGGATTATTGTACCTCAGTCAAACTAGACCAGATATAATGCAGGTTGTTGGTCTTGCGGCGAGATTCCAGGCTGATCCCAGAGAATCTCATGTCATGGCAATCAACAGAATTTTTAGGTACTTAAAAGGAACAGTTGAGTATGGTCTATGGTATCCTAGAGATCATAATTTTTCTCTTCATGCATATACAGATGCAGATTGGGCAGGAGATGTGGATGATATGAAGAGTACAAGTGGAGGAGCATTCTTTTCGGGAAAAAGGTTGGTTTCTTGGCTAAGCAAGAAACAAGAGGTAATATCCCTGTCTACAACTAAAGCACAATACATTGCAGCAGCAGGAAGTTGCACTCTATTTTTGTGGATGAAGCAAATGCTAAGAGATATTCAAGTAGAATATGAGAAGCCTATCACAATTTTCTGTGATAATTCAAGTGCAATAAATATTTCTAAGAATCCGGTGTTGCACTCTAAGACTAAGCATATATCTATCAAGTTTCACTTTCTGAGAGAGCAAGTGAACAAGGGTGAAGTTAGATTGGAGTATGTGCCCTCCAAGGATCAGCTTGCAGATATTTTTACTAAACCTCTTCCCAAGGACTCTTTTGAGTATCTCAGGGAGAAGTTAGGGGTTATTGCCCCTCCGGTGATGAACTAGGATACACTGATGTACATCAATCCGGTGGATATCACAGTCATATCTTGTGATCCAGATTGGTGATGGGGAGCTGCTACTCAGGGGGAGCAGCTGATATGATTCTGATGTGTTAATGATTCTGATGTGTTAAAGTTGCAAGTATAAGCCCTTTGCCATTGATGTCAAAGGGGGAGAGAAGACATGTGAAAAATAAGAGGTTGATGATCAAAGGGGGAGCAGTAAAGAAAGAGAAGACATGTGAAGAGTTGTTGCTGATAGGGGGAGCTGTGACAGAAAGGAGAAGTTCTTGTCTTGATGGTTTTTTCACATCATATGTTGCCATCAATGACAAAGGGGGAGATTGTTGCAAGTATGAGGATAACCAGTGTTGTCATTGATGTCAACATACTCATATTGCATTAATGAGAAGGATTGGATGAGCTGTGTGCTGAGGATATTGAGGAAATTAGTCTCAATCAGGAACAGTGAAGAACAGTGATGACATTAAGGTAAAAGTCCAAGATAAGGTGAAGATCAAAGGATGCGGTTTAAAGGGTTTGTAGATATGAGTCTTGAGATGATCCAGTCCAGATTTTAGAGGTCCGCATGAAGATCTGAAGAAGTTATGGTCACTCAAGTAGAACCGGTTCCGACAGATGTTCAGTGGTGATAGAGTGTCACAGATTGGTCCGGTGAGCTCCGGAATTGCATTATCTCATTCTACGGATTGGAGAGAGTGTTGAAGAAGTCCGTGTGAAGTAACAAATATATTTATTTATGGTTTGGAGGTCCGGAAGCACCTTTTTCATTATGACAGTGATGACAGACTGTGTTCTTGAAGTTTTGGATGAAGAAGAGAAGAATTCCAGTAAGCTGATAAAGTGCGGTTGTTCCTGATGACTCAGGAAAGGTTTTGGTGATCTTTGGATCATGTACAATTCTTATTGGCGGTCCGCATTGAAGTTTGAGTTTGCATTTGAAGAATAACCACGGATATCGTTTTAGAAAATCCCAAAAATTGATGGAGCGATGACTGATTGGAAGTGACGAGTTTTTCTTGTGGATTTGTGGAGGTTGTTTTGAGAAACCAATAATGGTTTTCTTCTTATGCAATTGCTACATATTGAGGCTTGTTCATTTGGTGAAAGGAGGCTTTTGGAGAAAATGTGTTTGCATAGCTAGATGCTGCTGAATGAAGCTAGAATGTTGAGTTGCAGATTTTTGTATGTTTGAAGCCCATGTTGTATGAGAGCATATGAGCTCAATGTTTATGTATCTCATTTTCAGATTTTCAATATAATACATATTGTAGATTTGTCTTCCATTTTATGTGTTTCAAATTAATTTGCTGCCCTCTTGCATAGTGTCCTATGTGTGTTTGTGATCAGATTTGAATGGAGAGTATACTCTCTACATCAATTTGGTATCAGAGCTCAGAAGGTCTGGGCAAGAGAGTTTGGTGTTTGTGTTTGTGTGTTTGTATAGGTTGAAGAGAGAACCTGGTTGTCAAAAGACTAGGCAAAGGAAAAGAGAAGAGACCTAGGTGAGGCAAAGACAAGAAGAAGCAAGGTTAAATGGACTTGCTTGAAGAGAAGATGATTTTGTTCAGGAGATACTTGCAGGCTGGGGGTTCACAAAAGAAGAAGCAAGAAGAAAAAGAGAGGAAGAGGAAAGAGGAAAAGATGAGGCAAATAGAGGTTGAGAAAGAGATAAGAGAACTAAGGCAAGCTATGGAAGAGATGGGAAAAAATATGGAAAGAATAGTTCAACAGTTGCAAAGTTGGCACTTATCAATGAAGAGGAAGGTTACATGGCCCATCAAGAAGATTATGCAAAAAAGAAGACAAGTACGGACAGCAGCAAATGAGGTAGAGGTAAAGTTTGAATCTATTGTTTGAGTTGAGCAAGGTAAGTTACAAGTTGAGATGCATGATATTCCAGATGTGTTTGAAGATGAACAAACCTCTTTGTTTGATGATGAACCAATAGAAGGGCATATTGATGTTGAGATTAATGATATGGTTGTTGAGGTTGCTGATAAATTTGATATTGATACTCAAGTTGCTGATGATAAGGCTATTGATAATGTTGGTGTTGATATTCATGATCAAGTTATTGTTGATAATGAAATTGCTAATAAGGATGTTTCAGATTTGTTTGCTAATGATGTATATGAAGGTTTGCAAGAGTATGATGTAGGTTACACTAATGGTGAATATGTTGTCATATGGTGTTCTAATGATGAGCATGAAGACAAAGATAAAGCTACTGAGGTATATGCACAAGAAATGGAATTTTGGAACCTGAAAGCTGAGAGGATGCTAGATAAGAGATGGTATAAGAGCAAGAAGAGAAAGAAGGACCCAGGGACAATTGCAAAGATGAAGGATAAATTGCAGAAGAATTGGAAGAACAGGAAGAAGGAGCAACCAGCATTCAATGGGACTTGAATTCTCTTTTCTTCAAGAGTCTGATGTAGGAGCATCCATGGTCAATGGCAATCTTGCATCACCAAAAATATTGTTATTTTAATTTGGTTTGTTTTCAATAAAGTTTGTGGGCTTTGAGAAATAATATTTTAATTTGCAACAAATGTAATTTCCCTTGGGTGCAATTGTTAATGTAATTTTGGTGGAAGTTGACTGATTTTGTCATAAGTGGGGCTACCAAGAATCTTGGAATTGATTTCCAAGAGGTGGGGTCAGAAGCTTTGCATGTTGTTGCATGTCTGGGTCGTTATTATGAAATCCAGTCTTGGTAAAATGGGAATAACTTTCTCATTTCTTATCAAAATTACAAAATTTAAAATGTTGTGGAACGTTGGAAAGAAGGTGCACAAAACCCAGAAACCATTTTAGAAAATCCCAAAAATTGATGGAGAGATGACTGATTGGAAGTGACAGGTTTTTCTTGTGGATTTGTGGAGGTTGTTTTGAGAAACCAATAATGGTTTTCTTCTCACGCAATTGCTACATATTGAGGCTTGTTCATTTGGTGAAAGGAGGCTTTTGGAGAAGATGTGTTTCCATATCCAAATGATGTTGAATGAAGTTGGAATGTTAAGTTGCAGATTTTTGTATGTTTGAAGCCCATGTTGTATCAGAGCATATGAGCTCAATGTTTATGTAGCTCATTTTTAGATTTTCAATATAATACATATTGTAGATTTCTCTTCCATTTTATGTGTTTCAAATTAATTTTCTGCCCTCTTGCATAGTGTTGTATGTGTGTTTGTGATTAGATTTGAATGGAGAGTATCCTCTCTGCATCAACATTGAATTCACCAATAACATCCACTCTAAACCAAATTACCAAAATCAACTGTATCTTCCCCCGGAACCTCAAGAACACTATCTGCAATGACTGTCAAACTAGAAGGATAGCTTGCGGACCTCCAAACCATAAACCACTGGAGTTGATGCTACACACTGACTTCCCAAACATGCCTTCAAATCCGTAGACCATAATATTTCATTGCGAAGCAATCCAGACCAACTTACTGTCACACTGTCTCTTCTGAATACCGCAAAATCTGGTTCTACTCAGATGGCCATAACTTCAAATCTTCATGTGGATTTCCCAAATCTTAACTGGAGAAACCTCTGACAATCCTTTACACAGCCATATGGTCCACGTGCATTGATTGTCATTAATTTTCTCAATATCCTCAACAAGCTGGTCTTCTATACAGATAGCAATATAGGATACAGTTGACACCAATGGCAACAAGGATATGTTGACATCAATGACAACACCAATTAGGCACATATTTGCAACAAAGATAAGTTCTACTCAAGCTGTGAGAGATCTTCCAAACCTGTGAAACCTACTGATAGCATGTGTAGAGAATGGCAATTGGGTAAATAGAACAGAACTTCATTCAAGAGTAAAGAACAATTTTCAAGTGGACTGTTGGAACTTGTCCATATTGATCTATGTGGTCCTGCTAGAATTAGAAGTGTGCAAGGAGATAGATATTTTATGTTGCTAATTGATGATTACTCCTAGATGATGTGGGTAACTTTCTTGAAAGAAAAATCAGAATCTCTTGACAAATTCAAGGTGTTCAAGGTTATGGTTGAGAACGAGGTTGGTGAGAAGATAAAGTGTCTGAGATCCGACAAAGGTGGAGAGTTTACCTCTGGTGAGTTTGATACATTCTATAAAAAGCATGGAATAAAAAGATAGTTATCTGCTCCTAGGACTCCTCAGCAAAATGGAGTTGTGGAAAGGAAGAACCGAACCATTCAAGAAGCTGCTAGGACAATGATGATGGAAGAAAATGTTCCACAAGTCTATTAGAGAGAAGTTGTGAGTACTGTTGTCTACACTCTTAACCGAGTGCAGATCAAAGGCAATTCTAGTAAGACACCTTATGAACTATGATTTGGTCACCCTCCTACTATGAAATATTTTAGATTTTTTGGTAGTAAATGTTATATCAAAAGAGATGAGGATCTAGGCAAGTTTGATGCAAGAAGTGATGAAGGAATATTTCTGGGTTACTCTACTCAAAGCAAGGCATACCGATACTTCAACAAGAGATTGAAAAAGATTGTTGAAAGTGCTAATGTCAAGGTTGATGAGAGAAAAGAAAGACCTTCCAGGCCTTGTGGATATGATTCAGATGATCAAGATGAAATTCAAAGTCAAGGAAAGCAAATTCAAACCCAAACACAAATCCAGATTCATCCGAAAAATCTAGTGACTCAAGAAGTTAGTGCATATGTTGAGGAACGAGATCAAGAATCAGAAGTTCAAGAAACTCCCAAAACCCCCAAGTATGTAAGGTTGAATCATTCTGAAGATCAAATCATAGGAGACAAGAATAAAGGTGTTCAAACTAGAAGAAGAATTGTTGAAGATCAAGTAGAGTATTGTTTGATTTCAAAGATTGAACCAAAAAAAGTGAATGAAGCTTGTAATTATGAAAATTGGGTAAAAGCAATGGAAGAAGAATTAATGCAAATTGATAAGAATCATACTTGGGATCTTGTGACTAGACCTGAAAACAAAAATGTAATTGGAACCAAATGGGTCTTCCAAAATAAATTGAATGAAGATGGTGAAGTTGTGAGAAACAAAGCAAGATTGGTATGCAAAGGATATTCTCAAGTAGAAGGAATTGATTTTGAAGAAACATTTGCTCCGGTGGCAAGAATTGAAGCAGTCAGATTATTTCTTGCATTTGCTGCTTTCAAAGATTTCAAAGTTTACCAAATGGATGTCAAGTCAACATTCTTGAATGGAGAGTTAGAGGAAGAAGTCTACATTGAGCAACCGGAAGGATTCCAGTTGTCTAATCAAGGAGATATGGTCTGCAGATTGAGGAAAGCTTTGTATAGACTCAAATAGGCCCCAAGATCCCGGTATGAAAGATTATATAAGTATCTGCTAAAGCTTGGATTTAGCAAAGGCACAACCAACAGTAATCTTTATTTCAAAATTGATCATGAAGACATCCTGATTGTTGAGGTATTTGTTGATGATATCATTTTTGGTGGAAATGGAAGCATATGTAAGAAATTTGCTAATCAAATGCAAAGTGAATTTGAGATGTCCATGTTTGGTGAAATCAATTTCTTCTTAGGTCTGCAAATCACTTAGTCAGATAAAGGTATCTTCATATCTTAGTCCAAGTATATGAGAGAATTGTTGAAAAGGTTTAGAATGAAGGACTCAAAACCAGTAAGTACTCCTATGGTAACCGGATGCAAGTTGAGTAAAGATGATGATTCACCTAAGGAAGATTAGAAAAGGTATAGATCAATGATTGGAGGACTGCTTTATTTGACGTAGGCCAGACCTGACATTATGAATGTAGTTGGACTTGTTGCTAGATTTCAAGTTGATCCTAGGGAATCCCATGTTGTAGTAGTCAAAAGAATTTTTAAATATCTAAAGGGAACATCTAATTATGGCTTATGGTATCCAAAGCATAATGACTTCACTCTTCATGCATATATAGATGTTGATTGGGTAGGAGATGTGGATGACAGGAAAAGTACTAGTGGTGGTGCATTCTTCTTGGGAAGGACATTGGTTTCTTGGTTGAGCAAAAAGCAGGAGGCAATATCTCTGTCGACTGTAGAGGCAGAATATATAGTAGCAGCAAACAATTGTATTCAAGTTCTGTGGATGAAGAAAATGTTGAAGGACATCATAATTGTATTTGAGGAGCCTGTTACAATCTTCTGTGATAATTCAAGTGCAATAAGCATCTCAAAGAATCCGGTGTTGCATTCAAAGACAAAGCATATATCAATCAAGTTTCACTTCTTGAGAGAGAAGGTTAATGAGAATTAAGTTAGATTGGAGTTTGTTTCTTCAAAGGATTAGATTGTGGATATCTTCACTAAGCCTCTACCCAAGGATACTTTTGAGTATCTCAGATAGAAGTTAGGGGTCATTACCCCTCCTGATCAGAACTAAGATGCATTAGGGTGCATCAGTCCGGTGGAATTCACAGTCATATCTTGTGATCCAAATTGATGTTAAAGAGATACTACTCAGGAGGAGTAGTCAATATGCAAGTTTTGGAAATCAGTATGAAATAAAAAGGGGGAGAAAAGATTACAAATATGTGCTCTTTGCCATTGATGTCAAAGGGGGAGAGAAGTCATGCGAAAAACTAGTTGCTGATGAAAGGGGGAGCAGTGAAGAAAGTGGTTACAGAGGTGATAAGAGAAAGGGGGAGAAGTTCTTGTCTTGATGGTTAAATTAGTTTTTCACATCATATGTTGCCATCAATGACAAAGGGGGAGATTGTTGCAAATATGTGCCTAAGCGGTGTTGTCATTGATGTCAACATATCCTTGTTGTCATTGGTGTCAACTATATCCTATTTTATTGCCTGATTAGAAGACTGAAATGTTGAGGATATTGAGAAAATTAGTGAAGATCAAAGTATGCAGACCATATTGTTGTGTAGAGGATTGTCTAAAGTAGCTCTAGTTAAGATTTGAGAGGTTCGCATGAAGATTTGAAGAAGTTATTGTTGAAAACAAGGTAGATAACTAAGAGGGGGGGTGAATCAATTATCTTAAATAATTTAACTTTTTATTCTTCTTTAACAATTAGTGCAGCATCAAAACTATAAGCATGCATAACCATAAGAGTAGAAATAAAATCAATACACATAACACAATGATTTTGACGTGGAAAACCCTGTTAAGAGAAAAACCACAGGGTGACTAACCCAAGATTGTATTTTCTGTTAAAAGAATAAGAAGTACAAAATGGCACTTGCCAATTAGGGCTCACTGCCCGAGCACACTGCTCACAAGAGGTTCACTGCCTACAAGGTATATACAAAGTAACCAGGTATTTGAACTGATCAGGGGCATCCACATATGCTGAGGTTCAGTTCCGGTTAAGCTTAATATACTAATCTGCTACACTTGATTCTTCCTCTACTTAGTGTTGTTGTTTTGTCACATACCGGATTTATATATCTGCTTCCACACTGCTCTCTGCTTTTCTTCGCACACTATTTCACACAACTCACCCCTTCACATCAAAATCCATCTAGTATATATATCCGCACCAAGGATTTCAACATCTTTCTAGTCGGCATCCGGAATACTCAAGATTTTCTCAAACTCTGATCAGTCAGTTGAATCCTTGCTTACTAAGTGATGTGTATCAAAGAGATAGTTGTAGAAGTCATCAATCATGTCGGCCAACCATGAATAATCCCTCAAGAAGCTTGATCTCCATCAATTTCTCATCTGGATTAAGGTTTGATGCTCTACCGGTCAGTTCTTCCTTAGTCTACTCTGCCCAACACTTAGGTGCTCATATCTTTTCACTCTTTCATCACCGGAGACTCAATCTCTGGAATGTAGCAATCATGATACTCCTATTGACTTACCCAAGTCTGCACTTTGCTGAGATACTTCCTCTGAGAGATCCGGACTTGATTGTCGGACCTTGCTACATGCTCTATTCTTGTTCACCAGACCGAAACACTCTTCAATCTGACTTCTGGTAAGGACCTATTATGTATTGCGGATGTGTGGGATAAACTTTGTTGCCATCAATGACAACAATGATGAAGCCACACAATGTATCTTGCCAACAATCTCCCCCTTTGGCATTGATGGCAACACTTAGTGAAAAATGACTAAGTGTCATAGCACACTCCCCCTTGGCTAATGCTCTGTTCTTATGTACATTTTTCTAGAGCTCCCCCTTAGCTATATTCCACATTTTTCACTGCTCCTCACTCCCCCTTTGACATCAATGGAAAATGGTGGAATCCGCACACCAAAATTTGCAAAATTTAACCTATAAATGGCCGCATAAATATATGTACAAGTTATACTTACATATACTTAAGTATATCCGCAAAAGTTGTTTTCAACTCGATAAATTATGTTGCCCAACTCTGCTTCATCCTGTCCAAAATTGAAATGTGACCACTTAGCAAAAATGCAAAAGCTTCTGCCCTCTTTAAGTCTACCGGATCATTGGTCCGGGCTGTGGTCTGGGCATCAGTTAGGGTCTCATGCATTGCCTCTAACTTAGGGATAATTATCCTTCTTAATTCACTTAGCTTGCTTATTCTATTCTTCTTCTCCTTTTCAAGCCTCTTTATTTCATTTATAGTGGCAATAATCTGACACTCTTGATTCATTATGGAAGAGGTGAGAGGATCAAAATTCTGAGATAAACTTGACAGTTTGCTCTCTTGTTCTTCCATCTTCTTGGCAATGCTGCTGTCACGGTGGACCAGGATAGACAAAATTTGTATAAATCTCTGCCATCTTTAAGAGCATTTTCTAAGCTCTTTATCCCAATATCCATATTTCTCCTATCATTTTCTATTAGCCCATGTACTTTAGAGAATCTCTTACCCAAAAATTCTTTCTGAACTTTCTCTTCTACTGATTTCTCCAAAGAATCAAAATGTGTGCTAACAGAATTAACAAGAGATTTTAGATTACCGGATGAGGAGGCTATAGGATCCTTTTGAAAGGATGGCATGATTTTCTCTAGCACACCGGATGCAATCTCTATTAGCTCATAGTCTTCCATGTGAGACTTCAGAAGCTTTTCTTTTGCTTTAGCTTGAGCAAAAGATGCGACCTTCATTGTCTGGACCGGAGAGAGAGACTCAAAATTGAGTGGTCCTTGAAATAGCTCCAGTTCATCTAATTCCATAATTTCCTTGGTCAGGAAATCTTTAACTACTTATGTAGTGTCTCTTGCCGGAGACAGAGTCTTCTTTCCTTCTACAGCCTCAGAACTATCACCTGAGGTCTTCTCTGTTTGATCTTCTTTTCTTCCCTTTTTCCCTTCTTCTTGACTTGCTTTCTCCTCTTGTCTTGCTTCTCCTTCAGTTTCGAAGTCTATTGGGGGATCTGGAAGAGAGATATTTACTTCTTCATGGACTTCCTCTTCCAGAATAGAGGAATCCAGGTCCTTAGTCTTCTCCTCACTTGTCTCCTTTGACTCTTCTACACTTTTCTCAGTGGAGTCTTCCTTTGATGCACTTCATCCTTTGACATCAGAAGGTTCATCACTTATGTCCTCTATAATAGGAAGATTGAACCTTTATATGCATACCGGAGGATGTCTTCAGTCTCTTTTTCCACTTGATTAGTCTCTCCGAGCATAAGTTTGTTCATTTTGGCTTTGCTCTGGAACTCATCCTTGCAATCCTTGAAGATCATGTTCATTTGTTTAGGAGTGATGGAAGGATAGAGCTGAATAGCTATCTATTCCCGGATCTCCATATCCTTTTCCTTAGCATTGTTCTTTCTCATTTCAAGTTCCTTCTCTAGGATTTTGGGAATTAGTGATATGATTTCAATGAATGCTTTGTTATAGATGTTTAGATACCTGACTGTAGCATCTTGCAAGATCTTCTGGTCAACTTCATTGTATTCATCATAGAATTCTGTCATTGGTTGCAGATCTCCATCCACAGTGACTACCTTAATGACATCATCAATGGAGAGAGTAGGCCTTTCAACAAATTCTTCATCTTCTTCTTCTTTGTTCTTGCCAGCAGAGAATTCCACAGATGTTTCCTTTTTTCTTCTTCATTTTCTTGACCTCCTCATCTATCTCTGTCTCTTCATCATCCTTATGGCTTGTGTATGACCTTGTATCCTTTGTCTTTGTTCTCTTCTCTCCTTTTCCAGATGTCTTTGCTTCCAGTTTTGAGGCTTCTGAGCTCTTAGAGGTGGCAGGTGCAGAGCTCTTTAAGGATCTAGTCCAAGAGGGGGCTTGCACCAGAACACTTTCTTTTTCTGCTTCTTGTCTCTCTTTTTCTGCTCTTTCTACCTTCTCTCTATTGGCATCAACTGTCTCCTTAGATATGCCATATTTCTTGGCAATTTCCTCTACTTCCTTCCTGACTTTTCTCTTTATTTCAGGTTGCCTTAGTTCAACATGAATTTTCACACTCAATTCTTGAAAGGTGCCAAACCTTTCAGCCTCAGGGTCCTTAGGTTGACTTAGTAGGTGTTGGATATGCAGTTCTAGTATTTTCTCATCCACCTCATAGCCCATTGGCATAATCCAGACTATTCTGGGCTCTACTGCCTCCATTAGGCATTGATCAGTATCTACCATAAAACACACTGTATCTTTATATTTTTCAACTAGAGATTGGGGGATTCTCTCTCTTACCTGCATCATGCCTTGGAAGTTTTTGAAGTAACCCCAGAGTGTTGTGCTTTGTACCTTGGCATCACCAAGCCCATACATATAATCTCTAATTTGTATGGCAACTGGTCTGTCATTTTGTCATACCCAACCACTGGATCTGAGTAGCTCATTCATATAGTAAAAGAATAGACACAATATCAAGCCACCGTACTTAAATAAATTATTTTTATCCTTCTTTATTTTTTGCAAATTCTCTAATAGTTGGTTCAGGAGAAGCTCACAAAGATCATAGTCAGCATTTTTCCTTAGCATTTCATATGCAGTATATATAGCAATTCCGGATACTAAATTCTCCCTACTGGAGTGATAGATTTTGTAACCAATTATCATATAGGCAAATTTGATATCCAGAGCTATGATGTCTTATATTGTCATTGCCCTCTTAGCAAATTTTGATCTGGTAGCCTCACTTACAGTTTAGTTTTTGACTGATTTCAGAGTAGGCAACCCACCGGATGAGTACAATCCGGTTACCGCCCTAATGGCATCTTTTGTGATCTTAAATGACCTCGTCAACCACATGAAGTTGTCATGCATTCTTCTCAGAACATACCTGACCCATTCATCTTCTGCAAAACAGGGGAAATGGATGCACTGTCCAAAATGCTTATCCCGGATGGCCTTGTATTGAGGTTTAAGTTCAAATGTTTCATCTACTAATTGCTTGTGATAGATATCCATTAGTTTGGATTCTCCAAATTTCTCAATGTTGGCATGAATGTATACCCTAACATCTTCTACATGTAGAACCCCATGCAGAATGCTAGAGAATCACCTAGGGGATCAACTTCTAGGGATTTGTAAGGATGTTTCTTAAACTTAGGGTGCAGTCTATTAGTGATTTTAACAACATTTGGAGTAGCCATCTTTCAAAGGATTTAGATAGAGATATTCAAGAGCGGAAAATACCTTTTACGCTTC
This sequence comes from Cunninghamia lanceolata, assembly GCA_027924645.1. Lineage (NCBI taxonomy): Eukaryota > Viridiplantae > Streptophyta > Pinopsida > Cupressales > Cupressaceae > Cunninghamia > Cunninghamia lanceolata. Next base: position 2,645,355 of record BSBN01000500.1, on the reverse strand, counting down.
TAGGGTTCACGATAAGAGCCGAAAAGATCGCTGGTTGAATCAAATTCTGCGGTTGATCCTTGAGAGAGAGTTGAAGCAATCTTGTTGCAGAGCTCTTTCTTCTTTCTTCTCGAATGCAAATGTGTAAATGATGAACAAAAGAACCCTTTTATTTCTATGCAAACCCTAATTCCATTTTGCAATAAATGCACAACTTAAGTTATTCTGGTTGCCTTGTTCTCCTTGTCCTGAGAGATCTTTTCAGATCATTGAGATGCACTTAGATTTATTCTCGGTGATTATTGACAATCTATCTACCTTTCTCCAATCATTCCATTTATCCGCAGATCAAGATACCTCAATTTTTGAATCATACCGGATCTAACTGTGAAAATCCTACTCTTACCGGATGACTGTTAAACTAGATCAATTTTGGATGATTAACCTCTTCAAAAATTCTTGCGGATCTTTTATATTTTTACCAAGGGTTATTAAGATATCTCTTTGAGAACTCTTCAATCCGCAACATTCCATGTGCCAATTTTAGGCACCAATTGACTGGCTGGGGGAAATTGTTTTCTTTTGTGACTCCCCCTGAGCCAGAGCTCATCTATTTAGTTTCCAGAAGGAATATCAGCACCAGATTCTGATGCGGATCCATCCCCAATATTTTATGTATTTCTCTTCACCCAAATCTTGTTCATCTCCCTTTGAATTCCATCCACATTCATTTTTCTTTTTCCTTTGTCTTGATTTTGATTATGATGCGTCGGACCCTTTTTGTCCCGATTCTTACTTCAGCAGAATTTGGCAATATGACCGGATCTATTGCAATTGTAGCAAACAATATTCCTTTGCATATTTGACTGATATCCTCTAGATCTACATTGATTAGCCATATGTCCCATTCTATTGCATGCAAAGCATCTATGGTGCAGTGCACCTAGAGTAAGTTTTAAGTCAATATTTGAAAATTTTAGTGTTAGAGACTAAATAATTTTTGAAAAAAAATGTAATAAAGCCTTGAAAGGCATAAACATGTAGTGGAGATAGTAAAATAGTCATTACCTTTAGTGGTGTGCAGTCCATGTCAATTGTGACAGTCTAATTTTAGAAACAAAACAGTCTTTTTGTGAAAAAAGCAGTCTTTTTAGTAAGAAACAGTCAGTTTGGCTATTCTTAGCCTTTTCCCATGATGGAAAACTTTGTAAAAAAGAAATATATGTGGTGGATGCATGAAAAAAAGGCAGTGGTGGTCGGATTTGTAATGGGGATGAAGTTTGAATGAAATATTAAAAGAGAAAATGTTGTTTGTTGTCCCAGACTGTATTTTTCTGCATTTCTGATGTTCCCTCCTCTCTCACATGGCCATACAGTATTGTGATGTTCTATAATGCATTAGGATGTCGAAATGGACTGTCTTAGCCTTGTTTTAGATCATGTTGCAAAGATTTTGATGAAGTTTGAAGCCTTTTCCAAACGGTTCTTCAAAACTGCTCTATTTTTCCAGTTTCTCACTGTTTTATTTCTGTTCCAATGAATTGTACTGGGCCGTACAACTCAGCCATGACCCCAAATGCATAATTTTGGTTAAAGGGGTGGATCACCTTCCATTTAAACTTGGTTGGGAAAAATTTCATTGGAAAAAAAGCATTTTATGACTGTTTTTGTGCAAGTAGGTCTATAAGTAGGGTTTTAGAGGGTTTTAGTGCTTTTTCACGAAATTGATGGAATCTTGACTCCCCACACTTGCATCTTGGATGGAAATGGCTGTAATAAGTTTTTTTTACATGTTAGATAAGTGGGTTTTGTGCAAGAACAATGGAGTTAATAAAAAGGGCAGATTTTGTGTTCTTAAAGTCTAATTTCTCTATGTTTTGGATAGTCCTAACATAGGTAGAGTTTGCTTTTGAAAGCAAGGTAATTTGTGTGGTGGATAGAACCTTGAAACCAGTTGATTTTATTAGTATTCAACACCTCCTACACCTGGGAACACGAATTTTTGGAGTGGGTTATCATTTTCATGTATTTGTGGTGTTGTGGGAGGCCTAATTAGCCCTTGGGACAGCAGGAACAATCCTATTTTGAGTGTGGTGTTCCAAAGCAACCTATGTTGCATGTTTAATATGTTTAAGAAAAAGGTAATGGGTAGTCAAAAAGCCCATAAAAGTTTGGAGAAGAGGTCTGAAACTCCGGTTATTGCATGACAATCCTAAAAGGAGGGCTACAAGGAAGTGAGTGGGTTTGTGGAGGAAATGGTACAAGGAGGTACCTTCTGAACAATTTGTGAGTTTTGTGAGCTTGGGGCAGTCAAACCTAATTGGTCTAGGGTCCCTAGAAAGTTTGGGGAGGTCCCCATATGTATGAACCTATAAATGGTGATATTGTGTTGTGTTGAAGCCATGGAGTGTGAGTGGACAATCAAGTCCAAATTGAAATCAAGTGTTGTTGTTTGGTCCACTGAGGCCTAGATGAGTTGTTTGCCCTGCCATTCCCTATATCCTCTTCCTCCTGTGTTGTTAGTTTGATCCTTTGTGGTCTTTTGTGTAGTGATCTCTGCATCAATCTACCATTGAATGAATTGTTTATTTGCATATTTCTACATTCATGAGATTTGTAACCATACCTTTTGCAGTTAAAACACTGTCTAGAGAAGGATGAATTAGTCTGATTCATTCTTCTTCTACACCGATTTACTTTATGACCAAATTTATTGCAATTGTGGCAGTATCCATTGAATGTTGGATATCTTTGAGCATTTGGTTGTCTTACTGGAGGTCTTCTAGGCCTGTTCCTTGGATTTGCTGATCCAGAGTTCTTTTGACTGGATCTGAAGCTTTCACCTTTCTCATACCACAAGCCTTGCTTGTCATCTACCCTCTTTTGGCTTTCAAGAAGAACTTCAAGTTGAGAAGATCTTATCTTGAATTTCTCTTTGTATTCATTTGTTGTTTGAAGATCCCTTTTAAGAGTGTCAATCTGATTCTCAAGTTGTTCTTCATTATCTCTAGCTTCTTCAAGATTAGATTCTAGATGCCTAATTATTCTATCCATTTTGTGACAGTCTTCTGACTTCTCCTTGAGAGATTGTTTTAGATTATCTTCAATTTTTCTCTTCTCTTCAATTTCTTGGGTGAATTTCATAACCCCTGATTCCATTTCATGTCTTACCATAATGACCTCTTTTGATAGCTTTTCACATAACTTGTTCTTTTCATTTAGATCTTCATGAGTATCATTGGCTTCATTTTGACTTGCTAATTGTTGAAGTAGTTCCTTTCTCTTTTTCACAGAGATACTCAGTTTCTCTTTTAGTTCATTTATGAAATCATCAGCTTGTTTGAGTCTTTCCCTCAAGTTATTGACTTTAGAGTGAGATTGCCCAAGATCATCTAGGGCAGACTAAAGTTGTTCCCTCATACTATACATATCCATTGAGATTCTTAGATCTTCCTCAAGCTGTTAGGCTCTGTTAGAAGGAACTTAGCTCTTATACCAATTGTTGGAAACAAGGTAGATAACTAAGAGGGGGGTGAATCAGTTATCTTAAATAATTTAACTTTCTATTCTTCTTTAACAATTAGTGCAGCATTAAAACTATAAGCATGCATAACCATGAGAGCAGAAATAAAATCAATACACATAACACAATGATTTTGACATGGAAAACCCTATTAAGGGAAAAACCACGAGGTGACTAACCCAAGATTGTATTCTCTGTTAAAATAATAAGAAGTACAAAATGGCACTTGCCAATTAGGGCTCACTACCTGAGCACACTGCTCACAAGAGGCTCACTGCCTACAAGGTATATACAAAGTAACCAGGTATTTGAACTGATTAGGGGCATCCACATATGTTGAGGTTCAGTTTTGGTTAAGCTTAATATACTAATCTGCTACACTCCATTCTTCCTCTGCTTAGTGCTGTTGTTCTGTCACATACCAGATTTATATATCTGCTTCCACACTGCTCTCTGCTTTTATTTGCACACTATTTCACACAACTCACCCCTTCACATCAAAATCCATCTGGTATATATATCCGCACCAAGGATTTCAACATCTTTCTAGTCAGCATCCGGAATACTCAAGATTTTCTCAAACTCTGATTAGTCGGCTGAATCCATGCTTACTAAGTGATGCGTGTCAAAGAGATAGTTGTAGAAGTCATCAATCATGTTGGCCAACCATGAATGATCCCTCAAGAAGCTTGATCTCCATCAATTCTCATCCGGATTAAGGTCTAATGCTCTGCTAGTCAGTTCTTCCTCAGTCTATTGTGCCCAACACTTAGGTGCTCATATCTTTTCACTCTTTCATCACCGAAGGCTCAATCTCTGGAATATAGTAGTCATGATACTCCTATTGACTTCCCCAAGTCCGCACTTTGCTGAGATACTTCCTCTGAGAGATCCGAACCTAATTGTCGGGCCTTGCTACATGCTCTATTCTTGTTCACCAGACCAAAACATTCTTCAATCTGACTTCTGGTAAGGACCTATTATGTACTGCGGATGTGTGGGATAAAATTTTTTTCCATCAATGACAACAATGATGAAGCCACATAGTGTCTCTTGCCAACAGTTATGTCCATCTAAGTAGAACCAGGTTTTGTAGTGTTCAGAAGAGAGAGTAACAGGAAATTGGTCTAGAATGCTCCACAATGAAAACTTATGATTTGCGGACCTAGAGGCATGTTTGGGAAGTTAGTGTGTATCCTCAACTCAAGTGGTTCATGGTTTAGAGGTCTGCAAGTAATCTTTCTAGTGTGACAGTCATGGCAGACAGTGTTCTTGAGGTACCGGATGAAGATGCAAGTGATTCTGATGATTTTGAGTAGTGTGGATGCTATTGTTGAATTCAATGTGCTTGTGGAGGTCTCTAGATCGTGTGCCTGCTGTGTTAGAGGTCCGCATTGAAGATTAAGCTCTTTGTTGAAGATTTCCTCCTTGGTGTTGCTATTTTTCCCAGTCTTGGCCGACCAGATGATTCAATCATGTTGCGGATGATCTTAGAGCAATTCTCTGGAGCATGGCGTGTTGTTCGAGGAAGATTCAAGCCCCAGCTATGTTTGGCCGATGGTATAGTGATCTGCATTAAGTCAAGCTGACCTTGATGTTCATTCCAAGGTTGATGAAGCGTATAAATACTTGTTGATGAGTTGTGAAATGTGTCATTGTGTGAAAATGATAAAATCATAAGAAAGGTACAAAGGTAGAGCAGAAGAGAGGAGAAGCAAAGGAACAAGAGCAGTAGAGGATAAAGAGTTAGTGAAGAAGTGTTTGGGGCTGAACCAGGCATAAAGAAGATGTTGTTTCTCAGTTCATTCTTTCTATATTAAACATGAAATCCTGTAGGCAGTGAGCCTCATGTAAGCAATGAGCCTCTTTGAGTAGTGAGCTCTGGGTAGTGCACCCGAAGGCAAGTGCCTTTCCATTTCTTTTAAGTACTTTTAATAGGGTACGAATCTTGTGGGTTAACCCCCACCGTGGTTTTCCCTTAACCGGGTTTCCATGTTAAAAATCTTGGTGTCAAGTGTGTTAATTGTGTTTCTGCTCATGTGTTGTTGATTCATGCTTTAATGTTTACATCATTAATCTGTTTGTAAGTTGTGAAAGAAGATTAAAAGTAGAAAAGGTTAAATTTGTGTGACAACTGATTCACCCCCCCCTCTCAGTTGTCTAGACTAATTCCAACAATATGTACCTCTAAAACACCTAAGAATTAAGACATATCTAAGACACCTAAGAAACTTACTTGACATATACAGTAAGACACCTAAGACCTTTAGGACACTTACTTGACATATCTACTTGACACATTTAAGACACTTAGACACCTAAGACACCTAAAACACCTAAGAAAGGTCTAAGATGCCTAATCTACCTTTAAGACACTTAAGACATATATCTAAGACACGTAAGACCTAAGATAGGTCTAGAAGACATATTTAAGACACATTTAAGATACCTAGACTCCTAAGACCTAAAACACCTAAGAAACTGTAAGACCTAAGACACCTCTAGACACCTAAGACATCTAAGACTATCTATATATAGTTTAGAGATCATACCTGCACAACATGAAGTTCAATTTTATAACTTGAAATCCTTATAGGCATAGACCTACATAATTACAAAAAGAAAAATCTATGTAAATAAATTTATATCTCGTTTCTAGCTTGATCATGTTTGATTATAATAAAATTTGAACTAAGAACCATTGAAATTAAAATTTGAAAGGAAAGAACTATCAAGAATCATGTACATTTTAAAATAAATCGATAGATCAATAGATAATTCAAGTGCATATACCTTCATACCATGTATCGATTCGTTCAACTCGCTCTTCAATAATGTAGTTAGAGCTCTTGGTACATATAATATGGATCTTCTCTATCTTTTATTATCTCTAAAATCTTTTTGTGATCTTCAATAGGCAACCTCCACTTTTGTTTGCCACATCCTCTTTTTTGTAAAGTTTCCAAACTTAATCTTATTACTATAACTAAGTGACTGTACTGTAGAACCTTTTGTCCTGACATATAATCAATAAATATAATACCATTTTTATCTATCTTTACTTGTTGATAATAGATGCCTTCAACAACAACTAGTCCAATGGGATATGATTGTCCATCACTAAATGTCATTGATTCTAACAATTTTGATTTTGCTTGTGTGCATCTTAGTAGATAGTAATCTACACCTTCTGTATTGTCGGGATCTACAACTACATCAATAATATCTCATGTACAGACCACAAGTAAACATGTTTGTACATTTGAGTTAAACATTGTAAATCAAATGTTCAAAACTTTATTATAATCTAGAATATAAATCAGTTTTGTAACTTACCTATAACAACTAAATTTGATACACGTTCATAATCAGCTGAATATATAAGATCATATACATCTACAATGACACTAACTTCAAAAGGAGGCATTGATACTATTTGTTTCATTTCCCATTGTGAAACATATCCATCCCTTACATTTGGACATTGTAGAATATTTGCATTGTTCTCAATGCAATCAACAAAAAAATAGGATTTTTCTCTCACTTGAATAGTGAAAGGCTTGCTATGTCCTATAGTCATGACTTGATGCAAACTTCTAACACCATTAATTGCTTGACAATTATATGGATTCGATCGATCAATATATGCATGTATGAACAAATTCTTGAGCATCTCAATTAAAACTAAAATTCAATTAAATCACATGTGTACTTAAATTTAAATATTAAAGTTTTCAAATAACATAAATTCAATTAACATACCTTTAAATTCCCAAAAATAGCCTTTGTTGTATATTGAGTCACGGGTACCAAAATGGATTTTGCACCATTCAACAATTTGATTTGCATTTTGTATGGTGTTACCTACAATTTCATGTTGGTGAAGTGCCCAAGTAAGAGGTAAGAATTTAAAAAAGTTCACATGTACATCCAACTATTACAATACATGTAGATTAATTACATAAAGCATTGTAGAAGTATTCAACAATTTTAAATTTTGTAAATTTCATATCTAGTACATTACCTGCAAGTTCATATTGGTGAAGTGCACGCTTTACACATGCTCCGACTCCATCATGCTCTCCTTTTCCATGTCCACTCTCAAAAAAATTCCACAAAAACTTTATGTCAAATCTAGCATGTTGTTGCGTTAACCAATTAAATGCTTTTGCAGACTTAAATTGTCCTGTATAAATAGTTATATATAAATAACGATTTGAAAACCAAAAATTAGTTAAAAATTCAAGTCTTAAAATTTTATAAATTTTTAAATTAAAAATTAAAAATTAAAAAATAATAATAAAATCAACACTTACCAGCACATCCACCAGACCAAATCTAGTGTTGTACTGCAATAATGGCACGTTGTCTCAAATCTTCAAAAAACATTTGAAATCAATGTGCTACATAGCTTCTATCATGACCCGTATCATCATTGATATAAAAGTGAACCTCCTTGATGATAATTCGTTCATCTTGGGTACTTTCTACCTCATCTACAAATAACTCAGCATGTCTATAGAAAACTTGTACAAAGATTGCAACTTGCTCTGAATGATAATATTGACTTTGAATCTCAATTTGAAGACTAAATGTATAATTTTTGAAAAAATCTACAATAGAGAGGATACAATTCGGTGGAAAACAATTCTTTGAGTCACAAAATTGCTTAGCCTTCCATCGTGCGCCATGAAAATGTTGGATATGTGGGTATACAATGTTATGAAATTTGTTCATAAACTCATTGCAGGGCAATTCACTCTCTCAAAACAATTTTTTTGGATTCGGCTCCTGACTTCATTGAGTATTTCTCATATTCAAATCTCTTCCAAACAACTGACATTGAATGATCAATATTCTCAAATGGTAAAAATTTGGTCAAATTCCCACAATCTACACATATATTTCTTATACATTGTACATTGAATTCATCTGAATCTTCTGATTTTTCACATAAGATAGACTTCACAAATTGTGTTGTACTTCTAGGGATGGCTACATTTGGATTAACTATTGCCATAAGTTTTTTATATGACTGTAGGTGTAGATTAAATTCAACATGATTTCGACAACAACAAGTTTCATGTACTTTATTTATACGTACAAAACATGGTCGTAAATTCTCAAACATCCTTTGAGAAATCTTCACCTATGAAAATTCTTGCTTGAATGCTTCAAAAAATTCACTTTGTGTTGTATCTATAAAATGCTTTGGATGAGAAATTTTTTTACCATCTTCGTCTTTTATTTGTATAGTGTCCCTTCTATTGGAAGAAACACGGGAGTGCTCGGTCCAATATCCAATTACTTTTTGTTTTACATCTTCTAAAATTCTATCTCTCCGAGGGACTCGACAAATATTTACCCAATTATTTTTAATGTTTTCATCTAATCTGTTTCTCTTCTTGATATATCTTTGAACAGTTCTCCTAGATACATTTACTAATTGGGCAATTGCTTTAACTTGTCTTCTATGTGATAATTTCTTACTAGAAATTACAGTCATCAATACTCTACGTGCAACACTTAAATCAGAACTTCGACTCTTGGTTTGAATACAATCCAATGTTGTTTGCAAGTTTTCAATTACTGTCTGATTTACTAAATTTGAAGATTTTTTCTTGTTATCAACTCCTAACAACTCCAAAATAGGGGTCATTTCTTTTTGCCTAAATAACCTTGCACATAATTGTGCTCTTCCAATTAGAGATTTATCTTCAAAAAATTCATCCCAAATTCTTTTAGAGTGTAATTTTATTGTGCTTTCAGGTAACATATGTTCAGGTGAAATATTTTTTAAAAGAGCAACTCATCCATCTCCATAAGATTTTTCATTCCATGGAAAAAATTTCTATCACTACTACCAATTTCATCTTATACTTGTTCGTTGACACGCCCTTCAACTTGTTCATCAATAATTTCAATGGGTTGTTCTTGACTAGATGTTCCTAGGGTTTTTTCATCTCTTTTTCAGTTATACAACCTTGATCTAGTTCTTTTATTCCCCATCACAAATTTCTTGTTTTAATTCACCTACACACACATATACATCCTAATAAATAACTTATGAAGTTCAATTTCTACATGGTAAAATGAGTAAATAAGTTGGGAATCATGTTACATACCTAAAAAATTGTAGCCTCTCTTGCCAAAAAAACTCCTTTTGTGTGGTTTCTCCAAATGCTTGAATTGAAAAAAATTAAAAAAATAATTTTTGGCCTCTATTGCAAAAAATTCTGCTTCTTCTATTTTCTCCTTGATGCTTGAATTGAGAAAAAACACAAAAAATAAAGCCATATATATATAAGTTTTAAAAAAAATAAACAAAAAAAAAAATCGCTGACCGGTGGTGGTCACTGGAATTATATGATTTCAAGCGAGTTAATCTCGCCCCCAATTTGTTCCAGGCGAGTCAATCTCACCCCCAATTTGATTCGCCTGAAACTGTCTATGTGGCATCCCACTTGGCAGCCACCTCCTCATTTTCTAGGGTTTTTTTAAATTCTCAACTGAAACTGAATATTTCTACAATCAGAATGGATTATTTCAAAAATAAAAAAATACACTTTTGTAGAGCTCTGAGTCTAGAATCCAAATATGATTTTTTTTAATATTTTGATTAGTTTTAATATGTTTTTTTAAATTATTGCAAGTAGGTTGTTAAAATTAGAGATGACACTGATTAGAAATTAAAATATATATATATATATACATCCATTTTTTTTCAAAATTATATGGTGCACTAGAGGAAAGAGTCCTCTCCAAAAGGGTATAATTGGTTTTGTGAAAATGATAACAAAATTATACAAAAGTTGACGTGGAATGAAAACTATCAAATTCTGTAAAGTTTGACTTTAAAACGATATTACGAAGAAAATATGCATTGAAAACTGATTTTTTTTTCTCCATGCACTAGATATTGAACTCATCTATTTGGGAAAAAAAATTAGGCAAAAATAAGATTATTTGCTCTTTTTTTTGAGACATGGACTTAAAGTCACTTTTTCCTAAAATTTTCAGCAATTCAAAATTTGTTCTTAAATTTATAAAAAAATGTCAAAATATTTTTTAAAATTTTTGAAAAATTACAAGCATAAAATTCATCAAGAGATCTACATTTCATTAGTTTACATCATTTTGAAATTCAAAACAAAAATATCACTTTTATGAGGTCAAAGTTGAAACTTTTTGCTTGTGTTGGCTGATTCATTTATAAAAGTGTGACACAGCTTTGTGCTTTTAACCCTCCTGAGCTTTTTCGTAGCATTTCCTCACTAAGGATAACACCAACAACATCATCAAATTTTAAAGTGTTTGAACCAGAGACAGAGTTACTTGCAGCCATTACCAAGCTATTCCAGCTTTCTGGCAAAGAACATAAAACCAAGAGAGCCCTCACCTCTTCATCAAATTTCACTTTTACAGAAGTTAATTGACTGACAATCGTACTAAACTCATTTAAATGATCTGTCACAGATCCACCTTCAATCATTTTTAGATTAAACAAATGCTTCATGAGAAATACCTTATTTGAGGCTGAGGGTTTTTCATACAATTTAGCCAAAGCTTTCATCAGTTCACTTGTTGTCTTCACTTCTGTTATATTGAATGCCACAGATGGTGTCAGGCACAACCGAATAGGTCCCAGTGCCTTTCTATCCAGAAGTTCCAATGGCCTCCATAAATCCTTCTGATAGAGGTAATCCTCCATCTGCATCTTCCATAATTGATAGTTCTGCCCATTAAATTTATCAACCTTCAATTTACCCTCATCTGCCATTGCTCCCACTCAACCGTGAGACTCCCACTCAACTGTGAGACCTTCCTGCAGACGATAATCGAACACAACCCGCTCTACTGCCACTTGTTAGGGTTAGCTGACAGAAGATATCAATTAAATGCAAATAAAGATTAAATAGAGTAAAAATACATAGAAATAATAACAGTGAGAGACAAGTTTTAACATGGTTCACCCAAACTCGAGCTACATCCACCAACAGAGTCCAATATTATTATCCAATAAATCAAAACCGATTACAACCAGCAATCCTTACAACTCAATACCGCTACAAAATGCTACAATACATCAATGGAAACCCTAACCCTTAGTTGCTTTTATCAAGCCTTATGTCAGTTACAAAAATAGAGTTTTTTTTTATGTCAGCTAATAGAAAAATAACTCTCGACACCTTTATAAAATAATAGGCAATTTTTTCTTCGAGGGCGCCACCCCCAGTAGCCCCCGCTGGGGGCGTTGCCCCCAGACCCCCACTGCGGGCTCCGCCCCTAGGCCCCCACTAGGGGGATAAGCCCCCCAGGCCCTGCAGGAGGGGCTCTACCCCCCTGCACTCCCTTGTTAAATAATTTGGGGGGAAACCGCGTCAATAAAAGTGGGGAAAATTTAAACTCCGAGTCTGATTAGGCTCCATATAACAACACAAGGTCCAGTTAGACAGGGAGGTCTTTATCACTTTTTATGCTTCAGTCTTGAAAAGAACAAACTAATTGTACATCACATAAGTCTTATGCTTCATGATGTCTAGGCCTATGACCTCCTCCTGAGATATAATGGTCAAAGGAGTGGCCGTGTTAGCTAGCATGTGGTTAGGGTCAATTAACCCTTTTATGAATGTATGCAATTGGGCAATGTGCTCCTTGTGCATCTTATTTTTGTCCTTCTCCTTCTTTAAACTTTTCATCAGAGAATCAATTATGTCTTTGGCCTCTTGGCCTTCCTGCTCCTTAGTAGCGAAGCCTAGGTCAACATTAGCTATCTAAAATTCATCAATATTTATTTCTCCTTTCACCTTATCTGCTATTGGCAGAGCTACCTAAGTTGTCATCCTTCCTGTGGTAGGATCTCTCTTGATGGAGGATGTAGGTCTTGCCTTTCTTCTAGGTTTAATCATATCAGCTTAAAACAAAGCAGAAACATCAAACTCAGGCACATCAGTGACCTGCGGCGGAACTATTTCCTTTTGTAACCAATATGGTATGTCACCGGCAGGGGGTCCTTGTTTCTCAGTCTGCTCAATATGAGCATCATGAGACTACACATTTTTCTCTACCCTCAGTGGAGAACTTTCTTTCATCGACTCATCCTCCTAGATTTTCTCATGAGGGATCTCCTGTGGTGCAGGGACTTCTTGTGATTCATTTACATTTTGGTCCTACATATTCTATTGCACTTGATCCTCATGAGGACTTTGGACATTTTGATCTATTTTATTCAGGTAATCACCCTGATCATCCTTGGTTACATTCTCTGTTTCCTTTTGTTGATCACTACCTTGTTGAAGACTCTGTTCTTTATCTTTTGATATATCTCCCTCTCCAAGGTTCTAGGTTTTATCCACTTCCTTTTCATTTATTCTTTATTCTGATGCTAGTGCATTATCTTGATCTTTATCCTTATCAAGCATATCCTTATCACTCTCCATATGCACATTGACTTCCACTTTCTCTTGTTTCGGAGGCAGATCCTTATTTTTTCCTTGACCCTCATCACCCTAGTAAGCTACGTCTATTGCAGCTAGGCTAGTAACTTGATCAACCAAATTTGTTAGCCCAATTTGTTGAGCTACCACCTCAGGGTTATCTTCCTCTATTTCTTCTATTTCAACCTTCCCCTGATGAGCCTCCTTTTGGACTAGGGGAGTGCCATGAGGGGTCATTTTTGTGTTTTCCACTAATGTCTCCATCTTTTGAGCAGAAACATCATTAACTATATCATCATCAGATAAATCCACTATATCATATAGTAGAGAAGGTGGCTCCTTCCTTGCGCTTCGCATCTCTTCTCTTTGTTCCTCTGTTTTCTCAGTCTTGAATTGTACAATGTCAGGGATGGGAACTTCATGTTGCAAACTCTTCAAAATACCTTCACATCCTGCTCCCCTCAATAGGATAGGACTTATATCCACAGTTCCTCTCATTGTAGTCTTTTGTTTCTTTAAAGGTGGGGCTTGGACCTTCTTCTTTTTCTTCTTGATCAAGAGGTCATTATCTGAGGGTTCTTCCTCTTCCTCTTCCTCTATGATAACAAGAGTAGGCTTTCCAGCAGCCTTCTTTTGTTTAGCAGGTTTATGAGGTGATGATGCAGCTGAGGTGGACACTACATCTCCCTTTGGTTGGGGTCGCCTAATGATCACCACTCCAGATGCTAAGATCTCTTTCTTATTTTTACCCTGCTTCTTTTCTTCACTTGCATGTCTTTCTCCATTTGATTGCCTCTTCTCTTTGAGGAAATCATCCTGTTCTTCCTCAGATAATTCTTGTCTCTTTCTGTTATTGTCCACAGTAAGGGCTACAACTTTATTTTTCAGTTTGTTGACTTCAACATCCACCCAACTTTAGGTCAGTTGAATGACCTTTAGCATTATTTGGTCTAGTGAAGTCACCTCTGGTTGACTCAAGTCAGGGGCTGATATTGTTTCATTGTATACCTTCTTGTTCTCATATTCTTGGGACATGATCTTACATCATCTTCATGTAGCTGAGAAAGCACTGATATGTAGTCAAAGGTGTGTATCTAATTTAGAGTGAGCCTCTGATAATTCCTCCTTCTTACTTCTGCTTCATCATCGCAATCAGCCCAGTAATCTTCAAGGTGCTTCTGATGTATAGGCTTCCCAAGTAATGCATGAATCCGGTCATATGGGTCATAGGGCCTAGCCAGTGAAAAAGGCTGCAAGTGCATCAAGTTCAATCCTCCAATTACATCCTTAACACTTTCTCTATCTGGACACATATACCATCTAATGTAGACTGGAAACAAAACATGCAGAATCTTTCTCTTTTCAATATGAGCCTCCACTGAAGGCAATATCTATCTAGCAAATTCCATCAGAATGACTTGGTCATTTGGATATCTAGGCAGCATGAGAGGTTGCCCAGTAAAGCCTTCTATTCTCATATATGAAAATGTGGAGAATTGGATAAACCAAGCTCCATGCTTGTATATAATAGCTTGTGCTTCTACACTTAATCTTTTTGTTCTCTCTTCTTCCATGGTCCTAACAAGATGCATGGAGAAGGAGTCATTCACTATCCTATAGTTTTGGAGAGATTCTCTTCTTTTCAACTATGGGTAATGCTCCCAGATGTTCACATCCCCAGGGTTATCTCCAACCTTGCCTACTATTTGCAATCTATTGAATATGCCTCTAAATGCATAGGCATATACTACGTAAGAGGTCATATGGAACATGTTCACCTTTCCTCCTAGCCTCCTCATTCCCTCATCTAGGTTGTCACTTATAAATTTGTCCCATAGGGGTTTGTCATCTGTACATTCCACTATCCGAATGATACCATACATCCAATTCTCAAAGGCTCCAGCATTTGCTTTCCCTGTCATCTGGCTGAGAATTGTCAACATGTACTCGTATTCAGGAGCAAAATCAAATTTGAAGAGGTACACAAACAATTTGGCTGAGGCCTTATATGTGCTACTCTTGGATATCCATTGATACATGATCCTTCTAGCTTCTTTCTGGTTGCCACAATATTCCTTTTCCAATCTACCTAGGTTTAATCAAACCACATTGGGTCCCTTAGTCAGATTGAAGGCTGAGGTGATGCCTGCAATTGAGAAATCTGCATAAACTCTCCCATGCTTTTCTACCTTTCTGGTCTCTGTGTTATAGTTTCGGGCACATTCTACCACTAGCTCGGTGGCTTACATTGCATACAAAAATCTGCTAGCATTCCACATCCCTGAACTGTATATACTCATGAGCAGAGGGTTTCCACTTCCTTTCTCTAGTCTTGTCGTCCATGCGTTGAGATTAGTACTCCCTTGATGTGTATCATTGATTTGTCCATATGTGAATATTGTTCCTTCTAGTTGCACAAACATGGGCTTCAAAAACTCAATTTCTGATCTGTTCTTTCGAATTGCCATTAGGTCCTACAACCAAAACATGCATATCTTACCCTAATGTGTCATGTGCAGTAGTGGTTTAGTAATCATGTGCATTTCATGGTGATAATCCTATCATTCTAGTTTGTTTTATGTGTCATCATGTTAATCAAATATGTAAAAAAATGTTTTACCTCATTATTTACCACAAATGACAAAAGGAGGGTTTCGCAGTTACATACCTAATAATCACTTTCCTTTTACTGTATAGGTGATATCCATATGAGTGTGATTGCGTTGCAATTATCGTCTTTTGTTCCATTTGAATGCAGGTCCCATTCCATTTGCAAGTTACAATGATGCTTTGATCTCCTGGAGCTCTATAATTCTTGTTTAAACGTATGGTAAATTCAAAGTGAACCCCAAAATTAATTTTAACCGATTAACATGGCAAATTAGGGTGTGTTTAGTGTCCTTTTGGTCTTGTCCATTGATCAACACATAATGTTCGTGGATGTTGACAAGTGGCAGGTGTGTATTTGAAATTTCGAAGGCTCCACCTACCGTTAGAATTGTATTTAATGTGAAGGGTGATCTTCATGGAGATCGGGGATGTTTGAAAACATGACTAATATTCAGCTCATGAGGGTGACATCATCATGAGGATGGTCAACCGTTGACCAATGACCGAGGTTAGGTCACTACACCTTCATTAACAATCTTTATAACACACTGAATCAATATGATCTGGTCAATGTGCCACGTGGCACCATTTGATTGGTTATTGGAAATCACTGCATCTCAGGTCTTAAGGGTCAACATTAGGGATATAAAGAAATATCTGGGTTTTCAAACACTATGAAATATTACCCTATTCGAGAATGTAAGGATGGCGTCATTGTTTTATAAGTCTTTGAAATTGTTTGAAAGAATGACGTCATCGTCAATTAGTTAAGATCAGGGCTATTTCAAAATATGACCTTCTTTAGGTCTGGATCATTATGACATCATCATCAAATCACGTTCACTTTGTATCGGGTTAGGATGATGTCATTGTCATATTGAGAAAAATGACGGATATTTAGAAATATGACCCTGTGGTTGTCGAGCATACTGATGACGTCATCGTCATATCTGGTTCTTTTATAAATCAGAACAAGGTGATGTCATGGTCATATTTGCGAAGGGTGACATTATGTAACATGACGGATATTCAAAAATATGACCCTCTAAAAATATGCATGAGGACTTGACGCAGTATATATTCTTTCGCACTTAACTTTGACATTTGCATATTGATGAATATGCAAATATTGGGTGATCTTCATATGTCAGGGTCATCTAACGAATGTGACTGACATTAACAATTATGACCCTATGAGAATATCAAGTTTGATTGAACTTTGACTTGGCATAACTTTTTACCCTTAAGGAATATCAGGGTGATCCAAAAGGCAAACCTACTTAGAATTTTGCACTCTCCAAGATTATGAGGTTTATGACAACAAATTTTGAATTTGACCATTGACTTTCCTTTGTGAGGCACATGCATGTGCAAGCATGATATACTTAACTAACTTTTACCAAACCGCCCAAAGCAAGAAAGCAAAAACAAGCAGAAGCAAAACATTGGGTCCCTATTTTGCTAAGGCAAAATGGGGCATGTTGTTCAACCACACAACAAATAACATAATAGAAATAGCCACCAAGAGAAGATACCTGAGCTGGTCCCAATACATATGAATGCACAAGCTCTAATTTCTCACTCTTCTTCTCTTTCCCAACTTTGAGAAATCAGACTCTTTTCTATTTTCCATAAACACAATTTTCGCAGAACTCCAAGTCAATCTTCTTCAGACCTAGTAGCAACTTTCTAGAGTGACAGATCCTCATCCCTTTCTCACTCATGTGCCCAAGTCTATGGTACCACAATTCTATTTTTGTCCCTATAGCAAGTGTTATAACTGTCTGAGTAGCAACTATTTCTGTAGCAACTAAGGTAGAATAAGTAATACAAGTATACAAATACAATTTGCCTACCTTTTCACCTTTAGCTACTACTAATGCACCTTTAGTGACCTTCCAAACTTTGTCTGAAAAGGTAACTATGCATCCTTCACTACCTAGTTGTCCTACAGAGATTAAATTCCTTCTCAAATTTGGAACATGCCTTACCTCTTGTAGCAACCATTCATTTCCATTCTGCAACTTAATTTTTATCTTTCATTTTCCAACAATCTAACAGGGTTCATCATCACCCAAATATACCTGTCCAAAATTGCCTTGAACATAATCTACAAAATATTTCCTATGGGGTGTGACATGAAATGAAGCCCCTAAATCTATTACCCAGGAATCATTAATGTATCAGGTAGTGTTTTGAATGTAGAAAGTAGGGGCAGATCAAAGGAGAGAGGAAAAGGTTCTCGAGGTCATGGGAAGTCACGAGGAAAATCAAAGGACAAGAGACCCCAATCCAGAGGACAGAAGGATTGTTGGTACTGTGGGAAACCAAGTCATTTGAATAAAGATTGCTGGTCTTGGAAGAATAAAGGAGACAAATAAAAAGGAAATAAGGAGGCAAATGTGGTAAGTAATAAATCTGAAGATGATGCTTTGATTCTTTCCATAGATAATGCTAATGATTCATGGGTTTTAGATTCAGGGGCCTCATTTCATGGTACACCCCGTAGAAGTTATTTTCTTGATTATGTCCAAGGGGATTTTGGGCTGGTTTATTTGGGAGATAACAAACCCTATCAGATTGTTGGAAAGGGAAGAATTAAGATTAAGTTGCAAAATGGGAATCATTGGCTACTACAAGAGGTAAGGCACGTTCCAAGGCTCAGTAGGAATTTAATTTTAGTAGAGCAGCTAGCTGAAGAAGGTTGCATTGTTACATTTACTAATAAAAATTGGAAGGTTTCAAAAGGTGCTTAATAGTAGCAAAAGGTGTGAAAGTAGGCACCTTATATCTTTGTATAGGTCATATTGTTCCTTCTACTTTAGCTGTTGCAGAGAAAAAACAAACAGGTTCAGGAACAGTTGTTGTAGGTTCGTAGGAAGAGACTGAAACAGTTGCTGCAGGTTCTGAGACAACGTTGTGGCATAACAGACTTAGGCATATGAGTGAAAAAGGTATGAAGGTACTTCATTCTAAGAAAGTTTTAGCAGGTCTGAAATGTATTAATATGGATTTCTATGAAAGTTGTGTGTATGGAAAACAAAAGAGAGTTAGTTTTCTCAAGGATGGGAAGTAAAAAAAAGATGAAAAGTTGGAGCTTGTGCATACAGATGTATGAGGACCAGCTCAGGTATCTTCTCTTGGTGGCTCTCAGTATTATGTTACATTCATAGATGATGCAACTAGGAAGGTATGGATTTATTTCCTTAGGCAGAAATCTGATGTATTTGAAACCTTTAAGAAATGGAGAAGCTTGGTTGAGAATGAGACGGGTAAAAGATTAAAATGTCTTAGATCTAATAATGGTGGTGAGTATTGAAACAAAGAATTTGAGGATTATTGTTCCTTTAATGGAATTCATAGGCAGAAAATAGTTCTAGGGACTCCACAGGAAAATGGAGTGGTTGAAAGCATGAATAGGACAATAATGGAGTGTGCAAGGACCATGAGATTGCATGTTGGGCTGCCTTTAAACATGTTGGCAGAGGCTGTCAACACCGTTGTATATTTAATTAATACAGGTCCTTCAGTTCCTTTGGGCTATGGTATTCTAGAGGAAGTATGGATAGGTAAGAAGATGAGTTATTCTTTTCTTAAAACCTTTGGATGTGAAGCATTTGCACATGTATATTCTGAAAATAGAACCAAGCTGGATGCAAAATCAAAAAAATGTACCTTCGTTGGATATGGCATTGATGAATTTGGTTATAGGCTTTGGGATTTTGAAAATCAGAAAATTGTGAGAAGCAGGGATGTTGTATTCAATGAGAAG
This sequence comes from Cunninghamia lanceolata, assembly GCA_027924645.1. Taxonomy (NCBI): domain Eukaryota; kingdom Viridiplantae; phylum Streptophyta; class Pinopsida; order Cupressales; family Cupressaceae; genus Cunninghamia; species Cunninghamia lanceolata. The sequence goes on along the minus strand of BSBN01000500.1, from coordinate 2,626,034 downwards.
GTGTTGTACAAAGATCAGTTGTAGTAGCATGAGAAGAAAGAAAAGGATTATGTGGTGCTGAATGATACTCCAAATAGTGATGTTATAGTGGTTCCTCATTCTCTGCAACAGCAACCAGAAATACCACAAACTCTAGTGAATGTTAGACGGTCAACAAGGCTAAGTAGACCTCCTAAAAGGTTCTCTCCCTCTTTGTATTCTATTTTGTTAACAGATGCTGGTGAACCATAAGGGTATGATGAAGCTATGCAAGTGGATACACAGGTTCACTGGGAGCTTGCAATGAAAGAAGAAATGGACTCCTTGCTAAAAAATCAGACTTGGGAATTATGTAAGTTGCCTGCAAGTAAAAAGGCTTTACCAAACAAATGGGTTTATCAGATGAAAGAGGAAGATGGAGGTAAGAAAAGATTTAAATCTAGGTTAGTTGTAAAAGGATTTGCACGGAAAAAGGGCATTGATTTTGATGAGATATTTTCTCTGATTGTTAAGATGACTTCTATTCGTACTGTTTTAAGTATTGTGGCTACTGAAGATTTGCATTTGGAATAGCTAGATGTGAAAACTACCTTTCTCCATGGTGATTTGGAGGAGGAGATATACATGGAACAACCCCAAGGATTTGAGGTCACAAGTAAGGAGAAACTGGTGTGCAGATTGAAGAAGAGTTTGTATGGCCTGAAACAAGCACCTCGGCAATGGTACTTGAAATTTGATAGTTTTATGGCTGAGCAAGGCTACAATCGATGTAATTCTGACCATTGTGTTTATTTTAAGAGGTTGGATAATGACAGCTACATTATTTTATGTTTATATGTTGATGACATGCTTGTAGCGGGGTCTAACATGGATCACATAAGAGAGTTAAAAGCAATTAGCACAGTCATTTGCTATGAAGGATTTGGGGGCAGCAAAACAAATCCTTGGTATGAAAATTTGCAGAGATAGGAAGAACAAAAAATTGACTCTATCTCAGGCTGATTATGTTGAAAAGGTGTTGTAAAGATTCCATATGGAGAATGCAAAAGCTGTCAACACACCTTTGCCTAGTCATTTGAAATTGACTAAGGAGATGTGTCCTAAGACACCAGAGGAGGAAGAAAAAATGTCCAAGGTACCATATGCTTCAGCTGTAGGAAGTTTAATGTACGACATGGTATGCACAAGACCGGATATTGCACATGCTGTAGGAGTCGTAAGCAGGTATATGAGTCATCCTAGATTGGAGCATTAGAATGCAGTAAAATAGATTCTCAGATATTTGAGAGGTACATCCAATAAACGCTTATGTTTTGGGGGCTTTAATACTGATTTAGCAGGTTATATAGACTCAGATTTGGTAGGGGATATTAATACCAGGTGGAGTACTACAGGTTATGTCTTTACTGTAGGTGGGACAGTGGTGAGTTGGACTTCCAGGTTGCAAAAGGTGGTTGCTTTATCCACCACATAGGCAGAATATGTAGCTGCAACAGAGGCAAGCAAGGAGATGATATGGCTGCATATCTTTCATGGAAGAATTGGGCAAACAGTAGGCTAACATTTATTTGTTTACAGACAGTCAGATTGTCATATATCTTGCAAAGAATTATGCCTTGCATTCAAAGACCAAACACATACAGTTGAGGTATCACTTCATTCGGTCAGTGTTGGATGATAGACAGTTAAGGCTGGAAAAGATACATACAGATGAAAATCCAGCGGATATGTTTACAAAGATAGTGACAAGGGAGAAGTTGAGCTCCTCTTCAACTTCGATTGGTCTTCAAGACTGAAAACAAAATCATAATAGTAGAGTCCAAGGTGCTTATTTCCAGTGGGAGCTATAGGGTCAGCGGTGTTATGATCAGTCTCCAAGTGAGAGATGATATGTTGTGGAGTCTGATCAGTCTCTAAGTGGGAGATTGTTGTTATATGGAGCCTAATCAGAGTCGAAGGTTAAATTTTCCCCACTTTTATTAGCGTAGTTTCCCCCCAAATTATTTAATGGGGGAGTGCAGGGGGGTAGAGCCCCTCCTGCAGGCCCGAGGGGTTTATCCCCCCGGCAGGGGCCCAGGGGCGGAGCCCACAATGGGAGTCTGGGGGCAATACCCCTAGCAGGGCCTACTGGGGGCAGCACCCCGAAGCAAAAATTGCCTATTATTTTATAAAGGTGTCGGGAGTTATTTTTCTATTAGCCGACATAAAAATAAATAAAAATAAAAAACCCTATTTTTGTAACTGACATAAGGCTTGATAAAAGTGGCTAAAGGTTAGGGTTTTCGTTGATGTATTGTAGCATTTTGCAATGGTATTGAGTTGCAAGGATTGTTGGTTTTAATCAGTTTTGATTTACTGGATAATAATATTGGACTCTGTTGGTGGATGTAGCCTAAGTTTGGGTGAACCACGTTAAAACGTGTCTCTCGCTGTTATTATTTATGTGTATTTTCATTCCTCTGTTTAATCTTTATTTGCATTTAATTGATATCTTTTGTCGGCTAACCCTAACACCCTGCTCAGCACATTGAGGAGCAAGGTGGATAAGCTTCAAAAGAAGGTTGGAAAGATATCCATCCAAGTAGATAAGCATCTGGATGCCCTGGTGGAGATGAGGCGCATAGACATGCAGGTGCTTATATATAATCAAGTACTGGATAACAATACTATATAGTTGTTAGGCACATGGTATGAAGATACTATGTTTGAAAGTGATATCTTAAAAAGATGTAATGCCAAGCTCAGGGATATCAGTGTTAAATTGCATCATCTTATGGCCGAGGAGGCAAATACCTTGGAAGCTCTATAAGGAAATGTAGAAGGAAAGATAGAAAATCAGAATGATGATTTTGCAATTCAAGCCTTCCAAAATAATTTCAAATAGGCAATAGATGACCCTCTCCATCATATGACAAAGGATGTAGTCAATAAAGCTATGAGGATGAAGGCCAAGGTGGAGGCATATAATGAGACCTTAAATAGCAGAAAGAGTAAATGGTCTGCACTGCAAACACAATTCCATTCCCAGGAGCATGCTACAGTAAAAGCTAGAATTCAAGATGGGGGAGAGATTGAAAGAATAATGCAGGCGTATGAACCTATCAGGGAGAGTATCATCATACATGTAGGAGATGACCCTCATACAGATGATGAAGATGAAGATGATGAAGATGAAGAAGAAGAAGAAGAGTGACTAAGGATGCATGATGATAGGGTTGCATGCATAATGAGATAAAAGGTGATTGAGTCCCTCCAGATGGTTGCCAGAGCTGGAAACCTATGCCACATTGACATATGTTAACTGAGTCAAAAGGGATATAGACCGTTGATTTAGATAGACAAATCTTGATCATTGGATCAATGTAACTGCCTCCTCTCTTTATCCTATAAAAGGAGATGGAGTGCACATGGTATTATTATTAGAGACTTAATTGAGATAGGATTGTTGAATGTCATGATACTTTCTCAAGATAGATTGTAAATGTGCATGTTTTTGAATACTAATGAAATAGAGATCAGATTACATACAATAGTAAATTCCGAGTAATCTTGTGAATGTCATCTGGATATTTCCCTGTGATGTGTTGCGTCCCTTGGAGTGCATATCATTTTGTGGATATTATTGTCATTCTTTACCCTGGAAGATTAGCATCAACTGTGTGAAGTTGTGGAATGTCCTAGCAACACATGGTTTGATTTCATCTTTGTTTTGTGAAATATTAAATGTTGCATGTGGATCGACTGTCAAAGACTCATTTGATTTCAGTAAATTTAGAATGTTTGAGTTTATTTTTACAAATTTCATTACAATCATCTCCATAATTGCTAATATATAGATAATCTTAAGCAAAAACACATAAATATGCTGACATTCTGAAGGAAACTAAACATCAATAGCATATTTGAACTAAACTGCGTGCACAATTGAAAATATCATGCAAATGCATATAAATGACAATAGTAATCATGCAAATATCAGCTTATAGGCACATTGTTTGAACAAATTCATAGTGCAAAAGTGAAAATAATCAATTACAGTTGATGATCAAAAGAATTGATCAATCAAAAATCATCATCATTTGTAGAATATAGTAGGATTAACCTTGTTTGTGAAGAAAATTACAGGAAACAGGTGTAGAATCAAATGTGCAGACATCAGTTCATGGTATCAGAATAATGTAAGGCCCCTTGAATGGAAAACAACATATCACATCAACCTCTGAGTAATGTCAGGTGATCATGACCTGATCAACAGAGGCTTGGAGTCATCAATTCATTCCAAATTGATCGTACTTTTCAAGATAATAAAGGTTTGTTGTGTAAACTTTTATACATGTTATGACAAACAATCGTCATCAACATAAATTGGTGCTAGAAGGAGGGCCTTTTCTCTTCTCTGATATAAGTGAATTGTTCATATACACGTAATTCCTGCATCTACACAAGGTAATCTTCTCAAAGCTCACCAAAATTGCTCATGCTTTGAACGTTTCTGCAAAGATTTGCTTGTTTTGTGTTGTTTCAAGTCTGTTTCTCATAAATATCTCAGAATTGAGCATAAATACTTTAGATTTTGCAGTTAAATCTTTGAAATCCTTGAAGGTCGAGTCATTGTTCAGGTTGCCCTGCAAATTTTCATTAGTGACTTGCTTGTGTATCCTAATATCCAAGACCAGAGGTTCAATTTTTGCTCATATTTGCATGTTTGATACAAATATTGCATAAATATCCAGTCATTACTAAGTCCCGATCATAAATATCATCTTTGGAGGGTCATTTCTTCTGATCTTTGTAAAGATTTAGTCAAATATCCATATTTTGTCACAAGTTGTTAGAATCCTGGCTCATAGGCCTAATACCAGGTCCAGATCTGTTGGACTCTTAGAAGAATTGCCTATTCATGGACTTAGACCTCGTACCATAGATATTCATCATACTTCTAACTCAGGTGCATTGGCATCTTCATCAAGACATACTGTGACACCTCCAGTATCTCCAACTACACTTCAGACACCTCTAGGATCACCAATTACACCTCAAGTGCATCAAACACTAGTCACAATGTCATTCTTTACTGCTGAGTTACCCCTAAATTTCACTGCATATCATCCTTTACCTAAGAATCCTGACAAGATTTGCCCTAAATATCATCCATATCAGGATGTAGATGACCATATGCAGACATTTAAGGAAGCTTGCTTCAGAGCAAGGATTGAACATCGAGATGTGGTATGTAGATTATTTCCATACTCCTTGGGAGAGGAAGCATATAATTGGTATATTAGTCTTGCTCAAGCCTTGATTGGTTCATGGGATGCCTTGGAGAAAGCCTTTAAAGATAGGTTCAAAGTACCTATAGATCCTTCAATGACTTATCACCTCTTTGCCACAATTAAAATATTTGAAGGAGAACCTATTTTAAACTTTAACGCTAGATTCTAGAAAATGTTTTCTAAGTTGGTAGCTCCCTATAATGTAGTGGATGAGGCAGCCAGAAGTATATACTACTCAGCCTTAGACCCACTGACCTCTATGTTCATAAGAACACACCCTAGTGTCACATCTCTGACACAAGCTTTTGAAGAAGCAATAAAAGTTAATCAGCAACTAATTCCTGCTGCAACACCTAATATAGCATATCCTACATATCTTGCATATCCTTCTCAACACTAGGCCAATGGAGTCATGATGCCTCTTGTTACAATGCCTGATCCATTATAGGTACATCCCCTTAGTATCATGCCCCCTCCAAAAGGAAATGGTCAGATAGTACAATATCCAAGACATGCTCAAACATCTCAGGATGTAGGACAAAGTAACAACAATGGTTCTTCTTTCTTTAAACCTCAATCAAAAAATGTAGTAGCCAAAGTTCAAGAAGAGAAAGAAGACATCAAAGAGATATCTGCACAATTGAGGAAATTGACAACAGAGATTTCACACCTAAGAGGTCAAAACTTCTATTCTCAGTCAAACCAAAACAGAGGAAATAATAATGAGAGGTCAGGATATCCTGAAAGAGGATACAATAATGATAGGAACTATAACAATAACAATGGCAAAAATAATAATGCACCTAGGTAGCCTAGAGTATGGAATACTAGGCCAAACAATGGATCTTTGCCATCACCTTTGGATAATCAGCCTCCTAGTGAACCAAAATAGACCAGTAGGGTTAATCTAGCAGAGGCAGCTCTTACCAACTAGTGTAGAATACACAAGACCAATGCACATGGTGAGCTGGATTGTCCTCAGTTTAAAATAGCCACTACTATCTTTTAGGATGAAGTGTCCAACACCGCAAGAAATCCTCCTTTTATTGAAGGAAATGAAATCATCCCTTGTGGATATGATTTTGCCCTTGTGTTAGAGAGTTTTGTTAATCAGCCTCATCAGCAAGTAATCTCAGCTCATGAGAATTACAAATTAGAATGTGAGGAGTCCGCCTTGGCATTTGAAACAAATTATGTGTTTCCTTTCGAAGATGAAAATGAACTAGCAGTGGAACATGAGGAAATCCATACTTATCAGCAACAATATCAGGGTAGACACAATTACAACCTCAGGAGCAATCCTAACAGACCTTCTGGTCCCTTGACCACATATTTACCTCCTAACAACTTCAACACTCCTCCTAATCCAAAAGCAAGTAATAATTCTGGTCTACCCAAGGTTAATGCCCAGTATTTTGTACCTCAAAATACAGTGCTGAAAGCTAGTAATCAATCTCCTGAGTCTGAAAAATTAGTCACATATTTAGCAGAGGAGATGAAAAGGGTTAAAATCAGCCTGTCATTGTCAGAACTGCTCAAAACTCCAACTATCAAGAAACCTTTCATGAGGTCTCTAGATGAGCCTATACAAAAAGAAGATAGTCATGCTCATAATCCTAGTCAGATCTCGAACAAGGATCATGTAGCTAAAGAAAGCAATGTCAAACATAAGATCCTGGCTACTGTTTAAGCTGCTGAAACTTCACATATGACACTCTATAAAGATAGAACCGAGTCACCTCCATTCCTACTTACCTTAAGGATTTTTGGTAAGAACCTACACAATTGCCTAGTGGATTCAGGTGCATCAACAAATGTGATGCCACTGTCTATCTATAATGCCTTAGGGTTACATCCAGCTAAATCACTCAAGAAAGTGACACAACTAGACAAGACAGAAGTAAGTGTAGTGGGAGAGTTTGTTGAAAGTATGGGCCTAATCGATGTTGTCATTGATGTCAACATACTCCTATTGCATTGATGTCAAGGATTGGATGAGTTGTATGCTGAGGATATTGAGAAAATTAGTCCTATCAGGAACAAAGAAGAACAATGAAGACAGTGAGATAAAGATCCCAGCTAAGATGAAGATCAGAGGATGCGCATCAAAGGGTTTGTAGATATATGTCTTAAGCTGATCCAGTAAAGATTTGAGAGGTCCACATAAAGATCTGAAGAAGTTATGGCTACTTGAGTAAAACCAGTTCTGGCAGATGTTCAGAGGTGACAGAGTGACACAGATAGGTCCGGTGTGATCCGAAAATGCAATATATTCTTCTGCAGATTTGGTGGAGTGTTTAGGAAGTCAATGTGAATTGACAATTCAATTGGTTCATAGTCTGGAGGTATGCAAGCATCTATTCCAATATGACAGTGATGACTGACTGTGTTCTTGAGGTTCCGGATGAAGGAGAGAAAGATTTCAGTAAGCAGAAGTAGTGTGGATGTTCTTGGTGATTCAAGCAAGGTTGTGGAGGTCTTTGGATTGTGTCCAGTTTGTGTTGGTGGTCCACATTAAATATTGAGCTCGTAATCGAAGAATTACTTTTGGATGATGATGTTCTTCCTAAGTTTGGCCGACCAGATGAGTTACATATCCTATGGATGATCTTGAAGATGTTCTGTGAGGAATGGCGTGTTTCTAAAGGAAGATTGAAGTCTTAGATCTATGTAGCCGACAGTGTGTTGATCTGCGTGAAGTCTTTTTGTAATTAGTCATGTTGTATTTATGTATTTGCTTTGTAATGTATGCCGACTTGGATGATAATCCCAAAGTCAAATGTCTTGTATAAATAAGAAGTTATGAAGTCATTTCAAATGTATCTTGTGGAGATGAGTGTGTGGTAGAGAGGAGCAGAGCAAAAGGCAGAGTAGAAGTATTGGACTTAAATGGAACTGATTCAAGCATGGTGAAAATGCTATTCTTTAGTTCAAGTATGTAATATTTATTATTCTGTAGACAGTGTGTCTCCTATAGGCAGTGGGCCTCTTGTGAGCAATGTGCTCAGGCAGTGAGCCCTAATTGGCATGTGCCATTTTGTTCTTCTTATTCTTTTACCAAAGAATACAATCTTGGGTTAGTCAACCCGTGGTTTTTCCCTTAACTAGGTTTTCCACGTTAAAATCTTGGTGTCATATGTGTTAATGTGTTTCTGCTCTTGAATTGTTGCATTATTTTTCCATGATTGATTTATTATTATGCTGTTGAATTACAAAGAGGATTTAAGTAATTAATTTGAAGAAAGTTTTGGAAAACTGATTCACCCCCACCCCTCTCAGTTGTCTGTCCTGAATCTAACAATTGGTATCAGAGCTAAGTTCCTCTAAAAGAGCTTAACGGCTTGAGGAGATCCAGGATGCTGTCCTACAAGAAGGATAGTCTGAGGTTTGATGGAACCAATTTTACTCTTTGGAAAAGTTGCATGGAATGTCACTTGCAATGTATGGGAATGCAATACTGGATCATGGCTTCAAAAAAGTATGTTCCTCCATAGAATGGTCCGAGTATCGTAGATGAAATCAGAGATGCTGAAAACAATCTTCATACTAAAGAAGCTCTACTAAGTGCCTTATCTGATTCAAAGCTGACAAATGTTATTGATCTAAAAACTGCATATGAGATTTGGCAAAAACTGGAACTTCTGCATGAAGGAGACAAGTATGTTAAATGTGCCAAGCTACAGAGTCTGAAAGGAAAATTTGAAAACCTAAAGATGAGAGAAGATGAAAATATCACTACATTTATGCCAAGAGTAAATGAGCTTGTTTGTGGCATTAGATGTGCTGGTGGAATCTTGGATGAAGATGAGATTGTTGCCAAAGTTCTCAGATCCCTTCCTGATTCTTACAAGTACAAGGTTGCTACTATTGAAGAATTCAGATCTTTTTCAAATATCACAAGAGATCAATTGGTTGGTAAATTAGCTGCATTTGAATTGTCTAAGTTTGGAGATGTACCCCCCAAGACTGAATGTGCATTCAAAGCTAGTGCCTCTATAAAAGGAAATCAAAAGTTTGATCCAGGAGAGAACTCTTCAAAGAAACTATCATGGTATGAAAAAGCAAGAAAAGATCTGGAAGAAGATAAAGTAGAAGTTGCTCAACTTGAAGCCCTTATTGCAAAAAGATTGCCAAGAGGATCCGGCAAGTATGAAGGAAAATTGCCCTTCAAATGTTTTAACTGCAATAAGATTGGTCATTTTGCCTTAAGGTGTTCGAAAAGATTTTCAAGAGCAAATCCAAACAGATCGAGATTCCAAAAGAAATGTTACTATGTTCGTGAAGATGATGATGATGAAGGAGTAACAGATGATGAATCAGAGATAGGAAACAAATCCAAAAGTGACTGGGTGTTTATTGCCATCAAGGAAGAAGATCCAATGCCCTCTGAATCTATCAATCATAAAATGGTAGAAAGAGCTCTGGCTGCCCAAGTTGAAGAAAAGGATGATTGGGTCATTGATAGTGGATGCTCCCACCATATGACAGGTGATAAAACCAAGTTCATAGATTTGGAAAGATATGAAGGAGTGGTAAAATTTGGTGATAATTCTGCTAGCAGAATCAGAGGTAGAGGAACCATTTCTTTTGATGGAAAGAACAAAACTAGTAATGTACTGTATGTTGAAGGTTTGAAGCACAATCTTATCAGTGTTGGACACTTGGTGGACAAAGGCTATAATCTCCATTTCAAAAATAGAAAATGTAAGATCTTCGAAAGTTCTGGAACAGAGATTGCATCCAGTACTCAAACAAAAGGTAATATCTTCCACTCGGTTGGTACTGGTAAGAGTTGTTTATTTGTTCAAATTGATTAGAGTTGCTTGTGGCATAGGAGAATGTGTCATTGAATTTTGATAATATCATCAAGGTAAGCAACACTCAAGTTGTAAGAGATCTTCCAAGACTGGTGAAACTTACTAATAGTTTGTGCAAAGAATGTCAGTTGGGTAAGCAAAGCAAGGTCACATTCAAAAGTAAGGAATAGTCTTCCACCAGATTATTGGACCTAGTTCATACTGATCTATGTGGTCCGGCAAGAATCAAGAGTGTGCAAGGTGATAGATACTTCATGTTATTAATTGATGACCACTCCCGGATGATGTGGGTGACTTTTCTGAAAGAGAAATCTGAGGCTCTTGAGAAATTCCAAATATTCAAGGCTATGGTAGAGAATAAAACCAGATTAAACATAAAATGTCTGAGGTCTGATAGAGGTGGAGAATTCACATCCGGTGAGTTCATAGAATTCTGTAAGAAACATGGGATAAAAAGATAGTTGTCTGCTCCAAGGAATCCACAGCAGAATAGAGTAGTGGAGAGAAAGAACTGGACCATTTAGGAAGCATCTAGAACCATGATGATGGAAGCAAATGTTCTTCAAATCTACTAGAGAGAAGTTGTAAGCACTGCAGTCTATACTCTTAATCGAGTACAAATCAGAAGCAATACTAGTAAGACCCCTTATGAACTCTGGTTTGGCATCACTCCCACTGTGAAGTATTTCAGAGTCTTTGGTGGCAAATGTTACATCAAAAGAGATGAAGATCTTGGCAAATTTGATGCTAGAAGTGATGAAGGAATATTGTTGGGTTATTCTACTCAAAGCAAAGCATACCGGTGCTATAACAAGAGATTGAGAAAGATTATAGAAAGTACAAATGTGAAGGTTGATGAAGGTATTGAAAAACCCTCAAGGTTTTATGAATATAATGAAGATGATCAAAATGATGTTTTAGTCCAAAAAGTCCAAACCCCTTCTAAAATTTAGATCCAGACTGATCCGGTGAATCAAGAAGAAGAGATAAGTTTGAATGAACCTGTTCAAGAAACAGAAGTGCAAGAAATTCCTAGGTATGTAAGACTGAATCACTCTGAAGATCAGATCATAGGTGATAAAAGCAAAGGTGTTCAAACAAGAAGAAAGATTGCTCAAGACTCAGAAGAGTATTGTCTGATTTCCAAGATTGAACCAAAGTCAGTAAATGAAGCATGCAATGATGAAAGCTGGACTAAAGCAATGAAGGAAGAGCTGATGCAAATTGAGAAAAATCACACTTGGGATCTTGTTCCCAGACCTAGAAACAAGAATGTGATTGGAACCAAATGGGTCTTCCGGATTAAACTGAATGAGGATGGTGAAGTAGTCAGAAACAAAGCTAGATTGGTCTGCAAGGGTTACTCTCAAGTAGAAGGAGTTGATTTTGAAGAAACTTTTGCTCCTGTGGAAAGAATTGAAGCAGTCAGATTATTTCTTGCCTTTGCTGCCTTCAAGGACTTCAAAGTATATCAGATGGATGTCAAGTCTACCTTCCTGAATGGTGACTTGGAAGAAGAAGTATACATTGAGCAACCGGATGGATTTCAATTGTCTGATCATGGTGATATGGTCTGAAAGTTGAAGAAAGCATTGTATGGACTCAAACAAGCCCCAAGAGCCTGGTATGAAAGACTAGATAAGCATCTTTTGAAGATTGGTTTCAACAAAGGTACTGCTGATAGTAATTTGTACTTCAAAATTGATCATGAAAATATCTTAATTGTTGAAGTGTTTATTGACGATATCATTTTTGGAGGAAGAGATAGTATGTGCAAAACTTTTGCAAATCAAATGAAAAGTGAATTTGAGATGTCCATGTTTGGGGAAATGAATTTCTTCTTGGGTCTACAAATCATTCAAACAAAGAAAGGAATCTTCATTTCACAGACCAAATGTGTGAAAGAATTATTGAAGAAATTTGGGATGGAAGACTCAAAACCAATGAGTACTCCCATGGCAACCAGATGTAAATTGAGCAAAGATGATGACTCTCCTAAGGCTGATCAGAAAAAGTAGAGGTCAATGATTGGAGGACTATTGTATCTTACTCAAACTAGACCTGGCATTATGAATGTTTTTGGTCTTGTTGCTAGATTCCAAGTTGATCCTAGAGAATCTCATGTCATGGCAATCAAGAGGATTCTTAGATATCTAAAAGGGATAGTTGAGTATGGTTTATGGTATCCTAGAGATCATGATGTCTCTCTTCATGCATATATAGATGCGGATTGGGTAGGAGATGTGGATGACTAAAAGAGTACCAGTGGTGGAGCATTCTTTTTGGGGAAAAGATTGGTTTCTTGGTTGAGCAAGAAACAAGAGGCAATATCTCTGTCCACTGCAGAAGAAGAATATATTGCAGCAGTAGGTAGTTGTACTCAAGTATTGTGGATGAAGCAAATGTTAAGAGACATCAGAGTGGAGTATGAGGAACCTATCACAATCTTTTGTGATAATTCAAGTGCAATAAATATATCAAAAAATCTAGTGTTGCATTCAAAGACAAAACATATATCCATCAAGTTTCACTTTTTGAGAGAGCAAGTGAACAAGAATGAAGTCAGGTTGGAGTTTGTGCCTTCCAAGGATCAGATTGCAGATATTTTTACTAAACCTCTACCTAAGGACTCTTTTGAGTATCTCAGGGAGAAGTTAGGGGTTATTACCCATCCAGTTCTGAATTAAGGTGCACTGAAGTGCATCATTCTGGTGGATCTCACAGTCATATCTTGTGGTCCGGATTGATGTTGGGAAGCTACTACTCAGGGGGAGTAGCTAGTATGATTCTGAAGTGATGCAAGTATGTGCCCTTTGCCATTGATGTCAAAGGGGGAGAGAAGACATGCGAAAAACAAGTGGTTGTTGATCAAAGGGGGAGCAGTAAAGGAAGAGAAGACATGTGAATGGTTGTTGTTGATAGGGAGGGTTATGTCAATGAGGAGAAGTTCTTGTCTTAATGGTTAAAACAGTTTTTTACATCATATGTTTCCATCAATGACAAAGGGGGAGATTGTTGCAAGTATGGGCCTAACCGGTGTTGTCATTTATGTCAACCTACTCATGTTGCATTGATCTCAAGGATTGGATGAGTTGTATGCTGAGGATATTGAGAAAATTAGTCCTATCAGGAACAGAGAAGAATAGTGAAGACATTAAGATAAAGATCCCAGCTAAGATGAAGATCAGAGGATGCGCATCAAAAGGTTTGTAGATATATGTCTTAAGATGATCTAGTAAAGATTTGAGAGGTCCACATAAAGATCTGAGGAAGTTATGGCCACTTGAGTAAAACTGATTCTGGCAGATGTTCAAAGGTGACAGAGTGACACAGATAGGTCTGGTGAGATCTGGAAATGTAATATCTTGTTCTGCGGATTTGGTGGAGTGTTTAAGAAGACAATGTGAATTGATAACTCAATTGGTTCGTGGTCTGGAGGTCCGCAAGCATCTATTCCAATATGACAGTGATGACTGACTATGTTCTTGAGGTTCCAGATGAAGGAGAGAAAGATTTCAGTAAGCAGAAGTAGTGTGGATGTTCTTGGTGATTTAGGCAAGCTTGTGGAGGTCTTTGGATTGTGTCCAGTTTGTGTTGGTGGTCTGCATTAAATATTAAGCTCGTAATTGAAGAATTACTTCCGAATGATGATGTTCTTCCTAAGTTTGGCTGACCAGATGAGTTACACATCCTGTGGATGATCTTCAAGATGTTCTGTGAGGAATGGCATGTTTCTAAAGGAAGATTGAAGTCTTAGATCTATGTAGCCGACAGTGTGTTGATCCACGTGAAGTCTTTTTGTAATTAGTCATGTTGTATTTATGTATTTTCTCTGTAATGTATGCTGACTTGGATGATAATCCCAAAGTCAAATGTCTTGTATAAATAAGAAGTTATGAAGTCATTTCAAATGTATCTTGTGTAGATGAGTGTGTGGTAGAGAGGAGTAGAGTGAAAGGCAGAGCAGGAGTATTGGGCTTAAATGGAACTGACTCAAGCATGGTGAAGATGTTATTCTTCAGTTCAAGTATGTAATATTTATTATTATGTAGACAGTGTGTCTCCTGTAGGTAGTGGGCCTCTTGTGAGTAATGTGCTTAGGCAGTGAGCCCTAATTGGCATGTGCCATTTTGTTCTTCTTATTCTTTTAACAGAGAATAGAATCTTGGGTTAGTCACCCCGTGGTTTTTCCCTTAACCGAGTTTTCCACGTCAAAATCTTGGTGTCATATGTGTTAATGTGTTTCTACTCTTGAATTGTTGCATTATGTTTCCATGGTTGATTTATTATTATGCTGCTGAATTACAAAGAGGATTTAAGTAATTAATAGGAAGAAAGTTTTGGACAACTGATTCACCCCCCCTCTCAGTTGTCTGTCCTGAATCTAACAGAGTTAACACATGTCCACATGCAATTAGCATCAGATCCAAGGATTCAATATTACATTGGCATCTAAGTGGTGGATATCCCTGACACGTATGGAATGCTGCTTAGTAGAGATTGGTCAAAAACACTTAATGGTTACATGTCTACATATTTTAGCCACATGTGGCTACCTTGGAAGGGAATTCCTAATCAGATTAGAATAGAGGTTGAACCTTGAATCAAACACATGATTACTGAGTATAATAACACAAATGAGATATTGTACATAGATGTTAAACCAGAGGTTTATATGATCAGACCTCAAACGGTTAGGATAGAAGAAATTCTCATGTATAATACAAATATCCATGAGGATGTTCATTAGGATAATAGAGTGATCATAGAGTCTGATTATAGTTCAGATGGTGATGATGGAGTTGATCATTTCAAGGACTTTGAACTACACTTATCTAGAGAGATGCAATGTTGTCAAGCATTGAACATGTCTAATCAGGATATTTTAATTGAAAGTTGGTGCAGGTTACATGATGAAGCACATTCAGAGAAAACCTATCACGCTTGCCTAGATATGGTGGAGTTGGAACAAGCTTACAGTGAGAGGGGATCATCTTCAGTTAAGGTAAATAGTACAAATACTTATGATGATGCTAATTCTTGTTTGTCATCCGCAGGTACAGAAGAAGATACATATCAGGATGAAAACTACACTCATAATTCAAAGGAGATCCTGATGTATGTTGAGAATACTTCCAATGATGAAAATGATATCACCCCAGGAACTGACTGTCTGATTGAGTCAGATTATGAAGTGTCTGATGAAGATAAAGGGAGTAATTTTAAAAAGTTTGAAGAATTTTTATCAAAACAGATTCAGAGGTTTATGTTGCAGGAGATTTCTCCACATCATGCTTTAATTTATGGATGGTGCAGACCGCATGAAGCACCACATTTAGAGACCACATGCTCGTTATGTTTACATATATTGAATAAGCAAGAGGAGCTTTATTCAAAGAGTCCACTATCTAACAGTAGAGACATGCTTAAAGATAAAAAGAAAGAGATTGAAGTACAAATAGACATTGATAGTGATGACACCACAGAGGGTAAAACAGGAAGGGTATCAAATTCAAATCACCCACCAAAAATGATAAGGAATGAACCACAAAAGTTAGAGTGGATATTAGGTGGTGCAGCTGCCAGAGCTAAAAAGAAAAGGGAAGGTCCAGATAAGCCTTTGACAAAAGATAAACCATGGATCCTTAGATTTGATGGATCAAAATCAAAACAAGGAGCCGGGATAGGTATAGATCTTATTAACCCAGCAGGAAAGTCCTACCTGGCAGCATATAGATTACAATTCCCATGCACCAATAATATGACAGAGTATGAAGCATTAATTCATGGGTTATTGTTTTCTCTCAAGAAAAGAGTGAAGATTCTGCATCTCTTTGGAGACTCAAAATTAGTGGTAAGACAAGTAAGAAGTATATACTCTTGCAATTACAAGAAATTGTCCAACTACAGACATAGGGTGTGGGACTTAATAAAAGAATTTGATGCATTCAACATCACCCATGTGCCTAGAGAACAGAATCACAGAGTAGATGCCTTAGCACAGGCTGCTAGCACATTGGAGCCATTGTCCATTTCTGGCCTGAAGAGATTCTCTATTGAATTGGTATCAGTGCCCTCTATACTGGATAATGTCACCAATCTCTAAGTATTTGATGATGATAAGCACATTTTATATTTCATATCAAATAGAGATATATTTGATGCCCAGATCATAGATGAAAGGAATGTAGAAGACCATACATGGGGAGAAGAAGAGATCATGGAATTACCAAGCAATATGATTCCCAAAGGTATGATAGAGTTAGAAAAGGCCTTTGATCTGCATAATATGATGAAACAAAAGGATCTCCCAAAGACTGATGGAGGAGAATACTCCCCAATCAATATAGGACAAAATGAAGATGTAAGGAATGTCCTGATTGGTAAAGTTAGCACTGAAGAAGAAAAGGCAAGGATAACTCAAGCACTGAAGGATTACATACATGTTATCTCCTGGACCTATGATGAGCTAAAGACTTATGATACCTCGATCATCACTCACACAATACCATTGAAACCAGATGATGAGCCTTTCAGACAAAAGCAAAGACTTGTCAATGCCTTGTTAAAACCCACCATCTTTGAAGAAGTTAAGAAGTTGCTCAATGCTAGAATCATATTTCCTATAAGGCATTCATCTTGGGTAGCCAATTTGGTCCTTGTAAGAAAGAAGAATGGGGATATACGCTTATGTGTAGACTTCAAAAATCTGAATAGAGCTTCTGAAAAGGACAACTATCCTTTACCATCATTGGATGAGGTCTTACAAATAGTAAATGGAGCTCAAATGATGTCATTCTTGGATGGTTTCTCGAGGTATAACCAGGTGATGGTAGACAAAATAGATAGGTTGAAGACTACATTCACCACCAAGTGGGGAATATTTGCTTACAGACGCATGTCATTTGGCTTGATAAATGTTGGAGCCACCTTTCAGCGTGCAATGGATATAGCTTTTAGAGGCTTGATTAGAAAATGCATAGTCATTTACATGAATGACTTCACCATCTTTTTGAAGAAAAGGGGTGATCATATAGAAGACCTCAGGAGGGTGCTCAAGAAGTGTGAGCAATATGGTATCTCCTTGAATCCAAAAAAGTGCATCTTTGGAGTAACCACAGGTAAATTACTAGGTCATTTGATAATAGAAAATGGGATCACCATTGACCCTACTAGGGTAGAATCTATCATGAAGCTGCAACTTCCTAGAAGTAAGAAAGAGCTTAAATCCTACTTTGGAAAGATAATTTTTTTTAGAAAGTTCATCACTGGGTTTGCAAAGATTGTTAGACCACTTAATGCAATGCTTAAAAAAGATGCTAAGATTGAATGGACTCCTGAAGCAAGAGCTACATTTGAAGACATCAAGAAAGCCATATCAGATGCTCCTATCCTGATCAGTCCAGACTATACAAGAGATTTCTATATTTACTCATTTGCTTCAGAACATACATGTGCAGTTGTACTGACACAGAGGAATGAAGCCAAAGAAGAAAAACCCATAGCTTTCATGAGCTACCCATTCAAGGATGTACAGCTCAAATACATGGATGTTGAGAAACAAGCTCTTGCTTTAGTCAGAGCAGTCAAGAAATTTAGACACTACATCCTAAGAAGTATGATAATTGCTATAGTACCAGATGCAGCTGTAAAAATGCTCTTGATGCAGAGCGATCCTGGTGAAAAGAGAGCTAAGTGGATAATGGTGCTCCAAGAATATGACGTGGATATAACACTCATGAAGCTAGTGAGGGGACAAGCTTTAAGCCAGATGATTTCTGAGACTGACCCTAACATAATCAGTCAGCAATATGTAGTGGGTACTGAAGAGAACAAAGAATGGTATTCAGATATCAGGCATATCCTGATTACTGGGATATGCCCATCAAAAATGCAAGCTTCGCAGAGAAGAGATTTAAAGATAAGGTCACAAAAATACATGATCAAAGGGGGAGTCTTTTTCAGGAGAAATTATGAAGGGATATATCTCAGATGCTTAGATAGACAAGAAGGTGACAGAGTTTTGGCTAAGTTACATGATAAGTTTGGAACTGCACATGGATCTCACTTAGCTACTGCACATGATATCCTGAGGGCAAGATATTATTGGCCTATTATTTTTAAAGACACTGCAGAACACATTAAATTTTGCCATACTTGTCAAGTTGCCGCTAACCGAGAAAGATATGCTACCCAAACCTTGCAGCCAGTAATGGAGATGTGCCCATTTGCTCAATGAGGCATGGATTTCATAGGACCTATAAATCCTCCATCATCTTCAGGCCATAGGTATGTCTTAACCATCACTGATTATTGTACCAGATGGACTGAAGTGGTCAGCAGTAAAACATGTAATGCAGAAGATGTGATCAAGTTCTTGGAGAACAACATAGTGACTAGGTATGGAGTTCCATATGCTTTGGTATGTGATAATGGACCTGCTTTTCCATCACTAAAGTTATCTAGTTGGGCTTTTGATTATGGAATTGTTTTAAAATTTTATTCAAATTATTATCCCCAAGGGAATGGCTTAGCAGAGTCAACAAATAAAAACTTACTGAGTATCCTAAAGAAACTGATAGAGAAGAATCCTAGGGAATGGAATACCCTACTGAAGTATGCCTTGTGGGTAGACAGAACCAGAATGAAGGTTGCATTAGGAAACTCTCCCTACCAATTAGTGTATGGGGTGGATCATATCCTCCTTGTTAACTTAAAGATCCCTACTTTGCAATTTGCACAAGAGTATCTAGGTATAGATAATAAACAAGAAGTCAGACTGCTTCAACTCATGCACCTAGAAGAAAAAAGAGATAGAGCAATTGATCAATTCGCTAAACATCAGGCTACTGTCAAACGCTGGTTTGATAAAAGAGCCCAAATAAAAGCTTTTAGGATTTTAGATTTACTCCTAACATGGGACAAAGCACATGAAAAGAAAGGTGACGATGGAAAATTTGATAAAATTTGGATAGGTCCTTTTCAAATTTTAAAGATTCTAGGAGATAGCACCTACAAACTTAAGACTAACCGGCAAGGATGTTCCATTACTAGTCAATGGATAATTCCTTAAACATTATTTTCAAGCTTAATCAGGGTCATGTAAGAGATATTGTATCATAATGTACATATTGTATAGTCGTTTGTATAGCCTTGCTTTGTGTGTTTGTTTGTTTGCTTGTTGCTGTTGAGTTTTGGTTTTGCTTAGTCAAGATGATGCACCTTATCACCCTAGGAAACCAACAAAATTGTTAGGATTCAAGTGATGGGAACAAATTTTTACATAGGTTGTAACTCACACTAAGGAGTATCCCTGATCAGGTATGTGATGTCTTTTTCATCAGTGATGCCTTTTCTTAATTAAGGAGATTTTCACGATGACTCATCTAACAGCCTTGGGTTTGTTGAACACATTAGTAAAGGTGTTAAGTGAAAAATATAAAGGGTCACCCTTGCTACCATTGCAATTCCCAACCTAAAACAGCAAGTGATCGCACCTTGCATATTAAGCTTACATGATGATATCTTCTAAATCTGCATATATATATATATAAGAGATGTATATTGAAAATCCAAAGGGATAAAATTTAGGCCATCTCAATAACTCTACCGGGGCTATAGACGCCTACTGGCAATGGGGCTCTACTTACGGGAATTGTAAAGATAACCTTGTCAAGGCTATGGACGCCTATTGGCAACAAGGCTCTATCCCGGTTGGCTATGAGGGATGAACCCAAAATATGTAGCTTAACACCAGTTACTGTTGTTTTTAGCTTACTTTCAAGATGAGTATTATTAACCATATGCACACACTTGATCCCTTATTAGTATTGTTGCACTAATGAACATGATATCATTCAGAAAGGTCATGATACTTATGCTTAGAGAGAGTTAGAATGTTATGTTTTAATATGACCTCATCACTTGAATCATTTGAATTTGGTTGTTTTATTTGGTGGCAAGTTCTTGTGTGGTTGCACAACATGCCCCATTTTGCCTTAGCAAAACAGGGACCCAACTTTTTGCTTCTGCTTGTTTTTGCTTTCTTGCTTTGGGTAGTTTGGTAAAAGTCAGTTAAGTATATCACCCTTACACATGCATGTGCCTCACAAAGGAAAGTCAATGGTCAAATTCAGAATTTGCTTTCATAAACCTCATAATCTTGAAGAGTACAAAATTCTAAGCAGGTTTGCCTTTTGGATCACCCTAATATTCCTTAAGGGTAAAAAGTTATGCCAAGTCAAAGTTTAGTCAAACTCAATATTCTCATAGGGTCATATTTGTTAATATCAGTCACATTCGTTAGATGACCCCGACATATGAAGATCACCCGATATCTGCATATTCATCAATATGCAAACATCAAAGTTAAGTGCGAAAGAATATATACACGTCAAGTCCTCATGCACATTTTTGAAGGGTCATATTTCTAAATATCCGTCATGTTACATAATGTCACCCTTTGCAAATATGACCATGACATCACCTTGTTCCGATTTATAAAAGAACCAGATATGATGATGACATCATTAGTATGCTCGACAACCACAGGGTCATATTTATGAATATCCATCATATTTCTCAATATGATGATGATGTCATCCTAACCTGATACAAAGTGAATGTGATCTTATGATGATGTCATCATGATCCATACCTAAAGAAGGTCATATTTCAAAATATCCCTGATCTTAACTAATATGACGATGACATCATTCTTTCAAACATTTTCAAAGACTTATAAAATGATGACGCCATCCTCACATTCTCAAATAGGGTAATATTTTGTAGTGTTTGAAAACTTGGATATTTCTTTATATCCCTCATGTCAACCCTTAACACCCGAGATGCAGTGATTTCCAATAACCAATCAAATGGTGCCATGTGGCACATCGACCGGATCATATTGATTCAGTGTGTTATAAAGATTGTTAATGAAGGTGTAGTGACCTAAACCCGGTCATTGGTTAATGATTGACCATCCTCATGATGATGTCACCCTCATGTGCTGGATATCAGTCATGTTTTCAAACATCCCTGATCTTTGCGAAGATCACCCTTCGCATTAAACACAATTCCAATGGTAGGTGGAGCCTTCGAAATTTCAAATACACACCTACCACTTGTCAACATCCACAGACATTATGTGTCGATCAATGGACAAGAAAAAAGGACACTAAAAGCACCCTAATTTGTCATGTTAATCGGTTAAAAGTAATTTTGGGGTTCATTTTGAAATTACCATATGTTTAAACAAGAATTACAGAGCTCCAGGAGATCAAAGCATCACTGTAACTTGCAAATGGAACGGGACCCACATCCAAATGGAACAGAAGACGGTAATTGCAACGCAATTGCACTCATGTGGATATCACCTATACAGTAAAAGGAAAGCGATTATCAGGTATGTAACTGTGAAACCCTCCTTTTGTCGTTTGTGGTAAATCATGAGGTAAGAACATTTTTTATAGATTTGATTAACATGATGCATAAAACAAACTAGAATGATAGGATTATCACCATGAAATGCACATGATTACTAAACCACTGTTGCACATGACACATTAGGGTAAGATATGCATGTTTTGATTGCAGGACCTAATGGCAATTTGAAAGAACAGATTAGACACCGAGTTTTTGAAGCCCATGTTTGTGGAGCTAGAAGGAACAATATTCAGATATGGACAAATCAATGATACGCATCAAGGGAGTACTGATCTTGACGCATGGACGGCAAGACTAGAGAAAGGAAGTGGAAACCCTCTACTCATGAGTATATATAGTTCAGGGATGTGGAATGTTGGCAGATTTCTGTATGCAATGGAAGCCACTGAGCTAGTGGTAGAATGTGCTCGAAACTACAACATGGAGACCAGAAAGGTAGAAAAGCATGGGAGAGTTTATGCAGATTTCTCAGTTGCAGGCATCACCTCGGCCTTCAATCTGCCTAAGGGACCCAATGTGGTTAGATAGGTAGACTGGAAAAGGAATATCGTGGCAACCAGAAAGAAGATAGAAGGATCATGTATCAATGGAGATCCAAGAGTAGCACATATAAGGCCTCAGCCAAATTGTCTGTGTACCTCTTCAAATTTGATTTTGCTCCTAAATACCAGTACATGATGACAATGCTCAGCTAGATGATAGGGAAAGCAAATGTTGGAGCCTTTGAGAATTAGATGTATGGTATCATCCAGATAGTGGAATGTACAGATGACAAACCCCTATGGGCCAAAGTCATAAGTGATAGCCTAGATGAGGGAATGAGGAGGCTAGGAGGAAAGGTGAACATGTTCCATATGACCTCTTACGTAGTATATGCCTGTGCATTTAGAGGCACATTCAATGGATTAAAAATAGTAGGCAGGGTTGGAGATAACCTCGGGGATGTGAACATCTGGGAGCATTAGCCATAGTTGAAAAGAAGAGAATCTCTCCAAAACTATAGGATAGTGAATGACTCCTTCTCCATGCATCTTGTTAGGACCATGGAAGAAGACAGAACAAAAAGATTAAGTGTAGAAGCACAAGCTATTATATACAAGCATGGAGCTTGGTTTATCCAATTCTCCACATTTTCATATATGAGAATAGAAGGCTTTACTAGGAAACCTCACATGCTCCCTAGATATCCAAATGACCAAGTCATTCTGATGGAATTTGCTAGATAGTTATTGCCTTCAATGGAGGCTCATATTGAAAAGAGAAAGATTCCACATGTTTTGATTCTAGTCTACATTGGCTGGTATATGTGTCTAGATAGAGAATGTGTTAAGGATGTAATTGGAGGATTGAACTTGATGCACTTGCAGCCTTTTTCACTAGCTAGGCCCTATGACCCATATGACCAGATGCATGCATTACTTGGGAAGCCTATACATCAGAAGCACCTTGAAGATTACTAGGCTGATTGCGATGATGAAGCAGAAGTAAGAAGGAGGAATTATCAGAGGCTCACTCTAAATCAAATACGCACCTTTGACTGCATATCAGTGCCTGCTCAGTTGCATGAAGATGATGGTAAGATCATGTCCCTAGAATATGATGACAAGAAGGTATACAACGAAACAATATCAGCCCCTAACTTGAGTCAACCAGAGGTGACTTCACTAGACCAAATAATGCTAAAGGTCATTCAACTGACCCAAAGTTGGGTGGATGCTGAAGTCAACAAACTGAAAAAGAAAGGTGTAGCCCTTACTGTGGACAATAAAAGAAAGAGACAGGAATTATCTGAGGAAGAACAGGATGATTTCCTCAAAGAGAAGAGGCAGTCAAATGGAGAAAGACAGGCAAGTGAAGAAAAGAAGCAGGGTAAAAATAAGAAAGAGACCCTAGCATCTAGAGTGGTGATCATTAGGCAACCCCAACCAAAGGGAGATGTAGCATCCACCTTAGCTGTAGCATCACCTCATACACCTGCTAAACAAAAGAAGGCTGATGTAAAGCCTGCTCCTATTATCATAGAGGAAGAGGAAAAGGAAAACCCTTAGATGATGACCTCTTGATCAAGAAGAAAAAGAAGAAGGTCCAAGCCCCACCTCAAAAGAAACAAAAGACTGCAATGAGAGGAAATGTAGATATAAGTCCTATCCTATTGAGGGGAGCAGGAGGTGAAGGTATTTTGAAGAGTTTACAACATGAAGTTCTCATCCTTGACATTGTACAATTCAAGACTAAGAAAGCAGAGGAACAAAGATAAGAGATGCGGAGTTTAAAGAAGGAGCCGCCTTTTCCACTAGATGATACAACGGATTTATCTAATGATGATATAGTTAATGATGTTTCTGCTCAAAAGATGGAGACATTGGTGGCAAACACAAAAATGACCCCTCATGGCACTCCCCTAGTTCAAAAGGAGGCTCATCAGGAGGAGGTTGAAATGGAAGAAATAGAGGAAGATAACCCTAAGGTGGT
Source organism: Cunninghamia lanceolata (assembly GCA_027924645.1). Lineage (NCBI taxonomy): Eukaryota > Viridiplantae > Streptophyta > Pinopsida > Cupressales > Cupressaceae > Cunninghamia > Cunninghamia lanceolata. The sequence continues at coordinate 2,602,048 of BSBN01000500.1, read as the reverse complement.
AGCTCAACAAATTGGGCTAACAAATTTGGTTGATCAAGTTACCAGCCCAGCTACAATAGACCTAGCTTACTAGGGCAATGAGAGTCAAGGAAAAGATAAGGATCTGCCTCCAAAACAAGAGAAAGTGGAAGTCAATGTGCATATGGAGAGTGATAAGGAGATGCTTGATAAGGATAAAGATCAGGATAATGCACCAACATCAGAAGAAAGAATAAATGAAAAGGAAGTGGATAAAACCTAGAACCTTGGAGAGGGAGACATCAAAAGATAAAGAATGGAGTCTTCAACAAGGTAGTGATCAGCAAAAGGAAATAGAGAATGTAACCAAGGATGATTAGGGTGATCACCTAGATAAAACAGATCAAAATGTCCAAAGTCCTCATGAGGATCAAGTGTAGCAGAATATGCAGGACCAAAATGTAAATGCATCACAAGAAGTCCCTGCACCACAGGAGATCCCTCATGAGAAAATCCAAGAGGATGAGTCGAGGAAAGAAAGTTCTCCACCGAGGGTAGAGCAAAATGTGTAGTCTCATGATGCTCATATTGAGCAAACTGAGAAACAAGGACCCCCTACCGGTGACATACCATATTGGTTACAGAAGGAAATAGTTTCGCCGCAGGTCACTGATGTGCGTGAGTTTGATGTTTCTACTTTGTTTTTAGCTGATATGATTAAACCCAGAAGAAAGGCAAGACCTACATCCACCATCAAGAGAGTTCCTACCACAGGAAGGAGGATAGCTCAGGTAGCTCTGTTAATAGCAGATAAGGCGAAAGGAGAAATAAATATTGATGAATTTTAGATAGCTAATGTTGACCTAGGCTTTGCTACTAAGGAGTAGGAAGGCCAAGAGGCCAAAGACATAATTGATTCTCTGATGAAAAGTGTAAAGAAGGAGAAGGACAAAAATAAGATGCACAAGGAGCACATTGCCCAATTGCATACATTCATAAAAGGGTTAATTGACCCTAACCACATGCCAGCTGACATAGCCACTCCTTTGACCATTATATCTCAGGAGGAGGTCACAGGCCTAGACATCATGAAGCATAAGGCTCATGTGGTCAACAATTGGTTTGTTCTTTTCAAGACTGAAGCCGAAAAAGTGATAAAGACCTCCCTGTCTAACTGGACCTTGCTCAGCACATTGAGGAGCAAGGTGGATAAGCTTCAAAAGAAGGTTGGAAAGATATCCATCCAAGTAGATAAGCATCTGGATGCCCTGGTGGAGATGAGGCGCATAGACATGCAGGTGCTCATATATAATCAAGTACTGGATAACAATATTGCACAGTTGTTAGGCACATGCTATGAAGATACTAGGTTTGAAAGTGATATCTTAAAAAGATGTAATGCCAAGCTCAGGGATATCAGTGTTAAATTGCATCATCTTATGGCCGAGGAGGCAAATACCTTGGAAGCTCTGGAAGGTAATGTAGAAGGAAAGATAGAAAACTAGGATGTTGATTTTGCAATTCAAGCCTTCCAAAATAATTTCAAATAGGCAATAGATGACCCCCTCCATCATATGACAAAGGATGTAGTCAACAAAGCTATGAGGACGAAGGCCAAGATGGAGGCATATAATGAGACCTTAAATAGCAGAAAGAGTAAATGGTCTGTATTGCAAACACAATTCCATTCCCAGGAGCATGCTACAGTAAAAGCTAGAATCCAAGATGGGGGAGAGATTGAAAGAATAATGCAGGCATATGAACCTATCAGGGAGAGTATCATCATACATGTAGGAGATGACCCTCATACAGATGATGAAGATGAAGAAGATGATGAAGATGATGATGATGAAGAAGAAGAAGATAATGAAGATGATGATGATGAAGAAGAAGAAGATTGAGTAAGGATGCATGGTGATAGGGTCACACATGCATTTTGAGATAAAAGGTGATCGAGTCCCTCCAGATGGTTGTCAGCTAGCAACCTATGCCACATTGACATATGTTGACTAAGTCAAAAGGGATATAGACCGTTGATTTAGATAGACAAATCTTGATTGTTGGATCAATGTAACCGCCTCCTCTCTTTATCCTATAAAAGGAGATGGAGTGCACATGGTATTATTATTAGAGACTTAATTGAGATAGGATTGTTGAATGTCATGATGCTTTCTCAAGATAGATTGTAAATGTGCATGCTTTTCAATACTAATGAAATAGAGATTAGATTACATTCAATAGTAAATTCTGAGTAATCTTGTGAATGTCATCATGATATTTCATTGTGATGTGCTGCGTCCCTTGGAGTGCATGTTAATTTGTGGATATTGTTGTCATTCTTTACCCTGGAAGATTAGCATCAGCTGTGTGAAGTTGTGGAATGGCCCGGCAACACATGGTTTGATTTCATCTTTGTTTTGTGAAATATTAAATGTTGCATGTGGATCGACTGTCAAAGACTCATTTGATTTCAGTAAATTTAGAATGTTTGAGTTCATTTTCTTAAATTTCATTACAATCATCTCCATAATTGCTAATATAGAGACAATCTTGAGCAAAAACACATAAATATGTTGACATTCCAAAGGAAACTAAAAATCAATAGCATATTTGAACTAAACTGCATGCACAATTGAAAATATCATTCAAATGCATATAAATGACAACAGTAATCATGCAAATATTAGATTATAGGCACATTGTTTGAACAAATTCATAGTGCAGAAGTGAAAATAATCAATTACAGTTAATGATCAGAAGAATTGATCAAACTTATCAAAGATCATCATGATTTGTAGAATATAGTAGGATTAACCTTGTTTGTGAAGAAAATTACAGGAAACAGGTGTAGAATCAAATGTGCAAACATCATTTCATGATAGCAGAACAATGTAAGGCCCCTTGAATGGAAAACAACATATCACATCAACCTATGAGTAACGTCAGATGATCATGACCTGATCAACAGAGACTTACAGTCATCAATTCATTCCAAATTGATCGTACTTTTCAAGATAATAAAGGTTTGTTGTGTAAACTTTTATACATGTTGTTATGACTAACAATCATCATCAACATTACTTTTATTGATGATGCAACTAGGAAAATGTGGGTGTATTTCCTAAAACAAAAATCAGAAGTATTTGAAACTTTTAAAAAGTGGAAAGCTTTGGTTGAGAATGAGACAGGAAAAAAGTTGAAATGTCTCAGATCTGATAATTTAGGTGAATATTGCAGCAGAGAATTTCACAATTATTGTTCATATAATGGAATCCCTAGGCAGAAAATAGTTCTTGGAACCCCACAAGAAAATGGTGTGTCTAAGAGGATGAATAGGACCATTATGGAGCGTGCAAGGAGCATGAGATTGCATGTTGGACTACCCTTACACTTTTGGGCAGATGTTGTACATACCATTGTTTATTTAATAAACAGGGGACCTTCAAATCCTTTGGATGGTGACATTCTAGAGGAGGCATGGACGTGTAAAAAGGTAAACTGTTCATTTCTAAAAACCTTTGGTTGTGAAGCTTTTATCCATGTTGATATTGAAAATAGAACCAAGCTTGAGGCTAAGTTTAAAAAATGTACCTTCATTGGATATGGAGTAGATGAATTTGGTTATCGGCTATGGGATTATGAAAATCATATAATCATTAGGAACAAAGATGTTATATTCAATGAGAAGGTCATGTATAAGGATTAGCTGCAAGAAAATAAGCATGAACAGGCCAAAAAGGAATATGTGCTGCTAGATGAGATTCTAGAAAATAAAACGCCAATGGTACCTGATGCTCAGCAACAACAAGTCATCCCATAGACTCCTGCAAGTGTTAGATATTCCACAAGGATAACTAGACCTCCAGAAAGATTTTCTCCATCATTATATTCTATATTATTAATTGATTCTGGTGAACCTGAAGGTTATGAAGAAGCAATGCAGGTAGATACCAAAAAGCAGTGGGAGCTAGGCATGAAAGAGAAAATGGATTCCTTGCTATAGAATCAGACTTGGCACTTAGTCAAATTGCCTGCAGAAAAAAGAGCATTGCCAAATAAATGGGTTTACAAGTTGAAGGAAGAAGATGGAGGCAAGAAAAGATATAAGGCCAGACTCATGGTAAAAGGTTTTGCATAGAAAAAAAGTATAGATTTTGATGAAATATTTTCTCTGGTTGTAAAGATGACTTCTATTAGAACTATTCTAAGTCTTGTGGCTGTGGAAGACTTGCATCTTGAACAACTAGATGTGAAAACAACATTTCTCCATGGGGATTTGGAAGAGGAAATATACATGCAACAACCACAGGGATATGAGGTCAAGGGTAAGGAGGAATTTGTGTGCAGGTTAAAGAAGAGTTTGTATGGCCTGAAGCAAGCACTGAACGGCAATGGTATTTGAAATTTGATAGTTTTATGGCTAAACAAGGTTACAAAAGATGTCATTCTAATTATTGTGTTTATTTCAAGAAATTGGGTAATGGTAACTATATTATCCTATTGCTTTATGTTGATGACATGCTTGTTGCCGAGTCTAACATGTAGCATATTAATGAGCTTAAGTAGAAATTAGCAAATTCATTTGCTATGAAGGATTTGGGTGCAACAAAACAAATCCTTGGTATGAGGATCACACGGGACAGGACAAACAGAAAATTATTTTTGTCTCAAAGTGAGTATGTAGAGAAGGTGTTGAAAAGGTTTAATATGCAAAATGCAAAAGCGGTTAGTACACCTTTGCCTAGTCATTTTAAGTTGACTAAGGAGATGTGTCCAAAGACACAAGAGGAGGAAGACAAAATGTCTAAGATACCATATGCATCAGCAATTGGTAGCTTGATGTATGCAATGGTATGTACAAGGCCAGATATTGCACATGCAGTGGGATTTGTGAGCAGGTATATGAGTAATCCAGGAATGGAACATTGGAATGCAGTAAAATAGTTTCTCTGATATTTGAGAGGTACTACTTCAAAGAAACTATGTTTTGGAGGAAAAAATTTTGCTCTAAAAGGATATGTTGACTCTGATCTGGCGGGTGATATTGATAGCATGAGGAGTACTATAGGGTATATTTTTACTATATGAGGTACTACAGTTATTTGGATTTCAAGGCTGCAAAAGGTTGTTGCGCTTTCAACCACTGAAGCTAAGTATGTTGCTGCTACTGAAGCTAGCAAGGAGATGATTTGGTTACAACATTTTTTAGAGGAATTGGGGCAATGACAAGAAGATAGCCCTCTGTACATTGATAGCCAGAGTGCCATTCATCTTGCTAAGAATTCAGCTCTGCATTCAAAAACTAAGCACATACAGCTCAGATACCACTTCATCCGGTCAGTTTTGGAGGATGGACAATTGAAGCTGGAGAAAATTCACACAAGTGAGAATCCTGCAGATATGTTCACAAAGGCAATTACACGAGAGAAACTGATTTCCTCATCAGTTTCTATTGGCCTTTACAACTGATAATGCTGGATATAAGAAACCATCCAAGCCTGTAATCCAGTGGGAGTTGCAAGTGCAGCGGTGTCATCTAGGATCAGTCTCCAAGTGGGAGATTAGTTGGTGTGGAGCCTAATCAGTCTCCAAGTGGGAGATTGTTGGTATGTGGCGACTGACCATGCAAGTACTATACACTCGTAACATATCCTCGATGGGGTTCAGGTGAGTTTCTGTGTTTCTGTGGATGTAGCCCATATTGGGTGAACCACGTTAAATTTTTGTGTTGATCTCTTTTGTGTTATTCTTCATTGTTATATTTGGGCTATTTAATCTGCATGTAATTGTTAGTGTTTATTGCTTCGTTACGCCTGAACCCTAACAGATGGTCAGCCTGTGATAATAGACAATAGATTGGTTGCTTCACAACTGCAAGTAGACCATGTGCCCCCTTTAAATCCCCTTGTTAATGATAGTGATTCTTTGCTTTTTAACCTACTTGGAGAAGATAATATGCTTCAATCCTTATTTGGTAATCCAATTTCCCCCGACTTAAACAATCCTCCAAAGCACAATTCCCCACCTATGCGTTCGGATGTTGTAATGATGAATGTTGTTGCAAACACTAATGCTTCTTCTTCTTCCTCCCCGGCATGGTTGAGGAAAGCTGTGGAGAAAAAGAAAAGATATACTCCAATGGTGGAAACCAATATTGACACTGTGGCTAAGCTCTTATAGGAAATGCCCAAACTAAAACAAGCTGTCAAGAATGGTGGCAAACCCTTCCACAAGGCACCACATTTTGGATATTGTTGATCCAGTGTGTGATAAGTGTTTAGGGTAAATTTGGATTTTGTTAATCTTTTGTTATTTAGATGTTTGAATCCTCCTTTCACCCTAACATTGAAGGATCTAGGGTCCAGTGGCGAGCACTATCATACCCTAGGTCACTTGCAAATGAAGGGAAGCTTGGATTAGGGAATTTAAATATTAATTAACCATTAAAACCCTAATTATGCAAATAGGGCAACAAATTGATGAAAGACAGAAAAGGTTCTTACAGAAGGGAGTAAAACAACAAATCACAGAATACCTATTTTTGGGGTTCTAAGGTGGAATGGTCGAGGACATTAGTGCAGGTGCCCAAGTCTAAGGTACCTACTTTTTCAGGGAATCTGGGCCTCCTTCCGACACTGATCAGCCCTGTAGCTTTTGTTTCCCGAGATCTGTCTGCGTAGGACACTGTTGCGGGCGCCCTAGTCCTGGAAGTGCTCCTTTGTCCAACTTTTCTTTAGATCCCTAATCCTTGATGCCTGCCACTCCTTCCTGCAATTCCACTTTTCCCAAATGCAATACCTGTAACCTGCAATCACAAGACTTGGTATCAGTCAAGCCCCAGAGGACACTTAAGTCTCTAAACACCATTGTCAAACAAAGAGTGTGTGCCCTTGTGAGGCAAAGGAAAAAACCAAAGGAATCAATGATAAAAACACAATATTATGTCACCTTGTAGTGAAGCTCTCATGGAGGAAGATGTTCTTCATGCCATGAGGAGATTGATGCCCAAATCTGCAAATATCAACACACAAAACATACAAGTCTACTCTTGCAACACAATAGAAAGCCTTGAATCACATTGAGAACACAATAGCTTGCTAGTAATCATCTAGTTTACAAATGAATGCCTACACATGCTTATATATGAACCTACAAGGATTCCCGCCAAGATTTTAAAAATCAAACTTTACCGTGTCGGCAAAAGAACCAACTACCGGTCACTAATCAACACCTGGAAATTAGGGCTGCCCCAAAATAGGGCAGGACTAGGGCTCGGGTGCCCAAGTCCTCCCCTATTTTGGGCAAGGTACAGCTCAAGGGGTCCTCCTAGATCCCATTTGCCATGAAACCCAGGTCTCATTCCATCGGGATGCCAAAATATGAACTAAAATGTCCTAAATGCACTGTAAAGACCCGAGAGCTAAACCTTATGAGGGAAAAGCCCCCAAGGGGAAATTTTCTGATGTTACAATAAGAATGACGATGAAGTGATTGAAGCTAACTTTAATCTAAGTTGAGTTGATATGGGACCCTCAACTGTGGAGGGAGAAATTTACCATGCTAGATTCTCAATAAGTACTTTGTCAAAGAGAATTAAGAAGGAACAACAAGAGAATGCTAAATTACAGGCACAGGTAAATTCTTTAACTCTGTTTATTCAGTCCATTTTGAAAATCACTGCTCAACTAGTAGGTGAATTGCACAATGTAAGTGTAGACGACCCAGATCCCAATCTCTTGCAATAGATTAAAAGGTCTCAACCTTTAAGCGGTGATGTAGAACAGTGGATTGAAAAAGTAACTTTGGATGGCCTAATTTACATAGAAGAATCTGCCAAGTTATTTAATTCTATTTCTAGAAAGAGGGAAGCATCGGTCACTGAGTTGCAAACTATAAAGAATGATAGTGGTAGCCTCTTCATAGTTTCTAAAGAAATACAAGATCTGGTTGGCATGGATATAAGCATTCTTGTGACCGAGAAGATTTTGAATGATCCCAAGGAGATGGACTCTGTTGTGTGGACAGACATGCTTGAATGGAAAATGTCTGTATTAGGAGTGGCTGAGGAGGAAATAAGGAGCACCCTAGCTCGCTATTACATGGATCAAAAGGATCTCAAAAGTAATTTTGCAATCCTGGAGATAGAAGCTTTTGGTGATGATGAGGATAAGCTAGTTGAAATTAAGGAAATTAAGTAGAATTTCAAGAAGATGGTGACTAAAGAAATGGTAGCTTTTGATATTATCACTGGCGATTCACTTGGAAAACTTGGGAGGATAGCCACTTATATCAGATCATTCAAAAATGAAATAGATAATGTGCATAAAAGAGTGGCTAACGCTGACAGGATGATAAACAAGAAGAAACTTTGAGTTAGTATGACCGATAGTCAAGCAATGTGGCGTTATCACCAATCATCAATAGGTATCAGGCATATAAGGCGAAGCCAAGGGAACATGCAAGTCAAGCGACACAAGTGGATACAAGTACCGAAGATGGACAAACTAAGGAGAAGGAAGCAGTGCAAAAGGAAACTACTGTGGATGTCGGTGTGGCAATCATTAATTGAATGACTTTTCTAATGCTTTAGTAATTTTCATTTGTTGCACAAAAACTATTGGCTCTAGAGAGCTATTTATTTAAGTTATGCTTATTTTTAAAGACTTCTTTAAATCAGTTGTCCTCAAGAAGCCGTTATTTCAAAACACAGTTATTGGTGACATGGCTATAAATTCAATTAGCCTGTCGATGTTAGGAATCTTTGGCAAATTTTGTTTTAGTTGGAGATTAATTTTGTTGTGTTACCTTTATGTTCAGTTACTCTAATATATGAATTGAAATCAATACAATGGAGTTCGGTGATCATAGACTTTGTGTTATGGTTATTTGAATGCTTATTCTTCCTAGGTTGAATATATTGTTGGTGGTTGGTTATTGATTCTATATCGAAGTGATTGAATGTTCTAAATTCTTGCTCACTACTGTGAATATTTATCTTTCGGTGAATGGTTTATGGTAGTGATTGTATAACATATGGTGTAATTCTCTATTATTTGATTGAAGTTACTAATGCCAAAGCCTTTGCACTTCTTTTGAATTCAGTTGTTATTGAGATAATGTCTTTATACTTTCTGGTTAAAAGCAATCCAAGTTTTCATTCATTGAATATCATAGAAAGGTAGTTGTGCCTTGTTAAACAAGCAGAGAATCATTGTAAAACATCATTACAATTGATTCATCTATTGGTACATTTGTCGCTTGTGTGGACCGTGGATCATCCCATAATAATGGGTTACACTTTTTGGCCAAACTTGACATTGAAATCAACATTTTGAACTAAATCTTCACTTTCTAACACCTATAGCCGCTAAACCGTTAAGAATTTGAAGATGATGCAAACTAGTGATTTGTGAGATTTTGTCTGTAGATTCTAAAAATATTGTTTTAAAAAAAATTGGAGTTAAATTGTAAAAAATTTGCGTCTCCTTTGATAACTAGTTTTTAATAGTAAACAACATTTTTTTAAAGTGATGTGTATTCCATAACACAACTTTTTTTCTATAAAGGATAAAATTCTGATTCTTTTGAATTTAGATTGGTAACACCGATATCTAGGGCATGCATTTGGTTTCATAATGTTTTGTTGAATTTTTTTTTTTAGTTTTGAAGTCAAACCAATTATAATTTAGACATAGGCATACTCCATAAAACATAACTTTTTCTGTATGTATCGAAATTCAATTTTTTTTGTTAAAACAAGGGCATCGATACCTAGGGCATACATATTTTTTAGAATTTTTTTCACTAATTTACTAATTTTCCATGTGTGTAGAACAGAGAACTTGATGTTCGGTGAAAAACCTATGTTTAGTAAAACTAAAAAAAAATAATCATAATAAAATCAAAATATATCAAAACTATACTCGTTGCAAAACTCATTTCGAGGACTGCAATCCTCCAATTTGGTTTGGCAAAGGTGAATCCATTTGGACATTCAACTAGGCTTTGGAAGCTAAAATTTTATAGAAGAAAGGGGAAGGGAAGGAGGGAAGGTGTCTAATGGGGGTCTTCACTCGAAGACACCTACGAACGAAGGTGGGTGACGTCCTTCGTTCAAAGTATAGAGTCCTTTGAATGAAGGTCCAAACATGGCGTGCAAATCCCCATAACAACCACCTTCATTCGAAGGTGCCTTGCATTAAAAAGTATTATCTTTTTTTTAACTGCCGACCTTCGTTTGAAGGCATGCTGACTTGTTTTTTTTTTAATGTTTTAATTTTTCGTATTGCATATAAATAGGATGTTTTTGTTTATTTGTACAAATCAATGTAACAAGATAAATTCACATTTTTGTTCTGCAAGGGAGGAGGAAATCTTTGAGAGAAGAATTTTCAAGTCATATTTTACAAAGAAGGAGATGGGAAACAAAAAGACAAGACAAAATAAGACTGCACAAAAGTATTCCGCAGAAACTATAGAAAGATTGAATGAAGAAAGATTGCAAAAATATCATAAACAAAAACAAGGTATGCATATATTTTATTTTCTATTTTTAATCTAGGTCATTTAATTTATGCTTAAATATATACATGTATTGATGAATCATGTAGTAGGATGTCATTTAATCTAGGTCACTTGATTTATGCTTAAATACATACGCATTGATTTCATGTAGCTGGGATGTCATTTAGTTTAAGTCATTCCTCATTCTTGGCTATAATCCCCACCCCTCTACCTAGAGATAACTCTCTCTCTCTCTCTCTCTCTCTCTCTCTCTCTCTCTCAAGTTGCCCACTCTCTTTACCTCTACCTCTCCCTCACTAGGGCCTCCCTAGCTATCTCTCTCCCTCTAACTCTCCATATCACTCTCCCTCTCTCCAACCTTCTCTCTCTTCTTCCTTTTATACTATTTTTCTGAACTCTACCTTTAACAAGTGGGTTATGTGTTAGCAAACCTAGAGGAAGTGTGTCATGCTTCTAATTTCCAAACATTACCAAAAGGAACCTTTTGCTTGTGGTAGCTTAGATTTTGTCACCATTGTAATGGGTGATTTTTGGATGTTTAGTTTTTGGTAGTTTTGTGTGAATATCCTCCTTTCACCCTTACATTCAAGGACCTAGGGTCAAGTTGCAATGTACTATCATACCCTAGGTCACTATTGAGATGTAGGGAAACTTAGATTTTTATGATTTGATTGTCAATTTCCTTCTCTTATGCTTAATTGTACCTTAAAACCCTAATTATACAAATACGACAGTAAACGGATGAATAACGGAAAATGTTGCTACAAAAAGATGTAAAATGATAAACAAATGTGCACCTCTTTTCGGGGTTTGGAGATGGAAAAGTTAGGGACTAAAGAGCAGGTGCCCAAGTCCAATGCCCTACTTTTTGTCGAGATCTGGAAGCTCAATCTGCAACCTATAACTGTTGTACCAGAGATTTTCCCGTTGCGGAACTTTGAGGACTAAAGAGCGGGACCCTAGTCCAGGGGGCTATTTTCTTCTCTGATCTACAATTCTGACACTCTGTTGTACCCTCCTGTAACTTCACTTTGTCTGCAACTCCAACCTGTAACCTGCAATCATGAAAACTTTGGGAGCGGGTTGTGGTGTTTAGAGGCCTTCCTCAGTCAAGCCCCGGAGAGACATTTAAGCCTTCTGAACACCGTTGTCAGATAGAGTGCGTGCCCTTGGGAGGCAGAGGTGAAAACCAAATGATAAATGCTCAATAATCACAATAGATGTCACCTTGTAGTGAAGATCTCATGGGAGGAAGAAGCTCTTCATTCCATGAGGAGATGGATGCCCAAATCTGCAGACACATAGACAACACAAATCTGCTCTTGCAACACAATGAAAGCCTTGAATCACCTTTAGGATGCATAAAGTTCACAATAACAATCTAGTTGAAATTTAGTTTACAAATGAATGCCTAAACATGCTTTTATATGAAACTACAAACATTCCAGCCAAGATTTCATAAATTCAAACTTATCGTGTTGGCCTAGGGACCAAATAATGGTCATAAACCGACACTAGAAATTTGGGACTAACCCAAAATAGGGCAGGACTAGGGCGTGGGCGCCCAAGTCCTCCCCCCTATTTTGGGCAGGGTTAGGTTCAAGGGGTTCCCCTAGGTCCCATTTGTCATGATACCTGGGGTTCATTCCATTGGGATGTTGAATTATGATGCAAGATGCCCTAAATGCACACTAGAGACCTAAGAGCTAAACCTTTTGAGGGAAAAGCCCCCAAGGGGACATTTTCTGACATTACATTTAGCCCCCACTTTAATGTATGTATAAATGCAAGGCCAGTACATGCATTAAAGTATAGTCAACAAACACGCCAAACACGAAGAAGACACGCCAAGCACATTGAAGACAATGACAAGCACGCAAAACACAAAGAAGACAGTTATAGTCATGCAAAACATAGAGAATACATTGAATGCATAGAAGACACATTAATGCATGGAAGACAAAGATGATTTCTTTTCTTTTCTTTTCCTCATATATATGAAATGCAGATGCAAGTACAGGAAAGTAAACAAACCTCCCATAATATAGGATGCACACATTGCGCAGGTCTTTAAACTATATATATGGGGCAACACACACGCAATACACGCAAAACCTCCCAAAATGTAGGATGTACTCATCACATAGGTCTTTAAACTGCATATGGGGCAACAAACACGCCAAACAAAGTAAGCACATCAAACACACATTTTGAAGACATAGAGAAAACACGGCAGACAAGCGATGGAGTGTTCCTATTTCTAGGCTTAGCACCATCTCAGGCACGTTACAGGCACACACTGACGATTAGACTTTGCCACAACAATCACTAAAGACACACTTAAGGGTTGAGTTGGTCACAGAACCGCTCCCCACCTCCACAGAGGACTTTTGAAAATGATAAGATGATGCAATTTTCTCTGAGAAATACACCATCCCTGCCTCCACAGAGGGCTTAAGAAAAAGGATATGCTCGATATCCCATCTCCGCAGAGAGCTTACATGATTGATTGATTGCAAACAAACTCAGGATGCAAGATGTACTCATTGTCCAGGTCTTTAAACTGCACCTGAGGACAAACACATTGCTAACATCTACAACAGACAGCTTACCTTATATATGCCCCCACCTTAAGGTGGTTGATATCAGGTATCAATATCAAGCACGTTAAGGTAGGAAGAAAACACACAAGGGAACACAGACTTTCACAAAGCCCATGCCCCCCAGAGGTGACATGTACTTTACGATCACCAAATGTTCCCACAAACACATCCCTGCAAGAAACATGTTAGTGTCCACATAAAAACAACAACATCAATGCATATGAAATCTGAGGCATGCAAGATTGAAGATAGACAAAGTGCACGGAGCAGCAATATTGTTATGATTTGTAAATGAGATAGAACACCATCAAAATCACTACGTAGAAAGCATGAGTGCTTCCACTAAAGTGTCAGATAAGATATACAACCCCATCGTCATATTAGGAACTAAGTCCATTTTTTTAATTTCTCTCGAAAGGGACGCTAGGTCCGCATCAGTATAAATGTTTTTCGTCATTCGCCCGCTAGATGGAAATACTAGAGGAAGGGAAACAATAAATGAGAGAGGAGAAACAAGTGTCTTAGGGGCAGTCATGTAGGAGGGTGCCCCCAGGTCACCAACCGCAACACTATGTCCACAAGACACAACACATAACAATGAAATCAGAGAGAGGCAATATAGAAGAATGATGATACAAATAGAAGAATGTCACAACAGAGGCGATCTCCTGGTATCCCGGACCTTACAAAAGAATCAAGGGTCATCCCAGGAGGCCTAAACAACACATAACACATCATGGGGGAAACACATCACGAGAGAGATAAAGGGTTAGAGATACTTACCTATAGGATCTTTATATCAGATTTTGGAACTTGTGAACCTCTTGGAGAGGTACTTGATCATGTTGAGTGCAAATTTTGAGTGGTTCTTATGAAAGTCTTGTTTATTATCATATGATGCTTGTTTTGTGATTTCATGTTGAAGTGAGACTTTTTGTTGTTTATGAGGGGGAGAACCACTGTTATTTCCAACTGCTGACAGTCATCTTCCTCTTTTGCGATTTTTAGCAAGTTTTCATTGTTGAATCTTTCTAACATAGTAATAGGAATTATCCTGTACCTTCTCACTCGTCTGTATCAGTTGTTCTACTTGTTTTTTTGGTGTATTTTGGTTATCTCCTAATCCATATAAGGATAACGGAGGAGGAACCTCAGCATAAATTCCTTTTCTTCATGGGTGAGGTGGGTTATCCACTTGCTTTTTATCCACTTCAATCATACCCATGATATTATCATAGTCTAAACAATCATCATCATCTACTTCCACTAAACCTTGTTCCAACATATTGGTATCAGTATGTCTAGGGAATGGATTAGTAAAGATTTGTAAATTCTGATTCGGCGAAGCAACCGATTTATTTATGTTATCATTCACACCCGATACCTGGATGATATTCAAATCAATAATGTCTTGTATCTCATGTTTAAGATGCATACAGTGTTCAGTATCATGTCCTTGTGTCTGATGAAAATGATAAAAGACATTAGCATCGAAGTAAGGTCCTTGTGCTTTACTAGGATCAATAGGCTTAATCAAGGGAAGCTTCAGAATGTTGTTACTCACAGCTTGATTCATGATAGAATGATAAGACTCAGATATCGGAGTAAACTTTCTTGGTTGATATGATGTCTTCTTTATATTTGTGATAGCAAACAGATTAGAAAAATTGTTTGTATTCGGTCCATTAATCTTGATGAAACTCCTATTATTGTTATTCCTCTTAAAGTTGTTTTGTGACGATCCACCCATGGATTGACTAACTTGAGCCGATGAGTTTTGGTTTTCATACTAACTAGATGAAAGTTGGTAATCACGGAGGGTGATGCAAAAATGTTGAAAGGAGTTATACTTCATCAAGAGGATCTTATCACGGATATTAGGTTGTAAATTTGTTATAAACACCTTCTTAACATTCTCATCTTTCATTTGATATTGAATTTGTGTATACAAAGCTTGATACCGACTAATAAACTCAGTTAACTTCTCTCTCGGACCTTGCTTGCAGTGAACCAAGTCAATTAAGGAGACTTGGGGTCCAATGTTTGCTTGAAAATGTTGTAAAAATTGATCAATCAACTACAAAAAGGAGTGTATTGAATTTGCAGGTAAAGAGCAAAACCATTCTAAGGCAACATCTTTGAGAGATCGCAGGAAAAGTTTTACTAACAAATCCACTTCAAAATAGAAATCACTACACATAGCTGTGAATGCTGCCACATGAGTATTAGGATTACCTTTTACACCATATTTTTCAAAGCAAGGAGTCTCAAACCTTTCGGGCATAGGAGTTCTCAAGATTGCATAGGAAAGGGGATTATGGGCATGATATGTTGGTATATTGGGCTGCAAAAAGTTTGTCAAATTTGTTACCTTTTGTTGTAAAGCGGTCATGCCTTGCAAAAGTTGGTTTAGGATGGCATCATTGGGAGATGTGGTTTGTTTCGAGGAATTGGAACCAAAGTGAGGAGGTGAATGAGCTAGAGATATGATAGGCGAAGGTTGAGAATATGTCAACGGTGGTTGGACATAATGGTAGGTGGAAGATGGTTGCGAGTAGGTAATAGGTGGCTGGAAATGAGTGGAATAGATAGGTGGTTGAGAAAAATTATGCATAGAGGAGGTCCCCTTAGATACCAAATTCTGATAATCAAATCCCATAGCTTTGTAATTAGTGCCATTAGATACTCCAATACCAATGGTAGCATTACTACAAGCATTCACATCAGTTTTTAAGATTGTGGATGTAAAAGTGGATATTCCCATAATCAATATAGGTGCTGATACTTGTGTATGAGATGGTGACAAAGTGTTATTTATCACTTTTACACATTCAATTACTGGAATGATATTGGTTTGTACAATATGTGCTAAACCACGGATTGCATTAACACCATCTTGTCCTTCTTTTATCAATTCTCTTACATGGTGAATCATAGGTACAACTTCTTCAGCTATCCTCTCAGTTTGCACATAGTCTTGGAATTCAACTAAATCTTTGTCAAGTTTATTTATTTGCTCATCAGATACATATCTTGTCATCTCAATGGTATCATCAACATCATGAAATGTTTGCTCTTCAATTGTACTTGTGATAGGTGTAATGTCTTGTAACATGTGTGTCTCTCCTTTTGTAAAGAAGGTGTTTAATGCTCCAACTTCTTCAAGAGAACTAGATCCCATGTGTCTTATGCTTCTTATTAAAGGAATGTTTCTTTTAGGGCAGCGATTTATTAGACTCATGCAAATCTAAGATGACGACAAGTCAAAATATAGTGAAAATACACTAAAACATGTAATTTTTCACCAAATCTCAATGCAAAAGAGCATGACAAAGGGTGTTGTGAGGAAAATGATGATGGAAAGAAAATTATATCAGTAATAACAGCCTCTTAATGCCAAAATATCCGTCACAACACACTTTTAGAGCCACTCAAGGTCAACCCCTAGTGAAAATATAGCAGAAATAGGCAATTTTTCACGATTTTTCAATTCCAAGACCTAGCAAAGGGGGTGTTGTAAATAATTTTAGGAGGTGCAAAAAATAATATTGATTATATCAGTCACCCTAATCTATAAAATTTGTTACAACACACTTAGAGTGCAAACTACGGCAAACCCTAGGGCAAAAATAGCAAAAATGTGTAATTTTTCACCAAATTTTTAATACAAGAGCCCGTTAAAAAGGTGTTGTGTAGATTTTTAGGAGGGGAAGAAAATTATTACCCTGATAATAACCAATTAGTGCAAAAATATCCTTCACAACATGCCTATGGTGCAAATTTTGAGAGTCGATAAGGCCAAATCTAGTGAAAATCAATGTTTTTGAAGCCCTAGGTTTGAGATCTTGACACAAAATGATGTATGAACATTTTCCAAGCTGATATATGATGAAAATAAAATACACTCAGATCTGAAAATAATTTTCAAACCCTAACATGCAAAATGCAAGTGCAAATCTAATGAAAAATCAATGAAAATGCTAGTTTTTGTTGACTTTTTCTATGCAAAAATGCAAATTTTTAAAATCTAAATGCCAATTTGTTCCAAAATGCAAGACTACAGCCAAATAAAATTTTGAATGAGTCTCTAAAATTAGTAGAAAATTTTGAAACAAGATTTTACCTATAAACCCTAAATTTTGGAATTACTAGGTTATATGCAAAATTCACAATTTTCAACAAAATCTCAGCAATTTTATGATGAAAATGCAATGCAAATTAATGAATTTTTGTAATTTTTTGTAATTTAAATCAAATATAATGCAAAAATTAGAAATTTGATGAAATTCAAATTAATTCATGCAACATGCAAACCCTAGCATGTAATTTTTTTTAATTTTTTCAATTTTTCAATTTTTTTGTAAGTTTTTCAATGCAATAAGATGAATGACTATATGAATGAATGAAACCACTGTAAATCTGAAGCAAAACACTCAGCAAAGTGCAAACAAGTCCAATAACACAGGTTCACCAAAATGTAATGGGTGATTTTTAGATGTTTAGTTTTTGGTAGTTTTGTGTGTATATCCTCCTTTCACCCTTACATTCAAGGACCTAGGGTTGAGTTGCAATGTACTATCATACCCTAGGTCACTATTGAGATGTAGGGAAACTTGGATTTTTATGATTTGATTGTCAATTTCCTTCTCTTATGCTTAATTGTACCTTAAAACTCTAATTATGCAAATATGACAGTAAACGGATGAATAACGAAAAATGTTGCTACAAAAAGATGTAAAATGATAAACAACTGTGCCCCTATTTTCGAGGTTCAAAGATGAAAAAGTCAGGGACTAAAGAGCGGGTGCCCAAGTCCAATGCCCTACTTTTTGTCAATATCTGGAAGCTCAATCTGCAACCTATATCTGTTGTACCAGAGATTTTCCCGTTGTGAAACTTTGAGGACTAAAGAGCGGGCGCCCTAGTCCAGGGTGCTATTTTCTTCTCTGATCTACAATTCTGACACTCTGTTGTACCCTCCTGCAACTTCACTTTGTCTACAACTCCAACCTGTAACCTGCAATCATGAAAACTTTGGGAGGGGGTTGTGGTGTTTAGAGGCTTGCCTCAGTCAAGCCCCGAAGAGACATTCAAGCCTTCCAAACACCATTGTTAGATAGAGAGTGTGTGCCCTTGGGAGGCAAAGGCAAAAACTAAATGATAAATGCTCAATAATCACAATAGATGTTACCTTGTAGTGAAGATCTCATGGGAGGAAGAAGCTCTTCATTCCATGAGGAGATGGATGCCCAAATCTGCAAACACAAACACATAGACAACACAAATCTGCTCTTGCAAAACAATGAAAACCTTGAATCACCTTTAGGATGCATAAAGTTCACAATAACAATCTAGTTAAAATCTAGTTTACAAATGAATGCCTAAACATGCTTTTATATGCAACTACAAACATTCCCGCCAAGATTTCATAAATTCAAACTTACCATGTCGGCCTAGGGACGAAATAATGGTCATAAACTGACACTAGA
Source organism: Cunninghamia lanceolata (assembly GCA_027924645.1). Lineage (NCBI taxonomy): Eukaryota > Viridiplantae > Streptophyta > Pinopsida > Cupressales > Cupressaceae > Cunninghamia > Cunninghamia lanceolata. Next base: position 2,583,474 of record BSBN01000500.1, on the reverse strand, counting down.
AATTTGGGCCTGACCCAAAATAGGTCAGGACTAGGGCGCAGGCGCCCAAGTCCTCCCCCTTATTTTAGGCAAGGTTAGGTTCAAGGGGTCCCCCTAGGTCCCATTTGTCATGATACCCGGGGTTCATTTCATCGGGATGTTGAATTATGATGCAAGATGCCCTAAATGCACACTAGAGACCCGGGAGCTAAACCTTTTGAAGGAAAAGCTCCCAAGGGGACATTTTCTGACATTACAACCATATAAATTATAGTTGAACCTCTTTAACAAGTAGCTACTAGATTAATTATCTTGTAAGCTAGAACTCCATTTAGAGCCTAAGGTTAGTCCTTAAAATTCTAGTCTCATCCTTCTTTTCATTAGTTAGTTCTCTAGAAAAAATTGTATAGGAAAATTTTCTTCTCGTGCTCATCTTTAATGGAGATGATAGTACTTGTTGCACTAACTTGGATAGATCTATTTCTTTTATCTCATTTGATTTTCCTTGAATTCAAATTGAGCTTAATGAACTTCATTACCTTCAATCCATGGTGGGGTTTCTCTTCGCTTTAATCTTAGGCCTATTTTGCTACCTTATGTTGCTACTTATATAAGCCCTGTCTTTTCTTTACAAGTATTCATATTTCATTTTGATCTTAAATATATTCGAACAAAGGATGGCGTGCTTTGTTAAATCATTCAAGGCTCTAAGAGCTATCTTACCATATTATGTATAGGAGATTTCATATATATCAAATTGTGCATCTTACTTGAATATTTGTGCACGCTTACACACTTATCCTAAATGGTATAACTACTTAGATGTATCTTACATACTCATATTTGTCACTTGTGTGCATGATTCCATGTATATCACTTGTGGTATGTAAATATTAGTTAAATTACATGTACATGTATATTAATTTTTATGGTAATTTGATCATGTGGAGGCTCTTTAAAATATATCAAGACTTGGTTCACTAAATTAAATAAGTTTTCTTTAATATGTATTTCCTTAATGTGTGATACAGAAACTGGAGCAAACGTTGTTGAAGAACACATAGTTGATGTTAGCCCAGAGGAGGCCCAAGTGCAAACAATGGATGTTGAAGAGGGGTTAGGATCGCTTCCTTTGACTGGTATGGATGAGCATATTAATCTAGCTAAAGAGGTGAAAGGAAAAATTTCTTATAGAAATTTAGATCATTTACTTAAAATGGATATTGATAAATTGAAACATTATGTTGGACAACCTAGACGTACTGATAGGAGGTCAATGAATAAAACTGCAAAGGAAATAATTGCTCATTTTGATAATCTTGATACACTTGGCTGAACCCAATTGTTATCAATTGTACTTCTTAGTAAGGAGCTAAATGAGCCATTACAATTGTTCGATGTAGATTTGTCATTGAAAATGGGGAAAGGTTCACACCTAGAAAAAGATATTGTTGAAAATGTTAAAAAAGGTTTGGCTTCCATTGGGAAACAATCTCAATCTGTAGATAAGTCCATTTCAAGAAGACTGATGTTGACAGGTATTTTAAGTGAAAAAAATTCCAAAAAAAGACAATTGTCTTCAATTTCAACTGAGATTGGTTTCAGTAGAAAGACAGTAACAAAATATGTGAAAAGGAGAAAATTATTGGATGATAGTACCTCGGAAGGCAATTGGGCAATTATGTGTAGAGCTCCTCGATCTGATAGGATTCAAGATGTTGTTAGGAACTTGATCTCAACCTTTTGGAATGATAATACTCGTGCTTCATCAAATAGTAGAGATGTTATCAAACACAGAATTGGGCCTAATAGTTATGAACTACATACAAAACATTGGCTAGACATAACACAACATGAGATGTATGTGGACTTTTGTAATTCAAATCCAAATATAAAGATTGGGCAAACAATGTTTGAAAGGTTAAGGCCATATTATGTGAAGACAAACAAGGTTTTCGTAAGTTGTTGTCGTTATCATATTTAATTTGATCTCTACTATCAGGTGTTTCGAAAGATTTGTGAAGATAGTGATGGTTTTGTAAATGCACCTCCTAAACAGGTAAGTCAGTTCATAGCATCCATCTTATGTGATAAATCAGATGATGATAATGGAAGTTCTAGTCAAATAAACTACATAAAAGGTCTTTGTGAAACATGTAGAAATTTGGCTAAAATGCCTTTGAGAAACGAAGATATCGACCCAATGAAGTTGGTAAATTGCAAGAGTTACAAGTACATAAAGTTTCAAACAAAAAAATGGAAAAAAATCCACAAGGTTAGATTATGTACAAGAGGAGATACCTATTGGAACATTTATGAAAAAATTTCGTAAATTGATACAACCATACATACATCATGTTTTTTTTTGCTAAGTGGAAAGAACAACAGTTTAAAACATTAAGCGATACTTTCCCACCTAGAACAGTTTTATCAGTAGTCAACTTTGTAGAAAATTACTCTTTTGTACATCAAAAAGAGATTCAATCACAATATTACTTTTAAAAGCAAATCACTATTATGGTGCATGTGTGTTATTGGCATGCACAATTGGATTTGGATGGTTTTGAAAATACATTTGAAGCCTGAGTCATTAAGAAAGAATATCACTTTTATATTAATGATGATAAAGAGCATGACACACATTTTGTACAATATTGCTTTAAGAATTTTTTTGGATATTTGGCAAGCAAGGGTGTAAATTTTGAAAATCATTTTGTATGGTCAGATGGATGTGCATGACAATTCAAATCATCAAGGCCATTTTATGCACTATGTAGATATTATCGAAATGACAATATACCACATGTTTGGAGTTTCTTTGAGAGTGGGCATGGAAAGGGTGAACATGATGGCGTAGGAGCTTACATCAAACTTTCTCTAAGAAAACATCAAATGAATTATGAGGGAGATCATATAAATGATGCACATGATGTTGTTGAACGGAGTAAGTCACACATTGCACCAAATGAGGTCAACACATCTTCAAGAACAAACCGATACATTCCACATAGAGTGTTTTGGGAGATATCAGGTATGTATTGTTTGAATTTATTTAATGTACTTTAAATATATATTCATATATGATATGTGTACATGAGTTTATTTATTTTACTTTGAATTTAATTATTTATGTTATATTCATAATGTACAATATAATAAATTTGTAGGTGTGGATAGAAGATCAATGCATGGATGCAAGAGGGTAGAGAAAACAAGATCTTTGCATTGTGTCACGAGTATAGATAGCCAGACATGGACGTTGCGCACTAGGGATTACTCTTGTTTTTGTTATGAGTGCGTGTTGGGAGATTTTGAGAATTATGAGAACCAACAACGTGGATATGTCAGTGAATGGGAAAATGTGCCACTAGTTGTTACCAACACATACAACGAAGATGAGGATGAAAGGTTTGAAGACATTCCTTTGATTTCAACTGATTATAACCATATTTTAGGATTGATTAAAAAAGGTACATGTGCACGTATATATATAAGGTATCTCCATTTTTTTTAAGTTACAAATTTTAGACATGTAAATTTGGTGCAAGAGATGTTTTTGCAGTCATAGCAGAGGCTGGATATATAGAAGTCGTTAGTTATTATTTATTGTGTTGCACAGAAGAGAGGCAAAAGCTAATAAATCCATAAACAAGTGATGGAATGATGTTTCCCACAGGTTTAACTTTATTTAATATATTTTTAAATAATTTTGAATTTGTTACATATGTACATGTCAAGTACCTCAAGAGTGATTTAAACATTCAATTTATATTATAATTTAAATGTTGTCTTACCAAGCAATGATAATGCTATACATGTTCATAGATGCATAGGTTACATTTACCTTGAAAATGTTATGTCTTACCGTGGAATGTTGTTGAACCCACAGGTTCAGTTGTAGTGCAAGGGACATATCTCAAACAAGTCAAGATTGTTCAACATGGGATTCACTTTATTGATTATCAACCTAAGAATAAGGTATATCATTATAGCCACCTAGTAATTGCTACCAGCCTATCTCTTCATATAGTTTCAAACACATGTGGATGTCGTAAGTGAAGACTAGATAGTGATGATCATCAGAGAATATTAGATGTCATTGAAGAGCGAGCTGAACCACTTGATGTGGTATGAAAAATATCTAGATGAAGAACTTACAATTTTTAATGTTTTGAAGACCTAAATTCACTATAACAAATTTTAAATTTCAACATGTGGTTCTTAATGTACAAATGATCTCTCTATTAGAAGTCATGTAGAGAATGCACTAGATTCTTATTCAAGCATGCATGATATGATAATTTTTGAATGCTTTTATTTAATGCTATATATGCTCTTTGAACATGCTACAATACATACATATGCACTAGAGATGTCACAATATAAATTAAATTAAAATCAAAGTTTTCAACATCAATGCACAAATCATCACTACACAAGTGAAAGTATCAACCTGTCATGTGATGACCTCACCATGATGGCCATACAAGAGGGTAGAGTTGCCTCTAACCATGGTGATTGGGCACTATACCACAATCACCTTCTCTCATGAATTAAAACTCCTATGGAAAACTCTTAGAAAAAATGTTGTCGAATATGCTTATTGATAACTTTTATGTTTTTATTTCATGATTGAACCTATGCAACTTTTATAGCTTAACTAATTTCACAAGTTAAGTTTGAATTACAAGTTATTGTTTCAGGTTCAATTTTATGAGTGAATTTAGTGAGTTTATGCAAATTGATTAAATACACATCTTTGATATCTAGGTCATGTTTATTGTAAATTATTTTTAATAAGATGTGGTTATATGATTAAATGTGGTTGGGTTGTCAAATTTTAATATTAATATGATGCAATTTCAAGATGTCCAAATTTTAATATTAAGATATTAGGCATATGTTTCCCAATGGTAATTAAATAGATGGTAATATATCTATTTACACTTTTCATTTCCAAAAACATAAATTTACTATAATTTAGATTAAATTTACTTACAAATTTGTTTTCTATCTTTGTAATAAATTTGTTCTATACATTAGTAAGTAAAAAAGAAAGAAAATTTAACTATATTAAATTATGAAAACCAACTTAGGTGTAGTTCAAAAATTTAAATCTTTTAAAGTAAGAAAAAGATCCAAGTAAATAGCAACCATAAAGCATTAAAAATAAACATAAACACAAAGTTACAAACTAGATTTTTAGAAAAAAATTAAATGATCTACCATGCAAGTATTGGTAGCTAGATACATAAGTTGGAATTTTATTTGTTATGTTTATCACCCCTCTTGTTGTCAAAGGTGGTCAAACCATCCTAGTTATCCTCACTAAACTTCAATAGATATCTCAACTCTTATGTTCCATACATTGAAATTAAAACAAGTTTTGGGAAACTTTATGATAAAATATCTAGGAGATTCAATGATAACCTATTTTAATATCAATGTACTCCTTAAAATGTCAAAAAAGTTTAACCTTGAAATACAAACACATTTTTTAGGACAAGGAGTATATAATTTATTTTTTGATAATATATAAATTTCCATAAGTGTTTGATGAATGTATCAACAAAATACAATTTAGAGGAAAGGGAAAACTAAAAACTTAAATGCAATTTGATTTTTTAGTTTATCCTTATCAAACACTTCAAAATCTTGTGCCCAAGGAGAGAAAACAAAGCATTTTTCCTTGACAAAACATAGACATTTCTTAACAAGATAATTAATATATAGGATTGGAAAACCTGAAAAACTCTCAAGGTCATGTTTTGAGTGCATTGGAGTTGGACTCGTGAGGAATTGACTTAGTAAACCTATGTCATATCATCTTCAATCATTGGGCACTAAATAATATCCATAGTTGTATTTCCACCCATAAATACCTTATTTAAAAACCCATTTCTAATATAACTTTCCAAAAAAGCTATTTCCTTATATTTTGACTAGATATTCCCACTACTCATTTTGTATGACATCATTTATATACCCTTTTATTTCCTATCCTTGTAATTTGGTTAGTAAATTTCCTTTTTGGTACCTAGGAGAATCAATGTTAGACTACTATCGCATGAATGTCATAGAGCTATATAACCATTATAACTTCCAAGATAGAGGCTAGTCCCACTTTGAGTTGTATTGCCAATGTTTGAACACAACCAATATTTGTGTCTTTCAATGACTTGCCAATCAGTCTACACCATGGGGTTGGTTAGTAGATTTCATTACGACTATCCTAAAATCAAATTATTGGAGTATTACAATATAAAATACTAGAAACATTTTGATTTTCGAAGATTATTTTTCATTTTGACAAAAGGTATAATATTTATTTATAATTATTAAAATAATTTTGATTGGTAAGTTGAGAGGCATTAAACTTGGGTCTATCCAATCCATTGACCTTGTAAGGAATTGAATTTCAGTGCACGCACTAAAATAATGCCACCCCTAACCAATAAACCATATCATTATCGATAAATTAAATTTTGAATATTTCAAATCATTAATTTTTAAAATATCTTAATTATAATTTTCAGAAATAGTTCATTAAAGAAAATGAGAATAAATTACAAAAATATTACATTAAACATAATATTAAATACCTTGAATTCTAACATTACAAATAATTATTGTTAAAATGCCAAATACTTCTATTTATCTTAGAACTTGTGTTACATCCAAAAATAATAATTTGTTTGATTCATGTCCTATATGAATTGTTTAAAAAATGATCAAATGTTTATTTTGATATTAAAGTTTTTTATTTTGTTTATAGGAAATGAAAAGGAGGACATAATGAAGTCTCCAATTCTAGCTAAGAGACCTAGAGGTAGACCTTCAAGCAAGAAGAAACAAGTTTTTGAAGAGACTGAATGCTCATCTCCACCTAAGAAACAAAGAGGTCGTCCTCCAAAGTGGTAAGATTAAGAGAAACATTATTTAAACATATTTTGTAAATAGTTTATACTATAAAGTAATGCAAATGGGAAAGTAAATTAAATATATTGATTGGTTTTAGGAACAAGGAAAACTTGTCCCAACAAATACCTTGTACAAAGGAACATTGGATGGAATATAAATTTCAACTTTTAGAGATGTAGAGAGATTTCACTCAAATAAAAAGAGAGGTGGTTGAAATTCAATTCCAACAAGTTGTACAAGATAAGAATATGGTTGAATTGAAAAAAAAAAAAAACTTACAAAACAATCAAGTAGACTCTTCAAACAAATGAAGAAAGAAATGTTGGATCTTCAATTTGATCAAATTTTTCAAAATGAAAATATAACAAAAATGAAAAAAGATATGGATACCCTCATTACAAGGTCGGCCTTGTCTACTTTCATGGATCATGAATAAATCAAGAAAATATGAAGACACCACAAAGCTAACAAAATTATATTATAAGAAACAAGTAGATAGAACCAAATTATTCTTAACTTTTTTATGAATTATCTTTACTTCTCTATGTGTATCCATAGTGGAAAATCTAAAAGCTTGTATATTCAAAGGTAAATTTTAATGGTATATTTATATTAGACAAAAGAATATCTAATACGCAATTAATAGATTTTGAAAAGCTTATTTTTTAATATGAAAATTATAACACATTTTTATTAATTTTATATTTTTGGGTTCTTTTTTCCTTTCAATGTATGTTATCAATGCTATTTTTCAATATTATCTTCTAATTTCTAAAGTCTCAATATTATCTTCTTGTGGCTTAGGGATCATAGATAAAAAATTATAATGAATGTATTTTATGAAATCAAAATATGATAGATTTTAAAGAGAAACAACTCAAAGAAAATTGAAATATTAGTCATTTTTTAAGCATGTTAAGTTCATTAATTCAATAGGAACAAGTAGGTGTGTTTTTAGATGCTATATTTCTCTTTACCTATGAGTCTGTACTACAAACACAACAAACATGGTACTACATAAGTGACTAGATATAGAAGTCCACAAATAGCTACTATATACTTAACAACTAGATATTGCATGAACAACTAGATGTTATGTTCAACAATTAAGATGGTACTGCACTCAACAACTAGATATTGAATAAGCATGTGATAGTCCCTCTAACCATGTATCAAAGTATATCTCATGTCAAACATATAAAAATTTATGTTCATGATATAAATGTATTGAATCATTTGAACATGTAATCAATTCCATTTTAAGTTACGTATCATCATTTAACATAAATCATGTCCACAAAAGTATCATCAAAAATGTAAATGTCTACAAACATGTGCTGCAAATGTAGATAGAAATGTCTACAAACATGTAGGAATGTCCACAAACATGCACGTAGATAGAAATGTAGATGAAAACATGTAGATGTAGAGAAATGTCTGAAAACACATGTAGATAGAAATGTCCTCAAACATGTATAAATATCCACAAACATGTAGAAATGTCCACAAACACACGTGCAAATGTATCTATAGAAATGTCCATGTAAACATGTGCTATAGATAGAAATGTCTGAAAACAAATATATCTAGAGAAATATCTGGAGAAACATGTCTAGGCAGTGCTACCAATAGCTTGGTCATCATGTCGGCTGCGAGTTGAGCGACCCGAGTTTGAGTGAGCATCCTGCTCTGATGGATGCGCTGAGCCCTTGAGATAGTACAACACATGTACATAAAAGTGTACAAATTATGTTAAATTAGAATAATGTTATATATATATGCACACGTACAAATTATATGCATTTACACATGTAAGTACATGATTTAAAAATTTAAAACTCACCTGTCCACTAACATTACTGCCATCAACTGAATCACGCCTACGTACACGGTCTGTCCCTAGACTAGGTGTAACATGAGCTAACCCCTACAATATATATGTGTGTGTGTGTGTGTGTGTGTGTGTGTGTGTGTGTGTGTACAACATTAGGACCCTATCTAGGCTTAGTAATTTAACTTAATTTATTTAAGTTCAAGTTTAAATCATGCATGCATGCACATACACATGTACATACCTGTGTATCAGGTGTTGTAGGATCCACTGCAATGATTGTATTCGATGCCTCCTTGGCTAGCTCAAGTAATGAAGAGTGAAGTGGACTATGCAGGCGACTTGGCATCGAAGACCCTGAATGTAGAAGCATATCCACATAACCTGACAATCCCATCTGCAACTGCAACTCCTCAAGTAAATCTAGGGAGGGCTGGGATGTCTAATGCTCAACACGAGGGGTAGGTGTATCTGCCTCTGCAACAACCGAATGATCTGTGGGTGGATCAGGATGTGGAGTACTACCAGGCACCTGATGAGAAGGTCTCGCAGCCTGACTGGATCGTGACCCGGTTTGTGAACGACAAGCTCTACCCACATGTCCTCTAACCTCGCGTAAAGGGATACAAAGCTCTGATGCAATAAAAGCATATGACTCCAATAGGTCCTCAGAAAGACAACTCGTTGTAGTCTGAAGCATATGGTCTCCTGTAAGACCATCTATGTCTACAGATGAAAGGACACCCGCGATAGCATAAGGATCAGTAGCATGATCTGATGGTCTGGATTGTCCAAGATGACTCATCAAATATCTTCCCACACAATCAAAAGATATAATAGATGTGGTAGCTGCAATATCACCAACACTGTCGATTGCTTCCCTTTGGGAAGCAATGATCAGCAACAAGGGCCAGGGCTAGGGAGATAGCAGGTATCCTCTCCCCAACCCAAGCCCTAGATAAACTGGAGCCTGTCGATTTGGTTGACAATAGGCATCTCTATCAGCAACCCTGCCCCTCCCCTGACCAAAATATGCTGGCAAATCCAAGTAGTTGACCTTGAGGCCCATATGAACCTCTCCATATAATTGTTGTGCAAAATATAAAGGAATTTGGTCGTTATTGATATAACACATCGTATATTGCAAAATTGATATGCAATGTGTTAGATCAACCTATCAAAATGTTTGCACGTAAACCTATTCACCTCTATCTTCTCAATAGCCAAGTTTGACAAGGTGGTGCTTAGGGGCATTGTTGGGGAGATTGTCAACTCCATAGGTCAACCCCCTTGGCAAGCCAAATCAACAACAATTGGTGATATCAAATACAACATTCACCAACATGATGGCCTATATGTAGATTTCAATCTAGTTCTTTACTTTCCTTTTCAATCTAGTTCTTTACTTTCCTTTACAAATCAAGCTATGCAGTAATGATTTTCTCCTTGTAATCACATGTGATCGCCTTTCTAGATGATGTTTAAGTGCTCAAATGAATGTCTTTAAATACCACTACATACCAACATGTTGTATAAGCGTGTGTCAAGTTAGCCCATGACAATTAGTAGAAGGATGAGGAAGTTTGAATTTGAAATTAATGATTTAAATTTCAAGTTTATTTTCATTTGCTTCAAGATTGAACCAAGGCAATTCTAAACCATTCAAAAATGAAGCTTAGAGTAAAATAATACATACATTTAAAAATGAACTAATGAAAATGTAAAAATGACAAATATATTAAAAATATACAAGGTACAAATCAAGTCATACTTAATATAAAAATAAAGAACATGTGGCATATTATGTGTTCTTGCCACCAAATGAACACAAAACTAAATAAATGAATTCTTTATGTAAACTCATTTACTTAAAGAAAAGATTCAACTTAAATACAAATTTTTTATGTCACTTTCCCACACCTCATTCCATGTAAACATATTAACTATATTTCAAAGATTTTATAGTATCGTACCCCATAAAGTAACAGGGTACGCGGAAACCTGAATTTGGTCAAACGAGATAATAACAATATTTACTTTTGAGGGCAAACCAGTCATTCTTAAAACAGACGTATAACGATGCCGCTATCGTACAATCGTGTCCTTCACTGGTAAAGGACTCGCCATGTGAATTTGTTAGAAAAAAGATTGAAGGTCCCGCTAACAAGGAAGCAACCATATTTTCAGACAGCAAAAATTGTGATCATTAATATATAAAATCTAATCAAAAACAAAGCACAGAGAAAATAATCGGATTTCTTTTCAGAAAATATGGAGACGGATTAGAGTGTTAATTTCTGTTTTTCTTCTCTTTCAATAAGCCACTGCAGATATTCAAAGTCTGAAACTTGACAAGGGATCGTGAAAACGCCCTTCTGACCGAATCCGTACTCCTGTTCAGTTTCCTTGAGCAAATGTAAGAAGAGAGGATGATTTAAATAAAAAACAGGAATCACAAACCGCGTCTGCTCTTCTTGCATGTCTCCAACATAAACAGCAATAAATCCTTTGGGGACATCCTTTGGAGGGCAACTGTCAGCATTAATCTTTCTCTCCTTTCTCTGAACAAAGCTGAGACGACAAGAAAGCCGGCGACGGATGTGCCATTTGCGGCCGCCCATAAGATCAAAGCAATTGTCTGAGATATTAGGGTTAATATCGCTGTCGGAGGCGCGGGATTGATTAGTGGAAACTGGAAGCGACGAAGTGCGGAGAGGTCGCCTGTTCGAGTCGCTGCAACTACAAGAAGGATCTGCAGCCTCAAGAGGTCGGCGGTTCGAGTCACTGCAACTGCAAGTAGGATTTGCAGCCTGGAGAGATCGGCGGTTCGAGTCGCTGCAAATGCAAGAAGGTTCTGCAGCCTGAAAAGGTCGGCGGTTCGAGTCGCTGCAAATGCAAGAAGGTTCTGCAGCCTGAAAAGGTCGGCGGTTCGAGTCGCTGCAAATGCAAGAAGGTTCTGCAGCCTGAAAAGGTCGGCGGTTCGAGTCGCTGCGAGTGAAAGAGGGATCGGCAGCTTGAAAAGGTCGGCGGTTCGAGTCGCTGCGAGTGCAAGAAGGATCGGCAGCCGTATCCAGGCGAGAATAACGAGATCTGGCGTCGGCTCGTAGCATTTTCTTGCAAACCCTGACAAATTTCTGGAGCAGTTTCGAACCCTTGACGTCCATGTCGAGCTCCTCCATGGCTAGTCCTACAAGAATATGCGCTGAGCATGTTCGATCCTGAATTACAAATTAGAAATTGCTACGTGCTCCTCTTTGTCTCCATGGCTACAGCAGAGCAGAGATTCAATAAGAAGCGGGAAGAGGAAATGTGAGGGAAGGAAGCATTGTTGAAATAAGGTGCAGGAAATAAAAAAGATGGATGAAGTGGAGAAGCATTTGTTGCTTGGCAATGGCTATGATGGAACGTCGCAACGCGTCGAAAGATGGTTGACGGGAGTTTCAAATGGAGCGGGCATCCATGTGATTTCATGATTGCACACCAGCAAATCAAGGCGACCTTTTCGTGAACTGCAAGTCATTCAACTATTTATGTGGAGATTAAGGAAGAATATTCTTACCCTAATTGTGGACACTCCACACCATTCCATTCTAATTAAATGAAATCGTTACTTTTTAAGTGATCGATCACTTAATTAGTGATGAGTAGTGGTCTTTAAAAGTGATCAAAATCATTTAATTAGTGATTAGTAGATGTATTTAAAAGTGATTAAAATTATTTAATTAGTGATTACTAGATGTATTTATGTACCAATTAAATGTTATAATTTTTTTATTTATAATTTATCTTTATTTTTTTATAAATTGAACATGCAATTTTTTAACTTCAAATGTTTCAAAAAATAATTATCAATAATTTATCTTTAGGTCTTATTGTGATTGGTTCATATTTTTAAGTCTTATGGACGAACGGATTCACGTTTTTCAAGATATAGGCATTATATTTCAATCAAGCACGAACGAAAATCTCTTCGCTTTCATGTGAAAATGGGCTCTTTCGGCTAAAAAAATGACAAATGGCAATCATCACAAAAGTAATGCTTGAGTGGGCATCTCACCTTGTACTCACCACGATGCTTATATGCTTAAAATACGATTCGACTCTTGATCCAAAGCTATAAGACTTGTTATCTTGCTCACAACGATCCCATTTAAATGCTTAACATTTTGCAATGTTTAATCACGATGAACATCAACTAATTCCTTGACATATAAACTCTAGGTGTTGGCATGGCCAAACAGGTATTTAGCAATTGTGGCATCCTCTATGCTTTTTCTCTCAATAATTGCATGGATGTCTTTAGGTTTTTTATCACAAACTATTATTTTCATAAAACCAAACAATGGCAAGGAAACCCAATAGCCTCATCATCATGGCTACCTTTCGAGGCCTCCTCCTTAGATTATAACAGTATTCCTACCAAGGGTATTTTTTTGCAAACCCTAATTCAACTCATAGTATTCTAACCCTAATCTAGGTGATTTTCGGCACAACGAGATTAGTGGACCTGTTGGCGATAAGGAAGTAGTATGTGAGGCTTTGGTGGTGGCTGAATGAAATGAGATGCCATGTCTAGTTAGAGGAAGTGATTTCAAATGACCTCAATTTGCCTCCTATTAGGGTTTCAAAGGAAATTTCTAGGTTTTCTTACACAAACCATACTGGCAATCCTTTTGGGATAAGAATTACCCAGATTATTTGTGAGAGCTTTAATCTTGGATTCCCTGATGTCAAATGGTTTGGGACAATGATACTATATTTAACATGGATAATTTGATCAAGGTTTTAAGCGAGTATGTTTCTTCTTAAATGTACTACATTGGGAGTACTTCAAAGAGTCACTCTCAAACACTTTTTTTGTCATTCTTTGGCTTTTGGCGAAGGAGGGATTGCAATCAGCTATCCCTTGGTAGAGGCACTTTCTGAGATGTTGGAGGAATGCTTGGAGCATGTTGGTTAACATATTTGTCACCTAACTCTATATACTCACGCCCGGACAAGTGACAAATGTAATCAACAGTTGAGCCCAATTTATTGGTATTTTACACAGGATCTCTGCTTATTTAACAAGGCGCGGCTACCTTCTACAGATATTTTGAGAAATGTAAACTTGGGGTTGCATTTAACCCGAGCAAGAGAAAGGCAGAGCTTTTAATCAGAAAGCTATAAAGGTGAATCTACAACTCTAACACCAACTCTAGAAGTTCAAAGAATTCTAACCACAAAAGAATATTGAAGATACTATACATACACAGGAATTCACCACTTTGAAATAAAATACCGACAGATAGACTATTTGAAGCAGTGAGTAAGATTTAATAACATTCAACCACCAGAATATACGAATACCATTAACATCAGCAGAACAACATTCAACTTAGGAAGAACATAAATTCAAATAATCATAACACAAAGTCCATGATCATCCAAATCTCCACTATATTGACTGTATTGCATATATCATAGAAGCTGGAAAACAAAATTTAACTATCACCCTTCCCAGAAACAAAGTTTTGCCAAAAAAGGATCCATAATTCGACCAGCCATTTAGAATATATAGCTGAGCCAAACCATAATTGTTTAGAAAACCATAATGGCTTCTTGAAATAGCTGATTTAAAGATTGTTTAAACAATAATAATAATAAGGGGCCCTCCAGAGCCAGTAGTTTTAGAGAAAATAAGAGATAACTTTAAAAACATGAAATTAGAATCAATTCAAGATATGCAAGTCCACGTCGCCATCGTCCACCTCGTCCATTTCTTCATCTTCCCTTGACTGCTCGCCTTCTCCAGTGACACTTTGCGCCGCTTGGGGTACTTGTGCTCGCAATCTGGCTTTATATGCTCTGTATTTGTTGATAACAGGTGTTAATGCCATGCCAGGTGGAGATCAGGTCATGCTGATTCGACGCTTCCTTTTCATGATAGCCCTGTTAGAGTCAGTCACCTTTCGATATGCCTCCTTGATGCCATTTTTGCAAGTGCTAATGTACGCTACCATCTTAGAAAGTCTGCCCAATGACTCCCCTATATTGTACTGTAGTTCACTATATCTTCTATCACCGCCCTCTTGAAATTTTGCTTGATTATTTTGACATCCAACAGTTTTTCATCATTAGATCCATTGGCTTCTACATCCAAAGCAGCAAAATCTCTTTTAATTCTCATCATTTCTTTATAATAAATTGCCACTGCCTTTCCCATTTCTTCTTCAGTTGCAGCAATAATACAAATCTTCCATTCCAATGCATCAGCCCACATGGCAGTATCTAATTCTTTAGGGTTATCTATGACTTCTTCAGCCATTAGAATATCAGGGTTCGTGTTGGCAATTTCTTGCACTTCCTTAGAGGCTAAATTCAAACTGTGGTGATCACTTTGGGCCTTCTCAAATTCTACTATTAAAACTTCTCTTTTAGCATGAATGGAATCAAACAATTTCACTGCTTCCTCAATAAATATGAGACCATCAAAGATGATGTTCTCAGTCCATTGCTCCATAGCTTTCCTTAGAGACAAAGAAGTTCTAATTTGTTGAAGCAGATTTGGGTCAAGAGTGGGAATTTTGGCAGTGGAGGAAGTTCCAATAGAGGGAGTAATTATCTCAACAACTGAATTAGCGAAGGAGGATAGAGAATTTACATGCGCTAGTAACTTCAAATTTTCATCCTACAAATCTTTCACTCTTTTAAAAATGTTGCCCACTGAATAGTGCATGTGGTACAAATCACCCTCGGTGGTCAATGGTCCTAGATCCACTTGGCTTACTCTGAAATCAACTTCAGTTATTTCGTCTTCATTCTTCTTGACCAGTGGGTCTGTAATCTCCAAAAATTGATTTCCTAAGGTGGTATCAGTTATTATCCTGGACATCCTTTTTGCATGTTTTGGTTTTGGTACCATCTGCAACAAATTGGCAACAGTATTGATGCCATCATTGGATGGAACAGTGTATCTCTTCTTCTTTTGAACTACCTTCTTTAACCATTTTGGAGATGAGACTAGTGCATTGGCGACATTGGTAGTCGCCACTATTGGTGCAGGATGAGAATTCTGCGCAGGCATCTCTTTTTGTTGTGGGGAATTAGGTGGATTGAGTAATGAAAGCAATAAATTATCTTCTCCTAGTTGTGAGAAGATAAAAGAATCAGAATCACTTGCCTGATTGTTTGGTGGGGGCACATGGTCAGCCTTAGATGATAAGGCAGCCAATCTGGTATTCCTTTTTGTTACTTGAACATCTTGTTCACAGGCGGTCTTCAACTTGCCCAGTTCCTCAGGTGGACCTTCACCATCGCCATTTGGTTGTGAACCAACTCTTTGCAGAGCTGGGTCCAAACTGGATGCTCTTTTGTGCGAGGTGGCTGTCTGAGACCTGGCTTAATTTTGAGAGGCCGAGTCCTTAGGTGTTGATGAGCCAACACACTCCTTAGTCTTTACTTGCAACCATCTTTCAGTTCTCCTTAAAACATGAAACGACAACAACATAATATCTGTAACTTCTTTCTTAGACCATTTTATTAGGGGCAGAGGTTCCCTAGACACTGTATCATATTCTTCACTCAGAAGATCTGAAAAATCATCAATTATATCTGGGACCTGAATATTCAGCTTGAAAGCACGAACTTGATCAACAGACAACCTCATCCACTTCCTTTTCTGAACTTCTCTTTCGTCAATGCAGTCCTCCCAAAAATCTTCAAGTTGAGGAAAGTGTAAGAAGGAACCCCCCCCATGCATGTGTTCCTTTATAAAAAATTTGTTGGCAAATGATACACGAGGAGACAAACTATGAAGACTAAATTCAGACAACAATTTTTCTACATTCCGAGCACCATCATTATTTTTGCAAGAATAGAAGGACAAACACATAGGAAAAGAATACCCTTTCTTTTTCATTGCCTGATATTTGACATTTACCACCTTCATTTGGCGGCAAACTTCCAGTAACACAAGATAGTCAGAGGGGTGCCGAGGCAATTTCAATGGGGCATTTTCATAACCCCCAATCCTTAAATACGAGAAGCGGTCAAACTAAATATAGACACTCTCGAATCTTGTGACCAATGTAAATGCTTCTACAAAAAATTTCTTCTCCATTGAGCCATCAATTCTCATAGCTAGCAACATAGAAAATGCATCATTCACACTTCATACCTTCATTTCTTTACAATTGAGGGAAAATTTGATACACAAGCATGCTCGCCGAAGAACTCCTCTGGGTCCTCAAACCAAGCCAAGCAGCCTCTTTTTGAGCCAAGATGTAGACCAACTGAGAACACATATGAAAGCTTGCGCTTCGTGTAAAATTTACCAGTTGCTCATGTAGACAACTACTGATGATTTTCGGTCAATCAATTTGGTGGTCTCCACAAATTAATAGGATAAACCTGCACATCCAGAACTCAAAGACATCTGACTCGGGACTACCAACCACTCTGTTTAGCAGGGTTATCATGTCCGAGATTTCCTCCTTGAAATGACTTCTTTTTAAATTAGCGGGCAGCGGAGACTTCCTGATCTTTTCTTCTTCTAGCTAATGCTTAGCGACATATGTACGACACCAGTCCTTCTTCTCATTGTAGTAATTCCAGGCCGGGGACACAGAAACATCAACATTATCTTCATATTCTTCCAAGTCTAGAGTCGAAGCAACAGATTTAGAATCAATTTTGGCCACCACAGAACCATTGGGAGTTTTCATCTCCTGAGAGTCTGGAAAATAACCATTGGCACATGCAACCATTAACTTGGGACAATGCACAGCAAGTGGAAAGCCACCAGCTTTATGCAGACCGCTACTGATAATTTTCTCCACTAAAGGAGTTCTTTTCTCAAACTATATTCTTCACCAAAAATTATCTAAATCAACATGGCCCAAATTCGTATCCTTCACCCCAGCAAGACAATTCTCTATAATGGAGGTCACAAGAGCTCCTTGGAATTTAAATTTCATTCTTGTATGCTCCAGAAACTAGAAAACAAGAGACTCGAAGATATGTGCGGATAGTAGAGAATGAGGCAAAACACCCATAGAGAATTCCTTGTGCATATACATGGGAAATAAAAATATCTAACTCCTCGAAGAAGATATGAAGAATTTATAGAGAAAGAAAAGCTACTAGATTTGCTAACCTGCAAGGATAAAACTGAGCTGAAATTCCGCACGTAGCGAGCTAGCCATTTGTTCCTCTGCAACACATTCTTCTTGCACATAATACCACCTTATGTGGGCTTTTAATTCAAGTCACTTCTCATGAACTCCCCCGAGAAAGACATTAAATATTGGCGGCGAATTTATCATTAAAAATCATAAATGCATGCCTCAACTTTCCCTCTGATAAATGTGCCACTGTGTCCGCACGTACCTCAAATTGAATGCATAGTGACAAGTACCATTCCGCTATACAACATGCCGACGCAGCCAATACTACTTGGGAAAGTGTGCCACACGAAGTCAACGAGTCAGGTAGGATATGAACTCTTCAACTAGGATTCGAAGATTCATAACTTCAAAGAATCTCCAACCTCCTAACTTCAAAGGGAAGACTTCTTACGGAGACTTAACAAAGACTCAGAGTACTAGAAATTCAAGGCAAGTCGGCAAGTTAGGTGGTTCAAGAACTTGTGAACCTGCCGACTTGACTTCAAAAATATGAAGGATCACCGACACACGAAAATGACTAAGTAAAACTAGCCCAAAGGAAGAAATAGACGAATAAGACCGATGACGAATACAAGGGAAATACAAAGAATGAACTTAGGACTCCTTTTTAAAAAAAAAAGGTGGGGACAACAAAGTGGCACCTCAAATTGTTTGAAAGTGGTGATCGGTTGTGTTGGTACCTAAATATATATTCCCCCAAAACTAGTTAAAAATCCATGAAAATCCCATGTGTGGCCCCCCTTTTGTTTTGCCTTATCTTAACGCCTTCAAAAATCTTGAAAAATCTTTAAAAATGACTAAGTTTGGCCTATATCGGCCCTTTTGGTGCCTTTAGGAACTTGTTAGCAGTTTTTGTGGTTTCTGAAACCACCAGAACCTCCGACGGGTTCCTAGGTTCTTATTGGGGCCCGAACTTTGAATAAAGAAATGTTAAGGGACTGCAAACTTGTCAATGCTTTTGATGGTTCCCATCAAAACCCCCAACTTGGTTCTTGGTTCCCATTCCCTCTCTATGTTCTAACAAAGAAAGAAGACGAGGAAGAGTAAGGAAAGAGTTCCATTGTTCCTAGTGGCTGACGTACCGCCGACAAGATGGAATAAAGTGAAATGTAAGTTGAAGGTAGGAAGGAAGAAAGAAAGAAGATAAGCAAGAAAGAGGTTGGTTCTTCTAGTGGTTCCCAGAACCCTTGGTTCCTAATAAGTTCGGGAACCCTAAAGACTGGCAGTGCATTCCTAGTCCCTATGGTCGTGATGATGATGTCAGCGTGGAGTCAAAAAAATTCCAAGTGTTGAGATTTTCCTTTGCATCTTGGTCCTTTGCGAATTTTAAGTTCTAGGGGGTTCTTAGGACCTTGGAACCTTGTCCTCATATCCCCAATTTCCTCACTTTCCTAGTTTCCTATGCTTCACTCTTGTTGTCATACTTAGTTTCCCTAGCTCCTTGCTTTTCCCAGTCCTTGGTCCTTGATCCTTCCCAAACCTGGTGCAGTCATGGTAGGGGGGTTCGTAGAACGAACTGTCTAGACCGTGCAACAAGAGTAAACACGACGGAAACAACTCAAAGATATGAAATAAAAGCAGATTTAGTCATTTAGTATATCATAGAATTCAAATACAATCTGGTTGGCATCATGCGGGCTTACAATTAGGGCTCAAAGGTCTGATTACAGAATATCAGAATATGCACAAGATATAGCTTTGAAGCTCCTTCGCAATAAATCCGAGCCATCTATCTCTTAAATCATGAAAACTATCCTAACTTCTTTCCTAGGGATCTATTACATCCTTATATATCATCTTTGGTACAAAAGATTCCTTCACGTCGGCCAAGGAAGATCACAAACTCTAATGAAGAGCTGTAATGTGTGTACATGGATAGGTTGGACCTAAATGCATAGAAATCCTCTGCAAACGAGTGGAATGATGTGTGGATCTTGGGGAAGTTCAGCCATGAACCAAAGGTCATTGAATGATGTGTCATTAGGCTCCACAAGTCGAGGAATACTCCGCAAGTCTTCTCCTTTAACTGTTTATCTGAGACTGCCAAGATGCTCTGCTTTGAGAAAATAGTCGATCTTCTAATAGTGATAACTTTTCGGTACTTGATCCAAATGTTCTAAATTCTGAATATGATGTAGATGAATGAATCAAGATGCTAAGTCCTGCTCTGCAAGATCTGAAATGCAACTATGGTAGAATGCAAACCAAAATACAGAAACTGCTACTGATTAAACTGCCTGAACTAAACTGAAAGAAATGAAAGGAAACAAACTGAATTGCAAACAAACTGAAATACAAATGTTTTTCGTTGATGCAAGATTTCTCTTGAACCAGGGATGCTCCTGCATTAGACATCCGGGGTTATTGAAAAAGTGAGTCCCTCACTTTGTCGGGGCTAGAGGGAAACCAAGATGGTCCACCTCTACCTGAGAAATCCAAGATGAATCTTCTTCTGGTCTACCTTTCCACTTCACAAGGTACTCTTTGTATTGTCTTCATCTGGTGCTGCGTTCAATTTTGTTGTCCAAAATGTCCTCAATTTGCTCTGGTGCTTGTTGTGGTAACTACTTCTTCAAGTCTTCTTCCATATTGTCACTGAACTCTACTTCATGATACTGATATAAGTCTGCAATATTGAAAATAAGTGATATACCCAATGTTTCCGGTAACCACACTTCATATGCATTTCCTGAATCAAACTTTCTGACTATCCTACAAGGTCCAAACTTCTTCATCTTTAGCTTGTTATATGTCTCGACTGGAAATCTTTCTTTTCTCAAGTACACCATCACTTCATCTCCAACTTCAAATTCCTTATGTCTTCTCTTCTCGTCTGCCTTTTCCTTATACTTACTATTCATATCCTCCAAATGCTTCTTCACTTGATCATGCACTGCCTTCATATGTTCTGTAAATTCTTCTGCCTCTACACTTCTCTTTTCTTCCAAACTGGTATCTCTCAATTCTGTAACTCCTCTAGGGTTCACTCCGATAACAATCTCAAAAGGTGTTCTTCCGGTACTCCTATTTACTGAATTATTGTATGCAAACTCTGCTTGTGAAAGAATCAAATCCCAACTTCTTGTCTTCTCTCCAACCAAACATCTCAACAAGTTTCCCAGACTCCTATTCACTACCTCTATCTGTCCATCAGTCTGTGGAAGAAATGTTGAACTGAATTTCAAATATGTCTTCATCTTCTTCCAAAGTATCTTCCAAAAATATCCAAGAAATTTGGTGTCTCTGTCTAAAATTATACTCTTAGGTAATCCATGCAATCTCACAATCTCCTTGAAAAATAGGTCAGCTATATGCACTACATCGGTTGTCTTCTTACAAGGTATGAAATGAGCCATCTTTGAAAATCTGTCCACCACTACAAATATTGAATCATGTCCTCTCTGTGTCTTTGGCAATCCCATTACAAAATCCATGCTTATGTCTTCCCAAGGTCTCTCCGATACTGTCAAAGGTTTATACAATCCAGTATTCTGACTACTCACTTTTGCAACTTGACAAACTCTACAACTCTACACAAATTTCCTAACATCCTTATGTATTTGAGGCCAAAAGTAGTTTTCACTTACCAAAGCCATTATCTTATCAATGCCAAAATGTCCTGCTAATCCACAACTATGTTTCTCCTTGATCAAATTATTTCGCATTGAACTTCTATGTATGCATAACTGATTTCCTCTGAACAACATATCTTCCTGAATGAAATCATCCAACCACTTACTCCTATCTGTCGCAACAAGTTCCTTACATGCTTTCTAAGGTTCTACAAAATCAGTGTCTCCCTCATACATGTTCTTCAATTCTTCAAAACCTAACACTTCAACCCTCATCTCTATCAACAAGTTCCTTCTCCTACTCAAGGCATCTGCAACTTTGTTTGATTTGCCACTCCTATGTTTCAACACAAATGTATAACTCTGCATGAACTCTACCCATCTCATGTGTCTCTAATTCAACTTACCTTGACTGTTCAAATATTGCAAAGCTTGATGATCTGTATACAACACAAACTCCTTAGGCAACAAGTAATGTCTCCACTTTTTTAGGGCTTGAATTATGGCATAGAACTCTTGATCATAATCTGAATATCTTCTCCTTGCATCATTCAACTTCTCACTGAAATATGCTATAGGTCTACCTTCTTAACTTAATACTGCTCCAATTGCATTCCCACTAGCATCACAATCAACTTGAAATACCTTATTGAAATCTGATAATGCCAAAACAGGTTGCTTTGTCATCTTTTACTTCAACAGTTCAAAACTTTTATCTACTCCAGATGTCCATTTGAAATCTTTTATGTCACCTCTCATTGTCTCTGTCATAGGGTTACAAACTAAACTGAAATTTTTGATGAACTTCTAGTAGAAACTAGCCAATCCATGAAATGATCTAACTTCTCCAATGCTCTCTGGTGTAGGCCATTCAACAATTGCTCTTACCTTCTTAGGGTCCATCTTCAATCCTTTCGCAGAAATCACAAATCCCAAATATACCAATTCTTCCTTCACGAAACTACACTTCTTGATGTTTATCAGTAATTTCTCTTCTCTCAGCCTCTGCAAAACTTGTCTAATATGCCACAAATGTTCTCTTCTTGTCTTACTGAAAATTAGAATGTCATCCAAATATACAATCACAAACTTACCCAAGAATTTCTTCAAGACTTCATTCATCAATCTCATGAAAGTACTCGATGCATTTGTCAATCCAAAAGGCATCACTAACCACTCATATAATCCTTCATTTGTTTTAAAAGCAGTCTTCCATTCATCTCCTTCTCTAAGTCTAATCTGATGGTATCCACTCTTCAAATCTATATTTGTGAAATATTTTGCTCCACTCAAACAATCCATGATATCATCCATTCTAGGTAAACGAAACCTATACTTAATGGTGCAGGAGCACCACTTCAACAGGATAAATATGCACAATAAGGTTTTAATAAGGATTAGACATTTCATGTTGCAGAGTAACATTTCATGTTGCAGAGTAACATTTATATTGCTAAGTCAAATGTGACATTTTATGTTGGCATTTCCTGTTTGTAAACATTAAAATTTACATTTCAGACATATTGGGTGATGTGAAGGGTTAAACAAGGTGTCTTGTCATTAGGAGTTTTGTTGTCTTATACAAAACAGATGTCATGAGATTAATTAGGGTTTCTGCTAATAATCTTGGTTAAATCAAAATCCCATAAACAGATGAGGGGGTTAACAAAAATGGGGAGAGATGGTCGAGAAAAGGGGCCCTTTTCACTTTTTCTATCCAAAAAACCGTTCAAATGTAAGAAGCTAGAACGAAAGAAAAGAAAATTCTGCAAATTATATTCTGTAAATTTTGAATCCTGTGTGAAATCTTGGTGAACCGAATTGTCCTGTTTATTATCTGTATAGAATCGTTGTATTTTTAATTTTAGTTATTCTGTTGCCGTGATGCAAGGTTAAATCCATTCCACTGGTGGATTTCTGTGAAATCAGTGGAATGGACTTGTAAAATAGTTTTCCCATTTTTGGTTCATTCTGTTGTTAGATAAACATGGAAATGTAGAAATTGCAGAATCTGTCTCAGAGAAGGTCATCGGCAGGAAAATTCAAATATACATTTGAAGTATATACACGGATTGTATGTCTGAGATAGTCTATGAACATATCGCACCTGCTGCGAGCCTCATTTTGTGTATGCATAGTGGAAAGTGGTATGTATGAAAAGTCTTGTTTAGTCAAGTTTGTGTTATTCGGTAAATATACATTTCCTGTATATATCGCAATTGTATGAAGGTCCATTTCTTGTGTATCCATCAATTGTATGTCATAGACAGTGTATGTGTATATCGCTATTGTATGCGAGTGTCAGTTTGCGTGTATACTGTTATTGCATATCGGGATTGTATGTTACAAAAGCATGTCTTGAATGTACATTCGGATGAAGCAAAGGGTTGGGTGCAAGGAGTGACCGGGAGAGAGAACCGGCTATAGGAAGTTGTCAGATGTATGTTCTGGTTGTATATTTCAATTGTATGTTGAAACATACATTTCTGTTTGATGCAATTGATGACCGGCTGTAGCGGTCAAAATGGGTGAAGATGCAAATGGATTACCGAAGATAGAAGGTCAGGAAATGTATTATCATGCCGATAGTAGAAAAGAATGTATTTTGGCATCATGTGGACTTTGCGAAGGGGTTTTAAAAGCATTTTGAATTCTATTTCTATTTGTACTGTTGGTTTTGTGGGTTTAATGGGTTTTTATACCTATTTTAAGTGCTTTCACTGTGTTGCTCTGCATCAAATTGGTATCAGAGCTAGCAAAAGCTCTGGGCAGAGGTGTTTAAGTATTTAATTTTTTGAAGGTAATTGAATCCTATTCCTGTAGTGTGTGGGCAAATGATGTTGAGGTCTGTCTTGACTATTCACCAATAGAGATTTGACTGGAAGAGGGTGCAGAGTGAAACCACTGCGAGAAAGAGTGGTAGTGCATCTCTAGGATCTGCTGTTGGACGAGAGGATTTGCAAAAGTGTTGGAATTGTCTGCGAATGTTTATGTCAGACAGAGAAAGCAAAGAAGGGGCTAGCGAGATGCCTCCAAAGGGGATGACCACTGAAGTGGCCAAGAAATTCAAGGAGATAGAGGATATGATAAAAATTGGAGTCAGGGAAGCACTCCAGGCTGAGTTGAAAACCTTAGGAAAAGGAAAGAAACCAGATGAGGAGTCTGATGGAGAAGAAGATGGGGAAGAGGAAACAACCTCAGGACAGACAGATATATCTGTAGATCAAAAACAATTTCTGGAGGCCATAAAATAACTTGGTAAGGAGTCGTCTGAATCAAGAATGGAGATTCTGATGTTCAGCGGAAAGATGGATGCAGAAGAAGTCATCGAATGGATCGAGGCTTTGAACAACTACTTCGAGTACAAGGAGGTACCGGAGAATAGAAGAGTCAAGTTTGCAAAAACAAAATTGAAAGGCGTTGCACTCACGTGGTGGGACTACACCCAGGGAGAAAGGGTGAAGAGTGGCAAGAGCATGATCTCATCCTGGAGTCGGATGGTAGAGAGGATCAAGGCTCAGTTCTTACCAGCAGATTATGAAGTGCAGATATACAAAAAAATGCAGAACCTTAGGTAGAAGGATATGGATGTATCCACCTATACAGAGGAATTTCATAAATTGTCTCTAAGGTGTGGGCATGCTAAGGATGAGAAGGGAAGAGTTGCCAGGGATATTAATGGCCTGAAGTACAGTATACAAGATGAGATTACCATCTTGACACCAGAAACTATTGACAAGTGTTTCCAGGTGGCGTTGAGAGTAGAAGAGAAATTGAAAAGAAAAGGAGAACAGCAGAATAGAGGAAGCGGAAGACAACAAAGAGGGGGAAGAAGTCCTTTCAGAGGCAATCAAGGAGGAGGAAATGGATTTGGACACCAAGGTGAATCCAATCAAGAGAACAACAAAGGAGACAACAGTCAAACTCAAAGGGGAAGTTACAGTCAAAAAGGAAACTTTAGGGGCAGAGGACCTCTCAGATGTTACAATTGCAATCAAGAAGGCCACATAGCCAGTAGATGTCCAGAAAAAGCAACAAGTTCAATGGGGGAAAGAAGGACAAATCTGATCCAAGAGTCTGACTACCAAAGTGTGCAAAGCTCAAACACTTATCAAAGTGTGGATGCTCCTGATAGTTATGGATATCCTAAGAAGGGAGAATCATTGATGCTTAGGAGAACGCTCTTGAGGGCATCCAAGAAGATGATACAAAGGGGGGCACTTTTCAGGACCAATTGTAAAAGCAAAGGTAAAATATGCAAGGTAGTAATAGGTTTTGGTTCAATAGATAACATGATATCTCAGGAAATGGTGGATAAGTTGAAACTGGAAAGGATTCCACATCAAAATCCTTACAAGGCATCGTGGGTAAGTGCTAGTCAATCACTTTTGGTATATGAACAGGCATATGTTGATTTTCAAATTGGAGATTATCAAGATAGAGTTTTATGTGACATATTGCCCATGGAATGTTGTCACCTACTTTTGGGTAGGCCATGGCAATTTGATAGGAGAGTATTGTATGATGGATATGCTAACACATACACCATCAAGAAGGATGGGAGAACTATTGTGTTGATACCATTGCAGGAGGATGCTGCAACACAGAAGGCAGCCAAAATCATTTTAGTGGGAAAGAAAGAGTTTGTGGAGATGCCTACAGCAAAGTCAAAGGAAGTTGAGGATATCTCAAGGAGAGGAGATCGCAGTTTGAAGACAATTTCAGTTTTGACTAACAGGGATTAGGTGGATCAGTAGCAGGTTACGAAGCAGGTTTGTACATAGCCACACGCTGATTGGAAAGACAAGGATGCCATCATAGTAGGGACTATCGTTTGTCCTCTAAGAGTTGAAAGACAAACACATTCTACCATAGCAGTACAGGGGGTTTCCAATGCAGATGTTCAGACAGAGATGATAGTGAGAAAGGATGACCAACAAAGTGTGAGAAGAGCCTACAGTACTAGGCATTAGTATTTGGTTCCATGGCAGCAGGTTGCAGTCTAGAGATCATGGGGCAGAAATGAGACAGCAGGAGATAAAGGTGGATTCAGTCAAAGACTTAACTCATGGGACATGAGTTCTTTTCAAGGTGGGGAGTATGGTGCAAGAGCACCACTTCAACAGGATAAATATGCACAATAAGGTTTTAATAAGGATTAGACATTTCATGTTGCAGAGTAGCATTTATATTGCTAAGTCAAATGTGACATTTTATGTTGGCATTTCTTGTTTGTAAACATTAAAATTTACATTTCAGACATATTGGGTGATGTGAAGGGTTAAACAAGGTGTCTTGTCATAAGGAGTTTTGTTGTCTTCTACAAAACAGATGTCATGAGATTAATTAGGGTTTTTGCTAATAATCTTGGTTAAATCAAAATCCCGCAAACAGAGGAGGGGGTTAACAAAAATGGGGAGAGATGGTCGAGAAAAGGGGCCCTTTTCACTTTTTATGTCCAAAAAAACTGTTCAAATGTAAGAAGCTGGAACAAAAGAATAGAAAATTCTACAAATTATATTCTGTAAATTTTGAATCCTGTGTGAAATCTTGGTGAACTGAATTGTTCTGTTTATTATCTATATAGAACCGTTGTATTTTTAATTTTAGTTACTCTGTTGCCATGATGCAAGGTTAAATCCATTCCACTGGTGGATTTATGTGAAATTAGTGGAATGGACTTGTAAAATAGTTTTCCCATTTCTGGTTCATTCTGTTGTTAGATAAACATGGAAATGTAGAAATTGCAGAATCCGTCTCAAAGAAGGTCATCGGCAGGAAAATTCAAATATACATTTGAAGTATATACATGGATTGTATGTCTGAGATAGTCTATGAACATATCACACCTGTTGCGAGCCTCATTTTGTGTATGCACAGTGGAAAGTGGTATGTATGAAAAGTCTTGTTTAGTCAAGTTTGTGTTATTCGGCGAATATACATTGCTTGTATATATCGCAATTGTATGAAGGTCCATTTCCTGTGTATCCGTCAATTGTATGTCACAGATAGTGTATGTGTATATCGCTATTGTATGCGAGTGTCAGTTTGCGTGTATACTACTATTGCGTATCGGGATTGTATGTTACAAAAGCATGTCTTGAATGTACATTCGGATGAAGCAAAGGGTTGGGTGCAAGGAGTGACCGGTTGAACTGGGAGAGAGAACCGGCTATAGGAAGTTGTCAGATGTATGTTCCGGTTGTATATTTCAATTGTATGTTGAAACATACATTTCTGTTTGATGCAATTGATAACCGGTTGTAGCAGTCAAAACGGGTGAAGATGCGAACGGATTACCGAAGATAGAAGGTCAGGAAATGTATTATCATGCCGATAGTAGAAAAGAATGTATTTTGGCATCATTTGGACTTTGTGAAGGGGTTTTAAAAGCATTTTGAATTCTATTTCTATTTGTACTGTTGGTTTTGTGGGTTTAATGGGTTTTTATACCTATTTTAAGTGCTTTCACTGTGTTGCTCTGCATCACTTAATTGTGATCTTGTTTATTGCTCTAGAGTCAGTACACATTCTCCATTCTCCATCTTTCTTCGGTACTAACACTGCAGGTACTGCACAAGGACTCAAACTTTCTCTGATCAAACCTTTCCTCAACAATTCTTGTATCTGTCTATTCATTTCCTCATTCTCTATCGGTCTCATTCTATGTGCTACTTTGTTAGGCAAACTAGCTCCCGGTATAAGATCCATGTGATGACTGACACTCCTGATTGGTGGCAATCCTTTAGGTACATTGTCTGATATGATGTCTTGATACTCTGTCAGCAACTCTTTTATCTCCTCCGGTTGTGGTTCTTCAATCTCCTTCTTCAATGTTTCAGGCTTCTTAGGAATCAAAGCATAACACATATTCTCATGTCTCAAACCATCCAGAAATTTTCTTCCATCTACCAAACAGATTCTAGCATTCCCACATACTTCACTCTTAGGATCATCTTCCAAAGGAATCAAGGTAATTCTCTTTCCATTTGAGGTTATAATGTATTTATTCTTTATCCCATCATGTATAGCCTTCCTATCATACTGCTAAGGTCTACCCAACAAGATATGATATATATCCATATGCATAATATCACACAAGACTTCATCATGATAAGATCCAATATGAAAATTTACCAAACATTGTTCACTCACCAGTACCTTATGATCATCCTAAATCCATGCTATCTGATAGGGCTTAGGGTGTTTCAGTCTTTCCAACTTCAGCTTAGTCACCATCTCCTCTGAAACTAGGTTATCAGAACTACCACTATCAATTACAACTTTACAACATTTACCTCCTAATTTGCATCTGGTTCTGAACAAACTCTTCCTCTACGACAGTTCCTCATTTGTCTCTGTTTGAAATACTGCTCTCCTCATCACAAGTGATTCTCCCTTCTTAGGTTTACCAACTGAACTAGGGGATCCAATAGGTTCTTCCACATAAGCTGCTCTTCCACTGTTCTCTGTCTTCTTGCTTGTACTACCCTAATTACACTCAAATGCTCTATGTCCTTCACCTCCACACTTGAAACAAGTGCCTCTAAATGTTCTCTTATCAAATCATCTTCCCTCTCTTTTGTATCCTTCATTCTAGTATGAATTGTAATTACCCCTGTGATGAAATTTTTTGTCATTGCTTTGGTATGTATTGCTATCTCTGTCCTCCTTGAATGGGTTGTCAAGCTTGTTCTACTCCGGATGTGATCTGTCTCCTCTAGAAAATGTTCTACCTCTCTAAAATTTAGCTCCTCTTCCTCTCTAACTCTAATCCTTCCTTTTATTCAACTTCTCTTCTACTTTCAGGGCAAACTGATATGCTTCCTCCAACGATGTCATCCTTACCAAGCTTAGTTCTTCTTGAATGTTCATCTCAGCCCACTGATGTATCTAGCCACATTCTCTTTACTTGCTTCACTATGTCCTGCCCTTATGATCATATTATGAAATTCTTTAGTATATTCCTTCACGAATTTCTCCTTTTGTCTTAGGTTTTGTAATCTTTTCAACAGCTCCAACTCATAAACAATAGGTATAAATTGATTCTTTAATTTTGTCACCATCCTATCCCATTTTGTAATCTTTTCTTTTCCTCTTGTGTATCTGTCCAACTGAACTTCTTTCCACCATATAGGAGCATGTCCTTTCAATTTTATCTTTGCAATTTCACCTTCTCCGGATCTTCAACTTCTGCATATTCAAAGTATTCTTCCATGTCATTTATCCAGTCAATCAATTCTTCATGGTTCAAATTACCTGTATAGTTCGACACATCAACTCTAGGTCTCTTTTCAATTTTTGAAATAGCTCACAACATCTTGACTTGATCTGATTCTTCTTCTTCATCACCTCCTAGGGTTTCACCAATTTGTTCAGCAAATTGAAATTCTTCTTCATCATCACTTTCAACATTAGGTCTCGGTGTCAATCCTCTTCACCTATTTTCTTCAACAACATCCAAACGAATTTGCATATTTTTCATCATTTCCATCATTTCATCCATTCTACCAGCCATTGTTCCAATGACAATAACTCTCCTCGGTGACATTCTTCCTAGGATCAAGTGCAAACTGCCTCAAGTTCGGCGATCGGGCTACAAGGTGACAACTACCTCACAATCAGCGATCGGTTGCGACACAAGTAACCTACCTCAATTTGACGATCTGTCCACAGCAAGATCTTATGGAATTCTTCACCAACTTCATTTAATTTTCTCCCAAAGATTCAAACTTTCACTCTGATACCACTTGGTGCAGTCACGGTAGGAGGGTTCGCAGAACGAACTGTCCAGACCGTGCAGCAAGAGCAAACACAACGGAAACAACTCAAAGATATGAAACAAACACATATTCAGTCATTTAGTATATCATAGAATTCAAATACAATCTGGCTGGCATCATGTGTGCTTACAATTAGGGCTCAAAGGCCTGATTACAAAATATCAGAATATGCACAAGATATAGCTTTGAAGCTCCTTCGCAATAAATCCAAACCATCTATCTCTTAAATCATGAAAACTATCCTAACTGCTTTCCTAGGGATCTATTACATCCTTATATATCATCTCTGGTACAAAAGATTCCTCCACGTCGGCTAAGGAAGATCACAAACTCTAATGAAGAGTTGTAAGGTGTGTACACGGATAGGTCGAACCTAAATGCATAGAAATCCTCCGCAAATGAGTGGAATGATGTGCGGATCTCGGGGAAGGTCAAACATGAACCAAAGGTCTTTAAATGATGTGTCATTAGGCTCCACAAGTCAAGGAATGCTCCGCAAGTCTTCTCCTTTAGATGATTATCTGAGACTGCCAGGATGCTCTGCTCTAAGAAAATAGTCGATCTTCTGATAGCGATAACTTTCTGATACTTGATCCAAATGCTCTAAATTCTGAATATGATGTAGATGAATGAATCAAGATGTCTGCTCTGCAAGATCTGAAATGCAACTGCAGTAGAATGCAGACCAAAATATAGAAACTACTACTAACTGAACTACCTGAACTGAACTGAAAGAAATGAAAGGAAACAAACTGAAATGCAAATGTTTTTGGTTGATGCAAGATTGCTCTTGAACTAGGGATGCTCCTGCATCAAAACTCATGTTCCTTCTTTTCCTCAATCCCTGATCCTTCCTAGACCTTAGATCCCCGTCTTCCCCTCGCTTCTCTCTTGGTCTCGAAGTTCCAAGTTTCCCTGAAACTCCTCGTTATCCGCTTCCTCCTTTGCCCTTTTGGGTTTTTGGGTTTTTCCATGACCTTTGAATTTTATCCCTATGTCCTTGGGTTCCCCAGCTCCCCGAAACCCCGAATGTTCGCGTTCCCCACCTTATTTTGCCTTTTCGGGTTTTCGAGAACCTAGGACTTCTTAGAACCTTTGCACTTGGTCCCAAGATCCCTAAGTTCCTTGATTCCTCAATACCTTGATTTCTTGCTCCCTTCACCAAAAATTCCCATTTATAGGGACCTACCAAGGACCAATGGTTCTAAAGAACTCCTCAAGACAAAACTTGTCAATGAGCACACTATATTGGTTAGTGCTCTGAAGACGTATGCTTTCATGAGTACTACAAATGTGTTTGCCACTACAATGGCAGTAAAGAGGAAAATCTCATGGCATGATCAAATTTCTTTGAAGTGTAACTAATAAAAATCATCTAAGTTATTTTGGTATTATTTAACAACTTTGGGATCAAAGGAATATTTTCCTGTATATTCACCAATTTTTTTTATGATTAATTGTTCAAATTTAAAAAATTCTGATATATGCAAAGGAAATTTGAATAGACAATTCTCCATCGGGCGCTGGCAAGTGTACATTCCAACATTACTTAATGCCTAGGGATAACTTTGCATTAGATTCAAATTGATGGTGAAAAGCCTAATTCATTTTTTAGTCATTGAACTGATATTTTTATATGGTTTTGTTACACATGTGGTTCCTAGGGTTGTCATTGACGTCAATACTATCACTAGGTTGTCATTGATGTCAACACTATCATGAAGGTGTGATGGTGTTCATGGCTGGATGTCGTGTGCAGAGAAGGTATAGTTCATGGTTGGATGTCATGTTGAATATAATGAGGTTACTGAAGTTCATGGTTGGATGTCATGCATTGATCAGTGCAGAGTTGAGCATGAAGCTATATTAATATGGGAATTAGAAGAACTAAGATAATCAAATGAGTTGCTAAAGTTGAGAAGATGTTATTGATGGCTTGATCCAAGTTTCATGATGATTGGATTACTGGAAGAGTGTTTTGTTGTTAATAGTTTGAAGACAACATTATTTCTGTGAAGGAATTATGTGTAGGGCAATATAATGCTCTGCATTCCTCCACATTAGTAGTTATGGCTATGCGGTTCTGGAACTGTGTTCAGAGTGCAGTGAAGGTGATAATTCTAAAGTTTTAGATTATTTGTCCTTCCGTTGTTAGAGTTATGCATGATAGAGTACCGGCATGCATTCTAACAGAGTAAGGTAGTGTTGAAGGCCTATTGGAATGCTCTGCATTCCTCTGAAAGTGAATGGTTGCCTTTGCAGTTTTGTGGACATGTTTATGAATGTGCATTACATGCTTCCTTGCAGTTTCAAGGTTCTTAGTGGTTCACAGCTAAGTTTCTCAATGACTGTATGTTGCAGTGTATTCTGGATGACAGGTTGTTCTCAGAGTTCATGATTGAAGATGTGCGGCGCAAACTCTTTGATGTGCAGAGGTAAAGGAGTGTTTGTAGATGTTGTATGAGTCATGTAGACTCATCTGGAAAATTTTCATGAAGATCTTTCTTGTTTCCAATACCGCACAAGGTTTTCAAGTTGTTGTGGTTGTTGTGCTTCAAGTTTCATGTGTCTTTGTTTAAGGCTATCTTATTTTCAAATGAGTGGAGTGTGCGATGTAACTCCTTGGTGTCTGATGTTGTGAAGGATGTTTTGGACCTAATTAAGCAAGTGTTGATGTCCTCAAGGCATGGGTCTTTTGTTGGTGTAGTGTGTAGTCTTGTTTAGGACTTGTCCTCTACACGTTTCATGTTGTGTGTTGTTTGGCTAACTTGTAAATGTATTTTTCATGTTCTATCTAGCTGAAAAGCAATGTAATCAATGTAATATATTGTATGAATTCTAAATCAAATTGAGTGAGGTGAGGTGTGATTGCAAAGTGATTGATAAGGCTCGCATGTAAGATAAGGAGCAAAATGAATGCATTATGATGTGCAACTGAAGGAGAAAGAGTAGAAGTTGTAGATGTTGTCCTAATTCATCTTGAAGACATATTTGTGACAATGATCAAGTGTAGAGTGTGCCTAACTAATCTGATCATTAGAAGAAAGTGTGAAGAGGTAGAATTGCAATCATCAAAGGTGTGAGTTTCAATGTCAGTTTTCAGGTAGTAGAAGGACTGTCATACTGTAATCTTTTGTAAGTGTGTTCTCAATTCAAGGAGTAGTAGCTTCCTTGGGAGTGACCCTAAATCAAAGTTTTCAAGGAGTAGTAGCTTCCTTTGATTGTAGCCCTAAAACAAAGTTATTCTTTGAGCTTCATTTATTGTGAGTTAATCCTCACCGTGGTTTTTCCCTTCTTGGGTTTTCCACGTATATCCGGTGTCATGTGTTGATGTGCATTGTGTTAATCTTTCATGCTTATGTTAATACTGTGATGCTTAAGTTTTAATCTGCTCTGGATAAGTTGAAGTTGTTTAGATATTGATTCACCCCCCTCTCAGTACCCTGGTGTGTTCAACAAGTTTGACACAAGGGAAGCAATTAGCCTTGCCAAGTGCAAATCATTAAATACCATATTCGTTTTTATGTCAGGACTACTAAGAACATCAAGACAAGCTAGAAGCCACATTCCAAAAGTTTATATAGACCAAATCTATAGATCTAGTCAAATTCATGAGACAAAGGTCAAATATACAAAATAGTACTGAATTAAATTCTAAATGCTTATGTTATGTTATTTATTTACCCTAGATTTATGTATTTAAGGGATTATATCCCCCTCTCATTTATGTGAAAGATATACATGTAAAATAAAGGTGATTTTACATTAAAAAAATAAATGTGAATAATAATTTATTTTAAGAATAAAAGTTGGATAACTGGTATAGACATCTGAAATAGGTCTATTTAAAAAATGACTAATATTAGTCTTAAGTTGGATAACTAGTATAGATATCTTAAATAGATCTATTTAAAAAACAATTAGTTTTGAGATTTGTTCATTTATTAAGTTATTAGAGCGCCATAACAAAATCTAGAACATTTTAATATTCATTATATTGCACTTTAAAACAAAAAGCATGTCATATGTAGAATAATTTTAGGATAGGGAATGCCAACATAATAAAAAGAGTAGGAAATGCCAACATAAGAAAAATATTCCATACAGTTAGTATGACAACCTTACAATTTTTATTCAATAGACTAATTATATTATTATTTTTTAAAATTTTAAATATATTTTAATATTTATATTGTTAAAAATAATAATAATTAATATTTGTGTTATATTTGATTAGTTTATGTAGATATTATATTTTATAGTCTATTGTAAATGAATTAAAATATTTTTGGAAAAATAATATGAGCTACATTAATTCAAAAATATTAACACTTTTTTAAAGCATGTCAATTTATTTAATTTATGTATAATAAAATAATAATTTAAAATTTTATTTTCAACTATTTTTGCATTAAATTTTAGCTCATCATTATAAAATAATCAATAGTATTTATTTGTTTATTTCTCACTTCAATTTTAATAATTATTATAATTTTTTCTTCATTTATCATTCACACATAATAAGGCTTGATCCCATGGTAACCACAAAGGCCTTCAATATCCAAGGGTGAATGCAATAGCTACCAAACTAAAATGTACAATGTTTAAGTTGGCTATTGGGCTTATTTTGCTCACCAACCAATCAAGATATGTTAGGTGAATGAAGATCTAGTTGCAACAATCAAACTAAAGTATTCTAGGGTTAATTTGGCCCATCTCGTTTAATAATAGCTAGTCCCAAATAATGACAACTCTATCATATTTTTATGACAAATATACCATTTATATAAAATTGTATTGATGAAATTTGCATCAAAATTTATAGCAAATTCAACTTAACCTAACTATTATATTATTTGAAATGCATTTTCATTAATTTTTCACAAAACAAGTACTATTATTCAAATACTTCAAAGGTAGGTACTTGCCACGTGGCACTTGTTTAATTTAGTTATTTATAATTATTATTGATGTAAGTCCTCCTTCCAATGTGTCAAAAACTTTTTAAATATTAAAAAAGAAAAATGAGATGATTTTAATTTAATTTATAGATATGAGAAAGTTGAGGTTGTTTCTTCGTATGTTTATTTAGGCAGTCTACTTATCTAAACCATGCTTTTGTTTTTTTAACTTGAAGCACCTAAAATTGACATATATTTGAAATTTTAAAATGATGTAAACTAATGAAATATAAAACTTTTAATATAATTTATCTTTCTATTTTTTATTATTAAAAAATTATTAATAATATTTTTTTACACTATAATTTAATTCCTGAAAAAAAAAAAGGTTAAATTTTAGTGCATGAATAAAAAAATTCATTTTGATTTTTTTTAAAAAATAAATATTTAAAACCAAATGTTCTAAAACACTATCATTTTAACGATCCTCTATGTTTTGTCGTGACTATTAATCAAATGTAGAAAATATACTATCTCAACAAGAATTATCTACTTTACTACATCATTTTTTTGTGTTTTTAAATCAATCTTAGTATATTATTTGAATTTTCAACCAGCCATATGTTTTTCTTTAATGATCTACTTATAGTGAACCTAAAAAACAAATTACTAACACTAATTGAAAAATAAATATGTATGTTTGAAATTTATGTTCTTGGATAATACCAACGGGTATTTTTATATTTTTAGAAAATGTTTGAAATACGAGAAAATGTCACAAAAAGATAGGGGTTTTCAAAGAGTTTTAAAAACTGTGGTAAATGGATGTCATGTCTATTGCCTATAACATATTTCAACTAAAATAGTTTCATTTGAAACTACAAGCAATGGCCACTCAATTATTGAAATTGGAGTAGCTAAAACACTGTTGGTCAGAATGTCTTAGTTGTTCTAAAGTGTGACACAATTTTGTATTGTTACCCCACATTCAAACAAATATCCACCTATTTCATTCACTGGTCACACTTACCCTCTTGTATGTTTGCGAGATTTAAGGTCTATACCTTCAAGCTAGGAATCAAATGGATAGAGAGAGTATTAGTTACAATGCTATCTAAACATATTCATGCTAAGAGATCAGTTACTCAAGCCATCATAGAATTTAATAATATTCCATGTCATGATTATAAGTGTTATTGGTGTAGCTTTCTAATATGTGATAAATGTGTAATCTCCTCAAAATAGTTTCATATTATTCTTAATTTGTACATCTATTTAGTGAGAAAGTGATAATCACTTTGCCCACTAGTTATTAGTGTTATATGTCCACCTTGTAGGTAGTGTTAGATTTTATTTAGTAGACTTTTATGATCCTTATGTTGACATTTCTTCTGAATCAGCATTAGGGTTTGCCACTTCTAATGCACAGGCAGATTCAGGCCAACTGAATACAGGAGGTTACGTGAGCTCCTCCCCTTCACTTCTGGTTCTGCCGCACCAAGGGGGGTATCCCTATAACTCAAGATGTAACCTTGACTAGCTCAAAGATAGAAGGATCTAACTTGACAACAACAGGCAGAATACTCTCATGTATGGACCAAGATCTGTATGATAGATCACAAGGCTGGCAACATTCTTGGACATAATGTCTGGTTGGGTATGAGAGCATGCAGGGGGTTCCTAATCCTACTCCTACAACTAACAGGTGGAAGTATGAAATGGTTTGATATGAATTTGGATGCAAAGCTGGACATGGTGTATAACACAAAAACACAGCATGATTGGTGCCTATCCAGGGCTTGGAGTCGGTAGACATACACCTGTGAATGATCAGCATGAATAGCTAAAACTGGATTTCAGGGGGATACACATGATATCTGCCCTACAGATATCTCCCAATATAGAGTGTTGAGCTATCTCTACTTATGGCATCCCTACTGCAGTATACCCTTCCCAATGTTCAACCTGAAAACAGTTTAATCTGCCCCTTGAGCAGAGGTTAAAAGATCAGACATTCAACACAGGAATTCTATGCTCTAGAATCTAAACATAAGCAAACATCCAGATCCAGAAGAAGGATACATGCAATACTGGAGACAGAATTAACACAACACATGCTAAGATAGCATTACTCATACAAGATCAACCATGAAATCAGTGGATTCATGCCAAGTCCTACAACAGGAGATACATAAACTCACAAGAAAAACTGTACAGAGCAACCAGATCGGCTGGTTTTGGATTACAGAGCCAAAATTCTACAACTTTCAACAACCTCAAAAGAATAACACCGTCTGCATTATATAGCAGGAGGGTGTCATTAGCATCAACTACCGGGTTGACCAAAATTCCCGCCAGATATACAGTACCATAGAAATGGCGCTCAAACTTGAATGCAGCAGGTAGGGGAGGAGACAGGAAGATTTTTCGAGCCTTGCGCCGCCGCCTAGGGATTCAGATCTTCAATCAGGTACAACATTCGTCCACGCCATCGCCCGTACCTCTGCAACAATCGCCATTGATGGCGCACCAACCCGCGGCCTCGGGAAGAACATCAAACAGACAGTCGCAACCGCTTCCCGCCAAGATTCATCATCATGATGTTTTGAATATGCAGGATAACATTATCCCACATGCACCCCGCAGCAACCTCCTTTGCACCTTATATACTAGGTCATGAGCATATATCATGTCGGCGCTTTTGCTCCTGACGACACTAGTATATACTTCATCATCATCATCCTCCAGCAGCATGATATCCTGTTGTTCGAAATATCACCCTGACGTCATCATGATATTTGAATCATAACCTTCATGATAATCGGCACAACCTGATCCTTCGGAGGAACATCCTCCTGCTGAGCTTATAACAAAAGTCTGGCAGATGAACATCCTGATGACGTCATCATCATATCCTGCTGACGTCATCATCATATCCGCCTACTGCGCACCTCCTCACATCCGGATGACGTCATCATCATATTAACATCATCATGATATTCGGAAGACAACCGGATATTGGAAATATCCTCCTGATGTTCAAATATCAGGTTGCACTGTAGCTCCTCTATAAGATCGGGGCGATAACTGAATATGATGATGCTGCTTGAAAAGATCACCCCCAGTAGATAATGCGCGAAGCTAGCAGGCGGATATCTCCTTAATATTAGCATCATCATGATGCTCGAACAAACAAACATATATCCGGGTGATATGAAAATATCACCCCTTCCTTCGGAATATCATGATGCAGATAGGCAGAAAGAAAAATATCACCCTGATATACGGATGACGTCAGCATCATCAGGATGAGAAACAAAGAACAAGAAGTGATACAACATCATCAGGATGATATTGACTAAGATCATCCTGACGTTCGAAATATGATGACCCTAGTGAATATCGGGTCGCACTTAAAACTCTTCAACATCATCATCAGGATGATCATAACCAAGATCACCCGATGATAGAAATATCACCCCGGCGAAATATCATGAAGGCAGAAAATATGATGACCTCCACAAGCAGCAGGATGACAACTGAAAAAATGATGATGATGACGACCCTTAGGATAAAACAAGTTAGGTCGAGCAACTCAAAGAATAAGCAACATCATCATCATGCCTGCGCAAGGTGATAAATGGAAGATCACCGGAGACTTTGAAGAATCACCCTCGCAAGCAGATAAGGGCGCACTGTAGCTCGTCAGCATCATCAGGATAAAACCCGAACATCACCCGACAGCGAAATATGATGATGACGATGAGAAACCGGTCGAAGGAGAACATGATGATGCTGACCCTCATGGAAACAAACATGATGATGATGACCTCCTCCTCAAGAAAATATGATGATGCAGCTGAAAAATACTGAGGAGGTCCGTTACTTAGAGCATTTTTTGGATACTTAGGGAGAGTGCCTGAATGAAAATTTTTCAAAAAACTACCAGTCAATTCAGGCGTCAACACCTTACATGTTATTTATGCTACAATTATTCTAGTAAGGAGCTCCATGGTGCCCAATAATGTCTAGGAGCTAGTATCCATAGTATTTCATGAGATGATGTTATTATAAGGGTTAAAATTATATACCTTGCACTTTTACCCTTAATTTTACATCACTTTATGTGGGTGCCCTAAGTACATTTTTCTAGCACATTATTTTAACCAATTTGGCACTCCCACTGACTCCAAACGTAATTTGACATTCAAAATAAAATCTATCCCCTACTCAGATAATTCCCACATCCCAAATTATCAATTCCTCTGCTAGGTTCAAAACTAGAAGTGTGGCCTTGACCAAATTTGAGGTCACACATGCAAGATTGACCCACCTTTTCAAAAATCAAATTTAATTCTAGCTGATCTATAAATTGCTCTAGATATTCCAAAATAACATTACAAAACCTGGAGATTGAGGCCGAGGGTTCTGATGAAGGTATGGATGGCAGTGTAGACAAGAAAGATGAGGAGTATGTCATGCCTCAGAGTAAGACTAGGGTTCCGTCGACTAGAAGGTCGACTAGATTGGCTGCTAAACCTACCCATGTGCATAAGGAGCAAGTGATTTCTACAGAGTCAGAAGACTATGAGGAGAACCCAGATGGTGAGGTCAAGACTGATAACCAAGAGGAGGTTGTGGTTGTGGAGATTGAGGATGATGGCCCGAGTAATTTTCCTGAACTGAATGTTCAGGGGTCAGAGACGGATAGCTCTGAGAAGATGAAACAAGACACTGGTAAGAGCAACAAGGGTAAGTAGAAAACCAAAAAAGGCAAAGAGATCGAGGACATCAATAGTAGGATGACGAAGCTGGAAAATAAATTCATGATCCTAGAAAGGTTCACCTCCAAAGTGATGCATAGGTCTGCAACGACTCTGGCTATCCTGTAGGACATTGAACTCACCAGACATGGTATGAAGGACAAGGAGCTAAAAGAGTATGAGGATATATACCAGTTTCTTACTGAGGACTAGGAGCAACTCATCAATTAGCCCAGGAGCTTTTCTGGGTTTTTATGTTTAGTTTATTGTCTGTCTGCTGGTGAACTGATGTTTCTGTGTTTTTTGTTGGTGGTGGTTTCTTTTTGCTATGATGGTATCTTTTTGTTGACTCTCTAGCGTGCCCATGGGGCTATTTTGTTATGGGCTTGGCACCCTTGTTTTGTCGCTTATATTATCAAAAACATTACAGACTACTAATACTAGCTAATCAAACATTATTCAAGTGAATGGAAAACAAGAAATATTGTACCAAAACCACAATTATAAGAAGCATGGGAATAAAAGAAAAACACTTGGTAATGATTTTTACACAAGATTTATTCTAGAAAAACCTGAAAATGGAGAAAACTCCAGTTGGATGAGTAAATACTCTCTAGAATCCACTATAACTAGTCAAGTACAATCAATATGAATTAATATCAATCTAAATCTAACCTTGACAACTCTTCAACAAGTGACAAGAGTGATTCCATCCATCCATAAGCTACTCTACCTCAAGCTCTATTCTAACAATGGTTGAAAGTACATAATTTCTCTTTCAACGAAGGTAAACTTGAGAGCCAACCCCCAAAATGGACTATCCAACTCACTAAGTAGATGGTTGAACTTCCCAAGTAATAAAAATGAAGCACTCTAACCTCTAGAAGTCAAAATGAATTGACAATTTTTTTTGGTTTTATTGTCATGTTCAAACCATCCCTATTCACCTCTTTACCAATTATGTGTTCACCTTTGTTGCTAGTTATTTGCCAGGGAGTCCAAGGGTTCACCAAGGAGACTGGGTTGTCAACAAGGGTGAACCTATCAATGCCAACCAAAACTTCATTTTTTAAAATTGTGTATAAAAACTATCTTCATCAAAAGATGCTCTAGATCATCCCAAGTCTTCAAAAATCCTGTACACACCTCCTCAATGTGCCCAACTTAAAAAAATGACCACAACACTCAAATGTGCTTGAATTGAACTCTTTAACTAAATTGGATCAAAATCAACATTTCAATCATCAATAGAATCTAATTTTCATATCACTAGCCCCAAGTTGACTTAATCCAAACTAACTATTGTGTGTAGATTCCCACACCAAAAGGTTCAAATTGTGTGCCTAGGACATGTATAAAAGGACATCTCCGCTAGATCATTATAATAATCTAAGGTCATCCTCCATCAACTGGAATCATTCAATACTAACACTCATCGTTCTCAAAATTAGGCATATCCCTATCATAGCGTTATTTTGCACCAACCATTCCGATTGAATCATCTTTTTTATCAACAAGTTCCAAAACCCTAGTTCTTGCACTAGGTCACTCCATCCCTAATCACATTTTTGTTCAATTCTCAAAACCCTCATTAGTGTAACTACATCATTGTCAATTACATTTGTTCCTTACTATGTATCACAATTTTATTAACAATCATTGAATCAATCAAGGAGGCTTAACTAAGAAAATATGTGGGAAGTTAATCACCTTCCTCTCCTGGCATAGAAAGTTTCAATGGTGTTATTCAATATTAACAATTTCTAATTCCAGGTGTAGGTACAAGTGAATCTTTGTTGCAAGAACCAAAGATCTAAAACCCCCAATTTTAGGGCCTTACTAGAAGTTAATAATCGTAGCATTCAAGTTAAAACCATAGATGTGAGGATCATAACTTAGGTTCACTATAGTTATAGATTTTATAGAGCACAATCATCTCAATTTATTAGTCTCAAATTTGGTACTAGTTTTCGAGTAACAATTGTCTATCACATTATTTTCAGTCTCCTCTATGTCTTCACTATACACATTTAATTTTGTTAATTCATTTCTATTTCAAGTTTGATCGAGTACGCATTTCTAAATTTGGCTTATATATCTAGGCTAATTATTATAATTTATCACCTTATTTAATTTATTAGCTCTATATATCTATGTAGAAAGTATTTTTATTTCCCTACATAAATTGGTGAACTTGTTTGATCTTACACCCACTAGGGTTTGACCTTAACGTTTTATCCTTCTACCTTGGTGTTTTAGATCTAATATTTCTAAGCACTTGCATCTTTTATTTCATATCAAATTTGTCACTACTCGAAGATTGTGAACTTATAATTTACTGGGTTTTACACCAATTTATATATTTATTAATTAGTTTGCAAAGATAACTCGTAAATTAAATTGAATTAACTATTTCTATAACACAATTAAACCATGGTTACATTTATTCAAAAAAATGATCTAGGGTTAAATATGCAACTATACATTCAATTATAGAGTACAACATTCCTATTTGAGATAATTAATTGTATCAAAGCAAATCAATTAAGTTCTACAAATAAGTTTTCAACACATACAATCGTCTTTAATTGCACAATAAATATACTTCTCCTAAAGATGTTTAAATGTATTATAAATCAATAGGCAATATTCTTATCTTAAATCTAAACAAAATTTATCAAACATTGCTTAAGTCGGTCAAATCAAAATATTTAAATCTAAAATAAAATTATAAATGATAAGATCATGCTACAAAAATAGTACACAAGTATACCATTGAATTAACCAATTTTCCATGTATGCAACATGACTACATTCTTCTAGACATAGGAAAGGATCACTCTTTGGAATTTCATCTATTTCATATTCATAAAGATCAATTATTTATAACGCTTGAAGTAAGATAACCATTGCAAACATCCAAATCAATTGA
This sequence comes from Cunninghamia lanceolata, assembly GCA_027924645.1. Lineage (NCBI taxonomy): Eukaryota > Viridiplantae > Streptophyta > Pinopsida > Cupressales > Cupressaceae > Cunninghamia > Cunninghamia lanceolata. Next base: position 2,540,625 of record BSBN01000500.1, on the reverse strand, counting down.
ATCCAATAACCACTATTAATTGTTATACACAATATATCTATAATACATTTTATCAAAATATACATTCAATCTGATTTATTCTTCCTTGAAATCATCATAGCATAGAGATAAGACATAGCTTATAAATCACGGGTTTAGTTAGATAATTTTTGCATATAATTTGCTAAACTCAAGTAAAGAAATGACAACATAAATATCAATGAAGTACCTTTCTAATATTGTATAGAATACATCTAGTGTATTAAATATCGACTAGATGAAGGAGAGAACATCATGGAAGTAATTTACCACCGACTATAGAGTAGTTTGGCTCCCCCATATGCCAGCTCAAAATGTGAGATCCTACCACAGGTGGGATCACAATAGCATACCACATAAGAAGAGACTTGAACATGTGTAGATGACCACTACATCTCAATCACAAAATAATAATACTTTCACAATCAAACTCCCTTGGCCAAGGATTTTCATAAATACGAGTAGGTCTTGACTCGTTTCATTATAAGATCAAATAGATTTTTCAATATTCCTTCGTATAGATAACTAGTGCCCACATTGACTCATCGTGCATAAATATATATATCATATAGAACCACTAATTGGACCACCAATTCTCTATCCAAAATAAGTCACATGTTGCCAAAAATGCTCATAATCTTTCCTTTGTGCTAACTCTTGGACTTCAATTTTCAACTTGTTTAGAGTGTGAGCTAATTTGAAAATTATTGGTTGAGGCCCCATAAGCCTTGTCATTCCTTCTAATTAACCAATAGTCTATATGGGATGAAAATATAAATTGACAATCACTCTCCCTTTACATGTAGTTGTTCAACCAATCCAAATAAATCCATAGAGGCCTCCATAAACCCATCAATTCTATTTAGTTTTCTAAATGAGTCACCATGGAGATAAATAAAGTGATTTTTGAAATGTATCAATCATAGAATACACAAGCAATCAAGAACTTATAAAATTAACTTTAACATTTAAATGAATTCAATATAACAAGCAAGTATTGTTAGATTCCAAGCTCATCTATAATATTTCTTCTACAAAGAGAACTACTTCAAAGAGAAAAAACCAAAGGATCAAATTGTAATCAATACATTCATGTGCATTACGTACAAAGAGTAATTACAATATTAAATGCATTTCACATTTGTCAAGAAAAGACAAAACAAAAAAGTAGAAAAGCAATCTTATCTTGTGATACAAGTCACAAGGATAAGAAGCTCATAAAAGAAAATATTATTCTAATTAATTACTCCTTAATTAACTTATAACTGTGTAAATATAATTTTACGCCAACACCCCCCCACCCCCATAACTGCAACTTAGGGAGGTTACATACAAGCTAAAATGAAAGATGAAAATGGGTCCCAACAATAAGGCATGGTCAAGTACCCATTTATAAACAAACAATCTCTCATAACTAGAGAAAAGAAGAAAACCTGGTGGGACAAAACTCCTCTCCAAAAGAGAGAAAACAACATGTATGTACAAGTGATGGTTACAAAATTAAGTCCACCACAAATACATAATGAAAACCCCCATAAGAGAGAGAAGATGAATGAGATTTTGAATCCCCTCCAAGAAGCAACTCCTATACCAATGATGAGTGCCTGAAGATAGAAAATAATCCACTACCTACAAACAACATTTCTACCCTTCAAAAGAAACAAATCCACTAGTGAATATAGAAGTCATTTCCACATTCTAGATGAATAGGGAATCCAAATCTAAATGTGTTCTTGTGCCTTTGAATGCAACCCTAGTGACCTCATGTTGAAAAAAGGTGTCGCCTTCAAAACAAAACAAAAAAATTGAATGCCTAATCAGAGAAGTGTAACCAAGAGAGGATAAAATGTGAACTGCATCTAGAAACACAAAAGATTATGTGATGACATCATTGTCCTCAAATATGAAATGAATATCTTCCAATGTACCCTCCACATCAAAAAAAGGAGACTCCACAAACAATAATGAAATGTTTGATAAGTAGGAATCCCAATAAGGTGGATCTAGAAGATTGCAAATGACTTGTCACAAGGAATCATTGGAAGCTCTCAAAGAAGCAACACTAGAATCTATAGTAGCAATAGGTGATGATGGAGAAATGTCTACACATGTTGGTTAGAAGAATTTGGCAAACTAAAGCACAACATTGCCACGAGCGAACCATCGATATGGTGTGTGCAAAAAGGTGTAAAACAAGAAGTTATGCCCCCACCTTAAAATAATTGCATAAAGCATCAGTATGCAATTAATTCTAAGGGGTAAAAGGGGAAAAGAGCCTAAGGAAAACATATACCAGTAAATATGTTCTCAGATCTGCACCTCAAAAATGAAAAATAGGGTTGCCCTCGAGAAAATGCAACAAAGGCGATGTTGCAGGCATGATACACAAAAGCTTGTGTAAGCATGGTATAACACTGAGCAACACTAACAATTGTCATATAAAACATGCAACAACACCCAAAAATACACTAAAGGATCTACATGCTTTAGGGTCAGTATGCATAGGGAAGGGTAATCATCAGAGAACAACTAAATGAATCGTCATCATTCCCCAAGCACGTAGAACTACGAGTACAAAGGAAGAAGGTCACAAAGAGACAAATAAAAATAAAATTTTTGGGTCAACATGGAAGGAAGATGAATCTTCCAATGCTTTGCATCATCCCCAAAATGCCACAACAATAAATAAAAAGACAACAAATAGAAGAAAGTAGGAACAAATAGAAGAATATCACAATAGATGTGTTCCTCATGTATCCACGTGTCTACAAGAACATCACGGGTCCTCCAGGTAGAACTAACAAACATAAAATGACATCATAGGAGAAACATCATGATCAAGCAAGAAAGCACAACAAAACACAAGTAAATCTCTCATGGGTCGGTCGTGAACAAGTCATCCCGGTCCCAATCTTGATAAGTATAACAGGATGGCAGAAGAGCTGACAACAGAACCATGGTAAGAGTAGTCAAAGGAGATTCACTTGGTTTTAGGTGCAGAGGAGCAATAATAATAGTTGGAGCCTCCGAGACACTAGGAATAAGGGTCAACGATCGTGTGAAGATCGTGGACAACCCAGGTATATCAACAACGGACTCAATAATTCACTCCTCAGAAGGGGAATCAAGAGAGTCACTATTAGAATAATGAACTAATCGTGGCTCTATAGTTCTATCAGTTGTAATGTGAGCACAAGGAGACATAGGTGGAGTAACATCATCCAACAATAAAAGAAGAGAAAAAGAATGAGCAGACGGTGAAGGCAATTGCAAGGTGCGGTTAGGTCTACAGGATGGTGACGTGGGATAACTCTCAGGCTTACGCTTAAGCAGCAGAGGTGGAGGATCAAGGTAAATAGTAGCAAGGTAGAGAACATCAGGGAAAATAACATGGGGAGTGCGTGGAGTAGGTACAGGAGTAGATAGGGTGGAAATAGGAGTGGCACTGACAACATGGGTGGGGGTCAAGGATGGAAGGGATGAAGGAGGAGAAGAAGGAACTTGGTGCTCCTAAAAGAATAGGATCAATAGGCGGCTGCAAGGGAGAAGGATCCTCAAGAGGAGGTTGGGCATCAGCAGCATGCGCTTGGGCCACGACATGGCGGTGATGCTTGCGATCTCTCGCAAGCTGATTCCGCCTAGTATGGAACAAGGCTTCTGTTGATAGATCCGAGGGGTCTTCCATCATGGGATCTACGTCATCTACTATCATAGGGATATGTGGAGAAATAGAGACAACCACTAGTAGTGGAGATACCATAAAAGAGGGTGAAGGGAAAGGTGCCCGTTGCATGAGCTACTTTCCTCGTGCCACAGGAGGGACAAGAGGAACATAAGCAACCACTGAAGGTTGGGGAGACACCATAGAAGGACAGGGAGTACTCAATAGAGGCAAGTTTTTTTATGCCAACGAAGAGGCAGGATGAACGAAACTAGCCAACAGAGGCTGAGGAGTCCCAGAAACACGTAGTGCATGAGGCTGTACTCTAGGTTGATCTCAGGCTCTTGTATAAGAGACCACAGGTGGCACTGTAGAGTACAAACCAGGATCACAGGAGCGAGGAGGTGCACTTTGTGTGGGTTGCTTTCCTTTATCTACCTAGGAGGTAGAAGAAGGCACATAAGCATCCTCTGAAGATAGAGACATCATAGGGGGAACAACTGAGGAAGACGAAGAAGAAGGGCTAGTGGACAATTGGACTATCCTGCTCACTTTGAATTTTTGATATGAAATAAACATAATATCATCATGAGGCTAAAGTAACTCAGTGGGGGATGGCTAGAAGTAATCCAAAGAGAAGTTTCCTCGCATGGCGAGTGGTGTAAATCCTATGTGGTGGATTATATGCATAATGCCATCATAAGGAAACTTCAAGCATTGATGAAGCACATAAGGGACAACTCTCATGAAAGTTATCCATGGATGACCTAATTTCACACAAAAGTGATCTGAAGTAGGGATAGTGGAAAGGGGAATGTCTAGGGTTTTTGGTCCCACATGGACAGGAAGGGTGATCGAACCCAAAGTAGGACGAGACAACTTTTCATGACACCGTATAAAGACATTAGATTGCTCATAAACGTCTTTATATAGTTCATGCACATACAAAAAATCCTCGGTAATAACATTAATGATGCATAAAGGATCAATAGGGACACCCTTAATGGGTTTCCCATGGATGTCTGCAGTAATGTACAAAGGTCCTTTCGATGTGTTAGGCGGTATCTCGAAAGAAGAGAAGGAGATGACAGGCTCAAGAATAGGATGTTCTAGAACAAGGCGAGAACAAATGTCCACCATATCGATCATTTCTGAATAAGAAGGAAGAGAAGGAACATTAGAAGTCGACTCTAGTGCCATAGAAGGAGAAGCGAGGTCAACAAAGTTTGAAGAATGGCGGAGCATAGAATCTCTATAGATTTACAAGTGCTGGTTCGTAGGAGCCACTAAATTGTTTCTTCCATAGTTAGCATTAGAGACCTGGATCAGGTTTTGATCGATGAGGTCCTAAACAATATGCTTAAGATGTGAGCATCGCTCAGTGTCGCATCTAGGAACTGGTGTAGTCATGGCAGGTGGGTTCAAAGAATGAACTATCCAAACCATGCAGGTAGAGTAAGCACAATGGAAACAACATAAATATAGAATGCAATGGAAGATTCAAATACTCAATATATCAGATAATCAAAATGCTTATATGTGGAACATGTGGGCTACAATCAAAGGGCTCACAGGCCTGCCTTCCAGGTTACAACAGATATGCAAGATATCGCATTGAAGTACCCTCTGGAAAGAAATCTATATTCTAAAACTATCAAAATCACATTATATAACTACTGCTAACTCCCTTCCTAGTGCATCTAGGAGATCTATATATATCATCTTCGAGCTCATAAAATCCTCCACATCGGCCATAAGAGGTTACAATCTTCAATGAATGATGAAACGTGTAGAAACATGTAGGTCAACCTACAACATATGGTATTACTCTACAAATGAATGAAATTTGGTGTGGACCTCAAGGAGGGTCTATCATGTCCTTATGTGTCGTGTATAATGTCCCATTAGGCTCCACAAGCCATGGAAGTGCTCCGCAAACCTTCTCCTTCCAACTAACTGCCTGAATGCTCTGTTATGAGAAAGCTAATGAACTTCTAATAGCGATAACTCTCAGGAAACAAATCCAAATCACTTGAAATCTTGATATGATGTAGATGACGATATGTAGATGTTAAGTCCTACTCCATGAGCTCTGATATGAAGATGCGACAAAATGTGGTAGAAAATGCTAAACTATAAAATCACTGAACTGAACTGACTTGAAGAAAACAAAAGAATGCAAATATTTTTGGTTGATGCAAGATTGCTCTGCAACCTGGGATGCTCCTGCATCAAACACCTGGGGTTGTTGAAAAAGTAAGTCCCTCACTTTGCTAGGGTAGAGTAAAACCAAGGCAGTCTACCTCAACCTGAGAAATCTATGATGAATCCTCTTCCAATCTTCCTTTCCACTTTACCAAATATTCTTTGTACTGCTTGCCTCTAGTACTGTGTCCAACTTTCCTATCCAAGATGCTCTCTATCTACTCTGGTTGTTGCTGTGGTAACTGATTCTTTAATTTATCTTCAATGTTGTCACTTGATTCACCTTCATGATACTGGTATAGGTTTGCAATTTTGAATATAGGTGATATACCAAATGTCTCTGATAGTTCCACTTCATATGCATTTCTTGAATCAAATTTCTTAAGTACCTTACATGGTCCAAACTTCTTCATTTTCTGCTTGTTGTATGTCTCTATTGGAAATCTCTCTTTTCTCAGATATACCATTACTTCATCTCCAACTAAAAATTCTTTGTCTCCTCTTCTCATCTGCTTGCTCCTTATATTTACTATTCATCTCCTCCAAATGTTTCCTGACCTGATTATGTAGTGTTTCCATGTACTCTACAAATTCTTCTACTTCTGCACTTCTCTTATTCTCCATACTGATGTCTCTCAGCTCTACTCCTCCTCTAGGTTCTACCCCTATCACAATCTCAAATGGTGTCTTCCCTGTACTCCTATTCACTAAATTATTGTATGCAAACTCTGCTTGTGGTAGAACTAGACCTCAATTTCCTACCTTATCTCGTACTAAACATCTTAACAAGTTACCCAAACTCCTATTTACCACTTTTGTTTGTCCATCTGTCTATGGGTGAAATGTTGAACTAAACTTTAGGTCTATCTTCATCTTCTTCCACAATGTCCTCCAAAAATATCCAATGAATCTTGTATCCCTGTCTAAAACTATACTCTTAGGTAACCCATGCAATCTCACAATCTCTTCAAAAAATAGGTTAGCAACATGCACTACATCATTTGTCTTCTTACAAGGAATGTGTATACGTCTAAAAATGACACGAATCATCCTAAATAAATATTCTAAATATTTATTCCATTCTTCTATCAATTAAATAAATATTCTAAATTTATTTAATCGATTCACTGTTCCATAATTAAATAAATTTAATTTATTTAATTAAAGTTCTTCTAAATGTCCTACATGATTAAATAATCATAAATTATTTAATTAAGCCAAATTCCTCTATCCTAAGTTCTAAATTCAAAAATCCACCTCACCTTGTCCACCTCATCAGGTTGCACATGTAATTAAATATTAAATTACCTTATTTTCCCTCACCCACATGGCCTATTTCTTCTCAAATTAGAGGTTAGTTAACTAATCAATCAAAAGTGTTAACTACCCTGTCAATTGAGTCAAATCCTCAATCAATTCAGTCAGTTCCACGATTTATTCTTCTAACCGATCAATCAAGTCTGTTAACAGACCAGTCAATGGAGTTAACTCTCCAATCAGTTTTGTCACATCCCCCCTTTCATGATGGAGCTGGGACATTTGTCACATTTCTACTGGTTGCACATTCCTCAACCATCCTCAGCCGTCGATCTTCATATCTTCTCTCAACCGTCGATTCCCATTCTTCCAAGTCTATAAATGAAGCTTCATCCCTCCATTTTAATCATCCAGACTTTTGACATCGTTACTCTGCAGAAATATCACCAGCGCGCCTTTGGCACCCTTTTGTCATCTACAAGCTTGAGATCACATACTTGCATTGGAGCTCATCTTCATTGCATATCACCATAGCCATTCACCGTCGACTTCCTACAAACAGCTAAAAAGATTGCACTCTCTGAGGGCTCATCTCATCTGCAAAAGGATGATTTGTGATAGGCGAACAACAGAAGTTTCGAAACGGGAGAGGTTTGCACTGTGTTTGTTCACTGCTTCGTTTATTGAATCCTTCTTGTTTCACTATTCTGTTGATGTTTGGGTCTTGTTTAATTCATTTGATTGATCACCATTTTACCCTTACAGAATGAAATACGACATCTTTAAAAATCTATCCACTATTACAAATATAGAATCATATCCCCTCTGTGTTCTTGGTAATCCTAATATGAAATCCATGCTTATGTCTTCCCAAGGTATCTCTGGTACAGTCAAAGATTTGTACAATCCTGTATTCGAACTACTCTCTTTTACAACTTGACAAACTCTACAACTTTGAACAAACTTCGTTACATCCTTATATATCTGAGGCCAAAATTAATGTTCACTTACCAAATCTATTGTCTTGTCAATCCCAAAATGTCCTGCCAGTCCACCATTGTATTTCTCCTTTATCAAATTATCTCTCATTGAACTCCTAGGTATACACAATTGATTTCCTTTGAACAACATATCCTCCCGAATGAAATAATCTAGCCACTTGCTTCTATCTATCATAATAGTTTCCTTACACACTTTCCATGCTTCTACAAAATCAAGATCTTCTTCATACATATGCTTCAGTTCCTCAAAACCTAATACTTCTATTCTCATTTCTGTTAGCAAATTCCTTCTTTTGCTCAATGCATTTGCAACTTTGTTTGACTTCCCACTCCTATGATTCAATACAAATGTGTAACTTTACATGAACTCTACCCATCTGATATGTCTTTGATTCAACTTTTCTTGACTGTTCAAATACTGCAAAGCTTGATGATCAGTGTACAACACAAATTCCTTAGGCAGCAAGTAATGTCTCCACTTCTTCAAAGCTTGAAAATGGCATAGAACTCCTAATCATAAACTGAATATCATCTCCTTGCATCATTCAACTTCTCACTAAAATATGCTACTAGTCTCCCTTCTTGACTTAACACTGCTCCTACTGCATTTCCACTGGCATCACAATCAATGAAATACTTTGTCAAAATCTGGTAATGCTAACACTAGTTGCTTAGTCACTTTCTACTTCAATAATTCAAAACTCTTATTTTCTCTTTATGTCCACTTAAAATCTTTTTTGTCACCTCTCATTGTCTCCGTCATTGGTGTGCATACTGTACTAAAATTTTTGATGAACTTTCGATAGAAACTTGCTAATCCATGAAATGATCTTACCTCCCCAATGTTCATAGGTGTTGGCCACTCAACAATTGCTCTAACTTTCTCAGGGTCCATCTTCAATCCTTCTGCATAAATCACAAATCCCAAATATACCAATTCTTCTTTCACGAAACTACATTTCTTAATGTTTATCAACAATTTCTCTTCTCTCAACCTCTGCAATACTTATCTAATATGCCACAAATGTTCTTCTTTTGTCTTATTGAAAATCAAGATATCCTCCAAGTATACAATAACAATCTTACCCAATAAATTCTTCAAAACCTTATTCATCAACCTCATGAAAGTACTCGGTGCATTAGTCAATCCAAAAGGCATCACTAACCACTCATACAATCCTTCATTTGTCTTAAATGTAGTCTTCCACTCGTCTCCTTCTCTGGTCCTGATATGATGATATCCACTCTTTAAATCTATCTTTGTGAAATATTTTTCTCCACTCAAATAGTCCATAGTGTCATCCATCCTTGGCAATGGGAATCTATACTTAACAGTTATCTTATTGATTATTCTAGAGTCTATACACATCCTCCATTCTCCATCTTTCTTTGGTGCTAGTACTGCAGGTACTGCACACGGGCTCAAACTTTCTCTAATCAATCCCTTCCTCAACAGCTCCTATATTTGTCTATTGAGCTCCACATTCTCTGCTGGTGTCATCTGATGTGCTGGTTTGTTAGGCAAACTTGCTCCAGGTATGAGGTCCATATGATGACTGATACTCCATATTGGTAGCAATCCTTTAGGCACATTATCTGATATGATATCTTCATACTCTGTCAACAATTCAGTTATCTCTTTTGACAATGGTTCTTCTTCTTTTCTGGTAACAATCTTTGTACTTGGGGCTCCACACTTCTTAGAAATCAAAGAAAAAGACATATTTTCATGTCTCAATCTATCCAAAAATTTCCTTCCATCAACCAAATAGATTCTAGCATTCCCACACACTTCACTCTTAGGCTCAACTTCCAAAGGTATCAAGATATGTTTCTTCCCATTAGATGTTATAGTATAAGTATTCTTTCTCCCATCATGTATAGCTTTCCTACCATATTGCCATGGTCTCCCCAATAATATATGACATACATCCATCGACATAATATTACACAATACCTCATCATTATAAGATCCTATATGAAATTTTACCAAACATTGTTCACTCACCAGTACCTTATGTTCATCTTGCATCTATGCTGTCTTGCAGGGCTTAGAGTGTTTCAATCTCTCCAGGTTCAGCTTAGTCACCATATCTTCTGAAGCAAAATTATTTGTACTACCACTATCAATGATAACCTTACAACATTTACCTCTTGATTTGCATCTTGTCCGGAACAAACTTTTCTTTTGCAGTGGTTCCTCAATTGTCTCTGCTTGAAATAATGCTCTCCTCATATGCAGATGCTGCTCTTGCACTGTTCTATGTTCTCTTGCTTGTACTCCCTTGGTGACATTCAAATGCTTTGTGTCCTTCACCTCCACACTTAAAACAAGTTCATCTGAATGATCTTTTATCAAACCCTCTTTCTTCTCTCTTGTATCCTTCATTGCCGTAAGAATTATGATTTCCTCTGTTGTTGCAGTAGAAACTTCTATCATCTCTCTAATACGAATTGTTATCTCCATCTTCCTTTTTGTATGGACTTCTTTCCTTATTTTTCTCTGCATAATGTATTTCTCCTCCAGAATATGTTTTGCCTCTTTGAAATTTACCTCCTCTACCTCTCTGTCTTTGCTCGTGCCTCTTATTCAACTTGTCTTCAACTTTTAATGCAAACTGATATGCTTCTTCTACTATTGGCATCCTCACCAAACTTAGTTCTTCTTAAATGTTCATTCTTAATCCTTTTATGTATCTTGCCACTTTCTCCTTGCTTGCTTCACTATGTCCAGTCCTTATGATCATATTATGAAATTCTTCAGTATACTTCTTCATAGATTTCTCCTTTTGCCTTAGGTTTTGTAATATCTTCAACAATTCCAACTCATAGTCAGCAGATATGAACTAATTCATTAACTTTGTCACCATCCTATCCCATTTTATGATCTTCTCTTTTCCTCTCCTATTTCTATTCAAATGAACTTCTTTCCACCAAATAGCAACATGTCCTTTCAACTTAGTTTTTGCAAATCTCACTCTCTTTAGGTCTTCAATTTCTTCATATTCAAAGTATTCCTCCAAGTCATTTATCTAGTCAATCAATTCCTCCTGATTCAAATTTCTAGTATAGTTCGGTACTTCCACTCTAGGTCTCTTTCCCATCTTAGAAATATCTTTCAACATCTTAACCTGGTCTAATTCTTCTTCTTCTAGGACTTCTTCATTTTGGTCAGCAGCTTGAAATTCATCATCGCTTTCATCTTCATGTCTAGGGTTTAGTCCTCTTCTTATATCTTCTTCTACAACATCCAATAGAACTTTCATTGTCCTCATCATCTCTATTATTTCTTCCATTCTTCTAGCAACATTGGCCATAGCAAGCATCCCCCTCGGTGGCATCTCTTCCTAGGATCCGGTGCAACTGCCTCATTTCGGTGATCTGACTACAAGGTAGCAACTGCCTCACAATCGGCGCAGTAGACTGCCTTGGGTCGGTGCTCTGTTCACTACAAGATCTTCTAGAATGCCTTCACTTCCCAAAGGATTCAAAACTTTGCTCTGATACCACTTGGTGCAGTCATGGCAGGAGGGTTCAAAGAATGAACTATCCAAACCATGCAGCTGGAGTAAACACAACGGAAACAACACAAATATTGTTAGTGTGAATAGGGTTACTTTGCTATCTAGCTCCTTCTTAATTTGTTCTTTGCTTTAGCTCTTTTCACACTAGGTTAAGTTTACTTAGAGACTTTTTCACTTTATCCCATATTGGTTATGTATTGAGTTTCTTGGGTGGAATATCCTTTATATATCCACCTCTTGCTCTCATATGAGCAACCCCATTCTATTGTATTGCTTTGCATTCTTTTGAGTTGAATACAGTTTATTTAGCTCATATGTGATTTATATTTTGCTTTATTTCAATCACTTGCATTCTTGGGTAGAAATCTAACATGGTATTAGAGCGGTTGTGAGTTGTGGGTTAGCTTTTTTTAGAAATCTGAGAGTGTAGGGTTGTTTTTCGAAGCACATGAGTATGCTCTCTCTTGCATCTTCTAATGATATGGAGAAACAAAAAAGTGTGGAGAAAACTCTAGTTTCTGGGGGGGTTCATATTTTGACTTGCCAGTTGCAGGTTTTTTCGGAGCTTCCTCGATACTCTTTGAGCTCAAATCTAACAATTGGCTTGCATTTTATTTATTCTGATCAATCTTGCAAGTTGCAACATGCCTTTGTTTGTCTTAGGTAGCTAAGACAGTCTTTGCATGCCGTTTTTTGGTTGCTGGGGTCATTTTTTGGTGCTAAAAGTATTTTTTTCATTAGAGTCACATCTTCTATACATAAAAAAGAAAAATGCCTTCTGGGTTTTGTTCACAACATCAAAAAACCATCTGGGTATCTATTAGTTTTTGCATGTAGCTTATATATTTTGCAGAAACAACATCAAAAAGCTACAGCAGACCCCCTCTTTGTTGGTGTTTTGGAAATTGCAGTTCAAATTCTAAAGGCTGTAACTCGGGCTCCTGACCTCTGATTTGTGAGATTATTTTTTTGATTTTGGCTAATTTTTCATGCTCTACATTCTGGTGCAAACGATTTCTGATTTCAGTGTACGGATTTTCCAAAAATCTCAGATTCTCACACATGACTCTGCGTAGTTCCTGTTTTGGGACTTTCAAAAGTGCATAACTTTTGCATACAACCTCGGATTGAGGCGATTCATTTTTTGAAAGTGCATGTTTTTTCATGTACTTTGCAGTGGTACTACTAATTTCATTTGGGTTTGGTCTGAAATTGTAATTTTAGTATATGTTCATTTTGGGATTTGTAAAAGCATTGAAGTCAAGTCCAATCAACGTTCTCTTGCTAGTGGCCATTGTAACCACACTACTTATAAAGTGCCAAATCATTTTGCTTAGGGGGCTTCTTCATTGAGTAATTCAGAGGGGGTCTCTTGGTGTTCTTGCTTTTGTTGGATTTAGTCTCTTAATTGGTCTTATGTATGATTAAATTTAAGGAGTAATCATGGGTATCACAAAGCATCCAACTGTAATTGAACTAAAAAGAGGTGACTATAAGTCTTGGTGAGATGGTATGCTGAAACATTTCAGATGGCTTAATCTTCTGCCCTATCTCTATTAACTTGTTCCTCAACCTGTATCATTTTAGAAAAGCATTGTATGGCATCAAAAGAATGGTTATGTAGCACCATTTCTTGGTTCAAATGTCAACTTTGACACAATGAGTACATTAACATGGGTTTCTTCCCCTTGTGCTCATTGGACCAAACTTTGGGAGATGTATGGTGACTTGGATGAGTCTCTATTTCTTGAGGATCCCGTTGCAGATTGTTTAAAACCATTTGATATTTTTCTACCATATGATTTTAAAACAAATATGAAGCTTGATGAATGGAAAGCACTTGAATGTCCAGATGACATAGAGACTTTTCCTGATACTCCTCCTTTAGAGACTTCATGCGATCCAGCATTAGCAAATATTTCACATGTTCATACTAAGCCATCTTGTATGGACATATCATTTGGGGATGAACAATGTAGTCCTATGACATGCATTGAGATCTCATCTCCTTCATTACCTATTGCTCTATTTGAGTCCAGTGTAGCTCCTTTCATGGCTTATAGTGATTCTGTGCAATAGGCTCATATCGGTCTTCTAGAGGCAGTTTTTTGGGACATATTCCTACTAGACATATCATCCTTGTTTATGGAGTCCCACATTATAGATTTGGGACACTATTGATTTCATTCATCTTCTCTTTGATGGAGTTGATTCTTCTTCATATGTTTCGAGGGCACATTCAGACCCTCTTGTTCCTTCTTTGCCTACATTTGCTTCTACAGTGACAATATCTGCAGATATTCATGAGTCCACATGTTTGACTCAGTCATCATTCATGTTGACATCCTCTGCACAAGTACTAGATTTTTATTGGTCCGGTTGTCTTACCGATGGTGAGCATCATACATCCATGGTTATTGTACCTGAATCTTCTATGGTACCTGATTCATATCAGTATTTGTCGCAGTTTGGCATTAGCTTAGAGATCATTGGGCAACATTTGGAGAAGACTTTCTTGTCTTCAAAGAAGATATCGTCTTTTGAGATTGTTCTTCATCCTCCTATTCAGTCACAATTTGGTAGTGGATTGGAGACATTTGAGCAGTTTTTAGGAGCATCATTGTTGTCTTTGGATCATGTGCAAAGTTCAAAGACATTTATCCTTCTTCCTTCATATTCCTTTCAGGAATGGGAAGAAATCCTGCATACATTATTGGTCTTGTTTCTTCCTAAGGGGAGGAATGTTGTTTGGTGATCATGGATCATCTTCAACATTCATTTTCAGACATCTACCATCAGTGCAGGACACTCTACATTGAGGGGGGGCTATTTGGGCTCTCTTCTTTTCCTCTCTTTATGGGGGGTTATTCATTGTATTTGTGTTGGAATTGGAAGCATATGATTCATGTTGACCCTACCTTACCACACTTCTTACATTCTCACTTTTGGGGAGGAGTTTTTTCCCATGAGGTTTTCTCCTTTTCTCCACTTGAGATCTTTTGTACATGGGTACTTCATCAGGCCTTATTGCCGGGACCCATCTTTGCATAATAATCTTCTCTCCTAAGTTGCACTTAAGGGGAGGTGTTAGTGTAAATAGGGTTACTTTGCTATCTAGCTCCTTCTTAGCTTGTTCTCTGCTTTAGCTCTTTTCACATCAGGTTAAGATTACTTAGGGACTTTTTCACTTTATCCCGTGCATTGGTTGTGTATTGAGTCTATTGGGTGGAATATCCTTTATATATCCACCTCTTGCTCTCATATGAGCAACCCCATTCTATTGTATTGCTTTGCATTCTCTTGAGTTGAATATAGTTTATTTAGGTCATATGTGATTTCTATTTTGCTTTCTCTCAATCACTTGCATTCTTGGTAGAAATCTAACAAATATAGAATGCAATGGAAGATTCAAATACTCAATATATCAGATAATCAGAATGCTTATATGTCAGTAACATGCGAGCTACAATCAAAGGGCTCATAGGCCTGCCTTCCGAGTTACAACAAATATGCAAGATATGGCATTGAAGTGCCCTCTAGAAAGAAATCTGTCTTCTAAAACTATCAAAATCACATTATATAACTACTACTAACTCCCTTGCTAGGGCTTCTAGGGGATCTATATATATCATCTTCGAGCTCATAAAATCCTTCGCGTCAGCCATAAGAGGTTACAATCTTCAATGAGTGATGAAATGTGTAGAAACATGTAGGTCAACCTACAACATATGGTATTACACCGCAAATGAATGAAATTTGGTGTAGACCTCAAGGAGGGTCTATTAGGTCCTTATGTGTCATGTATGATGTCCCATTAGGCTCTGCAAGCCAATGAAGTACTCCGCAAACCTTCTGCTTCCAACTGACTACTTGAATGCTCTGTTATGAGAAAGTTGATGAAATTCTGGTAGTGATAACTCTTAGGAAACAAATCCAAATCACCTGAAATCTTGATGTGATGTAGATGACACTATGTAGATGCTAAGTCATACTCCATGATCTTTGATACGAAGATGCGGCAAAATGCGGTAGAAAATGCTAAACTGTAAAATCACTGAACTGAACTAAAATGAAGAAAACAAAAGAATACATTTTTTTTTGGTTAATGCAAAATTCCTCTACAACCTGGGATGCTCCTACATCAGGAACCCTATGGAACTGGCAAAAAGCCTTTGGGTCATACGAAGGCGGTAGGGGATTACGCGTATCTAGAGGCTTGATAGGGGTAGCTGCACTAAACCGTTGTTAAGGAGTTGTTGCATAATGGTGTAGAGGGACTCCTTTAAAGGAGTAAACTTTCTATTTCTTAATGCTTTATGAGTAGAGAGGGGTAAGGTAGCTTGAGAGGATGCTTCAACCATTGCATTGCTAACTAGATTTGATGAATTATTCTTATAAAAATTCTTATTTTTTTATAGTTTGTGAATGACGAAGAGGCACCTGGTTGGACAATAGGAGCAAGTGAGGGAGAAACCTCAAACTAGTTAAGTGTTTGTTGATAATCACTTAGTGCTGTGCACAAATGTGTAAATGAAGAATATTTCATAAACAAAATCCTATCTCGGATCTGCGGCTGAAGGTTTCCAATGAAAACCCTCTACATGTCAGAATCAGGCAGAGCATAGGGTATCTGAGAGAACAGAGACTGATAATGACAAATGAAGCCCGTTACCTTATCAACACTTCCTTGATTGCAATGGACAAGGTCCATAAAAGTGACATGTGGTCCTATGCTCAATTGGAAATGTTGCAAAAATTGATTAACAAGTTGATCAAAACAAAGAATGGAATGGTCGGGCAACGAGCAAAACTAATCCAACACAGTTTTGCCAACAAAGCGTCTTGAAATAGAAAATCACTGCATAAAGCGATGAAGGCAGAGATGTGGGTTTGTGGGTTACCTTTACTCGTGTACTTCTCGAATCTCGGTGCCCTGAAGTTTTGCAAAAACAAAGTAGCAAGAATAGCCAAAGAGAATAGGCTACACCTGTAGTATGCAGGGACATGTGGTTGTGAAGATGAGGTGGAAAGCATAGTGAGCTACTATTGTAATGAGCCAACATTTTGCAAAAGTTGGTTTATGACATGATCAATAGTATGTGTAGGTGGAGGGAGTGGAGCAGAAACAAGAGGTTGTGAAAGTTGTGAAACTCCAGGGGCACCAAGAGGAAAAGTGAACTGTAAGGGCCTCGAGAGTGGAATGAATTGATATTGATTACTATGATTTGTTACAACACCAGACAAACCAAATCCTACACTACTAGAGTGAGCAGAACTAGTAGTCATGTGAAGAGAAGTGGAAGTATGAACACCTATAGTAGGTAAAGGAAGGGAGAGCTGATTGCCAAGAGTGTGAGATTTAGAGTCCTGAGCACCTGGAATACAACTTAGCAATGGTGGGGCTTTGCTATGCACTATGTGAGCAATGCCCCAAAGAAAACTAATGCCCTAAGGATGATTAGTTAGTATAACACAAAGAACATTGACAAGAGGGATAGTGGAACAAGATATTTCCTCACGAGTCAGAAAGTTCTGAAAATCAGCCAAATGGCGATCTAAAGCATTAATTTTTTCTTGCAGAACATATTCAAGTACCACCTCATGATCGAAGGCTGGCTCTGCATCATGAAAAATAGTCATTGGTATAGTGCGAGAAGAAGAAGGAGATGAAAGAGATACATTAATTTGTTCAGAATAAAGATAAGTGAAATCATGAGTCAAGTGAATAGGTGTGGAAAGATTCATAGAAAATGTCATAAAGCAATTTCTTAGACTCCTACGCACAACGTATATAGAATTTGAAGAGAGGGTCGTAAAGCTCATAAACTACGTTTAGGCTTCACAACATGCCATGTTAAATGTTAAAAGGAAAAATGTTTTTATTTTTTATTTTTTAGGACAATGAGTTCATCAAAGAGAGAAATGATGAACCACGACAATGAAGAAAGAAAAGTTTAAATGTAGAATGTCAGGTTCATCAAAATGTAGTGTAGGAAAAAATACTCCTCGATTGAATAACCTCAATCAAGTGAATTCTCCACTAACACTACACTCAGGTTCTGTTAACTAGGGTTTTAGATGCTCAAGAACCTACTTTAGGTTACAATAGAACCACTATGTGTCACAATCAAAGCAATACAACCTACTAGGTGATTGATAATGAAGGGAAAAAAAAATGCAGAATTGAAATGACTATAAATA
This sequence comes from Cunninghamia lanceolata, assembly GCA_027924645.1. NCBI lineage: Eukaryota > Viridiplantae > Streptophyta > Pinopsida > Cupressales > Cupressaceae > Cunninghamia > Cunninghamia lanceolata. The sequence continues at coordinate 2,522,758 of BSBN01000500.1, read as the reverse complement.
GAATTAAAAGAAACTAATATCAAGAATGAAAAGAGACAGAAAAGTGAAACTTGTAGCCGAAAGGGGAAGCTCATTGCCTTGGACGACAGCACATCGTGAGGACTTGTGCATTGGGTGAGCAGGTGGAGTTTGAAAAGTACCCAAAATAAAAATGTCCTAATCCTTACAGATCTAGGACACATGCACAACACAAATTTCATCACCAAATACACCCAGCATTATCCAGGTAAAACAAAATTTGAAATAAAACCAATTTTACTAAGGAAATGAAATAAAGCAAGAAAGAGAAGAAAACAAGCCAAACCTTCATGCGTTCAACAAGTTTTCACTACAAGAATACCTACAAAAAGGACATAGAAGAAGGGGTTGTGCTTCTTAGGGACTTGCCTTAGTCAAGTCCCAGTTTTGGTATTTCTACCTCCACTAACATCAATTTGATGAAGAGAATAAACAACATGAAAGAGAAAGTGTGTGCCTATCCTAAGTGCGTCTAGGAAAGGCAAGAGCAATGATAAAACAAGTAAACTAAGAAGATTTGCTTCCCTGGTCTATGGGGAAGAAAGACACAAACATGCAACCAGTCCAAGATAACACAATGGTGGTCTAAACCATAACAATGCTAAGAAAAATGGTGGTCTACACCATAACACAACTACACAATATAAAACAGATTTAAACACCAACCATTGAAACGAAATAATAGAACAATCTTTACCCATTTGAATAAAAGAAGGTTGTAATCTCTCAAGAGCCCAAGTATGGTATACAACTTTAATCCAACAAGAGATAGCCTTCAAGGGGAGCATCAAATGAACACAAGAGCCTCCAAGAGCCAAATGAAAGTGATACCACACCAAGAGAGAATACCAATATCCAAGAAGGTGCTATGGAGCTTGAATTCAACCAAGATTTTTGTAAGTTAGAGCTAAGAAAATTATATCAGCTTGAGAGAGTGTGTAAGTGCATGAGAGTGAATGAGAGAATGAATAAGAATGAGAGAAAATCTAAGAGTTCTGTTCCAAATTCAACCAAAGGGGGGGGGATATCGAAATAGCACATTGAGAGACGTTCTGCACCTTGGAAAGGCATTAATGAAAAGTCTCATGATCACCAGAGGCATGTGGTAACACTTAGGAATGGTCACATGGCGGCAAACAGATGCGAGATGCTAGCACGTCACACTGACGTCCGCATGGAGCACTCGAGTCTAGGTAAAACTAGCTCCTGGTCACATAGGATGCCTTAGAATCATATGACCATCTAAGCATCAGAACAAAATTTGAAGAAAATGAGAGAAATAAGCCTAAATTAAACAAACCTTAGCCCACAATTTAAAGAGAAGGCACAAACACTAAGGTGATTGTGAAACGTAGTGCAAAATTGCAAGGGTTGCAATTTTCGACGTTACAAAAGGGAATGTCAAAAACTCTCTCAAATAATAAAGGGATGTTAAAGTTTAAATGCACACTTCATAGAAACAATAAGTGGATGGCAAAGTGAACACACTAAACAAAGTGAACTCCAAAGTTCAAATAAGTAAGTGGATGCCAAAGTTCAAACACACATGAAAGTGAATGCCAAAAGTTCAAACAATAAGTGCACACAAAGTAATGCCTAAAGTTCAAATACACTTCAAACAAACAAAATTCAAAGACACTACAAACAATCAATGGATGTCAAAATTTAAACACATGTACAAAGCAAATGCCAAATCACAAACACACACTTTATACAAACAATAAATGCAAACAAAGTGAATTCAATTTTAAACATATGAAGTGAAACACATATAAGTCAATGCTAAAGTTCAAACCCATGCTTCACACAAACAACAAGTATATCAAATTACAGTGATGAAAAGATGAAGAAGAAGAGGAAAAAATGCTCTGTTAGGGTTTCATTGAAAATAAGGCTGCCTAAGAGGCGACACTAGACTGGCCCGACGGTTGCTGCAGAGGCCTCCAATGGCATACGATCCATGAGGGAGGAAGCTGCATTTAGTTTTCTCATTGCAGTCATGGTGGAGTTTATGCTTGGAACAGTGCGGCGGTTGTCCGGTTCAGTTTGTGCCCTGGTCTTCTCTAGTTGCGGTGGTGGCGATGTTTGAGTTGGGTTTGTGATGCGGTTGGTCATGGGCTGTGTAGAGCATTGTCTCTTTGTTTTGTCATGCGGTGGCTTTGATGGCGGCTGTTGTGATGGCGACGTTTGCTTCAGACGAGGGTTTTGTTGGAGTAGAGGCACAGGTCTATTTCCGGTTTGTTCTTCTTTTTGGCCACTTCCAGCGGGTAGTTCTGGTGGCCTAGGGTTCGGTGATGGATGCCCTCTTATTTCTTTTGCTTATGTTGGTGCCAGTTGTTGGTGCCTGCCAGTTGTCCATGTTGGTTATTTAGTAGCCTGTCAGTTGTCATTGTTTAGTAATGCTTTTGTTGGCTTTCTTCTTTGGCAGGGAAGGAAGCTTAGCTTTATGCTTCCTATAATCTCTTTCTGGGCTCTGCCCATGTTCTTTAGGGGTGTGCCTTTACACCACCCACCTCTTTTTTGTGAAAATGTATTAATTATCTTTAATTAATATAAGGATACATGCATTTTCATTAAAAAAAAGAAAAAAAAGGAAAAAATGACAAAGTGAATTCAATTTTAAAAATACAAAGTGAAACAAATATAAGGCGGTACTAAAGTTCAAACCCATACTTCACACAAATAATAAGTATATCAAACTAAAGTGAATGCCAAAGTTGCGCTCCACACAAACAATAAATAGATTCCAAAGTGAAACACTAAATAAACATGTTTAAAATACAACACTAAATATGACAATGTTAATAGATTGCATTGTGGTTGAATGAGATGCCACATTTATCTGATGGATTCTTTATGATTCAATTCTCTAATGGTTCATTGGCAATTTAATTCATGTGGTAATTTATTTAATACCTATCCATTATTTTTATTTTCAAAAAATAAATTGAATTTCTTTTAGTAATTATAGCATTGTCCACCAATTGTTTTTTTTTTTTGTTGTTGTCTCGGAGGTGTCTCCAGCTCAACGATTGCGACCCTGATGCCGAGTCATATCAGTGAGTTGAAACTAATCCTTCGGGCCATGGGAAAGCCCATCAGTCGACCCAAACTATCCGCGTCTAGGTGAGGCGGGGCTTGAACCTATGTCGATTGTCCATGTCTTTCAACGACTCAACCAAACGATGTACACCTCGGGTCCTTCTCCACCAATTGTTACATGTAATAACTTTATAGTAAAAAACAAATATAAATTATTTAGTGATAGGCCTATAAATATTTGTGCCTATTTGACCATTTGATAGCACCTTTGGTACTTTTACTAGTATATCTATAAATATAGAAATTATAAAGAAATTAGCATGCCCATGCAGATTTCACCATTATGGATTTGTTGGGACAAGTTGAGTCGAAGCCACTAAGAGAATCTATATAGGTAGGTAATGATGAGCCCCCCCTTTTCAAGAGCCTAGAAGATTCCTAGTGTAGAACTAGAAGTATAGATCATTTCTTTAAATAAATATATTTCCTGCATAAAAAACAAAGCAAATGTTGACATGGCTGAATCAAGGCCCTACGAATTAGGTCACAGTAGTCAAATACGTTATCTCGGATAAGCCCCTCCGAGTAATTACAAAAAGAAAAAGATTCCAGAACCCTCTTTTACTAAACCCTCGGAGAAATCTCTGAAATAAATTCATCCACTCTAGGGGTTTAGCTTCAATTTGCTTGCAGTCTTTCAATTCCATTGGGCTTACAATTTCCTCCAATTTCCTTCAGAAAATAGCTCCTGCATAGCATTCTGTGGCCGAATTCGGGGTCGTGTTTTTTGGTCCAGCAGCACCTTTTTCTTTTTTCTTCTTCTTTTAAAGGTTAAGGACGTCTTACCCAAAGGCTCGCTTGGCTAAATTTGGGATTGTTTTTGTTTCAGACAGAATATTTTTTATTTTTTGTAGTTTGAGAACAGCGACACTAGTTAGAGATGTTGGCCTCTGCTTCTAGTGTTGCTTCTTCTTCTCCTTCCATTCGTTTTGTAGCTCCTAGTCGCCCGGGGTTTTCGAAAACATCGCAAAGGCGGGGTTTTTGCCTGGCCTCTGTAGCCAGAAATGGGTTTAAATGTGGCACTTCATCTGGTTGCAATCGATTTAGCCTGGGTTTTGCTAAAACTTCGTTATCAAGAAGATTCATATCTGGCAACGTTAGATGCGAGGCAACTGTAGTAGAAAAGGAAACACTTGATCCCCCCGCTGAGAAGCATGAATATCAGGCTGAGGTAACTTGGTTTCACATTGGAGGAAAGAGTTCTTGAGCAGAGTACTATTTAATGTAACAACTTTTTGCATAAATTTGATGCTTTTATTTGTGTTTTCAACCGCTATTTGTTTAAAATTGGACTGCAGGTCAGTAGGCTGTTGGATTTGATTGTTCACAGCTTGTACAGCCACAAAGAAGTTTTCCTTCGGGAGCTTGTCAGGTTAGTATTGGTATTTTGAATTTTAAGTTTATTGAAATTTCATTTCAGACGGAGATATAAATGGTGTTTCCTTTTTTTTTTTCAAGTAAATCTTAGGTGAGGTTATTAACCACCTTTAATGGTTGTGTGGGGTAAGCTTTGAAGGAATCCTTAATATTTCTAGACCCGTGTCATTTTAATAGGTAATTGTTACACTGCAACTTTACCACATGTTGTTGGAAGCTATATTACCAGAAACGAGAAACCTGAAATACCATGGAAACGGAAAAGTGATGGAAAACATTGTTGGATGAGGTTGCGCATAAACTGTTTATATACACATTCATTTTGTTAACATTTTTGTAATTTTTAGTAATTAAATCTAAAAGTTCCACCAAAATTATGATTACGGCCATCAATATTATGTCTTAGATTAAATATTCTAAACCTAAATATTACAAATATTATGTTGATAACTGAGCAACATATCTAAAGAGAATGAATAAGTCACTTCTTTTAACTTTCTACTATTAACTGTGTTAGATAAGAGAAAAACCTGTCACCGAAATTTTCACCCACTACTTCTACTTAGTGCCTGCAGTCTATAAATACCACTAATTTAAGACTTAAATGTGTATATCCACAATGCTTTAAAGTAATCCTAGTTCACCAACCAAAGATGAGACGATAAAATTACCCAAAGCTAAAATTTATTGTCATGTGGAAAAGTTCACTAATTTCACATTCTTAATCTGATCAATTATTTGTTCCAATTATTAACAGGCCACATTGTATTTTTTAATATATCGGAAAAGAAATGCATTCTTTTATATAGTTGGGGAAGGTGAATGTCTAATTTAGGAGGCCTTTTGAACCCTGAGAGTACAGGGCTAAGTTGAACTACTGTAATGTCCCCTTTTTGGGACAACACTAATTTTATCCTTGCACACAATTTTGACTTATATGGTTGATTTCCTGCTTTTGTTATTGCTTGCTGATATAAGCTTCTTTGTGGATCTTATGACTGATCTGATACTCTTTGAATGATATATTGCTCCTTGAATCCTATGAAGGTACTCAAATTGCTGACGGAATGATAGATGATCTATTTCCAAAGTATACAGATGTGTTATGAGAGAATGATGATGAGATTCGATGATTGCCAAGGAGAGAGATATGCATGTAATTCAATGCTTGACCGTCTCAAACGCAGTTAGGAGAGATGATTGTGAGAGATGCTTGAGTTCCTATTATTCGATGCTATGATATTCAATGATTACTTCAATTGCCGCCTCTGGTCTATATACCTGCTTTGTTTAGTGTCAAATTGATCCACGGAAGTCTATCTAGGATGGCGCTCCACAACGACCTCTCAAACAAAGCCAAGGTTCCAATTTCTACTGCCACCTACTCAGACTGATTGATGATTGATGACGTAGACTTGGTATTGCAGAGGTATGATGTGAATGCTGCTAGCCGATGATTGGATTCGAATGCTATTTTAACTCTTATATTCAATCTGTATTGGATGCTGAGCTTGAGTTGTTCAACGATGAGATACAATAAAGTTGATGGCTGTAATTCGATGATGATGCCCATAGCTAATGAGGAGATCCTATTCTTATATCGTAGACGTCTTGTAAAAAGTTGCGTCTGTTCTACATGACCCTTAGCAATAACTAGTGCCTCTTAATCATCCACTATTGGCTTTCATTCATATAATCGTTATTTCATATTTGCTAATCATTCTTAATCAGTGGTACCTTAACCAGTCTCCCTTAATGGGATCGATTACTCTGTCCCAACCGAATCGGGACATGACAGCCCTCCCCACTCGAGATTGCTTGTCCTCAAGCAATCATGAGTTCTTTCATTACTTTGCACTTTTAGTATTTACCTTCCAATGTGTTGAGACGAAATCATGGATTTGATCTAGAATGAATATTGCTTTAGTGAAAAGAAATTGATTGTGATTCCATGAAAGAGAATTTGTGATCAAAAGAGCATTTGATGTTTTGAATAATAATGATGGGATACAAGTATCATAGATTAAGAAGATTTGAGAGTATTGAGATTCCAAGATGCATCTTGAGATTTGGTCTTGTATCTTAATGTTCCAACTTTTTAGGCCCAAGGGCAAAGCTCCTTTGGCCCAAGTGAACATGTCATTTCCATCACGAGTGGCGTATATAGAAGAGCATATCTCTCTCTAGACCCAAAGGCAGAATCCTTTAATTAAAAGGTAGAACCCCCTTGGCTCATGTGATCTTATTAATTCCATCATAAGTGGCATATCTAGAAGAGCACATTTCTCTCTAGACCCAAAGGCAGAATCCTTCATTAGAAGGCAGAACCCCTTTGGCTTATGTGGACTTATCATTCCTCGTCATGAGTGGCGTATCTAGAAGAGCACTTCTCTCCTAGACCCAAAGGCAGAACCCTTCACTAGAAGGCAGAACCACTTTGGCTCATGTGAACTTATTACTTCCATCATAAGTGGCGTATCTAGAAGAGCACATTTCTCTCTAGACTCAAAGGCAGAACCCTTCATTAGAAGGCAGAACCCCTTTGGCTTAAGTATGTGGACTTATCATTCCTCATCATGAGTGGCATATCTATAAGAGCACTTCTCTCCTAGACCCAAAGGCAGAACCCTTCACTAGAAGGTAGAACCCCTTTGGCTCATGTGAACTTATTACTTCCATCATAAGTGGCATATCTAGAAGAGCACATTTCTCTCTAGACCCAAAGGCATAACCCGTCATTAGAAGGTAGAACCCCTTTGGCTTATGTGGACTTATCATTCCTCATCATGAGTGGTGTATCTAGAAGAGCACTTCTTTCCTAGACCCAAAGGCAGAACCCTTCACTAGAAGGCAGAACCCCTTTGGCTCATGTGAACTTATTACTTCCATCATAAGTGGCGTATCTAGAAGAGCACATTTCTCTCTAGACCCAAAGGCAGAACCCTTCATTAGAAGGCAGAACCCCTTTGGCTTATGTGGACTTATCATTCCTCATCATGAGTGGCGTATCTAGAAGAGCACTTCGATCCTAGACCCAAAGGCAGAACCCTTCACTAGAAGGCAGAACCCCTTTGGCCCATGTGAGTTCATTACATTTTCTTTTGGTTCTAAAATCAATTCTCTTTTCTTCTTTTACTTGGAGTTACCTTGATTTCTTCTTGACTTTTTTTGTTGAATATGACTTCTATATTATGTGCTTGAGCTCATGTTCCACATCTATGTCCTGGTTTCCATGCTTCTTTGCATTTAAAACACTTTTTTTGTCTTGTTCACAAACGTGTCCTTTCTCCCATTCCTTCTTGCAATCAAAACAAAGACCCTTCTTTCTTAGCTCTTCCCGACCATTATAAGAAAGATATGGTTTCTCGTATTTCTTTTCACTCCTTAGACATATATGTCCTGATTGCCATGGTTCCCCGCATTTACGACATGGATTCTTATTAAGATTTTCTTTCTTATGCATAGGTTTGGTGAATAGTTGAGGGGTCTTACTAGTTTCTATTTGAGTTGCCATTTCGATGGCATCATCCATGGTAGACGGTCTTAGAGCCCCTACCAATCCTCTTAGCTTCTCATCCAAACCTTGAACAAATAGGAATGTGAGTCTTTCATCATCTATTCCGGGGACTCGAATGGCTACTTTCTCAAATTCACTCACATACTCGTCCACGGTTCCACGTTGTCTTATTAAGGTTAAATCTCGGAAGTCTTGTTGGGGATGTCTTCTATCAAATTTTTTGAGGAATTTATTGGAAAATTCCGCATAGGATGTGATGGAATCATGTCCTTGAGTTCTTTTCCCATTATGCCACCATTCATATGCTAAGCCTTCCAAATGTAGGATGGCAAATTGAAGGGCGTCTTTCTCCGTCATGGGGTTAAGAAGAAAATAGTCATTTAGTTTTTGTAACCATGCATTCGGTGATATCTTATGGGTTCCATCATAATGTGGCAAATTTACCTTATTGGCCTTTTGCTTCAAATCCTTATTTGCGGGCCTTTTCTTTCTTCTTGTTAACTCATTCCTTTTTTGAGTTGCTATATTCGGTAAAGGACACCATTCTTCTTAGTTCGGGTTCTAAGTTGGCATAAGCTCTCATCATGTCTTCCGTGCTCATGCTTTGGGGGGTATCGTTTTCCATTCTTGGGTTTTCTTCACTTGGTAGGAAGGATGGTATTGGAATCCTTGAACTTGACAAAGAGTTGCTATTTTCAGCTTGATTAGAAGCTACTTCCTTCCCATTAGCTGTTTGTGCCTTTAAAGTTTCCATGTCATTTCTCAAGGTTTGCACAGTTTGCAAAAGGACTTGAGTAGCTTGATTTTGATCATTCAAATTCCTTGTGGTTGCTTCAGTGAAGGCTCTCAATTTGTTGTTCATCCTTACTTGGCTGCTTCTTGGCCTTCTATATGTTTGCATACAGTATCCTCACAGGTTGGCAGGACGTAGCTCTGATACCACTTGTAATGTCCCCTTTTTGGGACAACACAAATTTTATCGCACACAATTTTGACTTAAATGGTTGATTTCCTGCTTTTGTTATTGCTTGCTGATATAAGCTTCTTTGCGGATCTTATGACTGATCTGATACTCTTTGAATGATATATTGCTCCTTGAATCCTATGAAGGTACTCAAATTGCTGACGGAATGATAGATGATCTATTTCCAAAGTATACAGATGTGTTATGAGAGAATGATGATGAGATTCGATGATTGCCAAGGACAGAGATATGCATGTAATTCAATGCTTGACTGTCTCAAACGCAGTTAGGAGAGATGATTGTGAGAGATGCTTGAGTTCCTATTATTCGATGCTGTGATATTCAATGATTACTTCAATTGCCGCCTCTGGTCTATATACCTGCTTTGTTTAGTGTCAAATTGATCCACTGAAGTCTATCTAGGATGGCGCTCCACAACGACCTCTCAAACAAAGCCAAGGTTCCAATTTCTACTGCCACCTACTCAGACTGATTGATGATTGATGACGTAGACTTGGTATTGCAGAGGTATGATGTGAATGCTGGTACCTCAACCAGTCTCCCTTAATGGGATTGATTACTCTGTCCCAACCGAATCGGGACATGACAACTACATTCCAAAGGATCATCGATAAATTAGAAGGGAGAAAAAATTGTGCCAAAATTTGCTGTTGCATTTTAAAAAACGAAATGGAATTCCTGTCCACAACTGCTGTTCACATTTCAGATGGGTTGCAGGCCTCAAAAACATGAAATGGTGTGAATCTGTTGCGTTTCTTGCAATATAGGTTGGAAGAAGGCAAATTGAATCCTGATCTTCAAGAGGAGTGAATTCGAGTCCTAGGTTTTAGTTTTAGCTGGTTTGTGGAAAATACCACGGTATTGGAGCTAGAGTAGGAGTAACAAGCACATAGATGTGGCAAGAGGTCAGGTGTTTAAAGAGCAACAAGCACTTTTGAAGTTTGGACCACTAAAGGACAAAAATGTGGTTAGATTGGAAGAACTATACATTCTGGATTGCAAAGGTTAATTATCTCAGTGGTATAGCACCATTGCAGGGAATGGGTTGTAGGTTCTAGTCCTAGCTGGCACATGGAAAATTAACTCATGCAAGTTAGCCATTGCTTGTCATGATTTTTATTGCTAGACTGCTGTGCTAGATTTAAAATATTAGGTATTAAATGTATAGCTATCAAGTTGTTTCTGTCTTATGAATTTCTTTCTATCAGGGATTTTAATAACTAAACCAGTACTTTTTGTTAAGTAAATTGGCTTTAGGTGCAACAATACTTCAAAGCATTAGGTGCTTTTGTACATTGGGCAATACTGTTTTTTAATTTATAAAAATAAACAAAGAAGCTTTCTCTGTCTGATAAATTACTCAATGTATAAGAACACATCTTCCAGAAAAATTGTGTACAGAAAGATTCAAAGAATATTTGAACCACACAATGCAGTTTGGCATCAGGATGGCGATTATAAAGCAGATAAGATCTTCTTAGATAGATAATCCAGGTTACAATGAAGAATAGAGGTTGTTAATTCCAACATCCAAAAGTTAATTCTATCCTCTTATAATTATGATGATATTTTTTTTGATAGGATATTGAGGTTTCTATAGGGGTCCTCCCCCAAAGGAAATAGATATAAATGCAATATTGGCCGGAGAAACCAGAAAAGTCCAAGAAAGCTACATGGAACTAGTGTTGCTGAAACTGCCAAGATAACAACACTGGCTAAAAGAATCACATCCAGCGCTTAATAACATTCAAAATCTAAAATTACAAAAAACTGCCATACCAAGAAGTAGAAATCAGTATGAGGGACCCGGTGTTGATTCTTCCTTTGATGCCAGGCTCCAAGAAAGAGCCATGGGAGCTGTAGGAGACTCCACTATTCAAATTTGCCAGTTAGGTTGTAATGTCCCCTCTTTGTAGGGTAGGAGAATAGTTGCCATTTGCAGAATAATAAATGCCTAAGACAAAAACAAAAGAATATTTATACTATGACTGCCGCTAATAACAACCGCCAAAGGGGATTAAAAGTAGGGAATTTGTAAGAGGGTTTGAATAAGACAAATCCTAGTCAGCAATAATAACAAAAGCAAAAGGTAATCGCTGTCCTTTGTCCTAAGCGCTGGAAGACAAAAGTTAAAAGGCAGCCACTAGAAGACAAAAAGTAAAAGGCAGCGCTTGGAATAATTAATATTGTGGAATTATAATTAAAGTTTATTTATCAAGAGGCATGTGAAGAATCATGACTGTTGAAAGAAAAAGATATATAAGAGAGACCAAACAAGCAGAAGTAAAAATCATATTAATCAATCATATCATGGAATATATTTTTATTATTTGATTTACTCCTCGTTGGAGCAGGAATCATGATTATACAATTAAGGACGAAAACCCTTAATTGCCATTGCTGAGTTAGGGACGAAAACCCCTGATTTAGGCAGATCTAAAAGCACTTTAAAACAGACATACAAAGAGAATATCGTTGCAGTTTGGAGAAGATAGATAGCGGATACAAGGATAAGTTTTATTCTACAAAAGAAATACATTATAAATATAAATTCTGAATTACATTAAACTATTGCAACTACAATTTTAGACAGATTTCATGTTCACAATTTATTTTGCAATTATTATTGTAAGCTAGGGTTATTATATTTTAAGAAATAAGGAAATTCTAAAAATGGGACATTACATAGGTATATAAACTTGAAACACCAGAGAACAACAGAAAATTCCAGATAACAACACGAAGATTATCTATGGATAGGGTCAGGTCCTGACAATATAAAGCCAAATCAAATTGCTTTTTAGATAATGACAGAGAAATACTGTCTAAATCTGCAATTTTCTCTGCCTGCTGTTACAACACAGTGGTTTCCTTTGTCTCTGGCTTTCCAATTTCTGAGCAGTCACCAAGGAAAATAACATCATTATTGGGGATAATATGGTTGAGAAGCCAGCTTGCGGTAGCCTCATCAGGAATCTTGATACTTAATCTTTAATAACGGAGGCCTGGCATCTAAAACACCCTATTACTCAAGCTCACATCCCCCAAAATCATTTTGACAAAGTTGAGAGGGGCTGAGGGGCTGCATCCTGAAAGGTAAAGGTTCTCTGGAGGTGGTGGTTGGAGACTGCTCTGCCATAAGGAGAATCCTTGGACAAAGAGCCGCACTTCATATTTCTGCATTCGAAACCCTGCAACCTTCAGACACAAAAGAATAAAACAAAAGCAAGATGCAGTGACTTGAAAGCCAAAAGTGGATGTTGGTTAAATGAGGAATAAAAGCAGGCAGGAGGAAAACATATGGGAATGGTAGTGCATACAAAAGCCCCATGCCTCTTAGTAATAGAAATTCAAGATCATCCAACTTTTTAATGGTGGGGGCATTTGAACTTTGAAAAGAAGGTAAGACTATTTTTATTTGTAAGCAAAGGAATGATCTCACATTCATTAGGGAGGTTGCTGATTTTGCCATTTATGGGAATTGATCAATGCTATAGCCTATGATTTGCAACATGATTGTATTATCTATAGCCGAAGTTAGAGGATTCACTAAATTTTAGCCATGAAATTTTAAAATCGGCGAACTTATAAACAGGGAAAAAAATTCGTTGAAATTTGTCTTAAATTCGTATGGATATGGCGGTTTAGTTTTTTTAATAAAATATATTTCTACTAACGGTTTTGTTAGGGTTTTGTCCTGTAATAAACATTCGGCCCGTGACTTTCTTTTGCCCTCATTGCTCAAAAATTCCTTGAATCTGTGAACAAGGTGGAGTTGTTGACTGAGCCACGACTGGAGGAGTCGAGGAAAAAAAGTCTGATATGTTGCTTAAATTGCAATAAAAATTGACTATTTTAAAAGATTTTGATTGATTTTTAAAACATATATTTTAAAGTCTAGTTCTGTGCGGCAGGGAACTAGGCCCTTATAATTTACTATATATTATTAACATAGATTATAATATAATATTATAAATATTATATATATTAATAATATATAAATATATTATAATATATATATATTTTTTTCCCGGTGAACGCTTTTGATCGGAGCTATGAACCGGTGAGGCCACAACACGGGGCTTCTCATCCCCAAGCATGAACACTTAGAAATTTGAACACATCCACATTAGAAGCCAACTATGGAAGACCAAGAGTCACAACTTAGAATTCCACATTAGATGTCCCTATGGGAACTTGGGTCTCCTTAACAAGAACCCAATGTTTCAACCAATTAACCTCAACCCCTTGGACAATATATTATAATATTTATAATATAATATATATATTATAATAATTATAATATATTATATGTATTTATTATTTATATATTATATATATTTATATTATATTATTAATATTTATATATATTTTGATACGTAAGAAGTAATTTTATTAAAAAAAAAAGATGAGGACACATCGCTGGCCCATTAAGGCACCAACCCAAATTGCTAATTCAATCCCACCGCCTAAGTGCCTAGATTCAACATGCCACACAAGGTTGAGGGCAAAAACCAAACTAGAGAGACCCACATCCAATCGGGCCACGCAGGGCCGAGGGAGGAAGACCATCAAAATTTTCACTACCAATCGAGCCACACAGGGCCGAGGGAGGAAGACCATCAAAATTTTCACTACCAATCGAGCCACGTAGGGTCAAGGGAAGAAGACCATCAAAATTTTCACTACCAACCGAACTATGACCCCCTGAGCTTGCCTGGCAATCTTTCCAGGGCACAATTCCTTGGAGTGATGACATATCTGCGGGCCCATCGAACGCTACGCACAATGACAAGTCAAACATCAGCCAAAAGGAAACCATCGGACCCAATGGTTAGCAAAAACTCTGAGAAGGCTCTAGATGAGTGAGCAAACAACCAACAGTCTTGTTTAAGACCTTGGGTTGGTGTCTTTTGATCAGGGTCTCCCTCGCGTGGCAAGCTTAATATTTATATGTTATAATATGATATTAATATATATGTATTTTTTTTGATAAATAAATGCGGTTAAGGGAACCGCTCTCGTACAGAAAGCATGCCTTGTAGTCACAAGGGTGTAGTCACAAGGGTGCACAAGTAGAAACAGTAGAAGAAAGACTAGCACGAAGAGTAACTCAAAAAGAACAGAGAAACATTTCTTAGGAATGTGGTGGAGGTGTCAGGTACTAGCGGCAAACTGCTCCAGCCGCCTTCGGTGATCCTCTGTTAGTGGGGGATCCAGGTAACCAAGCACGAAGTTGCAAGTCTCCATATTGTCCCTGATGACTCCCTCCCGGGACAGGTTTATCACCAGTCTCATATCAGCATTCCCTTGCAAGTGTTTGAGCTCAAACACGCCACCCCAGCTTCCGAAGAGTGGTCTCTTGTTGAAGGAAGAGACTGCATCCAGCGCAATTGACTGTAAGTAGGGAGCCACCACCCGCTTCACAGTGATTTGTGTCAGGCCTTTAGGGCCGTGGGCCAAAGTAAACTGTGCCAAGAACCTCCCAAGAAAGAAGTGGTCATGGAGGTGGAGACCAGTAGGGACTCGTGGATAAATGATTTGAACCAGAGTCCGCAAGGTGTTCTTGTTTTGGATTGTGAACATTCGTTGAATCTGTTCCAATATATCATTGGTATCACACGGGCAAATGTAGCCATGAATTGGTGTGAAAGCCATGGCAAAATAGGGGAATTGAAGCTTACTGCGACTGTTGATGAGAAATTGAAAGGGAACATGGAGTTTATAATCTCGGGTTGGAAAAGAAATAAATTCAACATTGAATGCACAGCCCTGTTCGAATGTGTTTACTGAAGCAAATAATGATAATGCGCGTCCTATTCGAAAATTTAGAGGTGTCAGAAGTGCCGACTCAGTAAGCTAGCTTGGAAGGATGACGATGCCGCATGTGTGGGAGGGACAATCTCATAATTGATATTCTTGAAGTTGGCACGGGGATGTAGAGGCAGTAAAAGAAGAAATTGCTTGCGCCGCTTTTTGGAGAGACAGAAGCGATACTCGAGTGCGATCCGGAGTATAGGACGAGTCCAAGTTGGCACCGATGTGGGTGCCAGTAGGACCGGGCTGGAAAGGCTACAGTCTGACAGGATGAAAATTATGAGTTGGCGGAGGCACTGCCTCCACGTGCCCTAGCAAGGATATACCGAATGGTGAATTTTTTAGTTGGGGGTGGTGGCCCCATGCTTCCTGGGATGGCCAAGGCCGGTGATTTTGGAGTGTTTGATCTTGTCAGCCTTTCTATATCGGGTGTTGGATGTAGAGCTTGAGCTTGCGGAACACCTGTTGAAGTAGCCTGGGAGCAAGAAGCTTTTGGTTGTGGGTGAGCTTCAACAGAGTAAGTGGGATCTTTAGAACCTTTTAGGGCAGGATAATTGGTAGGAGGACGGTGGACCAGTCTTAGGAGGAGGTGGCAGGGAGGAAGTGTGCGCTTCTGAAATTGGTGTGGGTTGGATTGAGCTGCCTTGAGCTAGTGGAGACATAACACGATTCAACTTAACCGTATGGGGTTCTATTCTGGTGTCATTTCGGGGACAATTATTGCCAGAATGTATGCAACTGCCGCAAGAGAGGTAGAAGACTTTGTTTTCCTCGATCTCGAGTGATTGAGTCCATGTCTTTTGGGCATTGCACGGGGTGATCTCCGAAGGGAACCTTTGGATAGCCACAACTTGGATGCACGCATATAGGTAGGAGTCCTGTTCTAGTCTTTCCAAATCCATATCGATCAGAGTGCCTAGGGAGCGGTCAATCTTCCTTAAGCAATTCTCCGACCAAAACTCAAGAGGTAGAGCCATTTGGGCCTGTCATAAAGCTCATAGGTAGTTGGGTTAAACAGAGGAGACCATTGGCGGATGTAAAGTAGAATTTTGCCACAACTCCAAGAGTAACCTTGGAGGATTGAGTCCCTGTCTGCTTTAGAAAGAAAAAGGGCATTGAAAAACCCTTTCGGCATAAATTTCAGTGCGCAAGGGGCTTCTCAAGAGCTTTCAACCCAGTCTTTAATGTGATTTCGGCTCAATTTCGGTCCAATGAAGTGGCAAATAACCGCAGTTTTCTTGAGCATATTTGTATCTTCTTCGCATTCTTGAGTTAGGTCTAGAATAGGGCGCGAACAACTGACCTTGTTCTCCATCCCGAAAAAACGCATAGCCTTGACTATTTATATATATATATATCTTAAAAAAATCAAATATAAATAAGGCGAATTTTTTTCCCTTGCCGAACTTTATCCGAAGTTTATTGTTGCCGATCACGAACTCAAACTCAAACCTTGTGACATAGTCTATAGCAATGCCCAAGTGAACATTCTTGGTAACAATCCCCAAGTGAACATTCTGTGTAAGTGTAACAATGCTCAAGTGTAATATTCTCAACGCGTTGAGCTAACATGCTTGCTGCTTCTATGATATTCCACAATCTCCAACCTTTCATTGAATTATTTTCCAAACCTTGAATAACTATTGTAGTCTCCTTCCACTTCTAATTTTTTTATAACTTAAGGTGACAGCCATCTTGAGACCTTCTAGAATCACCAAAGCCTACACTTTGTTGTTCAGTTTGGCTTCTAAATAAAAGGAGTTGCCTTTGATAGAACAACCAGAGGGGAGGGGATGACAACAACCACACCAACTTGACTCAGATTACTTTTGGCTGCTTCATCAAAGTTCAGTTTTACAAAGCCTGTCTTAGGCAGTTTTCAATAGATAGCATTCCACATCTCCTGCCTCTTTTCCTGTTTGCCCTTTTCCTTCGAACAACCAATCAGAGCATCTTTAGCAGATTCCATTTGTTCCTGTCTCATTTCCTTAGACATCAAGGCAACAGACACCTTTTCAAGTTTCAACTTAGAAGTGGTGCTACTAATTGCCATGACAAACATGGATTTGGCAATCAACAAAGCAAAGTAATGTGCTTATCTTCCTCATTCATCTTGACATCGATTGATAAACAACTGACTGATAAGGATGTTGATTGCATTCAAATGCTCAGTCACTGAATCTCCATCAGCCATTTTCAAAGAGTACAACTTTTTCCATAGGAACAATTTGTTTAGTAGGGATTTTGTTTGATACTAGTTACCAATTTTTGCCCCACAATTTTTGTGCTGCTTCCTCTCCATAAACATTCAAGAGCACTGAATTTGAAAGACATAAATGAATAGATCTAGCCTTTCTATAAAGTGAGGAATAAAACTAGTCAATGCAATGCATTGATCTTAATTCACCAATAGGTTTTTCATTTTGAGTTTCCAGAACTCAAATTTTGCGCCTTAAAATTTTTCAATCTCCATTTTTCTAGTTGATACTAATTACCAATTTTGCCCCACAAATTTTGTGCTGCATCCTCTCCATAAACATTCAAGAGCTCTGAATTTGAAAGGCATAAACGAATAGATCTAGCCTTTCTATAAAATTTAGCATAGTTGTTAAGATCCATACCTTGAGGAATAAAACTAGTCAATGCTATCCATTGATCTGGATTCACCGATAGTTTTTTCGCTTTGAGTTTCCAAAACTCAAAAATTTGTGCCATTAAAATTTTCAATCTCCATTTCTCTAGAAGTGCTAGCCATTTCTGTGAACCTGAAAAAGATTCACCCATACAAAATATTCCCACTGAAACAAAGATTAATATAGGGCCAAATTTACCTTTCTTCCACAATCAAACAAGTTGAAACTAACTATATTATCTAATGCAGGAAATAATACTAATCCTAATAGAATGGTACTTGCATAGTAAAGCAAAATCTAAATAATACAGCAGAAAAGTAAATACATAACACGATATTTACCTTGGGAAATTCTTTTGGAAGAAAAACCCAACAAACAATGGCTTCAGTTTTTATGTATTCATAATAAGAAAATTACAATGCAATGAGGGAATTTACTCAAAACTGTTAAGCAGATCTTAACTCGCTTTCTTGGAGCTATTTTGGCAGCATGTACTGGTTTCCTATTACTTTCCTTCTTCATCCCAAGCACGTATATGTATAGGAAAGAGAGCAACAAATGTTTTTACTAAGTTTTCTAATCAATGCACCCAATTGACATTTCCCAAGGTGGGTGCCCAAGTTTGACTTTACACTCGAGTCATTACAACCTTTGGGGCAAACCTAAAATGCTTTCCCAATTGAAGTGCTCAAAATGACTCGTTTTCACATTAAATGCATTTTATATGATCTCCAAAATCAAATGCATTTCCAATGCTATAAACAACTACCTAGGAAAATATTGCACTACCCAAAGTTTGGCATCCCACTTCAAGGTAGACCATAAATTTACAAGATTTAATATTTTATGCAAGGTGTACAACACCGTTCCCAACACTTAAGCTGATAGACATCTTGAGAACTTCCAGAATTGCCAAAGCTTCCACTTTGTTGTTTGACTTGGTTCCTAAATAAAAGGAGCTGCCTCCAATGCAACAACCAGAGGGGAGGGCAATGACAACACGTGCACCAGCTTGATCTGGATTACCTTTGCTGCCCCATCAAAGTTCAGTTTTAAAAAGCCTTCCTTTAGCAGTTTCCATTAGACAACATTCCACTTAGAATATTTAGCAATTACCTCATTAATAGGGGAGCCTTATTACAATATTAGATAAATACAAAGGCATTAAACTAAAAACATATTGGATTGAATTTATTAAGTAATAAATTTCAACTATTGTTTGTTTTGGGCAATTGAACAATTGGTCTCCATGAAGCATTAAGCTTAAGCTTGAAGCCATCATCTTGGTTGAGATTGTTAGGATGTTTGCAGTTTTCAATAGCTACTCTGCGATTCCTTTTGGTTTGAGAGCCTATCAATTTCAGGTCTTGGATCCATTGGGTTCATTCCTTTTAACCCGTCACAAACATTGAGCCATTGGATGCCCTCTAAGTTTCACCCATTCACACATGAATGGGGACAGATTAGTTAGACAATGTTATTATTATCAATGGACATGAGTGAATGGTCATTGAAGAAATGACTATTCATAGAAAATGGGTAATCAAAGGATGGCTTGAGCATTAGATACTCCATGTGGCTTAAACATTCAGTAAAATGAAAAATCTCTAAACAACATTCAACTGCAAAAGCTACAATTACTTTTTAAATGTTATCTTTTTGTACTATTAGTAAGGTGCTCTGACCCTCCACATTTATTCTAGTGATGTAGATATGCTTCATTTCAGAAACAAGAGCCCTCAAAGATGGATGTGTATATTTAGCCCTTTGTTTACTACCTTTAGAGCCTCACATGCCTCAGTGTTATCAGAGGATAACCCTTCTTTGCCGTAGAATTGTCTAGACATCCCCTTTTAGCCCTAGATATTCTCTAATGGATTTTGTCAAATCTTACGTTGACCCTCTTGAAGTAGTTGATTAGATGCTGTTGGTCCTTCTGGCGAGCCTTGCCCCAAACATGTGACAATGCTGGTTTCCTCTCTTGATCTCCAGCTTTGACTTGCTTTCCATTGGCTACCTGTACCATTGAGGGTTCTTCTAATCATGTGAGTTTTTGTACTTGGAGATTGATCGTATATATGGGGGGCTTAATTGCATTAAGTTTACTCCCTCTAGTTACATTTATGTTGCTCAAATGTTTAAGTACGTTAGTGCCTAGTTACTTTTCAGAAAGTAGGTCCTTTTAACGCTAGTACTTTTCTAATGTAATTTACTGCACTTTCCAGCCTTATTGACCTACTTTGGTTGTTTATGAACATTAATACAAGTTCTTTCTCTCATAATTGTATGTAACAGTTCAGACTGGTAGTAGCTGCACAGCAGATTGTCGAACTCTTTTCAGTAGTACTGTTGATATCTTCTTTTTAATCTCATGAGATATCTATATAATTCCTCAAATTTCCCTTAGCTACATTTTCAGATGCATAAGAACCATTTTATCACACAACTCAAGGTGGGTTTCTCGTCAACCTTCATATGTAGATTGATCATGACCTGTTAAGAGCAGTGCCTCTAAAATTCTCTCCTATGTGAATCAGCATTACTGAAGTGATAGATATCATTTATCATTGGATGCTCGTCTAGCATGCCAGTGGATCTTTGCCAGACTAATCTATTTCTTAGTGACTTTTTGATCTTTTGCGGGTTAGTTTAACTTAAATTCCTGTCTTGATATTGGATGTTGGTCCTGTTGGGTTTGGGTCCTTAGAGACATTTGCATCTTGAAGCATATTTAGAAATTGTCTCTGTCCAGCAAATCCTTTTGATGCTTGCAAGCGCTCTTGTATTTAGAATCGTCTGCTGTTGGCTGTTCATTGATTTTTTGTCATTTGATAGATTTTGGTGGTTGGCAATCTCACACATGCCTATAATAGTCGCTTCGGTGGTGCTCACAACCTAAGATTTGGCATGATATTTTCTGCCATAGTCTTGAGGCAAGTTACAGTTCAAATAAATTAAGCAAAATATGCTAAAGTTCAAAAGTTTTCAAACCAAATAGAGCAAATTGTCTAGTTGGCATATAAGTGATCCGAGAGGAAATATTTAAACACTCACAAACATAAGAAAGGAAAGTGGACAATAACAAGTGATAGGTTGTCAGAAATCTCTGCCTAATAAATATTTTGTATTTTTTAGTTTATTTCTTTAGGAGCATGACTTTAGAATTGGAAATTACACATGCTATTAGAATAAATTTTAATGTAAAATGACAGTAAAAATTTAGCTGTTCTTACTTAAAAATGCTTTGGAAAATCAAACTAATTATATTAGAATAATATGTATGTAAAATGACAGGAAATATTTAGCTGTTTTTAGTGACTTTACTTAAAAATATTTTGGAAAATCAAATTAATTGTACATATTATTTTAATAATTTAAGTGATTTATCACAAATTTATAGTAATTACTAATTATTCATATAGTCATACATGCATATAAATTTGTAATTAAATTTTAGATACATTATCAGTATTAGTATATATGTGTTTATTGTATAATTTATAGTTTGATAGGTCACAAAATTATTATTGTAACTAAATTTTATATACACTATCAGTATTAGTATAGGTGTGTTTGTTGAATAATTCTAGAGTTTGATATATCACTAAATTATTTTATCTTTTAATTTTTTGTATGATTGAACTTTATACTTAGATACATAAGGATGCATCCAGACGCTACACATCCCCATATTTAAATTATTTAATGTTCTATGCAAATAACAACTATTGAATAATGAATAGGTTGCAAAACTTTTGCACCCTCCCTCACTCCTGTACTCCACAAGGTAAATAATATTAGCCTACCATTTCACCTTTTTAACTTAACAGGTGTCAATTGATTGATTATAGCCACAAACAGGTGAAAGTTGACTTAGAATATAGAGACCAAAGCAGTTGAAGGGAATGCAATGCCACTGTCTATATGGGCAGGGATTACAAACAATTAGACAGATATGATACAGAATTTGACATTATCCTGATGATTCAATCTCAGACTTTTCTACTCGCAATAATATAGGATAGAAACAAAGTGGTTGAGCTCAATTGGTGAAAGCATTGGGTTCTCATCGTGGAGACCCAAGTTCAAATCCTCGAAGTGACATTTAAGGTGGAATTCTAAGTGGGGACTCTTGGACTTGCATTATGGACTTCTATGATATCTAAGTTGAATATGTTGATTAAGTGGATTAATTGGCTAAGTTGGTTCTTAGTGGACAGAGTGATTTGGTTCAGGGATGAGCACCCCCTGTTTGTGGCCTCACTGGCTTGGGCCAGGCTAAAAGTTTCTGAGGTATTCATCAAAAAAATATAATAGGATGTAAATGTGTGATAAATAATATAATTAGGATCAAATTGGGCAAATTAACCATGCTGTGGCATATCTTCAGTGCTCTTCTCAAACAACGGCTAGGGATGTTTACCCCTAATTGTAGCTACTTCTGTTTTTGTGGGAAATTCTATATTTCACATTTCAGGAATTAGCAACTTTCCCAGGATTACTGGCAAAAATTGGTTTCATGGTCTTTTCCATTGAACTCCCCTGTGATCTAGCATGTCCCAAAGTAGCTGTGGTGCATTATAAGATCATACAAAAGTTCAGAGGTTCCAGTGAAATTAACTTGCACATGCATAAGTAGAAATTATTCCTGGAATCTTGACTGAAGCTGATTACTTCTGATGTAATAATATCATTAAGCTAATAAAATAATTTTTGGGCTGTTCTTTGACAGTAATGCAAGTGATGCTCTTGATAAGCTGCGTTTTTTGAGTGTAACCGAGCCAGAGTTACTTGCAGAAGGGGGTGGTGACTTTGAAATTCGTATCAAAACAGACCCAGAGAATGGGACCATTACTATAATGTAAGTCTTCTATGGATGAATTGCAAATGAATATCTGGTTGTAACTTGTAACATTTGGTTGAAACAGGCTTATTGTTTTTATCCACAGGGATAATGGCATTGGCATGACCAAGCAAGAACTAATTGACTGTCTCGGAACTATAGCTCAGAGTGGAACCAAAAAGTTTTTACAAGCTTTAAAGGTTGGACAATCTTGTGCCTCTAAATATGTCCCCAATAACAGGGTGTGTTCTGAACATACTACACTTGTCTAAATATATTTGTTTGCTTGTTATGTTGCAGGAAAACCAGGCTGGTCCTGACAATAACTTGATTGGACAATTTGGTGTAGGCTTTTATTCTGCATTTCTTGTTGCTGAAAAGGTATTTTTGATTTTCTCAATAATTCTTCCAAGGCTATTTATGGAATAAATGTTTGATACTATTATTAATTGTGCATCTCATGCCC